>CM057455.1:972902500-975402500 GCA_016271365.2 Neoceratodus forsteri | reverse complement strand
TCTGCTGTGGTGTTTGATAATATGGAGCTGGAACTTAAAGAAGATCAGCCAGAGTGGCGAGCCCTCCACCAGTAGAGGGCAGGACAAGCAACAGCTCCCCTCCTCCTCCTACCCCCCCAATAAAGCCTTTGGAAAGGAAAGCAGCCAAGGGACATTCCACAGTATGAAGACCAAGAGTGGAGGGGGCCCAGAAGCAGGCTGAAAAGAAGCATACAGAAATGGTAAGCCAACTACAAAGGCAGGAGCTGGTAGGGCTTGAATTACGCTAAAGCAGATATACACACTCAACAGATTAGGATCCTTTGTGCAAACCAGAAGGGAGGCATGCGGGGTATGCTCTAATTTACTAGAGGTAGTACAGATGCAGTCAGCTGTCTTGTTGCTCTTGAACCTGTATTAAAATTATAGACCTGCAACTTTAACAATGTAATAACAGTGTTTTGTTCTTTTCAAGTTTGAGATCTGTCTGCTTGCTTTTTTCCTCAACCCCCAACACGAAATACTTGAGTACAGTTAGAAGAAATTGTAAAGTGCAACTGCTCCCTCTTGTGGTCTATTTTTTGAGGCCTTTACAGCATAATTGATATGGAATAGTTTATTTAAAACAGTATATTAGAATAATCAGCGTTTAAATAGGTCTGCAAATCAGTACATTAGTTTACATGTTAAATACATTGCTACATAAACTTTAAGGTCAAATAACTTTAAAATATTTACTTTTTAAACCAGATTTATAAAAGGAACAATTACTCAATTTTTGCATTTTATAAATTGTAAAGCATGTTAAATATGTGTAAATAAAATCTTCCAAAAAGAACACTATTAAACTACTTCAGAAACTAGTTTTTAAAACACACGTCTCCTGCAAAGCCAACTGTAGTTTTCCTACGACTGTGGGTCTGGCTCCATCTGCATGCTCCAGAGGCAGATCCTGATGTATTTGCACACATCCCATAAATCAATCTAAGAGTATGTCATGACTAGCAGTTTCCATTGCACAGTCTCAGAGGTGCTAAGCACTATAGGTGCAAGCCAGTATCCCACAAACTGCCTTTTATTCTTCAGAGATGCGAGCTGCAGCTCCTGGTGCACATGTAGAGATAAACTGCAATAGCTGGTGATGACACTGCACAAGATAAAGATCTCTTTGCTGCAGACAAGTTTCATTGCTGAGGTCAAATGGAAACGCAGAATTGGGAGCGACACAAAACATGGATGCACCTAAATAAATAAAAAAAAAAAATCACTAAATCATCACCAAAAGGTCCGTAACACACAATTCAGAAAGCAGCATTTAAAAGACTTTTCTCCAGCAATGCCAGACTCAGTGTTCCTACTGGTGTGGTTTTGGCCCCATTCTCATGCCCCAGATTCAGCTTCTGACCTTTTTAGTACCTCACCTTCTTACCCTAACATCACTGAGGGGCACATTGTATATTGTGCAGTAATCACAACTTGCCCCTCAATGACATCACTTTCTATCTCAAGATTCCATGAAATGACGACTGCATTGAATAGTTTATGGATGATTTAGACATTTATATTTTAGGACTCCTGACACCTACAGGCAAGCCCAATGCCAATACTAAAATATTTTTTAAAGGATGTCAAGAATTTGAGACCCTTGCAATGTTTACTTCCCCTTTAATGCAAATACCATCATTGTGGACACTGCCATTTGGCAGTTGACAGTTGATTAAAGTGATTTTTAAGCTGTTTCAGCAAGGATTCTTTAGGGAAACATCATATTTGGAGGAAAAAGGATACGAATTTCCAGCATGTGGAATCATCCTATGCTCATTTCACTATCATAGGGTCTATATTTATAGTGTGGTCAGAGGTCCAGCATTGGAATTCTTACATGACATCCTGAGCTAGGATTGTCCAGTCTACTTCGTTCTAAGAGGACATCACAGCCTGAACACTTCAGAACTACCAATCTCAGAAGATTGTTGTCCGAGCATCCCTCTTCAGGTTTCAGGTCCATTTCTGCTGCTCTTACAGAGGCACTATTTCAAAAGGTTTAAGATTTAGTTACAGTAAATAGCACCCTAAATTGTGACAGAATTTTCTATCCAAAATAATGTTCAAACCAATATCAATTAAGTATATTTACTCTGGCAAAAATAACCTTGTTTAAAAATTAATCATTTAAATTAATTTAGAAAATAACATGCTCAAACATAGGTTCATTCATTTTATTTCAGACTGATGAAATTTAAGAAAGGAATAACAAATGATGGGGGTTATGCTATGCTAATGTGCTGACTGATGTGTTTTGGGCTTCGGGCTTCAACCACCAAGAGGTGTACTGACAAGTAAACCCCCCCACCCCGAAAATGTCTTATTCCACCTGTTAAATGTTGAGTTGTTTAACAGTTTAGTAGTGTTGTAATTTTGGTACTGTATCTTTAAAAAGGTGCTGATGCCTCTGAGAAAATGTTGGAAAACATGATATTTATTTAGTTTTTGTTGACTGGGTAAGGTGCACTAGGCAAACATTTGCCTATTTTCAGGCATGACCCAGGAGGTTACAAAGGCAGAGTTTTACACGTCATTGAAAACATTAACACAGTGCTAGGAATATTACAGTTCGTAGATAGCTAAAACAAAGTACAGTTACGTAAGAACTTACCGTAACAGTAGATCTTCGAGAGAGGCTCTTGCAGTAGGTATTCACAAATAGGACTAAGCCGCCAGGCATCAGGACCCCACAGAAAAAACTTCTAGTTAGCAGTCTGTGGCGGGGGACTGCCCCCACGTCAGGTGACCGGCGTCAGATGACGTCCGAATAAGGGGGCGGTCCCCCACGCCCGCCTTTCAGTTCTTTCTCGCCAAAGGCCTAAAGAGGCAAGATGAGAGAGAAGAGGATATGACCCCATGGAAGAAAAAGAGAAGAAACCTAGGGTGACGGAGAGCGGGAAGGTAATACCTACTGCAAGAGCCTCTCGAAGATCTACTGTTACAGTAAGTTCTTACGTAACTGTACTATCTTACTTTCGAGAGGGCTCTTGCAGCAGATATTCACAGATAGGACTGAGTCCCAAGCAGTCTGGGACAAAGAAGAAAACTTGGGAGGAGGATTGTCATCCACAACATAAACCTCAAGGCTGGACAGGTCTCATGAAAGGAGACCCTGCAGAACAGCCAACCCAAAGCCTGCTCTATGGTGAGAGGCAATGTCCAAACTGTAGTGTTTTGTGACGGTGTGGACAGACGTCCAAGTTGCGGCTGTGCAGATATCTTCCGCTGACACATTCTTGAAACAAGCCGCAGAGGCAGCTACTCCCCTAGTGGAGTGACCTCCGACCTGACCCAGGAGGGTCTTGTTGTACTTGTCGTAAAAGAAAATGATACAATCCGCCAACCACTTAGACAAGCATTGCTTGGAAACAGCATTGTCTTCCCGTTTGTGAGCAAAAGAAATGAAAAGCTGATCAGCTTTCCTGAAATCCTTAGTCCAATTGGTGTAGTTATCTCAGGATTCTGTGAACATCCAGAGTATGTAAGAGGTACTCCCCATGATTGGAGTGTTGCGTAAAGAAAGCTGGTAACTCAATAAATTGATTCAGCGTAGACTCAGCCACCACCTTAGGAAGAAAACTGCAGTTACATAAGAACTTACCGTAACAGTAGATCTTCGAGAGAGGTTCCTGCAGTAGGTCTTCACATATAGGACTGCGCCCCCTGGCGTTAGGTTCCAACGGCAAACTTGTAAATAGCAATCATCAGTGGGGACTGCCCCTGATGTCAGGTGACGTGATATCAGCCCGACTATAAAAGGGGCGGTCCCGCGCCTCCACCACAGACCTAGACAAAGGTAAGTAGAAAAAATAGGAGTGAAGACTCCTAGAACTATGCTACTCTCTAGACCCAAGGGCTAGGCAGGATGAAAATGAAGGAAACGTTCCAGGAGTAGGGGGAAGGTGGGTGGGAAACTAGACCTACTGTAGGAACTCTCTCAAGATCTACTGTTACGGTAAGTTCTTATAACTGCAATATCTTACTTCGAGAGGGTTCCTGCAGTAGGTCTTCACATATAGGACTGAATACCAAGCAGTCCCAAAAGAAATAAAATGGAGGTACATCCGGGAGGAGGAGAAGTCGCCAACTGCTAGTTATGACAGGAGGCCTTGCAAAACCACAAGACCGAAGCCAGTTCTGCGCCTAGAGGCGTTGTCCAGACTGTAATGCTTAGTGAAGATGTGGACAGATGACCACGTGGCCGCTGCACAAATTTCTGCAGTGGATACATTCCTGAAAAAGGCGGTAGAAGTAGCTACACTCCTAGTGGAGTGACCCTTAACCACCCCCGGAAGGGATTTTCCATGCTTTTGGTAGGTGAAGTGGATGCAGTTAGCCAACCACCTCAAAATGGTCTGTTTGGAAATGGCCTTGCCCTGGCACTGGGAGCAAAGGCCACGAAGAGTTGATTTGTCTTGCGAACCTCTTTAGTCCGGTTAGTGTAATACCTCAGAATCTTGTGCACATCAAGAGTGTGCAGAAGGTATTCCCCCCATTGGAATGTTGTGGATAATATACCAGCAATTCGACACTCTGATTGAGAGTGGTTTCTGAGACTGCCTTAGGGAGAGACGAAGGGTTTGTCCAAAGGGCTACTCTGTCCTTATGGAGAATCAGATAGGGTTCCTTACAGATAAACGCCTGAAGTTCTGAGACCCTTCCGGTGGAAGTGACTGCAACTAAAAACAGAGTCTTCCAGGAAAAGAAGCGCAAGTTTCAGCTAGAGGCTGGTTCAAAAGGAGGCAAGGTCAGTTTTTCCAACATAAAATTCAGGTCCCGGGGGGACATGGATTCCGAATCGGCGGTTTCAACTGGAGGATGCCTTTTAAAAAAGTCTTAGCGACCTCCAGTTGAGCCAAAGGTTTTCCCTCCACCAGGAGGTAGTAGGCCAACACCGCAGAGAGATGGACCTTAATGGAAGAATAGCTAAGGCCCGACTCTGATAAATGTGTGAGGTACTCCAACACCTGGACAGCCAAACACGAAAAGGGATCCCAGCTCCTGGCTAGGGCCCAGATCGAAAATCTTTTCCACTTCATGGCGTAGGTGGTTCTAGTAGAAGGTTTTCTGGCTTCCACCAGGATATGGGCAACCTGTGTAGAACCCCATAGCGGGAGGCCACTATGTCCACAGGTGCCACACCTGAAGGTGAAGAGACTGAAGGCTCGGGTGCACCAGGGTGCCCTGCTCCTGAGTCAGAAGGTCGTGGGATAATGGCAGTGGAACCAGAGGTTCTAGCGCCAGATGCTGTAAAAGAGGGAACCAAATCTGGCAATGCCAGAGAGGGGCGATCAGAATCAAATGTGCCCCTTCCTCCTGAAGTTTCACCAGAACCTTCTGAATGAGAGGAAAGGGAGGAAAAGCATAAAGAAACCTCCCTGTCCAAGAGAGAGACAGTGCATCTCACCAAAAAGCTCCATGCCCGGGAACGAGTGAGCAAAAGTTGGGTAGTTTTGGGTTGAATGGGGAGGCGAACAGATCTATCTCTGGTCGACTCCATCGAGGAAAGAGATCTTCGACTACCTCTAGCTTTAATTCCCACTCGTGAGCCCTGGCCACTGATCGACTGAGACTGTCCGCCAGGACGTTGCTTATGCCTGGAATGTGGACTGCTGTCAGGAAAAGGCTGTGCTGAATCGCCCAGTACCAAACCCTCATGGCTTCTCTGCAGAGAGGGTATGAGCGAGTTCCTCCCTGTTTGTTGATGTACCAGACAGTGGACATGTTGTCCATCTGGACCAGAAGTGATCCTGGTAATAGAAGGGACTGAAATGCCTGGAGGGCGTGCAGAACTGCTCTGGTCTCCAGAACATTGATATGGAGCAGAAGCTCCTGGTCGGACCAAGACCCTTGAGTCTTGTGAGCCCCCAGATGGGCTCCCCAGCCCAGATCTGAGGCATCCGTGGTAAGGATCTGGGTTGGGATAGGGGAATGGAAAGGGGCTCCCTGTGAAAGGCTGGTGAGATCTTGCCACCAGCAAAGATCTCTCTGTAGGCTGTTGGAGATCATGACCATCTGAGTCATGTCGTCCGTCCTCTGATCCCATTGGACTTGAAGAGACCATTGGGTGACCCTCATGTGAAGTCTGGCCAAGGGGACTGTGGGAATGGCCGCTGCCATCAGTCTCAAAAGGTGAAGCACCGCGTGTGCTGGGATCCACCGAGCCTGGGCCATGAGAGTGAGTTGAGAAACTAGGGTCTCTGCTCGGTCCGATGGCAGAAAAGCCTTGCTCTGAACTGTGTCTAGCACTGCTCCAATAAATTGGAGCCATTGAGATGGTACTAGCTGGGACTTGGGCAAATTGACCGTGATACCCAAAAGAGCGAACAAGCTCAGAGTGAAAGAAAGAGACTCTTTCGGGCTGGCTGGAGAGGGTGCTGCGAGGAGCCAGTCGTCCAGGCACAGGAACAAGTAAATGCGCTGGCGGCGAAGAAAAGCTGCAACCACCACTAAACACATGGTGAACACCCGAGGGGCCGAGGAAAGGCCAAAGGGGAGTGCTCAGAACTGAAAATGGTTCTCCTGAAAAGTAAAATGGAGGAAGCGGCAATGGGCCGGGAGGATAGGGATATGCAGGTAGGCATTCTGCATGTCCAGGGAGCAATGCCAAGAATTTGTTTGGAGCAGGGGGAGAAATCCCTGAATGGTCAGCATGCAAAACTTCTTGTTCTTGACGAAGTGGTTGAGTATGCTGAGATCCAGGATCGGTCTCAGATCGCCCGTCTTCTTTGGAACTAGGAAGAAGTGGGAGTAAAATCTCTTGCCTATCTGGTTTTGAGGGACAGGTTCTATGGCCACTTTTTTTTTCCCCTCCTGGCTGCCTGAGCTGCTCCCCTCATCAGGGGACATCCAGCCACCGCCCGCCTCTACCATGGACACTGGACTCTGCGGCATCCCCCCCGCAGTGGGGCCACAGGGAAGGGCTCCCGTATACTCCCTGCGGGCATGGATCAAGGCGTGTGCCCAGGCAAAACCTGTGGACGGCCATCAAGCCGCTCGCTTCAGGTGCCGTTTTCCCTTTTTCTTCCCCAATCAGTGCATGCTCAGACAGTGCCCCCAGTCTCCACTGGGGCCGCTGTGAGCGATCGTTCGGATCCCACCCGAGAGGAGGAGAGCAGTCCGTCCGGATGCTCAATCCTCTCCGCCCCCCACGGAATCCCCGAGTCCGTTTCCAACCCGGGTCGCCGTGGCGGGCTGGAGGCACGGCGGCCGCTTTTGACAGGAGGGTCTGTATCTCTTGGAAGACTAGGGGATCTATCCCTTGGATAAAAAGACCGTCCCAGAGGATGAGGCACAGGGATCTCAGAAAACTCTATCGAGTGACCTCGATGGATAAGTTGAAGCACTCATGCTTCTGCAGTGACAAACCTCTACCCTTCCAGGTGGAGGCCGAACCTCCCTCCTACTGGTTCCTCCGAGACTGCTGGAAGCAGCGGAAGGAAGGGAAAGGAGTCAGGATGCCGAGGGAAGGGGAGCTTTTGCCCCTGAGGCCGGCTTGGGGAACTTGGCCTGGGGGTTTGGGCTCCCGAACCAGTGGCTCGTCGTTTGCCCTGACGCTTACCCTGGTTCTTGTTCCATCTCCTTTGGCGACACCATGGCTGCTGCTTCTTCTGCCCCATCCGGTACATTGAATGTACGTCCCGAAGGGAGCATCCGCTCTCCTGTAGCCCAATAATAATATCTTTGGCGTCACCGCCGTAAAAGACAGAACCCCTAAAAGGGGCGTCCAGAAGGGAGGACTGGACGTCTGCTGCCAAGCCTGCAATCCAAAGCCAGGAAAGGCGATGGATGCAGATCCCCGTGGCTGCCGCCCTAGCCACTGAGTCTACTGAGTCATAAGTTGCACGCAAAGCATGACAACAGGAAGACTTTTCACTCTGATTTTGTCCAGCAATTTATTACAGAGCGACTCATCCTAGACTTCCTGAAAATCCCTCTCCAGCTCGGAGAGGGAGGCCTTCTGAAATGCCATCATGTGAGAGACATAGTTGAGGGACCAGATGGCACAACGGGAAGAAGAGTAAACCTTCCGGCCAAACTGGTCCAGCTGTCGAGAGTCCTTGTCGGGAGGCGAGGAACTCAAGTGCTGTGGTTGCGCTGACCGGTCATGGGCGGCAGTGATCACCATAGAGTCAGCTTTGGGATGAGTCGTGAGATGTTGAATCCCTTCCGGGGGATAGTAGGTACGGTCTGCCTTTCTGGAGACAGCTGGGATAGAAGATGGCTGCTGCCAGATGGTAGTCCCCATATCCTCAAGATGACCCATCCAGGGGGATGGGTAGAGGGTCCATGGTGGCTAAATCCAAGAGTTCCGCCAGCCTTTTATGCTGGGGGTCCACTTCCTTGGAAGGCCAGCCTCCTGCTGCCTGGATAGTTCGCAAAAGGTCCCCAAAGGAAGGATCCTCTGGAGGAGATTTTGGGGATTCTTTGGGTGGTACCTCAACTGGGGACCTAGGGTCCGAAGGTTTGGAATCAGAGTCCGTGTCGGAAGACTCAGAACCACTGGGGATGAAAGGGTCTGCCCCAGATAAGCCTACAGGTAACGCACCCGCTGCCCTGCTGGAGGGTATCGGTTGGGGAGGAGCCCTTGGAATAGGGATGTCTCCCACAGACTGCCTAAGCTCCGTAATGAGCTGGGTCCTGGCATCCTGCCACCATGTGGGGATCGTCTCCCGATCTGGCACTGGAGGAGGAGGACGAGGAGGAGGAGGCTGGTACACCGGGTAACCTGGGTACTGCGGGCATTGCCAAGAAGGGTAATGAAACCCTGGCAATCCAGGAGAATAGCCATAAGGGTTCTATCCTGGGCTATACCCAGAGTATCCCAGCGTCGGGTATCCCGGCGTCGGAGGCACATGGCCTGGCGTCGGATACTGCGGAGCCAACGGCGGGCCACCTGGTAGTGGTGCCTGGGGGTCTGGCTGTGGAAGACCACCAGGAGGGTCAACTGGACCTACTGGGGGAGGTGCCATAGGGCCACTGGGTGGCGTGGGATCTGAGAGAGCCCCTGAAGGTCCCATGGGGAAGGGCTCTATATCAGGATCCTTAGCCGGCGGCGGAGTCTTGTCCGGAGGCGGCAACAGACCTGGTGAAGGGGGAAGTTCTGGAAGGGACCCCAGCGAAAGGTCAAACGATCTGTCGACAGGGACAGAGCAGGATCAGGTGGCGAATCCCTGGGCGTAGGACCCAAAGGGATGCAGAGTCTCTGAGAGCACATGCCAGCGCCAGGGACTCAAGTGGAGCCCGGTGGCGAGAGGGGTCCGTGGTGACGGAGGATCCATTGCCCGACTGATCAGACTTCCACGGGCCAGTGGCAGCGAGAGGGCTGCCACTAGACTTATCAGTCAGAGCTGTGCCCCCATCGACAGTGTCGAGGGGAGACTTACCAGCAGTGCTAGGAGGAGACACCACAGAGACCTTGAGAGAGGCTACCCCCAACTGCCTGCTCACCTCAGCAGGAGGGGGAGAAGGTGCTCAGCCCAAAGAGGTGGACGTGGCATGAGTAGGAGTACTCACGGTTTTAGTAGTGGGCCTCCTGCATGGTGAAGGACTCCTGTCCTGGTGCTTCTCCTTGCTCTTCTTCTTTCTGGAGGCCGGTGACGACGACCTTTCCCTCAATTCCTGGAGCTCCTTTTCCATCGACGCCAGCCGGCTGGTAAGGAGGTGGGCCTCAAGGGTCTGTTTGCGCCTGGTCCGGGTGACTTGGTTGAAGGCCTGGTAGATGGCACACTAGTCCGAGTTGTGCTTGGGGCTTAAGCACAAGAGGCAGAGGGAATGGTCGTCCCCGTGCGGGATTTGGGCTCCACACTTCAAGCACTTCTTTCTTGACTCGAGTTGACATACAATCTGTCGAAAATTGAAGAAAAAATGTTTTGAGGGATGAGGAAAAACTTTGATTGACATGCAGGCGTTAGATCGCTGTTCTATCTTGTGAGCCGAATGAACTGAGGCAACAGCGGGAAAGAACTGGAGGGCGGGCGCGGGACCGCCCCTTTTATAGTCGGGCTGACGTCACATCACCTGACGTCGGGGCGGTCCCCGCTGATGATTGCTATCTACAAGTTTGCCATTGGAACCTGACGCCAGGGGGCGCAGTCCTATATCTGAAGACCTACTGCAGGAACCCTCTCGAAGGAAGTAAGCTCTTAGTACTGGTGTGCATGACCACCCGTTATTTGTGGAAAATCAAATACAGATTTTAAACATCAAGGCTTGGAGCTCGGAAATACGTCAAGCAGAGATAATGGCCACTAGGAAGAAAGTCTTCCAGGAAAGGAACTTTAAGTCTGCTTCCGCTGCCAGTTCGAAGGGGGGCAGTGTGAGCTTTTCTAGGATGAAATTCAAGTCCCATGGAGGGGCGGGATTGTGGATGGAGGGGTCTCAGGTGGAGAACCCCTTTAAGGAAGGTCTTAGAGACTTCCAGTGGGGCAAAAGACCGGTCTCCGAAGGGAATGTGGTAGGCTGAGATAGCTGCCATAAGGACTTTCAAAGAAGAATGGCTGAGACCCAGGTCGAAGAGGTGATGCATGTAATCCAGAACTTTGTTAGCTGGGTACGAGAAAGGCTCCAAGTCTTTAGAGCTTTCCCAGATGGAAAACCGTTTCCACTTCATGGCGTAGGTGGACCTGGTGGAAGGTTTTCTCGCCTCCACCAAAATGTCCGCTACTAACAGAGAAACTCTGAAGCGTGCCTTAGCTACGTCTGAAGGAGCCACGCATGGAGATGAAGGGATTTGAGGCTCTGGTGAACTAGGGTCCCCTGATCCTGGGTCAACAATTGCTGTGACAGAGGAAGAGGAAGAGGAGGTTCCTCGGAAAACTGTTGCAGAAGAGAGAACTAAACTTGCCTGGCCAGAAGGGGGCAATTAGAATCATTCAAGACCCTTCTGTTCTGAGTTTGTTCAAGACTCTCAGAATCAAGGGAATGGGAGGGAAAGCATAAATGAATCTGTCCCTCCAGCAGAGAGACAAATCCCTTGAAAAGCGTCTCGCGCCCTGGAGCAGGCAGGCAAAGGCGGAAGTTTGGCGTTTTGGTGGGAGGCGATAAGATCCACCTGAGGCTTCCCCCACTGCTAAAAAATGTTGTTTACGACTTGTTGGTCTAACTCCCATTTGTGAGCCCTAGCTGAGGAGTGACTGAGCTCATCTACCAGGGTATTTTCCACCCCCGGAACATGAACTGCGGTCAGGTGAAGGTTGTGCTGAGCTGCCCAATACCAGACTCTCATCACCTCCCAGCACAGGGGATAGGAACATGTTCCTCCCTGTTTGTTGAGGTACCAGACTACACACATGTTGTCTGATTGGATCACAAGATGACCGGGAAGAATGAAGGGAAGAAGAGCCTGTAGGGCATATAGGACTGTTCTCAGTTCGAGCACATTTATCTCATTGCCTCCACAGGAGCTCTCTGAAGTTGCACCACTTGTCTCCTGTATACTGTTAATAGTAAATCCTGGGCCTTTCTAAGGAAAATCAAGCTATAGTCAGCATGCCCAAACAAATCCTAATAGCTCAAGAACCGTAAGTGCTAGACACAAAGTATGAGTGGCAAAGTTATTCAGCACAAAATTACATTTCCAGTGCTAGTATGCAAAGAATAATATGTAATTTTTTTTTTTTCTATGCTGGTTGAGATAGCAAAGAAAATTTTTTTTTTGACTAAAACAGGCAACATAAGCCATACACACCATACCATAAACAAATACGAATAACTCCTAAAGTATACATGATATACACAGAATATCAGTGGCAAAGTTGTTCAGCACAAAATTACCTTTCCAATGGTGCTGTGCAGTCAAATATATATTATATTATGTTACATTATATATTAAAATATATAAGTAACTTCTCCAGACATTGCCAGGGGACACAGGATGTCAGTAGCTGACTTCTGTAGGCATCCTCAGGACACACCAGTGTATTTTACTGACGCCTACAGGCGTCTGCTAGGAGACAATGAGTTATGTGCAGTTTCTGCTTGAAAAGGGACCAGCTGCCTTGAGTCCTGTGAGACCCTAGGTGGGCACCCAGCCCTCTTCTGACACATCTGTTGTCAGCATTTGGGATGGAGAGGTGATGCAAAACGGAACTCCCAGACACAGGTTCTTCTGAACCATCCACCAGTGCAAGTCCCTGATCATGGGATCCGACACTAGCACCTCTTGGTCTAGTTCATCCAGAGTTTGGTCCCATTGCGACCGAAGCATCCATTGAGAGAGCCTCATATGGAGCCGAGCGAACGGAACTGTCGGAATGGCAGCCGCCATAAGTCCGAGAAGATGGAGGACTGACCTGGATTTGACCTGTCTGCGACCGGACAAGAGACAAGCCTGAATTTGAAGGGTCTCGACCCTGTCCGGAGGCAAAAAGGCTTTGCCCAGGGTCGTATCCAGTATTGCCCCTATAAATTCGAGGCGCTGGCAAGGGACCAGGTGGGACTTGGCCTGGTTAACGGTAATACCCAGGCTGGTAAAAACCTGCAGGGTAAGTGAAAGGGAGTGCAGGAGTTTCTCCCTTGAAGGGGCCGCCAGGAGCCAATCGTCCAGGTATGGGAAGACCTGCACACCGCTACCACTGACAGGCATTTGGTAAATTCTCGGGGGGGGGGGCCAAGGAAAGACCAAATGGGAGTGCCTTGAACTGGTAGTGGTCACCCAAAAAGCAAAATCAGAGGCATTTGCGGTGGGAAGGGCATATGGGGATATGCAGGTATGCATCCTGCATATCCAGAGCGCATAGCCACTGTCCCGGCCGGAGTAAGGGAAGAAGACTCTGCAAGGAGAGCATTCTGAAGCATCTGTACTCCACAAACATGTTCAGGGAGCTGAGGTCTAGGATAGGCCTCAAGTCTCCCGTCATTTTTGGAACTGGAAAGAAATGGGAATAGTAACCCATCCCGCCAAAGATGAGTGGGGACGGGCTCTATCGTTGCCTTCGATAGAAGGGATAGGATTTCTTCTAGAACCAGAGGAAGATGTCGTGGGGAGTAAGATGACTGAGGAGGGATTTTGTGAGGAGGTTTTTGTAGAAACTCTATCGGGTGTCTGGCTGATATTAGCTGGAGCACCCAAGCGTCTGATGTTATCCTCTCCCAACCCAGTAGATGGGAGGAGAGTCCCCCCACTGGTTCCTCTGGAATGGCCAGAGGCAGAGGGAGAGGCAGGGAGTCAGGAGGTGGTGTGCAGCTCAGTAGCCGAGGCTCCTGCGGGTTTTTTCTGGGGGGAGTCTTGGTTGCTGGAGGGGCCTGATGTTTGTTAGCGTGCTTTCCTTGGGTAGGTTTTGGTTTTTGTTGGTTTTGGTGATGAAAAGGATGTCGCTGCCCTTGAGGGGGCCTGTACAAAGTCTGGACTGACTTAACTGCAGTGCCCTTCTCCTGCAGTTCGGTTGTGATGTCCTTGACATCACCCCTGAACAGCATCGAACCCCTGAAGGGAGCATCCTGTATGGCAGTCTGCACTTCAGGGATCAATCCTGACACACAGAGCCAGGCATGATGCCGTAAGTCTACAGCGAAAGCCGAGCTTCTGCCAGCTATGTCCACCACATCGTTAGTAGCATGGAGCATGTGCCGACAGGCCGAATGAGCATATTGGACCAGGTCTCCCAGTTCCTGTTTGGTCTGTGAATCAGGAAGGGAGTCCAGTTTGGATTCTACCTGGCTAAGAATGGACTTCTGGAAGTCCCCCATGTGGCCGACATAGTTGAGGGCCCTGATGCCTAGGGTCGAAGATCAGTAAATCTTCTTCCCGTACTGATCCAGAAGTTGGGATTCTTTGTCAGGTGGGGACAAGCTCAGGTGTTTTGGATTGGTGGAGCGGCCATGGGCGGCGCTGATCACAACTGAATCTGCCTTGGGGTGGAGACTGAGAAAGTCTTTACCCTCTGGAGCCTGATGTAGCCTATCCACCTTCCTCGGAAGGGGGGCTAGCGCGGATAGTTGCTTCCAAATAGTGGAGACAAGATGCTGGGGTGAGGCCTCATCCAGGGTAGAATCAGTGTGGAGCAGTCCCTGGGTGCAGATCTAAATGTGCAGCAAGCTTCACGCTGTGGGTCTGGCTCCACTGATTGCCCTTGACATGTCTCCTGGATCTTTCTCAAGAGCTCCAGAAAAGAAGGATCCTCCAGAGGGGACTTCGGAGGGTCCCTTGGCCTTGGTTTTTCTGGAGTATGAGGCTCGTCTCCAGGTTCAGAGTGATCTGAGTCGGAATCTGATGGCTCTGAAATAGAAGAAGATTCCTCCCTAGGAGGGGGAGGAATGACCCCTCGGGGGACCACCCGTGGGTGCGTGTGCTCTCTGCCACGGGAGCCAGATGGATCTCCTCTGGCATCAGGTAAAGGGGGAAGGGTCTCCGATGTAGGGGGTCCGGCGTAGGAAGATGACTCTCGACCTCCCTGGTGAGCTGAGCCTTGGCCTCGGCCCATGAGGAAGCCAAGACCTCCTTCAGGTCCGCCGGTGGCTGCAGAGATGGTGGCGGAGGAGGAGGAGGGGGGGGCTTCGGTAGTTGGGGTAACCGAAATAGGATTATCTGTAACCTGACGGCAGGAAACCTGGCATCGAGTACTGAGGCGTTGGGTGCTGCGGCACTGGATAATGTGGCATCGGGTACTGTGGCGTTGGATACTGCGGAATCGGGTACTGCGATGCTGGGTATTGTGGCATCAGGTACCCTGGTGCCAGGGGCTCTGATGGAACAGAAGGTCCTGGCGTAGGCCCTGCTGGCAGACCAGATGGTGGGAACGCGGGTCCGGAAGGCATTAGGCCCAGCGTGGGGAGACCTCCGAGGGGGTTCCGATGGTCCTGACAGAAGAGCAGGTCCTCCATCAGGCAGAGGTATGCCAGAGGGCGGCGTCGGGTCGGCCGGCATCTGAGGGTCCGGCATCGGGGGGGCACCCCGATGGCAACGTCCCTAGGTCCCCAGTCCTGGATGGGGAAAGAGGATCAGAATCCCGGGGTGGGGCAGAAGGACGCGGGGACCTCAGAGGGCAATGGCTCTATCCGTTGAGGGGATCCTGGGGCATAAGGCGTGAAGACTGTGTCTGATGCAGGCAGATCTGCTGGGCGATCATCGGAGGAGCCGACAGCCGACTTATCAACAGCGTCCAGTGAGCCGGCATCCGACTTATCGGACTCCCTGTCCGTGGAAGGCTGCGAAGGAGGGGTGGCCTTGGCGGAAGGGTGGAGGGCTGGACATTCATCTGAGGTGGTGAGCGGCTTATCAGCCCTGTTCATGTGGACGTCAGTGGAACCGGTGTCTGGCTTACCGGACCGGCTCGGACCAGAAGGCTGTGATGGAGGAGCGGCCTTGGTGGAAGCGGAACCCTCCTTCACCCCAGGAGGTTCCTCAGCGGCCCGAGTGTGAGCCCAATGGGAGGGGCGACACCTTCTTGGTAGCCACCAAGATGGCCATTGAGGAGCGATCCTCCGGAGGGGCAGATACCTGGAAGGCCATGACTCCAGCCGAAGTCACGGCTGCTGTGGATGAGGAATCCCGGTCCTGGTGCTTGTCCTTCTCACATTTCTTTCTATGGCCTTCTGGGGAGGTTGACGGCTGCTGAAGTTTCTTTAACTTCTTCTCCATGGATGCCATTTTCTTTTTTAAGAGATGGGCTTCCAGGGACTGCTGCCTTCTTTTGCAGGTTGCTGAGTTGAACTTTTGGCAGTGCTGACAGTCCTCCACGCGGTGGTCTGGGACTAGGCAGAAAAGGCACAAGGAGCGCCCGTTCTTGTGTGGAAGCTGAGAACCACACGAGTCGCAATTGTTTTTATGCGATTCAGAGGGCGTCGGGGATGACATACATAGCAGATGTTTTGGAAAAAATCTGAAAAAATTGAAATAATTAGCTGAAAAGTCAAAAACTTTAGGCCGAGGAACTTTCACAAACCGACGGCGGGAAAGAACTGGAAGGAGGCAAGTGTGATACTTCAGCCTGCCTTTGAAGTTTAGCCAGTCCATTAGATTGTACAGCTCACATGTGTGGGTAAAACGGTCACATCCAGAGACCATGCGGCAGGCTTTATTGAGAGCTAGGTTCATGCGTCGTAAGGCTGTTTGATCTGAAGTCCCATAAATCACTCTGCCGTAATCCACCAAGGAAAGGACTGAGGAGGACACGGCTAGTTGGAGGGCCTGGGGGTAGGCAGTGTTTATGTCAGAATAGGCTCCCCAGCCTGGTATTAATGGAGGAGGAGACATGTTGGATATGTGTGTGGTAGGTGAGTGAAGTGTCTAGGTTGATACCAAAAACAGTGGTGGAATTCAAGCATGCATGGGACAGTCATAAGGCAATTCTAGGGGGTGGGGGTAGGAAGAAGTAGGCTGCTGGTTAACTAGGATCTGCAGCTTATCCATCAGGTAGGGAAATGGGCAGACTGGGTGGGCCAAGCGGTCCTTATCTGCCGTCAAATTCAAATTCTATACCAAGGTACTTGAAAGAGGAGACCTGTTCAAGTGTGGAGCCTAGTGAGTTCATGATAATTAGCGGAGTGTTACAGAGAGGGCTCTAATGGTGTGCAAAGATCATAGACTTTGTCTTGTTGTAGTTGAGCAATAAGTGATGCTCAGAGAACCAGGCTTCAAGTTCCCCAAACAAGCCCTGTAGGGCGGTTTGGAGGGAGTAAGGATGAGGGTGTTTCCAGAAAACCACAGCATCACCCGCGTAGAGCAGTAACTTACCATTGCAGGATTGGGGAAGGGAGATTAGGAAGAGGGTGAAGAGTATTGGGCCAAGAATGGACTCTTGTGGGACCCCAGCAAGAACTGGTCTACTGGAGGAGAGCGTGGTGTCTATTTTGATCTGTTGAGTACGGCCGGATAGATAGTCTTCAAACCAGGAGGTGGCCTCCGGGGAGATGTTCAGGGCAGTAAGGGAGTAGAGTAGCAGCGTGTGATTGACAATGTTGAACGCTTTTGTCAAATCAACATAGACTGTGCCAGCAAGGGAGCCCTGTTCTAGTGCCTCATGTATGTATGATGTGTATTCGATGAGGGCAGTGGTAGTACTGTGTCCCCTCCGGAAGCCATGTTGTTCATGACAGAGTAGGTTATGTTTGTCCAGGTACTCTGTAAGTTGGTCCAACACAATTTTTTTGAGTGCCTTGGACAGCGGGGGTAGGATCGAAATGGGCTGGTAATTGCTAGTGGAGGTGCGATCAGCACTCTTCAGAATAGGAGTTATAATTGCTCTTTTCCAGGGCATGGGGAATTGGTTGAGACATAAGGACAGGATAATTATTTTGGTGAGCTGGGGCAGGGTCACATCCAGGGTGAGCCAGAGGAGTTTGAGGTCCAGGGAGTCGTTGCTATGGTGAGCATTCATCAGGACTTTGGTGAGATAGCGTTTTGCTTCACTGCAAGTGAGGACCCATAGCCAGAAAGGGGAGTGGTCCGTGGCAGCTGGAGTGTAAGTAGTGGAACTTGGAATCGTGTAACCTTGGAGAGGATGGATGTGCCTGAGGTAGGGAAGCTAGTCTCCTCCTCTGCCTTGAACTTGCAAGAGGCTGTTGAAAATGTTGTTATTATGGAGGAAATATTGGAGGATGGTATGGGCTCAAAGATATTTGTTTCTACTAAGATTTAGCGAAAAACAATGACTGTGCTGCTACCTTGAAAAATTTGGAACAAGAATCCTGTACATCATCCCCTCTGCAGTCGGGGCTCCAGCTATCCCAGCTCGAGGAAGAAGAACTGCAATTATCTCTTAAGCAAAAAGACCTGCAGTTAAGGATAGCCTCTTTGAAAGCAAGTCCCATACCTGTCAGCAATCTGCAGCTGTCTGTCTGTGAGAATCAGCTGTTCAGTGACGCCAGTGCATCAAAGGGCTTGGTGGCTCTGCCCGAGGTTGCAGGTCCCTCCGTTTTCAAGGATCGTTGCGTTAAGGTCTCTCCAGTAATTGCAGCTGGTAGCTTGTACTAATCTCCATTTGTGTGCCAAAAGCCACAGGAGAAAAGAAGGGAAAGTCAGTTATCGAACAGAAAATCACAGAGAAGGCTGGGCCCACAAAAACGCTCGGGCAGTGGCCAGGAGGATCACTGCCTAGAACGCCCCATGACTGAACACACTGCTGGTAAGCCGCTTACCTCCTTTTCCAATTCTGATTCTATGCATGATGATCTGCCAATCCCTGTACCAGCACTCCCGAATACCTCGAGCACTAATGGTGCCTCAATACCAGAAAGGGCCTTGGAGACTGAGACTGAAAACTGGTCCCCGGGTAATGCACTAGAGGATGCCGGGTGGGTCCACTCTCAGGAAGGGCAATGGATTCCTGACCCTGGGGACCCAAAGATACAGAAATATGCTCTGGATTTACTAAACAATGAAATTATGGTGGCCACCATGAATGTAAGCGTTCCTCTGGAAACTCAACAAATCACTACAGTAAATACACTACCCCGGGGTACTACATTACCGGTAGTTCAGAAAGTTTATAAATGCATGGACTCTAATGTTGTTCCCCCAAGATCTCTCCCGAGAGGTGAGAAACTTCCCCCAGTTAATGTACTGCCCACAGAAGCTTCTGCCTCTACTAATAATAACAATAACTCTTTTTGGATGGGTCTTGCACCTGAGACCCTCACTGACCCACAGCAAAGAGCTTGGTTGGAACCCATGTTTCGCTTAGCAGACTTATTCCAAAATAAGGGTGAACCTTCCCCCAGAAGAAATGCTGTCCTGCTCATTTAACAAGCATTTGTCAATGCCGAACGTTCGCTTGCAGGTATTTGCAGTGGTATTTGGCACTTGGACATGGCTTACAAAAATCAGTGACAAAGTAAAATGAGGGAGACAGTTTCACAAGTGGTTCTATTGCCTGAAGCAGGCAGCATAACAGTATTGGTGTAAAATACTTTGTCTGCAGAAGAGCAAGTCTGTAACTCTGTTACCCACTGTTCAGTCACAGAAACAAATTGTAGGAGGGACAGAAACATGTTAAGGCAAAGTCTTGGACATCCCTGAATATACATATATATCTCTCTCTCCTCCTCCCTCCCAAACCCCTCTTCTACAGGTGCTTTTCAGGTTTGGCCGCTCTGCCACAGGAAAGCTCAGAGTTGAAAGGCAGAGGGTAAGTGCATTAGGCTTTGGGGGGTGGGAGGCAAGACGCGAGGATATTGGCTGCACACAGAGGAGTATTAAAAAATATAGTAAAACAAGCATTTGTCAATGCCAATGTTGCTTTGCTTCTATGTGCTGTTTAGGTATTTGGAAGTCATTGAGTGCAAATATTAAAAATTGGCTAACTTACGAAGTGCGTAGGAACTGCGCAATGCACGCTCAGAAAACAGTCATTTTAGGAATTTTTCACCAAATTGTCAACATAGCCATTTTAAGACCTCTGCTCATGAACAGTGTCACTGTGATTTTCTTAATGTATCCATACATTGAGTTCGCACCGACTGCGCCATTGTGTGCTACATGGGCGGAAACACGTTTTGGGCAGGATGTGAAAATGACAGCTGTACTGCTCATAAGGAGGTGTGGTAAAATGGCAATGTTGAAAATCTGGAGTGGAAATATTGAAAATTGCGAAACCCACGAGCGCGTAGAACTGCGCAACGACGCCGTAAACAGTCATTTTTAGGAATTTTTCACCAAATTTTCAACATAGCTATTTTATGACCTCTAATACGAACAGTGTCACTGTGATTATCTTAATGTGTCCCATACATTGAGTTCGCGACACCAACTGCGCCATTGTGCGCTACATGGCGGAAACACGTTTTGGGTAGGATGTGAAAATGACAGCTGTACTGCTGATAAGGAGGTGTGGTAAAATGGCAATGTTGAAAATCTGGAGTGAAAATATTGAAAATTAAGAACTTACGAACGGCATGAGAACTGCGCGCAACGCACGCTCATGAAAACAGTTATTTTTAGGAATTTTTCACCAAATTTTCAACATAGCTATTTAAGACCTCTGCTAATGAACAGTGTCACTGTGATTTTCTTAATGTGTCCCATACATTGATTTCGCACACCGACTGCATCATTGTGCGCTACATGGGCCGAAACACGTTTTGGGCAGGATGTGAAAAATGACAGCTGTTTTGCTCATAAGGAGGTATGGTAAAATGGCAATGTTGAAAATCTGGATTGAAAATATTGAAAATTCGTGAACTTACGAGCTTGCGTAGGAACTGCGCAACGCACGCTTGTAAAAGTCATTTTTAGGAATTTTTTCACCAAATTTTCAACATAGCCATTTTAAGATCTCTGCTCATGAACAGTGACACTGTGATTTTCTTAATGTGTCCCATACATTGAGTTCGCACACCGACTGTGCCATTGTGCGCTACATGGGCGGAAACACGTTTTGGGCAAGATGTGAAAAATGACAGCTGCACTGCTCATAAAGAGGTGTGGTAAAATGGCAATGTTGAAAATCTGGAGTGAAAATATTGAAAATTTGAAAACTTACGAGCGTGCATAGGAAGTGCGCAATGCACACTCGTAAAACAGTCATTTTTAGGAATTTTTTCACCAAATTTTCAACACAGCCATTTTAAGACCTCTGCTCATGAACAGTGTCACTGTGATTTTCTTAATGTGTCCCATACATTGAGTTCGCACACTGACTGCGCCATTGTGCGCTACATGGGCGGAAACATGTTTTGGGCAGGATGTGAAAAATGACAGCTGTACTGCTCATAAGGAAGTATGGTAAAATGGCAATGTTGAAAATCTGGAGTGAAAATATTGAAAATTCATGAACTACGAGCGGCTAGAGACTCGCATAACGCACACAGCTCGTAAAAGCAGTAATTGTTAGGAATTTTCCACCAAATTTTCAAAATAGGCTTTTGAGAATCCCTTATGAACACTGGCAGTGTCGTTTGTTAATCATTCCGAAAGGTGATTTCTACAGTGATCATGCAAATCACCTTCGGGCCCGATAACGCCATGACAGTGACAGCATTCATGAGAAGGGTCCCAAAACCCTATGTTGAAAATTTGCAAAATTCCAAAAGATGCCTGAGATATGCAATAAAGTTGAAAAACCCTATCTATCCCATTATACAGCTTACGGCATTTCCTCAGTTCGCGGTCGGCTTTGAAGAGTGCAGACGTGTTCCCTGTCCACCGATGATCGTCGCGCCGAGCTCCAGAGGTAAGTATGGGGTGAGGGGGGGTGTGGGGAGGCAGGGTGCGCAGTGGGTGGGTGCGGGTTGTGGGAGGGGGATGGGGAGACAGCGATGGAACGTTTTTATTATTTACAGTTTTTTTTTTTTATTCAGACGACGTGGGGCGTTTGCCACGCTGGGGTGGGCTCCCAGCGTGGCAGCAGGGAAAGCTGTTTGGGGGGACGTGGAGCCAACGGGGATTGGGCAGCCCGTCCGGCCAAACAAGATTTGCCACGCTGGGGTGGGCTCCCAGCATGGCACCAAAGCTTTGAGGCGTGCAGACTTGAAGCCGACGGGGATTGGGCATCCCGTCAGCTATAACAGTTTCGCAGCTCATACAGAGGCGCTGCCAGCACTGATCGCAGCGGTGGTTTTCTTTGAAGTGAAGACCACTGCTGTCATACACAGCACCCGCATCCATTGGTGCAGGACCGCCACGCCTGCTCAACGGAGCAGTGGATTGCACAGGACAGTCACACCTCCAAAGTGTCCTATTCTCCCAAGACGTTCCTTGCGCATGCGCGCAAGCGAACGTAAAAAGGAGGCTTAGAAGACCCGCCTGATAGACTGTTCTTAGCTAAAAAGCTTTTGGAAGAGTCTATGAAGTTTTTCTCTTCCAAAATCTTTGCCCTTATTCATATTGGAAATGGAAACTATGATATTAGTTTTAAGAATGTCACTAGTCTCGATAGATTTTGGGACCAATACCACACCTTAAAAGACACTCCCTTGTGAGTCCCTTTCCTTGCTGTCCTACTTACTAAACCTTTAGTGAAAAACATAACTGTTATGTTTCGAAACAAAGGTGTTAATGTGGAGGATATTATGTGCTGGCTCAGGCAGAGGTGCGAGGTGTTAGACAAACCGTTTCCAATATTGGATAGCAAACAAATTTGGAATGGGGGGTGGAAAATCAAAGTGAAGTTATTTTCCTCCAACTCAGGTCCTGTTCATTTGCCTACAGCTTCTTTCTGGGTAAAGATAGGGGATCACTATTCTACCCTGGTCAGCTTAAAGCTTGTTTTAAGTGCGGAGCCAGAACACATCTGAGCTCTGCTTGTGATACAGCGAGGTGTAGTCATTGCCTAGAGTATGGGCATGTATCAACTAATTGCCTTAATCTCTTCAAATGCAACCTTTGTGAAAAGACAGGCCATGCCTACGGAAAATGTCCTTGGGCATCCCATAATAGGGAGGATTGCCCATCCCATGTAGGGCTGATAGATAATGCACAACACTTGCAAGCTAAACGAGTAGCTGCCCAGGAAGAAGCTGCCCTTAGGAACAGGGAGGACAGGGAGGTTCTGGACACACCATCAGTACCAACAGACGGTCTCCCTGAACAGACTACAGAAGTAATAGTGGAGGAGGAGCACATGGTAGTGGACCCTATTGCACCTGAGACCCCAATGGTAGAAAGTGAAGTCGCTGGCCCTAGTAATGTTGTAACTCATGAGTCAGCTTCACCGGGAGTGATGCCTCCCTCCCCCGATCAAGGGTCCTTTACTCTGTGGTTTCCAAGAAAAGACTGAGACCTGGACAGGTAGTCCAAAAAAAAAGGTAAGCCTCTGCTCTTCTTGGGAAAAAGGGAACAAATTTGCCTCCTTAGCAGTAGATCGAGATAAAGGAGACTTGACGGATGAAGGTTCTGATTCATCTTCTCTTACCTCTACCACCACAGATATCACAGCAGATGTAGAGGAGAGGGAGAGGAAGACACAGTTGCCAAAAGAACTAGGCACAGGAGGATATCCAAAACTCCCTGAGGCTTAAGGTGATGTCAAGTTTTTAATTCCTCTTTCCTTTTCCATGCATTCCCTTTTATTGACAACTATCAATGTCAATAGTATAGAAAGCCACAATAAATGGTTGGGGGTATTTCATGCATTGCAAAACACCACAGGCAATATTTTTTGTCTACAAGATACAAGGCTTAAGACCCTTACAGAACTTCGCTTGGCTTCACATTCTTGGACCAAGAGTGCTGCTTTCTCATCCACTGGAGAAGATGTATGCGATGGCATTGGCATTCTGTTTGCCAATCCAGAATTTAGAGTCTCTAGACTAATGGATATACACCCTGGTAGGGTGTAATGCTTGATTTTAACTTCCAATCAAAGAGGTTTAGACTTATCTCCATTTATGCCCCCCCAAACCAAAGCCCACAGTGTAGCACTTTTTAAGGAAATTCAGTCATTTCTACACATGGCTAGATTGATTGCATGGGCTGGGGACTTTAACTGTGGATTTTCTAGGGTGGATAAAGGATTAAAAACAGATAAACTTTTTTGTGATTCGGTAGCATTACAAGACATTGTAAACACAGCCGGCCTGGTGGATTCATATAGACAGAAATTTCCAATGGGGGGCACATCTATTTTTTACATTGATTTTATGATAATTTCCCCTGCCCTTAGAATCCTTAATTTGACCTCTCATGCGTGGGAGTTTTCTGACCACAAATCTATCTCCATTAAGGTAGGGTGGGATGACTCCCCGAGATGTAAAAAAAATAGCTGGAGGTTGAATAAATCTCTATTGAATAACAAAAAGTTGTTAAGATCCTGGAAAAGGGAAAGGGATGCTAAGCTTTCCATAGTAAGTTGTTATGATGATCTGGTGGATTGATGGGAGGACACTGTAAGAACATGGCAGAAGTTTTTCCAAACACAAGCTAGGGATAAGGGTAATGGAGACTATCTGAATTATTTACACCTGAGGGATCAGTTGCAAAAACTGATTTCTTTAACCGAAACTAACAAACTAGATTACAGTGAACAAATTAACAAAATAAAAGAACACATGAGGGACTGTCAGTATGATAGGGCAAAATCACTAGAGCAAGAGTTGAAATTTAGCACTTAAGTAAAAAGGATCTTTAAACCCATTCAAGGAATGTAAATAGGGAGTTGGTTGCAGAATAATGTCAGAACGAAAAACAGAGTCAGAACATAACATATCCTCCCCTTTGGAAATGATGAGATTAGTAGAAAAATATGTTGAATCCCCATCTGGCACAGCCCCACAAACCTCTCTTGACCCTGAATTTTTTAAGAGCTTAAACCTTCCACAGTCTTCAGAGCAGGATGCATTAATGCTAACAAAAGAAATCTTATCTGAAGAAGCACTTTTGGCAATATCCAGCTTAAAAAAAGATACCGCCCCTGGTTCCGATGGGTTTGGGGCAGGTTTTTATAAGACTTTTCAGGAAGAGTTAGCCCCTATCTTAGCCATTCTATTTAATCCTATGCTAAATTCTAAGAAGCTAGCAGACTCCATAAGGGATGTAGTTCTGATCTTTTTGTACAAGAAAGGAGCCAGGGAAGAACTCAGCAATTGGAGGCCACTAAGCCTTCGGAAGCCAGATGTTAAGATATTGAGCAAAATTCTATTAAGTAGGCTTTCTAAAGTAGCAGCTAAACTCATTTGTCCTGCTCAAACTTGTGCAATCCCGTCCAGAGGACTACAAGACAACCTGATTACACTAAGAGAAATATTTCAGAGAGCTAATGCCTGTAGGCTACACGGTTACATTTTTAGCGTATGTCAGGAGAAGGCATTTGATAGGCTAAGTCATGCCTATCTTTTTGAGACCCTTAAAGCATTTGGCATCCCAACTGCCTTTATTTCCTGGATTAGTTGTCTCTACCATGAAGCTAGCCTTGATCCTACTGTAAATGGGTGGCAGGGGAAAAAATCTTAGTAAGAAAAGGCGTGCATCAAGGTTGCCCGCTTAGTCCACTACTTTATGTTTTTGGCATTGATATTTTTATTAGGAGTGTAGAAACTAATTCGGACATTAGAGGCCTTTCTCCAGTGTCAGGTTGTCACCCCATTAAGCTTCTTGCTCATGCAGATGATGTGATATTAACGTAAGCACCCAATACTAAAGAAGAAGCTCTTGTTTCCTTGATAAAAGCTTTTTCACAAATTTCTGGTTCCAAGATTAACTATGTGAAAAGCCAGGGGGTGGTTTTAGGGGACACGTCCATCCCAGAAAGGAATAAGTTTGTGTCACTTCCCCTCTCTAGCAACCCAGTACATATATTGGGGGTAGAACATGGCCCAGGGGATATGGCCCACTCTAACTGGGGGGGGGGGCAGGCTTGTCCAGGGCAAATAGGTTAGTATAAAGCTCGAAGGGTCAGAAAATTGCAAAGAAAAAAGAGGGTGATATTAATAAAATCCTTATTAGTTCCCATTTTTCTTTATGTAAGTTATGTGTCCCACCCCTTGTCAGTTCAGACGTCTCTTTATAGCGTTTTTTTTTCAAGCATTGTGGGGCAGCAGGTTGAACCCAATCAAAAGGGAATTCACTTACAGGAAGATACAGGAAGGAGGTATTGGTATGATAAACCCTGTGAATTCTTTACATGTATATTTATCTCATATAACTTACGAGGCTTTAAACCCGAAGAAAAATTGTGGAAGCCTTTTTTACTGGATTGGCTAACTCCCTGTTTAACCCCATTGGCATTGAGAAAACCTAGGTAACTGAATAATATTTCCATTGTACCTAGTTATGGTTTGGTCATATTAAAAAATTTTATCAAGTGGAGTCTAACAGAGGCACAATTACATCCTTGATTTAAAATATGCATTGCAGGGGCTAAACTGTACTGAGAGAAGTGGTATTTCTGATATGTTCCTAGTTGCAGGATTATGCAACACACTTGAGAAAGGAATGTGTGGATTTAAGGAAGTTCCTCAGGCACTCTGATCATGTGAGCCTGTAGCTTAATGGTTAGAGTGCTGGAACGGCATACCAGAGGTCTGAAGTTCAGTTCCCAGTGGGACACACTTTTCCTTTCTCATTTCCTCCTTGATTTAAAATATGCCTTGTAGGGGCTAAACTGCACTGAGAGAAGTGGTATTTCTGATATGTTCCTAGTTGCAGGATTACGCAACACACTAGAGAAAGGATTGTGTGGATTTAAGGAAGTTCCTCGGGCACTCTGACCATGTGAGCCTGTAGCTTAATGGTTAGACCATTGGAATGGCATACCAGAAGTCTGAGGTTCAATTCCCAGTGGGACAAACTTTTCCTTTCTCATTTCCATCCTAGACTTTACACAGGAAAGTCATGTATGACCACATCCTTCAGGCTGAGAGAAAAGTGGAAGTAACATTCCCTTATTGGCCAGATAACACATATTACACAATCATAAAGAAATTACACAACCCTAGATTGCCTGATTTTCTTTCAGACACGGTGTGGCTAAGTAATTACAATAGATTGAGCATAAGGAACAATAATAAACACAAGCAGGTAGGGGATCGATACTGTCTGAGAGACTCCTGTGTGTAGACTCTTGAAACCCAGAAATATATTTTTATCGAATGTGCATACACAACAGGAGTTTGGCTTTTTATATCCAAAGAGTGGGGAGACTCAAGGTTTACCAATATAACTTACCCAGAATTAATGTTTGGCATTCCTCAAGAAGGATGGGGAAAATATAACAATGATACTTTATACATTATTTTTGCTGTGTTATGATATTATATTTGGCAAGCCAGATGCTTTTGGGTTACATAACAGACATGTACCTTATGTTGAATTATTAAAAAATGTTAAGATATCTCAGATTAGCATTCTCCAACAAGATACGAAAATCTACTCTTTGGAAAAGGTCTGTGCATTATGGGCAAACTGTACCCATTAGCTAGAACAATAAGGGGACTTAGCCCATCTGATGTTTACAATTTTGTATGTATATAGAAAGCATGGCTCTTATATCCTTTTGGAATTTTTATTCAAACATACTTACAGCATTTTCCAGTCTTTAATTTGTTTTCTTCAGTTTCTTGAGATGTATTTGTTATTTTTTTGTTTGTAGTCCTTTCCCATAAAAATTCCCCTACTCTTTTCGGGAAGTGCCATGGGATCTTTAACATCCACCTGAACTACCACCAGAACAGGCAGATGGGACCTTGGTTTAACATCTCATCCGAAAGACGGCACCTCAGGAGTGCAGCAGCCCCCTCATGCTGCACTACAGTGTCAGTATTGGGATTTAACCCAAGTGCCCAGCGTGGAGATAGAACCCACAGCCTTCTGATCTCCTGGCCTCAAAGGTGAGTGTGCTACCTGCTGAGCCACTGATATGGAGTAGAGGTTATTACAAGGTACAAGGTAGGAGGCTAGGGAATGAGGCAATTGGTTTAGAAGGGTTCTGTGGATAATTCTCCCCAAGGAAAGGTCCTTCAAGGCAGAAGAGGAAAGCCAATCTAGTTTACCATAGAGTGTGCAACGGTGGGCGAAGCGACTGCACGCAAGGGCCAAAATGAAAATTACGTACCTGCCGGAATTCTTGATCTTCTCTTGTATCTTCACCATTCATTACTGCTGGGGTGTAGCTGGAGGAGTGCACCCGCTAGTGGAGTTTTTTGAGGGAGGAGTCGGTGCCGATGGTGCCACCCATGTGTCCGATGTGCTGCATGGAGCACGAGGGTTGGCTGTTAGGTGCCGCAGACTCCTTCTCCATCACAATTCTGTTTCGCCGAAGAGGATGAAAAATAAGTTTAGATAAAAGGGAGGCAAGAGAGCCGAGGGGTAGAAAAAGGAAAGGATATAAACTGAAAAAGGCACAAACTGAACAGGGGACAGAGAGAAGAGAACCCTACCCTAAGTGGCCATGGGGTACCAATCCTTGGGCAGTCTCAAGAGAAGAGAAGGCAAGAATAGAAAGAAGGAGAAGAAAAGAGAATCCCAGGGAGTTCCCGTAGAGGTTAGGGTGAAGACCCTACTTGCCGTCCTCCAGATTGAACGCTCTGTGACTTCAGAGAAGGAAACAGAGAGCTCTGAGGTACCAGGAGGACTCAGCCCCCAATTGGCCTCTAGGAGGGGGCAGGCGAGCAAGGTGGAGGTGACGCACAAGAACTGAGGCTGAAGAGGGGAAGATGGGAGGGAATCAGTAATGAATGGTGAAGATACAAGAGAAGATCAAGAATTATGGTAGGTACGTAATTTGCATATCTTGCCTTGTCAATCTTCACCATTCATTATTGCTGGGTGAGTACCAAGCCCCCCCGGAGGGGACCTGGCACAGCCCTGAGGGAACAGTTCTCTCAGTCACCTGTGGGTGAGGTGCAGGAGGGGGAGATCCTAAAGCCCTGTTAGACCAGCAAGATCTAAGGCTGTTCAGGATGAGGAGGTGTCCCCCGTGGCCAAGGGGACAGGAGACACCCCTGTAAGGTCCTCCTTGCCCTGCAGGAAAAAAGGCGGGTCCCCCAGAAGACGGAGGAGATCACCCTACGCCGGGCAAAGGATGACAATCTAGATAGACGAAGACATGCCGTCCGCCTAATGCAGATCGTTGTCCCCACAAGTCTGGACACCACCTCACTGGCATCTTATGACACCCTTGCTTGGTGCCTTGCAAGCTCCAGACCCAGTGCAGAGAGGGCAATGGCCTGCCTAGATTGTTCTGTATCAGGCAAAGATGCCAGGACTTGTGTTAGCATCGACCACAGGTGCTTGTTATAGGCAGCGTGGTGAGCCTGATGAGATCCTATACACAGCAATGCCTGAGCCAAAGAGAAAACTCTTCTTCCCCACCAGTTGAACTCTGCGGAATCCGGATCGGGGGGTCGGTCATGCGCCAGGCACTGAAGCCCGGAAGGAGTGTCTAGGGATGTCAGCCCCGAAGGCAGGTGAGGTAGAGAACTCAGAGACTTCTGAGGGGTGCAATACCATCTCCTGCAGTCCTCTGGGGCTGGGAAGAGGTGGCTAGAGACTGCCAGGTGCGGACAGATGCTTCCTGGAAAGGGATAGGCCAGGAAGGCACCACCAGGTGGTGAGCACCGAATACACTCAGAAATTAGCATGTTTCCCACTTGGTATTGCTTCTTACTACATGTGAGATGCAGAGCTCCTGGACCAGCCTCGAAAGGAACCACTGATATTCAGTGAAATCAGCATCAGAGGACGGGTGGACGGAGCGTTCCTCTCCCTCAGGGGAGGGAGATGAGGAAAAGGAGCTTGAATGCTCAGGGTCCTCCTGCAGCGGGGGGACAGGTGAAAGACCCACTCATCCATGGCTCTCAGACAGGTGGGGAAGGCCACCGCAGTGGCTCTGAACATCTCCCAGGTTAAGGGACCCGTGGGACCCACATGGCTAGGTACAGGGGGAGGTGTCTGCAGAGGAATGGGAGATGGGCACGGAACAGATAGTGCCTGACCTCTGCCAGGGCTCCAAGACCCAGGAACTGGTCCCGACACATGGGGGGGGACCCGGGGGTCAATCCAGGCAGCGAAGGCTGTAGCTGAGAAGACAAACCCCGGATGAGCCTTGAGGGAGAATCTCCCTTGTGGCATGACTGGGGTTGCATGGGTCCAGAAGGGTAACCCTCCACGCTGCCAACTAAGGGCATCCCCAAGACCTCGTGGGAAAGGCAGGGTTCAGCACTTCGACTCCTCCCCACTCCCCACAGGGTAATGGAGAGGGGTACCTGCACCTCGCCCTGGCCCCTCAACTCTTTGGACTCTGAAGCTGCCCTCTTCCTCATTGCCAGTGAAGTCAGGTGCCCCAATACCGCAGGCCTCCCAAGGGAGGTCGCAGAAGAGGGTGCCCCGGTCCCCACCCGGGGGGGTCATAGCAGCATCAGAAACAGCAGCTGCCACACCCACCCCAGAAGAGGACACCACACCCTGAGCCCTCAGGCCACTGTCCCAAATGGACCCCCCCCGCAGCCAACCTCAGCAGTGGGAACCACTGGAACTATGGGCTCCAGGGACTCTGGGGGGGGAACGCTGGGCCGCCTGGTGCCACGTCCCAAAGGGCTCTTCACCTCCAAAGAACCAGGGTGCCAATCTGGGTCATCCTGCAAGTCATTTTCCTCCAAAGAGGAAGAGACCAGGTAGACCTGCAGACTGGTGACCCTGGGAGGGCCCTTGGTGATAGTGCCACAAGCGGCGCGGCCATGGGACACAGCACTGCCTGTGGTGCCACCCCATTCACCAGTGCCACGAATGCCACTGGGACCTGGGACACTGCCAGAAGGCGCCAAGGGTCCACCAGTGCCAGGCCCAATGGCCATGGGCTGCGACACTGGGGGAGCCTGCATCTCCATGGAGGTGACTGCCGAGGCAGTGCCAGTGACACAGCTCTGCAGGGAACTGTGCCACTCCTTTGGCACTGCAGAAGTTGCCTCCTCCTCGCCGGGCCGTATAGAACCAGGAGGGGACCTGGAGGATGGGTCAAGTGTTCAGGCCTTGGTGACCCGAAAGCGACGCTGTCCTCCGAAAGTTGGTGGAGTCCTGCCGACTTTAAACACGTGAACTTTGAGAACACGGTGGTCCATTGAGAAGCAGGCATTGCAATGGTCCATATCATGATTGGGTCCCAGGCATCGCAAGCAGACATCATGCTGGTCCGAAATGGAAAAATGCCAGCCACTGGGACACCGACGTATGGGGGCACGGCCTGCTTTAAATGTTTTACTAGCCCCCAGACCTGAAATAACAAAAACAAAGAAAAGATCCAGCAATGTTTAATACAAAAATATGGAAAGATCTTACCGAATCCCAATAAACGGCACCAAGTGTACTTCAACGAGAACAGGATGGAGATCGAGTTGGCGGTTAGGCCTCGATGGTGCAGAGAAAAACTGAGACCCATGAAGCAGGTGCTAACTTGATGGTGGGAGAAACAGAATTGTAATGAGGAGGAGTCTGTGGCGCCTAACGGCCAACCCTTGTGCTCTACGCAGCATATCGGACATGTGGGTGGCGCCACTGGTGCCGACTCCTCCTTCCAAGAAAAAAAAAAACTCCTGTAGCGGGTGCACTCCTCCAGCTAAACCCAGCAGTAATAAATAGTGAAGACTGACAAGGGAAGATTGACAGATGTTATTGTAGCCAACTTCCTATTTACGCATCAAGGGTGCAGGAGGTGTGAGAAAATACTGGCAGGCCATAAGTGAGCTTAGGAAGTACACAATTCAATTTGTATTTCACATATTGCATCCTTTATTGCATTCTCCCCATTATTTATTACTGTGGGAATTTGCATGAAAACAGGACTTTTATCCCTTAAGAGTCCATCTGCCCTTATAGCTTATTCCTTACTTAAAGTCATAATCCTCTGTTGTGACATCATAGTATGTTACCATGACAATAACTTATGTTATAAGCAGAGTATTATGACATCAGGTGGAGAAAAAAGCAATAACAGCTGATTAACTCTCAAGGAACACTGATCTTGTTATCATGCATATCAACTCTGTAATAAATAATGGGAAGAAGAAATGCACAACTAACGTGGAGGTATTGTATAAGCTAAACTGTATCTAAATGTCATGTTTTTCAAAGATAAAAACAACAGGAGTTGGCTGCTCTGTAAAGCAGCAGTATTTGTAAGCAGTGAAACATTTAATCTTATAGTTTTTAGTAATAATGTTTTTCTGGCAAAAGCATCAGTAAAGCTATTTTTCTTTTCATTGTATTTCATTTGTGAACTGAGGATGTAATTTTGAAGTTCCTGCTTGGGGCTGCCCAATGGCTGTACGGAAGTGCTCCGCTCTTTCATGCCAATGACCCGGGTTCAGAGGCAAGCCCAGGTCTGATAGAATTGGGCGACCAGGCTGGGAATGCTACTGATGGGAGTGCAAGCCAGCCAGGGAGGGAGACAGCATGGCTCGGGCACAGGAGCAGCCCCTCGTGGTGAGCTGGGGAGCTTGCTCTCTTAGGAGCAGCTGCAAATGCCCAGAGCAAGCTGCTGCTGTCAAGGCCAACAGAGACTGCGCTGGCCGTCATGAAGTGGTGAGAAGGATGGCAGCAGAAAACACTAGTGGAAAATAGCAGCCTGGGCCGCATGAAGCCCTGCTTGCTCCCAGTGGACCCACAACATCGCCCTGCAATGCCTTGAGTCAAAAGCTGGATGAATACCTGGGGAGAGGAGGGGAGGATGGCTCTCCCCTTTCCTCCCTTCCAGGGAGGGGTAATCTGTGGGCACTGAAGACTGAAGGGTAAGCACCAGGGGGAGACTAATTCCAGTGGTGCGGGGCCAAGGCAGGAGCTGAAGCAGCCGCCCAGGTGTCTTCGGCGGAAAAACAGTAGATGGAAAAAAAATAAATATAAGTCCCTGCTTGCATGCCATGCCCACCATGAAAAAATTACATATCTTGCTGTAATGCTGTGCTGTTTACCATGAGAAATGTGTGCTAGCACCAACCTAATACATTCACATTATGAATCTGGTTTGTACAGTCATAAGGTAGACTCAACAGAAGAGATAGTATTCATCTTTATTAAGTTGAATTCTTAACTGCACAATTATTAACAAAAGCTATTTAAAAAATGTCAGAGGAAATAAACTATACAGTTGAACCTAATAATATCAGACATACAAAACATTTTGCTGACTAACAAATACTGTAGATTTAAATAGTCAGTTTTAAGGCACTAGCATACATTAGATATGCAGCAGAGATTAAGTTGAAGATGAATTGCTTCATTAGTTTGGTGCAGTTGCCCTGCAGCAAGTTTATTATGGTTGCATGATTATACAGTAGTTGGTCCCATTAAGTTTTGGCTCCCTGTGCTTCTCATGTAATCTGTGAGTCTGAGCTGGAAGCTTGGGCTGTTGATTAGATTGGAGCGACTGTGTGATCTACCTCAGGTGCACTTCAGTGTAATAAATTAGTTGAAAGTTGAAAATTACAGGCTGTATTGTCTTTGTTGCTGCATTTGAGATAGGTATAAGGATATTTATTGGTTTCTAGAGCAATTTATGCAGAAGTTTATGCAGAAGTTCTGCTGATTCTTTTTTTAACTTAATTGAGTTTCATCATCTGCCAAACACAATTAAAGTTCATGCTTCTGAGTACAGAAAAATGTTATGCCAATTAATTACAAGAGTATGGTACACTCTTCTCCTCTTGTTACCAAATCGAGGAGTAACCATTTAATTAGTCTCTCAAAGTCCAAAAAGATCTTCCCACAGCATCACCGTGGACTATGTAACAGAATGAGACGTGTGAAGTTTCGTATTCAGTGCAATGCACTACTGACTTCACCATGCGTGATGTTAGAAGTCTATGCATAACCCAAAATGCATGAAAATTCTGTGCTGGCCCGGTGGCACGGAGGGTTGAGGTGCTGGACGCCACACCTCACGCTACGCCAGCGGCCCGGGTTCGTGGAACAAGCCTGGGTCGTCAGACGTTGGCAGGGGAGGACTAGGATTGAGCAGCAGGAGACAGCTCTCCTAGTCCTAGGGAGGGCTGGGGAATCCACACCGCACTGCAGCGACCCCTGGGGATGCCCAGGGGTACTGCTTGTGCTGGTGTGACTAAGGGGTAGCGCTGCAGACATCGGTGACGCACGCAAGTGAGACGCCATTGCACGTCTGCGCTCCCAATGGGAAAAAAAGTGGAAATGGCTGGGCACGACCGTGCAGCCTGATGGCCGCGCCCTGCATCGCTGGGAGGACTCACGTGGAATCGCACTGGGGGGGGCCGGAGCCGGTCTGGCTGGATAGGGTATGGGGAGACCCTCTAGTGGATCGGCGACGGCCGTGCTGGATCCTCCATCATGTGAGTGAGCCTGGTTCTCTCCCGGCAGGCAGGGCCGGCGGCTGGATGCCCCCGCCGGTAGTCACCGCAGCAGGCAGATAAATAAGAATAATAAAAAAAAAAGAAAAAGAAAATTCTGTCATTTGTCAGGCTTACATGGAGATCCAATCACAACAGAACAGGATATAAAGTAAAATGTGTTAAGGCAAGTCACTCAACTATTAGCAAGAAACTGAACACTGATAACTCACAAGATGCTTCTTATGGAGATTACACCAATATATCATGCAAAAGCACCGCAGTCAGTCCTAAATAGGCATAAACAGGCAGAAGCAATTTTTTCTATTATTTTATTATAAAAACAGTATCTGTATCATTTAAACTGAATTAGGCAATCTTTTACTGAACAGGCAACTGGTTAAAATCTATTGGTGCCATGACAGTCTGAAAGAAGGTACAGGGACTTACCTACTGCTCTGCTACATGTGGTACTAGGCAGGCACAGATTCTCAAAGCTGGGAAAGAACCATCTGTGAAAGACACCGTAAACATTTGCACTCACCCAGCCCCACATCAACATACATTTTGTTTAATACCCTCCCTCCCTCTTAGTAAATAACATTATTTAATTGGAGGCATATAATCTCCTCAAATGGCATAAATGCTGTGTTGTTAAGCACTAGTGGCACAGAACAACACATTTAACAAAAAGTACATTTAGTCCTATTCTTCAAAATTTGGGACTGCAAATTTGTCCTCAAAGTCTTTTTTTTTTTTTTTTAATTAATTCTAGTTTTTTACCCCCGCTTCCACTGGGTCTGAAAAGATAAATGTCTTACCCACATAATTTACTCTCAGCTTAGCTTGGAACTGGGAAGTGTGCACAACACCCAGAGATCTGAAGCTTCTCCAACACTTCCTTGTTTCGAAGCTGAGGTGGGGGAATAGGGTTGTCATAATATGATGATATATCACAATAAATAACACTGTCAATAATTTATCACTGTAAAAAATAATATTGTTATTATCATGCAGCCCGATATACTGTGATACATTGTGATACAGCATTTTCATTTGCTGCTCCAGCAGCATGTCCCTCTCTGGGTGCAACCATGAGTCCCGATTCCTCACCTTCCTCTAGTTAGAGTTTTACTATTTTTCCTTAAATTAGAAATGCTGCAGATTATTGTGATAATCAATATATATCGATATTTTTTACATGAATATCGTAATACTAAAAATTTGATATTATGACATCCCTAGTTGGGGGGGAAAAGAACATCTGTGATCCATATGCCAGGAGTAGTTATCCCTTCTGCTTTGCCACCATCAAAACATGGTTGTGCACATGTGGGCTACTAGTAACTGGAAGGAGGATGCAATGTTGGTCCAAGTTGGCTGGTCACTTCTGGTAAAATTTTAAAAATTGACTGGACAAGTCTAAGTTCAAAGCTTGTTCTAACAGGTTCTCTAAAAAGGCTGTGGCATCCGACCTCCCTGTGTCCTTGGGCAGGCCTAGGATGCAAATACTGGCTTGTCAAGCACCATTTTTCAAGGTACTCCAGACTGAGCCGTAGCATCTCGTTCTCACTGATTATGCCAATAACTGCAGTGGAAGTCTTTTGTGCTGTATCTGTAGCAATTTTTACATCAGTGTTAAGTATGTTCATCCTGGTTTCCATAATTGCGAACTTGGAATTTAGGGTTTCGACTTTATGGTTGAGTTCTCCAGTGGCTTGCAGGAGTGCACTATTTGTTGCTTCAGAACCCCCATTGGACCCAGTGCTCTGATCTGCTTGCTATGGCAGCTTCCCTGCTCTCCCCTTGCCAGTCTCCTGTGGTGCTGTTTGTAAGGATTCTCCAAATCGGTAGTCCACCAAACTTTGCCAGGATAATCCTCAAAGTTGACTATATATGTTATAGCAAACAAAGATTAATTTGGATTGATTTTTGCCTTATTTAATATTAAAAGTTTTAAGAGTGCTGTGGAGCTGCCCCAGAGTGTGTTTGCTCCTATGGGCTGCAAGATCTGCACCCCTATGCTGCTGATGTTTAAAAGCTGAATGTATAGTATATGAGTTTCTGCCTTTCTGAGGAATAGTAGTTTTTGAATATTTTCTTGTGTTTTCAGTTTTAGACATGTAAGTTTCCTTTCTTGTGTGAGCAGCACTGAGGCTTTTCAGGTTTGGATTTTTGAGTATGAAGTATATTTTTTTTCAGTTTTGTTGAATGAATTTATGAATAACAAAAGATAATACTGGATAATATGGCCCACTCTCCCCAATAATATACAAACACAGGTAAATGTGTACTTAAGATATATTTTTTAATAAAAGTATCTTCCTGCATCAATAAATCAGTATTGACATTTCGGGATAAACCCTTCATCAGGAAAGCTTGATATTCTAGTATAAAAAGTTACATATAAAAAAATAATATTTTTAACATATTATGCTTAATAATCATGACTAAACAAGTTTCAAATGAAAAAAAAAAGTTGAAAAAATGAGAAGAGTCATGCCTTACATTTCATATTGCTCAATTTAGTACTTCCAATACTTTTCAAACCTCATTTTCATGTTTGACTCCCACCACAGGCCACTGATGAACCAAAAGATAAAAATACTTATCAAAATCAAATGATTCTGTAACATAACCTGTTCTCACTTTCTTTTTAACTAAATAAATTCATCCCCTGAGCTGTGTAAACCTGCTATGAAGTTTTAAACCATTTCAAAAAAAGTACTGGTATTCCTATATAATATAACTAATACCATGTTAAAGAAAGACCTGTCCTTCACTTTTTAAATGTACCTCACACTTTCTTGCTTGTTTACAAGTTCACTACCAAACACCACCAAAAAATGCTAACCTTTTCAAACTTTCATCAGTTTCACTTTTGTGATATATTATTTTGCGGTCTTGCGCTTCCCACGCGCTATGAGTAAAAACAGGGTTCATTAACTATTTTCAGACTAACAATCCAAAGTTTGGACTAATGAACTTATTGAATAACAACCTATATTGTGATATGAGGGTAGGTGAAATTACCCGACAACCGTGTTCTGATTTTGTAGTTGCACAAACCACTGGGGCTTTTTCTAGATCCATTAGGAATAACAGAATGTTTTTATTTTGTTCAAAATTATAGGCATGTGGGTTATAAGCATTGAAAAGTGAGATATATTTGTAGGCATCTCTGACACCAAGTAATGTGGTATTTGGTGCTGCTAGAAGGTGGGTCTGGCACTCAGACAGGTTATTCCTGCATGTGTTACGCATTAGCATTAATTGCCAGATTCAGAGGTGGAGTTTCAACACTATAAAAATGATCAGTCTAAGCCCCTGTCACTCCCACTCTAGCAGTGCCTGTGAAACAAAGGTGGTGAGTACAAAATAGTTTATAAACTGAAATGCTAAAAACTTTGTGTTAAGAACCAGTTAAAAGGAACATTTCATTCATTTACCCTGTTTTTACTCATAGCGCGAGGGAAGCGCAAGACCGCAAAATAATATAGCACAAAAGTGAAACTGATGAAAGTTTGAAAAGGTTAGCATTTTTTGATGGTGTTTGGTAGTGAACTTGTAAACAAGCAAGAAAGTGTGAGGTACATTTAAAAAGTGAAGGACAGGTCTTTCTTTAACATGGTATTAGTTATATTATATAGGAATACCAGTACTTTTTTTGAAATGGTTTAAAACTTCATAGCAGGTTTACACAGCTCAGAGGATAAATTTATTTAGTTAAAAAGAAAGTGAGAACAGGTTATGTTACAGAATCATTTGATTTTGATAAGTATTTTTATCTTTTGGTTCATAAGTGGCCTGTGGTGGGAGTCAAACATGAAAATGAGGTTTGAAAAGTATTGGAAGTACTAAATTGAGCAATATGAAATGTAAGGCATGACTCTTCTCATTTTTTCGACTTTTCTTTTCATTTGAAACGTGTTTAGTCATGATTATTAAGCATACTATGTTAAAAATATTATTTTTTTTATCTGTATCTTTTTATACTAGAATATCCAGCTTTCCTGATGAAGGGTTTATCCTGAAATGTTGATACTGATTTATTGATGCTGGAAGATACTTTTATTAAAAAATATATCTAAAGTACACATTTACCTGTGTTTGTAGATTATTGGGGTGAGTGGGCCATATTATCCAGTATTACCTTTTGTTAGTTAGCGGCAGCTTATACTGATGATTTTTGGCCTCTTCCTAAGTTACCAGTAATAACATATTTCTGTATCATATATTTCTCCGAGGAATTTGGCTGTACTGGACAAATCTTTTACATGAATTTATGATTGTTGAGCAACTAAAGATAAAGAAAAAATCTGATGCAACTGCCAGGGAAGGAAAAAATGGGCAGGCCCAATAACCGTAACCAAGTCCTACATGCCTTGAATTTTTCGTGTGTTAAGTAATAAGATGCTGGACAACTGCAGTGCAGTAACAACTTAAGGAGGGTATATGTGGAACAGCCTCCATGTTAACAATAAAATGAAAGAGAAAAGGAGGGTGAGACAAGTGTGTTTCTATGGATAAGATACTCACGAAATTCAGGAGGATTCTGGGAGGTGTATAACCTAATGCTGTGTTGTTGAGGAGGAACAGTGAGTAGCAGTACTGTGCTATGCTCGTGTTCTGAGTACGGAAGGTATGCCACCGTTGCCTCATTTCTGGAGAATTTACTGAGTCTATAGTACATTCTCAAGGACAGCTACTCTCCAGCAGTCTTTCCAGACTTGCTTGTGTCACTTGCTTTATTGTGTATCAGCCTGTTGGCTCCACATCCTAACCTCTCGAGTGGAGTCTGTGGTGGCAGGAGCCCCGAAGGGGCGAGTTTTGTGGCAAACCCTGTGGAGGGTGAATGCCACAGTCCTGAACACATTCGTACATAAAGAATCACTGGGCCCTATGCACAAAGGTGTGGAGCGGCTACACGCTGAGTAACTTGGGTGCGTAGCCATCCCACGTGGGATCCACTAACGGAGGGTACGTGGACCCAATCCCCCATGATCACATACCTGTCTGTGCCGGGGGCATTCTGGGAGCATGCCAGCACTACACAGTATTCACTAAACCACGTACTGCTTGCCGCATGGGTGCGGAGGGTGGTGCCGGGTATGCCAGCTGGGACCAGGCGTAAACCAGTATGCGCCCTTACAGATGCCTCCCACTGGGTGCGGCGGGACATAGCCATGACCCCCCATGCTGCCACGGCCCACTGGGCTGTGAGTGGAGGCTGGGACTGCCGGTCGAGTGAGTGCCCGGCACCGACTGGCATGTGGGATCGACGGAGTGACTGACTAGTATTATGAACACAGATGCCCCCAGGACTGGGTGGGGTGTACCAGGTCCAACACACATACCTGCTCTGTGAGGGACTATCCCCCTACCCAGCTGCAGCATTGTCCAGGATGCACAGGGTACTATCGGAGGCATTGCAGTGGTGGTATCCAATGGCATGCCATATTCATGGCAATGGGTTATCATTGAGGACTGGTGGCCACATCGCCCTTCATGGGCTGCCTCGTATCTGCATCAGGCTGTCTACCACTCAACCGCACAGCTGCCGTACAACTGACAGGGGCCATGGCAGGAAGGCAGGACACATGGCACTGGTGATTGCTGTCACATGCTGCATGACTCTGAGGGTGTGCTGAGCAGGTAGAAACCGTGCTGGTGGATGGTGGTGGTGCCAGGGGGAAGGGGGGGTACATAGCCCACCACTGGGTGTGCGGGTCCAGGTACCTGTTGTAGGCATGCACTACCCTGGACCCATGCCACGCTACATGAGGGATCCACTTTGGGTCTCAGGAGGGGCTTCCCATTGGTTGCCCACCCAGAACCTTGACTCCTCCCCTGGCCACCCTGCGGATTCCTGCGCGCTGGGGGGTAGAGCCACGGACAGGTGGCCGGCGTTTGTGAATGCCGGTGTGGGCACACCTGTCTGCGGCTGCGCAGCTATGCAGATGGGGTATGCGCTGTTTTTGTGTACCTGCACCCGTGTCATGCATAGGGCCCAATATCTTTAACTTTCTGTTGACTTTCCCACCCAAAAGTCCTCCCTACTTTTAGCTGCATTAGAACTGTTCAGTCTGAATTGTACTGAAGTGAAGCGAACTGAACTGAACATCAGGGCTTTGAGAGTTTTTCAAACTCACCCAGCAGCAGATTTATTTTAACATCAAATGCTCTCAAAATATTCAATACCAAACTTGGTAGAAGTTCGGTAAAAGGGTTTCTCAAAGTCTTAAATGCTAAAGCTAAAGCAAGTATTCTTTATGCAGCAGAAGTTTGGGCATTAGATCTAGAAGAACTTGAAATAACTATTAATAAATTATACAGAAATATCTTAATGGTCCCCCAATCTGTCCCAGCAGAAGTACTAAGGCTAGAACTTGGACAATATTCTCTACAAACTTTGGCCTTAGAAAGGCAGTTAACATTTATGCTATGTCTCCTTAAATTACCAGAACTACACTTGCCACGTTGTTTGTATTGAAGAAGAAATCACGTATTCAACAAGGGGATTCACTTTCTCCTCAATACAATTACTTAAAAAATATCTAATCCCCTTAGGATTAGGTCATTTAATGTACGAAATTAACATAAAACATATGATAGATATGACTCCTCAGATTAAAATAAGAGTTAGAGATTCAGCAGTCTCTAAGGATTTTGAAAGATTAAAACAGTTAAAACATTATAGGTGGTATAAGTCATTAAAAAAATACATTGTCTTGAACCATACCTAACTATCATGACTATCCCTCAAACAAACAAGGCTGATTACAAGATTCAGATTTGAATTGTATAATGCTCATTATATACATCATCAGCAAAATAGACCAGATGTTGGGACTCCATATTGTAAGTGTAACCTGAAAACTGAGGATGATTTAAAACATGTAATCATATTATACAAAATCACACATGCCCCCACAATGCAAAGCATCATGGGCCGCATATGCAAATCACCACAGAATGTTATGCTGGTCCAACGTTAAGCAGAATTGCATGGTGCCGAAAGGCCTCTCACACAGTTTGCAAAGGGTGCTAACAGAATAATCATATTATGTCCTCTTTATGCTAAAGCAAGAACATATTGGATAAGCTAGCGGAACTCACAGCCATGATAACAAAAGACAGTACTAACATTGTATAACTGAAACATGGTGGGATGGGAACAGCAGTTGGAATCAGGAAATTGAGGGCTAGCAACTCTTTAGCAAACCTATAGAAGGCCGTAGAGGAGGAGGGGTAACAATTTATGTCAAAGATAGTATTGAATGTCATATCATTAATAATGATGCAGAAGGGCCAAAGGTAGAAGCAATCTGGTTACATGTTACAGGATTAGCTGGAAAAAGTTGTAGTCTGGAAACATTTTATAGACCACCTGACAGCAACGCTGAATCTACAGACTTACTATTAAAACAAATAGAAAACATCACCACAAAGGGAGATACATTCATACTAGGGGATCTGAACATACCGGCCATCAATTGGGAGAATATGGAAGCATCGGGGACTAGTGATCAAAAACTGACACCCTGGAAACCCTAGAGCTACATCAGTTAGTAACACAGCCTACTAGAGGAAATAACATTCTTGATGTCATCCTAACAAATATACCATCTGAAATCAAAAATATAAGCATAGAAGACCCATTAGCCAACTGCAATCACAATATTGTTTGGTTTCAAGTAGAAAAAAAGAAGAAAAATACCAAGGGAAACACAGTATTCATAAATTATAATAAGGCCAACTGGAAAGTTATTAAACAAAAGCTAAAGGAATATAATTTACCAGAGAAAATTGGAAGCCCAAATCAGGGGGAGGCATGGAGACTTTTTGTAGACACAATCAAATCATTAGGACAGCAATATATACCATAAAAAAGAATATACAATAAAAGGGGTAAAAATCAATTTGGTTCAACAATAAGATTCTGAGACTGATAGTTAAAAAAAAGAAATGATTTGCATTAATGAAAAAGACACAAACCTCTACCAGCATCAAGAAATATAAACTGGTTCTTAAGAACCTGAAATACACCATTAAAAAAGCACACAGAGATACAGAATTTAGGCTAGCACATTCTAAGGATAAGATGAAAGGCTTTTACTCCTATATCAACAGCAAAAAAAGAACTTCTAGAGTAACTGGACCACTAATAAGCAAAGACAACCAGTATAGCAAACCTGAGGAGATGGCAGGTATATTTAATGAGAAATTCTGCTCTATTCATAATCAAAAAGATGTACTGACAAATAGCCCGGAAGTATTAGTTCATAGACAGCAACTAGAGGAAGTGGACATATGTAAAACTGGTTATATTAAACAAAAACTAGGTAACCTAGATATTAACAAGGCACAGGGATGGATGGCCTACATCCACGTATTCTTAGAGAACTTGTGGAAGAATTGGCACTACCAATTGTTATAATTGGGAACAAAACCATCAAAGATGGGGCAGTCCCAGATGACTGGAGGAAGGCAATTGTGTTCCCAATTTTTTAAAAAGGAAACAAAAATTCTTCTTCAAATTATCGACCAGTTAGTCTAACCTCAATAGTTAGTAGAATCATTGAAGGAATAATAAGCGAGGAGATTCAAACAGGACTACAGAATAAGGGACTGTGTGACCACACACAACACAGATTCAGCAAAAACAGAAGCTGCAAAACTAACCTTATTTGCTTTTATACTTCAATAACCAAAAAACAAATGGATAAGAAGGAATCAGTAGATATAATTTTTTTTTACTTCAAGAACACATTTGACTCCTTACCTCATACAGGTATAACTGACAAACTTCACAAATTACAAGTACAGGCCAAATTGATAACCTGGATAAAATTATGTCTTAACAGAACCCATAGGGTAAGGGTTAACAGATTCCTATCTTCAGAGGGAGAGGTGTCACGTGGTGTCCCCCAGGGTTCAGTCCTGGGACCACTCTTGTTTAATTTGTTCATTCATGATTTACACATTTAAGGGGATAATATACTACTTAAATTTGCGGATGATTTGAAGTTGGGTGGTAGGGTGACTACATTACAAGGATGTAGGAAAATGAGTAATGATTTGGGACAAATAGTGGAATGGGCAGACAAAAAAAAATGACATGAAATTTAGCATCGATAAATGTGTTGTCATGCACTGTGGGAAAAATAACCCTAGGCAAAATTATAGTATTCATAACACAGATCTAAAGAAAGTTGAAGATTTCAGGGACCTAGGGGTAACCATATCTAGCAACATGAAGTCCAGCAATCAATGCAAAAATGTTGCAAAGCAAGTAAACCACTTAACGACCTGTATAAATAGGGCCTTTACTAACAAATCGGCAGCAGTGCTGATGCCCCTGTATAAAACCTATGTCAGACCACACATGGACTATTATTCACAAGTATGGAGCCTGGCTTTAAAAAAAGACATTGATATATTAGAAAAATCCCAATGCAGGTACACTGAACAGATCAGGAATTTCAAACACACCCCATACCTAGCTAGACTAGGAAATCTAGGATTATAGCCATTATTTCAAAGAAGACAGAGGGGCGACCTTTTAACCATGTATAAAATAATAAACAACCAGGAATTAACATCTATCCTAGGAATTCATTTTATAAATAAAGAACAAAACTTAAGGGCACACAACATACAATGGGGGGGGGGGGGATAGCTAGGACAAATGAGAAACAATGCCTTCCTACCAAGAACAACTAGAATCTGGAACCAACTACTGTCAAATATTTTTAATGAAAGAACCTTATTAGGTTTTAAATCTAAACTGGATAAGTACCTCAATGAAAACATGGCACAAGTAAAGCCAGTGTGAATTGGGGATAGCAATTATAGGCTATACATGCCTTCTGCTATCTTAATACCATAGTATGAACCATAGTATAAGTGAGGTTTTGGGTACCCTTGGTCTCCCCCCTATACAACTGCTCACTTTTCTGTGTACTTCGGTAGACAGTAATACCCTGTATAAATTGTCACGTTTTTTAGCGACATTACATTTATAAAGGAAACGTAGGGTATGAATATTCCAATATTATAATGAAAAAACAAAATGCAATATTTATATCTTGAAGATTATTATCAAAAGCTAGAAAAATGTCTCTAGGCACTGTTAGAATATTTTTGTCTTACTGTAAATGTCTGTGCCATTTAAATGAAATGTAATTTTTAATCTGAATACTTTTACTGCTTTGTATAACATACACAGCCTGTATTTTGTAACATGGATGTACTTATATTTGTAATGGCTTATGGTCAAACAATAAAAAAGACTTGAACTACTCATAAAGATCAAAGAATTACAGGTACATAACTTTCCTATCTTCTAAGAGTAAAACTCCTCCATAGAGCTACATTCTTTGGTTGAGTAACTAGCATTAAGGAATGGAATGGTAAGAAGGACAAATACCCCAGAACTATAGATTCCTTGCTGAAATGCTTCCAGCGAAGACAGACAGAATTCTGCCTGTGCATGAGGGGTGAGTAGAAAATCCTACATTTTGTAAATTTTCAACTGTCAAATACTAGGTGGGATAAAAGAGAAAATGTACCATAAAAAGAAAAGCCAACTCGACTGAGCAGTCAGGCTCCATTTCAAACAACTATTAAGTAAAAACAGCATACTAGAGAAGAAAATGAGCACAAGCATGTGGTAAGAAAAAAAAGTATGTAGTGCCCCCTGCAAATGTAATCAGGCAGAACAGCAACCTGCGAAGTCCAAACAGTATCACAACCTCCAGACATTGTGGCCACCAGTCTGTGAAACATCTGCTAGCTGATAAAGAGAGTTACATAGGGTTTGGGTTGGCGCCTGACCTAGGGTTGTAATGGTTCTCCTGCTTTACCTTCCAGGGTCCTACAAAGGGAGCTCTGACAGGAGGGAGATGCAGGGTGTCCATGAAATAATTGCTGTACTGGCCTGAACAGCCCTGTCCCTTACCCTTAACGGACCAGAAAAACCACCAGAACCTTTGAAGACTCTTATCTCCACCTGAACTGGGCTGACTGAGGTTTCATGGCAAACAGAGATATGCATCAAATGAGGATTCAAGGACTCACCTCTTAGTTTCAGCAGTATGGAGAAGGAATGGAGTCATGCATGGCGTTAAAAGAAAACTGCTGTTCAGCAAAATAAGGATATTGCAGGCATCTCACACTTAGGTGAAGAACATAAACATGCATTTTACACAGACGATTTACTAGTCTATTTAACGAAACCTACCACTTCCTTACCCCACTTATGGACTACCCTGACCGACTATGGCCAACTCTCAGGTTATAAATTAAACACTGATAAAATAGCTGTTCTCACAGTATATTATCAGCCTCCTTTTGATATTCACACCTAATATCAGTTCAGTTGGCACCAGCCTAGAACAAAATACCTGGAAGTATAAATTCCTGAACAGCTTACTACATTTTATACAATAGGGGTCTTCTGATAACCTGCCAAGTAAATAGCAGTATTCTCACCGCATACTGATATCAGCAAGCTGACCTTTACATAGTGAGAAAATGCACCAGATAGATATACTGCATACATGTCAGCACAAAATATCAGTACTCTCTCTATGTCAGCTACTCTAGCAGTTGAACGCTGCGGAAGACCGGGAAGAAAAAACACAGGTACCAAAAAAACTCTAGCATAACCAAAAAGGCCCTATTGTATAAAACAGATATGTGATGGTAAGGGGCTTGATATGTGTAATATCACAACTCGTGGCAAGTGAGCTCAAGACAAATCACTCGTGGCTCTGCTATGTGGAGCCAATCGTGATAATCCCCAAGCTCACTTGCCACTCATTGTGATATTACACATATCAAGCCCCTTACCATCACGTATCCCCTTAATATCTGGAAAACTACCTACCCTTGGTCTCCACTATATATTCAGACTTGGATAGATGGGGAGTACTACCCTTAACATTTCACAACAGAGTAGAAATAGTTTGAATGAATGTATTACCCAGATTGCTCTACCTATTTCAAACCATCCCAGTATCTCTCATGATAATGCAAGAAGTGTTTAATGAATGGGATAAATGTATTTCCAGATTCCTGTGGGCAGGCACAAAGCCTAGGACTGCATTTAGAAAGCTGCAGTTATTTAAAGTGTAGGGTGGTCTAACTCTCCTAAATTTGAAGCTATACTACCGGTTAGCTCAGTTGAGACGTGTAGTGCCTGGTTAGATCATAACTATGAAATCTGATGGAAAACATTAGAAACAGGGAATTCCAGTATTTATTACCTGAAACTTTATTGTCTAACCCACCCTTCTCTCCAGAGCAATTAACGGATAATTTCATAGTTAAAAATGTTTTGTCTATACAGGGCACTATATTAATGGATAAACAAATTCAAAAAGCACTTGGACCCATCCATGCTATAGCGTATGACTCCACCTTTCTACCCAACCAAATAGACTCATGTAGGAAAGACAAAGTCTTTGCATTTATCTCAACTATTTGAGAATGTTTACCCGCATCCCTTTTGGTATCTGCAACATCATTATGCCCTTACAGGAATGGACCATTACTGCTTTCTGCAAATTAGACACTTTTTAGTTAAATAAATTAGGGCAGCTTACCAACTGTACAGAACTCTGTCCACTTATAAAGTTAATTCAGAATATACAAAATCAAGATATAACCCCCATATATATGGTCATCACACTGCCAGAGTTAACATCTGCCACTACAGAGACGAGGTGGGAGAGAGAATTAAACATCCAGATTCGACCAAAATGTTGGTCTAAAATATGTAGTCAACAACATTAAGTCTCATCATCAAACAGCTGGAATGAGTTTGACTGGAAAACAGCAACAGTAGTCTGATATTTCCGAACACCCATGATCACAACAAAATTCACTCCAGCCATTGGAGCAGACTGTTGGAGGTCATGTGAAGAACCTACAGCTCACCAAGTGCACATATTTTGGTACTGCCCCCATTTCCAAAAGTTCCGGTTGGACCTGAGGACCGACCTTCGGGAGTTCATTCCAGCCCTTTCAATTCTAACCCCTAGACTGATTTTATTTTGAGACTATCCAGCAAAGCTTTTAAATAGGCATCAGAAATACCTGCTTAATATTGCCTTTACTGCATCAACAAGGCAATTACTAAAAAGTAGTTGTTACCACAAACCTCAGATACAGAGCAGTGGATGGACCTAATGGTATACCATATGGAGAAAATAACTCATTAAAATCGCAATAAACTAAAAATGAAAATTACGTACCTACCGTAATTGTTGATTTTTCTGTGTATCTTCACCATTCATCACTATTTGGGTACTGTGCTGGAGCCAGGACCCTGCGGGAGACTTTTTTTTTTTCCATGGGCGGAGCCGACGTTGGGCTGGCGCTGCCCTCGAGGCCGACATCCCATGTGGCACTTGAGGGTTGACAGTTAGCTATTGTCGACTCCACCCCAGCCCCAGTTCTGACACGCTGGAGAATGTACGGAAGGGAGGGTGGGTTGAGGCAAGAGAGCCTAAGGGATAGACAAAAGGAAAAGAAGAACAAACCAAAAGGAGACATAAGCGACTAAGGTGACAGAGAAAAGGAGACTTAAAAAGGAAATTGGGGAAAAAGGGGGCTCCAATCTCTGGAAGGAGAAGAAGAGACGGAATAAGGGAAGGAAAAATTAGGGGAGGGGGGAAAAAGAGTCACACATCCTCAGAAACAGAGTCGCACATAAGCCTTTTTAGGGATAAGTCCGGGTCTGGACTAAGAGTTCAGCTGCAGGACAGAATTTGAAGCAGCCTAGGTCTGATGACCAACCACTAAGAAGTGCTGACTGAGGGTGTGTCTCAACTCTCCCCCTCCTGCCCAAAAGAAAGGGGGAGGGTGTAATTATTTTTAGCAGTACGGCTGGGGTGAAAATATGTGGATCAATTTCGAGCCCACAATAATAAAATTGAGAAGGGGAGAAAAGAGGATGTCCCTCCACTCTGAGACTCCCTAAGAAGGGAGAATAGAAGGGGAGGTCCCCTCCAACTTCTTATAAGCTCAAAGAATCCACCCCTGTGTCTCCACAGTCCTTTCCCACCTATACCAAAGGGAGAGGAGAGTGAGGAAAGGTAAGACACATAAGGGAGGGGAGGAGTCCAGAGACTGAGGCCCCAGGGGGAAGGAGGGTGGGATTTAGTGATGAATGGTGAAGATACACAGAAAGATCAACAATTACGGTAGGTACGTAATTTTCATATCTTATCTGTGTCAATGTTCACCATTCATTACTATTTGGGTGAGTACTGATCCCCCGAGAGGGAGGCCCTGAGCACCCTAAGGGTCTAAGCCCTTAGCCCACAGTGGGTTAGACACTGCAGGAGAGAACCCTTACAGACCTGGAGAGGTCTGAGACTGGTCTGGGTGAGATGGAGATCCCCCAGTGGGAGAAGGAAGGTGCCCCGAGAGCCGCTGTCTCACCTGTTGGGAGAAGAGATGGGTTCTCTGGTAAGTCACCCTACGCCGGGCCAGGGGTGACAACTGAGATAGGAGAAGCCATGCCATCCGCCGAAGGCAGATTGCTGTCCCTACCACTCTGGAAGCTACCTCACTGGCATCGTAAGATGCCCTTGTTTGGTGCCTTGCTAGCTCCAGGCCCTGCGCAGAGAGGGCAATGGCTTGCCTGGTTTCCTCTGAATCAGGCATTGAGGCTAGGAGTTGTCCTAGCCTGGACCACAAGAACCTGTCATAAGCTGCATAGTAGGCCTGATGTGCTGAAATTGACAGAGAGATCCGTGCCAAGTAGAACACTTGGCTCCCCCAGAAGTTGAAATCCGCAGAGTTCAAATCCGGGGGCGGTCACGGTAAGGGGCGAGAGGCCCCAAGGCGGTGTCCAGGGAGGTCAATCCCAAAGGGGGATGAGGCAGAGAACCTGGAGACCCTGGGGGAGCACAATACCACTGGCGTAGGTCCCTTGGGCTGGTACCGTGGAAAAGGGACATAGCCAGAGCCGATATGATGCCTCCTGAAAAGTAGAGGGAGAAGAGGAGGAAGATGAGCTCCCAGGTTCAGGGTCCGGCTGCAAGGGAGTGCGGTGAAACACCTGCTGGTCCAGGGCATGGAGGTAGGTGGGAAAATGTGCAGCCGAATCTCTGAACTGTTCCCAGGTAAGAGGTCTGCGAGGACCAGGAATACCTGGGACCACCGGGGAAGGAGACACAGGCTCGGGGGACAGGCTCCTGGCAACAGGAGAATGGTCTCTGTCAGGGCAAGGGGGCCAACAGGAAACCCTTCACAAGGAGGGAGACCCAAAGGCCGCTGCAGCTAACAGCCGTTCAACTGGGTCAGAACGGTTAGAGCTGTGCCCAAAGGAAGAAATCCCCCCATGAGGTAACCGGGACCATGTGAGTCCAGAAGGACGGCCCCTGACCTCAGAAGTAAGAGTCCTCTTCAGGGACTCCTCTAGGGAAAGGCAAGGACCTGTGGTTCGGTTTCTACCAGATCCTGGCTGGGCTCTAGGAAGGGTTCGTTGCACCATACCTCTACCTCTCAACCCTTCGGAGTCAGAGAGGGACCTCGTCCTCTTAGCCACCAACCTAGGTAGCTGACACCTCCAAGCAGTCTCCGAGGAGTCCACCCAGGGAACCGCACCCTCCCCCTCCTGATGCGCCCCGGGCTTCCCCAAATTTGGGCTTTCCAAACACACCAAGAAGGTGGGTACCCCAACTGGGGAAACAGTCACGCTAGTGAACCCAGGGACCACCGCTGGCTGGTCAGACTCCCTGACCCTGAGGTCCACTGGTGAGAGCTGAGTCCCAGAGAGAAGCTGAGTGGGGGTCAAGGTGCTGGAGACAGAGTGGTCCGAAGACTCCGAAGAACCCAGGAGCCAGTCTGGATCAGACCCAGAGTCCGTCTCTGAAGAGGCGGCTCCGAGGTCCGATGTCAGACAACCCCACGGAACCCTCCAGTTCCCGGACCCCGAGGTCGGGCACCCTGGGATTCGACACCTCCAATGCCACCAGAAGGAAGCACAGTCCCACGCCTGGTGCTGACACCCACCCCAGCGCTGCAAATGGCTCCGGAGTTGAGCGCGACCCTGAATGCAGTTCCACGCTCCCCCCCCGGCACCGCCAAGCACCAAACCCACGCGCACTGTGCTCGACCGGCTATCTACCACGGCGCTGTGAGCGGCACTGAGGCCAGGTGCGGTCTCAACATGGCGCCGAAGACAGGATCAACCCTGACCACGGCGCCGACCCTATCCCCGGCGCCACTCGACAGGGACGGCGCTGGCTCTGGGACCAGAACCAGACCCAGAAACCTCCAGACTACCTAACGCAATGCCGCTGAGAACCCCGACGCCGCAAACAGCATCAGAGAAGAAGGCGGCGCAGACAGCAGGCCTGATGCTGACTGCGGCTCCACGAGCAATGCCGGGACCAAGGGCGGTGCCATGAGATGGCACCGAGAACGGTGCCGGCCCGGTCACAAAGGACCCAAAACACGACACAGAGGGAGCCTTCACCACCGAGGTAGCAACTGCCGAAGCGGTGCCTCCCGACTGGCTCGCAAGGGGGCCAGCCTGGGCCTGCTGCACTGTGGGAGAAACCCCCACCGTGGCAAGGCTAGAAGAGGCAGGGGTTCCCTCCTCCATGGGCCATATAGGACCGGGAGGGGACCCGGAGGAAGGGCTGAGAATCCTTGCCTTGGCCTGGCAACTGCGAATTCGACCTCCAAAAGTTGGCAGCGCACGTCTGACCTTCAGCGCGCGATTTTCAATCACACGGCGGTCCATAGAGAAACAAATATCGCAGTTATCCATATCATGTTCAGGGCCGAGGCAGGAAAGGCAGCGGTCATGCTGGTCCATTACAGAATAAAGGCGGCCACAGGGGCACCAATGCATAGGGGGCTGCCCTGTCTTCGACGTCTTCTTGCCCCCCGGACGAGACATGACCGAATGGAAAAGTAAATAAAACACAGTACTCGACGCCGCTTATAAAAAAGAAAGATCTTACCGGTATTTCAAAGCGACGTTGAGTAGGCGAGCAGAACCGAGGCAAAGAAACAAGTCAAGCACAATGGACTAGGCCACAAATTAGGCACACTCGACGGCGGAAGAGAAAGAACTGGGGCTGCGGCAGAGTCGACAGTGGTTAACTGCCAACCCTCGAGCGCCACGCGGAACGTCTGCCTTGAGGGCGTTGCCAGCCCTACATCGGCTCCGCCCATGGGGGAAAAAAAGTCTGTGGGGTCCTGGCTCTGGCACAGTACCCAAATAGTGATGAATGGTGAAGATTGACACAGATAAGATCTATTTAATAGATGGAACAGCTGGGTGTTCTAACAAGCGTAGTCATTTTTGCCTTAAAAATGCCTTTTTACTCACCTGGAGGATGGTATGAATAGTACTAATGGAAACCAGAATTATTCAAACCATAAAAGTGAGATTGATACCTGGAAAAGAATATGATAGCTGGACGATGGGTACCTAGGCATTTCAATGTCTAGACAGAACGCTGAAATAAGTCAGTGGGGAATATACACCTTGTAGTAGTTAAATATTTCTATACTCAAAATTAACAATTGATGAATGTACTATGTCTGCATTTTGTAAGTTCTCTTTAGAAACTCTTATTCCTGTAATATATTCACTCCACCAAGCAACCGAATAAAAATATTTTTTTTAAAAAAGAAAGAAAACTGCAGTTGCGGTAGCATGTACTGTCCTCTAGGATGCATCAAATGCTGCCTAAAGTTGATTTCTGTTAGGTGCTTTAACCCAGGCAATGACCATCATGAACTTTCATTTCAGGTAGTGTGGTCAAATGGTTAGAGCACCCGCATGGGAAACAGGAGATTGTTGGTTTAAACCCTGCTACAGACAAATACATATTGTGTAACCATGGGAAAAATCACTTAAAGGAGAACTGTAATGTTTCCCTGTAGAAGTTGATTTTTAAGTACTAGTTCAAATTGTGTTTCTGTTCCATCTCTACAGGCTTTTTAGCTATCCTGTTAGGTGTTTCTGATTTAAGCACAACTGGGAAGTGCCATTTTAGAACTGTATGATGTAGTTTATGTCCCTTGCACAGTTCTTCCGTTGTTAGAACAGTGCATTCATGTTCTACTATAGAACTCTGTGGTTTCAGAGGAACATAAACTGTATCATAAAATTTTAAAATGGCACTCAGCACCATACTGTAAATCAGAAACAACCACCAAGGTCACCAATAGGCAAGTATAGATGGCATAATAGCAGAATTTGAACATGTTTCTAAAAAACTGCTTCTGCTGGGAAAAATTACCTTCAGGTTCAGTGCAGTTCACCTTTAACCTCCTAGTGCTCCAGGCCATCCTGCTGAACAAATTGGTAAAAAGCAGAACCCCACCGGAAACAAGACATTGCATTTCAGCTTGGCTGTCCTGAGTAAATTAATTAAAAAACTAAATGAAAATGAGAACGGGGTCTGGGAGTGACGCCACTACATTGGTCATGTCCTCTCATATAGCCTGGCTGCATTTTGTCACGTGGGCCTGGTACATGGCTACACGAAAACTTAAAGCTGCAGCCAAGTATAGCTGCTTGCCTAGTTTATCTAGACTACAGGAATCCGTGAAAGGGGGAATACTTTAGAACATGTGCCCGCAAACTTAAGCAGTAGAATGCACATTTTTTTTGTATTGGCTAAGAAACCTTTCTAATGTAGAAAGAAAAAGAGGTCTTCATACTTACCTTAATTACCTTTTCTGTTAGCTCCAACATTGTCAATCGGTATTCACAACTGGGTATAGTGCACACCTACCAGGGGAATGGCACAGCCCAAGCTTTAGAATGTTGGGCATATGAGGATTCCAAGCAGCAGCAACTTTCCAGTCAATACTGACTTCTCAGTGCCTCACTAAACTACCATATTTGCCTATTTTATAAGAGAAAACAATTAACTAATTACTTGTATGTAACATTCCTTCTACACTGTAAGTAGAAAACTGTCTTAATTTATGGCAGTCCTCCGAAAGAAGGCATACTCCATACTGGACACAAGGCTTGGTCGAGTCCGACCTTTTGTGGAAAAAGGTGAACAGCCAACAAGGAACGTCCTGCACCAGCAATCTTCTGAAATCTGATGTTGACAAACACAACAATGAACTTTGGCAGGCAAAACAGTATGCAGTGAGATTACCTGCAACAAGGAAAACACCTTTAGTGATAGACAACTAAACCTGTTAATGTGCATGGTTGCAGTCTGATTAAAAAACATCTTTTTTTTTTTTTTATAGGAGTACTGCGCAGGATAAATAGAGGGATGCCCCGATAAAGTCATAGTAGGGGTTTTGATCAGACGAAGGATATCCTCCACTGGACTACCAGATAATATTCTCCCACAGGAGCAAGGCTCCTGGGTGAGTCCCATTGACAATGACAATTGATGTGGGGGCTGTTGCAAGTCTGAAGGGAAGCGCCCTGTACTGGAAATATTGGCCCAGTATTAAGAACCTAAGATACTTCTGGTGAGACTGACGGATGGGAATGTGAAGGTAGGCATCCATCAGATCTATCAAAGCTAGGAAGTCCCCACCCCCGAACAGCTCTGGTGATTGACCTCAGGATTCCATCTTGAAGGTCATGCGGTACACAACTTGTTCAGATGCTTCAGATCCAGGATGGGCCTGAAACCCTCTGATTTCTTGGGAACTACAAAATAGATTGAGTAGAATTCCTGACCTTCCTCGCTTGGCAGGACGGCACAGTGGCCCCGATTTGAATGAGGTGATTCATGGTCTCTGACACCGCCTGTCTCTTTGCAGCCAACTGAGACACTGGGGACAGCAGAAAATGTCCCCTTGAGGAGACTGTTGAAAATTCTATGGCATAGCCTAGGACTACAATTTCCAAAATCCAGGCATCTGACGTTGTTTGGGCCCATCTTGAGTAAAATTCCCATAGTCTTCCACCAAGGAAAGGGGGTCAGGGATGGGCCTGTGTACCCTCATAGCGAGGTACCAGGCTTTTTGAGTTGGGCCTCCTGCAGGGCATCTGGCCAGGGCCCCTCTATTACTGTAACCCTTGTTACCTGAGTAGGCACCTCTATTCTCTGGTTACTTAAAATCCTTTAAAACAGCATCTAGGCCAGAACTGAACAACGAGCCTCTCTCAAAGGGGAGGTTAAACTGCTTAGATTTTGAAGCCTGATCAGCGGCCCAGTGCCTACGCCATATGCCCTGCATTGCCGATATAATGTGGTAGGCCAAACAGGCCGACCTGCGCAAATTCTCCACTTTGGGAACACCTAGAAACATAGAGGTCATGGCAACCAACTGCAAAATGCTCACTCCTTCCAAATCAGGAGGAACGGAACTGCCCAGAGTATTGACCCACAAGTTTACAGCTCTGGCAACAATAAAGGAGGCATAAGAAGTATGTAAGTTTGTGCCGTTAGAGGGGAAGGCCCTCCTACATGCGGCATCCACCTGTTTGTTGTGGGAATCTGTTAAGGCCAGAGAGCCTTTGATAGGCAGGGCGGTGTGTTTGACCAAATTATAGACACCCTTATCAGCCAGTGGAGTGGCTTCACACTTGCGAGATTTTCCATCTAAAAATGGAAAAGGCCATGCCTTCCGTTTTGGAAAATACTTTCTCTGATCCACACCAGCCCATTCTTGCGCAATAATTTGGTCACAGTGAATATATTCAGGAAACACTTTGGAGCAGAGGAGGACGCAGAAAGAACTGGATTGACATCCACCGTCTCCATGGACTGTTCCTCCTTGAGCTGAAAGGATCTACAAGTCTCAGCTTTAAAAAAGACAAGGCCTTGTTGTCAAAAAGGGGAGGAATCGGAATCCTTGACCTGGGCTCTATCCACTCCCTTCTTCTTCCTCCTCCCCAGAGGGAACAAACTCTTCTTCAGATAACAATTTTTTTTAAAGATCAGGCGCTTCCCCAAGATCCCCGAAATCCTCATCCTGACCTTCTAAGTAGTGAGGGTCAGGGTGTGCCTGCACATCTGTTGCCACAGCCTTTCTCACTGTGAAGCACTTGGACATGCCTCTGTGGCCCCCCCAACCTGAGGCGCCCACTTTGGGGGGTCGGGTGTGTCTGCTGGGATGTTCTGTGGAACATCGGGGCCCAAAAGCTCACCCAGGAGCAACAAAAGTGATTTTTGCAATTCTGCTTGCCATTGCCAACTGAAGAACCAGGTGCCCTCCTCCCCAGCTCGGAGGACTGGCTGGGGGGAACCCTATGGGAATATTATGCTGAGCAACACAATGAGGGCAATAGGAACCCATGGTGGAGGGCTTCATCATCCTTTGCAGGTCTTATATCATTTCATAATTACTTGTCTCCGATAAGCCATGGTGCCAAGTATACATTTACAACTGTGAATGCCAAAAGTACTGAAGTACAATAACTAAGAAGAAAAAATAATTAGCCCCATTAGCTTGCCTGCGCTGATGGCTCTCAGACTGAAGCTGCAGGCAAGGATCAGCATGGCTAGATAGAGCCAAGTAGGCATGTGAGCTCAAGGCAGGAGCGCGCACGATGTCACAACGTCCTACGTGACATTAGTGCACTAAGCATCGTGTGCACACTTACGATCGTGCAAGCATGCTAGTGCATTGGAAAAGATAGGTGATTGCGTGCACTAATGTTCCATGCTATGCACACCTGCACACTCCCTCTGGTGTGTGAAAATCAGGTGTGGGAAAGCTGAATGAAGAAGAAGCACATGCCCAACCGTCACTATGGCTTAATGGTGGCCACGTAAAAGCGTTCAGAGGGCTGAGGTAGAGAAAACATCCTGAGACCCTCTGATCGCAACACAAGTCAGAAAAAAAAAAACAGTAACAGACAACACAAGTACTTAGACAGATGAAGAAATCCCCAGCAGCTCAGAAATGAATGCTGCCCAAGGAACATGTCTGTACACTACCAGAGGAGAAGCCAGGCAAAACCCCAAAGGCACACGTTTCTTAGGATTATGATTTCTTTTTTTTTTTTTTTTTTTTAAACAAAAACTACCTACACAGAAACCTGAAGCTGGGGGGGGGACAACCAACGCAACAGCCAAGGGAAACCTCCAGGAACCCTATGCTACCACAGAAATAAGTAAAATGTACCTACTTTTTTTTAAACAGAGACCATTAGAACACCCTAGCATGGCAGAAGTGGCTCCCAGTCCATGAATGGAAATGGGTAAAGCAGGTTAGCCAATTTGAAAGCCTCAGCTTAACAGGCACGATTTTAATTTAGGGGTGCTCCCTGGAACCAGGCAGCTCCAACCTGCTATGGAGAATTGCAGCCGCTCTAGAAATCTTGAAAATCTTAAGAGTCTTGAGAGAAGAAAAAATTATTTACCATAGTAATCTTGTTTCTTCCAAGGGAATCTTACTGTATTCTGACTTCTGCAGCATGGTCTCACCATAAGACTGCCCCGGAGCCAAAATGGTTAATATGATCTACGTTAATCATGGAATGTTAGGCTCGAGCTTGGTTTTCAAACCACTGTCCCTGGTAAACATTCTGCAACCATCAGATTCTTATGGAGCATGCATAATAACAAGCTATCTAAACTATACTAGTAATTAAATAACCAATTAATAACACCCAACACCAATTATTCCCCTTTTATTTTAAAATGTAAGGAAAACTAAGACACAAGTCACTAAGCCCAAAAAGAAAAACCTACAGGTTCCAAATAGCATGAACAGCTGTGTTGCAGTATCCATAGATTCTAGCAGGGGAGGTAGGGTGGGAGCTCAGAATACATTAAGATTCCCTTGGAAGAAACAAGATTACTATGGTAATTTTTTCTTCTAACCCCTTGAAACCTGACTGTATTCTGACTTCTGCAGACTACCCAAGCAGTACCTTTGGAGGATGGTAGAGAACCAATTTAGGAAACAGGCTCTGCAGTACTGCTGTGCCAAACCTGGCATCACTTCTGGCCTGTGTATCCAGGCTGTAGTGTTTGGTAAAGGTGTGAACTGTTTTCCAGGTAGCTGCTTTTTTTCAGATTTCCAACAAAAGGATATCTCTTGCAGCTGCTATGGAAGCAGCTGTACGCCTTGTAGAGTGGGCCCTGAGGCCTACAGGAGGCTCTTTACCCACTTTGCTGTAGCAAAATTGGATACAGGCAACAATCCAGTGGGCAATGGTCCTCTTTGAGGTGGGTTTGCCCTCTCCCCCACAGGTCAGGAAGAGCTGTGCTCTATCCTGCCTGTGTCCTTTCGTGTCATCCAAGTAGCAGCTTATAGCTCTCTTGACATCAAGACTGTGCAGTATTCGCTCCCCTGAGGTAGAATGGTCATTGAAGAAGACTGGCAAAGTCATGGACTGATTAAGGTGGAAATCTGATACCACCTTAGGGAGGAATTTCCTATTGGTCCTTAGGACCACCTTGTCTGGTTCTGTGGACAAGGCTTGGAGCTCACTGATCTTCCTGGCTGAGGTGATGGCTACCAGGAATACTGTAGTGTTTTCCGTGTCATGTACTTAAGCTCTGCTGAAGACATGAGTTTGAATGGTGGCTGCATTAGCTGGCCAATGCATATGTTAAGGTCCCATGCAGGAATGGATTCCCTGTTAGGGGGATGCAAGTGCAGTAGACCATTGAAGAACTTCCTGAATACCTGGTTGGAAGCCAGGGATGCCCCTTTTCCAGCAGAAAGGTAAGCAGAGACAGCTGCTAATTGCACCTTAAGGGTGGAAGACTGAAGGTCTAGGGAATGCAAATGTGCCAGATAGTCTTAAACTACTGACAAGTCAGCTTGGCAGTGATCTATCTGTCTCTATCCGCACCAAATAGAGAACCTCTTCCATTTAGATGAATGTCTTTCTGGTGGAAGGTTTTCTAGATACCCTGAGGACCTACAGCACCCCCTCCGAGAGGTGTCGGTCAGTATATTCTAAGTCCTCAAGAGCCAAGCTCTGAGTCTGAGGGACTGAAGAATGGGGTACAGAAGCCTGCCCTGACAGGAGGTCAGCAGGTTGCACCTCCTGGGCAGGGAGATTGGTCTGGATATTGACAGAGTCAGTAGCAGCGAGTAGCAAGGCTGCCTGGTCCAGTCTGGAACAATGAGGATCATTGTTGATGGTTGGACCCTGAGCTTGTTCAGTACTCTGAGCAGCAGGGGAAATGGGGGAAGGCGTACAGAAACTTCCCTGTCCAATCCATCAGGAGTGCATCTAGAGGCACTGTGTCCACTGCAGGAGGCCTGCAACAGAACAGTGGCAGTTGGTGATTGTCTGGGGCTGCAAAGAGGTCCACCTCTGGGGTGCCCCACCTTCTGAACACAGCTTGCAGGATCTGCCTGTTTAGTGACCACTTGTGGTGGCTCTGGTTAATCCTACTGAGGGCATCTGCTAGGACATTGTCCTTCCCTGGGAGATGAACTGCTGAGAGGAAAATCCCCAGGGAAGAAGCCAGGCTCCATACTTTCATGGCTTCTGTGCACAATGGGGAAGACCTTGTGCCCCCTTGTTTGTTGATATAGCATATTTTCGTTGTATTGTCTGTCCTGACCTGAACCACTTTGCCCTGCAGCATTGAAAGGAAGGACTGAATGCCCAAATAGACTGCCCTGAGTTCCAGCAGGTTTATGTGAAGCAGAGACTCCTGCTGGAGCCAGGTACCATAGGCAGTATGTTCCCCTAGGTGGATGCCCCATCCTAGGAGGGAGGCATCCGTTGTCAAGACTGCTGCTGGTGGCAGCTGGAGGAAAGGCATGCCTTCCCTGAGGATGTCCTTTTCCTGTCACCACTGCAGAGCTTGAAGCAGGGTTCCTGTGACTGGCACCATCTTTGATAGGGAATCTCTTCTCTGGGACCAATGAGACCTTTGGTGGAACTGAATGTCCCTCATCTGGAATCTTGACCCTGACACTGTTGCTGTTGATGCAGCCATGTGACCTAGCAACTGGAAAAAATGCCTTGCTGGTCTGGGGATATGAAGCTGAAAAGAATTTGCCACCTGTACCAAGTTGTCTACCCTTCCCTGAGGGAGGAAGGTTCTTTTTCTCAGAGTGTCTAATTCCAACCCTATGAACTCCAGGAGCTGAACTGGTGTTAGTACTGACTTTTTCTGGTTCACCAGGAAGCCTAGCGTGTGCAGGGTATCCTGAGTGGTGGTCAGTGTTTCTCTTACTTGTTGAGGGGACTGGCCTACCACTAGCCAGTTGTCCAAGTATGGGAAGACTGTAACCCCCTGTCTCCTTGGATGTGCCACCACTACTTCTAGGCACTTCGTGAACACTCTTGGAGCAGATGTCAAGCCAAAAGGCGTTGCCTTGAACTGGTAGTGACTGATGGCAATCTGAACCTGAGGTACTTTCTGTGTGATTGCCTGATGGGAATATGGAAGTAGGCATCTTTTAGATCCAGAGATGCCAGTCAATCCCCCTTTCTGAGTGTAGGGAGAATGATAGCCAATGTGATCACTCTGAACCTTGGTTCTGTCAAATGTTTAAGTGTCTGAGATCCAATATGGTAGTGACCTGATGGCAATCTGAACCTGAGGTACTTTCTGTGTGATTGCCTGATGGGAATATGGAAGTAGGCATCTTTTAGATCCAGAGATGCCAGTCAATCCCCCTTTCTGAGTGTAGGGAGAATGATAGCCAATGTGATCACTTTGAACCTTGGTTCTGTCAAATGTTTAAGTGTCTGAGATCCAATATGGGTTGCCACTCCCGATTTCTTTAGAGTGAGGAAGTATCTTGAGTAGACACCCCTTCCCATTTGGGCCAAGGTGACTGGCTCTACTGCCTTTTTAAGAATTAGCTTTGCTACTTCCTCCTCCAACAGAGTTGCCTCTGCTCAGCTGACAGCTCTGAAAAGCCTTGCCCTCAGTTTGGGCAAAACCTTGAAACTGAAGAGCAAGCCTCTGGCCCACTACCTCAAGGACCCACTTGTCTGTGGTGATGGTTTCCCAAGCCTGGATAAAATGGGTCAGCCTGCCTCCTACTAGGAGTGGGTAGGCAACCCTGGCAGACCACTCAGGGGGTCTGCTTGGATGATGTACCTTGCTGAGTGCTGGAGCCAGCCCGGCTGCTGCCCCTTCTGCCTCTGAAGTACCCTCTCTGGGGCTGATAGGCTGTCAATGCCTGGGCCTGGAAGAAGGGTCTGTAGTGGGATTTACCCCTGCCCCCTTTTCCCTGGTACTTCTGTGGGGTTGCTGCCTTCTCTTTTGCACCAGCACTCTTACAGGCTACTTTGTACTCATCTATCTTCTTCATGTAAGCCTCTGTTTGCTCACCAAAGAGAGATGTACACTCACAAGGGAAATCCAACACCTTTGTCTGTGTATTCTGAGACAAATTAGTGGCCCTTAGCCAGGCAAATCTCCTCAGAGACACTGAGGTTGCCACTTGCCTGGCAGCAATGTCATTTGCATCCACTGCCATCCGAAACTGGCATTGGGAAGCTTCTATGCCCCTTTTTGCAGCTTCAGACAAGTCAGATACCATGGGTGCAGGGCATGCCTTGGTTATTTCCAGAACAATGTTCCAGATGCTCTTCTGGCATATGGATACATAAGCCATGTAGGCTGCTTGTCTCATAGCCAGAGAAGCACCCAAATAGGATTTCTTTGCCATGGAATCTATTTTCCTGGAAATCTTTTTCTGGAGGATGTGATGCCAGGGGAATCCCTGCCTTATCACATGCAGCAGCCTGCACCACTCCCTCATGGCTAGGATGCCCAAAAATAAATTGTGCTCCAGACTTGGCCACCCAGTACTTCCTATCCATCCTCTTATCCACTGAGGAATGGAAGTGTGGGTCTGCAAAATCTTGGCGACCTGTTTCTTCAAGGACTTGTGGATGGGCAACAACCTTTTTGTTGCTGGCACATCCATCATTTCCATATAGTCTGGTTCCTCTTCCTCCTCTGTGGTCTTTGGTGGAGAGGCTCAGAGTCTGTGCCACTTGCTTCATAAAAGCAAAGTGGGAAGAGAAATCCTCAGCTCCTTCTCAGGGGAGTCAGGATGATGAGGATCAGGGGATATTTCTGGCTCAAGAGGTTCCCCATAATCCTCATCCTCACCTTCCATACAGACTTCAGTAAACCGTTCAAGTGAACCGGGAACTAAGAAGGAACCCAGGTCCTGAACCAAGGACTGTGAACTGGGTCGCTGAACCGGAACCGCGGTACCACTTTGCAGCACCTGGAGAATGCTTATAGCACTAGCTATAGCTTCTGTGATTGGAACCACTGGAATTGGCAGTTGTGGTTCCTTAACCAGATGTTTTTCCTTCGTCTTTTTCTTAGCAGAACTTGCTGGTTCAGATGCAGTGTCTGCGGTTCTCTTTTTAACCAAGGAACCTTCACCCTGGTCAGAGGGTTGTTTAACCGGTTCCTTCAGTTTCTCCTTCTGAGAGGAGGAAGTTTTATCTGCAGCTGGGTCAGCAGCCTTCTCAGACATTTTTCCTTCAGTTGGTTCAAACGCCTATCAAGCGTCGACAGAGGAAAATTCTTACAGATTTCACAATCTGCCTCAAGGTGTTCAAACCCCAGACAGACAACACACACTAAGTGGGGATCAGCTTTAGCAAACAGTTCTCTACACTCTGTACAATGCTGAAAATCCGTTGGGTGGTTCTTTTCTTGGGTAGTGACATAACAAACAAAACCCCTAAAAGTTGGGTTTATTTGTGAGCCCAAGTACCAAAAAAGAATATCCTTCAACTCTTTTTTTTTCAGTTTAGAGACCGAAGAGAGAACCGAGAATTACCCCGGTTCCGCTCCAATTGAAATAACTGGTCCAAAAGGGTTTAAAACTGAAATTTAAACTTAAAAATGTATAAATAAATATTCAGTTTCCTCCCAGTTAAACGAACCAAGAAGAAACCAAAAAACTTACTGGAATAACACTAAATCTACACTAATCTACCTGTAAACTTAAGGACAGTGCTTTAAAAACGAACAGAAATAAAATTTTACTTCAAAAAAAACGCGAAAATAAAATCTTCAAGGAAGATGAAAGAGGGCTCTCCGAGTCGTTTGTACTAGGCAAGCAGAGTAAAGAATCTAACAGTTGCAGAATGTTTACCATGGACAGTGGTTTGAAAACCGAGCTCGAGCCTAACATTCCATGATTAACGTAGGTTCTATTAACCATGCCGGCTCTGGGGCAGTCTTATGGTGAGACCATACTGCAGAAGTCAGAATACAGTAAGAGTTCCTGGGGTTAGAAGATAAAGGTAACTGTTTCCCCTTTCAATGGCACAACTGAACTGGGGAGTTGCCGCTGCTTGGAATCCTCATATTTCCAACATTCAAAAGTTTGGACAGTGCCATTCCCCTGGTAGGGGTGCATGATACCCAGTTGTTGTGAATACCCATTGACAATGTGGAGCGCTACAGAAACACAAAATTTGTTGGCAGAATAGGGCCACTTGGCCCACCAAGTCTGTCCAGATATTCTCTGCCTAATCTGCCTCCACAGACCCTAGCCATTCTCCACTGACCCTCCCACCTCCCTGTTCTTTTCTAATATACTCCTATGTCTCCAACTATTTTAGCCTCCTCCACTTCAAATGGCAGTCTCTTCCAATCGTCTATCACTCTTTCAGTGAAGAAATATTTCCTCACATCTATCTTGAACTCCCCCCCCGCTATGTTGCATGCCCCCTTGTCCTCGTGCTCGTGCTCAATCGAAAGAGACTCCCCCAGCACCTTTTTCACCCCTGTGAGGTACTTGTAAGTCACTACCATCTCACCTCTCTCTCTCCTCTCTTCCAGGGTGTACATGTTGAGATCCCTCAGTCTTTCCTTGTACAGCTTCTTGTGAAAACTCTGCACAATTTTACTTATTTATTTATTTATTTATTTATTAGATTTCGGAAGTACCTTTGAGCCAGTGGCTCATTTACAGAGGTTCCACGTCACAGAAACAATACAAGAGTAAACAGAATACAATCAATTTACAGGGCTTACAATACAATCAATATACAGGGCATACATTTGAAATAGCAAATGCAATGAAACACAAAAAGTACAGTTACTTAAGAACTTACCGTAACAGTAGATCTTCGAGAGGAGCTCTTGCAGCAGGTAATACCATTAGGACTAAGGCTGCCAGGCATTAGGACCCCATGGAAAGATTTTCTAGCTAGCAGTCTGTGGCGGGGGACTGCACCTGACGTCGACTCTGCCCGACGTCAGACGTGGTATAAAGGAGGCGGTCCCCTGGCGCCACCTCAGTTCTCCCGCCGGAGACCTGGCTGAAAATATAGATGGAGAACCGAGGAGATCTCCCATCCCCAAAGAGAAGATGTAATGTTTGTCCCTGGGGGCAGATGGGTGGGAAAGTCACCTGCTGCAAGAGCTCCTCTTGAAGATTTACTGTTACGTTCTTATGTAACTGTACTATCTCACTTCGAGGGGGAAGTTCTTGCAGCAGGTAATACTGTTAGGACTGAGTCCCAAGCAATGCCCAAGAAGAGACCCAGATAGAAAGGGTGGAGGACAATAAAAAACTGTCAGGAATTAGGAGAGACATCCCTGAAGGACAGCTAGCCCGAAACCTGCTCTTCTTCTGGAAGCAATGTCCAGACTGTAGAGCCTCACAAAGGTATGCACTGAGCTCCAAGAATCAGCTGCACAGAGGTCCGCTAAAGGTACATTTCGAAGGGAAGTGAAAGATGTCGCCACCCCTCTGGTGGAGTGACCCCTCACCGGTCCTGGTAAGGGTTTCTTGTGGTGCTGGTAGCAAAAGGTGATGCAATGCACGAGCCAGTTAGTTATGGTTTGTTTTGTGCCTGGTGCTCCAAGTTTCCTGGGAGCAAAGGAGACAAACAGCTGGTCTGTCTGTCTGGCGGAACTGATTCTAGCCACATAGTAACGCAAAATTCTATGAACATCCAGAGTATGTAACAATGCCTCCCCATTGTTCGAGTACTCTGGGTAATAAACTGGTAGTTGGATGTCCTGGTTCAACGTGACCCCAAACACTACCTTTGGTAAAAACTTTGGGTTTGTATGCAGGGCTACCCTGTCCCTGTGAAAAACAAGGTGGTGGCATGGCCATGTATACAGCATCCACGCTGCAGTTCACCAATATCACCCTATCTCATCCCACGCAATCCATTGACTCACTATTAATAAAACTAGCCCTACCCCATACTGCACCTGTATTCACTGCTGGCTCTTACTGCTTACCTGATGCCCACCTACACGCCATCTTGGACCACCTCGGCGACCTACACACTCTGGCCTCAGGAGACAAGCTCCACATTCTTGGGGACTTCAATCAAAATTGGCTCAGCTGTGCAAATTCCAAACTCCTGAACAAAATAGGAGCCGTAAACCTTTCTCAAATGATCACCGAGCCCACTCGCCTGGACCATAAAATGCTTAAGCACTCTCTCCTTGACTGGGCTCTCACCACCCACCCGCACCAGATAGTAGCCACTGGCCTGCTCCCCGACTCCCTTAGCAACCACCACATGATCTACATGGTCAGAAAAATCTTCAGGCCCAAGGCACCCCCTCCCCACATCCTACTGATCAGGTCCTACAAATCTCTGGATCTTGCATCTCTCTTACAGGACCTGGCCACTACAGACTGGTCCTTCATCCACCAAGCTACCTCCACTGAGGCTGCTCTGGAGGGTTTCAAAACTAGGTTCCTTGCTGTCTGGACCACTATGCCTCGCTCAGGCGGTCCAGGGTGCATGGTGCCCACCTCCTCTGGATCACAGCTGACGTCATTGCCAACCTCAAAGCAAGGGACCTGGCCTGGAAAGCTTTAAGGAAACCGGATTACCCCAAGCTCATCTAAAGTACCGTGCTCTGCGCAATGCATGCACAAGGTTAATCTGCCAGGCAAAAGCCAAGTACTTCAATGTTGCCTTTCACACAAACATTAACCATCCTGCTAAATTCCGGAAGGTCTTCAAATCCCTTTTCGCCCCCCTCCCCAGCAACCAACTCCTACCCTGAACATAGGCACAACCATGCTTACTGACCCTCCAGCTGTAGCCACAGTTTTCAACTCCTTCTTCACCAACTGCACCGCTGCGCTGCTATCCTGTCTCCCATCCCCCCAACCCCTCCTCTCGCACCTGACCAAGTCCCACCACACCACTCCTCCTTCTCCTTCCACACTATTACACAACTTGAGGTGTACAATGCGATCCTTGCTCTCAATCTGACCAAAGGTAAATGTCCCTCCAGCTTAGATGCCAAAATGTTGTACCTATCGGCCCCTACCATTGCTGCCCCTTTGCAGAGCTGTTCAAATTATCCTTCTCTCTTGCCTTAATACCAGCTGAGTGGAAACATGCCATGGTCATTCCACTCCCTAAAGGCAGTGATCCCTCTGCCCCCGGAAACTACTGCCCCATTTCCCTCCTTCCCATTCTGGCCAAACTCCAAGAAAAATGTGTCCTCTCTCTCAACTCTGCTCTTTCCTCAACTCCTCTTCTTTCTACATCCCTTACCAGTCTGGTTTCAGGAAGTCCCATTTCACCACTACCTCCCTACTGAGGCTCATGGACTCCATCCTCTCTGCCATGGATAAAGGGTACATCACCTCAGTTATCTTTATCGACCATGCAAAGGCGTTCGACACAGTATCCCACTACCTCCTCCTGGCTAAGCTCACCAGAGCAGGGCTCTCTAGTTTGGCCACCAACTGGTTCCACTCCTACCTGGTTGGCCGGATGCAATCAGTCAGGTTCAGTAACTCCACCTTCAACCCCTTAACTGTCACATCGGGAGTGCCACAGGGCTCCATCCTTGGGCCACTCCTGTTTTCTATCTTCCTAATTGACCTACCCTCTGCCTGCCCGCACACCTCCATTCACATGTATGCAGACGACACAGTGCTGTATACATCCAGCCCCTCTGCTACTGATGTGACGACCAGACTGCAGCAGGACTTCAACAGTGTCCAACTCTAGTTTCGCTCCAATCAGCTTCACCTCAATGCCAAAAAGACCATCTCCATGACCTTCAGCATAAGGCAGAGACTCTCGGGGCTCCCCTCCCCCCCAACCTTCCACAACCTGGATGGGACTTCATTGGAGACCTCCTCCTCCTCCTTCCAATATCTCGGCGTCTGGCTTGACCAGCACCTTGACTTTTCTGTACTCATCGATGATATCCACAAAAAACTCTACCCCAGACTGTGGTTGCATCCCGCTGCAGACTTACCAAGCCATTGTACAGAAAATGATTCTGCCAATTTTTGACTACAGAGACGTAGTCTACAGTGCCACCCCTAAGTCCACCCTGTCCAGGCTGGACTCCCACTCACATTCCTTCTGTCGTTTCGCCCTTGACTGTCCCTACTCCACCTATCATTGTGCCCTCTACCAGACCCTGGGCCTTCCCTCCCTCCAGGACCACAGATCATCACACTGCACAAGCTTCACTGCCAAGTTCTGGTCTCAGTCCTTGCCCTTGTACCTCTCTTCGATCCTGTCCACTCACTCCCCCCCCAGCCTATGAGCTTAAGCAATACGACATTGTCTCCTACATAGTTCCCTTAAGTCCACCACGACAGGCAGGCAGCTTTCAGCTACCGCATGCCTAAGCTCCCTCCTTCTGGACATTTGGCATACCTCTCCCTCCCAGCAACTCAACAGCCTCCTTGCAGTGTACTTCTCCCCCACCTGCTTATGCACCTAACACATCCTACTCCTGGATCAATTTACCCTTTGCTGGCTTTGCTCTGTGCCATTACTTATATCAATCAAATTATGTCAAGCACCTGTCTCATGTCTCACCTTTCTCTGTTATGCGCATCATTGTAGCAGCTGCACTGCTTGCTTGTCTTATCCTTCGCTGTCCTAATTTGTACAGCTGCATTTATATCACTGTTACTGTCTTTTTATCACTGCTGTACTAGTATTGTTATTATCATTGCTGTTATTATTTTTTTTTTTTTTGAAATTTCTATTTTTCCTCCCACTGCCCCACAGAGCCATTCCATCTGGAGCACCCATGAAGCCTGCACCCTCTGGTCCCTCCATCAAGCCACGGAAGCCCTCCAGGTGGGGTCGGGCAACCCCGGAATCTTGTAATCTTGTCAGGGTCCTGGGTCGCAGGCAGGCGCTGGCACACTGGGACCTGGCTCGGCGCTCCGTCATCCTGGCTCCGAGTTTTTTTTTCCATGTTCCTTATGGGACGCTACATGCCTGAGTGTCAAGGCATCTGCTGGCATCCGCAATGACTCCCCCTCCTTCCGCGAAGGAGCAGCCTCCGAGGCTGATTGGCTGCTGGCCTACGCCTGCAACCAATCATGCCCCTGAGACTCCAGCTTGCCGTCGCTTCGCCCAGCCTCTGCCAGGGGTCGCCTCTTGCCAGTATGGAAGTCCCCCCTGCCCCTGGAGAAGGCGAGCTGTCCCCAGACGCTCCAGCCTGTCTCCCCATGGCCAACCCCCAATGATCCAAGCTCGCTCCCAAACCCGGGTCGACGGTGTGGTGCGAGGTATGGTGTTCAGTGCCTCAACCCTCAGCTCCACTGGGCCGGCTGCTCTCTGTTATTTTTGTACCACCCCCAGGATGCATCTGGAATCAAGCAGTACTCTGCTCAGCATGCCTTCCTGGTAAAACTCTTATATAAATAAATAAGATAAGGCTCTTTACACATCAGAGCCTGCAGCTCGGAAATCCTCCAGGCTGAAGTAATGGCAACTAAAAATAGTGCCTTCCAAGAGAGAAGGCCGAGCTCATAATTTGCTGCTGGTTCAAAAGGTGGCAAGGTGAGCATTTCTAAAAGGAGATCCCAGGATGGTACCGGGTCTCTCCTGGGGGGTTTCATATGCAAGATACCGCTAAGGAAGGTCTTGCAGATGTCCAGCTGTGCCAGAGTCTTCCCGTTTACTGGTGCATGGTAAGCTGACAGAGCACAGAGATGCACCTTTTTCGACAAGTAACTGAGTCTCAAGTCCGACAGGTGGAGAAGATACTCCAGTACAGATTCCACCAGACAACCCATGGGATCCAGAGAATGGGGAATCGCCCATAAGCAGAAATGCTTTCATTTCATGGCATAGGTTGCCCTGGTAGAGGGTTTTCTTGCTGCCACGAGCACCTCTGCCACTCTAAGGGATACTCCAAACCTATCCCTGGCTAAGTCCGCACGAGCCAAACATGCAGGTATAAGGACTGGAGGTTCGGACGGACTAACGTTCCTTGCTCCTGGGACAGCAGATGAGTGGAGAGGGGCAATGGAACTGGTGGTTCTGATGCCAGCTGTAGCAACAGTGGGAACCAAATCTGTCAAGGCTAGAATGGCGCTACCAGTGTCATCCTGGCCTTTTCTGCCTGCAACTTGAGCAGGATCCTCTGAAGAAGAGGGAAGGGAAGGAAAGCATACAGAAACCTCCTTGTCCAAGACAGGGACAATGCATCTCACCAGAAAACACTAGGCCCTGCATCTAGCAAGCAGAAATTGGGCAGTTTGGTGTTGTGCGGGGACGCAAAGAGGTCCAGATCTGGCTGACCCCACCTTTTGAAGAGGTCATGTAGGACTTCTTGCTGTAGTTTCCACTCATGGTTCTGAGATCGAGAGTGACTTAAGCTGTCTGCGAGGATGTTGTGGATGCCTGGAACATGGTCTGCTGTGATGTCCAGCTTGTGATCCACCGCCCAGGACCAGACTCTCATCGCCTCTCTGCATAGGGGATAAGAATGTGTACCCCCTTGCTTGTTGAGATGGAAGACTACCGGGCTATTGTCCGACTGGACCAGTAGTGGTCCTGGAAGGAGCACCCCTTGGAAAGCTTGAAGGGCATGAAGAACAGCTCTCATCTCCAAAATGTTTATGTGAAGAGCTTGTTCTTTGAGTTCCAGGAGCCCCTTGTCTGATGCGAAGCAAGATGTGCTCTCCATCCCAGTCCCAATGTGTCGGTGGTGAGAGTCTGCTGTGGACTGGACTGCTGAAAGGGAACCCCTAGGCTCAGATGGGCCGGGGTAAGCCACCAGGTGATGGACTGACAGACTGTGTTGGAGATCTGAATGGGCTCTTCCAGTTTGTCCGTACCTTGATCCCATTGGACCTTGAGGTGCCACTGCAGGATCCTCATGTTCAGACGTAAGAGTGGAACTGTCACAATGGCTGCTGTCATATGACCCAACAGTTGAACAACCACTCTGGCTGGAACCAAGTCCGAGTCTTGTACCCTGCGAGTGACTTCTCTTAGCCTTGCTGCTCTGTCTGTGGGCAGAAAAGCTCTCCCTTGGACTGTGTCCAGGACTGCTTCAATGTATTGCAGCCTTTGAGCTGGCCATGGTTGTGACTTGGGCAAGTTTAGGGTGATGCTCAGAGTCTGGAAAAGGCTAAATGTCTCCTGCAAGGTCCTGTTCAATTGGAATTCTGTTGGTGCAATAAGAAGCCAATCGTCCAGGTAGGGGTATACCAAGTGACCCCTTCTCCTGAGGGCTGCCGCTACCACTGCTAGGCACTTGGTAAAAACCCTTGGTGCTGAGGATAGGCCGAATGGCAGTGTCCTGAACTGGTAGTGTCCTCCTTGGAAGGTGAAGCGTAAGTATTTCCTGTGGGACGGCAGGATCTTGATGTGCATGTATGCATCCTGCATGTCTAGTGAGCAAAGCCAGTCTCCTTGGTGGAGCATTGGTAATGGCTCGACAGGGTCACCATTCTGAACCGTTTGTATTCGATAAAGGTGTTCAGTTGACTCAGGTCCAGAATGGGATGGAGGACTCCCATATTTTTCGGGACAAGGAAGAAATGGGAATAAAATCCCTTTCCCCTTTGAGCAAAAGGAACCTCCTGTATGGCTCTTTTGTCCAGTAAGGCCTGTATCTCTGCCCTCAGGAGGAGTGCATGGGAGGGTGAGCAGTGAGAGTGGACTGGTGGGTTGTCCGCTGGAAACTGGGTGAACTCTAGAGAGTATCCCCTTTCTAATATCTGGAGGACCCATTGGTTCGATGTTATACTGGACCATCTAGATAGGTAGAGGGAGAATCTCCCTCCTACCGCTTCCCCCTGCACAGGCTGTGGTGGAGGGGGGTTGGTAGGGAGTCATGCTATGTTGGGGGTGTAGGCAAAGGAGGTCTTGGTGCCTTGGGGTTTTTGGGGCCCTGGGTGCCTGAAGGGACAGGGTGGCCTTTTCTTTTGAAGCCTCCCTTATGTTGTGTCTGGCGCCTTCCTTGCTGGCCCTGATTTTTCCGAAAGAGATGCAGTGCATGGATTGTGGCTCTGACTGGTACATTCTGTGGACTTCGGCCACAACTTTACCTGAATCTTGAAGTCCGATGATCAGTTTTCCTGTGTCCTGACTGAACAGGACTGGTCCTTGGAAAGGTGCATCTAGGATAGCATCCTAAAGATCCTGTCGGAAACCCGAAACCCTGAGTCAAGCATGCCTCTGCATGCAAATGCTGGTGGCCACTGCTCTTACTGCAGTATCCGTGGAGTCATAAGAACTCCTGAGGACATGCTTATCCATGTCCATGCCGAACTGAATCACAGAAAGGAGTTCTGCCTTACCCTCTGAATCTGGCTGTGCTTTGGCCAGGTCCATTGCCTTTCCCACAGGGATTTTTGGTAGGTGACCATGTGGGCCAGGAAGTTGAGTGACCTAACGGTGCAGGTTGCCGAGGAGTACACCTTGCGTCTCATCTGGTCCAATTTCTTAGATTCTGGGTCCGGTGGCTGGGCACTCATGTGGTGTGGTTGTTGTGCCATGCGATAGGCAGATGTCAGGACCATCAAGTCTGCCTTTGCATGTTTGCCCAGAAAAGGCTCCCCTTTTGGGTGTCTTGTACTGTCTATTGGCCTTGCGAAGGACTGTGGTCGTAGTGGCCGGATGTCTCCATATGGACTTGGTCACATCCTGAAATGGTTCCACCAAACGGGGGATGACCAAAAGTTTGGAATCTGTGGCTCCCAAGAATCTGGCCAGTCTGTGCCATTCCGGGTCTAATTCCTCTGTGTCCCATTGGTAAAGCACCTGAATATGGTGCATAATGTTCAAAAAGGACGGGTCATCCGGGGGTGACCTCGGCAAGTCCCTCAGATTTGGAGACAGAATGGGGAGCTTGTCCTCAGAAGAACAGTCCAAAGACGAATCCCCTGCGTCGTTCCCTGAAGTCAACGGTGGGTGTCCACTGGATGATGGGACGAACGATGGATGCCTTTTGTGGCTGTCCGACCCCATCCACCTGTCCTCTTTTTCTTGTGGCCAGAGCTCCTTCGGCGGTAAAGGCTACTCAGGAGTGAGGTCTCTTAGTGGAGGACATACTGGGGATGGGTTCCTGGGTCTGTGGAGAAGATCTCTTTTGATGCTGTTCCACCACACATTAAACAGTGCTCCCACCTCAGCTAGTGGAACGACTGGCGGTGGGGCGTCTGGTTTGAGGTGTCTGAGGGTCTGGGCATCTGTTCCGGGGGGTGGTGACACTCGGTCCTTGGGCACTTTGTCGACTGGGATATCGGGTGTCAGATCCTCGGTGTCTGGTGTCCTGATGTCCGTTTCTTCTGAGGGAGGCTGCTGGGTGTCCGGTACCCTGGTGTCTGGAGAAACAGTCGCCGGGGCCGACGGCCAGTCCTTCGGGGCTGATGGCCTTTCTTTTGTTGAAGGTGCTTGCTCTTTGTCCAATGCAGAGTCAGAATGCCTTGTCATCTGAGAAGCAGACGACGCCCGGTGTTCGGGTAGGGGAGACGTCCAGTACCTGATGACCTCCTGGCGTTTCACAGGTTCGTCCTGTTTCTTGTGCTTATTGGACGTCCCAGAAGGCTTACAGATGGTGGGCTCTGTGGATTTGCCCAGAGCCAACGCCTGTCCCTCATGGGTTGACCCATGTTTATGGGGTTGGTGGACCAAGGGGACCTGGGTGGATGACTGTCCTGTAGAAGAAAACTCCCTACCTTTTGGCTGACTAGAGGCAGTTGACTTCCTGTGTTTGTCCCCAGAAGCTGCTTTGGTACCTGGGAGGACCAATTCTGACCTCCCGCTGGAGGTGGAAGTAGTAGACGCCCGACGAGGCAACTTTGTGCGGGACTCTGATCTGGCCCTCTCCTTCTCCCGGTGGTGGTGTTTCCCTCCCGATCTCTTCTCCTTGGGGGGAGACTCCCTGGTTGAAGAGGATGAACTTTGTCCCGATGAGGCCTTCTGCATGGCGGCTATTGGCTACTCGAGAAGATAGTCCTTTAAGGTGTTGGAGTGGCAAATCCTGGTCTTGTTGTTGAATTTAATGCAGTGCAGGCAATTGTCCAGCCAGTGGTCTGGGCCTAGGCAGGTCAGCAGGCAGAATGGTCGTCTTTTGCTGGGATCTGCTTCACACTTGCACACTTAGATTTTCGCCGCTGAGACGATGAAGATATTAAACTTGACAGAAAATGTTGAGGAAAGGGTTTTTATTGAGAAAAATGCTGTGTGTAAAAGCGAGAAAAAAAGGCAGTCATCTGCAATTATGGTGTCCGTAGATCTGATGTTCGTGGGTCAATGGTGGAAAAAGAATTGAGGTGGAGCTGGGGACCGCCTCCTTTATACCAAGTCTGACGTCGGGCAGAGCAGACATCTGGGTCGGTCCCCCGTCACAGACTGCTAGCTAGAAAATTTTTCTGTGGGGTCCTAACGCCTGGCGGCCTTAGTCCTAATGGTATTACCTGCTGCAAGAGCTCCCCCTTGAAGTGAGATCAATAGTTACACAAGGTGCAAACTTAGGGGGAGGAGATCATAGCCAGACCTACCGTGTCATAATCTCGTGGACGAAACCGCGCACATGAAGACTGCGCCGTGAGTAGCGCATATGGCTTTACAGCGACAGGGGAATTACGGCAATATGAAAGTATCACAACCCCCTGACATTCACCAGAAAGGAGGAAGTAGATGTAGCCACTGCTGGTCAGGTGCTCAGTTGAGCTGCTCCTATAGTGGAGTGGCTAGAGCACCCGACCCTGCAGTGGATGGGGTTGGGGGGAACGTGGTTTGATTCTCTGCTAGGGAATCTTTTTATTTTCATATTTTGTTTCTTGCCCCTGTGTCCACACCCCCTTGGAGTTGATTATAATAATTCCGGGGGTGCGGGGGGCAAAGCCCCCACAAAACACAAGAAGAACATTTGGGTGTTGCTGCACACTGTTTGTAGGTGCACGGTCTTGATATGCATGGTTTCGTCCACGACATTATGACCCCGTCCCCATAGCCAGACTTGTTTAATAGAGTTCTGTTGTCAAAGTGCAAGGTGGAGATGGCATGCGGCTACTTTATTAAGAGTGAAAAGTGCATGGAAAGGCAGGGTGATGAGATGCTTACTGGGATGAGGCCATCCTACGGTGAGAAGAGGGTAAGAGGAGGGGAAACACGAATGAAGGAGACCATGAAGGTGGCTGGGGTGGGTTATAGGCCAGGTGTTTAGCAATAGGCTAGACGTTTAGCAATAGGGGGGAGAAAAATATAGGTAGGCATTTAGCAATAGGAGGGAGTAAGATAATAGGTGGATGAAAGGGGCAGGATATAAGGGTAGACCCGGGAGCAGAGAGAGAGGAGATAAATGGGAAAAATATTGGGGTAGCAGTGGGGGAGGGAGGGCAGTTACGCCAAGCGGGCGTCCCTCTGTGCAGGGGAGGGGAAAGGAAAGTAGAACTGAAGAAACAGAATGAGACCTGGGAAGAAAGAATAGTGCTCAGGAAGTAGGGATTGGGATGGTGGGGTGACTAGAGGGGACCTGATTGAAAGAATTGGTAAGGGAAGAGACAGGGAGGGGCTGTAATTAAGCCAGATGCGAGGATAGGAAGCTTAAGGAAGTGGTAAGAAAGAATTACTCGCCTTAGTAATGTTGTTTCTTCTAATGGAGTCTTGCTGTATTCTGACATATTCTGACATATGCAGTTAGGTCCTGCCTGTCAACTGCCCCGGAGAACAAAGAGTTAAACTTTCCATGACCAGCATGGAATGTTCACCACGAGCTCAGTTGAAGCCCCTGTCTGCTGTTGTTTAAACTGCAACCATCAGATCTTTACGAGCAAAGACTCACTAGATGTTCTGTGTGGAAACTGTAAAATTCTTACTAGCCAACTGGCAAATATATCTATATAAAAGTTTTTGGTTTCAAAGGAAGACTCAAGTCAGAAACCCAAAACAAAACACACCAAACACAACCACTCACCCAAACCAAAAGAGGGTGAAAAAGGACACACCTAGGTGCCACATTGCTCCTGCCCACCCACATCCCAAAATCTAGGTTCTGGAGAGGAGGCGGGGAGGTCAGGAATACAGCAAGAATCCATTAGAAGAAACAACATTACTAAGGTGAGTATTTTTCTTCAAACAACATGAAGTCTTGCTGTATTCTGACATATGGAGACTACCCAGCAGTACCTCCATGGAGGAGGGACAGAACCTACTTTGGAAACAGGCTCTGAAGTACTGCTGTGCCAAACTGAGCATCACTGCTAGCCTGGATATCCAGAGAGTAATGCTTGGTGAAAGTATGGACTGTTTTCCAGGTGGCTGCTTGTCAAATTTCTAAGAGAGGAATATCCCTGGCAGCAGCCAGGGAAGCAGCTGTACCTCTAGTGGAATGAGCCCTCAGGCCTGAGGGTGGAGTTCTACCAGTTTTTCATAGCAGAATTGTATACAAGAAACAATCCACCTGGCAATAGATCTCTTAGTGGCAGGTTTGCCCTTACCAACTTCTCCATATGTAAGGAACAACTGGAGGGATTCAAACCTGTGACCCTTGGTATGCTCTATGTAGTAGCTAAGGCTCTTTTAACGTCCAACGTCCAAGCTGTGTAGCCTCCTCTCTCCCGAGGAGGAATGGTCAGTGAAGAAAACAAGGAGCGATATAGACTGGTTGAGGTGGAAATCTGAAACCACTTTAGGTAAGAACTTTCTGTTAGTTCTAAGGACCACTTTATCTCTATGAAAAGAGATGAAATCAGATTTCACCGACAGGGCTTGCAATTCACTGAGACGTCTGGCAGAGGTAATGGCTACCAAGAACACAGTTTTCCAAGTCAAGTACTTAAGCTCTGCTGAGGACAAAGGCTCAAAGGGAGGTTGCATAACCTGAGCAATGCAAACATTAAGGTCCCAAGCAGGAGTAGGATCCCTAAGGGGGGGGGGGGAATTGTGTGAAGCAATCCCTTGAAAAACTTACAAAATACAGGATGGGATGATAGAAAGGAAGGTTTGCCTACTGACAAGAAAGCAGAAACAGCTGCCAAGTGTACTTTAAGGGTAGCTGGTCTGAGGCCTAGGCCATTAAGATGGACCATATAGTCCAGAACCGTAGGCAATTCAGCAGAGTCTGGAGAAATATTCTTCTTAGAACACCAAATGCTGAATCTTTTCCATTTGGAGTTGTAAGTCTTCCTGGTGGAAGGCTTTTGAGAAGCCTTAAGGATATCCAGAACCCCTTGGGAAAGATGCAGATCTGCAAACTCTAACTCTTCAAGAGCCAAGCCTTGAGATTGAGAGACTGAAGATTCGGGTACCAAATCCTCCCCTGAGAGGATGTCAACAGGTTGTAATTCCTGGGAAGAGACAGGGGAAGGTGGACTGCTAGGGACAGCAACAAGGGATACCATGGCTGCCTGGCCCAGTCTGGAGCAATCAGAATCACTTTGCATGGTTGTGACCTTATCTTGACTAACACTTTGAACAGTAGAGGGAAGGGGGGAAAAGAATACAGAAATTTCCCTTCCCAGTTCAGAATCAGAGCATCCAGGGGGACTGAGGCCAAGACTGGGGGTCTGCAACAAAAGAGAGGAAGTTGGTGATTGTCTGGGGCTGCAAAAAGATCTATCTCTGGTGTGCCCCATCTCGAGAAAATCACTTTCAAAACTAGAGGATCTAGGGCCCATTCGTGACGGCCCTGGGATATTCTGCTCAATGCATCTTCTAGGACATTGTCCTTCCCTGGGAGGTGAACTGCTATCAGGGAGGTTTGCAGGGAATAAGCCAGGGACCACAACTTCATTGCTTCTGTGCACAAGGCCATAGACCGAGTGCCTCCTTGCTTGTTGATGTACCACATGGTGGTGGTGTTGTCTGTCCTGACCTGAACCACCTTGTTCTGTACAGATTTGGAAAAAGCTTGCAATGCCAGAAACACTGCCCTGAGTTCTAAGAGATTGATGTGAAGCAGAGATTCCTGAGGTGACCACAGTCCTTGGGTTGCAAGATCCCCCAAATGGGCTCCCCAGCCCAGCAGGGAAGCATCTGTGGTGAGTATCACTGAATGAGACTGCGTGACAAATGGAACCCCTTGTCTCAAATTGTCCTGATCCTGCCACCATTGCAAGGCTTGGATCAGGGTTCGAGTCACTGGGATTAGTTTGGTAAGGGAATCTTTTCTTTGGAACCAGAAGGCTCTTAAAAAGCTAGTGTACTGCTTGAGATTAATAGTAATTCTCAGATGCAGTCAGCTATCAATTCTTATATCTCAAGTATTTTTTTCTTTTCTGTTTGTTAATTAGAAGATTTTTCACCTGGCAGTACTGGGGTGATGTGTGAAGTAGCACTCTGTCTGGAGGAAAAAAAAAAGTCAGTTCTGTTCCTCCCACTACATCGTCACAAATGAGACCAAGCACCTTGAGACACCACATTCCTTGCAGTCTGAGTAGTGACTCTCACAAACTACCAATCAAAATACAGGAAATAGTGACATCATTAGTAACCAGCCAGAGACAGTCCCTGCTGCTTCATGTGAAAGTGAAACCTGGCAGGGAGAAATGGTTCTCATTGGTTACTAGTGATGTCATAGTCAGTGTGGTCTCAGTATCAATGTAGTGGGAGGAACAGAACTGACTTTTTTTTCCCTTCCTGACAGAGTGCTGCTCCACACATCACCACAGTACTGCCAGATGTAAAATCTTCTAATTAGCAAACAGAAAAGAAAAACTACTTGAGATATAAGAAATGATGGCTGACTACATCCAAAAGTTACAATTAATTGCAGGCAGTTTCCAGGCAGCACACTAGCTCTTTAAGTGGAACTGAATGTCCCTCATATGGAATCTTGCCCCTTGGACCACTGCTGTGGAAGCTGCCATGTGGCCCAGAAGCTGAAGGAAATGCCTTGCTGGTCAAGACACCTGAAAGGTGAAAGAAGAGGCCAGTTCCATAAGGGTCCTTGCCCTTTCCAGGGGAAGGAAGGCTCTTGCCTTTACTGTATCCAGTTCTGCGCCTATGAAGGTGAGGAGCTGTACTGGTTTGAGAACTGACTTTGGAAGGTTGAGAAGGAATCCTAAGGAAGTGAGCACTTGCTGGGTCACTTGCAGATGTGACTTGACTTGGTCTGGAGACTGACCTACTATAGCCAGTCGTCCAAGTATGGGAAGATGGAGATCTTTTTTCTCCTTAGGAAAGCAACTACTACTGCGAGGCACTTTGTGAAAACCCTTGGGGCTGATGTTAGGCCAAAGGGCATTGCTCTGAATTGATAATGGCCTGAGGGCAACTTGAACCTGAGGTACTTTCTGTGGGAGCACCCGATGGAAATGTGAAAGTAGGCATCTTTGACCTCTAGGGAGGCTAGCCAGTCCCCTGGCCTGAGAGAGGGAAGGATAATTCCCAGAGTTACCATTTTGAACTTTGGCTTCAAAAGATGTTTGTTCATATATCTTAGGTCCAGGATGGGCCGCCATTCTCCTGTCTTTTTGGTGGTTAGGAAGTACCTGGAGTACAATCCTTTGCCCCTGTGTAGGGTGGGAACCCTCTCTATAGCTCTGAGAGCTAGGAGAGAAGAAACCTCTGCCTCTAGGGCAAGGGTCTCTGAGAAATTTGCAGGTGGAAAAGATCTGGTTCTCATCTTGGGAAATTTTTTGAAGCTGAGAACCAGTCCCTGGCTTACTACTTCCAGGACCCACTTGTGTGATGTAAGAGACTTCCAGTCCTGGACAAAGTAAGCCAGCCTGCCCCCTACTGGTATGGGAGAATCGGCCCGGGCAGACCCATCAGGGTGTCTGCTTGGCAGGGGCTTTAGGCTGAGGGGTGGATGCAGGCCTGCTCATCCCCTTCTGCCTCTCCCTCTAAAGAACCCCCTGTGAAAAGGAAGAAGATGAGGCCTGAGCTTGGTAAAATGCCTTTGAAAAGGCCTGCCCCAGCCCCTGGACTGCTGCCTTTGAGGAGTTGCTTGCCTTTCTTTGGCCTGAGCACTCCTGTAAGTGGTCCTGTACTCATCCATCTTTTTCATGTAGTTCTCTGTCTGCTCCCCAAATAGAGAATTACCAATTACAGGAAAATCCATGGCCTTAGCCTGGGTATCCTGCGAGAGGCTAGTACATCTGAGCCAAGCCATCCTCTGAAGAGCCACAGATATAGCCATGACTCTTGATGATACATCATTGGAGTCTATAGCAGCATGAAACTGCACTTTCGATGCCTCAATCCCATCTGCAGCCACCTGCTCCAGCTCCTTGTTAAGCTGGTCGGGGGCCTGTTAAGCCAGAGCCAGCACAGTGTCCCACCTGGATTTCTGGTATCTGGATGTATAGACCATATAGTTAGCCTGCCTGAGTCCCAAATATGCTGCCATGTGTTGTTTCTTTGTCATGGCATCAATCTTCCTGGAGTCCTTGTCTGGGGGGTGTGATGCCAAGGGAATATTTGCCTTATCACAGGCAGCAGCCTGCACAACCCCAACATGTCTGCATTGCTGAAAAAGGAAATCCATGACTGAGCCTGAGAGAGTGTACCTCTTGTCCATTCGTTTGTCCACAGGAGGTATAGAATTAGGAGACTTAAGAATTTTATGTGTCTGTTTCCCAAAGGATTTGTGGAGGGGAATAGATAGTCTCCTGGACTCTGGGATGTCCATCATCTCAACATAATCAGGCTCTTCCTGATCCTCTACTGCTTCCTCCACAGGAAGCTGGAGGGTCTCAGCCACTTTTTTGTAAAACATATAGTGTGAAGGGGACTCAGAAAGCCTAGGAGGAGAAACGCCTGAAGGTCTGTCTGGGGAGATGTCCGGGTCAATAGGTACATCCAGACTTTCACTATCACCATAATCATCCTCATACTTTCCGTCCTCCTCCTCCGGTTCATAAAATTCTTCCCAAGTATAATCCAGAACCGGGGGAACCAACAGAACAGAGCCCCTGCCAGATGGTGCCGGTTCGGTCGGAACCGAACTAAGCGATTGCACAATCCTTATCACCTTGGCTATCTCATCGGCAGTCGGAGTATGAAATTCTGGGTCGGAACCGGTCGATTTATCTTTTCTCTTTCTTTTTACCGGAACTGATTCCTTGGAATCGGCTCTCCTTTTGCCCGAAGAAGTATCGTCCTGGTCAGAGGGCACTCCTTCTGGTTTGGTCAGAACCGAACCGGGCTGGCCATCCGGGTCAGCGGACTTCTCGGCCTCCCTTTTCCCTCAGTCTACCTAATCTCTTTTTCAGGGTAGATTTGGGAAAATTCTTGAAAATTTGGCAGTCTGAATCGAGGTGGTCAAACCCCAGACAATAAACAGATGGTGGGGATCAGCCTTGGCAAAGACTTCCCCACACACACTACAATGTTGAAACCCAGTGGGCCCAGTTTTTTTCTTGAGTTTCTCAGACATGGCCAATCCTAACCAAAAACTTACCCTTTTTTCAGCAATCTGCCAGGCAAGACTCCCCTATCAGTTCCTGACCGTGTCACGGGTCTTGGGGAAAAAAACGTAATTAAATCCGTGTTTTTTAGAACCGATACGGACCAGTTACCACACTCTAAAGTAAGCACAAGCTTTTTTACCTCAAACTGATTGGTTCAGCCAAACCGATCCGCAATTTACAAGTTCCACACAGAAACAAAACAAAAAACCTATCTAGTAGGTACCACAGACAGAGACTTGAACCGAATAAGCGGTAACAGCAATTCGGTAGAAACCGACCGAAAACCGACACTTCAACCAACTTTTTGGAACCAAGCAGCAGGAGAAATCTCCGGAGCGACTGTTCAGTGAGGTGGAGTAAAGAATCTGACGGTTGCAGTTTAAACAACAGCAGACAGGGGCTTCAACCAAGCTCGTGGTGAACATTCCATGCTGGTCATGGAAAGTTTAACTCTTTGTTCTCCGGGGCAGTTGAAAGGCAGGACCTAACTGCATATGTCAGAATATGTCAGAATACAGCAAGACTTCATGTTTGAAAGATGGATAAATTAGGTCCCGCAGTCACAACCTCTGGTGGTTGCGAGTAGTTCACGTAGTTTCGTTTTAAACAGTCCTAGCTTAATTTCCTTCTGTATATTTTAGTTGCTCTCCTCTGGACTGTCTCCTGCCCTATGTCCTTACTGAGGTGCAGTCATTAAAACTGGTCACAGTACTCCAGGTGGGGTCTCACCAGTGAGTGATATAATGTCAACACCACCTCCTTTCTCTTTCTGGAGATACCTGTCAATATGCACCACAGCATCCCACTAGCACTACCCACTGGTTTGTCACACTGCCCTGCCACCTTGAGGTCCTCAGGTATCATAACCCCAAGGTCCCTTTCCTGCTTAGTGACCGTCAGTCTCCCCCTCCCATCCTATACTCAGCTTCAGGGTTCCTATGCCATGGGTGCATGATTTTGCACTTTTTTGGTATTGAACTCCAACTGCCATGCTTTTGACCACTCCGGGTTTCTGAAGATCCCTGTGCATTTTCTGTACCTTCTCCTGAGTGTCCAACCTATTGCTTCCTAATCATGAGAGGAAAGGAAAAATAGGTTACACACCTGTAACCGTAGTTCTAGAAGTGGAATATGGTTCACATTCACACAATGGCAGTTCCACCAGAAGTGCTGATTTGTCAGAACATCTTTAAGCTAAGCTCCTCCCAGCATATCCTCTGGCTCCACCTGTGATGTCAGATCTCGACGCTGAAAGCAGGGATCCATGTGCCACTTGCCAGGGGAGGTCACATGGGGATGTGGATGTGAACCATGTACCACTCCTAGAACTATGGTTACTAGTGAGTAACCTATTTTTCTATGGGCGTAGATATGGTTCACTTATCCACACTATGGCAGACCAGCTGTTCTCTGGGAGGAGGGGGCAAGATGCGTACCCCTACTCAGCAAACTGGGACTGGAGAACCAAAGTCCCATAAGCAGTTTCCTGATGAGACTCCAGGTTGATGCTGTAATGGGAGATGAAGGTGTGTATTGACTTCCAGGTGGCAGCCCTGCAGATCTCCTGGATAGGGATGTCCCTGGAAGCAGCCACTAAGGCAGTGGTATGTCTGGTGGAATGAGCCCTTAGCCCTATGGGAGGCTCCCTACCAACCAACCTATAGCAGAGGTCGATGCAGAATGTAATCCACCTGCCAACCAACCACTTAACTGCTGATCTGCCAGGCGCGGCTTCAGCATATGTAAAAGATAGCTGTCGAGCCTCACTCCAAACCCCAGATGTGTTCTGCATAATAGGACAGCACTCACTGCAGGTCCAGAGTATGGAACCTGTGGTCGGCCACCAAAGAAGCGTTCGTAAAATATACCAGAAGATTCATCACCTGGTTAAGATAGAACTCTGACACAACCTTTGGGAGGAACTGCAGGTGGGGAAAAAGTACTACCTTGTCCCTGTAGAAGGCCAGATAAGGAGACTCCATCGAGAGCACCTGGAGCTCTCTAATCATCTGGCCAACATGATAGCCACCAAGAAGGCAGTCTTCCACAACAGGTGTGACATTTCACACCTGTACACAGATTCAAAAGGACTGCCCATAAACACAGCCAATACCAGCAGTAAGTCACAAGGTGGTGGTGGTAAACACACCACAGGGGACAGGTGAGCCAGTCCGTTAAAAAAGCAGCCCACCATCTTCTCCTGGGCCACTGTCTGCATACCAGCCCACATCCAGTATGCAGAGATGGCAGCCAGGTGCACCTTTAGGGTCATTGCCCTCAGCAACAACTGGGAGAGGGACCGGAGGTACTCAAGGATACTAGCCACTGGGCAGGCAAGGAGATCAAGCTCCTTGCACTGACACCAAATGGAAAACCTTTTCAATTTAAAGGCATAGCACCGGCGAGTTGACTCATTTTGGAAGGGCTCCATAATGTGGAGCATATTCTCTGAAAGACCCGAAGCCTGGAACTCTAGCTGCTCAGAAGCCAGGCTGTCAGGTGCAGGACCTTCTCCTGTTGTCTGGTCAGCAGATCTGGACAAAGAGGTAACTGCCATGGAGGCCTGCTAGTGAGGCTGAGGAAATACAGGTATCAGAACTGGCATGGCCAGTTCAAAGCTATCAGGATCATCTGCAGCTTGTTCTTCCAGGCCTTGATCACCACTTTGTGGACCATGGGGAAAGGAAGGAAGACGTACAGCAAGCCAGGGGTCCAGAGCCTCGTGAAAGCATTCCCCACCACTGTCCCAGAGTGTGGAGAGGGTGAGCATAACATTTCCTCAGTTTGACGTTCTCCCAGGAGGCATACAAGTCCACCAGAGGTGTGCCCCACAGGAAAAAATAGCAGTTACGTAAAAACTTACCGTAACAGTAGATCTTCGAGAGAAGTTCCTGCAGTAGGTCCTCACAGATAGGACCGTGACCACTGGCGTCAGGACCACATGGCAAACTTGTAGCTAGCAATCATAGGCGGGGAACGCCCCCGGCGTCAGGTGACGGATGTCAGCATGACTATAAAAGGGGCGGTCTCCTGCCCGCCCTCCATTCTTCCGCCATAGACCTCTAAAGAGGAAGCAGAAAAAAGGAGTGAAAGACTCCTGGGACCCTGCCCTGGATAAGACAAAGTCCTAGGAAGGGAATAAAGAGAAAAAATGCAGGAGCTGGGGGAAGGAGTTACGGTAAGTTCTTATGTAACTGCTATATCTTACTTCGAGAGGGTTCCTGCAGTAGGTCTTCACAGACAGGACTGAATACCAAGCAGTCGAACAGAAAGGAGGAGTCCGAGATGGGGATCCGGGAGGAGGAAAATGTCTGCCAACTGTAGGTCTGTCAAGACAGGAGACCTTGCAAGACTGCAAGGCCGAAGCCAGCCCTACGCCTAGAGGCAATGTTCAGACTGTAGTGTTTAGTGAAGGTGTGGACAGAGAACCAAGTGGCTGCTGCACAGATGTCTGCAGTGGACACATTCCTGAAAAAGGCAGTGGAAGTGGCCACACCCCAATACAGTTGCCCTTAACTGTCCCCGGAAGGGGCTTCTCATACTTCTGGTAAATGTAGTAAATATAATTTGCCAGCTACCTAGACAAAGTCTGTTTCGTGATAGACTTTCCCTGGCACTTAGGAGCAAAGGCTACAAAGAGCTGGTTTGATTTACGAACCTCCTTAGTCCTTGAGACATAATATCTCAAAATCCTGTGCACATCAAGGGTGTGCAGAAGATACTACCCCCCATTGGAATGTTCTGGGAAGAACACCAGCAGTTCAACATTATGGTTAAGGGTCAATTCCAAAACCACTTTCGGAAGAAAGGACGGATTAGTCTGCAGAGCCACCTGGTCTCTGTGGAAAATTAAATAAGGCTCTCTACAAACTAGAGTCTGAAGCTCTGAAACTCTTCAAGCTGAAGTGATAGCAACGGAAAAGAACGTTTTCCATGCTAAAAAATGAATATCACAGCTTGCTTCCAGTTCAAAAGGGTGCAAAGTAAGCTTTTCTAACATAAAATTAAGATCCCAGGGGGTAACAGGATTCTGGACCGGAGGTTTGATGTGAAGAATCCCCTTCAAGAAAGTTCTGGAAACCTCTAGCTGTGCTAGGGTTTTGCCCTCCACTGGGAGGTGGTAGGCCAAAACCGCAGACAGATGGACCTTCAGGGAGGAATAACTGAGGCCCAATTCTGACAGATGCAAGAGGTACTCTAAAACCTGGAAAGCTGAGCAGGAAAAGGGATCTAGGCCTTTAGCTGATGCCCAGATGGAAAATCTCTTCCACTTCATAGCGTAAGTGGATCCGGTGGAGGGTTTCCTGGCCTCCACTAAGACCTGAGTGACTCCAGAAGAGATGCCATAGTGAGAAATCGCTAAATCCACAGGTGCCACGCATGAGGGTGAAGAGACTTGAGGCTCGGATGTGCCAGGGTGCCGTGCTCCTGGGACAGAAGATTGTGAGAGAGGGGAAGAGGTACTGGGGGTTCCAGTGCCAACTGCTGTAGCAATGGGAACCAAATCTGCCGAAGCCAGAGGGGGCAGTTAGAATCATGTGTGCCCCCTCTGCCTAAAGCTTTAGCAGAACCCTCTGTAGGATAGGAAAGGGAGGGAAAGTGTATACAAATCTCCCTGTCCAGGAAAGAGACAGTGCGTCTTGCCAAAAAGCACCACACCCGGGAATAAGCGAGCAAAAGCTGGGTAGTTTTGCGTTGGATGGGGAGGCGAAGAGATCTATGTCTGGCCGATCCAATTGAAGAAACAGATCTTCTACTACTGCCTGCTTTAGTTCCCACTTGTGAGCCCTTGTGACTGATCGGCTGAGACTGTCCGCCAGAATGTTGTGAACACCTGGCACGTGGACTGCTGTCAAGGATAGGCCATACTGGACTGCCCAGCACCACACCTGCATCACCTCCCTGCAAAGAGGGTACAACCGAGTGCCTCCCTGTTTGTTTAAGTACCAGACAGTGGCCATGTTGTCTGTCTAGAGAAGAAGTGTTCCTGGAATCAGAAGCGACTGAAAAGCCTGGAGAGCATACAGCATCACTCTCATCTCCAAAATGTTGATGTGAAGGTTCTCCTCCATGAGTGATCAAGAGCCTTGAGTCCGATGGTCTCCCAGATGCACTCCCCATCCCAAGTTCGAGGCACCAAGGTGAGAATCATGGAGGGAGACAGAGGGTGGAAAGGGATCCCCACCGAGAGGTTGGCTGAGTCCTGCCACCAAAGGAGATCCTTTTGCAGGCTGTTGGAGACTAGGACTTTCTGGTCCATGTCATCCAGGTGCTGGTCCCACTGGACTCGAAGAGACCACTGGGTAACCCTCACATTCAGTCTGGCCAGAGGAACTGTGGGTATGGCAGCCACCATCAACCCAAACAGCCATAGGACTGAACGCACCGTGGTCCACCGGGATGAAGCCACAAGCGCCACTTGAGAGATTAAGGTCTCTGCTCTGTCAATTGGAAGAAAGGCCTTGCTCTGGACCGTATCCAGCACTGCTCCAATAAATTTAAGGTGCTGGGAGGGTATCAGCTGGGACTTGGGGAAGTTGACTGAAATGATCAGACTGGCAAAAAGGTCCAGAGTGAAGGAAAGGGAATCCTTCAGACTGTCTGGAGGAGGGGTCGAGAAAAGCCAGTCGTCCAGATACGGGAACACATAAGTGCCCCTGTAGCATAGGAATGCCACTACCACTGCTGGGCACTTGGCAAATACCTGAGGTGCCAAGAAGACGCCAAATGGAAGGGCTCTGAACTGGAAATGATCCTCCAGAAAAGAGAACCTCAGGAAGCAGCAGTGGGTCTGTAGAATGGGGATATGGAGGTAAGCAGCATGCATATCCAGAGAGCACAGCCAAGTGTTGGGTTGGAGCAGGGTAACAGTCCCTGGAAGGTCAGCATGCAAAACCTCTTGTACTCTACAAAGAGATTGAGCATGCTGAGATCTAGGATAGGCCTTAGATCCCCTGTCTTTTTGGGAACCAGGAAGAAATGGGAGTAAAATCCCTCTCCGGTTTGTTCCGGTGGAACTCGCTCTATGGCTGCCTTCTGCAGTAGAACTTGAATTTCTTGGAAGACCAGATGAAGCTGGCCTGATGGGTAGTGCAACCTTCCTGGAGGGTTTGAGGGAGGTCTTTCCAGGAAATCTATCAAGTGACCTCTTTCTATGAGTTGAAGAACCCATGCATCTGCAGTTACGGCCTTCCACCCAATCAGGTGGAGGCCGAATTGTCCCCCCACCAGTTCCTCCGTGGAAATAGGAGGGAGCAGGAGGGGGAGTTGAGAGTCAAGACACTGAGGGGAGTGGCGCTTTCCCCCCAGAGGCAGTTTTGGGAAACTTGGCCTGGGGGTTTGAGCGCCGGAACCCGCTGAGCGAGGCTTGGTCTGTCGTCTGCCCTGGTTCTGCTTATTCCATTTCCGCTGGTGGCGAAAAGGCTGCTGCCGAGGTTTTGGGCCCAAACGGTAGAGAGAATGGACATCCTTCAAGGATTTGCTGCTCTCTTGCAGCTCTGTGATAATATATTTGGCATCACCGCTAAACAGAACTGGACCCCTGAAGGGAGCGTCCAGAAGAGAACTTTGTACATCTTGAGCCAATCCCACCAGGCGAAGCCAAACAAGGCATCTAAGGTAGATGCCAGTAGCCGCACTTCATGCCACCGAGTCCACAGTCATAGGTGGCATGGAGGGCATGGCGGCAGGATGATTTGTTGATCCTAACCTTCTCCAGGAGCTTGTTCCTGAGCTGCTCATCGGGAATCTCCTGGAGATCCTTTTCCAGATCTAATAAGGAGGATTTCTGGAAAGCCACCATATTGGCCACGTAATTTAAAGAGCGAATGGTGCAAGTGGAAGAGGCATAGATCTTACGACCGTACTGGTCCATCTGCTTCGACTCCTTGTCTAGAGGGGAGGCACTAAGATGTTTGGGCTGGGTCGATCTATCATGGGCAACCATGATTACAATAGAATCGGCCTTAGGTTGGGCAGTTAGGTGGGAAACCTCTTCTGGGGGGTGGTAGGTCCTATTGGCCTTCTTAGAAACCGCCAGTATGGACGACGGTTGCTGCCAGATTGTGGACGTGAGATCTTCATGCGGCCTGGTCCAAGGAGGGATGGGGAAGGGGTCCGCATCGACCAAGTCCAGGTGTTCTGCCAACCTCCTGCGTTTGGAATCCAATTCTTGGGAGGCCCATTCACAGGATTTCTGGATTGTCCGGAGGAGCTCCGTGAAGGACGGGTCCTCTGGAGGGGATTTTGGAGATTTTTTCCGCTGAGGCTCAATAGGAGAGTGAGGCTCTGACTTGTCCCCTACATCGGATTCCTCACCTGAATCAGACAATTTCAGCCTACTGGGCAAAGAGGCCTCTGGTACCGGGATCAGGAGCCTATGTTCAGTTATGCCTAAGGGCAGAACACCCAAGCCTCTGTCCGAGGCTCAACTAGAAGATGCCGGGCTACCAGGTAACACTCTATGAAATGGGGTGGCCCTGACCACTATCTGAGGTTGGCCCAACTCCTGGAGTATTTGGGACTTCGCATCCTTCCACCAGGCAGGAATGGTTTCCTGTTCTGGCTGCAGTTGTGGAGGAGGAGAGGGTGGCAGATAACCTGGGTGCCCTGCAGGGTAAGAAGGGTAGCTAGGCGGCTGATACCAAGAAGGATATTGGTAACCCTGATAATGTATGGCCTGTTCCCGGCGCTGGGTAACCTGGCGTCAGAGGAGGGTATTCTGGCGGCGGACCCTCCAGCGTCGGCTACTGCGGATACTGTGGCATGTATCCAGGATAGTACCCAGTTGGACCCAATAGAGGAATGTACAGCCCCGGCAGAGGCAGTGCTGAAGGACCACTAGGTGCTGGGTCCGATAGCGGGTTAGAAGGGGGAATCCCCGAAGGTCCCGATGGAGTAGGGTCCATACTGCCCCCAAAGGTGTCCGGCGAGGGATCCGTCATCAGGCGGGAATCCGTTGGTGGAACAGAACCCAGAGAAGGGGGAAGGTCAGGAAGAGTCCCTGTCGACACGTCCTGTAGGGTGTCCGATGGAAGAGAGTCCTGGTGATCAGGCCCAAAAAGGTCAGAGAAGGACAGTAAATCCCTTGAAGGGGAACCCTGGTGGGATGAAGAGTGACCTGCAAGCTCTCTCTGCCCGGGCATCAGGGTCCACGAGGGAGTCTGATGGGAGAGAAGACACCACATGGGCACTGGGTGGTCTGGTGTCTGACTTAGAGGTGACAGCCTGGCGGTCAACGGAGGAGCCATCTACCTGCTTACAGAAGCTGGGAGGCTAGAGTCAGGCTGATCGGCCTGGGCCGGGTGCCTGGCAGCAGAGCCGGAGGGCAACTTAATGGCAGGGCTCAAAGCAGGTACCTTGTTTCTCCAAAGAGGACCCCCCCCAACTGCCTGCTGACCTCGGTGGGGGAAGGGAGCATCTGGTCTGCTGGAGCGGAAGAAAAGGCCCTGGAGGTGGGGTACTCATGGGGGTGGAGGCCCCACCTGATATGGCATTGAATGTCTTGCTGGATTTCCTCTGTGGAGAGTGGCTCTGCTCCCGGTGTCTCTCCTTCTCCTTCTTTTTCTTCGGGGCCGGCGATGACGATCTTTTCCTCAGCTCCTGGAGCTCTTTTTCCATCGATGCCAGTCTTTGGGTCAATAAATGAGCATTGAGGGTCCTCCTGCGACAGGTGCTGTGACCTGGTTGAAGCCTGGCAGGTGGAACACTCGGCGATGTTATGCTTAGGCCCCAGGCAGAGGACACAATGGGAATGGTTGTCCCTGTGTGGAATCTGTGTGCTGCACTTGGAGCACTTTTTCTTGGGCCGATGAGACGACATATACTGCTATGTTGATTGAAGATTCGAAAATAACGATATCGAAATAACGCTGAGAAAATGGTGTGCAGCTGAAGCTGTTCTACCGCATAAGGTCCAACGATTCAGGTCGACAGCGGGGAAGGGCAGGAGGGGGACTGCCCCTTTTATAGTCTCGCTGACGTCCGTCACCAGACGCCGGGGGCGGTCCCCACATATGATTACTAGCTACAAGTTTGCTGTGCAGTCCTGATGCCAGCGGTCGCAGTCCTATCTGTGAAGACCTACTGCAGGAACCCTCTTGAAGTAAGATCAGGTGGTTCACCACCTCCTGATGCAGTGACCACCTGTGCAACGTCTCGCCCACCCGGCTGAAAGAGTCTGCAAGCTGACTGTCTACTCTGGTGACATGGATCACCAGGAGATCTGCACCCAGGCTACACATGAAGACCTAGGTGCAGACGGCCTCCTGACAAAAAGGAAGGGAGTACCTGCCACCCTGCCTGTTCAGGTAGAAGATGGTCATGGTGTTGTCCATCTGGACTTGCACAAGCGGACCCCTGACTAGAAGAACAAATTCCATCAGAGCTAGCCACACTGCATGGAACACCAACAGGTTGATAAGGTGACGAGATTCCCAGGGTGACCAGAACCCACAGGCCCTGTGATCCACCAGGTGCGCTCCACACCCCACCAGAGAGGCATCTGTCGTGAGAAAGATGGTTGGTTCTGGGTGGAGAAGCTGGGCTCTTTCCTCCCGATGTTCTGGGATAAGTCACCACTGGATGGCGTCCCACATCAGCTGGGTCATTGTGACAGGCTGGTCCAAGTGCCATAGGTTATGGGACCACTTACAGCCCAACTCTCACTGCAGGTGCTGCATCTGCCAGTGGGTCCACTGGACCACGCTGGTGCAAGATGTCATGTACCCTAGCAGTCACAGGAAGTCCTCGGCAGGGCACCAGTGCCCAATCTGAAATGATCAAGCAGAGGAGGTAAGATCCAGTGCCCAGTCCACAGGGAGGTGGGCCTTGGCCCACAGGGAGGCTAGCTCTGTCCAGATTAATTGAATCACCTGAGAGGGAATCAGTTCAGACTTGGCCAGGTTGACGCAGAGGCCAAAGTCTCTGCAGGTCTGGAGGACCAGATCCCTGGACCTCTCCACAGCCTCCTTGGATGGCCCGGCTATCAGCCGGCCAGCCATCCAGGTAAGGGTAAACCCTGATGCCCTTGTGCTGCAGGAAGGCTGCGACCACTGCCATGCAATTGGTGAAGACCCTGGGTGCACACAAGAGTCTGAAGGCATGACCAGGAACTGAGAGAGCACCCCTTCTGCACAGAACTGGAGGTACTGCCAGTGAGACAGATGAACTGGGATGTGGCAGAACATGTTCTGGAGTCCAAGGGAGCAGAACCATATGCCCTGCTCCAGGGATGGTACAATCTGGTTCAGAGTGACCATCCGGAACTTGTGCTTCTACATGAACTGGTTTAGACTGTGTGGATCCAATATGGGGCACCAGCTCATCCTGTCTGTGTCGGGACCAGGAAGTACCTGGACTTGTACCCCTGACTTGCCAGGGCATCTGGGACATGGGCTATGATTCCTTTCACAACGAGCTGAGCAACATCCTCCCTGAAGGCGGAAAACGTGTCCTGTGACACCGAGGACTACCTCAGAGTGTGGGTATGGTGGGAGAGCCTTGAAAGCAAGAGGCAACTCGCTGTCTACCTTTTCAAAAACCCACTTGTCTGCAGTAATGATGGACCAGTGTGGTCAGAAATGGTGAAGCTCACACCACAAAGGGAGCTGGGTCAGATTCTGGACTGGCAGGAGGTAGACAACTCCTGACCACATCACTGGGCAGCTTTGGAGGGGGCACTGGCCGCTGGGGCTGGAGGGGTACCAGTTCCCTTCTCTTTCTTCTTTTTTGGCCCTGGCCTAAGAACTTGGCCTTGGGGCACCAGGCTTGATATTGCCCCTGCTGGAGATGCTGCTGCCAATGCTGCTGTGGCTGAAAGGTCCGAAACTGAAAGGCCTTCCTTTTTGGTTTCTGGGCCTTTGGGTCATTTTGGGATGAAGCCGTAGAGTCCAAGATGGCATTGGACTTCTCAGTTCTGAGTGAGATGACCATCCATCCCTGGAACAAAGAGGTAAGTGCCCAAGAAAGGGACATCGGTCAGCTTGTGCTAAGTTTTCACCGTAAAGGCAGAGAACCTCAGCCAGGTCCTGCGATGCATCCCGAAGGCTGCTGCCATAGTATGGGCACAGGAGTCACCTATGTCTAAGGCCATCTGGAGCTAGTGTTCAACCAGTGGTTGACCCTGATCGCTGATTGCTTTCATTGGTAACTGCTTGTCAGTAGAGAGGTGAGAGAAGACATTAACCAGCACTCCCAGCAGGGAGTGACCAAAGTGAGCCAACATCAAGACATAGCTCACCTGATGGAGACCAAGTGAGGAAGTGGTAAAAATCTTCTTGGCCTCATGGTCAAGCTTTTTTGACTCCTTGTCGGGTGGCTTGTCCATGTCCTTAGTGTTTCCAGATTTCTGGAAGACTGAGTCTGAAACCAGACACTCAGCCTAGGGGTGGTCCAAGAACCTGGACAAAGAGCCTGTAAGGAGCACATACTTGCATATTATAGGAGCTGAGGGTGGAGGGCAGGATGATGGATGCTGCCAGAGCTCCAGCGCCAGTCCCAAAATGGCCTCTGCCATGGGAAAGGCAACTCTCAGGGATTCATCCCTATCCAGGATGTCAGTAAAAGGGTACTTAGCTCTTTTTTGAACAGGCTCCAGAGGGACATTTTGCCCCAACTAACACCAGCCCAGGGTCAGTGATCAACTCTTCGACTAAGTCCCAGTCGAAGGTATGTGTTCTCCGCAACTGCATGGAGGAACTATCTCAGTCATCTTAAAACTCAGCAAAAACGGCCCTTGGCCGTTTACTGCCGTGAACCATGCCTGAGTTATCTGCCAGCATGATTTCCACTGACAGCAGGCCTGGTAAGCCAGTTGCTGCCCAGGAGTCACTGGTTGGGGATCCCCGCACATGTTGGGGTGGAGGTGGTTCCACCAGCAGGGCTGGACAAACAGGTGTTGGTAATAACTGTCTCAACAGGACCAGCGTGGGCTTGACTGGCATGGGCCAGTCAATCCCAGGACCCTACCCTGCCTCCCCCCCAAAATCCAGTGCTGCTAGAAGAGTTCCTTGTGGCACCGCTGCTTACGTCAGTGGAGCCTCTGATCATCCAAAGATGAGGAGGACGAGGAACGTTGACACCTCCCAGCTGAGCAGGACTGACAGCATGAAGAATGCCTCGACTATCGACCCGGGGACAGATGTCAAGGAGAAGCCGCCTGAGGTGCCATACAGATAATATGCACCGGCTTTGGTGGAATGATCACTGGAGGACTGGGAACATCGGTGTCTTGGAGATCAACTCCTCGTCGACCTTGTCCGACAACAGGCTGACTGGGTCAAGGAAAATCTCTACCACCTGCTCTACTCGTGTCGAGACTGTCATGCCTGATGGGGTTGCCAGGGAGTTAGCAACCTAGCCTTTGGACCAATTTTGGCACAGCCGAAGAGGGGCGTTCAACAGGCTTCAAGCAGTTGGGGGAATCGAGGAAGTGGGAGGAGTGCGATCTCTCCCAGTCCCATGACCGACAGTAGTGCTTTTGGTGTTTTTTACTGTGGTGGGCAGGGCTCTCTCTGAAGGTGTGGAGTGGCCAATCCATCTCTCTGAACTCTCCAGTGAAGGATGCTCTGACACCAACCCCAGTTGGGAGCAATGCCGAGGCTGAAGAGGTACCCACCACGGCCTTTGCTGTCACATCTTCCATGGATGTGAGTAAAGCCATGGACCACGCTGCAGCAGAAACTACCTTGAGACCCTTAGGCCACAGTTTAAGGTCTCGATCGGCCAACTGGCCAAGGAGAAGAGAAGCTTTACAATCCTTCAGGGAGGAAGGGCGCATCAACTGGCATATACCACAACCTGCAAAATTGTATGCCATCCCTAGGCAGCACAGGCACGACACATGTGGATCCGTCTGCGACATCTTCTGTCGGCACATGTCACATTGCTTAAAGCCGAGAGCTGGGTTCGCTTCTTCGTGTTCCACCTTCCATCACCTGTAGCTGGAGGAGAACTGAGGAATATAGTGTAATGTCAATTTACTGCAGAAAACTTATTCTGGCTGTGAAGGAGGAGACCAAACTCTTCCAGTGGAAAGGAAGATCTAACATCATAGGGTGGAGGCAGAGAATATACCGCCTGGGTTGTGGGAGGACCTTAGCTTAAAGACATTTCAACAAATCAGCATTTCTGGTGGAACTGCTATCGTGTGGATAAGTGAGCCACAGCCACATCTCTAGATATGAGATTTTGCTTCAAGAGGGACTACAGGACACTCAGCTGGATGTTTCCACACAGCAAATCCAGCCTTGAAAAGGCTGGTTGTATCCACAGGACAAAAACATAAGGGACATCAGGGATGTCTAAAAACTCAAACAGGTCTCTGTTAGGGTTTTGAGCAGTAAGCCTTGTACATTACAGGGCCTCCTGCATATCTGATACGAAGTGATGGAAAACTGAGTCCCCATAGAGGTAAAATGGGACTTCCTTTGGGGCAGAGTTACTCCCTGAGGGCAAAGAACATTGTACATCTTCAGGTCCTCCATAAGGCAATTAAATGTGATGGCCCAAATCAACCTACAGGGTACAAGTTTAGGGAGTAGATGATGGTCCAGAGACCTCTGTACACCCTTTTGTGCTTGCACCCAACCCATTCCTTGATAGTATGTGTACTCAAGTATAACACTCAGAGAGATGGTAGGTCTTGGCGCTGGGACTGGGATGAGTGAGTTATTTATCAATAATAAAAAGATATTTTAAAAATTACTGGGTAGGCTCACTGAAACAAACTGTCTCTTTTTCAGGAGTAACCCAGAATTAATTACATAATATACATTGAAGAAATACAGACAGATGATAACAAACAGTGCAAAAGTAAATGACAAAATACAGTACAGACAATGGACGTACACAAGGTCGGTAGTTAGATACAGGATACAGATAAGTAATCAGAGGCACTTGGTTCAACAGAACACAGGCACTATACAACAAGTACAGCAAGTCAGACTACATACAATGACAAGTACAGCGAGTCAGAATTATCACATGAGCTAGCTAAAGCAGGCTCAAAGTTTAACACACACACTGTAGATACTCCACAGCTGATCTGAAGGATGCAAAGGTTAGGCATTCCATGACCTGAGGTGGGGGATTGTTCCATAGCCTTGGTGTAGGAGTCATAAAGGATCACTCACCAGCAGCAGTGAGTGTCCTCGGCACAGTAGTAAGTTTCAGTCCAGCAGAGTGGGTGGGCTTTCTGAGGGATTTGAAGTCCATGATGCCAGTCAGATTTTTTGGACAGTAGTAAAGGAGTTTTGTGTGCCATACATAGCACAGGTAGATAAAGCCTCCCCTCCATGTGGGGGCAGTTTAGTGTGGTGTGGAAAGTGCCTTGCAGTTATGTTCCCAGCTGCAAACACCGGTGTCAAAACACACTATGTGACTGCAGGCAAACTTCAGTTTGGAAAGTTCCATTTCCTTGAGGGATGCCCCGCACTTATAGATTCCAACTCCGGGGGATGTCGGGGGACAGCGGCCCAACTCCAGAGTCAATGACACGGTCAGCGCTGCGACAATCTGATCAACACTGTGGGTGTCGACAGGTTGGTATCGCTGTTACAATGGTATACACATTGTATCTATACATGCACCCGATAAGAGTGGTAATGCTAAGTAGGTTTTGTCTATCATGACCCAGCCCACAGGTACCAAATAACATGGCCTTAGTTTTTTTGTCGTTCAGTATTAGCAAGTTTAATTGGAACCAGGATTCAAGTGAGGCAAAATCCACCTGTAGGCCAGACTGAATCTGAGACAGGTTGATGTGAGATCTGTACAGAACCACATCATCAGCATATAGCAGTATTTTTGAGTTGCCACTGCTACTAGACAAGTCATTGATGAACAATGAAAATAAAATAGGGCCCAGAATTGAACCCAGAGGGACACCATCAGTGACTGCCCACAGTAGGGATCGGCTGCCCCCCATTTAATGAGTTCCATGTGCCCCAAGAGGTAACTGTGCAACCAGCTAAATGACAGGTGATCAAGGCCAAGGGCATTTAATTTGTGCACCAGAAGGTTGTATTTAACAAGGTCAAATGCCTTGATAAGGTCCGCAAAGACTGCTCCTGTGGCCTGCCAAGCATCCATAGCATTGAACAGGTCCATCGTGAGGCATAAAAGGGCAGTATTAGTGCCATGCTGTTTTTTGAAGCCATGCTGGGCTTCAATTAAGATGGAGTGTAATAACTAAAGTTAGGGCTGTATCTGATTATAGGTCCGCCTTTCTTGTATTTTAGCAATGATGCACAAATTAAAATTACATACTCACCGTAATTCTTGATCTTGTAGGAACATCTTCACCATTAATTGACACCAATGGGTTCTGAGATGGAGATGCTAGGACCCTACAGGAGCCAGAGGCTGCGAGCATGTGTGGAATCGCAAGACTAGCTCACACTGCATGGCTTACCTCAGCACCGGCCCTCAACCGCCTTCAGTACCTTTCTTTACTGAGGAGGTGCAGTGTAATCTAACTAGCAAAAGCACACCTAACTAAAGGGCATAAAATAGCCCTTGTGACCCATGTAAAAGGGATCAACAACAAAGAAAGTAATGTCTTCACAGTCCAAACCAAAAACAAGGGGTGAAAACTAATGAATAGAGAGTGTGAGCCCGCCAGAAGGCGGGAGGGTGGGTGTGTGAATCAATGGTAAAGATGTTCCTAGAAGATCAAGAATTATGGTGAGTATGTAATTTCATTATCTTCCAGGAAGAAAAAATTACTTACCATAGCAATCTTGTTTTTCCCAAGGGATCCCTCTGTATTCTTGACTATAGCAGTTAGCCAGTTGGGTTCAGCTGGCCCTGGTGGAGGAGTTTATGTAACTGAGAAAACTAAACTACAAATCAGATTTTAGTAAGAGATTACTGCCTGTAGGTTGTGCTGTTTTCTAGTTAGATTCTTTTCTAAGCTGAAAGGGGGCAGAAGGACCCAGTCTAAACTCCATGCCTAAGGAAAAAAAGAACAATCTACAAAAAGAAAACCCGAAAAACACCAAACCGCCCAAGGTGAACAATAAAACATTGCATGAACCATGAAGCCTTGTACCCAAAATGCTGCTCTACAAGAAAACATTTAGCCAGAGTAAAAGGACTGTAGAACCTCAACAGAGGGTTTCTGTGAAGGGAGGATGGGCAGGAGGTCAAGAATACTGAGGGATCCCTTGGAAGAAACAAGATTACTATGGTGAGTCATTTTTTCTTCTCACCCCAGGAATCCCTCAGTATTCTTGACTATAGCAGATTTCAAAGCAGTGCAGTTGGGAGGAGGGAGCAGAACCTACTTCGGAAACAGGTTCTGCAGAATTGCTGTGCCAGTTGGTTATGGATCCCCCTTCTGGAATCCTTATCTGAAGGGTGATATAAACCGTCTAGAACAAGTCCAGAGACGATTTACCAAAACTATCTCAAGACCAAAAACAAAAAGTTATGAAATCAGACTCAAAGAAACAGGAATGTGCCCCCTCTACCTTAGAAGAAAACGGGGTGATATTTTATTAACCTTTAGGCTTGTAAAAAAGCCAGCACTAATGGCACAATGTGGGCTATCATTAGCCAACAAGCACACTATGGGTAGAATGCACAATCAGCAACTCAAAGTTAATTGGGCAAACACAAATAGACATGACAACTTCTTTAGCATAAGAGCTGCTAGCCAATGGAATGTACTACCACAGGAGCTGATTAACTCTACATCCTTTGAAACATTTAAATCTAAGCTCGATATATGGCTTAACTTTACCCACATTCATTTATGCCTCGCTGTTGCAGGGGACAATCACGATGGGCTTTGAGCCTTCTTTTGTCCAAAATAATCCAGTAAATCTGGCATCCGATCTAGACTGTACATCTAAGCAATAGTGCTTTGTGAAAGTGTGCACAGTTTTCCAAGTAGCTGCTTTGCAGATATCAAGCAAAGGAATGTCTCTCTGAGCAGCCACTGAGGCTGCAGTGCCCCTGGTAGAGTGAACCCTGAGGCCTTGGGGAGGCTGCTTGCCAGTGTTATTTGTAACAAAACTGAATGCAGGAAACTGTCTAGTGAGAGATAGTTCTCTTAGAAGCTGGCCAACCTCACCATAGGTAAGGAAAAGCTGGGTATGAGAGGCCCTAAGCTCCTTAGTATGCTCTAGATAGTAGGTCAGTGCCCTCTTGGCTATACAAACATATGCAGAAGCCAGCAGAAGAAGGCCATTTGGTCTATCAAGTCTGCTCGTATTGCAGGATCCACAGCTTGAGCTAATGTCCCTGCCCTCACTCCCCACTCCTCCAATCCTCCCTACCCATGATTCTTACCTTCCCCTATGCCTATCCCAGCCTCTCTTAAAGCTGCCCACTGTCTTCAAGGAGATGACCTCTTCCGGCAGTGCATTCCAAGTGTCCACCACCCTCTCTGTGAAGAAGTGCTTCCTGACCTCCCTCCTAAACCTTCCACCCTCCAGCTTAAGACTGTGCCCCTTGTGATATCATTGCCACTCAGCTTAGACTCTCCTTATCCACCTTATTCATCCCTTTCAAGTACTTGAATGTCTCAATCATGTCCCCTCTCTCTCTCCTGTCTTCCAGAAAGTACATGTTCAGTGCCCTCAACCTCTCCTCATATGCCTTGCCCTGCTGATCGGCTATCATCTTTGTAGCCCTCCTCTGTACCTTCTCCAGCAGGTTAATGTCCTTTTTGAGGTGTGGACACCAGTACTGAACTCCATACTCTAGATGCAGCCTTACCAGTGACCTGTACAAGGGCAGTATAACCTCCTCTCTCCTACTACTGATCCCCCTAGCTATGCATCCCAGCATCTTGTTTACCTTTGTTGCTGCTTTCTTGCACTGCGTGGAGTGCTTCAAGTCACTAGTGATCATCACTTCCAGGTCCTTCTCCTCCTCTGATGCAGATACTCTGACTCCACCCAGGTAATACTCTGTCCTGGGATTCTTGGCTCCAGTATGCATAACATTGCATTTCTTAGCATTGAAGCCATACTGCCAGATCCTGGACCACCTCCCCAGCTTTTCCAGATCTTCCTGTAGGTCCCGTATCCCTTCAGCTATGTCCTGTCTCCCACAGAGCTTGGTGTCATCTGTGAATAGGCACATTTTGCCTTTAATGCCATCCCCAATGTCATTGATGAAGACATTGAACAACACAGGGCCCCAGCACAGAGCTCTGTGGGACCCCACTGGTTACCTCTCTGGTGCCAGATAACTCTCCCACCACCACCACCACCCTCTGGGTTCTGTCCCTCAGCCAGTTTTCCACCCATCTGACTGTCTTTTCCCCAACTCCAAGATCCACCAACTTCCTGCTCAACCTTTTGTGGGGCACAGAGTCAAAGGCCTTGCTGAAATCAAGAGGATGTCTACCGCTTGGCCCCTATCTACTGTCTTAGTGACACAGTCAAATAAGTTAATCAGATTTGTTTGACATGATCTCCCCCAATGAACCCATGCTGCCTCTGATCCTGGAGACCTTGTTCCTCTAGATATTCCACCAACCTTTCCTTTAGTATGGTCTCCATGAGCTTGCCCACAATAGAGGTCAGACTGACTGGTCTGTAATTCCCTGGATCATCCTTGGGACCACTTTTGTGAAGGGGCACTACATGTGCTGTTCTCCAGTCCTGTGGTACCACGCCTGACTCTAGTGAACTATTAAATAGGTCTGCTAGTGGCCCTGCCAGCTCCTCAGTCAGTTCCTTTAGTACCCTTGGATGTACTCTGTCCGGGCCTGGTGATTTGTCCACTTTCAATGCCAGCAGACCCTCCCTCCCTCACTCTATCCTCCTCTATCACAATGTCTGTGTTCCCCTCCCCCCCGCTCCTCTTCTCCCTCCTGACGGCACTGGTCCATCCTTCACCCTGGTGAAGACAGAACAGAAGCATTCATTTAGTATTTCTGCTTTTCCTCCATTATCCTCCACCCAATCCACACCTTTCTTAATCCTAACAATCCCTTCTTTCTTGTCCCATTTTTCACTTATATAGTGAAAGAAAGTCTTCTCCCCTTTCTTAATTCCTTCAGCTATTTGAAGCTCCTTCTGTGCCTTTGCTTGCTGTACTTCCTTACTTACCTCACTAGCCAACCTTAGGTAATTTTCCCTATCCACCTTTCTCTTGGTCTTTCTGAATTTTTTATAGGCCAACCTCTTTTCCCTTACTGCCTTGGCAACCGCAGAACTGAACCAGCTGGGCACTTTGGCCCTTGTGTTCTTCCTAAAACATTCATCTGTGGAAACTAGTATTCCTTCCTTAATGATGGACCACTTTAGGTCCACCCCCGTATCTGCTCTGATGCCCACCAGATAGCTCCTTAGAACTTCACCCATTTTCCTGAAGTCCGCCCTCCTGAAATCCAAGATTTTGCTCTTAGTCGGGATACTTTCCCTGCCCATATCCAAATGGAACCACACTGTGCAATGGTCACTTCCCCCCAGTGGCTCCCTGACTATTATTTCCTGTACATGCTCCTCATTTGTGAGCACCAGATCAAGAATTGCCTCAGCTCTTGTTGGTTCAGTGATGCTCTGAGTCAGGAACCCACTCTGCAGTCCTTCCAGGATCACCTGACTCTTAGCACATGTTGTGGATGGTATACTTCAGTCCACCTTGGGCAGGTTGAAGTCCCTCACTATTACCACCTCTCCTTTCCCTGCAGCTTCCAATATTTGTGAGATCAGTTCCCTGTCTCTCTCCTCATCTTGACTGGGTGGACTGTAAACCACCCCCAACCTCACCTTTCTCCCTTTATTGGACCTTAACTGAACCCATAATGACTCCACCTCTCCTTCCTCTGACTCCTCCCTCATGCAAGTTATTCCCTCCCTGATATAAACTGCCACCCCTCCCCCCCCTTCCCGACTACTCTGTCCCTCCTGTATAGTTTATATCCAGGGATAGCAAGGTCCCAGTCATGGTGTGATGTTGCCCAAGTCTCGGTTATTGCAGTTATGTCCACCCTTCTGTCTGCTAATAGTGCCTGCAGGCCATCCATCTTGTTTCCAAGACTCCGCACATTCAGAGACACCACCCTCCACCTAGAATCTGACCTTCCTTCTCTTTCCTTTTTTCTTCTATTCACATTTATCCCCTCTGTGTGCACCCCTCCACATACCCTTGTTATGTGTTCCTCAATCCCTCCACCCTTTGCTAACTGTGTATTTGCCCCTTCCACCTCCTCCCTCCAGACCTTTTATCACTGTGGCTATGATGTCTGTGTTCATCTGGGGTAGATTTGTCTGTAAAGAAGACAGGTAGGGAGACAGATTGGTTGAGGTGGAACTCCAAAACTACATTAAGAAATTTCCTATTGGTTCTGAGAATCACCTTGTCTATGTGGGAGACAATGTAGTTGGGTTCAGTAGAAAGAGCCTGTAGCTCTGAAATTTTCCTAACAGAAGTAATTGCTACAACGAATACTGTTTTTAAGGTAACATACTTTAAGTCTGCTGTAGCCATAGCTTCGAACGGGGCATCCAATAAAATGGCTATACACAGGTTCAAATCCAAGGGAGGGACAGGTTCCTTAAGTGGTGGCTGAAGGTGCAGCAGACCTTCAAAGAATTGTTTTTTTAAATGGGGTGAGAAATAACAGATTTCTCATTGCCCACTGAAAGGTATGCTGAAATTGCTGCCAGGTGAACTTTCAGAGAGGAGGCTCTCTGTCCTGAGGCCTGCAGGTGCACCAAGTAATCCAGAATAGAGGACAGGCTTGACTGCATGGGATCAATTCATTTATCTTTACACAAGAAAGAAAATCTCTTCCATTTGGAGGCATGTCTTTTTGGTGCTAGGCTTTTTAGCCAGTCTGAGGATTTTCAGGACCTGCTCCAAATAGTGAGAGTCAGGGAACTCTAGCTCCTCAAGTACCAGGCTGTGGGGTGAAGAGACTGGACAGTGGGGTATGGGACTGTCTTCTGAGGCAGAGTTAGGAGACTGTGACTGGGAGGCAGATATACAGGCCACTGGACTAACAGGTGGAAAAGCTGGGGGTAACAAGGCTGTCTCGCCCAGTCTGGGGCTATTAGGATCATTGTTGCAGGCTGGTTCCTGAGTTTGAGGAGTACTCTGAGAATCAGGGGAGATGGAGAAAAAACATACAGGAACCTCTCCGACCAGTGGAGGTGCAGGGCATCCACTGGCACTGTGCCTAGTGCCAGGATCCTGCAACAGTATAGGGGGAGCGGGTGATTGAGCTCAGAGGTGAACAAGTCTATTTCTGGAGTGCCGCACTCCTGAACACTGTAGCAAGCACCCAGCTGTTCAGGGTCCACTCGTGGTGGCCCTGGCTGATACAGCTCAGAGAGTCTGCGAGGACATTGTCCTTGCCTGGCAGATGAATGGCGGTTAGCTGATGTTCAGAGAGTACGCTATCAGCCAAATCCTCATTGAGTCTGTGCAGAATTTTGAGGATTTTGTGTACCCTTGTTTGTTGATGTAGAATATGGTGATAGTATTGTCTGTCCTGACCTGGACAGAGTGATCCTTGAGCTGTGGGCAGAGGCTTTTATGGCCAGATACACAACTCTGAGCTTGAGGAGGTTTATATGACAGCTGGATTCCATGGGGGACCATGCTCCACTTACAGACTGGTCCTCCAGATAACCCCCCCCAACCTAAGAGGGAGACATCTGTTGTGAGGACCTTGGAAGTCTCCCTCTGCTGGAAAGGAACCCCCTTCCTGAGATTTTGCCTGTCTTTTCACCAGTCCAGAGCTTGCAGAAGCGTCTTTGTGACTGGAATTAGCTTTGACAGGGAGTCTCTTTTCTGAGACCAACGCACCCTGAGGGGTATTGAATCTCTCTCATTTGGAACCTGGCACCTGAAAGCACTGCTGTGGTAGAGGCCATGTGGCCTAGTAACCTCAGGAAGTGTCTGGCTGGACTTGCATGGCCTAGCACAAACAAATCTGCCAGGGACTGGAGATTCTGAATCATATCCAATGGAGCAGACCCTTTCCCTGCTGGGTGTCCAGTTCTGCTCCAATGAACTCCAGGATCAGTTCCAATTGAATCTTTTCTGTTGGGGTGATAGGTTTGAAACTTCTATGTCCCTGCTAAGTGGTGAATTTTTTGAACTGCAGGGTAAGATCTTGGCCCAACACCTCCAGCATCCACCTGTCTATGGAGATGCTTTGCCAATCCTGGAGGTAGTGGGTGAGCCTTCCTCCTACTGGCGGAGGGGAGGTGACCTGGACATTCCCGTCAGTTTTGTTTGGACTGGGTTTTTGTGAAAGGGGATGAGTCAGCACGCTTTGGGTTCTTCTGCCTCTTCCCCTAAAGAAACCTCTCATTTGAGAGTAGTCCATTAGCATAGGCACGGGCATTGGATAGAAAGCTCTGGGGTAGTAACCCCTGCCTCTGGCACCCCTTCTGTGGGGCTTGCAGGAAGTGGAGGCTTTTTCCTTAGCTGCATTGCTCTTGTAGGTGGTTTTGTATTCATCCACCTTTTTCATACAGGCCTCAGTTTTATCCCTGAAAAATTAGTTGTTCTCTTAGGGAAAATCCATGGTCTCAGTCTGGGTATCCTGAGTAAGGTTAGTAGTCCCTAGCCAAGCAAATCTCCTAAGAGAGATGGCTTTCGCTATTGCCCTGGAGGTGGTATCATTTGTATCCACAGCTATGTGAAATTGATACCTGGTGGCATCCAGGGCAGTCCATATTGTTTCGGACAGGTCCTGAGCAATGTTGTCAGAGAGCTTCTGGCTAATAGCCAGAACAGTGATCCATACAACTTTGTGGTACTGTCCTGAGTATACCATATATGTGGCCAGGCAAATCAGCAAGGAGGCTGTAGTATAAGATTTCTTGCCCATGGCGTCCAGTTTTCTGGACTCTTTGTCAGGAGGCTATGATGATAAGGGTACTTTAGCCTTGTCATAGGCAGCCACTTGCACCAGACCTTCAAGATCAGGATGCGTATAAAGGTAGTCAGCATAATTCTTATGAAGCTGGTACTTTTCCTCTATTTTCTTGTCCACCCCCTGGGAAGGACGTTGGACTTTGTAGCAGTTTAAAAGACACCTTATGAAGGGACTTGTGGACTGGCAAGAGCAATTTCTTGGGGGGAAGGAAACCCATCATGTCTAAAACATCTGTCTCCTCATCCTCTTCAGAGGCTCTTTGAATAGAGAGGTTAAGTGGGTCTACCATCTGTTGGACAAAAGCATAGTGAGAGGTGAAATCCTCCTGACCTAGTAAGCGGGAGTCAAATTCCTGGTCAGGGGATTCGACTAACTCTATCCCATCCTCCTGCTCCTCTTCATTTTCATCAAAATAAAAACCCTGACCTAGGTCGGGGTTAGATAGAGCAGGAATAGAAGCCCAGGTGGGTCAACAAATAAGTTGCCCATAGCCTGGAATGTCTTATACATTTGCCAAGCCTTTGCCAACTCTTCAGGAGAAGGCATATTTTTTGTCACTGGCATCTCCTTTGCCTTTCAGCAGGAGGGTCAGTTATTTATATATATATATATATATATATATATATATATATATATATATATATATATATATATATATATATATATATATATATATATATATATATATATATATATATATATATATATATATATATATATATATATATATATATATATATATATATATATATATATATATATATATATATATATATATTTTTCTTATACATTTGCCAAGCCTTTGCCAACTCCTCAGGAAAAGGCATATTTTGATTTGTCACTGGCCTCTCCCTTTGCCTTTCGGGCGATGCAGTGATATGTTTTTTGGGGTTTTATTTTTGGCAGGCACCAAATCAGAAAGCTTCTTAGAATGTCTTTTATGCTTGGCCTGGTCATTATTTTCATCAAATTTATTTTCACTGGGGTCCTAGAGGACCTATCTCTATATCTATTATGGGAAGAAGTCCCCTCCTCAATGGGCTTAGTAGATAGGGAGGGAGACTAAGAAGCCATATATATAACCTCTATGCAACTTTTTTTTTTAATTGAATACAAGGCAAATAAAAACTTGGACCCACAGGAAAAACAGCAAGGTCGTGGTCCTCAGCAGTGACCATGATTAAAAATAAATTAAGCTGATTTTTATAAATAAATGTAGGTCCAGCTCAGTTTAAAAATCTGTCTGGCAGAAAATAGAAGTCAGAAGACTAAAAAAAACATTTCCCAAAGGGAGCTAAATATGTAAAACATGTTTCCCCTAAAAGTAGGGAAAACAGTAGAAAATGAGTTTAAAATGAGGAAAAAATTGTTTTTTTACCTCAGAAAATGTAGTTTTCAGTCAGAGAATACATTGTGGAGAACCTGAATTAACTCCTGTGAGCAAAAATGTAAACTGTTCCTGGAAAGTGCTGGGAGCCCAGAAAAAACACTAAAACCAGATAAAAATGTAAAAAAAAAAAAATCAACCTAAAGACAGTAAAAGTGAAAAATAATACACTATAAACGGAAAAGAACTTTCTTCAAGTGAAGAGAGAGAGAGAGAGAGAGAGAGACTCTGGAGCCCACTGCTGCAGAGAAAAGAATCTGGCTAGCAAACAGCACAACCTACAGGCAGTAATTTCTTATTACAATCTGACTGGTAGTCTAGTTTTCTCTTTTACATAAACTCCTCCTCTGGGGCCAGCTGAACCCAGCTGGCTAACTGTTATAGTCAAGAATACTGAGGGATTCCTGGGGTGAGAACTAATCTTCACCACTGATTCACACCAGTGGGTTAGAGTACCAAGCTGAGATGAAAGTCCCCCAGGTAGGGCAGTAGGAGTCGGAGCTCACTCAGGACAGATGTCCATTAAGAATTCTGCTGCCAAAAGAGGCACGCTGCCTGTAATGGACATCCAGGGCATAGTGCTTGATAAAGGTGTACACTGTGCTCCAGGTAGCAGCTCTGCAGATATCAGTGATAGGAACAGAATGAATTTCTGCCAGAGAAGTAGCGACCACTCTTGTAGAGTGAGCATGAACCTGGCCTTCCAGTTTGACCCATGCCATAGCATAGCAGTGACAGTGGCAACTGACAATCCATGCAGAAAAGCATTTGATCATAACTGGCTGACCCAGTCGATTAGGGTGAAAGGAAACAAAGAGTTGCTTTGACTGTTGGAAGTCCTTCATTCTATCGATGTAGAATGTAAAGGCTCTTCTAATGTCGAGAGAGAGGAGGGTGCACTCCCTTCATTCTGGAAGTTGGGAAAATATGTAGGCAGCCTCTAAGGCTGGTTTAAGTGAAACTCTAACACCACCTTAGGTAAATCTGGGATATGTGCGGAGAACCACCTTGTCTCTATGGAAAACAGTATACCAAGAATCTGTGACCAGTGCATGTATCTCAGAGACTCTGTGGGTAGAGGTGATGCCTTCCTCTCTCCCTCCACCTCCTCACTATACCACCACCTCCCTTCCCCCCATTTCCCTTATTTCTCCACACTCTTTCCTCAATTTTAACCTACCCTCCTCTCAAGTACCTACTTCTGCTCCCTCAATCATTTCCTCTTCTCTCCCCCTCTTACCTGGCCAATTCTCCTTGTGGGTGTGCATCTCAGAGGCGTAGGTATATATGTTTATGTATATAACTATTAAGAAAGTGTGTGTGTGTTTTATGAATAATAACATAAATGTGTGCATATGTATAGTGGGTGTATATATATATCCACTATACATATGCACACATTTATGTGAAACATATACTATATCTGATGGCAAGTGCTGCCTGCCTATCCCACAAAAATGTCTGGTATAGCCTAATTGTATTCGGTATACAGTATGTATGACTTAGTCTTTGTATATTTTTTTAATTTTGCATCTGTATTCTATTTTGTATCCTCTTTCCCCCAGGACGCATATGGAAACGAGCTATTGTAGCTCAGTATGCCTTTCCTGGTGAAACTTTTCAAATAAATAAATAACTAGAAATGCAGTTTGCCAAGTTAAGAATTTTAGGTCACACATAGCCAGGGATTCAAAGGGCTTAGGGGTGAGCATATCCAGCACAAAGTTCATGTCCCAGGTGGCAATGGGTTTCCTGACTAGGGGTCTTGTGTGAAAAATGCCTTTCAGGAACCTCTTAAATAAAAGCAGTTGAGCTAGACAGAGGTTCTGAACAGGCTTGTGATATGCTGACACAGTGTACAAGTGAACCTTAACTGAAGAGTATTGCATTGATGTGGAGGTGAGACTCTGTAGGGCTGCAGACTCCCTGAGTGTGGTGGCCCTAACAGTGGGCACCCCAACCCAGCCAAGATGGATCTGTGGTAAGGGTTATCTGAGGCCCTGGGGGAGAGAAGGGGAGACCCTGAAGAAGACTGTCCTGCATCCACCATGTAAGGGATCAAAGCAGACGCTTTGTCACCTTGATGGACTAAGATTGAGGGTGCATTGCTGGAGACCACTGCATGCTGAGCATCCATTGGGTCATCCTCATGTGCAGATGAGCCGGAGGCACTGTAAAGATGGAGGAGGATATGAGGCCTAACATGCACAGCATGGAGTTAGCCCAAACGGACATGTGCTCCATGATGAATTGGGCCACCTGAAGGATGGCTTTCCTCCTGTCCTCTGGGAGAAAGGCCCTAGCTTTGGTGGTGTCCAAAAGAGCTCCAATGAAGAGAAATCAATTGACTAAAGTGTACACGGTGCTTACCGGTGCAGGGTTGGGTGCAACTGGATGGATGTGCTAGACCCTGGTCAACAACAGAAAACAATGGCAGTTGCACTCCTGAAACAACATTGGTGCTCTAACAAGTGTAGACTGAAGCAAATGCTGGGTCCATTCAAAAAATTTTATTTATTGGTGTAGAAATACACAGATGCACACAGCGCACTAACAACATGTGGGGAGCTGAAACCGCTATGAAACCCCGGCATTGCTCAGTAGAGCTTTCTAAGGGCCCCCTGAAGAATCTCTACTGAGCAAAGCACAGGGGTTTCTGGGATAGCGGTTTCAGGTCCCTACATGTTGTTAGTGCTCTGTATGCATCTGTGCAAGGGTCCCATATCTTCAACCCAGTTTTTATATGTGTATGTGTGTGTGTGTGTGTGTGTGTGTGTGTGTGTGTGTGTGTATGTATATATGTGTATATATATATATATATATATATATATATATATATATATATATATATATATATAATATATATATTTTTTTGTGAGTGAGAGTGGGCATCGAGAAGAGTGACCAACTCCCTTTTCATATGTGTAAGGAAAAAAGGCACCCCCTAGCAGAGTGTAACTGGGGAGAGGGCCAATATTGTGTGTGGTGCTGCCAGCAACAGCAGAGGAAGCTTGCTCAGAGTCCCTGGCTCTGTCTGAGTGGGGGATGGTGGGTGAGGCGCGGTAATCAATGGTGAAGATATTCTGTTAAATCTGCTATTTTTGCCCATAAAGGTTGTGCTTTAGGGCAATCCCATAGAATATAATTACATCTAGTACAAGCAGGAGAATTTTAAATTCCCCATTTAAACACGTTAAAGGGAGTGTTATAAATCGTGTGTATTATTTTATATTGAGTGAACTGATAAACATCAAATTTAATAAATCTATGAATGTTTGATCAGATAGATTGCCACTGTTGCTTAGTTATAGACAAATTCAAAACTTTAGACCAATACTGGGATAAAGGGTCATATCTGTGAGCCCATAATTTCCATATTTCATTGTATAGTTTAGAAATGGCATGTTGTTCAATAGATAATTTAGAGAGGGTAGTCAAAAAAGCAAATTGACCAATATTAGAACTTGAATTGCCTAGGACAGAAAAAAGCAAATGTTGAATTCAATGGTAAACTAACTAATCTTTGTTAGGTAAATTATACGCCATCCTCAGTTTTGAAAAGGAAATTTAATTGTACTCATGAACCAGCTGCAAGGGAGATTCTAAGCCACAAGACTGACAACCTATATTCCTTAAAATTGTTTTATTTATCTTAAACTTCGGGTTTAACCAAAGGGGTTGTCCCCAGGGATCACAAAGCAAATATTTTAAGCTTTTTTGCAGTTGTTTAAATATTACCAAAGAAGTACCAAGAGGTGAATCTTTAACCCGTAAAGGAAGGTTAGAAAATTTAAGAAAAAATAGATCTTTCAATTGTATACCATATTGAAGACATAAGTCTTTGTATTTGCCACCAAAGTGGAATATAAGAAAATGGATGTGTCTGATTCTGTACTGCTCAGTGAAAATATTTAGAATCATGTGCCGCATGATAGTAACCATAAAAATCTGGGGCAGCAAGGCCTCTTTGTTGCTTGGGAGCGGCCAACTTAAGGTAACGCAATTTAGGCTTGTGCCCATGCCACAAAAATTGTACAAGCAATTTATGTAATTCAGTAAACCATCTAGATGTTAAACGAACTGTCAGTATTATTATGGAATAAAGTAGCTTTGGCAAAATGTTCATCTTTGCCCCAGAGATAAAGGGGTAGTTTATCTCATCCATCTAGGTCTGATTTTATTGATCTTATATGGTTGGTAAAATTTTTACAGGTCAGTAACGAATCAGATGTAGAAATATAAACTCCAAGGTATAACAACTCTTTGGTTATTTTCACAGAGGTCAGAGGTAAAATATCAGTCCTGATATATTTATTTATTGAGCAGTAATAACTGGGTTTTGTCTGAGTTTAATTTATAGTTTGAAATAGAGCTAAATCTATCAGTCGCTGCTAACATATAAGTTAAGTAACTAACTAAATTTTGTAGATGAAGCAAAAGATCATCAGCATACGCTGAGATCTTATATTGCTGAGATCCTATACAAATACCAATAATATGTGGGTTGTGTTTAATATATTGGATAAGAGGTTTGACATATAAATTAAATAAAAATGGTGAAAGGGGGCATCCCTGACATGCTCCATTACACAACCGAAAGGTAGATGAGAAAAACTTATTGCATTTAACTTTGGCAGTGGGATGTGTATATACTAGTCTCAACCACTTAACAAAATCTACCGGGAAGCCAAATCTCTCCAGTGTACGGAAAATATATAACCAAGGTACCCTGTCAAAAGCTTCTTCTGCATCGAGTGAGGCAAGAACCGCTGGGACTGTTGCCCCCCCCAATGCAGAAATTATATGTTGAACTTTCCTAAGGTGATCGGAAGAATGTCTGTTAGACATAACAGTAACCTGTTCTGAATTAACTAATTTAGACCAAACTTTCTGTATCTGAAAAGTAAGAGCATCTGTCAGAATTTTAAAATCTACATTTAAAAGGGATATAGGTATATAGTTATTAACACTAGAAGGATCTTTCCCTGCCTTCGGCCAAAATGAAATAATAGATTCTTGCATAGACTTGTCTAAATCACCCAGTTCATATGCCTCTACAAACAAGTGAAACAGGTGGGGCAGTAAAAGATGGAAATTACGTACCTACTGTAATTCTGATCTTTCTGTGTATCTTCACCATTCATCACCTTTGGGTACTTGGCCGGAGGTCATGACCCAGCGGGAGCTTTTTTATTTTTTTTGATGGGCGGAGTTGACGCACCATTGGCGCCGCCCTCGAGGCCGACGCACTGCATGGCGCTCGTGGATTGGCCATTAGGTGTTGTCGACTCCGCCCTCCCGCCAGTTCTGAGTCACCGTAGAGTTAAGAAAAGGGTTGGGAGGGTGGGACAAGAAGTCCAAGGACAGACAAAGGAAAAGATATATAAACTAAAAGGAGAAATAAACAACTGAGAGGACAGAACAAGTTTGAAAGACTAAGAGGATTGGGTAGGGGCCCCAATCTCTGGAAGTAGAAAAGGAGGGGAGGAGGAGGGTTAAGGATTTTAGAAATAAGGATAACAGTGGGGAATAGGAAAAACATACCCTGGAACCTTGACCTGTCTCCAGATTGTATAAGAACTGCAGAGGAGTAGTCAAGAGGCTAGCTGCCAGAATTCAAGGCACAGAATCACTGGCAATACCTCCAACAAAAGCAGAATCGGCTATTCTGGAAGAAAGACAGGATACAGGGATATTTCCCCCCTCTCAAAAAGGAAATTTCGTGGCGCAGAGGGTTGAGGCGCTGGACACCACACCTCGAACTACGCCAGCGACCCGGGTTCGGGAACAGACTCAGGTCGTCGAGGGCTGGCTGGGGAAGGAGAGGATTGAGCATCCAGAGGACTGCTCTTCTCTCCTGGGGAGGGTGGTTAGGAAGCCCCGCTCTAGTAGTGGCCCCCGGTGGAGACCGGGGTACTACATGCAGCAGCGCAGGAGGGACAACCAGAAAGCCAGAAAACAGCTTCGGTGCCACCGGATGATGGCCTCCGTGCTCCATGTCCCTTGGAACCTCCGGGAGCATCTTTCACCACAGCAGCGCCTCTGGACCAGAGAAAAATAGTGCCAGGGTCCCCTGCGCCACCTGCGCCTTCCTCTCGAAGAGGACCCACCCGCGATGGATATGCCGGGACAAATCGGGGGGCCCACATGTGTGTGGGGGAGGAACTCCAGGAGAGGACAGCTGAGGCATGGAAGCACTAAGTGGTCCGAAGGAGAGGTGGACGCCGGAGTGTGAGGGGAGGTAAAAAGAGTATACAAAAAAAAAAAAAGGAAATTTTGGTGTAAGAAACCTAGTTTCTTAAATTAATTGAGGTTATGTCCAAAGGACAGAGAAATCAAAGGATTGATGGGGAGAAGGAAAGAAAAGAGAGCAACCGCCAACCCCCACACCTCAGGGGTGGAGCCGGAACACTGAAGATGGAATGCCCCCAATCCTGACCACTCTGCCCCTAAGAAATTTATTCCCTTATGTGCCCAGTTTACCCCACTCCTGACTAACAGAAAGGAGGGGGGACAAGGAATGGGCACAGAGAGGGAGGGGGACCCAGAGACTGAGGCCCCAGGTGGATGGAGGGTGGGATTGTGATGAATGAAGATACACAGAAAGATCAGAATTAAGGTAGGTACATAATTTCCATATCTTACCTGTGTCAATCTTCATCATTCATCACCTTTGGGTGAGCGCTGAGCCTCCCCGAAGGAGGTTTTAACCCTAAGGGACTTAGTCCCTTAGCTCTCAGTGGGTGACACACTAAGAGGGAGAACCTTTATGGGCCCAGAGAGGCCTGAGAGTGGGGAGCGTGAGACAGGAACCTCCCGGAGGGGGTAGGAAGTTGCCCCGACAGACACTGTCTCACTTTACGGGAGAAAAGATAGGTTCTCTGGTGAGTGGAGTTAAGCACCCTACGCCGGGCCAAGGGTGACAACTGGGAGAGATGTAGCCATGTCATCCATCTAGTGCAGATCGCTGTCCCTATGACCCTGGTAGCTTCCTCATTGGCATCATACGATGCCCTTGCTTGGTGCCTTGCTAGCTCCAGGCCACGTGCAGAGAGTGCAATGGCTTGTCTGGTTTCCTCCATGTCAGGCATCGAAGCTAGGAGTTGACCTAGCCTGGACCACAGGAACCTGTCATAGGTTGCATAGTGGACCTGATGTGCTGCAATAGAAAGCAGCAACCATGCTAAGTAGAATGTCCTCCTCCCACAGAAGTCAAAATCCAAGGAATCTTGATCTGGGGACTGGTCACGGTGCAGGGTGCAAAGCCTGTCAGGAGCATCCAACTGCATCAGTCCTGAGCTAGGATGAGGCATGGAACCTGGAGACTCCAGAGGGGGCACAATACCGCTGGCAGAGATCCCTAGGGGCTGGGACTCCAGAAAAGGGTCACTGCCAGGAACGCAACAACACCTCCCGAAAGGGAGCAGGCCAGGGGGGCACCACAAGGGTGTCTGCACTGAAATCGCCTAGGAAGGTGCGCATCGAATGCTCTGGATTGTGTTGAGTGGGTGGGGTAATGTGCAGGTTCTCCAACATCCTCATGAGGAATCGCTGATACTCTGTAAGATCAGCAGCTGGAGAGATGTGGACAGACGGCACCTCTCCCCCATAAGAGGGGGATGAGGAGTTAGAGGACCTCAGGAGTTCAGAAGCTGGCTGCTCAGGGGGAGGTTGAAAAACCTGTCTGTCCATAGCCCTAACATAAGAGGGAAATTAAGCAGCCACTGCTCTGAACTGCTCCAGGAGAGAGGACCGCTAAGATCAAGAATACCTTGGAGTGCAGGAGAATGTGGCAGAAGAGTGGGGATAGAGCTGACAACAGGAATCGGCTGACCTTCGCCTGGGCTAGGGAGCGCACCAGGAGCCCTAAGGGAAGAAGGAGCTCTGGAAAACTCCACAGCCAACAGCTGATCAACCAAACTGGAACTGCATAGGCTGCGCCCTGAAGAATCCCCCCTGTGAGGTGACCAGGGCCGTGAAAGTCCTTAAGGACGGTCCCCTACCTCCAAAGAACGGGCCCTCTCGAGGAAACCGAAAGGAAAGGGTGGAGATCTGAGCTATGGCTTCTCCCAGAGCCTGGGTGGGCCCCGGAAAAAGGCCGCCGCATGGACCCTATACTCCTCGGAATTCGAGAGTGCCCTCCTCGAGAGAGAGCCAGCTTAGGCAGCTGGCAGCCCTGGTCAGCCCCCGAAGGAGCTATCCAGGGAACAGCACCCTTCCCTCCCATGGGTGCTCCGATCAGCCCCAAAGTTGGGTGATCCAGGCACACCACATGAGGGGGTACCACCACTGAGGGGTCAGAGAACCCTCCAAGACCAGGCTGCAGAGCAATGGTGGCCTGCACCACTGTCTGCTGGTCAGCACCCCTGACCCTGGTCCCGGCAGTCACTGTCTGCTCCTCAGAGGGGGGCTGGCCCCGGCCTGTCGAGGACACTACCAAGGTGTCCACATGAGCAGCCAACTCCAAAGAGTCAGACTGCCTGTTTGACTCAGAGTCCTATTCTCCCTCCGAAGAGTGGAGATCGAAGCTCTGTGCCAAACAGTGCATGGACGCCCACTACCATGCCGACCGAAAAGGGCACCAGAACCAGAGACTGCACCAGAGTCAGTGCCGACATCCCCAGCCGCACCGCGAATGGTGCCAGAAGAAGACACGGCTCCAATTATGGCAGCAGCCTTGGAGCCGGAGGCTGTCACAGCGCTGGAAGTGGAGCCAAGATCAGAGAAGGCGCCGATGACGGCTCCGACCACGCTCTTGGTGCCAAGATCAGAAATCCCCATGATGCCGACCCACCCCATGGCACCATTCGCAGCGCCAAGGACAGAGATGACACCGACGACGGCCCCAACTGCGCTCTCAGTGCTGCAGATGGCACTGGGCTCTGAAGCCCCCATGACACTGTGTCCTCACCTGGAGCCACGAGCTGCTCCAGAGCTGGACATGGCATTGCTCAACCACGGCACCGCGGATGGCGCCAGGGCGAGAGACAGTCAGGGATGGCACTGTACAGCCTCCCATGGCACCGATAACACCATCGGTACTGCAAACGGAGCCAACAGCAGCAACGGCGCTAAGCGATGGACCGGCACTGACAACAGCACCATCAAGGCCCACGGCGCTGCGAACGGTGCTGAGGCCCAAGAAGGCACCAACAGATGGCGTCGAGGATGGCACTGACCCAGGCCTTCCAAGCCAAGGGTACAACACCGAGGGAGCCTTCGCCCCAAAAGGGCGATTGCCAAGGCAGTGTCTCCCGCCCGTCCCCTGGGGGGGGACAGACTGGGCCTCCTGCACCATGGAAGGGGCCTCTGCCATGGCTAGGCTATGAGAGGCAGAAGCCCTCTCCTCCTTGGTCTGTATAGAACTGGGAGGAGACCCGGAGGAAAGGTCGAGAGAACGCTGTTTGGCCCGAGTGCGCGCCCATCCCCCAAAAGTCGGCGGAGCTCAGCCAACTTTCCACGTGCATTGTTCGATGACATGACAGTCCATGGAGAAGCAGGCATTGCACAAATCCATGTCAAGTAACGGGCCAAGACACGCGAGGCAACGGTCATGCTGGTCGGTGATGGAGAACTTATGGCTGCACCGATGCATGGGGGGGCCGTCCCGTCTTCAAAGTTTACTTGCCCCCTGACTGAGACATGACCTACAGAAAAAGAACACCAAACAAGACCCGATGTCGCAAAATAAAATAAGGAACATTCTTACCAGGTGACGTCGACTGGAACTAACAGAACCAGCAGGATAAATTCGGGGTCGATGAACTGCAACATGGAGTCGATGAACTGCGACACGGAGTTGAAGGCTTCGAGACAGAAGTAGGCCTCTCAAGTTTTTCTCTCAGCTACCCACAAGGTGACCTCAATGGCGGGAGACGAAGAACTGGCGGGAAGGCAGAGTCAACAACGCCTAACAGCCAACCCGCGAGTGCAACGAGTGCACTCGCCTTGAGGGCAGCGCCAATGTAGCGTCAACCTGCCCATCAAAAAAAAAAAAAGCTTCCACGGGTCATGCGACTCCGCCAAGTACCTAAAGGTGATGAATGGGTAGATTGACACAGATAAGATCTCAGAAAAAGTCTTGTAAAATAAAACCGTAAATCCATCAGGGCCTGGAGCTTTATCAGTAGCCATGGTGTTTAATGCAGCTTGTAGTTCATCCACTGTAAGAGGAGCAAGCAAAAATTCACGATCTACAGAATCCAACTGCGGTAAATCACATAGGTCCAAGTAATTATCCACCTCTTGAAGGTTAAAATTTTGGTCTCCCATACTGTACAGAGTGGTATAAAAATGACAAAACTATTCGGCTATTAATTTAAGTTGTATTATAGACTTTTGTGTTATAGGATTGTATTTGCATTTAATAGTTTGAGCTGTCTCTTGCTGTTTGATATGCATCACTAACAGTTTACCTGGGCATTCCCCAGAAGAAGTATAATTAAGTTTGGACCTAAGTATATTAAATTCTGACTGAGCTCTATTTAATGTGTGATATTGTTCCCTGTAATCAATTAATTGCTTTAGTAGACTGTCCAAAAAGGAATGGGAGAGGTGAATTTCTAAAGATCTAATTGAATTTAAAAGCTCATTAGATTTGGCTAATTTCTGCTGTTTGAGTTTAAAAGCCAAATGTATAATCTCACCACGAATGGCACATTTATATGTTGACTATAAAGAAGAATAATGAGCTACTGAACCCTAATTTGCTTAAAAAAACGAATAGTAAAATCTTTGAAGGATGACGTTATTTGCTCAATTTTCAATAATGAGTCATTTAACTTCTACGTTTTGTCTGCCTGTACATTGTAGACCACTTGTAAAGACAAATACTGTATACTGGTGAATGGTCTGATATCACCCAGGAGAGAATCAAAGCTTGTGTAAGACCTACTAATAGTGAGTGGCTTAGTAAAAAATAATCCTTGATTGTGTATTATGAGAAAATGAAAAAAGTTAAATCTTTATCTTTGGAGTGTAATGTTCTCCAAGGATCACTAAGAAAATGAGAATCTGTTAATTCTCTAAGAGCCTGTTGATTCTGAGAAAGAGAAGCACTATAAGGTCCAGTCTTGTCTAAATCATTGTCAGAAATAACATTCCAGTCCCCTCCTGTTATATTGGAATATCCGGCCAATTAGCTAATTGTAATGAAAAATCCATAAAAAGAATGGGGAACATCTTTATTAGGACCGTAAATTGAAGCTAACAAAATGTTAATGTTATCCAGTGTACGTACTGTAATAATAAATCTGGCCTTTGGGTCAGAAATCGAATGGTGGCAAATAAAATTAACATTCTTTACAATAAGTATAGATACTCACGCTCTCTTTTTATCTATGCCAATGCCAAAAAAGTGGCTCACCCAACCCTTTTTCCAAAAAGAACATCTTTTGCCAATAAATGAGTTTCCTGCAAAAAAACTATTGAGGGATTAAATATCCGTAAATGAATACGAATTTTGGATATTTTTTGTTGGGGAATTTGCACTTTTGACATTCCAAGAAATAAAACTGAAACTCATTAACTTGAATCAAATGTAACAACAGTACTATGTGATTGCCTTTTATATAGGTATCCTGGCAAAATCCACCAAGATGTAAAAAACATAAAAGTGATAACGAATAACCTGTAGGGTTCCCCTGTATTTAAACAGACAACAAATCCCAAATCACTCCCCACCCATACACTTCACTCCAGTTACCCCAACAATTGACCGAAACTAAACCCTGAAATAAGATATACAAAAAACAGAGTATGTTTAACAACAACAAACATTGATTACTACCCCCCACTACTTTGTGACCCAAATGTCGTCCTAAGGGGGTATCGCATAACGGGTCATCTTTGGGTCACTGTAACAAGAGCAGATAAGCTTCCTTAGAAGATGAGTTTAATAACGTAAGTAACACCAAATATAAAGTAACAGTCATTACAACTTGCATCAAAAAAAGGAGGGGGTTACTAAATCCAATGGCTAATATACTGTAAATACTGAATTTATATAGAAGAGCCCCAAAATAAATAAAATAACCAGTGCCATTGGTTTACTTCCATATTCATAATTTGTGAGATCAGCCAAAGGAACAGACAATAGAGTGCTGCATTAGCGTACTAATAAATTAAACACTTGGAACCCTTGAGCATATAATGGCAAAAAATGAGCACTATCAGTTCCTTTTCAAAAAAAAAAAAAACATCTGGTCTGACTAGTCCTAATCTTGCCTAAATAAACAGTTAAACGTCCAAAAAGGATTTGTATAGAAATCAAGCCAAGGTAGAAACATCATATTTGTAGCAATATTTCTGAAAGCAGTGAAAGAAATAACTTATAAAACCAAATAAATCAAGGATATCTTTTGGCTGATCTAAGGCAGCCCTTGCGTGCATTTAAAACAATTACAGTTAAGTACATCATTTTCAAATGTTCCAGGAATAAATCTTCACCATTGATTCCCATTTATGGGTCAGAGTACCAAGTTTTCCCTTCTTTTCTGAGGGAGGAGCTGGCTCACCCTGAGGGTAACAGGTACGTTCAGCCCTCTGTGTGGGGTAGAAGATCTGGAGACAGGGGTTCCTCATGGGTCTGGTGGGACCTGATAGTAGGCAGGGGCAGGCGGGGGCTCCTGTGACACAGGAGCAGAAGGATGCCATGACAGCTGCCGCCCGACCCTGAGGGAGAAGAAATGTGCCCCCTGGAATTGAGTTTAGCACCTAACACCAGGCCAAAGGTGCAAATCTGGAAAGGCGAAGCAGTGCCAACTCATTGAGGCAGACTGCAGTTCCTGCTAGCCTGGAGGCCGTCTCACTGGCATCACACGACGCCCTTGATTGGTACTGAGCTACCTCCAGGCCTCAAGCAAAAAGGCAAATGGCTTGGCAAGGCAATGCACCTTTATTTCTACAGTTCCCTTTCCTAAAAGCTCAGGGGGCTTTACAATAAATACAAACTACAAAACTATAATATAAAACAGGCAGTGAGTCTGATTCATAAATAAGCAATGATTAAAAAGTTCAGGGAAAAGCCTCGGCAAAAAGGAAAGTTTTCAAATTGGATTTAAAGGCCCCTACTAAGCAGGCAGATCCAGCATGTTCTAGCAGAGCATTCCACAAGGTTGGTGCTGCCACACAAAAAGCTCTGTCCCCAGATTGCCAGAGCCTAGAAACAGGGACAGAAAACAAGCTCACATCAGAAGAGCAGAGTAGGCGATTTGGGCAGTAGGGAACTAGGAGGTCATTTAGGTAGTCTGGTCCCACACTGTGTAGGCCTTGAATGCTGTCAAGAATATCTTGAAGGTTACGGGCCACAGCATAGGCAGCCAGTGTAGCACATGTAGTACCAGCGTAATGTAGTCACAAGAGGAACCCACAATCATATGGGCTGCAGCATTCTGGACTAGCTGTAGGCATCACAACAAACCTCCAGATAACCTTAGGTATAAGGCTTTGCAGTAGTTGAGCCTAGAGGTGACAAAGGCATGCGCGATCATTGCCAGGTCAGCAGGGACTAGATACTGTTTAATCAATGTTACAAAGATGGTAAAAGCCAGACACAGTCAACACCTGTTGATCAAGTGTCAACTTGCTGTCCAGGATGACACCAAGATTGTTAAACGTATCTGCAGCTCTGAGTGGTAGACCACCCAGTGAAAGACGTAATAGTAAGGTCAATCCACTTCTCACTGCTGGGCCCTGCCTACCAGCCTCGACAATCATGACCTCCATCTTAGCTGGGTTAAGACAGTTGGTTTGAGGCCATCCAGTCATTAATTTTAGCCAAACATCTCTCTAGCACCAAGACCACATCAAACCCACCAGAAGTTCCTGACAGGTAAAGTTGACTATCACCTGCATAGCAGTGAAACTCGACATCATGCCATCTAATAATCTCACCCGATGGCAATATATAAACAGAACAACATTGGATCAAGGATCAAACCTCGAGGAACACCACAGGGGCGTGGGAGGCCTGGAGGGAAGATTTCCCAAGGCCACCTTCTGTGTTCTCCCAGTTATGTAGGACTCAAACCAGCGCAATACAGTGCCAGTGAGTCCTACACAGTCCCTCAGGTAATCCAAAAGCGCACCATGGTCAACAGTGTCAAATGCCACCAAGAGATCTAACAGGACCAGGATGGTACAAAGCCTTTGACCCCTTGCCATAAGGAGATAATTTGTGACTCTGATGAGGGCCATCTCAGTGCTGTGCCATGCCTGAAAACCCAGCTGGAGAGGTTCGTAGATGTTAAGTTGTTCCAGGCATTCAAAAGTTGCTCAACCATCACCTTCTCGATACTCTTCCCCAAGAAGGGGAGATTAGAGACAGGTCCATGGTTCCCCAATACACATCAGGGTCCAAGGAAGGTTCTTCAAGAAGGGGCCTTACTCACCACTGCCTATTTAAAGGCAGATGGGAAAACACCCTCTCTCAAGGAACACCCAGCAATCTGGTAAATAACTGGACCCAAAACCTCCCTGCACTTTAAAAGTAGTCAAGTAGGACCAAGATCCAGCAAACAGCTGGTGGGATGCAAACCTGCCATTACCTTGAGAACCTCTTCCTCCAAAACCAGTCAAAACTCATCACAGGCAGGCATATCAACAATGCCACCCAGGTCCCAACCATCACTGGCCCATGACAGACCACTTGAGCAGATACCCAATCTAATGGAGGACACCTTGTCAGAAAAGAAGTCTCCAAACTCATTGCATTTTTCAGCAGAAAAAACTTGAGCTGACCATAGACAGGATGGGTTTAGTTGACTGTCCACAGTGTGAAAGAGTTGAGTTGGATGATGTCTCCCTGCAACAATTGTCTATGACAGGAACTGTCTTTTTTAAGCTGACTGCTCATTAATACTCACTGTAGTGAGCTTTCAATGCCAATTTGTCGACCACAGATCAGGTCCTGCACCAAGAATGCTCAAACCCCCGTCTCTTAGTCTTCAACTGGCACAGCTCATCACAATATCAAGGAGAGCTGCGTCAGGAGGTCAAGAGACAAACACGGTAAGGTGTGAAGGAGTCCAAGGCAGATATCAGAGCACCATTATAGTGCTCCATGGCATTCTCAGAGCCCTGCGCACAAGTGAGCATCATACTCAAGAAGTCCAATACCTCTAGGAGTTTGTGAGACTCCAGATTATATTTCAGATGGTACCAGATCATCTCTATGAGGGGGAAGGGGTAAGAAAACAGGGCACCCCACAGAGGAAAGACACAGTGGGATGATCCGACCAAAAGACTGGATCAGTCTTGACTGCACTTGTGTCAAGACTGAATGAGAAGATCTGGTCCAAGGTATGACCCTGCTGATGTATACCTGAGGCAGCTACCTGTGTTAGCCCCAGTGAGTTCATCAACTGGAGGAACTGTTAACCAAGGGGCAAGATTTCATCATCGACCCATGTACTGAAGTCCTCCAGCACCAAAAGTCTAGCAGCATTCAATGGCCAATCAACACGCAATCCGCTAGCTCCTGCATAAACATCACCCCCCCATCCCGGTGGATGGTATATTAGGATGATCATACAGTTAACACCTAGGGCACATCTAACAGTGACACACTCAAAGGACCTTAAAGTTTCCATGGGGTAAGCAGTGAGTACCAATGTGGATTTAAAACAAACTGTTTCCCCGGGTCCTGCCTCGGGCAATATATCACCAAATAACCAGGCCTGATAGATGCCTCTAGCACAGGGCTGGAGTCATCCCCCAACCAGATCTCAGTTAAACAAGGTCAGCTAAGGAATCGGCAATGTAATCATACATCACCACTGTTTTTTTCCATAGTGACCTAGCGTTACAAAGCACAGCCTGAAGAGGAAAAGCAGAGCTAGCCAGACCTTCTACTTCCTGCTTGCTGACATTTAACAGAGTCCTAGGGAGGGGAACCAGGCATGGTTGTCCCCATTCCTGGCTCCATACCCTCCCTGGGCCCCTCCTAATCCCAACCACCCCAACTAACCCACCCCGAACATTTTATCCTGGCCCTACGCCATGATTATTGCATCGCCTCCTGAGAATTACCAGCTCCCTGCAGTGGCTAAGAACTTCTGCAGGGAGGGCTAGTGGGGATCCTGCAAAAGGATGGCACTGCCACAGGAGGTCTCTGGAATAAACATGCCTCACACCTATATCTTCTTTGCACATATTAACCCTGATGAACTAAAATTAAACCCAAAATAAGCTCTCTACAGCCACACAAATACCCCTTAGTGCTAATCCAAACAATATTCTCCCAAATAGCCTTTGAGAGGAAGGTTTTTACCATGGCACGCACTCTTATGTGTACAAATGGCTTGCCTGACTAACTCACAATGTGGCATTACAGTTAAGGGCTGACCTAGCTGCAACAACAGGCAGTGACTGAAGGCTGCCTAGGGTGGCTGCTGTGCACTTTAGGCAGCTTTCAATCGCTGCCTGTGGTGGCAGATAAGTCAGCTCTTGGCTGCAATGCCACAATGGGAGTTAGTCAAGCAATCCATTTGTACATGTAACGGCTCATGCAGAGGCACAAACCTTCCTCCCAAAGGCATGAGTCTCAGCAGAATCTGCCTCTAGAGGTCAATCATGCATGCAGCGTCTATAACCCGACAGGGTCTGCAGTACTTCCAGCCATGAAGAGAGGTGAAGTACTGCACCTATAAACCCTGTGGGTGCATGATACCAGAGCATGAGGTCCCTGGAGGCTGGAGGGCAAAAGTAGGGATACCTCCATACTACCCATGATGCTTCTTCAAAGGCTCTAGGCTATGAAGGGATGGCAACAGTGACATCATTGGGAACTCCAAGGACTCCTGACCACAGGGCTACTGGATCATGGCCTGTATAAAACACAGTGTCAAGCTCCTCAAGCATCTACAACAAGAATCACTGGTACAGAGAGTACTCAGCAGCTGAGGACAAGTGGGAAGATGATTCATGACCTCTGAGGAGGAGGAGGACACTGACAAGGATGAGCCACTGACTTCACAGACTGTTGGTGCCGGGAACAAGGGCTGGAACTGGGCCTTGTCAGAGTTTGGTTCTATGTGATAAGGGCGAACGCAGAAGGGCGACCTGCAGAATGGCGCAAGGAGAACAGGGAAAACATGCACGGTGCATCCCTAATGCCACGACCGTCAGAACGGCAAATGATGGGCATTTTATAAAAAACAAATGCTGACACCACCACTAACACAGGGAGACGAGGATTATGAGAGGGGGTGGGGCAACAGCATATGTGGGGATGGGGGGGCAGCACACAGACAAGGGTGAACTTAAATGCACAAGGTGGAGGGTGGGTGGATGAGCTAAGGGGAGGAGGAGGAGGGGTGGATGAATGGAATGACAGCACCGTGGACAAGCCCGTCATGGTCGCAAGTTGCAGGGCCATACACAGTTGACAGATGTGCGGCAGGGACACAAGGCCCAACAGGGTGTCTGGCCAGGAACCAGCAGTGGCTAGGTGTGGGGGAGACAGCACATAGTCCTGCACCTGCCAGCACAGCAGCGGATCACATGGTGGGACAGTCCGCAAAGGTGGCAGCAGTGCAGAGACATCCACCTGGCCAGCAGCACACCTGACTACACCTGCAGCTGGAAATTATAGGCAAGGTCTTGCAGGTAGTTGGATGTGAAGTGCTTACCATAATCGACCATAATGGCCTCAGTGCGCCTCGTGATGTCACGGTATGTCCACTTCTGGGCAGCGGGGGCAGCCCCAGACAGCAACTGCGCCATTCGAATCTCACATAGGCACTGGTCCTCCCACAGGCAGTCAAAGAAGCACCAAATGTTGGGGTGATTGCCACCGAGCCGTGTGCTGAACCCATGGTGCCAGCCTTCCATGGAATTGTTTGTCTGCGCCAGCCCGGCAACCGTGGACTGGTACATATTCCATGTGCACACTGGGAACATAGGACACCTATAGGCTGTCCTACCCACTGCCCGGCCAATCCAGGTCACCTCCAGGTACTCAAGGACTGGGCGAAGGATCTCCTTTTGTGCCCTGTAGAATGGCTGGTCAAGGAGCTCATCATATGCCATCTCCACAGCATCCACAGGTACGAACACTAGGGTGAGGAGCATCCTAACCTGGAGCACATACTCCTCCTCTCATGCGTACCTGGCATGGACCTCAGGGGTCTGCTGCACCTTCCGCCACACCGCCTTGCAAAAGTGGAAAAAACAATCCCTGAGGTTGCTGAAGCCATGCTAGGCAGCACGCTCAAAGTCCAGCAAGGCTGATTTAGGCTGGACACCACCCACGAGCCTGCACACCTCCGCAAACACCTGACTGTATGCATGTTTGGTCCGCGACATCAGCATGTACACCGACGGCACAACAACACCCTTGTGCATACCGTGAACTGTATACAGCTGTCCGAAAAGTGGTGGTGAACAGCGGAAGATCACAACCAGTAACCAGTCCTCGGACCCTGCCAGGAATTGGAGGGACCGATGTGTGGTAAACAGGAGGCGGCATTCCTTGCCGCTGTCATGCTGTAAGAAGGTGTCCCCTCCCCCAGTGACTGTGTACTCTGGAGGGATGACAGGGTCCCCGTGCGATGCGGGCATGACAGGGAATCCCCTGGCAGCCTGCCTCACCTGCTGCACAGTGCGCTTCATGAGTGGCAGGGTTGGCAGCCTGTCGGTCACGGCATCTGACACCCCAGTGGTGCAGTGTGCGAACACCTGGGATGTGCTCTCAACACTGCTGTGTGCCCTCTCCTGGACGTCACCCAGCACACCATGCACCCCCACCTCAGTCGCATCAGGTATATGGTTGTGCTTCCTCCCAGTGAAGACCACATGGTCCACCACTGTGTGCAGGCGTGCAGGACAGTGGTGCCTATGGTCCTGCATGCACCTCCAGTACACCTTCGTTCTCACCTCCTTGTCCCAGCGATACACATGACCCAGGCAGGCAAAGAGAGTCCTTCCCTTTTGACTTGTCAAAAACTGGATGCGTCCATCTTGACAGTCACTCTTGGGTATGAGTGCCTGTACTTCCACGTCGTGGCCCTTTAATGCTGCTGCTGGGGTCAGGTGGTGTTGCACCTGTGTGCGTTCTTGCATGGTCTCCCCCCCGAGTGTGCGGCATAAAATGTAGTGTGTGGGCAGCCACCATCCCATATACGTCCGGAGCAATGGTGTTTGGCAATGCCTGCGGCCCAGTGGTGGTGTAAAGCAGTCCTACAGTGTACGGTGAGTTATTCAGCCCTGCCTCCTACTGTTTCCCTGCACTCCCGTGGACCTGTACTGTCGGTGTTTCCATGCTATGTGCTATGGTGTTTCTGTGGGCTTGCAACTCATGGGATTTGAACCAGGAACACAGACCCTGCACACCACAGCTGCGGCAAGTGTGAGCCACAACAGCGGCTTGGCTGCAGCATCGCCATCATGCACTATCTCATCTGTTTGTGGGCCAGGGGTGTCTGTATCGAGGGCCACGGGTGGCTGCTGCCAGTTTGTGTTGTTGGGAGGGGGGCGGTTGTGGTGGTCAAGAACCTCTGCTGTAGTGCGGCAGTCCACATGAGTGGCCGCCGTGGGAGGGAAGGCCACGCACCCTGCTGTCTTGCTGACTGTGTGGGGGGGCACTGCATACTGTCCACCCCTGTGGTGGTCGGGCGGCCACATGTGTGCTTTAGCTGTGCGGGCGCACGCATGGAATCGCCATTTTGGGCTATTCACCCTTGTCCCCGTCACTCAGATGCCCTGTCGCCATTATGACAGGCGACCTCTTACATTTGGGTTCTGCCCATACCTCTCAACTGCACCGGATTTTCCGTGATGTACCATTTTTAGCCTGTCCCAATAAGCCTGTTCCGCCGTCCCGCATAACACATTTTATTTCCGCGCCGAACGCTGAAAACCATGCGCTGGTCATTGTTCCCTCAACACTTAAAAACTTCCTGGTTTCCTTTCGTGCACTGACCAATGGAGTGCTCGCCCCCACCCCTTACCTGAAGCCCGCCCTCACTCCATCAGCCTCTGCCCTGCCCCCAGATTAACTCTTTGACTGCCTGGCTGGTCCCCCCTCAGATCCGCTGCCATACAATAAATCAGTTAGGTGGCCGGAGGGGGGAACCATAGCTCCGGTGAGAATTTCCCAAGGACAGTCAGAGAGAGAAGGAACAATGCACCACCGCAACACATCACTCTGAGAGCGTTAGCAGTGCATCAAGGAAGAGCGGAGCAGCCTGTCAGCCGCCGCACCACGGAGGAGCTTAGATGGGAGCTTAGAAGGGAGCCAGAGCCTGAGGAAATGCGCTGCTCCAGTATCAGATACAAGGTGAGACTGAGAAATTAATTGTCTCACAGTTTGGGGAGGTTTTGTCGTGGACCCTCGCTCATGGTGGAGTGAGCCTCGGAGGAGTTTGAACTGTCTGCCTGTCTCCCAAGTCAGAGAGAGGGAGTCACTGGTTCAGTGGTGCAGCAGAACAGCCTGCCTGAGCTGGGAAGGGAGGGGGGCCAGGGCAAGGAAGAAGACACTGAAGCAGCAGCAGACGGACCACCTGGATTATCCCAGCACTCCAGTAGAGACTATGTGTCTGAGTTGGACCCAGCTGGGGCCACCGCTGGATGCCCAGTGCTCACTCCTGCTCACTGATCCAACATCCCGAAGAGTGTGCAATGCTGTCCTTTGTACTGCTTTTTAACTCTCTGATGGCAGAGTAGAATGCGTACAGTGAGAGGCCAACTTTTCAGTTCTTTGGGGTTACTAATATTTAAAAACAAAAAATCTTTGAAATCTGTGGTGAGAGTGAGCCTGTGTACAGCCAAGCAGCAGTGATGGGAATGAGCCTGGGACTGGGAGTTTGAGCTCTGGAGGAGGGAGACAACCTAGTCTCTGCTGCCTGGCTGGTGCCTTGGGATGGGTCTGGTTCTGGGATGGGTCTGCAGTGCACACAAGGCAGTTCAGGCTGGGCTTGCCTACAGATTTGCCCTAAGTTACTTGCCAGCCCAGCACAGTCGCTGGTGGTGCATGCAGTTCTCTGTGTGTTACTGTGACTCTGTGTGTGTGTGTTGATGTGCAACTGCTGTCACTTAGCTACCAATTTCTCATTGCTTGTAAATCACTTTGGGATATAATGTGTATCAAACTGCTAATTCTTTTTTTTATATATACATAGAACTCTCAGACTACTGCTTGACTCGGTATATTTATAGATTAAATCAATAAAATGTTAACACATATTTAGGTTTTTTATCGCTATTTTGATTAAGGACACACAGACACAGCACATTTTCATTTTCTCTTTCATTTGCAACACAAACCACTTGCCAAGCATACACACAATAGTTTTACTGTGGTAAAATCAGTTTTATTTATTTTACGTGAAAATGCCACAGTGCGTGACTCTGCGCGCTGTGAAAAATCAGGCGTCCCACATTTTTGCCATTTGTCACACATTTTGTAGCCCTCTGTCACACATTGGCAAGTTGGGAGGTTGAGAGGTATGGTTCTGCCAGTCACTGACCTGCGCCCTACTGTATCTGTCTCCATTTTGCTAGTCGCCATTTTGTACTCGCCCTTATGCAGTTCACCCTCTTCCAAAAGCCCTTATCACTGGATACCTCAGAGTTCCAGTGAAAGTGAAAGCTAAGGCACCAATGAACTCTCAGAAGCACTGCCACTTAAGTGGCCCCCTCAGGGCTTATAAATATGGGCAACCTTTCTAAGAAGCAGTGAGGCCTCAAAGGGGGACAAGGCTCAGGGTCTCAAAGGCCTCTTTTGCAGTCACACATACAAATACAGCGCTCACCATGGCAAGTAATGTGCTTAAAAAATAAATTTAGTGAGCCATAGTCCAGCCAATTTGTATCGCTGGTGCTTCAAGGACGCACTGCCACTTCATCAGGGGGGCGGGGTTACAATGTTGTTTCATACATATTTATAGTGCTGGTTGTCTTAAAGTGACACATGCCATTATATGGCTCTCTATTGTGCTGCAGTCCAACTACACATCCTTGAAATAAAGTGCTTACATTAGAATGGAATCATCAAATAATGGCAACCATATAATATAAATATAATGACTGAGATAGCTGCTCATAAATATCATTCAAACTCAACATTCTAAAAACTGCATCTTAATTACAAGGAGGTCTCAAAACACTTTATAAGCTATAGTATCATTGTAATTAATAAAAATCACTTACAGACACAGTAAGCAAAAATACAGGTTACTCGCCTGTAACAGGAGTTCTAGGAATGGTATATGTTGTTCATCCACACTGTCTGGCAGGTTCCTTGCCGCTTTAAATCTTGCCGGAAGGTCTTCAAGCTGGCTCCTCCCACCCACTCGGGTGGTAAAACTCTCGGCTCCACCCCATGATGCCAGATCTAGCCTGCTGGAAGCCTGGTTGTGTGTTGAAGCCGGGGAGGTCGGGTTGGTCGTGTGGATGAACAACATATACCATTCCTAGAACTCCTGTTACAGGTGAGTAACCTGTATTTCTAGGGACATGGATATGTTGTTCATCCACACTGTCTGGCAGACTCCTAGCAGTTCTCTGGGAGGAGGGAGGCAAGGTGCACACCTCCTACTTGGGAAATAAAGACTGGAGAACCGAGGCCCCGAAACCAGCATCCCGGCGTGACTCAAGGTCGATGTGGTAGTGGGTGATGAAGGTGTGTGCTGACTTCCAGGTAGCAGCCCTGCAGATTTCCTGGATAGAGACATCCCTTGAAGCAGCCATCGATGCAGCGGTATGGCGGGTAGAATGAGCTCATATCCTTCTGGGAGGCTCCATGCCCACCAACCTATAGCAGAGATCTATGCAGGAGGTGACCCACCTGCCTATCGTCCGCTTGGCTGCAGGTCTGCCAGGTGCGGCTTCAATGTAGGTGACAAACAGCTGGCGAACCTCTCCCCGAACTTCAGCTATCCACTCCTTGTAGTAAGCGAGCACTCTCCTAGGGTCCAAAGTATGGAGCCTATATTCGGCCTCCGAGGTGTGATTGGGGTAGAACACCAGTAGAGTCAACACCTGGTTAAGGTGAAACTCCGACACCACCTTCGGAAGGAACTTCGGGTGGGGGCGCAGGACAACCTTGTCCCTGTGGAAGACCAGATAAGGAGACTTGATGGAAAGCGCCTGGAGCTCTCCCATCCTTCTGGCTGACGTAATAGCCACCAAGAAGGAGGTCTTCCACGACAGGTGAGAGATGTTACATCTGTGCATCGGTTTGAATGGCTTGCCCATGAGCTTAGCCAATACCAGCAGTAGATCCCATGGAGGTGGAGGTTCTCGCACCAGAGGGGATATGTGATCAAGGCCTTTGAAAAAGCGCCGACCACCTTCTCCTGTGCCGACTGCTTCCCGGCCCACGCCCGGTAAGCAGAGATGGCTGCCAGGTGCACCTTAAGGGTCGTCGACCGAAGCCCTTGCTGAGAAAGGGACCACAGGTAGTCCAGAATGCTTGCCAAGGAACAGGAGGAAGGGTCCAGGCCCTTGCCCTGACACCAAATGGAGAATCTCTTCCATTTGAAGGCGTAGCATTTTCTGGTCGACTCCTTACGGGATGCCTCAACGACGTTGAGGACCTCATTGGAAAGACCCAAGGCCTGGAACTCTAGCCGCTCAGGAACCAGGCCGTCAGGTGCAGGGATTGAAGGTCCAGATGGAATACCTTCCCTGACTGACTGAGATCAGGTCCGGCGGGCTGGAAGCCGCCTCGGAGCCTGGAGCTGAGACTGAGGAGGCCAGTCTGGGCTTCCAGAATCACCTGCGCCTTGTCCTTCCTCACCTTGAGAAGCACCTTGTGGATCAAGGGAAATGGGGGAAAGGCATAAAAGAGGCCCGGGGTCCACGGCCTTGAGAAGTCATCCCCCTGCAGTGAGCCCTGCTGAGGGGGGCGGGCATGAAACAGTCTCAGCTTCGCATTCTCCCTTGAGGCAAACCGGTCCACCTGAGGTGTGCCCCAGTGGGAGAACAGATCTTGTACTACCTCTGGTAGGAGAGACCACTCATGGGATGCAGCCCCTATCTGGCTTAGGGCATCGGCCAGGGTGTTGGAGGCTCCTGCCACATGAATGGCGAGGAGATCTGCCTCCAGGCTGCGCATGAGTGACCAAATGCGAAGAGCTTCCCTGCACAGAGGCATGGAGCGCGTCCGCCTGGCGGTTTAGGTAGTACATGGTGGTGGTATTGTCCGTCCTGGACCTGAACCACTTGACCCGTAGAAATGGAGCGAAGGCGGTGGAGGGATAGATGAACTGTCAAGCTCCAGCAGGTTAATGTGGCATTGGGACCTCGAGGGACCAGAGGCAGGTTTCTGTGCTCCCCAGATGGGCACCCCAATCCATCAGAGAGGCATCGGTCGATAAGAGAGACGCTGGCTCGGGAGGACAAATGGGATGCCCTCCTGCAGATGTGCTGGAACGGTCCACCACTGGAGCGTTCACATCCCCTGGGTCACTGTCACTAGCTGATCCAGAGGATCAAAGTGCTGTGACCATTGGCTGGCCAGCCCCCATTGAAGGGGACGCATGTACCAGCGGGCCCAACAGACCACGCTGGTGCAGGCCGCCATAAGGCCCAGGAGGCGCAGGAAGTCCCGGGCAGGGCGCAATTGCCCAACCTGAAATGATTGGGCAAAGGAGGAAAGAACCTCGGCCCTGTCCTCCGGGAGCCGTGCTCTGGCTCGTAGCCGATGAATTGTATCACCTGCTTTGGCACGAGTTCCAACTTGGCCTCGTTGATGAGGAGGCCAACCTGAGAGCAAACCTGGAGGGCCAGATCTCTGGACCGCTCCACCTCCGCTCTGGAGGGGGCTGCAATCAGCCAGTCATCCAGGTAGGGGTACACCTGGACCCTTCAGCACCGCAGGAATGCTGTCACCACTGCCATGCATTTGCTGAAGACCCTGGGAGCTAGGGAAAGGCCAAAGGGCATGGCCTGGAACTCGTAGAGGGATCCCTCTGCCCTGAAGCAGAGGAATCTCTGATCTCTGGTGGGACGGATGGATTGGGACGTGAAAGAACGCATCCTGGAGGTCCAGAGAACAGAACCACATGCCTCATTCCAAGGATGGGATTATCTGAGCCAGAGTGACCATCCTGAAAGTCCGAGATCTTAGGAACCTGTTCAGGTCGTGCAGGTCGAGAATGGGGTGCCAGCCCCCCCCCGTCCATTTTGGGACCAGGAATTACCTGGACACAAACCCCGGGTCTGGAGGAGGATCCGCCACCTTCCTGATCACCTCTTTTTCGAGGAGCAGGGCAATATCGGCTCGGTGAGCTGACAATGAGGCTGCGGACCCCATAGCCCCCCGAGGGGCGACGGCTCGGAAGGGCGGGGCCTGCTCGAACTCCAGGGGCAGGCCCTTTCCTACCACCTCCAACACCCAGCAGTCCATGGTGATAGCGAACCAGACAGAAAGGAAATGGCGGAGCCGTCCCGGAACCCGGGGGGAAAGACGAGGCTGGGGGCGACACTCCTCAACCCGTCACTGGGCAGGCTTAGAGGAGGGAACGGTCGAGGGACCTCCTGGGCCTTTACCTCCCTGCTTCCTATTGGAGGAAGCCGAAGGCTTGGGTTTGGGATGCCAAGCATGAGCCTGCTGGCCCTGGTGCTGGTGCTGTCGGGCCGGACGTGCTGCAGGCGCAGAAGGACGAAAGGACTTGTGCTGCTGCTGTCGGTGGCCTTTGTCCTTCTGGGTGGAGGTGACCGAGTCCAGAGTGGCACTGCACTTTTTGATCCGCTGGAGGTGACATTCCACTCCAGGGCTGAAGAGGTCAGTCCCTAGGAAGGGGACATCCGCCAGTTTGTGCTGGGTATCCACCGTAAAGGTGGATATCCTCAGCCATGCTCTGCGGCGCATGGCCACCATGGCCGCAACCAATCTGGCACAAAAGTCTCCAATGTCCAGAGCCATTTGGAGCTGCTGTTTAGCCACCGCCCTACCCTAGACCTGTACCTGCCGAACCGTGGTCTGCAGGTCGGCCGGGAGATGAGGGATCACCTCATCCAGGGAGCCCATGAGGACGTGGGAGAAATGTGCCATCAGCACGGCCGAGCTGGCCTGGAGGAGGCCAAGGGAGGACACAGCATACACCTTGCACCCGGCACAGTCCAGCTTTTTGGACTTCTTGTCGGGGGGGGGGGCTTGTCCACATCCCTAGCGTTCCCAGAATGCCAGAATGCCAGAAAATGCTGTTGGTGACCAACCCCTCGGCAGAGGGGAGTTCCGAAAAACCAGGCAAAGAACCGGTAGGGACCGCATACTTCCTGGCCATCCTGGCCGAAGGCGCAGGACAGGAAGCAGGCCACTGCCAGACCTCCAAGGCTGGGCCAACAATGGTTTCAGCCACCGGAAAGGCCTCCATGGGTGAATCTCCTCGGTCCAGTATCTCTGTGTGCGGATACTTGGCCTGCTTGGATATGGGCTCGAGCTGCATCTCGGTGGACTCCGAGATGAGCCAAAGCAAACCCATGAAGGACAACAGGCTTTCGTCCATGGACTGGCCCCCGGAGGACTCCAGGTAATTGGCCTGGAGAACAGGGAGGCGTCATCGTCGGACTCCGAGGAGTCCGTGAAGAGCTGCCTGGGGCCTGAGCCACTCTCCACCTGCTGAGGACGGTCGGGAGTAAGGGTGACTGACAACCTGTGGGGCAGGCCCTGACCCGACCGAGAGTTCTTGGTCGGTGCACCCAATTTCGGTTGTGGAGGCGGAGGTTCCACCACAATCGGTGGGGCAGCTGGTTTTGGCCGAACAACCGGCCCAGGCTTGGGCACCTCGGTTACAGCGAGGGGTTGTTTCAGCCGCTCGGGTGACAGCCACTCGATGGCCAGGGAAGGCGACGGCGTCGGCTTGTTCCCAGATAGAAGTAACTGCTGCCACTTCAGGTCCTCGTAGAGCTGACGCAACTTGCATCGAAGCCTCTACTCTTCTGAGGAGGAAGATGAGGACAAGCGGCGGTGCCGCTTACTTCAGTGCCGAGACCGAGATCCTCGGTGTTTCTGAGGACGGGTCTGGGAAGGGGCGGGGGACACCCACTATTCCCTTGGCTCGGAAGCCTTAACCGGGGACTGCGGCACCGGAGGCGCAGGCAGATCCTCAGTCTCCACCGGGGGAACCGGTGAAGAAGGGTTGTCGGCTTCACCAGTCGACAGCCCGTCCGATGGGTCGAGAAAAATCTCGACCGCGTCGATGGGTGTCTCGGACGGTTGACCTAACGGGGACACCGTGAAGCCAGCGGCCTTTGCCACAACCTCGACCGAAGTCGAGGGTCGACTGTTCAGGGAAGGGGACCTCTCCCGCTCCCACGAACGCTGACGATGGGACTTACCTTTTGAGTCCTTCTTTCTGGACCGAGAGGAATGTCCCGATGGCTCCTCTCCCTTTGTGGAACGGGACTGGCAAAGCTCCTTGAAAGAAGCTGAATTTGAGGTACCCAGCGAGAGTGGGATAAATTCCACGACCGAGGAAGAGGAAGATACGGCCTGAGCTGCCTCCTCCTCGAGGGCGATCATCTGCTCGAGTTGCTCAGCCAAGCCAGCCACCGAGGTACCCACCCAATGGGCCTCCTTTGACTTCACCGGCGGGTTGCGCTTCTTGGGGTGCCCAAGCTGTAACCAGGCAGCGCGGTCTTCCAGGACGTTGGCCGAAAATGAACAGCATAACTCGCAGGCCTGCGGGTCATGTTCTAGGCCGAGGCAGTAGACGCATGTGGAGTGCGGGTCCTGGACATTTTCTGCTCACAAGGGCACCGCTGAAATCCGGGAGTCGATTTTTCCATCACAGCCGCGAGGGAGAAACTTGACCGAGGTCTAGAAAATTTTAAAATAAGTTTCGGGTGAACCGAAGAATTAGGATCCAGTCTACACGCAGAGCGTTAAGGAGGGAACCTGAGCTTCCAAGCGGTAAGGAAGATCTGGCGTCATGGGGCGGAGCCGAGAGTTTTACCACCCGGGTGGGTGGGAGGAACCAGCTTGAAGACCTTCCGGCAAGATTTAAAGCGGCAAGGAACCTGCCAGACAGTGTGGATGAACAACATATCCATGTCCCTAGAATGCTCTTTTTTTCCAAAATGAAAAAAACAAGAAGAAAAACCAGCAAATTAAGAACAACCCAAAAAATATGGGGTCATTGAAGAAAAAAGTGCAAAAGTACCTGTTCCAAAAATTCATATCATTTTAAATTTCATACAAATCCCTGTAGGGAGATGTGTAAAATATATTCAATTTAATCCATTCCATTCAATTGATTTAACAAACCCCACATCAAACTAGGGTGGGGGGGGCCCAAAGTAAGCCCTCAGTTCAAAAAGACAAAAACAGTAAGATCTGCCAGAAGTGATCATTAATACATAATATCCAATTTTGTTATATTATCCAATTTATTAAAACACCAATTGTTGTGTATCCCCTTCCCGACCCCGCAAATAGCTGTTGGAAGGGGGGGAAAAGGAATTGGAAAAGGCCAAACCCCCTCCACCCAACCACTAGATTCCCCTAGACAAACCAAATCTCCCCAGTGGTAAAATACAAGGATCAGGAGAACCAAATAAATTATGCCCTAGAAGTGGATTGTTCTAAAAGTAATATTAATAAAGAAGACAGAAGAGGAAAACCCGGGAGGAAAACTGTCTAGCTAGCTATCCAGTTGAAAAATATATGAAACAAATAGATTACCATCACCAACAGATCTCAAAGGAAAGGTGCAGCCTCAAAAATGGAAGTGAAGTCACAAAAACAAACAACAAAAAAAACAAGTCTCACTAAAAAGCAAAAAGAAAAGGAAATAAAATAAAAAAAACCTTTTCATATTTACATACAGTCCATAATAATGGAAGGCAGTTGTTTGAAGCAAACTTAAACATCACAGATATACAGTCAAGTCCAGTTCCTTGCCAAGACCAATAGGGAACAAAGCCTCCAAGACCTAAATCCACCTTGATTCTCTCTGTAAAGGTTTTCGTGTTCTGTCTCCTCCCCTCATCAGTGGCTTAACATATTGCAGTATGTAAAATTGCATGTAATCTGCATTACTTTGATGAGCTTCCCTAAAATGAGTCCCCAAGGGCAAGTCCTCACTAGCATTATGAATATCTCTGATATGCTCACAGATTCTTCCCTTTGCCTGCCGCACTGTCCTACCAACATATGTCAAGGGACATGGGCACTGTATTACATAAACCACAAATTGTGTGGAACAGTTCACAAATTCCCTAATGGTTACTATTTTATGTTTTGTAGGATGTTTATACTGCTTGCTGGGCATAGCATTGTTTCAAATACAACAGTACTCACAGGCAAAGAAACCAGTCTGTTTGGGGGGCAGCCAAGTAGGTTGTCCAGTAATATTTTGTGTAAAATGACTATAGCAAAACAAGTCACCCATGTTTTTGCTCTACTGTGTGTAACCCATGGAGATGCTGAAAAAACACCAGGTACATTACAGTGGCTTAACAATCTCCAATTTCTTTGTAAAATGTTTTTGACTTTAAGTGCAATGTGATTATATTCCAATATAAATGTTAAGGGTTCCTCTTGGTTCTGGTGACTTTTATTTGTTACCAACAAAGTGTCCCTATTTTGTGACCTTGCCCTAATAAGTGCATTTTCTAGTGTTACTTCGTCATAACCTGTTTCTTTAAATCTAGTAAACATTTCTTTAGCCTGTATTTCGAAATCTGTCTCTGTAGAACAGTTGCAATGCAACCTAAGAAACTGCCCATAGGGGATGGAAGACACATATAAACATACAAAGAAGCCAGCAGAAGAAGGCCATTTGGTCTATCAAATCTGCTTGTATTGCAGGGTCCACAGCTTGAGTGAATGTCTCTGCCCTCCCTCCCCACTCTTCCCATCCTCTCAACCCATGATCCTTACCTTCCCCTATGCCTATCCCAGCCTCTCTTAAAGCTGCCCACTGTCTTCAATGAGATGACCTCTTCTGGTAGCGCATTCCAAGTGTCCATCACACTGTCTGTGAAGAAGTGCTTCCTGACCTCCCTCCTAAACCTCCCACCCTCCAGCTTAAGACTGTGCCCCCTTGTGTTATAGTTGCCACTCAGCTTAGAGACTCTCCTTATCAACCTTATTTATCCCTTTCAAGTACCAGAAGGTCCCAATCATGTCCCCTCTGTCTCTCTCCTGTCTTCCAGGGAGTACATGTTCAGTGCCCTCAACCTCTTCTCATATGCCTTATCCTGCTGACACCGGGGGGACACTGGAGGTGTGTAATATTGTATTGCCTGTATTGTCTTTTCTATAACAACAGGTATGGATAGGACCCTCACTGGTTGCTGTAAGTTGTAGATCTAGAAAGCTCACCTTCAGGGAATCAATACAGTGGGTAAATCTAAGATTGTTGGTGTTGTTATTGATCTCCTGTAGGAATTATTCTGCTTCCTGTTCAGTCCCTTGCCAGATGATTAATAAATCATCTGTGTACTTATGCCAGTGCACTACATGATGTGAAATCGTTTTTTGGGTGTAAAATTGCAATTTGACTCCCACCACCCCAAATACAAGTTAGCGTAACTAGAGGCAACAGTGGACCCCTTTGCTGTCCCACATTTTTACAAATACATTTTCTTATCAAAAATAAAGTAATCGTGGGATAGGATGAAGTCCACTGCCGCCAACAAGGAGGATGGTGGGGGTGCACTGGCATAGGTACTAATGCACAAGAAGTACGCCAAAGCCTGCAGACCCAAATTGTTTGGGATCCATATATATAATGAAACTACATCAATATATATCCACTTGTAACCCTTTTGCCAGGTCACTTCATTTAATTTTTCCAAAATATGAAGTGACTCCCTTGAGTAAGAACTAAGATTATGTACTATTAGCTGCAAAAAGAAATGAAAAAACACTGCCATATTTTCAGTCAAAGAACCAGTACCCAAGATTATGGGTCTCTCAGGTGATTTGGTTAGGCTTTTGTGCACTTTCAGAAAGTAGTAAAAAGTAGGTATCACTGGAATTTTTGCTTTCAAAAAATCACACTCTTTCTGAAGGAACTGTGAGGGTGTGATTAAAGGCAGGACCGGGCTGGCACCCTCCCCAAGATTGATTACTTGACCAAGGCTCATTCCTGCCTGACCTAGACAGTCAGATGCACAGTATGGCGCAGCAGAAATCTGTGAAGGTAGCATCTTACAGTGTGAGCTCTGCCACCAGTTGAACCGCCCCACCGTAATGTACTGGTAAAGGACTTATCACCTCCTGGAATGCCTGAGACTCCAACATAGCGGACTGCTTGTGAGTGCACAGGGCTGACAATCAAGTTGTTAAGGACAATGGGCATGAGGAGAAGGAGGACTAAAAGAGGACAATGAGGGACTTTATGTGAGAGCACTTTAAAGGGGGTCTCATGTTTTCAAGCCTTCTGAGGTTCATTGATGGGGTTTAAACACAGGCTCAGTTGTAGTACTTTGGAGGGGGTACACTGTTATTGCAAGAACAAACTGCTAATGCTGTTAAGACTGCACACCTTATGTGCAACTTGCGATGGGACTGGGACCATTCAGTATATATAAACACAGAGGAAGTGTATGGACCTCAGATTATAGAATACTAACATTTTTACGTTTTGCAAGAACAGAGGGACCTGGGTCAGGATTCGATAGAGGGGCTACTTGGGGGGATACTGGTGTCCTGACAATGGAAAAAGGGGTAGGAAATTACCTTTTTTACATTTACGTGTGCATGCACAAGAAATGTTGTTACACTAAACACCACTTCAAAGATGTGCCACTAGCAAGCCCATTGCAGCTCAAACTAGAAGAGGCACGGCAGTCCAGACCGATGACAACGCACTGTGTTCATGATACCACTCACTGCTTGCTAGGTGGAAACTTTGTGTAGTTGAAGGGATTGAAGCCGCTCCTATCAGAAGGGGCTTCGATCCTTTTCATTTGCATGAAGACAGTCACAAAGCAGCTGATCGACTTTCAGCATTTGGAATGTTGCTGCTGCCTCATCTTGGGTTTCAGTCTCCCCCCTCAACTCCACAGTGGCTCATTGTACCACTATCTACCTATCTATCTATTGAACTAGGGTGCCCACCACCGGTACCACTTCTTTGTGTCCCTCTCCTCCAGGTCCCCGCCCGCTCTTTTCAAGTTTTATATATTTATTTATTAATATAGAAGTGTACAAGGGTGCCCACCCTTGATACCACTTCACTTGACCCCCCCTTCCCTCCAGGTTGCCTGTCCCTGTTCCCGTTATGTAGGTGGCGGCACCAGGGTGCCCACCCCCAATGCTGCTGAACATGAGCCCAACACTGGGGTGTCCAATCCCAGTGTCGGAATATCCCTGAAATAAAAAAAAAACCCTCAATGTTTTTTTTTTTTTAACCTGTAAAACAGAAAATGGTCCCTCACCAATCTGCCCCCCACAACACCCATCACCCCGATCTCCCACTCAGCAGCCACCACCCCACATACCCCTTCACTCACCTGAACATGTTTCAGGGTGAAGAGTCACTCTCCGATCGAAGACACGTCTTGCTTCCGGAACTGACAACTGCAATTTGAAAAACTAAGGTAAGTGCGCTCCAATGTATTTCAATGGGGTTTTGAACTTCGATGCATAACGTTGATATTTTTGTATATTATGGCCCCAAATTGTCAACATGGCTTTTTTGGGACCCCCACCTCATGACCAATGGTGGTGGAATTATGCAAATCAGGCCAAAAGATGATTTTTGAGGCTGTGTTGCAAAATCACCTTTCAGGCAGCATTTGAACATTTTCACCATCCTTGTTCATGAGATGGGCTCATAAGAAGGCTATGTTGAAAATCTATGGTCAAAATATATAAAAATGGCAGTTATGCGCATATATTGACATTTTTCTACGCTCGCTTGTAACTTTGGTAATTTGTAATATTTTGACCCAAAATTTTCAACAGGGTCATTTTTTCACACCACCTCATGAATGTGACAGCTGTCATTTTTCAAATCCTGGTCAAAAAAGTGTTTTTGCACCAGTGGCACAGAATGAAGTTTCAGTGGCACGGAATGACATTTTGGCAGGGATTTGAAAAGTTTCACCTACCAGGTTCATGAGGTGGAGTAATAAGAAGGCTATGCTGAAAATTTAGTGTATAGATATAGTAAAATGCCTAGGTTATGACTGAACGTTACAGTATTTTGGATACCGTCTTTCGGATGAGACATTCTTCTGGTCGTTGTTCAGGTGGATGTTGAAGATCCCATGGCACATCTTGAATAAGAGTAGGGGAATTTTTTTATTAAATCAGAAACCAAGCTTGTACATACCTGTACTGTAAGGCCACTTATGAGATGCAAGAAATAAAGAAAACAAAAAAAGATCCTATTACCACATAAAACCAAAATCCAAAATAAAAGGCAGAGCTAAGAAAATTAAGAAACACAAAGCAATAAGAAGCAATAATCACAGTCAGACACAAACAAGAAAGCAAAAAATCATAGAAATGAGATGCAGGAGTCCCATAAGACATGGAACTCCCGACACTGGCAAGACCGCTTATCTCTGTCATAGACCTTGTAAAATTCTAGCTGAATATTTACAAACAATTCTTGATGGGAAACCAGCTTTTGTTGAAGGACCCATGACCACCATGCCTGCCAAGGGTAATATTTAAATAAGACCAGCAAAATGTGCAAAGTGGAGGGAGAAAGTGAGTTCCACACTTGGGGGAAAAAATGTCCAATACCAATTCTGTATAGGTAAGGGAAAGAAATGGGGCTCACCCCAACGGGCGGCAATGTGGGACCAAAACTGTTTTGCATAAGGAAAGTCTAAAAACAGGTGCTCCTGGGTTTCCAGAATGGGTCCACAACCTGTCCAAAGACAATAATGGTCTGTAACAGGTTTATGCTTATGGGAATTGCAAACTCCCAACTTATTATGACTACTCAGCCAAACCAAGTCCCAGATGAAGTAGGGCATTCTGGGGTTATTCAGTTGTCTAAGAACAATGTTCAAGTCTGAGACTAAACATTGTGGAAAGTTAAAATCAGGGCTGAAATGTTCTGCCATGATGAACCGATACAGTGTTTTTCTAGTATCTGTCAATACTGCACCATAAGAGAGTTTTCATTTTTTTATTTTCTGAAAACTCACCACAATATAGTCAGGCACAAATGTGGGTTTACAGATGACCCAAAGGCCCATGGATTGCCAGTCAGGGAGGTACATCTCCAACCATACCTTTACTACAGGGACCCAAAGAGCTGGGGCTTGTCTCAGGACAAGGGAAATATTAGTAGAAAGAAAAATACTAAAGAAAAACAGTAAGGGATTCAACATACCAAGCCCACCCAATTGCTTCATCCAGTAGGTAACATCCCTTCTAACTGAGTTGAGTCTGCTCCCCCAAACTGCCCTAAAGAAAACACTGTAAAGCCTAGTATCAAGACTGGGGGTGAGGAGACATAACTAACAAACAAAACAAAACAGAAAAAAAACAGGCACTAAGAAAGTCTTGATCAGCATTATCCTCTTTAAACTTTGACAGTCAGGCTTCATTCCATTTATACACTTTTGGTAAAGCTTTTCGTATACAAGCCTCCCAATTCATCACAGCCATGTCTGAGGAACCTTACAAAATACCCATACTGCATAGGTCAGTGAATTGAAATGCTTTGCCTGTAGCTCGGTGACCAAGCAGCCAGCCACTCCCACTTCCTGAGCTGTATAAGCAGTTCCTCTCAGCCTCACTGTGAAGCATTTTGTCTTTGCCCCACCATCCTCCCCTCCTCCTCTTCCAGCGGCAGCACTCTCTCCTTAGGGAGATTCCTAAGGTACCTTTAGCCACGGGAACCATCCCATGGCACCTCTGGGGCGGAACCCTCTCCAAGGGTTCCTTGCTTTAGTACCCCTACAGGGTGGTAATTCTTCTGGAATAGAGAGTGCAAACGGCGACAACCAAAACTAACTCAGTTACATAAGCATAACACTATACTGGCTGCGTAGGTCAGTGACTTAACAATGGAATAGGGGATCTCAGTCTAAACCAAAAAGTGTCAGAAAGCCATTGACACTGTACGTGGAGGCATCAGAACTCTTGGAATTGCCCATAATCTGCAATATCCAGCAAAGTTCCATGTGAATTATGCTGGCAGAACCTACATCTATTCGGACTTTACTGAAGCTGGCAAAAGGCAAAAAACCTAAAGCACTAAAAAAGGATTTCCAGACATAGTGCCAACCACTAGACACTGACTGAGAGGACTGAATAGTAATCGGAGGGTTCTAAGTCTGGTTTGCACTTATATTAAAGCCCATATTTAAACTGACTCAAACTATGAAAGTTATACTGCTCTCTTGTATATAGTTCTATTCAAACATATTGCGATGGTGTGCATGCTGAGGTATGTACTGATGGCCTCAGAGTGGCTGAAGTAAGACAGGAGGCATTATCGTAGCTAGACCTGTGTTCACTGTAGGCACTGGTATCTTGCCTGGACAGCAGCATAGAGGAGAAGATGGCCACCATCTTGTGGCATTCTGCTGTAGTGTGCTCTGGGTGCACAGGCCCCTGATCTTACATGCAGCACTCATCACTCACCAGCAAATCCACTGTGCATACCACAGGTAGTACACCAATAATTTTGTGCAGACTGAGCATTAGTCATATGTTGAACCTCAGTCTCAAGAATTTCAGCTGTGGTTTTCAGTACCGTTTGTTTGGTTAATCTCGCTTTAACAATGTAGGTATGATTTTCAATTATTATATTCTGTCAACTCAGGATGCTGAGGGGTAAACTGCCATCAGTAACTCAGGCATGAGAGAAGAACGTGTACCAAAATAATAACTGCCAAAGTGAAAGTTGCATATGTTTAAACTTAAAACTTAAAAACGAATCTTTTGCTGAAAAGATTAGAAAGACATGATGGGAATAATGTTATCTGATTTCACATAGACTGTATCATCATCAGGCACAACCTCATTGATGCAATAACACCTCCATGAATTTATTGGACTGTCTTTTTGGTTTAATCCATGGCTATGCTGCACGAAGCCAATCTGGCTAAATCCTGTACAACAATAAAGTCTCTTCAGCACTATCAAATGTAACAAAAAGTATGGAATTTTATATCCTACTGTGTAATATCATTGATTAACTGTCATTACTATACTCTGTAACTTGAAGCTTGGAATATACTGTTTGTTATGTTTTTTTCAAAAGCAATACAAATAAAGAATGTGGAGCATGGTGACTTTTTTTTTTTCTGTTTAACACATGCTCAGTGCTGAGGCCTGGCTATATCTCTCAAGCTTCGCTCTTGAGGCTTAAGTGGCATCACACACTTCAGATGTGCCAAAAAAACTTGTTATACCCTACTCCCTATGTATTTTTTATGTATTGTGTTGATTTCTTTTGTGCAAGCTGTCTGAATGAGTTTTAAGTTTTTACCATTTTGAAAGTCCTGTAATGACAATTTTGGCATGAACTGATATAAAAAATTATCTAGACAGTACCAGAAGAATGTACAGCAGCTTCTGGGTTAAATGGGCAAAGAACACTACTTCATGGTAGAAAGAACAGTTACATAGAAACATAGAATTTGATGGCAGATAAGGACCGCTTGGCCCATCTAGTCTGCCCATTGGATAAGCTGCAGATCCTAGTTAACCAACAGCTTACTTCCTCCTACCCCCCACTAGAATGGCCTTATGTCTGTCCCATGCATTCTTGAATTCCCACACTGTTTTTGACTCCACGACCTCCTCAGGAAGGCTGTTCCATGTATTTAAAACCCTCTCCATGAAAAAATACTTTGTCACATTATCTCTGAGCCGTCCCCCCTCTATCTTCAAATTGTGCCCCTTTGTTCTTGCACATCTCTTTTTCTGAAAGATGCTACCCTCTTGGACTTTGTTGATTCCCTTGAGGTACTTGAAAGTTTCTATCATGTCCCCCTCTCCCTCCTTTCCTCGAGGCTATACATATTAAGCTCCTTTAACCTTTCTTCATATGTCTTCTGGTACAGACCCTGCACCATTTTGGTTGCCCTCCTCTGGACAGCCTCACCCTGTCTATATCTTTGCAGAGATGGGGTCTCCAGAACTGCAAGCAGTACTCCAGAAGTGGTCTCACCAACTGTCTGTACAGAGGGATAACAACTTCCTGTTTTCTACTGGTGATGTCTCTCCCTATGCATCCCAGTATCCCCCAGCCCTCCTTACTGCCTTCTCACATTGCTTGCCCACCTTTAGGTCATCTGATATAACTACCCTTAGGTCCCTTTTCATTTTTTGTTGTTGTCAGTATCTCACCCCCCATTGTGTATTCTTCCTCTGGGTTTTTGTTTCCCAGGTGCATTACTTTGCACTTCTTTGCGCTGAATCTAAGCTGCCATACATTTGATCATTCATCCAACCTTACCATGTCCCTTCTCATCCTTTCCACCTCACCTTGTGTATCAACCCTGTTGCAGATCGTTGTGTCATCTGCAAAGAGACATACTTTTCCTTCCAGTCCCTCTGCAATGTCACTTATAAAGACATTAAAAAGGACCAGACCCAGTACTGAACCCTGCGGTACCCCACTAATAACCCCCCTTTCTTCACTGTGGACTCCGTTTACTATTATCCTCTGTGTCCTGTTGTCCAGCTAATGTTTTACCCAGGCTACCACCCTGGGACCCACTCCCAGGCTGGCTAACTTGTTTTTTTAATCTTATGTGCGCGACTGTCAAATGGCTTGCTAAAGTCTAAGTAGGCCATGTCCACAGCCCCTCCCTAGTCTACTACTTTGGTCACCCAGTCAAAGAAATCTTTTACATTCGTCTGACATGACTGTCCTGCTGTGAATCCATGCTGCCTTGGGTCCTGTGCCCCACTGGCCTCTAGGTACTCAACAGTTCTTTCCTTCAGAAGTGAGTCTATCATTTTCCCTATCACTGAGGTCAAACTGACAGGTCTGTAGTTTCCTGCCTCTGTCTTGCTCCCACTTTTGTGAAGAGGAATCGCATCCGCCCTCCTCCAGTCCTCGGGTACCACACCATTCTCCCATGATTTGTTAAAAAGGGAAGTCAGTGGTGTGACTAGTTCTCCCCTTAGTTCTTTTAGAATTCTGGGGTCAATCCCATCAGGCATCGTTGCTTTATCCACCTTCAGTTTTAGGAGTTCTTTGAGAACCCTTTCTTCTGTGAAAGGACTGATATCAACCCCCCCATCCAGCGTGTTTCTGTTGACTGGATTAGGTGCCTCCCCCTCCTCTTCCTTTGTGAATACTGAGCAGAAGTATTCATTCAGTATCCTTGCTTTTTCACTGTCCCTCTTTGCCCAACCACTCTCCTCTTTATTCAGCCTCAGTATCCTTGCCTTAGTCTTTCTTCACTTCCTAATGTACCTATAAAAGGTTTTATCCCCCTTCTTAACCAAGTTGGCTATCTTTTCCTCGGTTTGGGCCTTTGCTATTCTGACTGTCTTCCCTGCTTCCTTCTGCTTTTACTAGTACAGTTCTCTGTCCTGCTCCTTCTGTGTTTCCTTATACTTCCTGAATGCTATCTTTTTCTCCCTAACCTTCCCTGCCACTTCTTTTGAGAACCATAGTGTTTTTTTCTTTCATTTTGATTTGTTTATTTGCGTCATACAAAGGCTTGTTGCCTCTGTGATGGCAGTTTTGATATTTCCCCACTGTTGCTCCACCCCACCTTCTTGCCTGTTTTTAGTGCTTTTCTGAGGCACTCTCCCATTTTGACAAAATCAGCCCTCCTGAAGTCCAGTACCTTCACTTTTGTATGGCTTGACTCTACAGCTAAGTTTATCGTGAACCACAGTTTGGTGGTCACTTGTTCCCAGATGGCTACATTGAGAGTACCAGGTCTAAGATTGCTCCCTCCCGAGTGGGTTCCAACACTAGCTGTCTGAGGCATGCCCCCTGTAGGGCATCAAGAATGGCCCTGTTCTTGGATGTGGCTGCTGCAAAGGTACTCCAGTTAACATCTGGCATATTCAGGTCCCCCATCAGCAATATCTCCCCTTTCTCTGCCATCCTAAGGATGCCTTCTATCATTTCCATGTCCATTTCCCCTCCCCTGAGACGGGGTTCCTTAAACAACCCCAGTGAGGATTGTGGTTGCCATTTCCAGTCTCCAGGGTGACCCACAGTGCCTCCTCTCCTCCCTGTTTACCCTTTAGTTCCATTGTTTTAATCCCTTCCCTTACACAGAGAGCTACTCCTCCCCCTCTTCTACCCTCCCTGCCCTCCTGTAGATTGTGTACCATGATATGTTAACATCCCAGTCATGGTTGTCTGTGTACCATGTTTCTGTGACTTCCACGATATCCAGGCATCCCTCTTCCATCAAGGCCACCAGTTCAGGGAGCTTGTTACCTAGACTACGGGCACTGGTACTCATTACCCTCCATTTTTTGATGGCCTTATCCCTTTTTGCCCCATCTCTGTCCTTATTGCCTTTGTCTTTTTGTCCATTTACCCCGCCTTTCTCCCTATCGACTGCTCTATCTTGGTTTTTACCTCACTAACTACCCTGATTTTTGGGGGAAGGGGCTAGGATTTCCCTTCTCCTTTTCAGTGTCTCTTCCCTTGGCAAGTTTAAATGCTTGTCAATGAAGCATTTAAATCTATCACCTAGGATCCTGGTTCCCCTCCTGGACAGATCCAGACCATCATGCCAGTATAGGTCTGTATCCCTCCAGGTGGAGCCCCAGTCCCCAATGAAGCCAAAACCCTGAGCTCTGCATCAGTTTTTCAACCACTAATTGAATCCCATGGTGTGGAGTACCCTAGCCTCACCCATTCCATAGACAGGCAGTACCTCCGAGAAGGTTACCATGCATGCTACTTGTCTAAGGCCCCTCCCCAACTCCTCCTGCATGGCTCCAGTCCCTTTCCCAACCAGGTCATTTGTCCCTAGGTGGACAATGACATCCAGCTCCCTCCCCTGTGCAGCTGCTCCCGTGATCCTGAGGATTCGTCCCTGTCCCTCCAAGCCATGGCACCAGGCAGGCACCTTATCTCCCTCTCCTCTCCCCTCCCTCCCCCCAGTTCTACCCTCCTAATAATGGAGTCCCCCACCAGGAGTTGTTTCCTTCCCCTGTGGGGTCCCATGCCACCGTCCTGCGGGTCTCCTTTGTGGAGGTTCCCAGCATCCTCCTTGGTTTACACTGTGGGTGCCTCCATAAAGGAACCACACTCTGCCAGAATGGCACATGAATGCATAGTTATGTACTTACTGTAACATTAGAGCTTTGAGAGAATCTCTACCCTTAGGCGACACCTTTGGAACTACCTGCATCAACAGTAGGATCGCACAGAAACATTTGCTAGCCAGGGGCTGCCCACAATGACATCATACGTCAGCGTCTACATAAATGCGGGTGGCCACATCGCTCCTCTTTTCTCCACCGGAGACTATTTGTGGAGGACTCTCTTCTTGGGGAACCAGGAGATTACACCAGTGCCTTTGATTTTAGGTGGACTTAGGTGCTGGAGGTAGCAGCCATGGAAATTTCCAAGGCAGAAATGTATGCCATATACCCCCACATCTGATGAAAGGGGGAGGGAAGGAGGGAGGACTGACATGGCCTAAGGGAAGAGATTCTCTTGAAGATCTACTGTTACGGTAAGTATGTAACTGTTCTATCTTCTTTGAGGATATCTCTTCCCTTAGGCCACACTTTTGGAACAAGTCCCAAGCAGTCCTAAAAGCCTACTGTGAAGATGGTGCATTCTGTTCATGAGAGCAGGCCCTGTAGAACAGCAAGGCCAAAGCCTGCTCATCTATGAGAAACAATGTCAAGACTGTAATGTTTAGTAAAGGTGTGGCGAGTACTCCACGTGGATGTAGCACAGATGTCAGCTGCAGAGACATTTCTGAAACAAGCAACAGATGTGGCCATACCACTTGTGAACCGAACTGCACCAGGAACTTCCTTACCGTATTTCCTATAACAGAATGTAATACAAAGTGCTAGCTATTTGGACAAGAACTGTTTCAATACAGGGATGCCCTCTTTCTCGGAGCAAATTAAACAAATAGCTAAGAGGACTTTCTGCAGTCCTTGGTGTGAGCAATATAGTATCTTAGTATTCTATGTACATCCACAGTATGGAGCAATGCTTCACCATGACAGGCATGCTCTGGATAATAAACTGGAAGGTGGATGGTGTGATTTAGTGTAAACTCAGACACCACCTTTGGCAAAAACTTAGGATTAGTATGTAAAGACACTCTGTCTTTATGAAAAGTCAAATAAGGAGGCTCACACATTAGTGCCTACAGCTCTGAAATCCTTTGAGCTGAAGTGATTGCAACTAAGAATAATGCTTTCCATGCTAGAAAACATGAGCCACAACTTACGGCTGGCTGTAAAGGAGTCAAATTAAGTTTCTCAAGCACATACTTGAGGTCCCAAGGTGGGACCAGATTACGAATGGGAGGTTTCAAGTGCAGAATACCTATCAAAAATGTACAGGAGACCCCCAATTGTGCTACTGTACACCCATCAAAAGAGGCATGGAAAGCTAATATAGCTGCCAGATGCACCTTTAGTGAGGAATACTGCAGATCATAGTCTGACAGTGACAGCAAGTATTCCAACACCACATTTACTGGACAGGTGAATGGGTTCATATGTCTGGAAGTGGCCCACATCGTAAAACACTTCCACTTCAGAGATTATGTATGTCTGGTGAAAGGCTTTCTGGCCGTAGCTAGTACATCAACTACTTTAGGTGATACCACAAACCATGCAATTTCTATGTCTTCAGGAGGCAGGCATGCAGGTGTAGGGACTTCATGTCTGGATGGACCAGAGACTCCTTGCCCTGGCACAACAAGCCTCTGTACAAAGGCGGGGTAATGGAGGCTCCACTACTAGTTGTTGGAGTGGATATCATATCTGTCAAGGCCAAAGAGGTGCAATGAGAATGACGGTCACACCCTCCTTCTGCACTTTCAAGTATTAATGGAATGGAGGGAATGCGTACAGAAGTCTTCCTTTACAAGAGAATGCGTTTCACCCAAAAACTCCAGGTCCTGGAGCAAGCAAGCAGAAACAAGGCAGTTCTGCATTGTGTGGGAACGCAAAAAGGTTCAACTCTGGATAACACTACCTTGTGAAGAGGTCGTCTACTACTGAGGTCAGCAATTCCTATTTGTGCATCTTTGACTAACTTGCTTAGTTTGTCTGCTAAGATGTTTTGGACCCCTGGGAGATGCACAGCTGATAAATCCAGGCTGTGTTCCAGCACCCAGTACCACACTCTCCTTGCTTCCTGCCACAGCGGATAGGAATGAGTCCTGCTTTGTTTGTTTATGTACATGTAATGTATAACACTGACATTGTTTGACTGTATTAACCGATGACCCAGAGTCTGATGTTCCTGGAAAGCCTGGAGATTGTATAAGACAGCTCTTATCTTTACAACATTTATGTGCAGTCTGTTTTCCACCTGGGCCATGAATCTTGGGCTAGATAAGGCCCAAGATGTGCTCCCCACCAGGATCCTGAGGCATTCGAGGTGAGAATTTAAGCTGGAGTTGGGAATAGGAATGGAATGCCCCTCAAGAGGTTGCTGTGGTCCATCTATGTCAGTGTTTTGTGTAAACAGAATGTAATGAGTACCTTTTGGTCCAGGTCAGCCATGCATTGATGGCATACCCTGATGGCATCCCACTGCACTCTCAATGTCTGTTGTGGTATCCACATGTATAAATGGGCCAGTAGCAAAGTCACAATGGCCACTGCCATGAGTCTCAGGAAACACAGGAAAGTTCTGGTTGGGATGTAATGACTGCTGTATACCAGTTGTGCTTGAGCTATGAGATGTTCTACCCTGTCCGGGGGGGGTAGAAATGCTGGGTTCTGTTCTGTGTCCAGAACAACACCTATGCACTGCAGCCATAGGCAAGGGATCAGTACTGACTTTGGCATGTTCATTGTAACCCCCAGGTCCTCATACAATTGCCTTATTCAGGAAAGTGTGTGCACAAGTTGGTGCTTGGAACTGGCTTTCAATTGTCAATCATCCAGGTATGGGAGAACATACAGACCTTCACTGCAAAAGGGCTGCTGCCACCACTGTCAAGCATTTGGTAAAGACCCATGGCACAGAAGACAAGCCAAGGAGCAATTCTCTGAACTGGCATGCTCCCCTTCCAGAACAAATCTCAGATATTGTCTGTGATGCTGTCTGATCTTGATATGAAGGTATGCATCGTTCATAGCCAGGAAGCAAATCTAGTCCTGTGGTTGCAATAGGGGAATCAGATTTTGCAGAGAGACCATCCAAAACTTCTTGTATTATATGTACAAGGTTTCTCAGATCTTACACAGGCCCGAGATTTCCTGCCCATCTGGGAATCAGGAAGTATCTGGAGTAGAACCCTTTGCCCTTCCAGTGAGAAGGTACAAGTTCCATGGCACGTCTGGTTAACAAAGCTTGTACCTCTTCCTTCAACACGGACAGATGTCCTGGAGGATAAGTTGAAAGAAACAGAGGATGCTCTTGGGGGGGGGGGGGTTAATAACTTGAAAACATGGCCCTTTGCAATTATCTCCAGGATCCATTCATCTGTGGTACTCTCCCTCCGTTGTGTCAGATAAAGGGAGAAGTGACCCTCCCTCATCACCTTCTGAGGCTGAAGTGGTGTGGGAGGGAGTCCGAAACAAGTCATGCTGCTGGTAGGGGCAGAGACACTTACTCTGGATATTTTGGAATGGGCTTCTGGGGAGGGGGATCTGACAAGACTCCACCACCCTTACCTCAGCCTTGCTAATGGTGGGCTTGATGGCCACCTCTAACAGCAGGCTGACGAAAGAATCCCTTGCCACAACTACCAGGTGTGGGATATAGGGATTTGACTGACCTTAAGGTCATTTTAGAGACTTGAACGCCTCTTAATACCTCTTCCACATGGTATCAAAACAGTTTAGTGTCTCTAAAAGGATTCAGAACTGTTTGCTGGCACCGGCCTGGTGGTGCTGAGGGTTGAGGTGCTGGACACCACACCTCATACCACACCGGCGACCCGGTTCGGCAGCGGACTCGGATCGATGGGGGTTGGTCGGTCGGGAGAAGGATTGAGCGCCCAATGGCTGCTCTCCTTCTCCGGGGAAGGGGGACCGCTCTCTCCGCTGCGATACCGCCACCTGTTGGGGGAACCTCAGGGTGGTCAGTGCAGCTGAGAGGCACTCTATGCAAGGGTAGACATTGGCAGAGGACCGGCTTTGATGTGCGTCTCCACGCACACCGGCAGCCTAGTTCCTCATGGCACGCCAACATCGTGGATCCACCAGAACACCGGAAAATCCCTGCCCTGATCTAGGTGACGAGCCTCAGCGTTGGCTCCAGGCAGCTACCGAGAAGCAGACTCCGCTGTGTGTGCTCCCAACAATGCTCATGAGGAGATGTAGGGGATCTCCGCCGCCCTGCCCGGAGGGTAATCCGAGGCCCTGAAGGTACGAAGGTAGCGTTAGCACTCTAGGGGCAGACTCCTTGGGGATGTAAATTGGGACCTACGAGGGGAGCTCTAAGAAAGGGATCAGTGGCAGCAGTAAGAGGATAAAGAAATAGTAAAAAAAAAAAAAAACTGTTTGCTGCACATCAGTTGCAAACCCAGCCACCCTAATCCAAGAATACCTTCTCATGCAAAGACCAGTGGCTTCTACCCTGGCAGATGCATCTGAAACATCATATACTGAGTGTAGCAGATATTTGCTTGCTTCAGCTCCTGAATTCAGATTTATTTTTAAAGGAATTTTCCAATCTAGACATCTGGGCTTCATAGTCCAATAACTTATGGCAGCGCTAGCCAATTGCTTGATTTACATAAAGGATTTGCCCACCCTCATTAATAACGTAGACATAAAACTGTACACAGACGATACCCGTCTTAATAGGTAAAACAGCCACCATTAAAGATCTGGAACACACTTTACAGTCAGACTTCAATAGTTTAGAAATGGTTCGATAACTCAACTATGGTCCTGAGTATGAAGAAAACCCAGCTGATACTGTTCAGGAACAACAGGGTGAGAAATAACGCAGATCTGGATCTAAACATTAGGACAATAATTGGTCAAACATTACCTAGTGTCAAGGAATACAAATACCTTGAGGTTATGATAGATGAAGCACTAAAATATGACACACATAAATAACACTATTAATAAAGTGAATGAAATGAATCTTGGATTAGATAAGGGCCAATATGTGCTCTCCACCAGGACCCTTAGGCATTCGAGGTGAGAATCTCAGTTGGAGTTGGGAATAGGAATGGAATGCCCTTCAAGAGGTTGCTGCAGTCCATCCACAGCAGTGTTTTGCGTAAACAGAATGTAATGAGTACCTTTTGTTCCGGGTCAGACATGAATTGATGGCGAACTCTGATGGCAGCCCACTGCACTCTCAGTGTCCATTGTGGTATCCACATGTATAAGTGGGCCAGTGGCAAAGTCACAATGGCCACTGCCATGAGTCTCAGGAGACACAGAAAAGTTCTGGTTGGGATGTAATGACTGCTGTATACCAGCTGTGCTTCAGCTATGAGATGTTCTGCCCTGTCTGAGGGTAGAAATGCTTGGCCCTGTTCTGTGTCCAGAACAACACCTATACACTGCAGCCGTAGGTAAGAGATCAGTACTGACTTTGGCATGTTCACTGTAACCCCAGGTCCTGGCTTTTGACTGCCAATCATTAAGGTATGGGAGGACATACAGATCTTCTCTGCGAAGGGCTGCTTCCACCACTGTCAAGCATTTGGTAAAGACCCATGGCACAGAAGACATGCCAAGAGCAATTCTGTGAACTGGAGTGCTCCCCTTCCAGGACAAATCTCAGATATTGTGTGTGATCCTGTCTGATCTTGATATGAAGGTATGCATCGTTCACAGCCAGGGAGCAAATCTAATCCTGTGTTTGCAATAGGGGAATCAGATTTTGCAGACAGACCATCCAAAACTTCTTGTATTCTATGTAGAAGGTTTCTCAGATCTTACACAGGCCTGAGATCTCCTACCCATGTGGGGATCAGGAAGTATCTGGAGTAGAACCCTTTGCTCTTCTGGTGAGAAGGTAAAACTTCTATGGCATGTCTGGTTAACAAAGCTTGTACCTCTTCCTTCAACACGGACAGATGTTCTGGAGGATAAGTTGAAAGAAACAGAGGATGCTCTGGGGTGGGAGGGGGGTTTCTAATAACTTGAAAACATGGCCCTTTGCAATTATCTCCAGGATCCATTCATCTGTGGTACTCTCCCTCCATTGCGTCAGATAAAGGGAGACGCGACCCCCCCACCACCACCACCTCCTGCGGCTGAAGTGGTGTGGGAGTGAGTCCGACACAAGTCATGCTGCTGGTGGAGGCAGAGACACTGCTGCTTTGGAATGGGCTTCTGGGGAGGGGGATCTGGCAAGGCTCCACCACCCTTACCTCAGCCTTGCTAATGGTGGGCTTGACAGCCATCTCTGACAGCAGGCTGACAAAAAGATCCCTTGCCACAACCCCTACCAGGTGTAGGATACAGAGTTTTGAGGTCGGAATCTCAGTTGAAGTTGGGAATAGGAATGGAATGCCCTTCAAGAGGTTGCTGTGGTCCATCCACACCAGTGTTTTGCGTAAACAGATTGTAATGAGTACCTTTTGTTCCGGGTCAGCCATGAATTGATGGCATACTCTGATGGCAGCCCACTACACTCTTAATGTCCATTGTGGTATTCACATGTATAAGTGGGCCAGTGGCAAACTCACAATGGCAACTGCCATGAGTCTCAGGAGACACAGGAAAGTTCTGCTTGGGACATAATGACTGCTGTACACCACCTGTGCTTGAGCTATGAGATATTCTGCTTTGTCCAGGGGTAGAAATGCTTGGCCCTGTTCTGTGTCCAGAACAACACCTATACACTGCAGCTGTAGGCAAGGGATCAGTACTGACTTTGGCATGTTCACTGTAATCCCCAGGTCCTCAAACAATTGTCTTGTTCAGGAAAGTGTGTGCATGAGCTGGTTTCTGGAACTGGCTTTCAACTGTCAATCATCCAGGTATGTGAGGACATACAGATCTTCTCTGCGAAGGGCTGCTGCCACCACTGTCAAGCATTTGGTAAAGACCCATGGCACAGAAGACAAGCCAAGGGGCAAGTCTCGAACTGGAATGCTTCCCTTCCAAGACAAATCTCAGATATTGTCTGTGATGCTGTCTGATCTTGATATGAAGGTATGCATCGTTCATAGCCAGGGAGCAAATCTAGTCCTAAGGTTGCAATAGGGGAATCAGATTTTGCAGAGAGACCATCCAAAACTTCTTGTATTCTATGTAGAAGGTTTCTCAGATCTTACACAGGCCTGAGATCTCCTGCACATCTGGGGATCAGGAAGTATCTCGAGTAGAACCCTTTACCCTTCTGGTGAGAAGGTACAAGTTCTGTGGCACATTTGGTTAACAAAGCTTATGAAATGGGCACCAAAATATAAGGAATTTCATTGGGCAATACCTGTGTGATAAAGTGTCTAACGCACAGGTACAAGGTCCAGCAATGCCCAGTGGGCACTGATATTGGTAAAGCTGCCCAGTTGGAATGTTCATAAAAGCTAAAGCAGCCATCCTGTTTTGCCCACCTAAATTTCGCTGGCTGTCCTTATCGGCTGGCAATTACAGGTGCTCAATACTTCCCTCCTTTAGGCTCTTAGTTTTTGTAGTTTTTTTTTTACATGGATGCAGGTAGCACATTTAAAAAAAAAAACTGTCATGCCCTGTTCTCTCCTCACTCACTTGCATGATCGCTCGGCCGCCCACACACTCTCTTGCTCTGTGTCCCTATCGTAGGCTGACTTGTCAACTGCTGTCAACTTTCCTCACCTCAAAGTCTCGTAATCTTTCTATTATTCAAAAAAACTGTGCTTTACGTTGTCTGTTTAGCAACCTCAGCTCACCTTCTGCTTTGCTGTTCCTCACTTGACATTTGCTCCCATTTTCATTCACTTGCTCGCTCTCCCAACCCGTCGCTTACTCGAGTCTCTGCATCCTCATTTTCAGCTGAGTAGTACTTAATAGGTTGCTGCCCATTTCTTAATACGTCTTACCATAACTTAGAACAATTCTAAAAGAAGACAGCATACCTTCCTGTTCAAACTAAATGAAGTAAGACTACTGGGGGGGAAGGGGTAGTGCCATAACAGCTACACATAAGGATGCCCTAGCAGCTCAAAAGTCCTCAAGCCAAAAAAAAAAAAAAAAACAGGCGGAGGAACTATTTTACTAAAAATTAAGACAAACGTAAGTGTTTTACTACTAAATATTATGCATTTTAGTTATGACATACATCTGTATTTTAGATAACCATTTCGTAAGTGCAATAATACGCTCCAGGATGTGCGTTAGATATTTTAACACGGCTAGGAGGCTGGACGCACTCGGCTGGTGGCCTTATGCCTTACTACTCCTCCTAGCCGTTTGTTAAAGTGTCTACCACATACCCTGTCATGCCTTATTGCTTACTTGTACCTCTTCCTTCAACAGGGACAGCTGTCCTGGAGGATAAGCTGAAAGAAACAGAGGATGCTTGGGGGGGTGTTCTAATAATTCAAAAACATGGCGCTTTGCAATTATTTCCAGGATCCATTGATCTGTGGTAATCTCCCTCCATTGTGTCAGATAAAGGGAGAAGCAACCCCCCACTACCACCTCCTGAGTCCGATGTGGTGTGGGAGGAAGTCCGACACAAGTCATGCTGCTGGTGGGGGCAGAGACACTGCTGATTTGGAATGGGCTTCTGGGGAAGGGGATCTGGCAAGGCTCCACCACCCTTACCTCAGCCCTGCCAATGGTGGGCTTGACAGCCACATCTGACAGCAGGCTGACGAAAGGATCCCCTGCCACAACCCCCTACCAGGTGTGGGATACAGGGATTTGACTAACCTTAATGTCATTTTAGAGACTTGAAGACCTCTTAATACCTCTTCCACATGGTATCAAAACAGTTTAGTGCCTCTAAAAGGATTCAAAACTGTTTGCTGCACATCAGTTGCAAACTCAGCCACCCTAATCTAAGAATACCTTCTCATGCAAATACTGGTAGCTTCTGCCCTGGCAGATGCATCTGAAACATCATATACTGAGTGTAGCAGATATTTGATTACTTCAGCTCCTGAATTCAGATTTATTTTTAAAGGAATTTTCAAATCTACACATCTGGACTTCATAGCCCAATACTGTATGGCAGCGTTAGCCAATTGCTTAATTTATGTAAACGATTTTCCTACCCACATTAATAACGTAGACATAAAACTGTATGTAGACAATACCGTTTTAATAGGCAAAACAGCCTCAGTTAAAGATCTGGAACACACTTTACAGTCAGACTTCAATAGTTTACAGAAATGGTTCGATAACTAAACCATGGTCCTGAGTATGAAGAAAACCCAGGTGATGCTGTTCAGGAACAACAGGGTGAGGAAAAAAAGCAGATCTAGATCTAAACATTAGGACAATAATTGGTCAAACATTAACTAGTGTCATGGAATACAAATACCTTGGGGTTATGATAGACGAAGCACTAAAATATAACTCACATAAATAACACTATTAATAAAGTGAGTGAAATTAATCTTGGGTTAGATAAGGGCCAAGATGTGCTTCCCACCAGGACCCTGAGGCATTCAAGGTGAGAATCTCAGTTGGAGTTCAGAATAGGAATGGAATGCCCCTCAAGAAGTTGCTACAGTCCATTAATGCCAGCGTTTTGCATAAACAGAACGTAATGAGTACCTTTTGGTCCAGGTCAGCCATGCATTGATGGCATACCCTGATGACATCATAGACATAAAAACATAGACTTGGACGGCAGATAAGGACCGCTTGGCCCATCTAGTCTGCCCATTTCCCTACCTACAGGATAGGCCGCAGATCCTAGTTAACCAACAGCCTATTTCTTCCCACCCCCCACAAGAATTGCCTTATGTCTGTCCCATGCATTCTTGAATTCTCCCACAGTTTTAGACCCCACAACCTCCTCAGGAAGGCTGTTCCATGCATCCACTACCCTCTCTGTGAAATAATACTTCCTCACATTGCCCCTGACCGTCCCCCTCTATCTTTAAATTGTGTCCCTTGTTCTTGCACGTCTCTTTTTCTGAAAGATGCTACCCTCTTGGACTTTGTTGATTCCACTGAGGTACTTAAAAGTTTCTATCATGTCCCCCCTCTCCCTTCTTTCCTCAAGGGTATACATGTTAAGCTCCTTTAGTCTCTCCTCATACGGCTTCTCTTGCAGACCCTGCACCATTTTAGTTGCCCTCCTCTGGACTGCCTCTATCCTGTCTATGTCCTTGTGGAGATGGGGTCTCCAGAACTGGACACAGTACTCCAGATGGGGTCTCACCAACTGTCTGTACAGAGGGATAACAACTTCCTGTCTTCTGCTGCTGATGCCTTTCCCTATGCATCCCAGTATACCCCCAGCCTTCCCTACATACCACTGCACTCTCAATGTCGTTGTGGTATCCACATGTATAAGGGGGCCAGTGGCAACATCACAATGGCCACTGCCATGAGTCTCAGAAGACACAGAAAAGTTCTGCTTGGGACATAATGACTGTGAACACCAACTGTGCTTGAGCTATGAGATGTTCTGCTCTGTCAGGGGGTAGAAATGCTTGGCCCTGTTCTGTGTACAGAACAACACCTATACACTGCAGCCGTAGGCAAGGATCAGTACTGACTTTGGCATGTTCACTGTAACCCCCAGGTCCTCAAACAATTGCCTTGTTCAGGAAAGTGTGTGCATGAGCTGGTTGCTGGAACTGGCTTTCAACTATCAATCATCCAGGTATGGGAGGACATGCAGATCTTCAATGCGAAGGGCTGCTGCCACCACTGTCAAGCATTTGGTAAAGACCCATGGCACAGAAGACAAGCCAAGGGGCAATTCTCTGAACTGTAGTGCTCCCCTTCCAGGAAAAATCTCAGATATTGTCTGTGATCCTGTCTGATCTTAATATGACGGTATACATCGTTCATAGCCAGGGAGCAAATCTAGTCCTGTGGTTGCAATAGGGGAATCAGATTTTGCAGAGAGACCATCCAAAACTTCTTGTATTCTATGTAGAAGGTTTCTCAGATCTTACACAGGCCTGAGATCTCCTGCTCATCTGGGGATCAGGAAGCATCTGGAGTACAACCCTTTACCCTTCAGGTGAGAAGGTACAAGTTCTATGGCATGTCTGGTTAACAAAGCTTATGAAATGGGCACCAAAATATAAGGAATTTCATTGGGCAATACCTGTTGTGATAAAGTGTCTAACGCACAGGAACAAGGTTCAGCAATGCCCAGTGGGCACTGATATTGGTAAAGCTGCCCAGTTGGAATGTTCATAAAAGCTAAGGCAGCCATCTTGTTTTGCCCACCTAAATTTTGCTGGCTGTCTTTATCGGCTGCCAATTACAGGTGCTCAATACTTCCCTCCTTTAGGCTCTTAGTTTTTGTAGAGTTTTTTTACATGGATGCAGGCAGCACATTTAAAAAAAAAACAACAGTCATGCTCTGTTCTCTCCTCATCCACTCACCTGATCGCTCGTCCGCCCGCACACTCCCTCGCTCAGTGTCCTTATTGTAGGCTGACTTGTCAACTGCTGTCAACTTCCCTCACCTCATAAAGTCTCGTAATCTTTCTGTTATTCAAAAAGACTGTGCTTAACATTGTCTGTTTAGCAACCTCAGCTCACCTTGTGCTGTGCTGTTCCTCACTTGAGATTTGCTCCCGTTTTCATTTGCCTGCTCGTTCTCCATTCCCACCACTTCCTCGAGTCACTGCATCCTTATTTTCGGCTGAGTAGTACTTATTAGGTTGTTGCCCATTTCATATACATCTTACCATAACTTAGAGCAATTCTAAAAGAAGACAGCATAGCTTCCTGTTCAAACTAAATGAAGTAAGACTACGGGGGGGGGGTAGTGCCAAAACAGCTACAAGTAAGGGTGCCCTAGCAGCTATGAGATCTTCTGCCCTGTCTGGGGGTAGAAATACTTGGCTCTGTTCTGTCTCCAGAACAACACCTATACACTGCAGACATAGGCAAGAGATCAGTACTGACTTTGGCATGTTCACTGTAACCCCCAGGTCCTCAAACAACTGCATTGTTCAGTAAAGTGTGTGTGCATGAGCTGGTTCCTGGAACTGGCTTTCAACTGTCAATCATCCAGGTATGGGAGGACATACAGATCTTCTCTGCGAAGGGCTGCTGCCACCACTGTCAAGCATTTGGTAAAGACCCATGGCACAGAAGACAAGCCAAGGAGCAATTCTCTGAACTGGCGTGCTCCCCTTCCAGAACAAATCTGAGATATTGTCTGTGATGCTGTCTGATCTTGATATGAAGGTATGCATCGTTCATAGCCAGGGAGCAAATCTAGTCCTGTGTTTGCAATAGGGGAATCAGATTTTGCAGAGAGACCATCCAAAACTTCTTGTATTCTATGTAGAAGGTTTCTCAGATCTTACACAGGCCTGAGATCTCCTATCCATCTGGGGATCAGGAAGTATCTGGAGTAGAACCCTTTGCTCTTCTGGTGAGAAGGTACAAGTTCTATAGCACGTCTGGTTAACACAGCTTGTACCTCTTCCTTCAACAGGGACAGATGTCCTGGAGGATAGGCCGAAAGAAACAGAGGATGCTGGGGGGGGGGGGATTGTAATAACTTGAAAACATGGCCCTTTGCAATTATCTCCAGAATCCATTCATCTGTGGTAAACTCCCTCCACTGTGTCAGATAAAGGGAGACGTGACCCCCCCCCACCATCACCACCTCCTGCGGCTGAAGTGGTGTGGGAGGGAGTCCGACACAAGTCATGCTGCTGCTGGTGGGGGCAGAAACACTTGCTCTGGATGCTTTGGAATGGGCTTCTGGGGAGGGGGATCTGGCAAGGCTCCACCACCCTTACCTCAGCCTTGCTAATGGTGGGATTGACAGCCACCTCTGACAGCAGGCTGACAAAAGGATCCCTTGCCACAACCCCCTACCAGGTGTAGGATACAGGGATTTGACTGACCTTAAGGTCATTTTAGAGACTTGCAGGCCTCTTAACACCTCTTCCACATGGTATCAAAACAGTTTAGTGCCTCTAAAAGGATTCAAAACTGTTTACTGCACATCAGTTGCAAACTCAGCCACCCTAATCCAAGAATAGCTTCTCATGCAAATACCAGTAGCTTCTGCCCTGGCAGGTGCATCTGAAACATCATGTACTGAGTGTAGCAGATATTTGATTACTTCAGCTCCTGAATTCAGATTTATTTTTAAATGAATTTTCCAATCTAGACATCTGGGTGTCATAGCCCAATACCTTATGACAGCACTAGCCAATTGCTTGATTTATGTAAATGATTTGCCCACCCACATTAATAACGTAGACATAAAACTGTATGCAGACGATACCGTTTTAATAGGTAAAACAGCCTCCATTAAAGATCTGGAACACACTTTACAGTCAGACTTCAATAGTTTGCCGGCCCGGTGGCGCTGAGGGTTGAGGCTCTGGACGCCACACCTCACGTCACACCGGTGACCTGGGTTCCGGAACAGCCCTGGGTGGCTGGGGGTCAGCAGGGGAGGGAAGAGATTGAGCATCCAGAGGACTGCTATCTCTTCCCGGGGAGGGTTAGGGTAGCGACTCGCTCCACGAGTGCCCTCTGGCAGAGGCTAGGGGGTAGCCGAATGTAGCGTTGCAGGAGTATGCCAGGGGTGGAGCCACGGCATGCATTGCCTCAGTAGCTGGGCTCCACAGGGGACGTAGTGCAAAATAAAGAAAAAAAAAAAAACACTGCCTCTGATAGGTGAAAGCACCTCCCTTCACGGACCACACTCCTAATCATGGGCTCAGTCCTCAAACTATCCCCCGCCTCTCCGGCCCGGTAACTCAATACTTGGAGAAAGAGTGCCCTAGGTGGTGGCAGCCCTTCCCCGGAGGGTAGACCCAGGGGATGCCCGGTGCTGGAGAGGAGCCTGTGACTTCCAAGCCACGTGGGGAGGTAAAGTCTGTGATCTAGGAGGTGCCCAAGAGAGTTCAGAGGTGAGTGGTGCACAAATAGAATTCAAAAAAATAAATACTTCAATAGTTTACAGAAATGGTTTGATAACTCAACCATGGTTCTGAGTATGAAGAAAACCCAGCTGATCAAAACAGTTTAGTGCCTCTAAAAGGATTCAAAACTGTTTGCTGCACATCAGCTGTAATCCAGCCACCCTATTCCAAGAATACCTTCTCATGCAAATACCAGTGGCCTCTGCCCTGGCAGATGCATCTGAAACATCATATACTGAGTGTAGCAGATATTTCCTTACTTCAGCTCCTGAATTCAGATTTATTTTTAAAGGAATTTCCCAATCTAGACATCTGGGCTTCATAGCCCAATACCTTATGGCAGCGCTAGCCAATTGCTTGATTTACGTTAGCAATTTTTCCTCCCACATTAATAAGGTAGACATAAAACTGTACGCAGACGATACCATCTTAATAGGTAAAGCAGCCTCCATTAAAGATCTGGAACACACTTTACAGTCAGACTTCAGTAGTTTACAGAAATGATTCGATAACTCAACCATGGTCCTGAGTATGAAGAAAACCCAGGTGATGCTGTTCAGGAACAGGGTGAGAAATAATGCAGATCTGGATCTAAACATTAGGACAATAATTAGTCAAACATTAACTAGTGTCAAGGAATACAAATACCTTGGGGTTATGATAGACGAAGCACTAAAATATGACACACATAAATAACACTATTAATAAAGTAAACAAGCGTCTGGGAGCACTAAGAAGCCTATTTCATTGCCAAAGTCACTAGGAAAACAATAGTGACACAACTCTTACTACCAAAACTAGAGTACAGTAACCTAGCTTTCCAGCATGCTGCCCATATGACATTTAAAAAGTTAGACAGAACATACAATAGCCTAGCAAGATTTGTACTAGGTTGTGATTACAATCGACATCACTGTTCAATGTACACACATCTACAGCGGGATTCGCTAGAACTCAGGCAAGAAAAGGCAGGAGCCTTAACCGCTTACAAATTGTACAAGGATCCCACTAACCTACTGGAAACTAGGAAGGGGAAACCAGTACTCATGCACATAACCTAAGGGAGATAAAAAACAGGAGAGCTGTTTTACCAAGAATATCAAACTCCTATGGAAAAATGAATTCAGAAGGGTGGGCTGCAAACCAATGGAATAAACTATCCCCAGAGATTAGGAAGGCGCCTACTGTGAAAGTATTTAAACTTTTGTTAAATAATTATCTGCTTGGCATCTGCACTAGTCACTTAATGTTACAGCTTCATCTTGTACACTTCAGCTGCACACTACATATATGATAGTGTTAGTTTGTTACACTGTCACTCTGTAACCTCTTGTTTTCATCTTTATATGAAACTTTGTATCTAAGCAGGACAACTGTTGTCAACAGGGATGCAAAGTCCTAACAGTTCTATCCAGTTGAAGAATAAAGATTTTTGCTGTATAAAAGTATAATTTCTAACTGTGTCCTTTTAGGTAGGGAAGGGATCATAACTGTAGCCGAACCCATTGCTAGCCGATCCCTTCCACTTCCCGGTCTGCCAGCTACGCCCCGCGCTCAGGCGTTTGTGATATCTGAGCAGGAAGGTGTGTGTGTGTGTGGGGGCGCCCCTTCCTGATCTTAAGGGACATTTTTTTATGCCTTTTTACATAAGTTTAAGCAATCATAAAAGGAAAATGACAGCCACCACTCAACTAATAGGGGCCCTATTAGTTGAGCAGTGGCTTTCATTTTCCTGTAAGATTGCTTAAACTTACGTAAAAAGGCATTGAAAAAAATGTCCCCATAGACTAGTACGGGGCACGCCCATGCGCTCTTCCTGCTTAAGTCACAAAATATCTGAGCACAGGGCTGGCAGACCAGGAAGTGGAAGGGATCAGCTGCCCATGGGTTCTGCTGCAGTTACAATCCCTTCCCAACTTAAAAGGACACAGTTAGAAACTATACTTTTGGCAGCAATTGGCTAACACTGCCATAAGGTATTGGGGCTATGAAACCCAAACAGATTTTCCAAAAGGTTAGAAATTCACTTTAAGTAATTCATTCTTGGCATTTCCTTCTGGAAGTCATGAGCTGCAACTTTGACAGCCTTCCACAGGCTATCTTGATACTTGATCATGGGGGCCTGGTAGTTAGCAATACACAGGCCTAGTGCATCAGAGATGTATGGTCGCTTGGCCGTTACATCAAGCCTCCTGGATTCCTTATCAAGGCGCAGGGTGCTCATATGTTTTGGTGCCCTGACTCTATGATGGGCTGCCATTATGACTACAGAATTTGTTTCAGGCTGGTTGGCATATTAAGGCTTAGCAGTAGGGCTAGAGTACTTGTCAGCCTTTCTGGGTACAGCTGGTATAGTATTTGGCCTGTATCATGCAGCAAATGTTGCATCCTCAATGCAGGGTAAATTGGAAGAAAAATGATGGGTGGAGCACATGGCACCTCCAAAAAGTCCATCAAATTCTTTTTGGTGGAATCCTCTTCTTCTATAGCAAACCCCAATGCACTCTGCATTTGCTGCATCGTAGTTTGGAAGGTAGGGTCTTCAGGAGGAGATCTGGGTGTATACACCGCAGAATCCTCACTAAAAGAACATACTGTGGAGCTAGGATGTGAAGCATAATGTTCTTCTCCATAACCCACATCCTCTTCATAATCCTCCTCCTCCTCCTCCTCCATTATGAGGTCTGGATTACAGTATATTCTTTCTCGTCATTGGCGTCCTTGTCAACAATGGGAATGGAAGACCTCGCTTGCGATGCTGGAGGCTGCTGCTCAGAAGGTACTTGCTGTGTACCAGCTGATGATGTCGATGGGGCCTGCTAAGCAGGAATCCCCGTTGAAAGCAGTACATGCTGCATAGGCAATCCTGGAAGTATGCGCTGTATCACATCTGAAAACGATGGCAGTACTGCCTGTGCATTGACGACACCCTGGCCAGAGGCCATGACTGCTGTAGTCAGTGACCAGCCTGGACATATTGATGACGGTGATGTACCAGGTAGGTATGGTAGTGCCAAAGCCAAGCTCTGACCTTGGTGTCTAGTCAACGGTCTGGGGAGGAGGGGGGCTGGTTTCATGATGCAGACTGAGTACCTGCAAACCGCAATGGCAACCTAGACCTCACCAGGGAATCAGATCTGTCCTTATTCTGATGCTTATGCTTATGTCCCGATGATGATCTGCCTTTTTCATTGTCTTTTTACTTTGACGACTGCAAATCGGTCAATGGGGTTGGTGACGCAGATTTCTGACTCTGGGCTTTTTCAATGGCCACTAGAGCTTTTTCTAATAAAAACTTCTCCAGTGCCTTTATTCTGTGTTGCCTGTTTGCTTGATTAAAGGCCTGGCAAATCTCACAAGTCCTACCATTGTGAGAGAGGCCTAAACAGAAGAAGACACACTTTGTGTGCGTCATCCTTATAAATCTTTTCTCTGCACCTGCAGTACCAGAATAATGTTGTCGGTTTTGGCAGTATGCAGAGTCAGTGATATCACTAAAAAATTAGTGATTACTATCAGAATAATAAACGACAACTGCTAGCTGGTCAGTGTTTCCATGGCAGGTCTGACAAGTACACTCGATGGTGGGAAAAGAACTGAGGAGAGATGGGGCTGCCCACGTTTACATAGACGCTGACGTGTGATGTTGTCATGGGCAGCCCCAGGCTAGCAAACATTTCCATGTGGTCCTAGTGCTGATTCGGCTACAGTTCCAAAAGTATGGCCTAAGGGAAGAGATATCCTCAAAGAAGATCTACTGGAGTTGCACTTCTTCTTCAAAAAAAAAAGTCAGCAGTAAAACAGTGAGGAAAAGTACTTTCTATAAACCAGCCATTTATTGACATTTTCTCAGTTCAGTTAAATGTCAGAAAGCTGCATCAGTTTATATTTATGTAGAAATTTTCAAATTGGGATGACCTACTGTAAAAAGTCCTATTTTTCAAGAGGGCCTCACACTGTTATTTTATTTAAATATGCATTACTCAACATCTCAAGCATTTAAAAAAAAGCTGATGAGGTAAAATACCACGCACTAGGAAGAAAAAAATTACTCACTGTAGTAATGTTGTTTCTTTCAAGGTGTCCTTGAGCATCAGTAACAGTAGCAGTAAGCTGGCTAGATTGAGCTGCCTCAGAGGTGGAAATTATGGTAATGAGTTAAATTAATTAGCCAATCAGAAGAGAGTTAGAGGGTGTGCTGAGTGGAGCTTGCCCAGAGGACACCAGCATTTTTTCAAAGCTATGATGGGAAAATGCCCATATGAAGGCTGTCCTAACAGACTTTAAAAACTATGTAAAACATGAAAAAAACATACAAGTAATAAGAAGAGAAAATTGCTTTAAAAGCAATTCAAAACTATAGAAACACAGAAGTTGACAGCAGATAAGGACCGCAAGGCCCATCTGGTCTGCCCAATTCTTTTTCTACCTTATAAATGTGCCATCGGCCTTTGCTCTGTCAATGGCCTATCTATTCATACTTATCTGTATTGCTCCCTTATGCCTATCCCATGCCTGTTTGAAGCCCTGCACTGTATTCATATCCACCACTTCCTGAGTTAGGCCATTCCATGCATCCACTACCCTTTCTGTGAAAAAGAACTTCCTCACATTACCCCTTAATCGGCCTCCCTCTAATCTCATGCTGTGTCCTCTTGTCCTGCTATTTTTCTTATATTGAAACATGTTAGACTCTTTCACCTTGTTAATGCCCTTAAAGTGTTTGAATGTTTTGATCATATCACCTCTCTGCCTCCTTTGCTCTAGGATATACATACTGTATTGAGCTCTGTTAATCTGTCCTCATATGTTTTCTGATGCAGTCCTTGCACCATTTTGGTTGCCCTTCTCTGGACTGCTTCAATTTGGTTAATGTCCTTGTGAAAGTGTAGCCTCCAGTACTGCACGCAGTACTCCAGATGGGGCCTAACCAGTGTCTTGTAAAGAGGGATTATTACCTCCCTCTTCCAACTTGTGATACTCCTACTAATACACCCTAACATCTCCCTAGCCTTACCTACTGCTTTGGTGGTCTGCTTGGATGACTTCAGGTCATCGGTGATGATGATGCCCAAGTCTCTTTCTTCCCTTGTGACTGCCAGCAACTCCCCTCCCAGCCTATAGGTGGCTTCAGTGTTTCTTCCTATGTACATGATCTTGCACTTCTTGCATTAAACCCCAGCTGCCACTCTTCTGACCATTTTGTTAGTTTATCCAGATCTCTTCTCATTCTGCCCACCCCATCTGGATCATCTACTCTGTTGCAGATCTTGGTGTCATCTGCAAACAGACAAACCTTACCCTCCAGTCCATCTGCAATGTCACTGATGAAGATATTGAAGAGGACTGATCCCTGAGGTACCCCACTTGTGACCTGCATCTCTTCTGACTGTATACCGTTTACCACCACTCTCTGTTTTCTGCCTGTCAACCAGTTTGCCACCCAGTTGTCCAAATTCTGACCCACCCTGAGCCTTCCCAGCTTATTAATCAATCTTCTATGTGGAACAGTATCGAAGGTTTTGCTAAAGTCAAGGTAGGCGACATTAACTGCTCCGCCTTGGTCCACCACTCTGGTTACCCAGTCAAAGAAATCTGAGATTAGTTTGACAGGACTTTCCTTTTGTAAACTCATGCTGTCTTGGATCCTCTGCTCCTGTGGATTCCAGGTGTTGCACTATCCTTTCCTTAAGGAGTGCCTCCATAATCTTGCCCACTACTGAGGTAAGACTGACTGGTCTGTAGTTCCCTGCCTCCTTCCTGCTACCACTCTTGTGGAGCGGGATCACATGAGCCCTTCTCCAGTATTCTGGGACCTCTTCTGTGCTCAGAGACTCACTAAACAGTTCTGATAATGGCTCTGCTAGTTCCACCCTTAGCTCCTTTAGTACCCTGGGATGTATGCCATCAGGTCCCATTGCCTGAACAAATTTGGCAAAAAAACAACAAAAAACAAACAAACATAGGAAGCAGAGTCCTCTTCAGTTAGGTTAAAAAGGAAGGAAGGGTGGGAGGTTACTGATACTAAAGGACAACTTGGAAGAAACAATATTACTACAGTGAGTAATTTTTTCTTCTCACCCCAGGAGTCCTTTAGCATCAGTAACAGTAGCAGAGTACAAAGCAGTGCAGTTGGAAGGCGGGAACAGAACCTACTTAGGAAAGAGGCTCTGCAGGATCGCTCTACCAAATTTGGCATCAGATCTAGACTGTACATCCAGGCAATAATTCTTTGTGAATGTGTGTACAGTTTTCCAGGTGGCAGCTTTGCAGACATCAAGTAAGGGCATATCCCATGCTGCTGCCACTGTGGCAGCAGTCACCCTAGTGGAACGGGCACCAAGGCTCTGAGGAGGCTGTTTACTAGCCTTGTCATAGTAAAACTGAGAGCAGGAGACTATTCAGTGAGAGATAATTCTCTTGGTGGCTGGTTTTCCTCTGCCTATCTCACCATAGGTGAGGAAAACTTGTGTAGTAGAGTCCCTGAACTGCTTGGTGTGCACCAGATAGTAAGACAGGGCTATTTTAACATCCAAACTATGAAGCTTGCATTCCCCTGGAGTGGATTTGTCAAAAAAAATACAGGAAATGTAATGGACGGATTAAGGTGGAACTCAGAGACCACCTTGGGGAGGAATTTTCTGTTTGTTCTGAGCTCTACTTTATCCCTATGAGGGATGATGTAGTTTGGCTCAGTACATAGTGCCTGAAGTTCTGAAATCCTTCTTGCAGAAGTAATGGCTACTAGGAAAACTGTCTTCCAGGTGACATATTTCAAATGAGCAGTGGCCATGGGCTCAAATGGAGGCTCCATGAGCTTGGCAATGCAGAGATTCAGGTCCCAAGGGGGAACTGGTTCCTGTATTGGGGCTGGAGATGGAGCAGGCCTTTGAAAAACTTTAGGAAAATAGGCTGTGAAGTAACTGATCTGTCCTTTCCAGTGGAAAGGTATGCTATGATAGCAGCCAGGTGCACCTTTAGGGATGAAGCCCTAAGGCCTGAGGCCTGCAGGTATACCAGGTAGTTCAAAAGACTAGGAGCTGCATCTTTAAGAGGATTTATTCATTTTCCTTTACAGCAGAAAGAAAATCTTTTCCACTTAGCTGCATAGGTTTTCTTGGTACTTGACTTTTTGGCCATAGGAAGGATTTTCAGGACCTGTTCTGAGTATTGGGAGTCTGGGAACTCTAACTCCTCAAGAACCAGGCCTTAAGGTGAAGAGATTCCAGATCGGGATACTGTAGGGTACCCCTGTCTGTGGTAGAGTTAGGAGAGTGTGACTCAGAGGAAGCCGAATAGGCTTCTTGTGAGACAGGGCTAGCAAGAGGGGGAACCAAGGTTGTCTTGGCCAGTCTGGGGCTACTAGAATCACAGTTGCTGAATGGTCTCTCAGCTTTGGCAGTACCCTGTGGATCAGAGGAAAAGGAGGGAAGACATAGAGAAACTTCACTATCCAATCCAAGGTAAGGGCATCTGCTGGAAGGGTGCCCAATGCTGGGGGCCTGCAGCAGTACAGAAGAAGTTGACGGTTGAGGTGAGATGCAAACAGATCTATTTCTGGGATGCCCCACCTCCTGAACACTGTGGCAAGAACTTACTTGTTCAGTGTCCATTCATTGTGGCCTTGGCTGATGTGGCTCAAAGCATCTGCCAGTGTGTTGTCCTTGCCCAAGAGATGTATGGCTGAGAGGCTTATGTCCAGTGAATAGGCTAGGGACCAGATTCTCATGGCCTATGTGCAGAGCAGAGTTGACCTTATGCCACTCTGTCTGTTTATATAAAACATGGCAGTGGTGTTGTCTGTCCTGATCTGTACTGTATAGCCTTTGATTTGTGAGGCAAAGGCCTTTAGGGCCAAGAACACAGCTCTGAGTTCTAAAAGACTGATGTGACATTTTGATTCCTTGGGAGTCCAAGTGCCAGTTATGGAGTAGTTGTCCAGATGAGCTCCCCAACCCAAGACGGAGGCATCTGTAGTGAGAATGTTTGTGGGACTTGAAATCTGTAAGGGACTCCCTACCGAGAGGATGTCTATTTCCTTCCACCAGTCCAAAGCTTGAAGCAGTGCTCTAGTGACTGGTACCAGCTTCGACAGGGAATGCCTTTTTAGGGACCATTGTGCTCGTAAGTGGTACTGAATGTCCCTCATTTGGAACCTCACACCTGGCACTATAGCTGTCATGCAGGCCATATGTCCTAAAAGCCTCAGGAAATGTCTGGCTGGCCTTGAGTAAATGAGTTCACCACTGACAGGAAATGCTGAATCCTGTCTGCTGGTAGAAAGGCCTTGCCCTGCAGTGTGTTCAGTTCTGCTCATATGAAGTTTAGGAGCTGAGTTGGTTCTAACTGGGACTTCTTTTTGTTGATGAGAAACTCCAGGGTGTGTAGAGTTTGTCTTGTGAAGCTGAGAGCCTCTGACTTGATGAGGGGTGTTGCCCACCAGGAGCTAGTCGTCCAAGTATGGGTAGACTGAATGCCCTGTTTCCTTAGATGAGCTGCCACCACTACTAGGCACGTGGTGAATACTCTGGAGGCCGAAGTTGGGCCAAATGGCATGGCTGCAAACTGGTAGTGTCCTGAGGGCAGTCTGAATCTCAGGAACTTTCTGTGGGACTGCCTTACAAGTATGTGAAAGTAGGCATCCTTGAGCTCCAGGGAGGCTAGCCAGTCTTCCTGCTGTAGAAAGTGAATCATGGTTGATAGAGTGACCATTTTGAGTTTTGGTTTCAGTAAGTGCCTGTTTAAGTACCTGAGGTCGAGGATAGGTCACCACTCCTCATTTTTCTTTAATGTGGGGAAGTATCTGGAGTAGAGACATTTTCCCAACTGTGAAAAGGGAACTCTATCTACTACCTTTGCAGACAGTAATATTTCAACTTCCAACTCCAGCAGCAGCTTTTCTGTTGGAGTTAGAGGTTTTGACATTGTGAGACCCCAAAGGGGTGGGTATTTTTTGAACTGCAAAGATAGGCCATCACCCACTACCTCCAGTACCCACTTGTCTGTGGTTATGTGAGTCCAATGCTAGAGGTAATTGGATAGCCTGCCCCCTACTGGAAGAGAGGAGGTGACCTGGTTGCTGGGGTCAGGGTTTGTACTGGGTGACAGGGGCAATAGTAGTAGCTGTTCTTCTCTGTCCTCTCCTGCCTCTTCCTCTGTAAAAACCTCTCATTTAAGAATAATCCATGGGCATTGACATGGGGAAAAATGCCCTAGGATAGTAGCCTCTGCCTCTGTTTCCCCTGTACTGGGCCTTCTGGGAAGTAGAGGCCTTCTCTTTGGCAGCATTACTGTGATAGATGGTCTTATATTCCTTCACCTTTTCATATAAGCTTCTGTCTTGTCTCCAAAGAGGGAGTTATTTTCACAGGGAAAGTCCATTGCTTTGATCTGAGTGTCCTGTGAAAGATTTGTGGTTCTCAACCATGCAAAACATCTAAGAGATATGGCCTGGGCCATAGCTCTAGAGGCAGTATCATTATTATCCATAGCCATGTGGAATTGATGCTTCGTTGCCTCAAGAGCAGGCCTTACTGTTTCTGTTATGTCCTGCACCATCTTGTCTGAATTCTGGTGCAGGATGGCCAGGACTGAATTACAGAGAGCTTTCTGGTGTTTGGCAGAATATGCCATATAAGTGGACAGGCAGAGGAGCAAGGAGGCTGTGGTGTATGATTTCTTTGTCATAGAGTCCAATTTTCTGGACTCTTTTTCAGGTGGCTGTGAGGAAAGTGGGACTTTGACTTTGTCAGAAGCCGCAGCCTGCACCACCCCTTCATGACTAGGGTGCACAAACAGAAATTCAGCATCAGTTCTAGCAAGCTATTTTCTGTCAATCTTTTTATCCACTCCAGGGGCCAAAGTAGGATCTGGAGCAGCTTCACTGTGGCCTTTCTCAGAGATTTATAACAAGGCAGAACAATCTTTTTCAGAGGGGGAAGACCCATCATTTCTCTATAGTCTTCATCCTCCTCTTCCTCAGTGGTTTCCTGAGTAGGAAGATCCAGGGTGTCCACCATGTGTTGCAGGAAAGTAAAAAGTGAGGAAAAATTCTCCTGGCCATTAGGAGAAGTACCAAACTCCTGGTCAGGGGATACATCAAGTTCTAATGGCTGACCCTCTGTCTCATCATTATTGTCTTCACCCTCATTACCATAATAATAGTCTGGCCTGTAAGGAGGGGCAGGACTGAGAGGGTTAACTAGGGTAGAAGGGACACTGAAAATGGTGCCCATGCTTTGAATAGTTTGATAAAGGTGCCAAGCCTTAGCCATTTCCTCAGCAGTGGGTTAATCTTTTCCAACACTATTTGTTTTTCTTTTTCTTTATGAGTCACTGGCGTCGCCTCAAAGTGGGAGGAGCAGTGATATGTTTTTCTTTAAATTTCTTTTTTGCTGGCACTGAATCAGTGCCCTGCTCTCCATGCCTCTTTTTGGGTTGGTCATCATTACTGTTATTGTTCTTATCAGACTTATTTTCAGCAGAGTCCCTAGGGGACTTATCTTTAGGTTTAGACTGAGAAGACGACCCCTCTTCAGAAGTTTTTGTAGAGGGGGAAGCAGAGTGAGAAGCCATAGTTTCCAGTCTTTTGGCTCTCTTTTTAATAGTCTTTGAACAAAATTTAGAGCAAAGTTCACAATAGTGATCTGGACCTAAACACTTGAGACACAAATCGTGGCCATCTGCTTTAGCCACTATTTTGAAGCACTTTAAACAATTTTTAAAACCCGTAGGTCCAGTCCTTTTTTTTTATTTTTCTGACATGCCAATTTTTCAGAAACACTGTAAAATTATGTTCCCAAATAGGCAAAATAAAGATTTGTGGCTGGTTCCCTCGCGGTGAAGAACAGCAAACTAAAGCAGTGCAAAGTTGTTAAAAGTAAAGAAAAAATGCGGTTTCCGCTAAAAAAAATGTGAACTGCTAAGTTTTTAAAATATAAGAAAATAAAGAACTGTCGATTTTACTTAGATGCGATAAACTTTTACCTCAGAAAAGCAAGCAGGAATTGCGGGGGGGGGGGGGGATTGGACTGCAGTATAAGGGAAAAAAGCATTTCCCTGGAACCGAAGGGAACCACTAAAAACTAATAAAATTATAAATAATGTGAAAATACACTCAGCACACAAGTAAAGACACAAGGCAGCACAGATTCATGGGGGTGATCATGTCAGATGAACCCGATCAATTTCTTTGACTGGGTAACCAAGAACAAAGATCAGGGTGAGGCGGTGGAAGTAACCTACTTACACTTCAGCAAGGCCTTCTACACTGTAACTCATAGAAGGTTCATGAAGAAATGGGCAGTTTGGGGATGGGTCAAAAGGTGGTAAACTGGGTACAAAATTGGTTGATGGACAGGCAGCACAGGATGGTGGTAAATGGCACTGATTCAGGGGAGGGGGGAGTGACTGGTGGGGTACCTTAGAGCTCAGTACTGGGATGAGTCCTCGTTCATGTCTTCATGACGCTGCAGAAGAGCTGGAAGGGAGTTATGCCTCTTTGCAGATTATATCAAAATCTGCAATAGGATAGACACTCTAGAGGGGGTGGAGAGAATGTGCAGAGACCTGAGAAAACTCGGAGAGTGATCAAGGATATAGCAGCTGGGTTTCAAAGCGGAAAAGTGCAGAATTATGTACCTACGGCACAGAAACCCACAGGTGGAGTATAAAATGGGAAAAGAGGTATTGATAGTCATTAAAGAGTAAGAAAACCTTGGGTTAATTCTACTGGCAATGAGGCAAGGCAATGTGACAAGACAGTATGTAGGGCTAGGGGGATGCTGGGGTGCACAGGGAGGGCTATCACCAGCACACGGAGAGAAGTGGTGTTACCACTGTATATGGTAAGACCCCATCTGGAGTACTGTGTCCAGTTCTGGTGATCACACCTCAGGAAGGACATAGACAGGGGTGAGGCTGTCCAGTGGAGTGCAACTAAAGGGGACGCATGAAAAGTCCTGTGAGGAGAGACTGAGGGATCTCAATATGAACATTTTGTAAGAGAGGATGGAGCGGGGGTATATGATAGAGACCCATACATATCACACTGGAGTGAATAAGGTACAGGAGGGTAGAATTTTTCAGAGGAAAAGGAACATGAGAATGCAATAAAGGGGCCTGCAATAAAGTTAGAAGGGATACATTTAGGAGGGATGTGAAGAAGTACTTCTTAACTGAAAGAGTGATGGATGCCTGCAACAGTCTTCCTGCAGAGACAATGGGGATAATAGCAGTGGTGGACTTCAAGCATGTTAGGTACAGGCACAAAAGAATCTTGGTAGGAAAGCAGGGGTGTGTGGTCGCCGGAGATTAGGTAGGATCTTCAGTGACTGTATAGGAAGGGAAAAATGGGCAGACTAGGTGGTCCAAGCGGTCCTTGTCTGCTAACAAATTTTGTGTTTCCTCCCAGACATGCCGCAATGTAGAGTGATTTTAAACGACTGCACTGTAGCTGTACCTGCCGCTTCAGCAGTTAGTATTACAATATGTAACTTTATTTATAGCAGAATTCTTCAGAATTAGAAATTTTAAGTAATCATTACCGTGTTTCAAAGTGAGAGACATTTCAAACAGCAAAATTGCAATTAGAGCATCTTCCTGAAGGACTTTGCTTCTCAGGCTTAATTTAGCATGTGCTTCAGACAATGAAATTCTAAGGAGAAGAAAAAGTAATCAGTTTTCATTTTTTTCCTAGTGAGATACATAGGCAGTAAAACAAAACAAACGTTTTTAGTTGAGTTGAGACAATGGTGAAAATCAGGGGTGAAGTCAAGGTCTTAGTAATAGGATTATTTATTTTACTAGGGTGGCATTTTCCCCCAGAAAAAAAATATGAATTCTGTTAAAAACTCAGATAAGGCTGAAACTGCCATTCCTGTCTTACTGACATGGGGCAGACAGTGGGTGCTACTGTGCTACACTTGCTTTTTAAGAAGTCATCTGGGATTTCTTGAAGGCCACCACAGCTTGCTCAATGCAGTTAATCTTTGGGTTTCTTGTCTTTTTCCTCCCATAGTGCTTAGCCTACTCTGGTTAGCTTACTGTCCATGCTCACTAGACTTATTTTGTATACCATGTGTTGAACTGTTTTGATACTGTACCTGATTAAGTATGTAACTGGTTTGTGTTCACTGTTACTTGAAATTTCAGTCTTCTTCCTATGTAATTGCCAATACTGAACTACTACTGTTTGATGTTAACAGGCCTATCCTATGGCAAGCCGTTAGGGACATAATTCACAATCTCTGGCTGTATAGTAAAACACATACACTACATAGTGAAAAAAATACATCATATAGTAAAATATATGTATCATATAGTGAAATGCATACACAATGTAGTGAACCACATACACTATCTAGTGAAATACATACATCATATAGTGAAATACTGTACATATACTGTATACTGAAATGCATATATCATATAGTGAAACACATACACTATATAGTGAAATGATTACATTATATAGTGAAATATATACACTATCTACTGAAATCTACATACTGAGTACTGAAAAGCCACATACACTATATACTGAAACAAATGTACTATGTACTGAAACATATACACTACCTACTGAGATACATACACTACAGACTGAAATATCCACATAAACTGTCTACTGAAACAAATACTCTATACATTGTAACACATACACTATATATTGAAAAAAATCTGCATACACTATATACTGAAACAAATACACTATATACTGAAACAAATACACTATATATTGAAATGCATACACTATTGAAATGCATACACTACACATCGAAAAAAGCACAGACACTGTCTACTGAAACAAATACACTATATATTGAAACGTCTACATTTTATATTGAAATACATACACTATATATTGAAATAAATACACTGTGCATTGAAAAATCTGCATACACTATATACTGAAACAAATACACTATATATTAACCACTTACCCTCTCTATTGAAAACTTTTGCATACTCTATATACTGAGAGAAATACAGTATATTACATACTGAAATACATACACAGTATATTTAAAAAAACACATACATTATACACTGAAACAAATACACTACATGGTGAAACACATACACTATGTATTGAAATGCATACGCTGTAGACTGAAAAATTCACATACTCTATATACTGAAACAAATAAACTATATACTGAAATGGACTACATTCTGAAATGACCCCCCCCCCCCCCTTGCATGGCCTGGCTTTGCACTCATAGCCTGTTGCATTCAGGGAGCTGCTGGCTTCATGAGAGGATGTTGCTAAGGAGAGCAGAAGGTAAACAAAACAGGGCTATCTGTTATTCTACTCTTTATGGGGTTTTACATCTTGTTTTGCTTGCACACCTTTAATCAAATTTCAGAACATTGTGATGTGACAAGAAACCTTTAGAATTAATTTAAAATGATGTAGTTTATTCTTTTAAATAAAGTGCTACCTTCATTTACTGTTAAGACACATTTATATAGCAAGCTAATGCTAGATATTCGTAACGTATGCATAGGGGGCTGCATGCATTTTTCCAAGTTAAATTTTTGATCAGATTTATGTGTAATTAATTACTGTGTTAGTCCAGCAACTTATCTGAGCTGAATGCTTGGGAAGCACTGCAGGAACTGTGATAGTGTAAGCCAAAAGCTTTGCTAGTTTGTACTCTATGGACTATGTTTTGATTTAGTGTAACCCCTAGATGGCGCTATCCCAGGGGCTACTACCCCTGCCTGATTTGCCACTAACAGGTTGAGGGGCCTGGATCCAATGGCGGGTGCCTCCCCCCAGAGGTCAGGGTTTGCAATAGTTAAACTAACTTGGTCACAGCCCTCTGGGACACTGCAACCCCTTCTTTCCACTAGTGGCCCACATAATATCACAATTACCTCCACAGTATACACTTACCCCCAGGACTGGTTCCGGCACTGGGACCTCCTGTGAAATAAGATACAGTGCAACAATCACAGTACAGTACTTTAACATAGACAAATACCTCAGGCAGTATAACTTTGCTGAAACAAGCAGCTCTGATTTATTTAGGGGATATAACAAGGACAGGGAAATCAGGTTAATTAGCTTATCACTCTACTCATCTACCTATGGCTCTGTGCACAGGCCTATCCCTATCAGTTACTGTCCCTGGGTACCCAAGCCCTAGTGGCTAGTCCAAACTGTGGCAGCTGGTAGGGTCCTTTCACACAGAGAAAAGAAAATTAGTTTAAACAGTCAGCAGTACAGTGATTCCATTTGGATTTAATGTGGCAATTCAACAGGGAGCGACCCTGAATTAGTACTCACGACCTCCAAACAAGATAGGGTCCTTCAACGTCAGCAGGGCTACTCTTGAGCTCCACGAGACTCCTCACGCATTTATATGGTAAACAAGAAAGTACTATACCAGGCAGGCTGCTTCTCTATCCCGATCGCAATTACTGCACAATACCCGGGAGAACACACAGCAGATTCAGTTCCTGACAGACAGAGTGCAATTCAGCAATTTCTCCAGTCTTCTACAGGGTGAGCCTGGTTTCTACTCTTCAAATATCCTTTGATTCTCTTCACAGGACGGATTCAGTCCTAACAAGCAGTTACACAACCTGCAGACCGGAACTCTGGACCTTACACATGTTTTTTTGACTAAAACTGTGCACTGAAGGAGCACAGGGTTCCTTTCCCCTTCACTGCCAGAGCTAACTGAAACTCCAACAGACAAAACCGGGCACTTCCTTTGAGTTCCTCCCAGTTCTTGACTGGATTGGCTGTCACTCACAATAGACTGCTCTGTTGGTCCAAAAGGCGCCAAGTCTAAACTACATCTCCCAGAGTCACTGCCCATACAATCCTCTTGTGGCTGGCTCAGATTATGAGTCCAGTTCTGATTCGTTCAAGGCACCATTTTAGAGCTAGCTACCCCACACTGATTGGTCCAGTTCAGCAGTTCAAAACCAGAATGGGGAACTAGGCAGACACAGTTCTGACTGCAAAGAAAGCAGGTTAGACAAACTGTAATTTCATTATTACTCTAAATGATTTCTGGCAACCAGTTACATCTTTCAGATAGGTTCCCTTTGCACCCTAGTGACTGCAAAATGGAGTGAATTGGCAGCAGCTCGAGTGGTACTCAAACAGAGAAGCACACAGTCCCCCATACAAACTAATTATGTCTGCAAGCAGACAGCTCTTAAAGAGACAGTACCAGAGGCTCTAAAAACACTCACTGATAAATGGCTTAAACGCCAAACACCATTCAGGCTTGGAGCATTCAAGCAAGCTCCTGAAAGTCTTTGGGAACTCCCATTTGCAGGGGGTTACACCTTTCCTGGTTTGGAAAGCTTGACGTCCAATGCCAAGCAAGTACTCTATAAGTTTTAACTGCAACCATATACATTTGCATTAGGCTCACACATGTAATCATCAGTCAATATATCATTTTACCAAGAACACATTTCTGAAACATTGCAGTACGTCACTCTTACATAGTATTACACACACATTGTACCATAACTCAAGTTATTACCTCTTGTACATGAAACCTGAAGAGGGGGCCTTCCCTATCAGTTACCTTGGGGCTGGACGGGCAAGGGCACCATACTTAGAGGGCAACACAAGTAACTTGAGTTAGCACTGACGCTCAGTTTGGCAATGAGCTTGGGGACATACACTCCTTTATGGACAACACTGAGAGGCAAGTCCACAGGCCTCCCAAGTGAATCATAACTGAGGTGCACCACAGGCTTTACAGCTCGACCAGTCTTTCTAGGGGAACTGTTACAGTCTCTGCACTCTGAGCCTCATTTTCAGCATTGTCCCACTTGTCAGGGGGTCTCCATGGGGTAGAGAGGCTAGTACTTGGGGCACTTTCAGCTCCAGGAGTTACAGTTTCTGAGTCCACAACATTTGGCTGCATGGAGAGCTTTCGGACACTGGCAGTGGACTGTCAGGGCACTCAAAATACTCTTCTGGTTCTGGTGTATCACCAGTCTGCCCTCAATCCATCATTTTCCTCCCTGAAAGCTCAAACAGTTCAACCATGCACAATGATTCCATTTCATCTGATCTGATGCTTTGCACTTCACTTTCTGGGAGCATTGGCTCCAGGGACGAAGCTGGGGCTTAGACAGTCCAGAAGGCCCAGCTTCGCTCCAGTATTGACTAGGGATTGCCCCAAACAATTGACTCAGTTCGTAAGAAGGATAGTATTCAAAGTCACTCTCACTTTCTTCTGATATGGACTGACAGTCAGGCTCAACTGGGACTTGTGGAGGGGAACACTTTACCTTTGCTTCTGTAGGTGCAGACTTTCTTGATCTTTTCTTAGCAGCAGCTCTAGTCACTGGTCCAGAGGCGGCATCTTCTGGGGGCTCAGACTCAATCAAGATTTGTCCAATGGGCAGTAAATGATTTCTATGCATTGTTTTTACATCTTTTGAATTATTCTCAGGCCTTACTTTGTACACTGGCAGATCATCTAGTTTGCCCACTACAATGTGAGGGAGATGGTGCCATCTGTCAGCAATCTTGTGTTTGCCATGCAGTCCCAGATTTCTTAGCACACCCGATCTCCTCCTGGAGTTCCTGTGCTTTCACCTTTTATCATACCTTCTTTGTTGGCCAGATTTCTTTGGCAGCCATGGTTTGAGCCAGTTGGTACGCATGAGTTAGCTGGGCCTTTAACTCTGCACATACTGTAAATAGTTGTCAGCTTGAATCCCATCAGGAGAGACCCCAAAACACACATCTACCGGTAGTCGAGCTTCTTCCAAACATCAGGCGGTAGGGGGAACCAGTGGCATCACTTTGGTGCAGTTATAAGCATGTACCAGGGTGCTAATTTGTTGGCTCCATCTAGTCTTGTCCTGTGGGTGCAGGGTGCCTAGCATATCTAGCAAAGTGCGGTTGAAACGTTCAGGCTGTGGGTCCCCCTGGGGGTGGTAAGGAGTGGTTCTGGACTTTCTCACTCCCCACAGAGAAAGCATCTCTTTGATCAGACGACTCTCAAAGTCTCTCCCTTGATCAGAATGGATTCTTTGTGGAGCCCCATAGTGAACAAAAAAGTTTTCTACAAGTACTTTGGCCACAGTGGATGCTTTCTGGTCTTTGGTGGGGAAAGCTTGGGCATATCTCTGTGAAATGGTCAGTGACCACCAGCACATTACTGATATTTCTTTGATCTGACTCCAAACTCAGAAAATCAATACAGACCAGCTCCATGGGTGCACTGGTGGTGATGTTAACAAGGGGGTAGCCTCTGAGGCAAAGCTTTCTCTGTAAGCAGCGACACAAGTTTGAATGTGTTGCTCCACATCAGCCCCCATCTTAGGCCAATAGAATCTGAATCTCACCAAGTCAAGTGTTCTGTCTATACCAAGGTGCCCCATGTGGTTGTGCAAGGACCTCAGTACTGAGTCTCGAAAGGCAGTGGGCAGCACTAGTTGTTGTTTGTCTACTTGTCCCCCTCTGTCTACTGTTTCTCTGTATAACAATTTATTGATCAGTTTCAACTTAGCACCTTCTTTGTATAACAGTGCAGTTCTCAAATCAGTGGAGCGTAATTTGGACACATCTTTCCTGCATAGAGGGCTTCTAAAGCTGATTTGATCATAGGATCGTGGATTGAGCCCGCCGAATACTGTCATTGTCCAGCTGAGGCAGTGCACCAATGTCTATTGCAGAAAAGTGGCACAAGCAGCAGGTATGCAATTCTCAGAGGGTCCCAAGCAATCCACCATGCAGTCCACTGCGTCCATGGACATTTGTTCCTCCCTGTCAAACTTCCGGCAGAGTGCCCGAATGTCAGGTTCTGCCAATCGGACCCAATCATTCTGGGGAACAGGCCTCCAGGAGAGAGCATCAGCATCTATGTGGTTCAGACCTGCTCGGTATTCGAGAGCATAGTCATATGTAGATAATGCAGAAAGCCACCTGTGGCCAGTGGCATCCAACTTAGCTGAGGTCTGCACATAGGTCAAAGGATTATTGTCAGTTTTTACTAGTATTTTAGCCCCATACAAGTACTCATGGAATTGGTCAACAATAGCCCACTTCAAAGCTAGGAACTCTAACTTATGTACAGGATGGTTCTTTCGGATGGGGTCAGGCTTCTACTGGCAAAGGCCACTGGTGTCAGGCCATTCTCGTGCTCTTGGTACAACACAGCCCTACCCTTGCAAGCTAGCATCAGTGTGCAGGGCGTAAGGTTTTCTTGGATCGGCATAGGCCAGCACTGGAGCATGGGTAAGTTGATATATGATCTCATGAAAAGCAGTCTCACAATCAGGAGTCCATGGGCCCCAAATACTTCACTCGGATGAAAATACACTCTTTCAGTCTTGAGGACGCTGACTTTTGGTATTTTTTGGGTTGGGGGATACCCTTGAGTAAGGTTAAGTAAAGGCGGATCACTCTTGAATAGTCCTTGATAAAGGCCGATAATAACCACAGAATCCCAGGAATCTTTGCAGTTCTTTAGATTTTGGGCTGTGGCCAGGTGGTCAAGGCCTCAACTTTACTTGGGTCGGTCTCTATTCCCTCGGTGGATACTATGTGTCCTACTGATTTACTGATGTTTGAAAGAATTGACACTTATCAATGGACAGTTTAAGGCCAAAGTCCTCCAGTCGGTCCAATACCTTAAATAATCTGCTCTCATGTTCCTCCAGTGAGCTGCCAAACACAATAACATCATCTAGGTATACCAGGCACTCTAGTAAGTTCATGTCCCCACTGCGCGCTCATCAATCGTTGAAAAGTGGCTGGGGCACCTGAAATCCTTGAGGCATCCTCATGAATTCGCAGAACTAGCGGACAGATAAAGGCTGTCTTCTCACGGTCCTCTGGGGCCATCGGGATCTGGTAGTACCCACTGCGGAGATCCAGCACAGAGAACCACTTGCTCCTGTTTAGGCAGTCCAAAGCATCCTGAATGCGGGCATTGTGTACTGATCAGGATAGTCCGCCGTTTAAGGTGCGATAATCCACACACATCCTACTGTTCCATTCTTTTTCCTCACTACCACAATGGGGAAGCATAAGGGCTTCTGGATTCTTGTATTACACCAGCAGCTAACATCTTTTGCAGATGCCGTCTCACATCATCTATGTCAGCAGGTGCCAGGCGTCGAGACCTCTCACGAAATGGTCTTCGTCTAGCCGGATATTGTGCTCAGCTCCTTGCACGCATCCTACATCCCATTCCTTTAAAGAAAACACCTGGTCTCTCTGGGCAAGCTTCTCACTTATCCTCACTTTCCATTCAGCTGGCAGCGGGAGTCGCGAATCAAACAAGTCAGGCGTTCCTCTGTCATTCTTCCTTGAACTCTTGCTGCTGGGTAGCACTGCAGTGTCTGCACAATGCACATTAGCCAGGATGCAACCTCTATTTCACTCGAATGTCTCTTTCAGACACATTATGAACTTGGACCATTACCTTCTGGCATAAGCATGGGCTCTAGCGGGCAAATTACAGCTTGACCAGCAGTCCCTCTGGCAATTTTCCATCGCCTGGTGCATCCAACATTAATATTTTATTCTTAACATCCTTTCTGATACGGACCTTTCCCTGTAAGGTACACTGGGCATTTGGTGCCAGGATCAGAGACTCAGGATCCTTCTTCCATAATCCGACCGGTTCCTCTGGTTCTATTTTTTCAGCATCTCTCTGTGCCTCATAGGCCTTCTTAATTAAAGCCGGAACTCTTAAAGCTCTACTAGTCTTTGACCCTGTTTTCATAACACAACTGTGCCAGCCTTCCTAACATATGAGCATTTGTTCCAATCAACAAAGGACACCATCATACAGTCCAGTGGGGGACACACTAAGGCTAGGGTCTCTACTTGTTCAGCCACTCCAGCCACGGAGGTGGGGAAAGACAGCCAAATTCGGATGTACCCAGAATAGGGGTAGGCCTTCTCACTTAACTTCCCACACATGCAGTCCTTCTAATGGTTGTAAGGGTACATCTGACAAATGCTTCGATACAATCTTGGAAACATAATTGTCACTTGGGAGCCACTGTCTATACAGCTCTTGTAGACACTCCATTCACCTTACAGTGGTCTCCATGGAGGACCCACTATTCTGGACCAGTCTGCAGAGGCGGTAGTGGGGGCCTGGGCAACTGACCTTGCCACAAAGGACGTGAGTTAGCATTTTGGTGCCCTCACTGGGATCATATTGTGCACCTCTTAACCACTGATTTGTTCTCCGAGCCTCCTTGTAACCTATATGCAACTTTGTCAGGTGTCTCTTTGGGGACGGCATTCCCTCTTCATGTGCCCATCCTTCCCACAATTATAGCAAAACACACTTTCTGGAGTTTGAGCTGGCCGAGGCACCACATTGAGAGCCAGGGCGGGGTACTACTAACTGGAAACCTTGGTGCCATCTCTGTCTGCGGCGTGATAAGCATTTGGAGACATCTCGTCAGTTCTCCACTTCCATGGTCAAGGAATTGAGTTTGGAGCTGTTATCAGCAGGAGATACATGGGTGGGTACCCCACCCCCCATAGCAGATATGCAGTCGGATATAGGTCAGGGCCGTACTTGCAGGCGTGGCCTTCATAAAGGACTGTTTTGAATTCCCAGATCTCTCTCAACAGTTCGCCCCATTGTGACATATCTTTTTCCATGTCAGAGCACTCATTGACTGTCAACCTCTGCCCCTGAACTTCACTTGATGGGTCACCCTCAGTCACTCGGGTCGTAGCCACAGCTGTTGGTGCAGGTCCCTCCCAAGGTCGCCTTTTCTCAACTCCTCGAATTTCTCTCATTAACTCATCATAGGAGGGTGGGTATTCCAGTCGATTTGCCAGGCGTAACTGAAGCAACAGCAGTTCTGAGAAGGGGGCAGACTTAAGGATTCTGTCCAGTCTGGTTCGGTCCAGTTCAATCGCTGGCAAACTACCCTTTCTGAGGCATTCTTGCAACAATTTTTCCAGCCGAGATACATACACAGACAACAACTCCCTTGGTAATTGTTGCATTTCTTACTCTCCACCATAGGTCCTCATCAGAATCTGGGCTCCCATACACATTCTCCAAGGCCTCAAGATAGGCCTGTGCAGTCGCTTCAAGGTTACTGGCCCGTTTAGCACGGATGGTAGCCAGGGCAGGACCTCGGAGGCTCTCACTAACCCTCTTTCTCTTTTCGGCTTCCGAGCATTGCCATTCTAGCACTTGGGGGGCAACATAGTCTATCCAGGTCTCCCAGTCATCCTCCCCTTGGGGGGTGGGGAGGGTGCCAGAGAAGATCCTCAACCTTCGGTAAGAGTCGTGATTAATGGCAGGTGCAGAAATAGGAGTCTGCATTGGTTCAGCCACCATTACGGGTACTGGAGCGGGAGAGGGTGTTGGGGGAGGAACACCCTCAGGTGGCAAGAATAGTTTCTTCAAGTCCTCCACAGTTTTCCCTTCTCCCAGCAACCATTTAGCAAATTTCTCCTCAAAAGTTTCAGACAGTGGTGGGGGCTCATTCTCCCCCGGGTCTTTACTGTACTTAGTATCACTCTCAGGCAGTGAGGGCTCCCTCTGGGGTAATGGTCTGTGGCACTTTGGAGCTATCTATGGGATCATAAACTCTACTAGGGCCAGGAAAGTGTGGGTGAGCAGATTAGCATGCCGACCCACCACCACAGGGTTTTGTAAACCTTCCACCTTAAAGTACTCTGTAAGTGTCCGATGGATACCAGGGAATGTCCAGGATAGCATACATTTTGGGGTCAATCTCCTCCCCAGTACACCACTCCACCAGCTGGTGCACAGCCACTTCTGTCGGGGTACCTATTTTTTTCTTAACAGTGGTTCGTAAATATGGCCACTAGAGGACACCAATCCCAGCGGAGCCTCAAGATGTAACCCCTAGATGGTGCTATCCCAGGGCTACTACCCTGCCTGATTTGCCACTAACAGGTTGAGGGCCTGGATCCAATGGCGGGTGCCTCACCCAGAGGTCAAGGTTTGCAATAGTTAAACTAACTTGTCACAGCCCTCTGGGACACTGCAACCCCCTTCTTCCCACTAGTGGCCCACATAATATATCAGAATTCACTCTCCACAGTATACACTTACCCTGGGACTGGTTCCGCACTGGGACCTCCTGTGAAATAAGATACAGTGCAACAATCACAGTAGAATTTTAACATAGACAAAATACTCAGGCAGTATAACTTTGCTGAAACAAGCAGCTCTGATTTATTTAGGGATATAACAAGGACAGGGGAAATCAGGTTAATTAGCTTATCACTCCACCATCTATCTCCATGGCTCTGTGCATGGCCTATCCCTATCAGTTACTGTCCCTGGGTGCCCAAGCCCTAGTGGCTGTCCAAACCGTGGCAGCTGGTGGGGCTTCACACAGAGAAAAGAAAAATTAGTTTAAACAGTCAGCAGTACAGTGATTCCATTTATGGATTTAATGTGGCAATTCAACGGGAGCGACCCTGAATAGTACTCGACCTCAAACAAGATAGGGTCCTTCAGCGTCAGCAGGCTACTCTTGAGCTCCACGAGACTCCTCACCGCATTTATATGGTAAACAAGAGTATCATACCAGGCAGGCTGCTTCATCCCGATCGCAAATTACTGCACAATACCGGAGAACACACAGCAGATTCAGTTCCTGACAGACAGAGTGCAATTCAGCAATTTCTCCAGTCTTCTACAGGGTGAGCCTGGTTTCTACTCTTCAAATATCCTTTGATTCTCTTCACAGGACAGATTCAGTCCTAACAAGCAGTTACACAAGCTGCAGACCGAACTCTGGACCTTACACATGTTTTTGACTAAACTGTGCACTGAAGGAGCACAGGTTCCTTTCCCTTCACTGCCAGAGCTAACTGAAACTCCAACAGACAAAACCGGGCACTTCCTTTGAGTTCCTCCGTTCTTGACTGGATTGGCTGTCACTCACAACAGACTGCCTTGTTGGTCCAAAAAGGCGCCAGTCTAAACTACATCTCCAAGAGTCACTGCCCATACAATCCTCTTGTGGCTGGCTCAGATTATGAGTCCAGTTCTGATTCGTCTAAGGCACCATTTTAGAGCTAGCTTACCCCACACTTGATTGGTCCAGTTCAGCAGTTCAAAACCAGAATGGGGAACTAGGCAGACACAGTTCTGACTGTAAAGAAAGCAGGTTAGACAAACTGTAATTTCATTATTACTTAAATGATTTCTGGCAACCAGTTACATCTTTCAGATAGGTTCCCCTTGCACTTCTAGTGACTGCAAAAATGGAGTGAATTACAGCAGCTGAGGGTACTCAAACAGAGAAGTTACAGTCCCCCATAATATCTAATTATGTCTGCAAGAAAGACAGTTTCAAAGAGACAGTACTAGAGGCTCTAAAACACTCACTGATAAATGGCTTAAACGCCAAACACCATTCAGGCTTGGAGCATTCAAGCAAGCTCCTGGAAGTTTTTGGGAACCCCCATTTGCAGGGGGTTACATTAGTTTTGTTTTATTTTAATCGTTTTGTTTAAAAAGTTTCTTGGTTAAGAAACAGATATATATTTTTGCTGCAACCCCTCAGTGTCCAGTTCTCATCAGGAGTTTAACTGGCATATGCATATAATTTGCATTGTTTCTTTACTAAATATCTTTACTGTGATGCCTTAATAGAGGCATTCACAGTCTGTTTTGGGGTTTGAGTTTCTCAGACTGAACTGTGTTTCACTTCTTTTTCATTTCCCAGAGATTTTTTATCTCTTTAGTCACCCTGCGACCCCTTTGCCCACTGACTCTCCAGCTCAATCACCCACCATCCCTGACCGCATTTCTAGCCTCTGAGATCTCCTCCTACAGACACAATAATAATATTCCCCCATGTTGGGGCTAGGAGGGGAGGGCCATTGACAATGAGACACATATTCAGACAGGAGCAGAGCCTGATAGTAGTGCAGATTGTTGCCATTGGGGGCTCCACCTTTGGTTTCATCCTCTCAGGGTAGCCACATGCAATGATGCAATTGTATATAAAGACACATGCTTGCTTTGTGCCTGCCTGAGCCCTCCTCCTTATGCAACTCCACTGCCCTGCCAGCCTCCTCAGCTATGGGATGTTGAAGAGCAAGGTGGTCAGCCTCTTCCCTGAAGCTTGTTTGCAGAGTGTGACCTGGGAGCACAAGGAAGTTAAGTGACACTCAGGGTCACACAGCATGCAAGTGGGGCGCCAGATTCAAATCCATGTCTCCAGGTTTGCAGCTCAGTGCCTTAAACCACTGTACTATACTGCTCCTCATCAAGTGTTCTGACTTGCTGGGCTGCCCCAACTTCCTGAAATCCTTTTGGTTCTAGCTACTTTCACTTTGTCTCTGGGTCATTCATCCTGCAATTGGATGACATCCAGTTCCTCCTCACTTATTACCTTGTGATCCTGTTGACCCCCTTCATCCCACCATGCAGTGCCTTCTTAAATGCACTTTACCTCCCTGTCCTTCCTGCTAGGTTCTCCTAACTTCACTCCTCAGACAACTGAGTCTCCCACCAGGAGAAGCCTCCTCCTCCTCTGGGGTTTTCTTCCCCTTTCCTGGCGCTGCATTCTGGAGAATCTGCCTATCACCTTGGTCTTGACTGTGGATGCCATTGTGGGAATATCCCTCTGCTCGCTGTGATAGGGTGTTTGCTTAGACCAGTTGGGATGTGCTTCAGACCTGTCATGACCACTTCCCTACAGTACCATAGGTCCATTTTATGTTGTCTTGTATGCAAGCTCAGACAACTATATTGTGGTAACAGGTTTTGGAGGTGCAGTCGCTGTTGTGGACTGCTTTTCGGGCTGGGCTCTGTGGCATGAATGAAATAACCATATCTAACCAACACTGCAAAAGCATGCCACCAACCTGAAACAATTTTGCAATGCAAGGTGCTCCCTGTCATTGCAGGGCGTGCCTTGCCTGGTATAACATTTCAATAAACGGGTGCAGCTGTCACGTCCACCTTTCACAATTTCCAGCAAGTCAACCCGAAGTGCCAGGCGTCACCTGTCGGCATAGTTAACCCCAAGATTGTGTGGCACACAGGAGCCCACCCCCGAGTATTGCCTCCCGTCTCAAAAGCCAATTGCTTAGCATTTTCCTGCCCACTTCCACACAGTGTGGCTAACATCACACCAATAAACTCATGGGACACAATGGGAACCACTCCAGTATACAACACTTTCGCTTACACCTGTAAAAAAGAAAATGTTCATGGTGTTCTTTCTTTTTATTATAACCTGGAAACAAAGAAAATGGTCCACTGCCTTGAGTCCCCTCCCCAACCTGCAGTCACCCTCCTGCCCACACCTCCCAACACACACCTCACCCCATACTTACCTCTGGAGTCCCAGCTGTAATCTTCAGTGGAGGCGGGAACACGTCTGCACTCTTGAAAGCTGACCACAGACTGAAGAAATGCTGGTAAGCTGTATAATGGCATCAATGGCGAGGATAAACTTGATGGATATCTCACCATTTTGCAAGTGGCTCAAATTTTTCAACATGGGGTTCTTGGGGCCCACCTCATGAACTCAGTCACTGTCATTTTATTCAGTCAGAAAGGTGAGTTCACTGTCACCGATAGAATCACCTTTTGGGACGAGTAACGAAACAGTGCCACTTTTTCATAAGATGGGCTACCAAATGCCTATGTTGAAAATTTGGTGAACAAATTTCACAAAATGACGTGTTAGAAGAGTGCATTACATAGCTCCATGCATCTTTCGTAACTTCAAAATTTTAATATTTTCACTCCAGATTTCCAACATTGCCATTTTTCACCGTCCTTATAAACAATAGAGCTGTCATTTTCTAAATTCTACCCAAAATGTATACTGCATCTGGCGCAGAATGCCACAGTTGCTGTGGAAATCAACGTTCAGGACACATTAACAAAATCACAGTGCCAATGTTCATGCAAACAGAGGTCCCAAATGCTTTCATGAGGGAGTCACAAAAGCCCATGTTGCAATTAGGGAGTAAATACCACAAAAGCCAGGCATTAAGATTTCTAACCATAATGTCCCACCCTGTAGAGACTGACGGGTATGGGGGGGTGACTTTGGATTGTCGTCTGTAGTGGTTATGCCATTCCGCCCCACTCTGCAGCCTGTGACATGCATCAAGGTGTGCCTTGGACTATTCGTCCCCAAAGTTCACCCCATTCTCCTATACTGCACCCATCTCAACATATTTCCTTATAGAATCGGGTGAGCGTAAGGCCCGATGACCCCAAGGCACAACGCGACACTTGTTGGAGTCTGCAGGGTAGGGTGAGGTGAAAGGGCATGAGCGTTATGGCAGATGACCCAAAGGCACACCTCAATGCCTATCAGTCTCTGCAGGGTGGTGTGGGGTTGGTGTCACTTCCATACTTTACTGCCATTCCTATTATGCATCTCTCTAACTCCTGCACTACTAATGTCAATGCCAGCAAGACAACATTCAGCATTGACAAATGCTTGTTTCTTTCTGCTTTTGCTCACTTTCTTCATGCAGATGCTGGTTGCCTTCCCTATGCCTTTACTTAATTTTCTCCACTGTTCCTCTACCCCTCTCTAACAATTCTCCCCTGCTAGGCTGCTTCTGAAGAAGTCTCCCATTTCTTTAAAATCCAACCTACTAAAGTCCAGGATCATTGTCTTTTTGTGGCTTGCCTCTGCACCCATTGTAATGTTGAACCACACTGTACAGTGATCACTGGTTCCCATTGGATTGCCCACTGTGACATGACTAGGCATTATCACAGCCTCCAGTAGGACAGGGATTCAGAGGAACAAATGGAGTAAGCATGTCCCAAATAGGATAGCACCTTTACCTCATGAGTCATTTTCAATTCTCAGCATGCTAGGTCCATAAGGCAGGAAAGGTGTTAATGGGACATTTGCCAGCCCATGTGGGCTAACTAACATATTCGCACAATGCCTCTGTGCATCACTGCATGGAGGACTTGTACACAGCATTCCCAGCCCCCACCTCCTGATCGAAATTCAGATGCCCCTGATATTATAATAAAATGATACCTGGCATCTAGTTGTTCCCCCTGTCACATTCAGATAACCCCAATTAGTAAAATGATCCCTGGCATCTAGAATTCCCCACCCCCAATCACCATTCAGATGCTTCTGATTAGTATATTAAGAGGATCCCTGGCATCTGAATGACCATGATTGTAAGTCTGAGCCCCTTCCCAGTTCCACCCATTAAGGTCCTTCTACACCTCTCCCCATGGTTGCTCATAAATTATCCCAGCTGCCAGTCCCTCCCACTGTGACAGTGACAGGTCCAGTCCCTCTGCTCACCACATTGGTTGGCCACTTTCTGAGTGACAGGGAGTGAGCACACACCTACTATAGAAACAGATGTTTTACAGTAGGTGCACACTCACTCCCTTTCACTCAGACAGTGGTCAGCCACACGTAATGAGCTAAGATGCTGTACCGATCAACAGTCACAGGGAAGTGGTTGCAATCTTAGGTAAATGGGGGGCTAGTGGAAGGGGTGGGGAACCTGGCTGGATGGCTTAGGAGGGGCAGATTTTGCTATCTGGCGGATGGGGCTACTAGATGTCAGAGATCATAGAAAATAGAATCACAGAACAAAAACAATGATGGCAGCAAAAATGGTACATCCTGTCTGCCCTCATTTCCCTATTAAAACCTCGGAACCCACTATCCATACAGGGCACTAGCCTTCACTATTCACTCCCCTGTTCCCTTCCCTACTACTATCAGCCTGAGTAACCATTATACCCTTCACTTTGTCACAGCCATGCTTGAAACCATTTATGGTTTTGGTGCCTGCCATCTCAGTTGGCAGACGATTCCACATTTCCACCACCATTTCTGGAAAATAAAACTTTCCAATATCCCTCTTGAACCGCCCTGAAATCAGTTTCTACTTGTGCCCCCGTGTCCTTGAACTGTTACTCATGCTACTGTAAGTAGTTCTTCTCCATTCACTTTGTTTATTCCTTACAGGAACTTAAATTCCTTACATGAACTTAAAGGTCTCTATCATATCACTCCTCTCTTGTCTGGTCTCTAGTGAAGACATGTTCAGTGCCTCAAGAAGATCCTCATACGATCTGTCCTGTCAGCTCAGAATCATCCTGATCACCCTTTGTCCTTATCTTTCCTGAAGTGAGGTCTTCAGAATTCTGAACAGTATACCAGGTGCAGACACAACAATGATCAATAAAGAGGCAGTAAACCTCTTTTCTTCTACTATCAGAACCCCGTCTGGCACATCCTAGTATCCTATTTGCCTTACTAGATGCCTCACTGTACTAGTTTGATTGTTTAAGGGAGTCACTAATGATGAATACTAGGTCCCTTTCCTCAGCTGTAGTGCTCAGCTCTACCCCTCCTATCCAGTACTCTGTCCTGGGGTTCTTGTCCCCTAAATGAATCACCTTGCATTTTCTGGCATTGAATTTCAACTGCCAAACCTTAGGCCACCTCTCTACTCTTTACATGTCACTCTGCAGTTTCCTACTTCCCCTGTCACTGTCTACCCTCCCATGAGCTTGGTGTCAACTTCAAAGAGACACAGCCCCAGATTCATTCTCAAATGTTGTTAATGAGCATATTGAAGAGGGCAAGAGTCAGGATGGATCCCTGTGGCATTCCACTCTTGACTTCCCTCTCTTCTGATCTGACACCATAATCACAACCCTCTCCAAAATTCAACTAAAGCCCCCTCAACCGCACCAAAGCACAGCTTATATTTTCCTTCAAATCCATGGACCTCATCCCCTTGTGCAGTGACCTAAGCTGTTCTGACTGGTCCCCATCTCACTGGCCTGCTCCACTGCTCCATGCTAACGTATTTCAAAACAAAATTCCTTGAAATATAGGACTGCCACCCCAACCCCCCCAGAGCAGGACATGATAAAAGGTACCCCACCTCCCCTAGATCATGGGCAAGCTCATAGCTTGCTTGCAAGTGCATGATTTGGCCTGGTCACAAAAGAAATGTAACCCATCCCCCATGGCTTCCAGAGGTATTATCACCTCTGCCACACCTGTACCAGGACAATAAGGCTTGCCAAAGGTGAGTATTTTACATCTACCTTCAGTACCAACATTGGTTACCTGTCTAAATTTTGGAAGGCTGGAACAATCTCTTCTCTCCTCCCACTCAATCTCATTTGCCTGTCCTCAAAGTGGGTGATACCCCTATCTCTAACCCCTCCATCACCACAGAGGTATAATTCATTTTTATCACCTCCCTCTCACCCCTGGCAGCCTGCATGACTGTCATCTCCTTTCTTCCCTCCCTGTTGTTTTTTTTCTCTCCAGTAACTCCATCCTCCCATCACCGACACCCTTCCCGCCCTTACTCCTTCCAAGGGTAGGAGCCCAGATGGCCTGGATAGCAAGTTCCTCCATCTCTCTGCTTCTGCAGTCTCCTTCCCATTGGCTGACCTCCCTAACCTCTCTTTCTGCTGTTCCTCCATCCCTGCTGACTGGAAGACTGCCAGTTTTACTCTTCCTCCAAAAGTGGTGACCCATCTGTTACTAACAGCTACCAACCCATTTCTCTCCTCCCTCCAAAATACAGGAACAAATTTTCTTGTCACAACTCTCGCTCCCTTTCTGGACTACTCTTCCTTCTTCACCTAATACAAGTCTGGCTTCCACAAAAATCACTCCACCACCATCTCCCTGCTCAGGCTCACCATATCTATCCACAATGATATGGATCACAGCCTATTCACCTTTGCTATCTTCATCGATCTGGCCAAAGCATTCAACCCTGTCTCTCACCCCAATTATTAGCCAAACTTCAGGCTGCAGGCCTCTCTGACTCAGCCATTGGCTGCTCCACTCCTACTGCATAGGTAGGTCCCAAGCAGTCAAAATTGGTGACCCCCTCTCTCCTCCCTGCCTGTATCCACTTAGGTCTCACAAGGATCTGTGTTAGGTCCTTTACTTTTCTCCATTTTCCTGAATGATCTCCCCTCTGTATGCTTGTCTGCATCCATTCACATGTACATGGATGACACAGTCCTCTTTACAACAGGCCCACAGACACCAGCTGGACTTTGATCAAGTTCAGCCCTGGCCGCGCACAAATCAGGTTTTTCTCAAGGCCAAGAAGACTGTCTCCATGTCCTTTGGTACAAGGCACAGACTCTCTAGGCCACCTTCCCTTCCTACTATCCATATCCTGGATGGCTCCCCTGTGGAGGATGTTACCACCTTTAGTTATCTTGGTATCTAGCTAGACCAGCACCAAAACTTTTCTGAACAAGTGAATGCTATAGTCAAACAGCTGCACCCCAATTTGGTGCACTTTACAGGAACTGTGACTGTATCCCACCTCCAGCACACCACACTATTATAGAGAGAATGATCCTCCCAATCTCTGACTATGGTGATGTGGTCTACAGCATAGCCCCAGTCACTACCCTTGCCAGACTGGACACACTCTTTAACTACTTATGCCATTACACACTCGACTGACCTCCTAGGACTCATCACTGTTCTATGTATAAGTCTCTCTCCTTTTCTTCTCTTGTGGACAGACACCATGCCCACTGTGCCAGCTTTGTGGGAAAATCTGGTTTGTTTCCCTACCCTCCTATCTCTCCCTCCCCCACCAGCCTTACCATCAGAAGCTGAAATATTCGAAACCTAGCAGTCCCTTCAGTTTCCATAACTTCCATCGACAAAGCCACATTCAGCCACCGCTTCCCTAAAATCTGGAACTCCCTCGTCCCGGTCATTCACCAATCTCCTTCCCCTAGATTATTTCAAACCACTTCATAGGCCTCACCTCTCCCCCCTGCACTTGCTCTAATTTTCCATCTTGCTCTCCTATGACTTGTTTCCAATTTAGGAACAGCTATAATTTGGCACTTTATGCTTCCACTCTAGGCATTATGCACAAATCTTTACAGCTAGTGTTGATTTAAACTGCTCTGTATTTGATTACCAGCATATGTTTGTGGCTCCTGACTGCACTGTATATGCATTGTTGATTGTTTGCTTGTCACTCAAGTTCTCACATCTTGCATGTATTATTCCCAATGTAATTTGTGGTTGTGTACCACTTTGCACCATGTATGTTATTTATTTTGAACTTTTCTGCTGCCTAAGCCCCACTTGTACAAGTTCCCCTTCCCCAGGATGCATCTAGAAATGAGCTCCCAGCTTAGTATGCCGGGGGGGCCTCAGACACCAAGGATCATTTTACTATAATAACTGGAGCCATTTAAACTGCGATCGGGGTGTAGAACCTTTATATGCCAAGGATAATTTTGGTATACTATTTGGGAGCATCATAATGGTGACCAGGGGTAGGGTGACAATATGCACCACTGTGTGCTCAAATGAGGGCAAGATTTTTAGAAGCAGTAAACAGTATTGCAATTTCAGTTGTTCAGCACTTTCAAAACCTTTTATATAGCACTGTGCTCTGTATGCAGGAGGGGATCCCTCATTTGCATGGCTTTAGTAGTACATATGCACATGCACATGATCAGGTTAGCATCGGGGCTGCTAAATATATGTCATCTGTTCAGCCATGCCGTTCTCCCACATGGCACAGTGCTTAGATGTTTAGCAGTCCACTAACCTTTTGAAAATGGGGCCCTAATTGACTAAATATCCCCTGCCGATGCCTCTTATGATGCAGAAAGTAAACAGAAATGGATTATCTTATTCTGTATCTTTATGTATTATTTTATGTTATTTTCCTTGGGAAAACTTTTATCCAATTTCAAAACATTGTGATGTGTCTTAAATATGAATAACAACTGTAGCTAAAATACAATTTATTTTTTCATCTGAGTACTATTTTTATTTACTTATAAAAATACAGTCTGTGAGCTGACTTAGCAGCTTGGTGGTAACTGTACTGCTTCACATGCGAGTGGCCTGGTTTTGGGGGAGAACTTGGGTCAAACAGGGGTTAGCTGGCAGGAGAGATGATTGAGCATCTCGGGGACTGCTCTCCTCTCAGGGAGGGGGAGACTGACCAACCCGGTCTTTAACAGCCACCTAGGAGGAACGCTGGCAGGGCATCAGAGTGGCATAATGGGGCAGGGCTCAGGCAGGCACAAAGCAATACTTCATGCCTTTAATTGGATTTACATCATTGCATGCTTGACTGCGCAGGGATAAACCAAAGGTAGAACACCTCCAATGGCAAAATAATCCACCAACCTGCCACAGGCTTTGCACTACTAAGCAGGCTCTGCTCCTGTCTGAATATGTATCTCCTTGTGACTCGCCCTCTCCATCCTGGCGCCATCATGGGGGGGGAGACCATGGGAGATCTCAGAGCAGGTAAGTCCTGGTGATTTTGGGTGATGGGGATGGACAGGCCAGTGCACAAGGGGGTCAGTGGATGACCTAGAAGATAAACATCTCAATGGAAAAAGAAATAAAACACAGTTTGGGAATCTCAAACTCAATAACACAGTCATACCATATAAACAGCATAACTATACACTGTGTGGCTAGACCAGGGCAGGTTTATTAGTGGAGACTAAGTGCCTGGCAAAGCTCTGTCCACCTTGCAATGCTCTACAGATATGTAATGGGGAGGTTAGGGGCTCTGAGAGCCACCAGAGAGGAATCACAGTTAAGTTATTCAGAACAGAAAGTGCAAATTATGCATGTGTTAGCTGAGCTCCTGACGAGAACTGGGCCCTGAACAATTGCTGCAAAATATATATATTTTTCTTAACCAAGAACCATTATTAAACAAAACATTCAAACAAAAACTAAATCAAAGCTAACTCAGCAGAGTACAAACTAGCAAAGATTTTGGCTTACACTTTTACAGCTCCTGCAGTACTCTTCCCAAGCATTCGGCTCAGATAAGTTGCTGGACCAACACAGAAAATAATTACAAATAAATCTGATCAAAACTTTAACTTAGAAAAATGCACGTAGTCCCCTATGTTTATATGGTATGACAGTGATATGTTAGGAATATCCTAAGTATTAGCTTCCAATACAAATGTGTCTGAGTAAATGAAGGCAGCACTTATTTAAAAGAATAAACTACATAATTTTAAATTATTTCTAGAAGTTTTTTGTCACATCACAATGTTCTGAAATTTGATTAAAGGTGTGCAAGCAAAACAAGATGTAAAACCCCATAAAGAAGTAGAATAACAGATAGCCCTGTTTTGTTTACTTTCTGCTCTGCAGCAGACATCCTCTCATGAAGCCGTCAGCTCCCTGAATGCAACAGGCTATGAGTGCAAAGCCAGGCCGTGCAGGGGGGGGGGGTCATTTCAGAATGTAGTCCATTTCAGTATATAGTTTATTTGTTTCAGTATATAGAGTATGTGAATTTTTCAGTCTACAGTGTATGCATTTCAATACATAGTGTATGTGTTCCACCATGTAGTGTATTTGTTTCAGTATATAATGTATGTGTTTTTTTAAATAAACTGTGTATGTATTTCAGTATGTAATATATGTCTCTCAGTATATACAGTATGCAAAAGTTTTCAACAGAGAGTGTAAGTGTTTTTAATATATAATGTATTTGTTTCAGTATATAGTGTATGCAGATTTTTCAATGCACAGTGTATTTATTTCAATATATATTGTATGTATTTCAATATAAAGTGTAGATGTTCCCATATATAGTGTATTTGTTTCAGTAGACAGTGTATGTCCTTTTTTCAATGTGTAGTGTATGCATTTCAATAGTGTATGTATTTCAATATGTAGTGTATTTGTTTCAGTATATAGTGTATGCAAAGTTGTTTCAATACACAGTGTATGTGTTAAAATGTATAGAGTATTTGTTTCCATAGATAGTTTATGTGGATGTTTCAGTCTGTAGTGTATGTATCTTAATAGGTAGTGTATATGTTTCAGTACCTAGTACATTTGTTTCAGTATATAGTGTATGTGGCTTTTCAGTACTCAGTATGTGTATTTCAGTAGATAGTGTAAGTATTTCACTATATAATGTAATCATTTCACTATATAGTGTGTGTTTCACTATATGATATATGCATTTCAGTATACAGTATATGTATTTCACTATATGATGTATGTATTTCAATAGATAGTGTATGTGGTTCACTACATTGTGTATGCATTTCACTATATGATGCATATATTTCACTATATGATATAAGTATTTCACTATGTAGTGTATGTGTTTTACTATACAGCCAGAGATTATGAATTATGTCCCTAACGGCTTGCCATACTATCCTGCATAGTGTGACCTAACTCTGTAATGTCTACATGAGTTACTCCTATCTTGGTACAGATTTTTTTTTTTGTTCTACGTGCGTCTGTTATTATTGAACTCTGTACTTCGTACTGCAAATGTCAAGTGTTTTTCCCTTGTATGTAACTAATCCCGGGTTACCCCTGAAAAAGGGACCTTTGGTCTCAGTGGGACTACCCAGTTAACAAAATTCAATAAATAAATAAATAAATAAAATCTGCTACTGTGCAGCTTGTAATTGTCACTGTATTGTTGTTATTGTATGGTTCTGTATTGTCTTATAATTCTTCCAGACCGCACCTGACAGTAGGCACTGTGATTGTCTAGTGTGCTTACCTGATCAATAAAAGCTAAATAAATAAATATAGCTGGATTGGCTAGTGATACAGACAAATCTGATGCCTTTGAAACAGGCTCGCACTCTAGAAGAAGCAAGTAAATTAGTAACAGGGCAGAGTAACAATTGCAGAACCCATATTTCTGTAGGCAGAATTACACTGATAAACCAATCATTTATTTATTTAATTTTGATAACCAGGTAGGCCCACCAAGACCATTACAGTCCCTTTTTCAGGGGGGACCCAGGTATTAATTACAATTATGAGAACAGTTTAACATGCCAGACAAGGTAATTTTCACATAACTACAAACAACAGTAATAGATATTAGTCCAAGTAAGACATTTGTGGGTTACAGCAGTAGGGTAAACCATACAAACAGGAAATCATTAGCAACAAGATGTGACAAGATAAACGAGTTGTTTGTCATGCTATACAGAGTAAAATAACATCTATTTAGGTCAATTTCAGTAGTAACAAGTGCATTGATTCAGCTCCAGCAGGTGGGCCTTGAGTCCCTTTCTGAAATCCCCAAGAGAGCTGCATTCCTGGAGTTTACTTGGGAGTGCATTCCAGCGGGGTGGTATATAGGCAGCAAAGGATCTGAGCCCTTGGGATGACCTTATTTTAGGGACTTGAAGAAGCTGATGGTTGGAGGATCTAAGTGTCCTACCATTTTGTTTGGTGGTTACTTTAGCAGCTGGGCTCAGTGGGGGGTTGTCTAGCCTGAGTTTATAGGCTAGGCACAGAGAAGGATATGTTAGTTTGTCTTCTAAGGAGGGCCAGTTTAAAGAATGCAGCACTTGACAGTGATGCTCAAGGGGCGGGTGCGAATCAGCTTATCCTATGGTGCAGGATTCTAAGCCTCTGCAATTCTGCACCTTTTAATGAGTACAGGACAGGGGATCCCTAAAACAAGGTGGGTAGTACGGTGCCAGTTGCTATCTTTAACCGGGAGTCTTTTGTAAAGAAAGGGGTTAACCGATATAACAAACCTAGTTTCTGATTTATAGACGTGGTCAGCTGGTCAGTGTGTGCCTTGAAGGTGCAGCTGTGATCAAAGTAACACCTAAATACTCTATGGAGTCCACAACCTCCACCCTGTTGCCATTTGAGAGAATTAATGAGTCCTGTCAGATCCTAGACTTCTGGGGCCAAATAATAAAGCCTTCATCTTTTTGCTATTTAGAATTAATTTATTGGTTTTCAGCCAGCCTTCAAAAAGCAGACGGTCAACCCAGGGAAAAATCTCCTTTATTACCTAATCTCTATTTTATTATCCTTGGTTTTTCCCAGTATATGCATCGTACATAAAAAAAATCTTTAGCTGATTTTGGAGAAAGAAATTAGGTCTAAGTACACAAGTTACCATCTTTGAAGTTCTGCACTCCGGGCATGGGAGAGCAAATTTGTAAAAGCACTGTCACCATATTTTTTTTACATGTCTGAGGTATATGGAAAAAAAAATCACTCACTCTAGTAATTATGCTTCTTCTAGTGAGTTTACTACTGATTCTTAGGAGTCTGCAATCATTTCAGCCCTGAGTTGTTGCCTCAGAGATGGAATTTGGAATTATGCAAATTCAAACTCAGCACTGTAATCACACTCCCCCTAGTATTCTAATGGCAGATTTATTACTGAAGACCAGAACAGAGCAGTGACCACTTACCTAACTTATTCTAATATTCTTAATTAATATAAATGTATTAGGAATACAGAAACCAAACATAAAAAATCATAATGTTTGCAACAATGAAATGCTCAAGCAGTTAAATCACATGATTATTGATTGATTGAATTTTGTTGACCTGGTAAGCCCACTGGGCCTAGAAGTCCCTTTTTCAGGGCCGACCGGGGATACAGATGGTAAGCAACTGAAACTGAACCAGATTAAGCTGTTGGTGGTATTTTTAGTGAATGGGAGAAATTTGGCCAGGATACCGGGGAAATTCCCCTTCTCTGGATGCTAGAGGGCGCTGCGTTGCTGTGGGTGAGTGGTCAGAGTGATCACGCTTTCATCGAAGAAGGACGTGTGGGTGGCTGAGGGGAGAGCCTACTCCTCGGCCTTCCCCTGTTCTCTTGGATAGTATGGAGGTAAATCCAGTGTTGGAGATTTTGGATACAGTGATCGCTGAGGAGATGGAATGCTCTACATCGCAAGTTGATCCGATGGTGGGATCTGAAGGTCAGATTCCCGATCAAGAAAATAGTAAAGGAAAGAAATTAGCTGACATTCGGCTGCAACTAGCTTTGGCTGAGCAGCAATATGTGGAGACGAGGTCTTGCTTACAGCAAGACTTGCAAAGGCAGGAGGAGCTACGCGATATCCCAAACCCGGAAGTGGTTTTGGGTGCATAAAGTGCCATTGCTCGTGTAATCAGTTCAGGGGAGGTAGATGCGCTACCTGCCCCCATTCTTTCTGATATTTCTCCTAAACTTTTGGAAGTATCAACTATTGCTAGTGCTGGGTCCTTGGTTTTGGAATCTTGCGGTGATGAGTCTCTGCCTAGTACTACCAGTCCTTCACAGGCCATGGACGAAGGCCTACAGATAAGTACATCTCCTTTAGGGGACTTGGAAAAATCCACTGAACTGTCTGCTTTAGCTCCGATAACGTTTTCTATAGGAATCCCCAAGGGGGGAAGCTGATTGAGAAAGATGGGGTGGGGAAGAGTCGGAGATTGCATTCACAACGCACTGAGGTGAAAGCCTCAGATTTAGTTCAGTCCTGCTCTGGCTCTTTGGATTCAGTTTCTCCCCATTTCAGCTTAATGGGTTTCCTCTGCCTTAATAGCGTCAGGATGGGTTAAAAATGGCACAGGAAAAGGATGGGACCCTAATCTCTCTGGGGAAAACATTATGTCTCCTCAGACAGTCCCTATTTTAAAACCTTGCGCTGCTGAGAAGAGTAACGGCCCTGATATACCAGCAGGGCAGACGATGCCTCAGTCTCAAGGTCCTGTTCCACAGCCTAGTTCTGCAAGCAATTTATTAATGGCAATAAAAGAGATGGAAGGGGATGCTCCTGACCCTGTTATTATGGATTCTTCTTCTCTTTTTATTCAGGAGGGAAGTCAGACCACCCCCTTTATTATAAATAATAATACTGTAGTCTCCAACGATCAGCTCATTTCTGGGAATGCAGATTCGTCCCCTAATGTCTGGCATGAAAGGGTAAGGGATCAACTCTTTCCCCCTAACACAAGGCTGTTGTCTGAGCCTGCTATGAGGTGAAATGCTGTAAGACTGAAATACAGGGGTAATGCTGCAGACGTCCCAGATAGGCATTTAGTGGGGAGATCTTTATTAAAGGACAGCATGAAATATTATGCTTATGAGGTGTATGCTCTTATACATATACCGGGGACTCTGTTTTTGATGTAAGTTTTAAGCATCCGGCAGGTTTGGAGAGATTCTGGAAGCAATATCAGCTGCTGAAGCTCTCTCCTTTATGGAAGCCTTTTCTGGCAATTCCTTTGACTAAACCCTTGACAAAGAAAATAACGGTCCTATTCAGAAATGAAGGGGTTAATGTGGCAGATATTACTTATTGGCTACAGCAACGTTGTACAGTAAAAGGTTACCCATAGGCCATCTTGAATGATGAGCAATTGTGGACTGGAGGATGGAAATATCAGGTCACTTTGAATCTCGAACAAGGTTTGGCTAAACATCTACCAAACTGTTTTTTTGGGGGGAGAGATCGAGGGGTTATTTTCTATCCAGGTCAACCCAGAGCATGTTTTAAATGTGGGGATGTGGGGCATTTAAGTAATGTGTGCGTTAAGCAGAAATGTGGCCTATGTGGCGAAATAGGCCATTTTGGAGCCCAGTGTCAGCAACCTTTAAGGTGTAATTTGTGTGATAAACAGGATCATACTTTTAGAAACTGTTCATGGGCATCTCATAACAGCAGAGATTTGGCAATATGTGCAGAGCAAGATGTTTATGTTGCCACGGCACAGAAGGAGAAGCAGCGTACGTTGGATGTCTTCCTTATGAAGCCTCAAAAGGATGTGCCTCCTTCTGGAATGCCTTGCTCCCATATAGGTTCCCCTCCAGTAATTGTCAATCAGGAGGAAAGTGACCTGAATCTTCTGCTTGCACAAAAGGGGCCTTCAGTCGGCTCCATGAGAAAAGTGGATCCCCTTATTATGAATGATTCTGCTGCATCAAATAATCCTCTTGTTCAGGAAGAAAGTGGCTCTTGTAACTCAGAAACAGTTAAAATAGGTCCTGTACAGAGAACGGAGGTTGATTCAGAGGAAAAATCTATGCCCCCACCCACTTTCCAGCAGGATGAACCTTTTCAGAGGGTTACAAGATCTAAAGCGGGAAAGCCTTCTGTAGAGATTCCTACAGAGGCTAAGATTTTGGATGTTATACCAGTCCAGAACTCTTATGCTTTATTATTCGAGCAAGAAGGGAAGAAGAAAGTCATGATTCAAATTTATCTTCTATTGCCTCTTCACAGGCGGATGCGAATATTGATGGAGGGTCTATGGATAAACATAAGCCCAGAAAGAGGAAAAAGAAGAGATGAAGAGGACTGTGTTTTGTTTCTTTGATCTATGTCTCTGAGTTCTTTTTCTCTCTCTCTATTTTTTTTATGCCTGGGAATCTTTCCGTTCTCACTATTAATGTGAACAGCATTAAAACCTTAGATAAAAGGCGGGTTACCTTTGCTAGTGTAAAGGAAGGGAAATGTAATGTGATTCTGTTGCAAGACACTAGGTTGCATTCATTAGTAGAGGTGAGGGATGCACAAAGGGACTGGTGATGGGGGGTTTCTTTTTGGTCCTTGGGTGAAGTACCTTGCTCTGGGTTAGGGGGTTTGTTTATGGGTATACAGGTAAAAGTATTACATCTTTTTGATGTATTTCCTGGAAGGGTAATATTGGACGTTGTTTTAGGTAATGAAACATATAGGATTATTAACATTTATGCTCCTCAGGTAAGGGCGGATAGGTCTTCCCTTTTTAGGAGGGTTGAACCCTATTTGCATACTTGGAAGTTGGTGATTTGGGGAGGTGATTTTAATTGTGGCCTTACAAAAAGAGATTGGGGAAGGATTGCATCTAAAGTTTTTAGTGATTCTAATTCTTTATTAAGAATATTAAAAGCAAATAATCTCTGTGATGTATATGATTTGTTAGATCGAAATCCCTCACATACTTTTTATAAAGGTAAATTATTCTCTAGCATAGATTTTTGGTTGGTATCCAGAAGAGTTTTTTGTCAGGATGTAATGATTATTCCAGTTGAAACATCTGATCATGTGGCTGTTAAATTGGATTTAGGTTCTTTGCAACATGTTTCTATAGGGAGAGGGTATTGGAGAATGAACATTGCTATTTTACAGGAGATTGACGCACAGATTTCTATTAAGGAATTTTTTTATGTTGAAAGCTGATGTCTCTTTTTTGTATGACAGCCCTATTGATTGGTGGGAGGATACAAAGAGAGACCTGAAAATCCTTTTGACTGATATTTCTAAAAAGAAGGCTCGTAATGGTTATATACAGTATTTGGGGCTCAGGGCTAAGTATATGTAGTTATTATCTCGAGCTGTTCATTCAAGTAATCATATGATGCAGTTAAAAGAAATAAAGGATAAAATGTATTCCTATTTAAAGGTTTCAGAAAATAGAGCAGCCCAGCAGCAAAAATATCAAACCTAGGGGTCTAAAGAGCAAGTGAATCCATTTGAATTAGGCTTGCATGGTGTACAGCATATGGTTATGACAAAGTTAAAAAACAAAAATGGATCTGCAGTTACAGATACTAACAGTTTATTAGCATTTATTCAAGATCATTTGAAATTAACATTTCAAAAAAATACGGTAAATAGTCCAAAGTTATGTTTTAAGGATATAGATATTCCACAGTTAAGTAATGATGAAATACAGAGTTTGGTATCTCCCTTTTCTATCTCTAAATTGTCGCATCAGTCAGCTACAGGGTTGGATGGGATTCCAAATGATTTTTATAAATGCTATAGTGTAATACTAGCCCCTTGGCTACAGGTGTTGTTTACAGCTATATGGGAGGAAAATAGGTTAGTTCCTACTATGAAACAAGGCGTTATGTCTTTTCTTTATAAGAAGGGAGATGAACAAGACATCAGAAATTGGAGGCCGTTAAGTTTGTTAAATTCACACTATAAAATCTTAACTAAAATTCTGACAAATCGGTTATCACAAATTGCACAAATTGTTATATATCCTTTTCAGTCTTGTGCCATTCCTGGTAGGAATATTTTGCAAAATTTGGGCTTCATTAGAGAAGTGGTAGAACAAAGTTTACAGAGGAATTTAGATGGATATTTGATGTCGATTGATCAAGAAACAGCTTTTGACTCGGTTAGGCAGGAGCATATTTGGGCAGTCTGACAACATTATGGAATATCGGATTCCTTTATATCATTATTACAAACATTGTATACAGACGCTCAGGTTGTTCCAATGGTGAATGGACACTTGGGCATACCACTATTTTAAAAAAACAGTGTGAAACAAGGTTGTCCATTGAGTCCACTGCTATATGTTTTTGGTCTAGATCCCATACTTCGACGCATAGAAAAAGCCTCATATATTAAAGCCATTAAAAGTAAAACTGGGGTAATATTTCGTAAGGTTACTGCCTATGCTGATTGTTTTTTTACTATCTCGGATCTTGAGTCAGGAGAGCAGATTTTGAGATTGTTTGAGTCAGTCTATGATACCACTGGCATTAGAATTAATATTGGAAAAAGTAAGATTTTGGTTTTGGGTACAGCTCATGTTTTGGAAGGTTTTCACATTGCTATGACAACTGATGAAATTAAAATATTGGGTATGTTTTTTGGTTCTCAGGAATCAGAAAGGAAGAACTGGGTGACAGCATTTGATCAGGCTGATCTGAAAGTGAAATCCTGGTTGTCATGGAAAATGTCCCAGAAAAAGAGGGTTTATCTGCTTAGGGCATATATAGCTCCTATTTTCTTATATATTTCTCATGCATATCCTTTGCCATTTGATATGCACAAAAAAGTTATGGGTCTTTTTTTCCTTTTTTTATGGGGGCATCAGTTGAATCCAGTTAAGAGAGTTCATACGTATAAGTCTCGGAAAATAGGAGGTTTAAATATGACTCAACCTTTGTTATATTTTTTTGGGAATTTTTTCTTTAGTTCTATTCGTCCGGTTATATTAGAGTCTGAGGGCTCAGGGGCTCTCATTATAAAATTATGGGGACCTAGTTTTTTGACAGCTTGGGGCAGGGGTAAATGGCACCCATCAGATAGATCTCTTCCAGGATATTTACAAACTACCCTGAAATATATAAGATCTTGGAAAATTGAGTTGGGTTGGTTTTTAGGTCAAGAGAAAAAAGCTTTCTATAAGTTTATGTTAAATAAATGGTATACAGAGGAACCTTTATTTCAGGTTTCTGCAGCCATAAACATTGACGTGTTATTAGAATGTATTCTAGATCCTAGGATCCCACTTAAGATGCAGGATTTTGTTTGGTTGTGTGGGCACCAAAAGTTGAATGTAGGGAGTAATCAAAAACATAAACAAGTTAGTGAGAGGGGCTGTGGAGATCCTCAGTGCCTAGGGCAGAAGGAGACTATGCATCATTTATTTTTTGATTGTGTGAATGCTCAGGGTTTTTGGGATCAGCTAGCTGGATGGTGGGGGGAAGATCTTTTTAAAAGTATGACATATGACATCTCGGTATTAGGCCAAATACCTATTTCCTGGATGAAATGGGCCAAGAGTATGGCCTTTGTTATATTGGCATGTTTAAAATAGTCTTTATGGCAAGCCAGATGCTTACGTTCATTACAAAGTAAGGTAATTTCTCAGCAGGAGGTTTTGTTTAACATCCAAGCTGATTTGCATAAAATATATAGTTATGAATTTCGTACCTCAGGACAAGAAGTGAGTTCTCGATTATGGAGGAATGTAGGATGGATGGGGTAAAACTTTTTTTTGTTTTTAAGTTTATTATTTTGCATTTATTAAGTAATGTTCTGCTTTAATGAATGTATTTCGCAGATTTGTAAACATGATGTAAGAATTATTTTTATGATTTAGCTGTTGGTTTAGTTAAAAAAGCACGTTTTTGGGTATTTGGGTTATTTAAGTGGGGATTTACATTCTATTTTATTTGAGGTTTTTCTTTATTTGGGTTTTTTGGCTTCATGTGTATTATGATATGTACTGTGTGTCCCTATGTTATGCTTTGAATTCTGAATAAAAATTTCCCCTCTTTTTCGATAAGTGCCATGGGATCTTTAGCATCCACCTGAACTACCACCAATCCAGGCAGGTGGGACCTCGGTTTAACGTCTCATCTGAAAGACGGCACCTCAGAAGTGCCGCACCCCCTCATGCTGCACTACAGTGTAAATATTGGGATATTAACTCAAGTGCCAGATGTGGGAACTGAACCCACAGCCCTCTGATCTCCCAGCCTCAGAGGCGAGTGTGCTACCTACTGAGCCACTGACACTGTGATTATAGTAATACTATAGTGATTATAGTGAGGAACCCTATTTTACTAAGTTTCTAGAAGGGGAGGGTAAGGATGGACTTCTATTAATCACTAGTTAACATTCCAGAAGAAACATCTTAAGGTCATTTTTTTCTTCTAGCAATGAGAGTTTACTAGTGATGTCACACAAGTCTGCAGACTCCAAGCAGTACTTCAGAAAGGGCAAAAACCTATGTAGGAAAAAACTCTTAAGCACTACTGTTCCAAACCTGGCATTCCTTCTAGATTAGATGTCTAGGCAGTAATGTGCAGTAAAGGTGTGTGCTGGTGACAAGGTAGCTGTTTTACAAACCTCCTGTAGGGATAGACCCCTCATACTACAGCTGCCACAGTGATAGAAGTAGCTCTAGAGGAGTGCGCCCCTAGGTCTTTGTGTGGCTGCTTATCAGCTTTTTCATAACAGAACTATATGTAGGAGATGACGCACTCTGAAACCCTTCTTAGCAGCTGGCTTATTTTTGCCTTCCCTCAGTATATATGACACGCAAGCTGTGTGTTCAGTTCTGGACCTTTTCGTCCTATCTACATAGAAAACCAAAGTTCATTTTACATCAAGGCTGTGGAGCTTTTCTTCAGTCCCACTTGTGTGTGGTTTTGCAAAACACACATGCAAAGTTACTGACTGGTTCAAGTGAAATTCTGACACTACTTTTGAAAGGAATTTCCTGTGCCTTCTTAGCACCACTTTATCCCTATCAGAGATAATAACATTTGGTTCTTTACAGAGGGTTTGCAGTTCACTGACCCATCTGGCAGAAGTCATAGCTATTAAGAATACTGTTTTCCAGGTAATGCACTTGATTTCTGTTGAGTACATGGATTTGAAATGTATGTTCCTAAAGCTGAGACTTTCTGTAAAGTTCACCAAATATTAAACCTTTTTCACTTTGAGGAATAAGTTTTCCTTACAGCTAGTTTCCTGAACACCTTCAAAACGTCCAACACTTGATGTGAACAATTTAATCCAGAATACTCTAGCTCTTTAATGACCAAGCCTTCAGGTGAAGTGTTCTGGGGTCTGGATGAGCCACCCAGCCCTGTGACAGAGTTAGGAGTGTCTCTGGGTGGAGAGATAGGGGTTTCTGTATGACACTGTCAACAGGAGCGAGTACCAAGCCTGTTTGGCCCAGTCTGGTACTATTAGAATCGCTGATGCCGACTCCCTCGTCATTTTCAACAGAACTCTAAAGATCAGTAGGTATGGAGGGAAGACATAGAGGTGCTTTCTTTTTCAGGACAGGGCAGTGCATCAACTGGTACTGACCATACTGAAGGTGCCCGCAACAAAATGTGGTGAGTTTTTTGTTTCCCCACGAAGCGAATAGATCCATTTCTGGCCCCCCCCCCCCCCATCTCTTGAAAACCAAATTCAGCACTTGCTGATCCAGTGGATAGACCCATCCTGCACAGAGAGTCTGCCGGTACATTGTCCTTCCCTGGCAAGTGTACTACTATAAGCAATACTCTAAGTTCCATATCATCATTGCCTCTGTAAAGAGTTTTGTGGTTCTGGTACCTCACTATTTATGTAATACATTGTGACTGTATTATCTGTCTTGATCTGGACTGTCATTTCAATAGGGAGAAAGACTGCATTAACAGGAGCACTGCTCAGAGCTCTAAAAGGTTTATGTGCTCCTTGTGCTCCTGCGAGTCTCAGACACCACTGACCTTCTTGTCCTCCAGATGGCCTCCCAACCCTAGTTGTGAGGCATCTGTCATGACGACCTTTGTGAGAGAGGTCTGAAGGAAGGGAATACCCTCTCTGAGACTGCTTATATTTTTCCAGCACTTCAGAGCTTGTACCAACCAAGCTGTGAGTGCCTGGTACAAACTGTTCCAATGGTGTAGTTCTTTTATGCCAGTACCTTCTCCAAGTGATACTGAACATCAGTCATTTGTAACCATGCCAATGGAGCCACTGCTGTGGTGGAAATCATGTGGCCTAATTACTGAAGGAGTTCCTGTACAGGCTTCATGTGGCCTTCCAGGAATAAGTTTACACATTGGATGAGGGATTCTGCTCTTTGGACAGGCAAGAATGCCCTCCCTTGTATTGTGCTCCATTCTGCGCCTATGAACTCCAGAACCTGGCAGGGTTCTAGATGGGATTTTTCCACATATAGGAATAATCTTTATCTTTGTAGTGTACTCTACAATTTGTATTAAGTGAGCAGCCTCCTCCTTTGTTTTACCACTTAATAGCCAGTTGTCCAAGTAGGGAAACTTTTTTCGCAGATGTGCTGCCACCAATGCTAAGCATAATGTGGATACTCTTGGTGCTGAGGTCAGACCGAAAGGCATTGTTAAGAACTGATACTGGGCAGTACCTATCCTGAAACTCATGCGCTTTCTGTGGCTGGGTCTTACTGGAATATGGAAGGAGGCATGCTTCAGATCCAGAGATCCCAGCCATTCTCTTTTTCTGGGTGCCTGTTCAGAGACCTTAGGCCCAGAATGGATCACCATTCCCCATTTTTCTTGAGAGAGAGAGAGAGAGAGACCGGAAAGGTGTCTTTTGCCAGCTGGGATGCAGGAACCCTTTCTACTGCTTTTAGCTGCAGCAACTTTCACAATTCCAGCTCGAGAAGGGTCTTTGCTCCAGGCTGTGATCTGAAGGGACTCTTGATCTGCTTAACTTTGGGAATGATCCACTTGTCTGTTATGTTTTTCCATGCCTGGAAATAGTGGGCCAGGCACCGTGACCCTCCTACTGGCAATGATTTTATGGAGTCTTCAAAACAACTGTCAGAGATTTGGCTTAGCTTCTGCTGGAGGAGTTGGTGCAGGCTTCTGTCTTGCTCCTCTTCTACCTATGCCTCTCTCAGTACCTTTCTGGATTGTGGATTCGTAATAGACATAGGGTCTGCTGTAGTAGGCCCTCTCCCTACCTCCCTTTTTATATGACTGATAAGAAGCAGAGGCCTTCTCCTTTTCTGTTAGATTTTTAAAAGTGAACTTCTGTTCATCCACTCTTTTTTAAAACTTCAAGTTTATTAAAAGTCAAGTGAGACAAAGTACAATACACACATCAGGTACAGCGCATGTTTACAGTGTCAAGAGTTAAGTAAATGTTCATACCATACAAAGCAGACTGCATTATGACAATTATAAATTCTATTAAGACATTGTAATATTGTCTCATAATATCTACAGACTGTTAGACCAGTGATGGTCAGGTAACAAAAACAATTCAACTACTAAACAAAGCTGCTTGCCTTTACCTTTCTTTCCAGTGTTTTGTCACTGGTACCAATGTCCAAGTTTGAAACTTTACCCTTGCTCAAGGTGACTCCAAACAGGTAGCATTCAGGGATGGGTGTGTCAATAGCTCAATCCACTGATTCCCCATCTTGTGGCAGGAGTGGGTTCAGGTACGCCTCTCGGACCATTTTTCAATCAATTTCTCCTTTGTTAGGCATAATGTGGCTGCTATTCTTTCCATACTCATAATAGCATTTACCCTGTCTTGACACATCCACTTTTTTCATATAGGCCTTTGTCCTGTCCTCAAGCAGGGAGGACCCCCTGGAAGCAAAAATCCATAGCTTTGCACTGGCTATCATGAGTTAAGGAGGGTACCCTGAGCCACACAAATCTTCTTACTGCCACTGAATGTGCCAAGATCCTAGATTCAGTACCATTTACGTCTATGGCCACCTGAAACTGTTACCTAGCTGCTTACAACCTGGCACTCACTGAATTGGCCAGGTGGGAGAGCTTCTCAGGGGGAATGCTGTCACATAAGGGCAGGAATGTGTTCCACAGTGCCTGTTGATAATGGATTCCTGTATAAACTGGATAGGCTTATCTTATCTGCAAACCGAACTGGTGTATGCTTTCCTTGCCATGTGGTCCAATTTCTTGGAATCATTCTCAGGTGGAATTGATGCCTAGTGACCTTAGCCTTTTCACAGGCAGCAGCTAGAACCACCCTTTCGTGATCAGAATAGGCATACAGAAATTCTGACTCAGTCTTGTCCACTTGGTATCTTTTCTCTACTTTTTTGTTAGTGGCTAGTGTAGAGTGGGGTGTGGCCAACACTCTGGCAGTTTCCTTTTTCATAGACTTGAGTATGGGAACCTACATACTCTTTTTTTCTGCTCACAGCTACCAATCCTGCCCTTATCAGCCACCTCTGCCCCACCCCCTTCACCCGACTTTCTTCAGACTTACTCCATACCTCTTTATTCTCCCCTGACTTACCCCTCAGGGCAGGATCAATCAGATGGGCCAAGCCCCGGAGGTACTGCTCGGTCCAGAGGTGGATGTGGAGTCAGCAGTGCAGGGGTCGGCATCATCCTACTGCCAGTGGGTTTTTCTTCTTTGTGTTGCCCTGTCCCCTTGGATGCCAAATAGCTGTAGCTGGTGGTGTTCACACACGCAAGTGTGTGCCAGCGCGTCAAGGCTTTGTCAGCATCCCCCCTCCCTGAATGACACCTCTACATGCATCCCCATCTGTGGTCACCCAGAAGGCGGCAGCAGAGCTGCAGTTGAGAACCCCCCCTCCCTGAGGAGGAACGCGTCCTCTGAGATGCTTAATCCTCCTCACTGGCTAACCTTCTGACAGTTTGGTCTAGTTCCTGAACTCAGGTCACTGGCATTGCAAGTGGTAGCGCTACTGTCATGCCGACAGCCTGGCAATCTACATCCACTTTGATGAAGTCCTAACATTCTCATGAACTCAGCTTCCTCAGTATCCACATTTGTCTCAGTGGATGGGAGGTTTTATGCGTCTGACATCTGAGGCACAAAAGCTGAGTAAGAGGCGAAATCTTCATTCACTCTAGAATGGGAACCAAAGTCCTGCTCTGGAAAAAACTTCAGGTTCTATCAGTTCTTCCTCTTCCTCCTCCTCTACAGGGCCTGTTCAGGGTACAGAGCCTGGGGAGGGGGGAAGCAGCCATATTTTCCATAGTCTGCATGGCCTGGAAATCTTGCCACATTTTCTTTATATCCTCCAGGGAGGACATAGGTTGCTCTGGCACAGGTTGCTCTGCGTATGTTTCTGGCAGAGGATCCACGGTATGTTTCTCATTATGCTTTTTTTCTTCCCAGACATGGAAGATAATGGCTGATCAGAAGCTCATTTTTATTTCTTGTGTAAGGCACCTATGCCCCTCTCAAATTGATGTAGGGGTTGAGACGCCTCTACCTTATCACTGTCAACAGGCTACCTTAGATGTTTGTGATGGCTCCTGGATTATGTTCTCACTCAGTAGTAAGGGGATTCATATTCAACAGAAAAGAAATGCACAGTGCCTTGACCCAGAGAAATAATTAAATGGGTTAGGTAACATAGCAGTACAATTCCCTGTGATGCTGTACTTGCCTGTCTCCCTACTGGTGTCACACCTCCTGCAGACCCCATACAAATGCAACAGTCTCCCCCACTTTGCATGCACAGTAATTGTTGCAGACAATGAGGAGAAATGGCTTAACAGAAACCACAACTTTATTTTCCCCAACTGACAGCCTGAAAAAGAACAGTAAGAACTTACCGTAACAGAAGATCTTCGAGAGAATCTCTTTCATCGGGCCACACCTTTGGAACTATAACCACATCAGCAGTAAGACCACACGGAAAGTTTTGCAAGCAGTCAGCCCACAATGATGTCAGCGTGTACATAAACATGGGCATCAGCTCCTCCTGTCCTCAGTTCCCTGCTGGAGGTCGTGCTCGGTGGACCTCCCTCTAGGAACCAGGAGACACACCAATACTCCACATATCAGGTGAGAGTGAGTGCTGGAAAATATAGCAATGGAGACAGCAGTGCAAGGATCCTTTTTTTGCAACCTCAATGGGGAAGGAGGGTGGGATGGCATGGCTTGATGAAAGAGATTCTCTCAAAGATCTACTGTTATGGTAAGTTCTTAGGTAACTGTTCTATCTTCTTTGAGGATATCTCTTTCATCAGGCCACACTTTTGGAATGAGTCCCAAGCAATACCAAAGTTAACAGTCTGGGTGGCTGGAGCCTATAGGCTTATGATAGTAGCCCTTGTAGCACAACTAAGCTAAACCCAGCTCATCTACGAGAGACAATGTCCAGACTATAGTGCTTAGGGAAGGTGTATACAGCATTCCATGTGGCAGTTGCACAAATCTCTGCAGTGGAAGCATTTCAGAAACAAGGTAGAGAAGTGACCATGTCTCTAGTAGAATGACCATGAACAACACTAGGAAGTTCCTTATTGTACATCCTGTAACAGAATGTAATACAGTGTGCTAACCATTTAGACACGCACTGTTTAGAAACTGGGGCACCCTCTTTCTCAGGTGCAAATGAAACAAAAAGCTGTGAGGACTTTCTGCAGTCCTTTGTACAGTGTGTATAGTATCTGAGTATTCTATACACATTTAAGGTATGGAGCAATGCGTCCCCTGGATTGGCATGCTCTGGATAACACACTGGCAGGTGGATGGTTTGATTTAAAGTAAACTCAGACACCACCTTTGGTAGAAACTCAGGATCAGTACATAAAGAAACCCTGTTTTTGTGTGAAATCAAATAAAGAGGCTCACACATTAGAGCCTGCAGCTCTGAAATCCTTCGAGTAGAAATGATTGCAACTAAAAATAATGCTAAGATAGAAAGTATAAACCACAGGTTGCAACTGGCTCAAAAGGAGCCAAATTCAGCTTCTCCAAAATAAAATTCAGGTCCCAAGCCAGGACTGGATTTCGAATAGAAGGCTTTATGTGTAAAATGCCTCTCAAGAACAAACGAGTTACCTCCGGCTGAGCAACCATACGGTCATCCATAGGCACATGGAAAGCTGATACAGCAGCCATGTGCACTTTGATGGAGGAATGCTGCCTGCCTGAAACCAATAAGGACAGCAGGTACTCTAGAACCTGATTGATTGAGCAGGTAAACGGGCACAGGACATGTGAAGTGGCCCATAAAGCAAACTGCTTCCATTTCATGGAGTAAGTATATATGGTGAATAGTTTTTGAACAGTCACCAGAAAATCCGCCACTTTCTGTGACACCCCCAAAGTGAGTTATGTCTATGTCTTCAGGAGCCATGCGTACAGATGCAGGGACTTTAAGTCTGGATGGACTAGGATGCCCTGTTCCTGTGAAAGTAGACCCTTACAAGGGGCTGAGGTACTGGGGGTTCCATTGCCAGCTGTTGCAGCAGGGACTACCATATCTGAAAAGGTCATAGGGGAGCAATGAGTATTAGAGTTGCCCTCACCCTCCTTCTCCTCCTCCCTCATGAGGTCAGGTTTATGTTCAAATTCGTCATTGACTCTGTCATCGATAGGAATGAATGACTGCACCACTGACCTCGGCAGTGGCAGAGGAGGTCTATTCTGCAAGGTATTAGCTTGCGATGTCAATGGGGTATTTGTAGGAGTCCCCCTTGATGGGTCCCCTGGAACAGGCAGGCCAGGCAGTAGTCACCATATCATGTCTGACAATGATAGGAGCACTGTCTCAGCATCGGCGCCACTTTGGGTAGTAGATGCGACATTAGTATTAGACATTGGAGGTTGGTTCTCAGTCATAGATAATGACAAACCAGCAGCAAGAGGACCAGTAGTGCCTACGCCAAGTGCCGATCTTGGTATCTGGTCGATGGTCAAGGGTGCGGTCGGCATCGCTGCTGAAGCGGTCGATGTCGAAGCTGAGTTCGTACCTGTAGCCCACAGGGGTGACCTGGGTCTCAACAGGGAGGCCTTGTACTTGTCCTGGTGCTTGTGTCTGTGGCTCCCCGATGATTTTTCCCGAGAATTTGACGACTGCAATTCAGTCAGTTGGGATGCTGATGTAGCTGTACCCTGAAGCTGCATCTCCATTGCTTCGATAGTCTTTTAGAGGAATTTCTCCAAAGCTCCCTTCCTGCATTGCCTGGTCGTAGAGTTCAGCCCCTGGTAGATCTCACAGGGTTTCACATTGTGACAAAGGCATAAACAGCAGACACAGAAGTCATGGAGTTGTCTTTGTAGATCTGTCCACACTTGTAGTACCAGAAGAGTTTAGACACATGAACATATGAAGGAGCCAGTAGAAGGTCATTTGATCTATCAAGTGTGCTCATTATTGCAGGGTTCCTAGCTTACACCATTGACCCAGCCCCCCTCCCCGGTCTTCCCTTCCTCCCTATCTGTCCCCCATGGTCCCATGGTTTCTCCTTATGCCTATCCCAAGCTATCTTAAAGCCACCCACTGTCTTCTCTGAGATCACTTTCTATTCAATTTGGCCACCACCCTCCCCAAAAAAAAAGGCTTTCTAACATCCCTCCTAGACCTCACCCCCACCAGCCTTGAACTGTGCCCCCTTGTGGTTCGGTTGTCTCTTAGATTGAAAAGACCTTCCCTATCCACTCTACTCATTCCCATTCAAGTATCTGAAGGTCTCTATTATATCCCCTCTCTCTCTCTCTCTCTTCTCTCCTCCAGGAGTACATTCTCTGGGCTCCCAGCCTCTGCTCTTAACACTTCCCCTGCTGACCCATGATCATCTTGGTTGCCCTCCTCTGGACTTTCTCCAGTAAGCTAATGTCTTTCTTAAGGTATGTACACTAGTACCTTACCCCATATTCTAGATGCAGTCTCACCAGCGACCTGTAGAAGGACGATATAACCTCTCTTCACCTACTGCTGATTCCCCTGGCTATACACCCCAGCATCCTGTTTGCATTTGCTGCTGCCTTTTTACACTGCAAGGAGTGCTTCAGGTCACTAGTAATCACCACCCCAAGATCCCTTTCTTCCTCTATTGCTGCTACCTGCCCCCCTGAGGTAGTACTCAGTCTTAGGATTCCAGGCTACAATGTACATATCTTTGCATTTCTTGGCGTTGAAGCCATGTTGCCAGATCCCTGACCATCTCTCAAGTTTTCTGAGGTCTTCCCGCAGGTCCTGTAACACTTCCACTGTGTCCACCCTTCCACAGAGTTTGGTGTCGTCTGCAAACAGGCACACCTCACCCTTAATGCCCTCCCCAATGTCATTTACGAAGACACTGAACAGCACTGGCCCCAGCATCATGCCCTGCGGGAGTCCGCTGGTGACCTCCATGGTGCTGGATAACTCTCCTCTCACCACCACTCTCTGAGTTCTGTCCCTCAGCCAGCTTTCTACCTACTTGTTCATTTTCTCCCCAACCCACTAGCTCTGCCAGGTTCCTGGTCAGCCGTCTTGTAGGACACTGAGTTGAAGGCCTTGCTGAAGTCCAGATAAATGATGTTCACCGCCTGGCCCCCGTTCTCCACCCTGGTGACCCAGACAAAGAAGTCAATCAGGTTTTTTTGCAATGATCTTCCTCCCACAAATCCATACTGCCTCTCATCCTGGAGACCATTCTCTTCCATCTAAGTATGGTCTGCATGAGTTTGCACATGACTGAGGTCAGACTGACCAGTCTATAGTGCCCCAGGTCATCCCTTAGGTCCACTCTTGTGGAGAGGCACCACATGTGCCATTCTCTAGTCTTGCAGCACCACGCCTGACATCAGGGAACTATTGAAGAGGCCCACCAGTGGCCTGACAAGCTCCTCCACCATCTCTAATAGCACCCTTGGGTATATGCCATCTGGTCCTGGGGACTTGTCTACCTCCACTGCCAGCAGCCCTTCCCTCACTCTTTCTACTTCTATCACTATGTCTGTGCTCTTTTCCCCCTATTCTTGCCTTCTCCCCCCAGATGGCACTGGCCCTTCTCTTTCTCTAGTAAAGACAGAGCAGATGTAATCATTCAATACTTCAGCCTTGATCCCTTCTCCCATACATCCCACTTCACCTAACTATCCTGTCCTTCTTGTCTCTCTTCTCGCTTATGTAGCAAAAGAAGGCTTTCTCCCCCATCTTAATCTCTTCAGCTATTTGTAGTCCCTTCTGTGCCTTAGCTTTCTGTATCACCTTGCCTGCCACTTTAGCCAACTTCAGGTAGTATTCCTTATCCGCCTCACTCGCAGTCCTCCTGTATCTCCTATAGGCTGACATCTTGTCCCTCACTGCCTTGGCAACTTCAGAGTTGAACCAAATAGGTGATTTGGTCCCCAATTTCTTCCCCCTAAGCCTAACATACTCTGCTGTGGCAGCCAGTATTGCCTCGTTCATGATGGTCCATTTCTGGTCTACCTCCATAACCACGCTGACACCCTCTAGGTGCAACCTTAGAACCTTACTCATCTTCCTAAAGTCTGCCCTCCTGAAATCCAGGATTTTGGTCTTGGTGGAGATGCTTTCCCTGCCTGTATCCAACTTGAACCACACTGTGCTGTGGTTGCTACCCCATAGACGTTCCTTGACAGTTATCTCTTCTGCGTGCTCCCCATTTGTGAGCACTAGATCAAGGATTGCCCCCTCCCAAGTGGGCTCAGTAACACCTTGAGTTAGAAACCCACCCTGTATCACATCCAGGATCACTTGAGTCCTGGCATAGAACGTGCCTGAAGTCCCTCACCACTAAAACCTACCCCTTTCTTGCAGCTTCCAGCCATTGTGAATTCAGTTTCTTGTCTCTTTCCTCCTCTGGATTGGACAGTTTGTAGACCACCCCCAACCTGACCTTTCTCCCTCTATTGGTCTGGAGCTGAATCCACAGTGTTTCCACACTTCCCTTTTCATTCTCCTCCCTTGTGCATGTTATCCCCTACCTGATGTAAGCCGCTGCCCCCCCCCCCTTTGCCTAATACCCTGTCTCTTCTGTATAACTTGTAACCCGGGATCAAGATGTTCCACTCATGGTGTGGTGTAGCCCAGGTCTTGGTAATTGCTGCTCTGTCCACCTTCTCCTCCTCTAAGAGGGCCTGCATGTCTGCCATCTTGTTACCGAGACTGCGAGCACTGAGTGACACCACCCTCTATGTCAACTCGGTGCCTCCCTGCCTCCTTTTTGTACCTTCACCCCCCCATACTTGGCTGCCCCCTCTGCCTCTTCACCCCCCCACCGATTACTACTGCCAGTGTGGGGGGGGTCCACGGACCTCCTTGTCCCACAGTCTCTGGGCTGGTTGCCCCTCTCCCAGTAGTTTAAACTCAGATCGTTGACTATGTACTCCACCAGTTTGTCTCTGAGTATATCTGAGCCCCTCCTTACTAAGATGCAGTCTATCTGCTGAATACAGACTCTTGTCCGACCACATGCCCCCCCAACCCTCGATACATCTGAACCCTTCTTCCCTGCACCAGCTTCTCAGCCAGTCATTAAGCAAGCAATAACACCCGACGAGGTGTGGGTTATCTCCTGATAACAGCATGCCCAGGTGCGTTGTTAGGCACGAGGCGCTTGCGCTGAGTGCCTTATGCACCTGAGTGTGCCCTTATCAGGAGATAACCCACACCTCGGAGTGTGTTATTGCGCTTATAAAATGGGTGTCCAACTATTTAAAAAAAAAAAAAAAGAAATAAAGTCAGAAATATAAAAGTGGGGCTTCAGAGGGTTAAATATTGAAAAAAATAGTCCCACTATTAAAAGTGTTGTTTCTTGGCATCAGAGGGTTTCATAACTATTTTTGTGATAGAAAGTAGAAAAAAAGGAGTTGGTGTATATAAGGTCCTCCTCACTGCAAAAGGTGTAAACATTTAACTTACTTGGTTTATCTATGTGTGAGTAGTGACTCAGTGACTTCCCATTTAGTTTGAGTTACAGCGAGGAGTAGCGAGCCCTGTAGTGAGTGTTTGAGACTTCGGGTGCAATTTGATTGTGTAACCTCAGATGCGGAAAACATTTTTTTTCTTTTACTTTTACTTATTTTTGATTGTTCGTTCGAGTCCCGCTTCAGTATCGGTTCAATAACATCGCGTGTGTCCCTATGCAGTCGCGGTAAAGAGGCGTTAGGAATGTAGAGACTGGAGATCGGTCTTGGGTTTCTGTGGTAAAGTACAGGTCACATTTTTTATTTTAATGCCTTGAGTGCTGTATATTTGGGGAGGCAAGAATGAAAGTGATTGGGGAATGAAACGGGAAGCATGAAGTGAAAGTCATCTGTACAAGTGCTTCCTGTTTCAGCGGTGAGTGTTTCCTGTTTCAGCGGTCGCGTGTGACTGATGCATTTTTATGAATGTGAGAGAAAATAAAAAAAACATTTTTAGTTTTGTGCGAGGAGTTTGAATGTAGTAATTTTTAGTGTGAAGGGATAGAAGGAGCATTAATGGCAGTGATGTTGGGAGAGTGAGGGGGAACGCGGCTCCTAGAAAATAGCAGGAAGTGTTACTGGCTTAGGTTTTTATTTGTTTATAGTGGCCAGAGGTCAGTGATATGCTGCTGTTATGGGGCCGTAGGGAGAAGATAAGTGCCGGTTGCATATGATACATGCTGATGAGGACACGGCTCTGGAGGGCCATTAGCCAATCAGATTTGTGTATTTTAAGAGCCCATTTTATTAACTAATCTATCCTCGTTTTCCTGACTTTGCTGGTTCTGGGGACAGGACTCACTTCTGAAAAGGCCAAAGAACTCACTATTTCCTTGTAGGCCTTTGCCAACTCTTTGAACCTATCCTGCACCACTCCCATGTCTTTCCCTGCTAAGTCGTTGGTTCCCAGGTGGATGACTATGTTAGTTTTTCCACCAACCTCCCTTATGACTTCCCTGATTCTTGGTTCTGCCCTCCCTCTTATCATCCCCAGCATACAACCCACTATTTTTCTTGCCTTTGGGTTACCCTTCCTCCCCCAGTGGATGCCTTTAATTATGGAGTCCCCAGTGATTACCACTCTTCCGTCTCATGCAGGTATGTTTTCCATCCTCCTGTCTTCTCCTAGTATACCAGCTACCACCCCACTCAACTGTTCCCTATCTGTTCTAGTTATCTTCCTGCCACCTCCATCACTATCCCCTCTTTATGAGGGGCGCCAACAACACGAGTGCTCAGGTGCTTGAGCACCCACAAAATTAAAATAAGCACCCTCTATTTTGCCTGCTGTGCTGTTCACTGTCTGTGGCACTCATTTAGCCCTCATCCTGACCCGACCGGCGATCCAACTCAATCTGTAAAATTGTTTTTATTCTCTATCACCACCCCCGCCTCCACACCCGACCAGCACATCTGTTCACTTACAGTCACTGTTGTGATACCATGCCTGTTAAGTTACTTGCTGTGACTTAAGCTGACTGCTGCTGTGAGGTCCAACGCCGCGGATCATCTCTCTTTGGCTCCCTCAGCAGCTGATGGATGCCTGAAAGAAAAACACACAAGTCCGGCCAGTAGCCACAACAATTTTGATTGGAAGATGGTTGGACACTTGATGTGCGCACTGTCGCAGGCTCAGCACACCATCGGTTTGGGCTCGCTCGGGCATCTCCGCTCCTCCAATCCTAAGCCACGCTGAAGACAAGAAGACACACACATTTGACCAGTCAGGATTGAATGGGGCCAGAAAACAGAGCATGAGAGAAGTCAATTGGCCAGACACAATTCTTCCAGCTGCCATTGGTTGGGTGGGGGAGCTGTGGGCTTTTTAAACACAAAACACGGCGGCATCAGTAAAAGCGATAACATTTAGTTTCTTCAAGTTCTTGCTTGCTTTTTTTATCTGTTCTTGAGTACTTGTCAGATAGACCAGTGATCGTGACTGGTACCTGGGGCCACAGCATTTGTGCCAGTCTCTGCATTCTAGTTGGACAAGTCAAGGGGACTGGAGAGACTAACTTTCTTCAGAGCAGCAGGACTGGGGAGACTAACTTTCTTCAGAGCAGCAGGACTGGGGAGACTAACTTTCTTCAGAGCAGCAGGACTGGGGAGACTAACATTCTTCAGAGCAGCAGGACTGGGGAGACTAACTTTCTTCAGAGCAGCAGGACTGGGGAGACTAACTTTCTTCAGAGCAGCAGGACTGGGGAGACTAACTTTCTTCAGAGCAGCAGGACTGGGGAGACTAACTTTCTTCAGAGCAGCAGGACTGGGGAGACTAACTTTCTTCAGAGCAGCAGGACTGGGGAGACTAACTTTCTTCAGAGCAGCAATCAGCGGCAGCCTACTTAGTTGGAGGAAAGAGACTGTGATCAGCAACAGCAGCCACACAGAAATGCATTTGGATGGATTTTACACAGCTGCAGTCATCACGGTCATAGTGGATTAACTGAGAAGAGTGAGGAGTCGAGCCCTACATACATTTTCTTTGTCCAGTGCTTTTCCAAATCCTGGTAAGTCCACTGTAGAGAGGGAGGTAACGAGCATGTGTCCCAGGCTGAATTCCATGGGCTAGGGGAAGAAAAGAAAAAATTACTCACCTTAGTAATGTTGTTTCTTCTATTGGAGTCTTGCTATATTATGACATATGCAGTGAGTCCCAACCTTCAAACTGCTCCGGAGGTGAAAGAGTTAACTTTCCATGCCAGGCATGGAACGCTGAGCTCGAGCTCGGTTGAAAACTCTGTCTGTTGTTCTTCAAACTCAAACCGTCAGATCTTTATGAGCTAAATTCACTGAGGTCCTGTGTGGAAGCTGTAAACCAGACTAGCCAACTGGCTACTAAACATAAGAACACATTTTGGTCCCAAAACAAAGACTCAAGTCAGGAGACCCAAAAAATGAAAAACACAACACCAAGTCACCCCAAAAAGGAGGGGTGAAAAACAACAAGGTGGGCACCTACTAAGTGGCAACACTGCACTGCCCACCCACATCCCAAAAACAGAGGTTCTGAGAGGGGCAGGCAGGGGAGGTCATAATATAGCAAGACTCCAATAGAAGAAACAACATTACTAAGGTGAGTAATTTTTTCTTCAAACAACATGAAGTCTTGCTATATTATGACATATGCAGACTACAAAGCAGTACTTCGATGGAGGAGGGACAGAACCTACTTGGAAAATAGGCTCTGAAGCACAGCTGTGCCAAACCGGGCATCACTCCTAGCCTGAATATCCAGGCAGTAATGCTTGGTAAAAGTATGAACTGTTTTCCAGGTAGCTGCTTGACATATCTCTAGAATAGGGATGTCCCTGGCAGCAGCCAGGGAAGCAACTGTACCTCTGGTAGAGTGAGCCCTCAGGCCTGAGGGAGGAACCTTACCCAGTTTTTCATAACAACATTGGATACAAGAGACAATCCACCTGGCAATGGATCTCTTAGTGGCAGGTTTCCCTTTACCAACCTCGCCATAAGTGAGGAATAGTTGGAGGGAGTCAAACCTGTGACCCTTGGTACGCTCTATGTAGTAGCTAAGGGCTCTTTTGACATCTAAACTGTGCAGCCTCCTCTCGCCAGAGGAGGAATGGTCAGTGAAGTACACAGGAAGAGATATAGATTGATTAAGGTGGAAATCTGAAACCACCTTAGGCAAGAACTTCCTGTTAGTCCTGAGGACCACCTTATCTCTATGAAAGGAGATAAAATCAGGCTTCACTGACAAAGATTGTAATTCACTTATGCGTCTGGCAGAAGTGATGGCTACCAGAAACACAGTTTTCCAAGTCAAGTACTTAAGCTCTGCTGAAGACAAAGGCTCAAAAGGGGGTTGCATAAGCTGAGCAATGCAAACATTAAGGTCCCAAGCAGGGGCAGGGTCCCTGAATGGAGGGTTGGTGTGAAGCAATCCCTTGAAAAACTTGGAGAATACAGGGTGAGCTGAAAGAGAAGAGGGCTTACCTGCTGAAATAAAAGCAGACACAGCGGCCAGATGCACTTTTAGGGTAGCTGGTCTCAGCCCCAAGGTATTTAGATGGACCATGTAATCCAGGACTGTGGGTAAATCAGCAGATTCTGGGGAAATATGCTTTCCAGAGCACCATATGGAAAATCTCTTCCATTTGGAATTATAGGTAGCCCTGGTAGAAGGTTTTCTAGAAGCCTTCAGGATATCCATTACACCTTGGGAGAGGTGTAAATCAGCAAACTCTAACTCTTCAAGAGCCAGGCCTTGAGATTGAGAGATTTGAGGTTCGGGTACCAAACCCTCCCCTGAGCACAGGATAACAGGTTGTGATTCCTCGGAAGACAGAGGGGAAGATGGACTGATAAGGACAGCAGGAGTGGATACCAGGGTTGTCTGGGCCAATCTGGAGCAATCAGGATCATCTTGCAGGGTTGAGATCTGATTTTGACTAGCACTTTGAACAGAAGAGGGAAGGGGGGAAAAGCATAGAGAAACTTCCCTTCCCAATTGAGGACTAAGGCATCCAGAGGTACTGAGCCCAACACTGGGGGCCTGCAGCAAAAAAGGGGAAGTTGGTGATTGTCTGGGTCTGCAAAAAGATCTGTGGGGTGCCCCATCTGGCAAATACCACCTCCAGGACCAGGGGGTCCAGTGACCATTCGTGATGGCCCTGGGAAATCCTGATGAGAGCATCTGCCAGGACATTGTCCTTGCCTGGAAGGTGAACTGCCGTAAGGGAGGTGTTCAGGAGTAAGCCAGAGACCACAACTTCATTGCTTCAGTGCACAAGGCCGAGACCGAGTGACCCCTGTTTGTTGATGTACCACATTGTGGTGGTGTTGTCTGTTCTGACCTGTACAACTTTGTTCTGAACAGATTTGGAAAAGCTGAAGTGCTAGAAACTGCTCTGAGTTCCAACAGATTGATGTGGAGCAGAGATTCCTGAGGGGACCACAACCCCTGGGTAGTGAGGTCGCCCATGTGAGCTCCCCATCCCAAGAGGGATGCATCTGTAGTAAGGATTAAGGAGTGAGACTGAGTGACAAAAGGAACCCCTTGTCTGAGATTGCTCTGATCCTGCCACCACTGTAGGGTCTGGATCAGGGTTCGAGTCACTGGGATCAATTTGGTTAGAGGGTCTTTCCTGTGAGACCAAAAGGCTCTCAAATGGAACTGAATGTCCCTCATCTGAAATCTTGCTCCCTGCACCACTACTGTAGAAGCAGCCATGTACCCCAGGAGTGGTAGAAAATGCCTTGCTGGTCGAGACACCTGCAGGGTGAATGAGGAGGCCAGAGAGACCAGGGTCCTTGCCCTGTCCAAAGGGAGGAAGGCTCTGGCTTTCTCTGTGTTCAGTTCTGCGCCTATGAAGGTGAGGAGCTGGACAGGCTCTAGAACTGACTTTGAAAGATTCAGAAGGAAACCTAGAGAGGTGAGCAGTTGCTGAGTTATCTGTAGGTGTAACTTGACTTGGTCTGGGGTCTGGCCTACTATGAGCCAGTTGTCCAGGTAAGGGAAGATGGCAATTTTTTCCTTCTTAGAGAAGCAACTGCTACTGCCAGGCATTTTGTGAATACCCTTGGAGCAGAGGTGAGGCCAAAGGGCATTGCTCTGAACTGGTAATGGCCTGAGGGCAGCTCGAACCTGAGGTACTTTCGATGGGAGCTTCTGATGAGAATATGGAAGTAGGCATCCTTGAGGTCCAGGGACACTAGCCAGTCCCCTGGCCTCAGAGAGGGTAGAATAATTCCCAGAGTCACCATTTTGAATTTTGGTTTTAAAAGGTGCTTGTTTAAGTATCTGAGATCCAGGATGGGCCGCCATTCTCCTGTCTTTTTTGGGGTAAGGAAGTACCTGGAGTACAACCCTTTGCCCTGGTGTAGGGGTGGAACCCTTTCCACAGCTCTGAGAGCCAGGAGGGAAGAGACCTCTGCCTCTAGGGCAAGTGCCTCTGGAGGATTTGCAGGTGGAAAGGATCTGGTTCTCATCTTTGGAAACTTTTTGAAGCTGAGAACCAGTCCCTGGCTTACTACTTCCAGGACCCACTTGTCTGACGTTAGAGACTCCCAGTCCTGGACAAAGTAAGCCAGCCTGCCCCCTACAGGTAGTTGAGAATTGGCCCTGGCAACCCCATCAGGGTGCCTGCTTGGCAGGGGCTTTGGGCTGAGGGGTGGAAGCAGGCCTGCTTGCACCCCATCTGCCTCTCCCTCTAAAGAACCCCCTCTGGGCAAAAGCAGAAGAGGAGGCCTGGGCTTGGTAAAAGGCTCATGAAAAGACCTTCCCTGCCCCTGGGAAGCTGCCTTTGAGGAGTGGCCTGCCTTCTTGGCCTGTGCAATTCCTATAGGTGGTCCTATACTCATCCATTTTCTTTGTAATTCTCTGTCTGCTCCCAAACAGAGAATTACCCACAACAGGAAAATCCATGGCCTTAGTCTGGGTATCCTGTGACAGGCTAGTACATCTGAGCCAAGCCATCCTGCGAAGTGCCACAGATGTAGCCATGACTCTTGATGACACATCATTTGAGTCCACTGCAGCATGGAATTGCACCTGGATGCCTCAATACCATCAGCAGCCACCTGCTCCAGCTCCTTGGCAGCTGGCCAGGGACCTGTTTTGCCAGAGCCATAACAGTATCCCATCTGGATTTCTGATATCTAGCAACATAAGCCATATAATTTGCCTGTCTGAGTCCCAAGGATGCTGCCATGTACTGTTTCTTTGCCATGGCATCAATCTTCCTGGAGTCCTTGTCCGGGGGGTGTGAGGCCAAGGGGATATTTGCCTTGTCACAGGCTGCAGCCTGCACAACCCCAACATGACTGCATTGTTGTGAAAGGAACTCCGTATCAGAGCTTAACAATGTGTACCTCTTGTCCATTCTCTTATCCACATGAGGAATAGTGTGAGGAGTTTTTAGAATTTTAAAAGTCTGTTTCCCAAAAGATTTATGCAAGGGAATAGACAGTCTCCTAGATTCTGGGATATCCATCATTTCCACATAGTCAGGCTCCTCTTGATCATCCACTGCTTCCTCCATCGGGAGCTGGAGGGTTTCAGCCACCTTTTTATAGAAATAAAAAGAGAAGGGGACTCAGAAAGCCTAGGAGGAGACACTCCTGAAGGTCTGTCTGGGGAGATGTCCGGGTCAATGGGCACATCCAGACTTTCAAATCCACATTCACTCTCCTCATACTCCTCTTCCCCCTCCTCCGGTTCATAATATTCCTCTAAATCATAGTCTTGAACCGGTGGAACCGGACGAACCGGGAGCTTACCTGATGGCACTGGTTCGGTCGGAACCGGGGAAAGCGACTGGACAATTTGAATCGCTTTGGCTATCTCTTCAGCGGTTGGAGAGGAAAGTTTTGGCTCCACACCAGCTGATTTTCTAGTCCTTTTTGCTGGAACCAACCCTCAGAGTCGGCTCTCTTTGCCCAAGGAAGTCTCGCCCTGGTCAGAGGGCAACTTCTGGTTCAGTTGGAACCGAACCGGCTGGCCATCCAGGTCAGCGGACTTCTTGGCCTCCCTTTCCTGAGCCTACCAACTCTCTTTTCCAGGGTAGCTGCAGGAAAATTTTTACTTAATCTGGCAGTCTGCATTGAGGTGGTCAAACCCCAGACACAACACAGGGTGGGGGTCAGCCTTGGCAAAGGCTTCCCACACACACTGCAGTGTTGAAACCCAGTGGGCCCGGTTTTTCTTTTGGGTTTCTCAGACATAGTGCCAGTCCTAACCAAACTTACCCGTTTATGGCAATCCGCCAGGCAAGACCCTCTTATCGGTTCCCAACCGTGTCACGGGTCGTGGAAAAAAACGTAAGAAATTCTGTTTTTTGTAGAACCGATAAGAACTGGTAACCACATTCTAAATGATAGAATAAAATATTTCAAACAACCTGATCGGTTCAAAGCGAACCGATAAACAGTTTACAGGTTCCACACAGAAGAAAAGTAATGTAAACCTATCTAGTACTCACAAATACCACAGACAGAGCTTGAACCGACCAGTTGCGGTTTAAATTCGGTCAAAAAACCGAGAAAATAATACTTTAACCGACAAAATGAACCGAGCAGAAGGAGAAATCTCCGGAGCGACTGTTCAGTGAGGCGGAGTAAAGAATCTGACGGTTTGAGTTTGAAGAACAACAGACAAAGTTTTCAACTGAGCTCAAGCTCAGCGTTCCATGCCTGTCATGGAAAGTTAACTCTTTCACCTCCAGAGCAGTTCAAAGGTTGGAACTCACTGCATATGTCATAATATAGCAAGACTTCATGTTGTTTGAATCTTTTATTTTTAACATCTCAGGGTACAAGGACCCACACTGCGGGAAAATGGCCGCCTAGAATCTCACAGCTGCTGAGATCAAGAGTATGCTGACTGCGGTACACTGAGCAACACTTTGTTATTTTGCAGCCAGTGTTTCTTCTGGGAGGATGCTGGCCATTTATCCACCGTTCACCAGGATGAAATTGGGTCTTGTTGTAGTAACCATTGATCAACAAGCTCAGCTGCTGCTCCTGCCCTGATCCAAATAGCTGCCTTGTGGTCTCACATCCTGAGCTGCTTCTCTAAACAATGCTTTTGAGTCAGTCAGCCAAAAGATGTGATCTTGTTTCTCCCCCAACTCAAACTTACTGTAAGCCCTGAGCAACACCAATCAGACAGAAAGGAGCGAACTGGAATTCTGCAACTTCCCTGCTGCAGAACTGTTGTCAGCAAGGGAGGGAGGGAGGCAGGACATATAACCTCTCAGCTACCCCTTATTTTCAGGGATGTCCTTTGCCTCAAAATCTTCCTCTGTCCCTCATAAAAATTGTGTTTTTGTGACTAAACTATGGGGATTGTAAGCAGAAATTAATATTGAACCGAACATAAAAGTTACACACCTGTTTTTCAGGAAATGCATCTTGCACTAATCCCCTTATGCTAACAGCTTTCTGAGTGAACATTACCAGTTTTTAGGGCTGTGGGCTGAGCCTACAGCCCTTCTGTCATCGATCAGACTGTAGTTCTGAAATGGCTTTTCGTGGAACTCCCTTTTTAGACATTTGGATGTATTCCTCCACAGCTGCAAGGTAGTGCACCCCCCCTCTGATTTTTGCTATTTGCTGCTCTATGTTAAAGGCATCTGAAGGGGGGGGGTGCTACTTTATTGTACCTCAGAACTTCTCAGGATATTAACAAAAAAAAAGTTTTAAACTGCTGTTTCTATCATCTGTCCAGCTCAGTCTAACAGATTTGTTCTATTTCTTTCAGCAGCCTAGGGGTTAACTAATTTTGTCTGACTTTTGCAAAAGTCAGACTCAGTGTCAGATTACAGACAGTGCAATTGCAGTCTGTTAGCTGTCATTCCTAGGGCAGGACAGGTTGCATGCAAGCGCGCACACACACACACACACGCAGCATTTACTCTGACTAAATAAATTCAAGAGGACTGATCTAGCAGCATGGCAGTTTTATTTTATTTATTTAGTGATTTGGAAAAGACCTTTGAGCGCATGCTCGTTTACAAAGGTTCCACATCATTGATAGTAAAATAAAGTACAATAGGAGAAAGCAAAGGTACATCACAATGAACAATACAGCTTGGATTCAGAACTTACAGAATAACTCAAAACATAGGTACAAGTTAAAATAACAAGAAAAACACTTTATGAGGGTGGAGAGGGGGAATAAGCAGCCACAAAGTGCAATGTCAGTAGTTCAGAGGAACGGGGATAACTGGTAGTGGGGGTGAAGAAAGGAGGTACGAAAGAGAGGTGGGTACTGCGGTGGAGGTGAAGGGTGGGGGAAGAAGGGCAATAAGGTATAGGGAGAAATGGGGGTGAGGGAGGCTGAGTGAGAAGACAGAGTAAATGGTGGGGGTGAGGGGCATGGTCAGGTAGCCTGCATTAGTAGAGACTGTTAAGGAAACTCACAGGACTGGGAGTTGGGGGGAAGGTGGGGTGGCGGGTGCCAAACGAGCATGACGCAAACTGATTGTTGAGACAAGTCATAAGAAGGGATGGGGGGGTGTACCTGAGGCCTAGCTAGTGCTTACTGGGGGTGTAGAGAGAGCAGGTGTGGCTGGACTTAGGGGCATGTGCATTTACAGAGTGTTATTAGATGCTGTTTTGAGGTCAGTTTTGAATTAGGCCAAAACAGTTGGTGGCCAAGAGGTGCTTGGGGAGTTCATTCATCCACAGGGGGACCCGGTAGGCAAATGCACGTTGCCCAAGTGAGGTGCAATGGAAGGGGATAGCCAAAGCCCCTCTAGTCCTCCCTCTGGTGACCTGTAACGAGTTGGCTGCCTTGATCAAATTGCCTACACAAGGTGGTATTTTACCCAATAGAGCCTTCTTCCCTAGGATGCAAGTCTGGAATTTGACCCTGTTTCTGAATGACAGCCAGTTTGCATGTTCGTACAGAGTACAGGTGTGAGAGCCATGCTCAGCATCCAGGGTGAGTCTGCAGGCTTTGTTGAGTGCAGTCTGAACCCTCTTGAGCACTGTATCCATTGCTGCCCCGTAGACCACTAGTCCATATTCAATAGTAGATATAATGGAATTGTGGACTGAGAGGTGGAGGGCCCCCAGAGAGAGGTACTGCCTGTGCCTGTACAGGACACCAATCTTGGTATTGACTGTCTTGACCAGAGAGTCAATATGGTGTGCAAATGTGAGGGTATCATCTATTATGACCCCCAGATACTTGAACAAGTGGACTTGTTCCAGCGGCTCACTGCATGAGTTGGAGATGATGAGAGGGTGGTGCTTATTTTTGTTGTGGGGGCTGGACATAAGCATGGCCTTGGTCTTTTTGTAGTTTAGTAGCAACTTATGAAGTCCTCAAGTTTGGAGAAGGAGTTCTGCAGCTCAGATTGTAGGGCAGCCTTTGACGTGCTGCTGCTCAGGAGCACAGCATCGTCTGAATATAGTATGAGTTTGGTGTCACAGGCTGTGGGAAGGTCATTTAAGAAGAGGCTGAAGAGTAGGGGCCGCAGTATTAATCCCTGGGGTACCCCTAATGATACCTCTCTTGCACTGGATACTGTTTGCCCAATTTTGACACATTGATTTCTCTGTATCCGGTTGTCTTGGAACCAGCAAAGGGCATTGGGCACCAAACCCATGTTTTGCAGTTGGGTCAGTAACAGGGGGTGGTTGACCGTATTGAAGGCTTTGGTGAGATCAATAAAGACAGACCCCACCAATTTTCCTTCATTCAAGGCCTTATGTGCATAGTTCGTGAAGTTCAGCAGGGCAGTGGTGGTACTGAGATTTTGTCTGAAGCCATGCTGGTTGGAGCATAGTAGATTTATTGAGATAGTCGATGAGTTGACCCGCCACAATCTTTTCCAGTGCCTTGGATGGGGGGAGAGGATCGGGATGGGTCTGTAGTTGGCTACCAGAGACTTGTCACCTCCTTTATGCACTGGCATAACTAGGGCCTGCTTCCAAACCACCAGGAATTGGGCAAAGGCCAGGGACTTATTGTACAGCATGGTAAAGGGCACTATAAGAATGTCCAGGGTGAGGGATAGAAGTTTCATGCCTATCCCGTCACTGCCCAGTCTGGTATTACCTAGTACTTTCTTGACCATAGTTAGGGCCTCCTTCACCATCATCCTTTTAAAGTATAAGGTCGGGTGAGAACACTCGGTAGATACGTTGTTGGAATGGTTCAAACCAGGTTGAAAATAGGCAGGTGAGAGCATTGAGGTAAGATCGGTGAAGGCCTTATTGAAGGTTTCTGCAATAGCTAGAGGGTCTGTAGTGGGGGTGTTACTAATACTGAGCAGCTGAGGGTGCTTCTTGTCCTCCTTTCCAAAGATGCTTTTGATGTTATTCCAGAATCTTTTGCCATCACCCAAAGAATTGCAAAGCTGGGCCTTATGATAGTTGGCTTTGGCGATCCGGATTGGCTTGGTGCAGCAGTTCCTGGATGTTCTGTAACACTGGTAGTCATGCTTGCTACCTGTGTTTCTGGCCTTCTTCTGGAGTATGTCCCTTTCTTTCAGGTGGGAGAGGAGCTCCCCATCAATCCAGTGATTTACCTGCCCCAAAATGTTTCTTTTCTTGAGCGGGGCATAGATGTCACACATGGAGCTAAAGCCCTTAATGAAGTAATTAAGGGCCTGATCAAGGGTAGGCGCCAGGTCGATAGGAGTCCAGTCATGCAGGGCAAGGGCTGATTTGAGGGCTCCAAGTTTACCCTTCCTCAAGACCCTGCTTTCAGTGAGCATGGGTAGGCTTTTGGTAAATTTATTAGACCACAGGAAAGTGAATGAGGAGTGGTCACTTAGCGTGTCTGGGAGAACCTTGATCTCAGAGATCCGGTATGGTGAGCTTGCTAGGACCCAGTCAAGGAGCGTACTGTTTCCTGTCTTATAGTTCTGCCTGGTGAGGCAGGTGACAAGTTGTGTCAGGTTGGAGGTGGCTATCAGATCCCTGAAAGGGGCAGCCTCCTTTCCATCCCAGTTTATGTTAAAGTCCCTGGTAATGACAGGCTCCATCCCCTTTGGAAGAGTGCTGATAACGTTCATAATTGTGGGAAGGCCTGCTGTGGCTTTCTTGGGTGGTAGGTAGATTGTGGCAAGGATGAGAGTTTTGCCATTCTGACCAACCTGTGCCTTTATCACTATTATCTCATGATCCTCAGCCACCCTGGTTCCAGGGAGGACACAGCATTGCAGAGAGTCCCTGGCACAGATGAGGCATCCCCCATCTCTCTTTCCTATTCTATCAACCCTGTATGCTTGGAAGCCTTTGAGGGCAACTTCGCTATCTTTAATCCTACTGGTCAACCAGGTCTCCGTTAGGCAGAGGATGTCAGGGGTATGGAGGGCCATCTATGCCTGTAGTTGGTCAAATTTTGCAGTTAAACTGCAGATGTTCAGTGACACTATTTTTGGGCCTTTAACCTTATGAACACCAAGGCCCGTTGAAGTGAGTGGGCCTGGGTTCGAGTGAATGTTGCCAGAGAGGAGCAGGAGAATAAAGATGACCTTTCTGGCAGAAAGGTTTATGCTAAATTTGGCTCGTACCTTCCGCCACGAGGCTTCAGATGATTCAGGTGGTTGGACACTGGTTTAATTATTAGGGTATAACTAACCGTTACTACCCCTATGCTAGGGGAGGGCATGTGGCCACCCGTGTTTGTAGGGTAAGACTGAGTGAGTCGCTGCCCACAGCCAAGTGAGGCAGTTTCTGAAGGTGCGTTTGACAGCCATGCACTACCCAGTAGTGGTTCAGAGGGGGGTAGCAGCGGCCCAGCTACCAAAAAAAGTTTAACTGTTCACAGTTCAGTTTTTCTATCATCTGTGCAGCTCAGTCTAATAGATTTATTCTATTTCTTTTAGCAACCTAGGGTTAACTCATTATATGTTGTCTGGAATTTACACACACACACACACACACACACACACACACACACATAGACAGAGCAACATGTACTCTAAGTAAATTCAAAGAGGACTGAATTAGCAGCATGCCAGTTTTTGATGACAGTGTTTCCAGATCTCCAGGGATTCCCATATTTTACAGGATTTATGGGTTGACAACTGGATAGGGAAGGAAAACTGTATTTATTTATTTATATGGGGAACCGCTGCCCAAGATTTAAAGCCCAGATGCAGTAAATTTAAAACAAACACTTATCCACGTTAGATAAGATGTCTCAAGCTGAGTATGCTGGAGCTTTGCTCAAAAACCATCAATTACTTTCACAGCAAGGGCAATGCCTGTTTTACAAAGATAACAGATAATGAAAGAGAGTCTCTGGATTTATTTGGACACCTGCCAAAAAAAGTTTAACTGTTCACAGTTCAGGAAAAAAAAGCACCTCTTGTTCTCTTGATTTTAAGCACGTGTATAATTATTTGATTCCTTATGTTCCCATATGGAGTTATAAAAAAGTCAAAACAACTGAGAAAGAAGTTTGTAGGGCACAACAGTTGAGTTTTTCTTGTGTTTTGGGCCATTAAGTCCAGCCAGTGGAACATAAATGTATTGTTTGTGGTTAGAATGAGCAATCTATATAGTAAGAAGGTCTGAACTATTATCTTTTGAAAGATTGACTGACTTGTGATTACTAATTTTCAGTATAGTTCATGAAATAATGAGTGCGACGTTTGTTATTGCATATATTCATATCATATCATATTTAATCTCAGAGTCAGTGAGTCAGCAGGTTGCACACGTGCCTCTGAGACTGGAAGATCACAAGGCTGTGGGTTCTATCCCACACCAGGCATGTGAGTTAAAGAGCTAGTGTACTACCTAAAACTAATATTAGATTTTAAAAGCAGTCAACCATTACCTTTTATATTTGAGGTACTTTTTCTTTTCCTTTTGTTTAATTAGAAGATTGTTTACCTGATGTTAATGTGTGTGATGTGTGGAACAGCACTCTGTGTGGCAGTTGACATAGCTAGCTATACTGCCCCCACTACAGCATCAGCATTGTGACCTCACTAACTGTGACATCACTGTTGCTTAGGAACAGCAATTCAGTGACTGCCAGGTCATTCACCTGTGATTTCACTGTCAGCAAAATCACAATGCTGATGATGTAGTGGGGGGCAGTAGAGCTAGATATGTCAGCTGCTATGCTAAGAGCTGTTCCACACATCCACCACAACATTACGACATAGAAGACTCTCCGATGGGCAAAAGGAAAAAGAAAGGTACCTCAGAAATAAAATTTTATGACTGTCTACTTCTTAAAATTGATATTATTTTCCTGTCTGCCTAGTTTGGCTCCACTAGCTCTTTAAATCCCAATACTGACACTGTAGTGCAACATGGGGGGGGGTGCTGCACTCCTGAGGTGCCATCTTTTCTGTCTGCCTGTTCAGGTGGATGTTAAAGATATGAAAATTACGTACCTACCGTAATTCTTGATCTTCTCTTGTATCTTCACCATTCATTACTTCCTGGGTGTAAGCCGGAGGCGCGCACCCGCCACGGGAGCTTTTTTTTTTTTTTAAAAGCTAGCTCTAACGGCGCCGCCCTCGAGACCGACGTCATGCGTCATGCGCGAGGGGCGGCCGTTAGTAGCTACCGACTCCTCCTCCAACTCAGTTCTGTGAGCCGGAGAGGCAAAAACTTAAATTATGGAAAAAAGAGAAAGCGAGGCAAGATAGCCAAGGGATAGCAAAGTAAGGAAGAATGAACTGAAAAAGGAATAAGCCGATGGAGAATAGACAGAGGAGAGAGAGTATATTCCTGCCCTAGGGATCGCAGGGCCTCCTTACCGGGGCGACTCTAGGAGGAGTAGATAGAAAGGGAAGGAGAAGGAATGAAGAAGAGAGAAGAAGAAGAAAGATGGGATGTTGAGGAGACCAGAATGCCCAACGAGCATAGTTAGCCGAGAGGCTTAAGGCTCGATTTAATAAGGGAGCAAGAATCCCCACTGGCAGAGCTGAAGAGAAGGTTCACCGAACCCGCTAGACAGGCTAAGGAGGGCACAGTCTTTGACCTCAACATGCCATGGTCCTTGATCCTAGCTGCGGGCTCCTGGCCGGAGAGTAGGCCTTTCGTCTGGAGGACACCCGGCTAGGAAAAGGATAATTCCCAGGCAGTATGTAAGAGCTGCTCAAGGGTTTAGGAAGAAAATTTCAGCCTTTCCAGGCGGTTTGTAGGTAATATAATGGAACTCAACCGGACTTGCTATGGCAAGGCAAGAGAGACTTGAAGCTGGCAAGAACCGGTCATGGTTGGCACTGCTTTTCTGCAACACTGTCCGCAGAAGGACCCTTGAAAAGGGAAAAATTTCAAGACAGAGCATAACTCGCAGGCTTATGAGAGAAAACATGACCTGAGAAGCCAGGGGTTGCCTTCAAGCAGTCAGAGAGTTCCCCAGTTTTAAAGAGAAGGAAATAACTCGTACTCCATTCCTCCTGCTCTGCAAGAAAAAGACAAAAAGGGGTTGATTCTAGGCTTAGTAATTGATTAGCAGAATACTGCGGATCAAACTGCACAGACAGAGTCAGGCAAGGTCCCTAGAGTGCCTCGCCAGAGAATATGGCGGAGGGATAGTCGTGTAGCTTACTCACAACTCAGCACTCTGCAACAAAAGCCCATGAATCTTAGAGTAAATAATTTTCCTGGATTTTTTTTTTTTTGAAAAACAGGAAAGGACAGAGAGATTTCCTTTTTTAGAAATTCTTTTTTTTTTTTTTTTTTTTTGAGCAAGAGGGAGGAATGAGACGGGAGGGGAGACGCCAGAAGGAGGCCACTGAGGGGATGGAGGGAGTCAGAATGAATGGTGAAGATACAAGAGAAGATCAAGAATTACGGTAGGTAATGCAATTTTCATATCTTCCCTGTCAATCTTCACCATTCATTACTCCTGGTGAGTACTGCTCCTCTCCCAGAAGGGGAAGGGTAAAGACCCTGAGGGAACAAGACCCCAGCCTCCTGTTGGTGAGAGAAACAGAAGGAAGACCCTGGCTAATTCACAGAAGCCTAAGTGGGAGAAGAGCTAGGAGGTGCCTCCCGAGGACGGGAGACGGAGAGCCCCTGCAAAGTCTCCTAGCTCTAGAGGAAAAGAGACGGGTCCCCGGAAGGCGATGAATCACCCTATGCCGGGCCAGGGTGACAACCTTGAGAGACGGCTATGCCGTCCGCCTAATGCAGATCGCTGTCCCTCAAGCCTGGAAGCCACCTCATTCGCCATATGATGCCCTTGCCTGGTGTCTTGCCAGCTCCAGGCCTACAGCGAGAGGGCAACAGCTATCTGGTTGCTCCGTATCAGGCATCGACGCTAGGAGTTGAGAAAGCATCACCACAGATGCCGTTGTAGGCAGTGTGGTGAGCCTGATGTATGCTACACAAGCAGCCGCATTAGAAGAAGAGAACACTCTTCGCCCCCAACGGTCGAACTGAAGAGAGTCCGGATCCGGTGGGCGGTCGTGCGCCAGGCAGCGGCACCCAGAAGGAGTGTCAAGGTAGACCAAACCAGAAGGGGGGTTGGGAAGGGTACCTAGAGACTCCTAAGGGGCACAATACCACGCTTGACAGTCAGCCGGGCTGAGAAGAGCTGCTGGTGACTGCCAGGACAGGATAGACGCCTCCTGGAAGGGGATAGGCCAGGAAGGTACCACCAAATGTTGGGCACTAATTCCCCAAGGAATTCGCCTGCCTCTGCTCAGTATTGTCTCTTCGAATATAGGAGATCCGAAGGTCCCTCACCATCCTCGAAAGGAATCACTGATATTCCGTGAAATCAGCATCGGAGGAGAGATGAGCAGGGGGTTCCTCCCCCTCAGAGGAGGAAGACGAGGATGATGGGGAACTGGAATGCCCAGAAGACTCCTGCGGTGGTGGGAAGAGTCGAAAGACCCGCTCATGCATATATCTAACATATGAGGGGAAGGCCGCGCAGAACCTCTGAACTGCTCCCAGGATAACAGACCCATAGGACCGACATGGCCCGGGAGCGGGGGTGGAGGAGGCAGAGAGATGGGAGAGGGGCACCTATGAGGAGGCAACAGATCTCTGCCAGGGCTCTGGAATCCGGGGAACGGAGCCCGAGCTGGCAGGGTCCCGGACAGCAAACCAGGCCGCAAGACGGAACCCTGGGGAAGCGGAGCCTGGAAGAGCCCAGGGGAGAACCTCCCCTGCGACGAAGTTGGGACTGCTATGGATCCAGAAGGGCAGCCGCAACAACGCCACCGGAGGGCACCCAGAGCCCGTCAGGAAGGGTGGGGTTTGGCACTCCTGCTCCTGGCCACCCTGGAGGTGACTAAAGAAGACCGAGGGCCTGTTCCCTCCCCTCAACCCCTGACTCGAGAGAGCCCTCCTCCTTGACTGCAGCGCTCCCACCCCTCCAGAGGGAGCAACAGCACCCGGAGGGTAGCTGCCACCGGTCCCCAGAGGGAGCCTCCCCTCAGTCACCCCACGCCTCCCTCCTGGGACCCACGGCCACCCCCAGCCGGGAGCCCCCGGGAGAGGATGGAAGGGGACAGAGGAGAGGCCCGCTGCGCCGCCTGGTACTCGAGGCCACAGGGACCCCGACCAAGAGTGGGGGTGCCAGGATGGGTCCACGTCCCAGTCATCGGCCTCCGAGGAGGACGAGACCAGCAGGACCTCAATGCTGGCTACCCCGGGGGTCCCAGAGGCAATGGGGCCGCGAACGGCACCGGTACCAGAGACGGCGCCGCTCGCCCCCCGAATGCTGGCAACTGCCAGACCCAATCCCAGATCCTCCATGGCGCCAGCGGGGCCAACGGCACCGCTCCCGGCATCAGAAACCGAGCCGGCACCGCGAGGAGGTGAAATCAGGCCAACGGCGCCGCCAACGGTGCCGAGGGACAAAACATCACCGTCTCGATCACCGGCACCGCGAACGGCACCGGGATCCGAAATGGCACCGCCAACGGCACCGCCTCGATCACCGGCACCGCGAACGGCGCCAGGATCTGAAGTGGCGCCGAAAGGCGGTGTCGAGGGTCCGCCGGTGCCTGGCCCAGAAATCGAGGGCCTCGACACTGGGGGAGCCTGCACCTCCGAGGAGGTGACTGCCGAGGCGGTGTCGGCGCCGCGGCCCCGGAAGGGACCGTGACTCTCCCCCGACACCGCAGAAGGGACCTCCTCTTCAGCAAGAAGAGATGAGGAGGCCCTCCTCCTCAGACCGTATAGCCCTGGAGGGGACCTCGTGGGATGGGCCTAGAGACCTTATTTGGGAGTCCCACTTAACGACGCGCCCCTCCGAAGTCGGCGGCCTGCCGAGCTTGAACGCTGACTTCGAGGATGCCACGGTCCATGGAAAAGCAGGCATCGCATCTAATCCATATCATGGTTGGGTCCCAGGCAACAAAGACACACGCTATGCCGGTCCGAGAAGGAGAAATGCCGCCACAGGAGCACCGATGATAGGGGCCTCGCCCGCTGAAAACGCTTTGCTCCAGAACCGACATAACGCGAAACTATTGAGGAAAAACACAGTAGGAAAAACACCCGTCGCCGTACAAATAGAAAAGAACAGTCTTACGGTATGGCGTCGAGTGCGACTCAACAAATGGGAGGAGTAGGCGAAAACTACGCAGTTGAAAATGCTCCAGCGAGCAGGTGCTGCCTCGGCGGCGGGAGAAACAGAACTTAGGTTGGAGGAGGAGTCGGTAGCTACTAGCGGCCGCCCTCGCCGCATGACGCATGACGCCGGTCTCAAGGGCGTGCCAAGTAGAGCTAGCTTTAAAAAAAAAAAAAGCTCCCGTGGCGGGAGCGCGCCTCCGGCTTACACCCAGGAAGTAATGAATGGTGAAGATTGACAAGGGAAGATCCTATGGCACTTCTCGAAAAGAGTAGGGGAATTTCCATGGTGTCCTGGCCAAATTTCCCCCATTCACTAAAAATACCACCAACAGCTTAATCTGGTTCAAGTAAGGATTTATGCCATGTTACAATTTCAGCTGGTTACCATCTGTATCCCCCCTCTTGAAAAAGGGGCTTCTGGTCTTAGTGGGCCTACCCAGTCAACAAAATTCAACAAATAAATAAATTCCCCCATTATGCCTTATGGATTCCATGTAAATCCAAATCATTCCAAGGTCAACTTGACATATAATTGTAATACCTAACTGCAAATCAGAACCATTTTCCTGATAAAAGACTGCCAACATATTACATTTAAATAAAGAACAGAGTCACAAATAAGGAACTAGTGGCTTATGGAAAAATCTAAAAAATTTCCAGGGGTTTATACAGGGATTTGATGCTGCCTCTACAGGGAAAATACAGGAAAAATGAGGGCTTGTTACAGGAAAATGGTTATTTAGATCTGGGAGCACTGATGATTGTGACTAAACAGCACTATATGGCACCAACAAGAAAATAACTTTTGTCATTTGGTAGCTTATCACAACCCTATCGGCTCTGGCTAGAACTTGTTAAGATGTATCACTGATTCTGGCAAATATGTCCCTGATTTTTGTATGCCTCATCCCTGATTTATGAGGCAAAAGGTTAAGAGTCATGACAGGACAAAAGAGACACTGCACTATGAAGTGTGTGTGTATGTGTTTCTACACTTGAAATACTTAGAAAAACAAGCATTTGTCAATGCCAAATGTTTGCTTGCTGGCATTGGCAGTGGTAGTGTAGAAGTTACAGAGCTGCATAATAGGAATGGCAGTGAAGTATTGAACTGAAGCCAACCCCACCACCACCCTGCAGAGAGTGACAGGCATTGGGGTGTGCCTTTGGGTCATCAGGCATAATGGCCACGCCATTTCACCACACCCCACCCTGCAGACACTGACAAGTGTCACGGTTTTCCTTGGGGTCTTTGGCCCTTATGCGCACCCCATTCCATTAGGAAATATGGTGAGATGGGTGCGATATAGGAGAATGGGGTGAACTTTGAGGCGAAGAGTCCAAGGCATACCTGATGCCTCTCACTGGCTGCAGGGTGTGGAATGGTATGAGCATCACAGGCAAGAATCCCAAGTCACACCCTGATACCTGTCATTCTCTACAGGGTTGGGCGTTATGGTTGGAAACCCTAATACCTCAGGCATTCGTTGGTATTTTCACTCCAAATGTTCAACATGTTTTTTGTGACCCCACCTCATGAACAGGGGGAATATCAGTTTGTTAGCCGAAAGCTGCTTATGCACAGCGACTACGGCATTTAGCACCACAGGTGCAAAAACATTCCGAACAGGATGTAAAAAATGACAGCTGTACTGTTCATGGGGAGGTGTAAAAAATGGCAATGTTGCAAATCTGCAGTAAAAATATTTAAAAAAATGGTGAAGTCACGAGCGTACATAGAAACTGTGCAATGCACACCCGTAATATAATTAGGTTGGGGATTTTTTACAGCAGATTGTCAACTCAGGCATTTTGGTGCCTCCGATCATGAACAGTGTCACTGTGATTTTCTTTATCTGTCCCGAACAATGATTTCCCACAGCGACCACGCATCTCTGCGCTGAAAGTGTGAAAACACACTTCGGCCATGTTGTGAAAAATGACAGCTGTACTATAAATAAGGAAGTGTGGAAAAATGCCACTGGTGAAAATCTGGACTTAAAATATTACAAAGTCATGAACTTACGAGGGTGCGTGGAAACTGCTGCAATGCTCACTCGTAACACAGTCATTTTATGGACTTTTGTCACCAAATTTTCAACATAGCCATTTTAAGACCTCTGCTCATGAACAGTGTAACTGTGATTTTCTTAATCTGTCCCAAACATTGCTTTCGCACACCAACAGCACCATTGTGTGCTACATGTGCGAAAACACATTTTAGGCGGCATATGAAAAATGGCAGCTGTACTGTTCATAAGGAAGTGTAATAAAATGGCAATGTTGAAAATCTGGAGTGAAAATATTAAATTCGCAAACTTACGAGCATGCATAGGAACTGCACAACGCACATCAACTGCGCCATTGTGAGTACATGGGCGGAAACACATTTTGGGCAAGATGTGAAAAATGACAGCTGTACTGCTTATAAGAAGGTGTGGTAAAATGGCAATGTTGAAAATCTGGAGTGAAAATATTGAAAATTCGCAAACTTACAAGCGTGCATAGGAACTGTGCAACACACGCTCGTAAAACAGTCATTTTTAGGAATTTCTTCACCAAATTTTCAACATAACCATTTTAAGACCTCTGCTCATGAACAGTGTCACTGTGATTTTCTTAATTTGTCCCATACATTGATTTCGCACACCGACTGCTCCATTGTGCGCTACATGGGCGGAAACACGTTTTGGGTGAGATGTGAAAAATGACAGCTGTACTACTCATAAGGAGGTGTGGTAAAATGGCAATGTGGAAAGTCTGGAGATGAAAATATTGAAAATTCGCGAACTTACGAGCATGCGTAGTAACTGCGCAACGCATGCTTGTAAAACAGTAGTTTTTTGGAATTTTTCCACCAAATTTTCAAAATAGGCTTCTTGAGAGCCCACCTTATGAACACTGGCAGTGTCGTTTCGTTAATCAGTCCCGAAAGGTGATTTCACGCAGTGACTGCGAAATCACCCTTCAGGCCCGAATAACGCCATGACAGTGACAGCATTCATGAGAAGGGGTCCCAAAAACCCCATGTTGAAAATTTGGTGCAAAAATTCCAAAAAGTGCCTGAGATATGCAACAAAGTTGAAAAATCCTATCTATCCCATTATACAGCTTACTGGCATTTCCTCAGTTCGCGGTCAGCTTTGAAGAGTGCAGACGTGTTCCGGTCCACGAAGATCGCTGGCCTGGACTCCAGAGGTATGTATGGGGTGGGGGGTGGGGAGGCAGGTGCCCAGTGGGTGGGGTGCGGTTGTGGGGGCCCGGAGACTTCGTGGGACTGTTTTAATTTACAGTTTTTGTTTTTTTAAATTGATGACTGGGACGCTTGCCATGCTGGGTGGGCTCCCAGTGTGGCACAAGAACAGCTGGTTTGGGAGGCCATGGAGCCAATGGGGATTGGGCACCCCGCTACTATAGCATCTTTTGCCACGCTGGGGTGGGCTCCCAGCATGGCACCCAGTACTCGGGGTGAGGACAGTAGAGCCGACGGGGATTGGGCACCCCGTCGGCTGTACATGAGTTGCCACGCTGGGGGCAACCAGCGTGGCATGTGGAAGTTTCTTTGGGGAGCACAGCAGAGACGACGGGGATTGGGCACCCCTGGTCGGCACGTGTGTGCCTGGGGGGCAGCACGCAGGCGTGGCGCAAGTATTTAGTAGTGTGTAGGGGGAGCTGCCATGAGCAGGGGATATCTTATCGCTGCTCACTGAAGCGTAGGGCTCCCCTTTCAACTGCAGCCACTGCATTTGGAGCTGTCATAGACAGCTCCAGCATGCATTGGAGTGATCAGCCGCCAACACACTGACTGAATTGGAAGAGGGGGTGACACACCCCCGAAAACTCGGATGATGACACTATGTTTCTTGCACATGCGTGCAAGCAAACATAAAAATGCCTATACAGCATACCTCATTGAAATGCATAGCATTGACCTTCAAAATTCAAAGGCAATGGCCAGAATGTAAATCACTTTCTTATTTAAAAGAATAATATGTCTAAGAATAGTGGGCCCCAAATGTTTAGTGTTAGAGAATGTTTCTATCAATTTAGTTCCACATTTTAATAGAATGTGTGTCCAAGGATAGCTTTAACATTATGAGGAACATCAGTAAACCTTAACAGAGTAAAGGTAAATTTGACTGTAATAACCATAGCGCCGTGTGAATTTCATACCAGTTGAGAGGTATGCTGTGCAGGTACGTGTTAGGAGGATTTTTCACACACCTCTGAGGTGTGTGTGATAATCACAAAAAACTCTCTTTTGAAGGGTTTATGAGATTATCACACTCTTAGTCCAAACCTTGTACGGGCATTATTTTCTTTCATAATAACTGGTGCAAGTTCTCGAGACAGTGTATGGAGCGCTCCAGGGAACTCTTACAACTTGTGAGGTGGTGGCACTGTAACCTGAAATCCATATTCGGGCATGCTTGCAACACCTGGAGGCATTGAAGATCTCTCCAGAGCACCCTCCTATGGGTCTTAGCACCTTGCCGGGCATCAAAGAGCCCACAAAGGCACCCTTACATCCTTTGAAGTGAAGTAGTGGTGGTGGTGCATATACATTCTAAAATGTATTAAAATAACCCCCAAAATGTACCACAAAGCATGAAAAGTCCTGTAGCTGCTGGGGGTGTAGACGGCCCCCAGACCCCTGGCGTTTTATATTTACCCTGATCACCCACTAAAGTTTTCAAAACTTGGCACCCCTGCTCCTTCTGCTTCTCCATCCCCCCTTGATCCCATTCCTACCTGGCTAACCTTCCTTGCTGCCTCCTTTTCCTCCCTTTCCCATACTTTAACTTCTCCCTACCCCCATCTTTTACTCCACCCTGACTACCTTTTCCTTCCTGCCTCCCCAAACTACTCACCTCTCTTCTCCCCCTGCCTCCAGCCTTTGACTCTGGGTCTCCTCGATCTTCCACCTCACCACCTGCCTCCCCCTCTCCTAAGCTGGTTAGTATTGCATATCTGTTCCTCCCCTTCCCTCTTCTGCTGATCTTCTTACCTGTCTACCATTTCCCCTTACCAATTGCCATTCTTCCACACTAGTTCCCTGGGAACTTTGAGAAGGAGATATCCCTGGACACTGTGGTAACTTCCCTGCTCCCAGCCCATACCTGCCATCCACTTGCCCCAGGGATGCCCCACCTGCCCTTTCCTCCACTATTCTGCCTCCCCTTCCCCCTTTCCAGCTCCAATCTGAGCATTCTCACCCCTGCTCTCCACACTGTCTCCAGAAAGACTGCGGCCCCACATCCATTACAGCTTCCCATCCTCCCTTCATCATCCTGGCTCCTGTATATTCTCATAGTCCCTCACCTCCACCTTCCCAGCTATCTTGCTGCCTGTACCAGCTCCTATTCCCCCATATCCTCCCTTCTTAGCCTATCCTAGCCTTAGCTATGTATCTCCGCTGTTCCCCAGTTGGTGCTGTTTACAGTTTTCCTCAAGTCCCCTTTTATCTGCTACCCCTCCTGCCTTGTTACTTTATTCCAAATGAAGCCTGACCTGAGACGGATATCAGTTGCTACCCCCTTCTTGCCTTGCTTTGTACCCTCAGCCCCCTTCCTTGTCACCCTTTAATCTGCTACCTCTCCTGCCTTGTTACTTTATTACAGATGTAGCCTGACCTGAGACGGGGATCAGCTGCTTTCCCTTTCTCACCTTCCTTTGTACCCTCAAGCCCCCTTCCTTGTCACCCTATTCAAATGTAGGCCAACCTTGTTCTGCTGCCGCCCCCTACCCTTCTGCAGTGTACGGATTCTACCACCTCTGCCCTCTTACCTCAATTACTGTGGCAAGCATGGCCTGCAGCCTCTGGTCCTCCCTGCTGACATCCTGCCGATGCCCCCAGATGCCATTAGGACAGGCATCACACTCCTGCTTCTTGGCACTCACACTTCAGGGTTGCTCATGCGAGGGGTCACTTGGACTTCTGGGTAATGTAGAGGGACTACATCCGCTCTATCAGCTGGCTGTAGTCACAAGGTCCATTGGGATCCCAAATAGTGCCTGGCAATGGCTGCTGATCACCCACCCCCAGCCCACCCTCTGGTGCTACCCTCCTCCTCCCAGCAGTCTGCAACCCCCGTTCCCCTAGTACCTTACAGCAATTAAACACAGTTTAAATTTTAACAATACAGGACTCAGCCCCTGCTCCAACAGCACACAAAGACCCCACAGGTATTAGCTTGTGTTCTGGACACCGCTCCTCTGCTCATGATGGTTGTCTTCCTTAGATGGCATACAGGTTGCCGAAAATCACTAGAAAAGTGATTATTTTAATATAAGAAAAACTAAAATGATGGCTTTGAGCAGCGACATTTCTGAAAGCAGATCTGATGAGACTGATCGGCAGGAAAACAACTGAGGAGAGGAGGGGCTGCCCATGTTTATGTACACACTAATGTCGCCATTGGCGGCCCCCCAGCTGACTGCTTGCAAAAGTTTCCATGTGGTCCTAGCGCTGACACATTTATAGTTCTAAAGGTGTGGCCTGATGACACAGATATTCTCGATGAAGGTCAGAAAACAGGTCAGTGCACCCATGTTTAAAGTGGGCCCTTCTCAGGCGCTCTTCTGGGTAGGCCTGAACAATGATCCCCTTAGATGCCATGCTAGGTAGTGTCGTAAATCTAGACTGCAACCTTCAATCAAAATATTTTCCCTTTTCGAACAGGATTAATAAATATTTTGCACCTTATCCTAATTTTTGTACAGTGGGATCAAACTACCCCTTTTCCACATGACCTTATTACTCGGTACAGACCAAACCCACCAGATTTTAATTATTAGTTTGCATTTAGTCGAGCTCGGCTGTGTGGCAGCCTTGCACCAACCAAACCCTACAGTGTAAAACTACATAGTGACTTGATAGTTCTCCTGTACTGGAGGCCACCACCCTCCTCCCATCTGGTACCAGGGTATACCCCTTGTGCTTAATTGGAGTTCCCTCCCACACAGTCCCAGGGCACCGCAGCTGCTGAATCGGTGCACATCCAATATAGTTGCCAAGGGCTGGCTGGTGCTGGTGCACCTTAATTTTGAACTAATTAGATTAAGACCCCCCAAAACCAAAGGTCATGCAATTGAGAAAATGGCTTTAAAACCTCTACAAGCAAGGTATTTGTAATCAGGCCCAGTGGCCAACTTGCAAACTTCAAGCAAACAGCAGTTTCCTAAGGCAAGAGAGGCCTGATTTTACTCATGGTTTCTCAGCTGTGTGGCTGTTCCTGTTTCTGCAGACCTCTGGACCTCCGATCTCCTGTGGTACCTCAGATTCAGTCTGGCTTCCTCCTTGGACTTGCTCCAACTCTCTCTCTCTCTCTCTCAAGGGCTGGCTTTACTGCTTTTTCAGGATGGGAGGCCAGCTCTACCATCCTCGCCTTTGTTTCTCTCAACTGCTGAGGCCCTGTACCATTTCACATGTTTCGGCTTTCAAATCTTCAGGCCAGTGGCAACCCAATACCAAACTAAAATGGCTGCTATAGGACCTGGAGCAGCAGACCTGGCTCTCAATCTCTTGTTCTGAGCTATCTCTTCAGTATCATCACTCATGCTGGTTTGCACACAGTTGTTGTTTTTTTCCCTTCAAGAAGTCGACTTTCTACACAGTTCGTCCTTTAGGCACAAGGCCCATGTAACACCTCGGACCCCGCTGCACTTTCTGTTCTCCATTTCTTTCCACCCCTTCCCACTCCCTCTGCCCCCTTTTCACACCCTCTCCCCCTCTTCTCTCCCGTCTTGTCCCTATCTCAGCCTACCCTACCTCTCCTTATGACAAGGCCACCTGGTTGCACCTTCCCCATCCCTCTTCTCTCCTACTTCAATTTTCTTCTTCCCCTTTCTATTTTCCTGGTTTTATACCACCACCAATTTGTTGGGCAATTGTATCATAGACTGTCAATTAATTATGTATGATGTTTCACTGTACACTGTAAAGGTTTTTTGTTCTCCCTTGTCTGTCTTTGTTACCCACCCCATTACTTGATGTGGAACCTTTGTAAATGAGCAGTCCAGTGCTCAAAGGTATTTGTAATCTGAGAATGAATGAATAAACGAACGAATAGATAAATAAATGTAACCCCCCTGCAAATGGGGGTTCCCAAAAGACTTCCAGGAGCTTGCGTGAATGCTCCAAGCCTGAATGGTGTTTGGCGTTTAAGCCATTTATCAGTGAGTGTTTTTAGAACCTCTGGTACTGTCTCTTTAAGAGCTGTCTGCTTGCAGACATAATTAGTTTGTATGGGGGACTGTGTGCTTCTCTGAGTACCACTCGAGCTGCTGCCAATTCACTTCATTTTTGCAGTCTCTAGGAGTGCAAAGGGAACCTATCTGAAAGATGTAACTGTTTGCCAGAAATTATTTAGAGTAATAATGAAATTACAGTTTGTCTAACCTGCTTTCTTTGCAGTCAGAACTGTGTCTGCTAGTTCCCCATTCTAGTTTTGAACTGCTGAACTGGACCAATCAGTGTGGGGTAAGCTAGCTCTAAAATGGTGCCTTGGACGAATCAGAACTTGGACTCATAATCTGAGCCAGCCACAAGAGGATTGTATGGGCAGTGACTCTGGGAGATGTAGTTTAGACTTCAGTGCCTTTTTGGACCAACAGCAGCAGTCTGTTGTGAGTGACAGCCAATCCAGTCAAGAACTGGGAGGAACTCAAAGGAAGTGCCCGGTTTTGTCGGTTGGAGTTCAGTTGAGCTTTGGCAGTGAAGAAGGAAGGAGCCCTGTGCTTTTCAGTGTGCAGTTTTAGTCAAAAACGTGTGTAAGGCCCAGAGTTCCGGTCTGCAGCTTGTGTAACAGCTTGTTAGGACTGAATCCGTCCTGTAGAAAAGAATCAAAGGATCTCTGAAGAGTAGAAACCAGGCTCACCCTGTAGAAGACTGGAGGAATTGCTGAAAATTGCACTCGGTCTGTCAGGAACTGAATCTGCTGTGTGTTCTCCGGGTATTGTGCAGTAGTGCGATCGGATACAGATGCAGCCTGCCTGGTATAGTGCTTTCTTTGATATGGATGTGTGAAGAGGTTTGTGTACCTCAAGTGAGCCCTGCTGACATTGAAGGACCCTATCTTATTTGGAGGTCATGAGTACTAATTCAGGGTCGCCTCCCGTTGAATTGCCACATTAAATCCAAATGGAATTACTGTACTGCTGACTGTTTAATTCTCCTTTTCTCTGTGTGAAAGGGCCCTACCAGCTGCCACGGTTTGGACTAGCCACTAGGGCTTGGGTACCCAGGGACAGTAACTGATAGGGATAGGCCTGTGCACAGAGCCATAGGTAGATTATTAGAGTGATAAGCTAATTAACCTGATTTCCCTGTCCTTGTTATATCCCCTAAATAAATCAGAGCTGCTTGTTTCAGCAAAGTTATACTGCCTGAGGTATTTGTCTATGTTAAAGTACTGTACTGTGATTGTTGCACTGTATCTCATTTCACAGGAGGTCCCAGTGCCGGAACCAGACCTGGGGGTAAGTGTATACTGTGAAGGTAATTCTGATATATTGTGTGGGCCACTAGTGGGAAGAAAGGGGGGTTGCAGTGTCCCAGAGGGCTGTGACCAAGTTAGTTTAACTATTGCAAACCCTGACCTCTGGGTGGAGGCACCCGCCATTGGATCCAGGCCCCTCAACCTGTTAGTGGCAAATCAGGCAGGGGTAGTAGCCCCTGGGATAGCGCCATCTAGGGGTTACATAAATAAATAAGACACCCTGACCTCTGAAACTGGAAGTGGGTCCTATCCCGCTGAGATATCTCTCTCTCAGATCTACCCAGCATCCAGCACAGTCCCCTCCCTATAGGCACATATAAAGTCAGCTTCCATTGGCCTCTACTGCCATCACTCTAACTCCACAACACCATATAGATCCAAGAAAGGGCACCAGAATTATAGTCCATCCCTCTCCCAGAGGGCTCAATAAACCTGCTGTTAGCCCCCAGCACACTGATTGGCTGTTTTAGGGGGAGTTACAAAGACAGTGATGCCATCCAAGGGCTCTGGCCCCAAAGCTGTGTTTTGGAAGGGCTCCTACCCTCGTTTTATTTGCCCACCCCCTGGGACCAAGTGGCAGAGGTGGCTGTGTCTTCTGGCAGTGGTGGGGCAGCAGCCAGAAGTGCGCTGCCTACCTTTTTTGTTTGTTTAATCAGTACTTCTTTTCCTTATCTACCGACCTGCCCCCATGCTGACCAGTCCCTCAGCCCCATCACCTGGCTTCTTTGGGACTTACTTCATGCTCCACTGTCCACTGCCACAGGACCTGGAAGTGCCCGGTTGCCGGTGTGGTGCCCGGAGGGGGATTAGGCCATTATCCAGTCACAGTTGTTTTTTTCCCTCACTGTTTTCTCCCTGGATCCACAGCATCTGCAATGATCCATGGAGATGTCCCAAGCGTCAAGCGGGTGGAATCCGGAAGAACTGGATGGTGCAGTGGGTTGGGTAGCAAGTTAAGGAGTCTTTCACCTCTAGGTCACTGGTTCAAATGCAACCCAGCTCTGGAGTGGCTGAAATCCATTTTAACCTGAGGTCTGTTCGGTGGCCTATGTGAAGTGAGTTGTGGTGGTCTCAGTCCAGTTCGCAGTGTGCCCCAGTTCACAGTGGGCAGGTGCCTACTTCACAAAACCACCAACACAATTTTTTAAAAATTCTTTGGTAACCAGGTAAGGCCCACTAGGCACAAGTGCCTGTTTTCAAGGGCGACCTAGGAGCACTGGGGAGGTTAAGTGACTTGCTCAGAGTCACACAGTATGCAAATGGAGGTTGTGGGAATCAAACCCAGGTCTGCTGGATGTACCAAGTTCATTCACAGCTTGTTACTCTAACCTCTAGGCCATACTAGCAGCCTGCTTGGCACTAATTAGCACTTTTGATGGCAGTCTTATATGAAAGGCAAGGAAAGGACATTTTATTTATATGGCACCCAATCTCAGAGGCTCTGGGCACCTCACAATATCCATAGTGATTTAATAAAAGAATTTAAAATAAAAACAATAAATGTAACTGAAAATATTAGAACAGCAAAAGAGAGGTACACAACAACAGCAGAACTGAAGCTCAATGTGAACAAATGGATTTTCAAATGTGTCTTAAACAAGGCCAGTAAAGGAGCAGCTCTCATCTCTAAGGAAGGGCATTTCAAAGAACTGGGTCAGCAACCCCAAACACTCAGTTTCCTGAGGACTTTAAGCGAGATCTCGGTACAGACAAGAGGTCTGCCTCCACCAATCAGAGGGAGCGGCCAGAAGCATATGTATCAGGAGGTTTTTCAGGTAGCCCAGATCCAGACCTTGCAAGGCCTTGTAAGTTAACAAGCAAACCTTGACGTTGATGCACCATAGCACTGGCAACCAGTGAAAAACATGGAGAACCGGCATGGTATGCTCAAAAAGTGAGGATCCAGCAACCAGCCAGCTGTCACATTTTGGACTACCTGCAAGTGACATAGCAACTTCACAATAACCCAGGGTATAGAGTGTTACAGTAATCCAAACTGACATGGCTAAGGCGTGAACCAATGTTGTTAGGTCAGTTAGCTCAAGGAAGGGCTTGATTTGGGAGATGTTTTGAAGATGGTAGAAGCCAATGTGGACCACAGTTGACACCTGATATTCTAGTGACCCTCAGATTCCACACCCTATCTGCAGTTCCAAGCATCACACCATCCAAAGAAGGTAGGACATTGCTGCTGCTCATTATTGCTGAGTCAAACCGACTTGATTCCACTAGTAACATCTCTGTCTTCATTGGGTTTAATCTAAGCCAACTGGTCACCACCCAGTCTTGGATTTCCCTAAGGCACTTGCTGAATTCTAAAGCAACTGCACCATCAACAGGGGCACAAGATATATTCAACTGGTTATCATCGGCATAAAACTGAAAAAACCATAGCATCTAATGATCTCCCCAAAGGCAACATATACATGATGAACAACAGGTGAGCTAAAATCAACCTGAGTCGCACCACAGCAGAGTGCAGCATTGCTGGAGATGAAAGAGTCAAGTGCCACCTTCTGCACCTTGCTGGACAAGTAGGACTTGAACCAATGTAACACCGTCCCTGTGAGACCTACATAATACCTCAAACAAGCCAAAAGCACCCCATGATCCACCGTATCAAAAGCTAAAATGGTCAAGCAGAACAAGGATGGAATGTTGCCAACTATCCCTTACTAGAAGAAGATCATGGTGCACCCTGACTAGAGCCATCTCCGTACTATGGCAAAGCCACAACCCAGACTTGAAAGGCTCATAGATATCATATTTCTCAAGGTGTTGTTCTGACTACACTGCCACCACCTTCTTGATCAACTTCCCCAGAAAAGGAAGGAAGGTTTTAGACAGGCCTGTTATTTGACAGAATGTCAGAGTCCAAGGTGGTTTTGTAGGAAGGTGCTTCACCACCTCTCTTTTCAGGGTGGATGGAACAATTCTCTCTTTAAGGAAACACCCAACCATCTCCATAAAAATCAGACCCAGTGAACTCCAGCACTCTAAAAGAAGTCAAGTCAGCTCAGGGTCCAATATACAGTAGGTGGGACACAGTCCAGAAACTACCTGGAGGACATCATCCTCCAATGGTGATTCAGACTTCACCCACAAGAACGGAGTGCCTCTGTCCCTCAAAGACTGGACACTGTCAGTGGATAAGCTGCCTGAGGATATCCTAGCCCAAATAGAGGACACGTTGTCCAGAAAGGACCAGTTAAACTCCTCAAATTTATCTGTGGAAAAGGCTCTGTAGGACTGCAGACTGGACAGATTTAACAGTCTGCCCACACTACTGAAGAGCTGAGCTGGCCGGTTCCTTCCAGCAGCAATCACCCGTGACTGGAATACTGACATTTTCAGGGTCACTGGCTGCTGGTACTCATCACAATGAGCCCTCAGCACAAATTTATCCTCCTCCAAGCGGGACCTCCATCAATAATGCTCGAACCTCCACCCCTTCCTCTTCAGCTTCCTCAGATCACCATCAAACCATGGTAACCTGTGGTGAGTAAACAAGGGACAGATACTGAGAGGTGCTAAGGAGCCAATAGCAATTGCAAGAGCCATACTGTTGCCCTCTATGGCCACCTCAGCTCCCATCACACAGGCCGTCTCCATGTCCGAGATGTCCAGTACCTCCAGGAGACTCTGGGACTGCAAATTTCTTAAAGAGCAGTAACTGACTATCTCTACTGGGGAGGTTAAAAGGGGAACCCCACAAAGAAAATGCTCAGCATGATGATCCAATCAAGCAACCGGATCAATCTTGATATTAATATCAAGACCCAATGAGAAACCAGGTCCAAGGCATGGCTGCACTAGTGACTACCAGTGGCAACTGCCTGTATGAAGCCCAGAGAAGACATCACCTGGAGGAACTGCATTCCAAAGAGAGATGTTTCATCATTGACCCAAGCGTTAGTTGCCCAAGACCGAGAGGCCAAGGACTGAATGGGCATGGAGTCTGAACCACCTTCTCACCTACATGGTGGTCATTCCATAGCAGACTTGAGGCACACTGGTGGGGCAGTTTGGAGAAGTTTGCACTGAGATCACCCCTGCTGTACCCGTCATGTGGATATGTAGAGGACTTCAGGTTCCTGTGCTGTCAATCCAGCACTTTTCATGAGCGCTAAACACACACACACACACACACACACACACACACACACACACACAGGAAAAAAATCTTTACAAAAAAAAAAAAAGCAGGCAGAACACCTTCCTTTGCGTCCCACTGAACTACCACCCAGATTCCTCCAGGTGGCAGCTGCCTAGCAGGATGTGTTTACCCCACTCCCTGAGGGAGGAGAGCTGTCCTAGGGATGCTCAATCCTCCCTCACCTGGCCAGCTCCTAAGTGACCTGCATCCATTTCTGAAGCTGGGTCACCGGTGTAGTAAGTGGTGTGGCAACAGTCCAAAAAGCTGCATGTTGCAGGAAGTGCCCATGAACCACAGTTCCTGCCAGTTCCCCATCCACACAGTCTGGGTCCAGGGGGCTGGAGGAAGCAAGCCACAGATGACAGCAGTCCAGGACTGGGGCCTTAGGCAGCCCCACTTGGGGCTGGGGTTACACTTGCATCACTAGCATCAAAACTACGTGCTCTTTAATATTCTCTGACTCCTTTGACAGAGATGACTGTTTGCAGCATTTTTCTTTCCCCTCTGAAGTCAGGGACTGCTGCAAGGGTGAGATATCAGCTGATGCACGTTTTCCACCATCAGGGGTAACCCCTCCATGTACATATATTTTTTACAGGAGGATTGGGGAGTTATTGCAGTTTCCCATTTTGTAGCCCTCTTCTTCTTTGTCTTAGGGAAAAAGACTTCACGAGAACACAGTTTTCAAACTCATGATCTAGGCCCAAACAATCAAAACAGAGCTTGAGACAATCTGCCTTCCTCAGGAGCTCTGAATAGGATTTCCTATGGGTCCTTTCTTTTTTCAAGCTTCTCTGTCAAGCCAATTTGACTGTAAGGGGCTACAACACACTTTTAGGGGTTGTGGATTATGAAAACCCCAAACTGATTTTGAAATTTAGCCAAAAGAATTCAAATCTTTACTTTTAATAGCAATTTTCTGTGTTGCACTGCAGGGTTTCCAGTTGCAGGAACTGAATGAGAACTGGACAAAAATGTGATTTAAACAATAAAATATGTAAAACTATGCTAAACTAAAGCAGAGTATTGAAAACTATCAGATTACTAACTTTTTATAAATAAAACAATAAAACATAGCCACTAGGACTGGAACAGGTCTCAGGGATGTCCGAACTCTTTAGCAGAGAAATAACTCTGTCATTAGAATTCTAGGAGGAGTGAAGCTGGCCTGTCAGCACAGTGGTAGCGCTACTGCTCACGACACTGGTGACCCAAGTTTGGTAGTGGGCTCGGAGTCGTTGGGGGCTGGCCGTGGGGGAGGAGGATGAGTGTCCCACAGGACACTGTCATCCTCTGGGAAGGGAGGGTTGCCATTCCCACTGCTATACTGCCACCTGGGTAGCAGCAGGTGATAGTGCAGATCGGGGATACCAAGGGAGGGACAGATGTCAGCCAGATCCAGGTGCACTGCCATGCCTCTGCGTGTGCTCATGACTCCTTGGATCTCCCTGCGTGCCGATATCCATGGGTAGGAGAAAAAAACCTCAAAAAATGGCCCCTGCACACAAGGATGACAGAGTGCCCAGCACTGTACCCGGATCTCCCCTGCCTGTCTTGCTGCAATGGCTTCTTGATGGAACACAGAAGTTAGAGGGGGGCCCCTCGTCTCCACCTGAGGGATAAACCACAGCTCCATGGGGGAAATCCTGCACACTGGCTCTCAGGTGAGGTGGGGACAACAGCTGAATGGAAGCTGTGGCAACTTCCGAAGGAGCTGGCATGCAGGCAGCAGTGAGATAAAACATTAAGCTAGAAGAATATTTATAATGTCTTGCCACGTGTTTAAATGATACCCCTTCCCTACCCCAATATGAGAAAATGAAAAAGAAAACTAACATGCATAAATTTATCTTTCACAAGCTCTTTGGTAACTTTAGCTTAAAAAAAGGCCTTCCCTCAATCAAACACTGACATTAGGATGTGAACAACAGCATACATCCCTAAACAGCTTGTGATTTTGTTCTTTATACAATTCAGCATTTTTAGTTTTAAAGAAAGGTATTTTTTGCCCTTTAGGTTTTCTCATTTTACAGAAAGCTGAAGTGGTGGTGGCACCACAGGTAATATACAGTACAGTGTAGTTTGTTGTGACCAATGTGGCCTCAACACCCCTCTGAGAATTGATTGAATGATACTGCTGTATGCAGAAAATGAGTAAGAATCTAATTTTATTCCATTCATATTTGTCTTCAAAATTCCTGATATCTGATGTATTGCAAAACCATCAGGTTAAAGAAATACTTACAAGATCTTCACTGCTGAAGCAGATAACTTTGATCCATGAACAGAATCACTTCTGACTCTCCTGCTTGCAAGGTAATACCCATGAATTAATGTCTCTGCTTCGGAGCTAAGTTCAACAGGAAGACTCCTGGCAACTGAAATGAGCTGGGGGAAAGAACATATTCATTATGAAACCAAATAGGTACTAAAAACTCTACAAAGCAGCAATAAAATATCTGGTGCATGTTCTAAATTTGTGATGTACAAACGGTGTTGGAACTTATGGGAGGGGGTATCTTTTGTTCTCACAGAAAGTGCCTTTTGGAATTTCTGTCCCTCAAAAGCGCGCACACACACACACACTTCCCAGCCCTCCTGTATAAGAGTTTATCTAATCATCATCATGAAACTGATACATCTGGATACTACTGCATACACAGAATATTTTCATTAGCATGTGGTTACCATTACAAAAATGAAATGCAAATCCAGCCTTCATATCTATCTAGGACCTGTGTGAATCCCAGAAGTAAAACAGGTGCACTGGGGCGTCTACATGGGGGTGGGGGGTGGGCAGTGAGCGTGACTAAGTATAGTAAAAGAATGGTGCTCATACAACTTGATATGTTATTGTTAGTATACTGCAGCTGAAGTTCGTTGGATGGACAGTGAGTAATTTGAATGCTTATGTAATGTACTTGTGGCAGTTTGCGTTCTTTGCCCTTATAAGGAATAATACCATTTTGGGGTACCATAAAGGCACAGAAACCCTCTTGAGGAGAGTTCCAACCCTAGAGCTGCTGTGGGAAGGAAACTCCTTTAGGCTAAGCTACCTTAGGGAAGAAGCCCCCAAATAGCAGGAGACAAGAACGAAACCTTCACTGACTTGAGGCATATAATGAGAGAGGGAATGGTGATTATGAAAATTAAGGAGGTGGTTGAAAATGTGTGAGAACAAAATACAAGGAAATCATAAAGAGAAAAGTATCACCATCCTAGATACAACTCTCAGTGGAAAACTATTAACTGTATTATGATTTTTGGCATGGGGAGGAAAAACACGCTGGTAGTGGAAATCTCTGGGAAGCCAAAAGGCTTCCCAGAGGTTTCCTCTAAAAGGTAACCAAGGCTCAAGTCCCCATCCTTCCAGGCTCTGGGTCAAATTAGTGATGTCTCAGATGCTGATGAATTTAGAACTCAATCAGGGGAAATATTTTGGTAGGAAGGGCCCTCACACTGTACCTCAAATGGAACAACACCATGAGGTGCTGAAAAGTGTTCGGATGTGGCTAAAGGGTCTTTCTGATTTTGTAAACAGGAACCCCACCCACAAGGCATGATTTGAGTACAGCAGCATCTGCTTAGAAGTCATCCAGACTCAGTACTGCAAGGGCCTGTCCTATAATTGTGATAAGGGGGACAGTTTCCATGCTCTTCGGATCAGGGCCCAAAATCAGGACTTGCCCCCTAGCCTTAAACATTGGAAGATCTGATGACTTCCCACTCTATACCATCTCCTCATTTAAATACCTAGGAGTCACCTGGACCCGGTCCTGGACTTCGAGCTGCATCTCTCTACCACAGTCAAAGCTGTCAACATAAAGCTGGGGTTGGCGTACAAAATTAGACACAATCTAACACTGGCAGCTAGGCTGGCAATTGCTCGGGGGATCCTGAGACCTAAACTTGCCCATGGTATGATTGTGCTTACTGTATCCTCTAAATGTCTTCTCCATAAGTAGTATGTGTGCTATAATAGCATCTGCCGCTTTGCCCTGTCTGTATCCAAGCTCACTCACTGTTGCTCCCTCTACTCCAGCCTTGGCTGGATCTCCCCCACAATGTTCTGCCAATTCACCACTTGTTGCTTTGTTAATATCATCATTAACACCCAGAAACCTGACAAGCTGGCTCTCCTGCTAAAACCGGCCCCTCTGCCTACCCCGAGGAAAAAATGACTTACCACAGTAATCTTGTTTCTTCCAAGGGAATCTTACTGTATTCTGACAAATGCAGTATGGTCTCACCATAGGAAAGCCCCGGAGCCGAAATGGTTAATAGAACCTATGCTAATAGTGGAATGTTAGGCTCGAGCTTGGTTTTCAAACCACTGTCCCTGGTTGCACTTCCTGCAACTGTCAGATTCTTACGAAACATGCATAAGTAATTAACAAACTAAACTATTCTAACAACAACAAATGAACTCCCCCCTTTTAGGTCAACCACCCTCTTAACAGCATGGGCATCACTAAGACTCAAGTCACAGATGCCTATGAAAAGAACGGTTATACCAACAGGTTTGCCATAAGATACAGACAGCTGAAGTGCAGTGCCCCCTAGGTTCCAGTAGGGGAGGAAGGGTGGGAGCTCAGAATACAGTAAGATTCCTTTGGCAGAAACAAGATTACCATGGCAAGTAATTTTTTCTTCAAGCCCCAGGAAATCTTACTGTGTTCTGACAATTGCAGACTACCCAAGCAGTACCTTTGGAGGTGGGCAGAGAACCTATTTAGAAAACAGGATCTGCAGCACTACTGTGCCAAACCTGGCATCTCTCCTAGCCTGAGTATCCAGGCAATAGTGCTTTGTAAATGTGTGAACAGTTTTCCAGGTAGCTGCTTTACAGATTTCCAGCAGAGGAATGTCCCTCAAAGCTGCTATGGAAGCAGCTGTTCCCCTAGTGGAGTGGGCCTTGAGACCCTGTGGAGGCTGCTTGCCCATTTTGCCATAAAAAAACTGGATACAGGCCACACTCCACCTTGTGATGGATCTTTTTGTGGCTGGTTTACCTTTTCCTGCTTCCCCATAGGTCAAGAAGAGTTGGGTACTGTCCCCTCTGTGACCCTTTATATGGTCCAGGTAGTAGCTGATAGCTCTTTTAACATCTAGGCTATGCAGTCTATATTCCCCTGAAGTGGAATGGTCAGTAAAAAAGACTGGCAGTGTAATGGACTGGTTAATATGAAAATCAAATACCACTTCGGGGAGAAATTTCTTGTTAGTCCTAAGGACAACTTTGTCCCTATGGAATGCAATGTAGTCAGTCTCAATGGATAGAGCCTGGAGCTCACAAATCCTTCTGGCAGAAGAGACTGCAACTAGGAACATGGCTTTACAAGTTACATACTTGAGATCTGCTGAGGACATAGGCTCAAAATGTGGCTGCATGAGCTGTGCAATATATATGTTTAGAGCCTACACTGGGGTGGCATTCCAGTGTGGGGGATGTAAAATGCAACAGCCCCTTAAAGAACGTTCTGAACACTGGGTTCGAAGCCAGGGATGATACCTTGCCTGCTGACAGATAAGCAGAAACAGCTGCCAAGTGCACTTTCAGAGTGGATGGTCTCAGACCAAAAGAATGAAGATGGGTCAGGTAATCCAGGACAACTGGCAAGCCCACCTGAGTGTGCTCCATATTCTTACTCTGGCACCAAATGGAGAACCTTTTTCACTTGGACGTGTAGGTCTTCCTGGTGGAGGGCTTTCTAGAACCCCTGAGGACCTCCATGACCCCTTCAGAGAGGAGCAAGTTAACATACTCCAAGTCCTCAAGAGCCAGGCCTTGAGCCGAGGGACTGACGGTTGGGGTATAGGATCCTGCCCTGGGAAGAAATCAGCAGACTGTAGTTCCTGAGTAGACTGATCGGTTTGGCCATTGACAGGGCCAGAATCAGGGAGTACCAGGGCTGCCTGGCCCAGTCTGGAGCAATGAGGATCACTGTCACTGGCTGGGATCTGAGCTTGTTCAGGACTCTTGGCAACAGTGGAAATGGAGGGAAGGCATACAGGAACTTTCTTGTCTAATCCAACAGCAGTGCATCCAGTGGGACTGTGCCTCTCACAGGTGGCCTCAAGCAAAACTGGGGTATCTGATTGTTGTCTGGGGCTGCAAAGAGATCTATCTCTGGAGTGCCCCACCTTTTGAACACAACCTGCAGCACCTGCTTGTTCAGACACCATTCATGGTGATTTTGGCTGATTCTGCTGAGAGAATCTGCCAAGAAATTGTCCTTCCCTGGTCGGTGGACTGCTGAGAGGGAGATTCCCAGGGAGTATGCCAGACTCCACATTTTCATGGCTTCTCTGCACAGAGGTGTTGACTTTGTGCCTCCCTGCTTGTTTATGTAGTACATATTGGTTGTGTTGTCTGTCCTGAACTGTACCACTTTTCCCTGCAGCATGCTGGCGAAGGACTGGAGTCCCAGGAAGACTGCTCTGAGCAGTAGCAGGTTTATGTGCAACAGTGACTTCTGCTTGAGCCATGTGCCGTGAGCAGTGTGCCCCCATCCCAGGAGGGAAGCATCCATGGTTAGCACCAAGGAGGAGTTTTCTTGTAGGAATGGCGCACCTTGTCTGAGATTGTCCTTTTCCAGTCACCACTGACGTGCCTGAAGCAGTGTTCCTGTGACTGGCACCAGTTTTGACAGAGAATCTCTCTTTTGATGCCAGTGCAGCTTGAGATGGAACTGAATGTCCCTCTTTTGGAACCTTGCCCCTAGCACTGTTGCTGTGGAAGCTGCCATGTGACCCAGCAACTGCAAAAAGTTCCTTGTCGGCCTTAGACTGTGCACTTTGAAGGTACTTGCCAACTGCATCAGGCTGTCCACTCTTGTCTGTGGAAGAAATGCCTTTCCTCTCACCGTGTCCAGCTTGGCTCATATGAATTTCAGGAGCTGTACTGGCTCCAATGCAGATTTTTTCAGATTTACTAGGAACCCTAGTGACTCTAAGACATCCTGTGTGATTGCCAGGGGGTCCCTTACCTGCTGAGGTGATTGACCTATGACTAGCCAGTCATTCAGGTAAGGAAGCACTGCCACCCCCTCCCCCCGTCTCTCAGGTGTGCCACTACAGCTAAGCATTTTGTGAACACCCTTGGAGCAAAAGTTAGTCCGAAAGGCATTGCCCTGAACTAGTAATGGCCTGATGGCAGTCTGAATCTGAGAAATTTTATGTAGGACTACCTGATGGGGATGTGATAATGAGCATTCTTTAGATCCAGAGATGCCAGCCAATCTCCTTGTCTCAGTTGGCAGGATTGTTGCCAAAATCACCATTTTGAACTCTGGTTTTACCAGATGTCTGTTTAGATGCCTGAGATTCAATATGAGTCGTCACTCCCATTTTCTTTATTGTACGGAAATATCTTGAATAGAGACCCTTTCCTCTTTGTGCCTGATGAACTGGCTCTATTGCCTTTTGAGTCAGAAGGTTTGATACTTTCCCCTCTAACAGTGATGTTTCTGATGGGGAAGATGGTCTGAAGAGCCTTGCCCTCAGCTTTGGAATGAACCTGAAGCTGAGGGCCAGGCCCCGGCCCACTACCTCCAGAACCCACTTGTCTATGATGATGGACTGCCATTCCTGGAGGTAATGGGCCAGCCTGTCCCCTACTGGGGTTGGGGAAGTGACTCGAGCAGACACCTCAGGGTGTCTGTTTGGCCTGGGATGCTGTTTGGATGCTGGGGATGGTACAGTTGCTGCCTCTCCTGCCCCTGAAACAACCCCTCTGAGGCTGGTACTGGTGAAAAGCTTGAGGCTGAAAGAATGGCCTGTAATGTCCCCTACCTCTACCCACTCTAGCTTGGTGCTTTTGGAGTGTAGATGCCTTTTCTTTGTCAGCAGCACTTTTGAATGCTGTGGGCGGGGTGGCTGGATAGAGGTAGTGAGAACCATGAGATGCCCTGGGGCGAAATGGAATCCTGAATGAGGTTCACCTTGTCTGGTGCCCATACCCAAGGGCTCCACTTTAAGCGGGCCGGTAGCTCGGCCGGTCCTTGTATCTCATCCAACTGGCACGGTGTTGTGTATAGCGATCTTGTCGGGTCAGCAGATCTGGCTTGCATCACCGAGATCTGGCTGGATGAGAATGCTGGTCCTATTTTGGTGGCAGCGACTTCAGACGGTTTCTCGGTGATACACCAGGCGAGACTGGATCATAGGGGCAGGGGTGTAGCAACTTATTTTAAATCAGAATTGAGCCTTGTGGATGTGCTAGCTGAGGGAATCACATCCTTCCGTATGTCAAGTGATCATGAGTGTGGGTTGCAGGATCATTCTCATTTACCGTCCACCTGGAGCTGAGAAGTTGTTCCTGCAGGAAGTTGAGGATTTCGTTGTCGATATGGTATTGGAGTTCCCCAGATTGATGGTGCTGGGTGACTTCAATGCCTGGGACGACGACGAACTCTCGCTATTTGGTCAGGACTTCATCCAACTTATGTTTTCGTTGGGCTTCACACAGGCAGATTCCTCTGCGACTCACATTAAAGGCCACTCGTTGGATCTGATTTTCCTCCTGGGGATGGAAACCTCCGACTTGGTGGTGGAACCAGTCAGATGGTCTGATCACCACCTCATAGGGTTCAATTTCTCTGCTCCCCCTTATAGACCTGCACCTGTGGAGATGGTCTAATACCACCCTTTGCAGGGAGTGACCCCAGATGGTCTTTTGGCAGAACTGGACCTATTGGGATTACCGGGTACAAGCAAGGGTCCCGAGAACCTTCTACAAGCCTATAATCAGGCTGTGGTGGGGGCTCTGGATGCCTTAGCTCCTTTCCGGATTCGCCCTCTCACCCTCCGCCCTCAGTCCCCTTGGTTTGATGGGGCCTTGAGGGAGTTGAGGCGAAAGGGGGTGAAGGTTAGAACGTAGCTGGCGTAGAACTGGCCTGGATGCCGACAGACTTAGGCTGATGGTACATTTTAGGGATTATCAGTCGGCAATCTCCCATAAGAAGGCAGAATTCCTGTCCAGGGAGATTGCTGCAGCTCAGACTCGACCAGCTCAGCTCTTTCGAACTGTGGAAAGAGTATGCAATCCAGCCTGTCTGCAAGTTCGGAGAGCTTTTTCTCATGAAAAGTGTGAGGAGTTTGCTCACTTCTTTGCTGATAAGGTTGCCAACATCAGGTCGGAGATCAATTCAGCTCATTCTTTGGGGGGGGGGACAGCGGTCGGCTGAATGTCGCTGCACCTCGGTTTTGCTGGATGAAGTTCGATCGGCTGGGGACTGAGGATGTCATGTGGATTCTCAGGGATATGCGCTTGACCTGTTGTAGTTTGGAACCGGGTCCTACTCACCTGTTATTAGGCTGTACTGATGTCATCGGGCCGGTCCTTTCGGAGACAGTCTAGTGTTCACTGGAGATGGGTGTTTCCTTGCTCCCTGAAGGGAGCAGTGGTGACTCCCCTTCTCAAGAAATCCACACTTGACCCAGACTGCCCTGCTAACTACCGACCGATCTCTAATCTTCCCTTTGTGGGGAAGTTTATTGAGAAGGCCATGGCGCTACAACTGGAGAACTATCTTACTATTCATGACATCTATGATGCTCTCCAGTCCGGATTTTGTAAAAGAAATAGTACCGAGACCACTCTGGTTCAGGTGCTTGGTGATCTCCTGATCATGAGAGACCAGAGATCCCGTATCATCTTGGTATTTCTGGCTCTCTCCTCAGCCTTCGACACTGTGGACCATGGGGTGCTGCTGGATCATCTGCATGCCTTCTGTGGCCTGTCTGGTATGGTTCTCAGATGGTTCCACTCATTCCTTACTTGCAGATCACAGAGGGTGGTCGTGGGGATTTATTCCTCTGAGGCACTGTCTCAGCTTTGTGGGGTGCCACAGGGTTCCATACTGTTCGCAGTGTATATGCTGCCATTAAGAGACATTGTGAGATAGTATGGGCTGAGGTTTAACTGTTATGCAGATGATACACAGCTCTGCCTGTCCTTTGCACCCAACTAGGATACTGTGCTCTTGGTCTTTAACAACTGCCTGGCAGAAATCCAGGATTGGATGAGTATCAGCTGGCTGAAACTGAATTCCGACAAGACTGAGTTGTTGGTGGTGGATCCTGGTCGCCAGATAGAGGTGTCAAGAATGGGCTGTCCCTCAGGACTTTGGCTTGGAGGATCCCGGTTGCCGACCCTTGAACAGGTGTGAAATCTGGGGATAACACTTGACGATGGTCTAACACTTCGTTCTCAGGTGTTGGCCATGGCTAAGTCCTCTTTTTTCCATCTGAGGAATATCGCCCGGATTAAACATCTAGTTCTATCTGGGGACCTCACAACTTTGATCCACGCCTTTGTGACTTCACGCCTTGACTACTGTAACTCCCTTTACCTAGGGCTTCCGGAGGTTGAAATCCGCCATTTACAGCTGGTGCAGAACGCTGCGGCCAGGCTGTTGTCTGGATCATCTTGATCCAGTCATATTATGCCTGTGCTGTGAGAACTGCACTGGCTGCCAGTTCAGTGGCGGATCACCTTCAAGGTCAGCTTGCTGACCTATAAAGCCCTACACAGACAGGGACTGAGCTATCTGCAAGACCTCCTGTATTCTTATTGCCCCCTTCCGACCGCTCCGCTCGACCAATGAGGGATTGCTGAAGAGTCCCAGGGTACCATTAAAAACATCTGGATTGAGGGCTTTTTCATTTGTGGCCCTAACCCTGTGGAATTCTCTGCCTCATTGGATACAGGAGTGACCGACAGTGAAGAGCTTCAAGACTGCCTTGAAAACGTATTTATTTGAGCTCGCTTTTGATGCTGTCATGTAATTGGGTTCTTTATTACTGAATTGGGCTATATATATTGAATAACGTATTTTAATATTTTATGGCTTTTTATTGTTTATTGTGCAGCGCTGTGATTCATTGTGAAGAGCGCTGTACAAATAAAGATGATTATTATTATAATCATCCATTTTCTTCATATAAGCCTCACTTTGCTCCCTGAACAGAGATGTAGGCTCACATGGAAAATCCAAAGCCTTGGATTGTGTGTCTTGGGTCAAACTGGTTGTTCTGAGCCAAGCAAATCTTCTCAGACACACGGAAGCAGCCATCTGTCTAGCAAGTGTCACTGTTGTCTACAGCCATTCTAAATTGGGCTTTAGATGCTTCTATCCCCCTCTTTGCAGCCTCTTCCAGATCAGCTGCCATAGGGGCTGGGACAGATTTTGTTATTTCCATCACTATATTCCACAGTGTCCTTGATATCTAGCAACACAGGCCATATAAGAGGCTTGCCTGAGAATCAGAGAGGATCCCAGATAAACCTTCTTGGCTATGGAATCCATCTTCCTGGAATCCTTGTCCAGTGGGTGTGATGCCACAGATATGCCATCTTTATCACAAGCTGCAGCCTGCACCACCCTCTCATAGTTTGGGTGCCCAAAGAAAATTTCAGCCCCTTTAGCCACCCAATATTTCTTATCCACCTTTCTATCCACAGGTGTCACAGAAGTGGGAGTTTGCAACACTTTATTCACCTGTTTTTTCAAGGACTTATGGATGGGCAGCAGCAGCAGTCTTTTGGAGGCTGGGACGTCCATCATCTCCAAATAGTCCTGTTCTTCCTCTTCCTCATCAGTGGACTCCTGAGTAGGAAGGTCCAGTGTTTGGGCCACTTACTTTATAAAGCAAAATGGGATGTACAGCCCTCAGATCTCTTAGCAGGGGAATCTGTCCGGTGGGGATCGGGGAGATATCAGGTTCAACTGGCTCCCAATATTCTTCATCATCATCCTCTTCTTCATCTTTTCCAAAAGGTTCTGCCCCTTGTTCAAATGAACTGGGAACCGAAGGAGAACTGGAGGTTTGTGACTATAACCGCTTCTCAACTGGAACGGGAGTACACAGTTGAAGCGAATGAATAATCCTGATAGCATTTGCTATCTCTTCAGTGGTAGGAATCGGTGTCTTTTTGGTTTGCGGTTCGTGCGCTATATGTTTCTCTTTTCTTTCTTTTCCCTGCGGTTGCCGGTTAAGCGGCAGTATCTGCACGCCATTTTTTAACCGAGGAACCATCGCCCTTGTCAGAGGGCTGTTCCTCCGGTTGTTTATCTGCAGCCGGTTTGTCTGCGGCTGGATTACTGGCTTTTTCAGACATTTTCTCCTGCAGTCGTTTAAGTCGCCTCTCAAGCGTCGACTGAGGGAAGTTTTTACAGATATCACAGTCCTCTCTGAGGTGGTCAAACCCCAAACAAAAGACACAAATAAGATTTTGCTTTAGCAAACGGTTCCCCACACTCGGTACAATGTTGGAAACCTGTAGGGCCCGTTCGTTTCTTGGCTTGTGACATTTAGATCAAAACACTTTAAATACCTTTTTTTTTTTTTTGTCGGTTAAAAACCGAACAACCGAGATTTACCCCAGTAATAAATTAGTAAAAGAGAACAGACTTACCTTAAAAGTTGGAATAGGTAAAATACACTGAGAATTACCTCAGAAAATAAAGAGAAAATCACTTGTTCCTTCTTGGTTGAGAAAAACCGAAAAGGAACCAAAAACCTTACCCGAGTAACACTAATCTAGACTAAGTCTACTTGTGAACCAAGGACAGTGCTCTAAAAATCGAAAAAACTAAACAGACTTCAACAAAACTGAGAAAAATAAACTTCTTCAAGTAAGTGAAGGAGAGTTCTCCAGAGACGTCTTACTGAGGCAAGCAGAGTAAAGAATCTAACGGTTGCAGGAAGTGCAACCAGGGACAGTGGTTTGAAAACTGAGCTCGAGCCTAAGAAAAAATTACTCACCATAGTAATGTTGTTTCTTCTAATGGAGTCTTGCTGTATTCTGACATAATGCAGTTAGCCCTAGCACTTGAACTGCCCCGGAGAGGAAAGAGTTAACTCTATGCAGAAGCATAGAACGTTGAGCTCAAGCTCGGTTTTCAAACCTCTGTCTGTGGTACTTTCCAGTGTAACCGTCAGATTCTTACGAGCAACTGAGTATTAAACTATGGAAATTGTTCAATATGTAAGCCAAAAGGCAACAATTTGGGCCCAAAAGACTCAAGTCGAGAACCCAAGAAGACAGGTAGTGACAATACCAATTTGTGTATAACACTAGAAAAAAGAATCCATAAAACAGCTAACCCACCCTTAGAGGGAGGGTACGAGGTACACCCCTGAGGTGCAACACTGTACCTGTCAGCCCACTTCCCAAAAACTAGGTTCTGAGAGAGCAGGCAGGGGGGTGGTCAGAATACAGCAAGACTCCATTAGAAGAAACAACATTACTATGATAAGTAATGTTTTCTTCAAACAACATGAAGTCTTGCTGTATTCTGACATAATGCAGACTACCAAGCAGTTCCCTATGGAGGAGGGAATGCAGAACCTACTTTGGGAACAAGCTCTGCAGTACTGCTGTGCCAAACCTAACATCACTCCTAGCCTGGATATCCAGAGAGTAATGCTTGGTGAATGTATGTACCGTTTTCCAGGTGGCTGCTTTACAGATCTCTAACAAGGGTATATCTCTGGCTGCAGCCAGAGTAGCTGCTGTACCCCTAGTCGAGTGAGCCCTCGGGTCTGAAGGGGGTGTTTTACCCAATTTGCCATAGCAGAATTGTACACAAGAGACAATCCACCTGGCAACAGTTCTTTTAGTGGCAGGTTTACCTTTCCCCACCTCACCATAAGTGAGAAACAATTGAAGACGGTCATTTCTGTATGCCTTTGTGTGCTCTATGTAGTAGCTAAGAGCTCTTTTAACATCCAAACTGTGTAACCTTCTTTCCCCTGAAGAAGAATGGTCAGTGAAAAACACAGGGAGAGACATAGATTGGTTCAGATGAAAATCTGATACCACTTTGGACAAGAACCTCTTATTGGTTCTTAGGACTACTTTATCCCTATGGAAGGATATGAAGTCAGGTTCAACTGACAAGGCCTGTAATTCACTAATCCACCTGGCAGAAGTAATAGCTACTAGGAACACAGTTTTCCAGGTCAAGTACTTCAACTCAGCCGAAGCCATAGGTTCAAAGGGGGGCTGCATAATCTGTGCAATGCAGACATTGAGATCCCAAGCAGGAGTCGGTTCTCTAAAGGGAGGGTTAATAAGAACCAGACCTTTGAAAAACTTACTGAAAACATGATGACAAGCCAGAGAAGAGCCCATCCCTGCTTAAAGAAATGCAGAAACGCTGCTTGGTGAACCTTCAGAGTTGTAGGCCTAAGGCCTAGATCATTGAGGTGAACCAGATAATCTAAGGCTGTGGAGATGCCTGCAGAATCAGGCACAATGCCTTTCTGAAAACACCGAATGATAAACCTCTTCCATTTGGAGTTGTAAGTTTTTCTAGTACAAGGTTTCCTAGAAACCTTCAAAATATCCAGAACTCCCTGAGAAAGATGCAGGCCTGCATATTTTAACTCTTCAAGAGCCAGGCCTTGAGGCTGAGAGACTGGATATTGGGATACCAGGTCCTCCCCTGGGAGGAGGACAGAAGATTGTATCTCCTGGGAAGAGACAGGGGACGTGACACTGTCAAGGACAGCAGCAGAGGATACCAAGGCTGTCTGGCCCAATCTGGAGCTACTAGTATCACTGTGCAGGGTTGAGTTCTGATTTTGATCAGGACTCTGAACAGCAGAGAGAAGGCATAGAGAAACCTGTCCTTCCACTCCAAGATAAGAGGATCCTGGGGCACAGTCCCCAGGAGTGGGGGTCTGCAACAGAACAGAGGAAGTTGATGATTGTCTGGTGTTGCAAAGCGCTCTATCTGTGGAGTGCCCCACCTGGAGAAGATGACCTGCAGGATGAGAGGGTCCAGGGACCATTCGTGATGTCCCTGAGAGTTTCTGCTCAGAGCATCTGCCAGTACTTTGTCCTTCCCTGGAAAGTGAACTGCTACTAGGGAAGTCTGAAGAGAACAGGCCAGAGACCACAGTTTCATGGCTTCTGTGCACAAGGATGTGGACCGAGTGCCTCCCTGCTTGTTGATGTACCACATTGTGGTCATGTTGTCTGTTCTGAATTGGACCATCTTGCCCTTAACTGAGACTGAGAAGCACTGAAGGGCTAGGAACACTGCCCTGAGTTCTAGGAGGTTGATATGATGGAGAGACTCCTGTGGAGACCAGACCCCTTGAGCTGTCAGGGCTCCCAGGTGGGCCCCCCAACCTAGGAGAGAAGCATCCGTAGTTAGAACTACTGAGGGGGCTTCAGGAAGAAATGGGACTCCTTGTCTGAGGTTGCCCTGGTCCAGCCACCACTGAAGAGCTTGGACCAAAGTCTGAGTCACTGGAATCAGTTTGGTAAGGGAATCCTGTTTCTGTGACCAAAAAGACTTTAGGTGCAACTGAATGTCCCTCATCTGAAATCTGGCTCCCTGTACCACTGCAGTGGAAGCTGTCATGTGGCCCAGGAGTGGGAGGAACTGTTTTGCTGGACGAGAGACCTGAGGTTGAAAAGATGAAGCGAGATCTACTAGGGCCTTCACCCTTGCCAGAGGAAGGAAAGCTTTTGCTTGGGTAGTGTCCAGTTCTAGTCCTATGAAAGTGAGAAGTTGTACTGGTTCGAGGACTGACTTTGGAAGATTGAGAAGAAACCCCAGGGAACTGAGCAAGTCCTGCGTGGTTTGCAGAGCTGACCTGGTGTGATGACTGACCTACAATCAGCCAGTCGTCCAGATATGGAAAAATGGTGATACCCTGACTTCTGAGGTAAGCCACCACTACTGCAAGGCACTTTGAGAACACCCTTGGAGCTGATGTTAGGCCGAATGGCATGGCCCTGAATTGGTAATGGCCGGAAGGCAACTCAAACCTAAGGTATCTTCTGTGGGAACACCTGATAGGGATATGGAAGTAGGCATCCTTGAGGTCCAGGGATACTAGCCAATCCCCTGGCCTTAGAGAGGGAATGATTATTCCCAGAGCTGCCATTTTGAATTTGGGTTTTTAAATGTGTTTATTCAAATAAACTTAGGTCTAGGATGGGTTGCCACTCCCCTGTTTTCTTTGGGGTAAGGAAGTACCTGGAATACAGTCCTTTTCCCCTGTGCTGAGTAGATACCTTCTCTACAGCTCCGAGAGCTAGAAGAGAGGAAACCTCTGCCTCTAGGGCAAGGGTTTCTGAGATTGATGCAGGTGGAAAAGACCTGGCCCTCTTTTTTGGGAACATTTTGAAGCTGAGGGTCCGTCCCTGACTTACTACTTCCAGGTCCCACTTGTCTGAGGTCACAGACTTCCAGGCCTGAAAGCAGTAAGCCAGCCTGCCTCCTACTGGGATTGGGGAGTCAACCCGGGCTGACACATCAGGGTGTCTGCTTGGCAGAAGCCTTAGACTGGGAGGAAGGAGCAGCCCTGCTCATCCCCTTCCTGCCCCCTCCCTTGGAAAAAAAATCTCTGTGGGAAGGGAGAGGAGGCCTGGACTTGGTAAAAAGGCCTGTGAAAGGGCCCGCTCCTGCCCCTAGACTGCTGCTTTTGTGGAGTGGCTTGCCTTTCCTTGGCCTGTGCACTCCTGTAAGTGGTCCAGTATTCATCCATTTTCTTCATGTGAGCCTCTGTCTGCTCCCCAAACAGAGAGTTACCCACTACAGGAAAATCCATAGCCTTGGTCTGGGTATCCTGTGAAAGGCTAGTACATCTGAGCCAAGCATGCCTTCTGAGAGACACAGATGTAGCCATGACTCTTGATGCCACATTATTGGAATCCACAGCAGCATGAAATTGTACTTTAGATGCCTCAATTCCATCTGCAGCCACCTCCTCCAGCTCCTTGGCTAGCTGGGGGAGGCCTGTTTAGCCAGTTCCAGAATAGTATCCCATGTAGACTTTTGGTACCTGGCTGTGTAGGCCATGTAGTTTGCCTGCCTGAGTCCCAAAGAGGATGCCAAATATTGTGTTTTGGCCATGGCATCAACTTTCCTGGAGTCCTTGTCCGGGGGGTGTGAAGCCAAAGGAATGTTAGCCCTGTCACAGGCTGTAGCCTGCACTACCCCAACATGGCTGCTATGATTATAAAGGAACTCTGTACCTGAGCCTGATAACATATACCTCCTGTCCATTCTTTTGTCCACAGGAGGTAATGAATTAGGAGTTCGTAAAAATTTTTGTGTCTGTTTCCCCAAGGACTTGTGAAGAGGGATAGACAACCTTTTGGACTCTGGGATGTCCATCATTTCCACTAAATCAGGCTCTTCTTCCTCCTCAACAGCTTCAACCAAAGGGAGCTGGAGGGTTTTAGCCACCTTCTTGTAGAACAAGAAGTGTGAAGGGGACTCAGAAAGCTTGGGAGGGGACACATTTGAGGACCTGTCTAGGGAGATGTCCGGTTCAATGGGCACATCCAGACCCCCCTGGTCATCATCTTTATCTTCATCGTTGGGATAGTCTTCGTCTCCCTCCCACTCCTCATAGAAAGCATCTGGATCGTAATCCGAAGGAGATGGATCTGACCGAACCGACCGCTAACTGGCGTGCACCGTTCCGGATGGAACTGGGCAAGGACTGAACAATGCTAACTTGTTTTCTAGATCCTCATCGTGGTTGGAATATGTATTCCTGGATCTGAACCCGACAGATTTGCGTTTCCTTTTGATGGAACCAGCTCTTCAGAGTCGGCTCTCCTTTTGCCCGAGAAGGTATCGCCTAGGTCAGTAGGCACCTCCTCAGGTTCGGCCGCAACCGAACCGAGCTGGCCATACGGATCTATGGACTTCTCGGCCTCCCTTTCCTTCAGCCTACTCGATCTTTTTTCTAGAGTGGATGCAGGAAAGTTTTTTACAGATTTGGCAGTCTGACTTGAGGTGGTCAAACCCCAGACAATAAACACAGATGAGGTGGGAGGTTGACCTTGGCAAAGGCCTCCCCACACTCAGTACAGTGCTGAAACCCAGTGGGATCGGTTTTCTTCTTGGGTTTCTCAGACATGGCCAACCTACCAGATTACCCTATAGCAGCTTTTAAGCCAGCTAATAAAACACCGATCAGTTACAAACCGTGTCATGGGTTTTGAAAAAGAACCAGAAAAAACCCCGATTCTTTTGAAACCGATCGGTACTGGAACACCACTTTAATCCCAGAAATTAGTAAAAATGAAAACAAAAAGTGTAACAAGGTCGGTTCCAAACCAGACCGACCGAAAAGAAACTGAGGAAAAGAACAATTTCAAAATTTTTTAGGAAATAAAACACAGTTACTACCTATCTACACACTACCTGTGCCATAGACAGAGGCTGGAAATCCGAAAATAACAAAGATATACAGTTTAAAACCGAACGTTTTACTTTACTGAACCGAGCAGAGGAAATCTCCGGAGCAACTTCACTGTTAGATGGAGTAAAGAATCTGATGGTTACACTGGGAAGTACCACAGACAGAGGTTTGAAAACCGAGCTCCAGCTCAACGTTCTATGCTTCTGCATAGAGTTAACTCTTTCCTCTTTGGGGCAGTTCAAGTGCTGGGGCTAACTACATTATGTCAGAATACAGCAAGACTTCATGTTGTTTGAACATTCCACTATTAGCATAGGTTCTACTAACTATTTCGGCTCTGGGGCAGTCCTATGGTGAGACCATACTGCAAATGTCAGAATACAGTAAGATTTCCTGGGGCTTGAAATTGGCTGTTATGTCATACCTTGCCATATCCAAGTGTAACACCAAAATGGGAGAAAACGGCTTATCTGTTTTCACTCCGAAATTATAGAACTCCCTACTGCTGGAGCTCAGGCACTCCCAAATTCACCGGATTTTTAAACTGGAACTCCGCTAGTTACCTGATAGCTCAGACCACTGCTCCTGTGGGGGGAGCTGACACTTCCTTGCCTACCCCTCTTAGATCTGCCCTGGCACGCACTTGTTCTTTTCACTAAGCAAGGCTCTCCCTGAGCTCTTCTTGAACCAAGTTACCCCTGGTACTTAATACTCTTTGTTGTACTATTGTATTTGTTGTTACGTATAATGCCACTGTCCTGCCAATTCCTTATGTCTTCTGCCATTGTGATGTGTACATTGTATATCAGTGCTTTGTTAGGTAAATGTATGGCTGTTGTTCACCCATCTTATCCATGTATTTTACTGCTGCTTTTTACCCTATTGTATGTAACCTCCCGGTTCATGCCTGAAAATAGGCAGCTCTGCTGTCTAGAGTACCTACCAGGTCAACAAAAACTAAATAAATAAACGAAAGGGGCACAGAGACACAGTGAGAGTGGGTGACTTGTAGGCAAATGAAGAGGAATGCTCTAAGAATTGTTGCTGAGTTGATTTGCACAAGCGAACAAACCCTCATGAAGAGGGTCCACCCTTAGAAAACCATAAATACCACACCAGGAGGTGCCACTGAGTCAATCTGTATGGCTAAAGACCCCCTGTGGTGAGAATCCTACCCTCAAGATACTAGGAAGAGAATGGTGGATGCCAAGAGGTGTCATCAAGTCAATCTGCACAGCTAAAAAGTTCATCACTTAGTGAGAGTCCCAGCCTCTAGAAGCAGGCTTCATGAGGCAGCAGGAGTACATCTGGCCTCCTGGTAAGCGAGGCATGGAGGGTCCCATAAAAGAATAAATAAATGAGTATTATGGAGAGGGCAAAACCCTGAGACAGCAAGGTAAAAGGGGCAGTGATATACTTGTACAGCTGAAGGGGCAAGTGCCCTGAGATATAACTTATACTGAAGCACACAAGGATGTACCTAATAGGAAGCTAAATGAGGATGTACCTGGAAGGAGCCTAGAGAAGTGGCAGTAGATGAGGGGGGAACCCAGGAGACAAAAAGAAAAATGTGACCCACATCCCAGTAGTTCGATCCAAGAAATATGAGGAAATAAAAAGCACCTGAAGCTTGCTACAGAAAAAGACACAGCTGTGGATCTAGAACGCTGAATACAAACAGAAAAAATGTATATCTTTCTGAATCTGTACAAAACATTGCAAGGAGTTTAAAATGCTAAGCGTGAACTAGAGTAATGGACCAGCATGGGCAGGCCCCAGGGCTGCAGCTATGAATTTTGGGGCCCAGGACAAGTCACTTGAAATGGGCCCCTGTTTCCCAAACCATCTAATGCCAGGGGTAATGCCAGCTCCTCAGGTGGACCCCTCCTGAGCTCGGGGCCCCGGACAAAATCCCCACTTTTCCCCTCATTACTGCGGCCCTGGCAGGCCCATCCACGTGCCTGCACCACTGCTACAGAAGGGACTCCCGGAGGCTTCTAGGGAAAGGAGGGGCCCCGGATGCCTTTTCATTGCTCTGTGGGCTGTTGAGCTGCCTAGGTGTCAAGCCCAGTCACCAATGTGACAGAATGTAAGTACAGCAGGGAATGAAAATTCCCCAAGTCCGAGACCCTCAGAAAGCGCCGTAGGACTTGCACACCACAGCCCTTTAAAGTTCAACAGACTTGGCTGTTTACTTTTGTTGGTGCATGTGTGGACCCATAACTGGACCCCCCCCCCCCACTGGAACTTAGAGAACTGCGCTGAGACTCCCCCTTCCCCGCCAGGAGCAACTTACCAGGATGCCACCTGTCATGCTGATGGTCTGTACGATGTGCAGGGGGTGGGGGCAGGAAAAATGTAGTCTTCTTTGTGCATGTCATGTATGTGCAGCAGAATTCCCACTCTCCGCCTGCAGCAACTTGCCCCGATACCATTTGCCATGCTGATCTTCCTTACACTAGGGTGAGAGATGGGTAGGACTTCACATATGTCAAGTATGCCCTGCAGAGTTCTGAGAGTTGTGGGGGGCAGGGATGCGCTTGTAGCCTAATTAGACTTGTCAGTGTTGGTTCAGACTGTTTGCATGAAGAACAGATGGGTATCTCTTCAACTGGAGACCAGCAGCCCCTAGGGATAACACGTGTGTGGCTTTCTGTGATCATGAGGTAAGCTGCTAATATGCGCATGTGCCCCTCGGGGAATCGGGCACCATCTCATTCAAGCCCTGATATCAGACAGATTCAGACATCTTTCTTGTTATGGATCATATTACAATCATTGTGCTGAAATAAATTAGATTAAAAGAGGAAAGTTTTAGGGAATTAACAGTAGTGTGCTTAAAAAAATGGGAGGCTAAGGCTTTTGAGTAAGAAAAAAAGCTAAAATATTTGAGTGGACCTAGAAACCAGGTGTGTCTGCCTTGTAGTACTGCTACAGCTGTCTTAATGACCACATCGATGATCTGGCAAAGGGGCTAAAAATTAGGATAGGTTTCTTCTTCCGTCACAAGTCCCTCTTTCCATTGGATACCAGAACTAGGCTGGTCCAGACCACTTTCTTGCCGTTACTCGACTACGGAGATCTAATCTATTCCTCCGCAGAGGCCTCAGGACTCGGCAAACTAGACATCCTCTACCACCGCGCCATACAATTCATGACAAACCTACCCTACTGAACCCACCATTGCAATTTGTACCTAGCCGCTGGCTGGACATCACTCTCAACTAGACGCATGCTTCATGCTGGTATCTGGATTCTTAAGCTACTCCTGAACAAGCTCCCTAACTATCTCATAACCCTCTTCCGTATTTCCCATAGCGCCTACTCTCTTAGGAAAAATGGCCTCCTTCTCCTCGATGTACCGAGAACCCGCACCTCACTCGGCAAGTGGCCTGTATCGAGCGCACCCTCAACTATCAGGAACCAGCTCCAAGGTGTCCTGAAGCTTCCTGGTACTGTCCCTGTCAGCCTATTTAAAAGGTTGGCTGCAGCAAAAATAAAAGATATGTGCAGCTGCTTCTAAATTCTAGCTCACTGCTCTAACCCTAGCCCACTGCTTCCTCTTACTTACCTAGAAATTAGCTGCCTTGTTACTCCGAAACAAGCACTTGAATCTTTTTTTTCTGTACTTGTATTTTTCTGTTATTGTCATTTTTATGCAACATGTTAATGCTTGCCCATAATTCTGTACCTGAATTTGTACTGTTTTTTTTGATTCTGCAGTCTGTAACTACCTGTCTGTGCCAAAGGACCTCCTTGTGAATGAGCTTGCTCAACAGAGTTTTCCTACTATAAACTTGAACTTAATAAACAAGCATTTGTCAATTCCGAATGTTCACAGGTGGTATTGCTGTTCTATCAGGTCTTGCTTGTACACATTTGTACTATATATTTACCCAGGATACAGCAGATGAAATGCAATATATCATTTTCAGTGGTGTCCTGCTTTGACACATTGTTAGATTGTAATTACCCAGGACAGGGCAGCTGAGAGGCAATATCTATTTTTAAGCGGGCTCCCACATTTTGACCCCAAATGTCCAACAATCTTTTTATGACCTGACGTTATGATTGAGAGGTGGAATTTTTAAAATCCCACCTGAAAGGTGATTTCACTGTGCGACTGTGGCAACAAGTTTCGGAGAGAATTTGAAAAATGACATCTGCCATGTTCAGGAGGTGGGGTAACACAAGGGATATGTTGAACATTACAGGCCAAAATCTTTAAAAAATAAAGTCATGAATAAATGTTAGAACAATTTATTTTCCCATAACTTGGTTGTTTTTTCACATTTTTATCCCAAATGTTCAACATATTCTTTTTATGACTACTCCTTCTGAACATGACAGGTGTCACTTACAAAACAATGGCTGAAACATAATTTTGTGCCACAAGCATTAAAACACATTTTGGGTAGGATATGAGAAATGATAACTCTCACATTCATGAGGTGGTGTCAAAAATGGCTATGTTGAAAAGTTGGGGTCAAATATTGAAAATTACCACAGTTTCAAGCGTGCATTGAAAAATTGCAATGTAGACTTATAACTTTGTTTTTTTTTCTCATATTTTTACCCCGAATTTTCAACATAGCCTTCTTATGACCCCACATAGCCTTCTGATGAGACCCAGCCCACCTCATGAACAAGGTGAAAAACATTTTCAAATCCTGCCCAGAAGATGATTTTGTGCCACAAGTGCAAAAAATGAAAATTACGTACCTACCGTAATTCTGATCTTTCTGTGTATCTTCACCATTCATCACCTTTGGGTATAGTGGCTGGAGGTCACAACCCTGCGGGAGGTTTTTTTTTGGATGGGTGGAGTTGACGCACCATCAGCGCTGCCCTCAAGGCCGATGCACTGCGTGGCGCTCGCGGGTTGGCCGTTAGGTGTCATCGACCCCATCCTCCTGCCAGTTCTGAGTCGCCGTATAGTGAGAAGGTTGGGAGGGGGACAAAGGAGTCCAAGGGACAGATAAAGGAAAAGATATACAAACTTATAGGAGAAATAAACAACTGAGAGGACAGAATAAGTTGGAAAACTAAGGGGATTGGGAAGGGGCCCCAATCTCTGGAAGTATAAGAGGAGGAAGGAGGGGGGGAGGGTTAAAAGAATTTAGAAGTAAGGATGTGGGGGGGGAGAGAGAAGGGAACATACCCTGGAACCTTGACCTGTCTCCACATTGTATAGGAACTGCGAAGGAGTAGCCAGAAGGCTAAACTGCCAGAATTCAAGGCACAGAATCACTGGCAATAACTCCAACATAAGCAGAATCAGCTATTATGGAAGAAAAGACAGGATACAGGGAATAACCCCCCTTCAAAATCAAATTTTTAGTATAAGAAAATTAATTTCTTAAATTAAATTGAGGTTATGTCCAAAGGACAAGGAAAACAAAGGAAAACTGACTGGGAGAAGGGAAGAGAGAACAGAAAAGAGGGCAACTACAACCCCACCCCACGGGGGTGGAGCCGAGGCACTGAGGAGGGCGTGCCCCCCCATCCTGACCACTCCCCCCTAGAGAAAAACATCCTCCTATGTGCCTAAGGTCATCCCACTCCTGACCAACAGAAAGGAGGTGGGTGGAGGAGAGGGCACAGAGAGGGAGGGGGACACAGAGACTGAGGCCCAGGGGGATGGAGGGTGGGATTTTGATGAATGGTGAAGATACACAGAAAGATCAGAATTACAGTAGGTACTCAATTTTCATATCTTATCTGTGTCAGTCTTCACCATTCATCACCTTTGGGTGAGTGCCGAGCCCCCTGAAGGGGGCCTTAACCCTAAGGGACCAAATCCCTTAGCACTCAGTGAGTGGCACACCAAGAATGAGAACCTTCACAGGTCTGGAGAGGCCCGAGAGTGGGAACAGTGAGACAGGGACCCCCCGGAGGGGGTAGGAAGTTGCTCCAAGAGACGTTGTCTCACCCTACGGGAGAAAGGGTGGGTTCTCTGGTAAGTGGAGGTAATCACCCTACGCCTGGCCATAGGTGACAACTGGGAGAGACACAGCCATGCCGTCCGCCTAGTGCAGATCGCTGTCCCTACGACCCTGGAAGCTACCTCACTGGCATCGTAAGATGCCATTGCTTGGTGCCTTGCTAGCTCCAGGCCACGTGCAGAGAGTGCAATGGCTGGTCTGGTTCCCTCCATGACAGGCATCGAGGCTAGGAGTTGACCTAGCCTGGACCACAGGAACCTGTCACAGGTAGTGTAGTGGGCCTGATGAGCAGATATAGAGAGAAGCAATCGTGCCAAGTAGAAAGTCCTCCTACCCCAGAAGTCAAAATCCATGGAGTCTGTATCTGGGGGCCAGTCAGGGTGAAGGGCGCGAAGCCCATCAGGAGTATCCAGTTGTGTCAGTCCTGAGCGAGGATGAGGCAGACTACCTGGAGACTCCGGGGGGGGCACAATACCTCTGGCGGAGATCCCTAGGGGCTGGGACTCCGAAAAAGGGTCTCTGCCAGAAGAGCATCGACGCCTCTCTAAAGGGAGCAGGCCAGGGGGGCACTACAAGAGTGTCCGCACTGAAATCGCCCAAAAAGGCACGCGTCGGATGCTCCGGATTGTGCTGAGTGGGTGGGGTGATATGCAGGTCCTCCAACATCCTCACAAGAAAATGCTGATACTCAGTGAGATCAACAGCTGGGGAGATGTGGACAGACGGTTACTCACCTCCTGAAGTGGAGGATGAGGAGTCGGAGGACCTCAAAGGTTCAGAGGTTGGCTGCTCAGGGGGAGGTTGAAAAACCTGTCTGTCCATGGCCCTAACATAAGCTCTGAACTGCTCCCAGGAGAGAGGGCTGCTCAGACCAAGAATACCTGGGACAGCAGGAGAAGGTGGCAGAGGAGAGGGGGCAGAGCCAACAACAGGAATCGGCTGTCCTCCACCTGGGCTAGAGAGCGCACCTGGAGCCCCAAGGGAAGAGGGAGCTCCGGAAAACTCAACAGCTGACAGCTGGTCAACCATACTGGAACTGCCTGGGCTGTGCCCTGAAGAATCCCCCTGTGAGGTGACTGGGGCTGTGAAAGTCCAAAAGGATGGTCCCCTATCTCCAAAGAATGGTGTCCTCTCAAGGAAACCGAAAAGGAAGGGCAGAGATCCGCACTATGACTCCTTCCAGAACCCGGATGGGTCCCAGAAAAGGATTGCCACGTCGAACCCCTATCCCTCAACCCCTCTAAGTCCGAAAGAGCCCTTCTCCTCAAAAGAGCCAGCCTAGGCAGCTGGCAACCCTGGTCAGCCTCCAAAGGGGCTATCCAGGGAGCAGCACCCTTCCTTCCTGTGGGTGCTCCAATCGGCCCCAAAGGTGGGCGATCCAGGCACACCACCTGAGGGGGTACCACCACTGAGGGGTCAGAAAACTCTCCGATGCCAGGCTGCAGAGCAATGGTTGCCTGCACCACTGCCTGCTGGTCAGCACCCCTGACCCTGGAGCAACTGTCCGCTTCTTGGGGGGGCTGGCTCTGGTCTGTTGAGGACACTACCAAGATGTCCACGTAAGCAGCCAACTCCAAGGAGTCAGACTGCCTATCTGACCCAGAGTCCGATTCCGCCTCTGAGGAGGTGGAGACCGAAGTCCTGTGCCAGACGGTACATGGATGACCACGGCCATCCCGACTGAATGGGGCACCAGATTGAGTGATTGCACCAGAGTTGGCGCCAAGGACCTCAACTGCACCACGAATAGCGGGTGAAGAAGACACGGCGCTGAGGACGGCAGCAGTATCGGGGCTGGGGCCTGTCACGGCGCCGTCCCGACCTACGGCGCCGAGGCCACAGACGGTGCCGATGACAGCTCCAACAGAACTCTTGGCACCAAGATCGGGAACCCCCATGTCGCCATGTCCTCATTTGGTGCCTCAAGCGGCATCAGAGCTGGACACGGCGCCATGCTGAACCACGGCGCCATTCACGAGTAACAGTGAAGGACGGTGCGTGGGGCCCCTCCTCACGGTGCCATCAGCACCATCGGCACCTGGCAATTGCTGACGCCAGAGGCGGGCCAAGTGACAGGCGCCATCAGGGACCAGGCGCCGTGAATGGCGCGAGGCCCAAGATGGTGTCAAGGATAGCGCCAATCCAGGCACTTCGAGGCCGAGGAAGCGATGCTGAGGGCCTTCACCTCTGAAGGGCGATTGCCAAGCGGTGCCTCCACCACGTCCCCAAGGGGCGGACTGGGCTTCCTGCACCCGCGGAAGGGCTTCTCAGCAACGAGGCTACTGGGCAAGCCCCTCCTCCATGGTCTGTATAGAACTGGGTGGGGACCCGGAGGAAAGGCCGAGAGACCGTGGCTTGGCCCGACGAGTGCGCGCCTGACCCCCCAAAAGTCGTCGGAGCTCATCCAACTTTCCACACGCATTGTTCGATGACATGACGGTCCATGGAGAAGCAGGCATTGCATGAATCCATGTCATGTAGCGGGCTAAGACACGCAAGGCAACGGTCATGCTGGTCAGTGACAGAGTATTTAAGGCCACAGGCACCGACGCATAGGGGGCCGTCCCGTCTTAGAAGTTTTTGTGCCCCCCCGACAGAGACATGACCTACGGACAAAACAACCGAAACAAGACTCGATGTCGCTAAATAAAAGAAAAGGAACAGTCTTACCAGGCGACATTGAGTGGTGGAGGACAGCGGAACCGGCAGGAAATATTAGTATGTAAATAATACGGAGGCGACAGACTTGGCACTGAGTGAGAATGGAGTCGAAGGCTTTGATTCAAACAGCAGGCCTCTTGTGCAGCAGAGCTTCCACAAAGTGCGACCTCTACTGTGGGAGACGAAGAACTGGCAGGAGGGTGGGGTCGATGACACCTAACGGCCAACCTGTGAGCGCCAGACAGTGTGTCGGCCTCGAGGGTGACGCCGATGGTGCATCGACTCTGCCCATCCAAAAAAAAAAAAAAAGAGCTCCCTCGGTGTCGTGACCTCCGGCCACTATATCCAAAGGTGATGAATGGTGAAGATTGACACAGATAAGATCACATTTTAGCCAGAATATGAAAAATGACAGCTGTCACATTCATGAGGTGCTGTGAAAAAATGGCTATGTTGAACATTTGGGATCAAAATACTGAACATTACCAAAGTTACGAGCCTGCGTTCGCAAATTTCATCGCAGGCTCATAACTTTGTTGTTTTGCAATATTTTTATGCCAAATTTTCAGCATAGCCTTCTTACGACCCCACCTCATGAACAAGTGTGCAGAAAATTTTCAACTCCTGCAGCACCCATGAAATCCCCTTTTGGGAAAGATTTGCCTAATTTCACTGCCATTGTTTATGAAGTGGGGTCCCAAAAAAGGCATGTTAAAAATTTGGGGCAAGAATATTAAAAAATGGCCAAGTTATGCCACTAAGTTCAAAACCTCACTGAAATACATTGAACTGCATACCTGATTTCCTCAGTTCGTAGTCTGGCTTTGAAGAGTGAAGATGTGTCTACGGTCCAGAGACTATTACGGTGTTGGACCCCAGTGGGTAAGTAAGGGCTTGGGAGGGATGTGGGGTGGTGGGTGCTGAGTGGGGGGGTTGGGTGGGTGGGGACAAGCAGTTGCAACAGACATCGATCGACTGTTTTCTTTTACAGGGTTTAAAAAAAGCGATGAGGGACCGTTTCTTTATTTCAGATGAGACACTGGGGATTAGGCACACCCAGTGTCAGTGTTATATGTGTGGGGGGTTACTGAGGGGAGGGGCGGGTGGGGGGACAGTTACAGGCGTCAGCAAAAGACATTGGACAGTTTCTTTGTTGCAGGCTATATATATATATATATATATATATACTGTATGTATAAACTACAAGGTGGCGACACTGGGGGATTAGGCACCCCAGTGTCAGTGTTATGTTTTGGGGGTTCTGAGAGGAGGAGGGTGGGGGTACAGTTACAGGGGCGCCAGCAACACACATTGATGGATGGTTTTCTTTGTTACAGGGTGAAATTCCTCAGCAGGCTGATCTTGACAGATCAGTTGTGCTAGCTGGGAGGCGTAGATCAAAAGAAAGAACCAACCTTTCTGTTGAAATACACAGTTTCCGCCCGGCAAACCAGAATAGTGTCATGCTCTGATGATTAGTGTGACACTGATGAGCCCCTTGCAGACCACTCTGAATTGGGCTGAAAGTGTCACACCCCTTAAAAGCCACTCTCGTAGCAAGATGTTCGCTGTGGGTATGTGCATGGCGCACATAAAAAAGGACTTCAGCTAGTCCAGGGAGAGTAATAGCAATTCTGAAGACATGGGGGTTCACTGGTGTGTTTTAGACTGTGAAACTTAATTTAGAGCAAAGCTTAGAGTCCATTTTCAATCCAGACTGTGAGCAGCAAACAATTTGGCCTTTGGAAGGGTCCCTGTTGCTTCCTATACGAAATAAAAAAAACATATTTGCATTGGTAAAAATTTAGGTGAATTACTAATGCCTACCAGGGACTTATGGACCAAAAGGAACATAAGTCCTGGACTTACAGCCTCCCCCAAATTTTTTATTTATTTTCTTTATTGATTTATTTGATAACTAGGTAGCTACACTGGTCCGAGGGACTGTTTTCGGGTGCAACCTGGGCCATTGAAATGGCACATATAAGAGTACAGTCAAAGCAACATACAGGCCAAGAGGTACATAAAGTGCAGGCAGAGGATTATGCATTACAGTCAACAGGTAAAAGCCATACAGCCGTACAGAGTAAGCAACAAGTGGCAAACAACAGTTTTCAACCCCTGCAGAGCCTATAAAGGGAGGACTGTGGAGGAAACAGGCAGATCTGGTGGCAATCTCATGCAGAAGAGATCCGCTGTTCTGGGAGTGGGTGCAAGCTGCACCTTCCCAGGCCTACTGAAAAAAGGCAAACTGTGAGGAAAGCTGCTAGCTCCAGAGAGGAAGACAGCAGCAACTATGTACAAGCCAGCATGTTGATAATGATGAAGATACAGTGTGGAGCAGAAGACTGAGGGCTGCTGCTCCAGGTTCCATAGCAGGCACTACAGCAAGGTGCCAGGCTGCCTCGCACCTAGAAGTTTGAAAGCCGAGATGTGTGGGTTGGTCGGGGACTCAGCAGTCTGGAGGAAGTGAAAGGAGGTGGGAGGAGCCAGAGGTTAGTGCCAAAAGTGGTTGTTTCAGCATGGAGTGGAGAGAGGGAACCTGCCTTCATCATAGTCACCCAGGGGGAGCAGAAGTCCAGCAGCCTGCTGCATCAGGAAGAGTCACCTGGGTCTGGGATACATGAGTATACTGCAGTGCAACTTGTGTTTCAAGGGGCATCACCTTTAGTTTCATCATGTTTTCCAAGTCAGATTACAAATACCAGCTTTGAGGGGTTTTCCTGCTGTTTAAGCATTTTCATGGCCTGTGGGGTTTGGGGAATTGAGCCAATGCTGACCAGGCCACAGCAACATCTATGGGCTGCATCGATTCTAGACCTGCAGTACCCAGGGACTGAGTTAAGAGAGCTCCCGTTTGGGTCTGTTCAAATCCTTTTACTAGGTGGGAAAGGGTAGATCTGGCCCACTAGAAGGGCACCAAACAAGGCTATATTTAAACATTCATGGTTGTACTACATTTTCCTTTTGTTACTAAAACTATGCTTTACTGTTAAATTTGATCTGGTTCTAGCCGACCCAGTGGCGTGGAAGGCTGAGGTGCTAGGCACCTTACCTTCCACCATGCCGGCGATCCAGGTTCAGGAGAGCATCTGGCTCACTGAGGGTTGGCCAGGGGTAAGGTGACGGACTGAACATCCCGTGACCTGCTCTCCTCTTTCAGGGTGGGGAGGCATGCTGTCTTGGCTCTTGACTGCTGCCAAGTGCAGGCCTGCTGGTAGTGCAGGTCACAGCAGGACCAGAGGGAGGGGCTACAGTTCTGTGATGCATGCATGCCTCCACATGCATGGGCCTACGTGCTGTCATGGCCAGGGGAAGAACGGGGAGAAATGGAAAAAGAGGGGACTTCCGGCTCCAGGAAACCCTGCCCACATTCCCGACCCATGTTCCTGCCCAGCCATCAGAAGCAGAATCAATGCTGAGTACTGGGGGAGGCGAGTGTCAGTCAGGGGGGACAGGACTGGAGAAAGACCTTTATGGAAAAAAAAAAACATCTGATCAGGTTATGGACTCCAGAGTGTTAGAAAGATCAGTGGTTTCCTTACTGAGCTAACCAAGAGCCAATTGGAGTGTTTCCAGCACTCACCCCTGAACATAACTTTACTGGATCACACTGGTTTACCAAAGGTGGTGGCAGTGCCACGTGCATGGCCCAGGCATGCTTTACCGCAAGGTCCAGCACAGACTTGTAGAAGCGGTGGGATACCTGCAAACAAGTTTGCTGGGTAAAGGCGAAACTGCTACTGTGGGTAATTGTGCTATTGTGTGGGTTGCAACTAGAGTTTAACATGTCTCAACCTGGGACAGCGCTTATCCTACAGATACCCCATACCGGGGAAGGGGGGGTGGCTGTGAGATGGCCAGCCTTTATGCCTGACTCCTTCGAATGAGAAAACCTAGAGTGAATTGATTAGCTGGAGCCATCTGAACTTGCAGCTGGGCAGAATGAATGGGATGTAGTGAATAAGCAGAAACTTATAGAATTTTTGTTTTGGGGAAAAGACCATGACATGCATCAGGGACTGTAGTCTGATGTCAAACAACATCATATTGTATTACCAGTGGCCATGAAACAGTCCCTTGAGCCCCTGAATGTGATGATTAAGAAAGAATTGTTTTCTTCAACAGAAGAAGAGAAAGGGTGAATCTGCTCGAGGCTTTGGAAGAGGCCTTTCCAGACACTGGCTCGGCCACCCAAGATCTGCTGGCCCAAGACCATTTCATTGTGCACACAGAGAGTGGGGAGCTCCAGTTCCAGCTATGCCAACAGAAACCCATGATTTAAAACAAGCAATTTAGTATGCCACCGAGATAAAGGTTGTGCAAAATTCAGTTCTTCATGAAACACCAAGTCCCCAGCTTCCGGCCTATAAGGTGGTTCCAGAGACTGTAATTCTCAAGGAACTGACTAGAATCATCATAGGAGTACAAGAGGAAGTGTGTCTATGTGTGTGTGTGTTGGGGGGGGCTCGCTACTATACACACTGAAATTAAAAAAAACTGAAAGTGAAGTTCGAGACACCTACAACTTTACAGCCAGAGATACTGACGGGGCAAAGAGACCTCCAGGAGACCAACATCCTAAGTCACCACAGTTTCAGAATAAAAAATTGGATGATTGGGCATGCTGAATTTGTGGAGGCCTGGGTTACTATGAACACTGGTGCCCCCAGTGGAGAGGTTCGTCAAGACCTGGAGCTGTGTGGACAGCCATTGAGGACCAGATGCCTGACAAGTAACAAAGAGACGCCCCTCAGCAAACTGTGATGTGTACTACTGTAGGACTGGACTACTATCTTTTCTGGAGAAATAGGTGTCCCCTGCAAGGTCTTGATGGATTGTGGTGCACAGGTCTCCACTGTTCACTCCTGGGTGTATGAAGGAGTGACTAAAAGAGCCTCACAAAGCTTATGGCCTTACGATGGTGTGGCATTTTGGTGTTGGTCTGCTATGGGACCCTTATCTTCATTGTAGTCTGCCTTGCCCATCTGGTTCTTCTGCTATAGTCGCCTTCTGGTACCGAAAAAACTGAGTCGGATGCATAAAATAATAACAAAATTAGTTTTATTCAGACATATAAGCAGGAGCAACTGTTCAGCACGAGGTACAACTCAGAACTGACTGAGGAACAGAAAATAGGGTTTTCCAAGCCCCTGCAGGAAATAATTAGCATAACAATCTCATACCATAGGCTCAAGCTGCACATTATGTTCTAGTTAAAGGGCGGCAGCTATTCTCAAGCCCCATGCTTAGCTTGTACTCCACATCACCCCCAGGACAGAAAATGTGAGTACCATTCGAACAAAATCAAGAGCATGGCATTTAAACACGAATAAAAATTAGCAACTTTTAAACATTAAAAATAAACACTTAACGGCATCACTGAGCATTTTTGAGAAACCTTTGATTGACTGAAAACCACAATACTCCGCTGCAGGGAAGGGGAGGAAAGAATCTGGACTAGACTGGTGACCTGTCAGTATAGTGCCAGGGAAGGGGGGGGACACCCTAGCAATGTGAAGCTTGGTCATGCAGCAAGTGCTAAAGTGTGGGGAAGGGGAAGGGGAGCAGCAGGAGGTACCCAATTGCAATTGAATATATATTACTATTGCAAACCACAATAGTCCTAAAGAGCTAGAGGGAGAAAAAAAATGGTTATTGCAAACAGTAATTCTTGAAAACACTGCAAGCAACAGTTAAAGGACTATAATGATACAAGAATAAATGACCACATTGAGTTCTATAAGGCTCAAGAAATAACCACACTGAGTTCAAGAAATGACCACCGAGTTCAGTTATTAAAGTTCACACTTTTTTGAGACTTTTATGGTTAGTGGGAATTGACTTGTGTGTGGACTGGACCAGTTCCTGACGGGACGGGGTCAGGTCAGACAAGGGGACTCAAGAGTTCTGCGTGCTGTTATAACCACACCATTTTACACAAGAAGTCCAGGATCCACTGACATACTTTTTGCACAATATTTTCTCGATCTGGTACATGAGAGAGTCCTGAGAAGAAGATGCAGCAAAAGATTGAGAAGTTCCAGGTAGTCCATCTGGCTGAGCAGGCAAAACAGGATCTGGCTGAAGAGTGTCAGGACCATGGGGTTGTGGAGGAACTGGTCGCAAATTGTCTGCAGGAATTTCAGTTCCCAAAAGTATAGCAGGTTCAAGTGCAGCTTCATAGTTTGGGGGACTGGAATCATCTGGGAGGTTATCATTCAGGTATCCATGTTTGTCTGTTGATGTGGATTTTATTGTGTACCAGCTTTCCATCGGACTTGTGGTGCAAGCAAACATGAACAGGAGGAAGGTTTTCCACAATGTAGAAGGGACCAGTCCAGGGGCAAAGCAGTTTTTTGGTGGCGCCTGGAACTAGGACAGGTCAGTACAAGTATACAATGTCTCCAACAGAAAATAAAGGTTTATGCGACTTGGCTACTGACATTTTCTGCATTACAGATTTTCTCTGGTCTAGTATGTCAATTGCATCACGTCTGGCAAGTTCAAGCTGTTCCAACATTGGAATGATGAAGCTGACTTTGGAACCTCTAGCAATGAGAGATCCCTGTCCAGAGGTGTTCTTGGGTGACATCCATGGAGCCAGTGTCGTGGACGGCGCCACCCCTGAGGCCGACACACTGCACTCGCAGGCTGGCCAGTAACCGACACCGACTTCTCCTCCACTCCAGTTCTGCATGCCGGAGAGTGAAATCAGGAACAGAGAAAAGAAAGAGGGTGAGGCAAGGGAGACTGAGAGATAGAAAAAGGAAAGGATATAAACAGAAGAAGAGATAATGCCAGCCAAGAGGACAAAAGGGTGAACCTAGGGGTCTGGGACAGGGGGCTCAAGCCTCTGGGCAGGCAAAAAGGTAGGGGAATAGAGTAAGGAAGGGAGAGTGAGAAACGATAGAAAGAAGAAGAAGAGAAAGGGGAGAGGAGATGGGAGAACCCCTGTGACCCATCAGAGGCCCAAGGCCTCTCTGAGACTGAAGGGAGAGGGGCACTACTGTCTAAGCTACCCTTTAACCTCTGAAGGTTTATCTTGCCCCAAGGAAGGAGTGCAGAACAGAAACACCCCCGGTTTGAGAAGGGTAAAAGAATGCCAACCAGAGATTGGCTCAACATGACAGTAACAGCCAGGGCACCAGGCTAAAGTGCCCTCTCCCCCAGAGCATAAGTGAAGGAACAGGTAGAAAGAGTCTCCCCCTCCTGTCCCTAAGCTACCCTGGAGTAGTGACAGAACCCACCCTGCTGGAGAGTCCCCCAGCAGAAAGACTCCTCACAAGAGGATCTAGAGATGGATGCCGCTCTCTTCGGGCCGAAGTTGGAAGAGAAGAGGATGCCAGAAGATTGTTTTTCTCTTTACAGACACATCCAAGCTGTTTTAGAGGAGGACCCTGCCCAGGAGAACTGAGCTGGAAACCAGAAGGGAAAGGAGGCACAGCTCCCGAAAGGGAAGACTAGTGGACTCCAGGGCCCTCCCACTCTCATTTCATCCTGAAGAAGGTCCCACAAGCCAAAGGTTAGAGGAGGCAACCTGTCACCCAAGATGGGGACAGACAAATTGCCTGAGGCAATGGAGCCCCTTCCAGGAACGTGAGAAGAGGGCCCAGGGAAGCACCTAGTAGGAAAAGGCAAGCTCCCCTGTTTGCCCTCCCACCAATGGTGGGTCCCTGATGCTTCAAAGAAGTGGCAGGGAACCCAGAGGTACAAGTGGGACTTTGCCCACAATTGGCCTCAACTGAGGGAAGGCAAGCAGGGAGGAGGCACTACCCAGTCTGAGGCCCAAGAGGGGAAGGAGGGCGAGAAGCAGTGATGAATGGTGAAGATACACAGAAAGATCAAGAATTATGGTAGGTACGTAATTTTCATATCCTATGTGTGTCTGTCTTCACAGTTCATCACTGGTGGGTGATTACCAAGCTGCCCCAAAAGGGACCTAGTACCTCCCTGAGGGAGGAACATCCCACAGCCTTACAGGCCTAGTTAGGCCTGGGACTGGTCAGGGTGAGGCGGGGTCTCCCTCTGCCCGGGAGACGGAAGTCACCCCTAAAGTTCCCGCCTCACTCTGTGGGGAAAAAAAGGTGGGTTTCCCAGAAGGAGGAGGAGGAGGCAATCACCCTATGCCAGGCCACAGGTGATAACCGGGAAAGATGAAGCCATGCCATCCACCTAACGCAGATCGCTGTCCCCGCTAGCCTGGACACCACCTCACTGGCATCATACGATGCCCTTGCTTGGTGCCTCGCAAGCTCCTGGCCACATGCGGAGAGGACAATGGCTTGTTTGGCTGCCTCCATATCAGGCATAGATGCTAGGATTTGTCCTAGCAAGGACCATAGGTGCCTGTTATAGGCAGCATGATGGTCCTGATGTGCTGCAATTGAAAGAGAGAGACGCACCGAGGAGAAGACTCTCCTCCCCCAGAAGTCGAACTCCAAGGAGTCTGCATCCGGGGGTCAGTCGTGCCTCGGGCTTCTATGTCTAGATGGAGTATCCAGGAGCATCAGTCCCGAAGAGGGGTGAGATAGGTCTCCTGGAAATCCCTGGGGTACGCAATACCTGTGCTGGTGGTCCATCGGGGCTGGGGAGGGGACTGACGGATGCTGCCAGGCATGGTACAATGCCTCCCAAAAGGGGGAGGGCCAGGCAGGCACCACCAGGTTGTCCGCATTGTATTCACTTAGAAAAGTGCACATTGCCTGGTAAGGGTTGCATCTTACCATTCGCGAAATGTGGAGCTCATCAACCAACCTCGAAAGGAAATGCTGATAGGAGGTCTGGTCACCATCCGAGAATAGGTGGATGGAAGGATCCTGTTCCTCAGGTGAGGAAGACGAGGAGGTAGACGAGTCCAAGGAGTCAGAGTCCAGCTGCTGCAGGGGTGAGTGGTGAAATACCTGCTCATCCATGGATCTGACATATGCTGGGAAATGGGCAGCCATGGCTCTAAACTGCTCCCAGGTGAGAGGCCCTGTAGGACCAGAGTGGCCCGGGAGAAGGGGAGGGGAAGGCAGAGATAAAGGGGCCAAATGCCTCTGAGGAACAGGACGTCCTCTGCCAGGGCTAGGGAACTGTACAGGCGATCCAACACCCCAGAAGGATACATCAGTAGAGGCAGTCACCGGCCGTTCAACCATCCTGAAATGGTCAGGACTGAGCCCTTAAGGGGATTCCCCCCTGCGAGACAACTGGGCTGTGAGGGTCCTGAAGGGCGGCCCCTAGCCTCAAGTAACGAGATCCCCACACCCACCCAGAGAGACCTTGGGGGAGAAGACAGGACCGTCACAGCGGCTCCTACCCAAACCCTTGTGGGCTGCCAGGGAAGGGCGCTGCTCCCGGCATTGTCCCCTCAACCCCTCAGAGAGGGACTTCTTCCTCAAGACCAACCGAGGAGGCTCCACCTCACCTACCAACTCCAGAAGGGCAGCCGGTGAGGAAGCCTTCACTCCCACCCCAGATGTCTGAGCAGGTCCAGAAGTGGACCCAGCCTGGACACCCAAAATGGGGGGCTCACCTCCTCCAAGCCCAGAGTCCCTACCAGCTCCGGTAAACCCTCCGGTGCTGCCCCAGCTCTGGAAGATTTGTTGGTGCTGCAAGTGTCTCCGACACTGATGCCAGCAGAAATCACCAGCTCCAAAGGAGAGGGTTGGACAGACGCAGAAGTGCTGGGCGGGGGAGAGTCCCAGGACTCCAAAGAGTCAGGAAGCCAGTCCAGATCCACCTCTGAATCATCCTTCCCCCGAAGAAGAGCGGATCCAGAAGACCTCCAGAAACCCTCCCACTCCTGGTGCCACAAGCGGCACCACGAGTTGGCCTAGCACTGCCTACGGTGCCATCGAGATCACCGGTGCCATGAACAGCACTGGGATCTGGGGCAGCGCCGACAGGCAGTGCTGAGGAAACCACTGGGCCCGGCCTGGCAGACACAGGCCACAATGCTGGGGGAGCCTTCACCTCCGAAGAGATGACTGCCAGAATGATGCCTCCAGCCCTACCCCCAGAAGAGTCAGACTGGGCCTCCAGCACCATAAGAGGGGCCTCCGCCAAGGCGAGGCTAAAAGTGGCGGAAGCCCCCTCCTCCACGGCCCAAATAGAACTGGGAGGGGACCCAGAGGAATGGTCAAGGGACCTGCGTCTGGCGTCCCTAGTGTGCAACTGTCCTCCAACAGTCATCGGCGTGCAGCCAACTTTAAATGTGCGGTGTTCCAAAACTCTGCGGTTCATGGAGAAACAGGTGTTGCAACAGTCCATGTCATGGTTGGGGGTCAGGCAATGATCATGCCAGTCCGAGATGGAATAAAGCCGGCCACAGGGACACCGCCGCATCGGGTGCTGGCCCGCCTTTGAAGATTTCTTCTTTTTGTCCCCCGGACGAGACATGATCGGATGGAAAAATTAATAATCAAATACAGAAACAGGTCTCAATGCCAAAGAAAAATAAGGAAAGGTCTTACCAGTAAAACAGCACCGAGAACGCAATGGCTGCTGCAGAAGTGGGACAGACTTGAATGAACTAGGCCGCGATGTCACAGCTCAAATCACTCTCTCAATAGGTCATGCTCACTCGATGGCAGGAGAAGCAGAACTGAGGTGGAGGAGGAGGAATCAGTGTCGGTTACTGGCCAATCTGTGAGCGCTACATAGTGCATCGGCCTCCGCGGGGTCCTGCTCCTCTGGCCAGAACCCACCAGTGATGAATGGTAAAGATTGACACAGATAAGATCAAAACGATCCCAAGTGTTGTGAATCTCATCCAGGTACTTGGATGGTGTATTAAGAATGGTAGATATCATTCTCTCACTTTGTCCATTGCATTGTGGATGATAACTGTTCGTGTGAGTCTTTTTGATGTCAAGAAATTTGCATGTTTCTCGCACAATAGTTGAAAGGTAGTTAGTGCCTCTGTCCGAATGCAGGTACGCTGGGGTACCATGACGGCAAATGACTATGTTGAGGATGGCACTTGCCACTGTAGCAGCTTTAATGTCTTTTAGGGGGATTAATTCCAAATATTTTTGTAAGGTAGTCTACAAAAACAAGGATATTTTATTTATTTATTTATTCAAATGTTTTACCAGGAAGGCACACTGAGCAACAGGTTGCTCGTCTCCCGGTGCGACCTGGGGAAAGGGGTACAATAGGGCGAGTCATTCTACATTCAAGTTACGAAGATCAACATAGCATGTAATTAATTAAGGCAGTTGTTACAAAGTGTTGCATACATATGTAATATATTTATTGCCAGAGTCAGGGCATGCAGGCAAGGGGCCAAGAATGTCCGTGCTGACTCTTTGGAATGGTTCAGTGGCTACAGGCATTGGAATGATGTGTGCCTTTGTTGGTTTGGCAGGAGGCTTTCTTTGGGAGCAGGGCTGTCAGTATTTGACAACTCAGACAATGTCCTTGTCCATGTGAGGCCAGAAGAAGTGAAGTCTTGTCTTTTCGAGAGTTCTGTGGATACCCATATGATCTCTGGAAAGTGGAGAGGCATGAGTAGATTGAAGAACTTCGGTGACTAGAGAGGCTGGCACAACTAAATGTACAAGAGTTCTATCCGTGCAACGGCCCTTGCCCTCCTTGGTCCAAACGTGAAAAAGGACACCATCATTAAGAAGGTATTGAGATGCAAAGAACAGTACACCCTGGCAGTGTTGTTTTTGTTGTGGTAATGTTCCACTCTCTAAGTAGGTAATTATGTCTGTGAATGGAGGATCAGTTCTTTGTTGCATTTTGATTGTCTCCAGGGAGTTGTCAGTAGTAGAGGAGGTAAGAAGCTCTTCAGCTACTTGCAGTAAGTGAGGATTGGTGCTTTTCTCAGTAAAGGCAGTTGGTAGCAGCAAAGCAACTTGGGGTGCTGTAGGAGTGTCCACAGGGAGCACATCTGTGGAGTGGAAAGGAAGGGCTTGTAGGCAGGCTTCTTCGTCTGTTGAAGATGAAGTGGAGGGATACCATCTCTGGCTTACAGCATCGGCATTACAATGAACTTGACCTGGTCGGTATTGAATTTCAGAGTTGTAGCATTGCAATATGGCAATCCATCGGGCGACCTTGCCTACTGGCTCCTTCATTTCGAATAACCATCTGAGGGCAGAGTGATCAACAACAGCTGTGAAGGAGGAGTAGCAAAGGTAACAGTCAAATTTCTTTACAGCAAAGACCATGGCTAGACATTCTTTTTCTGTGATTTCATAGTTTTGTTCAGCTGAGGATAGAAAGCACCCCACATAACAATTCTTTCTGTTCCATTTTGGATTTGACACAATACAGCACCCACTGCAAAGGAACTAGCATCTGAGTAGAGTTTAAAGAGTTGGTTGAACCTTGGGTAGGCCAATACTGTAGAAAAGATCAGTTTTTCTTTCAAGGTTTCAAAGGCCTCTTTAGATTCGGAAGTCCAAACATAGTCACATCCCTTTTTGGTGAGGGCGTACAGTGGAGCTACAATCTTAACATAGTTGCATATGAATTTTCTGTAATAGCCAGAGAAGCTCAGAAAATCTCTAAGGTCTCTGAAGTTGTTAGGTTCTGGATAGTCTTTTACTGCTGAAAGCTTATCTAGGTCTGGAGAGATGCCTTGAGAACGAACCACATGTCACAGGTAATGAATTTGATGCTGTGCAAAACAACACTTCTCGGAACGAAGCTTGAGGTTGTCTTGTCTGAGGCATTCGAACACCTCTTTGAGATGTTGGAGGTGCTCTGGGAAAGTCCTGCTGAAGACGATAACATCATCCAGGTAGACTAGGCAAGATTTCCAAGACAGTCCACACAATATGGCTTCCATGACACGTTGAAATGGGGCTGGACTGTTCCGAAATCCCATAGGCAGATGTTTAAACTGAAAAAGTCCCAAGTGGCAGCACCAGGTTGTGTATGGGTGTGAAGCTGGATCAATAGTAACTTGGTAGAATCCACTCTGAAGGTCTAGAGTGGTGAAGTAAGCTGGGCTGGCCACACCAGGGCTGTCTAAGGCGTCTTTGGTTGCAGGTAGGGGATGATCATCCTGCACTGTGTAGGCACTGAACTATCTGTAGTCCACCACAAAATGATACCCTTTGTCTTTCTTTACCACCAGCAAGCAAGGGGCGCCCTAGGGACTTGTAGAGTCTTCGATAATGTCCTGGTCAAGCATGTTCTTGATGATGTCCTCCAGGACTTGTTTTTGTTTGTGCCCCACTTTGTAGGCTCGCTGACGGACTGGCTGCTGGCTGGGCTGCGCCTCGATGGTGTGTTGCAGGATATCACAGCACCTGAGTTTGTTATCTGGACCAACAAAGACATCCGAGTAGTTCTCCAGGAATTCTAAAAGTTGCTGTTCCTCTGTTGGACAGGTTGGAAGTTTTGAAGAGGGTAATCGCGAACTGAGGGGGTAGCTCTTCGGAAACTGGAGTGGTTATGATGGTACTTTCAGGACGAGTTGGTGGAGCCTGGTTGAGGCTCCTGCAGGAGATGAAGCTGGTCCTCTGAAGACAAGCAAACACAATTTCCGATGCTGGCACCCTTTGAAGTGACCACTGGCTCATCTGTGAAGTTGCAGCATTTTTGGAAGACTACGCCGCCATGCACTGATGATAAGGTATTTCCTGGAAGGAGACCTGACGTATGCAGCATGGGGGATCCCGTGATGATGCCAACAACACCTTGTGGAAGTGGTTCACCTCAAATTTTGGCAATTAAAACCATCTCTGACTTAGGAGGCACAGTGAATGAGTCAATAGTTGTGAGTTGCCTCCAGGGATCTAGTGACAGTTTGTTTGAGGCAAAGTCCAGGATGGCTTTGTGAGCTTTAAGGAAGTCCAGGCCAAGAATCACTGCTGGTTGTAGATCAGGCACTACGTAAAACTTAACAGTAGCTTGCTGTGAGCCAAAGTGGAGTTTGAGATGGACCATGCCTGTTATAGGTACTATAGCAGTACTTGCCATGATAATGTACTTGAGGTCGGCTGGAGAGACATTAGGTACGTGATGTATAGCTGGGTTGTCTAGAATACTGTTGTGAATAACTGAGATTTCTGCTCCAGAGTCGACCAAGGCATGGGTGGACCGATCTCCAGTGGTGACAGGGACATAGTTCACTAGGAGAGGTGACCTGATGACAGGGACCTTTGCCCCTGGAGGTGAGGGTGTGCCTGAGTTAGTAGCCAAAGGGTACAGATTGTTTGTGTTGCAAGAGTCAGAGGGGCAGTCAGTTGCTGTTTTCCCCTGATCCTGGGTGTAGTTGTGGTTATCTTGCTGATTGTACTGTGGTAGGCATCTCTGGCTCCTTTGATTTGTGTTTTTTGTACTTTTTTTATGATATTTTTCCATAGTACAGCATACACCATACAGCATATATCACATCAGAGAACCAATGTTGTTCATCCCAGTCAAGTGTTACATAGCATATAACAGGAAGATACAGTATGATGGTCCAGTCGAGACTAGTGACTAACAACTTCCAAAGTTCAAGGAGTTTACTATCTGGCTTGATAATAATGTTAGGATGTATCGCCTCACCCATCTTATAGAAAAAGGACTATTCCCCATTATTTCAGCCCCTCGTAGGATTCAAAAGGGGAGGACTAAATTAACCCAATGAGAGAAACTACAACCAGGATCTAACCAAGTTGCCTGGACTCAATTAAGTTGCTTTGCACCCCTATCACACATGTTAGATTTACCAACAGATAGGGAGACAGGTTATAGAAATAGGAAATCCCCCTATAGTTCACAAACTGAGTGGGGTAATATATCCCCTACATTTGCATTAACTCTCAGTAGGCAGGAACCTTAGGATTAAACCACTAAGGATAGTAGCACCAACATGGCTTGCCTAACAATATTACTTAAGCTCAGATAATTAACAGGCCATTAAGAAGAAAAACAAACAGTCATTATCCTCTCTGGTTAAGCAATCAAAGGAAATAGCATTGCCCATTCCTATCTTTAGCTCAGTCCTCAGTGTCTGAATCAGGGCAGTCCAAAGTATATTTGTGCTGAGAGTGGCCTTCCAGTATTTTAGAAGCCAGGGCAGTGGCTGCATCTGGATCCGAAAGCATATGGGTCTTTCCGGAATGTTTAATCTGCAATCTCGCAGGGAACAGGAGCTGAGCCTCAATGCCATTTTCGAGAAGCAGTTTCTTTGTTAGTTGCAGAGCCTTCTTTTTGGTCTGTGTTTGTGACGATACATCTAAGAGATCTTATTGCCCTCCAAGATCAAGTCCCCTCTCTGCCTCGCAGCTCGCAATAGTGGGATTTGGCTCTCCGAACTCGATAATGTGGCAATGGCAGTCAACGGGCGTGTATTCCCCGAGCCCTTCCGTGAACGCATGGGGATAGCAAAGGCCCTGTTTACTGTAATCCCCATGTCTGCAGGCAGTAAGGCAAGGTCAGAAAAAATGAGTCTATTAATCGCTGGTAATATCTCAGTGTTGGAGGCAAATCACCGTGGAAAATCCATTATGCGCACATTCGGCTGTCTCTGCGCATTTTCAAGAGCTTCTAGCTTAGCTGGAGGAATGTCAGATCTTGAGCAAAGGTTGCATTTTTAGCTTGCTGATGTTCTGATTCCACTTTAAGGGTTTGAATATTAGTCTCAGTTGCACCTACTTTTTCTGCCAGGTCTTTAAATCGGGGTTCCACCGCTGCCAGTCTGCGATTAGTTTTTTCCCCATTTTCTTGGATTTTATGCAGGAACACCATGACCTGTGGATTGGGAGTTTCACCCCATCGTGGTTCAGCCAATGCAGAAGAACCGGGGCCTGCTCCCCACGGTGCTGTCGACGGAGAGAGAGAAAGGCTTCGATATGGTGAGCCCCATGCCTGTGATCTTTCTTTGTACTCATTTTGCAGTCTGTAGTCCTTCTGACTTCGGATTTAGTTTTTTAGAGCGACCAGCTTTCTCAAAAGGGATATAAAATAAGCTTTTAAGTTTAGCCTGATCAGGAAATATGAATTAGGCAGCCGCCATGTTGGGTGCTCAGCAGGGCCCCCTTGATTTGTGTTTTGATTTTGTAGCTTTTGGCAGACAGCAGCAGTGTGGCCCCTGAATCCACACCACTGACAGGTCACTGGTTCTCGTGAAGGCGAAGGTGGTTCAGGTCGCTGTCGAAGTAGTCGAAGAGCATTGACAGACGTTGCAGGGGAAGCAGGAGCACTGAGGTGTAAGCTGTTGACAGTAGTGATGATTGCTGCTGCTGGACACAGGTGGCAAGTGAGGCTAACTGTGACGGCTGGGACGTTTGCACAGTGGTAGCCTGGGACATTGATATGGACTCTTGTGCGAGTTGTGCAGCTTGGATTGTGTCCATCCAGGTTGTTGGTTTCTGCTGGATCACGTACAGGCGGAGTTGAGGAAGAAGTCCCTGTACAAAGGATGTGATTTGCTCCTTTTCTGATTTTTGCAGACATTTACAGTGTGATTCAATGTCCACTATGAATGCTTCCAAAGACTCGGAGGGTTGCATGGTGTGTTCCACAGTTGCTGTTCCAATAACCAGGGTGGGTGTGTTTGGAGAAAATGGTCCTTGAAGGTTGCATACAGGGTGGCAGTGTCCCCTTTGACTTGTTCGGGAAGTGCGTTGAACCAGGTAATGGCGGTCCCTCTCAGAAACAAGCACACAGCATTGGAAATACGCCAAGGATCAGTCCAATCATGTAAGGAAATCCACGCTTAAAATTGCTCGAGCCAGTTGACAGCATCTTCGTGAGGCAGTGCTGAGAAAGGTACTGGCTGTAGGCTGGTATGGACCGTGGAATGGGATGAGATAGTTTCAATGTAGGCAAGGTCATCCTGGATGGCTTGCACAGCTGGTGCTCATGCAACTGAGATGGAAGACTGAATGTCTTGCTGGATTATTTCTATTTTGAGGCCCCATGTGCTTGAGGTGGGTGAAGATAGCTCTCAGGATGCTCCGGAGCTTGAAGTGGCATCTTCCTCAGACATCATAGTTGGATACAAGCTTCCCTGCAGTGAACGAAGGTCGCAAGGACGAGAAGGAGCTGCCGTGATGCAGGATATGAGACGTCGTGGAGTTGATGGAGTGCTGAGAAGAAAATATTTTTGTTGACAAAGTTACAATTATTTGTAAGCAATTTCCATCAAATAACGTCTTAATAAACAATTCCCACTCAATTCTATGTTGTCTGTTATTTAAATAAAGTTTTGTTGCAAAAATCATTTACTGGTTGTACTGTCCCTTTAATTCAATATCTTTGCCATTGATGCCTATGGAAGGAGGTCATTTGGTGCCCTTCATAAGGTGGCTGCTGGGCTGTGACATCCAGGGTTGCAGTGCTGGCTGTAGCAAGATAGCCACCAGCAGGGAGGTTAAGGGTCACTGCTTTGTTATTGGAGCACACAAGATGAAGGCTGCTTGCCATGAGGTTGCAGGGCAAAGACAATATGGCGATAGGCCTTCTTCCCCACTGAAAATTTGGTGGGCTTTCCCCTTGTGGTAAGTGGCAAAGGCTGCTTAATTATGGAGCAGTTTTTTCTGTATATTTGCCCAGTCTCCCACGCTGTGCTGTGTATTTTCTTTGAGTTGTCCCCGATTTATATATGTACTGTGCCCTGCTTGAATGTCTGTGGCTCCTGCTTTTATTTTTTCTGTTTGCTCCTTTTTTTGTATATTGTATTGCCCTGTTGATTGTGCTTCCTTTTTTTTAATTTTCTCTTTGTAGCTGCTCCGATTCCGTATGCCTCCCACCTGTGCTCGCTTTATTTTATTTACTTTGTGTGGCATGAGCTGTGGTCTGATGCAGCTGTTTGAGAGGGTGGATGATTGCTCTGTATGGTTGCAGAAGTGAGAGAGAAATCACCGTTGTGAAGGCTTGTGGAGCAGCGCTTTAGCATGTCTACACCTGAGGGAACTGCAGGAAGCAGGGCCGAACGGGAGCAGATCTCTCCACAATGCCGCTGGTGCAAAGAGGAGTTACGGCAGTACAGGAGGCACTCAGGTGAGAGGGAAGGCACAGCAGCACCAGACATTTTGTTGAGAGCAGTGTGAGCTGCAAGGTAGGAGGCAGGAGGGCCAAGGCATCTGAGTTGCACCACCGATTTAGGCGCAAGTTACAACCATTGTGGTGGGGAGGATTCTGTGCTGTGGGTTTGAGGGTTCTAGCACTGCAGTTTGCGCGTTGGAGCATAGACATAGGTAGCAGTTACAGAGGCTGTCTGGAAAATTATTTCTTCCCGTTTTGTTTGAGCTGCGATCCCCCTTAGTGTAGGTACTGTGGTTGCAGCTGGGAAGGAGATTGCTTGGCAAATGGAGGAGTTCTGAAGGCCCTGCCACGAGGTAGGAGCGGGGGTTGCAGTAGCAGCTCCGTGAGGTGCAGTTCACAGAGTTTGGCACATTTAATTTTAACAGGTCAGTCATGAAGCAGCTGAACACTTTCATTTATACTAGTCTGTTTATAGTAGAAGGGCTGCAGGTTGCTGTATGAACAGAAGACCGTTCCTTTCATCTTTTTTTTCCCTTTTGCAGCCAAAGCTGTGGTGCAAGTAACATTGAAGCAGCAGTGTCCTACATTTAGTTATATATATAGTCCTGAAGCAGACTGCAGGAGGATATATTGAGCTGGATGCAGTTCAGTTTTACTTTTACAGTTCACTGTTACTTTTCCTCTCTGCTGCCAGGGCTGTACTTTACCCAGCATGCAAACAGTTCAGGCACACTTGGGTGGGGGGGGGTACCCAGCTATGCAGACAAGCAAGATAGGGGTGTGGGCAGAAGAAGGGTCACATTCTCCACCATATGGGGCATTTTGGTGTTGGTCTGCCACAGGACCCTTACCTTCATTGTAGTCTGCCTTGCCCATCTGGTTCTTCTGCAATAGTCACCTTCTGGTACCGAACAAACGGAGTCGGACACATAAAATAATAACAAAATTAGTTTTATTCAGACACATAAGCAGGAGCAACTTTTCAGCATGACGCACAACTCAGAACTGACTGAGGAACAGGAAATAGGGGTTTCCAAGCCCCTGCAAGAAATAATTAGCATAACAATCTTATATCATAGGCTCAAGTTGCACATTATGTTCCAGTTAAAGGGGCAGCACCTATTCTTAATCCCCCTGCTTAGCTTGTACTCCACAATGGAATAGTCTGCAAAGTAAATGGAACTGCCCTCAGGATGTTTTGAGTGTGGTAAACAGCGACTGGCCTGAAAATGCTGTAATAGTCCTGTGAATTCTTAGTGGCTGAAGACATGACCCAAATTGCACTTCTTGGGACCTAATTGCTGCAACAATATAGACTTGCACTGAGCTTTGCTGAAGGTGCCCATACTGTACTGGGGAGGAAGTTTCCTCTGAAATACAACAGTTAAGAGACAGAGGTCCATGAGTTTGTAGCCAGTAGTTATGTTATTGTTCCACCCAGAAGTGAAGTGCTCATCCCTGGCCAGGTCAGGGAAGGGGAGGCTGAGGACCAAGAGAGGATTTTAGAACTCCAGCAGAGAGAGAATCACGACTTCCTAGTAACCTGGTCAATGAGTAGAGTACAATAAGGACAAAGGCTAGTATGCGCTGCTACTGTGACAATGGCGCACAGCCCACTTATTGAAGGATGATGATATAAACCTTCCACTCTGGGGTGGATGATATTGCCCAGAGGCTCAACCACAGTACAAGGTTTGCAGACCAGACCCCCAAAACCACCCAAGGGGTGAACAGGTGCCAGGTTGGATGTAACAGACCTTGTCTCAGAAACTCCAACTCGAAGAACAAGAACAGAGCAGATATGAGCTGCCTGGGTCGTGATATGGGAGTGTGCTGATGCATTCAGTGCAGGGTATTACGAACTGGGATGTACCAGGCTAGCCAAGCACTGGATTGACACTGAAGATATCCAGTCAATCACACAAGGACCTCAGAGGATCCTACTCCACTATCAGGAAGAGTATGAAGAGAAAGTGTAACAGATGAAGGACCAGGAAGTTATCTGGCCTTCCATGAGCCTGTGGGCCACCACCGTAGTTCTGATACAAAAGAAGGATGGGGGAGTACGAGTCTGAGTGGAACATTGGTGCCTGAATGAGGTTACCATGAAAGCTGCATATGCCCTTCTTCCTGTCAAAGACACCCCCGATCTGTTGGCAACAGCTCATCACTTTTCCACGCTGGACGTGACTAGTAGATACTGCCAAATGAGGGTCTGCCCTAGGATCGGCTGAAGACCGTATTCACAACCAAACAAAGACTGTTTGAATTTAGTGTCATATCGTTAGGTGTGTAATGTTCCAGGGATGTTTCAATGCCTGATGGATGTCTTGATGGCAGATTTACAAGGGACATTGTCGTGCTCAGTATACCTCGATGACATAATTGTTACTGACAAGGCAAGACAGATTCAAGAGGATCTGCACAAGCTGAAGGGGTTTCTAAGGAAACTTGGGGCCATGAACTTGAAAATGAAACCACGAGTGTTACCTCTTCTGCAGCGAAGTAACTGGGACACCTCATCTTGGCAGAGGTAGTGGGGAAAGACCCAAAGTGGAGGTCGTGTTGCCCAGGCTGGTACCTCACTCAGTGACAAGGTGAGGAGCTTTTTGGGCCTGGCTTTCTATTACTGAAGGTTCATTAGGGAGTGTGCCACAGTCACTCAGCCCTTGCACAAGCTCACTGAGAAGAGGACACAATTTGCCTAAACAAGAATCTTGCCAGGACACCTTTGTGAAGCTAAAACAATGACTGATTTCTGCACCCATCCTAGCATATCCCAATCCGCAACTGCTATTTATCCTGGACACTGATGGCAGCAAGGTGGGCAACGGAGCAGTGTTGTCCCAAATGGTATATGGCAAAGAGAGAGTAGTCGCCTATGTGAATCAGGCCCTGAACAAGGTGGAATGTAAGTATGCCATGACAAGGAAAGAGCTGTTAGCTGTTGTAACATGCACTCACCATTCTGCCACTTCCTGCTGGGAAAAACATTTACACTAAGGACAGACTGTGGCTCGCTCTGCTGGCTACATAACTTCCATGATCCTGAAGGACAGCTTGCTCAGTGGCTAAAAAAGTTCTCACAGTTCACTTATCAATTATATCAGGAAAAAAGCATACTAATGCAGAGGCGCCTGTGCCCCCCTGACCGGGTGCTCTTCACTCTCTGGAGGTGCAGTGCTGCTGCTCTCTGCCGCCCGCCCTACCCTTGCCAAGAAGCCAGCAAATGCTCTTCACTCCCTGGCAGTGCAATGCTGTTGCTCCCTGCCACCCACCCTACCATCGCCAAAAAGCCAGCAAATCCAGCCTGTGCCCCCCTGACTGAGTGCTCCACTCCCCGGTGGTGCAGTGCTGCTGCTCTCTGCCACCCGTCCTACCCTCACCAAGAAGCCAGCAAATTCAGCCTGTGCCCCCCTGACTGGATGCTCTTCACTCCTTGGCGGTACGGCGCTGCTGCTCTCCGCCGCCCGCCCTACCCTCGTCAAGTAGCCAGCAAATCCAGGTACGGTCTTGGACTTGAATTGCGGCTGCCAACCCGCTGCTTGCTGCTGATTGGCTCTTTTATGGCAATTTCGGCTCCCAATTGGCCAGCTCTAGCTCCGCTAGCCAGAACTCAAGCTTGGCCCGGCAGTCTCTGCTGCTGGTGCCTTTCTTTTGGAATTTTTTTCTTTAGAACCTGTTAATTCATGGTAGCTGCTGATTTAACGTAGTCCACTGCTTAACTCGTGTCATAACTAGAATTTTTATGATACGTAGAGCTGTACCTGTTTTAATTGTTACTGACTAGGACCAATGAATGCTAGCTGTTTTACATTAATTGTAGGTTGTTTAATTACAATTTTTAACTGCTAGAGCTATATCTGCTAGTACTGTATTTCACTGTCCTGCTTTATAGGGTAGCTACTCTGTTATTGCTCTTCTTGTAGGTCTTCTACCTCTCCTTCTAAATTCCTACTCTCCTCCTGCATTTCCTCCATCTCTCTTGCAACACCCCCCCCCGAAGTTGCCACTGCCTCTCATGCACGGTGCTGACCCGCCCTGCCTCCTGCTAGCTCTCTGTCTCTCTCTCTCTCTCTCCCAAGCAAACTCCCCGTTAACTTAGATGCCCTCTTTACTCCTGATTTTCTTGGCCGCCGCTCCAGCTGTAGACTATCGTCTCTGTCTACCCCGCCCCACTTCCTTCCCTTGCTTCTAATTTAATTTAAACTCTCTTCTTCTTCCCACAGCCTGTGCTCTCTTGACCGGGTGCTCTTCACTCCCTGCTGCTGCAGCTCTCTGCTGCCCACCCTACCCTCGCCAAGAAGCCAACAAATCCAGGTACGGTCTCCAGCAGGACTTGAATTTCAGCAAACAACCCACTGCTTTCTGCCGATTGGCTCTTTTGCGGCAGTTTTGGCTCCCGATTGACCAGCTCTAGCTCTGCTGCCCAGAACTCATGCTTGACCCAGTGGTCTCTGTTGCTTGTGCCTTTCTCTTGGAATTTTTTCGCCTGCCACCCCCCTCCCCAAGCACTCTTTATTTATTTATTTCTTTATCTGAGTCTATGACTACAAGTACCTTTGAGCCAGGGCTCTTTTACAAAGGTTCCACATCAGCTGATGAAACAGTAATAACAAAGCAAGTAACAGTAACATGAACATGGATGCATACATATAGGTCAACTAAAGCCAGAGGCAATGTAAAGGTATACAGTGTTACAAAACATGGCAATGACGCACTTAGGTAACAGCAGCCAGAGGCATTGTCAAAACACACTGCCGATTGGTGGAGGAGGGGATAAAGGGAGGGAAGGGAGAGAGGGGGGGTGGAGGGTAGTGGGAGGCTATGGGTAGGTAATAGAAGTGCTGAGTTGTCTAAGAGTTGTAACAAGGGAAAGGGTAATGGTAAGGAGGGATGACTAAAGGAGACAGTCGCAGGAGCTGGAGGCCAAGAGGAGGAGGAGGAGGAGCTTGTATTTGAAAGGAAAAAGCCTGGGTTGGGAGGAGATGTCCCTGCTGAGGCCATTCAGCCAGCTAGGGGCCCTATGTGCAAATGATATTTGTCCCTGAGTGGTATGGCAACGAGGGACCTGCAGGAGTTGAGATTCAGAGCCCCTAGTGCGGCGATGATTCTGGGGAGGGCAAAGGAGACCTTGGATTCCAAGAGGTGCAAGGCCTAGAGTTATTTTGTTTGCCATTATGCAAGTTTGGTACTTAATGTGGTTTGAGAGTTGTAGCCAGCCAGTTTGTGCATATAGATCACATGTGTGAGTGAGACGATGAGTTCCAGTGATGAGCCGACAAGCTTTGTTGAGAGCAGTGGAAATGCATCTGAGGGCAGTTACAGTAGCAGAGCCATAGAAGATCAGGCCACAGTCAATTAGGGAGAAAACAGAGCTCTGAACTGCGACCCTTAAGGCATCTGGAGTGCGGTTTTGCCTATGCCAGTAGAGTAGTCCAATGCGAGAATCTGCAGCTTTGGCGACACTATCGATGTGCGCACCATAAGATAAGTTACTGTCAATTGTGACTCCAAGATATTTAAAGGATTGCACCTGCTTGAGGGCAGTTCCAAGACAGTTTGTGATAGTCGGGAGTGTAGCCTGTGCTTGTTGTGCGAGTTGCAGAAAAGCATCATCTTAGTTTTTTATGGTTTAGAATCAATTTATGTTCACTAAACCATTTCTCTACTGATGCAAATCCAAGTTGGAGTTTGAGTTGCAGGTGTAGGGGATCCATATGGATGGTGTGAATAATGGCGTCATCAGCATAGAGGAGGATTTGTTCTGGGCATGATTGGGGTAGGCTATTCAGGAAGAGACTGAACAGAAGGGGACCCAGTATGGATCCCTGGGGGACTCCTGAGCGAACTGGCCTTGCATCAGAGAGGACATCTGCTATTTTAACTCTCTGGGAGCGGTTTTCCAGACAGCTTTTAAACCAGGCCAAGGAGTCAGGGGAGAGCCCAGCATTAAGAAGCTGTTTGAGTAGCAGATGATGGTGGACGGTGTCAAAAGCCTTAGCTAAGTCAATATATACCGATCCAGCTAAATGACCATCATCCAGTGAACTGTAGATGGCTCTGGTGAATTCCAGAAGGGCGGACGTGGTGCTGTGTCCTTGTCTGAACCCATGTTGTTAAGTACACAAGATCTTGTGTTTGTCCAGGTATTCAGTAAGCTGGTCAGCTACAATGTGTTCAATAGCCTTGGATAGGGGAGGTAATACGGAGATTGGTCGATAGTTCATATGGAGAGCCCTGTCTCCACTTTTGTGGACTGGGGTAATTGTAGTGGATTTCCATCTGCCATGGAACTGGCATAAGGCTGAATGAGAGGTTAAAGATCTTAATTAAGGGTGCTAACACTTCGTCAAGTGTGAGGGATGGCAGTTTGAGGTCGAGAGAGTCTCCACTTTCCCTTGAATTGGCAGTTGCTTTACTCTTTAAATGCTCTAACTGCAATCTAGTCCCACCCCACTACAATCTTTAGACCAATACCAAAACCTTGAAGAAAGTTGCCAGTCCTGGTTACTCGTCCCTGATCTGACTGACTCTCGGTTGCCACCCGCCCACGTCACTTTTAGACCAATTACCAGAGCCTTGTAGGAAACTGACAGTCCTCTACTTAACTCCTCCTAGCTCTGACTAACTCTTAACATTCTACTTCCTCCAGCAAGACCACTATCAGTCTGTAATTAGATAACTATCTCCTGATGACTACTTACTCTTGTGTTTCATGCCCCTAACATTGCACCACCTACTCTCCCTACTCCTCCTCCTACTCCTTCTTCCTTTCATTAACTTTCTCCTTTCTTCTTAACAGCCCCCTCCTCTTCTCCTTCATGCACCTATTGCTGCACTTTATCCCTCCCTCCTGAACACCTCCTCAGTGTGTCGTCCTCATCTGTTCGCATTATCTGGACCCACTCCTTGGCCCGTCCTAGTACATCGCTTCTTTTAATGTCTCCTTTGTACTCCTGGTTTCACCTCCTTAAGTGTTACCCTCCTCACTCCCGCTGCAACACCCTTTCATGACTCCTGTCACGCTCACCCCCGGTACAAAAATGAAGCAATTCACTTCCTGATCATTGCACTCCTGCTTCTCTCCCCAGGAGACATCAACCCCAACCCTGGGCTCTGCCCAACGTCTGTCCCCATGCCAGCAACTTTATCAGCTGCCTTTGTTATACGCCCCCCCCCACCCTGCCACGAGGCCTAAAAATCCTTCATCTAAATATCCGTAGTCTGCTCCCTAAACTTGACCTACTTTAGCCTATGACAGTCTCTCTGGCACCCGCATTATTATACTTACTGAAACTTGGCTTAATAAAAATATTACTGACCTCTCACTCTCTATCACCAGATACACTTTAACTAGGCAAGACCATGCCGGTAGTGGAGGTGGCGTGGCTATCTATACCTCCGCATCCTTACAGTTCATCACCATCCTCTTCACTTCTGTCCCTAAAACCTATGAGGTAATTATCCTTAAACTCTGCTTCCCTTTCTCTGTTCCCATTTTTATTGCCGGAGCCTATTGTTGCCCAACTCTCCCCTCCTCAGTAGTCACTGACCTCCTTAGCTCCTTTGTTTCACTTACCCACTCAGGTGAAGTTTATATAATGGGTGATTTTAACCCTAACTGGTTATCCCCCTCCCTTTATAAAGTCCACACAGATATCACTGCCCTGAACTTAAAGCAGCTCCTGCTAGAACCAACACGGATGAACCTTAAAACTGGTAACCACTCCCTCATTGACTGGGCCCTTGCTTTCCACCCTCACAGGGTCATCTGGTTTATTGCCTGATGCCCTGAGCGACCACCATATGATGTTTCTGGTCCGCAAAACTCATAGGCCAAAAGCACCATTTAAAATCCTACAATATCGCTCATACAGATCCCTAGACCTTGCCCATCTCCTCTACGACCTGTCCAACACTAATTGGGTCCCTATAGTCTCGTCAAACTCCATCAACGATGCCTTTACTTATTTTCAGGATAAACTTCTAGAATCATGGAATAAACATGCACCCATCTGTTGATCCAGGGTCAGGAGGAACCACTTACCGTGGATCTCCCCTGAGCTCTTGGCCTGTCAGCAAGTCTGGAAAATGCACAAAACCACTAATCTCCCAAAAGACTATGCCACCTACCGCTCCCTGAGAAACAGGTGCACGAAAGCCACCTGGCTAGCCAAAGTCGAATACTTTTGCTCCACTTTCCAATCTAATATTAATAATCCCTCCAGATTTTGGAAAGTGATCCACTCTGTCTTTCCCCTCCCCCACCCCTCCTTAATATTAATAACATTCCTATTACTGATCACTTAAATTATGTTACCGCGTTTAACTCTTACTTCAGCGTGACTCAGTTGGTAGCACATCCACCTCTGGACCAGAAGGTCGTGGGTTCTCGTCCCACACCGGGATTGGACTTACACCTAAAATCGCTGGCATCTGAGTGCAGTATTGGGGGGTGCTGTACTGCAGGAGTGTGCCGTCCTTGGATGAGATGTTAAACCGAGGTCCCTTCTGCCCATCCTGGTGTTGTCCTGGTGGGTGTCCAGGTGGAAGTAAAGAACCCAGGGCACTCTTCGGAAGAGTAGAACATTCCTGTGTCCTGGCCAACATTCCCCTTCCCATAAACCGGTTCATGCAATTACCCAGGCTGTGTGTGGGTGATGATGTGCGATATGGCAGCCACCACACATTCAGTCACTTCACTACCAGTCTAGCATTGCTTGTAAAGCACTTTGGATGTATGAAAAGCGCTATATAAATACAGATTCTTCTTCTTCTTCTTCTTTACCTCCTGCGCTGCCACTCTCCTTGCCTCCCTTCCTCCTACTTCGCCAGTGGGCATCCCCTCCCTTCCCCACTTATCTTCCTTTCCTAACTCCTTCAACTTCTCAAACGTCACTCCCGCAGACACCTTAAATGCCTTGTACGCCCTCAACCCCTCCAAAGGTTGCTTGCCTGATGGCCTAGACCCCAAACTTTTATACTTACCCGCACCTGCTATTGCAGCTCCGCTCGCTGACCCACTAAACTGCTCTTTTGCTACTGCCACTATTCCCTCTGTTTGGAAGCATGCTGTGGTCTTTCCACTCCCTAAGGGTGGTGACCCTTCAGCACCCTCAAATTATCATCCCATATCTCTCCTACCTACCCTCGTCAAGCTTCAAGAACACCTGGTCCTTTCCCAGCTCTCCTCCTTCCTCTCTGGTACCAACTTCTTCACTCCTTTCCAATCTGGATTCAGGAAGAATCACTCCACCACCACCTCCCTGATTAGGCTCACTGACTCTATCCTCTCTGGGATGGACAACGGCCTAATCACCTCCACTGTTTTTGTTGACCTGGCCAAGGCCTTTGACACCGTCGCCCACACCCTTCTCTTAAAATACCCTTGCCATGGCTGACCTGTCTGAATCTACCACCAACTGGTTTCATTCCTACTTGGTAGGTAGAACCCAGTGAGTTAGGATTGCTGATTCCATTTCCCCTTCTCTCCCCATCAACACTGGTGTTCCCCAGGGCTCTGTATTGTTCCCTATCTTATTCTCTATTTTCTTAAATGATCTTCCCTCTGCTTGCTCATCCACCTCTATCCATATGAATGCTGATGACATTGTCATCTTCACCTCAGGCCAGACCCTGGCTGATGTAGCGACCAGACTTCAGCATGATTTCAACAATGTTCAGTGCTGGTGTAGCTCCCATCAGGTCTCCCTCAATGCCAAAAAGACAGTCTCTATGACCTTTGGCACTAGGCAGAGACTGTCTAGGCTACCTTCCCTGCCCACATTTCAAATCCTTGATGGGACCATCCTTGAGGACGCCACTTCATTTAGGTACCTTGGGGTGTGGCTGGACCAACAACTCACATTCTCTGGTCATGTGGATACTATCCTGAAAAAGCTGCGCCCAAAACATGGTGCCCTATACAGGAACCGCAGTAGCCTCCCGCTACCGGCAAGGTGTGAACTTGTCCAGAAGACTACTGCAATGCAGTCTACAGTGCCGCTCCCAAGTCTTCCCTAACCAGACTGGGCACCCTCTTTAACTCCTCCTGTCGCTTTGCTCTAGATGCCCCTTCTCTCACTCATCACTGTAGCCTCTACCACTCCCTGGCTTTCTCCTTGCTTGAAAACCGGCATCACATCCATTGCACCAAAGTTGTTTCTAAATTCTGGATTGGTTCGCTTCCTCCCTACCTTGCCTCTTCACTTACCACCCTCCCACCACCTGCCCATGTGCTCAGATCATACGACTCGCGTCTACTGGTAATCCCTCGATGGACTACTGCCAGTGGCCAATCAGCCTTCTCGTATCGCTTCCCTAAATTATGGAACTCACTCCCTCCCCAGATTCACCACTCTTCCTCTCCTAACTCCATCACCTCTGCCCTTGTTAACTTCCTATCAGTAAAATGTACCTGTACCTAATCCCCACTCCGCCTCTCCTCATTAATCTTATCACCCTCCTGACCTACCTACCTTCCTTCCTTCTTTCTCCCATCTCCTCCCCTCCTTTTCCCTCACTTGTTTCACATGCCCCCGAGTCCTGACGCTGGTTTACTGACTCCTTCCCCTATATACATTACCCATTGTCTCTATCGACTCTTTTACAGCTTATGATTCTATCCCTTACTACATACTAGTTCTCATTCCTTCTCTCTTCCCCTACCCTCTCCTACACTTTCCCTAGCCCACGCAGCCCCCTTGCAGGGGTTCTCAGTATCCTGAAGGGGCCTTACTGTACCTAGGCTTGCAACCCTTATTCCCTTCCCCCATTTTCCCTAGCCTTTGCAGCCCCCTTGTAGGGTTCTCAACATCCTGAAGGGGCCTTATTGTGCCTAGGCTTGCCTCCCTTGTCCCCTTCCCCCATCTACCTATCCATGGCCTTTCTTGTCCCCTTGCAGGGTCCCCAGCATCCTGAAGGGTCTCTTGGAACAGGCATCACCCCGCCTAGGTGTTATTTGCATTTCCCCCCTTCTCTTTCCCTATAAATTCTAGTCCTCTGGCCCTCCCTGCCCCCTGCAGGGTTCATCGCATCCTGAAGGGTTTTCTTTCTTTTTCTTCCTTGGGTCCGGCCCTTTTCCGCCCTCTTAGGTGTTATTCACACTCACTCCCTCTCTCTCTTCCATCGCCTATCTCCTCTGCCTTCCCTCCCTTATCTCCAGTCCCCTGTCCCTTCACAGGGTTCCCCACATCCCAATGGTGTCTCTCTGGGCCACGACTCTTCCCCTCCCTCATTTCATCCTCTCTCTCTCTCTCTCTCTCTCTCTCTTTCACGATAGCACATGTTCACTTATCACTATTGCACTTATAAATTGTTCTCACAATTTATACATGTATGTAACACAGTTTGTAACACCTGCCTTAATTAATGTTATGTTAATGTTGATCTATGTTACCGGAATGTATAATGTCTCATCCCTATTGTACCCTCCCCCCAGGTTGCACCGGGAGATGAGCAACCTGTTGCTCAGTGTGCCTTCCTGGTGAAACATTTCAATAAATAAATAAATAAGGCCCTATCCAGGAGTCTGACATAAAGTGCTACAATGCCAGGAGAGGTCCTGGCCCTGGGATGTGCTGAGCCCCTGGCTCTTGCCACTACATAAGAGGATGAAGAGTCACCAAGTTTGCTGGACCACAAGCACAGATTTTGTCCCAAAATCAGGACTTGGAATACATAAATAATTCAAAAATTCACAGGTGATGTTCGGAAACAAAATATATCATAACCTAGAACTATATCTTCTTTTTCTGACAGACTCAGAGGACAGAAGAATATATCTCCAGTTTAGGCTTGAAACATTTCCCTCTAAGCTACTCCTATATAGATAGAGGCATACACAAAAATCATTTGATCTAGATCTGCATTGTGATTGCGGGATGGATGCTTATGAAACCCTGGAACATGTTGTCCTTTATTGTAAAAAATTTGACAAGATAAGATCTGAATGCCTTACCCCATGTAGTATCCAGACTCCAGAAGATGCCCAAATTTTACTGAATGCACTTATGAAATCCTCCACAGAAACTGTCATTGCGGAGGTAATAATATACCTCAGATGGATATATTCATTACTGTCTAAAAGTTACAAAATAAAATAAGCTCTCAACTCATGTTAAGTTTGGCAGGCCTACCCCCAAAAGACTTATCTTTGTAGTGTTACTACACTTTAATCCCTGTTTTAGGGTCATTGGAGATTATAGGTGCATTATGCAACTCAGAAATCCCGGATCTGAGGCATCCTGTTTACACCCACAGGTGGGATTTATTCCCGGCCTTTGAGTTATCGAAGGTAACTCTTCTGAGGGCAGGCACTAATGCCTTTTTGGATGAGTAATACAGTTTATGGATGAAAGGACACAAGGAAGCTTTATACTGTGGCAATAATTTTAACTGATGCTCTGTAAATCATTGTCTGTGTATATTATGAAGTACTTTTATGAAATGTTCTATTTGTAATGACATATGTAGCCCCCCTGTGGGGGCTTACTTTACTGTCCCATTTCTCCCGTCCGCCGGTGCCTCCGGGTGATTCCCTTGAATTGTCTCTGCTGCAGCCCGAGTCCTTTATTGTGCTCCTGGGCCTCCAGATCAGCCCCTGTGCTTGTTTCAACCCATATTGGGCCAGAGGAGCTAGATTGCAAGCTGCCATTCTCCTCAGTGCCTCAGTGTGCCAGCAAGCAACTCATGCATGTGCAAAAGTGCACCATATTTACCGACCGCCACTGTGGTCCAACGGAAACCACTCCTGTGGTCCAAATGCCCCAGTTTCCCTAACTGAGGACCAGTGACCCCGAATGAGGCTGGTGAGGAGCCTCTGCATATTGTAAATATTAGGTTTGAATAGGGACATGTCTCAGGGCTCATGAATATTAATAAGCCCCACTAAATAGCAATGAGGGAGCTGCTAGCCGCCTGGGGGGACTGAGTATTGGCAGCACCGACAGGCAGGGGCACAACTAAATATGTTAAATGGTGTAGCGATTTAAGAGGACAAAGGGACTGCTATCAAACTGTGAGGCATATTAAAAGTTAAAGTGTTCTGTTTAGCTGCATAAGGCATTGAAAGTGGGGGCATTGGGTGAACTGCAGTGGGACTGTTACTTTATTTATTTATTTATTTGCTTTTGGTAACCAGGTAAGCACACTAGACAATATTGCCTATTTTTAGACGCAACCCGGGAGTGTACAAATCAAAATACATGTAGTAGTAAAACATTGCAGTCACACATACAAATTACAGAGGTGCGGGTTACATAGCACATAGGAGGATTATACAGTCATACAATATAAAAGGTAACAAACAGGCCATAAAACAGCAGGAGTAAATAAAAGTGCAGGAGAGCACTTTAGGCTAGGTGTAGCTAGAAGGCAAGTAACAAACCTACAGTAAGTGCTTAAAGATGGCGAAGCATGACTTGGGGAGATAGGCAGCTAAAGAGGTTATAAGTGCAAAGGAGAGTTAGTGACCACGAACTATAAGGTTAAGGGCATTTGCAGGTGTCATGGGTAGTGAGGTGGTTGGAAAGGGCCTTCCTGAAAGCAAGGTGGGATTTGGCACAACTGATGCCAAGAGGTAGAGAGTTCCAGAATTTGGGGACGAATGTGGAGAATGCAAGTTCACCCATTCTAGTGAAGCATTTGGGAACAGAGAATAGAGCTAGAGTTGAGGACCTGAGGGAGCGGGGGCAGTCAGCAGGGGTGAGCATAGCAGCTAGGGAAGAGAATGAATTATGCAGTCAGTTAGACAACCTATAGAATAGGATCAACGGGAAGAAGGGGACAACCAGAGAAGATCAGAGTACAATGTGCGGTGATGCTTACGGCAGTGAGCAGACAGAGCAAATCTACAAATATTGTTGTAAGCCACGTCCCATGTTTGAAGGACATTAGCCTGTGCCATTGCGAAGACTGGTAGAGTGTAGGAAAGGCCAGGGAGCAGTAGACTGTGGGCAACAGAGATCCTGGCAGCAGGGGTCAAGAAATGCTGGACCCGGTAAGCCAGTCCAGTTTTAGAGTTGACGGACTTGCAAGATGCATTGAAATGCAGAGAGAAACTAAGAAATGGCTCCAGCGTGTCCCCCAGGTATTTAAAAGAGTGGGTGACATCTACCGGGGAGCCATCAAGGCAGGATACCTGGGGAGATGGGGGAGGCTCCAAGTTTCCTACAGGACCCAAAGAGCATAGCCTGGGTCTTGGCCATGTTCAGCACCAAGCGGTAGGAGGTAAGCCACTTTTGGATTCGATGCAGGTCAGAAGAGAGGCGGGAGTTTATTTTTTGGATTGAGCTGGAGGAAACAAAGTACCAAATCATCAGCGTAAAGTAAGGAATGACAGTGGGTTGGCACGGTAGGGAGGTTATTTATGAACAAAGAAAATAGCAGGGGCCCGAGAATGGAACCTTGTAGGATGCCAGAACGTAATGGAGCAGGGGAAGAGAGAACTTTCTGGTAAATAACAGACTGGGAGTGGCTGAGCAGATAGCTGGAAAACCAGGCAATGGCAGACTGGGAAGTGCCAAGTGAACCTAGTTGATGTAAGAGCAAGGGGTGGTTGACTGAGTCAAAGGCCATAGACATGTCAATAAAAACAGCCCCAATAAGATGGCCTCGGTCCATGTTTGTTCAGATGTCACTAGTGAATTGTAATAGGGCTGTCATAGTGCTATGACCCTTCCTAAAGCTGTGCTGAGCAGGGGATTGCTGGTTAGAGCTGGCTATGTAGTCGACCACCTGATGATGGATAAGCTTCTCCAGAAGTTTACTGAAGGTCGGTAGGAGAGCGATGGGGCGGTAATTCACTGGGTTTTTAGGGTCACCCTTCTTGAGGATGGGGATAACCCTGGCCTTTTTCCACAAGAGAGGCACAGAACCAGAGCTGAGGGAGAGATTGAACAAGTGTATAATAGGGGTGGCAAGAAGGGATACACTAACTTGAGGATTCTAGGTTCCAGCCCATCAGGGCCTGTGCTCCCATGAGGGGACATCTTGTTAAGGACATGTAACGTGTCCACCCTAGTGACCTAGTGGAAGACCAAGGGAGGAGTGGGTCAAGTGGGGGCCAGGGTTGGTACGATCGACGTGGGTGGGTATGTCAGTGGTGGGGTTGTGGAGGGAGGTGAAGAGTGAGCTGAAATTGTTAGCAACTGTGTATGGGTTGTTGCAAGAGATGTTGTCTATTAGCATGTCTCTCGGGGTTTGTGAGGAACTATTGCCCATTATATGGTTTATTTGTGCCCAATACCTTTTTTGGGTTGCTAGAGGAGGAATGGAGGAGTCCTCTACAATAGTTACTTTTAGCGGCATGGATCTCTTTCTTACATGAGTTTCGCAGGGTTCAATAAGCAACAAAATCAGAATGAAGTGAGGATGCTTTCCATCTGGTTCAGAGCTTATCCCGCAACTTAAGCTGGTGAAGGAGTGGGCAAGTTAGCCATTTGGTGGGCTGTCCCCATACTCTGCGCCGAATGGATGGAATGTGCTTGGTCTGCAGAGAGTGCAGAGTGTTGGTGAAGTAATCGACAGCCAAGTCAATGTTGTCTGTGGTGTACATGGGAGCCCAGTTGACGTGCCAAAGATCAGTAAGAAAAGCTGTGGTGTTGAGGTCAGAGAAGTCAGACATGGTGATAATTTTGGGTGGGTACGAGGGGGGGGCAGGCATCCCAGATACAGGTAACGGGTGAATGGTCACTAATAGAGTCTGGCAGCACGGTGACAGAGGATATCCTATCTGGTCTATCTGTGAGAATCCAGTCAAGGAGTGTTTGACTATTTCCATTACTGGAGTGTCTTGTAGGCTGTGTGACTAGCTGGGAAAGGTTAGCCTCACTAATATTGGAGTCAAGGAAAGGTGAGTTAGGTCCGAGCCAGTCCTGACTGAAGTCACCAAGGCATATCACTTCATTGTTTTTGGTGACCAGGGGTAGGAAGGCCAGGAATTCCTTGGGCCCTAGTTTTCTGGAAACAGGGGGTATGTAGGCACAGACAATGTGCAGTTTCTTGGATTCTCCCAACAGAAGTAGTGCATGAAGTACCTCACAGGACACAAATGAGGGGCAAGGCATTAAGATTAGGTTTAGGTGGGTTTTGGCAAATAGTGCTAGGCCACCACCCCTTGTGGATGAGGGCCAATCAACCCTGAGTATGTTATAACCAGGGAGGGTACACAAAGTGTCAGGATGAGAAGGCTTGAGCCAGGATTCAGTAACAGCAAGGAGATCAGGTTCATGGGTGGCAGTCCATGCTGCTAGTTTCACATGATTTGCTAACAGGTTTCTTAAATTTAGGTGGCAAATCTTTAGACCACTAGAGTGTGGTCCAGCTGGGGAACCATCCAGACTGCGAGAGGGCCCAGTTGTTATGGGACCAGGGTTATGCTCCACATCACCTGATAGGGCTAGGGAGAGAAACACAGCCCAGGTAGAAGCGACTGAGAAGGTACAAAAGGTCCTAGCATAAGAGTGGCATTTAGGGCAGATTAGGTTTCTAATAAGGTGGAAAATCAGTTTAGGGCTATGAAGCAGAACAGGGCCCAGGGGCCAACGAGAAAGAGGTAGCAGACTGGAAAAAGTAAAGTCCCCTGGATTGGTATCAGGGGCTGTTGGAGCAACAGGAAGAGAGGTAAGATATTCCAGGGCAATAATGGAGCAGAAGGGAAGCAGTAGTATTATTAAGAAAAGGGGAGGTTGCATGATGTTGACTGGGGAATAAGCTTCCAATGGGTAAGGACAGGGTTGCAGTCTCAGTAGCACAAAGCAGACAACAGTAGTCGCTTGGAGCAGAGCTACACAGAATGTATCCTATTTCTTTAATTCTGTAGGCCAATCAAAGACAGTTAAGGGCGGAGCAAAGGAGTATTTAATAATGAGAGCAGGTGGGGAAGGGGGGTGGACTAAAAAAAATCCAAGCCCAAGAAGGAGCGAGGAAGGACCACAGTCCTTATAACATTAATTATACAGAGTCAGTTCGGGTTCAGCACTAGAAAAAGGCGCCAAGTTCAAATCGCTCTGCTCCGTGTGCTGGGAGATCATCCTAGTCCATACCTGCACTTTGATTTTGGCAGCAGCGGCAGTCGGAGAAGGGGCTGGGGAGGGCACAAAAACACTAGCCTTCAGACCCTGCACTTTGATTTTGGTGGCAGCAGCAGTCGGAGAAGGGGCTGGGGAGGGCACAAAAACACTAGCAGCCATATTTTGATACTAGGACTCCTAATGGACAGACAATCAGCTAACTAGGTGCCCAAAACTGTGGGAAAGGGTTGATGGGAAGAGGTGTGAACTATTTTCAGGTGCCAAGAGACTTAACAAATCAATAATCAAAGAGGGCTCAGTATTGTGATTGATAATTGGAGGCAGCCAATTAGAGGGCAGGATTCTCAGGAGAAATCCCAGAGACTTTGGGCAGTTGAGGCAGTCTGTTCTGGGCTCTGATCGAATCAAGAGGGCTCAGTGCTGTACGACAATAGATCTAAGGCTTTTCACAGGGCTTAAAATAGAGTTCGTCAGAGGAATAACGGAGAAGACAAGTTCTTGCTGCTCAGAGGAGTTATGCATCTGTGCCAGTCATTCCAGGCATCTTGTTGGAGTTTGCTGTTTTAGTGGAGACTTCAGCTGCAGCCATGCTGCAACAGTCTGAGACTGAGAGAACACTTTTGAGCTGGGAAAGAGTTTTTCTAGAAACTGTGTGAAAGCAGAGAAAAGGTGGATGCTGATTTGAATCAGAGAGATTGTAAGGGAGAAAAGGAGAGCAGGTGCTCTATGCTTCAGGGACCTGTTGCTGCTGTTGAAATCCAGTCGAGGAAAGGAACTGTTGATCCGAAGCTGGAGTTTGGAGTCTGTTGCCCAAAGGCGCTGGAAAGCAGAAAAGTTGGAGAAACTGTTCTGGCTGTACAGCGGAGCTGTTTTCTGTTGAGAGGAAAGAGAAACCAGGAGATTCCCAGCTTAATTCAGAGCCAGATGGGGAACTTGCTAACCCCTACCAAGTGGGGTCTGCTGGTACAGGGGGCCACTGCTGTGTGCTAGGGGAGCTAGGGCACCCATGACCTGTGAGGGATCTGGGCTGTGGAGCCACTTCTAGGCCTGGATCCTCTGTGGTTTAGTGGGCCTTGTGTGGGAGCTCTGCAACAGGCCTGAATAGGCTGAAGGTGACAAGCTGCAAGATCTTCAGTCAAGGGGACAAGGGGCCAGACCTTCAATCAAGCTCAAGTCTTCAGAATACTTGCTGCTGCCCAGTTATTCTGCCCTTCCTGAACTGAAATCCCCAGAGACTGAATTGGTGAAAGCTCTCTGCTCCAGGAACATCTCAGATCTTCAAGACCGTGAGTACCCAGGGCTTGCCATGACAATCAAGGAGAGTAAAGGTTTAACTGTTAACTTTCAGTTAGCATTGATCCTAGGGCCCCAACACCAGCCAACCTGTGGTACCGAGCAGGCCTACAGAAACCTGGGTACCCAGTTAGGACAAAGGGACAGCCACTGGTACCAGTGGGGGTGGGCTCTGGGGGGTGGTCTGGCCTACGGGCCTCGTTGTTATTGTTTCTAACCATTTCTAACTATTTTTCCTTCCACAGCTATTCCTTCTCCAGGTACCCCGCCCCTAGCCCTTCACCATAATAAAGCTGTGTTTTGTTGTTTGAAATTGCTGTGTGAAGCGTGCTTTGTGGAAACTAACTGTAACGTGCATGTGGTATATGGTACTGGGAAACTGTTTGGCATCCAGTGTGTGGGGTGGCTGGAAAGGGAGGTGGGTAGGTACAACATCCCAAGGGGTTGTACCAGTCATACACTTGGCCCACTGCAATTTACTCTGGGCGGAGGCACTGCGTTATTTTATTTATTTCTTTGGGAAAGAACCCCCGAATACCACTGTAGCAGGACCCAGGACACTTAACCTGTGTGAAGGTTAACAGGCAGGGGTGGTAGCACATTGGCACATGGCACCTTGGCTACATCTTTGGAGGTACCACTGAGATCCCGTTTGCCAGCCGCGCCCACCATGGAGGGCCCAACTGGAAAGACCACTGTTGTTTCCCCAACTTCTACTGCTGTAGGTGAGACAGACAGCAGCCACCAGCTCCTTATAGCAAGCAGGTGATGTAACAGAAGTACACTGAATTGAATTCTTAATTTTGGGGCCTGTGTAAGTAAGTAGAAGTCAGTGTTTTGGTTCTGTGTTTTTGGAGTTGACTTTTCTTAGTGTAACTTTTATTTGCCAGGGAGGAAATTTAGCTGGGAGAATGTTTGCAGTCATTTGTGACTAGAGCTGTTACTTAAACTCTGTGAAAAAGGGTGTCTGAAACGAAGGAAGGCACTCACCGGGGTGGTGGGTCAGAGTTGTAGTTGATTGTTTCTGGAGGGCATGGGCTTAGTCCCACGCACCCTGCCCCTCACCCCAAGCGCATCATTTTCTTTATATCACAGGTTATGACATCCCTTCCCCAAAAGTGCAAAGGACATACACCTGTTCATATCCTTAAAGGCACATCACACTGAATAGGGGGTAAACACACTCACACGCTTGCATACACAAACAAACAAAAAAACTCTTAAACGGGAAGGGACACAGACATGTAGGGAGTGGTGCAATGCACTGGCTGTGAAGCGGCAGTCTTCCAGGAGATGTTCTGGAGGTTGCGTTGCTGTCCTATTTACAGGCACCTCTCTGGTCTGAGGGAGGAGGTTGCCTGTCTCCATGCTGACCTGGCGAGGATATGGGAAACCTCCTCCCCCACCCAGGCCACCACCACTGCCTCAGATGTTGCCAGGAAAGAGCAGTTGGACCACGGTGGGCTCAGGGAGGGTGAGGGTGGTGGAACAGAGGTGCATCCCTCCAGTTGTGCCTCTTCACAATTCATTCACCATTTTGGCGGAGTGTGGTTCCTCTGTGGAGGCACCCACAGTGGAGACCAAGGAGGATGCCAGGAAGCTCCACAAAGGAGGCCCAGGAGGGTGGCACGGGACCCCACAGGGGAAGGAAACAACTCCTGGTGGTGGACTCAATTGTTAGGGGGGCAGAACTGGGGGAGTGAAGGGAAAGGGAGGTAAGGTGCCTACCCGGCACCATGGCTTGGAGGGACAGGAAGCAAATCCTCAGGATCTTGGGAGCAGCTGCACAGGGGAGGGAGCTGGATGCCATTGTCCACCTAGGGACAAATTACCTGTCTGGGAATGGGGTTAGAGCAGTGCAGGAGGAGTTTGTGGAGTTGGGGAGGGTCCTTAGACAAGTGGCACACACAGTAACTTGCTCGGAAGTGCTACCTGTCTATGGCATGGGTGAGGCTAGGGTACTCCGCACCATGGGATTCAATGACTGGTTGAAAAACTGGTGCAGAGCTCAGGGATTTGGCTTCATTGGGGACTGAGGGTCTACCTGGAGGGATACAGGCTTATACTAGTGTGATGGTCTGCATCTGTCCAGGAGGGGAACCAGGATCCTAGGTGATAAATTTAAATGCTTCATTGCAAGCATTTAAACTAGTCAGTGGGGGAGGCACTGAAGAGAAGCAGGGAAATCCCAACGCCCCCCCCACACACAAAACAGGGTAGTTAGCAAAGCAGACACAAAGGTAGAGAAGTCAATAGGGAGCAGAACAGGGGTAAATCCAGAAAAAGGAAAAGACGGCAAGGACAGGGATGGGCCTAAAAGGGGTAAGGCCATCAAAAAATGGAGGGCGATGAGTACCAATGCCCGTAGTTTGTGTAACAAGTTCTCTGGACTAGTGGCCTTGATGGAAGAGAGACACCTGGATATCGTGGCAGTCACAGAAACATGGTACACAGAGAACCATGACTGGGATGTCACCTTACCAGCGAACACAATCTACAGGAGGGACAGGGAGGGTAAAAGAGGAGGAGGAGTAGCTCTCTACATAAGGGAAGGAATGAAAGCAACAGTACTAAAGGGTAAACAGGGAGGGAAGGAGGCACTGTGGGTCACCCTGGAGACTGGAAATGGCACCACAATCCGCACAGGGCATGTTTACAGACCTGTGTCTCAGAGGGAGGCAATGGACAAGAAAATGATAGAAGGAATCCTTAGAATGGCAGAAAAAGGAGAGATGTTGTTGATGGGGGACCTGAATATGCCAGATGTTAACAGGAGCACCTTTACTGCAGCCACATCCAAGAGCAGGGTCATTCTTGATGCCCTACAAGGGGCATGCCTCAAACAGTTAGTGTTGGAACCCATTTGGGAGGGAGCAATCTTAGACCTGGTGCTTTCAAATGGGGATGGAGAGAGGATCTCAGATTTAGAAGTGGGTAGCCATCTGGGAACAAGCGACCACCAAACAGTGTGGTTCACAATAAACACAGCTGTAGAGTCAAGCCAAACAAAAGCAAGGGTGTTGGACTTTAGGAGGGCTGACTTTGGCAAAATGGGAGAGTGCCTCAGAAAAGCACTAGCAAACAGGCAAGAAGGAGGGGTGGAAGAACAATGGGGAAAAATCAAAACTGCCATCACAGAGGCAACAAGCCTCTGTGTAAAGCAAATCAACAAAGGAAAAAGCCACTATGGTTCTCAAAAGAGGTGGCAGGGAAGGTTAAGGAGAAAAGGACAACATTCAGGAAATATAAGAAAACACAAAAAGAACAGGACAGAGAACTATATCAGTTAAAGCAGAAGGAGGCAGAGAAGGCAGTCAGAATAGCAAAGGCCCAAACTGAGGAAAACATAGCCAACTCTGTTAAGAAGGGTAATACAACCTTTTAGAGGTACATTAGGGAGCAAAGAAAGACAAAGGGGGGGATACTAAGGCTTAATAAAGGGGAGGGAATGTGGGCAGAGGATGACAGTGAAAAAGCAGGGATACTGAATGAATACTTCTGCTCAGTATTCACAAAGGAAGAGGAGGGGGAGGTACCTAAACCAAACAATAGAAACACTCTGGATAGGGGGGTTGATACCAGTCCATTCACAGAAGAAAGGGTTCTGAAAGAACTCTTAAAACTGAAGGTGGACAAAGCAATGGGGCCTGACGGGATTCACCCAAGAATTCTAAAAGAACTAAGGGTAGAACTAGTGACACCACTGACTACCCTCTTTAACAAATCATGGGAGGATGGGGTGGTACCGGAGGACTGGAGGAGGGCAGATATAATTCCACTTCACAAAAGTGGGAGCAAGGCAGAGGCAGGAAACTACAGACTTGTTAGTGTGGCCTCAGTGGTAGGGAAAATGATGGAATCCCTTCTGAAGGAAAGAATTGTTCAGTACCTAGAGGCCAGTGGGGCACAGGTCCCAAGGCAGCATTTATTCACAGTGGGAGGGTCGTGTCAGACGAATCTAATAGATTTCTTTGACTGGGTGATCAAAATAGTACACCAGGGAGGGGCTGTGGACATGGTCTACTTAGACTTTAGCAAGGCATTTGACACAGTCCCACACAAAAGGTTAATATACAAGTTAGCAAGCCTTGGAGTGGGTCCCAAGGTGGTAGCCTGGGCAAAAAATTGGCTAGACAACAGGATGCAGAGGGTAATAGTAAACGGAGTCCACTCTGAAGATAAGGGGGTTACTAGTGGAGTACCACAGGGTTCAGTACTGGGACCAGTCCTCTTTAATGTCTTTATAAGTGACATTGTGGAGGGACTGGAAGGAAAAGTATGTCTCTTTGCAGATGGCACAAGATCTGCAACACGGTCGATACAGAAGGTGGGGTAGAAAGGATGAGAAGGGACTTGGCAAGGTTGGAGGAATGGTCAAATGTATGGCAGCTTAGATTCAACGCAAAGAAGTGCAAAATAATGCACCTGGGAAACAAAAACCCAGGGGAAGAGTACACAATGGGGGGTGAGATACTAACAACAACAAAAATGAAAAGGGACCTAGGGGTAGTCATATCAGATGAGCAAGCAATGTGAGAAGGCAGTAAGAAGGGCTGGCGGGACACTGGGATGCATAGGGAGAGGCATCACCAGTAGAAAACAGGAAGTTGTTATCCCTCTGTACAGACAGTTGGTGAGACCCCATCGAGAGTACTGCATGCAGTTCTGAAGACCCCATCTCCGCAATCACACAGACAGGATGGAGGCTGTCCAGAGGAGGGCAACTAAAATGGTGCAGGGTCTGCACCAGAAGACATATGAAGAGAGAGATTAAAGGAGGTTAATATGTATACCCACGAGGAAAGGGGGAGGACATGATATAAACTTCAAGTACCTCAAGGGAATCAACAAAGTCCAAGAGGGTAGCATCTTTCAGAAAAAGAGATGTGCAAGAACATGGGGGCACAATTTGAAGATGTGGGGGCAGCTCAGCTGTAATGTGAGGAGCATTTTTTCACGGAGGGTTGTGGATACATGGAACAGCCTCTTCTGAGGAGGTAGTGGAGTCAAAAACAGTGGGGGAATTCAAGAATGTATGGGACAGACATAAGGCAATTCTAGTGGGGGGTAGGAGGAAGTAGGTTGTTGGTTAACAAGGATCTGCAGCTTATCCATTAGGTAGGGAAATGGGCAGACTAGGTGTACCAAGCAGTCCTTCTCTGCCTTGAAATTCTATGTTTCTACTCCCCCCCGCCTAAAGTTAGGCCCAGAGAGAAGGATAATGTAAAGTTAATGGAAGTACGAAAATGGAAAATGGATCCCAGAAACCTTTTACCTTAGGTAACCCCCCCCCCCCAAGATGGAAGAGGGGGATATAGAAGGGTACTTGTCCACAATAATGAGGCTAGGTCAGGTAAAGGTGAGGGGGGAAAAATGCATGACTCTGTTTCAGGGACCTTGACCATGCTGATGGAATGTAAAAATGCTGTAGAAGCATCCTGGGTACCTGAGGCTTTAGTGCCAGAGGGGTTGTCGGAGGCCTGGGCCATTGTTACTATGTTCAGTACTGTTTCCCCGGGGGAGGGAGTGTCTGAGCCCTCACTGACCCCCCTCAAAATGTGAGACCTTTGCATGGGTGTGGGCCTGCCCTTTTGGAATCACATAGAAAGCTGAGAATGTTTTCACAGGTGAAGCCCACCCTGCAGGGGCGGAGGACTATGAGTCATGGATAAACTATGTGATACCACTGCTACAGGACTGGCAGTGTAGTGAGGGAGAAAAATGCAAAAGACTGAGAGTTTACAAGGCCCTGCCCTTGATGCTATCTGGTTCCTACAGACCACTGACCCTGAGGCTAGTGTGGAGGATTATATAGCTGCACTGGACAGTGCTTTTGGTAGCACTGAGACCTGTGAAGATTTGTGGTGGGGGTTCAGGGTGACTTGCCAGCAAAGAGGGAAGTGCCAATCAGAATATGTGCAGAGATTGAAGAAAGCCCTGCAAAAATTGTATAAAAAAGGGGGGACACAGGCTACGGATTTAAATAAGACAGGTTGGAACAAGTGTTGAGGGGCACCAGGTACTCGGAACTATTACTGTTGAAGTTGGGCCTGAAGGATAGGCTGGGTAATCCCCCCTCCCTCGTGTCCTCCTCAGGGAAGTTAGGATGGTGGAGGAAAGGGATGCTCAGTGGGGACCCTCTCCGGCAGTAGTAGCTGCAACACAGGTTCAAGAAGTCATTCTTCCCTCTGAGGCCTTTGAGCTCAAAATGTTGTTGAAGGAGTGCAGGGAGGCACTGGATAAAATTAATGCTGGTCCTATTAGGTCTACTGAAGTTCCCTCTAGCCAACCCATTAAGTCAGTTCCAGCCACCTGCCCCATGATGGGCTTGGGGGTGCAGGCCCAGGTGCCCCCTGTGGTTCCCCAGATTGAAACTTGCCTTCAGGAACTGTGTCATGCTGTCAGTGAGCTAAAGAACCAGGGGATGTTAAGGGCAGGGAACCCCGAACGAAGAGTGGTGATGGCTCAAGCAACTCCTCCTGTCTTAGCTCCAGCCTCATTAGTGTATCCAGGGCTCTCAAGTCCTCCAGAGCCCTGGCCACCCCCTGCAGCCCATTACCCAGCCAGATCCAGGAGAGGAGATAATTTCTGCTACAGGTGTGGAAGGGATGGACATTTCCAGAGAGAGTGCCGGTCCAAGGAAGATTCCGCTCGAGTAAGAGACTGGTTACTGGGGAAACAGCCAAAGCTGCAGGGAAACTTGAACGGGTCTGGTAAGGGAGCATACTGGGGCCCCTGACACGATCAGCTCCACTGTTTATGTGAGGAAATCTTCTGCCAAACCCCCCGTTTTGGCACCCCTTGACATGGACCAGCTGGTGGGGCCATCAACAGAGACCACCGTCACCATAAACGGAGTGGCCACCCACGCCATTTTAGATAGTGGCTCCCAGGTAACAATCATCTTCAAGTCCTGGTAAGATAAACATCTATCCCGCTTAGAACTGCAACCGTTGGAGGGGTTACATGTGTAGGAATTTAGTGAAAAATCCTACCCCTATTTGGGTTATGTCAAAGTCTGGATGGCTTTCCTGACCAAGGTGGCTGGAGTGGGAGATTCGGTTGAGACCCTGGCTTTAATCTGCCTAGAGACTGGTATATATGATGGGGTGCCTGTGCTGGTGGGTACCAATGTCCACATGCTTGGACAGCTGGCCCAGCTTTCCCATGCTTGGGAAGCTGAACAACAGGGGAAGGAGTTGCCAATCCACCCAGCAATAAAAGAAGCATACAGGAAGCAGGTGACCTGCACTGGAAGATGGCGGTCATGCTGGGCTAGCCATCAACTGCAGCAGCACTGTAAGTTTTGTTTCTCGATTTTATCTTGTTTTAGTTAATTTTATTTTGTTATTTTATTCAAGTTTTTTGTTTTGAGAGCTTATCTGATTAAGTTTTGTTTAGTTTATTTTATTTGTTAGTGAGTTTTAGCGGCAGTCAGTAAGGGTTTTATAGTGAGGAAGGTATTGTAGGATTGGCGTTTTGGGGTAATAGGTTTAGGAGGAAAGTTTTGTTTTTTGTATCACATCACAGAGTCACATTTGCATTTTACAAATGCTACAAATCTCCATTTCAGCGTTTTTCTAAAGACGCTATTGATACTGTTTAACTCGCCTACCTGCCGGTGGCTACTTTGGAGAGTCAATTTGGAAGCTCCGAAGTTTTGTGTGGTCCTTTCAATCATTTGGCTGGATTGGATTGGAATAGGTCCTGAGGCACTGAGGAACCACTCCATGAGAGTGGTGGAATGGAACATTGAGGTGGCGGCTTGTGGTGACCAGATTCCATCCCGGAACAACACTGGTAGTTCTTCAATGGTGGACTGTGCGAAACAGTGCACGTTCCTTCAAGCACTGTTTGGATAAAAACTGTGGAAGCTGGTAGAACATTTGGGGGGGTCTACATTAATTTGTCTGGAGGTGTGTTGCTGCATCTTGGGGCTGCACCGGGAGGTGTCAGCTTGGGCCCACTGAAGAGTGGACGTATTGCTGACAGCCCCCTAGGTTTTCTTGGGGGGGTCCATTGGTGGGTGGATCCTAGACCAAGGACCGTGATTGTAAGTACAGTTGGCGTGGTGACTACCTGCTAAGGTGGGTTTTTCGGGGCCCTCCTTTTGCATTATAACCAGTGCTTCTGCTTGTTTATGTTTGGCAGTCTACTGCAAGGAAAGCTGAGAAGGACACTGAAGAAGGACAGCTGTTAGGAGAACTACTCTGGCTTATTCTTGATCCAGTGCAGGGACTGTGTGTATTACCACCGGTTAAGACTTGCTTTCTCTGGGGCTGTTTGTTGCACAATTTCTTTTATCAGGCAGTGAGAGTGCCTGTAATTTGTTGAACTGCATATAATTTCTGGGTACTTCCTAAAGCTCAAGGTGAGAGCTGAACTTTGGGGTTTCAAGCACTGTGTCTGGTCAATGTTCCGAAGAAGTGGGAGCTCAGACAGACTCTTTAGAAAACCATTAAGAGATTAACTAACTGTCTTTTTAACCTGTGAAAAGACTGACAAGCTGTCAAAGACTTTAATTTTGATGAACTCTTGCAATCTTGTCAGGACTTCCTCCAACTAATGAATTTGTTGGGCTTCACACAGGTGATTACCTCTGTGACCCATATACATGACCACTAACTGGACTTGGTCTTCATGCTGGGGATGGAGACCTCTGACATGGAGGTGAAGCTGGTCGGATGGTCTGACCATCACATCATAAAGTTCAATTTCATGGCTCCCCCTAATAGGCCTGCCCCTGTGGAGATGGTTCGGTTCCACCCTTTGAGGGGTTTGACCCCAAATGGCCTAATGGCAGCACTGGACCCATCGAGCTTGCCAGGTGTAAGCACGGATCCAGAGAATCTACTACAAGCTTATAATAGGGCTGTGGTGGAGGCTCTGGATTCTGTTGCTCCTGTTCGTGTTCGCCTTCTCACTCTTCACCCTCGGACCTTGAGGGAGTTGAGATGAGTGGGACGAAGGCTGGAGCGATGCTGGCAGAAATCAGGGTTGGAGGCCGACAAACTTAGACTGATGTCTCATTATGTAGAGTATCAGTCAGTTATTTCCCATAAGAAGGCAGAATTCTTGTCCAGGGAAAAAACTGCTGCACAGAATCGACCAGCTCAGCTCTTTCGGACTGTGGCAGACTGTGCAATCCAATCTGTCTACAGCCTCGGAGAGCATTGTCAGAAGAGAAATGTGACAAATTGCTTGGTTCTTTGCAGATAAGGTTGCCGGCATCACAGCTGAAGTCTGTGCAGCTGGCTCTAATGGGGATTGCAGGGATTGGTGGGAGGTTGCGGCCCTTGGACCTGTTCGGTCAGATTTTGACCGGTTGGCGATCGGGGATGTCATGAAAATCATCCAGAGTTTGCGGCCGACCTGCTGTGGTTTGGATCTGGGTCCAACACGTCTCCTTGTGGAGTGTGTTGAGGTCATCGGCCTGGTCCTAGCAGAGATAGTCGGGTGCTCTTTGGATGCAGGTGTGTTTCCGGACACCTTGAAGGAGGAGGAAGTTATACCACTCCTGAAGAAATCCTCTTTAGACCCAGACTATCCCACCAACTATAGGCCCGTCTCTAATCTTCCTTTTGTAGGAAAGGTTATAGCGAAGGAGGTCATGCTGCAGCTGGAGGATCATCTTACCATCCACAAGATCTACGATCCTCTCCAGTCAGGATTTAGGAAGAGGCACAATACTCAAGACGGCGCTTGTCCGGGTACTGAATGATCTTCTGACAGCGAGAGATCAGAGGTCCCATTCCATCTTGGTTCTCCTTGATCTCTCTGCAGCATTTGACACTGTGGACCATGGTGTGCTTCTAGAGTGACAGAGGATTATCTGTGGACTGTCAGGAACAGTCCTCAGATGGGCTCCAGTCATACCTCACCGGCAGGTCTCAGAGAGTGGTGTCGGGGATTTATTCCTCTGACCCGGTCTCCCTGCTGTGTGGGGTACCTCAGGGCTCTGTGTTATCACCCATGTTGTTCGCAGTGTACATGCTGCCATTGGGGGACATTGTGAGGCGGTATGGGCTGAGTTTTCACTGCTATGGAGATGATACTTAGCTCTACATGTCCTTCGTGCCTGGGGAGGATGATTCTGTCTTGGCATTTAACAACTGCCTCGCTGAGATCCAGGACTGGATGAGTGCCAATTGGTTGAAGCTGAATCTGGACAAGACCGAGGTGTTGGTGGTGGACCCAGGACGTTGGGTTGAGGGACAACTAGTGGGATGGCCTCCCGGGCTTTGGCTCGGGGGCATCCAGCTGTTGACCTCAGATCGGGTGTGTAATCTGGGCATTATTTTTGACGAGGGTCTGACACTTAAATTGCAGGTGTCAGCCGTCATCAAATCTTCTTGTTACCATCTGAAGAATATCGCCCAGATAGAACACCTGGTCCCACCCGATGATCTTCCAACATTGGTCCATGCCTTTGTGACCTCACGCCTTGATTACTGCAACTTCATTTACCTAGGGCTCCCAGGGGTTGATATTCGTTGCTTGCAGCTGGTGCAGAATGCGGCAGCCAGGTTGTTGACTGGTTTACCTCGATCTTGCCATGTAACACCTGTTCTCTGTGGACTGCACTGGCTGTCTGTTCAGTGGCAAATCACCTTCAAGGTTGGCTTGCAGACCTACAATGCCCTACACATACAGGGTCTGTGCTACCTGCAAGAACTCCATTGCCTATCTGCTGCACCACACTACCCATGGCCAGAAAATTCCTCCCTCCTGCCCTCCCCCTCCCTCCACTTCATCCTCATCAGACCCCACCTCTACTGTTTATTCTGCTCCCCCTTACGCCCGCCTTCCAACCTCACACTTCTCTACCCTAAATTACGCAAATACCGTGCAATCTCCTTCTGCATTTTCCTTATCCTGCTACTATCAGGTAATGTGGAACTTAATCTTGGCCCAACTCACAACGCAAACTCCCCCTCCCCAAAGGTCTCCGGGTTTTCCACTTAAATGCCAGAATCCTACTCCCAAAACTTGACAGTCTTAAAGTCTGGATGTCCCAACACTCCCCACATATCCTTTGCATTTTGGAAACTTGGCTGTCCTCTAGGATCCCTGATTCATACTTGCCATCTCTGACTTCTCGACATGTCGCCAGGACTGGGGAAAGTGTGGTGGTGGTATTGCCATGTACATCCACGAATCTCTCACCTGCTCCACCACCTCACAAAATTCCAACCCGGCACTCCTGAGTATCTTATTTCACATCTAACCTTCCTCTCCTCCCTTCCCGTCTATGTCGCAGTCATCTACACCGCACCTAAAATCACCACAGATACACTCAAAGAGTGCGTCTCCTCCCTCACTAATGATGGTGAGAGTATATTAATGGGTGATTTTAACTTGGACTGGCTCGCTCCCTCTTCCAAGACCTCTACCCTTAAAATCAAATCCCTAAAACCTCTCTCAACTAATAAAGGAACCCAGCAGATACAACCCCTACTCGCCAAATCACACCCTCCTTGACTGGATCCACACACCACACCCTCACCATATCTCTGTCGCTGGCGTCCTCCCAGATGCACTAAGTGACCACTGCATAACTTACTGCATTAGAAAAATCCAACTTCCCTGCTCCACCCCAAAATATATCAGTATCTGCACAACCCAATCCCTCAACACAAACGCCATTCTACATGACCTCACCTTTGCCGACTGGTCCCCCATTTACTACTCCACCTCCTCCGACATAGATACTGCCTTCAATAATTTTTTGACTACGTTTAACCAAGTTTGGGACCTCCATGCCTCCAAAAAGAAAATCCGAGTCAAGAAATATCACCACCCATGGATATCACTCCAACTAATTACCCTTTGCAAATCCCATGACCAGGCCTGGTCTCCTTACAAGTCCTCCCAAATACATACAAACCTCCTTGCCTATAAAACCATCAGGAACAAATGCACAAAAGCAACACATCTAGCTATGTCCACCTATTTTAAAAAACACACAAAAACTCGTTAACAACCCTTCCTCCTTCTGGAAGACAGTACACTCTCTTATCAATCCAAGCAACCCTCCTCCTCCCTCTCCCTTATGGTGAGCGGTAACCACATACCTGACCCATCCTCAGTGGCAGAAACCTTCAATCAGTTCTTCATTACCTCGTCCTGCCTGAACACCCCAGACCAATCTGCCCTTTGGCCTCCCCTTCATCCAAAACAGTTTCCTCTTCCCCAAATCACCTCACAGGAAGTTCTTAGGCTTATGCTCACTCAACCAAACAAATCCAGCCCAGATGGGGTACATCCTAAATTACTGCATCTGTCAGCAGATGCCATTGCGCACCCCTTGCTCACTTCCTGAATCTATCTATCACTACCAGTACAGTTCCCATCCAGTGGAAAACAGCCTACGGGATCCCCCTCCACAAAGGAGGTGTGATCCATTGGTCCCTGGAAACTACTATCCCATCTCCCTTCTCCCCTCACTTGCCAAGGTTCACGAAGCCCTACTTCACTCTAAACTATTAGACTTCATCACCTCATCAAAAACCCTCTCCCCTTACCAGTCAGGTTTTCGTTAATATCATTCCACAGTTACTTCCTTAATGTGCGTCACAAATGCTATCCACTCAGCCATGGATAAAGGCCATATTACTGCAGCCATTTATACAGACCTTGCCAAGGCCTTTGATTCAGTCTTGCACACCATCCTACTGAACACTATTCATTCCATAGGTCTAGCACCACCCTTCATCTGCTGGTTCACCTCGTATCTAATTGGTAGATAGCAATCTGTATGCATCGGCAACTCCACCTCCCCCCCCCCACTACCCATTATGGCAGTGCTCCCAGGGATTGCTACTCGGCCCAATACTTTTTCTGTATTTATTAACAATCTCCCCTCCAGTTGCTCCAACTCCCTAATGGCCTGGTTCAAAGCCAATGATCTCAATGTAAACCAGAAGAAGGCGGTCTCAATGATGTCGGCTCTGTTCAAAAGTTAGCCAGGCTCCGGTCCCTACCAGTATTCTACTCTCAGGACAACTCCTCCCTAGAAATGGTGCAGGTTTACAAATACCTGGAAGTATGGCTGGATCAGCACCTTAACTTTTCTACCCATATTGACACCCTAGTCTCAAAGCTCCGTCCAAAACTAGGTTTCCTACATCGTAACAAGGACTCCTTCTCACTCCCTGTTCGGCACAAGTTTATCTCAAAGATGATTCTGCCCTCCGTTGATTACGCTGACATTGCATACAGCCCAGCACCTGCAACTTCTCTCTCAAAACTAGACACCTTACTAGATTCTTTCTGCAGATTTGCCTCTAACTCTCCGCCTCGCACACACCACACTGCTCCCTGAACTCATACCTCTCCATTGCTCCTCTCTCACATGGGAGGTACATACACTCAATGTCTTTCATAGCCAATTCTAGTTCGGCCTCCTTCCCCCCACCTCTCCTCCTGCATCAGCCCTGCTGCCCCCCCTTTATACTCTCTTCGCTCCTGGGATCCCTGCACTTTCTCTATCCCCCACTCCCATACAACAGCTGGGCAAAGTGCCTTCTCCTATCGCCTACCCCTCTCATGGAATAATCTCTCCACTGAACTTTGTAACTCCTCTACCTACTTCTCACTCCAAAAACTTTTATACCTCTGCCCAGCTCCTCCCTGCACCTGTCTCCCCTCTACCTAAGGGCACCCCAACGCACTCCATGCTATAGCTCTCAGGCTGAAATGTTGTTAGTATATCTTAAATGCACTTTTTTACCCCTTTTGTGCACTTTATTAGTATGTCTTGTTTTAGTCGTTTAGAGTGCTGCCAATTTTAGTTCCACTAACTGTTTTGACTTTGCTGTCTTAATTTTCTGTAAATGATTTGTTCCATCATTTCTGTATTTTTTGTTATTGTTTTGTACCCCCAGGTTGCACCTGGAAACGAGCCTCGGCTCAGTGTGCTTTTCCAAGTTACCGAAAGTTTAAATAAATAAATTTGAAGGAACTGGAGCGGCTGTTAGGATTTTGTGGGTACTACAGGAGGTTTGTAAAAGATCAAACCCGGCTGGTCAGACCACTCTTGAATTTGCTACAGGGTTACACCCCCAGTCAACAAGAGTAAGAAACCCAAACAACCTGGGGCCCCCACTAAGTCACCATAATACTTCAGACCTTTCAAACCATTCAACCCCAGGTGGACTGAAAAATGTGACCGGGCTTTCAAGGACATCATTTACTGCCTAACCCATGCCCGTCTTAGCCTATGGAGACCCACAGAAGCCCTATGTTTTACACACCGACGCTAGTTTCAGTGGCCTGGGGGTGGTGCTATATCAAGAATACTCAAGAGAGTTTGTGTCCAGTGGCCTATGCAAGTTGGAGTTTGAATCCTGCAGAATGCAAATACCCGGTTCACGAGCTCAAATTCCTTGCGCTGAAATGGGCCATTGTGGATCATGTCCATGATTACCTGTATGGGGTGAAAATTACCGTAAAGACTGATAACAACCCCCTAATATATGTACAGACTACAGCCAAATTGGACTCAGCTGGTCATAGGTGGTTGTCAGCCCTTTCCACATATGACTACTGCATTGAGTATTGCCCCCGGTTAAACCATATAGACGTTGACACCTTGTCCCAACATTCCCCGGCTCATCAAGAAGAGCACTCCAGCTGGGTGAAGATACCTGAGCAGGTTGTAGAGGCGCAGTGCAAAAAGTTTGACACCGAAGAGTCCCCATCTGCTGAGGATGTACCACGCCTGATGGACAGTTTAGGAGCCTCTGGGAGCTGTCTCTCCATATTGTATTGCCACTTCACTGCTTTGGACATGAGTTCCTTGCCACAGCTAACCACTCAAGATCTGATAAGGGAGCAGCGGTCTAGCCCGGCCATTGGAGAAACTGTTTCAAGTTTTACAGAGAAGGAGTGATCCGGCACAAGTAACCACAAGAGACCGCGATGTTCGATTGATGCTATGAGAGTGGTCAAAGCTAAATATAAGGAATGGTTTGCTGTATAGAGAGGTGCAAGATCAGCAGGGGGCACCCAGAATACAATTGGTGTTGCCCGACCAATTCCTTCAAACTGTATTGAGGGCTCTCCATGATGACATGGGCCACTTGGGCAGTGAAGACACACTAGACCAGGTTCGTAGTAGATCTTATTGTCCCAAAATGGGACAGGATATGGATCAATACTGGAAGACCTGTCGCTGGTGCATCCAGAGGAACGCTCTTCCCCAAAAGGCTACCCCACATGTCAACATTGTCACAAATTCCCCTATGGAGCTGGTGTGTTTCAACTTCCTTACCTTGGAACCAGACTCCAGAAATATCTCAAACATTCTAGTGGTCACAGATCATTTTACTCGGTACACACAAGCCTACCTCACCAAAGATCAGAAGGCGTCTACTGTGGCCAAGGTGTTGGTCAAGAAGTTTTTTGTACATTATGGGGCGCCACAGAGGACTCACTCAGACCAAGGCTGTGATTTTGAAAGTAGGCTAATAAAATAACTACTGTCTCTGTGGGGAGTCAGAAAATCCCAAACAACGTCTTACCATCCCCAAGTTGACCCCCAGCCTGAAAGATTCAACTGAACCCTATTAGACATGCTGAGCATCTTGGACCCCAGAGACAAGCGTATCTGGAGTCAGTGAGTTAGCACCCTGGTCGACGCCTACAGCTGTACCAGGAATGACACCACTGGGTTCTCGCCATACTGCCTCATGTTTGGGAGGGAGGCCCGCCTGACAGTCAACCTGTGCTTCAGGGTGTCAGCAGATGGCATTAAAAAGGGTGACTACTTACAGTATGTGCACAAGTTAAAACAACAATTGAATGACGCTTATCGTTTAGCCTCTGAGACAGCCAACAAGAGGAACCAAGCTAACAAGGAGAGATATGATAAGAAAGTCCGGGCACAAGACTCGATGCCAGGTGACAGGGTCCTACTGAGGAGACTGGGAATTCCTGGAAAGCGTAAGATTGCTGATCGCTGGGGAAACACATCATATGTAGTACTGGAGAAGCTAAAGGGGTTGCCAGTATATAAGATTCGACCAGAAGGGGAAACTCGAGGATACAAAGTCTTCCACAGAAACCATCTATTGTCCATCAGAGACAAGGTGGTCGGCTCAGCCTCTGATACAGTAGATCCTCCCACACCTTCGACCACTCAAGCTGCTGCATGCAGACAACAGAGGAAAGAAAATGGTGCCCTCCCCCGGGGCTGGTCCTGCTCCAGCAGCAGAAGTGTCTTAGGGGGATGAGTCGGCCGATGAGACAGAAAGAGAGTTTGATGGTCCGCCTGTCTGTTTCTGTCCCACTTCTGAACTGGCTAGACTGTTTCAGGGAACACCCCTGACATTGGAGGCTGGGTCTGTAGAAAAGGGGCCTATTACAAGGGAAACTAAGAACCGAAGGGATGATGATGAATCTGGGAAGTGGACTCAGCTGTGCCTGTGGAACCCGGTGCTGAACGGGAAGCTGTTCTCACTATGCCCCTTGTAGGGACCACCTCGAACTTGAACACTAGTCCGGCTGAACCTTTTGAGCAGTTCCAGAGCAGCTCCCCCGAGTCAATACCTTTTGGAGAACCCACTTCGAACTTGAATACTGGTTCGACTGAGCTCCCTGAATGGCCACTAGGAAGCACCACTGGCTAGAGTGGTGAAAGTGATGTGGTGACGAAGCACCCTACAACAGAAAGAGAAGAAACAGGCACAGGGGCAAGCGACATTGACTCCATCTCTGAAGAGGAGGTGATCACTAGGATTGATGAACCAGCACCCTCAAAAAGGTCAGGTAGGACTGTGAAACCCTAACTTAAGTTGACCTATGATACCACGGGGGCACCCACTGATCCTCTCCTATTCGTAGTGCACAAAGGTGTATATGTCACCCCCAGGTCATTACCTAAGGTTTACATGTGTCTTGCTAGTGCTAAACCCCCCAGGCCTGGAAGGAAGGTGGCAAAGAAAAAGAGGGGAAAGTGAAAGTGCACCCAAGGGAAACAAATGGTAAAAAGTGCATCATCAATGTGAGTTTGAAATACATGTGGTTCTGAATAACTAACGGGGTGAAAGTATGGGTGCTATGCATACTATGGTGTTGATAACTGTTAACAAATGGGAAAAGTGTTTAGCCTATTAGCTGTAAAGTGTTTAATGTTTTTAATTGTTCAGTGCCTGAGTAGATAGGAACCAGGTGTCTAGGTAGACATGTTTGCCATATGTTAAATGTTAAGGTTGGCTGTTTTACTTCTTTACAGATACCTACCCATAGGCTTGGTGTGGATGCCAAGCATTTAAGGGGGGGAGTGTAACCCCCCCTGTGGGAGCTTACGTTATTGCCCTGTTTCTCCTGTCCACCCGTGCCTCCGGGTGATTCCCCCGAATTGTCTCCGCTGCAGCCCGAGTCCTTTATTGTGCTCCTGGGCCTCCAGATCAGCCCCTGTACTTGTTGCAGCCTATATTGGGCTGGATGAGCTAGATCGCCAACTGCTGTTCATCCTGGTGCCCCAGCGAGCAACTCACACATGCGCAAGAGCACACCGTATTTTCCAACCGTTGTTCCGGTCCAACGGAAGACATTCCAATGGCATTCAGGAAATATAAGGAAACACAGAAGAAGCAGGACAGAGAACTTTATCAGATAAAGCAGAAGGTGGCAGGGAAGGCAGTCAGAATAGCAAAGGCACAAACTGAGGAAAAGATAGCCAACTCTGTTAAGAAGGGGGATAAAACTTTTTATAGGTACATTAGCGAGCAAAGAAAGACCAAGGGAGGAATACAGAGACTTAATAAAGGGGAGGGAATGGGCAGAGAGACAGTGAAAAGCAGGATGCTGGAACGAATATTTCTGCTCAGTATTCACAACAGATGAGGAGGGGGAGGTGCCTAAACCAAACAAGGGAGAAACTCTGAATAGGGGGGTCGATACCAGTCCATTCACAGAAGAAAGGGTTTTGAAAGAACTCTTGAAACTGAGGGTGGACAAAGCAATGGGGCCTGATGGGATTCACCCAAGAATACTAAAAGAACTAAGGGTAGAACTAGTAACACCACTGACTACTCTCTTTAACAAATCATGGAAGGATGGAGTGGTACCTGAGGACTGGAGGAGGGCAAATGTGATTCCACTTCACAAAAGTGGGAGCAGGGCAGAGGCAGGAAACTACAGACCAGTTAGTTTAACTTCAGTGGTATGGAAAATGATGGAATCACTTCTGAAGGAAAGAATTGTTGAGTACCTAGAGGCCAGTGGGGCACAGGACCCAAGGCAGCATGGTTTCACAGCAGGAAGGTCATGTCAGACGAACCTAATAGATTTCTTTGACTGGGTGACCAAAGTAGTAGACCAGGGAGAGCTGTGGATATGGCCTACCTAGATTTTAGCAAGGCATTCTGACACAGCCTCACACAAAGATTAATATACAAGTTAGCCAGCCTTGGAGTGGGTCCCAAGGTGGTAGCCTGGATAAAAACTGGCTGGACAACAGGATGCAAAAGGTAATAGTAAACGGAGTCCACAGTGAAGAAAGGAGGGTAACTAGTGGGGTACCGCAGGGTTCAGTACTGGGACTGGTCCTTTTTAATATCTTCATAAGTGACATTGGAGAGCACCTGGAAGGAAAGGTATGCCTCTTTGCAGATGACACAAAGATCTGCAAAAGGGTTGATATGCAAGGTTGGGTGGAAAGAATGAAAAGGGACTTGGCAAGGCTGCAGGAATGGTCAAATACGTGGCAGCTCAGATTCAGTGCAAAGAAGTGCAAGGTAATGCATCTGGGAAACAAAAACCCAGGGGAAGAGTACACAATGGGGGGTGAGTTAATAACAACAACAAAAATCGAAAGAGACCTAGGAGTAATTATATCAGACGACCTAAAGGTGGGCAAGCAATGTGAGAAGGCAGTAAGGAGGGCTGGGGGATACTGGGATGCATAGGGAGAGGCATCAACAGTAGAAAACAGGAAGTTGTTATCCCTCTCTACAGACAGTTAGTGAGACCCCATCTGGAGTACTGTGTGCAATTCTGGAGACCCCATCTCCGCAAAGACATAGACAGAGTGGAGGCTGTTCAGAGGAGGGCAACCAAAATGGTGCAAGGTCTGCACCAGAAGACATACGAGGAGAGACTAAAGCAGCTTAATATGTATACCCTTGAGGAAAGGAGGGAGAGGGGGGACACGATAGAAACTTTCAAGTATCTCAAGGGAATTAACAAGGTATAAGAGGACAGTATCTTTCAGAAGAAGAGATGTGCAAGAACAAGGGGGCACAATTTGAAGATAGAGGGGGGACGGCTCAGAGGTAATGTTAGAAAGTATTTTTTCACAGAGAGAGTTGTGGCTGCATGGAACAGCCTTCCTGAGGAGGTTGCGGAGTCAGGAACAGTGGGAGAATTCAAGAATGCATGGGACAGGTTTAAGGCAATTCTAGTGGGGGGCAGGAGGAAGTAAGCTGTTGATTAACTAGAATCTGCAGCTTATCCGTCAGGTAGGGAAATGGGCAGACTGGGTGGGCCAAGCGGTCCTTATCTGCCGTCAAATTCTATGTTTCTACGTCCCGATGCCCCAGTTCCCCTAATTGGGGGCCACTGACCTGAATGAGGCTAGTGAGGAGCCTCTGCATATTGTAAATATTAGGTTTGAATGGGGGTATGTCTCAGGGCTCATGAATATTAATGAGCCCCACTGAATATCAATCAGGGAGCTGCTAGCCGCCTGGGAGGATTGTGTATTGGTGGCAGCGACATGCAGAGGCACATATAAATATGTTAAATTGTATAGCGATTTAAGAGGGCAAAGGGACTGCTATCAGACTGTGGGGCACAGTAAAAGTAAAGTGTCCTGTTTAGCTGCATAAGGCACTGAAAGTGGGGACATTGAGTGAACTGCAGTGGGACTGTTACTTCAGCAGACATATTTTGATACTACGACCTCTAATCGACAGCCAACCAGCTAACTAGGTGCCCAAAACTGTGGGAAAGGGTTGATGGGAAAAGGTGTGAACTATTTTCAGGTGCCAAGAGGCTTAACAGATCAATAATCAAAGAGGGCTCACTATTGTGACTGATAACTGGAGGCTGCCAATCAGAGGGCAGGATTCTCAGGAGAATCCCAGAGACTTTGGGCAGTTGAGGCAGTCTGTTTTGGACTCTGATCGAGTCAAGAGGGCTCAGTGCTGTGTGAGAATAGATCTAAGGTCTTTCACAGGGCTTAAAATGGAGTTTGTCAGAGGAATAAAGGAGAAGAGTTCTTGCTGCTTAGAGGAGTTGTGCATCTGTGCCAGTCGTTCCAGGCATCTTGTTGGAGTTTGCTGTTTTAGTGGAGACTTGTGCTGCAGCCAGCCTGCACCACTTTGGGACTGACAGAACCCATGACCTGTGAGGGAGCTCAGCTGTGGAGCCACTCCTAGGTCTGAGTCCTTTGTGGTTTGGTGGGCCTTGCGTGGGAGCTCTGCAATGGGCCTGAATAGGCTGAAGGTGACAAGATGCAAGATCTTAAATCAAGGGGACAAGTGGCCAGACCTTTAATCAAGCTCAAGTCTTCAGAATACTTACTGCTGCCCATTTGTTCTGCCTTTCCTGAACTGAAATCCCCAGAGATTGAACTGGTGAAAGCCCTCTGCTCCAGGAACATTTTGGATCTTCAAGACCGTGAGTACCCATTTCCTGCCCTGGCAATCAAGGGGAGTAAAGGTTTAACTGTTAACTTTCAGTTAGAATTGCTCCTATGGCCCCAACGCTGGCCAACCTGCAGAAACCTGGGTACCCAATTAGGACAGAGGGACAGCCACTGGTACCAGTGGGGGTGGGCTACGGGGTGGTCTGGCCTGCGGGCCTTGTTGTTATTGCTTCTAACCATGTCTAACCATTTTTCCTTCCACAGCTATTCCTTCTCCAGGTACCCCAACCCTAGCCCTTCCCCATAATAAAGCTGTGTTTTGTTTGAAATTGTTGTGTGAAGGGTGCTTTGTGGAAACTAACTGTAAAGTGCATGTGGTATATGGTACTGGGAAACTGTTTGGCATCCAGTGTGTGGGGTGGTTGGAAGGGGAGGTAGGTAGGTAGGTACAACATCCCAGGGGGTTGTACCAGTTATACACCTGGCCTACTGCAATTTACTCTGGGTGGAGGCACCGTGCAATTTTATTGATTTCTTTGGATAGCACCCCAAAATACCACCATAGCAGGTCCCAGGCCCCTTAACCTGTGTGAAGGTCAACAGGCTTGGGTAGTAGCCTGCTGGCACATGGCACCTGGGCTACACATAAAAAGTCAAACAATAAACTTTCAAATTAAAAGTTGCCCCACAGGCAGGAAGATACAGTGGTCACAAGATTGATGTTCTGGTTGGAGAAAGGATTCCATACATTCCCCAAGAAGACCCAACATAATCCCGAACTTTGCAAGTACCAAGCAGTGTGGCCTTAGCTCCAAATGCAACAAGGACTTTTGGTGCTGAAGGCTGAAGATAAGGGGATAGGTCTCATCACAAATGCATCAAAGGGGTGGTTCCAGAGGTTCTTAAAGCACTGCATGACACAGCCACTGGGAGGTGTTTTTGGGTAGAGAAGCTCATATAGACGGTGCAAGTCAGGTACTACTTGACAGGGTGGAGACAATCCACTAAAGACTGGTGTAAAACCTGCCTAACTTATGGTTCCCAGAAAGCAGTAGGTGCTGCCCCCTGGAGCCTCACGGTCTCATCCCAAACTAGTTGGCCCTTAGAGAGGGTAGCAATGGATATCCTGGGCTCCTTACCACTGACCCCTAGAAGAACAGATATATCTTGGTTGTGGTGGACTATTTCACAAAGTGGGCAGAAGCCTACCCACTGCCTGACCAAGAGGCTCGAACTGTGGCCAAGGTTTTTGTGGAACAATTCGTTTGTAAGTATGGGGACCCCAGATCTGTCCATACACACAAGTATGGAAGTTCGAGTCTAGATTGTTCCGAGAAGTGTGCAGGTTCTTAGAAGTGCGCAAAAGCCAGTATCACTCTGTACCACCTGAAGTCAGATGGACTAGTTGAGCAGCTGAGCTGCTCCTAGCCATCCTGTCATCTTCCTACAAGATAATCAGACTGATTAGGACAGGCTGCTCCTACAGGAGTAGTGTACAGTCCATGATGGAGTACACACCATTGATGGCAATGTTTGTTCATGGAATCAAACTCCTGGTAGAGCTGCTCAATGGGGCAGATGTCCGGGACAGGTATACTGACCTAAATGATAATGTGACTAAGGTGGTGGGGTACCTCAGTACGGTGGCTGTAATATTAACGAGGCATCAAGAGCAGGTCAAGGGTAAGCAAAAAGAGTAGTATGACCTAAAGGTAACCAGTCAAGTTTAGGCAAAGGGTGACTGGTTTGGGGTTAAGAATCAGAGTTGTAAAAAGGATGTTTGCCCCAAGTTGCAGTCATGGTACAAGGGCCCATGAAAATTGCTTACTCACCATAATTCTTGATCCTCCAGGATATCTTCACCATTCATTACTAGTGGGTACTATTCGGAGGCGCAGGACCCTGCAGAAGCGTGTAGCTTTAATATTTTAGAGGAGGGGAGCTGACGTCGGTGACAGTGCCGCCCATGAGGTCGACGCATGATGTGGTGCTCGTGGACTGGACAGTAACCAAAGCCGGCTCCCCAACCTCCTCAGTTCTGCCCACAGGACTGGAAACTAGATAAGGGAAAAAAGGAGGGTGGGGCAAGGGAGCCCAAGGGATAGGGAAAAGGAAAGGATATAAAATTAAACCATAAAGCCAACCAGAGATAAGAGGCAAGAACTCAGGGTAAGAGCTTCAAGACCAGTGGTGGCCAGAGCCACTGGGCAGGCCAAAGAGAGAGAAAAAGAAAGAGAGGGAGGGAGAGAGAGAGAGAGAGAGAGAGAGAGAGAGGGAGACAGAGAGGATCCCTTGTCCTCAGTCAAGGACGTGTGACAGAAACTGGCTTGCTCCCATTCTGGCAGAAATGGTTGATGTCCTAGCAGCAACCTAGGTGAAAAAGGTGAGCCATAGAAGGCGCAGCTCAAGAGGGGTTGCAAGGAAGAAGTACTCCTCTGGTGGGACAGAAACACTGAAGAGTGAGCCCTGTAAGAGCAGTATGTACGCTAGGGACCCCCTGAGGAGGGGAGTAGAAGAACCATTTTACATGACCACAGAATATAGGGGGAGACATAATTACTCACACTATTCAGAACAGCACGGCTGGGGGTTAGGAACTCTTTTTTTTTTTTTTTGTAAACAAGGAGGAGAGAAGTACTTAGGATAGACCGATGAAAGGATCCTGACCCAAAAGACAGGAGGAGTTTGCCCCGTCTAGAGAAGGCCATTGGAGGATGCTAAATACAGAGGCTGGAGACAATAACCAGTAGGCCCATGGGTCAGGCAGGTCCACCAAAGAGGTGGGCAACTGCGCAGAACTGAAGGACCCAAGTTCTATATTTATTGAACTTAGCGCCAGACAGAACAGAGAAGTCCAACAGCCACTACAAGATCCTCCAACTGACCCGATCAAATGAGAAGGGAGAAGGGAAGAACTCCAAAACCAGACGTCTTTTGGTGTCTCTTTCTCTCACAAAGAAACCCCCTAGAAGAAATGAATTTTTTTGGGGGGGCGCGCAAGAGACAGGAGGTGGGTATAGAGACATATACCCAAATATACAGGGATATCGATATGCAAGGAACCTCTTTTTTTAAGGGGAAAGAGTGAAAGGAAGGCAAGGTTGCCAGGAGCAGTAGCCCCCCCCCCCAATAACTAGGGAAACAGGATTAAGGAGAAGGAAAACCTACACCATCAGATGAAGAGAAGCAAAGGCTCCCTGTGGGGGTGCCAGCTTTAGGAATCAGTCCCTTTTAAGTTTAAAGGAGGAAGGCAAGAGGGAGGAGGCACTGCCCAGAAGCCAGGCCATGGGGGTAGGTGGGCGGGAAGCAGTAATGAATGATGAAGATATCGTGGAAGATCAAGAATTACGGTGCGTGTGTAATTTTCATATCTTCCAAAGGATCAATCTTCACCATTCAGCACTGCTGGTTGAGTACCAAGCCACCGCCTTAGGTAGTGCTGGCACACCATGAGGGAAAAAGGTTCCCTCAGCCTCCTGTGGGGGAGACACAAGAGGAGGAGGAGAAGGCCCCTTACAGGCCTGGTGAGGCCTAAGATTAGTCAGAGGCAGGTGGATGCTCCCGAGACCTGGGAGAGGGAAGGTGCCCCGCTAACTCCTGCCTGACCCTGGGAGAAAAGAAATGGCCCCCCGGAATTGTGAGGCAATCACCCTATGCTTGACCAAGGGTGACAACCTAGAAAGGCAAAGCCATGCCATCTGCCAAATGCAGACCGCAGTTACCACCAGCCTGGATGTTACTTCACTGGTACCATAAGACACTGCTGCTTGGTGTCTCGCCAGCTCCAGGCTCTGAGTGGAAAGGCGAACAGCTCACCTGGTTACCTCACTATCAGGCATGGATGCTAGGAGTTGTCCTAGCATCGACCACAAGTGCCTCGCATAGGCAGCCTGGTGTGCAGCAACACAAAGAATAAGGCGCACCACCGAAAACACCCTCCTGCCCCAACGACTGAACTCAGCTTAGTTAGGGTCAAGGGGTCGGTCGTGCCTTAGGTGTCAATGCCCGGAGGGTGTGTCAAGAAGCTCCACTCCTAAAGAAGGATAGGGCATGGCACCAGGAGACCCCACAGATGCACAGTACCTGCACTGACAGTCCCTCAGGGCTGGAGAAGGGGCAGAGCAAATGGTTGGGGCCATGGTGGTATAATCATGATGTCCAAGCTGTACTCCCAGGAAGGATAAAGTTGCACAAGCAGTACTGCGAACTACAAAGGGTAAGAGATGCAAGTCTTCCATCATTCTCAAGAGGAAACGCTGATAACTAGTGAGTTCAGCCTCAGTGGAGTAGTGGAGGGAAAAATCCTCGTCCTCAGAGAAGGAAGATGAGGATTCAGAAGAACTTGCCTCAAGGGACGATGGAGTTGGGGGTTGAGGTCAGAAAATGACCTTGTCCATGGCTCTGAAGTAGCTGAGATAGGCAGCTGCCTTGACTCTGAATTCCTCCCAGGTCATGGGCCCCACAGGAACATAAACCCGGGGCGGGGGGGGGCAGAGGAGGAGAAGAAGGACCATGCCAGGCCAAAGAAGGTCCTTTGCCAGCGCTCCAGAGGGAGCTGTGCAACCCAGCCACCACAGAGCACCCGACCATGGCGGGGCAGGGAGGGTGCTGCCCTTGGGGGGACCCCCCAGGTAAGAAGCTCAGAGCCATTCATGTCCCACAGGGTGGCCCCTATCTCCACCTACTGCAAGACCCCTCGGATCCTAAAGGAGAGAAGGACCGAGTCAGCACTGCAGCTCCGTGTAGAGCCTGCGGCCAGCTCCAAGCTGGAGCGGCTTGCTGACACAGCCCTACCGACTGCTGAGTCACCGAACAAGATGCTGCTCCTCGGAGAGGGCCCAACAGCCTCAGTAGAGCCAAGAAGGAACAGGGGAGTGGACCTGGCACTGTTCACGGTGCTGGATAACACCTCGGTACTACAATATTGAAGACAGTCCTGATGCAGTGCATGGGCCCAGCAGACCCCAGTGCACATGTTGATACCTTGTGGGTGAGGGTCTCTGACCCACCACAGGGTGTGGCGTCTGCGCCAAAACACTGCTCCATCCCTACCCAGGCCGTGACTGGTGCTGCATGCTGCAGCACCTTCCCCATCAGCCTTATCCCAGTAAACCATCTCACTAAGTTCACACCTGAACTCAGCTCACTTGCACAGCAAGGCAGCATGTTCCCCAGAGGTGCAACGGACATCCCTGCAAACAGCGTTACTTAATAAATTCTTTGTTTTTAATATTTTGACTCCAAACTTTAAACAGTCTTCTTATGACCCCACCTCATAAAATCCATAGGTAAAAATTTTCAAATCCGTGCTGAAACACCATTCTGTGCCACAGGTGTGAAAACATGTTTTGGACAGGATATGAAAAATGACAGCTGTACTGTTCATGAGGTGGTGTGAAAAAATGGGTACATTAAAAATCTGGAGTCAAAATATTGTAAATTACCAAAGTTATGCACCTGTGTAGAAAAATTTAAATGCATGCTCATAACTTGGCCATTTTTATGAATTTTTTGACCAAATTTTCATTATGGGCTTTTTGGGACCCCACCTCATGAACACTGGCACTGTCATTTTGTTAACTGGTATCAAAAGGTGATTTCATGCAGTGACCGTGAAATCACCTTCCGGGCCCGATTAATGAAATGAGAGCGACAGTGTCCATGAGGTGGGGTCCCAGAAAGGCCATGCTGAACATCTGGTGAAAAAATACTTAAAAATGGCAAAGATATCAACATAAGTTGAAAACGCCACTGAAATACATTACATGGCATTTACCTTTATTCCTCAGTTCGTGGTTCAGTTTTAAAGAGTGCAGATGTGTCCTGGTCCACAAAAGATAACATCGGCTAACCTCTGGAGGTAAGTATAGGGTAAGGGCTGGGGGGTGTGTGTGTGGGTAGTGGGTGCTCAGTGTGAAGGTCAGGTTGGGGGTAGGGAGAAGGCGGCAACGACGAAGGACCGGTTTCTTTCAAGTTAAAAAGCTGAGCGTCACAATACAGTTTTTTCTTTTCAGGGTAAAAAGGATTAACAGTACTTTGGGACACTAGGGGTGGGCTCTCCAGTGTCCCACACTGCTGGGGGGGGTGTAAATGCTGACATGAGAAGGCCCCCCCAATGTCAGCAGTGGTAATAAATCAAGGGGCTGCAAGGGGGGAAGCATCCAACACTGGGGGTGGGCATCCCGGTGTCGGATAAGGATACAGAAATACAGTAATAAATAAATAAATGCATAAATACACTATCACCAGGGATTGGGGCTCCTGGTGTGCAGATAAGAGTCTCATTAAGGTACAGTCAGTTTGGCAAGGCTACAATGATAGTAGTCCTGTCCCTGCCCTATGAACCACTACAGCAGCAGCCTGCACTATACGACACAGCTGTCCTTAAGAAATGACAGCTGTGTCGTATAGTACAAGTACTATATGACACAGCTGTCATTTATTAGACAGCTGTGTCGTATAGTGCAAGTACTATACGGCACAGCTGTCATTTATTAAAGTCAACTGTGTCATGTCTTGACCTCTGGAGGTAAGTATAGGGGGTAAGGTGGTGGGTGCTCAGTGGGAGAGTCGAATTGGGGGAAGGGAGACGGTGTCAATGACAAGGGACTGTTTTCTTTTTCAGATTAAAAACAAAAAAGACATCGCAGGACAGTTTTTTCTTTTCAGGGAACTTTGTGAGGAATAACACAATTTCATGACACTGGGGGATTGGGCCCCTCCCCCCCGACGTCGACTGTGTTAATAAAGCAAGAGGCTGCATAGGGGGGAAGCATCCGACACAGGGGGTGGGCATCCTGGTGTCGGATAAGAATAAGAAATTACAATAATTAATAAATAAATAAATACATAAATACACTGCCACTGAGGACTGGGGACCCTAGTGTGCAGATGAAGGTTTAATTAAGGCACAGTCAGGCTGGTAGGGCTACAATGACAGTAGCCCCATCCCTGACCTACGAGTTGCGACAGCAACAGGGCTTGCACTATACGACACAGCTGTCATTTATTAAAGACAGCTGTGTTGTATAGTGCAAACTGCTGCTTTCGCAAAAACTTCAGTTATGAATGAAATATTGATTTTTTGAACTTCGCATGCTCAGAAAGAAAAAATTACTCACCATAGTAATGTTGTTTCTTCTAATGGAGCCTTGCTGTATTCTGACTATATGCAGTTAGCCCCAGCACTTGAACTGCTCCGGGGAGTAAAGGGTTAACTCCATGCAAAGGCATAGAATGTTGAGCTCGAGCTCAGTTTTCAACCCTCTGTCTGTGGTACTCTGAAGTGTAATCGTCAAATTCTTACCAGCACTAAACTAACTCAAAGGTAGAAACTGTTTCTAAGGTTCTGTGCCAAATGGCAAAACAAGTTTCTTAGGGGCAGAAGACTCAAGTCGAGAACACCCAAAAAGAACACAGAAGGTAGTGATTTACCCAAACACTTAATAATAAAAACTAAAAGAAACCCCCTAAGAGATGGAGGCATGTCCAGTACATCGCTGGGGTGCAGCACTGTGCCTGCCCCACCACATCCCAAAACTACTAGGTTCCAGGAGGGGAGGGAGGGAGGGAGGTCAGAATACAGCAAGACTCCATTAGAAGAAACATTATTAGGGTAAGTAATGTTTTCTTCAAACAACATGAAGTCTTGCTGTATTCTTACTATATGGAGACTCCCAAGCAGTACCCCCTTGGAGGAGGGAGTCACAGAACCTATTTTGGGAACAGTCTCTGCAGCACAGCCATGCCAAACCTAGCATCACTTCGTGACTGAATGTCCAGCAAGTAATGACTGGTAAAAGCGTGAACAGATTTCCAGGTAGCTGCTTTGCATATGTCCACTAAAGGTATGTCTCTAGCTGCTGGGACCGAAGCAGCTGTACCTCTGGTAGAATGAGCCCTCAGGCCTGAGGGAGGTTCCTTCTCAAGCTTTGAATAGCAGAACTGAATACAGGAGACAATCCATCTGGCAACTGACCTCTTGGTAGCAGGTTTGCCCTTTCCCACTTCTCCATAAGTGAGAAACAACTGAGAACAGAGCTTCCTATGGGCCTTAGTATGCTCAATATAGTAACTAAGAGCCTTTTTAACATCAAGACTGTGTAACCTTCTCTCCCCAGAGGAAGAATGATCAGTGAAAAACACAGGTAATGACACAGACTGGTTCAGATGAAAGTCTGACACCACCTCGGGAAGAAACTTTCTATTGGTACGGAGGACCACCTTATCCCTATGAAAGGAAATGAAATTAGGTTCCACTGATAAAGCCTGTAATTCACTGATTCTCCAGGCAGAGGTAATGGCACCAGGAACACAGTTTTCCAAGTCAAGTATTTCTGCTCAGCTGAGGACAGAGGCTGAAAAGAGGGCTGCATAAGCTGTGCGATACAGATGTTCAGATCCCAAGAAGAGGTAGGCTTCCTAAAAGGAGGATTGACATGAACCAAACCTTTGAAAAAGTTTTGAAAACTGGATGAGAAGCTAGGGAACAGCCCTTACCAGCAGAAAGGAAGGCAGACACAGCTGCCAAATGTACCTTGAGAGTAGTAGGCCAGAGTCCTAAACTGTTAAGATGCACCAGATAGTCCAAAACAATGGCAATATCAGCCAGCTCAGGCTTGACATGCTTTTGGGAACACCAAAAACCAAATATTTTCCATTTGGAGTTGTAAGTCTTTCTAGTAGCAGGTTTCCTGCTAACCTTTAGAATATCCAAGACTGATTGGGAAAGGTGCAAGCTTGCATATTCTAGCTCTTCCAAGAGCCAAGGTTGGGATACAGAATCCTCCCCTGGGAAGAGGTGAGGTGATTGTGTTGTCTGGGAAGACACAATGGCAGTGTTACTGACAGTGACAACAGTAGAGGATACCAAGACTGTCTGGCCCAATCTGGAGCCACCAGAATCACATTGCAAGGTTGAGACCTGATTTTGATCAGGACCCTGAATATCAGAGGAAAAGGAGGAAATGCATACAGAAACCTGCTTGTCCAATTCAGTAGAAGAACATCCTGAGGGTCAGGGCCCAGAAGAGGTGGTCTGCAACAATAAAGAGGAAGTTGATGATTGTCCGGGGATGCAAAGAGATCTATCTCTAGAGTGCCCCATCTCTTGAAGATGGCTCGAAGAACTGGAGGGTTCAGGGACCATTCGTGGTGGCCTTGGGAAATTCTGCTGAGAGCATCTGCTAGAATGTTGTCCTTCCCTGGGAGATGCACAGCCAGCAGGGAAGCCTGAAGGGAATATGCTAGAGACCATACCTTCATGGCTTCTGTGCACAAGGCCGAGGACCAAGTGCCTCCCTATTTGTTGATGTATCACATAGTTGTGGTATTTTCTGTCCTGATCTGCACCACTTTCCCTTAAACAACAGTTGAGAATGTCTGAAGTGCCAGAAAGACAGCTGTCAATTCCAGAAGATTTATGTGCAGGAGGGACTCCTGGTGAGACCAAGTTCCCTGAGCTGTAAGAAGATCCAGGTGGGCTCCCCACCCCAGTAGGGAGGCATCTGTGGTGAGAATCACAGAAGGGGCCTGACTGATAAAGGGGACACCCTGTCAAAGATTGTCTTCCTCCAGCCACCACTGGAGGGCCTGGACTAGAGTTTGAGAGACTGGAACCAGTTTGGAGAGAGGGTCTTTTTTCTGAGACCAGTAAGATCTGAGATGATACTGTATATCTCTCATCTGAAACCTTGCTTCCTGAACCACTGCTGTGGAAGCTGCCATGTGGCCCAGCAGCTGTAGAAAGTGTCTGGCTGGATGAGACACTAGAGGACAAAAAAGAGGAAGCCAGAGTGACCAGTGACTGAACCCTTGAGAGAGGGAGAAAAGCCCTTGCCTGAATATTATCTGTTTCCACCCCTATGAAGGTGAGAAGTTGGGCTGGTTCCAGAACAGACTTCTCTAGATTTAGAATGAAGCCCAAGGATTCTAGAAGTCTTTGAATGACCTCTAAGGCTGACTTGACTTGGTCTGAGGACTTGCCCACTAGGAGCCAATCGTCCAGGTATGGGAACAGAAGGATGCCCTGTCTCCTGAGGAATGCCACCACTACTGCAAGACACTTGATGAACACCCTTGGAGCAGATGTTAGGCCGAAAGGCATAGTCTCTGAATTGATAATGGCCTGAGGACAACTCGAACCTGTGGTACTTTCTGTGGGAATGTCTGATAGGAATGTGGAAGTAGGCATCTTTGAGATCCAGGGAAGCTAGCCAGTCTCCTGGTCTCAGAAAGGGAAGAATTACTCCCAGAGTCACCATTTTGAATTTTGTTTTTGTCAAATGTTTGTTCAGGTACCTTAAATCTGAGATGGGTCGCCACTCCTCTGTCTTTTTTTGGGTAAGGAAGTATCTGGAATACAGTCCTTTTCCTCTGTGACAAAGAGGTACCTTCTCTACTGCTTGCAGAAGCAGAAGAGAGGAGACTTCTGCCTCTAAGGCCTTTGTCTCCAAGGGAGAGGGAGGACTGAAGGCCCTTGTTCTCATTCTTGGGAACCTTTTGAAACTGAGAGCAAGTCCCCAGCTCACTACTTCCAGGACCCATTTGTCTGAAGTAACAGACTCCCAGGCCTGGGAGTAGTGAGCCAGCCTGCCCCCTACTGGGATTGGGGAGGTGACCCTGACTGACACCTCAGGGTATCTGCTTGGCAGGGGGCTTAGACTGAGTGGATGGTGGGGTCCTAGTCACCCCCTGTCTACCTCTTCCCCTAAAGAACCCCCTCTGCTGAAAAGAAGAGGAGGAGGCCTGAGCTTGGTAAAAAGGTCTGTGAAAAGGCCTGCCCCTACCCCTAAACTGCTGCCTCTGAGGAGTGGTCTGTTTTTCTTTGGCTGCAGCACTCCTATAGGTGGTCCTGTATTCATCCATCTTTTTCATACACTTCTCTGTTTGATCCTCAAAGAGAGAATTACCAGCCACAGGAAAATCCATGGCCTTAGCCTGGGTATCCTGTGAGAGGTTGGTACATCTAAGCCAAGAAAATCTCCTCATGGAGCTAGATGTAGCTATGACCCTGGAATGAACATCATTGGAATCTACAGCAGCGTGTAATTGCACTTTAGATGCCTCAATACCATTTGCAGCCACCTGCTCCAGCTCCTTGGCTAGCTGGGGGGGGGGGAGGCATTCCTAGCCAGTTCCAGAACTGTATCCCACATAGATTTCTGGTACCTAGCTGTATATGCCATGTACTTAGATTGTCTGAGTCACAAAGAGAATGCCAAGTACTGTTTTTTTGCCATGGCATCCACTTTCCTGGAATCCTTGTCTGGGGGTGAGATGCCAGGGGAATATAAGCCTTGTCACAGGCTGCAGCTTGTACTACCCCAACATGGCTGCTGTGATTAGTAAGGAATTCCGTCCCCGGACCTGACAAAGTATACCTCCTGTTCATTCTTTTTTCCACAGGAGGAATGAATGTAGGAAACTGTAAATTTTTTTGTGTCTGCTTCCCCAAGGATTTGTGTAAGGGGATAGACACCCTTTTTGGCTCTAGTACATCCATCATTTCCAAGTAGTCAGGTTTTTCCTGATCCTGTTCAGCCTCTTCCAAAGGAAGCTGAAGAGTCTCAGCCACTTTCTTGTAAAACAAGAAATGGGAAGGGGACTCAGAAAGCCTGGGAGGAGAAACCTGAGAAGGTCTGTCTGGGGAGATGTCAAGCTCTACCGGCCCATCTAGGCCCTCATCCTCTTCTTCATAATCTTCATCCTCCTCCTAATCGCCCTCATATGATGCTTCAGGTTCTATGTCTGAAGCAGCTATTTCCGACCGAACCAACCGGCTTTGGACCGATACCGGTTCGGTCGGAACCAGGCAAAGCGACTGAACTATGGATAGCTTTCGCTATTTCCTCAGCGGTCAGACCATGGGAAGTCGGATCCGAACCGGCTGACTTTCTTTTTCTCTTAGCTGGAACCGATTCCACAGAATCGCCTCTCCGTTGGCCCGAGGAGGTATTGCCCAGGTCAGTGGGCACCTCCTCAGGTTCAGTCACAACCAAACCGGGCTGGCCATCCGGGTCAGCGGACTTCTTGGCCTCTCTCTCCCTTAGCCTACTCAAACATTTTTCCAGAGAGGCTTTGGGAAAGTTCTTGCAGATCTGGCAGTCTTCTTTGAGGTGGTCAAACCCCAGACAGTACACACATACGAGGTGAGGGTCGGCCTTAGCAAAGGCCTCCTTACACTCGGTACAGTGCTGAAACCCAGTGAGTCCAGTTTTCTTTTTGGGTTTCTCAGACATGCCTTCATTATCAAAAGTCACCCTATACAGCGGTTAAGCTAGGCGACTACCAACTTATCGGTTCTAACCGTGTCACGGGTCGGTTAAAAAAAATCCTACAATACCGGATTTTTTTAGGAACCAATAAGTACCGGAAAAAACACACACAAGTATTGCAATACAACAAATCAAAATAGGTTTCGGTTCTGAACCGGACTGACCGGCAAAGAACCGAAGATAAAACAATTTCTTAACAAAAAACACTAAAATAACCACTACCTACTAATACCACTTACTGGTACCAAGACAGAGGCAAGAATACTGAAATACTGAAGCAACGGTTTGAAAAAAAAAAGACCGATTCGAACTAAAACTGAACCGAAGCGCAGGAGGGATCTCCGGAGCGACTTCACAGTTAGGTGGAGTAAGAAATCTGATGGTTACACTTCAGAGTACCACAGACAGAGGTTTGAAAACCAAGCTTGAGCTCAACATTCTATGCCTTTGCATAGAGTTAACCCTTTACTTTCCGGAACAGTTCAAGTGCGGGGGCTAACTGCATATAGTCAGAATACAGCAAGACTTCATGTTGTTTGAATGGAACATTTTTATTAAATATTTTAAAAACTTCTTAGCGGAACCTAAAAATCGCAAAAGCACACATCTTGGACTAACCTCTATCAAACCTGAAAGTTGCAGGTTTCAAAGCCTCCAATTTTTTTAGTTATCGGGTGGCAAAAAAGTCATAAAATACTTCAAAAATGGAGACTTTTGCTGTTTTTTTGCACCTCTGTAACTTAGTCTGCCCTGAACCAATCTAAATGAAATTTACAGGATCAAGAGTTTCTGGCACAGAGACTGTGCTTTCCAAATTTCATGTAAATTGGTTGAAAGGGGGCAACGTTATTAAGGTGCACAAATTTGAGTTTAACACGAAGTGCTTACTTCAATTTATTATGTTGTAGTACTACCGTCTGTATAATGTTGTAATACTATGGTGCTTAATTGTATACATTTCAAAATATCCTCTTACATTGTTTTTTTATATGTAGTAAAGTAATATCTGATACAAAAGGCAGGACATTCTTAGCAAAAAACTTTGTTAATGCTTACATTAGGGTTGCATGGCACAAAACGCATAAAGCAGGGAAATGTAAAAGAAATTATTAGGGACCATGACACATATGACATATGCTAACTGTTTCATGGTATCTTTGGGGTGACCCTCAACCCTAATCCCCCACCCCAACACACACACCCCCAACACAACCACTCCACCAACCGGAACCCCTACCCTTGTGACCTAAGAAAAAATTACTCACAGTAGTAATCTTCTTTCTTCCAAAGTGTCCTTTAGCATCAGTAACTATTGCAGTTAGCTGGCTAGCTAGCACTGCCCCGGAGGTGAAATCTACGGTAATGAGTTTTATGAATGGGCCAATCAGATTGACGCTAGAGAATGTGCTGAGCAGTGAGAGGGAAGGAGGCTTCATATTTTTTTAGAAGACATAATGGGCAGATGCCCCACTGGAAAGAACCAACAGGATTTAAAAAACACATATAATAGCCAGAACCAGAACCATAAAAACTTTGCTCAAAATGCAATCCAAAGTTTAATGCACTGAGTAATTTAAAGTTCAATGTCCTGCGCAGCCAGTATAGTGTTATGCTTGTGGTTTTGGATGTTCGCACTCTCTATTCCAGAGGAATTACCACCCTGTAGGGGTACGAAAGGCAAGAAACCCTCAGAGAGGGTTCCACCCCAAGAGGTGCCACGGGACAATTCCCGTGGCTAAAGGCACCTTAGGAATCCCCCAAGGAGAGAAGTACTGCCGCTGGAGGAGGAGGGGAGGATGGAGGGACAAAGAAAAAGTGTTTCACAATAAGGCTGAGAGGAACTGCTTATATAGCTCAGGAAGTGGGAGTGGCTGGCTGCTTGTTCATTGAACTACAGGCCCAGCCTTCCAATTCAATATCCTGTGCAGCCAGTATAGTGTTATGCTTGTGCAACTGTGTTAGTTTGGTTTTGGCTGTTCGCACTCTCTATCCCAGAGGAATTACCACCCTGTAGGAGTACAAAAGACAAGGAACCCACAGTGAGGTTTCCACCACTAGTGGTGCCACGGGATGATTCCCATGGCTAAAAGCACCTTAGGAATCCCCAAAAGAAATGTAGTACAATCATATGCCAACGAATTAGGTGAAACAAAGCTTATGAGCAAGCAGGAACTGTGACATAGGAGCAGTAACTGTAACATATTAGTAGAGAAGCATAGACAATTTGATAACGTAATGAGATGCTCAATTTGATAATGTAATGAAATGCCCAGGTTTGCGTAGCATGATACTGATGGTTTGCGTTGAGAATGAGGGGTCCTCTAAGGAGAGGGGGAATGGCAGGATATCCTCCGCCTCCATCCAACAATGGAACCTACCTAAAGAAACTAGGGGACACTGCTATGCTAACTAACTGTTATGAACTGAGGCAATGGAGAAGAGAAAAAAAACCCTATGAGGAGGAAATCTTGGGGGATCCAAGGCCTAGGTCACCTTCCCTCCAGGCTTGGGATAGTTTATTTAGTGATGGCTCAGCAGCTGCAATTTGGAAACCCCAATTAAAGGGAGGTGGAAAATATTCCAATTTGGAGGAAGGCTCTCACTCAGACCCTCTAGCGGGAACACCATGGAAGGTTGTGAGAAAACTCTGCAACATGATAGGCAACCAAGGCGGGAGGAGGACAGCAACGACTGCTGAGGCACTCACCTGGCCTACTTGCCCTGAACTCAAATCAGGTAAACCAGAGGCAGTCGTAGGGAGAATGCGGTGAAGATGCCTTGCTAGGGAAACCACTAAAGTCAATGACTAACCATTATAGTAGAACACTAGAGCCAAAGGAGGTAACTTTTTCCACCCTTCTTTTTTTTTGACTTTTAATTTTTATTCCTCTCATACCCCGGGCATCCTTCAGGAGTGCCCACATGGAACTCCTCCTCTACTCCCAACCTGAACCCCCTGCAACTCCCCGACTGCCTCCTCCAATCAACCCCAGGCAGACCCGACCCCCGGTACCATCTCCGGGGCTGATTCCACTCTCCCTTCAGCGGCGGCTCCTAAGTATGAGGGGCCTACCTGAACATCATCAGGACCTCCGGAAGCAGTTCATGGGCATGTCTGGGCCGGTATTTGGGATGTGGGAGGGTCCACTGGGGCCACCGTCGTCTCACTGGCGCATAGGAGGTGTTTTTTGCCTTTTGTTTCCTCCCTTGAGCACGGCTATGCAGCTGGCAATGGCATGCAGCTCCGCCCCTCCCTGGCATGCGCCCACGCTGCTCAGTTGGCGAACCCCTAGCTGCCGCCAGAGGTCGCCTCCATGAGCGAGTGTATCCCACCCCTCCCCTGGGAAGAGAGAGCCTTCCTCCCTGCCGACCCCCGGCGACTTGGCCTGCTCCCCAACCCGGGTCGCCAGCGCAGTGTTGTGGCGCCCAGCACCTCAACCCTCAGTGCCACCGGGCCGACTTTTCCACCCTTCTTGCTAGTCTTAAATTTACATCAGGAGCTGCTGTCGTGTAACAGGCAGCTAAAGCCAAGCCCGGGGTGAGGACATTCCCAGCTATGGGCCAGGTGAGAAGGATCCCGCCCCAAGTTGGACACGCTCACAATGCGGACTAAATGCAGAGCGAGACCATTGGCTGCAGGAACCCTGCACCAGAATAGAATGTCTGGTGTGCCCCAGAATTAGATTGAGAGTTGAGAAGCTGGTGGGCTGATTAAGCACTAGTGTGCCGAGATTGTAATGAGCGGTGAGTGCTGAGACCTTGCAAGGTCGAATGCAGAACTGAGTGCAGCCGAATCCCAGAGGCTGAAGCCAAAGGGATGGCAATAGGCGTGAAGCAATGATTTGCGTAAGCAAGCATGGACCTGTACGCAGGTCAGTAAACAGAGTAGTAATAAGTGGACCTGCATGTAGGTCTGCATAACGTGGTAGCAATGAAACAGCACCGAATAGTGGGTCAAGTCAGCCAGGCATGTAAAAGCAAAATCAAGGTGACAAATAATCTGAGGATTTTTGGCAGCAAAGGCAGATGCAAAACAGAAATATTTAGCCATATGGGGCCACGACTCCCCAAACACTTCCCTGTCTCCACCGTAGGACAAACAAGAAAGTGATTGAAGGGCCGAGAACCACAAGCAGATATTAAAGCTAGTTTAACAACCTCAGTAGGAACTTTAGCTGACCTCAGAGTATAACAGGGTGTATAAACATAAAATCAGCATCTGTATTGAGTACACAGAGATGTAAACTGCAATAAACATAAAATAAAGGTGGCACAATGCTCTAAAGCAGCTGTCACTAGGCAGTGCAATGAATTGCAGCAATGAGGTAAGAGAATGAATTAAGAGCACATGATTGAGCTACATAGCTAGGGGTCAGAGTGAGTCGTAGCTATGCATTGTGTGACGCTATGCACTGTACACTGTGCACTGCTGTGTGCTGTATGCTGCTGTGTGCTGTACACTGTGCACTGCTGTGATTACATTAAGGTACAGCATCATTAAACTAAGGTACAGCATCATCAGTAGCCCCAGCTGACTTCAGAGGATAATAGGTGTAGAAACAGAGAAGCAACATCTGCATGAGTATACTGATTTGTAAAACTGCAATAAACATAAAATAAGGAGGTACGAAGTTCTGAAGGCAGCTGACACCAGGCATTGCAATGAAACTGCTGCAATGAGGTATGTAGAGTGAGTTGAGAGCATGGTTGAGCTGCATAGCTAAGGCTCAGAGTAAGCCTGAGTCAGGTGAAAACAATTGAGTACGCAACATGGAAGCAGCCATGGTTGAGCTGAAACACACAGATAATGGCTGAAGTTGCACTGCAAGTAAATTGAGAGCTGTGAGTAACTGAAAGAAATAGTATGAGCTCTGGAGTAGCAGTATGCTAGGAGTCTTAGAAACAAACTCCAAAGACAAAAGCAAAACAAAGAAACATGAAAATAGAAAACAAGGCCTAAAACAAAAAACAAGGAGAAAAACAGAAAGAAGCATGCTGCCAGAGGCAAATACAAACCAGCAGCAGGGGAACAAACGCAGAGTCCAGCAGAGACAAACAGGAGCAGCCAGCGGGGGGCCAGCTAGCTGCAGAGGACAAACAGACAAAGACTCCGGCCAGCAAAGAAAAACAGTTTCACAATGAGGCTGAGAGGAACTGCTTATATAGCTCAGAAAGTTGGAGTGGCTGGCTGCTTGTTTATTGAACTACAGGCCCAGCCTTCCAACAAAAGTCAGAGCCTTCTTCCGAAGGTTATCTGGGAAGGAAGAGTGGGAGCTTACTGATGGTAAAGGACACATTGGAAGAAAGAAGATTACTATGGTGAGTAATTTTTCCTTCTTACCCCAGAGGTCCTTTAGCATCAGTGACTATTGCAGACTACAAAGCAGTACCGTTGGGAGGCGGGTAGAGAACCTATTTAGGAAAAAGACTCTGCAGTACCGCCTTGGCAAACTTGACATCAGATCGAGACTACACATTTAAGCAGCAATGCTTAGTGAAAGTGTGCACGGTCTTCCAAGTTGCTGATTTGCAGACTTCCAGAAGGGGAATGTCTCTAGCAGCTGCCACAGAGGCAACAGTGCCCCTAGTAGAGTGGGCTCTGAGGCCCTCAAGGGGCTGCTTACCAGCCTTGTCATAGCAGAACTAAATGCAGGAAACTGTCCAGCGAGAGATAGTTCTCTTAGTGGCTGGCCTTCCTCTACCTACCTCCCCACAGGTGAGGAACAGCTGTGTGGTTAAGCCCCTGAACTGCTTGGTGTGCTCCAAGTAGTAGAGCAGGGCCCTTTGACATCCAGACTGTGGAGCTTCTGCTCCCAAGGAGGGGATTTCTCCATAAAGAACACAGGCAAAGTGATGGATTGATTGAGGCGGTACTCAGAGAGCACTTTAGACAAGAATTTCCTGTTTGCCCTGAGCTCAATCTTGTCCCTGTGGGGAATAAAGTAGTTGGGCTTAGTGCAGAGGGGCCTGTAACTCTAAGATCCTTCTAGCAGAGGTAACAGCCACTAAAGACATGGTTTTCCGTCACACAGCTACAGCCATAGGTTCAAAGGGTGGCTCCATAAGCTTGGCAATACAGAGATTCAAGCTCCAAGGAGGGTCAGGCTCCCTAATTGGAGGCTGGACATGGAGGAGATCTCTGAAAAACTGCTTAAAGACCGGTTCTGAAAATACAGATTTGGTTTTCCCAACACAGCGATAAGCTGAAACAGAGGCCAGATGAAGATTCAAAGAAGAAGGCTTCAAACCTGAGTCTTGTAGGTGTACCAAGTAAGATAAAATTACTCACCTTAGTAATGTTGTTTCTTCTAATGGAGTCTTGCTATATTATGACAATTGCAGTGAGTCCCCATCTTCGAACTGCCCCGGAGGTGAAATAGTTAACTTTCCATGCAAGCATGGAACTCTGAGCGGGAGCTCGGTTAGAAGGCTCTGTCTGCTGATCTTCAAACATAAACTGTCAGATCTTTACGAGCTAAAACTCACTAAGGCTCTGTGTGGAAGCTGTAAACCTACACTAGCCGACTGGCTACTAACATAAACACACACTTCTTGGTCTCCAACAAAGACTCAAGTCATGAGACCCAAAAGAAATGAAAAGTACACACCAATTCACCCCAAAGGAAGGGTGAAACAACAAAGTGGCATAAAAAAAGTGCCAACACTGTAATGCCCACCCACATCCCAAAACAGAGGTTCTGAGAGGGGCAGGCAGGGAGGGAGGTCATAATATAGCAAGACTCCATTAGAAGAAACAACATTACTAAGGTGAGTAATTTTTTCTTCAAACAACATGAAGTCTTGCTATATTATGACAATTGCAGACTACACAGCAGTACCCCCATGGAGGAGGGAGAGAACCTACTTAGGGAATAGGCTCTGAAGGACAGCTGTGCCAAACGGAGCATCACTCCGAGCCTGGATGTCCAGGGAGTAATGCTTGGTAAAAGTGTGAACTGTTAGGGAAGCCAGAGAAGCAGCTGTACCTCTGGTAGAGTGAGCCCTCAGGCCTGAGGGAGGAACCTTACCCAGTTTTTCGTAACAGAATTGGATACACGAGACAATCCACCTGGCAATGGATCTTTTAGTGGCAGGCTTCCCTTTACCAACCTCACCATAAGTGAGGAACAGTTGGAGGGAGTCAAACCTGTGACCCTTGGGACGCCTATGTAGTAACTAAGGCTCTCTTCACATCTAGGCTGTGCAGCCTCCTCTCACCAGAGGAAGAATGGTCAGTGAAGTACACTGGAAGAGATATAGATTGATTAAGGTGGAAATCTGAAACCACTTTAGGCAGAAACTTTCTATTAGTCTGGAGGACTACCTTATCTCTGTGAAAGGAGATAAAATCCGCCCACTGACAAAAGCTTGTAATTCACTTATGCGCTTGGCAGAGGTGATGGCTACCAGAAACACAGTTTTCCAAGTCAAGTACTTAAGCTCAGCTGAAGACAAAGGCTCAAAGGGAGGTTGCATAAGCTGAGCAATACAAACATTAAGATCCCAGGCAGGGGCAGGATCCCTGAATGGAGGGTTGGTGAAGCAATCCCTTAAAAACTTGGAAAATACAGGGTGAGTTGAAAAGAAGAGGATTTACCAGTCGAAATAAAAGCAGACACAGCTGCCAAATGCACTTTCAGTGTAGCTGGTCTCAGCCCCAAAGTGTTCAGATGGACCAAATAATCCAGGACTGTGGGTAACTCAGCAGAGTCTGGGGAAATATGCTTTTCTGAGCACCATATGGAAAACCTTTTCCATTTGGAGTTGTAAGTAGCCCTGGTGGAAGGCTTCCTAGAAGCCTTCAATATATCCATTATGCCTTGTGAGAGGTGTAAGTCAGCAAACTCTAACTCTTCAAGAACCAAGCCTTGAGATTGAGAGATTTGAGATTCGGGTACCAAACCCTTCCCTGGGCACAGGTTAATAGATTGTGATTCCTGGGAAGGCACAGGGGAGGATGGACTGCTAAGGACAGTAGGAGTGGATACCAGGGTTGTCTGGCCCAATCCTGGGCAATCAGAATGACCGTGCAGGATTGGGATCTGATTTTGACTAGCACTTTGAACAGGAGAGGAAAGGGAGGGAAGGCATAGAGAAACTTCCCTTCCCAACTGAGGACTAAGGCATCCAGAGGGACTGAGCCCAACACTGGGGGCCTGCAGCAAAAGAGGGGAAGTTGGTGATTGTCTGGGGCTGCAAAAAGATCTATCTGCGGGGTGCCCCATCTGGCAAATACCACTCCCAGAACCAGAGGATCCAGGGACCACTCGTGATGGCCCTGAGAAATTCTGCTGAGAGCATCTGCCAGGACATTGTCCTTGCCTGGGAGGTGAACTGCCGTAAGGGAGGTGTTCAGGGAGTAAGCCAGAGACCACAACTTCATGGCTTCGGTGCACAAGGCCGTAGACCGAGTGCCCCCTTGCTTGTTGATGTACCACATTGTAGTGGTGTTGTCTGTTCTGACCTGTACAATTTTGTTCTGAATAGATTTGGAGAAAGCTTGAAGTGCTAGAAAAACTGCTCTGAGCTCCAATAGGTTGATGTGGAACAGAGTTTCTTGGGGGGACCACAGTCCCTGGGCAGTGAGGTCACCCATGTGAGCTCCCCACCCCAAGAGGGATGCATCCATAGTAAGGATTAAGGAGTGAGACTGAGTGACAAAAGGAACTCTTTGTCTCAGGTTGCTCTGATCCTGCCACCACTGTAGGGCTTGGATCAGGGTTCGAGTTACTGGGATCAACTTGGTAAGAGGATCCTTTCTTTGAGACCAAAAAGCTCTCAAATGGAACTGAATGTCCCTCATCTGAAATCTTGCTCCTTGCACTACTGCTGTGGAAGCAGCCATGTGTCCTAGGAGCTGCAGAAAATGCCTTGCTGGTCGAGAGACCTGCAGGGTGAATGAGGAAGCCAGGGAGACTAGGGTCTTTGCCCTGTCCAGAGGGAGGAAGACCCTGGCTTCCTGTGTGTTCAGTTCTGCACCTATGAAGGTTAGGAGCTGGACAGGCTCTAGAACTGACTTTGAGAGATTCAGAAGGAAACCTAGGGAGGTAAGCAGTTGCTGAGTTACCTGAAGGTGTAAGCTGACCTGTTCTGGGGACCGGCCTACTATGAGCCAATCGTCCAGGTAAGGAAAGATGGCAATTTTTTGCCTTCTTAGGCATGCAACTGCTACTGCCAGGCATTTGGTGAATACCCTTGGAGCAGAGGTGAGGCCAAAGGGCATTGCTCTGAACTGGTAATGGCCTGAGGGCAGCTCGAACCTGAGGTACTTTCGATGGGAGCTTCTGATGAGAATATGGAAGTAGGCATCCTTGAGGTCCAGGGACGCTAGCCAGTCCCCTGGCCTTAGAGAAGGTAAAATAATTACCAGGGTCACCATTTTGAACTTTGGTTTTAAAAGGTGCTTGTTTAAGTATCTGAGATCCAGGATGGGCCGCCATTCTCCTGTCTTTTTTGGGGTAAGGAAGTACCTGGAGTACAAACCTTTGCCCTGGTGTAGGGGTGAAACCCTTTCCACGGCTCTGAGAGCGAGGAGGGTAGAGACCTCTGCCTCTAGGGCAAATGCCTCTGATGGAGATGCAGGTGGAAAAGATCTGGTTCTCATCTTTGGAAATTTTTTGAAGCTGAGAACCAGTCCCTGGCTTACTACTTCCAAGACCCGCTAGTCTGACGTTAGAGACCTCCAGTCCTGGACAAAGTAAGCCAGCCTGCCCCCTACAGGTAGAGAAGAATCGGCCCTGGCTACCCCATCAGGGTGTCTGCTTGGCAGGGGCTTTAGGTTGAGGGGTGGAGGCAGGCCTGCTTGAACCCCATCTGCCTCTCCCTCTAAAGAACCCCCTCTGGGCATAAGCTGAAGAGGAGGCTTGGGATTGGTAAAAAGGCCTATGAAAAGGCCTGCCCCTGCTCTTGGGAAGCTGCTTCTGAGGAGTGACCTGCCTTTCCTTGGCCTGTGCACTCCTATAGGTGGTCCTGTATTCATCCATTTTCTTCATGTAATTCTCTGTTTGCTCCCCAAACAGAGAGTTGCCCACAACAGGAAGATCCATGGCCTTAGACTGGGTATCGTGTGACAGGGTAGTACATCTGAGCCAAGCCATTCTGCGAAGTGCCACAGATGTAGCCATGACTCTTGATGACACATCATTAGAGTCTACTGCAGCATGAAATTGCACCTTAGATGCCTCAATACCATCTCTAGCCACATGTTCCAGCTCTCTGGCCAGCTGGTCAGGGACTTGTTTTGCTAGAGCCAGCACAGAATCCCATCTGGATTTCTGCTATCTAGCAGCATAAGCCACCAAGGATGCTGCCATGTACTGTTTCTTTGCCATAGCATCAATCTTCCTGGAGTCCTTCTCAGGAGGGTGTGAAGCTAGGAGAATATTTGCCTTGTCACAGGCTGCAGCCTGCACTATTCCCACATGGCTGCATTGCTGTGTGAGAAACTCCGTATCAGAGCCTGATAAAGTATACCTCTTGTCCATCCTTTTATCTACAGGAGGTATAGTGTGAGGAGTTTTTAAAACTTTTACTGTCTGCTTCCGAAAAGATTTATGCAGAGGAATAGACAGTCTCTTAGATTCTGGAATAGCCATCATTTCTACATAATCAGGCTCCTCTTGGTCATCAACAGCTTCCTCCACAGGGAGCTGGAGAGTTTCAGCAACCTTCTTATAAAATATAAAATGAGAAGGGGACTCAGAGAGCCTTGGAGGAGAAACCCCTAAGGGTCTGTCTGGAGAGGTGTCCAGTTCAACGGGCACATCCAGGTCTTCAAAACCATATTCACTCTCCTCATACTCCTCTTCCCCCTCCCACGGTTCATAAAATTCCTCAAAATCATAATCTTGAACTGGTGGAACCGGCCGAACTGAGCGCCTCCCTGATGGTGCCGGTTCAGTCGGAACCGGGGAAAGAGACTGGACAATTTGGATTGCTTTAGCTATTTCTTCAGCGGTTGGAGAGAGAACTTTTGGCTCCACACCAGCTGACTTTCTAGTCCTTTTTGCAGGAACCGGCTCCTCAGAGCCAGCTCTTCATTGGCCCGAGGAAGTATCGCCCTGGTCAGAGGGCACTCCCTCTGGTTCGGTTGGAACCGAACTGGGCCGGCCATCCGGGGTCAGCGGACTTTTTGGCCTCCCTTTCCCTGAGTCTACCAACTCTCTTTTCTATGGTGGCAGCAGGGAAATTCTTACAAATCTGGCAGTCTGCATTGAGGTGGTCAAACCCCAGACAATAGACACAGGTGGTGTGAGGGTCAGCCTTAGCAAAGGCTTCCCCACAGACACTACAGTGTTGAAACCCAGTGGGCCCGGTTTTTCTTTTGGGTTTCTCAGACATAATGTCAGCCTAACCAAACTTGCCCGTTTATGGCAATCCGCCAAGCAAGACTCTCTTATCGGTTCCCAACCGTGTCACGGGTCGTGGAAAAAACCGTAATGAAATCCGTTTTTTTTAGAACCGATAAGAACCGGGAACCGCACTCTAAAAAAAGGACTAGCAATTTTAAAAACACAATCTGATCGGTTCAACCGAACCGATAAATGTTTACAAGTTCCACACAGAGAAAACGAATGTAAAACCTATCTATTACTTACATTACCACAGACAGAGCTTGAACCGACCGGTTGCGGTATAATTTCGGTTGAAAACCGATAAAATGATACTTTTAAACCGACAAAATGAACCGAGCAGCAGGAGAAATCTCCGGAGCGACTGTTCAGTGAGGCGGAGTAAAGAATATGACAGTTTATGTTTGAAGATCAGCAGACAGAGCCTTCTAACCGAGCTCGCGCTCAGAGTTCCATGCTTGCATGGAAAGTTAACTATTTCACCTCCGGGGCAGTTCGAAGATGGGGACTCACTGCAATTGTCATAATATAGCAAGACTTCATGTTGTTTGAATCCAAAATGTTGGGAATCGAAGCCTTAAAAGGATTAATGTGCTTCTTCTACACCAAAGGGCAAATCTTTTCCACTTGGCTACATAAGTCTTTTTGTACTAGGCTTTTAGACATCCTCAAGCTCTTTAGCACCTGCTGAAAATCCGGAAATGCTTAACTCCTCAAGAGCCAGGCTTTGAGGTGAAGAGGCTTCAGGTCTGGGTAAGACACACCTGTCTGGGGAAGAGACAAGAGGGAGTGACAGAGGGAGACAAATAGGCTTGCTGCAGGACAGGGACATCAGCAGAGGGTACCATGCCTGCCTCGGCCAATCTGGTGCCACCAGAATCATTGTTGCAGGTTGATTTTTGAGCATTAACAATATTCTGAAAATCAGAGAAAAAACATAAAGGAACTTTCCAGTCCACTCCAGTGCTAAGGCATCTGCTGGAAGAGTTCCTAGTGCTGAGGGCCTGCAAAACAGAGGAAGCTGATGGTTCAGGTGAGAGGCGAACAGATCCACCTCTGTTATGCCCCACTTCCTGAACACTGTGGCTAACACCTGTTTGTTCAGACACCATTCGCTGTATCCCTGGTTGATGCAACTGAGGGCATCCGTCAGGGTGTTGTCTTTTTCTGGGAGATGTATGGCTGACAGAATGACTGCCAAGCAATAGGCTAGGCCCCAAATCCTCATAGCCTCTAGGCATAGGAAGGTGGACCTTGTGCCACCCTGCTTGTTTATGTAAAACATAGCAGTGATGTTGTCTGTTCTGATTTGGACGGTATGTCCCTTTATCTTTAAAGCAAATGCTTAGAGAGCCAGATACATAGCTCTGAGTTTCAACAGATTGATGTGGGCTTGTGATTCTTGTGGAGTCCAGGAGCCACTGACAGAACAGTCATCCATATGAGTTACCCATTGAAGAAGAGAAGCATCTGTAGTAATGATTCTGGAAGGGAAGAAAACCTGTAAGGAGACACCTACCAAAAGGTTGGCAGTGTCCTTCCACCAGTTCAGAAACCGAAGGAAGGTTTTTGTGACTGGGACTTGTTTGGATGGGGAATTTTTGCTTTGGGACCTGTGAGACCTTAGGTACTGCTGAATGGCCCTCATTCTAAACCTGATTCCTGGGACCACAGCTGTCATGGATGCCAAGTGGCCCAGGAGCTGCAGGAAATATCTGGCTGGCCAGGGCTGGCCCAGGACAAAAAGAGTTTGCCACTGACAGAAAAGTTTGAATCCTTTCCACAGGAAGAAAGGCTCTGCTGTGCAGTGAGCCCAACTGACTGTACTCCTATGAAGGTAAGGAGCTGAGTTGGTACCAAATGGATTTCTTTTGATTTATAATGAATCCCAAGGATTGCAGAGTGTCACTTGTTAAGGAAAGAGCCTCCTCTGGGGGGGGGGGGGATCTTTGCCACTATGAACCAGTCGTCCAGATATGGGTAGACCGATATCCCCTTCTTTCATACATAAGCTGCCACTACAACCAGGCATTTTGTGAATATCCTTAGTGCAGATGTCAGGCCGAAGGGCATGGCTGCAAAAAACAGGTTACTCACCTGTAACAGTAGTTCTAGAAGTGGTATATGTTGTTCATCCACACTATCTGGCATGTCCCTTTCCCTTTAAGAATCGCTGGAAGGTCTTCAAGCTGGCTCCTCCCACCCACCTGGGTGGTATATCCCTCAGCTTGGCCCCATGATGCCAAATCTTAGCCCGCTGGAAGCCAGCTGTGTGCGTCGAAGCCGGGCGGGTCCAACTGGATGAACAACATATACCACTCCTAGAACTACTGTTACAGGTGAGTAACCTGTTTTTTTAGGATCGTGGATATGTTGTTCATCCACACTATTGGGCAGACTCCTAGCAGTTTGGGAGGAGGGAGGCAAGGCGCACACCCCCACTGATACTTACTTGGGGAAAAGAGATTGGAGAACTGAGGCCCCAAAACCAGCATCCCGGAGTGACTCAAGGTTGATGTGGTAATGGGTAATGAAGGTGTTTGCTGACTTCCAGGTAGCAGCCAGACACATTTCCTGGATAGGGATGTCCCTGGAAGCAGCCACCAATGCAGTGGAATAGCGGGTAGAATGAGCTCTTATCCCTCTGGGAGGCTCCATGCCCGCCAACTCATAGCACAGACTTATGCAAGATGTAATCCACCTTGCAACAGTCCGTTTTGCTGCAGGTCTGCCAGAAGTGACTTCAGCGTAGGTGACAAACAGCTGGCGAACCTCTCCCCGAATTTCTGCCGTCCTCTCCTTATAATAAGAGAGAGCTCGTCTCAGGTCCAAGGTATGGAACCTGTATTCGGCCTCCGGCTCCAAGGTGTAATTGGGGTAGAGTTAACATCTGGTTAAGGTGACACTCTGAGACCACCTTCGGAAGGAATTTTGGATGGGGGCACAGGACAACCTTGTCCCTGTGGAAGACCAGATAAGAGGAGTCCATCGAGAGCACCTGGAACTCCCCTGTCCTTCTGGCAGATGTGATAGCCACCAGGAAGGCCGTCTTCCATGACAAGTGTGACAACTCACACTTGTGCATCGGTTCGAATGGCTTGCCCATGAGCTTTGCCAGTACTAGCAGTAGATCCCATGGAGGTGGAGGTTCACACACCAGAGGGTATATGTGATCCAGACCTTTGAAAAAGCATCCGACCACTGTCTCCTGTGCCAACATCGGCTGACCGGCCCACGCCCGGTAAGCAGAGATGGCTGCCAGGTGCACCTAAGGGTCGATGACCGAAGACCCCCTTTGGACAAAGACAAAAGGTAGTTGAGAATGCTAGCCACTGAACAGGACAGAGGGTCCAGGCCCTTGCCCTGACACCAAATGGAAGGCATAACATTTCCTGGTCAATTCCTTTCTGGATGCCTCCACCATGGTGAGGACATCAGCGGAAAGACCCAAAGCCTAGAACTCTAGCTGCTCAGGTACCAGGCTGTGAGGTGCAGGGATTGAAGGTCCGGATGGTGTACCTTCCCCTGATTGAGAGAGATCAGGTCCGGGTGTGCTGAAAGCCGCTCCGGGGGCCTGTTGCTGAGGCTGAGGAGATGTGGATACCAGAACTGGCATGGCCAGTCTGGGGCTACCAGAATCACCTTCACTTTGTCTCTCCATACCTTGAGGTTGAGAGACTCATCGACTGGAGTCGGCGACAATGGGTCGATTGGGTCAATGTTATTTCAGCCTCGTCGACAGACACTTCGGTCAACTGGCTGGATGTCAAAGCTGAGAAGCCAGTGGCCAAAGAGGCAATTTTGACCGAAGTTGAGACTGCTAGTTCCTGGGACCGAGATTTCTCCCGATCCCAAGAATGTCTTCACTGAGACGAAGACAATCCTGGCTCCTTTTCCTGCTTATGGGACCGAGAGGAGTGCATGCCCGCAGGACTCTCTCTCCCTTAGTCGGGAGAGACTAGCACAACTCTCGGAAAGAACCCGAGAAAGTGGAGCCCAGGCTGAGTGGAACCAAGAAGCTCCAAGAGGCAGATTCACCGGCACGAGCCACTTCCTCCTCGAAAGCTTGCATGCGTTCCAATTGCTCGGCGGATCCCGCAGCCGCAGAAACCACCCACTGAGCCTCCTTTGATTTCACCGGAGGGTTCCGTTTTTCTGGCCCTCCCAACTTCAGGCATGCGACACGGTCGTCGAGGATGTCAGGGTGAAATGCAAGACAAAAATCGCACGTCGAGGTGTCATGATGCGACACCCAAGCAATAGCGCTTCTGTGAGTGTGGGGATCAGTCCACGACATCTTCTGGCCGCACGAACACCGGCAAAATCTGGGGGAAGACTTGTCTTCCATAATCGAAGACAAAGAGTCGTGGTCGCTAATGCGAACTAGACAGATTTTCGGAATAACCAAAGGTACAGAGCCAGGGTCTACAAAATGCAGTAGCACGAGGGAGGCAACCTGAATCTTCCAGCGGAAAGGAAGATCTGGCGTCATGGGGCGGAGCCAAGGGATATACCACTTGGGTGGGTGGGAGGATCCAGTTTGAAGACCTTCCAGCGATCCTTAAAGGGAAAGGGACATGCCAAATAGTGTGGATGAACAACATATCCTCGATCCTAGAACTGGTAGTGTCCTGAAGGAAGCTTGAACCTCAAAAACTTCCTGTGGGACAACCTGATGGAGATATGAAAGTATGCATCTTTGAGGTCTAGGGAGCTAGGCTAGCCGGTCTCCCTGCTGCAAAGGCTGAATCACCAGCTTTGGAGTGACCACCTTGAATTTGGGTTTCAGAAGGTGCCTGTTTAGGTATCTGAAGTCTAAAATAGGCTGCCACTCCCCATTTTTCTTTTCAGTCAGGAAGTACCTGGAGTAGAGTCCTTTGTCCCTTTGATGAGTAGGCACTTTCTCTATTACTTTTGCTTCCAAAAGATGCTTTACTTCCATCTCCAACAGAATCCTCTCTGTTGGAGTTAGAGGTTTGGAAAGCTGGGTTCTCTTTAGGGCTGGCATATTTCTGAACTGAAGGGACAGGCCATTTTCCACCACCTCCAGGACTCACCTGTCTGTGGTAATGAGTGTCCAGAACCGGAGGCAGTGGGAGAGCCTGCCCCTACAGGCAAAGGGGAGGCGACTTGGGCTGAGGAGTCAGGGTTTTGCTCAGTGGTAGGGGCAGGGGTAGAGGTATATCTCCCTTGACCCCTCCTGCCTCTTCCTCTGAAGTAACCTCTGAACTGTGAGAGGTCAAACTGAGGGGGAAGGGAGTAACAGGGTCTGGGAAAGTAGCCCCTGCCCCTATTACCCCGTGTTAAGGCTTTTGAGCCACCTGAGGCTTAGTCTTGGTTGTATTGCTCTGATAGGTTGACTTGTACTCATCAAATGTTTTTATACACTGCTCAGTCCTGGAGTCAAAAAGTACATTACTGTTACAGGAAACATCCATGGCTTTGGACTGAGTGTCCTGTGACAGGTTTGTTGTTCTGAGCCAAGCAAAACAGCTCAGGGAAATAGCCTGAGCCATAACCCTTGAGGCTGCATCATTGCTAACATCCGTCAAGTGAAACTGACACTTGTGGTCTCTAAGGCCATCTTAGCCATTTCCACTAAGTCCTTAGCCATAAAATCTGAGCCCCATTTGACTATGGCTACGACTGAGTTCCATAAAGCCTGTTGATATTTAGCTGTGTAAGCCATGTAAGAGGCAAGGTGGAGAAGAAGAGAGGCAGAAGTATATGTTTTCATGACCATAAAATCCAGCCTCAGAGTCTTTTTCAGGGAGCTGGGAAGAAAGGGGGGACCCTAGCCTTGTCACATGCAGCTTTTTGCACCACTCCCTTATGACTGGGGTGAACAAACAGAAATTCTGTGTCAGTTTTAGAAAACTGGTACTTTTATCAGCCCTTTTCTCGACCCCTTGCACAGATGTGGGGGTCTGAAGAATTTTCATTGTGTTCTTCCTGAAAGGTTTGTAAATAGAGAGAACTAACTTTTTAGGAGGGGGAAGACCTTTCATTTCCCTGTAGTCCTGGTCTTCCTCCTTATCCTGGTTGGACTCTTGAGAGGGGAAGTCAAGGGTGTCCACCATGTGTTGCAGAAAGGAGAACAGGGAGGAGCTATCCTCCTGATCAGGAGATGCCCCAAAATTGGGATCATGTGACTAGTCGGGTTCTGGGACCTTGCCCTCCGAAATGTCATCTGCAGCATCGTAGAAATCATCATTGTCATCCCCCTCATCAGTGCCTTCAGCTGAGGGGGCAGTGGGAGGGGGGTATACCTGGGAAAATCAGGGGCACCAAAAAGAGTTCCCATGCCCTGGATAGTCTGGTAAAGGTGCCAGGCTTTTGCCATGTCCTCCACAGAGGGAAGTTCCCCTGGAAAATCTTGAGAGATGCCCTCCTGGGGTTTAATGTTTTTTGATTTATCTTTATGTTTCCCCACTGCAGCCTCACTTTTGGCACCGTCTGGAGGAGAAACTGGATTTTCTTCACAAATATTTTTAGTAGCCACTTCATCAGTGACTTGTTCAGGCTTTCTCTTAGAACCAGGCACTTCATCAGTACCTTTTAAATTTTTTGATTTAGGAACTTCATCAGCTACTTCAGCCTTATTTTTAATAGACACTTCATCAGTGACAGGCTTTGTGTTCTTTGTTTTCAAAGGCACTTCATCAGCACCTGTACCAGGCTTAGACTTTTAAGATGCCTCATCAGCACCTGAATTATTTTCATTTCTTAAAGGCCCCTCATCAGTAGCCCTGAGTCTGTGTTTGGGACCAGGTGAAGACCCTTCTTCTGTCATTTCTCTAAGCCTTTTTTCTCTGTTTCTTAATGTTTTTGAACAGAATTTGGAGCAATGAACACAGTAATGATCTGGACCTAAGCACTTTAAACACAGGTTGTGAGTATCAGCTTTAGCTAAAATTCCATGGCAGCTTAAACAATTTTTAAAACCTATGGGTCCAGTCCTTATCGTTGGGGTTTCTGACATGCCCAATTTACAGAAAACCACTAAATAGGATGTTGAACCATTTAAATACAAGGTTCAACAGTTGGTTCCTTCGCGGAAAAGAACCGCGACTTTTCTTAGGTAAAAAGTATGTAAAACCATCAGTTCCCGCTTGAAAAAGGGAACTGCGATAAAATGAATAATAATACGTAAGGGGAACTGCGGAAACACTAGACGCAAAAACTAAAACTTTTTAAAAATAAAGGAACCGTGGAACTGAGAGACAAATGCGGTTCCCGGGAATTGAGGGGAAGCAAACTCAAAAGTATAGAAAAACAAAAGAAACAGCTACCAGTATCAAGAAAAAGTACAGTTACGTAAGAACTTACCATAACAGCAGATCTTCGAGAAAGGCTCTTGCAGTAGGTAATTACATATAGGACTGATGCCGGCAGGCATCAGGACCCCACGGAAAAATTTCTAGCTAGCAGTCTCTGGCGGAGGACCACCCCCACGTCAGGTGACTGACATCATGCAACATCAGTATAAAGGGGCGATCCCCCACGCCCGCCTTCCAGTTCTTTCCCGCCAAAGGCCAAAAGGCGAGACGAGAGAGAAGCAGACATTTTCCATCCTGGAAAAGGAGCTGAAAAGCTTAGGGGGATGGAGGGCAGGAAGGAATTACCTACTGCAAGAGCCTCTCTCGAAGATCTACTGTTATGGTAAGTTCTTACATAACTGTACTATCTTACTTTGAGAGGGCTCTTGCAGTAGGTAATTACATATAGGACTGAGTCCCAGGCAGTCTGGAACAAGAAGAAGCAAACGGGAGGAGGAAAACTACTCAGGAGTAGACCCTCTGGCTGTGAAGGTCTTTGGAAAGGAGACCTTGCAGAACAGCCAACCCGAAGCCCGCTCTACGGTGAGAGGCAATGTCCAAACTGTAATGTTTCTTAAAGGTATGGACCAAAGTCCAAGTAGCGGCTGCAAAATGTGGGCCGCTGACACATTCTTGAAACAAGCCGCAGAGGCAGTGACCCCTCTGGTGGAGTGGCCTCTGATTTGACCCGGCAGGATCTTGTTTTACTTGTCATAACAGAAAATGATACAATGAGCCAACCATTTAGACAAGCATTGCTTGGAAACAGCATTGCCTTCTCTTTTATGAGCAAAAGAGACAAACAGTTGATCAGTCTTTCTGAGATCCTTTGTAGTGGTGATGTAATATCTCAGAATCCGGTGAACATCCAGAGTAAGTAAGAGGTACTCTGCTGTGTAAAGAAAGCAGGTAACTCTATGGATTGATTCAGCGTAGATTCTGCTACCACCTTGGGGAGAAACTTAGGGTTGGTACACAGAGCCACATGTTTCTTGTGAAAAATCAAATACGGGATTTTACACATCAGGGCCTGGAGCTCGGAAATCCTTCAAGCAGAAGTAATGGCCACTAGGAAGAGAGTCTTCCACGAGAGGAACTTCAGGTCTGCTGAGGCTGCCGGCTCGAAAGGAGGCAGAGTAAGCTTCTCAAGGATAAAATTCAGATCCCAGGGAGGGGCAGGAACCCAGATAGGGGGTCTCAGGTGGAGGATCCCTCTAAGGAAGGTCTTAGAGACCTCCAGCTGAGCAAGCATCCTGTCTGCAAAAGGGACATGGTAGGCTGAGATGGCCGCCATGTGAACCTTCAAAGATGAATGACTGAGACCCAGATCAAAGAGGTGTCACAAGTAATCCAGAAGTCACCCAACAGAGCACGAGAAAGGCTCTAGATCTTTGGAAGTGGCCCAGATAGTGAACCGCTTCCATTTCATGGCATAGGAAGATCTAGTGGATGGTATCCTGGCCTCCACCAGAATCTCGGCCACTCTGGGGGGGGCCCCCCGAGTCGGGCTTGGGCTACGTCTGCAGGAGCTACATGTGCAACTGAAAGGACTTGAGGCCTGGATGGACCAGGGTCCCCTGATCCTGGGTCAGCAAAAGTTATGACAGAGGAAGAGGAAGAGGAGGTTCCTCTGAATACTGTTGCAGAAGAGAGAACCAAACTTGCCTGGGCCAGAAAGGAGCGATCAGTATCATTCAAGCTCCTTCTGAGCTGAGTTTCTATAAGACCCACGGAATCAAGGGGATCGGGGGGGAAGCATAAACGAATCTGCCCTTCCAGTTTAGAGACACAGCGTCTCTCCAAAAAATGCCGCGCCCTGGAGTGAGCGAGCAGAAGTCGGGAAGTTTTGCATTGAGAGGGGATGCGAACAGGTCTACCTATGGTGTTCTCCAACATAGGAAGATATCGTCTGCTACCCTCTGATCCAGTTCCCACTCATGAGCGTGAGCAGACAACTGACTGAGTCGGTCTGCCAATATGTTCTCGACCCCCGGGATGTGAATTGCCGTGAGGTGAAGGTTGTACTGCACTGCTTAATCCCAAACTTGCATTGCCTCCCTGCACAGAGGGTAAGAATGAGTTCCTCCCTGTTTGTTGATTTATCAGACTACACACATGTTGTCCATCTGGACAGCTAGGTGCCCGGGAAGCAGATACAGAAGCAGAGCCTGGAGAGCCTTCAGCACAAGCGGAAGCTTGAGCACATTGATGTGGAGAGATTTCTCAAGCTTGGACCAGGAGCCCTGGGTCCTGTGAGGCCTGAGATGGGCTCCCCAACCCTCTCCTGAGGCGTCCGTAGTCAACGTCTGGGAGGGGGGAGAAAGACAGAAGGGAACTCCCTGGCAAAGGTTCTCGTGAACCATCTACCATTGCAAGTCCTGAGCCATAGGAGTTGAGACCAAAATGAGTTGATCTAGGTTGTCCACCACCTGATCCCACCGAGACCGAAGCGTCCACTGAGAAATTGTCATGTGGAGCCGAGCGCGAGAGACTGTCAGAATCACAGCCGCCATAAGCCTGAAGAGGCGAAGGACCGACCTTGTGCTGACCCACCTGTGACTGGACAGCAGGCTGACCTGAGCCTGAAGTGAGGCTGCCCTGTCCAGTGGCAGGAAGGCCATGCTGGAAGTAATGTCCAGGATCTAGTTGACGGTAATACCCAGGCAGGCAAAAACCTGCAGGGTAAGGGAAAGGAAGCACAGGAGTTCCTTCCTGGATGAGGCCGCCAGGAGCCAATTGTCCAGGTATGGGAAAACCTGCACCCCTTGGGTATGCAGGTAGGCCGCTACCACAGAAAGACATTTGGTGAACACTTTGGGTGCCGAGGAGAGATCAAATTGTAGGGCCTTGAACTGGTAGTGGTCCCCCTGGAACGCAAAGCGTAGGTATTTGCGGTGGGAAGGGCGAATAGGGATACGCAGGTAAGCATCTTGCATATCCAGAGCGCACAGCCACCGTCCCGGCTGAAGAAGGGGCAGAAGGCTCTGCAGGGAGAGCATTCTGAACCTTTGTACTCCACGAACAAGTTCAGGGAGCTGAGGTCGAGAATCGGCCTCACATCTCCTAACTTCTTCGGGACCAGGAAGAAATGGGAATAGTACCCCATCCCCCGAAGGTGGGGAGGGATGGGCTTTATCACCTCCTTCAAGAGAAGAGCGGATATTTCTTCCTGAACTAGAAGATGATGTTCTGGGGAGTAAGACGACATGGGGGGAGGTTTTCGAGGAGGTTTCCGAAGAAACTCTACTGAGTGTCCTTCTGCAATCAGCTGGAGCACCCAAGTGTCAGAAGTGATCCTCTCCCAACCCAGTAGGTGGAGGGAAAACCTCCTACTGGTTCCTCTGGAAATCCCAGAAGCTGTTGGAGAGGGAAGGCGTCAGGTGGTGTGAGGCAGCGTCGCCACTGAAGCCCCTGCTGCTTTTTTGCGTGGGGGGGCTTGGCAGCTGGAGGGGCCCGACATTTATTGGCCCGCTTTCCCTGTGGTTTTGCTTTTTGCCGATTACACCTGAGAAAGGGACAATGCTGCGTCTGAGGGGGTTTTTACATGGAGTCAACGGACTTCAGTGCAGTACCCTTCTCCTGCAGATGGGTGATGATGTCCTTGACATCGCCACCGAACAGCACCGTACCCCAGAAGGGTGCGTCCTGGATAGCAGACTGCACCTCCGGGACCAATCCTGACACACAGAGCCAGGCATGACGCCACAAACCCACAGCGAAAGCCGAGCTCCTACCGGCAGCGTCCACTGCATCGTACGTGGCATGAAGCATGTGCCGGCTGGCTGAACGTGCAGACCAGACTAAATCAGCCACTTCCTGCTTCGTCTGAGACTCAGGAAGGGAGTCCAACTTAGACTTCACCTCACTAAGGATCGCCTTCTGGTAATCCCCCATATGACCAACATAATTCAGGGCCCTTATACCCAGAGTGGAAGAAGCGTAGACCTTCTTTCTGTACTGGTCCAGGTAGCGAGATTCCTTGTCAGGTGGTGACGAGCTCAAGTGCTTTGGATTAGCCGTTCGGCCGTGAGCAGCACTAATCACAACCGAATCAGCTCGAGGGTGAGAATTGAGAGAGTCAACACCCTCAGGAGCCTGATAAAGCCTATCCGACTTCCTAGGAAGAGGGGCTAGGGCTGATGGTTGCTTCCAAATAGTGGAGACAAGGTCGGCATGAGGCTCAATCCAGGGTGGCACCAGGGTCGGAGCAGTCTCGGGCAGATCCAGGTACGCAGCGAGTTTCTTACACTGTGGATCTGGCTCCAAGGAATGCCACTGATGAATCTCCCGGATTTTACGCAACTCCGTAAAAGAAGGATCCTCCGGAGGTGTCCTCGGAGAGCGGGGCTCATCATCCAGGTTGGAACGACCGTCGGAGTCGTCCAAGGTCTCTGAGGCAGGGGAGGAACGGACCCCTTGGGGAGCCCCTGGGGAAGCGTATCCTGTCCTGCCCTGGAACCAGAGGGCTCGCTTCTGCTATCCGGAGGTGAGGAGAGAGTCTCTCGTCTCCGACGTAGGGGGTCCGGAACTGGGACCGGCATCGGAAGACGGGTCTCTACCTCCCTGGTGAGCTGAGCCTTTGCCTCAGCCCACCAAGAGGCTAGAGTCTCCTTCAAATCCACCGGTGGCTGAGGGGGCGGTGGAGGAGGAGGGGGAATACGGACATTGGGCATATCCGTATTGCGAGTATCCATACTCCAACGGTGGGAAGCCCGGCTTCGGGTAATGAGACACCGTGTACTGCGGCGTTAGATAGGCCAGTGTCGGGTACTGGGGTGCCGGATACTGCAGCCCCGGCTATGACGGCATTGGATAGGATGGGGTCAGATACCCAGGGACCGGAGGGTCTGCAGGGGCAGACGGCCCAGGAGGATGCCCCGCAGGCGGGCCTGGAACAGGAGGCCTGGTGGGCAGCAGGCCCGGTGTAGGGACGGCATCCGGGAGAGGAAGAGGGATGTCACTCAGCGATGGCAGGACCGGCGTCTGAGGGGCCGTCAGGTCGTCCGACCCGGCAGGAGGGAGACCTGTCGGGAGCGTACCCATATCCCCTGCGTCACCCAGAGAAGGAGGAGAAAACTCCCCGGGGTCAAGCTGAGGAGGCGCTGGGGCCTCGGAGGGCAGCGAATGCTGCGGGAATCTGGGGATGACGGATGGAGTAGAGTCCGGCGTCGGCTCCGACGCAGTGCGACCATCGGAGGGGCTGACGTTCGACTTACCGGCGGAGTCCAGGCGGACATCGGAGGAGCCATCGTCCGACTTAGCGGAACCATTTCCCGAGGCAGGCCGCGATGGGGGTGCGGTCTGGTCAGGCAGCTTAGGCGCCGTGTGCTGCCCCGAAGGGTTGAGTGACTTAGTGGCCTTCTCTGGTCGGGATTCAGAGGAGCTGACATCTGGCTTACCGGAGCCACTCGCACCAGTAGGCCGCGCGGCGGCGGCCTTGCTGGGAGTGGAAGCCTCCTTTAGCCTGGAGGCACCCGAAGAGCCCGAGCGTGAGCCAGATGGGTGGGCCGACGCCGTCTTGGAAGCCTCCAAGACGGCCGTCGCGGAGCGGTCATTACCTTAAGCATGGTGACTCCAGCCGAAGTTGCGGTGGCCAAGGAAGAGGAGTCCCATTCCTTCTCCTTGTCTTTCTTTTTGCGGTGACCCTCAGGGGGAAATTGAGGCCTGACGAAGCTTCTTCAGGTCCTTCTCCATGGAGGTCATTTTCTTTTTAAGGATGTGGGCCTCCAGGGACTGCTGCCTCTATCTGCGGGTGGCGGCGTTGAATTTCAGGCAATGCTGGCACTTCTCCATGGGGTGATCCGGGCCCAGACAGAAGAGGCACTGGGAGTGACCGTCCTTGTGCGGGAGTTGGGCGCTGCACGAGTCACACTTATTCTTGTGCTCGGAGGGTGTAGGGGATGACATACACCACCGAAAAAGTTGACAAAATTCGAGTAAATCAAAGAAAAACCGGTGGTAGAACTGACGACAGACTGACGAGCAGTTGAACTTAACCGCGAGGCGCTTACATGAGTTAACGGCGGGAAAGAACTGGTAGGCGAGCGTGGGGCACCGCCCCTTTATACTGACGTCACATGACGTCGGTCACCTGACGTGGGGGCGGTCCCCCGCCAGAGACTGCTAGCTAGAAATTTTTCCATGGGGTCCTGACGCCTGCCGGAATCAGTCCTATATGTAATTACCTACTGCAAGAGCCTTCTTGAAGTAAGATCAACTTTTTCTTGTCAGGAGAAAGAGCACCTCAGAGGCAGTGTTCCTCAGTCCAGTGGAGAAAAAATTCTGAAGCCTCCTTCCCTCTCACTGCTCAGCACATTCTCTAGCTTAAATCTGATTGGCTAATTCATAAAACTCATTACCATATATTCCAACTCCGAGGCAGTGCTAGCTAGCCAGCTAACTGCAAAATTTACTGATGCAAAAGGACCCCTGGGTTAAGAAGTATAACTTACAGATCCTCAGCATAGCACACACAGTCTGACCTTGCTGCAATAAACATTTACTTCTAAACCACCAGAGGTGATAGATGGATAACATTATGAGTGATGGTAGCGGCACTCCTACAGGGAGATGGGGGTTTATTACAGTGTCTTTACAGTTATGTATAAACGGGAGCGAATGGCCCAGAGGACCCTGTGCTTTCACGTGGAACTGAGGAACAATTACAATATGCATGGATGGCACCACAGGGCCATCACACTATGCAGTGATGAGAGGGCTGGGCCCTGCGCTCCCATACGGAAGTGAGGGACAATTACAATACACATGGATGAAGCACAGGGCCCAGAGGGCTGATGAGCTTCCATACGGAACGGAGGAACAATTATAATACGCATGAATAGGAGCACAGGACCCTCACACTATGGAGTGACGGCAGCACAGGACCCAGAGGGCCCTGCGCTACCATATGGAACTGAGGGACAATTACAATACACATGGATGGGAGCACAGTGCCTGTACACTATGGACCAAGTAAGGGTAACATTACACTTTCTCAAAACGTAAGAAAATTAATTGCAGAAAACTTCATTAATGCATCAGTTAGGGTTCATATTAAAGTGACAAAAGTATAGAAATGTGGTGTTAGGGTTCCCAACCCTAACACCACACCTCACCCCCCCATACAACCCTATCACCCCATCCCAGCCTCACCCTCCACACACCAACAGGTTGTTTAGAAGTAAACATGCATTGCAGCAAGGTCAGACTGTGTGTTCCATGCCGAGGATCTGTAAATTATACTTCGGTCTCAAAGGTAGGGGTTCCGGTAGGTGGAGTGGTTGTGTTGGGAGTGTGTGTTGGGGGGGGATTAGAGTTGAGGGTCACCCCAAAGATGCAGTTCACAAGACAGTTAGCATATTGATAAGTATCATGGTTCGTAATGATTTGTTTTTCATTTCCCTGCTTTGTGTGTTTTGTGCTATGCAACCCTAATGTAAGCATTAACAAAGTTTTTTCTAAGAATACATATATGTAAATATATATATATATATATATATATATATATATATATATATCATATATACACACACACACACACACACAGTCCATACTTACATAAAACACATTAACACAGATAAAATTTCTTGGGTTAGCTCTTGAGTAGTAAGTGAGCTTTGCCGCCTGGGAGATGGTGTGAGTAAGGGGAACCTTCAGTCTTTCACCTCTCTGGGATGCACACCCTGCAAGGGGATTTGACAAGGAACAGGTGAGGAACATTGGGGGGGGGGGTAATTGGAGGATAGAATAACTGGTGCTGGCACATAAGAGGGGGAAGAAATAAAACAGAGGTAGACCGTAACACACTGGAGCGGAACCTTGTAATGGTGCATGATGCAGATGCACTTGGGAAATTGAAGAGAAGAGAGGGTCGAGGGGGCGGTGGGGTGGTAGGCAAGCCATAACCCTCAGGAGCAGTACTCAAGGGTATGAACACTGCTTGATGCAAACCCAGCCAGTGCTATAAGCTTTTGGCGTGCCAAGGAAGGGGCAGAAGGGTGGTGAAGTTGGTAAAATAGGACAGTAGTGGGGGAAAAGAAAGGTAGTGAAGAAGATGTGGGTCAAGAGCAGTTGCAGGATGGAGAAATGTAGTGTTGAAGAAGACAGGACAATGAGCAAGTAGATCGGGCAGAGCGGATATCCAAGGGGATGGAGTTCCAAATGTTTGGAAAGTGATAGGAGACGTTAGCTCTCCCTGAAGTGGAAGTTCGTGCTGGGAGGGCGAGGCTCCAATAGGGGGAGTTGCGGAGGCAGTAGGAGGGGCTAGGAGGGGTGGAGAGGAGGGTGTTGAGGTAGGGTGGAAGGGAGCCAAGCCAGAACTTCACAACTAATGAGGCACTGTAGGCAAGACGTCTGGCCCCAAGAGGGGGGAAGGAGAGAGCAATGCAGAGGTCACAGTGATGTGTACATGGTGGACAGGCAAGAGCAACGCAATGAAAGGAACTGAAGAGAGGGTCCAGTTTGGTAAGGGTGGACTTAGGGGCATCACTATGGACTATACCTCCAAAATCAAAAATAGGAAGGATCATCTTCTGGACGATCCCCGGTGGGCAGGAGGGGGAAGGCAGTGACGGTGGCTGTACAGAACACCTACTGTAGTTTGGGAAGTAGCTTTTCATGGATTGCATCCACATGACCAGTGAAGCTGAGTTTCCAGTCGAGCCAGAGCCCAAGGTATCTGAAGGAGGAGACATCCTCTAATATGGACTCCTAAAGGCTATGGAAGGTAGGGGTGGCAGTAAGCCTGGCGAGCTTTTGCCTAGTGCCAAAGGTCATAGAGACCATCTTTTTGGCATTTAGTGACAGCTGAATTGAGCGAAACCAGCGCTGGACATTACAGAAGTCCATTTGGAGGCTGGTCGCCACATCAGAGGGGGAGGTACCGGAGGCATACAAAACAGTGTCATCCGCGTACATGTGGATATCAGCTGTAGAGCAGGCTGTGAGTAAGTCATTTAAAAATATCAAGAAGAGTATCGGTCCGAGTACAGAACCTTGTGGGGCTCCAGTGTTTATGGGGAGAGGGAAGGGGAGGAGAGGGAGAGGGGAGGAGAGGGAGTTGCCTATCTTGACTGATTGGGTCCTACCCAAAAGATAGGAAAGGCACCAGTGAGTGGCTGTCTCGGGAAGGCCAGCTGCTGTAAGCTTGTTAAGGAGAAGGATATGGGCAACAGTGTCAGAGGCTTTGACCAGATCGACAAAGATGGCAGAGGTAATGCGTTCCTGATCCATGCCAGAGAGAATGGAGTCAGTGAGCCGAAGAAGGGAGGTCGTGGTGGAGTGGGCCTTGCTGAAGCCAGACTGGAAGGAGGTGAAGAAAGGGGAGGAGTCAAGGAAAGGAGAAAGCTGGGCCCAGACCTGGTGATCTTGGAGTTTTGCAAGGATGGGGGCAGAGATATCAGGAGGTAGTTACCTGGGTTACAGGAGTCACCGCCCTTGGGAAGAGGGCGACAGTGGCCAGCTTCCAGGTGTCAGGGATGGTGGCAAATGTAAATGAAAGATTCAGAAGGGTGGAGAGTGGGAGAGCAATAGCGTGAGCAGAGAGGTGCAGGAGCTGAGGGTCAAGCCCATCCGGGCTTTTGCCCTTATGGGGGTTAAGGGCTAGAAGAGCTTGTAGGGTGTCAATGGGGGAGACTGGAGAGAAGAAGAAGCAGCGGGAAGAGGAAGTGGGTGCTGAAGGAGCTGGTATAATGATAAAGAAAATCAGGCTTCCATCATTCAGACCTACAGTAAATAAACTGCCATCCTGGACAGAAACCAACAAATGATCATACATGTAAGTGAGACTGCATCTATGAGAATTAATTTTTCCAAAGGAATGATCAGTGATTTGGAATTGTATATTAATATTATGGAAACAAACTCTGTAACTGAAGCAAAATTGTTGGGGATTGTACTATCAAATGATCTAATCTGAAGTGTCCATATAGAGTATGTGTTAAAACAGAGCAGGCCTAGTTGGAAGACAGCATACCATAGTGTACAAGACTGTAATGTGACTATTTTGGAGTATGGTTACCACATATACTATACATGCAGAACTAAGGGCAAAAAGTAAAATACTGATAGTTCAGAAAGTATTCAAAAACAAGCTTGCAGTATCACTGCAGGGGATCTTGACCAACATGTATATAAGAAATGTTTGCATAGGCTGGGGCTCTCTTTGTCAGAAGAACAGAATTGAGCAGGGCTAATCGGGCTACTTGCCCCAAAGCGGACCAGTAGACCACTCTGTTCCTCGGGCAAAAAACTACTGGAAATCCCTATGGTCTGCTCTGTAGCTGGCAGTAAATCCTTTGCCCACCTAGCCCCCACATCCTGGAGTAATCTCCCTGGACACCTTCAGGAAGCATCCTCCCTAGCCACATTTCAGAAGGGACTGCGCACTCACCTCCTTAACCTTAGTCCCTGCTCCTGTACTGATGACTAACTTCCCTCACACCTGCAGTCTGGCCACACACACACACACACACACACACACACACACACACAAAATGTAGCCACTGCTGAATTGTGTCAATGTGTTGTACAAAACTTCTCCCCTCTAGGAAAACTGCATACTGTCTTTATAACCCTGTACCCTATCCTACACTGTATTTCTTGTATGTACTTAATGCGTCTAGTGCCCCAACTCTATCTGCTGCCCCTGTTGTATTCTGTAATTGTGATGTACCCTACCGTCCTCTTCCATGAAAACTGTATACTGTCACTGTTATTCTGTATGATATGTCCTACACTGTATTACCTGCCTGTATGTGCAAATTACAGTATATGTAACTAACTCCTGGTCGCCCCTGAAAAAGTGATCTTCGGGGCCCAGTGGGCTTACCCGGTTAACAAAATTTAATAAATAAATCCCTCTTTCTCACCATTACAAATGAACCAAGAAGATTGTAGAGCTTGAAAAATCGGCAACAACTAAGGGGAAAAGCTAAAGACAAGTTCCAGTTTTAAAATCATTTGGTTGAATTAAGGTGTTGGTTTTCATGACATATTTTAAGGAAACGACACTTAGAAGATAAGATTTCAGTTATTTACTGGTCCTTGAGGCCTGGGCATTCTATGACACTGTATCAAATTCTGAAGGGATTTATGGAACATCGCTAATTTGGAAATTAAAATAAGTATTTAAAGAGATGCAACTGCTGCCTTTCATCTTTTTTTTCTGGAATTAGTGTACAATAGTATAGTATGAGAAGTATGTCTGTGATTTATTTTGGATTTTTTACTCTCGTTCTAATGTATACATATATAATAACTTCAACCTGGTATACCAGTTGCAATAAATTAAATCAAATGGTTATTAATTAAAAAATATGAGGTAAAAAGGCAGTAGCACCAAAGAAACCAAATAAAGGAAAAAAGACTTTAAAACAAAGAGAAGAAATACTGCAGCAAAGTAGGTTGATTACACAGACTACTCACATATCCACATTTCCAATTATATTAAAAAGTGATAGCCAGCCGTATGTTCCATTTAAACAAACATATTTTATATCCTACCACCCCCCATAAAAAGAAATCACATTTTGGTCAATAAACCCTTTATGATGACAGGATGGTTGTACACTCTACATCATTTATAGCTACTGAAGAAATGTTGCCACCTTTTCATAATCTTCTGTTGTAAACTGCTATGAAACACTATAAAGGGCATCCCCTGGGACTGGTTCCGGTCGAGAAAGAGCCCAAGGTATCTGAAGGAGGAGACATCCTCTAATATGGACCCCTCAAGGGTATGGAAGGTAGGGGTGGCAGTAAGCCTGGTGAGTTTGCCTGGTGCCAAAGGTCAACGAGACTGTCTTTTTGGCATTTAGTGACAGTTGATTTGAGCGAAACCAGCACCGGACATTACTGAAGTCCATCTGGAGGCTGGTCGCCACATCAGAGGGGGAGGTACTGGAGGCATACAAAACAGTTATCATCTGTGTACATGTGGAAATCAGCTGTAGAGCAGGCTGTGGGTAAGTTGTTTAAAAATATTGAGAAGAGTAATGGTCAGAGTACCAAACCTTGAGGGACTCCAGTGTTTATGGGAAGGGGGGAGAGGAAGTTGCCTATTCTAACTGATTGGGTCCTACCCAAAAGATAGGAATGGCACCCATGAGTAGCTATCTCAGAGAGGCCACCTGCTGTAAGCTTGTTGAGGAGAAGGGTATGGGCAACAGCGTCAAAGGCTTTGGCCAGATCGACAAAGATGGCAGAGGTGATCCCAGGGAGGATGATTGGGACCTCCAAGCTGGGGCCCCAGGGAAGGGGGGGCAGGGGACCCCAGAAGAGAGGGAAGCCTCTCCTAGTGGGGGGACTCTATTGTCTGGGGTGTGAAGTTAGGAATATCTAGCGGGGGGGAGAGGGAGGTCAAGTGCATCCCACGAAGCGCTGCATGGAGGGATGGGAAGCAAATCCATACGATCGCTAGGGCGATAGCCAGGAGGGAGGAGCTGGATGTCATTGTCCATCAAGGGGACCAATGACCTGGCAAAAAGAAGGGTGGCATTAGCCAGAGTCAGGAGGATTTCAGGAAGCTGGGGAGGGGCCTGAAAGAGGTACCACCTTCTGTCTCATTCTCTGAGGTGTTACCTGTTCAAGGCATTGGGGAGGATAGGGCACTCCACATCCAAGCCTTCAACACCTGGTTGAAGGATTGGTATGGAAGGGAAGGATTTGGCTTCTTAGGGGACTGGGGCCCCACCTCTGCAGATGTGAGCTTGTATCAGGAGGATGGCCTGCATCTGTCCGTGAAGGGGACCTCACTCCTTAGTGAGAAGTTGGAATGCTTCAGCAAAGAGCATTTAAACTGGCCAAGGGGGGAGAGCCAGGAGGGACAGGTGGCTTAGGAACACTTCCCCATGGGAACGTGCAAAAAACACAAGTTGACAACAGGAACAACTGAAGCAGGCAGTGAGGAGCAGGCAGGCAAAGCATATATAAGGGGGGATGGGGGGCAGGAGCACATGAACAAGAAAACCAGGGTGGGGGAAATGGGCAAGGGAGAGAGAACAAGAACAGAGGGAGGGCAGGGTGTAAAACATGGAAAGTCATGCTCACAAATGCCCGCAGTCTGGGAAATGAGGTTCCAGACCTGGAAGCCTTGATGATGGATGCAGACCTTGACATAGCAGCAATAACAGAGACATGGTACTCTGCTAATCACAACTTGGGTGTCAATGTACTGGGCTATACACTGTTCAGAAGGGACAGGGAAGGTAAAAAGGGAGGGCGGGATAGCCGTGCACATCAGAGAAGGCATAAAGGCTACAGAAGTACAGGGAAGATAGGGGAGGCCAAGGCAATGTGGGTCACCCTTGAACCAGGGAATGGCACAGCAATACGTACAGAGGTTTTCTACAGACCTGTGGCACAGAGGGAGGAAGTGGACAGGGTACTAATGGAAGAAATTCACTACATGGCAGCTAAAGGTGAAATCCTGCTGATGGGGGATTTCAATATGCCAGATGTGGATTGGACCACCCAGGCAGCTGCTTCAGCCAGAAGCATGGCCATCCTGGAATCCCTGCAGGGGGCTGGACTCAGACAGCTGGTGAATGAGCCAACCAGAAATAAATCAATTCTGGACCTGGTATGGACCAATAGGAAAAGAGTCGAAGGAGTCCAGGTAGAAGGGCAGCTGGGATCCAGCGACCACCACATGGTGTGGTTTGGCATGGAGACAGGGACTCAGTTAAGCCACACAAGGGTAACAGTATTAGATTTCAGGAAGGCGGATTTCAGTGAAATGGGTAAATGTTTAAGAGCAGCCCTGGAGAAGGGAGAGGTAATGGAGGGAGTGGAGGAACAGTGGGGGAAACTAAAAGGAGCCATAGTGGAGGTAACTAGCCAGTTTGTTAGGATAGTGGCCAAAGGGAAAAGAATAAGGAAACCATTATGGTTCTCTAAAGAGGTGGCAGACAAAGTAAGGGCTAAAAGAGCAAGTTTCAGGAAGCATAAGGGGACCCAAAGGGAGGAGGACAGAGAGGTGTACCTTGAATGTCTAAGGGAAGCAGGGAAAGCTGTTAGGAAAGCCAAGGCGCAGACAGAGGAGGGTTTAGCACTGACTGTGAAAAAAGGGGACAAGACATTCTATAGGTACATCAGTGATAGAAGAAACAATGGGGGGGGGAGGATTGTGAGGCTCAAAGGGGAGCAGACAGTGTGTAAGGAGTAGGTACTAGACAAAGCAGAAATACTGAACAACTACTTCTGTTCAGTATTCACTAAGGAGGAAAAGGGTCAAGGACCACAACTGGGGAGCAGAGGCAATGGGGGGAGAAGTGGACACCAGTCCATTCACAGTGGAGAGAGTTCTGGAGAAACTCGCAAAGCTGAAGGTGGATAAAGTCATGGGGCCAGACGACATACACCCGAGGATATTAAGGGAGCTGAGAAGGGAACTAGCTGCACCTCTGGCCACCCTGTTCACACTCAACACAGGCATGGTTCCAGAGGACTGGGAGAGGGCACATGTAGTCCCACTGCACAAAAGTGGCAGTAGGGAGGAAGCGAGGAACTATAGGCCAGTTAGCCTCACCTCAATGATGAGGAAAATCATGGAGACACTGCTGAAAGAAAGGATAGTGGCACACCTGGAATCCAATGGTGCCCAGGATCTGAGGCAACACGGATTCACAGCAGGAAGGTCTTGTCAAACAAATCTGATAGATCTTTTTGACTGGGTGACTAGGGAAGTGAATCAGAGAGGGGCGGCAGACATCACCTACCTAGATTTCAGCAAAGCCTTTGATACCGTCCCACACAGATGGCTGGTTATCAAGATGAGTAGTCTGGGCATGGGGCATAAGGTGATACATTGGGTTAGAAACTGGCTGACAGACAGAAGGCAGAGGGTGGTGGTAAAAGGGATCCAATCCGGGGAGAGAGAGAGGTGACTAGCGGAGTACCACAGAGATCAGTACTGGGACCAGTCCTGTTCAATATCTTCATTAGTGACACTGTAGAGGGGCTGGAAGGAAAGGTCTGCCTATTTGCAGATGACACCAAGATCTGCAACAGGGTGGATACTCCAGAAAGGGTGTAGAAAATGAAGAAGGACCTGGAGAAGCTTGAAAGATGGTCAGCGGTGTGGCAACTGAGGTTCAATGCAAAAAAGTGCAGGATAATGCACCAGGGTAGGGTGAACCTTAGAGAGAGCTACAGAATGGGGGGGGAGGTGCTGACTGTCACCAAAGAGAAACGCGACCTATGGGTTATCATATCTGATGACCTTACGGTATCAAAACAGTGTGCAAAGGCTGCAGGGAGGGCCAGTAGCATGCTGTGGTGCATAGGCAGAGGCATTACTAGCAGGAGATGGGAGGTGGTGATGCCATTGTATAAAACACTGGTAAGACCTCACCTGGAGGGCTGCATGCAGTACTGAAGACCACACCTCTGTAAGGACATAGACAAGGTGGAGGCTATCCAGAAAAGGGTGACAAAGATGGTGCATGACTTGCATAACAAAACATATGAGGAGAGACTAAGAGACCTCAGTATGTACTCACTGGAGGAGAGGATAGACAGGGGGACATGACAGAAACTTTCAAGTACCTCAAGGGCATAAACAAGGTGCAGGTGGGGGATCTTTTCCAGTGTAGAAAAGATATCAGAACGAGGGGAGACAATATGAAATTGGAGGGGGTTAGATTAAGAGGTAACATGAGGACATTTTTCTACACAGTGAGGGTGGTGGACACTTGGAACAGTCTGAACAAGAGGTGGTGGGGGCAAGCACATCGGAGGGGCTTAAACATGCCTGGGACAGGCACAAGGGAACACTGGGTGGGGAGGGAGTGAAGAAAAGCCATTGATCACTTAGGGTCAGTGACTGCATACAAGTATAGTGCTTATGGGCAGACTAGATGGGCCTAGCGGTCCTTATCTGACGACAGTTTCTATGTATCTATGTGATGCGTCCCTGATCCATGCCAGAGAGAATGGAGTCAGTGAGCCGAAGAACGGAGGTCATGGTGGAGTGGGCCTTGTGGAAGCCAGACTGGAATGGGGTGAAGAAAGAGGAGGAGTCAAGGAAAGGAGAAAGCTGGGCCAGGACCAGGTGCTCTTGGAATTTTTGCAAGGATAGGGGGGAGAGATATTGGGAAGTAGATACCTGGGTTAGAGGACCCACTGCCCTTGGGAAGAGGGTGACGGTGGCCAGTTTCCAGGTGTCAGGGATGATGGCGAGTGTAAAAGAGAGATTCAGAAGGGTGAAGAGTGGGACAGCAATACCGTGAGCAGAGAGGTGCAGGAGCTGAGGGTCAAGCCCATCCAGGCTTTTGCCCTTATGGGGGTTAAGGGCTAGAAGAGCTTGTAGGGGTGTCAACGGGGGAGACTGGAGAGAAGGAGAAGCAGTGGGAAGAGGAAGTGGGAGCTGAAGGAGCTGGTATAATGATAAAGAAAATCAGACTTCCATCAGTCAGACCTAAATAAACTGCCATCCTGGACAGAAACCAAATGATCATACATGTAAGTAAGACAGCATCTATGAGAATTAATTTTACCAAAGGAATGATCAGTGATTTGGAATTGTATATTAATAATAATACGGAAACAAAATCTGTAACTAAAGCAAAATTGTTGGAGGTTGTACTGTCTAATGATTTAATCTGAAGTGCCCATATAGAATACGTGTTAAAAAAATGAACAAAAGGCTGTTCTTTCTTATGGTTCTAAAAAGAGCAGGCCTAGTTGGAAAACAGCTTACCATAGTACACAAGACCATAATATGACTATTTTAGAGTATGGTTGCCACATATACTATACATGATGATGCAGAACTAAGGGCAAAAAGCAGAATACTGATAGTTCAGAAAGTATTCAAAAACAAGCAAACAGTATCACTGTAGGGGATCTTGGCCAACATGTATATCACAAATTTCTGCATAGGCTGGGGCTGTCTTTGTCAGAAGAACAGAACTGAGCAAATCCCTCTTTCTCACCATTACAAATTAACCAAGAAGATTGTAGAGCTTGCACAATGGGCAACAACTAAGGGGAAAAACTAAAAGATACAACTCCAGTTTTAAAATCATTTGGTTGAATTAAGGTGTTGGATTTTCATGACATAGTTTAAGAAAACGACTCTTAGAAGTTAAGATTTCAATTATTTACTGGTCCTTGAGACCAGGGTATTCTATGACACTGTATCAAATTCTGGAGGGATTTATTGAACATTCCTAATTTGGAAATAAAGAAAAGTAGTTAAAGAGAGGCAACTGCTGTCTTTCATCTTTTTGTTTCTGGAATTAGTGTACAATAGTAGAGTATGAGGAGTATGTCTGTGATTTATTTTGGAATTTTTACTCTCGTTCTAATGTATACATATATAATAACTTCAACCTGGTATACCAGCTGCAATAAATTAAATAAAATGGTTATTAATTAAAAAATATGAGGTAAAAAGGCAGTAGCACCAACGAAACCAAATAAAGGAAAAAAAGACTTTAAAACAAAGACAAGAAATACTGCAGCAAAGTAGGTTGATTAAACAGACTACACACATATCCACATTTCCAATTATATTAAAAAAGTGACAGCCAGGCTTATGTTCCATTTAAAGAAATGTATTTTATATCCTACCCTCCCTCCCAAAAAAAAAAGAAATCACTTTTGGTCAATAAACCTTTATGATGACAGAATGGTTGTACACTCAACATCATTTATAGACACTGAAGAAATGTTGCCACCTTTTCATAATCTTCTGTTATAAACTGCTGTTAAACTACGGTGGCCCTGAAGTGCAAAACACAAACAAAATAATAAGCAATGCAATAAGCAATGTGACAACTAAAAAATGAAATGCAAACAAAAAAAGAATCTAAACAACAAAACCAAATGTACAGTATGATCTCATAAAAACTAATAGCAACACAAAAAATGTAAAGTGCAACCAAAAGAAATGATAAATACAAAATCAAATGCAAACCAATCATAAGCATCTAAAAATTATTAATTTAAAAAATATATTAGCACAGTTAAAAAATGGATGCAAACAAAAAGGTATAGCACAACAAAAAAGTAGAGCAAGGCTGTATGATTGCACACAAAATGCATAGCAAAACTATAAATAATGCAAACAAAAAAGTAAAGCACTAAAAAATTGCGTAACGCAACTAAAACTGAGTGCAAACAAGTATAGCACAACTAAATAATGAAATAAAACTAATTTGTAGTTTGCAACAAAAACATAAATGCAAACAGGAAAAGGATAGTGGAAGTAAAATATGATTGCAAAGAAATGAAATGGGAAAATATATCAACTGCAAAAGGTTTAAATAAACAACAAAAAATGGACGATAAAATCAAAACATAAAAACAATCCAAAAACGTAAACTGCAAATGAAAATCAGTAGAACAACAAAAATGGTAGACATGCACACAAAAAAGCAGTCGATGCTAAGACAAAGTGAGGAGCAAAAAAAATTACTAACAGAAGTTAGTTACAAAACTGAAATGATCTAGTCTTATGCAAACACAAAGGTAGAGTGAAGGAGGCATTTTTCTAGTTCATTCCTGCCCTGATCTCTGTTTTTGTAAGGTTAAGTCCAGCCTTCTGTTTTACAGCCCCCCTTTTTTCTCTGCAATGGTCCTGCAATTGGGAGGACTGGCCGCACAAATAGCATAATAAATCACAAAAAATAAATAAATAAAACTGATACTGTTTGTGCACACTTTGTGATTGCTAGCAAAAACAGTATGACAGGGAACCAAGTGCCACTGGCAACATGGACAGGCAGCCTGTATAATATTACATGAAGCTTTTTCACAAATTGTGGTTTCTCACAGCTGCCAAGTGACACAAAAATACTGTAACTCATGTGTTAAAAATGACGTTCATTAATGGTCTGTTTGCTTGCATTCTTTACAAACAAGCAACTCATGTTGCACACTGTTGGAAAGCTGAAAATAGCAGCTTTCCAATGGTGTATAGCATTAGATGCTAGCTCATACAAGTCGGGAGATAGTGGTCCGTGAATGTGCGCTATTTTATTACAAAAAAAGGAAGGGAGATAAACAGCAGTAAGTTGAAACTTATTAAACTAGAAAATAAGAAAACTTATTAAAATAAAAATAATAAAAAAATATTTCCAGTATATGCATTTTGTGGTGTTAGTAGTGGGGGTTAGACCTGAGGAAAGCAAAAAAAACTTACCCAACACAAAGAAATTAAGAAAATAAATTATTAAAAATCGCAGTTAGCAGCATCTCCCAGTTTTGCAAACCCTAGAGTGTACCGTCTTGTTTTGGTCCTGTTCTAAGCCATAGTGTTAGGAATTTATTTAAAATGCTGTATTGTTGGCCACTGGATTGCTCAGTGGAAGTGTTCTGCACTTCTGTGCTAGCAACTTGGTTTGAAAGCAAGCCTGGGGATCCAGCATTGCTGCGGCCATGACTGGGGAATGATCCTGAGGAAGTTGGAGCCAATTTGAGAAGGAAGCTGTCTGGGCTCCAGATCAACAGTGAACCCTAGCTGCCAGCAGGGGAGCCTGTTCCTTCACTGGGTATGGGGTCTGCCATGCAACTGCACATTTTAAGTAACTTACTTTCTTAATTTCTTTGTGTTCTGTAAGAATCTTTTTGTTTGTACATGTCTAAGCCACCTCCGCCACTACCACGACAAAGATGCATATACTAGAAATATTTTTTTTTATTATTTTTATTTTTTAGTTCAATAAGTTTAAACTTACTGCTGTTTACCACCTTTCCTTTTTTTGTAATACAATAGCGCACATTCGTGGACCAATATCTCCTGACTTGTACGAGCTAGCACCTAATGCTATACATCACTGGAAAGCTGTGATTTTGTACCTGTCCATCAGTATGCAACATGAGTTACGTGGCTGTAAGGAGCACAAGAACCAGACCATTAATGAATGTCATTTTAAACATGTGAGTTACAGTATGTTCGTGTCTCACTTGGCAGCTGTGAGAAACCACAATTTGTGAAAAAGCTTCATGTGATATTATACGGGCTGCCAGTTCATGTTGCCAGTGGCATTTAGTTCCCTATCCTAGCGTGTTTGCCAGCAATCACAAAGCGTGCACAATCAGCATCAGTTTAGTTTCTACTAATACTATTGCAGGACCGTTGAAAGAAAGGGGGCTGTAAAACAGAAGGCTAGACCTAACCTTACAAAAACAGAGATCAGGGCACAAATGAAAGGGGAAAATGCATCCTTCCCTCTACCTTGTGGTCGCATAAGGTTAGATCATTTCCATTTTGTAACCAACTTCCGTTAGCAACTTTTTTTGTTTGTCACTTTTTCTTAGCATTAACTGCTTTTTTTGAGTGCATACCTACCATTTTTATAGTTCTACTGCTTTCTGTTTACAGTTTACATTTTTGGATTGTTTTCATTTTTTTGACTGTACCTTCCATCTTTTTGTTGTTTAGTTAAACTTTCCCCAGTTGATGTATTTTTTCATTTAATTTCTTTGCAATCATATTTTACTTCCACTACTCCTTTCCTGTTTGCATTTATGTTTTTGTTGCAAACTGCCATTTTGTTTTATTTCATTATTTAGTTGTACTATACTTGTTTGCACTCAGTTTTAGTTGTGGTGTGCAATTTTTATGTGCTTTACTTTTTTGTTTGCATTATTTTTAGTTTTGCTATACATTTTGTGTGCAATCATTATATAGCCACAGTCTACTTTTTTTTGTGCTATACTTATTTGGTTGCATTCATTTCTTTAACTGTGCCAATATATTTTTTTAATTATTCATTTTAGATGCTTATGACTACTTTGGTTTGCATTTGATTTTGTATTTGTCATTTATTTTGGTTGCACTTTACATTTTTTGTGCTGCTGATATATTTCTATAACATCACACTTTACATTTGGTTTTGTTACTTCACTTTTTTTTGTTTGCATTTCTTTTTTTGGTTGTTGCATTGCTTATTTTTATATTTGCATTTTGCACTTCAGGGCCATCATATGGAACACTATAAAGGGCATCCCCTGGGACTGGTTCCTGTCGAGCCAGAGCCCAAGGTATCTGAAGGAGGAGTAATCCTCTAAAATGAACCCCCACAAGGGTATGGAAGGTAGGGGTGGCAGTAAGCCTGGTGAGTTTGCCTGGTGCCAAAGGTCATAGAAACTGTCTTTTTGGCAATTAGTAACAGTTGATTTGAGCGAAACCAGCGTTGGACATTATTGAAGTCCATCTGGAGGCTGGTCACCACATCAGAGGGGGAGGTACTGGAGGCATACAAAACAGTATCATCTGTGTACATGTGGATATCAGCTGTACAGCAGGTTGTGGGTAAGTCGTTTAAAAATATCGAGAAGAGTATCGGTCCGAGTACCGAACCTTGAGGGACTCCAATGTTTATTGGGGGGGGGATGGAGTTGCCTATCCTGACTGATTGGGTCCTACCCAAATGATAGGAACTGCACCAGCGAGTGGCTGTCTCGGAGAGGCCAGCTGGTGTAAGCTTGTTGAGGAGAAGGATATGGGCAACAGTGTCAAAGGCTTTGGCCAGATCAACAAAGATGGCAGAGGTGATGCATCCCTGATCCATGCCAGAGAGAATGGAGTCAGTGAGCCGAAGAAGGGAGATCAGGGTGGAGTGGGCCTTGCGGAAGCCAGACTGGAAGGGGGTGAAGAAAGAGGAGTCAAGGAAAGGAGAAAGCTGGGCCAGGACCAGGTGATCTTGGGAGTTTTGCAGAGACAGGGGGCAGAGATATCGGGAGGTAGATACCTGAGTTAGAAGAGTCGCTGCCCTTGGGAGGAGGGCGACAGTGGCCAGCTTCCCAGTGACAGGGATGGTGGCAAGTGTAAAGGAGAGATTCAAAAGAGTGGAGAGTAGGAGAGCAATAGCATGAACAGAGAGGTGCAGGAGCTGAGGGTCAAGCCCAGCCAGGCTTTTGCCCTTATGGGGGTTAAGGGCTAGAAGAGTTTGTAGGTGTCAATGGGGGAGACTGGAGAGGAGAAGCAGCGGGAAGACTACAAGTGTGTGCTGAAAGAGCTGGTATAATGATAAAGAAAATCAGACTTCCATCATTCAGACCTAAATAAACTGCCATCCTGGACAGAAACCAACAAATGATCATACATGTAAGTAAGACTGCATCTATGAGAATTAATTTTACCAAAGGAATGATCAGCGATTTGGAATTGTATAATGATAATATGGAAACAAAATCTGTAACTGAAGCAAAATTGTTGGGGATTGTACTGTCAAATGATCTAATCTGAAGTGCCACATAGAATATGTGTTACAAAACTGAACAGAAGGCTGTTCTTTCTTATGGTCCTAAAAAGAGCAGGCCTAGTTGGAAGACAGCATACCATAGTGTACAAGACTGTAATGTGACTATTTTGGAGTATGGTTGCCACATATACTATACATGCAGAACTAAGGGCAAAAAATAGAATACTAATAGTTCAGAAAGTATTCAAAAACAAGCTTGCAGTATCACTGTAGGGGATCTTGGCCAACATATATATCAGAATTTGTTGAGTAGGCTGGGACTGTCTTTGTTAGAAGAATAGAACTGAGCAAATCCCTCTTTCTCACCATTACAAATGAACCAAGAGGATTGTAGAGCTTGAAAAATGGGCAACTAAGGTGAAAAACTAAAAGATAAACTCCAGTTTTAAAATCACTTGGCTGAATTAAGGTGTTGGTTTGTCATGACATATTTAAGTTAAGATTTCAATTATTTACTGGTCCTTGAGACCTGGGCATTCTATGACACTGTATCAAATTCTGGAGGGATTTATAGATCATTCCTAATTTGGAAATTACAAAAAGTATTTAAAGAGATGCAACTGCTGTCTTTCATCTTTTTTTTTTTGCGGAATTAGTGTACAATAGTATAGTATGAGGAGTATGTCTGTTATTTATTTTGGAATTTTTACTCTTGTTCTAATGCATATATATATATAATAACTTCAACCTGGTATACCAGCTGCAATAAATTAAGTAAAATGGTTATTAATTAAAAAATATGAGGTAAAAAGGCAGTAGCACCAAAGAAACCAAATAAAGGAAAAAAAGACTTTAAAACAAAGAGAAGAAATACTGCGGCAAAGTAGGTTCATTAAACAGACTACACACATATCCACATTTCCATTTATATTAAAAAGTGACAGCCAGGCTTATGTTCCATTTAAAGAAACATATTTTATATCCTACCACCCCCCCACCCCCCATAAAAAGAAATCACTGTTTGGTCAATAAACCCTTTATTATAACAGAATGGTTGTGCACTTGACATCATTTATAGCTACTGAAGAAATGTTGCCACCTTTTCATAATCTTCTGTTGTAAACTGTTGTGAAACACTATAAAGGATATCCCCTGCGACTATGGCCTTCTTCAGAGTGTGATGCACCAGTGGCAGAACTGTGTGGCACTGAGCTGGCACTGTGCTTTGGATCAACAAACCAAAAGCCTCTGCAAGGTTACGTGAAACAGAACCCATTTCCTGTAGAAAAGAAAAATTAGTCATAAAAAAACAACTAAATCTGAATTACTGTCCTCATCCGCGTGACCCAAACATTACAAACCTTACAGAACAAAGGAATCACAAAAGCAACATTCTAATTGGTTGTCTAGCAGTTCTTAACTTACAGATGGAAGGACTGTTAGTGTAAACAGAATATTTGGTGCACATCTCTTTGATGAATAAGGGAGACAGTCAGCTTGCTGCAGAGCTTAGTACAGAGCCAGCATGTTGTTGAGCTGAGGAAACGAGACCTGAGCCTCCATAATCACAGCCACCTGTGTGTGGGGAGCAGACAGCAGCACTACGCGGTAATTAATATATGGCCAACTTGGCAGCAGTGCATTGTCTGAATATAGGGCTGAGCCAATGCTACACGACACAGCTCCAGACTGAACATGGCCCACAGGAGCCCAATGTAGATAGCACTTCCTAAACGGGATAGCAGCAGGGCTCTTGTGGGCTATATTCAGTACTGTCATGCTAAGACGTAAAGGGGCCATTAGCATGCTAATTATGGGCTCATTAGTATATAAGCACCACCTACTGAGCACCCATCCTGTCATGTAATGATATCCCGGTGGTCTAGTGCCCCCCAATTGCCCAACTGTACACGTTTTATGTGTACCTATGTATATATCCCTATCCCAGTGGTCTAGGGGTTCTACAGCCCCCTTCACCCAGCTGTATACATATATACTGTATACCGTATATAGATATACATAGATATCATAGATATGTATCTATATTTATCCCTATTCTGGTGGTCTAGCAGCTCCCCATGAAGGTCAACTGATCCCCTTACACCCTGCCTACTCAGAACCTTCCTCCCTACACCCCCAGCTGCCCGTCCGCCAATGACATAGTAAGACATTTGAGACGGCAACCAGCACAGCCCCCTCAATCACCACCTTGACCAAACACCGTCTGACTGTTATTGCGCAATCACGAGAACTGTAGAATCAGCTAATTCTACAGTACTCGCGCTAGCATAATGACAGACAGCAATCAGCCAAGGTGGTGAATGGAGGGCTGTGCCAGTCACCCTCTCAAATGCCATAGTATGGCATCTGTGACCAGTGTAGAGGGGTGGGGGAAGGGCCTAAAAGAACAGCATAAGAGAGGGCACTATATATAGTGGCTCTGCCACTCGTGAGTTATGGTCCTGCCCCCTCACACTTGAAGATAAACTGCAAATTTTGAGTCAGCCCATTGTATATCCCATACACACACACATATATATTTTATATATATATATATATATATATATATATATATATATATTTAAAATATATATATATACAGTCCCCACCACTTATAATGGGTACGTTTGTGCAGAAGCATTTTGCCCGTTATAGCGAGTGGTCGGTGTAACGTCAGGATGTAAAAAAAGTAGGAAAAATAGGGACAGTAGTGTAACTCACTTTTTGTGCAGTGAAAGGGGCCTGAAAGGTCGGAGATCCTGGGGGTTTAAAGTTCACATGCAGCTTCTGCTCTATTTGGTCGGTGATCGCTCTCTCTGTATGTAAAAGTACAGTCGGTATCGGAAGGGAAGCCTCGAGACTACTGTAGTAGGGATCAGAGTGCAAGCACTCTCTGTATGTAGGCTGGATCGGCGATCAGGAGTTTTAAATCTTGAACTGCCACAGAAAAAGTACAGTCAGTATCAGAAGGGGAGCCTCGAGACTACTGTAGTAGGATCAGAGTTCAAGCACTCTCTGTATGTATGCTGGATCGGCAATTAGGAGTTTTAAATCTTGAACTGCCAGGGAAAAAGTAGACTACTGTAGTAGGGATCAGCGTGCAAGCACTCTGTATGTATGCTGGATCAGCGATCGGGAGTACAGACAAAGTACAGTCGGTATCAGAAGGGGAGCCTCGATGGGCTTAAATTGTGTAGAGTTATGGGACTAGTAGGGATCAGAGTGTGAGCACTGCTTATGTCCGCCTAAGTCTGAGCAGGTGGAAACATTATTTGGGGACGATAAGCTGCTTATTAGTGTCACTTCACATTTTGGCAAGCTCTGCAAACTGCATGCCGAAGTGTGAATTGACACTAACTACCAACTAATCTGCCCAAAATAGCAGGCGGCTAATGATCGCTATAACCATCATTTTTAACATTGGGGTCTATCTGAATGGCATTTGGTTTTGAAGATTTGCCCGATTTAAGCGGCTGCCCGTTTAAAGTGTGGGCGCTATAAGTGGAGTGGACTATATATATATATATATATATATATAGCAAAAAACTATGTTAAGGCACTAGTTAGGGTTGCTATCATACCTTTCAAAGTATGAAAGTGTGGTGTTAGAGTTCCCAACCTAACATCCCACCCTCCCCCAACCGTACCAGCCCATCCCTCCCCTCCACACACCAACAAGCGTTGAGGTGTGCCTTGGGATCGCTCGCCCTAATGCTCACCCATTCTCCTATACTGTGTCCATTTCAGCTTATTTACCCATGGAATGGGTGGCGATGGGAGCCAGCGACTAAAGGAACACCCGAAAAACATTGGTGTGTGTGGAAGGTGGGATGAGAATGAGGTGGACGGTGGTGTTAGGTTGGGAACCCTAACACCACATTTCCATACTTTGAAAGGCATGATATCAACCCTAACTAGTGCATTAATGTAGTTTTTTGCATTTAAGTTCCATACAGTTTATGAAGTGAACAGAAAGTAGCAAAGTTATGCGCATGCATAAAATAAATTCAACGGACGCATGTAACTGGCATTTTTAGAAATTTTTTCACTAAATGTTCAACATGACCTTTTTAGAACCCCACTTCATGAACACTGCCACTGTCATTTCATTCGTCGGTCCCAAAACAAGATGTCGCACAGCAATCGCGCCATTCTGCGCTACAGGTGCGAAAACATATTTCGGGCAGGATGTGAAAAATGACAGCTGAAGTCTTCATGAGTTGGTGTAAAAAAATGTCAATGTTGAAAATTTGGAGTGAAAATATAAAAAATTGCCGATGTTACAAGCATGTGTAGAAACTTTTCAACAATCATGCGTAACTCGGGCGGTTTTTGGTATTTTTGTACTAAATTTTCAACATGGCCTTTTAGGACCCCACCTCATGAACACTGGCAGTGTCATTTCATTATTCAGTTCCAGAAGGTGATTTTGCGCAAGGACTGCGCCAAAGGTGCAAAAAACACGTTTTGGGCAGGATGTGAGAAATAAAAGCCATGATGTTCATGAAGTGGTGTGAAAAAATGTGTATGTTGAAAATTTGGAGTGAAAATATTAAAAACTGGCAAAGTTATGTGAGTGCATAGAAAAATGTGAATGAGCACACGTAACTCGGGCGTTTTTTCGTATTTGTGCACCAAATTTTCAATATGGGCTTTTTGGGACCTCACCTTATGAACAGTGGCACTGTTGTTTCCTTACTCTGTCAAGAAAGGTGATTCTGCATAGCGACCGCAAAATCACCTTTTTGGACCAAGTAACTAATGATAGTGCCATTGTTCATTAGGTGGGGTCCCAAAAAGCCCATGTTGAAAATTTGGTGAAAAAATATCAAAAAATGGCCGCAATATCAACATAAGTTCAAAATGCCACTGGCAATGCCCCTTTTGGCTGCTTTTCAGTCCTCTGTCCTACCCTAATCTAACATCTCCACTCCTTTCCCTACCTCAACTGTGCTTATACTCTAAAACACTCTACCCTCTCTTTACTCAGCCCTGACCCTTACTTCACTTAGAAACTTCATCCTGAATTGCTGCCGTTCATCTAACATATGCCTGATTACTGAGAAAAATCACTAATCCATTGTACGTGTACTGCATCTATGCTCTGTATCCTAATGTAACTGAGTATAACTACTGTACTTATCATGTCCCAATGTTTGACTTGGAGCCTTTGAAAAAGAACCATGTTGGCTCAAAGGTTGTAATCCAAAACATTTCATAAGTAAATAATAAACAAATAAATAAAATGCCATTGACAGCCATTATATGGCACTTACCTTGATTCTTTAGTTCGCGGTTCGGCTTTGAAGACTGCTGATGTGTCCTGGTCCACAGAAGATGACAGCCATCAAGGGTAAGTATAGGGAAAGGGGGTGGGGTGCTGGGTGCTCAGTGGGAGGGTCGGGATGTGGGAGAGAGTTGAGAGGGACGATGAGTGACTGTTTTCTTCTTTCCATAATTTATATATATATATATATATATATATACTTACATATATATATATATGAGACGTTGGGGGACAGTTTTCTTGTTTTACAGGATGAAAAGGTTTATTTCGGAACACTGGGAGTGGGCTCCCCAGTGTCCCATAATTCTGAAGGGGGGGTTGTTGTTAATACTGACACGGGGATTGGACACCCTGATGTCAGCGGACAAAAAAATGTTAGAACGGGCTTGGGGGGGAGCATCCTAGTGTTGGAAGGAACATTTACAAAAATGTATTATTTTCAGGCAACCTATGTGGTAGTACTCCTTCTCCGCAAAGCATGACATGTGATAACTATAGACCGAAATTTTCGATGGCAATACTGCTGCTCACAATCCTTCTCTGCATGCGGCAATCCTACACCGAACTTTTCAATGGCAATAGTACGGGCACAGGAGCAAACATAAGCAATACTTTTGAGGTGGGAGGGGCCCCCCTGCAACAGCCACAAGGACCGGGGCAAACATTACTGACCTTATTGGAAGTGGGGAACCCCATCAACAGGTAAACAGAAGGATGCATGACATCGCAGGTAGAATAATTACCCAGGTTAATGTTCCGGGGGTTGGGGAACGGAAGTTACTGTTGGGGACACCCCACGCCTCCTTTGAATCAGCATCATTTTCTGTGCCAGACAGGTATGTTCTCAACATAGAAAATAAAGAGAACATTATAGGTGCAATCATGAGCGGCTCACAATCCTTAGCTGCAAACTCTGTATTGAAGTCACAGGTTTGTACTGCACACTCATTCATTCAAGAGGTTACTGTTTGGGGGGGGGGGACGGAAGGGCAAGTCACGATTGTAGGCCAGGGGGGTTTGGGGAAGTCTGAAAATCCTGAAACACGTGCAAATCCTGCACTGAACACACTGCAGCTGACAATCGTGAACTGCAGGTGACAAAGCAGAAGCGAAGTTCCCAAGTTTTCTACGTGGTAGGTTTGGGGGGGGGGGATCAGGGACAGGTTACATTTGTAGGAGATGGGGGTTTGACAGAAATCCAAAAATGTCATACTGTGTGGTAAGCCACTGCAGTCAGCACCGCCAAGAAATGCAGGAGTAATTCGACTCAGAATCTTTGCTGCCTCAAAATTCTGAAACACGTGTAAATCCTGAACAGAACACACTGGGGCTGTCAGTCCTGAACCACAAGTACCACTTCAACACAGGGCTCCTTCCAATGACAAACCCTCTCTGCACCTCTCCTTCGATTCATAATCCCACCTAGCACACGCCTCAAAATCCTTAATCGGATGTGCGAATCCTGCAACAAAAACACTGTGGCTCACAATCCTACACCGCAGCTGCCAAAGCAACACCAAAGTTCCGAAGTTTTGTACGTGATAGGTTGGGGGGGGGGGTTCAGGGGCAGGTTAAGTTTGCAGGAGACCGGGGTTTCGTGGAAATCCAAAAAAGTCATACTGTGTGGTAAGCCCTTGCAGCCAACGCCTCCAACAAATACAGCAGTCATTCGGCTCACAATCCTTACCACCTCAAAATCCTGAAATGCCTGCACTGAACATACTGCGGCGGCTCACAATCCTGACCCAAAGGTGCCAAAGCAACAAAGAAGTTCTGAAGTTTGTAACTGGATACTACATGCACTTAACACTTTAAGCACATTATTGAAGTGGGTTGGGGGGGAGCACCTGCCACTCGCAATCCTTCAACGCAGGGCTCAGCTCCTTCCAGTGACGAACCCTCTCCATATCTCTCCTTTGATTCAAAATCCCACTTCGCACATGATTCAAAATCTTTAACCGGATGTCCGAATCCTGCACTGTACACACTGCGGCTCACAATCCTAAACCGCAGCTGCCAAAGCAACAGCTAACTTTAGAACTTTTCAACCTCATAGTACTCAGACAGAACAACACCTTAAGCACCTTACTCAGGTGAGGTTGGGGTGGAAGCCGCCAATGCAACACAGACAACCACAAGCTGCGGCTGACAATCCTTCTACGTGGGGCTCCTTCCAATGATGATTCTTCTCCGCACCTCTCCATTGATTCACAATCCCACTTCGCACAGCTCCTTTGAATGAGTATCCTATTTCATGCCTGACATCTATTTTCTCCCCATAGAAAATAATGGTAAACATAACATTTCATAACTGTATGATGCATTAATATTTTTCCACCAAATCTTTAAAACCTTTAAATTACCTCCTCCTCCTCTTCCCTGCCATCTACTTCTTCCATCTACCCACCTGTTACACGAGGTCCCTACACCGATTGGTACCCTCAGAGGTACACCGCAGACAGCTAGCATTTAGGTATATGTTATACTAACATATAGGGCTAAGGGCATCTACCGTATAAGAGTAGATGTCAGGATATGTATGCACATTATTGCTATATACTTTACTTTCCAGTATACACATGTATTTCTTGCTTATAAGATGTTAGGACACCTGTGTCCTTGTAATGATTATGATATATAAGTCGGCATTGCCATCTGCTGATGATTTGTATTACTACACGGCTATGTACAAACTGTACCTCTTTGTTTACACAAAGTGATGACTATAACAAAATTGTACAATGTTATCTTGGACTGAGGAGCCACCTCTAATTCAGCCAATAGGGCTCATCACTGTAACTAGAAATGTTTCTATCTTACAGTAACCATGGTAATTGTCTTAGGTATATAATGTAAGACATTACGTCTTCTACCTCGGAGACCCCAGGAGACAAGGAGATTCCTCGAGGTATAGGGAACGCTTAGCATTGGCTCCCATTTCCTATTGGTAAGAACTGCTTAGGGCAACTGTGATTTTCCTTTTGGTAGTAATAAACAAGTTTTATTACTCTTATGCAACATACTTGTGATTCCTTGCATGCCCATTCTTGCCAAGAACCTGAGAGTGAGGTTTAGACCTCCTGACAATTGGCGAGCATGTGCAGGCAATATCTGGAGTTTGCAAAGTTTCACTTGTTGCTACAACTGTCCCTTCCCAATGGGGACAGCAGGCATGCATTCTCACATCTCCTCTCCCATTTTTCACCCACTTTGTAATCACTTGCAAAGTCTGGCTGCTTACTGGGTGTGGTCCATACCGACTCGACCCACCCCACAGCAGTTTTGAATTGTAAGCTTATAAGTGCACAGTAGCCCTGTTGTGGATCGATACACAGCATGGCACCTTTTCACAGTTTAATTTTTCGTTTTCTCCCACACAATGGCCACCATATCAAATATCTGTGCAGAACTGAGACTCGATGTCTCTAACTTCCTTGCCTCCAATGGAGGATGGGTTGACTTTGAGTGGGATGCAAGTCAATCCGAAAACCCTGTGGTGGGGATTTCAACCCAGTACACAGAAACAAGACAAACAGCCAGAAAGCGAGAAGCTAAAGGGCTACTGGTTGTGGCTCTTTACGCTGCTTTGGAAGCCTCCGAAGCAAGATTTCGAACTCTTGAACTGCAAATCTCATCTCTTAAGCAGGAGATGGGGTTGCAGGAAACTGAATTTGTAAGACGTGAGCAGGATTTGGAGTCTGAGCTCCAAACTCTGCGGAATGAAAAGGATTCCCTTTTGCATCATTCTGCTCAGGCAAGCGAGCAGGAACTTTGTGTGTTGAAGCAGGAGTGTGAAAGTTTGAGACAGGCCAAGGGGCAGGCTTTGCAAATGAATGACTTGTTAAGTAGAATGAATGATCAGATGTGTGAGGAGTTGGGAGAGTTACAGGATGAGATAAACCAGGTATGTAATTATTTAGGAGTAGCTACTAGGGACGATCACAAATTGAGCGCCACGTATAGAATGTTACAGAAGCAGATGCAGGATGATGTGGATCAGAATGTTGCAAACGTGAGTCATGAGAATTGTGAATATAAAATGACAAAACTGCACCATCAGCGAGAGGTGCTGTCTGGTCACATCAAGGTGAAAGGAGGCATAGCCCCTGCCTTGTCGACATCATCTGAGGAGTCAGAGTCAGATGACGACATTTCCCAGTACAACGCCCAGTCACACCCCTACTATGGCCCAGACACCTCTCCCCGCCATCCACAACATGGCGGTCACCCGTCACATGACCCCACATCCCTATGTTATCGATGGCATAACGCTCATCATGGGCGATGCCAACATGACGAACCCCAAGATAGGGGGGAGCAGGCCCAGGCCTAGTCCCAACGGCACCACCAACAGCCATTATTAATGTGGAAGACAGGCAGGAGATAGAGAAAATGATTGAGAATGCCTTAGGCAACGTGTCCATTCCCGAGAAAAACAAACAGGTTCTCAAGACTCAGATTAAGCAGCTTCTACAAGAGGCTGGTACAAAGGAGGGAATGGTCCATACTGTGGCTGAAGCCGTAGCTCAGGCAGCCCTGGAGGGTGCCTGAGGTAATCTACCTCCTCTTGATCATCCCAATAATCCCCTACAAATGGCCCACTCTGTTCAGCAAATAGCTGACAGTATTGGTTGGATGAGCCCGTCCGACAACCTCAGTTGTCACTTGAAGAAGGTGCATGCTAAATGTGAAATGCTTAGTCTCGCTGCAGACTACCAGGTCCAGATCCTATGCCAGACCATCAATCCTGGCCTGTGGGCAAAACTCCACGATGTTGTCCGCCAGGACGGACACACCACCTTTGACGAAGTAGCATCTGAACTCATCACTGCACACAATCCAGGTGTGGTGGGAGTGATGCTCGCATTCCCTGTGAAGCGGAATGCAAAGGAAAGTCCAGCAACCTTCCACCAGAGGCTCTGGATGGCCTACCAAGCAGGGAAGCACCTTGCAGAAGAAGCCACAGACGTGGACCTCAGTGAATACAAGATTCTGTTCCTTAGGAACATGATCCCTGCAGTAAGAGAAAAAGTAAAGCCAACCACCTATCCCAACATGGAGAGATTTGCCGATATCTTTGGAAAACAAAGAGAGTTTATCAACTTTACATCCGTGATTCAGGCTCAGGTTCCAAGAAAGTAGCTGCCGTGGTAGCCATCCCAGAGGCCATGATGCACTACATGGTGCAGGGGCAGGCCAAAGAGAAACAGCCCCTCCCCACAGATAACCAACACCCCCAGCAGGCCCAACAACAACAACAATCCTGGGGTGGGAACCGGAACTACCACAAAAACAAGAAACACCATAAGAACAATAAGGGTAAACAATAAAGACCAGACCCCTCATATAGGGAAACAGCCAATGAGAACCGGAGTCTCCGAGACCTCCTTGGGAAAGTGCGCTCCATAGCGGACGCTGTCCTGGTATGGGCCCTTGTTGCAATATAACCAGGACAGCAGGCCTCCACAGGCTGCGGGGATATGGGAAGTCCAGGCTCTCAGGCACCTACAGGCCTGAACCAGGAAGCGGCTCCCTATATAGCATCAGTACAGCATGGTGAGATGATCCAGAGGAACCAGGCCCAGACTCTCTTTCAAGAGCTCCCCCTTGCTTCCACTGGTACAGATTGACAAATACAGGCCCCAGTCCATATTGTAAACAAGCTGGTCTTGGATACAAATGGAAGGCCCTGCACAGAGGCTGAGGTCAGGGGGTGCCTACTGACAGTACTACTGGATACAGGCATGGCTGTGTCTGTATTACAGGATGACAACCCAGATACATCACCTTGGTCTACCAGATGGAGGACCAATATGTCTGGTGTAGACGGAACCAGGTTACCTGCATACCGCTCCCTGCCACTACCTGTGACACTGGGACACCTGAAGGCATATCACACCTTTCAGCTGATGGTATTGCATGATCACTCTAGTATAATCGGAATTGACTTTTTTGCACCACACGACTGTGTGGCAGACCTAGCCAACATGTTACTGATACAAATTCAGGGACAATATCACACCATCATGATCCCTGACTCACATGTGGTTGCAACAATCTCTGCGAACAACAAAGAGTATGACATCATAGATTTGTTTAAGAACCATGAGCTTTTCTCAAAGCTCCTCCCCATCCACAAAGGCATCTGAAGGCATTTGCCACCAACAAGCATGATTGTGGCAGGATGTACACTGTCATTGAAGTGACAGGCCCAGCACATGAGAGGCAACGGCAATACCCCTTTCTACCTGAGGCATTGCCTTCTCTGAGGGAAACAATTAAATCACTCCTCAAGCAAGGTGTAATTAGGACATGTGTTTCCACTGCAAATTCCCCAGTGTGGCCTGTGAAAAAACCCATAGGTGCCTGGAGACTTACTATTGACTACAGGAGACTAAACCAGGTCACCTCCAGTTGTGCCCCAACTGTGGCATCAGCAGCAGACGTGCTATGACTACTGACCCCTGACCAACAATGGTTTAGTGCCCTGGACATCTCCAATGGTTTTTGGTCATTGCCATTGGCCCCCAAAAGTCAATATAAGTTTGCCTTCACCTTTGAGGGCAGGCAGTACACTTGGACCTGCTTACCACAGGGGTTCCATAACAGCCCCTCCCTGTTCCATTTACATATGATGGATGCCCTTGAGGGTTTCTCTACACCCCAGTGTCTCTTGCAGTATGTGGATGACCTGTTGTTGGCCCAGCCGCACAGGAACAACATCTGGATCTCTTAGATGAACTACTGACCCTCATCCAAAGGGCAGGCCTCAAATGTAACCCGGCAAAAGCACAATTATGTCAGAAAGAGGTACTCTTTCTGCGCCTCAGAATAACAGACCAAGGCCGAAGCCCTACCTGGAAGAAGATATAAGGATTGCAAGATCTGCCACTACCCACCAGCGTGGCCGCCCTTAGAATGTTTCTAGGTATGGTAAACTATTCTAGAGATTTTATTTGTGATTTTTTATGAAGAAAGACTAAAGGAACTCAAGATGTATAGCCTTGAGGAAAGGAGGGAGAGGGGGGACATGAGGGAGTCAGGGAATGAGGGAATCAACAAAGTCCAAGAGGGTAGCATCTTTCAGAAAAAGAGATGGGCAAAAACAAGGGGGCACAATTTGAAGATAGAGGGGGGATGGCTCAGAGGCAATGTGAGGAAGTATTTCTTCACAGAGAGGGTTGTGAATACATGGAACAACCTTCCTGAGGAGGTTGTAGAGTCAAAAACAGTGGAGGAATTCAAGAATGCATGGGACAGACATAAGGCAATTCTAGTGGGGGGGTAGGAGGAAGTAGGCTGTTGGTTAACTAGGATCTGCAGCTTATCCGTTAGGTAGGAAAATGAGCAGACAAGGTGGGCCAGGCAGTCCTTATCTGCCGTCAAATTCTATGTTTCCATGTTTATGTTTCTATGTTTGCTCAGAAGGCCGGCCCCTCTGTATGAACTACTGAAAAAGGATGTCCCCTGGACTTGGGGCCCCATTCACAACCAAGCTGTGACATCACTGAAACAGGCCCTGTCCTCAGCTCCAGCTTTGGTTAACCCCAATCCAGCCCTGCCATTCCATCTGGAATCCACCACCTCTGACATTGCTATGTCTGCAGTGCTGGCCCAGAAGGTCCATGGTACCCTGAGACCCACTGCATATGCATCACAGCTCTTGACCCCAGTGGAACAGAAGTACAGCCTTAGCAAAAGAAACCTTCTGGCTACCTACTGGGCTGTCAATCACTTTCTGTATATCATTGGGTACTCCCCCCATTAATACCAACCATACCCCAACAACCTTTTTGCTCTCAGATAGAGTGAAAGATGGGTCAGTCTTCAATATCAGACTGATGCACTGGTCCCGCCTTCTCCAGGACAGAGACATCAAGGTCCACCCAACCAAAATGCCATCCATGCTGGTGCATGGTCTCCTCTTTCAAGAAGAACCCCAAGACTGTACACTGCAGCCACCTGATCTACCAGATCCAGGTCCTTTCCTTCCTGCTACACCACAACTACTTGAGAACACCTCATTGTGTTGTGTCTTCACAGACGGATCAGCTTCCCATTATCAGGAAAAACAGATAGCAGGAATGGGCATATTAGTAATTTACCCTTTTGGTAACAGTTAAGATTTCTAAACGTTGCAGTGTAGCATCATCACAGTACGCAGAAATGGCAGCGGGGCCTGTGCCCTCGAGTTCATCCAGCATGGAACCAAGGATACCATAATTTTCACAGACACTAACTGGCTTTGTTGTTCCCTTTCAAAATTTCTTCCTTTCTGGCAGAAGAACTCCTTTACCTCTTCTGATGGCACCCCGGTGAAACATAAGGAACTGGTAATATACATTCATTCACTGGCACAGAAATTTGCGCACAAACTCTATGTTCACAAAGTTATGGCCCATTCCATTCATGACCCCTACAATGCCTTCAATGACACTGCTGATACCATTGCCAAGGAAGGGGCCCGAGAGGGGACACCTGGATGATGGACTATCCAGAGGCCAGAGTGGCCGTACACATCGCAGCAGTCAGGAAGAAACCTGTACCCTTCTCCCCCTTGGACTTGTCAGAAGCCCAGCATGCTGACTCTGAATTCAAAGATGTGTTCAGATTCCTGGACAAAGGTACTGAGAAGAACTTACCTACCCATAACCCCTACTGAAGGCATGAAGGTAAGTTACACCCGTACCCACATGACAAGCTCATCTGGTACCAACCAGATGACAAACCCACCAAATTGTGGTTGGTCCCTCGTGATCTTAGGTTCGAATTTCTGCACCATGTGCACGATACCCCCACTGGTGGACACCAGGGAGTAAAAACACACTCCAAAGGCTCAAGACCACCGCCTGGTGGCCTGGTGTCACCAAGGATGTTAAGCAGTACACAGACAACTGCCTTGTTTGTGTGCAAAACAACCATTTCCCTACCAAATGAAATGCCAAACTACTCCCACAATGGCATTCTGGCCCTTGGCATGCCATACAGATTGATTTTATTGGTCCCCTGACCAATACCAGTAGAAACAACAAATACGCCCTTGTGGTAACTGATCTTTTCTCTAAGTGGGTTGGAGCTTTCCCCACTAAGACATGCACTGCTAAAACCACTGCCAAAATCCTGGTGGAACAGATTTTCTCCAAGTGGGGTCTACCTCTCAAGGTAGACTCTGACAAAGGAACCAGTTTTACAGGCGAATTGATGAAAGAAGCCCTTGAACTCCTTGGAGTTCATCAGAAGTTCCACATACCATACCACCCACAATCATCAGGTCAAGTAGAGGGCCAACAGATGGATTAAGCAAATGCTTTCCAAATTCACTGAGGATAATCCCAAGGACTGGGATTCCCTACTGCCGTTAATCCTTATGGCAATTAGGGGTACACCCTCAGCCACCACCCAGCTGACACCCTTTGAGGTGATGACTGGTAGAAACATAAGATTACCTGAACACCTGTAATTTCAACTGCACACCCCCACTGCAGACCGTGTCTCAGTGGACCAATATGTGGAAAAACTCAAACAAGACCTCATACATACTCATTTGTATGCTGCCAACTGCATGGGCAAAGCCCAGCAACAGTCCAAGATTCAGTCTGACAAACACGCACAAGAAGTTGATTGGCAAGTTGGGGATCAGGTAATGGTCCTCAGATTGCACATCCCACACATTCCTTCTCCAACAAGTGGGAAGGACCCTATCCCATTGTCAACAAACTCAGTCCAGCAGTCTATCAGGTTAGACTCATGCCAAACAACAAACTAACTGACAAATGGTTACATGCAAACCAATTGAAACTGTATAAAGGAGTATAATTATTTTTTCTCGCCCCATTGGGTGGAAAAGTACTAATTTGCTAATGTTTGATTTTCCTTTTCAGATATACTGACAAGATTGCTATCTTGTTCCATTTACTCCTCATCTCAAGAGTTATCCCCTGCATCCAAGGCATGGCAAAGCACCTCCTTCCTCACCTTGATCCACCTGCAACTACCCCAGAAGGAGTCTCCATCAATATTCCCGACAATTTGATTACTGTCCAGGGAGGTTGAGATGCCTACCTCACTGCCTCAGTTGTTGCTCCTGATAAATCTACCCTACAAACTGGGTGGCAAACCAAGTCTCAAGGACAAATACTCCCCGTGGCCAAACTCTCCAACAGAAACATAGAATTTGACGGCAGATAAGGACCGCTTGGCCCACCTAGTCTGCCCATTTCTCTACCTAACAGAGAAGCTGCAGATCCTAGTTAACCAACAGCCTACTTCCTCCTACCCCCCACTAGAATTTCCTTATGTCTATCCCATGCATTCTTGAATTCCCCCACTGTTTTTGACTCTATGACCTCCTCGGGAAGGCTGTTCCATGCATCTACAACCCTCTTTGTGAAGAAATACTTCCTCACATTACCTCTGAGCCGTCCCCCCTCTATCTTCAAATTGTGCCCCTTTATTCTTGCACACCTCTTTTTTTGAAAGATGCTACCCTCTTGGACTTTGTTGATTCCCTTGAGGTATTTGAAAGTTTCTATCATGTCCCCCGGCCCTCCTTTTCTCAAGGCTATATATCTTAAGCTCCTTTAGTCTTTCTTTATATGTCTTCTGGTGCATACCCTGCACCATTCTGGTTGCCCTCCTCTGGACAGCCTCCACCCTGTCTATGTCTTTTCGGAGATGGGGTCTCCAGAACTGTACACAGTACTACGGGTGTGGTCTTACCAACTGTCTGTACAGAGGGCCAACAACTTCCTGTTTTCTTCTGGTGATGCCTTTCCCTATGCATCCCAGTATCCCCAGCCCTCCTTACTCCCTTCTCACATTGCTGGCCCAACTTTAGGTCATCTGATACGACTACCCCCAGGTCTCTTTCCATTTTTGTTGTTGTCAGTATCTCACCCCCCATTGTGTACTCTTGCCCTGGGTTTTTGTTTCCTAGGTGCAATACTTTGCACTCCTTTACATTGAATCTAAGCTGCCATACATTTGACCATTCCTCCAACCTTTCCAAGTCCCTCTTCATCCTTTCCACCCCACCTTGCGTATCAACCCTGTTGCAGATCTTTGTGTCATCTGCAAAGAAACATACCTTCCCCGCCAGTCCCTCTGCAATGTCACTTATAAAGACATTAAAAAGGACCTGCCCAAGTACTGAACCCTGCTGTACCTCACTAGTAACCCTTCTTTCTTCACTGTGGACTCCATTTACTATTACCCACTGTGTCCAGTCAGTGTTTTACCCAGGCTACCACCCTGGGACCCACTCCCAGGCTGGCTAATTTGTTTATTAATCTTTTGTGCAGGACTGTGTCAAATGCCTTGCTAAAGTCTAGGTAGACCATGTCCACAGCCCCTCCCTGGTCTACTACTTTGGTCACCCAGTCAAAGAAATCAATTAGATTTGTTTGACATGACCTTCCTGCTGTGAATCCATGCTGCCTTGGGTCCTGTGCCCCACTGGCCTCTAGGTACTCAACAATTCTTTCCTTCAGAAGTGATTCCATCATTTTCCCTACCACTGAGGTCAAACTGACAGGTCTGTAGTTTCCTGCCTCTGTCTTGCTCCCACTTTTGTGAAGGGGAATCACATCCGCCCTTCTCCAGTCCTCAGGTACAGGTACCACACCATCCTCCCATGATTTATTAGAAAGGGTAGTCAGTGGTGTTACTAGTTCTTCCCTTACTTCTTTTAGAATTCTGGGGTGAATCCCATCAGAACCTATTGCTTTATCCACCTTCAGTTTTAGGAGTTCCTTCAGAACCCTTTCTTCTGTGAAAGGACTAATATCAACCTCCCTATGCAGAGTGCTTCTTTTGACTGGATTAGGTCTCCCCCGCTTTTCCATTGTGAATACTGAGCAGAAATATTCATTCAGTATCCCTGCTTTTTCACTGTCGCTCTCTGCCCAACCACCTTCCTCTTTATTCAGCCTTGGTATCCCTGCCTTCGTCTTTCTTTGCTCCCTAATGTACCTATAAAAGGTTTTATCCCCCTTCTTAACTGAGTTGGCTATCTTTTCCTCAGTTTGGGCCTTTGCTATTCTGACTGCCTTCCCCGCTTCCTTCTGCTTCAACTGGTACAGTTCTCTGTCCTGCTCCTTCTGTGTTTCCTTATACTTCCTGAATGCTATCTTTTTCTCCCTTACCTTCCTGCCACTTCTTTTGAGAACCATAGTGGTTTTCTTTCATTTTGATTTGTTTATTTGCTTCACACAAAGGCTTGTTGCCTCTGTGATGGCAGTTTTGATGTTTCCCCATTGTTGCTCCACCCCACCTTCTTGCCTGTTTGCTAGTGCTTTTCTGAGGCACTCTCCCATTTTGACAAAATCAGCCCTCCTGAAGTCCAGTACCTTCACTTTGTGTGGCTTGACTCTACAGCTAAGTTTATCGTGAACCACACTGTTTGGTGGTCGCTTGTTCCCAGATGGCTACCCACTTCAAGATCAGAGATCCTCTCTCCGTCCCCATTTGAAAGTACTAGGTTTAAGATTACTCCCTCCCAAGTGGGTTCCAAAACTAGCTGTCTGAGGCATGCCCCCTGTAGGGCATCGAGAATGGCTCTGCTGTTGGATGTGGCTGCAGCAAAGGTGCTCCAGTTAATATCTGGCATATTCAGGTCCCCCATCACCAATATCTCCCCTTTTTCTGCCATCCCAAGGATGCCTTCTATCATTTCCTTGTCCATTTCCTCCCCCTGAGACAGGGGTCTGTATACAACCCATGTAGATTGTGGAGCCATTTCCAGTCTCCAGGGTGACCCACAGTGCCTCCTCTCCTCCCTGTTTACCCTTTAGTTCTGTTGCTTTGATCCCTTCCCTTATATAGAGAGTTACTCCTCCTCCTCCTCTTCTTCCCTCCCTGTCCCTCCTGTAGATTGTGTGCCCTGGTATATATTTAGTTTTTGTTGACCAGGTAAGTGCACTAGACAAATCCTGCCTATTTTCAGGTACGACCCGGGGGGAGAGGGATACAGATGAATGCCAACTGATCTTGAACCAGATTAAGCTGTTGGTGGTATTTTTAGTGAATGAGGGAAATTTGGCCACGACACCGGGGAAATTCCCCTACTCTTTTCGATAAGTGCCATGGGATCTTTAACATCCACCTGAACTACCACCAGTCCAGGTAGATGGGACCTCGGTTTAACGTCTCATCCGAAAGACGGCACCTCAGAAGTGCAGCACCCCTCTCATGTTGCACTACAGTGTCAGTACTGGGATATTAACCCAAGTGCCAGATGTGGGAACTGAACCCACAGCCCTCTGATCTCCCGGCCTCAGAGGCGAGTGTGCTACCTACTGAGCCACTGACACTGACAATGACTGGTATGTTGACATCCCAGTCATGGTTCTCTGTGTACCATGTTTCTGTGACTGCCACGATATCCAGAACTTTCCATGGATGGCCCAATGCAAAAGTATCCCCAAATGGTACTTTGTCCTTGCTCCAAACCTCTCTTAGACATTCTGGTTTATACAATATTACTGCCTTAATTGACCCCTCCTATTGCAATTCATTGTCTTAAGATTCTGCAGGAAATTTTCTGCGGTACACAACATGGCCTCAGCTGCCATGTATTTATCTGTGTTACGCCCTACTGAGAAACAGCTTTTGGAATGTCCAAAACAGACCTCTGGTCTCCGTAGTGGTCTCACAGCCACTGCTCTACCTGGCTCACTTATTAACAACTTACAATATATGCATATACCTGTTTTGTTTAACTTGACTTACTGGAATATGAAAGAATTTGGTATGTGTCATACTACTAATACATCACTGTTTTATAGTACTTTATTACTTGATAGCTTAGCAGCTTTTCAGATTCATAACCAGGACCCTATTGCCGGGGTACACACCACCGAGCATAGAGGCAATTTTAGGAGAAAACCTAAACCAGATGATCAAAGTCATAAAAGAAATACATGTGACACATTTGATGTCACTGGTGCCACAGGCACCATCACTGGTGTTTTTGGTACTGCAATGTCTATCTGGAATAAAGCAGACATTGCTACTATCAAAGCACATTCACAGAAATTTCAAACTGGTATGATCAATGACATCATACCTCCATTATTGCATGGTGTGGATGGCCTTAGTCAGGAAGAAAGATACACTGTATACAATATGCACAACATTGCTAAGGCATTTACAGATTCTAACAGGGGGAGAACAGGGGTTGTGTACAGACCCCCATGTCAGGGGGAAGGAATGGACAAGGATATGATGGAAGGCATTCTTAGAATGGCAGAGAAAGGGGAGGTACTGTTGATGGGAGACCTGAATATGCCAGATGTTAACTGGAGCACATTTGCTGCAGCCACATCCAACAGCAGGGCCATTCTTGACGCCCTACAGGTGGCAGGCATTAGACAGCTAGTTTCGGAACCCACTCGTGAGGGAGCAATCTTAGACCTCGTACTCTCAAACGGGGGCAGTGAGAAGATCTTGGATCTAGAAGTAGGTTGCCATCTGGGGACAAGTGACCATCAAACAGTGTGGTTCACATTAAACTCAGCTACAGAGTCAAGCCATACAAAAGTGAGGGTACTGGACTTTAGGAGGGCTGACTTTGGCAAGATGGGAGAGTGCCTCAGAAAAGCACTAGCAAACAGGCTAGAAGGAGGTGTGAAGCAACAATGGGAATTATCAAAACTGCCATCACAGAGGAAACAAGCCTTTGTGTGAAGCAAATAAACAAATCAAAACGAAAGAAAAAGCCACTATGGTTCTCAAGAGAGGTGGCTGTGAAAGTCAGGAAGAAAAGATAGCATTCCGGAAGTATAAGGAACACAGAAGAAGCAGGACAGAGAGCTGTACCAGTTAAGGCAGAAAGAAGCAGGAGGGAAGTCAGAATAGCAAAGGCCCAAACTGAGGAAAAGATAGCCAACTCAGTTAAGAAGGGGATAAAACCTTTTATAGGTACATCAGCAGCGAGAAAGACAAAGGAGGACAGTGAGGCTGAATAGAATGAACGGGTGGGTGGGGCAGAGGGGACAGTGAAAAGCAGGAATACTGAACGAATATTTCTGCTCAGTATTCACAAAAGAGGAGGGGAAGTGCCCTAATCCACCTAACAGAAGCACTCCTGATAGGGGTCGATCCCAGTCCTTTCACAGAAGAAAGGGTTCTGCAAGAACTCCTAAAACTGAAGGTGGACAAAGCAATGGGTCCTGATGGAATTCACCCCAGAATTCTAAAAGAATTAAGGAAGGAACTAGTGAAACCACTGGCTACTCTTTTTAATAAATCATGGGAGGATGGTGTGGTACCCGAGGACTGGAGGAAGGCGGATGTGATTCCCCTTCACAAAAGTGGGACCAAGACAGAGGCAGGAAACTACAGACCTGTCAGTCTGACCTCTGTGGTAGGGAAAGTGATGGAGTCACTTCTGAAGGAAAGAATCGTTGAGTACCTAGAGGTCAGTGGAGCACAGGATCCAAGGCAGCATGGGTTCACAGCGGGAAGGTCATGTCAGACAAATCTAATAGATTTCTTTGACTGGGTGACCAAAGTAGTAGACCAGGGAGGGCTGGACATGGTCTACCTAGATTTTAGCAAGGCATTTGACATAGTCCCACACAAAAGATTGATAGTCAAATTAACCAGCCTGGAGTGGGTCCCAGGGTGGTAGCCTAGGTAAAACATTGGCTGGACAACAGGACACAGAAGGTAATTGTAAATGGAGTCCACTCTGAAGAAAAGGCGGTTACTAGTGGGGTACCGGGGTTCAGTATTGGGTCCAGTCCTTTTTAATGTCTTCATCAGTGACATTGCAGAGGGACTGGAAGGAAAAGTATGCCTTTTTGCAGATGACACAAAGATCTGCAACAGGGTTGATACACAAGGAGGTGTGGAAAGATGAAAAGGGACTTGGCAAGGTTGGAGGAATGGTCAGACATATGGCAGCTAGGATTCAATGCAAAAAAGTGCAAAATAATGCACCTGGGAAACAAGAACCCAAGGGAAGAATACACAATGGGTGGGGAGGTAGTAACAACAACAAAACAGGAAAGGGACCTGGGGGTAATCATATCAGATGACCTTAAGGTTGCAAGCAATGGAGAAGGCAGTAAGGAGGGCTGGGGTATACTGGGATGTATAGGGAGAGGCATCAGCAGCAGAAAACAGGAAGTTGTTATCCTCTGTACAGACAGTTGGTGAGACCCCATCTGGAGCAGCTGTGTCCAGTTCTGGAGACCCCATCTCCGCAAGGACATAGACAGGATAGAGGCAGTCAGAGGACACTAAAATGGTGCAGGGTCTGCAAGAGAAGCCGTATGAGGAGAGACTAAAGGAGCTTAATATGTATACCCTTGAGGAAAGAAGGAGAGGGGGACATGATAGAAACTTTCAAGTACCTCAAGGAATCAACAAAGTCCAAGAGGGTAGCATCTTTCAGAAAAAGAGACTTGCAAGAACAAGGGGACACAATTTAAAGATAGAAGGAGGCGGTTCAGGGCAATGTGAGAAGTATTATTTCACAGAGAGGGTAGTGGATGCATGGAACAGCCTTCCTGAGGAAGTTGTGGGGTCTAAAACTGTGGGAGAATTCAAGAATGCGTGGGACAGACATAAGGCAATTCTTGTGGGGGGCAGGAAGATATAGGCTGTTGGTTAACTAGGATCTACGGCCTATCCTGTAGGTAGGGAAATGGGCAGACTAGATGGGCCTAGCGGTCCTTATCTGCTGTCAAAGTCTATGTTTCTATGTTTATATGTTAAAGATAAGATTAACGCCCTTATTGCACAAAACAATAAAGAAGCAAATAAGCAATACATTGCCCATTAAACAGTATGTTCCGCCTATGGATCATATATTATCACTACCATCAACAATCTCTTCTGTGATCTAGAATCCGGGAGACTCCCTGATATCATACATGATAGACGTATCTCTAAATGGTATTGCCCTCACTGCAAATCTCCTAACTGTGTTGCCATGTGTATGCTACAGTCTTTGACTATTCCTATTTCTACTGCTAGAAATTTAAGTTTTCTGACCAGGTACCCCAGTACTGGTCCTTGTTTTACTTCTAAGAAATGTTCAATTAAGGATACTATGTTTGTGACTTTTACTGTGTCTTTACGACGTTTTGATCCTACTATAGCTCTTTTTGATAAACTAGCATCCGTACACACCTTTGGGCACCTTGATGACGACATCTACAGAGAACGCCTTGACTTGCCTCCTCCACTGGTTTTCCATCCTCTTCTGGACACATGGGTCGCTCCGCACACGGATTGCTGTGCGAAGAAAGGGTATATTTATTTGTGTCGATGTGACATATTTGATGTTATTAAACCTATATGTGGATATTCCCCAGACAGTATTGATTGGTCCTTTTCCATGGATGATGACATCACCACCAATGGCACAGAATACCAGGACTCAACATCTGCTCCAGATGATTCCAAGTTGTACCAGTCTTATCGGAAGGAGGTTCACTGCCTGTCAACACGGATTTCCAAACAGACTTATACTTGCCCAGTTACAAAAATGGAGATTGCCTACTGTGAAAATGCAATATAATTCAGATGGTGAACTTTGTGTGGTTACAAACTTTAAACAATTCACCTATGGTGAGAAAACATGTTTTATTAACGATTCAAACTTTTGCGTCATACCTCACCAGACCACTATTATTGGGCACACAGTTATTACCCCTGTTCCCATCATGGATCCTGATATCATTGATGGTAACCCCGATTATCTGCTTACTCTTTCAAAGTATTTACCCTATTTTAATGTTCACATTGATCCTTTAACTTTGACATTAAAATCACTTTTAGACAGGAAGGACACCCACCACATCCATATCAGCAATAATATCTCCAAAGCTGACGAAGCAGTCTATGCCCTCATTAATGATGGTGATTTGAATAGTGCACTTACTAACACATGGTTAGAGATTACCTTTAAAGGTTTTGTTATTATACAAGCATTTTTGATATTTTTTTCTCATTATTATGCTTTGCTGCCTACGGCGCACATTACGTCAACACCGTGAGCAGCTGGAGTTCCTTTACAAGGCTCGTGCGTTGGATCTGTAAACAACCCAAGCTCTCTCCACTTCCTTACTCTTGCTTGTGTTGCCCCTTGAGAGGCAACAAGGGGGGGGGGAATGTTAAACAAGGTCCCTGCACCCTGATTGGTACACCGCAGACAGCTAGCATTTAGGTATATGTATACTAAAATATAGGGCTAAGGGCATCTACCATATAAGAGTAGATATCAGGATATGTATGCACATTGTTGCTATACACTTTACTTTCCAATATACACATGTATTTCTTGCTTATAAGATGTTAGGACACCTGTGTCCTTGTAATGATTATGATATATAAGTCAGCAATGCCATCTTCTGATGATTTGTATTACTACACGGCTATGTACAAACTGTACCTCTTTGTTTACACAAAGTGATGACTATAACAAAATTGCATAATGTTATCTTGGACTGAGGAGCCACCTCCAATTTAGCCAATAGGGCTCATCTCTGTAACTAGAAATGTTTCTATCTTACAGTAACCATGGTAATTATCTTAGGTATATAATGTAAGACATTACATCTTGTACCTCAGAGACCTCAGGAGACACGGAGATTTCTTGAGGTATATGGAACGCTTAGCATTGGCTCCCAGTTCCTATTGGTAAGAACTGCTTAGGGCAACTGTGATTTTCCTTTTGGTAGTAATAAACAAGTTTTATGACTCTTATGCAACGTGTTTGTGATTCCTTGCATGCCCATTATTGCCAAGAACCTGAGAGTGAGGTTTAGACCTCCTGACACACCTTATGCTCTTGCTGACTTGCTTCCACCTCTCAACTTAATAGTAATCTTATTTCTTGCTTAGGTGTGCTATATGTCATTGTTATAGTGTGCTCTGTGAATTTTATATGATTCTATCCTGTGCTGTAACGCATTGCTGACTTATGTTCTCCTTGGCCCAGGTCCACCTTGTAAATGAGTTCTCTCAATGGTGATCCGCCTAGTAAAATAAAGATTGATTGATTGATTGATTGACTGACTGATTGATTGAAAAGGCACATGTGTAAGGACAAGGCTTTATACCCTGAAAATTTATGTACAGTGCCTAAAGACATTTGGGAGATAGAGGTGAGCAAAAAAACAGCCAAAAACCGCAATACCGTCTCTTTTTTCACCCCTCCATATCTCAAAACCCAAAACAGCTATTGCACCAAAATTTGGAACATACATAGACTTACCCCCATCGATTCTACTTTCCAAGTTTCAGGTAAATCAGATGAACCATCAGAGAGTTGCAAACATGCAAAAATTGCTCTTTAACAGTAAACACCCTTATCAACCATAACTATACTAATGCTACTGCATCTGATAAATCTACCCTACAAATTGAGTGGCAAACCAAGTCTCAAGGACAAATACTCCCCATGGGAATATATTTTCTGGTGGTCTACTGGCCTCCCGCCCCAAAGGTCAACTGCCCCCTCCTGATCCGCTCTTTCCGGACCTTCCTCCCACACTCACACCTCCACGCTGGTGACAGATGCCATACTACATTTGAGATGGCAATTGGCACAGCCTTCTAGTCACCGCAATCGCTGATCACCATCTATCATTACGCAATAGATGTGTACAGTATATACATACATACATATACACACACACATACACCACATACAGTCAGGTGATTGGGAAGTGGGGGTGAGGGGACCACAGAGTTGGGGAATATAACATGAACAAGTGAGCAATCAGGGGGTGGGGTTTGCATCATTTCATTGAGATAAGGGCAGGGTTTGGGCAGCATTAAACAGTGCTGTGACGGAGGCTTTCTAGCACTGCCAAAAATGCTGAATATACAGCTGGGCTCAGTATGCATGGGGGATCCGTCATGGAAATGAGGGCAGCAGTATGTTTTGCACAGTCAAACTAGCAGGTCAGGTCAGTGCACCAGGGGCCTTTGAATATGGCCCTACCCCATCAGCCAGCACGATTCATAGTTAGTGCAGCACTAACCCGGTTATTGCCATGCTAACCATTTGAATACGGAGACCCATGCGCTAAAGTTAGATCAGCTGTATAGTTACAATACTGCAAATCATAGAGATATAGACAATGATGGCAAAAAAAGACCGATGGCCCATCCAGTCTGCCTGAGTTTCCTATTTAGCTCTGAGACCTAGTGTTTCACCAGGGTCTTAGCCCTCCCATCCTTCACCCCATTCCCATCCCAACTTCAGCCGCCCCAAGCAACCACTATATTCTTCATCCTACCCCAACTATGCTTGAATCCGCCAACAGATTTAGCACCCACCACTTTGGCAGGCAGACTGTTCCATGGCACCACCACCATTTCTATAAAATAATACTTCCTCATGCCCCTTCTAAGCCTCCCTCCTGTCAGTTCCCACTTATGTCCATGTGACCGTGAACTAGTATTCTTTTTTTTATTAGTCCTCCCCCCACCAGAACTAGCATTCTTTTTTTTTTCAGTCCTTCCCCCACTCAAGTGTGGCTGCCTTCCCGCCTGCTCCCACGCCCCGTCACCACAGTTTCTCTCAGACTTCCCGTGGCTCATCCCCCACAGCAGGGTGGTGGGGAGCGTGCTTGACCCGCCAGACAAGAATTCAGTCTTCCATGCCTGAATCCCCAGGTGCGGGGCCTGCGAGAGGCAGCAATCATCCTGCCACCCAGGATCTTAATCTCTTTCCTTGATCCATCCCACAACTCAGAGGAACAGTGTCCAACCATGTCAATGGCATTGCCACATACATTCCCATGTGTGGTGCTCCATATGAACATATGAATGTGCCAGCAGAAACAGACCACCCAGTCTATCTGAGTCTGCTCGAGTGTGCAGCTAGCACCCCTAATTTGCAGCTGCCCCACCCCCTCCCCTTTGTCATCCCACTGCTGCCTCCCACCTCCCCCACCCTCACTCTCCCCTGTTCCCTGTTTCATGCCCTTTCAAAGCTGTTCACAGATTTACATGATATCACTCATTCTGGTAGTGTTCCATTTTGCTACCACCCTCTCTGTGAAATAGTGTCTCCTCATTTCCTTCCTAAGTCTTCCCCACTCTATTCTTAGCCGCCCATGCCCCCTGGTGTCCTTCCCCTCCTTAGCTTAAAGACCCTGTCTACCCCATCCTTAATGACTGTCCTCAGATACCTGAATGTCTCTATCATGTCCCCCATCCGTTCTATCCTCCAGGGTGTACATATTCAGGTCTCCCAGCCTGCTCTCATAGTCTCTCCCCTCCAATCCACATATCATCTTTGTTGCCCTCCTCTGCACCTCCTCCAGTAGTCTGATATCACGCTTCGGGTATGGCCTCCAAAACTGCACACAATATTCAAAGTGTGGCCTAACCAGTGACCTCTAGAGGGGCAAGATCACCTCTCTTTGCCTGGACGAAAACCCCATCGCTATGCACCCCAGCATTTTGTTTGCTTTTGCAGCTGCTCTTCTGCACTGGGCAGTGTTGTTCATGGTCCCCGTTACCATAACCCCTAGGTCCTTCTCCTCCTCAGTGATCCCCAGCTTAAACCTCCCCCCAGCCAGTATTCTCTCCTTGGGTTCTTCGCCCAGAAGTGCATAACCTTAAACTTCTTTGCACTGAACCCCAGCTGCCATCTCTTTGACTACTCCTCTAGCTTGCTTAGGTCCCCCTGTAACTGCTTCCATCCTTCCCCTCCATCCACCGCTGCTCCCATTTTGGTGTCGTCTGCGAACAGATTTACCTTGCTCACCACCCCTTGTGCAATGTCTGATATGAACAGCCCAAATAATACTGGTCCCAGCACAGAGCCCTGTGGCACCCCACTCATCACTGGCTTCGGAGTTGAGAGCTCCCCTCCTACCACCACCCGTTGCAGCCTCCCACTCAGCCAGCTTGTAATCCAGTTTGTCACTTTTGCCCCTACCCCGACACCAGTTAGCTTCCCCTTCCAAACCACCCATAAGGCACTGAATCGAAGGTGTTGCTGAAGTCCAAGTAAAGAACATCTACCGCATGACCCTTATCCAGCTCACCTGTCACCCAGTCACAATACTGTATCAGGTTGGTTTGACAGGACTTCCCCGAAACGAACCCATGCTGCCTCACATCCTGGAGGCCGTTGTCCTCCAGGTACAACACCAGTCTTTCCTTTAGTATTGTTTCCATGAGTTTGCACACTATGGAGGTGAGACTTACCGGATGATAATTGCTTACCGGACGATAATTAACCGGTTCATCCCTTAACGGCACTACATGTGCCATTCTCCAGTCCAGTGGCACACATCCCGACTCCAGTGAGGTGCTGTACAGATCCGCCAGCAGTTCCACCAACACCTCTGCCATCTCCCTCAGCACCCTGGAGTGGATGCCATCCGGCCCTGGTGCCTTGTCTATCCTCAGTTCCTCTAGGACTCCACCTCCCTCAGTTCTTCCATCTGTCGCCTCCTCACCCCACATCCCCACCCTCCCAGCCCATGGTGGTAGCAGTCCCCCATTTTCTTCCATGAACACTGAGTAAAAGTATTCATTCAGTGCTTTCACCTGTTCCTCCCCCTTTTCTGTCCGCTCCCCACCCTTTTTTATCCTCACTGTTGTCTACTTGCACTTCCTTTTCTCCCTGATGTATCTGAAAAAGTCCCCCTGCCCCCGTTAATTCCCTGTGCTAATCTCAGCTCTCTCTGGGCCTTGGCTTCTCTCACTCTTCTGGTCACCTCCCTGGACCATCTTGCATACTCCTCCCTGTCCCCTTCCTTCCCCATCCTCCTATACCTCTGGTGCGCCTCTCGTTTTGCCCTCACCACCTCCACTACCTCGCTGTTCAACCAGCATGGTTTCCTTGCTCTGCTCCTCTTACTCTGTGTCTTGGTGCAGGCTTCCACTGCCTCTGTAATCCTCCGTTTAATAATATCCCATTTCTGCTCCGTGTCCATCTCCTGCCTTATGCCCTCCAGTTTCCCTTTCAGTACTTCCCACATCCTCCCAAAGTCTGCCCCCCTGAAGTTTATCACCCGGGTTACTGATTTCTCTGGCTCCCTGCACATCGTGATATTAAACCACACCGCTTGGTGAGTGCTGTCGGCTAGTGGGTCCTCCACCCTCATTTCCCTTACTGCCTTCCCATCCGACAATTCCAGATCTAACGTGTTCTTTAGCCTAGTAGGTACACTGACCAGCTGCATCAGGAGACCCTCCTGGATTGCATCCAGGAGCACTTGCTTCCTAGCACTGGAGGTGACCGGAATGCTCCAGTAAACCCCCGGCAAGTTGAAATCCCCCACGATCACCACCTTCCCTTTTCTACATACCTTTCTGATTTGTCCTGCTAATTCCCTGTCAATCTCCTCAGACTGGGATGGCAGCCTGTATACCACCCCTTGAGTCTAGAAGCTGCAGCCAGATTGCCTCTGTTCTCCTTTCCTCCCCCTCGTCCCTTGTCCATTTGATCCCATCCCTCACATAGACTGCCACCCTCCTCCCCTTATGGTCCTTGCTGTATAATTTGTACCCTGGGATTGCCAGATCCCAGTCCCGGTGCTCAGTTGCCCACGTTTCTGTGATAGCTGCAATATCCACCCTCCACACTGCCAAGAGTGCCTGTAGCTCTGCTGATTTGTTGCCTAAGCGTCTTGCAGTCGGCAACACCACCCTCCATCATCCCCCCTTCCCTTCATCGCCGCCATTCCCTTCTACTCCCTCCCTTTTTGGCTGCCCCAAGTCTTTCCCTGCTAGTCTGGGGGGTAGACTGTGATTCCACTCTATCAGATCCCTGCCTACCTGCTGTCCACTTGCCAGCACCCCTATCTAGTTTAAATCCACCTTTGTCACAATATACCTCCTCAGTCTTTGCTTTAATACCTCCTTCCCCTCCTCGCTCAGGTGCAGCCTATCCCTTGCAAAGAGATTGTTACTATCCCAGGTACTGCCCCAGCTGCCCACAACCCCGTACCCCTTAGTTCGACACCATTCTACCAACCATGCATTCAGCTCCCCAATCCTCTCCTTTCTCACTGTGCTTTCGCAGGGTACTGGGAGCACCTCCGAGAAGACCACAAACTTCCCAGTCTCCTCGCACAACCTTCCCACTTCCTCAAACCTCTCCCTTGTTACCTCCACCATTTCCCCCGCTAGGTCATTTGTTCCCACATGTACCACAATGTGCGGTTTCCTCCTACCTCTCCTTGTGCACCTTAGGATTGCCTGTCCTGCCTTGTCTGCCTTTAATCCCGGTATGGACTCCACCCATATCTGACTGTCCCTCTCCCCCTTGCTGCCCCATCTGATCTATTTCAGTACAGAGTCCCCCAACACCAGTACACCCCCCTCCTCTTTCCTTGTGCCTGTCGCCACCCCCCACCCAGGTTCTCATTCTCGGGGCCACTCAAGGCAGTGCTTTTACCATTTGCCCCAGTGTCTTCCCCCTGCCCCTCTCAATTGAGACCCTTCCCCGTCCTCCTGTTTGACTGCCAACTTCCCTCTCCCTCCTCATCTCTCCGAGTATTATCCCTCCCCCGGCCACGCCATGCTCAATATCTCCACTAGTAATGCCCCTCACTCCCTCCTCTTTGTAAGTATTATCCCTTGTGCTACCTCCTCCTGCGTCTTCTTCCCCATGTGTTGCTAGTACAGCAAACATGTTCCCTACCCTCTTTGCATTACTATGTGTTTTCTCATCCCTCCTGCCTACTGTTGCTCCTCTTTTGCTAGGTCCTACTAGAGTCCACCCTTCATCAGCTGGCTTCCTGTCTAGTTTGCCCCTCCCCCCTTGACCGACTGTTCCTTCTCTGTGGTGCCCCCTCGATACTCTCAGATGTCAGCCCTTCTACCAACAAAACCCTCCCCTCACCCTTCCCAGCTCCCTGCCTAGCCACTGAACCTCTTCCTCGAGCCTCCTTAGCCTGTGGCATATGGGGCACCCTCCTAGCCTCCACAGTACGTTCATCTACACTGCTGCCCCACATTCATTGCACCCCACAATCCTACCCATGGTTCACACTACCTATAAAGGACAGTGAAATACAGTCTCTCTATACTAACTGCAGTTGTTTATGAACACAATTACAAACCCACCAGTAGCATTCCCAAGTCTCACAAATGCATGCAGTCCAGAAATTAGACGTTTGCCCCAGGTCCTCTTGAGGCTCCTCCCCCCGGCTTTAAGTGGGGCCGTTGTGCCCCCGTTGAGCTTAATTCAACAAACACAGCCACAGAAACCTTTTAGCTAAATTCAAAAGACACAGCCACAGAAACCTTTAAGCTTAATTCAAGAAACTCAGCCACAGAAACCTTTAAGCTAAATTAAAAAAAATAAATAAATAAAACTTACAAAAATCCTCTCCACACTAACTCTCTCCACAGCAAGTAGAATTAACTAATCCTTCTCTCCTGCCTGCCACTCCTCCATTGCTCTGTGAGCTTCCCCCCCAGCCAGCGCTAGGGGGCAGCCTGATTCTGGGCGCAATGTTATCCCTTCCCTAGAGGAGGACAGCAGTCCTCCACATGATTGATCCTCCTCCCCCCGGCCAATCCTCCGATGACTCAAGCTTGTTCCTGAACTTGGGTCATCAGCACAGCAAGCAGTAGTGCTACTGTTACACTGGTGGGCCAGCCATGAACTTGTATTCAAGCTAAATATTTCCCTGTAGTTCACCTTATTAATTCCTTTTAGGAACTTGTAGGTCTCGATCATATCTCCCTTCTCCCTTCTGGTCTCTAGCAAGTACATGTTCACTGTCTTGAGGCGCTCCTCACAGGACATGCCCCATTGGCCTTGAATCATTTTTGTTGCCCTGCCCTGCACCATCTCCAGCTTATCTCAATTCTTCCTGAGATGAGGACTCCAGAACTGGACACAGTACTCCAGGTGTGGCCTCACTAAGGATATATATAGGAGAATTATTACCTCCTCCCTTCTGCTGAAAATACCCCTCACAATGCATCCCGGCATCCTACTCACATTGCTATATGCCTTATGGCACTGACTCATTTGTTTGAGGGAGTCACTGATGACAAAGAACAGTTATGTAAGAACTTACCATAACAGTAGATCTTCGAGGGGATCTCGGTCATCAGGTCATACCGTAGGAACTTCACCGTCGGTAAAGCAGGATCCACACATAAGATTTTCCAGCAGTACTACTGGGGCTGCCCACGCCGACATCACCTGCCAATGTCACCAACCCTATAAAGGCATGAGCGGCCCTGCTCCCTCCTCAGTTCATTCTCCCAGCCAGTCTGAGCAGAGGACCCCAAGAAGGGGGATGGTGGAAGGGAAGGCAGACCTAATCACTGAGATCCCCTCGAAGATCTACTGTTACACTAAGTTCTTACATAACTGTTCTGTCTTCTTCAGGGGTATCTCGGTCATCAGTTCACACCGTAGGGACGAGTCTCAAAGCAGTTACAGGTACAACAGAACAGTTTGGGAGGAAGGCCAACCGAAGCCTAGGACAGGAAGCCCTGCAAAACAGCGCAACCGAAGCCTGCTTGGGCTCTAGAAGCAATTTCCAGACTGTAGTGCTTGGTGAAAGTATTGATGGTACTCCAAGTGGCAGCAGCACAAATGTCAGTGTCTGAGACCCCTATGAAACAGGCCACAGAGGTAGCCATGCCCCTTGTGGAGTGGGCTTTCACCGTTCCCTGGCAACTCTTTGCCACGCTTGTTGTAGCAGAACACAATACAATGGGCCAACCATATGGACAAACATAGTTTGGAAACCTTAGCGCCCTCTCTTCCTGGGGTGAAAGAAACAAAAAGTTGCTTTGTTTTTCTGCAGTCTTTAGTTCAGAGCAGATAGTATTTCAGAATTTTGCGCACATCTAAAGTATAGAACAGTGCTTCCCCTGGATTGGCACACTCCAGAAAATGAACTGGTAGGTGGATAGATTGGTTCAGAGTACACCCAGACACCATCTTAGGGAGAAACTTAGGATTCATGCGCAAAGACACCCTGTCTTTGTGAAAAATCAAATCAGGCTCTTCACACCAGAGATCCTGAAGCTCGTAAACCCTTTGAGCAAAAGTAACAGCGGCCAACAAAAATAATGCTTTCCCAGAAAGAAAGCATAGCTCGCAGGTTGCGGTTGGCTCAGAAGGAGACAGGGTCAATTTCTCCACAACAAAATTTAAATCCCAAGCCAGGACAAGGGAATGGATTGGAGGTTTCAGGTGCAGGATGACCCTGAGAAAAGTACAGGACACATCTAGCTGAGCCATGGTATGACCGCCCATGGGCTCATGAAAGGCAGAAACAGATGAAAGGTGCACCTTGATGTCAGAGTACTGGAGGCCTGAGTCCAACAGGAAGATCTGGTACAGTAGTAGCCGCAGACATGGTCAGATATTTCCAGATATTTCGCAAAATTTGTAAAGAGTTTCTCTCTTCTGCCTCTACTGTGGAAATACAGAAAGCAGGAGATTTCTCTAGAAATATCACAGAAATTTAAGGAAATATCTGACCACGTCTTTGGCTGTGACTGTAGTCCAGAATCTGGCTCTCCGGACAGGTAAAAGGGTCCAGATGATGTCTGGCACCCCAGATGGCAAACCTCTTCCAGTTCATGGCATATGTGCTCTAATGGAGGGCTTTCGAGCTGCCACGATGACACCTGTCACCTGCTGAGATACTCCAAACCGGGCGATGGCTATGTTCTCAGGAGCCAGGTATGCAGCCGAAGGGAAATGAGATTCAGGTGGACCAGGGTCCCCTGAGCCTGCATCAGCAGATTCCCTGCAATGGGGCAGAGGAACCGGAGGCTCCTCCACTAACTGTTGCAGTAATGGAAACCATATCTGTCATGTCCAGAAGGGTGTGACCAGGATCATGCTGGCCCCCCTCCATCTGCAGCTTGATTAGCACCCTCTAAATCAGAGGAAATGGAGGGAAGGTATATAGGAACCTCCCACTCCAGGAGAGGGACAACGCATCTTGCCAGAAAACTCCAGGCCCTGGATCTAGTGTGCAGAAACTGGGCAGTTTTACATTGATTGGGGACGCAAAAAGGTCCAACTCTGGATAACCCTATCTAGCAAACAGAACTACTGTGACGGATAAGAGGAGTTCTCATTCATGCGTGTTGCACTGAGTCCAGCTGAGGCTGTCTGCCAGGGTGTTTGGCATGCCTGGGACATGGACTTCCAAAAGAACCAGACTGTGCTCCAGTGCCCAGCAACACACTCTCATGGCCTCCCTGCACAGGGGGTACAAATGCGATCCCCCTTGCTTGTTGATGTAGTAGACAACACTGAGACTGTCTGACTGGATCAACAGTTGACCCAGAAGAAAATGGTTCTGAAAGGCCTGCATGACATACAGGACCACCTGCATCTCCAGGACACTGATATGCAGGGACGTCTCGATCTGGGACCATGTCCCCGGAGTCTGAAAGGAACCCAGATGTGCACCCAAGCCTGAACCAGAAGAAAAAATTACACACCTTAGTAATGTTATTTCTTCTAATGGAGTCTTGCTGTATTCTGACTAATTACAGTTAGCCCCAGCACTTCAACTGCCCCGAAGATGAGAGGGTTAAACTCTATGCAAAGGCATAGAACGTTCATCTTGAGCTCAGTTTTCAATCCTCTTTCCCATGTACTCTGAAGTGTAACCGTCAGATTCTTATGAGCCCTAAACTAACTGTCTAACAATCCAGAAATTGTTTTAGAATTTTTGCCAAAAGGCCATATATGTAAAGAATTAGAGTATGAAGACTCAAGTCGAAACCCCCAAAAAGAATTCAAGTAGGTAGATAAATTACAATCAGAAGGATAACAAAGAAAAACAACCAGTACACCGCTGGGGTGCAGCACTACACCTGCCTACCCACATCCCAAAACAACTAGGTTCCAGGAGGGAAGGCAGGGAGGGAGGTCAGAATACAGCAAGACTCCATTAGAAGAAACAACATTACTAAAGTGAGTAATTTTTTTCTTCAAACAACATGAAGTCTTGCTGTATTCTGACCAATTGCAGGCTGCCAAGCAGTACCCCCCAGGAGGAGGGAACTACAGAACCTATTTTGGGAACAGACTCTGCAGCACTACTGTGCCAAACCTAGCATCACTTCTTGACTGAATGTCAAGGGAATAATGCTTGGTAAATGTGTGACTGCTTTAAAGATTTCCAGGTGGCTGCTTTACAGATTTCCACTAAGAGTATATCCCCTGGCAGCTGCTAGCGAAGCAGCTGTACCTCTGGTGGAGTGAGCCCTCAGGCCTGATGGAGGCTCCTTCCCCAATTTTGAATAGCAGAACTGTATGCAAGAAACAATCCATCTAGCAATAGTTCTCTTAGTGGCAGGTTTTCCTTTACCCACTTCTCCAAAAGTAAGGAACAGCTGAGAACAGTCATTTCTGTGGGGTTTAGTGGAGTCTATATAATAACTCAGAACCATTTTAACATCAAGACTGTGCAACCTCCTCTCTCCAGAGGAGGAGTGGTCAGTAAAGAATACAGGCAATGTCATGGATTGGTTCAGGTGAAAATCTGATACCACCTTGGGAAGGAACTTCCTATTTGTGCGAAGAACCACCTTATCCCTGTGAAATGAGATGAAATCAGGTTCCACTGATAAGGCCTGTAATTCACTGATTCTCCTGGCAGAGGTGATAGCCACCAGGAATACAGTTTTCAAAGTCAGGTACTTAAGTTCAGCTGAACAAAGAGGCTCAAAGGGAGGCTGCATCAGCTGTGCAATACAAATATTCAGATCCCACAGAGGAGTGGGATCCCTGAAAGGAGGGTTGATATGAATCAGCCCTTTGAAAAATCTTTTGAAGACTGGATGGGAGGCTAGGGAAGAGACTTTCCCTGCCGAAATGAAAGCAGAAATAGTTGCTAAATACACCTCGAGGGTGGCAGACCAAAGGCACAAGCTATTAAGATGCACCAAATAATCCAGGGCAATGGCAATATCAGCTGAGTCTGGCTGGGTGTGCCTCTGAGTGCACCAAAACCCAAACCTCTTCCATTTTGAACTGCAAGTTTTTCTAGTGGAAGGCTTTCTGTTAGCCTTGAGGATATCCAGAGCTGATCGGGAAAGATTCAGGCCTGCATACTCTAGCTCTTCAAGAACCAGGCCTTGAGCCTGAGAGAGTGAAGGTTGGGGTACAGGATCCTCCCCTGGGACAAGGTGAGGAGATTGAACTGCCTGGGAAGGCACAGAGGTATTGTCACTGACAGTGACAACAGTAGAGGATGCCAAGGTTGCCTGGCCCAGCCCAGAGCTACCAGAATCACTGTACAAGGTTGGGATCTGATCTTGACCAGCACTCTGAATATCAGAGGAAAGGGAGGAAAAGCATAGAGAAACTTGTTGGTCCAATTCAACAGGAGGGCATCCAGAGGGACTGACCCCACAAGAGGAGGTCTGCAACAGAACAGGGGGAGCTGATGGTTGTCTGGGGCTGCAAAGAGATCTATCTCTGGAGTGCCCCATCTCTTGAAAATGATTTGAAGAATGAGAGGATTCAGGGACCATTCGTGGTGACCTTGAGAAATCCGCTGAGAGCATCTGCAAGTACAGTGTCTTTCCCTGGGAGATGCACAGCAATCAGGGAAGCTTGCAGGGAGTAAACTAGAGACCATATTTTCATGGCCTCAGTGCACAAGGCCAAAGACCGCATGCCCCTCTGCTTGTTGATGTACCACATGGTTGTGGTGTTGTCTGTCCTGATCTGCACCACTTTCCCCTGGATCATGTTCAAAAATGTCTGGACTGCCAGAAAGACAGCCCTGAGTTCGAGCAGGTTTATGTGCAGAAGGGACTCCTGAGGAGACCAAGTCCCCTGAGCCGTGTGCTGATCCAGATGGGCTCCCCACCCCAGTAGGAAAGCATCTGTGGTGAGAATCACTGTGGCGCCTGATTGAGGAAGGGAACCCCTTGCCTCAAATTGTCCTCTTCCAGCCACCACTGGAGAGCTTGAACCAGAGTTAGAGACACCGGAACCAACTTGGAGAGGGAATCTTTGCTCTGAGACCAAAAAGCTCTCAGGTGAAATTGAATATCTCTCATCTGGAACCTTGCTCCCTGCACCACTGTAGTGCATGCTGCCATACGGCTTAGCAGCGGCAAAAAATGTCTGACTGGCCGAGACACAAGTGGACGAAAAGAGGAAGCCAGATTGATGAGAGATTGGGCCCTTGGGGAAGGGAGAAAGGCCTTGGCCTGAACAGTGTCCAGCTCCACTCCTATAAATGTGAGAAGCTGGATAGGCTCCAGGACTGACTTTTACAGATTCAGGATGAATCCTAGGGAGCCCAGAAGGTTTAGAGTGGCCCTTAGAGCTGTCCTGACTTGGTCTGAAGACTGGCTTACTATGAGCCAATCGTCCAGGTAAGGGAACAGTAAGATGCCTTGCTTTCTGAGGAAGGTTACCACTACTGCCAGACACTTGGTGAATACCCCTGGAGCAGATGTTAACCCGAAAGGCATTGCTCTGAACTGATAATGGCCTGAGGGCAGTTCGAATCTGAGGTACTTTCTGTGGGACTACCTGATAGGTATGTGAAAATAGACATCCTTGAGATCCAGGGAGGCTAGCCAGTCTCCTGGTCTCAGAGAGGGAAGAATTAGTCCCAGAGTCACCATTTTGAACTTTGACTTTAAGATGTGTTTGTTTAGGTATCGTAGATCTAGGATGGGTCGCCACTCCCGTCTTTTTTAAGGTAAGGAAGTACCTGGAGTACAATCCTTTTTCTCTGTGAATGAGAGGGACCTTTTCCACTGCTTGCAGGAGCAGTAGAGATGAGACCTCTGTCTCCAAGGCCTGTGTTTCCTCTGGAGAGGAAGGGGGAAAAACCTTTGCTCTCAGCCTTGGGAACCTGGTGAAGCTGAGAGCAAGGCCCTGGCTCACCACTTCCAGAACCCACCTGTCTGAAGTGATAGACTTCCAGGCCTGGAAGAAGTGAGCCAGCCTGCCCCCTACAGGGATTGGGGAGGCGACCCTGGCTGACCCGTCAGGGTGTCTGCTTGGCAGGGGGCTTAGACTGAGAGGAGGATGCAGCCCTTGTCATCCCCCTTCTGCCTCTTCCCCTGAAGAACCCCCTCTGCTGGAAAGAAGAGGAGGCCTGGGCCTGGTAAAAAGGCCTTTGAAAGGGCCTGCCTCTGCCAGACCTAGATTGCTGCCTTTGAGGAGTGGTCTGCTTCTCTTTGGCTGCAACACTCCTATATGTTCTACCTTCGGGCTGGACCACCCGCGGAGCTGCTCCCATCCGCCAACCCTCGCACAGTTCTACCTTCGGGCCGGACTGCCCGTGGAGCTGCTCCTATCCGTCGACCCTTGCACAGTTCTACCTTCAGGCCGGACCACCCGCGGAGCTGCTCCCATCCGCCGACCCCCGCACAGTTCTACCTTTGGGCCGGACCACCTGCAGAGCTGCTCCCATCCGCCGACCCTCGCACAGTTCTACCTTCGGGCCTGACCGCCCGCGGAGCTGCTCCCATCCGCCAACCCTCACACAGGTATGCTCTGCAGGCTACACTTACTTCCCTTTGTCTTGGGAATTTTGAAACTTGGCGCCTTTTCTCAACCGTCAACTGCTGGCTAAGTGGCCTGGGCTCCATTTTGGAGTTTAGCTGAATTTCTGGGGCTATAACAGGGACTCGTGGAGCTTTCCTGAATCAGTTGTGCAGCATTTAGGGACTTTTTCTAGCAATTATTTTTGAAACAATTACAACCATTTTGGGTCATTTAACTGACTGCAAGTGCTTGATTTTGGAGAATGAGCCCTGCTGCTGAAATGGAGCGCTCTTCTCGGTGGGCACAGGAGTGCAGCTTGAACGTCCGAGAGAAAGCCAGGCTGAATCCCGCAGTCGCTATGTGACTGCTCCCATCCCCCCAATACCCTCCACCATTAGCTGATTTTAAATATATAGGGTAGAGTCTTGCGTGAGTACTGATATATTTTTTGACAATCTCCCTTGTTTCCCATTTTCTCCTTATACTTTATCCACACTAGAAGGCATCTTGACTCTAGTACACCCTGCTTTCAGTCACTGCTTCACTCTGCTATTTCCTGGACTTCTGCTCCAGCTGGGAGGATTGTTTGTATTGACTATTTGTCTGTCTTTTCCCTCCTCTCTACATAACCTCCATTTATTTCATGCTAAAATGCATTCTAGGACCACTTTTCCCCTCCTGGTACTGTCAAGTGCATTGCTTTTTTTACTTCTTCTAACAGGACCCTCAGATCATCCCTCTTCTTGCCTGTTTTACTCTACTGATAACTTCTGCTACTCCAACTTACTTTCCATCACCACCCCTAAATCTACACCTTTGCTGGGGCTCAATAATAAACTCCTAGGGGTTTTACTCAGGAACATCCTGCGGAGGTACACTATTTCCTCAGTATGTTTCTATCATGCTGTCATTACTACCTCCATCTAGATAATCAGCCTTTCCATCACACTTGCTGGGGATGTTGAGACCAATCCTGGACCCACAGTCACTGATGCCACCTGCCAGCACCCATCCTACTGTTGGCCCCAGTCACCCGGCTTCACCTTTGCCCACCTTAATATTAGGAGCCTTACTGCTAATCTCCCCGAGCTTGAGGCATGGGTTGCTTCTAATAATCCAGACATCCTTGCCCTGTCTGAAATCTGGCTAAAACCCTCTATTGCTGACCCACTGTGCTCATTGCCAGGATATAACATGCTTTGGGTTGATCGCTCTAACGCCAAAAGAGGAGGGGGCTTGGCACTGTTCTTCAAGTCTCAACTCAATGTGTCTCTTGTACAATGTCCCCCTCTGGCTAATTGTGAAGTGCTGCATGCTATCCTATTAATCGGAGGAGTAAAAAAAATCCACATCTTCGGCATTTACATCCCTCCTAGGAACGCCAGGCTGGGACTGGAAGAATTTATTGAGCTTGTGCCTTCTGTGTCAGGGAAAAATGAAGTAATATGCCTGGGTGACTTTAATCAGGACTGGGTCGGGCCCTGTTCCTCTATCTTATCCATCCTTATCAGCAGGGCAAACCTCACTCAACTTATCAGTAGCCCTACCAGAATCTCCCGTCATGGATCCACTACCATCCTCATAGATTGGATCCTTACTAATAGGAAGGAAAACTACCCTGCAACGGGTGTTCTACCTGATACAATAAGTGATCACTGCCCTGTCTACTGTATCTGGGATATCACCCCCCCTTCCTACCTGTCTAAGGTCTTATCTTTCTCTAACATCTCAAAACTTAACCCTGCTGCATTTCTGCACGATCTTAACATGGTGGACTGGTCCACCCTCTACACAACTCAGGATATAAACATAGCGGCTGAATACTTCAACAAAACCCTACTCTCCCTCCAGAACCTTCACATTCCTGTCACCACTCGTAGAGTTAAAGGTAAAGTTATCAAATGGCTTAAACGCCCCCTTCTTCAGCTGCTTAAACGTAGGGATCAACTCTGGTCAGTATGGAAGTCCTCTTCCATTCAATCTGACTTTGAGGCCTACAGGTCCTTACGTAACACATGTAAAAGGGAGATTCGCTCAGCCAAGAGCATTTACTACTGGAACTTTCTCAGTTCTTCTGCCAATAACCCCAAAAGGTACTGGTCGCAAATTAAGGAAATCCTCTGGAGCCACAAATCAATGAATCCAAATGAAAGGCTGATTAACGCCATCTACTGCAATAACCCCCTTACCATAGCAAATGCCTTTAACTCCCTGTTTTCAACGCTCCCTATCCCTTCCCCTCCTTCCAGCGTCACCTCCCCGGCACCCTCATCCTCATCAGATAATGCTGCTCCACCCCTTGTGCTGTCACCAGTCACTAGTACTGATGTACTTCAGCTACTAAGGTCTCTCCCTGCGTTCGGTAGTGCTGGCCCTGATGGTATCTACCCTGGCATTTTAAGATAATTTGCCTCTTATTTCGCTGTACCTGTAACTAGACTCTTCAACCTCTCCATCAGCTCTGCTTCCATGCCCCTGGCCTGGAAAGCTGCAAGAACTATACCTATCTTTAAGAAAGGTGATACCAGGATTATGTCAAACTACAGGCCCATTTCCCTCCTGCCCACTCTCAGCAAGCTGCTTGAGAAACTTGTTCATCGGCAGGTCACGGCGCACCTTCTCGATTTCAACCTACAGTCCCCAGTACAACATGGCTTTAGGGCGGGGCAGGGCATAGCACAACCACAGCTCTGACTCAGTTTACCAATGATGTTAAAAACAACATGGACAAGGGCTTACTTACAGCGGCAGTTTTTATTGATCTCTCAAAAGCGTTCAACATGGTTCATCACCCACTACTATTGGCCAAGCAGCACTCATTCAGTGCCTCTGATGCTATCCTTTCATGGTTTAGTAGCTACCTAGAAGTCTCCTTCTGCAAGTCTCTCTCCTCCCCTGTCTCGATCACCAGTGGTGTTCCACAGGGATCAGTCCTTGGTCCCCTACTTTTTTCCCTCTTTATCGACAATATCCTTACTCCCTCTCCTCACTGCAATATCATCATGTATGCTGATGACCTTGTGCTTTACTCTGCATCCAAGTCTATCGTTGACATCAACAATTGTCTCTTCCCACTTTCCAGACCCTCCAATCCTGGTTCTCAGCCAACTACCAAGTCCTAAACATATCTGAGACCCAGTCCATGCTCTTTGGGTCCGCTAGAAAAGTATCCTCTGAGTCTCAAAAGCTTCAGGTGCGCTGCTGCGAGGGAACTGCTGTTGCCAACACTACATCCATCAAGTATCTAGGGGTAACGCTGGACCCGGTACTAGATTACTCTTTACATGTCAACGAGGTGTGTCACTCAGTTAACGCCAAAATTGGAGTGACATACAGAGTGTGTCACTCACTCACTCCAGCTGCAAGGATCTCAGTTGCGCGTGGTGTGTTACTCCCACAACTGCTATATGCTCTGCCAGTGATCTCTCATGCCAACACGGGTGTCCAGTGCAAATGGGACACATCTTACAACAGTATTTGTAGATTTGCCCTATCGGCTCCCCGCCTAACCCATCACTGTCTTCTATATTCTGCCCTAAATTGGTTGTCTACTGATGCCATTCGTTCCTACACCCTTGGGTGTTTTGTTGATTCCCTTACCAGATCCCCTCGCCCCTCCTCTCTGGGCAACATGCTAACCCCTGTCTCTCACTCTCACTACCTTAGGTCCTCTTCCTCTCCACAGCTATCTGTTCAGGCATGCTCCACTAGAATGGGAGAGCAAGCCTTCTCCTACTTTACACCTAAGTTTTGGAACTCACTCCTTGCTCAAGTCAGACACTCCTCATTTCACCTTACTTTTAAGAGTGCCCTTTTTTCCCACCTCTTTGCTCTCGATATCTGTGACTGCACTTAAATTGCACTTTATCTCCGCTATGTCTCATTACTTAGACCCTGTCAACTCTATACTTTGACTAGCCAATTTGTAATTTCCTACCCTTTCCTAGTCCTAAGGTCTTGTCCACCTTCTTTCATGTATTTACTGTTGTGTTCCCACCTGCCTGTATTTTTCCACAGCTAGACCTGCCACACTGGTCAGTACTGCCAGTTTTGCCAAAGTGTATGGAGGAACAACTTCACTTCTGCTGGCGTTCATCTGTATGTTAATAATCTTCTGCAGCTGCCCTCCGTCACTGTATTTGTTGGACAATAACCCCAACATTATGTAACTGAATGTTTATCTCTGCTGTATGTGCTTATTGTAAACTTCTGGTTTTATTGTATTGTAACTATTGTAACCTTGTAACTTTACTGTATTGTAATTTCTGTAACCTTGTTGTATGGTTGTATTGTAATAGTGTACTCTCCCGGGTCGTGCCTGAAAATAGGCAGGGTTGTTTGCCTAGTGCACCTACCCAGTTACCAAAAGCTACTAAATAAATAAATGTGGTCCTGTACTCGTCCATCTTCTTCATGTAAGCCTCTGTTTGTTCCCCAAACAGAGAGTTACCAGTGACAGGAAAATCCATAGCCTTAGTCTGGGTATCCTGAGACAAGCTGGTACACCTGAGCCAGGCAAATCTCCTCATGGAAACAGATGTAGCCAAAACCTGAGAATGAACATCATTCGAGTTTACAGCAGCATGGAACTGTACCTTAGAAGCTTCGATGCCATCTGCTCCAGCTCACTGGCTAGCTGGGGGGGGCATTCTTAGCCAGTGCCAGAATCGTATCCCACCTAGACATCTGGTATCTGGCCGTATATGCCATGTAGTTGGATTGTCTGAGTCCCAAGGAGGATGCCCGGTACTGCTTCTTAGCCATGGCATCCACTTTCCTGGAATCCTTATCTGGAGGGTGAGATGCCAGAGGACTATTAGCCTTGTCACAGGCTGCAACTTGCACTACCCCAACATGGCTGCAGTGAGTAGTAAGGAATTCCGTCCCAGGGCCTGACAAAGCATACCTCCTGTCCATCTTCTTATCCACAGGAGGTATGGATGTTGGGAGTTGGAAGATTTTTTGGGTCTGTTTCCCCAGGGACTTTTGCAGAGGGATAGACACCCTTTTGAACTCTGGGACGTCCATCATCTCAACGTAGTCAGGCTCCTCCTGATCCTGTTCAGCTTCTTCCATAGGGACATGAAGAGTGTCAGCCACCTTCCTGTAAAACAGGTAGTGGGAGGGGGACTCAGAAAGCCTGGGAGAAGACACACTGGAAGGCCTGTCTGGGGAGACATCCAGTTTGATAGGCTCATCCAGGTCTTCATATTCTTCATCCTCATCGTCTTCGTCTCCTTTCCATTCGCCCTCATAAAAAGCTTCAGGGTCATAATCAGAAGCTTGTAAGTCCGACCAAACCGACCGTCCTCCAGACGGTGCCGGTTCCGTCAGAACCGGGCGAAGCGACTGCACTATAGCAATCGCTTTGGCAAATTTCGTTGGCGGTCGGAACATGGGGACCAGGATCCGAACCAGCCGACTTATGTTTTTTCTTTGTAGGAACTGATTCCACAGAATCGGCTCTCCTCTTGCCCGAGGGGTTATCGCCCAGGTCAGTTGGCACCCCCTCAGGTTCGTCCGAAACCAAACCAGGCTGGCCATCCGGTTCAGCGGACTTCTCAGCCTCCCTTTCCTTCAGCCTACTTAAGCATTTTTCAGCAGAGACTTTAGGGAAGTTTTTATAAATTTGGCAGTCTTCCTTGAGGTGGTCAAACCCCAGACAATAAACACAGATGAGGTGGGGATTGGCCTAGGCAAAGGCCTCCCCACACTCAGTGCAGTGCTGAAACCCCGTGGGCCCGGTTTTCTTTTTGGGTTTCTCAGACATGCCTCCAAATAACCAGTCACCATTACCAGCGTTCAAGCCAGGTGACTAAAGAACCTATTGGTTCCGACCGTGTCACAGGTCGGTTGGAAAAAATGGAAAATTTGTCATTTTTTTCAGGAGCCGATAGATACCGAAACCGCACACAACCTTTTTTTTTTTTTTTTGTTTAACAGAAATACTTTGGTTCCTGACCAGACCGACCGGTAGGAAACCGAAAACAAAACAATTTCTATAGCACTCTACCTACTACCCACTTACTGTACCGGGACAGAGATGCGAATACCAACAAAAATAAGAAACAGTTGAAAAGAACTGATCGATTTACTGTGACCGAACCGAAGTGTAGGAAAGGATCTCCGGAGCAACTTCTCAGTTAGGCGGAGTAAAGAATCTGATGGTTACACTTCAGAGTACATGGGACAGAGGTTTTCAAAACCGAGCTCGAGATGAACGTTCTATGCCTTTGCACAGAGTTTAACCCTCTCATCCCCGGGGCAGTAGAAGTGCTGGCGCTAACTGCAATTAGTCAGAATACAGCAAGACTTCATGTTGTTTGAAGCATCCATGGTGAGGATCTGCTGAGGAGAGGTGATCTGGAATGGGACCCCTTGCAACAGGTTCTGGAGGGCCATCTGCCACTGAAGCACCTTGCGGACTGGGGAGGAGACCAGCACTAACTTCTCTAGGTTGTCCGTGCGTTGGTCCCACTGTACCCGGACAGTCCACTGGAGCACCCACATGTGCAGTCTAGCCAGGTGGACTGTGGCAGTGGCCATGGACATAAGCCCTAATAGCCTCAAGTACACCCTCACAGGAACATAACGGCTCTAGGCAACTTCCTGAGCCTGGGGAATGATAAAATATAATAAAATATAGGGAACATGCCATCATGTGCGACGTGCATGTTGCCGGCCCTGCGCAGCTTGCGCTGTGCTGATACATCATGCTGTTCATGCATCTTGCGTGATTGACAACATGTCAGTGCAGTGCTGCAGGCCCAAGCACCGCGCATGTGTGGGCATCATGGCACCACTTGCTCCGGCAAAATACCATTGCACATGGTGCAATATCTCGATATTCAGACACCGCATGCAAATGAGCTCATCAGTCAATGTGTGGCGCAGTGGGGTGCATTAGCATATCACTACCGTTGCGCACAACCACATTTGCATGCGTTGCGCCACATAAGCGCCACTGAACCGCACAGGCCATGTACCAGTATTGCAACCTTGTTAGGTGTGGTGGATGCCGCAGATGCACACTGGGGGCAGACAGCACTGCAGGGTGGGATGGACCAGGGTGATGCTGCCAGGGCCTCAGCGGGTATGCGCTGTCACCTCTGTGAAGCATGCCATGGTTAGCCCTCTGCTATTCTGTGCTGCACCCCTTGCCTGTCCCTAGTGCCCACACCACCATGCACACCCTGCCCACCCCCATCCCCAGGACTGCGCTGCCCATTGCACCCTGCCCATACCACACACACCCACTGGGTGGTCTACGGGGTCTTCCCCATGTTCATATCCATGGCACGGCATAGGGCTGTGCCGGCTGAAGGCATCCTGTGCACTCCCAGGGTGTATGGCGCAGGCATTGGTGTGTGCCCATGGCATCGCACACCACCTGGCAGGTGATGCTTGGGGGCCCCTTCCTGTTGATATGCACCAGTCCCACAGGGAAAGGTGGCACGCGGATGCCCATGTGGGTGCAGGCACTGGCCCCACTCACGCCAGGCATGCATGCCACCCTGTGGCTATCCTGCATTGGTGCTGTACGCTCTGCCGGTGTGCAGGGAGACAGCTGCATTCCCCAGCACATGGCAGCACAGCAGTGGGGACCTGCGTGGGGAGGTGGGCCGTGGCCACCTGGGTAATGCCCGTGTTGTCCCCTGCTGGTCCTTGGCCGGTGCCCATGGCGAGCAGGCACATGACAGCGGTCACCGTCGTCTCCGCGGACATGGCATGGCTCCGTCTGGTGGGTGCCTGCAGCTCCACACTGCACAGCTCATAGGGCTGCCTCAGCATGGCCCTGTTCAGGTGGTACCGGCCCACAAACTTGGTGTCACTCTGGTTTCCAACGGTGCTGCAGGCACGGTACCACCTGTGTTGGGCATGCCGCCGCTGGGCACTTCATTGGCCATGTAGCTGTTCCTCCTGCTGCCTCACACCCCTCATTACCGCCCCCATCATGCCGGGTGCACTTTCCATATCTCCTACTGTCCACTGTCCCCCTGGGTGGTTGGCTGTTGGCTGTGTGCCACCCTGGTACACAGGCTTTGTGTCTGTGTGTTTGTGTGTCTCTCTCTCTCTCTGCCCCTCTCTACCTCTCCCTCTCCCATGCCACCTCTCTGTCCCTCTCCCTCTGTGTCTGGTCGTGTGTGTATGTCTTTCTGTCTCTCTGTATCTCTCCCTCTCACTCCCACTCTTGGCACAACTGCTGTCTGTGTGTTTGTGCCCTGTTTTACTAGGAACAAGTCTGGTCGAAGCAACATCGATTTGCTCCACACTTGCGCCATGATTTCACGGTTGAATATGCCACGGCGCTGGATATTCATGAGACCACCCCCTGCACTTGAGCCTGCTTACATTATAGTTGCACATTGGCAGAATGGATTTTACGCTGCGCAATGGCTCTTACTGAATATGGCTCCTTGGCGCAATTCCGCACTTGCGCTGGCGCAACTACTCTGAATATCTGGGCCAGAATATTAAATTTTTATAATTTATTTTTGACTACCACTAAGGGACCAGACTCCCTGTGTCAACTTCTTCAGTGACAAAGCCAGTCATTGGAATTGGAGCAAAATTTGGCTGGATTCGGTCAGAACCTTTAAATTAGTCAATGACAAACTCATCTTGTTTAAGACTCTACACAATTTTTCTATACGCCACTCCATATGAACAAGATGGGTTTAAGGGCAACCTCTAACTGTACAAGGTGCGGGGAAACTAAATGTGATCTGATACACATGTTCTGTTCCTGTCCTAAAAATGCTCTTCTATGGAACGATTGCTGATTATCTAAAAAATATTACATGGCTAAGAGGGAAATTCAGTGAAAAAAATTACACTTTTTGGGCATTTTGATGAGTCAGAAATTTAAACTTAAGAACAGTGTTGTACTATAAGAAAAATTAATTACCGTAGTAATATTGTTTCTTCCAAGGTGTCCTTTAGCATCAGTAACAGTATGCAGTAAGCTGGTTAGGTTGAGCTGCCTCGGAGTTAGAGTTTATGCTAATGAATAAAATAAATTAGCCCATCAGAAGCGAGTTAGAGGGTGTGCTGAGTGGAGTTTGCCCAGAGGGCACCAGAATTTTTCCGAAGCTGAGACCATGCCCATGTTAAGTGTGAACCAACAGGATTTAAAAATCATGCAACAGCATGAACAGAGAACAATTGAAAAAAAACATACAAACTTTGTTTTAAATGCAGTTCAAAAATTCAGGAACAAATTAGGCCATAATGAGGAAGCAGAGTCTTCTTCAGTTAGGTTACAGGGGGAGGAAGTGTGGGAGCTTACTGATGCTAAAGGACACCTTGGAAGAAACAACGGTGAGTAATTTTTTCTTCTCACCCCAGGGGTCTTTTAGCATCAGTAACAGTATGCAGACTACAAAGCAGTGTAGTTGGGAGGCAGGTACAGAACCTATTTAGGGAAGAGGGTCTGCAGGACCACCCTGCCAAATTTGGCATCAGATCTGGACTGTACATCCAGGCAATAATGCTTATGAATGTGTGTACAGTCTTCCATGTGGTTGCTTTGCAGACATCAAATAAGGGAATATTCCTTGCAGCTGCCACTGTGGCAGCAGTGCCCCTGGTAGAATGGGCCCTGAGGCATTCGGGGGCTGTTTACCAGCCTTGTCATAAAACTGAATACAAGAGACTATCCGGCAAGAGAGATAGTTCTCTTAGTGGCTGGCCTTCCTCTACCTACCTCTCCATATATAAGGAAAAGCTGGGCAGCAGAGCCCATAAACTGCTTGGTGTGTTCCAGGTAGCAAGAAAGGGCTCTTTTTGCATCCAAACTATGGAATCTCTGTTCTCCAGGAGTGGATTTTTCAGTGAAGAATACAGGAAGGGTAATGGACTGGTTCAGGTGGAATTCAGAGACCACCTTGGGCAGAAAAGTACAGTTACGTAAGAACTTACCGTAACAGTAGATCTTCGAGAACAGCTCTTGCAGCAGGTAACACCATTAGGACTGAAGCCGGCAGGCGTCAGGACCCCAAAATCTTCTAGCTAGCAGTCTTCAGCAGGGACCGCCTCCGACGTCGGTCCGCCCCGACGTCAGACGTAGTACATAAGGAGCCGGTTCCGCCAGATTCCTCAGTTCTCCCGCCGGAGACTCCCGGCCGTAGGATGACATCAGAAGGGGAGACCGAGGATCCGCCATCAGAAGGAAAAGAGCAAAAGCTCCTGCCAAGGCCTGGTAGGCCATACCTCCTCCAAGGGGGAATGGTGGGCGGGAAGGTACCTGCTGCAAGAGCTGTTCTCAAAGATCTACTGTTACGGTAAGTTCTTACGTAACTGTACTATCTTACTTCATGATACAGACTAGGACAGGAGACCCTGTAGAACGGCCAGGCCGAAACCGGCTCTCCGCCGTGATGTAATATCCAAGCTATAGTGCCTAATAAATGTATGCACAGAGCTCCAAGTAGCTGCAGCACAAATGGCCAAGGTGGAGACGTTACGCAGTGCTGCAAAGGAGGTAGCCACCCCCCTTGTCGAGTGGCCCCGGACTGTACCCGGGAGGGGCTTATGCTTGTTGTTGTAGCAAAAAGAAATACACTGGACAAGCCAGCGAGAAAGGGTCTGCTTTGAGACTGGTTGGCCCAGCATCCTCTCAGCGAAGGAAACTAATAGTTGCTCCGACTTCCGAAGCTGTTTAGTTCTATTCAAGTAGAACCTTAAGGAGCAGTGAACATCCAGGGTGTGAAGCAGCGCCTCTCCTCTATTAGAGTACTTGGGAAATACACAGGCAAATCAATGTCCTGGTTGAGAGTGAGGGCAGAGACCACCTTAGGCAGGAATTTAGGATTCGTCCTCAGAGACACTCTGTCCTGGTGAAAATTAAATAAGGCTCCTTGCACATGAAGCTGAAGCTTGAAACTCTCCTTGCTGGACGGACAGCAACTAAAAATAACGTTTTCCACGACAGAAAACGCAGCTCGCAATCGCCCGGCAGGTTCAAAGGGGAAGCGTGAGTTGTTCCAGGACAAAGAGTAGGTCCCAAGGAGGAACGGGATCCTTGATGGGTGGCCTGAGGTGTAACACCCCTCTCAGGAAGTCTTGAGAGGTATCAAGCTGTGCCACTGTGCGCTGTCCCACCGGGACATGATATGCAGAGATCGCGCAGAGGTGCACTTTAATGGAGGAGTAGGCGAGGCCCGAATGGAATAGGGAAAGAAGGTATTCCAGCACCCCTTTCACTGGGCATTCTAAAGGGGAAAGGCCGCGTGCCTGCGACAATAAGCAAAAACAGCGCCATTTTGTGGTGTAGCCGCATCGTTGCCGTCACTTTCTGGTCATGGAAAGGACTTCGCCACCTCTCATGAGACCCTCAGATGTATAATGGCTATGTCTCAGGAGCCATGCAGGTTCAGTGAGCGCGACGTCCGGATGGACTAGTGAACCCTCCTCCTGAGACAATAGGGTGGGAGCTGAAAGGCAACAGAACTGGAGGTTCCCGGGACAATTGTGTCAGCATGGGGAACCAGATCTGCCTGGGCCAGAAAGGCGCTACCAGGATCATTGTTGCATGCTCCCTGCGCAGTTTGAGAAGAACTCTCTGGATCAATGGGAAGGGAGGGAAAGCGTAGAGGAATCTGTCCGCCCAGGAGAGGGACAACGCGTCTCGCCAGAAAACACCAGGCCCTGGATCTAGCGAGAAAAAATTGGGCAGTTTTGCGTTGGATGGGGAAGCGAATAAGTCCAACTCTGGAGTGCCCCATCGAAGGAACAGATCCTCTGCTACCTCCTGAAGAAGTTCCCACTCGTGGACTCTGGCCTGGGAACGACTCAGGCTGTCCTCGATTGTGTTGTCCACTCCGGGAACGTGAACTGCAATCAGGCTCGTGCCGTGTCGGATTACCCAATCCCACACCCTCATAGCTTCCCTGCAGAGAGGGTAAGAGTGTGCACCTCCTTGTTTGTTGAGGTAATACATCACCGCCGTGTTGTCTGTCTGAAGCAGAAGGGTACTCGACGGTATTTCTGACTGAAAGGCCTGCAGAGCGTAAAGGACCGCCCTCATCTCCAGCATGTTGATGTGGAGGTGAGCTTCCTGAGGGGTCCATGTTCCCTGGGACCTCACCCGCTCAGGTGCCTCCTCATCCCAGCCCTGAGGCGTCTGTGGAGAGGATTGCCTCGGGACGGGCGGTAAATGGGACACCGCAGAAAGTGTCCTGGGTCTAGCCACCATTGCCAGTCTCAATCACATGGCTCGTGATTCTGACCGGATGCTGCATATGGTCTTGCCTTGGTCCCACTGCACCTTGAGCATCCACTGAGTTACCCGCATGTGGAGCCTTGCCAAAGGGATGGTTGGAATGGCCGCAGCCATGTGTCCGAGCAAGCGAAGCACCAACCTGGTGGGGACAGTCTTTTTCGCTGAAAGATCCCTGATGAGGGATCTGATGTGTTCCGCTCTTTCATCAGGAAGAAAGGCTTTCCCTTGGACGGTGTCCAGAACTGCGCCTATGAACTGCAGCTTCTGGGACGGTACTAGGAGAGACTTCTCGTAGTTGATAAGAATCCCCAGAGACTGGAACAGATCCTGGGTGCTCTGAATAGCCATCAACAGTGCCTCTTTGGAGGCGGCCATGAGAAGCCAGTCGTCCAGGTATGGGAACACGTAGTGGCCCTGTCTCCTCAGAGACGCTGCCACGACTGCCATACACTTGGTAAAGACCCTGGGGGCCGAAGACAGTCCGAACGGAAGGGCCCGGAACTGAAAGTGGTGGCCGAGAAACTCGAAGTGCAGGAACCTCCTGTGCGCTTGAGCTACTGGGATGTGCAGGTAGGCATCCTGCATGTCCAGGGACGCTAAGAAGGCATCCTTTTTCAGCATGGGAATGAGTCCTTGGAGGGTCACCATGCGAAAACATTTGTAGGCGACCGACATGTTGAGGTCGCTGAGGTCCAGGATTGGACGGAGGTCCCCTGTTTTCTTCGGAACCAGAAAGAAGTGGGAATAGTATCTGGATCCTATCTGGCTCTCTGGGACATACTTCACCGCTCCCTTTTGCAGGAGCGCGAGTACCTCTTGCCTGATGAGTGATCTGTGCTGACCCGAGTAACGGGAGAGCAGAGGAGGCCTTGTGGGTGGCTTGTCCATGAATTCTATAAAGTGGCCTCTTTCAACCAACTGAAAGACCCACCTGTCGGTGGTTAAGGACTGCCACCCTGGCAGGTGGTCCTCAATGCGGCCCCCGACCTTGGTGTCCCGTTGATCCTGAGGGGCGGGGCCGGGAAGGAGTCATGCTGTGGCGGCTGAGGGTCCAGCAGGCTGGGTCGACTTAGCTGGTCGTTGACTTCGGCCCGCTGACGACTTCCCCTGGGCTCTACGGGAGAAGGAGCCCCTCTGTTGAGGACCGGCACGGGACTGCTGTCTCTGCATCCGGCCTCGAAAACAGCTTTGGTTCCCACAAAAGGAACTAAGCTTGGGTCTGTACATGGCCTGGACAGACCGTACCGCCTTCCCGACCTCCTGAAGCTTGGTGAGGACCTTCTCCGAGGACTCACCAAAAAGAACTTCTCCATGAAATGAGGCATGCAGGATGTTCTTCTGAACGTCTGGGGTGAATCCGGAAACATGGAGCCATGAGTGTCTCCGGAGGCATACGCCTGAAGCTGCCGCTCTGGCCGAGGAGTCCGCAGAATCATACACGCCTCGCAGCACCTGGGTTCCCACGTCTGAACCCGTACGAAGGAGCTGTAGCAACTCCTCCTTCTGCTCACCTTCTGGCATCTTTTCTGCCAGATCCAGTCCCTGCTCCCACAAGGCATTTTGAAACTGCACCATGTGGGTCAAGTAGTTGAGGGATCTGATGGCGCAGGTAGCGGAGGCATACGTGCGCCTGCCCATAGCGTCCAGCTGTTTAGACTCTGGGTCCAGTGGCAGGGTGCTCAAATGTTGCAGCCTCTGGGACCGGTCATGAGAGGCTGTAATGACCAGAGAATCGGCCAGAGGATGTGATGCCAAGTACTGGTCCTCCCTAGGGGCCTTGTACAGGCGGTCAGCTTTCTTCGGCATCGCCGGAAGCGAGTGTGGACGTTTCCACGCTGCCTTGGTGACGTCCACGAAAGTGTCCACCAAGGGTGGCACCACCACAGGCTTAGGATCTTTTTGCCGAAGATATCTGGCAAGGCGTAATCTCTCGGGGTCTAGTTCCTCTGCGTCCCAGCCCATGTTCTCCTGGATATGTCTCATAATCTCTGAGAATGATGGGTCATCCGGAGGAGATCTTGGGAGCTCACGTGGGTCCGGAGAAGGGACATTGATTGGAGAGGGGGATCTGGATCCGTCCGAGAAGTCCGATCCCGTGTCCTCCGTCGAAGGCGAACGGCGGCGTCTTCTGGGTCTCTTGGGGCTGGGTGACCCTGAAGAAGATCTGGACAGAGGTCTCCTATTTCGTGATCTACCCCTAGGAGCATCCGTAGGCTCTTGGGGGGAAGGTACTTGGCCCGCATCCCTGAGTGAGGTAGGGGGCGCAGGGGCCGGCGGAGTAGCAGGAGGAGGAGGAGGAGGTGGTGTGGGAACCACATCCCTTTTTATGGTGTCCCACCAGGAAGAAAACAACTCCTTGACCTCGGATATGCTGAGGCTCGACGACGGACCGGGCGCCGTTGGCCGGTCATTGGGTTCCGGCGTCGGCTCATCAGGGACCTCAGGTTCCGGCGAGGGTTCCCTGGGGGGTACGACAGGACCGGGTTCACCCGTCTGGTCCTCGGGCTGGGTCAGCTCCTCCTCCGTGATTGCCTCTTGACCGACGTCGGTGGGAGGCGAGGGGGTCCTCTTCTCGGTAAATTGCGGATGTCGGTCTCCCGGCCGGCGTCCATGGAGGTGAAGGCCTGACCGGCGACGGGTGTCTGGCGGTCGTCGGTCCTTGGGACCGATGGTGTTTGGCCGACGTCGGAGGGGCCAGCGATCTCTTGAGAGAAGTCAGTTCTTTGGTCTTCCGCTGGGGAGGAGGAGGCAAAGAGACTGACCTGGCGTCGGGTTCCGAATGGCGGGAACCGGACTTGTGATGGTGGTGACGGTCCCCTGACCTCGACAGGGCCTTGGTGGCTGAAGACGAGGAAGGTCTGGAGGTCTTGGTCTGCGAAAGAGAAGAGGAACCCGAGGAGGACTTCACCGCTGCAGGGGGAGGCTGAGAGCGGGCCCGGGAGGGGGAGCGGTCGGACCGGGAGCCGGAGCTACGGGAGTCAGAGGCCCTAGACAGGGACCTGGATCTCACTCTCTCCCTATGCTTCTCTAAGTGTCTCTGGACCTTGTCGGAAGATTCCCCCTTGGAGGCTGCGTCCATGGCTTTAATCTTCTCCTCGAGCAGGAAAGCCTGAAGGGCCTTCTGGCGACGGATCCGGGTCCGGCTGTTGAATCCCTGGCAGAAGGAACAGGCCCGGGTGTTGTGGTCTGGGCCTAGGCACCGGACGCAGGCCGAATGCAGGTCTTTGAACGGGATTTGCTTCCCACAGGCGTACTTCGAAGGATGGCCTTCAACGGAGGTTGGAGAGGACATCAGATAGAAACTGAGCCGAAAAAACAAACTTTTTCCCGAAGGAAGAACTTAACCAGATGTCGCGCGGTAGAAACGAACCAAAGGGTGAGACATGCAAGTCGGCGGCGGGGAAAGAACTAGGGGAATCTGAAGGACCGCCTCCTATGTACTACACATCTGGACGTCGGGGCAGGGACCGCATGTCGGAGGCGGTCCCCGCTGAAGACTGCTAGCTAGAAGATTGCCGTGGGGTCCTGACGCCTGCCGGCTTCAGTCCTAATGGTGTTACTTGCTGCAAGAGCTGTATCTCAAAGTAAGATTTTCCTATTCGTTCTGAGCTCTACCCTATCCTTGTAAGGGATTATGCAGTTTGGCTCAGTACAGAGTGCCTGCAACTCTGAAATCCTCCTTGCAGAGGCGATGGCAACTAGAAAAATTGTCTTCCACGTGACATACTTTAAATGTGCTGTAGCCATGGGCTCGAAAGGTGGCTCCATGAGCTTGGCAATGCAGAGGTTGAGATCCCAAGTGGGAACAGGTTCCCTAATTGGGGGCTGAAGATGGAGGAGGCTTTTAAAGAGTGTTTTAAAAACAGGCAATGAAATAATTGACTTGTCCTTACCTATGGAAAGGTACGCAGAAATTGTAGCTAGGTGAAATTTTAATGATGAGGCCTGTAAATGAACCAAATATTCCAGAAGACTAGACACTGAGGCTTTGAGAGGATTTATGTGTTTCCTCTTGCACTAGAGAGAAAATATTTTCCATTTAGCCACATAAGTTTTCTTGGTGCTAGGTTTTTTGGACATCCTCAGGATTTTAAGGTCCTGTTCTGAATACTGGGTATTTGGGGACTCTAACTCCTCAAGAGCCAAGCTTTGAGGTGAAGAGATTGCAGATTTGGATAGGTCACTCCTAGCTGTGAGAGATTGACTGAGAGGAAGCCGAATAGGCTTGCTGTGTGACAGGGCTACTAGGAGAGGATACCAAGGTTGCCTTGGCCAATCCAGTGCCACCAGGATCATTGTTGTTGATTGAGCCCTCAGCTTCAGCAACACTCTGTGAATCACAGGAACTGGAGGGAAGACATAAATAAACTTGCATGCCCAGTCCAGAGTTAAGGCATCTGCTGGGAGAGTCCTTAGTGCTGGGGGCCTGCAGCAGTACAGAGGAAGTTGATGGCTGAGGTGAGAGGCAAACAGATCTATTTTGGTGTGCCCCACCTCCTGAAGACTGTGGCAAGGACTTATTTGTTCAGAGTCCATTCGTTGTGCCCTTAGCTGATGCGGCTCAGCGCATCTGCCAGGGTATTGTCCTTGCCTGGAAGGTGTATGGCTGAGAGGCTCACATCGACAGAGTAAGCCAGAGACCAGATTCTCATTGCCTCTGTGCAAAGGACAGTGGACTCTGTGTCACCCTGCTTGTTTATGTAGAACACAGCAGTGGTGTTGTCTGTCCTGATTTGCACTGAATGACCTTTTACCTGGGGGGCAAAGTTCTTTAGGGCATGGTAGATGGCTCTGAGCTCCAACAGGTTGATGTGGCTTGCAGATTCCCTGGCAGTCCAAGTGCCACTTGCAGAGTGATTGTCTAGATGAGCTCCCCATCCCAGCAGGGAGGCATCTGTAGTAATGATTTTTGTGGGAGTAGAAAGCTGGAAAGGGATTTCCACCAACAGGTAGGCAGTTTCCTTCCACCAATTCCAGAGCTCAGGGTTAAGATTTTTGTGACTGGAACCAGCTTGGACAAGGAATGTCTCTTTTGGGATCAGTGTGCCCGCAGGTGGTACTGTGTTTTCCTCATTTGTAAAATCTGACACCTGGGACAATTGCTGTCATGGAGGCCATATGTCCCAGAAGCTTTAGAAAATGCCTGGCTGGCCTGGGCTGGCCCAGGACAAAGGAGTGTACCATTGACAGGAAATGTTGGATCCTGCCTGCTGGAAGAAAGGCCTTGCTCTGCTGTGTATCCAGTTCTGCTCCTATAAAGGTGAGGAGCTGAGTGGGATCCAAATGGGATTTCTTTTCACTGATGAGGAAGCCTAGAGACTGCAGAGATTTCTTTGTGTAACTGAGAGCCTCTCTGACTTGATGAGGGGTTTTGCCCACTAGAAGTCAGTCATCCAAGTATGGGTAGACTGCAATTTCCTGTTTCCTGAGATAAGCTGCAGCAACAGCTAGGCACTTGGTGAATACTCTTGGGGCTGATGTTAGGCCAAAAGGCATGGCTGAAAACTGGTAATGCCCTGATGGCAGCTTGAAACTTAGAAACTTTCTGTGGGACCGCCTTATTGGAATGTGGAAATAGGTGTCCTTTAAGTCTAGGGAGGCTAGCCAGACTCCCTGCTGCAGGGAATGAATCACCAGCCTTTTAGGCAAGCATATTGTTTCATATATTCAGAAAAATTTAAACTAAAAAAAAGGGGTGGGGGGAGTTAATTCTAATGCAGGACTCTCTGAACACTGGTGACGTTGGGAAAAGTCACGCAGAAGTACCTCTCACAAATAGAAATACAGTCACCCCTACAAAAAATACAAATGTTTCTTCTGTCAAAACAATTAGCGCATAAAATAAAACTCATCTCAATATACTATTAGTTAATGCCCGTAGCCTTTCAAACAAGATCAATGAGTTAGAAGACTACATGACAACTAACAACATAGATGTGTGTGGAGTAACTGAGACGTGGTTTAAAGATTCTGATTGGGGTATGCAAATAACAAGTTATACAAAACTTGATAAAAATCTAAGTGACCATAGAGGAGGCGGAATTGCCTTGTACATATCTGATGCTTACAAATCCTTCAAATTGGACTGTGACGATGATAGTAAGGAGTCATCTGAATTACTATGGACCAAGGTACTTTTTTCTAATAATAATAGCATCACAATTGGTCTGTGTTACAGGTCCCTGAATCTAAACAGCCATGAAAACAATATATTCTTGAATAAAATAGAAACTATGGGCCTTGACCAGGACTATATTCTTACTGGAGATTTTAACTTCCCAAATATTGACTGGGAAAATGGCAAATGCACATCCTCATTGGAAAACAGATCATGGACATAATGATCCAAAATAACAGGGAGCAATTTGTTTAAACCCCTACAAAGGGGACAAATGTCCTAGATTTATTTCTATCCAATCTACAGGAGAATACTGAAAAAGTCGAGGTTATACGCCCTCTTTCAAATAGTGACCTTAATATGGTTTTTGCGGTAGTCAATATAAAGCAACATATTATAACACATGGCTGCTCCAAAATCAAACATTTTATACAGCCGACTATAAATCAATAAACAAACATTTGAGGGATTGGGATTTGGAAAAATGAGCTTGCAAATAAAAATTTAAGTAACACCTGGCTTATTTTCCAAAACAAAACACAATATTGCTTTAATTGTTGGGTTCCATCTAGAAACAAATATAACGATAACAAAAGAATTCCCCCATGGTGGAACAAAAGTGTAAAGCATAACATGAACAGAAAACAAAAACTACATAAAAAATACAAAAAGAACTCAACAATAGCAAACTGGTCTGCCTACAAAAAGTATAGTTACGTAAGAACTTACTGTAACAGTAGATCTTCAAGAGAGGCTCTTGCAGTAGGTATTCACATATAGGACTGACCCACCAGGCGTCAGGACCCCACAGAAAAATTTCTAGCTAGCAGTGGACTGCCCCCATGTCAGGTGACCGGCATCATACGACTTCAGTATAAAGGGGCGATCCCCCATGCCTGCCTTCCAGTTCTTTCCCACCAAGGGCCAATAGAGGCAAGATGAGAGAGAAAGAATATTTCCCCGGAAATGGAGCCAAAAAGCTTAGGGAATGGAAGGGAAGTATTACTCACTGCAAGAGCCTCTCAAGATATACTGTTACGGTAAGTTCTGAAGTAACTGTACTATCTTACTTTGAGAGGGCTCTTGCAGTAGGTATTCACATACAGGACTGAGTCCCAAGCAGTCTGGAACAAGGAAAATCACCCGGGAGGAGGATAGTTATCCATAGCATGGAACCTCAGGCTGAACGGGTCTCATGAAAGGAGACCTTGAAGCACAGCCAACCCGAACCCTACTCTACAGCGAGAGGCAATGTTCAAACTGTAGTGTTTTGTAAAGGTATGGACAGAAGTCCAAGTTGCGGCTACATAGATGTCTGCCGCTGACACATTCTTGAAACAAGCCGCAAAGGCAGCTACTCCTCTGGTGGAGTGATCTCTGACTTGACCCGGCAGGATCTTGTTGTACCTGTCGTAACAGAAAGTGATACAATGAGCCAACCATTTTGATAGGCATTGCCTAGAAACAGCATTGCCTTCTCTTTTGTGAGCAAAAGAGACAAAAAGTTGATCGGTTTTCCTGAGATCCTTAGTCTGAGTGGTACAGTATCTCAGTATTCTGTGAACATCCAAAGTATGCAAGAGGTACTCCCCTTGATTGGAGTGTTGCGTAAAGAAAGCGGGTAGCTCAATGGATTGACTCAGCGTAGATTCAGCCACCACCTTAGGGAGACACTTAGGGTTGGTACGTAGAGCCACACGCTCCTTGTGGAAAATCAAGTAAGGGATTTTGCACATCAAGGCCTGAAGCTCGGAAATGTGCCGAGCAGAAGTAATGGCCACTAGGAAGAGTGTCTTCCAAGAGAGGAACTTTAAATCTGCTGTAGCTGCCGGCTCGAAGGGAGGCAGGGTAAGCTTCTCCAGAATGAAATTCTGGTCCCAAAGAAGGGCAGGAATGCGGATGGGGGGTCTCAAATGGAGAACCCCTCTGAGGAAGGTCTTGGAGACTTCCAACTGAGCACAAGTCCTGTCTCCAAAGGGGATATGGTAGGCTGAAATAGCGGCCATGTGGACCTTTAATGAGGAATGGCTGAGACTCAGATCGAAGAGGTGACGCATGTAGTCCAGGACTTTATTGGTTGGGCATGAGAAAGGTTCGAAGTCTTTCGAGGTAGCCCAAATAGAAAACCGTTTCCACTTCATGGCGTAGGTGGACCTGGTGGAAGGCTTTCTGGCCTCTACCAAGATGTCCGCTACAAGTGGAGAAACTCCGAAGCAGGCTTTTGCTACGTCAGCAAGAGCCATGCATGTAAATGAAGGGATCTGAGACCTGGATGAACAAGGGTCCCCTGACCCTGGGTCAACAATTGTTGTGATAGAGGAAAAGGAAGTGGAGGTTCCTCTGAAAACTGCTGCAGAAGAGAGAGAACCAAACTTGCCTGGACCAGAAGGGAGTGATGAGAATCATTCGAGCTCCTCTGTTCTGAGTTTGTTCAGGACCCTCGGAATTAAGGGAATAGGAGGGAAGGCATAAACAAATCTGTCCCTCCAAGCAAGAGGCAGAGCGTCCCGCCAAAAAATGTCTTGCCCTGGAGCGAGTGAGCAGAAGGAGGGAAGTTTTGCATTTTGGGGAGAAGCAAAGAGGTCTATCTGAGTTGTTCCCCATCGCTGAAAGATGACATTTATGACTTCTTGATACAATTTCCATTCGTGGGACCTGGCTGAGGACCGATTGAGTTGGTCCACCAGCATGTTTTCCACTCCCGGAACGTGAACCGCAGTCAAGTGAAGGTGGTGCTGGGTTGCCCAAAGCCAGACTCTCATCACTTCCTGGCACAGAGGGTAGGAATGTGTTCCTCCCTGCTTGTTGATATACCAGACTACACACATGTTGTCTGATTGTATGAGGAGATGACCAAGAGTGTAGAGCCTGAAGGGCATAAAGGACTGCTCTCAGTATGAGCACATTTATGTGCAGGTTTTGTTCGAACTTGGACCAGCTGCCCTGAGTCCTGTGAGACCCTAGATGGGCTCCCCAGCCTTCTCCTGAAGCATCTGTCGTCAGCGTCTGGGAGAGGATTTGATACTGAAGTGAACTCCCAGGCATAGGTTCTCCTGCACCATCCATCATTGTAAGTCCCTGATCATGGGATCGGAAACTAGTACCTTTTGGTCTAGATTGTCCAGGGTCTGGTCCCATTGCGACTGAAGCATCCATTGAGAGAATCCTCATATGAAGCCGAGTGAGTGAGACTGTCAGAATGGAAGCCACCATTAGCCCGAGGAGGCGAAGGGCTGACCTGGCTCTGGCCCTCCTGTGACTGGACAGAAGATGGGCCTGAGTCTAAAGGGTGCCTACCCTGTCCATAGGCAAAAAGACTTTGCCGATGGTCGTATCCAGAATCGCCCCTATAAATTGAAGGCGTTGGCAATGGACCAAATGGGACTTTGCTCGGTTGATGGTGATACCCAGGCTGGTGAAAACCTGCAGGGTAAGGGAAAGGGAGTGCATGAGTTCCTCCCTGGACGGGGCCACCAGGAGCCAATCGTCCAGGTACGGGAATACCTGAACTCCCTGAGTATGCAGGTGGGCCGCTACCACAGACAGGCATTTGGTAAATACTCGTGGGGCCGAGAAAAGCCCAAATGGGAGGGCCTTGAATTGGTAGTGTTCCCCCTGAAAGCAAAAACGAAGGAATCTGCGGTGGGAGGGGCATATGGGGATATGTAGGTAGGCATCCTGCATGTCCAGAGTGCATAGCCACTGTCCCTGCTGAAGAAGTGGTAGAAGGCTGTGCAAAGAGAGCATTCTGAAGCATTTGTACTCCACGAACATGTTCAGGGAGCTGAGGTCTAGGATAGGTCTCACATTTCCTGTCTTCTTTGGAACTAGGAAGAAATGGGAATAGTAACCTGTCCCTCAAAGATGGTTGGGGACTGGTTCTTTCGCTGCCTTCGAGAGAAGGGAGCTGATTTCCTTTAGTACCAGAGGAAGATGTTGCAGGGAGTAAGACGACTGGGGGGTGGTCTTTGGGGTGGTTTCTGTAGAAACTCGATTGAGTGTCCTGCTGATATCAATTGAAGTACCCAAGCATCTGACGTTATCCTCGCCCAGCCTGGCAGATGGAAGGAGAATCTCCCCCCTACCAGTTCCTCTGGATCCTCCAGAGGCAGTGGGAGAGGTAAGAAATCGGGAGGTGTGGGGCAGCGCAGCAGCTGAGGCTCCCACGGCTTTTTTGCTGGGGGGAGTCTTGGTTGCTGGAGGGGCCCGACGTTTGTTGGCCCGTTTGCCCCGTGGTTTTTGCCTTGTCGGTTTTGTCTACGAAAAGGATGCCGCCGCCCTTGAGGGGGCCTGTACATAGAGTTGATAGACTTGAGTGCAGTGCCCTTCTCTTGCAGTTCAGTAATGATGTCCTTGACATCACCCCCGAACAGCACCGAACCCCTGAAGGGAGCATCCTGGATAGCGGATTGCACTTCAGGGACCAAACCTGACACGCGGAGCCAGGCATGATGCTGTAGGCCTATGGCAAAAGCCGAGCTCCGTCCAGCTGTGTTCACTGCATTGTAAGTGGCATGAAGCATGTGCCGACTGGCCGAACGAGCAGAACGGACAAGATCCGCCACTTCCTGCTTAGTCTGAAACTCAGGAAGGAGTCCAATTTAGATTACATCTGAGTAAGAATGGTCTTCTGGAAATCCCCCATATGTGCCACATAGTTCAGGGCCCTAATACCCAGGATAGAAGAGGACTAGATCTTCCTCCTGTATTGGTCCAGAAGCTGGGATTCCTTATCAGGTGGAGACGAGCTGAGGTGTTTGGGATTTGCGGAGTGGCCGTGAGTGGCGCTGATGACGACCAAGTCCACCTTGGGGTGGAGGTTAAGGAAATCTACACCCTCAGGAGCCTGATATAGCCTGTCTGCCTTCCTTGGAAGGGGGGGCTAACGCAGAAGGTTGTTTTCAAATGGTGGAAACAAGATCCAAATGAGGCTCTATCCAGGGTGGAATCAGCGTAGGAGCGGTCTCGGGCAGATCCAGATGAGCAGCGAGTTTCTTACGCTGTGGGTCTGGCTCCAGTGATTGCCACTGATGGACTTCCTGGATTTTCCTCAATAACTCCAGAAAAGAGGGATCGTCCAGAGGAGACTTCGGAGGAGTCCTCGGTCTGGGGCGATCCGGAGGACGTGGCTCATCTTCAGGATCAGAGCATCCCGTCTCTGAGTCCGAGTCAGACGTATCTGATGAAAAGGAGGAAGACTCCTCCTTACGAGGGGGAGGAACAGCCCCTTTGGGGAGTTCCCCTCGGGCAGTATCCTCCCCTCCTCGGGCACCAGAGGGCTCTCCTCTGGTGTTGGGAAGGGGGGTAGGGTATCCTGTACAGGGTCTGGCGTCGGTAGACAACTCTTGACCTCACGAGTGAGCTGAGCCTTGGCCTCAGCCCACCAGGAGGCCAGTGCCTCCTTCAGATCCGCCTGTGGCTGGGGAGTGGGCAGTGGAGGAGGAGGGGGATATGGATATTGAGGATATCCGTAGAAGGAGTATCCATTACCTGACGGTGGGTAGCCCGGCGTCAGGTACTGGGGCGTTGGGTACTGCGGTGCCGGATACTGCGGTGTCGAGTACTGAGGTACCGGATACTGCGGAGTTGGGTATTGTGGCACTGGATATTGTGGTGTCGGATATCCTGGTGCCAAGGGCTCTGACGGAGCAGAAGGGCCTGGCAGAGGCTCAGCTGGCAGGCCAGGTGGTGATAATGCTGGCCCCGCGGGCGTCGGGCCTGGCATGGGTACGCCTTCAACAGAGTCCGAAGGACCTGATGGTAAGGGGACGCCAGATGGCATCAGGTATGCCGGTGTCGGGACCGGTGTCTGAGGGTCCGGCATCAGGGTATCAGGTCCAGAAGGAGGGTTCCCTGATGGTAGCATCTCAGTATCCCCCGTGACAACCGGGGAAAGAAGATTATAATCCCCGGGGGTCAGCTGAGGAGATGCAGGGACCTCAGAAGGCAACTTAGCAAGCTGTGGACTGCCTGGGGTGTTGGACTGTTCCATAGGTCTGGCGCAGGCTTCTTGGTCGGGCGGGCATCGGTGGAACCAGCGTCCGACTTATCAGCCGAATCTGGGCAGGCATCGGAGGAGCCGACATCTGACTTATCGGACTCCCTGCCTGAGGAAGGCCGCGCAGGAGATGTGGCCTTGTCAGGCGTAGTCTTGGCTGGGTGCTCCCGGAAGGTGCAAGCGGCTTAGCAGCCTTGTCCGGGCGAGTGTCGGTGGGACCAGCGTCCAACTTACTGGACCCGCTCTGACCCGAAGGCTGCGTGGTGGAAGCGGCCTTCACGGGAGCGGAGGCCTCCTTGGCCCCGGAGGCTCCCAAAGGGCCCAAGCACGAGCCAGGCGGGAGGGGAGACGCCTTCTTGGTAACCACCAAGATGGCCATCGTGGAGGGATCCCCTAGAGGGGATGTTACCTTAAGTGCTGCGACCCCGGCCAAAGTCACGGCTGCTGTGGAAGCTGGTTCCTGCTCCCGGTGCTTCTCCTTGTTGTATTTTTTCTTGTGACCTTCGGGGGAAGTGGACGCCTGCCTGATTTTCTTTAGCTCCTTCTCCATGGAGGCCATTTTCTTCTTCAAGGTATGGGCTTCCAGGGACTGCTGCCTTCTTTTGCAGGTAGTGGAGTTAAATTTCTGGCAGTGTTGACAGTTCTCCATGGGGTGGCCTGGGCCCAGACAGAAGAGGCACAAGGAGTGGCCGTCCTTGTGTGGAAGTTGGGAACCACACAAGTCGCACTTATTCTTATGCGATTCGGAGAGCGTCGGAGACGACATACACAGCGAATCAAAGATAAATGCTTAAAGACAGAGAAAAAAGTTCAAAAAGTTCGAAGACTTAAGGACCAACGAATGACTGACAAAGCGTTGTTCAAATGCAAGGAACTTTCACAAGCCGACGGCGGGAAAGAACTGGAAGGCAGTCATGGGGGACCGCCCCTTTATACTGACATCATATGATGCCGGTCACCTGACGTGGGGGCGGTTCCCCACCAGAGACTGCTAGTTAGAAATGTTTCCGTGGGGTTCTGATGCCTGGCAGGTCAGTCCTATATGTGAATACCTACTGCAAGAGCCCTCTTGAAATAAGATCTACAGTTAACAAACATAAGAGTGTAATCAGAAGATCAAAAAAACAATTAGAAGAAAAAATTGCAATTGCAACCAAAGATAATAAAAAAAAATGTTTTATAATTACATTGGTTGCATGAAAAAACTAGTCCTACTATAGGTCCCCTCAATACATCTGCGGGAGTCATCACTGACAAAATTAAAATGGCAATGGAATGTAATAGTTATTTTATTAGCATGTTCAGTCCTAAACACAATACTCCATTAAAAACCATTCAGCAGACAAATACTATTCAACAATTTAATGAGGAAGAAGTCATGGATGCCATAAAATTAATGAATCTAATGGATCCACCGGACCAGATGTTATTCCCCCAGTTTTCATAAAAAATACAGCTTCCCACATAGTTGGACCACTTACGTTTCTACTTAACATCTCCCTCAAAACAGGGTCCACTATACCAATATGGAACCAGGCCATTGTGATTCCACTTTTTAAAAAGGGCAACAGAAATCTAGTACAAAATTATAGGCCTATAAGTCTAACAGCGATCTTTTGCAAATTAATAGAAAAACTTTTAAAGCTTAGAATAACTGAACATCTTACTACAATAGGCTACATGGACATCACTGAACATGGATTTGTTAAAGGTAGATCTTGCCAAACAAATCTTCTGAATTTTTTTGAGCTGGTAAGCGAAGCTCTTGATAAGGGCTTGTCCATGGATGTACTTTTTGTGGACTTCTCTAAGGCCTTCGATTCCGTATCTCACAAAATTCTCATTACACGTTTGGAAAAAATTGAAATGCACCCCTAATTGTAAGTTGGATCAATTCATGGCTATCTAATTGCACCCAAAGAGTATCGCTTAAAGGTCATTTATCATCATGGGGACCCGTTACCAGTGGCGTGCCTCAGGGATCAGTTCTGGGACCTGTTTTTTGTAATATATTGATTACCACTATGCTGCCATTAAATGACCATTGTTGGATGACCAAATACACTGACAACTGCAAACTGGGGGGCACTGTAATTCATTAAAATTCTGCCACTCAAATCCAAAACAATCTCTCGCATCTTGAGAAATATTCAGTAGAAAATGAATTATTTTTCAACGTACATAAATGTAAGATAATGCATTTAGGAAAAAACAATCCATGCTATACTTATAGGTTAAATAATACAAATTTAGAAACGACGAACAATGAAAAAGATTTATGAGTAACCTTTTCAAATAATCTTTCCTTTGACTACCACACTACAAATGTTATAAAGAAAGGTAATCAAATACTAGGATGTATTTTGAAAAATATCAAAAGTAGGAGTGAACATGTTATAATTCCCCTCTATTCAAGTCTCTTATGCCGCACTTAGAATATTGTTCAGCAGTCTGTTCTCCACAACTCGTTCGAGGTAACAGATTGATAGAAAACATCCAACGTATAGCAACCAAAAAAATTAGAACTGTTCAAAGCTTTCACTATAGCACTAGGTTAAAAAAGTTGGGCCTTTATTCTATGCAGTACAGAAGAATGAGGGGCGAGCTATGTGCAATACATAAATCAACTAATAATGAGCCATTATTTGAAACCATTGGTTTATTAAGAAATGTTTCAAACACTAACACTAAATCACACGGCAGAAAACTAAAAGGGACCTTAAATAAAACAAAAAGGAGAAATCAATGGTTCACACAAAGAGTCATCTCAACTTGGAATAGTCTGTCAATATACATTGTCGAAAGCAAAACAATCAACATTTTTAAGAGTAGTCTAGACATGTATATGAATAATAAAAAATGTATTTTCCACCAGTGAAATTGGTGGTGAGTTTGTAAAAGGCATAACTGCCTACTAAAGTCATAACTCCCTATGTTATGTGTATTGTGAGAGTGACCATTTTGAATTTTGGTTTCAGTAAGTGCCTGTTTGAGCACCTGAGGTCGAGAATAGGTCGCCACTTCCCATTTTTCTTTTCTGTGAGGAAGTATCTGGAAAAGAGGCATTTTCCCATCTGGGAAAAGGGTACCCTCTCCACTACTTTTGCTGATAGCAAATTCTTTACCTCCAGTTCCAGTAAGTCTTTCTGTTAGAGTTAGGGGTTTTGATAACAGGGGTCCCCTGAGAGGTGGAAATGTTTTGAACTGGAGGGACAGGCCCTTTTCCACTTCCTCCAGGACTCACTTGTCTGTGGTTATGTGGTTCCAAAATTGGAGGTAGTGGGAGAGTCTGCCCCCTACTGGAGGAGGGGAGGTGACCTGGTTGCTGAAGTCAGGGTCTAGACTAGGAAGAAGGTGCAGGAGTGGTGGCAGCTCTCCTCTGACCCCTCCTGCCTCTTCCTCCATAGCAGCCTCTCATTTGAGAGTAATCCATGGGTACTGGCATGGAGAAAATGCCCTAGGATAGAATATTCTGCCTCTATTTCCCCTGTACTGGGTCTTTTGAGAAGCAGAGGCTTTTACTTTAGCAGCATTGCTCTCATAAGTGGTCTTATACTCTTCCACCTTTTTCATATATACTTCAGTCCTATCCCCAAAAAGGGAATTATTTTCATAGAGGAAGTCCATAGCTTTGGACTGGGTATCCTGTGTTAAATTTGTGGTTCTTAACCAGGCCAGGCGTCTAAGTGAAATGGCTTGAGCCATGGCTCTGGTAGCTGCATCATTATTGTTCACAGCCATGTGAAACTGGTACTTAGTGGCCTCTAGTCCAGTTTTCACTGTTTCAGCAATGTCCTGTATCATCTTGTTTGATTTTTGGTTCAAGATGGCCAGAACAGAATTCCACAGGGCCTTTTGGTATTTGGCGGAGTGTGCCAAATAAGTGGAAAGGTGCAAAAGTAAAGAAGTTGTGGTACAAAATTTTGTAGCCATAGAGTTCACTTTTCTGGACTCTTTTTCAGGAGGCTGAGAGGACAGTGGGACTTTAGCCTTGTCACATGCCACAGCCTGCATTATCCCCTCATGGTTTGGGTGAACATACAGGAATTCAGCATCCTGTCTTGCAAGCTGACGTTTTCTGTCAATTTTCCTTATCTAATCCAGGCAGAGAGTTGGGGGTCTGGAGTAGCTTCTTGGTTGTTTTTCTGAGTGATTTGTAAATAGGCAGCACTATCTTTTTTGGAGGTGGAAGACCCATCATATCTCTGTAGTCTTCGTCCACTTCCTCATCCTCATCGATCTCCTGTGTAGGGAGGTCCAAGGCATCCACCATGTGCTCTAGAAAAGTAACTAAAGAGGAAAAATCCTCTTGGCCATTAGGAGAAGAACCAAACTCCTGGTCCAGTGAAGCATCAGGTTCCAGGGGCTGGCCTTCTGACTCATCATCATCATCATCACCATCACCATCTCCTGCACCATAATAGTATTCTAGAGCAAAAGCTGAGACAGCAGTACTATGGTGCACAGAACAGGGAGCAGAGAACATATTGTCCATGCTCTGTATAGTTTGGTAAAGGTGCCAAGCCTTGGCCATTTCTTCAAGAGGAGGTAATTTTTTTTTTCTAAGTCAGAGACTTTTTCTTTCTCTTGAGGTGACTTGACTTTCTTTTTCTTTATGTTTATGTGCCACTGGCATATCCCCTTGCCTTGACACAGGAGGGGCAGTGGTATGTTTTTCTTTAAATTTCTTTTTAGCAGCACCGAATCAGTGACCTGCTTCCCTTGTCTCTTTTTAGGCTGGTCACCATTATTATTGTGCTTATCTGACTTATATTCAGAAGAGTCCCTAAGAGACTTTCTTTTGTCAACCTGGGAAGAGGATCCCTTTTCAGTAGCTTTAGCAGAGGGGGAAGCAGACTGAGAGGCCATAATTTCCAATCTTTTGGCTCTCTTTCTTATTGTTTTTGAACAAAATTTACAGCAAAGAGTACAATAATGGTCTGGACCTAAACACGGTAAAGAACAAGTGGTGGCTGTCTGCTTTAGCCACTATTTTGTGACACTTTAAGCAATTTTAAAAACCTGTAGGTCCAGTCCTTTTCTTGGGTCTTTCTGACATGCCAGTTTGTCAGAAATGACAGAAAAATAGGGTCCCAAAAGGGAGAAATGTGGCTTTTCAGTTGGTTCCCTCACGGTAAGGAACCGTGACTTTCTGAAGTAAAAAGTTGCTAAAAATGAAGAAAAACGACAGTTCCCGCTAAAAAACAGGAACCACTAACTAAATAAAATAAAAACCATCGAATATGAAAAGACGTTATTTATTTTACCTCAAAAATAAATTTAAAAAAAACTGCGGTAAAGATAGGAAAACGCGGTTCCCAGGAACTGCTAAAAAACAAAGAAACTAAGTTAAAAACTGTAAAATACTCAACAAACTCAGCACTAAATAAAGAAACTTGTAAGAACTTTAGGCAAATTTTTCTCTTTGACCAAAAGTGAGAGAGCACCCCAGAGTTAGTGTTACTCAGTCAGGCAGAGAAAAAATGCTGGTGCCCTCCAGGCAAGCTCCACTCAGCACACCCTCTAACTCTCTTCTGACTGGCTAAGTCAATGTATTCATTAGCATAAACTCCACCACCAAGGCAGCTCAACCTAGCATACTGTTACTGATGCTAATGGACCCTTGGGGTGAGAACCATAATATCTTTAGCAGTTAGGAACTGTGGCTGGAGGAATGTGCCCCTAGTTTCAGTGAATGCAGGGTAGAGTGCCTGGAGGCTCTGAGAATTGAGAGGCTTGCCCAGCTTATGATAGATCCGTCCCCCGTGTTTTATTCTAAATGGGCCACCCTATACAGCTTCTTCACTGCCTCTAACAATCAATAATAACAAATGTGACCGTTTTTCTTCTCAGGTTTCTGTCTTTCTGTTATGGTCCTCATATAGAAGTGTTATTTCAGAGAATTATTATGTCATGGGTTAGTGGTTTTATACCCCTATTGGGTGTAAGGTTACTTGTTTTTATATCTTCTTGTTACACATATCTCTTGAGCATAATAACAATGCATATTTGTAGTAATGAGTAACTGATGTAGTCATTGTATTTTGGTTGGACTATTTGATGTTTGATGCATGTATTTTGTTTAAATGTATTAAGAATTCAATAAAATCTTATTGAGAAACAAAAAATCCCGAGACCCTCAGCCACGAGTACCTGCAAAGGCAAATACCTGTGGCAGCAGCCCTGGCACCAGTGTCAGAAATGTCATACAAGGCCCTGAGGAGATGCTTACTAATATCCTCAGTGGCCCGCAAGGATCTGAGAACCTCCTGTTTCTGGAAACATTCTGGGAGGGCTTGGGCAGCCGCCTTGCCCCTCCTCCAGATGGTGTTTTGGTATTTGACCATATGCAATAGATAGTTAGCAATCTGAAGTCCCAAGGTGGAGGAGGCATAAATCCTCTTGCCCCAAAGGTCAATCTGCATGGATTCCCTGTCAGGTGGGAAGGAGCTAAGGTGCTTCGGCACCTTGGACCTGTCATATGCTGCTTTAATGACCATGGAATTGGTCTCAGGTTGGGAAGCATAACAAGGCAGGTCCTAAGGGACATAAGAAAAAATTACTCACCTTAGTAATGTTGTTTCTTCTAATGGAGTCTTGCTATATTATGACAATTGCAGTATGACTGCAGGTTAGAACTGCTCCGGAGGTGAAATAGTTAACTTCCATGCAAGGCATGGAATCTTGAGCGCGAGCTCGGTTAAGGAAGCTCTGTCTGCTTGCTTTCAAACCGAAACCGTCAGATCTTTACGTGCTAAAACTCACTAATGTTCTGTGTGAAAGCTGTAAACCTACACTAGCCAACTGGCTACTACCCTAACAAACACACTTGTTGGTCTCGAAAAAGACTCAAGTCAAGAGACCCAATAATGAAATAAAACACACTCACCCTAGGGAGGGTGAAACAAAACAACAAAGTGGCAAGAAAAACAGAGTGCCAACACTGTGATGCCCACCCACAGCCAGAAAAACGAGGTTCTGAGAGGGGCAGGAGGAGGGAGGTCATATATAGCAAGACTCCATTAGAAGAAACAACATTACTAAGGTGAGTAATTTTTTCTTCAAACAACATGAAGTCTTGCTATATTATGACAATTGCAGTCTACACAGCAGTACCCCATGGAGGAGGGACAGAACCTACTTAGGGAATAGGCTCCGAAGGACAGCTGTGCCAAACCGAGCATCACTCCTAGCTTGAATGTCCAGGAATAATGCTTGCAAAAGCGTGACCCGCTTCCAGGTAGCTGCTTGACATATCTCTAGAATGGGATGTCTCTGGCAGCAGCCAGAGAAGCTGCTGTACCTCTCGGTAGAGTGAGCCCTCAGGCCTGAGGGGAATCTTACCCAACTTTTCATAACAGAATTGATACAAGAGACAATCCACCTGGCAATGGATCTTTAGTGGCAGGTTTCCCTTTCCAACCTCACCATAAGTGAGGAACAGTTGAGGAGTCAAACCCAGACCCTTGGTACGCCTATGTAGTAGCTAAGGGCCCTCTTCACATCTAAGCTTGTGCAGCCTCCTCTCACCAGAGGAAGAATGTTCAGTGAAGTAAACAGGAGAGAAATAGATTGATTAAGGTGGAAATCCAAACCACCTTAGGCAGGAACTTCTATTAGTCCAAAGGACTACCTTATCTCTGTGAAAGGAGATAAAGTCTGGCTCCACTGACAATGCTTGCAATTCACTTATGCATCTGGCAGAGGTGATAGCTACCAAAACACAGTTTTCCAAGTCAGGAACTTAAGCTCAGCTGAAGACAAGGGCTCGAAAGGAGGTTGCATGAGCTGAGCAATGCAAACATTGAGATCCCAGGCAGGGGGAGGGTCCCTGAATGGAGGGTTAGTGTGAAGCAAACCCTTAAAAAACTTGGCAAATACAGGGTGAGATGAAAGAGGAGAGGGTTTACCTGCTGAAAGAAAAGCAGAGACAGCTGCCAAGTGTACCTTCAGGGTAGCTGGTCTCAGCTCTAAAGTGTTTAGATGGACCATATAATCTAGAACTGTGGGTAAATCAGCAGTGTCTGGGGAAATATTCTTTTCCGAGCACCATATGGAAAATCTTTTCCATTTGGAGTTATAAGTAGTTTGGTAGAAGGCTTCCTAGAAGCCTTGAGTATATCCATTACACCTTGAGAGAGGTGTAGGCCAGCAAACTCTAGCTCTTCAAGAACCAGGCCTTGAGATTGAGAGACTTGAGATTTGGGTACCAAACTCTTCCATGGGCACATGTTAACAGATTGTGATTCTTGGGAAGGCACAGAGGAGGATGGACTGCTAAGGACAGGAGGAGAGGATACCAGGGTTGCTTGGCCCAATCCGGGGCAATCAGAATGACCCTGTAGGATTGGGCTCTGATTTTGACTAGCACTTTGAACAGGAGAGGGAAAGGAGGGAAGGCATAGAGAAACTTACCTTCCCAGCTGAGGGCTAAGGCATCCAGAGGGACTGAGCCCAAGACTGGGGGCCTGCAGCAAAAGAGGGAAAGTTGATGATTGTCTGGAGCTGCAAAGAGATCTATTTGCGGGGTGCCCCATTTGGCAAATACCACTCCCAGAACCAGGGGATCCAGGGACCACTCGTGATGGCCCTGAGAGATCCTGCTGAGAGCATCTGCCAGGACATTGTCTTTGCCTGGGAGGTGAACTGCCATAAGGGAGGTGTTCAGGGAGTACGCCAGAGACCACAACTTCATGGCTTCGGTGCACAGGGCCGTAGACCGAGTGCCCCCCTGCTTGTTGATGTACCACATTGTAGTGCTGTTGTCTGTTCTGACCTGCACAGTCTTGTTCTGAACAGAGTTTGAGAAAGCTTGAAGTGCTAGAAAAACTGCTCTGAGCTCCAACAGGTTGATGTGGAGCAGAGATTCCTGTGGAGACCACAGTCCTTGGGTAGTGAGATCGCCCATGTGGGCCCCCCACCCCAAGAGGGATGCATCTGTAGTAAGGATTAATGAGTGAGGCTGAGTGACAAAGGGAACTCCTTGTCTCAGGTTGCTCTGATCCTGCCACCACTGAAGGGCTTGGATCAGGGTTCGAGTTACTGGGATCAATTTGGTAAGAGGATCCTTTCTTTGTGACCAAAAGGCCCTCAGATGGAACTGAATGTCCCTCATCTGAAACCTTGCTCCTTGCACTACTGCTGTGGAAGCAGCCATGTGCCCTAGGAGCTGCAGAAAATGTCTTGCTGGTCGAGAGACCTGCAGGGTGAATGAAGAGGCATGGGAGACTAGGGTGTTTGCCCTGTCTAGAGGGAGGAAGGCCCTGGCTTCCTGGGTGTTCAGCTCTGTGCCTATGAAGGTTAGGAGCTGGACAGGCTCCAGTACTGACTTTGAGAGATTCAGAAGGAAACCTAGTGACGTAAGCAGTTGCTGGGTTATCTGAAGATGTAGGTTGACCTGATCTGGGGATTGTCCTACTATGAGCCAATCGTCCAAATAAGGAAAGATGGCAATCTTTGCCTTCTTAGGCAAGCTACTGCTACTGCCAGGCACTTGGTAAATACCCTTGGAGCCGAGGTGAGTCCAAAGGGCATTGCTCTGAACTGGTAATGGCCTGAGGCAGCTCGAACCTGAGGTACTTCGGTGGGAGCTTCTGATGAGAATATGGAAGTAGGCATCCTTGAGGTCCAGGGGATGCTAGCCAGTCCCCTGGCCTTAGGGAAGGTAAAATGATTCCAGAGTCACCATTTTGAATCTTGGTTTTAAAAGGTGCTTGTTTAGGTATCTGAGATCCAGGATGGGCGCCATTCTCCTGTCTTTTTGGGGTAAGGAAGTACCTGGAGTACAACCCTTGCCCTGGTGTAGGGTGGAACCTTTCCACAGCTCTGAGAGCGAGGAGGGTGAGACTTCTGACTCTAAGGCGAGTGCCTCCGATGGAGATGCAGGAGGAAAAGATCTGGTCCTCAGCTTCAGAAATTTTCTGAAGCTGAGGACCAGTCCCTGGCTTACTACTTCCAGGACCCACTTGTCTGATGTGAGAGACTTCCAGTCCTGGACAAAGTAAGCCAGCCTGCCCCCTACCGGTAGAGGAGAAGTGGCCCTGGCTACCCCATCAGGGTGCCTGCTTGGCAAGGGCTTTGGGCTGAGGAGTGGAAGCAGGCCTGCTTGAACCCTCCTGCTCCTTCCTCTAAAGAACCTCTGGGGCATAGGAGGAAGAGGAGGCTTGAGCCTGATAAAAGGCTCATGAAAAGGCCTGCCTGCCCCTGGGAGGCTGCTTCTGGAGGACTGCCTTCCTTGGCTTGTGCACTCTGATAGGTGGCCCTGTATTCATCCATTTTCTTCATATAATTCTCTGTTTGCTCCCCAAACAAAGAATTGCCAATCACAGGAAAATCAGTGGCTTTTGACTGGGTATCCTGTGACAATGTGGTGCATCTGAGCCAGGCCATTCTGCGAAGTGCCACAGAAGTAGCCATAACTCTAGAAGATACATCATTAGAGTCCACTGCAGCATGAAATTGCATTTTTGATGCCTCGATACCATCTAAAGCCACCTGTTCCAGATCCCTGGCAAACTTGTCAGGGAGTTGTTTGACTAGAGCCAGCACAGTATCCCATCTGGATTTCTGGTATCTGGCAGCATAAGCCATGTAATTTGCTTGTCTGAGCCCCCAAGGATGCTGCCATGTACTGTTTTTGCCATAGCATCAATCTTCCTGAGTCCTTTTCAGGAGGATGTAGCTAGGGGATATTTGCCTTGTCACAGGCTGCAGCCTGCACTACACCCACATGGCTGCATTGCTGTGTGAGAAATTCTATGTCAGAACCCTGATAAAGTATACCTTCTGTCCATCCTTTTATCCACAGGAGGTATAGAATGAGGAGTTTTTAAACTTTTACTGTTTGTTTCAAGATTTATGAAGGGAATAGGACAGTCTCTTAGATTCTGGAATATCCATCATTTCTACATAATCAGGCTCTTCCTGATCATCCACAGCTTCTCAACAGGAAGCTGAAGAGTTTCAGCAACCTTCTTGTAAAGATGAAATGAGCAGGGACTCAGAAAGCCTGGGGGACCTCAAAGGTCTGTCTGGGTAGGTATCTGCTCAATAGGAGCGCCCAGATCTTCCAGACCATAATCACTTTCATACTCTCCTCCCCCAACGGTTCATAAAATTCCTCAAAATCATAATCCTGAACCGGTGGACCTGGTGAACTGAACGCTCCCAGATGGAGTCGGTTCAGGAACCGGGAAAGAGACTGGACAATTTGGATTGCTTTGGCTATCTCTTCAGCTGTTGGGGAAAGGACTTTTTCCACAGCAGCAGACTTTCTAGTCCTTTTGTAGGAACTGGCTCCTCGAGCCAGCTTTCGCTTGCCCGAGGAAGTATCGCCTCGGTCAGAGTGGCATTCAGGTTCGGTTGGCACCGAACCGGCCAGCCATCCGGTCAGCGGACTTTTGCCTCTCTTTCCCTGAGCCTACCAACTCTCTTTTCAACGGTGGCAGCAGGGAAATTCTTGCAAATCTGGCAGTCTGAATTGAGGTGGTCAAACCCCAGACAATAAACACAGGTGGTGTGAGGGTCAGCCTTGGCAAAGGCTTCCCACAGACATCGCAGTGCTGAAACCCAGTGGGCCCGTTTTTTCTTTTGGGTTTCTCAGACATTATGCCAGCCTAACCAAAACTTGCCTGTTTATGGCAATCGCTATGTAAAGACTTCCTATCGGTTCCCAACCTGTTTACGGGTCGTGGAAAAACGTAATGAATCTGCTTTTTAGAACCAATAGGAACCGGAACCGTGACTCTAAAAAAGGACTAGCAATTGAAAAATGCAACCTAATCAGTTCAAACCCTAACCGATAAATGTTTTACTATGTAACCCCCTGCAAATGGGGTTCCCAAAAGACTTCCAGGAGCTTGCTTGAATGCTCCAAGCCTGAATGGTGTTTGGCATTTAAGCCATTTATCAGTGAGTGTTTTAGAGCCTCTGGTACTGTCTCTTAAGAGCTGTCTGCTTGCAGACATAATTAGTTTGTATGGGGACTGTGTGCTTCTCTGAGTACCACTCGAGCTGCTGCCAATTCACTTCATTTTGCAGTCACTAGGAGTGCAAAGGGAACCTATCTGAAAGATGTAACTGTTTGCCAGAAATTATTTAGAGTAATAATGAAATTACAGTTTGTCTAACCTGCTTTCTTTGCAGTCAGAACTGTGTCTGCTAGTTCCCATTCTAGTTTTGAACTGCTGAACTGGACCAATCAGTGTGGGTAAGCTAGCTCTCAAAATGGTGCCTTGGACGAATCAGAACTTGGACTCATAATCTGAGCCAGCCACAAGAGGATTGTATGGGCAGTGACTCTGGGAGATGTAGTTTAGACTTCAGTGCCTTTTGACCAACAGCAGCAGTCTATTGTGAGTGACAGCCAATCCAGTCAAGAACTGGGAGGAACTCAAAGGAAATGCCCGGTTTTGTCGGTTGGAGTTGGAGTTGAGCTTTGGCAGTGAAGAAGGAAGGAGCCCTGTGCTTTTTCAGTGTGCAGTTTTAGTCAAAAAACGTGTGTAAGGCCCAGAGTTCCGGTCTGCAGCTTGTTAGGACTGAATCCGTCCTGTGAAAAGAATCAAAGGATCTCTGAAGAGTAGAAACCAGGCTCACCCTGTAGAAGACTGGAAGAATTGCTGAAAATTGCACTTGGTCTGTCAGGAACTGAATCTGCTGTGTTCTCCCGGCATTGTGCAGCATTGCATCGGGATACAGATGCAGCCTGCCTGGTATAGTGCTTTCTTTATATAAATGTGTGAAGAGGTTTGTGTACCTCAAGTGAGCCCTGCTTGACACTGAAGGACCCTATCTTATTTGGAGGTCGTGAGTACTAATTCAGGGTCGTCCCTGTTGAATTGCCACATTAAATCCAAATGGAATTACTGTACTGTTGACTGTTTAATTCTCCTTTTCTCTGTGTAAGGGCCCCTCACCAGCTGCCACGGTTTGACTAGCTACTAGGGCTTGGGTACCCAAGGACAGTAACTGATAGGGATAGGCCTGCACAGAGCCATAGGTAGATTATTAGAGTGATAAGCTAATTAACCTGATTTCCCTGTCCTTGTTATATCCCCCTAAATAAATCAGAGCTGCTTGTTTCAGCAAAGTTATACTGCCTGAGGTATTTGTCTATGTTAAAGTACTGTACTGTGATTGTTGCACTGTATCTCATTTCACAGGAGGTCCCAGTGCCGGAACCAGACCTGGGGGTAAGTGTATACTGTGAAGGTAATCTGATATATTGTGTGGCCACTAGTGGAAGAAAAGGGGGTTGCAGTGTCCCAGAGGGCTGTGACCAAGTTAGTTTAACTATTGCAAACCCTGACCTCTGGGTGGAGGCACCCGCCATTGATCCAGGGGCCCTCAACCTGTTAGTGGCAAATCAGGCAGGGGTAGTAGCCCCTGGGATAGCGCCATCTAGGGGTTACATCTTGGAGGCTCACGCTGGGATTGTGTGTCTCTAGTGGCCATATTTACGAACCACTGTTAAGAAAAAAATGGGTACCCGACAGAAGTGGCTGTGCACACGCTGGTGGAGTGGTGTACTGGGGAGGAGATCGACTCCCAAAATGCTATGCTTATCCTGGACATCCCACTGGGTATCAATACGGACACTGTGCAGTACTTTCCAAGGTGGAAGGTTTACAAACCCTGTGGTGGTGGGTCGGCATGCTAATCTGCTCACCCACACTTTCCTGGCCCTAGTAGAGTTTAGATCCCAAGATAGCTCCAAAGTGCCACAGACCATTACCCCAGAGGGAGCCCTCACTGCTTGGAGAGTGATAACTAATGACAGTAAAGACCGGGGAATCAGCCCCACCACTATCTGAAACTTTGAGGAGAAATTTGCTGAATGGTTGCTGGAGAGGGGAAACTGTGGAGGACTTGAAGAAACTATTCTGCCACCTGGGGTGTTCCTCCCCAACACCCTGTCCTGCTCCAGTGCCCGTGAATGGTGGCTGAACCAATGCAGACTCCTATTTCTGCACCTGCCATTAGTCACGACTCTTCCGAAGGTTGAGGATCTCTCTGGCACCCTCCCACCCCCCAAGGGAGGATGACTGGGAGACCTGGATAGACTATGTTGCCCCTCAAGTGCTGGGAATGGCAATGCTCGGAAGGCGAAAAGCTAAAGAGGGTTGGTGAGAGCCTCCGAGGTCCTGCCCTGGCTACCATCCGTGCTAAACGGGCCAGTAACCCTGAAGCGACTGCACAGGCCTATCTTGAGGCCTTGAGAATGTGTATGGGAGCCCAGATTCTGATGAGGACCTATGGTGGAGAGTAAGAAATGCACAACAGTACCAAGGGAGTTGTTGTCTGTGTATGTCTCTCGGCTGGAAAATTGTTGCAAGAATGCCTCAGAAAGGGTAGTTTGCCAGCGATTGAACTGGACCGAACCAGACTGGACAGAATCCTTAAGTCTGCCCCTTCTCAGAACTGCTGTTGCTTCAGTTACGCCTGGCAAATCGACTGGAATCCCCACTCCTATGATGAGTTAATGAGAGAAATTGAGGAGTTGAGAAAAGGCGACCTGGAGGTACCTGCAGCCAACAGCTGTGGCTACGAATCTGAGTGACTGAGGGTGACCCATCAAGTGAAGTTCAGGGGCAGAGGTTGACAGTCAATGAGTGCTCTGACAAGGAAAAAGATATGCTACAATGGGTAACTGTTGAGAGAGATCCGGGAATTCAAAACAGTCCTTTATGAAGGCCACGCCTGCAAGTACGGGCCCTGACCTATATCCGACTGCATCTGCTATGGGGTGGGGTACCCACCCATGTATCTCCTGCTGATAACAGCTCCAAACTCAATTCCTTGACCATGGAAGTGAGAAACTGACGAGATGTCTCCAAATGCTTATCACGTCAAGAGACAGAGATGGCACCCAGGTTTCAGTTAGTAATACCCCGCCTGGCTCCCAGTGTGGCTCCCGGCCAGCTCAAACTCCAGAAAGTATGTTTTATAATTGTGGGAAAGATGGGCACATGAAAGGGAATGCCAGTCCCCAAAAGACACTGACAAAGTTGTACATAGGCTACAAGGAGAGCTTCGAGAAGAAATCAGTGTTAAGAGGTGCACGACATGATCCCAGTGAGGGCAACCCAAATGCTAATTCACGCCCTTTTGTGGCAAGGTCAGTTGCCCAGGCCCCACTACCGCCTCTCCAGACTGGTCCAGAATAGTGGGTCCCTCCATGGAGACCACTCTGTAAAGGTGAATGGAGTGTCTACAAGAGCTGTATTAGACAGTGGCTCCCAAATGACAATTATGTTCCAGGATTGGTATCAGAAGCATTTGTCAGACGTACTCTTACAACCATTAGAAGGACTGCATGTATGGGGTTATGAGAAGGCCCACCCTGTTCGGTATATCCGAATTTGGCTGTCTTTCCCCACTCCGCGGCTGGAGTGGCCGAACAAGTAGAGACCTAGCCTTAGTGTGTCCCCCCACTGGACTGTATGATGGTGTCCTTTGTTGATTGAACAAATGCTCATATGTTCGGAAGGCTGGCACAGTTGTGTTATGAAAAACAGGGTCAAAGACTAGTAGAGCTTTAAGAGTTCGGCTTTAATTAAGAAGGCCTATGAGGCACAGAGAGATGCTGAAAAACAGAACCAGAGGAACCAGTCGGAATTGTATGGAAGAAGGATCCTGAGTCTCTGATCCTGGCGCCAAATGCCCAGTGTACCTTACAGGAGAGGTCCGTATCAGAAAGGATGTTAAGAATAAAATATTAATGTTGATGCACCAGGCGATGGAAAATTGCCAGAGGGACTGCTGGTCAAGCCTAGTATTTTGCCCGCTGGAGCCCATGCTTATGCCAGAAGGGTAATGGTCCAAGTTCATAATGTCTGAAAGAGACATTCGAGTAAACAGAGGTTGCATCCTGGCTAATGTGCATTGTGCAGACACTGCAGTGCTACCCAGCAGCAAGAGTTCAAGGAAGAATGACAGAGTAACGCCTACTTGTTTGATTTCGCGACCCCGCTGCCAGCTGAATGGAAAGTGAGGATCAGTGAGAAGCTTGCCCAGAGAGACCAGGTGTTTTCTTTGAAGGAATGGGATGTAGGATGCGTGCAAGGAGCTGAGCACAATATCTCGCTGCATGGACGTAAGACCATTTCACTGAGAGGTCTCGACGCCTGGCACCTGCTGACATAGATGATGTGAGCATCATGCACGAAGATGTTAGCTGCTGGTGTAATACAAGAATCCAGAAGCCCTTTATGCTTCCCCATTGTGGTAGTGAGGAAAAGAATGGAACAGTAATGATGTGTGATTATCGCATCTTAAACCGCGGACTATCCCGATCAGTACACAATGCCCCGGATTCAGGATGCTTTGGACTGCCTAAACGGGAGCAAGTGGTTCTCTGTGCTGGATCTCCGCAGTGGGTACTACCAGATCCCGGCTGGCCCCAGAGGACCGTGAGAAGACTTCTGTCTTATCTGTCCGGCTTGGCTTCTATGAATTCATGAGGATGCCTCAGGGGATTTCAGGTGCCCCAGCCACTTTTCAACGATTGATGGAGCTGCAGTGGGGGACATGAACTTACTAGAGTGCCTGGTATACCTAGATGATGTTATTGTGTTTGGCAGCTCACTGGAGGAACATGAAAGCAGATTATTTAAGGTATTGGACCGACTGGAGGACTTTGGCCTTAAACTGTCCATTGATAAGTGTCAATTCTTTCAAACATCAGTAAAGTATGTGGGCTATAGTATCCACCGAGGAATAGAGACCGACCAAGTAAAGTTGAGGCCTTGACCACCTGGCCACAGCCCAAAATCTAAAAGAACTGCAAAGATTCCTGGATTCTGTGGTTATCGGCGCTTCATCAAGGACTATTCAAGAGTGATCCGCCTTTACTTAACCTTACCTTAAGGGTATCCCAACCCACAAAAAATACCAAAAGTCAGCCCCTCAGACTGAAAGAGCAGTATTTTCATCCAAGTGAAGTATTTGGGGCCCGCTGACTCCTGATTGTGAGACTGCTTTTCATGAGATCATATATCAACTTACCCATGCTCCAGTGCTGGCCTATGCCGATCCAAGAAAACCTTTAGTCCTGCACACTGATGCTAGCTTGCAAGGGTTAGGGCTGTGTTGTACCAAGAGCACGGAATGGCCTGAGGACCAGTGGCCTTCCTTGCATGAGCCTGGACCCCATCCAAAAGAACTATCCTGTACATAAGTTAGAGTTCCTAGCTTTGAAGTGGGCTATTGTTGACCAATTCCATGAGTACTTGTATGGAGCTAAAATACTAGTAAAACTGACAATAATCCTTTGACCTATGTGCAGACCTCAGCTAAGTTGGATGCCACTGGCCATAGGTGGCTTTCTCGCATTATCTACATATGACTATGCTTCGAATACCGAGCAGGTCTGAACCACATAGATGTTGATCTCTCCGGAGGCCTGTTCCCCAGAATGATTGGGTCCGGAGCAGAACCTGCATGCCGGCACTCTGCCGGAAGTTTGACAGGGAGGAACAATGTCCACGGACGCAGTGGACTGCATGGTGGATTGCTTGGGAGCCTCGAGAATTGCATACCTGCTGCTTATTGCCACTTTTCTGCAATAGACATTGGTGCACTGCCTCAGCTGGACAATGACAGTATTCGGCGGCTCAATCCCGCGATCCCATGATCAAAGCAGCTTTAGAAGCCCTCTATGCAGGAAAAGATGTGTCCAAATTACGCCCACTGATTTGAGAACTGCACTGTTATACAAAGAAGGTCCTAAGTTGAAACTGATCAATAAACTGTTGTACAGAGAAACAGTAGACAGAGGGGACAAGTAGACAAACAACAACTAGTGCTGCCCACTGCCTTCGAGACTCAGTACTGAGGTCCTTGCACAACCACATGGGGCACCTTGTATAGACAGAACACTTGACTTGGTGAGATCCAGATTCTATTGGCCTAAGATGGGGCTGATGGAGCAACACATTCAACTTGTAGTCGCTCTTACAGAGGAAAGCTTTGCCCCAGAGGGCTGCCCCTTTGTTAACATCACCACCAGTGCACCCATGGAGCTGGTCTGTATTGATTTTCTGAGTTTGGAGTCAGATCAAAGAAATATCAGTAATGTGCTGGTGGTCACTGACCATTTCACGAGATATGCCCAAGCTTTCCCACCAAAGACCAGAAAGCATCCACTGTGGCCAAAGTATGTAGAAAACTTTTTGTTCACTATGGGGCTCCAAAGAATCCATTCTGATCAAGGGAGAGACTTTGAGAGTCATCTGATCAAAGAGATGCTTTCTCTGTGGGGAGTGCGAAAGTCCAGAACCTCTTACCACCCCAGGGGACCCACAGCCGGAACGTTTCAACCAAGACTTTGCTAGATATGCTAGGCACTCTGCACCCAAAGGACAAGCCTAGATGGAGCAACAAATTAGCACCCTGGTACATGCTTATAACTGCACCAAAGTGATGCCACTGGATTCTCCCCTACCGCCTGATGTTTGGAAGAGAAGCTCGACTACCAGTAGATGTGTGTTTGGGTCTCTCCTGATGGGGTTCAAGCTGACAACTATTTACAGTATGTGCAAAAGTTAAAGGCCCAGCTAACTCATGCGTACCAACTGGCTCAAACCATGGCTGCCAAAGAAATCTGGCCAACAAAGAAAGGTATGATAAAAGGTGAAAGCACAGGAACTCCAGGAGGGAGATCGGTATTGCTAAGAAATCTGGGACTGCATGGCAAGCACAAGATTGCTGACAGATGGCACCATCTCCCTCACATTGTAGTGGGCAAACTAGATGATCTGCCAGTGTACAAAGTAAGGCCTGAGAATAATTCAAAAGATGTAAAAACAATGCATAGAAATCATTTACTGCCCATTGGACAAATCCTGATTGAGTCTGAGCCCCCAGAAGATGCCCCCTCTGGACCAGTGACTAGAGCTGCTGCTAAGAAAAAGATCAAGAAAGTCTGCACCTACAGAAGCAAAGTTAAAGTGTTCCTCCACAAGTCCCAGTTGAGCATGACTGTCAGTCCATATCAGAAGAAAGTGAGAGTGACTTTGAATACTATCCTTCTACCGAACTGAGTCAATTGTTTGGGCAATCCCTAGTCAATACTGGAGACAAAGCTGGGCCTTCTGGACTGTCTAAGCCCCAGCTTCATCCCTGGAGCCAATGCTCCCAGAAAGTGAAGTGCAAAGCATCAGATCAGATGAAATGGAATCATTGTGCATGGTTGAACTGTTTGAGCTTTAGGAGGAAAATGATAGATTGGGGCAGACTGGTGATACACCGAACAAGAAGAGTATTTTGAGTGCCCTGACAGTCCACTGCCAGTGTCCGAAAGCTCTCCATGCGAGCCAAATGTTGTGGACTCAGAAACTGTAACTCCTGGAGCTGAAAGTGCCCCAAGTTCTAGCCTCCTACCCCCATGGAGACTCCCTGACAAGTGAGGACAATGCTGAAAATGAGGCTCAGAGTGCAGAGACTATAACAGTTCCCCTAGAAAGACTGGTCGAGCTGTAAAGCCTGTGGTGCACCTCAGTTATGATTCACTTGGGAGGCCTGTGGACTTGCTCTCAATGTTGTCCATAAAGGAGTGTATGTGTCCCCGAGCTCATTGCCCAAACTGAGCATCAGTGCTAACTCCAAGTTACTTGTGTTGCCCTCTATATGGTGCCCTGCCCCATCCAGCCCCAAGGTAACTGATAGGAAGGCCCTCTCTTCAGGTTTCATGTACAAGAGATAATAACTTGAGTTATGGTACAATGTATGTAATACTGTGTAAAGAGTGACGTACTGCAATGTTTCAGAAATGTGTTCTTGGTAAAATGATATATTGACTGATGATTACATGTGCGAGCCTAATGCAAATGTATATGGTTGCAGTTGAAACTTATGGGGGTACTTGCTTGACGCGGACGTCAAGCTTTCCCAGGCCAGGAAGGGTGTAACCCCCCTGCAAATGGGGGTTCCCAAAAGACTTCCAGGAGCTTGCTTGAATGCTCCAAGCCTGAATGGTGTTTGGCATTTAAGCCATTTATCAGTGAGTGTTTTTAGAGCCTCTGGTACTGTCTCTTTAAGAGCTGTCTGCTTGCAGACATAATTAGTTTGTATGGGGGACTGTGTGCTTCTCTGAGTACCACTCGAGCTGCTGCCAATTCACTTCATTTTTGCAGTCACTAGGAGTGCAAAGGGAACCTATCTGAAAGATGTAACTGTTTGCCAGAAATTATTTAGAGTAATAATGAAATTACAGTTTGTCTAACCTGCTTTCTTTGCAGTCAGAACTGTGTCTGCTAGTTCCCCATTCTAGTTTTGAACTGCTGAACTGGACCAATCAGTGTGGGGTAAGCTAGCTCTAAAATGGTGCCTTGGACGAATCAGAACTTGGACTCATAATCTGAGCCAGCCACAAGAGGATTGTATGGGCAGTGACTCTGGGAGATGTAGTTTAGACTTCAGTGCCTTTTGGACCAACAGCAGCAGTCTATTGTGAGTGACAGCCAATCCAGTCAAGAACTGGGAGGAACTCAAAGGAAATGCCCGGTTTTGTCGGGTTGGAGTTGGAGTTGAGCTTTGGCAGTGAAGAAGGAAGGAGCCTGTGCTTTTCAGTGTGCAGTTTAGTCAAAAACGTGTGTAAGGCCCAGAGTTCGGTCTGCAGCTTGTTAGGACTGAATCTGTCCTGTGAAAAGAATCAAAGGATCTCTGAAGAGTAGAAACCAGGCTCACCCTGTAGAAGACTGGAAGAATTGCTGAAAAATTGCACTTGGTCTGTCAGGAACTGAATCTGCTGTGTGTTCTCCCGGGTATTGTGCAGTAATTGCGATCGGGATACAGATGCAGCCTGCCTGGTATAGTGCTTTCTTTTATATAAATGTGTGAAGAGGTTTGTGTACCTCAAGTGAGCCCTGCTGACATTGAAGGACCCTATCTTATTTGGAGGTCGTGAGTACTAATTCAGGGTCGCTCCCTGTTGAATTGCCACATTAAATCCAAATGGAATTACTGTACTGCTGACTGTTTAATTCTCCTTTTCTCTGTGTGAAAGGGCCCCTACCAGCTGCCACGGTTTTGGACTAGCCACTAGGGCTTGGGTACCCAGGGACAGTAACTGATAGGGATAGGCCTGTGCACAGAGCCATAGGTAGATTATTAGAGTGATAAGCTAATTAACCTGATTTCCCTGTCCTTGTTATATCCCCTAAATAAATCAGAGCTGCTTGTTTCAGCAAAGTTATACTGCCTGAGGTATTTGTCTATGTTAAAGTACTGTACTGTGATTGTTGCACTGTATCTCATTTCACAGGAGGTCCCAGTGCCGGAACCAGACCTGGGGGTAAGTGTATACTGTGAAGGTAATTTGATATATTGTGTGGGCCACTAGTGGGAAGAAAGGGGGGTTGCAGTGTCCCAGAGGGCTGTGACCAAGTTAGTTTAACTATTGCAAACCCTGACCTCTGGGTGGAGGCACCCGCCATTGGATCCAGGCCCCTCAACCTGTTAGTGGCAAATCAGGCAGGGGTAGTAGCCCCTGGGATAGCGCCATCTAGGGGTTACACAAGTTCCAAACAGAATTCGTATGTAAAAACTATCTATTACTTACGTTACCACAGACAGAGCTTGAACCGAACGGTTGCGGTTAAATTTAGACAAAATTTTATATTTTAAACTGTTTTAAACTGCGAAAATGAACTGAGCAAAAGGAGAAATCTCCGGAGCGACTGTTCAGTGAGGCGGAGTAAAGAATCTGACGGTTTCAGTTTGAAAGCAAGCAGACAGAGCCTCCTTAACCGAGCTCGCGCTCAAGATTCCATGCCTTGCATGGAAGTTAACTATTTCACCTCCGGAGCAGTTCTAACCTGTGGTCATACTGCAATTGTCATAATATAGCAAGACTTCATGTTGTTTGAATAGAGTTTGTCTGCCCTGTGGGTCATGGCCAGAACCATGTCTGGTCGGTGCCAAGCCACAGTAGTGGCATTCCTCAGGGCTGGAAGAATGGGAGGAATGACATTAGGGGGAGATTCTTGAATCTCCAAGAAGTTCACCAGGTCTCTTCTGGTGGTATCCTCTTCCTCAGTGAGGAAGCCCATAGCTGAGGACAGCTGCTTCATCACATTAAAAAAGGTAGGATCTTCAGGAGGGGACCTGGGAGTATCTTTAACAGAGTCCTCACTCACTGAAGAAGCAGTGGACCTATCTGAGGAAAGAAGTTCCTTCTCCTCCTGTTCCTCAGGGAGGATAAGGTCAGGATGGTACTCCTCTTCAGCGTCGACCTGTTCTAACTTGAGGTCCAACCAATGAGGTACCGATGGCGCCCTACAAGGCACGGACCAAGGAAGATGAAGAGGCATCGATGATAACAAGGCCGTCGATGGTGCTGGGGACCCAGGCCTGTATGAGCTCAACTGGTGCACTAGGGGCGTAGTGATCTCGGTCAAAATTGTGTTAAGATCGATGGCAGGAGAAGGATGCATCGATGGTGGAAGGGTCGTCAGCACAGGAGGTGATGAACCATCCGTTAGGACTTGAGAGCCTGAGCGTCCCAACGTCCAAGGGCCTGGGGAACATCAGACTGTGATGAAGGGGCAGGCGTTGATGACTCGAGGGTTGATGGACAAGCGGCCGATGACCCAAGAGTCGACAGCTGGCCTCTCTGAGAAGCAGGACAAGGCGCCCTTGGTATGGGCCTGGAAGAAGCAGAGGCCTGGACAGCAGAGGATGTCAATGCAGCCGTAGCCGATGGAGTGCCCCCAGAGGATGAAGAAGAAGCCGTCGGGGAGTGGGAGCACTGCCAGAGGAAGTGGTTCTATTTACAGTCTTTTTTGTGACTTTTCCCCTAAGGCTTGTATTGGGCCTTCGAGGCCTGGGAGCTCGACAAACCCACCAGCGAATGAGAAGGAGGGACACTGGAGGACCCCTGCCCAGAACTTGCTACCTGCTGCTCCACGAGGAATGTCTTCAAAGCCTTTCTATGTTGCCTAAGGGTTGTTTGGTTGAATTTCTGGCAGAGCTCACAGTCAGGGATGTCATAGTCAGGCCCAAGTGGTTATCTGAATAGGCAGTCTTCTTTCCGCAGAATCAGCGATGGAAGAGAGAAGTGGAGGGAGTAACTGTTGACATAAACAAGGTAAAGGAGTCTCTTGTTTAAAAAAGATTCTGAGCCCAGGAGCTGGAGGGCCAGCCGGGGGAGAAGGTTGAGCGTCCTATGGACAGCTCCCCTATCCGGGAAGGAGGAGGGCAGAGAGCTATATTTGACATTCCCAGGCTGAGGCCTGGGGCATAGCAAGCTGCCATGCAGAAACTGTGGGGAGGACGCCACGACGCCGGCACTTGCGCTTTGACATCTGGGCGAGTGACGTGCCTAAAGAGAAAATGGAAAACACTCCTCCGGAGTCGGGGATGGAAGCGCCAGCCGAGTCCCGATTTGCCTCCGCCTGCCCAGCTGCCCCGGGCGCCTCGATTTAGATTTAAGGTTTGGGGTGGGCCCACCCTGACCCTGCGTAGGGGGCTATCCACAGCAGGATGGGAGACCTGAGCAGTCAGGTAAGGCAGCGGTAGGGTCAGGCTTAATTGGCACATCCTGAGGATGCGATTCCAGAGGGACGTAGGAGGGATATAAAAAAAAAAAAAATTCTGAAAGCTAGGGTAGAAGAAAAAAAATCATAGGCAAAAAGGGTGTGAACTGCATTGGAGCTTCTGTGGTGATCCATGCAAACAGAGTCGACAGAGGGAAAGAACTGAGGAGGGAGCAAGGCCACTCACGCCTTTATAGGGTTGGTGACGTCAGCAGGTGACGGTGTGGGTGGCCCCAATGGTACTGCTGGAAAATCTTCCATGTGGATCCTGATTCACCAATGGTGAAGTTCCTATGGTGTGACTTAGACACCCCCGAAGAAGATCTCCAAGATCCTGTTCCTCAGCCGTAGTGCTAGGTCTCATCCCAACCATCCAGTACTCTGTCCTTATGTTCTTGTTCCCTAGATGCATTACCTTGCACTTTTTGGCATTGAATTTCAACTGCCAAACCTTAGGCCACCTCCCAAGCTTTCATACGTCACTCTGCATTCCCCTGATTCCCTCATCACTATCCACCTTCCCACAGAGCATAGTGTTATCTGCAAAGAGAAACAGCCTGCCTCTGATACCCTCACCAATGTCACTAATGAATATATTTACATGACCGGTCCCAGAACTGATCCCTATGGTATCCTGCTCATGACCTTCCTCTTTGCTGACCTGACCCTGCTGACTACAGCCCTCTGCTGCCTCCCCTTTTGCCAGTTACCTACCCAGTTTACTATGACCTTAGCTGCACCCAGATCCTCCAAATTCTTCAGCAATCATCTGTGAGACACCGAGTCGACAGCTTTGCTGAAGTCAAAGTAGAGCAAATCCACAGCATGGCCCCTATCCAGCTCTCTCATCACCCAGTAAAAGAAAGCTATCAGGTTATTCTGGCAAGACCTCTCTGTCATGTATCCGTGCTGTTTACTACCCCTGGAGCCCACTGCTCTCCAAGTAGTCCACAAGATCCTCTTTGACCAGTGACTCCATCAGCTTCCCTACAACAGAGGTAAAACTGACAGGTCTGTAGTTCCCCATGTTTCGCGTCATCAGGTTGAAAATACTACACAGCCACTGGCTAACATGACTTCCCTCTACTTTAGTCTTCCCATCTGTAACAAACTCTGGCCAAGCCGATAGGGCTGTGAAGCGTTACCAAGTGATGAAAGTTACAGATTTGCATAGAAATTATTCAACACCCAGGTGTAACCTGGCCATATGTTAGAGGTGGTGCATCTGATTTTCAACATGGCCTTTTTTGGACCCCTACTCATGAACAGTGCCAGTGTCATTTTGTTCAATAGTCCTGAAAGGTGATTGCGCAGACCAAACACGCTGTTCTGTGCTACAGGTGTGAAAACACGGTTCAGGCAGGTTGTGGAAAATGACAGCTGTACAGTTTTGAAGGAGGTGTAGAAAAATGGGTATGTTAAAAATGTGAAGTGAAAATATTATAAATTAGCGATGTTAGGGTGTGCATATAAACTGCGCAGCAGACGCTCGTAATGTAGTCAGTCTTTGGAATTGTTTCACCATATTTTTAACGTGGCCTTCGTTGGACCCCTCCTCATGAACAGTGGCAGTGTCATTTTGTTTAATTTTCCCGAAAGGTGATTTCACAGAGCGAACATGCTATTCTGCACCACAGGTGCGAAAACATGTTTCAGGCAGGTTGTGGAAAATGACAGCTGTACTGTTGCAAAGGAGGTGTGCAAAAATAACAATGTTAAAAATCTGGAGTGAAAATATAAAAAAATAGCGGCATTAGGAGCATGCATAGAAGCTGCGCAATGCACGCTTGTAACGCAGTCAGTTTTTGAATTTTTTTCACTGAAATTTGCAACATGGAGTGACTTATTCATGACACTGTCATTTTGTGAATCCATCCCGAAGATGATTCCGCCGCAGTAACCGCAAATTCACCTTTTGGGACAGAGTAACAAAATGACAGTGACAATGTTCATGAGGAGGGGTCCTAAGAAGTCCATGTTGAAAATTCGGGGCAAAAATTCCAAAAAATGGCTGAGATATCAGCATAAGTTGAAAACCCCATTGAATGGCTGTTGGCACGCTTACATTTAATTCTTCAGTTTGCGGTTGGGCTTTGCAGAGTGCAGGCATGTCCCGGTCCACAGAAGATTTCACCCACTGACCTCCGGAGGTAAGTATGGGGTAAGGGTGTGTGTGGGGAGGTGGGTGCACAGTGGGAGGGTGGGAGGGAGGGAGACCGCAGCGATGACAAGGGACCGTTTTTACTTTTACAGGGAAACAAAAGCGATAGCGAGGGGCCGTTTTCAATTTTACAGCATATGAACAACGGGACACGGAAACAACACATTTCAGCACACTGGGGTGGGCTCCCAGTGTGCCACAAAGCTGACATGGGGATTGGGCACCCCATGTCGGGCATATCGTAGGCAGGGGGCAACGGGAAGCAAAACATTTCGGCATACTGAGGTGGACTCCCAGTGTGCCACACGAATGCCGACATGGGGATTGGGCACCCCATGTCGGTCATAACGTCGCCGGGGGCACCGGACACAATGATACCAGTGAGGGACCGTTTTCTAATTTTTAGTCAAACAAACAATTTCGCACACTGGGGTGGGCTCCCAATGTTGCGATATTGCGACTTGGGGGGGCACAAAATACAGAATGGCATTGTACCATTTGCAACATGCCGGCACTGCAGCACTGCACATGCGTACAACTCTGCGCATGCGTGCAACTTGTGCGCATGCGCAGTGCACACATCGAATGCGGAAGTAACGGCCGAAATAGTGCGGCTGTTATTCCGTATGATGATCATGGCAGAGGGCTTTCAGCTCCGTTGGGCTTTCGGAAGGATACTTTCAAAAGTCCAACGTAAGAGGTTGTGAGATCGGCCATTTTCAGAGCTAGAAAGCTCTCGCAAAACGGCTGTAGGCTCTGCCCACGGCCCTGAAAATGGGTAACAGCAATATGTTGCATGTCAGCTGAGCTACCTTTGATATATAGTTTAAAAACAAAAGAGGAAAAGGGCTTGGAGATGCAAAGGAGACTGGATTTTGACACAAGCAGGCCTGCTCGGGCACAAGACAGGAACTGGACGATGGTGTCCTTCAAAGACTGGCAGGGAATTCATCTGTTACCCAGGACTTGAGACCAGATACTTTCTACAAATTAGGCAATGAAAGGCAGCTTTTGTTTACACAGCACCACTCCTAATGGCTTAGGGTACTTTACAGTTGAAATGAACATATTAAAACATATCCCCTGAAGTAGCAAATAATTCCAGAATTATAATAATACATAGGCCATGAAAATTCAATATACATTACAGAAACGTTTGCTCAGCATACTTATTCATCCCTGTTTATGAAGCGGCAGGGGTGGGATGGGGGTTGAGTCTGATGGATGTAGAATCTCTTCCATCCATAAATATTATGTGTCAGTGTCTCATTAAGTAGAACACTTGCCTCTGGGACTGGAAGAGCAGATGGTCATGGGTTTTAGCCCCACACCAGGTACTAGGGGTAATACCCATAACTGACACTGCAATACAGTTTGAGGGGGGAGCTGCACAACTGAGGTGCCATACTTTGGATGGGACATTAAACTGAGGTCCCTTCTGTCCATCTCTGGTCACTTTTCAGGGGAAGTAAAAGATACCATGGTACTTATCAAAGAAGAGCAGGAGAATTTGTATTGTAAAAATCACAAAACACGTCGTACAGATCTTAACACAAAGTTAAAACAAATCAAAACAGTAAAGATCAGATGCAAGTAAATAAATCAAAAAGGATCAAACCCAGAAGAAACATGATAAAATACAGAATACTAATCAAAAGAGAATAAGGGTAACAAGTCATTACCATGTTGCTACCACTGAAAATCAGGAACCCCAAACATCCTGCTCTGTTTACCTAAAAAGTGCTTGTCTTGGGTAAGTTTCCATAAGGTTTTAACTTTGGAGGCTGAAAATCTGACATTATCTCTCCTGAATACTCCCCTTAAAGCATCAGAAACTGAGTTTAAGACATCAACATATGATGCAACCGTCTGCTAGAGAGAAAGCATACATCTTGCTTGCCAAATAAAACATTTCATGATTGCAACAGAAAAAAACAACAACCATAGTATGCCTATTGCAGTTAGAAAGAGAATTTGTTGGCAGAAAGGGACCACTTGACACACCCAGTCTGCTTAGATGGTCCCAGCCTAATCTGCCTAAACAGACCCTAACTTACCTCTGGTGACCCTCCCTCCTCCATGCCTATTTATTAATATTTCCCTATGTCTGTCCCAATCCACGCATGCTTGAAGCGCCCTACTCTTTTCGCCTCCACATCTGCTGGCAGTCTGTTCCAGGCGTCCCCCACTATTTCAGTGAAATATACATTACTCACCTGTAACTGTAGACATCTTTTGGTTACATCTGATGCACCATTTGAAGCCGGGACCAGTTCTGGGTTCGTCGTGCTCCATGTCTCGAAGAGAAAGTTAAGTAGCACTGGGATTCACTTGAAGATGAAAATGGGAGAAACTGGCCTACACCGTACTCAGAGAGCTGTGAAGGAGGAGACCTGACTCTTCCAGCAGAAAGGAAGATCTGATGTCATGGGGTGGAACTAAGGAGGATATCACCTGAGTGTGTGGGAGGAGCTTAGCTTGAAGACATTCTGTCTGGAATTATGCTGGCAGTGCAGTGGTCCTGTGACTTTGCTCATCCAGCTCCAATTAGCTAAAGAAACAGGATTGTGGGGCTGGACAGAGATGCAAGGGCACAACAGGACAGCTGGACTGACGCTGGAGAGGCTGCAGGGCAAGAGGAGGAAAATGGGGGGAGCAGAAGGAAATGGGAGCTCCCTAGGGGCAAATAGGTAAGCCCCACCCAAGGGGGGGTTACACTCCCCCAAGCCTTAAAAGCTTGGCATCTGCCAAGTCTATTACCAAGGACCTGGTGATGATAAGCATTAAACATTAGCAATTTAGCATACTTTTCCATGTCTAACTAGACAACTGATCCCTATCACAGGCAATCAGCTACATTTATACTAATTATAAGCAATACAACTATTTACTCATATACAAGTAATGGAAAGCTTTTTCGATTTTTAATAGCTGTCATGACAGTAAATGGTGCACCATAAACAAAGGAACCTTCTGAATTTACTCTGGCCAGTATAAGAGAAACACATTATAGGTACAGACTTCAACTTCCCTGTTTACACTTTGCAACTGTAAGCCTCCTCTCAATTGATAGGAGCTTACTGCTCACCTTAGGGTCCGCCTCCCTCTCCACCAGGGTTAAGGTTTATGTAAGGGGATCTGGAGGAGTGCAATTTCTGCTAGCCGCCATTTGGTAGCAGCAGAGATAAGGGTGTTAGGGAGTATATAAGCAGGGAGACAGGAAGTTTCGGGGTCTTTGGAGGGAGAAAGACCATCGGGCAACATCTTCAGGATAGTGTGAAAGGGGGTCCCCCCCTTCCATTAGGCAGGATCGCCATGCAGCGTAGAGGTGCCAGGTCCTGGGCTGGAGCTTTCCATGGGTGGTGGTAGGTAGCTACAGTTTGTGGTCGTTTGGGCCCTAGGTTTCCTGGCGAGAGTAGGTGGTAAGTAGGCCCCGGTGGATGTTCTGGAGGCTCATGGAGCCAGGTTAGGAGCCTGGGCTGTCAGGGCTGTGGCAGAGCTCCTGCATGAGGGAACTGGTGGCAGCGGTTCTCCTTTTCCCCGGGTGGCAGGGAAGCTCGAGCAGGCCAGAGATGGGACTGGGGGGGGGGCTCTACCCATTTTTAGGGTCTGTTTGGAGGGACAGGCACTAGGACCGCTGGATGTGTCAGGCGGGCCGCAGAGTGCCTTAGAGTGTTTCCCCCCATGCTAGTTAGCTCCAATCGAGCATAGGAAGAAAGAGAAAGGGTTAGTGGGGACTGTGCTGTGGTCAAGGGAACAAACCACCGGGTAAGAGAGAAACCGCCCTACCTGCGAGCTTTGGGACCAAGGAGGGTGAGCAGGCCAGGAGAGGCCAAGGAGTGCGTTTGGTGCTGGGATGGCAGCGTAGGTATTTGGCTGCACCCTCCATGTCCCTGGGGTAAGAAAGGGCCAGGGAATGGTGATGAGAAGCTGCTCGCTTCCCAAGGGCAATGGAGTGGCTCAGGTGTTTCAGAGGAGCACTCTGGGTGATGATCAGGGTTGTGGAGGCCTCAAGGAAAGAGAGTGAAGTTCATGAAGAAGGTGCTTACCAATGCCAGTGGGTTGGGAGCTTCACGCTTCTGGAAGAAAATAATTTGGCCCAGGTAGTAGCTGATCACTGCAGTTCGAGCTAAGAAATATTCTGCCTGGTTAATGTGTTTCTGCCCCTAAAATATCTCCCTCATAGTGACAACTGTAGAAAGGTAGCCCCATGGAGCTGTAAGATTTCTGTGTTTTACACAAATGGGACCCATGGCTTTCCTTAAATCATTGGGGCCCAGGAGAATAAATTCAATTCATTTTTAGAGCCAGTGTCTGATTTGTTTCTGGTTACAAATGAAATTATTCCTTACTTTTTATCCATGAGCCTTATTCCCCCAAGGTATTTTTAAGGGAGTTCCAGTTTTCCCCTTCAAGTGTTTTGGGATCGGCAGACCCAGTGAGTGCCATCCTGAAATGAATTCTGAAATGGGCTGCTGGATTTGGGGGGTGCAAAGGGCCTGCATCTGCCTGGTAAGACCTTCTTTGATTATTTATTTATTGGAGCTGAATGGAGAGAATCTATGCTGTGGGCCCCTTCCCTGGTCCATCAGTGTTTTCTTTTGGCCCCTAGATGTTTCGGGGAGAGGGTAGCAACACAACTTTCCCTGTTCTGGTTGGTTTGGCACTAGATGGGCACAGGACAATTTTGGGCAGAGCCTTTGGTGTGACATATACGCCTTTGTGGACCACATACATAGACACGTCAGTGGGAGCCCCTGGGAAGTCATATGTGAGCTTTAACAGAGATTTAACAGTGCTTTCAGAGCATCTTAATGGCACTTGCACTTCTTCTTTGACATCAGGAGGCGTCCCCCCCCCCCCATTTCACTGTCCACCAATGAAGGTTCAGCAGGGTTTCCATCTTCCTGTCCTGTTACCTCCTCGGATGTAGGCCTTTCATCTAGGGATACGGTTTCAGCTACAGGTTCAGAATCCACAGATGTTTCAGAATTTTGACTTGATGCAGATAGCTCTACAGCCGGTGTATCTGTCACATTTTCTGGCATCTCATTTGCTCCTTGTAGTAGCCTGGAAAGTTCTGGAGTCGGATAATAGCAGGCTGGATAGTAGTTAACTTCTTCCTCTGGCTCAGAATCTGAGTCGTCTTGTTTTACTGCTTCATCTGTGGTTGCAGGGGTGATTTAAGGCTGACAGGCACGCTGTTCATTTTGTTGTCTGTGGGTAGCAGCTCTGGTTACAGTAGGTTTAGGAGTGTCTGGTTTGTCTTGTATCATACTAATGACCTTGTCACCAACTGGCAGTAAGTGGTTGTGATGGATAGTTTTGTATACACAGATATCTCCTTCAGGCCTGACGTTATACACAGGGAGTCCATAAAGTTTCTCGATTACCACTTAGGGCGTATTACCCCATCTGTCAACTAGTTTATGTTTGCCAGGGATCCCCAGACTGCGTAGTAGTACTCTATCTCCAGGCAGTAACTCTTGAGCTTTTATTCGTCTATCATGACATTCTTTGTTAGCTTGGTTTCTTTTGGCGGCTGCCTCAGCAGCTAACTTGTAGGCTTTGTTTAGCTGTTCTCTCAGCTTTTGGACATATTTCAGGTAGTGCTCAGATTTTGTACCATCTGCAGATACACCAAAGCACAAGTTGACTGGGAGCTGGGCTTCCCTCCCGAACAACAGGCTATAGGGGAGAACCCAGTAGCATCACTTTTCGTACAATTGTATGCATGGACCAGGGCACTGACTTGCTGGCTTCATTTGTTCTTGTCTTTTGGTTCCAAAGTACCCAGCATGTCTAATAATGTGCAGTTGAACCTTTCTGGCTGAGGATAATCTTGAGGATGATAAGGCGTGGTTCTGGATTTTCGGACGCCCCATAGTGACAGCATTTCTTCTATAAGGTGACTCTCAAAAATCACGACCTTGCTCAGAATGAATTCTCTGTGGCGCCACATAGTGGATAAAGAATTTTTCTACCAATACCTTAACAAGTGTTGCCGCTTTCTGGTCTTTTGTCAGGTAGGCTTAAGCATAGTGAGTGAAATGGTCTGTAACTACCAGGATGTTAAGAGATATTTTTGGAATCAGGCTCAAGGCTAAGGAAATCTATGCAGACCAACTCCATGGGGGCACTTGCCACAATATTTACAAGAGGAGCGGCTTTCTGTGGCAGTGCTTTTCTTTGAACACATCTCATGCAATTTTTGCAGTACTGCTTGACATCATGTCCCATTCTAGGCCAGTAGAACTGATAGCGAGCCAAGTCTAGCATCTGTTCACTTCCCAGATGGCCTATATCATCATGGAGAGCTGTGAGAACACTTTTCTTGAATTTTGCAGGTAACACAAACTGCACACGAGGGGTTCTTTGCAGGTCTTGTACTTCCCGGTACAATAAGTTGCCTTTAAGTTTAAGTTTCGACCACTCCCTTAGTAACAACTTGGCATTTTGATCACTGGTGGTTATGTGAGCAGTATCGCCCCCCTTTTTCAGGGTACAGAGTATGTCATCAATGGTCAGATCTAGCTTTTGCTCTCTCTGCAAATCTTGGTGGGTCAGTTGAGGCAATGATCTCAAGTCCAAGGTAGCCAAATTGCAGTAGGCTGTTGGGACACAGTTACCAGAAGCACCAATAGTATCCACCAAATGAGGAACAGTTTCTGTGGCTAGTTGTTCATCTGTATCAAACTTTTTACAAATGCCTTCACAGTTTGTTCTGAGATTCGTACCCAGGCATGGTTGTCAGCACAAGGTGCCAATGGGTGTCGGGACAAAGTATCCACATCAATGTGGTTGAGACCAGGCCGGTATTCAACACAGTAGTCATAGATGGACAAGGCTGACAGCCACCTATGCCCTGCTATGTCAGGTTTTGTTGTAGTTTGCACATATGTTAAAGGATTGTTATCAGTTCTTACAGTGATGTGCACCCCATACAGATATTCATGAAATTGGTCAACAATGGCCCATTTCAAAGCAAGAAACTCTAACTTGTGCACCAGATATTTCTTTTCCGCACTGTTTAGGCTTTAGCTAGCAAAGGCAACTGGGCGTAGGCCCTCTGGGTAACTCTGATAAAGGACCCCCCCCAGATCACTGAAGCTGGCATCTGAATGCAGGATGTAGAGTTTTTGTGGGTCTACATGCACTAGGACAGGTGCATGAGTTAGCCAGTAAATTATTTTGTCAAACACTTTGTCAGTCCTCGGTCCACCAGGACCAAACAGCTTGTAACCCACAAAAGGGGCATTTAACACCTTTTGCTGGACATCAGATGCAAAGCCAGAGATTCTTAGCCAGGAGTGCATTCTAAGGCAAATGCCAATGGCAGCTGCCCTGGTTGTCGTATCGGCCATGTCATAAATGGCTCTGAGTAGATGCTTACTAACATCTTCCGTGGCCTGGAGTGTTGTTTTTTTTTTGCATAATATTTTTATTGAAAATTTCAGAATGACTTAACAGTGTACAAACAACACACTGATAAAACACAATTCATAAGATATAACTCTATGGGCAACAAATCATTAAGAATTCATATATCACGGCTAAGTTCACACAGTCCTTATGTCTTCTGTCATCAAAGAATAATTAATAGCTGCAGAAAGAAAAATTAGATTTTATGAAGACAACTCTGTCAACAAACAGGAACCCGTTTCTTCCACATACTTGGTTCTGCCCCTACCCTCAGTACCATTTTGATCTACTTTCCTAAGTACCTCCTATCATGTTGGATGCCGGGAAGACTCATCTCCACTTATTGTAGTCCATCCCTAAGACAGGGAGCCTCCCCCGGTGTCAAAGAGGCGAGGAACAGGTTTCAGGTCATGAGAAAAGCCTCTTCTCTATTTGCAATGGAGTACGATAGACTCTCCAATGCCAGAGCCTGTATTGCGAGTGTGCACCACTGCTGTACGGTTGGTGCCACTGCCGAGACCCATGTGTTCAAAATACAGTGTCTGACCAGAGCCAGCAGGACCCGGACCCACCTCGGGAAGAGTACCCACTCTCTGGGGCCCACATCCTCCAATCTAAACAATAGTTCTATTGGGTCTAACCTCATCTGCCTTCCTCATATCCTTCCTAGTTCCCATGCTAGTTCTCCCCAGAACCTATGCAGAACTGGACAAGTCCAAAAATAATGGAGGTAGGCACCTAGTTCAGTCCTGCACCTCCCACATTGTGGGGAAACCTCGGGGTTAAAAAACAGGTTACTCACCTGTAACAGTAGTTCTGGGAGTGGTACATGTTATTCATCCACACTTCTTGCCATGTCCCTTTCCCCTTTAAGGATCGCCGGAAGGTCTTCAAGCTGGGTCCTCCCACCCACCCGGGTGGTATATCCCTCGACTCTGCCCCATGATGCCTGATCTGAGCCTGCTAGAAGCCAGATTTTGTGCATCCACAGCAGGGGAGGTCAGGTGGGTCGTGTGGATGAACAACATATACCACTCCTACAACTACTGTTACAGGTGAGTAACCTGTTTATCTAGGATCATGGATATGTTGTTCATCCACACTTCTTGGAAGACTCCTAGCAGTTCTCAGGGAGGAGGGAGGCAAGGCGCACCCTCCCACAGAAATACTCACTTGGGAAACAGAGATTGGAGAACTGAGGCCCCAAAACGAGCAACTCGGCATGACTCAAGGTCGATGTGGTAATGGGTAATGAAGGTGTCTGCTGTTTTCCAGGTAGCAGCCCGACATATTTCCTGTATGGGGATGTCCCTGAAAGCAGCCACCAATGCAGCGGTATGGAGGTAGATTGAGCTCTTATCCCTCTGGGAGGCTCCTTGCCCACCAACTCATAGCACAGACTAATGCAAGATGTAATCCACCTTGCAATAGTCCATTTTGCTGCAGGTCTGCCAGAAGCAGTTTCAGCGTAGGTGAAAAACAGCTGGCGAATCTCTCCCCAAATTTCTGCCGTCCCCTCCTTATAATAAGAGAGGGCTTGTCTCAGGTCCAAGGTATAGCACCTGTATTCGGCTTCTGAGGTGTAATTAGGGTTGTATACTGGCAGAGTTAATACCTGGTTAAGGTGAAACTCTGACACCACCTTCGGAAGGAATTTCGTGTGGGGGAGTAGGACAACCTTGTCCTTGTGGAAGACCAGATAAGGGGAGTCCACCAAGAGTGCCTGGAGCTCCCCTGTCCTTCTTGCAGACGTGATAGCCACCAGGAAGGCCATCTTCCATGACAAGTGTGACACCTCACACTTGTGCATTGGTTTGAATGGCTTGCCCAGGAACTTTGCCAGTACCAGTAGTAGATCCCACGGAGGTGGAGGTTCATGCTCCGGAGGGGATATGTGATCCAGGCCTTTGAAAAAGCACTTGACCACTGTCTCCTGCCCCTACACCATTTGACCGGCCCATGCCTGGTAAGCAGAGATGGGTGCCCCGATGACCGAAGACCCCCTTTGGAGAGAGGCCAAAAGTAGTCAAGAACATTAGCCACTGGACAGGACAGAGGGTCCAGGCCCTTGCCCTGACACCAAATAGGAAACCTTTTCCATTTGAAGGCATAACATTTCCTGGTCGATTCCTTTCTAGATGCCTCCACCATGGTGAGGACATCCTCGGAAAGACCCAAAGCCTGGAACTCTAGCCGCTCAGGTACCTGGCTGTTAGGTGCAGGAATTGAAGGTCCAGATGGTATACCTTCCTCTGATTGAGAGAGATCAGGTCCGGGTGTGCTGGGAGCAGCTTTAGGAGCCTGCAGCTGAGGCTGAGGAGATCTGGATACCAGAACTGGCGTGGCCAGTCTGGGGCTACCAGAATCACCTTTGCCTTGTCCCTCCTCACCATGATGAGCACCCTGTGGATCAAGGGAAATGAAGGGAGGGTGTAGAAGAGGCCTGTGGTCCACGGCCTCAAGAAGGCATCCCCCTGCAGTGAGCCCTGCTGAGTGGGGGTGGGCATGAAACAGCCTCAGCTTGGTGTTTTCCCTGGAGGCAAACAGGTCCACCATCAGTTTGCCCCAGTGGGAGAACAGCCTGTAAGCTACCTCTAGATGGAGAGACCACTCGTGGGATGTCTCGCCTAAGCGGCTGAGAGCATCTGCCAGATGGTTTGAGGCTCCTGCCACATGGATGGCTAGGAGATCTGCCTCCAGATGGCTCACAAGTGTCCAGATGTGGAGCTCTTCCCTGCAGAGCAGATAGGAATGCATGCCACCCTGTTTGTTGAGGTAGTACATCATTGTTGTATTGTCTGTCTGGACTTGAACCACTTGACCCCGGAGCTGAGGAGCGAAAGCTGGCAGTGCCAGTTTGACTGCTCTGAGCTCCAACAGGTTGATGCGGGTCCAGAACCCGTGGGCCCTGTTGTCCCCCATATGGGCTCCCCAGCCCATGAGAGAGGCACTGGTCATAAGGATGGCCATCGGCTCGGGGAGGACAAATGGGATCTCTTCCTGCAACCGGTTTGGGGTGGTCCGCCATTGGAGAGCATCCCACATCTTTTGGGTTACAGTGATCAGCTGGTCGAAATGAACGTGGCGCTGAGTCCACTGGGCAGCCAGCTCCCACTGGAGGGGGTGCATGTGCCACTGGGCCCAATGGACCATGGAGGTGCACATCACCATGTAACCCAGAAGGTGCAGAAAGTCCCAGGCAGGGCGCAATTGCCCAACCAGAAATGACTGGGCAAAGGAGGAGAGAACCTCCGTCCTGTCCGCTGGGAGCCGAGCTCTGGTTTTACGAGAATCGAGCTCTGCTCCGATGAAGTACATCACCTGAGACGGCACGAGTTCAGACTTGGCCTCATAGATCAGGAGGCAGAGTTGGGAGCAGATCTGGAGGGCCAGGTCCTTGGACCTCTCCACCTCTGGTTGGGTGAGACCTGCTAAGAGCCAACTGACGAGGTAGGGGAAATTCTGCCACCCCGACGCCTGAGATGGGCCGCCACCACTGCAATGCATTTGGTATAGACCCATGGGGCCGATGACAGGCCGAACGGCATGGCTCGGAACTCGTATAGGGTCCCTTCGACTCTGAAGCGGAGGAACTGCTGGTGAGATGGACAGACTGGGACGTGAAAGAACACGTCCTGCAGATCCAGTGAACAGAACCACATGTTTCGTTCCAAGGATGGTATGATCTGGGACAGAATGACCATCCGAAAGGCGCGTGACCTGAGATACTGATTCAGATCGTGCAGATCTAGAATGGGGCGCCAGCCCCCCGTCAGCTTGGGAACCAGGAATTACCTGGAGATGAAGCCTGGGTCTGCTGGAGGATCTGCCACTGGAGTTACTGCCTCCTTGAGGAGGAGCTAAGCAATGTCGTCTTGAAGAGCCGACTGAGTGTGGGTGGACACCCTCTCCTCCCTAGGGGCACGGGCTCAGCTTGGAGGGTACTGCTCGAATTCCAGAAGCAGTCCCTGGTGACCACTTCCAGGACCCACCTGTCCGTGGTGATAATGGACCAGGTGGAAAGGAAGTGGTGGAGCCGGCTCCCCACGGGAGGACCCAGAGCTGGCGTGATGGGAGTGGAGGTGGCAGCCCCCAGCCATCACTGAGCAGGCTTGGAGGAGGAGGAGGAGGAGGAGGAGGATCCAGGACCTGAACCTTGGCCTCCTTTACGGAGCTGGGAGGGCCTGGGCTTGAGCCGGGGGTGCCAAGCTTGAGCCTGCTGCTGCTCCCTTGGAAGGAGTGCTCCTGGGCCACAGGGGAAGAGTGACGAAAAGGCTTCTTCTTCTTCTGCTGCTGCCTCTTACCAGAACAACCTTTAGCAGAAGTGGCATCCAAGGTGGCATTGGACTGCTCAATACGCTGAAGGTGACCAGCCACACCTGGGCTGAAGAGATCGGTGCCCAGGAAAGGCACATCAGCTAGTTTGTGCCGAGTATCCACTGGGAAGGAGGAGAGCCTCAGCCAAGCCCTGCAGTGAGAGGCAACTGCAGCTGCCAACAAGTGGGCACAAGAGTCCCCAATATCCAGGGCAATTTGAAGCTGCTGTTTGGCAACAGCCAGACCCTAGTCCTGGACTCGTTTGACCGTGGTCTGCACGTCTGCGGGGAGACGTAAGAGGACTTCATCCAAAGAAACCAAAAGGGCATGGGAGAAGTGTGCCATGATGATGGCCGAACTTGCCTGATGGAGGCCTAAAGACCGGGCTGCATAGACCTTCCAAGCTGAGTGATCCAAATATTTGGATTCTTTCTCAGGAGGTCGGTCAGTATCGGCACAACTGCCAGTACACCTGAACACAGAGGTGGTCACAAGGCTCTTGGCCGAAGGGTGTTCTATGAACCCTGCAAGGGACTCCATAGGCACTGCATACTTGCTGGCCATGCGGGCAGATGGAGCTGGACAAGAAGTAGGGTGCTGCCAAAGTTCTAAGGCCGGGCCAACGATGGCTTGGCCACAGGAATGGCTTCCGTAGGGGTATCCCCTTGCTTGAGGATGTCCGTGAGAGGGTACTCTGTCTTTTTCTGGATAGGCTCCAGGGGCATCCCTGTAGACTCAGATATGAGGTGAAGAATGCCCTGAAAGAACAAAGGACCTTCCTCCGTCTCTATCCCACCGGCTGATTCGACATCCCTTGGATGAGAATGGAGGCCGGTATCATCCGAATTCAAAGAATCCGGATATACCGGTTGTCCGCCCAGATCACCTGCGAACCACCAAGGGCGGTCCGGGGTAACCGTGACCGAGAAACGCAGGGGAAGCCCAGTGTCTGGTCTAGCTTCCATAGAAGGAGCCCCTCCCACAGGCTGCTTGGGCGGTGGTTCCACCACAATCAGTGGAGAGACCGGTTTAGGCCGAACCTGAGGTTTTGCTGGCTCTGCGGGCAGAGGAACCGACTTGATCAGTTCCGAAGGAGTTGGCTTCGACCTGGGAGGTGAGAGCCAAGTGATGGCTGGGGTAGGAGCCGGGGTAGGCTTGTGCCCGGTCAAAATCAGATGTTGCCACATGATGTCCTCGTAGTCCTGATGGAGTTTCCACTAGAGCCTCTCCTCATCCGAGGAGGACAAGGACAACCGATGGCATCGCCTCTTCTTAGAGCGCTTATGGCTCTTCCTCGGCCTGTCGGTCAAGGGGATCCTGGACCTTGATCGAGATCAGGCAGGCCGACTCAGTCAATTGGGAGACACCGGTGGGACTGGTGTTTTCCCGGGGTCAGGAACCACTTCCTCAACAGGATTCCCAGCGGGCTGCGACTCCTCATTGGGAAAAGCAAGGACCGGAGTCTGAGTGAGAGAGTCAGCGACCGGAGTTGGCGACAATGGGTCGATAACTATCTGAACATCGTCGATCGACACTTCAGTCGACTGGCCAGGCAGCAAGACCAAGAAGCCAGCAGCCGAAGAGGCAATTTTGACTGAGGTCAAAACGTCCAGTTCCTGGGACTGAGATCTCTCCTGATCCCAAGAGCGTCTTCGCCGAGACAAAGACGATCCCAGGTCCTTTCCCCTCTTACGGGACCGAGGGGAGTGTGTGCAGGATTCTCACCCTTAGTCGGGAGAGACTGGCACAACTCTCGGAAAGAACCCGAGAAGGTGGAGCCCAGGTTGAGCGGAATGAAGAAGCTCCAAGAGGAAGATTCTGCATCACGAGCCGCTTCCTTCTCGAAGGCTTGCATGTGTTCCAATTGCTCAGTGGATCCCGCGGCCGTGGAAACCACCCGCCGGGCCTCCTTGATTTCACCAGAGGGTTCAGTTTTCAGGCCTCCCAATTTAAGGCGTGCGAGACGGTGCGTCAAGGACGTTAGGTTGAAATGCAAGGCAAAATCGCACGAGGTGTCGCGGTTGACACCTGGCGCAGTAGACGACATGGTGTGCGGTCGGTGCATGACATCTTCTGGCGCATGAACACCGCGTAAATCGGGGAATGATTTGTCTTCCACGAACAAGGAGAATTTTCGGAATAACTGAAGGTTTTGAAGCCAGGGCCTACAAAATGCAGGAGCAGAAAGGAGGCAACTTGAACCTTCCAGCGGAAAGGAAGATCTGGAGTCATGGGGCGGATCCGAGGGATATACCACCCAGGTGGGTGGGAGAAGCCAGCTTGAAGACCTTCCGGCGATCCTTAAAGGGGAAAGGAACATGCCAAGAAGTGTGGATGAACAACATATCCACGATCACAGAATTTACATGCCATAGTTGGTGGGTGACATAATCTATGGATGAATTTGTAAAACGATTCTTAATACTTATTACACAACAGAATTCCCCAGTGAAGATGGAGCATTACCAGCCAATCTTCTTCCGATATGACCCTGCCCAGGTCCTGTTCCCACTGACACTTTATTTCTGCATGTAATCTGGAAAGAAGATCCTACCCAAATGTGCAGCCCTTCCAATCAGTCCCTTTGCGTCCATCCTAGTACCAAAGATCAGGTGCTCTACCTGAGCCAGGGGGAGTCTGATGCCTCCGTTCTACCCAATGAATTAGTATAGGCTCTAACCTGTAAAAATCAAAAGAAGTCCCACCCGGGTAACTTATAACCCAATCTGACCTCTTCATATGTGCTCAGGTGACCCCTCACATGTATGTCCCTTATACAATTGACCCCACTAGCCTCCCACAGCTGGAATCTCCCATCATCCAATCCAGCCAGAAAAAAGGGATTCCCAGCAACAGGGAGTAGCAAGGTATCCTCCCGCAGTGCCCCCATCACTCCCTGAATTTTCTCCCACCCCACTAAAACTGCATCCACCAGTGGGTTACTGTTATCCAGCCTTTTGTAGATCTCCCCCCCCCTTCGCCAGGTATGCCGATAATCTACCTGGGCAGGACTGTTCCTCCAAGTCTAGCCACCTTGCCGTTGCAGATCTATTAACCCAGTCACTCAGGTATCTATATTATAGAGCCAAACAATAATCTTGAGGGTCAGGCAGACTCAGAACTCCTCTGCCACCATCTGCCTGAAGGCATCTAAGTTTCACCTGAGGGCACCTCCCCTCCAAATAGACCCAGAGAAAGCCTTTTCCACCTTCTTGAGGTCTGCTCTAACTAGGCCCACATTCACCATCTGCACAATATATAACACTCTAGGTAAAATGCTCATTTTTAACAAATTGATAAGTCCCAGTCAGGAGACCGGCAACTCCCTCCATCTCCTCAGTTCCTCCTCAATCGTTCTAACAAGCGGGGTGTAGTTGAGGTGATACAAGGAGCCCAGATCCCTACCTACCTGGATTCCTAGGTACTTAAAGGAGGTTGTCATATACCTGAGTCCCCATGTTCCTTTACATGCTTCCTCACCCATATCCCCCATGCCATAATTGCAGACCTACCAACAGTTATTTTGTACCCATAGAAAGCTGCAAACCTCTAAAGGTGGTATGAAGTCCGGGAGGGTCCGTCACATACACAGCATGTCATCCGCGTAAAGCGTGACCTTGTGTGACCTGCCTGACCTCCTCACCACCCCTTTCACATCTGGGTGGTCCTGAATCCTAATTGCCAGTGGCTCAATGGCTAGGAGAATAATAGAGAGGTGGCATCCTGCCACATTCCCTAAATAATTAAAGCTTTTCATGAGGGGAGCTGTTTACCAAGATCCTGGCCACACTTGCTGTATATAATATTTTGACCATCCCAATGAAATCGCCACCCAGACCAAACCTTGCCAGTACCTCAAGAGATAGTCCCATTCTATGTGGTCAAAGCCTTCTGCGTCCATGGACAACACCACAGTGTCCCTTGATGCCAAGATGCTATCCACACTACATTCAGCAGCTTCTGCATATTATGATAGGAGTATCGGCCACGAGCAAACCTGTTTGGTCTGGGTGCATGAGCCCTGGGAGGAGCTGGTCCAGTCGCCCCACCAGAACCTTTGTCAGTATCTTGGCATCACAGTTCAGGAGTGATGTGCTGACCTGTAGGATGCGCAGTCTAACGGGTCTTTTCCCGGCAGGAGGCATAACACAAATGACTGCGTAGTTATAGGAGGCAGGAAGTACCCCTTCCCCCTCTACCTCCTTAAATACCTCCCACAGTGGGTCAGCTGCTGAACCCTGCATAGCTTTAAAGTATTCCAAGGGAAATCCATCCGGCCCACTCGCTTTCCCTTGTTTTAATCCCTGTATGGCCTTCCTAATTTCATCCTTTGTGATCTCTCTTCCTAACTGTTCCCTCTATTTTTCTGTCAACTGTGGTAGAGTGATCCTATCCAGGAATTCCCAAGCTAGTTCCAGGGTCCCCCTTGCACGCTACCTGATATAGCTTCTGATAAAACTGTTTAAATCTATTTTTAATTCCCCCCCCCCCCACCGGACGCCAAGGCTCCCTGGCTGTCCCTTATCCCTGAAATATGTGTGTGGGTTCTGCGCCCCTTAATCACCCGTACCAATAGTGGGACAGGTTTATTCTCTCACTCAAAAAATCTGTTCCTGGCAAAGAACCATGTAGTATGGGCCTCCCCTAACAGAAAAGCGTTGAAAGCTTCCCTAGCTGCTATCAGTTTCCGCAGGGTCTCTTCTGAGAAAACACGTGCCAGGAGTTGCTCCAGGGACTTCACCCACTGTTCTAGTTCCTCCCTTTTAGCCTTCCTCTCCTTTTTATACCTCACTACAGAATTTATAACTGCCCCTCTAATATATGCCTTGCCAGCATCCCAAAATAGCCCTGCAGATTTCACCCGTACCAGCGTTCATCTCCTGATAAAGTTTCCAGTGCCTTTTAAGGTAGTCTAGAAATGCTTCCCCCACCAACAAATATTTGGGAAATTTCCAAGGGGGTGCAGGGTTTTAAATAATTGATTAGCAGTTTTTTTCTTGGGACAATGCTAACTGTACAGAAAGTATTTATATAGGTTTTCTAGAAGTGTTATGTTTGTTAAACACAGTGAGGCAAGTGCTATGCATTTTTACAATGTTTTAGCACTTTTATGAGCAAAACGCTAATCAATTTTTGGAGTTAAATAAATCCCTGGGGTGGGTCTTTCCTCTCCATTCCCATATTGCATACCACTGACACCATGGAGTGGTCCAAAATAAAGATGAGCTATGCTGCACTTTCTGAATTCTGTCTGACCACTCCCGAGGGACGCAGACATAGTCCAATCTGGACCATGTTTTATGGGGGTTAGAATAGAAGGTGAACTCTTTTGCGCCAGGGTTAACCGATCTCCAGCTATCAATCATGCCAAAGTCCGCCATCCCCTCCAACCAGGGTTTGAGCCCGCCCACATGTCTCCCCCATCCCTCAGAGTGATCCAGCACTGGGTTCATTGTAGCATTAAAGTCACCACCCATCACTAATCCTTTAAATTGTTCTGTGTATAATATGTCTAATACCTTGTGGTAAAAAGGTGGGTCAAAGGTCGCAGGGGCATATACGCTTGCTACTGTGACATTTTCTCCATAGAGGGTACCCTCCACAAATATGTATCTGCCCTCTGTGGGGTCTGATACCACTTGGGAGACTTTAAATGGGAGGTTCTTATCTATCAGAATGGCCACTCCTCATTTGTGAGAATTGTAGGATGAATTGTAGCACGCTCTCACCCACCCCCACACCAACTTCTGATTCTCATGAGGCGTCAAGTGTGTCTCCTGCAGCAAAGCGATCTGAGCCCTCTGCCTTTCAATGCTGAGAGCAAACTGGTTTGCTTTACTGGGCAGGAGACGTCTTTCACGTTCTAAGAGACCATGGTTATATCCCTTTTATGTGCCATGGTACCCAATTAGTAAGTCTCTCCTAATGCCTCCCTGGTACTACTTTTACTACCAAGTGAGTGTTCAGAATACTGTGTTCTCCAGCTTTTACAAATTGAATCATTCATATAAATTCTATTCATTTTTCCAAATATTTGTGCCCATTATACAATTACAAAACCTTAAAAACACAACAACCAGAATAACATTTCCCCAACATATATTTCCTCCTCCCCCATTTTCAACATTTCCTCCTATCTCACAAGAGTTAAATACCCAATCTGCTATTAATTCCCACCAACCAAGAAGATATAGCCCGACCCACTTCACAGTAAATGAGCCTCCTTCCCCACCACTGCTTTGGATTATACCTGCATCAGCTTTGAATATCCATAGTAATGTCTTTTGAAGGAAAAATGAACAAGAATACCAAACCTCCAAGTTTTGCATCAGCATTATCTTTAGGGGCTCTTCCACACCCCGAATTTTGTGACCAGGTCCATCAGGCCCCCCATAGAACCATGTCCTGTGACCTTCTCCTCCATCCCAGCAGCCCTGCACACCCCTCCATCCCCCTCTCCCAACAATACATTCCATACACGTCATTGAAGAGTACCATAGACTTTAAGTCAGAGTAGTTAAAGTCTATCTCTTCTTCCCTTGCCCACAACTTCTGCTTCTGTTACCTTCCTTTTCTGTCCTGGGAAAGTGGCAAGAGACAGTGCAACCAAACATCATCACGACTGCTTCTTGCCTCGTCCCTCCCCCGGCTTACCTTTACCTCAGAGTCCTACACCCCTGTTCTGTTTTCAAATCAGGGATACAGAAGGAGCCAGTACTGTCAGCTAGGATCGGTCTTCTCCGCCTCCAACAACTCTTCCATGAAAGGCCTCCTATTTCCATGATGACGCCTGCTGTCCCAGTTACCGCAGTTCAAACCTCTAAGTGTCCCATTCCTTTCCTGTTCAACCCCTCCTCGTCAAAGTCTCCCTGAGGTATTACATGTCCCAATTCAGTTTCTTCTCTACGAGTGTTCCTGTGAGGGCAGAGGGCCACCATGCCACGTGCAGCACAACAGATCACAGCGCATCTTCATCAACTCATTTAACACAAAACAAGATAAGGGGAAAGTTCCACAGGCCATCAGTCTGTTCGGGCATGCCACCCGAGAAATTGTAAGTCCGACACGCTATCCATGTCAGCCAACCTTCTTCCTCAGGTCTGCCACAAAGGTTGCAGCTTTCTCAGCTTCCCAGAAGGAATACGTGGCCCCCTCATGTCTTATTTTCAGTGCTGCAGGATACACCAAGTAGCCTTCCACCTTCATTTCCCTCAATTAAATTAACACCGGGTTGAATGCCCTTCTTCTTTTCAACAGCCTGTTAGAGTAGTCTTGAAAAATGAACAATCTGGACCCATCGACTTTCAACTCCTTCATGTTGCGAAACGCAGACAGGACCACCTCCCGATCCTGATAATGGTGAAAGCGAAAAATAATCTGTGGGGAGGCTGATCTGCTGGGGGCTTTGGGGTGGCAGCTCTATGAGCCCGCTCCAGTTTATATCATCCATTCTTTGGTTTTTAGGCTCAGCAGGGCTGGGAGCTTGACCGAGCAAAATTCCAATACACTTGTCCCTTCACTACCCTCCGGTAGCCCTCTGAGCCGCAACGTGAGGTGGCAGTGATCGTTTTCCTGGTAGTCGAATAGCTCCTTGAAATCCACCAACTCTTTCTCCAGTGCCGCAACCCTTCCTGGTAGCAGATCCATCATGTCCTCCAGGCGGGAGAGTCTGTCCTCCGCCTCCGTTATTTTTGTTGCTTGTGTCGCTGCCTGGTCCATGATGATTTGCAGTCAGGCGTCCAGCTTCTGCTCCATTTTTCCCAGCTCAGATTCCAGGGCAGCCATAACTTGAGTAGTTACCTCCCTCCCCAGAGAGGACATCTCTGCCGCCAAGAGTGAAATTGAGCCTGTTGCTTCGGGCTGCATTGCGGCCGATTGTTTCTTTGCATTTTTAGCAGCCCAACGTTGCACTTTCCCAGAGCTCTGAACTAAAACTCATCCATGGTAGCTACTAAGTTCACGACAGTAAGTTTGAAGCGTTTTTATTAGTGGATGCAGTAGATTTTAATTAGATTTAAATTACAGAGGTAGGAGCGATAGGAGACCATGTCTTCACTCCTCAGTGCTCATCAGCGCCCCTCCTCTTTCTTCTGATTGGCCTGGAGTGTTTTGAGAAGCTCCTATCTCTGGGAATCCTCAGAAAGGGCCTGGGCAGTCACCTTGTCCTTCTTCCAGAGGGTATTCTGATACTTGTCCATATGGGACAAGTAGCTGGCAATTCTAAGGCCCAAAGTGGCAGAGTCAAAGATATTCTTGCTCCAAAGGTCAATCCTCCTGGATTCCCAGTTGGGGAGAGGGAACTAAGGTGTTTAGCTGCTTTGGATCTATCATGAGCTGCCTTGATTACCACAGAATCTATTTGTGGCTGGGCTGCATAGAAGGGCAGCCCCAATGGTGCTTGGTAGAGCTTATCAGCCTTTCTGGGTATGGCAGGTACCAAGTTCGGCCTATGCCAGGCAGCACTGGCAGCTTCCTGCAGAGCTGGAAGCAGAGAAGGAATGACTTTGGGTTAAGATTCTGGGATCTCCAGGAAATCCACCAGGTTCCTCCTGGTGGCATCCTCCTCCTCAGTCTGGAACCCCATGGTGGAGGAGAGCTGTTTCATAACATTAAAGAAGGAGGGGTCCTCCTCCGAGGACCTTGGGGTGTGTTTGACTGAGTCCTCACTCCTGGAGGAGACAGTAGACTTGTCAGAGGAGTCACCCCCGAGATCGTCCTCTTCATCCTCCTCATCAGGAAGGATGAGACCAGGGCGATATTCCTTCTTTACATCTGCCTGTTCTAAAGCAGAGACCAACAGCCGGAGTACCGGCAGCTCTCTCGGGAGCGTGGGGTGGCTAGGTTAAACTGGCGTCAACACAGAAGCTGCACCCAACAGCAAGGGCAAGGGAGGCGCAGGCCGTGGAACAAACTGCTGGATGTGAGCTGAGGTAACAGAAGTGAGAACCGCTTTGAGGTCGACGGCAGGATAAGGAAACACCATTGACACTGGTATTGATTGAGAGGGCAGAGACCTGAGCTCTGACGAACCACCACCAACAGCAACAGAGGTGGTGGGGCCGTGTGCCCATGGACCTCACAGTTCAAGAGGTCACAACCGTGGGGCTGGGGCTGACAACCCGGAGGCTGACGGCCCATCTGCAGCTGTGAGAAGACTGGGAGAACTCTCCATCGTGGGGGGTCTGATAGGAGCAAAGGTCAGCACAGAGAGAGGTGTCGAAGCCAAAGTGTTCGACAGGGTGATCCCAGGAGAAGAGGAGGAAGAAACTAATGGGAACCGGGATTGCCATCAGAGGGAAAGGTCCTTGGATGGTCCCTATCCCGGTGAGAATGTTGCCCTGAAGACTTGTCCACGCCTTGGTGGCCTGAGAGACCGAGGGATGCCAGAAACGGGGATGAAAGAGCCCTGCTCTGCACTGGCTACCTGTTGCTCCATGAGGAACTTCTGCAGGGTTTTCTTGTGGCACCGCCGGGTGTTAAGGTTAAACTTCAGGCAGAGCTCACAGGCAAGAGTGTTGTGACTAGGCCCAAGACAGTAGACACAAAGTGCATGGTTGTTGGTTGAAGAAATCTTCTTTCCACAGTGGCAGTGACAGAAACCAGCTGACGAAGAAGTAGTTCTCGACATACAAAAAAAAAAGGAATCAGTTTAAAATAGAGTGATTTGATGGATAACAGAAAAAAAGACAAGTAATAATTTTGGTGGTCAGCTGAATGACGAAGCTTCTACAGAGTCTGTGTGAGAATGGCTGATGACAGAAAAGCACTGAGGAGGGAGCAGGGCCACCCATGCTTAGATAGGGCTGTGACATTAGAGCGTGACGTCGGTGTGGGCAGCCCCTAATAGACTGCTACAGAAAAGCTTCCATGTGATCCTGCTGCCTGATGGTGAAGTTCCATAGGTGTGACCTGATGACAGGGATATCCCTGAAGAAGATCTCAGGGTTATAGGGAACCCTCCGGCTAACTGGGGTAGAGAGACATGGGGCCTAAAAGCCATGAAGAAATCCATGATATATCTGGGGATTAAGGCAGAAAGAGAACTGAATAGCTTGCACACTAAATTTTCAACCACTGATCAACATCATACTGGCAGATTTAGAACAGTGGAGGACTTTGCCCATTTCTTGACTGGGTCACATTAATTTGCTAACAATGAATATTCTGCCCCCATTGCTTTATGTTTTGCAGATGTTACCCATGGGACCCACTAGAGAGGACATCAACTGATTGGAAAAGGGGTTTACTGGTTTTATATGGCACGGACAGAGACCCAGAATGAGCTGCAAAGGCTAAAAAGTGGGACAGAACAGTGAGAACTCAAATTCCCTGATCTTAAAGGGTATTACACCTCCATTCAGCAAATATATATACAGGACTAGGTGAACAGTGGGGAGGCTGTGAACTGGCTGGAGTTGGAAGAAGAATGGTGTAAAGGGCAGCTCTCATTATATCTGGCTGCAGGGGGCAAGCGTGCTTACAATCAAAGTGAGTTTTGGAACTCACTAGCACTATATGCACTGGAGGCTTGGAAGGACACAAGGAAGAGTTGGGAGATGAGAGGGAACAAGATTTTTTTGGTACCAGTAGCTGGCAATCCAGAATTCTTCCAGGTTTGGAGGAAAAAGGTTTTAAGGAGTGGGAGGCCTGGAGAGTTAAATGCTTGTGGGACCTGTACTCAGCGAATGGTCTCTGCCTGTTTAATGAGCTGCAGGAGAAGTTAGACCTCCCACACTTCCACCACTACAGATGCCTACAAGTGAGGGCATTCAGCAGAAGTCTAGGTAGGGACCCAGTGGGGACCTCACAGCTGGCGGCCCTGGAAAAAGCCACTTACCAATCAAGGGAGTCTTCTAGGGAGCTAACTGCCAAACTGGCCAAACTAGAACATTCCTTCCAAACCTCTCTAGCAAGGTCAAAGGACTGTGGGAGTGGGGCTTGGGGACATCCATATCAGATGAAAGTTGGGGCATCATACTATGACTAGATATGGACCTCCTGATCTGTTACAGGTCCAAGGAATCACAGCATAAGATTCTTCACTGCCAATATCATCCTCCAAGTGTGGTCCATAGGTTCAACCCCGCTGTTTCCCCAATATGTGTGAGATGTAAGGCTGCCCTGGGTACATACAAACATTATTTTTGGGAATGTGGTGCCCTAAAGCAGTTCTGGACGAGTGTGGCACAAGAATTAGCCACACTGCTGGGTCAATAATTCCCATGTGCGCCTCTCTCCTTATTGATGGGTTTGTAGGACATGGGAGATGAAGGCTAGGAACCATATCCAAGATGGGTCAGAGCACTGGCCACATTGGCTCACCAGTATATACAAAATATGTGGGTCTCCTGTGTCACCCCAACTCTTACCCAATGGAAGACGATAGTGCTGCAATCCCTGGCACTGGAAAGGCTGCCTTATACCCTTACAGGGTGGGAAGAGCTATTGGTTAAAAACCTGGGTAAATACCTGGACTCCCTGTCCCTAGCAGAGGCTGCAATACTACAGATTGGCCTCATATAAAGGAATCAACCTATCTGTGCCTCTAGAAGGATGCATCCTGAACAAAATGAAGTCACACCTCTTATGTAAATGGTTTATACCAATGTAATCTGGAATGAAATGTTATTTTGCCCAGTTTCTCTTCCAAGTTTGTAGACCTTCTTTGTTAAATGTCAAAAAAGTCTGTATGTTGTATTTTCAAAAATCAATAAAAAATATAATACAAAAAAATTATAGTGGGAATGAAACGCAGGACAAACAATGTACATCCATAAACACAGATGGGGCAAATTACATGAACAAAAAAAATCTTCAGCTTTTGGCTAGAGATCAGAGCAGCGGGACAGCTGACTCGCTCATCACTAATTCAAAGCCTTCTGCTTTTCTACAACAATTTCTGACAAATCTGCATAGGAATCTCAGTTCAAAATAATGCTGTCGTTTTCTAATACAAAGATCTAAAACGTCAGTTATGACTTACCATCTGGCCAATTATAGTGTTGTCTGTTTGTGCAGGTCTCCTTGGGGGAGACTCATTTTCCACCACAGCCCAGAAATTACACCGAATTGGAAAGGAAAGTTGTTGGTCTGCATCTTCCCCGTACTTCTTTCCAGGAATGAACACTGTAGTGCTTCTGGTTTCCAAAGCTAAACCATATAGATAGCAAAAGTATTAACACTGACAAAACAGGCAAGGCAAGGGAAATGGAAATTACGTACCTACCATAATTCTTGATCTTCTCTGTATCTTCACCATTCATTACTGTTGGGTGTAAGCTGGAAGCGCACACCTCTCACGGAGTTTTTTTGTTTGGAGGGAGGAGTCAGCGCCGCCGGCACAGCCCACGTGAGTAACACACTGTGTAAAAAGAGTGGCAGTCATTAGGCGTCAAGAGACCCTCCTCCATCCCAGTGCTGTAAGCCTGAGAGGTGAAATAAAAGAGTTAGAAGAATAAGAGCAGGGCAAGAGAGCCGAGGGATAGAAAAAGGAAAGGAAACAAACTGAAAAAGGAACGTGCCGAAAGAGGACAGGAAAGAGGAGAACCCTACCCTAAGGGACCGCAGGACCTCACTCCTAAGGTGGCTCTGAGGGAGGAACAGATAAGAGAGAGGAAGAAGAAAGAAAGGAAGAAGAGAAAAGGGGATATTGGGAGGAGGGAAAAACTGCCATGAATTTTGCGAGAAATTGGCTTGAAGCTTATCAGCTCAGAACTTAAAAGCCCAGGAGCAAGGATTCCTTCAGGCAAAACTGGTTTAGATGGTTCAACCGAACCTTCTGCAGAGACCGAATGAGAGAGGCAGATTTCCCTACACATCCCGCTATCCTATCACCCATTACTCGAGCTGAGAGCTCACAGGTTGACAAGACAAATCATCTGTTCTGGAGAGGAAGAGCCCCCATCTAGGTTTAGGGAAAAAGCCCCACCAGCACACAGCCATGTGTTATTACTAGGGGGTGAGGAAGCCCTGGGAGAGGGCAACCCTTTGGCAAGATGGACAGAGACAGAGAAGGAACTCCTTTTGACCCCTGGAGAGGACAAAGGTCAAGCAACCAGAGCACCAGAACAAGATGGTGATTTTGAGTTCAGGTTAGAACATACGTTGACTAGTCCTGGTCTGGTTTTCACAAGTAAGATTTAGGACACCAGGTAAGTCTGAAGACCGAGGGCTAGAGGACTGTCTCAGAGACTAACCCTGATGGCTGTAGAGTGACCTAACCTGGCCTGAAGAAAAGGTCCCCAAAGGGAATACCTTCCAGGAATCAGAAATTCTGTGCTTAGAATCCTTATTGTTTGGTCACAGAAACACAACATTTAGGAGGGACAGAGTAAAAACCTGAGGCAAAATCAGGGACGACCCTGAAAATCAAGGACAGTTGAGAGGTTTCATCCTGGGTATACATATTGAGGTCCTTTAGCCTCTCCTCATAGGGCTGTTGATGCAGGCCCAGCACCATTTTAGTGGCTGTTCTCTGGATCGCCTCTATTCTGTCTATGTTCTTTTGGAGATGTGGTCTTCAGAACTGAACACAGTACTCCAGGTGCGGTCTCACCAATGTGTTTTACAGCGGAATGACTACTTCCCTCTTTCTGCTAGTGATACCCCTCCTATGCACCCTAGCATCCGACTAGCTCTTCCCACTACCTTGTCACATTGTTTGGCCACCTTTAGGTCATCAGAAATAGTTACCCCCAGGTCCCTTTCCTGCTTGGTGGACTTCAGTACCACTCCACCCATCTTGTACTCCACCCCTGGGCTTCTGTGCCCTAACTGCATGACCTTGCACTTCTTCACATTGAATCTCAGTTGACATACTTTGACCACTCCTTAAGCTTTCTTAGATCTCTATTCATTTGTCTCTCCCCCCCACAGAGTGTCTACCCTATTGCAGATCTTTGTGTCATCTGCAAAAAGGCATACCTTCCCTTCTAGACACTCTGCAATGTCAGTAATAAAGACATTAAAGAGGACCGGACCCAGTACATATCCTTCTGACACCCTGCTGGTCACTCTCCCTTCCTCTGAGTGGACTCTGTTTACCACCACCCACTGTTTCCTATCCCCCAACCAATTTCTTACTCAGTTTACCATATTTGGACCCAAGTTCAGGCTGCCCAGCTTGTTTATGAGTTTCCTATGTGGAACTGTATCAAAGACCTTACTAAAATCTAAGTAGGCCATATCCATGGCCCCACCCTGATCTATTTCCCTGGTCACTCAGTCAAAGAAATATATCAGATTTGTCTGACATGACCTCCCTGTTGTGAATCCATGCTGCTTCGAATCCGGCACGCCCCTGGTTTCAAGATATTCTACAATCCTTTCCTTCAGATATGATTCCATTAATTTCCCCACCACTGAAGTCAGGTTCACTGGCCTGTAATTTCCAGCCTCCTCCTCCCTGCTACTACTTTTGTGAAGTGCTGTTACATCTGACCTCCTCCAGTCCTCTGGAACCACTCCCATCTCCAGTGAGTGGTTGAACAGGACAGTCAGAGGAGCAGCCAACACTTCCCTGAGCTCCTTTAATATCCTGGGAGGTATCCCATCTGGCCCCATTGTCTTATCCACTTTCAGATTTGCAAGTTCCTTCATAACTTTTTCCGCTGTAAATGTATTTGTGTCCACCTCCCTTCCCTCAATGCTCCTGCCCCTAATCTGTGGTCCCTTGCTTTCCCCTTCCACTGTGAATACTGAACGGTCAACTGTTCTACAAAGGAACTGCAGTACAAACAGCCTGGTAATATGGGCCTCCAAGGGGGGCTCCCAATGGCCCAGTGGAAGCGTTACATGCTCCCATGTTGATGGCCCGGGTTCAGAAGCAAACTTGGCAGTTGGGTCGGGTGGACAGGGGGCTGGGGTGGCACTGCTGCGCAGCAGCACTCCCAGCCAGAGGAGGGTGGTATCAGAGTTCTGCCACCATATCAACCCCTGGGGTGGGCTGAGGGAGCTTGTCTCCCCTGCAGAGCGTCGCTATGTGCATGTGAGGGTCTGTGCTTGGGGACACACAGCCTGCGCCAGACACCAGGGAAAGGGAAGGGGAAAAAACACAGAAAAATCCATGTCACTCTGCTGCTGATTATGACGCCACCCCCCATATCTCTCAGATCCTGCACCATGCCTATCCCTACTAGCTGGACGTGGAGGGAATGGCAAATGGGACAGGGGGCGGCTTGGCAAAAAGAGCCCGAAGTAAGATGGAGGCAGTGGCGGGGGAGCAAAAAGCTCTATAGCAAGCAAAAATAAATAAATACTGGCCTCCCAGTGGTCTAGAAGAAGCAAGTTACACCTCCATGCTGGCATCCTGAGTTCTTGAGTGTACCTGGGCACATGCAGCTGGACGGCTGGGGTTGTAGAGAGTAAAGTAGATGCCAGAGCTTGCCAGTCAAGCTTAGGTTGGCACAGCAGCAGCCTTTCGTGTGTGAGCAAGGATGCTAGCTCCCTTGTGTGGGCCAGACATTCCATCATTGCTGTGTGCAATTAAGGTCTACAGATGGCAATGTATGGTATCACTAAGGGTGTGGGAGCACCAGAACACACACATCACAAACACTGGATAAGGTGTGGGGGAGGACACCTTCCTATACCATCAAGATGGCGATGATACTTGTTCTGTCGGGTCCTGCTCAGCAACTCCTCCTCACCAGATGTGGAGTTCCAGAGGGGGACGCATCCAGTCCAAAGACCCCACCACAGGGATCAAACTGTGGACGGAGATATGATGTAGCTGATATGGTGCTGAGAGGTCAGATGAATTGGTAAATGTTTAAAATGTCCAAATAAAATAAAAATTATGATGTGTTGTGGTACAAGGGTAGGTGCAACTCTCAAGGGTGACTAGCCCTCTCAAGTTCACATGCAAACAACAAAGCATCTCCAATCTGGAGTACTGAGTGCAGTTCTGGAGACCCCATCTCCTCAAAGACATAGACAGAGTGGAGGCTGTCCAGAGGAGGGCAACCAAAATGATGCAGGGTCTGCACCAGAAGACAAACGAAGAGAGACTAAAGGAGCTTAATATGTATACCCTTGAGGAAAGAAGGGAGAGGTGGGGCATGATAGAAACTTTCAAGTACCTCAAGGGAATCAACAAAGTCCAAGAGGGTGGTATCTTTCAGAAAAAGAGATGTGCAAGAACAAGGGGGCACAATTTGAAGACAGAGGGGGGATGGCTCAGAGGTAATGTGAGGAAGTATTTTTTCATGGAGAGGGTTGTGAATGCATGGAACAGCCTTCCTGAGGAGGTCATGGAGTCAAGAACAGTAAGGGGAATTCAAGAATGCATGGGACAGACATAAGGCAGTTCTAGTGGGGGGTAGGAGGAAGTAGGCTATTGGTTAACTAGGATCTGCAGCTTATCCATCAGATAGGAAAATGGGCAGACTAGGTGGGCCAAGCGGTCCTTATCTGCCGTCAAATTCCATGTTTCTATGGACTCCTCAAGATACAAATGGACAAGCACAAATTTAATCTGCTTTAAAACTACCAGGGCCCCATATTCAGCTAGCCAAGTATGCACTGTGCAGTGCTTGTCTTGCGCCAACAATAACACAGGAACATGGACACACAGATACTAAGACTGAACGCCAAGCACTGTGCCTGAGCTATCATGGCTAAATATCGGGCAACAGCACAGGGCACAAGCGCAGCACTACAGCACATGGCATAAGTGCTGCTCTAGTGCACAGCGCAGGGCACAAGTGCTAGTAGCATTGAATTAGCATAGTGCTGGCCACAGGCAGTGCACAAGTAGCTCAGAGGACAGCTCAAGGAGGGTGGGGGAGGAGAGATGAGCACCAAAGAAAGACACACGACACAACAACAAAATTATCAAAAGAATGGTTTAATAAATAACATAAGTGCAAGTGCCTGTAAACAGTAAAAACAAAAGGGCAACTGCCTGTAACAAATGTCTGGCATCCATTGGCCTCTGCTCTCCCACAGGTGGTTGCTGGTCAGCATTATAGTGAACGGCCACTGCCAGCTCGCAAGCAGCAGCAGTGTTGACCCGCACCTCCTGTGCCACCTCCCTGGCAGCCCCCTCGACTGACACCAGCTTTTAGTTCCCCAGTCACAGGAGCTTCCAGCAAATCTCTTGCCTGACCAGTAGAACTCCAGGCACCTATAAAAGGAAAGACACACAACTCAGCAAGCCGTGCACACAGGATGAGGACACGACTGGCATACTGTGCATAACCAGTATTCAACCAGACTACACATGGGGCAACATGCCACACACAGGTGGACAGAGTCACACAGCTGCAGTGGCATGTGGGGAGCATACCAGACACATCACTGTAGAAACATAGAAACACAGAAGTTGATGTCAGATAAGGACCACAAGGCCCATCCAGCCTGCCCATTTCTTTTTCTACCTTATGAATGTGCCATTGGCCTTTGCTCTGTCAATGGCCTATCTATTCATACTAATCTGTACTGCTCCCTTATGCCTATCCCATGCCTGTTTGAAGCCCTGCACTGTATTCATATCCACCACTTCCTGAGGTAGGCCGTTCCATGCATCCACCACCCTTTCTGTGAAAAAGAACTTCCTCACATTACCCCTTAATCGGCCTCCCTCTAATCTCATGCTGTGTCCTCTTGTCCTGCTATTTTTCTTATATGAAACATGTTAGACTCTTTCACCTTGTTAATGCCCTTAGGTGTTTGAATGTTTCGATCATATCACCTCTCTCCCTCCTTTGCTCTAGGGTATACATATTGAGCTCCGTTAATCTGTCCTCATATGTTTTCTGATGCAGTCCCTGCACCATTTTGGTTGCCCTTCTCTGGACTGCCTCAATTTGGTTAATGTCCTTGTGAAGGTGTGGCCTTCCAGTACTGTACGCAGTACTCCAGATGGGGCCTAACCAGTGTCTACCTGTGTACCTGAACAGTGGAGGACTGCACATAGAATGAATGTGCCATGCTGCAACAGAGCTGTTCAAGGGACACAGGGCACCAGCATGCAGGCTAGATGTGAATACACAGCACAAGCCAGAGCGGCACCAAGGAAGAGCGCAATAGGCAGTGTTCCACCCCAGTGGCTATGAGTACAGGGCACAGAGCAAGAATACTGCAGACCAGTCATCCAGTACACAGGCCCCCACATGTGTACATGTACAGGACACTGGACCCCAGTGGTATACACACACACACGCGCACACAGCTCAGCTGTACACAGATGGTGTGCCATCGGGGAACAGCAGCATGCAAGCTCACAACATGCACTCAACACAGCAGCAACATGGTACAGATCAACACATCAGGGACAGGTAGCTGGCAGCAGCTGGGCCCATGGGGCCAGGGTGGGGGCACAGGCCAGCAAAGGACACATGCACAGCAGTCCTGTCATGCAGCAACACATGTAGCGGGCAGGGTAACACATGTGTGCAGTGGTGTGGTAGGTAAATGAAGGCACTGCAGTCCGCTGTGCATGTGCCAGACACACTGTAGTGCAGTGACCATAACACCATTGTGAAATGCAGAGCCAGCCATAGGCACCCTCAGTCCCAGTGGTCATTGGTGGACCCCTTCTAACATGGGTCCCCAGACAGAGGCTGTGCAGGTCATCAGATTTTTGAAGTCTGTGTTTGTTTCAATGTATGCATTACGTCCCCTGTGTACTGCTGAAAGATAAAACAATGGACATCATTATGTTGGGCAGACCCTTCTATCTATGTATCATAATGCCAAACATGGTTGACCAGGGAAATTGATAATGGGAGAGCAGTGGATGTGGCCTATTTAGATTTCAGCAAAACCTTTGACATGGTGCCACATAGACGACTGATTAGGAAGCTGACCAGCATAGGAGTAGGACCCATAGTGGTAAACTGGGTTAGAAACTGGCTAAATTATAGGAGACAGAGGGTGGTAGTTAACAGCACTGATTTTAAAGCAGGGAGCATGATAGTGGGGTACCACAAGGCTCAGTACTTGGACCAGTCCTTTTTAATATCTTTAGAAGGCATTGCAGAAGAGCTGAAAGGGAAGGTGTGCCTGTTTGCAGATACCAAAATCTGCAATAGGGTGGACACTCAGGAAAGGGTAGAAAAAATGTGAAGGGAATCTGAAAAACTCGAGGAACGGTCAAAAGCATTGCTGTTGAGGTTCAATGCCATAACGTGCAAGGTAATGCACCTAGGACATAAAACCCTTGGTGCTGAGTATAAGATGGGGGGGGGGGAGTATTAACAGAAAGCAAGAAAGTGATCTAGGAGTGATCATATCTGAGAACCTCAAGGTGGCAGGGCAGTGTGACAAGACAGTGGGTAAAGCTAATGAAATGCTGGTTTGTATAGGAAGGGGAATCTCCAGCAGGAGGAGAGAGATGGTTTCGCCATTATATCACTCACTGGTGCGGCCATACCTGGAATGCTGTGTTCAGTTTTGGAGATTGTACCTCAGAAAGGGCATTGACAGAGTGGAGGTGGTCCAGAGGAGGACAACTAAAATGGTTAATGGTTTGCAGAAGAAAACCTACAACGAGAGATTGAGGGATCTCAACATGTACACCCTAGAAGAAAGGAGAGAGAGAGGGGATACAACTGAGACCTACAAATATCTAAAAGGAGTGAACAGGGAACAGGTGGATAGTCTTTTTCAAATGAGAGCAAGCCCCCGAACCAGGGGGCATGCAATGAAGCTTGAGGGGGGTAAATTAAATGGTGATGTGAGAAAATATTTCTTCACAGAAATGACAGTCGATGCTTTGAATAGACTACTGGCAGAAGTGATGAAAGCCAGAACAGTGGGGGCATTTCAAGCATGCATGGGATAGACACAGGGGTGTATTAGGATACAGTAGGGGAGGGTCGATGAAAATCAATTAGGGTCTGAGGAGGTAGGATAGGCCATGAAGATCTGGGCAGATTAGGTGGGCTAAGCAGTCCTTTTTTGCTGTCATTTTCTGTCTTTCTATGTAAATAATGTAAATACTATAAGGTACACTCAAGGGCCCTCAATGACTACCCCTGATGGGGCCCCCAAGACACATAAGACCAGCTCTGGTGAAATGCAGTGGTGTGGCATCCATTGCAGACAGCAGTATAGATGGCACTGACGCAGGCAGGCTGCCAGGCACTGCAGATGCATGCTGAATGCTGCACAAGGCATGTTACAGGGCTGTATAGGTACCACAGTGGCCAGTGACTACCAATGCCAGAAGGTGTGAATACCTAGGCCAGATCACATGGCACGACAGACCTGCCAAACAATGGCAGGCATACGACTAGGACAGTGAGAAGTAGAGTCACAATGCCTTGGTGTACCAAGGCCATGACAGGGGCCAGACTGTTACACAGTGTGATGCATTCCTTGGCACAGTACTTACACAGGGCCGAAGGGACACTGGCATAACAATCCAACCAAAAGATGACACTGACCCTTCTTCACCACAGTATCAGTGGTAGGACAGTGCCCCAAGGGCCAGTTGAGTGGCCTGAGCCACAACCACTGAGATGATGGCCTCAGTGGCATGTGTGCAATCTGCTGAGCCACAGACAGGGACATCCCAACCCCCCCAAAGACTGGCAACAAGATCCTATCCTATCTTATTCTGCCCCCTTTATTTTTTTCATCCATACAGTTTTTTACCCCTTGGACGGCTCATCAGCTCTTGTCCCCACCCATCTCCCCCAGACATTTTACCTGGAGTTAGTCCACCATGGCTCACCCCGGTGTAGTCACTGGAAGAAGGGCCATCCCCTGTAAGAGTACAAATCAAGATACTCCAAGGTGTCCAGGTGGATGTGTGGGTTGAGGGAGATAAGCAGGGCGTCACGTAGCCTGCAGGACCCTCTTCCATTTTCTTACCAGGCCCCTGCTGCAGCATCATGTCAGTACGTGCACATGGAGGCATGCACATCCTGCAAATCTGCGGCCTGCCCATTGACTCGCTCACTACCTGCACTACCACTGGCTCTCTACCTAGTGGCAGTCAGAGACTGATATGACTGGGACCCCTCCCTGGGAGCCCCTGGGGCATTCAATCGTCACCCACCCTGCCAACTTCCAGCAACCTATGCTCATTTCCAAACACAGGTTGCTGGAGTGGGAAGAGGTAAGGCTTTCAGTGCCTTAGCCCTCCACTCTACCAGGCTGGCTCTTTCCACCCCCTTTATAATGTTTCTGTATTGTCCTATTTTGTTGCACCTCACTTAATACATTTTGTTATACCATTACTGTCTCCTGTGTGCTCTGTACTCACTGTCTGTGTCCAAACGGGTCTGCAGTGATCTGGTCCGTGTACTGTCTTGACCTCCTGGCCATCTTGGAGTCACATCTATAAAGCTGCTCCTGCATCCCTGGTCCACTGACTCTGAATCTGCTGCAATATTGCCCCCTGGGACCGGCAGGCATATGCCATGGTTCGGCACCATGTTGCATAGTATGCAACAGGCAAGGAATATGGCACAAGCCACATGAGGGCTGTATTTTAGGACACCACCAGAATGAATAAGGCATCTGAACATCTTCAGCATGCCAAAGACATGGTCAATGACACTGTGAGTTGCAATGTGTGCCACACGGTACCCATCTTCTGCAACGGATGCGGGTCATAGGACAGGTGTTAACAGCCACAGACGAATGGGGTATTCACTGTCCTCTTTGCAAGAAATATTTATTGGTTAGTGACATCAGTGGCAGCTATGGTCGATGGTGGAGCCTTGACCGTATACTCACCAATGAGGTGCCCACTGGGTGTGGTCCAACCTTTGAATATCTGGCACAGGATGGAGCTTTGCGAGATGAAGGCATTATGGGCACTGCAGGAGAACCATACCAGGGCACTGAAGATGAACCCAGTTGCATCGCTCACCACCTTGCAGTTGATGGAGTGGAAGCCCTTTCTATTCACCTAGACCTCCAGCCCCATCCCCTGGGGGTGCATGGATGGCAAGAAAAAATTACTCACCATAGTAATCTTGTTTCTTCAAAGGGATCACTTATTATGATTAAACTGATACAATCAGCCTCCTGTGTTGGACTGCCCGGAGAGATGGAATTTTATGCAAACGATGGAACTCTCAATTGGCTCATGCCAGTTTCAAACTGCTGCCCTAGCAGCTGCTGCACTCTGAATGCTTCAGATTCTTACGTAGCCTAACTGGGTATAAGACACACTAGTTAAAACTAAAATTTTTATAAAATTATTTTTGTCCTCTCAGGTCAAAAACATCCTTGAGAAACAAACCTACAAAACTTGAGACCACAAGGAAACCAACTGGTTAAACAGAAATTGAGTCTCTAACCTAAACTTATATAGAAAACACCCTAATGCAAGGATGCAGAACAACCTTTACAGGTTCTAGTAGGGAAGGCAGGGTGGGTGCTTTAATCATAATGAGTGATCCCTTTGAAGAAACAAGATTACTATGGTGAGTATTTTTTTTTTCTTCTAACCCCAGGAATCACTCATTATGATTAAACTGATGCAGACTAACAAGTAGTACCTTTGGAGGCTGGGCAGAGAACCTATTTTGAAAACAGGTTCTGCAGCACTGCTGTACCAAACCTGGCATCACTTTTGGATTGAAGATCCAGGCTGTAACGCTTTGTGAAGGTGTGTACTGTCTTCCATGTACAGTAGCTGCTTTGCAGATTTTCAGTAGTGGAATTTCTCATGAAGCTGCCACTGAAGCAGCTGTGTCCCTGGTGGAGTGTTCCTTCAGGCCCAGGGGTGCCTGTTTACCCACTTTACTATAACAAAACTGTATACATACCACTATCCAGCAAGCAATTGTACGTTTTGTGACAGTTCTGCCCTTACCCACCTCACCACAGGTACAAAAGAGCTGTGACTGACTTGATCTGTAAGACTTGGTTCTGTCAATATAGTGGCTAAGTGCCCTTTTGACATCAAGGGAGTGAAGACTCCTTTCTGGAGAACTGGAGTCTCTGTAAAAAAGACTGGTAAAGTAATGGACTGATTTAAGTGAATACCAGACACCACTTTGGGGAGGAACTTTCTATTGGTCCTGAGGACCACTTTGTCCCTGTGGAATGAGATGTAGTCCACATCTGTACAACAGGCTGTACACTCACTGATCCTTCTGGCTGAAGAAACAGCAACCAGAAACACTGTTTTCCAAGTGATATACTTAAAATCTGCAGTTGCCATGGGTTTGAATGGTGCATCTATGAGCTTGGCAATGCAGATATTCAGATTCCAGGCCGGGACTGGTTCCCTCAAGGGAGGGTGCAGAAGGTGGAGGCCTTTAAAGTATTTCCTAAAGACTGGATGAGAGGCCATGGATCTCTCTTTACCAGCTGACAGGTAAGCTGAGACTGAAGCCAAATGCGCATTGAGGACTTCAGGCCTAGAGAATGTCGGTGTGTTAGGTAATCCAGGAGAATGGCAAAGTCAGCCCTGCAAGGGTCAGTACCCTTACCTGCACACCAGATGGAGAACCTCTTCCACTTAGAAGTATATGTTTTCTTAGTGGGAGGTTTCCTGTAACCCCTAAGCACTGTCAGCACCTGATCTGACAGTTTAAGGTTAGCAAATTCTAAGTCCTCAAGAGCCAAGCCTTGAGCGTCAGTGATTTGAGGTAGGGGTACAATATCCTGCCCTGAGAGGAGGTCAGCAGGTTGTGCCTCCTGGGCCGATAAATTGGGGGAACTACTGATAGAGTTAAAAAGAGTGAATACCAGTGTTGCCTCACCCAATCTGGTGGCACCAGTACCATTGTTGCTGGTTGGGACCTCAATTTCAGCAGGGTCCTGAATATCATTGAAAAAGGAGGAAAGGCATACAGAAACATCCCTGTCCAATCCAGGGCCATCGCATCTAGGGGAAGTGTGCCCTTGAGAGGTGGCCTGCAACAGTACACTGGTAACTGGTGATTTTCTACAGAGGCAAAAAGATCCACCTCTGGAGTGCCCGGCCCCCTGAAAATTGTACTGAGAATTTGGGGATTCAGACACCACTCGTAGTGGTCCTGACTTATCCTGCTGAGGGAATCTGCCAGTACATTGTCCTTCCCTGGAAGATGTATGGCTGATAGGGGTACTTTCATGAAGTATGCCAGGGACCACAGCCTCATTGCTTCTGTGCACAGTGGGGCTGACCTGGTTCCTCCGCTTGCTGATGTAGTACATAGTTCTGATGTTGTCTGTTCTGACCTGCACCACTTTGTTTTGAAGATGAGGGATGAATGCCTGTAGAGCTAGGTACACTGCCCTGAGCTCCAGCAGATTTATGTGCAACAGGGACTCTTGAGAAGACCATGTTCCACTTGCTGTGTATTCCAACATATGTGCTCCCCAACCCAGAAGGGAGGCATCTGTTGTAAGGACTAAGGAAGGTTGTTCCTTTAGAACAGGCACACCTACCTGAAGGTTGTGCTCGTCTAGCCACCACTGCAGTGCCTGTAACAGGCTGCGGGTGACTGGGACTAGTTTGGACAGTGGGTCTGTCCTTTGTGACCAGTACTGTCTCAAGTGAAACTGTATGTCTCTCATTTGAAATCTGGAACCTGGCACCATTGTGGTGGCGGCTGCCATGTGACCCAGAAGCCTGAAGAACTCTCTGGCTGGTTTGGGTTTTCCTGACACAAATGAGTTTGCAATCTGCGGAACGTTGTTTACCCTGTCCTGCGGCAGAAAGGCTCTACCCAGACTGGTGTCCAGTTCGGCTCCAATGAACTCTAGTACTTGGACTGGTGTTTGCTGAGACTTCTGCTCGTTTATGAGAAAACCAAGGGATTCCAGAGTAGATTTTGTTAGTGCTAAGGCTTGCCCTGTATGTTGCAGAGATTGACCCACTACTAGCCAGTCATCCAGGTATGGAAAGACTGCCACCCCGTTTTCTCAGAAACTCTACTACCATGTCCAGACACTTTATGAAGGGCCTTGGTGCAGAAGTTAGGCCAAATGGAAGTGCTGCAAACTGATAATGGCCTGAGGCCATCTTGAACCTCAAGTACTTTCTGTGAGATGGTCTGATAGGGATGTGAAAGTAAGCATCTCTTAAGTATAGGGAGGCTAGAGAGTCTCCCTTTTGTAAAGTGGGAATGATTATTGCAAGAGTGACCATTTTGAATTTTGGCTTCAGAATGTGTCTGTTTAGAAGCCTTATATCCAGGATAGGTCGTCAATCCCCATTTTTCTTTCTTGTGAGGAAGTATCTGGAGTAGAAGCCTTTGCCCCTCATTTAGGGGCACTGGCTCCACTCCTTTGATTGCCAGCAGATGTTTTACCTCTGCTTCCAGTAAAACTCTGTCTGCAGATGTAACTGATGCAAATGTTCTTGTTCTCAGCTTGGGGAGTGATTTGAAGCTAAGTGCCAGACCCTGACTCATTACCTCCAGGACCCACTTGTCTGAGGTGATGGTATGCCAATCCTGGAGGTAGTGAGTCAATCTGCCACTCACTGGTGGTTCTATGACAGGGGATGCGACCTGTATCAGTCAGTCAAGGGGTTCTGTGTGGGCTGTGCCTGAGTCTGAGGGAAGGGAGATGCTCTTCTCATAGCTCTCCTGCACCTTCCTCTAAAATAGCCTCTAGACTGCTATTGCGGCTGAGAGGCCTGAGCCTGGAAAAATAGTCTGGGATAGGATACCCTACCCCTGCCTCCCCTAGTTTGGGCCCTATAGGATGTGGAAGGCCTATCTTTAGAATTACTTCTATAGGCAGCCTTGTATTCCTCTACCTTTTTCATGTAGGCCTCTGTTTTGTCACCAAATAAGGCGTTCTTCTCAAATGGAAAATTCACTGCCTTGTCCTGGGTATCCAAGGTCAGGTTGGTGGCTCTGAGCCACGCAAATCTCCTAAGGGAGACAGCTAAAGCCATTAGTCTGGCTGCAGAATCATTAGCGCCCACAGCCATGTGGAACTGGTATTTTGTGGCATCTAGTCCAGCTCTTGCTGTATCTTGTAAATCAACCACCACCACTTCACCTGGTACCCTGTCAGCCAGGGCAAGGGTTGCCACCTTTGGATGAGATGAAAACCAAATACTAAACCACACCCCCAAACTCCACCCCTAACCCGCCCCTTTTATGACTGATTAGGGCATTGCTTGGACTCTGATTCACTTGATTTATTCAGAATTGCTGCCGGTATTGCATTGTGTACAACTTCTTTAAATTACATCATGATTATTATTTTTTGGTTTGTTTGATTTAGATTTAAATATTAGTGTGTGTTAACATTGGGTGGGGTTAGAAAGGGGGTTCAGGGGACTTTTTTTTTTTTAGTTGTTTAACCAGGTATAGCACACTAAGCTGAAAGCTTTTTTACAGGAGCGACCTGGGAGCACAAGAAGGTTAAGTGACTTGCTCAGGGTCACACAGTATGCAAGTGGAAGCCGTGGGATTCAAACCCAGGTCTGGTCTGCTGGATGTCACCAGATTTGCAGCTCAGAGCCTTAGACTACTGCGCTATACTGCCTCCTTCTTGCATCCTGTGTGCACAGCTTAGCTCACACATCAAGTGACTACAAGGACACCTCTGACAACCAGCTATTTTGGATCAGGTTGCCTTTTCTGGTACAACTCTAAAAAAATAAACCACACTAGTAATGGTAGATGGGATGTAATTACAAATATCTTCTGCCATTTTAAGATGTGCTACCGTCCCTCCCACTGCTCCTACTCTAAATTTATTTGTAATGTCACAGAAGTTTTTAAAAGTGGTAGGAACTATTCTATGCTGTTAAATACCCTAGTTTTTTCCATGTCAGTCGTACATAGCAAATAGCATGATATGTGATATGTAGCGTGGAGGCAGTATAATGCAGTGGTTTAAGGCTCTGAGCTACAAACCTGGAGATGTGGGTTTGAATCCCACAGCCCACACTTGCATACTGTGTAACCCTAAGCAAGTCATTTAACTTCCTTGTGCTTACAAGTCACACCCATAAACAAGCTTCAGTTTAGTGTGTCTCTCCGGGTAAAAAAAAAAATAATGTTTTGAGAAATTTTTGATAAATTACCTAAATTTGTAGTGCCATCAAATCTAGATTGTGTTCCTTTCACCTCATCAGCTACTGCTCTCTCTCTCTCTCTCTTCCTTTTCTCATTTCTGTGGCTTAGCATGACATTAGCAACACTATTCGGTGCTGTTCATCTGAAAGGCCTGGAATGGTCTTCCAGGAATATCCAGGTAGTATGAAAACTGACAGCAATAACTACCGAGGAGAAAGGGGTATAGTATTGCTAGAAATGGAATAAAATATTAGATTATTAATTTAACAACTAAAGGGGCAACAAATATTAAAATATAGGACAGACCATAAAAGAAAAATCGTGAGCATTTAAAGGTATAAAAGTGTTCCTGTCACAGCAGTCAAAGACCGTACTCACAATGCAGCCTGGAAAGGATTAGGCTGATTTGCTGCTAATGGTCCTAACAGCCCTACTTTACACCTCTCAGATTGACTGGTATACAAACAAAGGTCTGCATGACATCAGAACTTGTTTGTAACCTGAACATGCAAGTAATATGCATGGGCTGCGCATTGCTTCTATGAACATCTGTAGCCTCCTGAAAAAACTGGACTCTCTACACTGCTGGGTGACGCTTCATAAACCTGATGTTGTTGCCTTGGTTGAAACCTGGCTATCTCCCTCCACTCCTAACTCTCATGTCTCTCTCCCCGGCTACACTCTCCACCGGTTGGACCGTGTCGGCAGGAGAGGTGGGGGCTGTGTCTTCTATTTGAAGGATTCTCTCATGGGGCTACCACTCCCCCCGCCTGACCTCGACCATAAGGCCCAGGCACTTACTCTAAAGCTGTCCCCTGACCCAGCTAGAGGTCCATTATTCCTAACCATAGCCTACATACCCCCAAGACCAATCCCAGGCCTGGGCCCACTAATTGACTACCTCACCTCCCTACCCAACTCGTTGGACCAAATCTTGGTGGGCGACTTGAATATAAACTGGCTCTGCCTCATCCTCCTCCACCGTGAGGCTTTCGATTCAATTGACCTAACTCAACTGGTCTCACAGCCTACTAGAAAAACCTGGGGGACAAGCACCCTCCTGGATGTGGTCCTCACCAACAGGCCAATCCGCATCCACAACATCCAAATCCTCCTGACTGCCTCAGTGACCACTCCCTGTGCCTTTCAACTGGGAAACCCCTCGGCTCTCATCCCGGTCAAAACCACCTCTCAAGGCGGCTTAGGCCTGGGGACTTATAGGCCTTAGCGCCTCGTTCACACTGATTGGTCTCCTCTGGACGAGGGCAACCAACATTGACTTGGCCCTGGCCTCTTTGTAAGCACTTCTCTAACTTTGCCTGTGATATCTTTGCTCCCATAACTGCTAGGAGGTCCAAAGTGAAACATGCCCCTTGATCACCCTGCCCTACTGTGGCAACTTAAGCAACGCGACAATCTTTGGCACCTTGCTGTTGCTACTGGCCGCTCAGCTGACAGGCAGTCCCATGCTGCCTCCTCGCAATCAGTGCACCTGGGCCATCTGCAAAGCAAAGGGGAATACTACCAAGCCTCTCTTACCTCCTCCTGGGAACCCCAGGTGCTTCTGGGACAACATCAAGCAACTGAATGGTCACTCCCAGTCCCTCTCCTTCTCTTCTCAACATCAATGGTACCGTCTCCTCTGACCCTGCCCTCATTGCCACACCCTCAATAACTCCTTTACCGACCTTAGCTCAGTACTTCCTGGTAACTTTTCAGTCCACCTCCTCCATCTGTACCACCACCCATTGCCCGCCCCTCTTTCCACCTGCCATCGTGTCACCATGCAAGAAGCTGGGCCTTACTTGCTAAAGCCTAAAAGGTAACACCACCGGTAATGACTCACTTGATCCCTGCCTTTTACGTCAGGTCCTGGATCAGGTCCTCTCACCTATTACGTGCATTTTCAACAAATCACTCTGTCTCGGACAATTCCCCTCTGCCTGGAAGATTGCCACAGTTACCCCTGTCCATAAAGGTGGTGACAGGACTCTTCCGGGTAACTACTGACCCATCTCAATCCTCTCCCCCCTCTCTAAAGGCGTTTGAGAAAATTGTGGCGTCCCAGGTCTCTGACTATCTCTGTAAGTACAATGTTCTCTGCCCTGAACAACACGGGTTCAGAGCAGGTCATAGTACCAATACAGCACTCCTGGAATTTTCCAACATCCTCCATGCCTCCTTGGACTCTGGTGCCCTGGCTGGTGCTATATTCATTGACCTGTCTAAAGCATTCGATACTGTTTCGCATCCTCTTTTGCTCTCCACCCTCGACCTAATAGGCTTTGCCTTGGACCTGTTCCTGGTGCACCAGCTATCTCTCTGCCGCTCCCAATGTGTGAAAGTCATCGGTACTCTCTCTGAAACATGCCCATTCGCTCTGGGGTGCCTGAGGCTCAATTCTTGGACCCCTACTATTCTCACTCTTTCTTAACTCCCTACCCAGCAGTTGTACTGGGTAAGATGCTTCTCTATGCTGATGATGCTGTTCTCGTTGCCTCCCACAATGACCCCATGCTGCTACAGAACTCCCTCCAACTAGTCTTTGACTCTGCAGCTACCTGGTTCACTGAGCACCGACTTGTTATCAACCTTAAGAAAACAAAAGCGATGCTCTTCTCCCATCCCCAAAATAAGTACAGCAAGTTTCCTTAGCTGTCCTCCACACCAATCTCGTCATTGACCAGGTGCAGTCCTATAAATATCTTGGTATAACCTTTGACCCTGCACTTTCATTCCATGGACATATATCTGCCCTAAATTCTGTACGCCAACTCACGGCTAGGCATTCTTTACCGGCACAGAGATGCCTCCCTCTGATGCCCTCCGCCTGGCTGTCACCTCCTCTGTCATGTCTCTATTGACTATGGCCTTCTGGTCTATGGCTCAGCAGATCAGACTGCCCTCAACAAGGTTCACCTCACAGTTAATAAGGCCTGCAGACTTATCACTGGTGCTCCCAGACTCACTCACACATGTGAGCTGGCCACCCTAGCTACCCTACTCAACCTGGAAGGACTCATGTATCAGACATGCCAGCTCACCTTTAAAAGCCTCGTGGCCTATCCCCATAGGCCTATCCAGCTCCATTAGCCATACTGCACGACCCTGATCACGCGCCCGCTCGTCAAAGAGCTACCCTAGTTATTCCGAGCCAGACCTCTCAAGGTCAGAGGAATTCCCCCTACCGATGCGCTCCCACTGGTATAACTCCCTCCCTGCCAGTGTCTCAAACTCACTAAGCTTAGCTTGCTTTAAGCCGAGGCTCAGAAACTTCCTGCTTAGCTCTCGCAAATGCAACTGCCTTTAGCCTAAGTGTAAAAAAATATATATATATACTCTGTTTGACAATGCTCACTGCGGCTCCCCCTTCCTTTCCTACTAATTCCTCCTCCCTATCTCCTTCCCTTCTACCCCACCAGCTCTCCCGACCATAAGTTTGCACCTTTTAGTTATCTTTTGCTTCGTTGGAGATTGTATTCTATTGTAACAAAATTGTAATTGAACTGTAACTTTTTGTTTGTAAGTACTGTGTCCCTTGTACTACTGTTCTGATGTCCTCTTTGTGACGAGGTACCTTTGTAAATGAGCCTCTGGCTCAAAGGTTTCTAAACTGATGTTTAACTAAATAAATAAATAAATAAATATAGTGAATGATTTAACAGAATCTGTTTTATAAGTATATGAGCATTCAAAATGACTGAAAAAGTACTACCTCTGAATAAAACTGGATTGGCAAATAAGGTTTCCGAAACACAGATTATACAGTCCACACTGGAACAGGAGGCAACCATGAGGTGCCTGTCTGAATGTCTAAGGGTTTCAGAAAAATGAAGGTGTTAATTAAGGTGGTATTGTTTATCCTTCCCAGGATGGAATAACCTTCCAATTTGCTGATGTGATGTTAGAGATGACAACTGGGCAGACAGGGACACATTTGACTCTTTTATGCATCCTGCACTTGAAGGCCCTTCCTGATTAGCATGCACTGTGCAAGCAAGCAAGCACACTGAAATGTCAGACACATGCTTACCTTCAAATGAGAAGAAAATGAAACAGAGTTAGTGAAGGATCTCACAGATGCTGCTTGACTCACCATAAAAAACAAATTTGCAATGGTGAAAACAGGAGGAACGAATCTGAACCTAGAAAACCGAATCCATTCGGTCAAAAACCGAGTAGGTGGTAACCTTAGCCAGGGCTAAAACTGAATTCCAGAGTGCCTTCTGGTATTGCACTGCATAAGCCATGTAATTGGCTTGTCTGACAATCAAGGAGGCAGCCATGTACCCTTTCTTACCCATGGCATCCATCTTCCGAAAATCTTTGTCAGGAGGATGGGTAACAAGACGTATCCTGGCTTTGTCGCAGGCAGCAGCGTGGGCCACCCCTCTCAGGGTCAGGGTGACTGAAAAGAAAATCAGCTGTGGTCATATCCAGCTGATATCTCTTATCAAGCTTTTTATCCACTCCTGGAATCAAAGTAGGAGTTTGGAAAATTTGCAACACTGCCTTTTTTAAGGACTTATGCATAGGCAATAATAGGCATTTTGTGGGGGCTAACCCCATTATGTCAAGGACTTCTGCTTCCTCCAAATCCTCCTCTGTCTCCTGGAGAGGGAGGTTGAGAGTTTCTACATGCTTTTTACAAAAGCATAGTGTGAGGTATAATCCTCTGGTCCCCTGGGGAGAGATCCAAAATCTTGCTCTGGAGAACCTCTAGGTCTATCGGTTCCTCATCAAAATTATCCTCCTCCTCTTCACCAAAGGTGGCCTGAGGTTCCTGAGGAGCTGGCACAGCCACAGGAACCAGTACAGTAGGTGTGGGAACCAGGACTGCAGCCTGCAGTGCCTGTAAGGCCTTGACAATGTCCTCAGCTGAGGGCATACTGCATTTGTCTGCTGGAAGCTCCTTAGCCTTCTCAGCCAGAGGCGTAACGACATGCATTTCCTTAGAAACATAAATAGAAACATAGAATTTGACGGCAGATAAGGACCGCTTGGCCCACCCAGTCTGCCCATTTCCCTGCCTACTGGATAAGCTGCAGATCCTAGTTAACCAGCAGCCTACTTCTTCCTACCCCCACCCCCTAGAATTGCCTTATGACTGTCCCATGCATGCTTGAATTCCACCACTGTTTTTGACTCCACGACTTCCTCTGGAAGGCTGTTCCATGCATCCACAACCCTCTCTGTGAAAAAATACTTCCTTAAATTACCTCTGAGCCGCCCCCCATCTTCAAATTGTGCCCCTTGTTCTTGCACACCTCTTTTTTTGAAAGATGCTACCCTCTTGGACTTTGTTGATTCCCTTGAGGTACTTGAAAGTTTCTATCATGTCCCCCCTCTCCCTCCTTTCCTCGAGGCTATACATATTAAGCTCCTTAAGTCTTTCTTCATATGTCTTCTGGTGCAGACCCTGCACCATTTTAGTTGCCCTCCTCTGGACAGCTTCCATCCTGTCTATGCCTTTGCGAAGACTGGGTCTCCAGAACTGCACGCAGTACTCCAGATGGGGTCTGACCAGCTGTCTGTACAGAGGGATAATAACTTCCTGTTTTTTTCTTAAGTGGGACAGGTTCAGACCCTGTCTCCACAGCCCTTTTTGACTTACCCTGCTCAATTTTTATCGACCCTTTGTCAGGATCCTTAGCTTTACCTCCATCCTTTCTAGTGACTGAGGTAGAGGAACTACTTTCCCCAGTAGTAGCAGAAGCTGAAGCCATTTCTTTTAATATTTTTCAAAGTTTTAGGACAAAACGTTTTACAAATGTCACAGCTGGCAAAAATATGGCTAGTACCCAGACAAAAAACACAAAGGTAATGTCTGTCTGCTTTTGCTATTACCTGACCACAAGACTCACAATATTTAAAACTAGTGGGTTCTGTGCATTTCTTAGGTTTGTCAACAGGGACCTCTGACATAGAGCAGGAATCGTTAAATATATCTACACAGAAATATCGGTTCCTTGGAACCGAACACTTCAAAAATAAACAACCGCTAAATGATTCTGGGAACAGGGCGCCACTTGGTTCCTGACAGAAAAGGGAACCGAGAAAATACATAAATTTAAATACAAATATAAATGTACAAGTGGTCAAAGGAACCGACCACAAAAACAACAAATATAACAAGAAATGAGGTAAAAACCTCACCTAAAACAGCAGAACCCTCGGTTCCACAGAACCGTGAGGGAACTGCTAAATACTTAAAATTTTCACGCAGATTACAAAATTAACTAACATCAAGGCAGCAATTTGAAAAATTAAACTTAAAACATTACTTATCGACCAGATAAATGAATTTTGAAGAAGTTGAAGGAGAGCTCTCCAGGACTTCTTCACCAGGCAGGGCGGAGTAAAGAATCTGAAGCACACAAGAGTGCAGCAGTTGCTAGGACAGCAGTTTGAAATTGGCATGAGCCATTTGAGAATTCCATCATTTGCATATAATTCCATCTCTCCAGGCAGTTCAACACAGGAGGCTGACTGCATCAGTTTAATCATAATGAATGATTCCTGGGGTTAGAACAAGGGTGCAGTCAATGGCACCCAGTACAGCTGGTAGGTGCACAACCCAACCCAACAGAATTGCTGCGTGGCTGTTGTTCGCTCTGTTGATGCTGGGGAATATGACGAACTCCACAGCATGGGCCAGCAGAGCATCTATGAACTAAGCCAATAGGCATGAGGTTGCAAACTGTGTGATACTGGTGGTGTCACCCACTGGTGTCTGCAATGTTCTGGTGGTCAGAATGCACAATGCTGCAATCACCTTCAGCTCAATGGATACTGCAAGGTTGCGGTGGGTCTCTGTCTGGAGCTGCTCATGCATTATTACGAGCCTGTTGAGCCTGTACAGACCCAGAATTTGCTCATGACTGAGGACTTTGAATGTGACTCATGGCCAGTACTGTCTGTTTGCAGCACCCCCCCTCTGGGACCTGCAATGTGGCCTGGGGTGGGGGAATTCTTATGCTCCTTGTTCTCCTGGACAGCCTGCATGAGGTACAGGATGTGTGTCATTGTTGTTTTAGTTCTAGTTTACATCAGTGGGACTTGCTGGGCCTGCTTTTTATAGTCCTTATCTTGCGCAGTACGAAGTGGTGCTCAATGTTGTTAGGTTAGGGTTATGTCATTGAATATTGCACTGCACCACATATGCATACAAACATGCCCTTTTTATTGCTAAATACATTATAGTAGCGCAGCTGCGCTATCATTCCTGGCCTACCTCACTGAGTGCCACACTAACATTTTCAGTATGGGGCCCCAGTCTTTACTGGTTGAAACTGATTCCGTAGAAGTACCAAAAGTCATCACAATGGTGCAAAACATGTCACAAGTGATTGGGTAGTCTCAACTCTATTGTCCAAACACCCTGGTGCTTCAATGATCCAATTCCTCTTCATCAGGGGGCAAGAATGACCTAAAACATCACTTCCTCATATACCCCTTCCTACAAGGTTATAGCACATATGAACAGGTTACTCATCTTTAATCGTAGTTCTAGGAGTGGTACATGGTTCACATCGACATTATACCAGTTCCACTAGAACAATGCTATCAGCTGGACGTCTTTTATGCTAAGCTCCTCCAACCACCCGGACAGTATATCCCCTGACTTCACCCTGTGACGTCAGATCTTACAAGCTGGAAGCAGGATCCATGTGCCACTTGCAAGAGAAGGACAGGTGGGTTGCGTGGATTTGAACCCTATACCACTCCTAGAACTACAGGTACAGGTTGTCACAAATGCACTCAGCAGGTCAGCCCCTGCTCCCACAGTGACAACCTCCGAGCGCAGTAATGTGAACAGGTAACAGACAGGGTAACCCTCCTGTCTGCTTTTGGATCCGACTCACCTTTAGTCTCAAGTTCTGGGGGGATTCAAACTGTGAACCTTATGCTAGCGTATCTAATGTACAGGCTCAGATACATACCTTCTTTGGGGATTGCGGTACAATCTTTCACCAGGGGCACCAAGCCAGGCTTCCAAAATGAACCCTTAAAGCTATAAAAGACCTTAGGTATATTCTTACCTTTTCCCAGTTTAGTAACACCATCAAGCTTTTGAACAGTTTTTGTCAGTCTTAACCCTCTATACGTCACATGCAAAAAAAGAACTGGCAGACCCAGGCAGTCTTTCAAAATAATATATTTACTAAAATGGATAAAAATATGTAAAACGTAAACACAGAACACTATATTAAAGAACATACAGTCACTTAAAATAACAAGGGCAAAACACAAAACAAAAACTCCTACCACAATACAGTTAAGACTTTTTCTATCTGATGTATTACCTCTATAAGTGCCTTTAAAGTTAGATCAGGGAGCTGTGACTTTCTACAGTCCCAAGACGGAATATATCACAAACAGCTCAGACACAGTATTAGTTTAAACTGTGTCTCTCCACACCCCTTCTATGAGTCATCTAGCTCCTCCTTTTAGAATATAAAAAAAATACAAACATGATGTCCTGTCAGGAGGTATTTTAAATAAGGTGACATCAGCAAAAACTCATTTCCCAAATTATAAGTCTTTGATTTCCCAGTTCCTTCTCCCAAGGCATTTCAAAGGGTTTTATAGCTTTTTAACACCAGCTGATATTAAATGTTCTTCCTCTTAAGACGTCATACAAGTTTATGATTTTCATCCTCTGGCAGACTCATAATGTCCCAGTTCATTTCCACTTCAAAGAAGCAACAGGTCATAAAAAGGCCATAAAATGCAATGTCTCAAGGAAGTTAATTACATTACAGAGATCTCCTGGTTTAATATATATCCTGTAATTTCACTGAAACCTGGGGGGACACCCATGGAAGCACTGTGACAATCACACACTATAGTTTTATATTACAAATATCATCCAACAATCATAACCAGCTGGCCAAGCATCAGAAAGGTGAGTAAGCTATTCTTCTATGGGCATGGATATGGTTCACTTATTCACACACTTACAGACTCCTAGTAGTTCTCCAGAAGGAGGGGGCAAGGCATACACCCCTACTGAACAGAGACTGGAGAACCGAGGTCCCAAAACCTGCATCTCAGCATGTCTCCAGGTTGATGCAGCAGTGGGAAATGAAGATGTGTATTGACTTCCAGGTAGCAGCCCTACATATCTCCCGTATGGGGATGTCCCTGGAAGCAGCCACCAAGGCAGCAGTATGTGAGGTGGAATGAACCCTAAGCCCTACAGGAGGCTCCCTACCAGCAAACCTGTAGCAGAGGTCAATTCAGGATGTGATCTACCTTGCAGTCATCTGCTTTGCTGCTGGTCTGCCAGAAGTGGCTTCAGCATAGGTGACAAACTTGTCCCCGAACTCCAGCTGTGTACTCTACATAATATAAGAGTGCCCTCCGCAGGTCTGGGACATGGAGTCTGCAGTCAGCCTCTGGGAATGGTCTGGTGAAATATACCACTAAGTTGATCACCTGGTTATGGTACAACTTCAATAACACCTTCAGGAGGAACTTTGGGTTGAGACAAAGGATGACTCTGTCTCTGTGGAGGACCAGGTAGAAAGACTCCCCTGATATTGCCTGAAGCATCCCAGTTCTTCTGGCTGATGTAATGGTCACTAGGAAGGCTGTCTTCCTGACAGGTGTGACATCTCACAAGTGTGCACTGGCTCGAAAAGTCTGCCCATCAGCACTGCTAAAACTAATAATAAGTCCCACAGTGGAGGTGGTTCATGCACCGGGAGGGATAAGTGGTCTGTGCCCTTAAGGAGTCACTGTTGGCTTACCAGTCCATGCCCGCTAAGCAGAGATTACTGCCAGGTGCATCTTAACAGTCGTTACCCACAGTCCCAGTTGGGAAATGGACCCAGAGGCAGTCCAGGATGCTAGCCACAGGACAAGCAAGGGGATCCAGCTCCTTGCCCTGACACCAAATGGAGAATCTTGTCCATTTGACAGCATAGTATCTACGAGTCAGTACTTTCCTGGAGGACTCCACAATGTGGAGAACATCCTCCGAAAGACCCAATGCCTGGAACTCTAGCTGTTCAGGAACCAGGCCATGAGGTGCAGGGAATGAAGGTCTGGTTGCAGGATCATCCCCTGAAGTCTGGGCAGCAGGTCTGGGCAGAGAGGCAGCTGCTGAAGACACCTGTTGCAGATGCTAAGGCAATCCGGGTGCCAGAACTGCTGTGGCCAGTCTGGAGTTATCAGGATCATCCTCGTCTAGACCTTCCAGGCCTTCACCACCACCTTGTGGATCAGGGGAAAGGGAGGAAAGGCATACATGAGGCCTGCAGTCCAGGGCCTCATGAAGGCATCCTCAACAATGTCCCAGGCTGTGGGGGGTGGGCACAAAACAGCCTCAGTTTGGTGTTTTTCCAGGAGGCAAACAGGTTCACCAAGGGTATGCCCCACAGGAAGAACAAGTTGTTCATCACCTTCTGATTTAGGGACCACTTGTGCAACATCTCTCCTACCTGGCTGAAAGCATCTGCCAGCTGATTGTCCTCTTCTGCTACATGGATCACCAGGAGATCTGCACCCAAGCTGTGCATGAGAGTCAAGATACCGAGTGCCTCCTGACACAAGGGAAGGGAGTGAGTTCCCCCGTCTGTTCAGGTAGAATATGGTTGTGGTACTGTTCGTCTGGACCTGCACGACCTGACAGCTGACTAGTGGAGTAAATTTAATCAAAGCCAAGCATACTGCACAGAACTCCAACAGGTTTATGTGGTAACAAGCCTCCCTGGGTGACCAAAACCCATGAGTTCTGTGGTCTCCTAGGTGCACTCCTCATCCCACCACAGATGCATCTATAATGAGCATGACAGTTGGTTCTGGGAAGATAAACAGAATTCCTTCCTCCAGGTGTTCTGGGACTAGCCACCATTTGATGACATCCCACATCGGCTGAGTCACTATGACTGGTTTGGTCCAAGTGGCCTTGGCACTGGGACCACTAACAGCTCAGCTCCCACTGAAAGTGGCGCATCCACCAGCAGGCCCAAAGGACCACGCTGGTGGTGGACGCCTTGTACTCCAGCAGCTGCAGGAAATGCCAGGCAGAGCGCGAGAGCCACCATGAAATGACTGGGCAAAGGAGGTAAGATCCAGGGCCCTGTCCGCAGGGAGGTGGGCCTTGGCCCACAGGGAGTCTAGTTCTGCCCAAACAAACTTGATCGCCTGCTTCAGTACCAGTTGGGACATGTCCAGCAGGCCCAAGCCTTGACAAGTCTGGAAAGCCAGATCTGTGGATCTCTCCACAGCCTTTCTGGATAGACTGGCTATAAGCCAGTTGTACAGGTAGGGGGATACACTGACCCCGAGGAACCACAGGTGGGCCACCACCACTGCTATTTGGTGAAGATCCAGGGCCACTTCTGGGTGGAACCTGAGGTACCAGCGGTGGGACTGTCAGATGAGAATGTGGTAAAATGCATTCTGGAGGTCCAGAGAGCAAAACCACATGTTCTGCTCTAGGGATGGTATAATCTGTTTCACAGTGACCATCCTGAACTTACATTTCCACATAAACTGGGTGAGACTGTGCAAATCCAGAATAGGGCGCAAGTCCACCATCCATTTCGGGTCCAGGAAGTACTTGGACACGTAACCCTGACTGGCCAGAGCATCCAGGACACAGGCTGTTGCCCCTTTTACAAGGAGCTCAGAGATGGCTCCCTCAGGGTGGACAGTGTGTCCTGTGACACCCCAGACTCATGAAGTGCATGGGGGTGGTAGGAAAGGAGAGTCTTGAAGTCTAGAGACAATCCTCGCCCGCTATGACAAACACACACTTGTCCATTGTGATATTGGATCTGCATGCTAAGAAGTGACGTAGCTGGTCTCTGATGGGGAGAGTAGTCAAGGACAGAACAGGTGGAGGGACGATCCCCCCCCCACCCAGCCTGTCACTGGGCAGCTTCTGCAAGGACAACACTACCCCTGCCTTCCCTTTTTAGGACCTTGACCCCTTAACCTCTGCTTGGGGCACCATGCTTGTTACCGCCCGTGCTGGGGCTGCTGCCAGGGAGGCTGTGACTGAAAGGTTGGTAATAGAAAGCCTGTTTCCTAGGCTTCTTTTTTTTTTGTAACTTAGTTTTATTGATGCATTAAAGTGATATACGATAAACATGTTATTTCAAACATAGCTTGATAAGAACAAATACATTTTTATATAGGCAATGATAAGGCTGTTATTATCTTTGCAGAGAATCTGAGAACAGAGCCTCCACTGAAAGGCGAGTCCACCTGAATATGTTGGGAGTCCTTGAATAGATAAAACCATAGCGGTCCAAAAGAAGAGTGTTGGTAATAAGTTGATCACAGTCTACAGCCTCCAATGAAATTTATACCAACCAAAGACCTTTTATGTATTAACAAGGAACAAGTATTTAAACAGCAAACCTTAAACTTGTTGTACCATAGGGACCAGGAATAAATATTGATTCAACCAACTCGAGTGTGCGTGCAGTGTGTCTTATGACCTTTTTCTTCTTAAATTACACCATTATAGGTGTAAGATATCCAATAAAGTGATACAGCAACATAGTTTTAGTTATGATATGATGCAAAAAGACTGTAAAGGGAAAAGATAAATAAGTAAATAAATAAAAGAATCACTGTGTGTATACTATTAACCATTTTTTGTCTTATTGCCCCACATCAGCCACAACCCTTCCCCCCCAGTCCCTCCATCAGGTGCCATGGCCGTCAAGTTTCAAGAAACCTGTCTAGGCCAACTTTAAGGGTAGCTGTAATTCTCTCCATAATCTCTAATTCTTTCACTTTCCTTTTCCATTGTTGTAGGGTGGGGGGCTCTGAGGAGAGCCATTTTAAAATAATACATTGAAGTGCAGCCAATCTCAGAAGATGGTATAGCCGCCGTTCCTGTTTGGTCTTGAGAGGGCTAGTCTTCCCCTGTATACCCAAGACAAGGCCAGTGAAGGAGAAAGGAACGGGGGATGGGTATCTAAAAGTGACTGCAATTGCACATGTATTTGGTGCCAAAAAGGTGTCAATATGGGACAATCCCAAAAAATGTGGTAGTGGGAACCCACTAAACCACATACCCACCAGCACTGGGCAGTGTGAGTAGTATTAAAATGCTTTGTGACTGTTGGGATTCTAAAAAAATCGCACAATCACCTTCCAATGGAACTCGCCCCATGTCGGGGAGGATGTTATTTTCCATCCCCGATGAAAAATGTCAACTGAATCTGATTCAACAATGACAAGAAGAGACTCTTGTTCCCATCTGAGATAAATGGGGTCAGTATATGATGATGACTGGATAATTAAAAGCTGGTAAAGCTGTGAAAGTGGTCTCATCTTGGCATTGAGAGTGTCTCAACTGTAGAACAGCTCTTCCAGGGCTGTCTGGGGTCTCTGCAGCTGTTGAAGGTGCATGGGTTGTAAAATAAAGTATCTCACCTGTAGGAAATGGAAATGATCCTCCTTCCTAAGGTTATATTTCTGCTGTAAATGATGGAAGGTTGTACAGATCCTATTATGAAGTAGACACGTAAATCTGGTGAGACCTTGGTTCTCCCAAAATTTGTAGCCAGGATCAAGACTTGGGGGGAGATCCTCATGATGTCTGATTAAAGTTAGAGGGCCAAGGCTATTAGGAGTGCCAGTAAGTTTCTGGAGTTGGAGTAAAGGTAGTAATGTATGTCTAGTCCAGTCCAGTTCAATACCCTGTGAAGTAGTTGTGGGGAAATAGAGTTAGTAGGTTGTGTCCACATGGGGTGTGCAGGAAGCAAGTCCAACTCCATTAAGTACCAATCCACCCTCTGCTTCAGCCACGAATATAGCCACGGGCCCTCGGCAGTCAAATAATACTTTTGTAAGTCTGGGAGACCAAGGCCGCCAAATTGTCGGGGCATGCAGAGTGTGGAATGCAAGATTCTTGGCTTCTTACCCTGCCAAATTAACTTAGACAGAGTGACATGTAAATCTTCCCAAAGGAAACAGGTATTGAGATAGAGAGCATTTGAAAATGAAACAACAGTCTTGGGAGTATGTTCATTTTAATAGTATGTGCTCTGTCATGTAATGTTAATGGGAGAACTTGCCATCTAGCAGTATCTTGTTTTATGGCCTGAAAAAAATTTTGGTAGTTGTCTGAGAATAATTTTGAGGTATCAGCTGCACTTTGAATACCTAAATAATGAAAGGTATTATGGGGTGCCCAGGCAAAAGAAAATTTAGCATGGAAGTCTGATGGTGGGGACCCACTTAGAACCATGGCTTCTGATTTGGTTAAATTAATGTTGTACCCCCCTAATAGAAGGAATTGCTGCAGGGTGTCTAGAAGGGGCTGGAGTGAATTGACTGGATCCCCCAGAAAGAGGAGGGTGTCATCAGCATAAAGAGCTGTTTTATGCTCGTGTTGTCCCACCTTAACTCCCCGAATGTCAGGATGTTTTCTGATTTGGGCTGCTAGTGGTTCAAGAGAAAGGGCGAATAACAGAGGTGAGAGGGGACAACCCTGGCACATCCCCCAACCCAAAGAGAACCTATCTGACGTACATTCATTAACCTTTACTGTTGCTTCAGGCCTAGAATAAAGCGCCACTACAGCTTTACTGACGTTATCCCCTAAATTAAATTTGGATAGAACCTTGGATAAAAAGCACCAATCTACTCTGTCAAATGCTTTTTTCAGCGTTGACACTTATGGTCAGTTGGAAAGCTTTCTGTCCCCCCGGGTGGATATTATATTAAGGAAGCATCTGATGCTATCTTGCAGACATCTTCCTTTAATAAATCCAGTTTGGTTCTGGTGAATTATACACTGGATGACTTGCTGCAGTCTGTTAGCTAAGATCCCAGTGAATAGTTTTAAATCTGTATTTAACAGGGAAATGGGGAGATAGAAACCACAGTCCTGGGGATCTTTACCTGGCTTCAACAGGATTGAGATTTGAGCTTGGTTCCAAGAGAGGGGATAGGGTCACCTTGCTGTATAATAGAATTAGTGGCCTCAAGCAAGAGGGGGAGCAAATCTGCATGGATTATAAAATTCAGCCTGATACCATCCAGACCGGGGGCCTTAAATGTTGTACTTGTGTTCTAAGCTCTTGGAGTGCGATCGGTTCACCCAGGGTATATGCCTGTGTCTTGGACAGGGAAGGGAGGGGAATATTTGTCAAATAGTCCTGGATACTTTGTAAGTGAGTGGGGCCCCTCTCTGAACTGTATGAAAGCTTATAAAAAGCTGCAAAGTACTGAGATATTTCCTTAAGGGGGGAGGTCAAGATTCGTCCACTGGTACCGTGCCGTAGTTTAAGAACTGCCCTGTTGGCTGTCTCTTTCCACAGTTGAGCTACCAGTAGTTTTCCCGCACAGTTGCCATGTTCATAGAACCTTTGTTTGGCATATCTTAAGGTGCCTTCTAGTTTAAAGTTCAACAACTGAGTGAGAGCCTTTCTTGCCTGCTCTAGCTTCTGTTTAATTGTGGCAGATAAATTAGACTTACGTTGGCTCTCTAGCTCCAACATTTTCTTCTCTAATGCTTGCTGCTGTCTCAACCTCTCCTTATTCACCTTGGTAGCATAAGAAATCATTTTTCCCCTGAGGTATGCCTTGAGGGTATCCCAAATAAATGGTGGGAGATGTATCTTCTTGGGGGTTTATTTGTTGAAACAACTATATTTCTTCCTTGATTAAGGATTTAAACTCCTCTTTATTAAGGAGACTAACATTTAAATGCCAGGTGGGGTTACTGCAGGGTGAATCAAGCACTAGTTTTAAAGAAACAGGGGCGTGATCTGCGAGACTGATGGGACCTAAATGTGCGGACTCAGCCACTCATGCCAGTTAGTTGGAAGTAAGAAAAAATCTAGTCTCAAGTACAGATTATGCCTGGGGGAATAGTATGTGTAATCACGTATCACTGGATGCAAATGTCTCCATATGTCTAGGAGTCCATATTCATACAGCACTCGAGTTAGGGTAATTGACGCTAGGGACTTTTTCCCTGGGTGAGACCCTGACTTGTCCAAATGTGAAGATATTGTTGTAGTAAAGTCTCCTCCTATAATCACTAGACCAGAAGTGTTTGTTTCCGCATCAGACAATACCCTAGTGAGAAAGGGGATCCATAAGTGTTCCTCATTGGGGCATACAAATTGAGGATAGTACAGGTGTGGGGCCCCAGCTCCCCTTTAAGCAAGAAAAAATGACCCTCTGGATCAGACTGAACTTCTGAAACCCTCAACAGCAGTTTTTCACCAAAATATCCACCCCTCTTTTATGTGGGTACTGGTGGTAATGTGATGCATATACCTACCCCACCCAAGACCTCTTCAATTTGGCATGCTCAGGTGAGTTCAGGTGTGTCTCCTGCAAAAGAGCCACATCTGTCTTCAATTTCTGTGACTCTTGTAATAATCTGGCACGTTTAATTGGGTTGTTTACTCCCTTCACATTATAGGTGGTTACATGTAAGTCTGCCATCTTGTATATTTGTCACATTTATTGTTCAGTCTGCTCCCAGTAGTTTTAGACACTACTGCACCCAACAAGTCCCGGTACATTAAAAATAAATAACAATTTCCAAGCATAAGGTCTAAACAGGTAACAACTAGATTAATTATCAACTGTAAGTTTGAACAAAAATAAAACATTGCTTTTTTTTTCTAAAAAACTGTAAAATAGAAGTGACCACTTCAAGGTAGTTACCCCCAAGAGCACCCTCTAGAGAAGGTAAGGTGGAAATTCGAAGGATGATGGATTACACACTAGGGGTAATCCTTGCCTGACTGTAGCAGCAAATGCACAGTCAGGAGGGGTGTATATTGCCAGTGGCCGTGCATATCCACTCAAACAATAACGCCTCCACTCTAAGAGTTAGACACTAAAAGATAAAGGGCACAGTTCATTATCTGGCAATGTACCAGGGCTCGGTCAGCACCCAACCTTACCTTACACACCTCGGCATGAATCTAGATGGACATTTTGAGTAATAATAAAGAATAATAAATCATGCCACTAAAATATTTTAGGGCCCCATATAAGTAGGCTTCCAAGCAGAAACAGAAGCATCCAAATTAAAGAGCTCAATGAGCCGTTACAAGCTAACAACAGACTTGAGCTGGGCTGTCTGGTGGGGGCGTTGCAACTCAGACCACAGCACGGGTGAAAATACACTCTTACTTAGCACCCTGAAATAAGCTAAAGGCCTTCAGGTTACCCTGCCTCTTCACCCTTCTTCCCATGACACTACACCACCCCTGCAGGGGGCAGGGGCTCATCAGCAGGTCTTGCCTGGAACAGAAAAAAGTTAGTGGTTCAGATGATGCAGCTGTCTATTCTTGGCAAACATGAAGAGAGCCTGTTAAAAGGTGAGAAACAAGCCATACTGTAATGCATATAAAGATAAACAGTTTATTCCGCAGTCTTGCCCAACTATAAGATGTCATAGCTGCTTCTTAGATGAATGTAGTGACCATCAGGTTCTCTTTCCAGAAATCGCGGCTTAATAACCTTTTTAGATTAGATTATACCAGCACATACAGCTGCTCCAGTCAGAAATCCTGAACTTTAGAGTCTGAAGCAAAACTATGTGCACTAAGCATTCTGCCCAGAATAAGAACTGAAAGTCAAATACCATGTCCATCCTCAAGGAGAAGCCCCTTAGGGCTGTACAGTTAGAAGAATTAGGGTAGGTAGCACAGGAAGCAAAGCTTAACCAAAGGAGTTACATGGTAAATGGTTCAGCTTGCTCCATCAACTGGTCCAGGGAGAAGAGATTTTAAGCTGGTTGCTGAAGTTTTGTCTATAACTCCGGTGGATGTTCCGCCTTTCGATGCCTGTTGAACCCTGAGCCAAAAGTCTGAGGGTCTCCTGGGGTGCGACCGGGATCTCGCTCGAGGTTGCCAGGACTGATCATGAAGTTCCTGCACTGGAAACCGGGGGTGACCTCTTCGAGCTTGATATTACTAACATACTAACATACTAAAATGCCAGCAGAATAGGCCTAACGGTCTTTCGTGTCTGCTCGTTTGGTCAGTCCCCAGCCTGGGTGCTGACCTTGTTGTCCCTCTCGCCTTCTCTGGCTTCTCCCTTCCCAGTTCCGGATATTCTTGCTGCATTGGATTTTGCTTTCAGAACCCTTCCCCTGTACCTGTCCCACCCCCTCTTGAACCCCTCCACTGTCTCTGCCTCCACCAGCCCCCTAGGCAGTGCATTCCATGGCTCCACCACCAGATGCCAAAAATTATCGGGCATCTGCAAGCTCCTCAAAGTGTTTGGTTCCCTCCGAAGACACCATGCGGAGTTGGGCCAGATGAAAAAATTACTCACCTTAGTAATGTTGTTTCTTCTAATGGAGTCTTGCTATATTATGACAATTGCAGTATGACCGCAGGTTAGAACTGCTCCGGAGGTGAAATAGTTAACTTCCATGCAAGGCATGGAATCTTGAGCGCGAGCTCGGTTAAGGAAGCTCTATCTGCTTGCTTTCAAACCGAAACCATCAGATCTTTACGAGCTAAAACTCACTAATGTTCTGTGTGGAAGCTGTAAACCTACACTAGCCAACTGGCTACTACCCTAACAAACACACTTGTTGGTCTCGAAAAAAGACTCAAGTCAAGAGACCCAATAATGAAATAAAAACACACTCACCCTAGGGAGGGTGAAACAAAACAACAAAGTGGCAAGAAAAACAGAGTGCCAACACTGTGATGCACACACAGCGCAAAACGAGGTTCTGAGAGGGGCAGGCAGGGAGGGAGGTCATAATATAGCAAGACTCTATTAGAAGAAACAACATTACTAAGGTGAGTAATTTTTTCTTCAAACAACATGAAGTCTTGCTATATTATGACAATTGCAGACTACACAGAAGTACCCCCATGGAGGAGGGACAGAACCTACTTAGGTAATAGGCTCTGAAGGACAGCTGTGTCAAACCGAGCATCACTCCTAGCTTGAATGTCCAGGGAATAATGCTTGGTAAAAGTGTGAACCGTTTTCCAGGTAGCTGCTTGACACATCTCTAGAATGGGGATGTCTCTGGCAGCAGCCAGAGAAGCAGCTGTACCTCTGGTAGAGTGAGCCCTCAGGCCTGAGGGGGGAATCTTACCCTACTTTTCATAACAGAATTGGATACAAGAGACAATCCACCTGGCAATGGATCTTTTAGTGGCAGGTTTCCCCTTTCCAACCTCACCATAAGTGAGGAACAGTTGGAGGGAGTCAAACCTGTGACGCTTGGTACACTCTGTAGTAGCTAAGGGCCTCTTCACATCTAAGCTGTGCAGCTCTCTCACCAGAAGAAGAATGGTCAGTGAAGTAAACAGGAGAGAAATAGATTGATTAAGGTGGAAATCCGAAACCACCTTAGGCAGGAACTTTCTTTTAGTCCGAAGGACTACCTTATCTCTGTGAAAGGAGATAAAGTCTGGCTCCACTGACAATGCTTGTAATTCACTTATGTGTCTGGCAGAGGTGATAGCTACCAAAAACACAGTTTTCCAAGTCAGAAACTTAAGCTCAGCTGAAGACAAGGGCTGGAAAGGAGGTTGCATGAGCTGAGCAATGCAAACATTGAGATCCCAGGCAGGGGCAGGGGCCCTGAATGGAGGGTTAGTGTGAAGCAAACCCTTAAAAAACTTGGCAAATACAGGGTGAGATGAAAGAGGAGAGGGTTTACCTGCTGAAAGAAAAGTAGAGACAGCTGCCAAATGTACCTTCAGGGTAGCTGGTCTCAGCCCTAAAGTGTTTTGATGGACCATATAATCTAGAACTGTGGGTAAATCAGCAGTGTCTGGGGAAATATTCTTTTCCGAGCACCATATGGAAAATCTTTTCCATTTGGAGTTATAAGTAGCCCTGGTAGAAGGCTTCATAGAAGCCTTAAGTATATCCATTACACCTTGAGAGAGGTGTAGGCCAGCAAACTCTAGCTCTTCAAGAACCAGGCCTTGAGATTGAGAGACTTGAGATTTGGGTACCAAACTCTTCCCTGGGCACATGTTAACAGATTGTGATTCTTGGGAAGGCACAGGGGAGGATGGACTGCTAAGGACAGGAGAAGAGGATACCAGGGTTGCCTGGCACAATCCGGGGCAATCAGAATGACCCTGCAGGATTAGGCTCTGATTTTGACTAGCACTTTGAACAGGAGAGGGAAAGGAGGGAAGGCATAGAGAAACTTCCCTTCCCAGCTGAGGGCTAAGGCGTCCAGAGGGACTGAGCCCAAGACTGGGGGCCTTCAGCAAAAGAGAGGAAGTTGATGATTGTCTGGAGCTGCAAAGAGATCTATTTGCAGGGTGCCTCATTTGGCAAATACCACTCCCAGAACCAGGGGATCCAGGGACCACTCGTGATGGCCCTGAGAGATCCTGCTGAGAGCATCTGCCAGGACATTGTCTTTGCCTGGGAGGTGAACTGCCATAAGGGAGGTGTTCAGGGAGTACGCCAGAGACCACAACTTCATGGCTTCGGTGCACAAGGCCGTAGACCGAGTGCCCCTGCTTGTTGATGTACCACATTGTAGTGGTGTTGTCTGTTCTGACCTGCACAGTCTTGTTCTGAACAGATTTTGAGAAAGCTTGAAGTGCTAGAAAAACTGCTCTGAGCTCCAACAGGTTGATGTGGAGCAGAGATTCCTGTGGGACCACAGTCCTGGAGTAGTGAGATCGCCCATGTGGGCCCCCCACCCCAAGAGGGATGCATCTGTAGTAAGGATTAATGAGTGAGGCTGAGTGACAAAGGAAACTCCTTGTCTCAGGTTGCTCTGATCCTGCCACCACTGAAGGGCTTGGATCAGGGTTCGAGTTACTGGGATCAGTTTGGTAAGAGGATCCTTCCTTTGTGACCAAAAGGCCCTCAGATGGAACTGAATGTCCCTCATCTGAAACCTTGCCCCTTGCACTACTGCTGTGGAAGCAGCCATGTGCCCTAGGAGCTGCAGAAAATGCCTTGCTGGTCGAGAGACCTGCAGGGTGAATGAAGAGGCCAGGGAGACTAGGGTGCTTGCCCTGTCTAGAGGGAGGAAGGCCCTGGCTTCCTGGGTGTTCAGCTCTGCGCCTATGAAGGTTAGGAGCTGGACAGGCTCCAGTACTGACTTTGAGAGATTCAGAAGGAAACCTAGTGACGTAAGCAGTTGCTGGGTTATCTGAAGATGTAGGTTGACCTGATCTGGGGATTGTCCTACTATGATCCAATCGTCCAAATAAGGAAAGATGGCAATCTTTTGCCTTCTTAGGCAAGCTACTGCTACTGCCAGGCACTTTGCAAATACCCTTGGAGCCGAGGTGAGTCCAAAGGCATTGTCTGAACTGGTAATGGCCTGAGGGCAGCTCGAACCTGAGGTACTTTCGGTGGGAGCTTCTGATGAGAATATGGAAGTAGGCATCCTTGAGGTCCAGGGATGTTAGCCAGTCCCCTGGCCTTAGGGAAGGTAAAATGATTCCCAGAGTTACCATTTTGAACTTTGGTTTTAAAAGGTGCTTGTTTAGGTATCTGAGATCCAGGATGGGCCGCCATTCTCCTGTCTTTTTTGGGGTAAGGAAGTACCTGGAGTACAACCCTTTGCCCTGGTGTAGGGGTGGAACCCTTTCCACGGCTCTGAGAGCGAGGAGGGTGGAGACCTCTGACTCTAAGGCGAGTGCCTCCATTGGAGATGCAGGAGGAAAAGATCTGGTCTTCAGCTTCGGAAATTTTTTGAAGCTGAGGACCAGTCCCTGGCTTACTACTTCCAGGACCCACTTGTCTGATGTGAGAGACTTCCAGTCCTGGACAAAGTAAGCCAGCCTGCCCCCTACCGGTAGAGGAGAAGTGGCCCTGGCTACCGCATCAGGGTGCCTGCTTGGCAGGGGCTTTGGGCTGAGGAGTGGAAGCAGGCCTGCTTGAACCCCTCCTGCCCCTTCCTCTAAAGAATCCCCTCTGGGCATAGGAGGAAGAGGAGGCTTGAGCCTGATAAAAAAGCCTATGAAAAGGCCTGCCTCTGCCCCTGGGAGGCTGCTTCTGAGGAGTGGCCTGCCTTTCCTTGGCTTGTGCACTCCGATAGGTGGTCCTGTATTCATCCATTTCTTCATATAATTCTCTGTTTGCTCCCCAAACAAAGAATTGCCAATCACAGGAAAATCAATGGCTTTTGACTGTGATCCTGTGACAATGTGGTGCATCTGAGCCAGGCCATTTCTGAGGCGGCACAGAAGTAGCCATAACTCTAGAAGATACATCATTAGAGTCCACCGCAGCATGAAATTGCATTTTGATGCCTCGATACCATCTAAAGCCACCTGTTCCAGATCCCTGACAAACTTGTCGGAGTTGTTTGACTAGAGCCAGCACAGTATCCCATCTGATTTCTGGTATCTGGCAGCATAAGCCATGTAATTTGCTTGTCTGAGCCCCAAGGATGCTGCCATGTACTGTTTTCTCTGCCATAGCATCAATCTTCCTGGAGTCCTTTTCAGGAGGATGAAGCTAGGGGATATTTGCCTTGTCACAGGCTGCAGCCTGCACTACACCCACATGGCTGCATTGTTGTGTGAGAAATTATATGTCAGAACCTGATAAAGTATACCTTCTGTCCATCCTTTTATCCACAGGAGGTATAGAATGAGGAGTTTTAAAACTTTTACTGTCTGTTTCCTGAAAGATTTATGAAGGGAATAGACAGTCTCTTAGATTCTGGAATATCCATCATTTCTACATAATCAGGCTCTTCCTGATCATCCACAGCTTCCTCAACAGGAAGCTGAAGAGTTTCAACAACCTTCTTGTAAAGATGAAATGAGCAGGGGACTCAAGAAGCCTGGGGAAACCCTAAAGGTCTGTCTGGGGAGGTATCTGGCTCAATAGGAGCGTCCAGATCTTCCAGACCATAATCACTCTCTTCATACTCTCTCCCCGGTTCATAAAATTTCAAAATCATAATCCTGAACCGTGGGACCTGTGAACCAACGCTCTCCAGATGGAGTCGGTTCAGGAACCGGGAAAGAAACTGGACAATTTGGATTGCTTTGGCTATCTCTTCAGCTGTTGGGGAAAGGACTTTTCCACAGCAGCAGACTTTCTAGTCCTTTTGCAGGAACTGGCTCCTCGGAGCCAGCTCTTGTTGCCCGAGGAAGTATGCCTGGTCAGAGGGCACTCCCTCAGGTTCGCTGGCACTGAATCGGGCCGGCCATCCGGGTCAGCGGACTTTTTGGCCTCTCTTTCCCTGAGCCTACCAACTCTCTTTTCAACAGTGGCAGCAGGGAAATTCTTGCAAATCTGGCAGTCTGAATCGAGGTGGTCAAACCCCAGACAATAAACACAGGTGGTGTGAGGGTCAGCCTTGGCAAAGGCTTCCCCACAGACATCGCAGTGCTGAAACCCAGTGGGCCCGGTTTTTCTTTTGGGTTTCTCAGACATTATGCCAGCCTAACCAAAACTTGCCCGTTTATGGCAATCCACCAAGCAAGACTCTCCTATCGGTTCCCAACCGTGTCACGGGCCGTGGAAAAAACCATAATGAAATCCGTTTTTTTTAGAACCGATAGGAACCGGGAACTGCACTCTAAAAAAGGACTAGCAATTGAAAATGCAACCTAATCGGTTCGAACCGAACCGATAAATGTTTTACAAGTTCCACACAGAATTCGTATGTAAAAACTATCTATTACTTACGTTACCACAGACAGAGCTTGAACTGAATGGTTGCGGTTAAAATTAGACAAAATTTAATATTTTAAACTGTTTTAAACCGCGAAAATGAACCGAGCAAAAGGAGAAATCTCCGGAGCGACTGTTCAGTGAGATGGAGTAAAGAATTTGACGGTTTCGGTTTGAAAGCAAGCAGACAGAGCTTCCTTAACTGAGCTCGTGCTCAAGATTCCATGCCTTGCATGGAAGTTAACTATTTCACTTCCGGAGCAGTTCTAACCTGCGGTCATACTGCAATTGTCATAATATAGCAAGACTTCATGTTGTTTGAAATTCCAAAAACACCTTAAGGCCCTTTTGCCAAAGAAGCTTGGTGACAGCCAGGACCTTTCTGCATTGGAGCATTGTAGTGGGGGAGAACTCATGTTCATAAAAGAGCCGCTAATCACCAAACACCACCTCCTTCTTCACCCAGGCAGTTTGTAGTACCTTCTCCTTTGTATGAAAGTCCAAGAAGGCCATTATGATTGATCAGGGCCGTGCTTTAGGATCTCTAGGGGCAGCGATCAGAGCCCGATGTGCCCATATGATGTTCAGAGGTAAGTCCACTGGCCAGTCCAAGAGCTCTTGAAGCAGTCCTTCTATGTATTCAATCATGTTCCCGGCCTCTGTTTTTTCAGGAAGGTCATGTATGCAGATGTTGTTTCTGCTGTGTCTATTCTCAAGCTCCTCCACTTTTTCTGGCCAGATCTTGATCTCTAAGGTGGAGGTTGAGTAGCACGGTTCTATGGACATCCATAAGCTGAGAGTATTCTGTAAGGCATGCTTCCACAGCTCTGGTATGCTTTCAACCACCCAGAGGTCCCATCTGGTATCCGCGGCTATGCTTTCCAGCCACTGGAGTGTGTCCCCAATTTTTTGTAGCTGATCACAGAGTTGTTTGGAGGTGATTGTAAATTCAGATTCTTCTCTGAGGGGCTGAGCATCTGGAGGATCGTCAGCGGCGCTGCGACTAGGCCTAGATGACGAGTGCTGCCAGTCCAGTAGTTGCTGTTTCGTGGCTTTGGAGGTTGAATTTGCAGCAAATTCCTTAAGTCGCTGTCTGGTAGCCATATCAATCACTGCCATTTTGCTTTTTTTGCTGTGGTAGCGCCGTTTGAATGCCAGGGCGGCACAAGATTAAGGTAGGGTGGTGAGGAGCACTGAGGTTAGGCAGCCATTCAGATGCTGATGTCACCGGAAGTTCCCTAGGCTTCTTTTTCTGGTCCTTCTGGAACAAAGTCACAGAATCCAGGGTGGCACTGGACATCTCGAGCTGGGTGAAATTTCCTTCCACCCCAGGGCCAAAAAGGTCAGTCCCCAGAAAAGGGACATCAGCCAGCTTATGCTGGGTGTCTGGCATGAAGATGGACAAATGCAGCCAGACTTTGTGACACATTGAGACAGCCACTGCCACAACATGGGTGCAAGAATCGCCTATGTCCAAGGTTGTCTGCAGCTAGTGTTTAGCCAGCAATTGACCCTGGTCTCTGATGAGCTTCACCTCCAACTGCTACTCAACAGAAAGGTGAGGGAGGACAACATCAAAAATCTTCCATCAGGGAGTGACCAAAATTAGCCATCATTATGGCATAGCTAGCCTGCCGAAGACCTAGAAATGCCGTAGCATGCACCTTTTTTATTTTTTTGCTCCCTCCCAGCTCTGGACCAGCCTCTCCTTCAGGACACCTATGCCCTCTGTGCCGCACTGCCTCGGATCAGCCACCTCTTCAACCCATACTGCAGCCCCCCCCGTGTAACCTCCAGACGTAACCCTTCGCCGGGTGGGTCCCTCTCCTCCGAGGGGGAAAGGCACCGGTGGGGCGGCCAGCGCGATACTTGCCCCGGGTGCTGCTGGGGTGGTGCGTGCACTGTCCTCGGACTCGTGGCAACAGGAGCTGGCAACCGTCATCCGGTTGGCTATGGGGCTCTTTTCCCATTTGCTCCCCGGGGGCATAGTGTGCCACTAATGCCGATGCTCAAGCCTTCTCTCCCCGGCCAGCCCTCCAGCACCCAAGTCTGTTCCTGAACCCAGGTCGCTGGCGTCACAAGCAGAAATCCAACCGCTGCACCGATGGGCCAGCCTGCATGCACCTTTTTAGTTGCGCAGTTAATCTTATAAGACTTCTTGTCCAGAGGCTTGTCCACATCCCCCCCACCCCATGTCCTAAGTTACAGGACGCCGAATCCATGACCACTCCCTCTGTAGAGGGGCTGTCTGAAAACCCTGAAAGGGATCCCATGAGGACCGCATATTTGTAGACCATATGGGCAAAGGGTGCACGGCAGGATGCTGGATACTGCCAAAGCTCCAAAATTATCTCAGCTACAGGGAAGGCAACCCCTGGGGAACTGTCCCAGTTCAGAATGTCCATGAGAGGGTACTTAGCCCTTTTCCGGACTGATTCAAGCAGTACCGATGTGGATTCCGAAATAAGTCGGAGCAGCGCCCTGAAAAACACTGGGCCATGCTCAGTGGAAATGTCCTCAAACAAGCCGCTATTGAAGAGTGAAGTTTCAAAGGAGAACATGGACTCATGATCCAGGTGGTCCAATGACTCCTCAGAAATGGCCCTCAGCCACTTCTTTCTACGGACGTCCCGGGAATCCTGCCCCAGAGTGATCCTCACTGACAATCAGCATGATAAGCCAGTGACCGAGTGGCCAGCTTCCTTGGTCGGAGCACTGACCTTCGGCTGTAATGGTGGTCGCTCCACCTGAAGAGAAGCAGCAGCTGTGGACTGCAGCTGCATGGCATGGACTGGTGAGGGTGTCACTGAAGGCTGCTAGGAAATCAACAGACCGGGGGGGAGGGGTACAGCCCTACCCTGTCTGCAATGGCCCACTTTTGCTAGAGAAGTTCCTCGTAGCATCGGGACATCTTGAGGCAGTGCCTCACTTCGGTATTGAGTTATGTATTTTAATGTTTTACTGTGTTTTTAAATTGTATTGTAAAGCACTCTGAGTCTCCAGAGAGGGGCGCTATATAAATAAAATATCTATTTATCTAAGAGGGGGTCGAGCCTCCTGGTCAGGTGGAATCAACAGCGAGAGCGCCTCAACCATGACCTCCATCGTGACCTCAACCGTCCGTCCATTGGCAAGAGGAATCTTCCAGTGGACTGCTGTACACCATATGCCTGCCCACGTTACGCAACACAGGTGCCAAAGACCCGACCCCAGTGTAGGCTGGTCGGGGACACCGACCAGACCATGTGCTCTGAGGGAAGGACTGGGAGCACCAGAGTCTGCAAAACTAAGTCCTCAACTTCGTCCAACAGTAGTCGACAGGCTCAAGAAATATTTTGGTGGCCTGCTTGACTGGAGTCGAAGTCAGCTAGCTCAAGGGGGGAACTGAAGAGCCCTTGACTTGCCTGACCTGCCCCTCAGCCAAGGGGCCCTTGACAGCTATTGAGCGGTCGAGTGAGCTGAGGGACTGGGAGGACCTCAGTTGCTCCTGATCCCATGAATGGAAACAGCGGTGTTTGCTTTTCACACCAGGCTCTCCCCCAAAGTCTGGAGGGCCAAACAAATCTCATGGAATTCACCCGAGAGAGAGATCCTCTGATGCTGTTCCCAGAGAACAATGCCAAGACCAAGGAGGTGCCACCTCGGCCACCGCCGCTTCCGCCTCAAAGGCCGCAAGCTGTTCAGCCAACCCAGCCGTAGCCAAGCCGTTCTTGTGGCCCTTAGGGCAGTCCTTCAGATTCTGCTCCAAAGGCTGACCCAGTGAGAGCCAGAGCTTCCTGTCCTTGAGGGACTCAAGAAACATAGATTTGCAAAGGCCGCACCCATCCACATCGTGTTGCCACCCCAGGCAGTACACTCATGTGTCATGTGGATCGGCAACCAACATCTTCTGCTGGCACCTAACGCAGAATTTGAATCCTGGTTTCTTTTGGTCCACTGTTGGTCCAGAGAGGGAGCTGAGGGAACCACGAAACAAACAGCAAGAAATACTGAAAACTTCAAATATTAAGGTTTGCCTATGGCACTGATAATCTAAGCGGGAGCCGCAAAGGAGATAACCTGTTTTCCCAGTAGAAAGAAAGATCTGAGGTCATGGGACAAAGTCGGGGGATATACTGCCTGAGTGGTGGGGGCAGCTTAGCTTACAGAAATTCGGCCAATAACATCATTCTAGTGGAACTACCAGAGAGTGGATAAGTGAATCATACACACTCCCCTAGAAATACTGAAACATGACATGGGTGAGCAGGTCAAAGTGACAGTGCAAACATGAAATTTAAGCAACCTAAGTACTGAGGCATTTTGGTGTTGGCCTACCACTAGGAACCTTACCCTCCCTTCAGGTCTGCAATGTCCATCTCTTAACGTAAGATGGGCGTAGCACACAAAAGTAGAAAAATGCCTTTATTCATCGCAGGAGCTTTAGCACACCATGAGACTATGCCTCAGACTGAAGGGTTTCCCAGACTCCTTGTTATGATAAGGCACTGCTACGCAGTGCAACAGTCTGCAACAATAGCAAGTTCTGAGTGTTGTTAAAGGGACGGCAGCTAACATTAAACCCCATGCTTAAAGGAGTATTACACCCTTATATCTTGTAAATGTTATTTGTTTCCTTGTCAACAGACAACTCTTTCCTTGTAGCTGTTGGGGATACGTGTTTTTGATTTAGTTTGTTTCTACTGTTTATACCAGCCCCAGTAACTAGCCTAGGGGTCTCCATTTTCTGGTTGTTGAAATCTCATTGTGCTGATAGCTGTATTAGCAAATACAACATAATGTATCAACTCAATTTAGACACCACAGTACACCCGTCTGCTTACTTAGAATTCAACAAAACAAGTTGCAGCACGGTGTGACATATTACATTTGCCTTCAGTTAGCTTTACAAACTATTTTAAATGTAATGCAAGGTTTTTCCCTTTAAACTGCATTCAGTCTGTGTGCTTCTGGAGAGTTTTTTCAAATTATGTGTACTTTCAGCATAGAGATACATGGTGTAAATGGGTGCTGTGGCATCATGTTTTCATATGCTAATGCAGCTCTAAGGGACAATGAGATTTCAACAACCAGGAAATGGAGACACCCCCAGACTAGTTACAGGGGCTGGTGTGAACAGTGAAAACAAACTAAATACATGTTTCACCAACAGCTACACTAAAATAGTTATCTATTGACAAGGAAACAAGTAACATTTAGAAGATATGAAGGTGTAGTGCTCTTTGAAAGTGTACTCTACAGTACAGCATAAATAAACACAAATGTGTCATTAAAACTGAAATTAGGAAAGGTACTAAAATATACATACATACATATTATCTGGAGGCATGAAGAGAACAGTGAGAATGTTCCATGCAAGTATAGGCAGTGTTATAACATGGGCGGGGAAACCGCTGCATCCAGATTCATCAGCAGCCGTGCACTGTGAAACCACTATCAATGGTAAAAAAGGGCTGCCAATTAGGACTCGGCACACTAACATATTACTGCTCTTTTAAAAAAAATATTGATTTCCATTACCAACTGTTACTCAGGAAAAAAGTCAGCTAGGCCCCTAAAAACAAAACTGCCTCAAAATTATATAAAAAAAAAAGAAAAAGAAACTGTTCTATACCTTTATTACCCCCTCTTTACACACTGGAATGGATTCTGCTCCCCCAAGGGAAGGTGACAGAGTAGAAAAAATTACTCACCTTGGCAATGTTGTTTCTTCTAATGGAGTCTTGCTATATTATGACATATGCAGTGAGTCCCAACCTTCGAACTGCTCCGGAGGTGAAAGAGTTAACTTTCCATGCCAGGCATGGAACGCTGAGCTCGAGCTCGGTTGAAAACTCTGTCTGTTGTTCTTCAAACTCAAACTGTCAGATCTTTACGAGCTAAACTCACTAAGGTCCTGTGTGGAAGCTGTAAACCTACATTAGCCAACTGGCTACTAAATATAACAACACATTTTTTGGTCCCAAAACAAAGACTCAAGTCAGGAGACCCAAAAAATGAAAAACACAACACCCAGTCATCCCAAAAAAGGTAGGGGTGAAAAAACAAGGTGGGCATCTACTAAGCGCCAACACTGCACTGCCCACCCACATCCCAAAAACAGAGGTTCTGAGAGGGGCAGGCAGGGGGGAGGTCATAATATAGCAAGACTCCATTAGAAGAAACAACATTACTAAGGTGAGTAATTTTTTCTTCAAACAACATGAAGTCTTGCTATATTATGACATATGCAGACTGCACAGCAGTACCCCCATGGAGGAGGGACAGAACCTACTTAGGAAATAGGCTCTGAAGGACAGCTGTGCCAAACCGAGCATCACTCCTAGCCTGGGTGTCCAGAGAGTAATGCTTGGTAAAAGTGCAAACTGTTTTCCAGGTAGCTGCTTGACAAATCTCTAGAATGGGGATGTCCCGCAGCAGCCAGGGAAGCAGCTGTACCTCTGGTAGAGTGAGCCCTCAGGCCTGAGGAGGAACCTTACCCAGCTTTTCATAACAGAATTGGATACAAGAGACAATCCACCTGGCAATGGATCTTTTAGTGGCAGGTTTCCCTTTACCAACCTCACCATAAGTGAGGAAAAGTTGGAGGGAGTCAAACCCGTGACCCTTGGTACGCTCAATGTAGTAACTAAGGGCTCTTTTCACATCCAAGCTGTGCAGCCTCCTCTCGCCAGAAGAGGAATGGTCAGTAAAGTACACTGGAAGAGAAATAGATTGATTAAGATGGAAATCTGAAACCACCTTAGGCAAGAACTTCCTGTTAGTCCTGAGGACCACCTTATCCCTATGAAAGGAGATAAAATCAGGCTCCACTGACAAAGCTTGTAATTCCTTGTAAGTCATGAAGTGATGGCTACCAAACACAGTCTGCCAAGTCAAATACTTAAGCTCTGCTGAAGACAAGGGCTCAAAGGGAGGTTGCATAAGCTGAGCAATGCAAACATTAAGATCCCAGGCAGGTGCAGGGTCCCTGAATGGAGGGTTGGTGTGAAGCAATCCCTTAAAAAACTTAGAGAATACAGGATGAGCTGAAAGAGAAGAGGGTTTACCTACTGAAATGAAAGCAGACACAGCTGCCAAATGCACCTTTACGGTAGCTGGTCTCAGCCCCAAAGTGTTCAGATGGACCATATAATCCAGGACTGTGGGAAAATCAGCAGATTCTGGGGAAACATGCTTCCCAGAGCACCATATGGAAAACCTCTTCCATTTGGAATTGTAAGTAGCCCTGGTGGAAGGCTTCCTAGAAGCCTTCAATATATCCATTACACCTTGGGAGAGGTGTAGATCAGCAAATTCTAACTCTTCAAGAGCCAGGCCTTGAGATTGAGAGATTTGAGGTTTGGGTACCAAACCCTTCCCTGAGCACAGGTTAACAGATTGTGATTCCTGGGAAGACACAGGGGAAGATGGACTGCTAAGGACAGTAGGAGTGGATACCAGGGTTGTCGGGTCCAGTCTGCAGCAATCAGAATCACTTTGCAGGATTGAGATCTGATTTTGACTAACACTTTGAACAGGAGAGGGAAGGGGGGAAAAGCATAGAGAAACTTCCCTTCCCAATTGAGAACTAAGGCATCCAGAGGGACTGAGCCCAACACTGGGGCCTGCAGCAAAAGGGAAGTTGGTGATTGTCTGGGGCTGCAAAAGATCTATCTGCGGGTGCCCCACCTGGCAAATATTACCTCAGGACCAGGGGATCCAGTGACCATTCGTGATAGCCCTGGGAAATCCTGCTGAGAGCATCTGCCAGGACATTGTCCTTGCCTGGGAGGTGAACTGCTGTAAGGGAGGTGTTCAGGGAATAAGCCAGAGACCACAACTTCATTGCTTTGGTGCACAAGGCCGTAGACTGAGTGCCTCCTTGCTTGTTGATGTACCACATTGTAGTGGTGTTGTCTGTTCTGATCTGTACAACTTTGTTCTGAACAGATTTGGAAAAAGCTTGAAGTGCTAGCTACTGTGGATAAGAGAGTTGGTAGGCTCAGGGAAAGGGAGGCCAAGAAGTCCGCTGACCCGGATGGCCAGCCCGGTTCGGTTCCAACCGAACCGGAGGGAGTGCCCTCTGACCAGGGCGAGACTTCCTCGGGCAAAAGGAGAGCTGACTCGGAGGAGTCGGTTCCAGCAAAAAGGACAGAAATCAGCTGATGTGGAGCCAAAACTTTCCTCTCCAACCGCTGAAGAAATAGCCCTCTTTACACACTGGAATGGATTCTGCCTCCAGGAAGGTGACAGAGTACATATCCTATTACAGTATAATAATAATAATACTTTATTTATATTGTGCCTTTCTAAAACCAAGGTGCATTAACAGTATACTTCTTATAACAATAAATAAAACACAAATACATGATACTGATACATAAAACATGTTAAAACATCATCATTAAAAAACATCAATAAGAAAACGCTGCTAACCACAAATGGTATTTTAAGGCATGCTTAAATTTCTCCATAGACGTGCACTCCCGAAGTGGACAGGGTGGAGAATTCCAGAGGGTTGGAGCCACGTACGTAAAAGCACGGGCCCCTGAAGATTTCAAAGAAACCCTCGGAACCTCTAGCAACCCCTCGTCCGCCGAGCGAAGCGATCGCTTAGGGCAGTAGGGCACCAGAAGCTCTTTCAAGTAGACTGGGCCCAGTCCATGGAGGGCTTTATAAGTCGGAAGACTGACTTTAAAGGTGATCTTCCACTGCACTGGCAGCCAGTGCAGTTCGCACAGCACCAGAGAAATATGAGAGGTATGAAACGTACCCGTCAATAGCCGGGCCGCAGCGCTCTGCACTAGCTGCACGTGGCAGATATCAACCCCGGAGGCCCTAGATAAAGGGAGTTGCAATAGTCGAGGCGTGAGATCACAAAGGCATGGACCAATGTAGGCAAGTCACTGGACGGAACTAGGTGCTTAATCCTAGAGATGTTCCTCAGATGGTAAAAGGCTGATTTGATGACTGCTGACACCTGTGATCTTAACATCAGCCCGTCATCAAAAATCACCCCCAGGTTTCGCACCTGTTCAGAGGTTAGGAGCTGGGAGCCACTCAGAAATAATCCTGAGGGCAAACCAGCTCCAACCCTCTCTATCCCGCGACCTGGGTCCACAACCATTACCTCCGCCTTCTCCGAGTTCAACCTCAGCCAGCTCGAATTCATCTAGTCTTGGATTTCAGTGAGGCAGTTGTTAAATATCGAGAGAGCTCTACCCTGGTCGGGCGCAAAAGATAGGTAGAGCTGGGTATCATCAGCATAGCAGTGAAACCTCAGCCCATTCCTTCTTACAATGTCTCCGAGGGGCAGCATGAACACTGAGAAAAACATGCGAGACACCACCGACCCCTGAGGCACCCCACATGACAGCGAGACTGGGTCAGAGGAATTTATCCCTGACACCACCCTCTGAGTTCTGTACAGAGGAACGATTTAAACCACCCAAGGACTGTATTAGATAGTCCACAGATAAACCTCAGGCATTCAAGACGTATCCCATGGTCCACAGTGTCAAACGCTGAAGAGAGATTGAAAAGAACCAAGATAGAACGTCCCTTTCGATCTCTTGCCATCAGGAGCTCACTGAGCACCCGAACCAGCGCAGTCTTGGTACTATGCCTCTTGCAAAAACCAGACTGGAGTGATTCATAGATGTCATGGATGGTCAAGTGGTTCTCCAGTTGTACGACCACTACTTTCTCGATCAACTTCCCCACAAAGGGAAGATTGGAGATCGGCTGTAGTTAGCATGGCAGTCTGGGTCCAAAGAAGCTTTCTTCAGGAGGGGGTGTTACCACCGCCTCCTTCAGGGAGCTAGGGAACTCACCTGTCTCCAAGGAGCACCAGGCTGTCCGTGCTAGGACCGGGCCGATAACATCACAACCACCCTTTATCAGGGAAGTTGGGCCTGGATCCAAACTACAGCATGCAGGGCGCATACCCGGGACAATCCGCATGACATCAGTGAGCTCTGATTGGTCAAAGAAACACCACGACAGACTACAGGCAGTGACCCAGCGCCAATCCATCGCTTCTCGCATAGAAGATGAGGGTTGGAATGACGCCCTGATGTCAGCCACCTTAGCCACAAATAAGCGAGCAAGCTCTTCACACTCCACTTGTGAAAATACTCTTTGCACCTGCAGGCAGGCTGGGTTGCACATCCTGTCTACAGTTCGAAAGAGCTGAGCTGGTCGCTTCTGAGCGGCTGCAATCTCCTCGGACAGGAACTCTGCCTTCTTATGGGAGATTGCAGAGTGATAGGACTGGTAATGTTCCATCAATCTAAGATGGTCGGCATCGAGGGCAGATTTCTGCCAGCAACGTTCTAATCTTCGTCCTTGTCGCCGCATCTCCATCAAGGTCCCATCAAACCATGGGGACCAAGGGCGAAGGGGGAGAGGATGAACACGGACTGGGGCAATGATATCCAGAGCTGAGGAAATGGCCTTATTATAGGCCAGAACCAAGGCATCGGGATCACTGCTCAAACCCTGAGGCTCCGATAGGTCAAGCACCGCCGCCAGGCCCTCAGAACTTATATCTCGCAAAGGGCGGTACTTGACCATCTCCACAGGGTAGGCCTACAAAATGGGTGCAAAAACTGAAACCCATGGTGTAATGATTGGACCAACTGACAGGTTCCAGCCCCAAATCAGAGGCTTCGATCCCCAGGAGGAAGACCAAATCAAGGGAGTGACCACCTTTATGAGTGGCAGAAGTAACAACTTGTGTAAGGCCCAATGACATAATCAATTGGAGGATGTGTCGTCCAAATTGCAAGAGTTCGTCATTGACCCAGGCATTAAAGTCACCCAGGACCATCAGCCTGGACGACTCAAACGACATGTCGATGAAGTCCGCTACTTCCTGTAAGAACCACTTCTCATCACCTGGTGGATGGTAGATGAGAGCGATCCTACACCCTACACCTGCCACAACAGTACACTCGACTTAGCCTCCTCAACTGGTAGACACATGAGGCCCAGTTTGGTCTTAAAGCAGACCACAACCCCCCTGTAGGTCCAACCTTGGGTGGTATAACACCGATTACCCGGCTGGAATAGCGGCCTCTAATACAGGACCAGCATTCTCATCCAACCAGGTCTTGGTTATGCACGCTAGATCCACTGACCCAACAAGATCTGCAATAACTGCAGTCCTATTTTTAATGGATCTGGTGCTACACAACATGGCCCGAGTAGGACGAGCCTTTAGAGCTGCTCGAGCTACTTGCCCCCAAATATTGGAGGTGCCCTTGGGTATGGAGACCAGACATGAAGGACCATATTCCAGACTCCATTTCGCCCCAGGGCATGTTCTAGATCCCACTATCTCAATATGACTGCCCCGCTCTTCCGACCTTCACTGTTTGCACCCCCAACTCTCCTCCTCCCCCTACGAACAATACCTAGCGCTCTACAGCGCTGGTAGATTGACAACTGCAATGGAGGGGGGGAAGGGCAGAGGGCACGAAGAGCGGAGGGCGAATAGCACACAACTGTGGAAACAGGCCTCCTACACATCCCAAAAGCTTCAATAACAATACAATACCCCCACTGGAGTCCTCGATTAATTAACTTAACTAAATTCCCAAAAATAAACAAAAAAAACCAAAACCCCACAATAAAATTAATACAAAAAATAATAATAAAAAATAAACAAAACATAAATAACCAAACATATTAAATCGCTTAAGTTACTACTCCCCCCCCCCCACAAAGGGGAGAAATGACACAATATATTAAATCAGACCAAAATATTTCCACAATTAACAACAAAATGTAATAAAATTCCCCCCATACACTCTTGCTGTCATTCCCAGAAATATAAGACCTTATTTTAATGTCAATGTAACATAGACCAGCAGTCCTCCATAGCGAGTCAAACAGACAACTCCAAATGTTTGGTAAAAAAGGCCAAGCAAGCTCCCACCTCTCCTGGCTAACTGCATAAAAGCTTTCCAGTCCCAGACTCTGCTCTCACCAATAGTCTATGAGACAAGCAAATGGTAACAAAATATGAAAATTCCCAAAAATAATGTAGTTATAGAGGAGGACACACTGCAATACCAGTCCAATCTAGTCAGGTAGCTGCAAAACAAAACTCAACAGACAAACTGTAGTCCCAAGCACATTTGAGGTCCAGCCCTAGAGATCTTCAACATGGAAATGGGCTGGGGTGTGCAACTAACTTCCGGGGGGGGGGGGTACCCCCCTCCCAATACCTCCCAGTACATCAATTTTAGGCCTCGACACCCAGCTACCAATGACCAACAGCTACAGACTCTCAGAGGGCAAACTACAAGGCTCGTCCCACGAAAGACTTAGGAGAAAACCCCCACCAGCACACCAGCTTCCTGGAGAGCATAGAGGGAACTCCTGCTTGGTCGCAAAGCACGGTCGAAAATAGCTCCAGGGGAGGAAGGCCCCCCCTCCCAGCACAGCTCCCAAACCACACCACTCCTCGTCTCAAAGTCCAGAAACACAGGGCAATACTCCTCTTCAGAGTCTTAGTGTTACTCACGGTTTACACAGAGTCCCCAGGCTTCTGGGACTATAAGAACTGCAGCACTAGCCTGTAATAGACCAAGTCCAGGTAGAATTCCAACCACAAACCCAATGTGGTATCTTCAAAAGGCCACTGCGTGCTGCAAACAACAACAGCCTCAGGAACAATAAATCTGAGTCCAAAAAGAACCCAAATATCCCTCGTGTTGCACACAAGTCCTTCCCAGGTCCTCAGATGCACAACTTCAGACATCAAACACTTGCTCTGATACTGCGAGAAATAACATTGACGGAAAAAAGAAGAAAAAGTAGAGCCAGTCGCAGCTCTTCAAAAAACCAAATGTTCTTGCATTTTGTAAGCAGATTCACATAACTCCAGACGCCAAACACTCGTTCTTAAACCAGTACAAAAAAACCGGCACAGCGAGACAAAATGATGAGGCAGCAGAGCGAGAGGCAGCAAACAAAACCGGGAGAAAACAAAACTAAAGTAAGTAAAAATAACAAGCAATATCAAACAAAACATTTACTAACGAGAGACTCCTGACAGGAGGCTCAGCGTAGCCGCCGTCTTGTATCTTGGGAAGATGGCAGCTATCTGGTGAGATTTTCTCTCCTAATACTCTAATCCCAAAGGGATTAAATCTTTACACAGTGGAATGGATTCAGCCCTTCCCCCAAAAGGGAAGGTGACAGAACACATATCCTATTACAGCATGACAGCAAAGAGATTTTTCTCTCCCAATACTCTAATCCCAAAGGGATTAAATCAGGAATTGGGCCTTAAATCAATTGTGTGATTTATGGGTATTTGACTTTTATTATTATCACCTACCTTAACTCAGCATTTCCAGTGTTGTAATATAATTTAAGTAATTCTGAATCTTTGGGATCGGGGCTGATCCCCTTATGGGACTATTTCTATATTTATAAATATGTTATATTTGCACTAGTTTTGTAAATAGTATTTATTTACTTTCACAGAAAGGATCACCTCTTATTTTTCTCCACTTTGAATCTCCAAGTTTAATGACTGTGGTACAGCCCCTCTGGATCCCCATGAAAAGTTGGTGAAGTTCCTCCCTGTGTTGCAGTTGGGTGTATCACCATTGCCTATACGTGCTTGGAACATTCTTTTTCTTCTCTTTATGCCTCTGGATAAATATATGTATGTTTTTAGAAGCTTTCCTAATTTCAGTTCTTATGGAATATATTTTTTTGTTATTGTTGCTGTACTTAGAAACTCCTGAAATGTTATGTTTGTATAATCACTTTAACCTGTCCCTCCCATCCCATATCTCAGTATATACAGTATGTGGTAACCCTATAACCATGTGGTATGGGTATATAAGGAACAGATATGTGAGACCACCATCCCAACCCCCCTGACAAGGAGGAACTGTATCCTTGAACTGCCATGGTGTTTGGACTATAGTGATGAGGCTACCTGATTAGTTGAGGCATATTTTGCACTGTTGTGATGACTTTTTTTAATTTTCTACAATCAACTGCAACTAATAAAGACTGGTACTTTAAACACTGATGAGATTTGTGTTTGCCCTTCTGTATCTTGAGAAAGTGCACACATTCTTTTGTTTTGTTGTGAACTGAGACATATGGCATGAGGAAGTACCAGAGGTAGTGGGGACCCAGTCTGTCAGAGCCTTAAAAGTTACTGAACATACCTTGAAGGTGATGTGTCACCTAACAGGTAGCCAGTGCAGGTCATGCAGCACAGGTGTGATATGGTCTCTAATGCTTGTTGATATTAACAGCCTGGCTGCAGCATTCTGCACTAGCTTCAGGCAGACTCAGTACTCCAGAAAGGCCCAAGTCAAGGGCACTGCAGTTATCCAAGATTGATAAAAAATGTACAGCTGAAGCCTGTTTCATTGTTTCTGTTATTCAAACAACATGAAGTCTTGCTATATTATGACATATGCAGTGAGTCCCAACCTTCGAACTGCTCCGGAGGTGAAAGAGTTAACTTTCCATGCCAGGCATGGAACGCTGAGCTCGAGCTCAGTTGAAAACTCTGTCTGTTGTTCTTCAAACTCAAACTGTCAGATTCTTTACTCCGCCTCACTGAACAGTCGCTCCGGAGATTTCTCCTTCTGCTTGGTTCATTTTGTCAGTTAAAGTATTATTTTCTCGTTTTTTTGACCGAATTTAAACCGCAACCGGTCGGTTCAAGCTCTGTCTGTGGTATTTGTAAGTACTAGATAGGTTTTACATTTACTTTCTGTGTGGAACTTGTAAACGGTTTATCGGTTCGGTCTGAACCGATCAGGTTGTTTAAAATATATTAATCTGTCCTTTAGAGTGTGGTTACCGGTTCTTATCGGTTCTAAAAAAAACGTATTTTATTATGTTTTTCTCCACGACCCGTGACACGGTTGGGAACCGATAAGAGAGTCTTGCTTGGAGGATTGCCATAAAAGGGCAAGTTTGGTTAGGACTGGCACTATGTCTGAGAAACCCAAAAGAAAAACCGGGCCCACTGGGTTTCAACACTGCAGTGTCTGTGGGGAAGTCTTTGCTAAGGCTGACCCCCACCACCTGTGTTTATTGTCTGGGTTTGACTACCTCAATGCAGACTGCCAGATTTGCAAAATTTTCCTGCAGCTACCCTGGAAAAAGAGTTGGTAGGCTCAGGGAAAGGAGGCCAAAAGTCAGCTGACCCGGATGGCCAGCCCGGTTCGGTTTCAAAGCGAACCGGAGGAGTGCCCTCTGACCAGGACGAGACTTCTCGGGCAAAGGAGACCGACTCGGAGGTCGGTTCCAGCAAAAGGACTAGAAAATCAGCTGGTGTGGAGCCAAAACTTTCCTCTCAACCGCTGGAAGAAATATCAAGCGATTAAATTGTCCAATCGCTTTCCCGGTTCCGACGAGCCGGCACCATCAGGTGGCGTGCGGTTGATTCGGTTCCACCGGTTCAAGAGTATGATTTAGAGGAATTTTATGAACCGGAGGAGGGGGAAGAGGAGTATGAGGAGAGTGAATGTGGATTTGAAAGTCTGGATGTGCCCATTGAACCGGACATCTCCCCAGACATACCTTCAGGAGTGTCTCCTCCTAGGCTTTCTGAGTCCCCTTCTCATTTTATGTTTTATAAAAAAGTGGCTGAAACCCTCCAGCTCCCTATGGAGGAAGCTGTGGATGATCAAGAGGAGCCTGACTATGTAAAAATGATGGTAATCCCAGTGTCTAGGAGACTGTCTATTCCTTTGCATAAATCTTTTGGGAAACAGACAGTAAAAATTCTAAAAACTCCTCACACTATACCTCCTGTGGATAAGAGAATGGACAAGAGGTACACATTGTCAGGCTCTGATACAGAGTTCCTTACACAACAATGCAGCCATGTTGGGGTAGTGCAGGCTGCAGCCTGTGACAAGGCAAATATTCCCTTGGCTTCACACCCCCCTGACAAGGACTCCAGGAGGATTGATGCCATGGCAAAGAAACAGTACATAGCAGCATCCTTGGGACTCAGACAGGCAAATTATATGGCTTATGTTGCTAGATACCAGAAATCCAGATGGGATACTGTTATGACTCTAGCAAAACAGGTCCCTGGCCAGCTTGCCAAGGAGCTGGAGCACGTGGCTGCTGATGGTATTGAGGCATCTAAGGTGCAATTCCATGCTGCAGTGGACTCTAATGATGTGTCATCAAAGAGTCATGGCTACATCTGTCTGGCGCTTAGCGAAATGGCTTAGCTCAGATGTACTAGCCTGTCACAGGATACCCAGACTAACGCCATGGATTTTCCTGTTGTGGGTAATTCTCTGTTTGGGGAGCAGATAGAGAATTACATGAAGAAAATGGATGAGTATAGGACCACCTATAGGAGTGCACAGGCCAAGGAAAGGCAGGCCACTCCTCAAAGGCAGCCTTCCAGGGGCAGGGGCAGGCCTTTTCATAGGCCTTTTTACCAAGCCCATGCCTCCTCTTCAGCTTATGCCCAGAGGGGGTTCTTTAGAGGGAGAGGCAGATGGGGTACAAGCAGACCTGCTTCTACCCCTCAGCCTAAAGCCCCTGCCAAGCAGGCACCCTGATGGGGTGGCCAGGGCCGATTCTCCACTACCTGTAGGGGGCAGGCTGGCTTACTTTGTCCAGGACTGGAAGTCTCTAACATCAGACAAGTGGGTCCTGGAAGTAGTAAGCCAGGGACTGGTTCTCAGCTTCAAAAAATTTCCAAAGATGAGAACCAGATCCTTTCCACCTGCAAATCCATCGGAGGCACTTGCCCTAGAGGCAGAAGTCTCTACCCTCCTGGCTGTCAGAGCCATGGAAAGGGTTCCACCCCTACACCAGGGCAAAGGGTTGTACTCCAGGTACTTCCTTACCCCAAAAAAGACAGGAGAATGGCAGCCCATCCTGGATCTCAGATACCTAAACAAGCACCTTTTAAAACCAAAATTCAAAATGGTGACTCTGGGAATTATTTTGCCCTCTCTAAGGCCAGGGGACTGGCTAGCGTCCCTGGACCTCAAGGATGCCTACTTCCATATTCTCATCAGAAGCTCCCATCAAAAGTACCTCAGGTTTGAGCTGCCCTCAGGCCATTACCAGTTCAGTGCCCTTTGGCCTCACCTCTGCTCCAAGGGTATTCACAAAATGCCTGGCAGTAGCAGTTGCCTACCTAAGAAGGCAAAATTGCCATCTTTCCTTACCTGGACGACTGGCTCATAGTAGGCCAGTCTCCAGACCAAGTCAAGTTACATCTTCAGATAACTCAGCAACTGCTTACCTCTAGGTTTCCTTCTGAATCTTCCAAAGTCAGTTCTAGAGCCTGTCCAGCTTCTCACCTTCATAGCGCGGAACTGAACACAGAGAGAAGCCAGAGCCTTCCTTCCTTTGGACAGGGCAAGGACCCTGGTGTCTCTGGCCTCCTCATTCACCCTGCAGGTCTCTCGACCAGCAAGACATTTTCTGCAGCTCCTGGGACACATGGCTGCTTCTACAGCAGTAGTGCAAGGAGCCAGATTTCAGATGAGGGACATTCAGTTCCATTTGAGAGCCTTTTGGTCTCAAAGAAAGGACCCTCTAACCAAGCTGATCCCAGTAACTTGAACCCTGATCCAAGCCCTACAGTGGTGGCAGGATCAGAACAACCTGAGACAAGGGTTCCCCTTTGTCACTCAGTCTCACTCTTTAATCCTTACTACAGATGCATCCCTCTTGGGGTGGGGAGCTCACATGGGCGACCTCACCACCCAGGGACTGTGGTCCCCTCAGGAATCTCTGCTCCACATCAATCTGTTTTGCAGTTTTTCTAGCACTTCAAGCTTTTTCCAAATCTGTTCAGAACAAAGTTGTACAGATCAGAACAGACAACACCACTACAATGTGGTACATCAACAAGCAAGGAGGCACTCGGTCTACGGCCTTGTGCACCGAAGCAATGAAGTTGTGGTCTCTGGCTTATTCCCTGAACACCTCCCTTACAGCAGTTCACCTCCCAGGCAAGGACAATGTCCTAGCAGATGCTCTCAGCAGGATTTCCCAGGGCCATCACTAATGGTCACTGGATCCCCTAGTCCTGGAGGTAATATTTGCCAGATGGGGCACCCCGCAGATAGATCTTTTTGCAGCCCCAGACAATCACCAACTTCCCCTTTTTTGCTGCAGGCCCCCAGTGTTGGGCTCAGTCCCTCTGGGTGCCTTAGTTCTCAATTGGGAAGGGAAGTTTCTCTATGCTTTTCCCCCCTTCCCTCTCCTGTTCAAAGTGTTAGTCAAAATCAGATCTCAATCCTGCAAAGTGATTCTGATTGCTCCAGATTGGGCCAGACAACCCTGGTATCCACTCCTACTGTCCTTGCAGTCCATCTTCCCTGTGTCTTCCCAGGAATCACAATCTGTTAACCTGTGCTCAGGGAAGGGTTTGTACCAGACCTCAAATCTCTCAATCTCAAGGCCTGGCTCTTGAGAGTTAGAGTTTGCTGATCTACACCTCTCCCAAGGCGTAATGGATATATTGAAGGCTTCTAGGAAGCCTTCCACCAAGGCTACCTACAATTCCAAATGGAAGAGGTTTTCCATATGGTGCTCTGGGAAGCATATTTCCCCAGATTCTGCTGATTTTCCCACAGTCTTGGATTATATGGTCCATTTAAACACTTTGGGGCTGAGACCAGCTACCCTAAAGGTGCATTTGGCAGCTGTGTCTGCTTTTATTTCAGCAGGTAAACCCTCTTCTCTTTCAGCTCATCCTGTATTTTCTAAGTTTTTCAAGGGATTGCTTCACACCAATCCTCCATTCAGGGACCCTGCACCTGCCTGGGATCTTAATGTTTGCATTGCTCAGCTTATGCAACCTCCCTTTGAGCCCTTGTCTTCAGCAGAGCTTAAGTATGTGACTTGGAAGACTGTGTTTCTGGTAGCCATTACTTCTGCCAGACGCATAAGTGAATTACAAGCTTTGTCAGTGGAGCCTGATTTTATCTCCTTTCATAGAGATAAGGTGGTCCTCAGGACTAACAGGAAGTTCCTGCCTAAGGTGGTTTCAGATTTCCACCTTAATTAATCTATTTCTCTTCCAGTGTACTTCACTGACCATTCCTCCTCTGGTAAGAGGAGGTTGCACAGCTTAGATGTGAAGAGAGCCCTTAGTTACTACATTGAGCGTACCAAGGGTCACAGGTTTGACTCCCTCCAACTGTTCCTCACTTATGGTGAGGTTGGTAATGGGAAACCTGCCACTAAAAGATCCATTGCCAGGTGGATTGTCTCTTGTATCCAGTTCTGTTATGAAAAGCTGGGTAAGGTTCCTCTCTCAGGCCTGAGGGCTCACTCTACCAGAGGTACAGCTGCTTCCCTGGCTGCTGCCAGGGACATCCCCATTCTAGAGATTTGTCAGGCAGCTTCCTGGAAAACAGTTCACACTTTTACCAAGCATTACTCTCTGGACATCCAGGCTAGGAGTGATGCTCGGTTTGGCACAGCTGTGCTTCACAGCCTATTTCCTAAGTAGGTTCTGTCCCTCCTCCTTGGAGGTACTGCTGTGTAGTCTGCATATGTCATAATATAGCAAGACTTCATGTTGTTTGAAGAAAAAAATTACTCACCTTAGTAATGTTGTTTCTTCTAACGGAGTCTTGCTATATTATGACCTCTCCCCCTGCCTGCCCCTCTTAGAACCTCTGTTTTTGGGATGTGGGTGGGCAGTGCAGTGTTGGCACTTGGTAGATGCCCACCTCGTTTTTCACCCCCCCCCCCTCCTTTTGGGGTGTCTGGGTGTTGTGTTTTTCATTTTTTGGGTCTCCTGACTTGAGTCTTTGTTTTGGGACCAAAAAATGTGTTGTTATATTTAGTAGCCAGTTGGCTAGTGTAGGTTTACAGCTTCCACACAGGACCTTGGTGAGTTTAGCTCGTAAAGATCTGACAGTTTGAGTTTGAAGAACAGACAGAGTTTTCAACTGAGCTCGAGCTCAGCGTTCCATGCCTGGCATGGAAAGTTAACTCTTTCACCTCCGGAGCAGTTCGAAGGTTGGGACTCACTGCATATGTCATAATATAGCAAGACTCCATTAGAAGAAACAACATTACTAAGGTGAGTAATTTTTTCTTATTTCCCCTTCTTTACTTCCCGTAAAAACAGAATGAAAACCAGTAATGTGCGATTTATGTGTAATCTTTATACTGTAAAAGCTACAGAGATATTTTTATTCACCTGACTGAAGCAGCTCAAGTTTATCCTTTTTGTAGGAAGACAATTCTCCTATATAGCAGATGCCACCATTGGCCAGCAAGGCAGTGCCAGCATGAATACTGGCAATGCCAGTTCCATGTTCATCCTTGGAGACTGTCGCAAAAATATCACCAGATGCAATGTGTCGTATACCACGGGGTATAAGGCAGAGACTATAGGTCAAAAGCCTAAGGAGGAAAAGAGATATTCTTTAGTACAGTAGTTGTTCGGTAGATTATATTGTTATGTAGATAGATAGATAGATATTTTTTTGATAAAGTGTCCATCTCCAGAGACTCTGGGTACTGTACAATACAAAATCAAACACAATAATACACATAAACAGCAATTCATCATTAAAACAGGTTTAAAATTACTCTATCCATCCCATTAAAACCAACGTATCAGTCAGTGAAAGCCTGCTGGAACAGGTATGTCTTTAACCCCTTTTTAAAGGCTTCTACTGAGGGGGCCTCCCTTAGATAACAAGGAAGGGAGTTCCACAGAGAAGGTGCTGCCACAGAGAGTGCCCTGTCCCCAGAATGCTGCAATCTAACTCTGAGAACTCCAAGGAGGCCTCCCCCGGCAGAATGGAGTGCCCGAGTCGGAAGGCAGGGGACAAAGAGATCTTGCAGATGTGAGACAGTTCTCCCTATTAGCCATAGATTTCAGTGCATGAAAATCATTATTCAAAGCACAGGAGGATGTGACATCACACCTGTGAATAACATTACATCAGCCATGCTGTTATTCACTGATACAATCTCACAACCACGTAAACAAGGGCTCAGACTTTATTACTCTAAAATCAAGTAATATACACAACAAATCATAGGCTTTATTGAACAACTCGGTAGTAATTTAATCTCATGAAACTAGGGACATAAGCCACTCGACTTTCCATTCTGTGACATACACTACCCTCAGCATTACTCAGTGAATTTACCACCTTGTTGTTCAAAAGCACCCATGTTTTTATCCTCTATAAATAGAATTGTAAAGAATTCAATTCAAGAGTATATTGGCATGGAGGGGTTCAATGAGGTCATAAGCCATGAGCCCAGAGACAGTGGAAGTCATGACCTCTTTAGATCTCAAGATGACACTATACCCGAGGACAGACTCCTTTATCATTACTTATTTATATTACATATGGTTAGTCAAAATATGGCTGTATTTCACATTTTGTAGTGATTTTAAACAGAAAGAAACACTTATGATCCATCCACTCTTCTTGGTTTAAAAAAATAAATAAAATGATATCTATATATATTCTTTATTGAATAGAAATGATATACAGCTTCCACAACTTATCATACCATTCTTTTAAGCTATTACATATATCTTTCTTAATAAAAGTAAGTTTCTCATTTGTTCTTTTTCACTTTTTACCTACTAAACATAGAATAACTATTTAGCCAAAACAGGGTATTAAAAAATAAAATAACCTTCTTAGGTTTTATTCTTGGTTTATCTCTCTGGATCTCTCAGCGCTGTAGAGGGAGGTCAGTTAACAGCCTTCTTTCACAAATGGTTACTAGAAACTATGGTTTATTCCTCTCTGATGGTGTCTTCTCTGCTCCGGCTGTAGCTGATTTCGCCCTTCTCTACTTTTTGTTTGCCTGTTCATCTTCTGTCCCATTTCTATAACCCATCTAGTCCACCTTTCCATAAATGTATCTAACTTATCTTGTGTGAGATGGGTGAGCCTCCCTATTTCTTGTATTTCATTTATTCTTTTAGTCCACTCCCCATAAGTGGGTGGGTCAGGGTTTAGCCATCTTTTAATTATTACTTATTCCTACTGCTGCTATACATATGTACCATAAATACCTCTCACTCTCCTCTCTTCCAGGGAATATATGTGGAGATCCCTCAGTCTCTCCTCGTAGGGCATCTCGTACAACCCCTGTGACATTTTAGTTGCCCTCCTCTGGACTGCTTCCACCATCTATGTCCTTTCTGAGGTACTACCTCCAAAACTGGACATAGTACTCCACGTGGAGTCTCACCAGCAAGCGACACAGTGGCAACACCACCTCCCTCCTCCTGCTGGAGATACCCTTCCATTGCACCCTAGCATCCCACTAGCTCTATCTACTGCTCTGTCACACTTCCATGCCACTTTCAGGTTGTCAGGTATGATAACCCCTAGATCCCTTTCCTGTTTAGTGACGGTCGGCACTGCCCCCTAATCCTACACTCAACTCTTTGGTTTCTATGCCCTAGGTGTATGATTTCGCACTTTTTGCTATTCAACCTCAACTGCCATGCTCTTAACCACTCCTTGAGTTTCCCAAGATCCCTGTTCATTCTTTCCACCCCTCCTGATTGTCCACCCTGCGGGGGGGGGGAGGTCTTGCCAGAGGAATCTGGTTAAGTTCTTCATCTCAGTTACCACATCAGCAGTAAAGGGGCAGCCATCTGATACAGTATGCCTTGACTTCGGCAAGGACTTTGGCTCAGTCCCCCACAGGAGGCTGATTAAAAAGATTAGGGACCTTGACATAGAGGAAATGATAGTAAACTGGGTAGAGAGTTGGCTAGGGGGTATAATAGAAGGTGGTAGTCAATGGAGAATTTTCAAAGGTGAGAGAGGTGACCGGCAGGGTAAGTCAGGGGTATGAAAATAAACGTCTTTGAGATCTAAGGAGGCTAGCCAGTCTCCCTGCCTCAAAGACTAAATCATTAAATTCAGAGTGACCATCTTGAATTTCGGTTTCAGAAGGTGCCTGTTCAGGAACCTGAGGTCTAAAATAGGCCGCCACTCCCCATTCTTCTTTTGAGTCGGGAAGTACCTAGAGTAAAGTCCTTTGCCCCTTTGATGGACAGGCACTCTCTCCACTACTTTTGCTTCCAAATGATCCTTTACTTCCAATTCCAACAGAATTTTCTCTGCTGAAGTTAGAGGTTTGGAAATCTGAGTTCTTCATAGGGTTGGCATCTTTTTTTTTTTTTTTAACTCTCTTTATCCTCCTGTGGCAGGTCCTCCGTCACTGTCCACCAATCTACCGGACTCGGGGGCTTGTAGCGCCATGCGCACCACGGCAGATCCCCAGAGCCGGTCTGGAGGTATCATCCTTGGTGGACCCCCATTTTTCCCTCCGTTTTCTCCCGTGGACTTACTCCCGAGACCCCCGGAACAATAGTTCCAGAGTGGCACAAGCGGAAAAGTTCACACAAGTGGCGAAAAATTACTTGGCAACAAAGCAACATTTTCTCGCAAAATCTTCAAACAGCATCACATCCCAGCACCCATGTATACAAAACAATCTGAAGTTAGTCAAATACATCCTTGCTGCACAAACCAAACCAAAAGGAGCTCGCATTAGGACGGAGTGCCATGGAAAACATCTGAAGTGAAAAACACAAATCCAGGCACTCACCACCACAAAATCACTGTCCAACAAGAGAATATCATTTAAAAAATTTTATTGAATTGCCTGATGCATTTCTGGTCCCACTGGACCCTTTATCAAAGGCTGCATTGAATGAAAGAGCACATGGATATATATAACAGAGCAATAAAACACATGACAAATCAAGTCAGTTAAAAAACACCAATAAAATTTCACTAGTAATGAAGCAATACAAAATTCCTGCATGGATTTCAAATGTCTAACAAGCAGAATCTGTCACTTTAAGACACCACAATGATAGAAAATAAATGAATGAATAAATAAAAAAACCAGGCAGTGATAATAAAAAATGAGCAGTAATCATGCAAAGTGCTAAAACAAATGCAGACTATATACATATCACATAGATAACAACAATAAAAATTGGGGGGGGGGATTAAACTAGAAGCTCTCAATAACTAACTTCTTTCTTCTAAGAAAGGTTTAAAATCAGAATTGCCATTAAAACCAGGAAAGAGAGTTGCTTTCAACTGTAAAATCCAGAAAGCTTCTTGCTTTAAAATAAGATTTCTGTAATTACCCCCTCTAGGTTTTCGAGACACTTTATCAATGGCCATATACTTAAACTGATGTAAAAAACTGTCATTCTTACACGCTGAAATATGTGCTGCTTTAGCATAGAGTGGATCTTCCCTTGCTATAGCTCGTTGATGTTCACCCACTCTAACCTTAAAATTTCTTTCAGTCTTGCCTACATAAAAGGCATTGCACGAGCAAGTTGCCACATAAATCACACCATTCGTGTTACATGATGTAAATTGTCTAATGGTAAATTCCCTCATATTGTTTACAGTTGAAAAAGTTTTGCCACTAGTAACAACATCACAATAACTACAATTATTACATTTAAAACAACCCAAAGGTTTTGATAACCAAGTTTTGAGGTGTGACAGCTGCCCACATGGTAGGACTTTACTAGTGATGATATTAGGAGGAGGATTACGCATTTTCGGCCGCGAGGTCCACTATTTTGAGTGTCGTGGCCGATTCTCACGATCAAAGAATTCTTAAAGGTGCACACACTTTGAAATTGAATATCTTTGAAACGGTTTGGTGTTTTAACTTGAAATTTGGAGGGTGTTGAGGAGATGTCCTGTAGATGTGAATTATGGTGTTTAGGTGTTGGAAAATAAATTTGTTGTGGAGCTGTCGTGTGGCGCAGTTTACGTTTTTCGAAGAGCATTCTGCATTGTGGTAGTGGCTTGAAATTTATAGGGTAGCTAGCCTTACTGCCATGGATGTACTTTTCAGTGGTTAGATGTGTAAAATGTGAACAGGTGCACAACTACGCCACTCCGATGAATGAAAATCTCAAACTTTAAAATGAAATATCTCTGAAACGGTTTGGTCTTTTAACTTTAAATTTGTAGGGTGCTGAGGGGATGTCCTGTAGATGTGAATTATGGTGTTTAGGCATCAGAAAATTAATTTGCTGTGGAGATATTGCATGACGCAGTTTACATTTTGCGGATAGCGTTCTGCATTGTGGTAGTGGCTTGACATTTATAGGGTAGCTAGCCTTACTGCCATGGAGGTAATTTTCAGTGTTTAGGTGTGTAAAATGTAAACAGGTGCGGAATTATGCCACTCCGACGAATGGAAATTTGATTTGTTTCAAGTCTGTGGGAACATGGGGCCCAAAGGGCCGCCTCCTAATATGTGCTCACCAATATGTATGATATTCAGTACTTGTACTGTTATGTTAGGCAGAAATTTGTAAGTTGCTGGGAGCGTGGGGCTCCACCAACTTGCGCAACACTGTACTTTACTATACTTTCTAAAAAAGTAAGGAAATTATTTGCAAAAAACTGCATTAATGCTACAGTTAGGGTTTTTTCGGCTGCAAAAGCGAGGAAATTCGACGTTAGGGTTTTGAACCCTAACTCCGACTTTCCTCCCCACTGCCACACATACACACACACACACACACAGAACACACAACTATGGGGGGGCGGTACAAGGCAAGACAGCCCCCCGCACCCCCCCTGGACTTTTGGATTCTTAACTCCAGGTTGGAGTTGGTCCAGTGAGGGAGCAGGACACTGGGGGAAAGTGAAACACGGGAACAGACCATTACAGCGGCTGTCGCTGTAGTGGTCATTTTCTGTGTTTTGCCATTGGGGTGTCAGCCAAAGGAATTGTAAGGTATGGATCACCAGAGTGAGGGTGACCATTTTGAATCTGGGTTTCAGTAGATGCTCGTTCAGGTACCTTAAGTCCAGAATGGGTTGCCATTCCCCATTTTTCTTTTGTGTGAGAAAGTATCAGGAATAGAGACCTTTTCCCCACTGGGGGGAAGGGGACTCTTGGCTGAAGGGCTTTCACCTCTAGCTCCAACAATAGTTTTTCTGTTGGGGTTAGGGATTTGGAAAGATTGGTGCCCTGCAGAGAGGGATACTTTCTGAATTGCAGGGTCAGCCCCTGACCCACCACCTCTAGCACCCATCTGTCTGTGGTTATGAGGTGCCATTGGTGAAGGCAGTGGGTCAGCCTGCCTCCTACAGGAAGGGGGGAGGCGACCTAGATGTTGCAGTTAGGAGGTTTACTTGGACTGGGTGCTGGGAGAAGGAGAAGAGTTGGACCTTTTCTGAGGTCTCCTACCTCTCCCTCTGAAATAGCCTCTCATCCGAGAATAGTCTAGGGGCATAAGCATAGGGTAGAAAGCCCTAGGATAATAGCCCCCTGCCTCTGTTTTGCCCCAAAGAGAGAACTGCTCTCGTAGGGGAAACCCATGGCCTTAGCCTGAGGGTTCTGCGAAGGATTAGTGGTTCTTGACCAAGCATAACACCTCAGGGAGATGGCCTGTGCCATGGCCCTGGAGGCAGTGTCATTAGTGTCCACAGCCATATGGAACTGGTATTTGGTAGCCTCTAAGGCTTCCTTTACAGTTTCTGCCAGGTCTTGGGCCATTCGGTCTGGGGCCCATTGACTGATGGCAAGCACAGCGTTCCAGAGAGCTTTTTGATAGTGAGTTGCATAGGCCATACAGGTAGAGAGGCGAAGCAGCAGAGAAGCTATGTTGTAAGACTTCTTGCCCACTGAGTCCAATTTTCTTGACTCCTTTTCAGGAGGTTGAGAGGAAAGTGGCACTTTAGCTTTGTCACAAGCTGCAGCCTGTACCACCCCTTCATGGTCTTGGTGCACATAAAGGAATTCTGCGTTAGATTTCTCTAACTGGTATTAGATTTCTCTTACTGGTATTTCTTTTCAATTTTTGTATCTACTCCAGGCATAGATGCAGGGTTCTGGAGTAGTTTAAAGGTTGCCCAGTGAAGGGATTTATGAATGGGCAGAAGCAGTTTTCTAGTTGGCGGGAGACACATCATGTCCAGATAATCTGCATCCTCCTCTTGTTTGGTGGTCTCCTGGGTAGTAATGTCCAGGGTGTCCACCATATGCTGCACAAAAGTGAACTGAGAAGAAAAATCCTCCTAGCCATTAGAGGAATTGCCAAACTGATAGTCAGGGGATACATCTGGTTCAATAGGTTCACCCTCTGGTTCATCACCATCACCATAATAAAAACCCTAGAAGAAACCAGGGTCAGAGAAATGAGCAACACTGGGGTCAACCAGAGCATTAAATAGGCCACCAATTGTCTGTAAAGTCTGATATATTTGCCACGCCTTAGCCATTTCTTTAGCAGAGGGTGAAACATAGAAACTGTCAACACATAAGGACTGCTAGGCCCATCCAGTCTCCCATAGGCCCTATACATGTATGCATCTAGTCACCCTATGTGGTCAATGGTTTTTGATCACTCCCTGCTCACCCAAGGTTTCCCTGTGCTTGTCCCAGGCATGTTTAAACCTCTCCACTGTGCTTGCCCCTACCACCATGGCAGACTATTCTAAGTGTTCACCACCCTCTCCGTGTAGAAACACTTCCTCACAATCTACCCCCCCTTCAATTTCACATTGTGCCCCCTTGTTCTGGTATCTTTTCTACATCGGAAAAGATCTCCCAACTACACCTTGTTTATGCCCTTGAGGTACTTAAAAGTTTATATCATGTCGCCCCTTCTCTCCTCTCCTCCAGTGAGTACATTGAGGTCTCTTCTCCTCATATGTTTTGTGGTGCAAACCATGCACCATCTTTGTCGCCCTTCTCTGGGCAGCCTCCGCCATGTTTATGTCCTTACACATGTGTGGTCTCCAGTACTGCACACAGTACTCCAGGTGAGGCCTTACTAGTGTTTTATACAACGGCATCACCACTTCCTACCTCCTACTAGTAATACCTCTGCCTATGCACCCCAGCATGCCACTGGCCCTCCCCTGCTGCCTCTGAACACTGCTTTGATACCTTCAGGTCATCAGATATGATAACCCCTAGGTCTCTCTCCTCTTTGGTGATGGTCAGCACCCCTTCCCCCATCCTGTAGGTCTCCCCAGGGTTCCCCCTACCCAGGTGCATTATCTTGTACTTTTTCGCACTGAACCTCAGTTGCCACACCTCTGACCATCTTTCAAGCTTCTCCAGCTCCCTCTTCATTATCTGCACCCCTTCTGGAGTATCTACCCTGCTGCAGATACTGGTGTCATCTGCAAATAGGCAGACCTTTCCTTCCAGCCCCTCTGCAATGTCACTAATGAAGACATTAAACAGGACTGGTCCCAGTACTGATCCTTGTGGCACTCCGCTGGTCACCCCACTCTCCCCAGATTGGATCCCATTTACCACCACCCTCTGCCTTCTGTCTGTCAGCCAGTTTCTAACCCACTGTATCATCTTATGCCCCATGCCCAGACTACTCATCTTGTTAACCACCCTTCTGTGTGGGACAGTATCAAAGGCTTTGCTGAAATCCAGGTAGGCAATGTCTATGGCCCCTCACTGATTCACTTCCCTAGTCACCCAATCAAAAAAATCTATCAGATTTGTTTGACAAGACCTTCCTGATGTGAATCCATGCTGGATCAGATCCTGGGCACTAATGGATTCCAGATGTGCCACTATCCTTTCTTTCAGCAGTGTCTCAGTGTCTAGGCTTGTAGGCAAAGGCACCTAACTTCACCTAGGCTCTTTTCTTCTAGGTTGCTTGAAAGGACAGAGCAAAGAACCTTACCACAGCAAGGAAAAGGATTAAGGCTTCTTTGGGCTAGGCAGATTTACTGTGTGGTGTTATTTTTATTTTGTACTCACAGGGATTGTTACTGTTTGTTGCTAACATTTTATTGCTTTATTTTTCTCTGATTCAAATTGTTGTGCCGGGTATACCTTCTGCTGCATTATTACAGGGTGTGCCTACAGGTGTGTGCTTACAGATTACTGCTGTAATCTTCTGATTCAAATTGTCTTTTGCAAGGTATATCTTCTGTTACTGCTTTATTTTCCTCTGTAGCAAAGTGTTTCTTACAGGGTATATCTTCTGTGAAATTATTACAAGTGGTGCTTTACAGGTTTTACAGTTTTATCTATCATTAGAATACACTTTCAGGGCTACTGCATTTGTTGCTGGCTGATTGTTTCTGCTCTTACCTCGTTTCTTTCATCCATGGTTCTTCTTTTTCAGCAGGGGAAGGGCCCAGCCACCCACCCCATCCCCAACCACCCCACACTACACTCCTTTTATAGGGTAGCTCAGTCATACTAATATACGAAGAAGCCAGCAGGAAAAGGCCATTTGGTCTATCAAGTCTGCTTGTATTGCAGGGTCCACAGCTTGAGCTAATGTCCCTGCTCCCCCTCCCCACTGCTCCCATTCTCCCTACCCATGATTCTTACCTTCCCCCTATGTCTATCCCAGCCTCTCTTAAAGCTGCCCACTGTATTCAATGAGATGACCTCTTCCGGTAGTGCATTCCAAGTGTCCAACACCCTCTCTGTGAAGAAGTGCTCCTGACCTCCCTCCTAAACCTCCCACCCTCCAGCTTAAGACTGTGCTCCCTTGTGATATGATTGCCACTCAGCTTAAAGAGACTCTCCTTAACAACCTTATTTATCCCTTTCAAGTACTTGAATGTCCCAATCATGTCTCCTTTCTCCTGTCTTCCAAGAAGTACATGTTCAGTGCCATCAACCTCTCCATGTATGCCTTGCCTTGCTGACTGGCTATCATCTTTGTAGCTCTTCTCTGTACCTTCTCCAGCAGGATAATGTCCTTTTTGAGATGTGGGCACCAGTATTGAACTCCATACTCTAGATGCGGCCTTACCAGTGACCTGTACAAGGGCAGTATAACCTCCTCTCTCCTACTACTGATCCCCCTAGCTATGCATCCCAGAATCTTGTTTGCCTTTGCTGCTGCTTTCTTCCGCTACGTGGAGTGCTTCAGGTCACTAGTGATCATCACTCCCAGGTCCTTCTCCTCCTCTGATGCAGATAGTCGAACTCCACCCAGGTAATACCCAGTCCTGGGATTCTTGGCTCCAATATTCATAACTTTGCATTTCTTGGCATTGAAGCTAAGCTACCAGATCCTGGACCACCTCCCCAGTGTTTCTAGATCATCCTGAAGGTCCCGTATCCCTTCAGCTGTGTCCACTCTCCCACAGAGCTTGCTGTCATCTGCGAATGGGCACATTTTGCCTTTAATGCCATCCCTAATGTCTTTGATGAAGACATTGAACAACATTGGCCCCAGCACAGAGCTCTGTGGAACCCCACTGGTTACCTCTCTGGTGCCAGATAACTCTCCCCCTACCACCACCCTCTGGGTTCTGTCCCTCAGCCAGTTTTCCACCCAACTGACCATCTTTTCCCCAACTCCAAGATCCACCAACTTCCTGATTAACCTTTTGTAGGGCACAGAGTCAAAGGCCTTGCTGAAATCAAGATAGAGGATGTCTACTGCTTGGCCCCCGTCTACTGTCTTAGTGACACAGTCAAAGAAGTCAATCAGATTTGTTTGACATGATCTCCCCCCCCATGAACCCATGCTGCCTCTCATCCTGGAGACCATGTTCCTCTAGATATTCCACTAACCTTTCTTTTAGTATGGTCTCTATAAGCTTGCCCACAATGGAGGTCAGACTGACTGGTCTGTAATTCCCTGGATCATCCTTGGGACCGCTTTTGTGAAGGGGCACTACATGTGCCGATCTCCAGTCCTGTGGTACCACGCCTGACTCTAATGAACTATTAAATAGGTCTGCTAGTGGCCCTGCCAGCTCCTCAGCCAGTTCCTTTAGCACCCCTGGATGTACCTGTCCAGGCCTGGTGATTTGTCCACTTTCTTTTTTTTATACTTTAGCTTTATTGACTCTTATCACTTCCATACAAATCAATCTTTTCTGTGTCACCATGTGCAATTCCATATATCAATACATACATTCAGCACTTAAGACATATTACTAAGAACAACAGTTCTACTCTATTCAAGTTAAAAAGTACAAAGGTTAAACTTCAGCCTAGATTCAGTTTACTTAATATCACCAATCATATTTAGGATTAGGTAACTTAGAAACTAGTTCTTTTCCATTTTCATTACATTATTTTGTATTTCATTGGTCTGTTAGCCAGTTTCCGAAGCCCTCTAACTATTTTTCTTTCTTTCTTTTTTTACAGGCATCCTATATAGTCACAGACTACCTAGAGCTTCCTTTTCATTTCAACTGTGGGCCCTTCCCTTATCTTCTCTTCTTATCCAGAAGAGGGGTTAAAATGGATGAGATGGCAGCAAAGAATCCCCATCAACTCCCTACTACACTCTCCAACTCCGATTCAATGACTTAATACTCCTAGCCTTCTCTTGATTGTATATTTCCTTCTCTATTTTATTTTTCCCCTTATAAAAATTCAGGGCTCTCCATCCCCTTCACTGTTACTCCAGGACAACTCCCATTTATTCCATCTATTTTCGAACTGTAGGCGATTTTGTCTGAGTGAGTAGGTGACCCTCTCAAGTGTTTTAACCCCCTCAACTAACTCTTTCCACTCATCCCCCGTTGGGGCACTTGGGACAAACCATCTTCTGGTTATCACCTTCCCCGCTGCAGCAATCAGTATGTTCCAGAGATACTTTGCTTCCCTTCCCTTAAGATTTTCAGGGTGTAACCCTAAAATCATATGTTCGGGTCCTAGTGGAGACTCTATACCAAACATTTCCCCTAAGTACTTTTGTATTTTCATCCAGAATCCCTTTAACTCTGGGCATTGCCAAAAAATATGCGTCAAATTAGCGACCTCCGCATTGCAGTTTCTCCAACAAGTGGGATTAGATTTGTGCCACCCAACTGACTGAGAGGGAGCCCTAAAGAACAGTACTCTTAGCTTCCATAAAAATTCCCTCCACCCCGGAAATGATGTTGTACTCCATGTATTTTTCCACACTCTCATCCAATCTTTAGTACTTAGTGTAATCCCCAGTTCTCGTTCCCATTTCACTTTAATATATTCTGTTGTGTATCGGAGATCCTTTACATAGTTTTGATATAAAATAGAGATAGCTTTTTCTCCCCTACTCGAACTCCAAATTACTTCAAATGGGTTCGGTATTGGAGAACCACACCCTTTTTTAATTGAGATATTCATTTCTGTTGCTATATAATCTCTCATCTGATAATAGTAAAGTAACTCTCCCTCTTTCCAACCAAATTTGGTCTGTGCTTCCCCAAACGAAATAACCTGGTCCCCTCTGAGGAGCTGCCACGGGGCTATATAGCCCTGTCTCTCCTGTTTTTTATACCATGGGTCTGTAGTTGCCCTATTCCTCTCCATATTTATGGACCACCATGTGTATTTCCACAGGTAAACCCTGGATAGTCCTCTCATAAGTCTTTGCCTATAGCCTTGTATAGCCATCTCCGTCCCCAGATAAGGCGTTTTCACCCACTTGGCCCCCGGATTTAATGTTGTGCACTGTGCCAGTAGAGAGGGAGACAGGCCTACAGCTAGGTCCAACTCCTTCCATCTGGCCCAGTAACCCAAGTGTTGTAACAGCAAGACTATTCTCGTCTGAGTTGCAATCCAATATCCCACGAAAAGGGGAACAGCCAGCCCTCCTGCGTCTTTGGCTAGGTATAGGGTTTGCTTTCTAATTCTAGGCTTTCTGGCTAACCAGATGTAATTCCCTATAATTTTTTGCCACTCTCCTATCTGCTTAAGTGATACTGGAGCGGGTACACACTGAAATAAAAATAAAAAACGTGGCAGTACATTCATTTTTATTGCTTGTACCCTTGCCAAAATGGAGACTGGTAAGAGTCTCCACCTTCTCATATCCTCCTGTATCTGTTTCACCATTGGTGGATAATTTAGCTGAACTAGCTGAGTAGTTGTCGTTGCTAATCTTACACCCAAGTATTTCATATGGGGCAACTCCCACTTCATAGGATACCTTGCTTTAAGCTCAGAGGTTGGTTGGATATAAAGCTTCAGTACCTCTGTTTTATTTTCATTGAGGGTGTAACCGGAAAGGGTTGAAAACACCCTTAAGTGTTGAAATAAGTTTGGCAACAAAGATTCTGGTTGGGTTAAATAGAGCAGGATGTCATCTGCATACAAAGCTAACTTTTGCTGGGTCTCCCCTATTTGTACACCCTGTATATCCTGATTTTCCCGAAGCCCCTGGGCCAAGGGTTCCAGGTATAGTGTAAATAAAAGTGGGGAAAGGGGGCATCCCTGTCTCGTTCTTCTTTCCAGTGGAAATACACCGGAATGATGTCCATTCACTCTTACGTATGCCTTGGGGGTAGCATATATCTTTGTAATCAGGGCCACAAACTGTGACAGAAAGCCAAACCGCCCAAGCACCACCTGAAGAAAGGTCCACGAGACTTTATCAAACGCCTTCTCGGCGTCTAAGCTGAGAAGGATGGCAGGTTGCTTAGTTCAGTTAAGATGGTCTAAAACATGAGCAGTCCTTCTTTGATTGTCCTGGGCTTGCCTACCCAGTATAAACCCCGTTTGATCTGCTTGTATTAACGTTGGTAAAATTTGTTGTATTCTACGGGATATTATTGCCATAAATAGCTTATAATCTGTGTTAAGAAGAGAGATAGGTCGATAAGAGGGGCACAATCTAGGGTCCTTACCCTCCTTAGGTATTACCGAAATGACCGCCTGTGACCAGGATTCTGGAGGGCAAGTTTCTGACGTAAGGGTTTCATTGAATACTTTTAACAATAAGTGGGTCAGCTGCTCCTGAAAGTGTTTATACATCTCAGCGGGGTATCCGTCTGTCCCTGGACATTTATTTGCTTTAAGTCTGACTATCTCCTGTCTCAATTCTTCACTGGGTTCATGAGTTGGCTTTGTGCCGATTCTGCAATTGTGGGGAGGGTGATCTTCTTCAAATATTGGTCCACACTTAGCTCCTCTGTGGGTGGATGGGCCTTGTAGAGTTCCCTGTAATAGGATCTAAAAGCGTCTGCTATATCCGGTGTAGTTTGCTTAATATCCTTACTTTGTGGGTGTTCTACTTTAGCTATATGAGCCTTTGCTCTTTGGGTACGTAACCTAGCTGCTAGGATTCTAGTTGCCCTGGGGCCCCCTTCACAATATTTTTGTTTAATGTATATCAGTTTCTGTTCGATATGGTATTCCAGCTCACCATTTAATTCTTTCTTTAGTTTATTTAATCTTTGAAACACCTCTTTATTGTATTTCTCTTTTAACTTTGTTTCACAAGCGTCTATTTCAGTTCTCAGGGATTCTACCCTTCTCTCCCTCTGTTTCTTTTTATACGCCGCTATGGATATTAATTTTCTCCTCACTATGGCTTTTATCGTGTCCCATAGGAGTGCCGAGGTTATATCTGGGGATGCGTTTTCTTCTATGGCTTGTTTGATGGTGTCATTCACCTGCTGCTTAACCCCCTCGTCTTGTAACAGGGAGACATTTAGTCTCCAGAACATTTTTTTCTGAAAACCACCCAGGTCTATCTGAAGGAATAACGGGGCGTGGTCTGAGATCATCATATTCCCCATCCAGCTATCTTTTGATTTGTCCACTTTCAATGCCAGCAGACCCTTCCTCACTCTATCACTATGTCTGTGTTCCCTTCCCCCCCCGCTCCTCTTTTCCCTCCTGAAGGCACTGGTCCATCCTTCTCCCTGGTGAAGACAGAACAGAAGTATTCATTTAGTATATCTGCTTTTCCTCCATTATCCTCCACCCACTCCACACCTTTCATAAGCCTAGCAATCCCTTCCTTCTTGTCCCTTTTCTCACTTATATAGTGAAAGAAAGCCTTCTACCCCTTCTTAATTCCTTCAGCTATTTGAAGCTCCTTCTGTGCCTTTGCTCACTGGACTTCCTTACTTGCCTCACTAGCCAACCTTAGGTAATTTTCCCTATCCACCTCCCTCTTGGTCTTCCTGAATTTTCTATAGGCCAACCTCTTTTCCCTTACTGCCTTGGCAACCCCGGAACTGAACCAGCTGGGCGCTTTGGCCCTTGTGTTCTTCCCCCTGAGTCTACCGCACTCATATGTGGCAACCAGTATTCCTTCCTTAATGATGGACCACTTTAGGTCCACCCCCATATCTGCTCTGATGCCCACCAGATGGCTTCTAAGAACCGCACCAATTTTCCTGAAGTCCGCCCTCCTGAAATCCAAGATTTTGGTCTTAGTTGGGATGCTCTCCCTGTCCATAACCAAATGGAACCACACTGTGCAAAGGTCACTTCCCCCCAGTGGCTCCCTGACCATTACTTCCTATATATGCTCCCCATTTGTGAGCACCAGATCAAGAATTCCCTTAGCTCTTGTTGGTTCAGTGACGCCCTGAGTCAGGAACCCACTCTGCAGTCCTTCCAGGCTCACCTGACTCTTAGCACATGTTGAGGATGGTATACTCCAGTCCACCTTGGGCAGGTTGAAGTCCTCCACTATTACCACCTCTCCTTTCCCTGCAGCTTCCAATATCTGTGAGATCAGTTCCCTGTCTCTCTCTCTCATCTTGATTGGGTGGTCTGTAAACCACCCCCAACCTCACCTTTCTCCCTCTATTGGACCTTAACTGAACCCATAAGGCCTCCACTTCCCCTTCCTCTGACTCCTCCCTCATGCAACTTATTCCCTCCCTGATATAAACTGCCACCCCTCCCTCCTTCCCGACTACTCTGTCCCTCCTGTATAGTTTATATCCAAGGATAGTAAGTGACATTTCCTGTAGCAAAGCAGGAAGGGGCGGATCAGAGGGGCATCCACACAGTAACCTCATTTACAGGGGCACAAGTAATTTAACTTGTTATACCAAGTTATACAAAAACAAACAAAACACAAAATCAAACTTGTGCTTTTCTTTTCCTCCTTCTAATTACTCTGATCAGGTTATAAACCCAGCAACTTATCTGGAATGGATATTATTAACTGCAGGAACTGCGGGACACTTTTCAAAAGGGCAGTTTTACAGGATTTAGGACACTGTCCTATATGCTGGGCCACTGGAAATCTAAAGGTTCAGCTCCAGGCAGCATGGGTAGAGACTGTGTGCCTCAAATCGCATATTCAGGAGGACATATATTATAAGAACCGCCCGCCATTTCCCCAACATCCAACAGAAGCACCTCGACCGCAGAGGGTAGTTGGTCTGGGAGGTTGGCAGGTGGTTAGGAGGGGCAAATCGGGTGCCCCATCACTTGGTGCTCTCCAACATATCACCACCACAAACCATATAAAAACTACAAACAGGTATCTGCCTCTATCTCCAAAATCAAACAAAGGGGCAAAGGACACTGCAGCACAGGAGCTAGCACAACAAAACAGGAACCAAAACGAAAAAAGCAAAAAGGAAATCCAAAAACTTCTTATCATAGGAGACTCCATGATTTGGGGAGTTGATACCTATCTCCAGCCAGGGGTAATGGTCAGATATATCCCAGGCACATCAGCGTGGAGAGACACTGGCCACACTGCTAAAACTGCACAAGAAGCAGGAGAAAACACTGACATCCTGGTACACATAGGGACTAACAATCTCACCAGCTAGTCAGTTGTGGAGACCAAGGAACACCTGACTAGGCTGGGTGACAAACTATCATCCATTTTGTCTGGCTTCTCCTTCTCTGAGATCCTGCCAGTCTGGGAGAGGGGGGGCAGATGGACGGAAGGTTAGACAAGGGGAGATAGGGGGGCTAAACATGTGGCTCAAGGGCTGGTGCCAGGAAAAAGGACACAAATTTGTAGGAAACTGGCAACTGTTTTGGGAGTGAAAGTTCTTTAAATTTGATGGACTGCATCTGACTAAGGAGGGAGTCAGTGCACTGGGGCAGAAGTTTGACATCTTTGCAGAATATTTAAACTAGCAAATGGGGAGCGGGGTGCAGCACCCGATACGTCGAATGGGAAGAACACCCTTCCCCCCTCAGCTAGTGGTCAAACAGGAGTTCAGCATGTTTGTAGTTCATTTGCATCACCAGGTAAGGACAAAGGTCCTGCTCCCCATACAACGCACAGGGGAAATGCCAGACCTTGCCCAACAACTAACACACCAAAATCTGGCCAATAGAAAATCATGCACACAAATGCTCGCAGTCTGGGAAACAAGATCCCAGACCTGCGGGCAATAATGACAGAGGCTAAACTGGACATAGTAGCCATTAGCAAGACATGGCTTACTAGTAACCACACTTTGGAGACTTCAGTACCTGGTTATGTACTGTTCAGAAGAGACCAAGGTGCAAAAAGAGGGTTTGGAGTGGCCCTTTATGTCAATGAAAATATCAAAGCTACAGAAATTCATAATACACATAAGGAGCAAGAAGAAATGTGGGTCACCCTGGAAACAGGAAATGGGACAACCATACGAACTGGGGTTGTCTACAGGCCTCCAGACCAGGGGGAGGACATAGACACATTACTGTTAGAAGATATACAAAACATGACAGCTAAGGGGAGGTTCTGATAATGGGAGACTTCAACATGCCAGATACAGACTGGTCAATACCAGCAGAACTTCTGCCAGAACTAGCACATAGTGGATTCCCTGCAGGGGGCCTCAAACAACTGGTACAACAACCTACAGAGACAGGGCTATCATAGATCTAGTACTGACTAACGGGAAAGGATCACAGATCTCCAGGTAGAAGGTCACATGGGGGCCAATGACCATCACATGGCATGGTTCAATTTGGCCACTAGAACTAAATCATCCCATTCCAAGGCAAAATATGGGACTTCAGAGGAGCTGACTTTGATAAGATGGCCAACAGAGTTAAGCTAGCCCTGACAAAAAGAAATACAGGTGAGGGGTACAGGCAAAGTGGGCAAGCATTAGATGCATACTTGAAGCAACATTCCATTGTGTTAGAGAAAAGGAAGTGCAAAGAAGAAGGAAACCACTTTGATTCTCAAAAACAGTAGCAGAAAAGGTCAGAGCCAAAAGGCTGGCCTTCAGGAAATATAAGGAAAGCAGTGGGATGAAGATAGGAGGCATACCAAACTTCCCTAAGGGAAGGCAGTAAGGCAGGCAAAGGCCCAAACCAAGGAAACACTAGCATGAACAGTAAAAGAAGGTGACAAGACTTTCTATAGATACATTAGTGAAAGGAGAAAGTCCAGAGGGGGTATTGCTAAGATCAAAGGGGATAAGGGTGTGTTTGAGGAGGAGGACCATGTAAAAGCATCTATCCTAAATAGATACTACTGCTCAGTATTTACTGAAGAGAAGGTAGGGCAGGGCCCACAGCTCAGCAGCATGGACACAGGGGGGAGGAAGGTGTGCACCAATCCCTTCACAAAAGAAAGGGTCCAAGAGCTCGATAAGCTCAGGGTGGACAAGGCAATGGGACCTGATGGCATACATCCAGGGTACTAAAGGAGCCAACGGTGGAACTAGCAGAGCCATTATTAGAACTGTTTAGTGAGTCTCTGAGCACAGGAGAGGTCCCAGAAGACTGGAGAAGGGCTCATGTGATCCCGTTCCACAAGAGTGGTAGCAGGGAGGAGGCAGGGAACTACAGACCAGTCAATCTTACCTCAGTAGTGGGCAGTATTATGGAGGCACTCCTTAAGGAAAGGATAATGCAACATCTGGAATCCATAGGAGCACAGAATCCTAGACAGCATGGGTTTGCAACAGGAAGGTCCTGTTAAACTAATCTCACAGATTTCTTTGACTGGGTAACCAGAGTGGTGGACTAAGGGGGAGCAGCTGATTTCGCCTACCTTGACTTCAGCAAAGCTTTCAATACTGTTCCACACAGAAGACTGATTAATAAGCTGGGTAGGCTCAGGGTGGGTCAGAAGTTGGTCAACTGGGTGGCAAACTGGTTGACGGGCAGAAAACAGAGAGTGGTGGTAAACGGTATACAGTCAGAAGAGATGCAAGTCACAAGTGGGGTACCTAAGGGATCAGTCCTGGGGCCAGTCTTCTTCAATATCTTCATCAGTGACATTGCAGATGGGCTGGAGGGTAAGGTTTGTCTGTTTGCAGATGACATCAAGATCTGCAACAGAGTAGATGATCCAGATGCGGTGGGCAGAATGAGAAGATATCTGGATAAACTGGCAAAATGGTCAGAAGAGTGGCAACTGGGTTTAACGCAAAGAAGTGCAAGATCATGCACATAGGGAAGAGAAACCCTGAAGCCACCTACAGGCTGGGAGGGGAGTTGCTGGCAGTCACAAGGGAAGAAAGAGACTTGGACATCATCATCACAGATGACCTGAAATTATCCAAGCAGATCACTAAAGCAGTAGGTAAGGCTAGGGGTATGTTGTGATGTATTAGTAGGGGTATCACAAGTCATAAGAGGGAGGTAATAATCCCTCTTTATAAGACACTGGTTAGGCCCCATCTGGAGTACTGTGTGCAGTACTGGAGGCCACACCTTCACAAGGACATTAACCAAATTGAGGCAGTCCAGAGAAGGGCAACCAAAATGGTTTAGGGTCTGCATCAGAAAACATATGAGGACAGATTAACAGAGCTCAATATGTATACCCCTAGATGAAAGGAGGGAGAGAGGTGATATGATTGAAACATTCAAACACCTTAAGGGCATTAACAAGGTGAAAGAGTCTAACATGTTACAATATAAGAAAAATAGCAGGACAAGAGGACACAGCATGAGATTAGAGGGAGGCCAATTAAGGGGTAATGTGAGGAAATTTTTTCTACAGAAAGGTAGTGGATGCATGGAACGGCCTACCTCAGGAAGTGGTGGATATGACTACAGTGCAGGGCTTCAGACAGGCATGGGATAGGCATAAGGGAGCAATACAGATGAGTATGAATAGATAGGCCATTGACAGAGCAAAGGCCAATGGCACATTCATAAGGTAGAAAAAGAAATGGGCAGACCGGATGGGCCTTGCGGTCCTTACCTGCTGTCAACTTCAATGTTTCTATGTTTCCATGATCTTCCCCACCATTGAGGTGAGGCTAACTGGCATGTAGTTCCCACTTCCACCCTACTGCCACTTTTGTGCACTGGGACTACATGCACCCTCCTCCAGTCCTCTGGAACCACGCCTGTGTTGAGTGACTCTGTGAACAGGGTGGCCAGAGGTGCTGCTAGTTCCCTCCGCAGCTCCCTTAATATCCTTGGGTGTATGTCATGTGGCCCCTTGGCTTTATCCACCTTCAGCTTTGTGAGTTCCTCCAGAACTCTTTCCATTGTGAATGGACTGAGTAGTGTCCATTCCCCCCCCTCCCCAATTGCCTCTGCTCTCCAACTGTGGCCTTTGACCCTCTCCTTCCTCAGTGATTACTGAACAGAAGTATTTGTTCAGTATTTCTGCCTTGTCTAGATCTACCTCCTTACACTGTCCCTCCTCCCCTTTGAGCTTCACAATCCCCCGGTTTTTCTTCTATCGCTGATGTACCTATAGAATGTCTGTCCCTTTTTCTAGACCGCACTAAACCCTCCTCTGTATGTGCCTTGGCTTTCCTAACAGCCTTCCCTGCCTCTCTGAGACATTCAAGGTACACCTTCCTGTCCTCCTCCCTTTGGGTCCCCTTATACTTCCTGAAACTTGCTCTTTTAGTCCTTACTTTGTCTCTCACCTCTTTAGAAAACCATAGTGGTTTCTTTCTTCTTTTCCCTTCGGACACTATCCTAATGCATTGGTTAGTTACCTCCAGAATGGCTCCTTTTAGTCTCCCCCACTGTTCCTCCACCCCCTCCATTATCTCTACCTTCTCTAGGGCTGCTTTTACACATCTACCCATTTCACTGAAATCTGCCCTCCTGAAATCTAATACTTTTGCCCTTGTGTGGCTTAACTCAGTCCCTATCTCCATGTGAAACCACACCATGTGGTGGTGGTCGTTGGATCCCAGCTGCCCTTCGACCTGGATTCTTTTGGGTCTGTTCCCCTTGGTCCATACCAGGTTTAGAATCGATGTGTCTCTAGTTGGCTCATGCACCAGCTGTCCAGCTCCCTGCAGGGATTTCAGGATGGCTGTGCTTCTGGCTGAAGCAGCTGCCTGGATGGTCCAATCCATGTCCAGCATATTGAAATCTCCCTCAACAGGATTTCGCCTTTAGCTGCCATGTTGTGAATTTCCTCCACTAGTACCATGTCCATTTCCTCCCTCTGTGCCGGAGGTCCGTACACCACCCCTGTACGTACTGCCGTGCCATTTCCTGGTTCAAAGGTGACCCACATTGCCTCGTTCTCCTCTGTACTTCTGTAACCTTTATGTCTTCTCTGACATACAGGGCCGCCCCCCTCCCTTTTTACCTTCCCTGTCCCTTCTGAACAGTGTATAGCCTGGTACATTGACATACCAGCTGTGAGAATCAGAATACCATGTCTCTGTTATTGCTGCTATGTCAAGGTCTGCATCCATCAACAAGGCTTCCAGGTCTGGAACCTTATTTCCAGGACTGTGGGCATTTGTGAACATGACCTTCATGTTTTACTCCCTGCCTTCCCTCTGTTCCTGTTTTCTCTACTTTGCCTCTTCCCCCCCGGTATTCATGCTCATGTGCTCTTGTCTAACCTTTATCTCCCCTTATAAAAGTTTCTCCTGCCTGCCCCACACTGCTCGCTTGCATTGTTCCTATTGTCAGTTTGTACTTTTGCATGTTCTTGCGGGGGGGAGTGTTCCTAAGCCACCTGGCTCTCCTGGCTCTCTCCTCCCTTGGCCAGTTTAAATGCTCTTTGATGAAGCATTCCAACTTCTCACTAAGGACTGAGGTCCCCTTTCCAGACAGATGTAGGCCTTCCTCCTGATACAAGCTCGCATCTGCCCAGGTTGGGCCCCAGTCCCCTATGAAGCCAAATCCTTCCCTTCCACACCAATTCTTCAACCAGGAGTTGAAGGTTTGGATGTGGAGTGCCCTGGCCTCCCTCATGCCTTGGACAGGTAGCACCTCCGAGAATGACACACAATATGCTATCCGTTTCAGGTCCTCTCCCAGCTTACTGAAATCCTCCTGGACTCTGGCTAACTTTACCCTTCTCCTTGCCAATTCATTGGCCCCAGGTGGACAATGACATCCAGCTCCTCCATCCTGGCTATCGCCCTAACGATCCTATGGATACACTTCCCATCCCTCCATGCAGTGCTTCCTGGGAGGCACTTGACCTCCCTCTCCCTCCTGCTTGTTGTTCCTAATTTCACACCCCATACAATAGAGTCCCCCACTAGGAGAAACTTCCCCCTCCTCCACGGTCCCTTGCCTCCCTTTCCTAGAACTCCAGATTGAAGGTCCCCCCCCATCCTCCCTGGTCCCAGCTGTGAGTGCCTGTGTGGGGCAGTCCCGTTCCTCCAAAACAGCATAGGAGTTATTAAGCTGGACTGGTTGGGGGATGTGTCTCTGACCCCTCCCCACTCTCCTTGAGCCCACTGTGGTCCAGTCATCCTTCCTCCTGGGCAACCTTTGAGGTTGATGCTGTGGACCCAGTGGTCTCTGGGTGGGGGTGGATGCCACCTGTAACCTAGCCACCTCTGCACAGAGACAGGCATCCTCCTCCCTCAGCCCAGAGAGGTGCCCTCCAGAATGTCTCCCTGAAGACTGCTGCTCCACAGCCACTGCACTGCACCACTCCTGTCATATCTGCTGTGACCTGGCCTGCAACAGAACCTAGGTATGCCCTCTAGATGAACCCCTATGCTCCTCCCTTTCCTCGGTGTGGAACTTCCTGTGTGGTGTAGGAAGGTGTAACACTATGGGCCCACATCCTATAAAAGGAGGACTAGCCCAGGGGTGGGTGGGATTACCTTCTGGCTGAGTTCAGAAACAATCAGCCGAGGACCCCTTTACCCTATGTTCGCAGAAGACAAGCCCCAATGAAAAAAGAAAGAAAAAAAAAAACAGATCCCCAAAATCCATTGAAATATGACACCTGCCCTAAAGGTAACAGACATAAACAAGTACAAACAGTTCCAAGCTTACCAGCAACTAAATCCTTCACTCCTGCCACTTCACAAACTTAGCAGCAACAGAAAGGTACATCTACCTGAGCCAACCTAAGTCTGCTTCTGCACTACAGCTGTGTGAGAGAACCCACTGGTATTTAAACCACAATTAGCTGTAAATTGATCCTAGGTGAGGGGAGAGAACAGAACCTTCCAGAAAGCTGCTACCAATGCCAGTTGAAAAAATAAATGAATCTACAGCTCACACTATAGATCACACACACAAAAAATATATTGTATTAAACAAACTCATCACTACTGCCCTAAAGGTAACAGACTCAAACAAGTACAAACTGTTTCAAGCTTACCAGCAACTAAATCCTTCACTCCTGCCCCTCCACAAACTTAGCAGCAACAGAAAGGTACATCTACCTGAGCCAACCAAAGTCTGCTTCTGTCTCTTTTTGTGTGATTGGCGTCTGAGGGGCAGTGATATGTTTTTCTTTTTGCTTCTTTTTAACAGGCACTAAATCAGGAACTGGAACCTGCTCATTTTGTCATTTTTTGGCTTGATCACCATTATTATTTTTGTTAGACTTATTTTCAAGGGGGTCCTTAGAGGACCTATCTTTAGACTTATGTTGAGAGAAAGACTCCTCTTCAGCACCTTTGTTAGAGGTGGGGAGGCAGACTGAGATGCTATTATTTCTAATCTTTTTGCCCTATTTTTCACAGTTTTTGAGCCAAATTTGGAGCAAATCTTACAGCTATGGTCTGGATCTAAACAACTTAAACACAGGTCGTGGCTGTCAGCCTTAGCCACTATCTTATGGCACTTTAAACAATTTTTAAAATCTGTTGGTCCAGTCCTTTTCTTGGGTTTTTCTGACATGCCAATTTGTCAGAAAAACCTCTAACATTACTGTTCCCAAAAGGGAAATGAAGTTAAAGAAAACTTTCCCTCGTGGAATGGAACCGCAATAAAAACGGTTCCCACAAACAGAAAATGAAATAAATACAAGAAAAATGTGGTTCATTAACAGAAAAATGAACCACTAATGTTTTACAGCATTTAAAAATAAAACTGCAACTTTTTTACCTCAGATGCAAATAATTTTACTTCAGAAAAAGAGTGGGAACCGCAAAAGGAACCACTATACAACACTGAATCCGCGGTTCCCAGGAACCGAAGGGAACCGTTAAAAAACTGGTTAAAATATAAAAAATAACTTATAGGCAGCACAAAAGTAAACAAAATAACCACTATAAAAGAAAGCCACTTTCTTCAAGCAAAGTGAAGAGAGAGCATCCCAGGGCAGTGTTGCTCACTCAGCGGAGAGAAATAATTCTGCTGCCCTCTAGGCTGACTGCAGGCAGCACACCCTCTTGCTCTCTCCTCATTGGCTAATTCCTCCCACTCATTATCATTGACTCCACCTCTGGGGCAGCTGAACCCAGCTGGCATTCTGCACTTGTCAAGCATACTAAAGGACCCCTGGGGTGAGAATACATGTATTTTCAACTAATTAGAAGTATAATTCATTAGATATGGGGTTTATCTGTGTTTGTTTTGCTTTGACTGTGTTACTGGTGATACATTTGGTTTGTATTACTAAACAACTGCTTCCTAATGTTATTGAAATGTAGCCGGCTCTGTGAATTCACATATGAAATCTCAGACATAATTTTGCACAGCACACAGTGCATCTGCTCCCTAAGTCCCTCTAAAAATACAAAACTTGTGTTTTATTTTGTTTTGTTTCTTAACTTCTATATATCTCATCTTTGGCAGCCACCAGTTCCTCCTTTGGCCATCACCAATGCAAAACCTCCACCACTGGAGAACTACCTCTGTCCAGGGCACCCACTCACCACCGTGTTTTTAGACACCCTGGGAGCTTTCCCCTTCACAACATGACTCATCCCAGAAAAAAACACCAGTCCAGGAGTATTCAGCTGTGGGTGGAGTGAGGCCCAAATATCTGAATAGCTCAAATGAGAAGGGCCAAATGAGAGGCATCATATGACCTAAGCCTGACCCCTTTCCTACCCCTTCACCATCTGAGGAGCAGATGACAACCCACCCACATCAGAAAGTGATGGGCAGGCCAGCTTCTTCCCCTCTGAGCTGGACTTTCCCTTATGGCCATCAGGATGAGGCATCACAGAAAGGTGAACAGCACTTCCTCCTCCGACATCACATTTGATTCTCCTCCTGCTGTGCATTTTGCTGATTCCATCTGCCACCAAAATGAGACTGCATGGCTATAATTAAACAAATATTGCTTCTTTATACAAATGTTTAACAATATGGAACACATTTTCAGACAAAAAATTATGGACCAGTATATTGGAATAAACTACCCTCTCTGTTGCAGCAAGTAGTTAGTCAGGAACTTTTTAAATTGACAAACAGTATTTTCTAGGTATATTGAAATGCAACTGTTATTAACTATATTATTGTACTGTTTCTTATATGTTGTACTGTAACTGTTTTGTATTATTAACTTGATTGTATTGTAATTGTTTGTTTTTAACAACATGACTGTATTGTATTACGCTCACGGGTCGCATTTGAAAATGGGCCTTGGCTCATAATGCTTACCCGGTAAACAAAAGTTTAAATGAATAAAATAAAAAAAATAAAAACCTCTAGAAATAAGCTGAATACCATTTGCAAGTTATGCAGTTGCAGAAATATAACTACAGTCACTAATTTTATCTGTACTCATTCTCATAAAGCTACAAAGGCTAGGACTCTGTTAGCGGTCCCCACGGCCCAGCCAGGCTCAGGCCATAGGTCCTTCATCACCACAGCCCCAACCCTTTGGAACAAATATCCTGCTGAGCTACAATTCAGTACCACTTCTATAGCATTAAAAATCAGTCTCAAGGCTTCCCATTTTGGTTATAGTCTCTGCAATTGTAATCACTGAGAATACCCCTCCTATATGTAGTTAAATCCTTTTTCCTGCATAATCTTTCATATCATGATTGTCTTTTTTGCAGTGTATTGTTGCTATGTCTCCGAGTAACTAACGACTGGCTTTGTTAACCTGTATTCTGCACTTAGCACACATAATTATTGTCTCTGCTTACATACAGTATATATATATATATACCTGAAAAAGGGACATTTAGGCTTGGTGGGCATACCCCGTTACAAAATTCAATAAATAAATTCTATTCTGCCTTAATTCTATATACTGTAAAGCTTGCAAGTAAATTAGTAGATTATTTTGGCATTATATTAAATTTACTAAACATCACCGGTCCACTATCAGCATGTCATTTGCCATGACCAGAAGATGCAGATGTTCTGTAATCTCCTTCTCTTCCTCACATGTCTGCACAAGGCTCAACAGAAGGCAAAGTTTCACAGTGCTGTAGGTACCAGGAGGAACAACATGTGATGCAAAGATGTTGGCAGCAACAGCTGTAAATCTCCAAGAGGGGAACAAGAAGCTGAAGATAACAGACACTGAAAACTGTCACTGATGCACGTTGGACCTGAATGTGAAAAAAATGATTTAAACATTTCAATTTTATGTTACAAGGCAGATACAAAGAAAGGAACTTAGCTTTAGACTATTTGGGGAAAACTGAATGATATAAAAAGTTGGGAAAATTCATTGCCTCTTTTATGGCTTGAATCCCTAACTCAGTCACTTGTTTGCCCTGTGCTGTAGTTATCCTAGCTGTGTAACTGGGCAGATTTAGGACACTGCTGAAAATCAAATGCTGCATCACAGTTGGGCTATCATGGATAATGAAACTATAAAATGTAATAGGGTAAAAGACACTCCTTTAAGGAACTGGAGAGCAGCACTAGCCAGATGTCTTAGGGTTTAAAGGAGGCTTGGGACCCAATTCATATCTTGACATTTGGTGAAAGAAGGGGGGGGTGACAGAACTGAGTAACTGGCTGGATTTTCCATGAGGGTTTCTGCCCATAAGTCCCTTAAAGCACTGCAAGAGGAGACAGTATAGCCTAGTGGTTAAGAGCACAAATTTGTGAATGTGGAGACCCTGTAGATCCAGGTTTGAATCCCACAACCACCGCTAAAATACAGTGTGACCATGAGCAAGTCACTTAACCTTCCTATGGTTAATCTCCCTAATGGGTAGCTCCTGGAAACAAGCTTTCTTGTTTTCATAGGTCACCACTGTAAATTATCTTTGCTCAATGGTCAAAACCTTAAACAAATGAAATGAAACGTTCTAGTTTGCTGCACTCAGCGCCATCATGTTAATGGGCAGGAGTGGGGGCCATGCACACTCAAACTTCCATCCAAGTACTGATTTTGGGTTGAGCGTGACTAAAAAAGTATAATTTAGTGTTTCCCTGAAAACTAACATTTAATTGTTTGCCCCCTCTCCATATTCTTTTGCCATGAATTCCCTGGGCAGCAATTTTGGATTCTCCATCAAAATGCCACCAATACAGTAGTTTCTGCCACGGTTGTGGCCCTTTCCCACAGACAGACTTGAATAAATCACTCAGGAATTCAGGGAGCAAAATACTAGGCTCCAGTGGGATCATGTTTTTTTTTTTTTAATAATTTAGGAAGACGCATGCAATTATTTATTTTATGTATTTATTTATTTTAAAATTGGTGACCAGGAAACGCACACAGAACCTAGGCTTGTTTCCAAGTGTGACCTTCGGAGGGGGGAAGTGGAGTAAGTACAGAGAAGCAACATTACAAATCATTCAACAGTGCAAAATACAATAAACAAAGTAAAAACCCAATAGTACAAGATGAGGGTAAAGAAGAGCACACAGTTACAATTATGTACAACAATGTACGAGAAGGCTGCAGCCAAACAGTGCCTGATCCATAGAGCCGTTAATGCTTGGAATGCAGAGAAGGGTGAGAAGACCGTTAGCACCGTTTAGGGTGAACGAGGCGAGCGGGTCAAACAGAGGTGGAAGAAAAAGTTAGGGGGGTCAAGTGGTGGAGAGGCAGGTGCAGGAGAAAGCAGAAGGAAGCCTGTGTAGCCATCTAAAGGCAGGGAGGGAGAGAGAGGGGGAAAGACAGAGAGGAGGACAGTAGATTCTGGGGGGAATGGAGATGGTAGGAGAAGGCCACTTACCCCAGTCTTGGAATAAGGGTGAGGAATGGAGAAGATACACGAGTCCCTGGAATACAGAGAGCAAGAAGAGGATGGGACGGGGAGAGGAGTGAGGACCCCAACCAGTATTTAGCAATGAAGGAGGCACAGTGGAGCTGGCAACGTAAGGTAGTGGGATGACTGACAGGGAGGTGTAGAAGAAAAAATTACTCACCTTAGTAATTGCTTTTCTTCTCATGGAGTCTTGCTATATTATAACAATAGCAGTCAGCCACTGCAGCTGAACTGCCCCGGAGAGGAAGGAGTTAACTCCAGAAGATCTGGAGTTCTACAGCGCGAGGGCGCTGTGCCCAAAGCTCTATCTGGCAGTTTCAAATGAAACTGTCAGATCTTCTTAAAGCCAACATTAAAGGACGGAAAAAGTCTGTGTGGAAAACTACACTAGCCTATGGCTACCTACTAGTAGTAATAACAACAATATAAACAACAAAGAAACACCCAGAACCATAATAACAAAGATTGATGGTATTATGGTTCGTTTTACCTATCCTGACAAGCACATATGAACCCCCTTCCCCCAAGACTCCAAGTCCAGCAAGGGGGCAATAAAAATAACTAAATGAACAATCTAGATCCTAACCCAAAGAAAAACAGGGTTAGGGGAAAACTAAAATGGCATGACACAGTGCTTGCACCAATTTGCCACCTCTACCCAAGTAGGAGTTCTGAGAGGGGCAGGAGGGAGGGTGGTTATAATATAGCAAGACTCCATGAGAAGAAAAGCAATTACTAAGGTGAGTAATTTTTTCTTCAAACACCATGAAGTCTTGCTATATTATAACAATAGCAGATTACACAGCAGTACCTCCATGGAGGAGGGTCAGAACCTACTTAGGAAATAGGCTCTGAAGCACAGCTGTGCCAAACTGAGCATCTCTCTCCTGGACTGGACATCCAGGGAATAATGCTTAGTAAAGGTGTGAACTGTCTTCCAGGTAGCAGCTTGACAAATCTCCAGAATAGGAATGTCTCTAGCAGCCGCTAGAGACGCAGCTGTACCCCTGGTGGAGGGCCTCAACCTGGAGGGGGTACTTACCCAGTTTGATAAAATTGGATACAAGAGACAATCCACCTTGCAATTGTTCTCTTAGTGGCAGGTTTCCTGCCAACCTCGCCATAGGTAAGAAACAGTTGGAGGGATTCAAACCTATGACCCCGGTGCCTCTAGATAGTAACTTAATGCCCTTTGACATCCAAGCTGTGCAGTCTCCTCTCACCTGAGGAAGAATGCTCAGTGAAAAATACTGGGAGGGAGATAGATTGATTCAGGTGGAAATCAGAAACCACCTTAGGCAAAAACTTTCTATTAGTCCTAAGGACTACCTTATCTCTGTGGAAAGAGATAAAATCTTCTTCCACTGACAGGGCCTGTAACTCACTTATGCAGTCTGGCAGAGGTGATAGCTACTAGAAAACGGTTTTCCAAGTTAAATACTTGAGTTCTGCTGAAGACAGAGGGTCAAAGGGGGGTTGCATTAACTGAGCAATGCAAATATTCAGGTCCCAGGCGGGAGCTGGTTCCCTAAAAGGAGGGTTAGTATGAAGTAACCCTTTAAAAACTTGGAGAACACAGGGTGAGAAGAAAGGAGGCAGCTTCCTGCTGACACAAAAAGCAGAGACAGCTGCCAGATGAACCTTCAGGGTAGCTGGTCTAAGGCCTAGGGAATTCAGATGGACCAAATATTCCAGAAGAATGGGAAGATCAGCAGATTCTGGGATAATCTGCCTCTCAAAGCACCAGATGGAAAACCTCTTCCACTTAGAATTATAAGTGGCCCTAGTGGAAGGCTTCCTAGAAGCCTTTAAAATATCCATGACACCTTGAGAAGGTGTAAGTCACAAATTCCTAGCTCCTCAAGAGCCAAGCCTTGAGGTGGAGGGACTTGAGGTCCGGATACCACACTCTCCCTGTGCACAGGCCAGTAAGTCGTGAACTCTGGGCAGGCTCAGGGCAGGGTGGACTGCCAGGGACAGGAGCAGAGGGTACCAGGGATGTCTGGCCTAATCTGGGGCAATCAGAATCACTCTGCAAGGTTGAGATCTGATTTTCACTAGTACCCTGAAAAGGAGAGGAAAGGGGGGGAAGGCATACAGGAACTTCCCTTTCCAATCCAACAGAAAGGCATCCAGAGGTACTGAGCCCAGTACTGGAGGCCTTCAGCAAAAAAGAGGAAGTTGGTGGTTGTCTGGGGCCGCGAAAAGATCTATCTGAGGAGTGCCCCAACTGGCAAAGACAGACCCCAGTACTTGTGGATTCAGAGCCCATTCGTGGATGGCCCTGAGAAATTCTGGCTGAGGGCGCTCGCCAGCACATTGTCCTTCCCTGGGAGATGAACCGCTATCAGGGAGGTGTTCAGGGATAAGCCAGAGACCACAACTTCATTGCTTCGGTGCACAAGGCTGAAGACCGAGTGCCCCCTTGCTTTGTTGATGTACCACATTGTGGTGGTATTGTCTGTCCTGACTTGAACCACTTTGTTCTGGACAGAATCTGAAAAGACCAAGAGCTAAAAAAGACAGCTCTGAGTTCCAGAAGATTGATGTGGAGCAGAGATTCCTGAGGAGACCACACTCCCTGAGTGGTAAGGTCTTGTAGGTGAGCCCCCCACCCTAACAGGGAGGCATCCGTGGTGAGGGTGAGGGAGGGAGAAATGGGAATGAAGGGAACCCCTTGTTTCAGATTGCTTTGATCCTGCCACCAGTGTAAGGCCAGGATCAGGGTTTGAGTAACTGGGACCAATTTGAGGGGTCCTTCCTCTGAGACCAATAGGCCCTCAAAAGGAACTGAATGTCCTCATCTGGAATCTTGCTCCCTGCACAACAGCTGTGGGAAGCAGCCATGTGCCGAGGAGTTGCAGAAATGCCTTGCTGGTCGAGAGACCGCGGGGTAAAGGAGGATGCCAGGGCGATGAGTCTGTCCACCCTTTCCAGGGAAGAAAGGCCCTGGCTAACCTCGTGTTCAATTCTGCGCCTATGAAAGTTGGGGCCTGAACTGGTTCCAGAACTGACTTTGTAAGTTTAGCAGGAATCCCAGAGAAGTGAGAAGCTGCTGGGTGACTTGCAGGTGAGTTCACCTGACCTGGAGACTGACCCACAATGAGCCAGTCGTCCAGGTAGGAACACAGCAACCCCTTGCTCTCTTAAATGAGCCACTACTACAGCGAGACATTTTGTGAATACCCTCATGAGAGGTAAGGGTCAAGGGCATTGCCCTGAACTGGTAGTGGCCTGAGGCAGTTCAACCTGAGGTACTTTCGTGGAAGGCCTGATCAGAACATGAAAATAGCATCCTTGAGGTCCAGGGAAGCCAGCCAGTCCCCTGGCCTTAGGGAAGGCAATATCATTGCCAGAGTTAACATTTTGAACTTTGGTTTCAACAGATGCTTGTTCAAGTATCTTAAATCCAGAATGGCCGCCATTCTCCTGTCTTTTGGGGTAAGAAAGTATCTTGAATAAAGCCCTTGCCCTGATGGCAAGGAGGAACCCTTTCCACTGCTTTGCAGACCAGAAGAGAAGAAACCTCTGCTTCCAAAGCAAGGGCTTCTGAAGGATTTGCAGGTGGAATGCCTGGCTCTCATCTTTGGAAAATATTTGAAGCTGAGAACTGAGACCCTGGCCTATTACCTCCAGAACCCATCTGTCCGAAGTTAGGGACAGCCAGCTCTGGCTGAAAGTGGCCAACCTGCCCCCCACTGGTACAGGAGAATCGGCCCTGGCACCCCATCAGGGTGCCTGCTTAGCAGCAGCCTTAGGCTGAGGGAGGGAGACGGTCCACTGGCGCCACGCCTACCCCCTGCCTCTGAAGAACCCTCTCATGGAGACAGCAGAGGAGGCTTGAAATTGGTAAAAGGCCTGAAAAGGGTCTGCCCCTTACCTCTGGGAGCATGCCTTGTGGCATGGCATGCTTCCTTAGCCTGGGCACTTTTGTAGGTAGTTCTGTATTCATCCATCTTTTCATATAATTTCTGTTTGCTCCCCAAACAGAGAATTTCCCAATACAGGAAAATCCATAGCCTTTGACTGAGTATCTTGGGACAGATTAGTGCATCTGAGCCATGCCAACCTACGGAAAGCTACAGAAGTGGCCATGACCCTAGAGGAAACATCATTAACATCAACAGCAGTATGAAATTGAACTTTAGAGGCTTCAATGCCATCAGCAGCCACCTGTTCCAACTCACTAGCCAGCTGGCCATGGGCCTGCTTGGCTAACTGCAATACTGTGTCCCACCTAGATTTCTGATATCTAGCCACATAAGCCATATAATTTGCCTGCCTGAGTCCCAAAGAAGCTGCCATATACTGTTTCTTCACCATGGCATCAATCTTCCTAGAATCCTTGTCAGGAGGATGAGGCCAGAGGAATATTAGTCTTGTCACAGGCTGCAGCTTGTACCACACCTCATGACTACACTGCTCAGTAAGGAAGTCTGTATCCGAGCCTGACAAAGTATACCTTCTGTCCATTTTTTTATCTACAGGAGGGACAGAATGAGGATTTTTTTAAATCTTTGTTGTTTGCTTCCTAAATGACTTATGCAAAGGAATAGACAACCTCCTAGACTCTGGAATATCCATCATTTCCACATAATCAGGCTCCTCTTGCTCATCCACAGCCTCCTCTAAAGGAAGCTGGAGGTTTCTACAACCTTTTGTAAAAAAAGAAAGAAGGGGACTCAGACAGAATAGGGAGATTCTAAAGGTCTGTCTGGAGAAATGCCCGGTTCAATGGGCACGTCCAGACCCTCCAGCCACACATATATTGAACAAATTCCTCCTCCCTCCTGTGGTTCATAAAATCCTCAACTTCAAAATCCTGAACCACTGGGACTGAACGAACCAACCTTTTACCAACTGTTGGTGGTTCTACAGATCCCTGAGACAGTGACTGGACAATCTGAATGGCTTTAGCTATCTCTGCAGCAGTTGGAGACACAATTCTGGACTCCAAACCTCCTGATTTCTTTGTCTTTTACTTGGGACTGGTTCCTCTGAACCAGTCTTCCTCTTGCCCGGAAGTCTCGCCCTGGTCAGAGGCACTCCCTCTGGTCCAGTGGGTACTGAACGGGCTGGCCATCCGGGTCAGCGGACTTTTTGGCCTCTCGTTCCCTGAGCCGGCCCAATCTCTTCTCCAGGGTGGCTGCAGGGAAATTTTTACACACCTGGCAGTCTGACAGGAGGTGGTCAGCCCCCAGACAATAGACACAAGTGGTGTGTGGGTCAGCCTTGGCAAAGGCGTCCCCACAGACATCACAGTGTTGAAACCCAGTGGGCCCGGTTTTTCTTTTGGGTTTCTCAGACATAATGCCAGCCTAACCAAAACTTGCCCTTTTGATGGCAGTGCCAGGCAAGACACCCTTATCGGTTCCTAACCGTGTCACGGGTATTTGAAAAAACCATAATAATTTCGTTTTTAGAACCGATAAGAACCGGGAACCGCACTCTAAAACCCACAGTACAGTTTTAAAAGGCAGAAAAAATCACGATCGGTTCAAAACCGAACCGATAATTAATTTTCCACACAGACTTGAATTTTTGTACTTACGGTTACCAGATAGAGCTTTAGAACCGAAATGCGGTAAAAATAATGACTTTTGCGGTTCAAATGAACCAAAACTACTCTCTTGAACCGAGAATGAACCGAGCTGAAGGAGCTGATCTCCGGAGCGACTGTTCAGTGAAGCGGAGTAAAGAATCTGACAGTTTCATTTGAAACTGCCAGATAGAGCTTTGGGCACAGCGCCCTCGCGCTGTAGAACTCCAGATCTTCTGGAGTTAACTCCTTCCTCTCCGGGACAGTTCAGCTGCAGTGGCTGACTGCTATTGTTATAATATAGCAAGACTTCATGGTGTTTGAATTAACACTTTTCCAGGACAGTTGATATACTTATACGATCATTTTGTAATCTTTTAAAGTAGAACATGAGGGAATATAGAAAATGTACAAACAAATGTAACCCCTAAATGGCGCTATCCCAGGGGCTACTACCCCTGCCTGATTTGCCACTAACAGGTTGAGGGGCCTGGATCCAATGGCGGGTGCCTCCACCCAGAGGTCAGGGTTTGCAATAGTTAACCTAACTTGGTCACAGCCCTCTGGGACACTGCAACCCCCCTTTCTTCCCACTAGTGGCCCACACAATATATCAGAATTACCTTCACAGTATACACTTACCCCCAGGTCTGGTTCCGGCACTGGGACCTCCTGTGAAATGAGATACAGTGCAACAATCACAGTACAGTACTTTAACATAGACAAATACCTCAGGCAGTATAACTTTGCTGAAACAAGCAGCTCTGATTTATTTAGGGGATATAACAAGGACAGGGGGAAATCAGGTTAATTAGCTTATCACTCTAATAATCTACCTATGGCTCTGTGCACAGGCCTATCCCTATCAGTTACTGTCCCTGGGTACCCAAGCCCTAGTGGCTAGTCCAAACCGTGGCAGCTGGTAGGGGCCCTTTCACACAGAGAGAAAAGGAGAATTAAACAGTCAGCAGTACAGTAATTCCATTTGGATTTAATGTGGCAATTCAACAGAAGCGACCTGAATTAGTACTCACGACCTCCAAACAAGATAGGGTCCTTCAATGTCAGCAGGGCTACTTGAGGTACACAAACCCTTCACACATCCATACAAAAGAAAGCACTATACCAGGCAGGCTGCATCTGTATCCCGATCGCAATTACTGCACAATACCGGAGAACACACAGCAGATTCAGTTCCTGACAGACCGAGTGCAATTTTCAGCAATTCTTCCAGTCTTCTACAGGGTGAGCCTGTTTTCTACTCTTCAGAGATCCTTTGATTCTTTTCACAGGACAGATTCAGTCCTAACAAGCTGCAGACGGAACTCTGGAGCCTTACACACGTTTTGTGACTAAAACTGCACACTGAAAAAGCACAGGGCTTCTTCCTTCTTCACTGCCAAAGCTCAACTGACACTCCAACTGACAAAACCGGCACTTCCTTTGAGTTCCTCCCAGTTCTTGACTGGATTGGCTGTCACTCACAATAGACTGCTGCTGTTGGTCCAAAGGCACTGAAGTCTAAACTACATCTCCCAGAGTCACTGCCCATACAATCCTCTTGTGGCTGGCTCAGATTATGAGTCCAAGTTCTGATTCGTCCAAGGCACCATTTTAGAGCTAGCTTACACACTGATTGGTCCAGTTCAGCAGTTCAAAACTAGAATGGGGAACTAGCAGACACAGTTCTGACTCAAAGAAAGCAGGTTAGACAAACTGTAATTTCATTATTACTCTAAATAATTTCTGGCAAACAGTTACATCTTTCAGATAGGTTCCCTTTGCACTCTAGTGACTGCAAAAATGAAGTGAATTGGCAGCAGCTTGAGTGGTACTCAATCAAAGAAACACACAGTCCCCCATACAAACTAATTATGTCTGCAAGCAGACAGCTCTTAAAGAGACAGTACCAGAGGTTCTAAAAACACTCACTGATAAGTGGCTTAAATGCCAAACACCATTCAGGCTTGGAGCACTCAAGCAAGCTCCTGGAAGTCTTTTGGGAACCCCCATTTGCAGGGGGGTTACACAAACATTTCATAAGGCAATGCCAGCCTCTTCGGCAGCTGCAGTGCTACTGTAGGTGGTGTATGCGGGTATCTGAAACACAGTCATCCTGTAACTGCTAATGAACCATTAATACCCAAGGAGATTTAAAGGTAAACAAAGGTCCCATACTGGGAGCCTCCTCCCTAACCAACAAACCACAAATGAAAATTACGTACGCACCATAATTCTTCGTCTTCCAGAATATCTTCACCATTCAGTACTGATGGATCTGTGCCGGAGGTGCTAGTACCCCAAGGAAGTGTATAGCTTTAAAATTCTTGAGATAGGGGACCAACGTCGGGGACAATACTGCCCAAAAGGCAGCCGCATGATGTGACACTTCCGGGCTGGCCACTAACCGACACTGTCCCCCTACTCTCTTCAGTTCTGTTCACCAGGAAAAGAAACAGAGGGTAAGAAAAAAAAAGGATGGGGCAAGGTTGCCCAAGGAATAGAAAAATAATATAGGATATAAAAAAACACAAAGCAAGAAAACCCAGCTACCAGAGAAGAGAAACAAGAGGTGGGAAGGGAGGTCCTAGGTGGCAGGTTAAAAGATGACCAGGACAACCGGACAGGAGCGAGAAAGTGGGAAGAGACAGAGAGTGTAGCGGGGATCCCGAGCTCCCAGTAGGACAGCAGTCTTTCAGAAGAGTTTACTTATGTTTCCTTGCAGATTATATGAGTTCCAAGTGAAATGAAATGTCTCAGAAATCCCATATAGCCAAGGTAAAAGTATGGGATAAATTATTTGAGGACGGTTCCACTTCCCCGAAAGACACAGGAATGCTAGTAGAGGTACGAACCCTGAAACTGTACCAGCAAGGCCCTCCACCTGTAGTCTGCATGAACTGCTGAGGGGTCAGAGACTCAGAACCCATATAACCAATCCAAAAGTATGGGATGCAATGTATTCATGTATTTAGTTAGGCAGAATTGCCTAGTTCTCCTTATAAAATGGGCATGTAAAAAGAAGTATCATGACTGGCCAGAAAGGAAGTGTCAAATAGGTATTACACATAGGGAAAAAAAGAGCAGGCAAATAAATCAATGCACCCAAATGGAATGTTCAGATGTGTCAGTGGAACGCTAATTTTTTAAAGGCCGCCATTTTTTTTAGTCTCGGTAAGCGAGGGAGTGAATGTCATGCTGACAGTCCCGCTCCAAACCTCGTTTCCGCTAGAAGTAAAAATCGGAAAGCAGCAGCGTGCTAGCGTTTTATCTTGCATAAAGCATTCTTCTAGTTCGGCGAGACTGAAGCTTGCTGCTGCACGAAACTGGAAATAGAACGGGGTGCCATCTCATAGTAAACCGCGCTTCCCTGCTAGTACATTTAACTAAAACAACAAAAACAAATCTGCATCCCTTATTCCTTTTTTTTTTTTTAATTGCAAAAGTGGCGCAACCTGTCAGGGAGAACCTGTTACTTCCTCTCCTAACCACACTTGTTCTCTCGATCGGGACGTGAGGTTTGGGGGGGGCAACAACAGTACAAATGTCAATGTGTCAGAAGACAATGATGTCATCACCTAGTAGGTGGAAGGACTATTTTATCTCAAATTAACACAAAGATTTCAGTTTTTTTTCAATTCAGTAATATTTTTTAAGGCTACAAATATAAAAAAAAAAAAAAGAGAGAGAACCATTTTATAAGAGCAATAAAACACTCCAGGGTATGTGTGTTGAACAGATATTACCACACTTCCAGGGGCTGAAGTCTTACTACGCCCCTGGGCGTGCGGTAATATCTGTTCAACGCACACCCTGTTGTGTCTAATTGCTTACTTAACTGGTCAACAAACACCATTTTCAGCCTTGTCCTGGGGGAGAGTGGGAAGATGCAAACTGACATACACAACCAGATTAAGCTGTTGGTGGTATTTTTTAGTGATTGGGGGTATATTTGGCCAGGACACCTCGGAAATTCCCCGCTCTTTTCGAGAAGTGCCATGGGATCTTTCACGTCCACCTGAATAACCAGGCAGCCAGGACCTCGGTTTAATGTCTCATCTGAAAGACAGCACCTCAGACGTGCAGCACCCCCCTCATGATGCACTACAGTGTGAATACTAGGATTTATCTCAAGTTCTCATTGTGGGGCTAGAACCTACAACCTTCCAAACTTCCAGCCCCAGAAGCAAGCGTGCTACCTGCTGAGCTACTGACACTGCTATCTGCGGAGCCACTGACACTGCAATGAGTCTGAGGGAGTCCCATGTTCTTGAAGCACAGTAATCAAAAGAGCCAGGACCCACGAAATGCAGTACCAACCCCCCAAGGTTTCTGACCCGAGGAAAGACATGTAGGAGTTCGAAGGCCAACAGAGCAATCCCAAGAAAGGAAAAACAAATCAGGAGGAGACCAGATGCCTGCTAGAAGGACAAAGACAAACTGAGAGAATCAAAAATATCCTACGATTTTCTTACCACATCTTCCCCCTTCTAAAAAAACGATTCCCCAGAGAGAGAGAGAGAGAGAGAGAAGCAAGAGAAAGAAAGTAGCAGGCTGTCTGGAAAGGAAGCGCAGGAGGCATATTGCAAGAGAGAAAAAGGAGAGCTGCACTAGGTGAAGGAGTCTGGGCTGGAACTCCAGCATGTCTCCTGGTCCTGTCTTATGCCTGTTCTCCTGCACGCCTTTTTCCTTTTTAAAGCAGAAAGGAAAAAACAGCTTCTCTGACAGTAAGATAGGGACTTTTAACAAATAGGGAGTCTGAAAAAGCAAGCTTTTTTTAATATAAAATTTTTTTTTGAGGGCCACAAAAGAGGTAAAATAATCATCCATCGTGTCCCCATCTGCCTCTTTTTTTTTTTTTTTTGAAAACTGGTGCACCTAGCAAAGAGGCAGAAGGTGGTAGAGAGAAAGATTGAGAGATAGAAAAGCTGTCTAGAAGCCTAGCCATTGAGGAGGAAGGTGGGCGGGTTTCAGTAATGAATGGTGAAGATATTTGGGAACATCAAGAATTACAGTGAGTATGTAATTTTCATATCTTCCAAGAATCAATCCCAAGCTTACCATCAAGGGTGTTGTTGGCTCACCCTGAGGGAAATGGTTGTTCCCTCAGCCTCCTGTGGGGGAAAACACAAACAGGCAGGGACCTCTTATAGTCCTGGCGAGGCCCAAGGCTAGTGAGGGGCAGGCGGTGGCACCCATGGCCTGGGAGCAGGAAGCTCATGCCTAGCCCTGCAGGAGAAGAAATGGGCCCACTGGAACTGTGAGGCAATCCTATGCCGGGTCAAGAGTGACAACTTGGAGAGATGAAGCCATGTCATCTGCCTAATGAAGACTGCAGTTATCACCAACCTGGAGGCTACCCAATTGACATTGTAGGATACTCTTGCCTGGAGTCTTGCCAGCTCCAGGCCCTGTGCAGAAAAGTGTATGACTTGTCGGGTTTTCTCACAGTCTGGCATGGATGCCATGAGTAGTCCCAGCATTGCCCACAGGTGCCTGCCATAGGACGCCTGGTGCACTTGGTGTACCAAGATGCACAACATGGTGCATGCCACCGAGAAAACTCTTGGACCCCAGGCATCAAACTCAGCAGAGTCTGACTCTGAGGTATGGTCACACACTGGGTGTCCAGGAGCTGGACCCCAGAAGTGGGGTGTGGCATGGCTACTAGAGACCCCACGAATGCGCAGTACCTGTACTGGGTGTCCCTCTGGGCTGGAGAGGGAGCAGAGGGACAGAGCAGGACATTTCTATACACCTCCGCAAGTGGCCTAGGCCAGGGATGTATGACTGAATAGTCATGACTGTACTCCCCAAGGAAGGACAGCATCAGACGAGCAGGACTATGGCCTGAAAAATGGTCTAGTCATAGCTCCTTCATCATCTCCACAAGGAACTGCTGGTAACAAGGGTACTCAGCATCTGAGGAGAGATGAAGGGAAGAGTCCCCTTCCGCTGAGGAGGAAGGCGAGGATGACGAGGAGCTAGACTGAGGAGGTGGTGGTACCAGGGTCTCAGGCTGGAAGACAGCCTGATCTAGTGCCAAAGGATTAGTGGAAAAGGCACTCACTGATGCCCTGCCCTGTTCTCAGGTCAAGGGCCTCGTAGGACCTGAAATGCCTGGAAGGGTGGAATGGGAAGGCAGAGGAGAAGGGTCATGATGGACTAGGCCAGGTCCTCTGCCAGGGTGTTGAAAATGTACAGGGGACCTCACCCAAGGGAAGTGCCTGACCAACTCGTCCACCTGAGAATGCCCAACTGTGGAATAGTGGTCTAAGTGGTGCCCTTGTGGGGGACTCACCAGGTGGGGAGATTGGAGCCATAGAGATCCCACATGGCAGCCCCTATCGACACCTATGACATGCCCAGACTGTTCCAGCTAGGCCAGGGGGCCCAGGTCAGCACTACAACTCCTGCCAGAGCTACCAGAAGCCCTAGGCAAGGAGCAAGGTGCTGACCAGGACCTACCAGCCCTAATCTAACCAAAATGGACTCTGCCCCTTGGGCTAGGCATTATGACAGAACCAGTGTCAGAAACCTGAGCTGAGGGAGAGCTGGTTCCGCAAGCAGGAAAAAAGCCTTCCTTGGTGCTGCAAAAAGCACCACAGTCAGACCCAGTACTGGGGATGGCACTGGATGCTGACCTGGCAGCAAGGGCTGTGCCAGAACACAACCCAGCACCACATCCAGCACCGGCACCCCTCCCAGCACCAGTATTGGCACCAGAGCCATTCCTGGTGCCACAAACGATGCTGTGAGACAGAAGAGGAGCAGTGCCACAACCGGCACCAGGCTGGCAAACAGCCAGGGTTGATGCTGAGGACATCAGAGACCTAGAAATAGGCTGAGAAAGCTTCCTTCATTGCCAGAGCTCAGAAGCCAGTTGGGATCCTCCCAGTCCTCATCCCCCGAGTCAGGGGACGAGACTCAGAAGATCTCCACCATGCTGCTGGGTCCAGAAACCTGTCCTTTCCTAGTGCTGCAAGCGGCATCAGGAGGGGACCTGGCCGTGCGAACGATGCTGCTCCGCTGACTGGCACCAGACTCAGTGCCAGGAGCCGAAGCGGCGCCAGGACACGACATCAAGGAGCCCACCAGTGTAGGCCCAGCATATAGCTCCAACCTTGTCACCGGGGGCATCCAGATCCCTTAGGGGGATCTGGACTGGAAGGGGGTGAGCAACCGGGGGCCAGTGGTCCCACATACCCCTCCTCCAGGCTCTCTATCTTGGTGAGACAAGGAGCTGAAGAGGCCTGGTCTCCCTCAGTACAAATAGTACTGGGGAAGGACTCGGGGAATGAGGCCAGGGACCTTACCTTGCAGTCCCTTGTGCGACATCTGCCTCTAAAGTGGGGGGTGACCAACCCCACTTCATTGCGTGGATCTCAAGTGTGCGGAAGTCAATGGAGAAACAGGCACCGGAGTGGTCCATGCCATGCTGCACTCCAAAGCAGGTCAAGCAATGGTAATGTCTGTCCCAGACAGACATACTTCTCCCACAGGGACAACTAACACATGGAGATAGAGTCCAACTTCTTCTTTGACTTCTTAGGCCCCGGAGACCAGGACATGACTTACTATGGAAAATTACAAAAACCAGCAAAAACAGAAAGCTCAGTACCATAAAAGGAAAGGGAAGAAAAGCTGCAACTGAAAAGGTCAAAAAGAGAGTTACGAGCTGGCCCTGTGGTGCTGAGGGCTGTGGCGCTGGACACCTTACCTGGCAGCACACCAGCAACCCGGGTTCGGGAATAAGCCCGGGCCGTCGGAGGTCAGTGGGGGGGGCCGGAGCTGGATGGAGCTGCCAACAGGCAAGCTCTCCTCTCCGGGGAGGTGCAAGGGGCATCCTCTGGCTGATGGCTGCCACCTGGTGGAGGCTGGGGGCAGCATGGGCCAGGAGGAGCCAGGCACTAGGCCTGGGATGGGAGGAAAGGGGCCATTACCAGGGCCATGAGACTAATGCATGCCTCCACACGCATGCATACCCACTCCTCGGGCCCCTGGGGTAAAAAACAGAGGTAAAAGCCCGTGACAGAATGGCGGCCGAGTCCCATGAGCTCCGCTCTCGGGGCCGGGCATAAGTGGCCCCAGTAGTTCTGGGTGACGGGGCTGGGAGGGTAGGTCAGATGGGGCTGTCCGGGGCGAAAAAAAAAAAAAAAAAAAGAGAGAGTTACAGTGTCAAGTAGGTGACAGCCCATGAGTACCATGTCAAGCGTCTGTCTCGTGGATGGTACCATCCCTGATGTCAGTCCCCTAGCTCAAGAATTTTAAAAAGCTATATGCTCCCACAAGGTCCTAGTGTCTCCAGTACAGACCCATCAGTAATGAATGGTGAAGACTGATTCTTGGAAGCTCAAACTTTATTATAAGAATTAATATAATGTGGAAGTAGAAAATCTGTCCCCCTTTGCAAGTAACTTGTTTTAAATCCCAAAGTCCACCTTGCAGATAGCTGTAATGAGACCTCTGGAAGCAGGTGCCTAGAAATATATATATATTTTTTATGTATTTACTACTGGGATTACAAATACCTTTGAACCAAGGGTTCTTTTACAAAGGTTCTGCATCAGCAATGGGAGCAAGCAAAACAGTGGTAAGATACAATACAAGGTCAGGAGGTTAACAATACACAGAAGTAAGCAGAGGTAACATACAATACAGGTCAGGAGGTTAACTTGGTAGCAAAAGACAGTACATGTGTATAGACTAGCACAGTATTAAACAGTCAGTGGCAAATATCAATGCACAATTAACAATACGGGTGTGTATATAGAGCAAGACACAAATACAAATAAAACCCTTCCTAGAGGTGACATAAGTGGAGCAAGGGGTGGGGGATAAGAGGGGGAGGGATAGGGAAAAGTGGGGTAGGCAGTCAAGGATTTGACATTGTCATAAATGCAAGAACAGAAGGATAAGTGCTAGGTAGTCTGGGGTGGAGCAACAAGAGATAGGGTGATGGGGGGACAGGAGGAGAGGAGCGGGAGAGGGATGGAATGGTAGGTGGGAGATGAGGGGGTAGAATGGTAGGTGGGGGTGGGAGAGAGACGGAGAGTAGCAGGGGATGGAGGGGTGGAGAGAAGTGGGGAGGGTAGCATGGGAGGAGAGAAGAGGAGGGAGAGATGAAACAAAGCTGCAAGCCTAGGCAGAGCGGTCACAACTGCTGAGGTCAGTGAGGTACTGGCAGAGTTTACGTTTGAATGGGCCAAGCTTGTTTTCAGCTGCAATTTCAGGGGGAAGGTTGTTTAGCAGCAGGGGAGCCCTGGTGTGGAAAGCACGTTGAGCCTGGTTGGTACGGCAGAATGGAACGATAAATGTTGGTTTGAGGGAACTGCGCGTAAAATGAGCAGTGACTGCAGGCAACATTAAGGCATGAGTTGCAGGGGGTGTCAGGTTAAGGCAAATTTTTTTAGCCAGTAGGCAAGTCTGGTAGACAAGTCTACTATTTAGATTGAGCCAGTTGGATTGCTTGTAGAGATCACAGGTATGCGTATGCTTCCCTGCACCAGTGAGTAGTCTACCGCATTTGTTAAGGGCTGTCTTGACCCGTTTTAGGGTGGTATCAACGGCAGCCCTGTAGAAGACAAGCCCGTAATCAATGACGGGTAGGAATGAGGCAGTTATGGCTGCGCGCATAGCTTCTTTGGTAAGACAGCGACGGTGGCAGTAGAGGACCTCAATTCTTGAGTTGACTGATTTTGAGATATGCTGAACATGTGAGCTGAAAGACATTGTGCAATCAAGGGTAATACCAAGGTATTTAAACTCCTGCACTTGCTCAAGTGGCTGTTTAAGTTCATTATGTATGGTGAAGTTTATGGATCTGTATTTGCTGTGAGAGCTATGGAACAGCATGGACTTTGTTTTTTTGTAATTCATCAACAGCTTATGTTAGAGAAGCCAGGTTTCAACTAGGCTGAAGTTCATCTGTAGCACCTTAGAGAGCGAGATGGGGTCAGCATGGGAGGAACAGAGGACTGCATCATCGGTATAGAGTATTGAGTTATTATTGCAAGCTGCAGGAAGAGTATTGATGAAAAGGCTGAAAAGTAGAGGGAACCCTGGGGTACACCAGAGCAGACAGGAAAGGCACTTGAGAGAGAGTCAACGATTTTGACTTTTTGGCTCCTTGCCAAGAGGTAGCTTTCAAACCATTTGGTTACATCATTAGATAGTCCAAGGGAGGAAAGTGAGTGAAGCAGGAGCTGGTGGTTCACAGTGTCAAATGCCTTGCTCAAATCAATGAACACTGCACCTAGTAGGTGGCCAGTGTCAATCACCTCATAAATATGGCTGGTGAAGTCAAGCAGGGCAGTGGTAGTACTATGGTCTTTTCTAAAGCCGTGTTGTTGCGGGCAGAGTAAGTTATATTTGTTGAGGTGTTCGGACAACTGGTCATCTACAATTCGTTCCAACGCCTTGGAGAGTGGTGGGAGGATAGAGACAGGGCGGTAGTTAGAGAGAAGAGACCTATCACTGCTTTTATGAACGGGTGCGGCCATTGCTGATTTCCAGAACTGGGGGAATTGTTTATGAGACAGTGAGAAATTCAGAAGTTTAGTTAGAGGTTTTAGGACAACGTCAAGGGAGAGAGAGAGGGAGAGAGAGAGAGAGAGAGAGAGGAGTTTGAGGTCAAGGGTATCGCTGCTGAAACTGGCTTTGCTTAGCACTTTGTTAAGGTATCTTTTAGCTTCAGACATGGATACCCTCTTAAAGTAGAACGGGGGTATTACTGTGGAGATTGATTTTATTATTGAGGCAGGGCAGGGCTGGGCAGAGTTGTCAAAGAAGTTGGGGGGAAGGACACTGCTAAGATCAGTAAAAGCGAGATTAAAGGAGTCTGCTATTTCTTTGGGGTACTGTAAAGTGGAGCCGTTAATCTCAATCATAGTGGGGGAGGATTTGCTTGGTTTACCCATGAGGCTCTTGATGTTCTCCCAGAAGGGTTTGTTATTTCTCCAGGAGTTAGTAAGTTCCTGGTTGTAGAAGACTTACTTGGCTCTGCGTATAGCTATTGTGCACTGGTTCCTAGCCGCCTTATAGAGCTGCAAATCGTATGGTTTCCCTGAGTCCATGGCTCGGTGCCAGAGGTTATCTCAGTTTCGCATCATGGAGATGAGTTCGGAGTTAATCCAGTGATTAGTGGAAGATTGAGTTCTGCATTTATGTAGGGGGGTAAAACTGTTACAAACTTTGTTAAACTGTGCAATGAAGAAGTCAAGTGCTTGGTCGACACTGCTCAAGGACTCAAGGAGTGTTCAGTCAACCATTGACAGGGCAGCAAGGAATTGTGGAAGCTTTCCTTTTGTTAAGATTCTTTTATAGGAAAATGAGGACTTAGGTTTAGTTGACTTGTTTGACCAGTGGCAAATAACTGGGGAGTGATCACTGAGGGTATCTGGGAGAACTTCCGTGTTAGTGAGTCTGCTGGGATGAGAGGTGAGAGGTGAGGATCAGGCCAAGTAAGGAGCTACTACCAGACTTATAATTAAACCTAGTGGGAGAGGCGACCATTTGAGTAATGTTTAGGGCAGCAATGGCATCCTTATATGGGTCGGCTTCTGGAGCGAGCCAATTTACATTTAGGTCACCCATTACAATTGTCTCACCACGGGAGGTACTGTCGTCCATGAAGTTTGTGATCATTTGGAAGCCTGTAACATGTTCACTCGGCAGGATGTATACCGATGCAACTGTGAGGGATTTTCCCTGCTGGCCCAGGATTATTTTAACTGCTAGGATTTGAGGGCTGTTTGCAGAGGGGGGTAATGGGATGACAAGCCCTTTGAGAGTTTCCTTTAAACAAATGGCGCAACCACCCCCTCTCTTGGCAATTCTGTCGAATTGGAACAGAGCATAGCCTGGAGTGGATACAGCATTGTCTGGGACCTTAGGAGAGAGCCAAGTTTCGTTAAGGGCTATAACATCTGACCTATGTTGTAACACCTAGACTTGGAGTGCATCGAGCTTAGCTGGCAGGCTGCAGATGTTAAGAGTCGCCAGCTTGATGGTGCCTTGTTTCTTGTGTTGTTCATATGCTGAGGTGGGCGGACCGGGGTTTGGGTGTACATTCCCAGCTGCAGGAGGAGAAGTGCAATCCTAGCAAGATAGTGAGCAAAGAGCTTGTGAGCCGAACGCCGTCTACTTCTGATAGATTTTTTAGTTGGTGAGTTACTGCAGGGCGTGAGTAATTGAAGGGGGGTACTCAGGGATGGGGAGGAGATTATCTCAGTTATTATTGAGGGAGACTAGCATGGGAGCACAGTAGTGTGTTTTGGATGGCGGTAGGGTACACCAAGGGATATATCCCAACATAGAGTGGTGATGCCAGTAAATGAGTGAGGTACCAGTACTAGTGGAGTTGGGGGGTATGAAAAACAGAAGTAGAGGCAGCATTAAAAAGGTGTTTATGGACATAGTGAAAAGAGGTACAGGTGTCCAAAGCAGAGGGTAAGGACAGAGTGCAGAACTTATGAAGTTAGGGTGGTGGAGGGGAGTAGAACAGGTCTCAGTGTTAGGCAACAGGGAGTGATCCTAAAAGCAAAAGCCTTGACAGAAGTAGAAGAGGGAGTGGGCAAAGACTGATGGATTGGATTGGGTAAGTGTGCGTATAATCGGGCCCTCTAGTGGCTAAAAGATATAAACTGCTAATGGAAAAGTAAGCAAAAAAAAGAAAAGAAAAAAATTTAGGAAGCAGAGAGATGAGCTCCAAGGGACTTCAAACCTCTAGGAGCTGAAGCCAGTCAGGGAGAGACGGAGTGCTGAATCTGCCTATAGTAGACCCAATTTCAGGCACCATCCACCAACTGAGTTCATGGCTAGCAAGCAGGACTGGAGCTGCCCTTCCAAAGCGTACCTGCAATCTTGCTCTTGAGGGCAGGCTGGGGAGCACCCTGTGGCCAGCTGCGCTCAGCACCAGGCCGCTAGTGCAGAAGATGGAGTCCCCCTCAGGGAATCCTGAAGAGAAAAGAAGAGAAGGGAGAAATCAGTTTATATGAACCAACAGAACAAAGGCTTCAGAGTTTGGGAGGCAGGGTAAGTAAGGAGACTAAAGAATTCTGTAACAAGGTGAGAAATTAAGGGTGCTAAGTTAGCCAGAGAGGGAGAGAATGGCTGTGGGAGTGGCTGGTATTAGATAACAGCAGCCTCACCAGTACACAGAGGGAAAGACAAGTGGGGTTTGGGGTGGGGCAGAATGGGAGAAACAGCAATTCAGCAGTTAGACAAAGCAGTTTTTAACTTCAAACTTTGTTAATACATAAATAGCTTAAGGCAGTTGAAATACTTCAAAAATGCCATAGTTTCCTACTCTTAACAATTCAGAAAGGGTTGTAGTTCCCTACACTAACAATTCAAATTCAGCAGTGGACACAAAGGCACATCACAGATTTAGTTGCAGAGAAAACTGTAATGACAACTGCACAGTACGATGGCCATGTGGTCAGAGCCATTATCCCACAATGTACACCCCGTTCCTTCCTCCGACTCAGCACATAGTATCAAAAGTATAGGTCACGAATAACTGAAAAACGTTCACCAAAAGAAAAAATTACTCACCTTAGCAATGTTGTTTCTTCTAATGGAGTCTTGCTATATTATGACATATGCAGTGGGTCCCAACCTTCGAACTGCTCCGGAGGTGAAAGAGTTAACTTTCCATGCCAGGCATGGAACTTTGAGCGTGAGCTCGGTTGAAAACTCTGTCTGTTGTTAGTCAAACTCAAACTGTCAGATCTTTTCGAGCAAAACTCACTAAGGTTCTGTGTGGAAGCCGTAAACCTACACTAGCCAACTGGCTACTAAATATAAGAACACATTTTTCTTGGTCCCAAAACAAAGACTCAAGTCAGGGGATCCAAAAATTAAAACATAACACCCAAACACCCCAAAAAAGAGGTGAAAAATAAGGTGGGCATCTACTAAGTGCCAACACTGCACTGCCCACCCACATCCCAAAAGTAGAGGTTCTGAGAGGGGCAGGCAGGGGGGAGGTCATAATATAGCAAGACTCCATTAGAAGAAACAACATTACTAAGGTGAGTAATTTTTTCTTCAAACAACATGAAGTCTTGCTATATTATGACATATGCAGACTACACAGCAGTACCTCCATGGAGGAGGGACAGAACCTAATTCGAAATAGGCTTTGAAGCACAGCTGTGTTAAAACCGAGCATCACCCCAGCCTGGATGTCCAGGGAGTAATGCTTGGTAAAGTGTGAACTGTTTTCCAGGTAGCTGCTTGACATATCTCTAGGATAGGGATGTCCTGGCAGCAGCCAGAGAGCGAGCTGTACTTCTGGTAGAGTGAGCCCTCAGGCCTGAGGGAGGAACCTTACCCAGTTTTTCATAGCAAAATTGGATACAAGAGACAATCCACCTGGCAATGGATCTTTTAGTGGCAGGTTTCCCTTTACCAACCTCACCATAAGTGAGAAACAGTTGGAGGGAGTCAAACCTGTGACCCTTGGTACGTTCTATGTAGTAACTAAGGGCTCTTTTGACATCTAAACTGTGCAGTCTCCTCTCGCCAGAGGAGGAATGGTCAGTGAAGTACACAGGGAGAGACATAGATTGATTAAGGTGGAAGTCTGAAACCACCTTAGGCAAGAACTTTCTGTTAGTCCTGAGGACCACCTTATCTCTATGAAAGGAGATAAAATCAGGTTCCACTGACAATGCTTGTAATTCACTTATGCGCCTGGCAGAAGTGATGGCTACCAAAACACAGTTTTCCAGGTCAAGTACTTAAGCTCTGCTGAAGACAAGGGCTCAAAGGGGTTGCATAAGCTGAGCAATGCAAATATTAAGATCCCAGGCAGGGCAGAGTCCCTGAATGGAGGTTGGTGAAGCAACCCCTTGAAAAACTTGGAGAATACAGGATGAGCCGAAAAGAAGAGGGTTTACCGCTGATAAGAAAGCAGTCATGGCTGCCAGGTGCACTTTTAGGGTAGCTGGCCTCAGCCCCAAAGTATTCAAATGCACCATATAATCCAGGACTGTGGGTAAGTCAGCAGATTCTGGGGAAATATGCTTGCCAGAGCACCAAATGGAAAGTCTCTTCCATTTGGAATTATAAGTAGCTCTGGTGGATGGCTTCCTAGAAGCCTTCAATATATCCAATACACCTTGAGAGAGGTGTAGGTCAGCAAACTCTAACTCTTCAAGAGCCAGGCCTTGAGATTGAGAGATCTGAGATTCGGGTACCAAACCCTCCCCTGAGCACAGGTTAACAGGTTGTGATTCCTGAGAAGACACAGGGGAAGATGGACTGCTAAGGACATAAGGAGTGGGTACCAGGGCTACCTGGCCCAATCTGGAGCAATCAGGATCATCTTGCAGGGTTGAGATCTGATTTTGACTAGCACCTTGAACAGAAGAGGAAGGGGGAAAAGCATAGAGAAACTTCCCTTCCCAACTGAGAAGGAAGGCATCCAGAGGGACTGAGCCCAACACTGGGGGCCTGCAGCAAAAAAGGGGAAGTTGGTGATTGTCTGGGGCTGCAAAAAGATCTATCTGCGGGGTGCCCCATCTAGCAAATACTACCTCCAATACTAGGGGATCCAGTGACCATTCGTGATGGCCCTGGGAAATCCTGCTGAGAGCATCTGCCAGGACATTGTCCTTGCCTCGGAGGTGAACTGCCGTGAGGGAGGTGTTCAGGAGTCATGAGACCACAACTTCATTGCTTCGGTGCACAAGGCCGGGACGAGTGCCTCCTTGCTGTTGATGTACCACATTGTAGTGGTGTTGTCTGTTCTGATCTGTACAACTTTGTTCTGAACAGAGGTGGAAAAAGCTTGAAGTGCTAGAAAAACTGCTCTGAGTTCCAACAGATTGATGTGGAGCAGAGATTCCTGAGGGGACCACAATCCCTGGGTAGTGAGATCGCCCATGTGAGCTCCCCACCCCAAGAGGGATGCATCTGTAGTAAGGATTAAGGAGTGAGACTGAGGGGTGAAGGGGACCCCCTGTCTCAGATTGCTCTGGTCCTGCCACCACTGAAGGGCTTGGATCAGGGTTCGAGTCACTGGGATCAATTTGGTCAGAGGGTCTCTCCTTTGGGACCAAAAGGCTCTCAAATGGAACTGGATGTCCCTCATCTGAAATCTTGCTCCCTGCACAACTGCTGTAGAAGCAGCCATGTGCCCCCAGGAGCTGCAGAAAATGCCTTGCTGGTCGAGAGACCTGCAGGGTGAAAGAGGAGGCCAGAGAGACCAAGGTCCTTGCTCTTTCCAGAGGAAGGAAGGCTCTGGCCTCTTTTGTGTTCAGTTCTGCACCTATGAAGGTGAGAAGCTGGACAGGCTCTAGAACTGACTTTGGAAGATTGAGAAGGAAACCTAGAGATGTGAGCAGTTGCTGAGTTACCTGAAGGTGTAGTTTGACTTGTTTTGGAGACTGGCCTACTATGAGCCAGTCGTCCAGGTAAGGAAAAATGGCAATCTTTTGCCTTCTTAAGTGGGCCACTGCTACTGCCAGGCATTTTGTGAATACCCTCGGGGCAGAGGTGAGGCTGAAGGGCATTGCTCTGAACTGGTAATGGCCTGAGGGCAGTTCGAATCTGAGGTACTTTCGATGGGAGCTTCTGATAAGAACATGGAAGTAGGCATCCTTGAGGTCCAGGGACGCTAGCCAGTCCCCTGGCCTTAGAGAGGGTAAAATAATTCCCAGAGTCATCATTTTGAATTTTGGTTTTAAAAGGTGCTTGTTTAGCTATCTGAGATCCAGGATGGGCTGCCATTCTCCTGTCTTTTTTGGGGTAAGGAAGTACCTGGAGTACAACCCTTTGCCCTGGTGTAGGGATGGAACCCTTTCCACAGCTCTGAGAGCCAGGAGGGCAGAAACTTCTGTTTCTAGGGCAAGTGCCTCTGATGGATTTGCAGGTGGAAAGGACCTGGCTCTCATCTTTGGAAATTTTTTGAAGCTGAGAACCAGTCCCTGGCTTACTACTTCCAGGACCCACTTGTCTGATGTTAAAGACTTCCAGTCCTGGACAAAGTAAGCCAGCCTTCCCCCTACAGGTAGTGGAGAATCGGCCCTGGCCACCCTATCAGGGTGCCTGCTTGGCAGGGGCTTTGGGCTGAGGGGTAGAAGCAGGCTTGCTTGTACCCCGTCTGCCTCTCCCTCTAAAGAACCCCCTCTGGGCATAAGCAGAAGAGGAGGCCTGGACTTGGTAAAAAGGCCTATGAAAAGGCCTGCCCCTGCCCCTGGGATGCTGCCTTTGAGGAGTGGCCTGCCTTTCCTTGGCCTGTGCACTCCTATAGGTGGTCCTACATTCATCCATTTTCTTCATGTAATTCTCTGTCTGCTCCCCAAACAGAGAATTGCCCACAACAGGAAAATCCATGGCCTTAGACTGGGTATCCTGTGACAGGGTAGTACATCTGAGCCAAGCCATTCTGCGAAGTGCCACAGATGTAGCCATGACCCTTGATGACACATCATTAGAGTCTACTGCAGCATGAAATTGCACCTTGGATGCCTTAATGCCGTCCTCAGCCACCTGTTCCAGCTCCCTGGCAAGCTGGTCAGGGACCTGTTTTGCCAGGGCCAGCATAGTATCCCATCTGGATTTCTGGTACCTAGCAGCATATGCCATATAATTTGCCTGTCTGAGTCCCAAAGATGCTGCCATGTACTGTTTCTTTGCCATGGCATCAATCCTCCTGGAGTACTTTTCAGGGGGGTGCGAAGCTAGGGGAATATTTGCCTTGTCACAGGCTGCAGCCTGCACTACCCCCACATGGCTGCATTGCTGAGTGAGGAACTCTGTATCAGAGCCTGATAATGTATACCTCTTGTCCATCCTTTTATCAACAGGAGGTATAGTGTGAGGAGTTTTTAGAATTTTTACTGTCTGTTTCCGAAAAGATTTATGCAAGGAATAGACAGTCTCCTAGACTCTGGAATATCCATCATTTCTACATAATCAGGCTCCTCTTGGTCATCAACAGCTTCCTCAACAGGGAGCTGGAGAGTTTCAGCAACTTTCTTATAGAACATAAAATGAGAAGGGGACTCAGATAGCCTGGGGAGAAACCCCTGACAGTCTGTCTGGAGAGATGTCCGGTTCAATGGGCACATCCAGACCTTCAAAACCACATTCACTCTCCTCATACTCCTCTTCCCCCTCCTCCGGTTCATAAAAATCCTCAAAATCATAATCTTGAACCGGTGGAACCGGCCAAACCGAGCGCTTCCCTGATGGTGTCGGTTCGGTCGGAACCGGGGAAAGTGACTGGACAATTTGAATTGCTTTAGCTATTTCCTCAGCGGTTGGAGAAAGAACTTTTGGCTCCACACTAGCTGACTTTCTAGTCCTTTTAGTTGGAACCGGCTCCTCAGAGCTGGCTCTTCGTTTGCCCGAGGAAGTATCGCCCTGGTCAGAGGGCACTCCCTCCAGTGCGGTTGGAACCGAACCGAGCTGGCCATCCGGGTCAGCGGACTTTTTGGCCTCCCTTTCCCTGAGCCTACCAACTCTCTTTTCTATGGTGGCAGCAGGAAAATTCTTACAAATCTGGCAGTCTGCATTGAGGTGGTCAAACCTCAGACAATACACACAGGTGGTGTGTGGGTCAGCCTTAGCAAAGGCTTCCCCACAAACACTACAGTGCTGAAACCCAGTGGGCCCGGTTTTTCTTTTGGGTTTCTCAGACATAGTGCCAGCCTAACCAAACTTGCCCGTTTATGGCAATCCGCCAAGCAAGACTCTCTTATCGGTTCCCAACCGTGTCACGGGTCGTGGAAAAAACCGTAATGAAATCCGTTTTTTTTAGAACCGATAAGAACCGGGATCCGCACTCTAAATAAGGACTCGTAAGTTTGAGAATAACCTGATCGGTTCAAAACCGAACCGAAAAACGTTTACAAGTTCCACACAGAGCAAAATAAATGTAAGCCTATCTATTACTTACAGTACCACAGACAGAGCTTGAACCGACCGGTTGTGGTTTAATTTCGGTCAAAAAACCGATAAAATAATACTTTTAACCGACAAACGAACCAAGGAGAAGAAGAAATCTCCGGAGCGATTGTTCAGTGAGGCAGAGTAAAGAATCTGACAGTTTGAGTTTGACTAACAACAGACAGAGTTTTCAACCGAGCTCGCGCTCAAAGTTCCATGCCTGGCATGGAAAGTTAACTCTTTCACCTCCGGAGCAGTTCAAAGGTTGGGACTCACTGCATATGCCATAATATAGCAAGACTTCATGTTGTTTGAACAGTAATTTTAAACACAGTTCTGACTTTCAAAGAAAAAACTCAGTCAAAAGGCAGTCATTAGGATCCAGAACACTGGGATGAATACCAAGTAGTATTCAAAAGTTCTTACTGAGTTCAAATGCCTTCCAAGTCCTCTTCCTGTGGGTCTGGATGTGTCTCTCCTCATGGCAAACTCTGTCTCGAATCTTTCAAGCCACCGGCCCACGTCCTAGGGGTCTGAGTACTGCCAGGATTTGCTACCCTATACAATCCTGAAGCAGGATGGTAACAGGAATGAGTGTACCACCCCTAGGGCCCGGAGGCACTGCTATACTAGATCGAACTTCTTCCTTCAGGCCCTAGCTTGGAAGAAGAGATCAGGGTACACTTTTACATCAGTGCTATCAATAGGATATGGTTTGCGGTTTGAGTCGCCACATATGGGTTTATTCAGTATGTCCATCGTAAGCATAGCCAGCCAAAGTCATCAGACATTAGCAGTTTTTTCTGTAACCAGCATCAGGGGTAATCCAGCAGAAGATGTCCCTCTACCCTCTCTGGTGTCCCCAAGAATCTCAGAAGGCCTGCTCACACTTAATCTTCTAGGGCATTAATGCAACCCCGGAGTAAGGTATTTTTCGGGGTTAGTGCCACAACCATCAGCAAGGTGGAGGAGGAACATTTCTCTGTGTCTGCTACCCTTGCAGACAAGTGCTTGATTTGTGTATTGTGGGCTTCCAGTTTGATGAGGGTCCATTCCATTTTTGCATCCATGGTCTTTACTGATGTGCCATGGAGGCTCCATGGTGGAAGCAAGAATTTTGGCAGCTATATATCCCACAGCTTCCATAGTCTTCCCTTGCTGCTGTGTTTCAGACTTTGTCAGCCCAGGTTGCCGAGTTTTTGGATGCCTCATCGTAGTGTTTGATATGGCTGGGTCCCTGAGGGTTTCAGGAATCCAGAACCATATGTCAAAACTCAGTAAATATGAAATATTTTATTTTTTGTTGTAATTTATGAGTCGTAGATGTAGAGCTCATGCAGAAGATGTTCTCCTAGGAAGATGGCTCTCTAGCACCCCCAGTGGGCTCACTCCTAGCTACACTATTGCTGCTTACCTCTGTTGTTGAACTGTGTGCTCACATCATTTTAAAATAAATTTCAGTCTGCAACACAGTTTTGGATTCTGGAAGTCTGTCAGGCAGAGTGCTGCATACCTCCACAGTCTGGATGAATAAATCAAGTCTAACAAAATGTTATGCTAGTGGATACGCAGCGAGAAAACTGTTGTGAACTGCAGCCGATTTGGAAAATCACTCAGGATTCCATAGAATACAACTCTAATTTTAGTTTTTACAAATCATTTACCAAGGATAGCCTAACTGAGACACAATATGTCATTTTCAGTGGGGTGCTGCATTTACAAATTTTTTGTTTGTCGTTATTCATTTTTCTGTACACGTGGCTGGTTTCCCTCCTCTTTGCCCCTTCCCCAGCCCAGTCACCCAATGCCTCCCAGACTTACCGGCACTGACGTCCCCCATAGCTTAGACCTTGTGGTGCAGTGGCAGACAGCCATGCTCGACTTGCCTATTAGGATCCAGTGAAACCTTGCCAAGGTAGCTGGTTCTGGGTCTGTGACGGGTCAGGGAATCATTCTTCCAACAAGCATGATTTTCCTCCCTGATCACTATGTACGCTCCTGTATGCAGTACGCTAGATGGCTGCCACTCTCTATGCCCCAAGAGTTACAATTACAGTGCCCCCCCCCACCCCCAGTCACTTCTAGGGGCCTGGCTAATGCTGGGTGCTGCTTCACCCCACTCCCTCCCTGGGGAACAGCTGTCTAGATGCATAGATGCTCTATCCTCCTCCTCACTACCGACCATCCAATATCCCGAGCTCATTCCAGAACTCGGGTTGTCAGCGCTGCAAGCGATTCTCCTGGTTAACAGATTAATGTAATGCTAAAATAATAATACTGTGGTGTGTAATGCTAATATGATTCTTACATTTTAGAATCGATGGCTCTATACTATTGGCTTCTACACAAACTGTGACTTGTGAGTGAGTCTCTATGTGGGCTGGAATTCCGATAACTCTATATATGCTTCCAATCTTCATTTTATTGGACAATTCATCTGAAATAGTAAGACAATAAATAGTAACATAGTTAATATCTGCACACTCGTAAGTTAATGATGTCCATGACCAAAGATCAAACTGTCAATACTGACTAAATAATTATTATTTTGTTCTCATTTTTGTCTTCAACAGAAAGGATTAAAGGCAATGTTCTATTGTAATACATGATTAGGCCTTTTTCCCAAAAGAAAAACTGTCTTCTCCCAATAGAAAAACTTATATTATTTCCCCATAATGCATACTAAGTCCATATCACATACTACTTAATGAACTGTGACATGATCAATACACTAATAATTAATTATAGCACTACCAACTGGCAGCATTTTACAATGTCTTACCACAAACCTCAAAACCAAGTTTTATTTTTTGATTTTATTTTGTGTTTATTGAATTTTTAAAATAAATACAAGCATTAAAATGCATACAAGGAACAGTATAGCAGCCATAGCCTTAGTTTATACGCACATCACATTAATACCGGCGTCGGTGTAACACGTCCTTTAGTGGAACCACATGGAGGGTGGAACAATACATTTATCTTAAAACATTCACAAACAGAGCCATAATGCGGCCAGTGCTCAATGGAGTTTGGAATAATTATAAACCAACTCAATTTAACTATCCAAGCCCCCTTTAAATGGCTAGTTAAGCATACACTTCAATTCGACATTTTGTTACAGGGACTCTGTCATACCATTTTGCATCCTGCTATTTCTAGTTGAACCCCCCCCCCCATTTTCTGATTGTTTACCACTCTAAAATTCAGTAATGTTGCTGATTGTTTTATCTGCTTCCTTTCTTTGTAAAGCTGAAATGCATGCTTATGGTTTAATTATGCCCAACTTTGGTTTCAATCCTAGATACAACCTAAATACATACTTCCCTGAACACTAGGAACACCTAAACAGTGCGCCCAGTTCTGGAGTCTTCACCTCAGAAAAGATAATGATAGCCTGGAGACAGTGCAGCGCAGAGTAACACAAATGATTCAGGGCCAGCAGGGCAGACCCTATGAGGACCGCCTCAAGGCACTAAATATGTACTCAGTGGAGACCAGAAGGGAGAGAGGGGAGATATGACAGAGACCTTCAAGTTCCTTAAATGAATTAACAAAGTGAACTGCAGGGAACTATTCAGCCTGAATACCAATTCACGGTCACATGGACATGAACAGAAAGAAAAAATTACTCACCTTAGTAATGTTGTTTCTTCTAATGGAGTCTTGCTGTATTCTGACAATAGCAGTGAGTCCCAACCTTCGAACTGCCCCGGAGATGAAAGAGTTAACTTTCCATACCAGGCATGGAACGCTGAGCTTGAGCTCGGTTGAGACTCTGTCTGTTGTTCTTCAAACTCAAACCATCAGATCTTTACGAGCTAAACTCACTAAGGCCCTGTGTGGAAACTGTAAACCTACACTAGCCAACTGGCTAGTAAACATAAAACACATTTTTTTGTTCCAAAACAAAGACTCAAGTCAGGAGACCCAAAAAATGAAAAACACAACGCCCACTCACCCCAAGAGAAAGGGGGTGAAAACAACAGGGTGGGCACCTACTGAGTGCCAACACTGCACTGCCCACTCACATCCCAAAAACAGAGGTTCTGAGAGGGGCAGGCGGGAGGTCAGAATACAGCAAGACTCCATTAGAAGAAACAACATTACTAAGGTGAGTAATTTTTTCTTCAAACAACATGAAGTCTTGCTGTATTCTGACAATAGCAGACTACAAAGCAGTACCTCCATGGAGGAGGGACAGAACCTACTTAGGGAATAGGCTCTGAAGCACAGCTGTGCCAAACCGAGCATCACTCCTAGCCTGGATATCCAGGGAGTAATGCTTGGTAAAAGTGTGAACTGTTTTCCGGGTGGCTGCTTGACATATCTCTAGAATAGGGATGTCCCTGGCAGCAGCCAGGGAAGCAGCTGTACCTCTGGTAGAGTGAGCCCTCAGGCCTGAGGGTGGAACCGTACCCAGTTTTTCATAACAAAATTGGATACAAGCGACAATCCACCTGGCAATGGATCTTTTAGTGGCAGGTTTCCCTTTACCAACCTCGTCATAAGTGAGGAACAGTTGGAACGAGTCAAACCTGTGACCCTTGGTACACTCTATGTAGTAGCTAAGGGCTCTTTTCACATCTAAACTGTGCAACCTCCTCTCGCCAGAGGAGGAATGGTCAGTGAAGTACACTGGAAGAGACATAGACTGATTAAGGTGGAAATCTGAAACCACCTTAGGCAAGAACTTCCTGTTAGTCCTGAGGACCACCTTATCTCTATGAAAGGAGATAAAATCAGGCTCCACTGACAAAGCTTGTAATTCACTTATGCGTCTGGCAGAAGAGATGGCTACCAGAAACACAGTTTTCCAAGTCAAATACTTAAACTCTGCTGAAGACAAAGGCTCAAAAGGGGGTTGCATAAGCTGAGCAATGCAAACATTAAGGTCCCAGGCAGGGGCAGGGTCCCTGAATGGAGGGTTGGTGTGAAGCAATCCCTTGAAAAACTTGGAGAATACAGGGTGAGCAGAAAGAGAAGAGGGCTTACCTGCTGAAATGAAAGCAGACACAGCTGCCAGATGCACTTTCAGTGTAGCTGGTCTCAGCCCCAAGTTATTTAAGTGGACCATATAATCAAGGACTGTGGGCAAATTAGCAGATTCCGGGGAAATATGCTTCCCAGAGCACCATATGCAAAACCTTTTCCATTTGGAATTATAAGTAGCCCTGGTGGAAGGTTTTTTAGAAGCCTTCAGGATATCCATTACACCTTGGGAGAGGTGTAAATCAGCAAACTCTAACTCTTCAAGAACCAGGCCTTGAGATTGAGAGATTTGAGGTTCGCGGGTACCAAACCCTCCCCTGAGCACAGGTTAACAGGTTGTAATTCCTGGGAAGACACAGGGGAAGATGGACTGCTAAGGACAGTGGGAGTGGATACCAGTGCTGTCTGACCCAGTCTGGAGCAATCAGGATCATCTTGCAGGGTTGAGATCTGATTTTGACTAGCACTTTGAACAGGAGAGGGAAGGGGGGAAAAGCATAGAGAAACTTCCCCTCCCAATTGAGAACTAAGGCATCCAGGGGGACTGAGCCCAACACTGGGGGCCTGCAGCTAAAAAGGGGAAGTTGGTGATTGTCTGGGGCTGCAAAAAGATCTATCTGTGGGGTGCCCCATCTGGAAAATACCACCTCCAAGACCAGGGGGTCCAGTGACCATTCGTGATGGCCCTGGGAAATCCTGCTGAGAGCATCTGCCAGGACACTGTCCTTGCCTGGGAGGTGAACTGCCATGAGGGAGGTGCTCAGGGAGTAAGCCAGAGACCACAACTTCATTGCTTTGGTTCACAAGGCCGTAGACCGAGTGCCCCCTTGCTTGTTGATGTACCACATTGTGGTGGTGTTGTCTGTTCTGACCTGTACAACTTTGTTCTGAACAGATTTGGAAAAAGCTTGAAGTGCCAGAAATACTGCTCTGAGTTCCAACAGATTGATGTGAAGCAGAGATTCATGAGGGGACCACAACCCCTGGGTGGAGAGGTCGCCCATGTGAGCCCCCCCACCCCAAGAGGGAGGCATCTGTAGTAAGGATTAAAGAGTGAGACTGAGTGACAAAGGGAACCCCTTGTCTTAGATTGTTCTGATCCTGCCACCACTGTAGGGCCTGGATCAGGGTTCGAGTTACTGGGATCAGTTTGGTCAGAGGGTCCTTCCTTTGAGACCAAAAGGCTCTCAAATGGAACTGAATGTCCCTCATCTGAAATCTTGCTCCCTGCACTACTGCTGTAGAAGCAGCCATGTGCCCCAGGAGCTGTAGAAAATGTCTTGCTGGTCAAGACACCTGCAGGGTGAATGAGGAGGCCAGAGAGACCAGGGTCCATGCCCTGTCCAGGGGAAGGAAGGCTCTGGCCTTCTCTGCGTCTGGCTCTGCACCTATGAAGGTGAGGAGCTGGACAGGCTCTAGAACTGACTTTGGAAGATTTAGAAGGAAACCCAAGGAAGTGAGCAATTGCTGAGTTATCTGTAAGTGTAACTTGACTTGGTCTGGGGACTGGCCTACTATGAGCCAGTCGTCCAGGTAAGGGAAAGATGGCAATCTTCTGCCTTCTTAGAGAAGCAACTACTACTGCCAGGCATTTTGTGAATACCGTTGGAGCAGAGGTGAGACCAAAGGGCATTGCTCTGAACTGGTAATGGCCTGATGGCAGCTCGAACCTGAGGTACTTTCGATGGGAGCTTCTGACGAGAATATGGAAGTAGGCATCCTTGAGGTCCAGGGACACTAGCCAGTCCCCTGGCCTTAGAGAGGGTAGAATAATTCCCAGAGTCACCATTTTGAATTTTGGTTTTAAAAGGTGCTTGTTTAAGTATCTGAGATCCAAAATGGGCCGTCATTCTCCTGTCTTTTTTGGGGTAAGGAAGTACCTGGAGTACAACCCTTTGCCCTGATGTAGGGATGGAACCCTTTCCACAGCTCTGAGAGCTAGGAGGGAAGAGATCTCTGCCTCTAAGGCAAGTGCTTCTGATGGATTTGCAGGTGGACAGGATCTGGTTCTCATCTTTGGAAACTCTTTGAAGCTGAGAACCAGTCCCTGGCTTACTACTTCCAGGACCCATTTGTCTGATGTCAGAGACTCCCAGTCCTGGACAAAGTAAGCCAGCCTGCCCCCTACAGGTAGCTGAGAATCGGCCCTGGCAACCCCATCAGGGTGCCTGTTTGGCAGGGGCTTTGAGCTGAGGGGTGGAAGCAGGCCTGCTTGTACCCCGTCTGCCTCTCCCTCTTAAGAACCCCCTCTGGACATAAGCAGAAGAGGAGGCCTGGGCTTGGTAAAAGGTCTATGAAACGCCTGCCCCTGCCCTGGGAAGCTGCCTTTGAGGAGTGGCCTGCCTTTCCTTGGCCTGTGCACTCCTATAGGTGGTCCTATACTCATCCATTTTCTTCATATAATTCTCTGTTTGCTCCCAAACAGAGAATTACCCACAACAGGAAAATCCATAGCCTTAGTCTGGTATCCCAGACAGGCTACTACATCTGAGCCAAGCCATTCTTCAAGTGCCACAGATGTAGCCATGACTCTAGATGACATATCATTGAGTCTACTGCAGCATGGAATTGCACCTTGGATGCCTCAATACCATCAGCAGCCACCTGCTCCAGCTCCTTGGCAAGCTGGCCAGGGACCTGTTTTGCTAGGGCCATAACAGTGTACCATCTGGATTTTTGATACCTAGCAGTATAGGCCATATAATTGGCCTGTCTGAGTCCCAAGGATGCTGCCATGTACTGTTTCTTTGCCATGGCATCAATCCTCCTGGAGTCCTTGTCCAGGGGGTGTGAAGCCAAGTGAATGTTTGCCTTATCACAGGCTGCAGCCTGCACTACCCCAACATGGCTGCATTGTTGTGTAAGGAACTCCATGTCAGAGCCTGACAATGTATACCTCTTGTCCAATATCCATCATTTCCACATAGTCAGACTCCTCCTGGTCATCCACAGCTTCTTCCATAGGAAGCTGGAGGGTTTCAGCCACTTTTTTTATAAAACATGAAATGGGACGGGGACTCAGAAAGCCTAGGAGGAGACACTCTTGAAGGTCTGTCTGGGGAGATGTCCAGGTCAATGGGCACATCCAGACTTTCAAATCCACATTCACTTTCCTCATACTCCTCTTCCTCCTCCTTCGGTTCATAAAATTCCTTTAAATCATACTCTTGAACCGGTGGAACCGGCCGAACTGGACGCCTGCCTGATGGTGCCGGTTCGGCCGGAACTGGGGAAAGCGACTGAACAATTTGGATCGCTTTGGCTATTTCTTCAGCGGTTGGAGAGGAAAGTTTTGGCTCCACACCAGCTGATTTTTCTTTTCTATTTCTTTTAGCTGGAACCGGCTCCACAGAATCGGCTCTCCTTTTGCCTGAAGAAGTCTCGCCCTGGTCAGAGGGCACTCCTTCTGGTTCGGTTTGAACCGAACCGGGCTGGCCATCTGGTTCAGCGGACTTTTTGGCCTCCCTTTCCCTGAGCCTACCAGCTCTTATTTCTAGGGTAGCTGCAGGGAACATTTTGCAAATCTGGCAGTCTGCATTGAGGTGGTCAAACCCCAGACAATAAACACAGGTGGTGTGGGGGTCAGCCTTGGCAAAGACTTCCCCACACACACTGCAGTGTTGAAACCCAGTGGGTCCGGTTTTTCTTTTGGGTTTCTCAGACATAGTGCCAGTCCTAACCAAACTTACCCTTTTATGGCAATCCGCCAGGCAAGACCCTCTTATCGGTTCCCAACCGTGTCACGGGTCGTGGAAAAAAACGTAATAAAATCCGTTTTTTAGAAACGATAAGAACTGGTAACCACACTCTAAAGCACAATTTAAGATTTTTTAAAACAACTTGATCGGTTCAAACCGAACCGATAACCGTTTTCAAGTTCCACACAGAATAGAAATTAAAAAAAAAACCTATCTAGTACTCACAAATACCACAGAAAGAGACTGAACCGACAGGTTACGGTTTAAATTCGGTCGAAAACCGAGAAAAGCGGTACTTTAACCGACAAATTGAACCGAGCAGAAGGAGAAATCGCTGGAGCAACTGTTCAGTGAGGCGGAGTAAAGAATCTGACGGTTTGAGTTTGAAGAACAACAGACAGAGTCTCAACCGAGCTCGAGCTCAGCGTTCCATGCCTGGCATGGAAAGTTAACTCTTTCATCTCTGGGGCAGTTCGAAGGTTGGGACACACTGCTATTGTCAGAATACAGCAAGACTTCATGTTGTTTGAATCAACAGGAGGTAGGTTCAGGAGAGATGCAAGGAAGTACTACTTTACAGATAGGGTGGTGGAACCTTGGAACAGTCTGCTGGCTAAAGTGGTGGGTGCAAAAGCAGTCTGGGGATTTATGAAGGACAGGGACATAATGAAGGGAATGGTGGTTACTGGGGGTGACAGGACCAAGGAGAAGAATAGAGAGAGGATGGGAAGGGTTAGTACCCTGGAGGAAAGGTAGGTTCCAGGGATTATAGGGAACTTGGCCAGACTGGATGGACATCTGGTCTTTTTCTGTCGTCATTGTCCATGTTTCTATGTTTCCTCTCCTCCCTGCGTCTTGAGTGGCTGGACTGTGTTGGGGTGTTCCAAAGCCCAGGAAAGATGCTGCTGGAGTTAACCAAGTAATATAAAACACTTTTTGGTGTGGTAACACTAGTATGGTGGGCAGTCTGTTTTTAACTTTTAAAAAGAAAAAAGGAATGACAATCAAACAACGGCTACAACACTAATCTCTACATAAGGGGAGCAATCATAACATGTTTTTTAAACTAGGGACCGTTTGAGGCCTAAAGGAGTTAGCAGTGTCCCTTTAAACACTTAAGGACGTTTTTGTGTTTCTCTGGTTCTGCTATTGTAACAAAAAGAGACCTCACAGCATCTTACGGCCATGCACTGGCATAACCTGCATAGTTTCAAACATTAACACTGATAAACTGGCTGTTAATATACTGAAAATGGGGTTTCTCACCCTTAGCAAAATTAACAGATGAATGCTAGAGTAACAAAGTGCAAAGGCTGAGGGCAGGTTGTTAGGCCCGATTAGGCTACTGTATCAGTTTGTGCAAGCTGATTGTTTAACAAACAACAAACAAACAAAAAAGAACAGAAAAGCATTGTGTTTCCTTTGGCCATCTCATCTCCCTGACTCTCTTGAGGAAGATGGCCTCCAGTCATCTCACAATGTGCATATGGCACGAAGAGAGACCAACAGTGGCCACCATTCTGTACCTGTGTTCTTTGTCCCTGTTAATGTTTTTAACCATGCAAAGAACAGTTACATAAGAACTTACCATAACAGCAGATCTTCAAGGGAATCTCTGTCATCAGGTCACACCTATGTAACTTAGCCGTCAGGTGTCAGGATCACACAGAAGTTTTTTCTGCAGCAGTCTATTAGGGGCTGCCAACACCAACGTCAAGCTCCGACGTCGCATGCTCTATATAAGCACAGGCGGCCTTGCTCCCTCTTCAGGTATTTCCCTAGCCGGAGGCTATAGGAGACAGGAGCCCCACAGGGAACTGAGGAGAGAGAGAGAGAGAGAAGGTGCCCAGCTAGCAGAAAGGCTGGAGCAACAGGACAGCCGAAGTGAAAAGAGAAAGGGGGATGGAGGGAGGGACAGCATGACCTGATGCCAGAGATTCCTTCAAAACAGTACAGTTACATAAGAATTTACCGTAACAGTAGATCTTCGAGATAGGCTCTTGCAGTAGGTAATTACATATAGGACTGAAGCCGGCAGGCGGCAGGACCCCACGGAAAAATTTCTAGCTAGCAGTCTCTGGCGAGGGACCGCCACCACGTCAGGCGACCAGCGTCAGGCGATGTCGGTATAAAGGGGCAGTCCCTCACGCCCGCCTTCCAGTTCTTTCCTGCCAAAGGCCAGAAAGACAAGAGAGAAGCAGAGACTTCCCTTCCTGGAAAAGGAGCTGAAAAAACTAAGGGGGATAGAGGGCGGGAAGGTATTACCTACTGCAAGAGCCTCTCTCGAAGATCTACTGTTACAGTAAGTTCTTACGTAACTGTACTATCTTACTTCGAGAGGGCTCTTGCAGTAGGTAATTACATATAGGACCGAGTCCTAAGCAGTCTGGAACAAAGAGAAGCACACGGGAGGAGGAAACTACTCATAAGAGATCCTCTGGCTGAAGAGGACTTAAGAAAGAAGTCCTTGCAAAACAGCCAAACCGAAGCCGGCTCTACAGCGAGAGGCAATGTCCAAACTGTAGTGTTTGGTAAAGGTATTGACAGAAGTCCAAGCTGTGGCAGCACAAATATCATCTGCTGACACTTTCTTAAAACAGGCAGCAGAGGCCGCTACACCCCGGTGGAGTGACCCCTAACCTGACCTGGCAGGGTCTTGTGATACTTGTCGTAGCAGAAAGCGATACAGTGAGCCAACCATTTGGACAAACATTGTTTGGAAACAGCATTGCCCTCTCTTTTGCTAGCAAAAGAAACAAATAGTTGATCAGTCTTTCTGAGATCCTTCGTCCTGTTGGTGTAGTATATCAGAATCCGGTGAACATCCAGAGTATGTAAAAGATACTCCTCATGACTGGAGTGCTGTGTGAAAAAGGCAGGCAGTTCAATGGGCTGGTTCAACGTAGATTCCGCTACCATCTTAGGGAGAAACTTAGGATTGGTGCTCAGAGCCACACATTCCTTATGGAAAATCAAATATGGGATTTTGCACATCAAGGCCTAAAGCTCGGAAATTCTTCAAGCGGAAGTAATGGCCACAAGGAAGAGAGCCTTCCACGAAAATAACTTAAGTTCTGCTGAGGCTGCCGGCTCAAAAGGAGGCAGCGTAAGCTTCTCGAGAATGAAATTCAAATCCCAAGGTGGGGTAGGAACCCGAATGGGGGGTCTCAGATGAAGGACCCCTCGTAGAAAGGTCTTCGCGACCTACAGCTGAGCAAAAGTTCTGTCCCCAAAGGGAACATGATAAGCGGCCAAAGCCACCATGTGAACTTTCAAAGAGGAATGACTGAGACTCAGCTCGAAAAGATAACGCAAGTAGTCTAGTAGCCACCCGACAGGACAGGAGAAAGGCTCCAGGTCTTTGGACGAAGCCCAAATGGAAAACCGTTTCCATTTCATGGCATAGGTGAAGCGAGTGGAGGGCTTCCTGGCCTCCACCAAGACCTCTGCCACTTGAGGAGAAACCCCAAAATGGGCTTGTGCTACATCTGTAGGAGCCAAGCATGCAGCTGAAGGGACTTGAGGCCCGGATGGACCAGGGATCCCTGATCCTGGGTCAACAGCAGTCACGAAAGTGCAAGAGGAATCTGAGGTTCCTCTGAGTACTGTTGCAGAAGACAGAACCAAACTTGCCTGGGCCAGAAGGGAGCGATGAGAATCATATGGGCCCCTTCTGAGCTGAGCTCATGCAAGATCCTCGGAATCAACGGAATTGGGGGAAAAGCATAATCAATCTGCCCTTCCAGTCAAGAGACAGAGCGTCTCTCCAGAGTCGCCCGTGCCCTGGAGCAAGCGAGCAAAAGGTGGGCAGTTTTGCATTTAGTGGGGACGTGAACAGGTCAACCTGAGGGGTTCCCCAACGTAGGAAGATGCCGTCTGCTATTTCTTGGTCCAATTCCCACTCGTGAGATTGAGCCGAGGATCAGCTCAAGTGATCTGCCAACAAATTCTCTACCCCCGGGACGTGGACCGCCATGAGATGAAGGTTGTGTAGGGTCACCCATTCCCAGACCCACATCGCTTCCTGACAAAGAGGGTAGGAACGAGTCCCCCCTGTTTGTTGAGGTACCAGACTACACTCATGTTGTCGGTATGGACAGCCAGGTGACCGGGAAGCAGAAAGGGGAGTAGTGCTTGAAGAGCATACAACACCGCTCTGAGCTCGAGCATGTTGATGTGAAGTGTCTGCTTGAGTATGGACCACGAGCCCTGGGTCCACTGGGATCCCAAATGAGCTCCGCAACCTTTACCCGAGGCGTCCGTTGCCAGTGTTTGGGAGGTGGGAGGAAGGCAGAAGGGAACTTCCGACAAAGGTTCTCCTGAACCAACCACCAGTGCAAATCCCGAATCATCAGGGTCGAGACTAGCACCTCTTGGTCCAAGTCGTCGACCAATTGATCCCACTGAGACCAAAGAGTCCACTGAAAGATTCTCATGTGAAGCCGAGTGTGCAGAAGTGTCGGAATTGCAGCCACCATGAGCCCCAGCAGGCGAAGGACCGACCTGGCAGGAATCCGCCTGTGAGAAGACAAGAAGCTTGCTTGAACCTGGAGTGTGGCCACCCTGTCTGGGGGTAGAAGAAAAAATTACTCACCTTAGTAATATTGTTTCTTCTAATGGAGTCTTGCTGTATTCTGACATATGCAGTTAGGTCCTGCCTTTCAACTGCCCCGGAGAACAGAGTTAAACTTTCCATGGCCAGCATGGAATGTTCACCTCGAGCTCAGTTGAAGCCCCTGTCTACTGTTGTTTAAACTCCAACCGTCAGATCTTTACAAGCAATACTCACTACAAGTTCTGTGTGTAAAACTCACACTAGCCAACTGGCAACTAAATTTATATAAAAGGGTTTTTTGGTTTCAAAGCAAAGACTCAAGTCAGGAAACCCAAAAAACAAAACACATCCCAAAACACAACACTCACCCAAAATAAAGGAGGGTGAAAAAGGGACCCCTAGGGTGCCAATACTGCTCCTGCCCACCCACATCCCAAAAACCAGGTTCTGAGAGGGGAGACGGGGTGAGGTCAGAATACAGCAAGACTCCATTAGAAGAAACAACATTACTAAGGTGAGTAATTTTTTCTTCAAACAACATGAAGTCTTGCTGTATTCTGACATATGCAGACTACCAAGCAGTACCTCCATGGAGGAGGGACAGAACCTACTTTGGAAACAGGCTCTGAAGTACTGCAGTGCCAAACCGACCATCACTCCTAGCCTGGATATCCAGAGACTAATGCTTGGTGAATGTATGGACTGTTTTCCAGGTGGCTGCTTGACAAATGTCTAAGATAGGAATATCCCTGGCAGCAGCCAGGGAAGCAGCTGTACCTCCAGTAGAGTGAGCCCTCAGGCCTGACGGTGGAGTTCTACCCAGCTTTTCATAGCAGAATTGTATACAAGAAACAATCCAGTTGGCAATAGATCTCTTAGTGGCAGGTTTGCCCTTACCAACCTCTCCATATGTGAGGAACAATTGAGGACTCAAACCTGTGACCCTTGGTGCGCTCTATGTAGTAGCTGAGGGCCCTTTAACATCAAGCTGTGCAGCCTCTCTCTCCAGAGGAGGAATGGTCAGTGAAGAAAACAGGAGAGACATAGACTGGTTAAGGTGGAAATCTGAAACCACCTTAGGTAAAACTTCCTGTTAGTTCTTAGGACCACTTTATCTCTATGGAAAGAGATGAAATCAGGCTCCACTGACAGGGCTTGCAATTCACTGATATGCCTGGCAGAGGTAATGGCTACCAAAAACACAGTTTTCCAAGTCAAGTACTTAAGCTCTGCAGAGGACAAAGGCTCAAAAGGCGGTTGCATAAGCTGAGCAATGCAGACATTAAGGTCCCAAGCAGGAGCAGGGTCCCAAAAGGGGGGATTGGTGTGCAGCAATCCCTTGAAGAACTTACAAAACACAGGATGGGCTGACAGAGGAGAGGGCCTGCCTACTGACAGGAAGGCAGAAACAGCTGCCAAATGCACTTTAAGTGTAGCTGGCCTAAGGCCTAGGCCATTGAGATGGACCATATAGTCCAGAACCGTAGGCAACCCAGCAGATTCTGGAGAAATATTCTTATTAGAACACCAAATAGTGAACCTTTTCCATTTGGAATTGTAAGACTTTCTGGTGGAAGGCTTTTGAGAAGCCTTAAGGATATCCAGAACCCCTTGGGAAAGATGCAGATCAGCAAACTCTAACTCTTCAAGAGCCATGCCTTGAGATTGAGAGACCTGAGGTTCGGGTACCAAATCCTCCCCTGAGAGGATGTCAATAGGTTGTAATTCCTGGGAAGAGACAGGGGAAGGTGGACTGCTAAGGACAGCAACAGGGGGTACCAGGGCTGTCTGGCCCAGTCTGGAGCAATCAGAATCACTTTGCACGGTTGTGACCTTATCTTGACTAACACCTTGAACAGGAGAGGGAAGGGAGGAAAACATACAGAAATTTCCCTTCCCAATTCAGGATCAGAGCATCCAGGGGGACTGAGCCCAAGACTGGGGGTCTGCAACAAAAGAGAGGAAGTTGGTGATTGTCTGGGGCTGCAAAAAGATCTATCTGTGGAGTGCCCCATCTCGACAAAATCACTTTCAAAACTAGGGGATCTAGGGTCCATTCATGATGGCACTGGGATATCCTGCTGAAAGCATCTGCTAGGACATTGTCCTTCCCTGGGAGGTGAACAGCTATCAGAGAGGTTTGCAGGGAATACGCCAGGGATCACAACTTCATTGCTTCTGTGCATAAGGCCGTAGACCGAGTGCCTCCTTGCTTGCTGATGTACCACATGATGGTGGTGTTGTCTGTTCTGATCTGGACCACCTTGTTCTGTACAGATTTGGAAAAGGCTTGCAGTGCCAGAAACACTGCTCTGAGTTCCAAGAGATTGATGTGAAGCAGAGATTCTTGAGGTGACCACAGCCCTTGGGTGGTAAGATCCCCCAGGTGGGCTCCCCAACCCAGCAGGGAAGCATCTGTGGTGAGTATTACTGAATGAGACTGAGTGACAAAAGGAACTCCTTGTCTCAAATTGTCCTGATCCTGCCACCATTGCAAAGCCTGGATCAGGGTTCGAGTCACTGGGACTAGTTTGGTAAGGGAATCCTTTCTTTGGGACCAGAAGGCTTTTAAGTGGAACTGAATGTCTCTCATCTGAAATCTTGCTCCCTGGACCACTGCTGTGGAAGCTGCCATGTGTCCCAGAAGCTGAAGGAAATGCCTCGCTGGTCGAGACACCTGTAGGGTGAATGAAGAGGCCAGTTCCATAACAGTCCTTGCCCTGTCCAGGGGAAGGAAGGCTCTGGCCCTTACTGTATCCAGCTCCGCCCCTATGAAGGTGAGGAGCTGTACTGGCTCGAGAACTGACTTTGAAGGTTGAGGAACCTAAGGAAGTAAGCACTTGCTGAGTTATTTGCAAATGTGACTTGATTCTGGTCTGGAGACTGACCCACTATGAGCCAGTCGTCCAAGCATGGAAAGAGAGATCTTTTTCTCCTTAGGAAAGCAACCACTACTGCCAGGCACTTTGAAAACCCTTGGGGCTGATGTTAGGCCAAAGGCATTGCTCTAAATTGATAGTGGCCTGAGGCAACTCGAACCTGAGGTACTTTCTGTGGGAGCACCTGATGGGAATGTGAAAATAGGCATCTTTGAGGTCCAGGGAGGCTAGCCAGTCCCCTGGCCTTAGAGAGGGAAGGATTATTCCCAGAGTCACCATTTTGAACTTTGGTTTTAAAAGGTGTTTGTTCAGATATCTTAGGTCCAGGATGGGCCGCCATTCTCCTGTCTTTTGGGGTTAGGAAGTACCTGGAGTACAATCCTTTGCCCTTGTGTAGGGTGGGAATCCTCTCTATGGCTCTGAGAGCCATGAGGGAAGAAACCTCTGCCTCTAAGGCAAGGGTCTCTGATGGATTTGCAGGTGGAAAGGATCTGGTTCTCATCTTGGGAAATTTTTTGACGCTGAGAACCAGTCCCTGGCTTACTACTTCCAGGACCCACTTGTCTGATGTCAGAGACTTCCAGTCCTGGACAAAGTAAGCTAGCCTGCCCCCTACAGGTACTGGAGAATCGGCCTGGGCAGATCCAACAGGGTGTCTGCTTGGCAAGGGCTTTAGGCTGAGGGGGTGGATGCAGGCCTGCTCATTCCCCGTCTGCCTCTCCCTCTGAAGAACCCCCTCTGAGCATAAGAAGAGGAGGCCTGAGCTTGGTAAAAAGGTCTTTGGAAAGGCCTGCCCCTGCCCCTGGACTGCTGCCTTTGAGGAGTGGCTTGCCTTTCTTTGGCCTGAGCACTCCTGTAAGTGGTCTTGTACTCGTCCATCTTTTTCATGTAGTTCTCTGTCTACTCCCCAAACAAAGAATTACCAATAACAGGGAAATCCATGGCCTTAGCCTGGGTATCCTGTGATAGGCTAGTACATCTGAGCCAAGCCATCCTCTGAAGAGCCACAGATGTAGCCATGACTCTTGATGAAACATCATTGGAGTCTACAGCAGCATGAAATTGCACCTTGGATGCCTCAATCCCATCTGCAGCCACCTGCTCCAGCTCCTTGGCAAGCTGGTCAGGGGCCTGTTTGGCCAGAGCCAGCACAGTGTCCCATTTGGACTTCTGGTATCTAGCTGTATAGGCCATATAGTTAGCCTGCCTGAGTCCCAAAGATGCTGCCATGTACTGTTTCTTTGCCATGGCATCAATCCTCCTGGAGTCCTTATCTGGGGGAGGGTGTGATGCCAAAGGGATATTTGCTTTATCACAGGCAGCAGCCTGCACTACCCCAACATGGCTGCATTGCTGAGAAAGGAACTCCGTGTCTGAGCCTGAAAGAGTGTACCTCTTGTTCATTCGTCTGTCCACAGGAGCTATGGAGTTAGGAGTCTTAAGAATTGTATTTGTCTGTTTCCCCAAAAGATTTATGGAGGGGAATAGACAGTCTCCTGGACTCTGGGATGTCCATCATTTCAACAAAATCAGGCTCCTCCTGATCCTCTACTGCTTCTTCCATAGGAAGCTGGAGGGCTTCAGCCACTTTTTTGTAAAACATAAAGTGGGAAGGGGACTCAGAAAGCCTAGGAGGAGAAACACCTGAAGGTCTGTCTGGGGAGATGTCCGGGTCAATAGGCAAATCCCGACTTTCATAATCACCATCATTTTCCTCACACTCTCCCTCCTCCTCATCTGGTTCATAAAATTCTTCTAAAGTGTAATCCGGAACCAGGGGAACCGACCAAACTGAACCCCTGCCAGATGGTGCCAGTTCGGCCGGAACCGAAGTAAGCGATTGCACTATTCTTATCGTCTTGGCTATCTCATCAGCAGTCGGAGTATGAATTTCTGGATCCGAACCGGACAATTCATCTTCTCTTTTTCTTTTAACCGGAACCGACTCCTCAGAATCGGCTCTTCTTTTGCCCGAAGAAGTATCGCCCTGGTCAGAGGGCACTCCTTCTGGTTCGGTCGGAACCAAACCGGACTGGCTATCCGGGTCAGCGGACTTCTCGGCCTCCCTTTCTCTCAGTCTACCTAATCTCTTTTCCAGGGTAGCTTTGGGAAAATTCTTGCAAATTTGGCAGTCTGAATCGAGGTGGTCAAACCCCAGACAATAAACACAGGTGGTGTGGGGATCAGCCTTAGCAAAGACTTCCCCACATACAGTGCAGTGTTGAAACCCAGTGGGCCCGGTTTTTTTCTTGGGTTTCTCAGACATGGCCAGTCCTATCCAAAACTTACCCTTTTTTCGGCAATCCGCCAGGCAAGACTCCCCTATCAGTTCCTGACCGTGTTACGGGTCCTGGGAAAAAAACGTAATAAAAATCTGTTTTTTTAGAACCGATACGGACCGGTTACCACACTCTAAGTAAATTCACAAACTTCTTTTACCTGAACTGATCGGTTTAGCCGAACCGATCCACAATTTACAAGTTCCACACAGAAACTAAATGCAAAATCTATCTAGTACTCACAGGTACTACAGACAGAGACTTAAACCGACAGATTTGGTAGCAGCAATTCGGTAGAAACCGAGTGAAAAACGACACTTTAACCGACTTTTTTGAACCGAGCAAAGGAGAAATCTCCGGAGCGACTATGACTATTCAGTGAGGCGGAGTAAAGAATCTGACGGTTGGAGTTTAAACAACAGCAGACAGGGGCTTCAACCAAGCTCGCGTGAACATTCCATGCTGGCCATGGAAAGTTTAACTCTTTGTTCTCCGGGGCAGTTCAAAGGCAGGACCTAACTGCATATGTCAGAATACAGCAAGACTTCATGTTGTTTGAAAGGCCATACCGGTGGTCATGTCCAGAATCGCTCCGATGAACTGGAGGCGTTGAGATGGGATCAAATGGGATTTGGCCTGGTTGATGGTAATACCCAGGCTGGTAAAAGCCTGCCTGGTAAGGCAAAGGGAACGCAGGAGCTCCTCCCTGGACGGGGACACCAGGAGCCAGTCGTCCAGGTACGGGAAAACCTGCACACCCTGAGTACGCAGGTGGGCCGCCGCCACAGACAGACATTTGGTGCATACTCGGGGGGGGCCGAGGAAAGACCAAATGGGAGGACCTTGAACTGGTAGTGGTCCCCCTGGAAAGCAAACTGGAGGTATTTATTAATTTATTTAAGAGTTTAACCGGGAGGTCATACTGAGCAGGGTTGCTCGATTCCAGATGCGTCAAGGGGGACAAGTCCCAATAAATAATACAACACAGTTTACAATAGTTTACATCACATGTGGCTACAGGCCTGGACATTACAGACAATAGGCAGATAGGGTCCAAAGAGGCGAGGAAATACACTTGGATACATTTACACAGGATACCGTCTGAGGCCACGTAATGGTGGTTAAGCAGAGGTCCATAAGGTAGGCACAGAACGGGAACTAGCTAAAGCAAGAGCAGCTGTTGGAGAAGTGTGTGCTGAGGAAGAGGTTGAGGTGATGGGGGTTAGTTGAGTGTCTAATATCGGCAGGCAAGGCATTCCAGAGCTTGGAGATACGGTATTTGAGGGCGGTTTGGCCTTTAGTTGTGCACATGTAAGAGACGCGGAGGAGCCTGTGGTCCGTACTTCTGAGAAGGTAGGTCGGTGGATGTTGTGGTGAGAGGACAGAGGCCAGGTAGGGGGGAAGGGACTGGGACCAGAATTTGGCTGCGGTCCTAGCGCAGTGGGTCAGTCTGCAGTCTTCAAGGGATGGCAATGCTAGGGAGGTGTATAAGGCGCAGTGGTGGGTTGTTTGCGGGCAGTCCAGGATAAAGCGACAGAAGGAGTGAAAAAGTGTGTCCAAGCTGGTTAAGGAGGAGGAGGGAGCAGTGTCGTAGACTACGTCACCATAGTCGAATATTGGGAGGATCATCGTTTGGACAACAGCCTTCCAGGCTGGAGGCATCCTTTGTTCCAATATAGGGCGCCGATTTTAGGGAGTAGTTTCTTGTGGATGGAATCAATATGAGTGGAGAAATCTACATGCTGGTCGAGCCAGACACCTAGGTATCTGAAGGTGATGCATGCTTCCAGGGGGGTTCCATCCAGTGTTTGGAATGGGGGGCACGTGGCTTGGCGGGAGAGTCTTTGCTGTGAGCCGAACGTTAGCAAAACGGTCTTCTTAAGGTCTTCTTAGGAACAGCTGGTTGGATCGGAACCAGTGCTGGATGGCGTTGAAATCCAGCTGTAGTAGGCTAGCCACATCGCTTGTGGTGGGGCCCGTGGCATGCAGCATATTTGCGGTGGGAAGGGCGGATGGCTGAAGGAGGGGCAGGAGACTCTGTAGGGAGAGCATCCTGAACCTTTTGTACTTCACGAACAGATTTAGAGAGCTGAGGTCCAGAATGGGCCTCACGTCTCCTGTCTTCTTGGGGACCAGGAATAAATGGGAATAGAAGCCCATCCCCCGAAGGGGGAGGGGGTGGGTTCTATTGCCTCCTTCAACAGAAGGGAGGAGATCTCTTCCTGAACCCTGAGAAGATGTTCGGGGGAGTAAGACGACCTGGGAAGGGGGGTTTCTGGGAGGTGTCGAAGAAACTCTATGGTGTGGCCCTCTGCTATGAGCTGAAGGAACCAAGAGTCGGAAGTGATCCTCTCCCAACCCGGTAGATGTAGGGAGAATCTCCCATCTACTGGTTCCTCTGAATCAACCAGAGGCTGTGGGAGAGGGAGGGAGTCAGGAAGTGTGGGGCAGCGCCACGGCTGGAGCTCCCGCAGCCAGTTTGGGTGGGGTGGGGTCTCGCAGCCGGAGGGGCCCGGCATTTGTTGGCCCGCTTTCCTTGTGGATTCACCTTAGGCCATGTGTGACGGTGAAAGGAACGACGCTGCGCTTGAGGGGCTCTGTACATGGAGTCAACCTCCTTGAGAGCAGTGCCCTTCTCTCTCTCTCACTCCGGTAATAATGTCCTTGACATCGCCACCGAACCTCAGAAGGGGGCGTCCTGGATGGTGGATTGTACTTCCGAGGCCAAACCTGACACCCAAAGCCAGGCATGTCGCCGCAGACTCATGGAGAATGCCGAATTTCGTCCAGAAGCTTCCACCGCGACGTAAGTAGCACGCAGCATGTGCCGACTGGCCAAACGTACGGAGCGGACCAGGTCTGCCATCTCCCGTTTAGTCTAGGACTGAGGGAGGGTGTCCAACTTGTCTTCCACCTCGCTAAGGATGGCCTTCTGGTAATCCCCCATGTGAGCCACATAGTTCAAGGCTCTGATACCCAGAGTGGAAGAAGAAAAGATCTTCTTGCCATACTGGTCCAGAAGGTGGGATTCCTTATCGGGTGGGGACAAGCTCAAGTGTTTCAGGTTAGCAGAATGGCCGTGGGCAGCGCTGATCATGACCGAATCAGCCTTTGGGTGTGACGAAAGAAAGTCAGTCCCCTCGGGAGCCTGATACAGCCTATCTGCCTTCCGAGGAAGGGGGGTTAAAGCTGATGGTTGTTTCCAGATAGTGGAAATGAGGTCGGCATGAGGCTCGATACAGGGTGGAACTAATATGGGAGCGACCTCGGGCAAATCCAAATGGGCAGCTAGCTTCTGCCTCTGTGGATCCGGCTCCAGAGAGTTCCACTGATGAAGAACCTGGATTTTTCTTAGCAACTCCGTAAACGAGGGATCCTCCGGAGGGGACTTCGGAGGAGTCCTGGGCCTGGGCTTGTTAGGACTGTGAGGCTCGTCTGGATCGGAGCTGTCATTGGAGTCCTCCGATGAGTCCGATGAAGAAGGAGACGAAGACCCCTCCCCACTCGAGGGAGGAACATGGCCCCTAGGGGGCAAGGTGCCACCCCCAGCCTTAGACCCCGTAGCAGTGCCTCTGGGGTTGGGGGGGAGGAGGGGTCTCTTGCCCCCGGCGACAGGGGTCCAGGAAAGGGGCCAAAGTCGGGAGGTGGCTCTCCACCTCCCTGGTGAGCTGAGCCTTGGCCTCAGCCCACCAAGAAGCCAGAGTCTCCCTCAGATCCACCGGCGGCTGAGGGGGCGGTGCAGGAGAGGGGGGATACAGTACTGGGGGTATCCATAGGGCGAGTATCTGTAGCCCGATGGTGGCAAGCCCGGCGTTGGGTGCTGAGGCACTGGGTATTGTGGTGTCGGATAATGCAGCGTCGGGTACTGCGGTGCCGGATACTGCGGAGCCGGATAAGATGGTGTTGGATAAGACGGCGTTAAGATCCGGCACCAGGGGCTCTACCGGGGTAGAAGGTCCTGGAAGAGGCCCTGCAGGTGGGCTAGGGACAGGTGGCCTGGCGGGCATCAGGTCCGGCACTGGGGTGACATCCAGCAAGGGGACGTCGGCCGCGGTGTCGAAGGTCAGGCCATCCGGACCTACGGGAGACAGGCCTGATGGAGACGCCAAAGAGTCCCCAGCGGCATCCGGGAGAGGGCCGGAGGGATCCTCCGGGTCCAGCTGGGGAGACACAGAGGCCTGGGACGGCAGCGGTGAAGGCTGCAGGGAGCCAATGGCGTTGGATAAGACCAAAGGATCCAGCGCAGGCTCCGTCGCCGAGCGACCGCTGGACAGGCCGGGCGTCTGACCGGTGGGATCCGGGCAGGCGTGGGAGGAGCCGCGTCCGACTGATCGGACCCAGCGCCGAAGAAGGGGGCAACCTGACGGGTGACAGCGGCCGCGCACCGCCGGCGGGTCGCGTGACTTAGCAGCGGCCCGGGCGGATGTCTGAGGAGCCAACGCCTGACTTACCAGGAGGGTCGAACCAGAAGGCCGCGAGGGCGGCTCACTGGGAAGCGGATGCCTCCTTTCCTGGAGGCTCCCGACTGACCTTGCAACCAGCAGGGGGACCGGACGCAGTCCAGACACCACCAAACGGCAGTCGAGACACAGTCCCGGAGGGACATTACCTGATGGCAGCGGCCCCTAGCAGAAATCGCTGCAGCCGCAGATGAGAGTCCCGTGCTTTTCCTTCTTCTTCTCCTTCTTAAGGCCCTCGGGGGAGGTGGAAGCCTGTTGGAGCTTTTTCAGCTCCTTTTCCATGGAGGACATCTTCTTCTTTAGGATGTGAGCCTCCAGGGACTGCTGCCTTCTTCTGCGGGTAGCCGCATTGAACTTCTGGCAGTGCTGACAGGAATACACAGGGTGGTCGGGGCCTAGGCAGATGGGACACCGAGAATGGCCGTCCTTGTGCAGGAGTTGGGAGCCGCACGAGTCGCACTTGTTTTTGTGCTCGGAGTGGTAGGGGACGTCATACATGGCAGGTAAAAGAGTCCTGATGAATATATTCAAAAATTTTAAAAAAACGATGGTATAACTACCGGCGATGATTGACTGATGAGCAGTGGAACTTAAACGTGAGGCGCTGTCAAAAGGTAACGGCGGGAAAGAACTGGAAGGTGAACTTGAGGGACGCCCCTTTATACCGACGTCACCTGACGCCGGTCACCTGATGTGTGGGTGGTCCCTCACCAGAAACTGCTAGCTAGAAATTTTTCCATGGGGTCCTGACGCCTGCCGGCGTCAGTCCTACATGTAATTACCTACTGCAAGAGCCCTCTCGAAGTAAGATCTACTGTTACAGTAAGTTCTTACGTAACTGTTCTGTCTTCTTTGGGGATATCTCTGTCATCAGGTCACACCTATGGAACGAGTCCCAAGCAGTGCTGACGGCAAGGACAGTCTGGGTGGCAGGAGGCTAGTGGCCTAAGGAAGAAGGCCCCGAAGCACAGCTAGGCCAAAGCCTGCCACCTTCTGGAGGCAATGCCCAGACTGGAGTGCTTGGTGAAAGTGTGGACAGTACTCCAAGCAGCAGCAGCGCAAATCTTGGCTGCAGACACACCTCTGAAACAGGTAACCAAAGTGGCCATACCCTTGGTGGAATGGCCTTTAACAACCCCAGTAAGTTCCTTACTGTACTCCCTATAACAAAAAGCAATACAGTTGGCCAACCATTTGGACAAGCACTGTTTCTAAACTGGAATGCCTTCTCTGCCAGGGGGAAAGAAACAAAGAACTGAGAAGACTTCCTGCAGTTCTTCGTGCAGTGTGTAGAGTAACATAGAATTCTATGCTCATCCAGAGTATGAAGTAATGCTTCCCCCGGATTGGCATGCTCTGGAAAACAAACAGGCAGATGGATGGACTGATTTAGGGTAAATTCAGACACCACCTCAGGAAGAAACTTAGGGTTAGTACTCAAAGAGACCCTGTCTTTGTGGAAAATCAAATAAGGCTGCTCACACATGAGAGCCTGTGGCTCTGAAATTCTTCAAACATAAGTAATAGCAACTGAAAATAACACTTCCCATAACGGAAAACATAGCTTGCAAGATGTAGCAGACTCAAAAGGAGGCAGGGTCAGCTTCTCTAGAAAAAAATTCAGATCCCAAGTTGGCACTGGATTACGGATGGGAGGCTTCAAGTGGAGAATGCCTCACAGAAAGTACAGGCCACATCCAGCTGTGCTACAGTACGGACATCAATGGGCATATGAAAGGCTGATATAGCCAACAGGTGCACTTTAAGAGAGGAGTATCTGAGTCCTGCATCAGACAAGGTCAGGAGATACTCCAGAACCTGGTTCACTGGACAGGTGAAAGGGTCTAGGCTATGAGAAGTGGCCCAGATAGCAAGCCGCTTCCATTTCATAGAGTAAGTGGCCCTGGTGGAAGGTTTTCTGGCAGCCACCAGGACATCAGCCCCCTACTGAGACACCCCAAACTGAGCAATGGCTATGTCCTCAGGAGCCATGCATGCAGCTGCAGGGACTTGAGGTCTGGATGGACCACGGTTCCTTGTTCCTCAGTCATCAGGTTCCGGCAAAGAGGCAGGGGAACTGGAGGTTTCACAGCCAACTGTTGAAGTAATGGGAACCATATCAGATGAGAACAAACTGGAGCCACCAGAATTAGGTGGCACCCTCTATATCTAGCTTGATCAGCACCCTCTGAATCACAGGAAAGGAAGGGAAGACATAAAGAAAGAACAGGTTACTCACCTGTAACAGTAGTTCTAGGAGTGGTATATGTTGTTCATACACACTGTTTTGCATGTCCCTTTACCCTTTAAGGATCACTGGAAATCTTCAAGCTGGCTCCTCCCACCCACCTGGGTGGTATATACCTCGGCTCCGCCCCATGAAGCCAGATCTTAGCCTGCTGGAAGCCAGGTTGTGCGCGTCCGCAGGTGGGGAGGTCGAGTCGGTCCGTGTGGATAAACAACATATACCACTCCTAGAACTATTGTTACAGGTGAGTAACCTGTTTTTCTAGGAGCGTGAGTATGTTGTTCATCCACACTCTTTGGCAGACTCCTAGCAGTTCTCCGGGAGGAGGGGGGCAAGGAGCACATCCCCTACTTAGGGAACAGAGATTGGAGAACTGAGGCCCCAAAACCAGCATCCCGGCATGACTCAAGGTCGATGTGATAGTGGATGATGAAGGTGTTTGCTCACTTCCAGGTAGCAGCCTGGCAGATTTCCTGGATAGGGATGTCCCTGGAAGCAGCCACCGATGCAGCAGTATGGCGGGTAGAATGAGCTCTTATCGCTCTGGGAGGCTCCTTGCCCACCAACTAATAGCATGGACCTATGCATGATGTAATCCATCTTGCAACAGTGTGTGTCGCTGCAGGTCTGCCAGAAGCGACTTCAGCGTAGGTGATAAACAAAGGAATTTCGGGTGGGGGTGCAGGACAACCGTGTCCCTGTGGAAAACCAGATAAGGGAACTCCACCAAAAGCGCCTGCAGTTCCCCTGTCCTTCTGGCAGACGTGATAGCCACCAGGAAGGCCGTCTTCCATGACAAGCGTGACAAGGCACACTTGTGCATCGGTTCAAATTGCTTGCCCATGAGCTTTGCCAGTACCAGCATTAGATCCCATGGAGGTGGAGGTTCACGCACCGGAGGGGATATGTGATCCAGGCCTTGGAAAAAGTGCCTGACCACTGTCTCCTGTGCCAACATCAGCTGACCGTCCCGCATTCGGTAAGCAGAGATGGCTGCCAGGTACACCCTAAGGGTTGATGACCATAGACCCCCTTTGGAGAGAGACCAAAGGTAGCTGAGAGTGTTAGCCACTGAACAGGACAGAGGGTCCAGGCCCTTGCCCTGACACCAAATGGAAAACCTTTTCCATTTGAAGGCATAACACTTCCTGGTAGATTCTTTTCTAGATGCCTCCACCACAGTGTAGACATCTTCGGAAAGACCCAAAGCCTGGAACTCCAGCCGCTAAGGTACCAGGCTGTGAAGTGCAGGGATTGAAGGTCCGGATGGAATACCTTCCCCTGACTGAGTGATATTAGGTCCAGGCATGTACAAAGCCACTATGGGGGCCTGCAGCTGAGGCTGAGGAGATTTGTATACCAGAACTGGCGCGGCCAGTCTGGGGCTACCAGGATCACCTTCGTCTTGTCCCTCCTCACCTTGAGGAGCACCTTGTGGATCAAGGGAAATGTAGGAAAGGCGTAGACAAGGCCTGAGGTCCACGGCCCCGAGAAAGCATCCCCCTGCAGTGAGCCCTGCTGAAGGAGGCGGGCATGAAACAGCCACAGCTTGGTGTTTTCCCTGGAGGCAAACAGGTCCACTATCGGTTTGCCCCAACGGGAGAACAGGCTGTATTCTACCTCTGGATGGGGAGACCACTCATGGGATGTCTGGCCCAAGCGGCTGAGAGCATCTGTCAGATGATTTGAGGCTCCTGCCACATGGATGGCTAGGAGATCCACCTCCAATCGGCTCAGGAGGGTAAAGATGTGCAGCGCCTCCTTGCATAGCAGATGGGAGTGTGTGCCACCCTGTTTGTTGAGGTAGTACATGGTCATGGTATTATCCGTCTAGACTTGAACCATTTGACCCCAGAGCTGAGGAGCGAAAGCTGACAGTGCCAGTCTGACTACTCTGAGCTCCAACAGGTTGATGTAGCATCTGGACTCCTTGGGGGTCCAGAGCCCGTTGGCCCATCTGTCCCCCATGTGGGCTCCCCAGCCCATGAGAGAGGCATCGGTTGTAAGGACAACCATCGGCTCGGGCGGATAAACGGGATCCCTTCCTGCAACCGGTCTGGGGCGGTCCACCATTGGAAAGCATCCCACATCTTCTGGGTTACAGTGATCTGCTGGTCGAAATGACTGTGGCGCTGAGTCCACTGGATGGCCAGCTCCCATTGGAGGAGGCGCATGTGCAACCAGGCCCAACGGACCACAGAGGTGCATGCCGCCATGTAACCCAGAAGGTGCAGAAAGTCCCGGGCAGGGCACAAGTGCCCAACCAGAAATGATTGGGCAAAGGAGGAAAGAACCTCCGCCCTGTCCGCCAGGAGCTGAGCTCTGACTTGACAAGAGTCGAGCTCTGCCCCGATGAAGCCCATCACCCGAGAAGGCACCAGTTCTGACTTGGCCTTGTTGATCAGGAGGCCCAGTTGAGAGCAGGTCTGGAGGGCCAGATCCCTGGACCTCTCCATCTCCTGCTGGGTGGAACCTGCTAGGAGCCAATCGTCGAAGTTGGGGTAACTTCTGACCCCCCGACGTTGTAGATGGGCCGCCACCACTGCAATGCATTTGGTGAAGACCTGTGGGGCCAATGACAGGCCAAACAGCATGGCTTGGAACTTGTACAGGGTCCCTTCGACCCTGAAGTGGAGGAACTGCTGACGGGAAGGACGGATCAGGATGTGAAATAACCCTGCAGATCCACTGAACAGAACCACATGTTTCGCTCCAAGGATGGTATGATCTGGGACAGAGTGACCATCCCAAAGGTGCTTGACCTGAGATATTAATTCAGGTCGTGCAGATCTAGAATGGGGCACCAGCCCCCCATCCACTTGGACACCAAGAAGTACCTGGAGACAAAGCCTGGGTCTGCTGGAGGATCCGCTATTGGAGCCACTACCTCCTTGAGGAGGAGCTGAGTGATGTTGTCTCGAACAGCCGACTGGGTGTGCATGGAAATCCATTCTTCCCGAGGGGCGCGGGCTCGGCTGGGAGGGTACTGCTCGAATTCTAGAGGCAGACCCTGACTGACCACTTCGAGAACCCACCTGTCCGACGTGATGACGGACCATGCGGAAAGGAAGTGACGGAGCCAGCCCCCCACAGGAGGACCCAGAGCTGGCATGATGGGAGTAAGGGTGGCAGCCCCAACCCCGTCACTGAGCAGGCTTGGAGGAGGAGAAGGCTCCAGGACCTTAGCCTCGGCCTCCTTTATAGCCCTGCTGGGGTCCAGACTTGGGCCAAGGGCACCAAGCTTGAGCCTGCTGCTGATGTTGCTGTCCCCCTTGAAAGGAGGACTGCTGAACCGCAGGGGAAGAGTGCCAAAAGGGCTTCTTCTTCTGCTGGTTCTTGCCCAAAGAACTCTTAGCAGAAGTAACGTCCAAGATGGCACTGGACTGCTCTATGTGCTGGAGGTGATCGGTCACTCCAGGACCGAACAAGTCGGTCCCAAGGAAGGGAACATCAGCTAATCCGTGCTGAGTACCTGCCAGGAAGGAGGAGAGCCTCAGCCAAGCCCTGCTGCGAGAGGCAACTGCAGCGGCCATCGAACGGGCACAAGAATCCCTGATGTCCAAGGCCATGTTGGAGCTTCTGTTTAGCAACAGCTCAGCCTTGGTCTCGGACTTGCTTGACCGTGGTCTGCATGTCTGCGGGGAGGTGTGGGAGGACTTCATCCAAAGACCCCAAGAGGCCATGGGAGAAGTGTGCCATGATGACGGACGAACTTGCCTGACGAAGACCTAAGGATGAGGCCGCATAGACCTTCCTTGCCGAATGGTCCAAGAGCTTGGACTCTTTATCGGGAGGTCGGTCTGTATTGGAAGAACTGCCAGTACGCCTGAACACAGAGGCGGTCACCAGGCTCTCGGCCAAAAGGTGCTCTGTGAACCCTGCTAGGGACCCCATGGGCACCGCATACTTGCGGGCCATGCGGGCAGACGGTACTGGGAAGGAGGCAGGACGCTGCCAGAGTTCAAGGGCCGGACCAACAATGGTCTTGGCCACAGGAAAGGCCTCCATCAGAGTATCCCCCTCTTTTCAGGATGTCCGTAAGAGGGTACTCCGCCTATTTTTGGATGGGCTCCAGGGACATCCCTGTGGAGTCAGAGATGAGGCAGAGGATCCCTTGGAAGGAGGAAGGGCCTTCCTCCATCCCTAAGCCAACAGACAAATCATTATCCCTAGGATGAGAATGAAGTCCAGTGATGTCTGAATCCGACAAATCCAGATACAGCGGCCTGCTGCCCAAATCACCCTCGACACACCAAGGGCGGTCCAGGGTGACCGTGACCGACAAACACCGGGCAAGCCTGGAGTCTGGTCGGTTTTCTTTGGAAGGAGCCTCTCCCACAGGCTGTTTAGGCGGCAGTTCCACCACAATCGGTGGAAAGACTGGCTTAGGCCAAACAGGTAGTCGCACCAGCCCCACAGGCGGAGGAACCGAAGATTTTGGCTCCGAAGGGGTCAGCTTCGGCCTAGGAGGCTAAAGCCAAGTAATGGCCAGGGTAGGAGCCAGAGTCGGCTTGTGCCCAGACAAGATCAGCTGTTGCCACATGAGGTCCTCGTAGCACTGACGGAGTTTCCGCTGGAGCCTCTCCTCATCCAAGGAGGACGAGGATGACCGATGGCATCGCCTCTTTTTGGAGCACTTATGGCTCTTCCTCAGCCTTTTGGATGAGGAGGTTCTAGACCTCGACCGAGATCGGTCGGGCCAACTCGGTCGTTTGGAAGACACTGGCGGAACCAGTGATACCCGGGGGGTCTGGAGCTGGGTCCTCGATGGGGACACCAGCAGGCTGGATCTCCTCATCGAGGAAGACAAGGACCGGAGTCCTCACTAAAGAGTCGGAAACAGTGGGTCGGTTGGGTCAAGAACAATCTCGACCTCATCGGCTGCAGCCTCAGTCAGCTGGCCCGACAGAAGGTCCGTGAAGTGTGGTCGCAAGTTCTCTTTACTGTCTATACTTTACCTTAGTTTTTTCTATGTACTCAATAACCACACCCAATGGTTATTCCAATAACACTTAGTTTATTGTCAGCACATATATGTGGGAGCCTCAGCTAAGGGAGAGAGCTCCTCGATCATTGTTCACAGCAGCTTATATACCTTTGCAGTTTAACAGTGATCTCATTCTAAACATGCTTACAACAGCTTCTCATCTCTAGCAAAAACCTTAGATTCAGCACTTTCCTTATTAGGAGTTGTTTTTCCACCTTCTTATCTTTTAGCAAAAACCTTACATTCAGCACTTTCCTTATTAGGAGTTGTTTTTCCACTTGCTATATGTCCCCCTTTAGCTTAGTTACAACCAGCTGTATCCAGCTTCATTAGGTTTTCAAGGTTTGCTTATCTCTGTCAAGCAACCTTTGTCCTTTGTTCTAGTCAGCACAAAACTGTACATTCATTATGGCTGTTTTACAAAGCAGATAGTTTCAAAGCATATGAGAAGCAACATGGCTATAAGGCATATAACAGTTATAAGCTCTAAGGTATAATAAGCTTTAGGATATAAAGTTATAGGCTTTAGGATATATAAAAAATTCCTTCACACTTAGGATATATAAAAAATTCCTTCACAGAAGCCAGTGGCCAAAGAAGCGATCTCGACCGAGGTCAAGACTGCATGCTCCTGGAACTGAGACGTCTCTCGGTCCCAGGAGCGCTTTTGTCGAGACGAAGTCTTGCTCAGTTCCTTCTCACGCTTACGGGATCGGGAGGAGTGTGAGCCACAGGCGCCTCCTTGGATGGGAAGAGACTGCCACAACTCCCTGAAGGAGCCCAGAAGGTAGTTTTGTGGTTGAGCGGGAATTAATAGCCTGAACCGCAGCACCAGTGGCTTCTTTCCCTAATGCTTGCATGCTTTCCAATTGCTTGGTGGATCCCGCAGCTGCGGAAACCACCCACCTAGCCTCCTTGGACTTCACCAGAGGGTTCCTTTTCTCCGGTCTCCCCAGTTTCAAACGTGCAAGACGGTCATCCAGGACGTTGGGATGGAAGGCCAAGCAAAAGCTGCAGGACGAGGTGTCATGGCAGTAGACACATGTGAGGTGGGGATCAGTGTGCAACATTTTTTGGGCGCAAGGACACCAGCGAAATCAGGGGGAAGATTTCTCTTCTCTAATCGAAGACACGAAAAGGCGATCGCGAACTCGAATGATTTTTAATTTTGGTAAAACCGAAGTTTTGAAAGCCAGGGCCTATGAAATGCGTGAGCACAAGGGAGGCAACCTGAATCTTCCAGCGGAAAGGAAGATCTGAGTCATGGGGCGGAGCCGAGGTATATACCACCCGGGTGGGTGGGAGGAGCCAGCTTGAAGACTTCTGGTGATCCTTAAAGGGGAAAGGGACATGCCAAAGAGTGTGGATGAACAACATATCCACGTTCCCAGAACCTCCCTTTCCAGGAGAGGAACAATGCATCTCACCAGAAAACTCCAGGCCCTGGATCTAGTGAGCAGAAACGCGGCAGTTTTGTGTTGAGTGTGGACACAAAACGTTCCAACTCTGGACAACCCCACCTGTCAAATAGGTCTTCTGCAACTGAGGTCAGCAGTTCCCACTCATGCATTCTTGACTGTGACCTGCTGAGGCTGTCCGCCAAGGCATTTTGGGCTCCTGGCACATGGACAGCTGACAGTTCTAGGCCATGATCTAGAGCCCAGTACCAGACCCTCATCGCTTCCCAGCACAGGGGGTAGGAATGAGTCCCCCCCTTGCTTGTTGATGTAATAGACCACACTGAGATTGTCCAACTGCAGCAGCAGAGGGCCCAGGGAGAGATGGTTCTGGAAGGCCTGGAAGGCATACAGATGTTTATGTGGCGGCGAGTCTTCAATTGGGACCAGAGGCCCTGGGTCTGATAACGACCAAAGTGGCTCCCCAACCCAGACCCAAAGCATCTGTGGTGAGGATTTGCTGAGGAGTGGGGATAAGGAAGAGGACCCCTTTCAAGAGGTTGGCCAGATTCATCCACTAGTGAAGCACTCTGCAGACTGGGGAGGAGACAAGAACTAGCTGATCTTGATCGTCTGAGCATCGATCCCACTGGCCCCCCTGGTCCACTGCGGGATCCTCATGTGCAACCTGGCCAAAGGGACCGAAACGATGGCCGCGGCCATTAGGCCTAGTAGCCTCAAAAATGTCCTGGCCAGGACATACTGACTCTGAGCCACCTCCTGGGCCTGGGCAATGAGGCAGTCCACCCTGTCTTGAAGCAGGAAGGTCTTGTACTGAGTAGAATCCAGAACCACTCCTATGTACTGTAACGGACTCAAGCCAACTGACAGTGAAGCCAAAGGACTGGAACAACTGAAGAGTTTGCTCAAGAGTTAACAACAGGAGCTCCCTGGACTGGGCTTTCAGTAACCAGTCGTTCAGGTATGAGAGCACATAGAGGCCTTCATGCCATAGGGCTGCTGCTACAGCTACTAAGCACTTGGTAAACACCCATGGCACAGAGAATAAGGCAAAGAGCAATACCATGAACTGGTAATGCTCCCCCTGCAACAGGAAAGTACAGTTACGTAAGAACTTACCGTAACAGTAGATCTTCGAGAACAGCTCTTGCAGCAGGTTACACCATTAGGACTGAAGCTGTCAGGCACCAGGACCCCACCAAAATTTTCTAGCTAGCAGTCTTCAGCGGGGAGCGCCTCCGATGTCGGTCCCGCCCCCTGACGTCAGGCGTAGTACATAAGGAGGAGGTCCCCCACAATCCCCAGTTCTCCCGCCAGAGACTCCCGGACGCTAGATGACATCAGAAGAGGAGACCGAGGATCCGCCACCAGATGGCCAAGACTTAAAACAGAACATCCCATCTTGTAAGATGGATGTTTTGGCTATGACCTACCTCCACAAGAAGGGGGATGGAGGGCGGGAAGGTACCTGCTGCAAGAGCTGTTCTCGAAGACCTACTGTTACGGTAAGTTCTTACGTAACTGTACTATCTTACTTCGAGATACAGCTCTTGCAGCAGGTTACACCATTAGGACTGATTTCCAAGCAATAGTGGCAATCTTACGCCACAGGGAGGAGGAACGGTAGAGATCACAACCCTACTCGAGCCTAGGACAGAAGTCCCTCAAGGACGGCTAGGCCGAACCCTGCTCTTCGCCTCGATGCAATGTCCAGGCTGTAATGCCTGATAAAAGTATGCACAGAGCTCCAAGTGGCTGCAGCGTAAATAGCTGAGGTGGAGACGTTCTTTAATGCCGCAAAGGAAGTGGCCACCCCTCTCGTGGAATGACCCTTAACCGTGCCCAATAAGGGTTTATTGCGCTTATCATAACAGAAAGTGATGCACTGGATGAGCCACCTTGAGAGAGACTGTTTAGAAACAGGAGCTCCTTTCATTCTAACAGCAAAGGAGACAAACAGTTGATCCACCTTTCGAAACTGTTTGGTTCTTGTCAGATAATATCTGAGGCACCGATGCACGTCGAGGGTGTGCAGAAGGGCCTCTCCTCGGTTGGTGTACCCTGGTAAATACACTGGTAAGTCAATATCCTGATTAAGGGTGAGTGCAGAAACCACCTTAGGCAGAAACTTTGAGTTTGTCCTCAGAGATACCCTGTCCTGATGGAAAACTAAATAAGGCTCTTTGCACATTAGTGCGTGCAATTCAGAGATCCTTCTTGCCAAAGTAACCGCAACTAAAAATAATGTTTTCCACGACAGAAAACGTAGCTCGCAATCCGCAACTGGCTCAAAAGGTGGCAGTGTAAGCTGCTCCAAGACGAAGGGCAAGCCCCAAGGAGGAATCGGATCCTTGATGGGCGGCCTAAGGTGGAGGACTCCCTTTAAAAAGGCCCGAGTAGTGGCCAATTGGGCCACCATCCGATGGCCTATGGGGGCATGGTAAGCCAAAATTGCACAAAGGTGCACCTTAATCGAGGAGTAAGCCAATCTGGAATGAAAAAGGGAAAGCAAGTAATTCAGAACCAGCTTTTCGGGACATTCTAATGGCGAGAAACCGCGCGCTTGAGCCCACAAGAAAAATCGGTGCCATTTCATGGCATACGTTGCGTGGGTTACTGGTTTTCTGGCAGCAGAGAGTACATCTGCCACTTCTTGCAAGACCCCGTATCGCAACATGGCTATGTCTCTAGGAGCCAAGCGTGCAGGTTCAAGGAACGTAAGTCTGGATGGACTAATGAACCCTCCTCCTGAGACAGCAGATGGGAGCTGATTGGCAAAGGAAGTGGAGGTTCCCGGGATAGCTGATGCTGAAGAGGGAACCAAATTTGTCTGGGCCAGAAAGGCGCTATCAAAATGAGCGTCGCCTGCTCCCTGTGAAGTTTTAAGAGAACTCTCTGAATCAACGGAAAAGGAGGGAAGGCATAGAGGAATCTGCCAGCCCAGGAGAGGGACAACGCGTCTCGCCAGAAAACACCAGGCCCTGGATCTAGCGAGCAAAAACTGCGTAGTTTTGCGTTGGATGGGGGCGCAAAAAGGTCTAACTCTGGAGTGCGCCATCTGTGAAACAGGTCCTCTGCCACCTCCTGTAGAAGTTCCCACTCGTGGACTCTGGCCTGAGAGCGACTCAGACTGTCTGCGACGGTATTGTCCACTCCTGGGACGTGTACTGCAATTAGGTTTGCGCCGTGTTGCACTTCCCACTCCCACACTCTCATGACCTCCCTGCAAAGCGGGAAGGAGTGAGTGCCTCCTTGTTTGTTGAGGTAATATATCACCGCGGTATTGTCTGTTTGTAACAGAAGAGTACCCGGTGGGATCTCCGACTGGAAGGCTTTCAGAGCGTAAAGTACCGCCTTCATCTCCAAAATGCTGATGTGGAGATGAGATTCCTGGGCCGTCCATATGCCCTGAGACCGCACACCATCTAGGTGTGCTCCCAACCCGAGACCTGAGGCGTCTGTGGAGAGAGTCACAGTCGGAGACGGCACTGTGAAGGGAACCCCCACGGAGAGATTCTCCGGATCTAGCCACCACTGCCAATCCCAAATCGCGGCATTCGTGATTCGAATTGGCTGCTGCAGATGGTCTAGCCTTTGGTCCCATTGCACCTTTAGCATCCACTGGGTTACCCGCATGTGGAGTCGTGCCATCAGGACTGTCGCAATGGCTGCAGCCATATGTCCAAGCAGGCGAAGGACCAGTCTTGCCAGGACGGTCTTCCTCACCGACAGGTCCCTAATGAGGGATCTGATGTGTTCCGCTCTGTCTGAGGGAAGAAAGGCTTTCCCTCTGATGGTGTCCAGAACTGCTCCGACGAACTGCAGTTTCTGGGACGGTACCAGGAGGGACTTCTCATAACTGATGAGGATACCCAGCGATTGGAAAAGGGACTGGGTGCAGTGAATGGCCATCATCAGTGCCTCCTTGGAGGGAGTCATGAGAAGCCAGTCGTTCAGGTAAGGGAACACGTAGTGGCCTGGTCTCCTCAGAGATGCCGCTACGACCGCCCAACACTTCGTAAAAACGCGAGGTGCTGATGACAGTCCGAAGGGCAGAGCTCGGAACTGATAATGGCGACTCTGAAACTCGAAGCGCAGAAACCTCCTGTGTGCTTGTGCAATGGGAATGTGCAGGTAGGCATCCTACATATCCAAAATGCCAGAAAAGCATCTCGTTTCAGCATCGGAATTAGGCCCGGAAGGGTCACCATGTGGAAGCGTTTGTAAACGACCGACAGATTGAGGTCGCTGAGGTCCAGAATTGGACGGAGGTCCCCTGTTTTCTTTGGAACCAGGAAGAAGTGAGAATAATACCCTAGCCCTTTCTGGTTCTCTGGAACGTGCTCTAAGGCTTCCTTGTCCAGAAGCGTGAGCACCTCCTGCTGTATGAGCAGGGCATGCTGATACGAGTAGTGGGAAAGCAGGGGAGGTCTCGTAGGTGGGCTGCCTACAAATTCTATATAGTGGCCTTTTTCGACCAGTTGCAGCACTCACCTGTCAGTGGTGATCGACCACCACCCTGGCAGGTGACGTGCAATGCGACCCCCAACCTTCATTTCCCGTTGATCCTGAGGAGGGGTGGGGGCCGGGAAGGAGTCATGCTGTGGCAATGTTAGATCCCGCAGGTTGGGCCAACTTTGCTGCTCATTGGCCTCTGCCTGGGGATGACTTGGCCTGGGCTTTTCGGTTAAAAGAGCCCTTCTGCTGTTGGCCGGAACATGATTGTTGCCTTTGTGTCCAGCTACGAAAGCGACTCTGGTTCCTATGAAAGGAACTGGGTCGAGATCTGTACATGGCCTGGACAGATCTAACTGCCTTCCCTGCGTCCTGAAGTTTGGTGATCAGCCTCTCGGAGGATTCACCAAGGAGGACTTCACCATTGTAAGGGACGTCTAGGATGTTCTTCTGGACATCCAGGGTAAAACCGGAGATACGGAGCCAAGAGTGTCTCCGGAGACACATGCCTGAGGCTGCAGCTCTGGCCAAAGAGTCCGCAGAGTCGTATGTGGCTCTGAGCACCTGGTTCCCCACATTCGAACCCGTACAGAGGAGGTTCAAAAGCCCCTCCTTTTGACCACCATCAGGCATCTTTTCAACCAGGTCCTGTCCCTGTTCCCACAGTGCGTTCTGGAATTGAACCATGTGGGTGAGGTAATTCAAAGACCTGATGGCGCAAGTCACAGCCGCATACGTGCGCCTACCCAGGACATCCAAGTGCTTGGATTCTGGGTCTGGTGGCTGTGTGCTCAAGTGCTGAGGTCTCTGAGACTGGTCATGCAAGGCAGTGATGACCAGGGAATCGGCCAGAGGATGGTTCGCCAGATACTGGTCCTTCCTCGGAGCCTTGTATAGGCGGTCAGCCTTCTTCTGCACTGCCGGAGTCGAGTGCAGACGCTTCCACGCAGCCTTGGTGACGTCCGCAAAGGTGTCCACCAAGGGTGGCACTATCACAGGCTTTGGGTCTTCCTGCCGAAGGTAGCGGGCAAGGCGCTGTCCCTCGGGGTCGAGCTCTTCAGCATCCCACCCCATATTCTCCTGAATGTGCCTCATGATCTCCGCAAAGGAGGGATCATCCGGAGGAGACCTGGAAAGGTTGTGTGGGTCTGGAGAGGGAATGCTGATGGGAGAAGGAGATCTGGAGCACTCTGAGGTGTCAGATCTAGAATCCTCCGCAGACGTGGTGTACCGGCGTCGTCTGGGTCTCTTGGGGCTAGGTGACCCTGAAGTGGATTTTGAGGTAGGTCTTCTCCTATCTGAAGATCTGCCCCTAGGAGGAGGTGTTGGCTCCTTGGGGGTTGGTGATCATTCTACGGGCACCTTGGGTGGAGGAGGGGGGCGGAGGCGGTGAATGAGTGAGTGGAGGCGGAGCCTGAGTAGGAGGAGGGTGCGTGGTGACCACATCCTTCCTGATGGTGTCCCACCAGAAGGTAAAGAGCTTCTTTACCTCTGCCAACTTCAAGCCCGACGACGGGCCAGGCACCGGTGGCCTGTCGCTGGGGTCAGGCGTCGGGTCCCAGGGTCTCCGCACGGGAAGGTTCCTGGGAGTCTAACGACTCCGGTGTCACCCTCCTGGTCCTTGGGCTGAGTGGTGTCCTCCTCCGATGTTACCTTCTGACTGATGTCAGCCAGCGATGGTGGTGCAGTCCTCCTCTCTGAGGTAGCCGACGTCGGTCCCCTGGCTGACGCCCTGGGAGGCGAACGCCTGGCCGGCGACGGGTGTGTCCTGCTGTCGCCGGCTCCTGGGAGTGCCGGTGATGCTTAGCCAACGTCGGATGGGCCGACGTCGGGTCTGGCGTCCGATTTAGGGATGTCAGGTCCTTAGTCTTACAGGGGACCGGGTCCAACCCACACGGAGGCTGGGACACCGACCTGGCGTCGGAGTCCCAAAGGTGGGAGGAAGATTTGTGGCGCTCCCCAGACTTAGACGAGGCCTTAGAAGGGGTGGATGAAGCCGACGGCCTGGAAGTCTAGAGAGGCTGCAGAGAGGAGGAGCCACTGGAGGATCTGACCTGAACCGGGGGAGGCTGAGATTGGGCCCTGGAAGGAGAGCGGTCTGACTGCGAGCCGGAGCTTCAGGAGTCCGAGGCCCTCGCCGAGGCCTCGTCTTTCCTTCTCCCGGTGTTTTTCCCGTGTTTGTGGGTCTTCCTGATGACTCCCCTGGAGGAAGGTTCCTATCCATGGTCTTTAGTTTCTCCTCCAAGAGAAACGCTTGAAGGGCCTTCTGGCAGCGGATCCTGGTGCGACTGTTGAAGCCCTGGCAGAAGGAGCAGGCCTTGGTGTCGTGTTCCGGGCCTAGACAACGCACACAGGCTGAGTGAGGATCCTTGAAAGGGATCTGTTTGCCACAGGCACACTTTGATGGGTGACATTCCAGAGAGGTGTTTGGAGAGGACATCAGATGAATCCACATCCGTATAAAAAAGGAGAGAATGTCGTAGTTCTGAGTCATCGCACGCTAGAAAGTGACCGAGAGGCCGATGCTTGTAATGTCGACAGCGGGAAAAGAACTGGGGATTGTGGGGGGACCGCCTCCTTATGTACTACGCCTGACGTCGGGGGCAGGACCGATGTTGGAGGCGGTCCCCGCTGAAGACTGCTAGCTAGAAAATTTCTGTGGGGTCCTGGCACCTGACGGCTTCAGTCCTAATGGTGTAACCTGCTGCAAGAGCTGTATCTCGAAGTAAGATCCACAGGTATCGCCTGTGAAGGGGCAAACCATGATATACAGATAGACATCCTGCATATAGAGGGAGCATAGCCAGTCGCCCTGCTTGAGCAGAGGAAGAAGGCCGTGCAGAGCGACCATGCAGAACATTTTGTACTGGATAAAAAGGTTCATCTCCTTGAGGTCTAGAATGGGCCTCAAGTCCCCTGTTCTTTTGGGAACCAAGAAGAACCTGGAGTAGAATCCCTTGTTCCTTTGCCATGTGGGCACTAATTCTATGGCCCTTTTGCGCAGCAAGGTGAGTATTTCCTCCCTGAGCACCTCTGTGTGGTCTGGAGAAGAAAAGGTGGGGACTAGAGAAACAACTGGAGGCTGTTCTCGAAGTTCTAGAACATGGCCCTTTTCGATTATCTGTAGGATCCAAGCATCTGCCTGGTTAAATAAAGTGATTGATTGATTGATCTGTTGTGATGGTTCTCCATTGGGACAGATGGCGGGAGAACCAACCTCCGACCACCATCTCCTAACTTGAAACAAGAGGAGTGGAGTCTGTCAAGGAGCCAGGCTGAGGTTGAACTGGTAGCTGGGGCCACACCTCCTCCTCTGCCTAATCTGGACTGCTTAGCAGAGGGACCAGAGGTGGAGGAGGGGCAGGCAAGCCAGAGCTGGCCCTGAGCTTACCTTGGAACTTGGTTCCAGAACCAGACTTGTGGCAGACCTTACAAAAGGAGGGCCTCAGTTTACTCTTGGGCAGGGAATGATAAAGGGAGTGGACAGACAGAATAGCCCTGCCAGAGGCCTGCAGGTAATTGACAATTTCCTGCATATCAAGACCAAAGAGTCTGTGACCCATGAAAGGGGCATTCAACACCTTTTGCTGGACATTAGCTGCAAAGCCCGAGACTCTAAGCCAGGACTGCTTTCTAAGGCATATGCCGCAGGCAGCCGCCCTGGCTGTAGTATCAGCAATATCACAGGTGGCTCTTTAGGAGATGCTTACTGACATCTTCCGAGGCTTGGAGAACTTTGAGATATTCTTGTTTCTGGGAACCGTCAGGGATGGCCTAAGCAGCAGCTTTGCCCTTCCTCCACAGAGTATTTTGACAATTAATCAAATAAACCAAGTAATTGTCAATTCTGAGGCCTAGGGTGGCAGAGGCAAAAGTCCTCTTGCCACAGAGGTCTAGCCTCCTAGATGCCCGGTCAGGGGCAAAGAACTAAGGTGCTTGGTTTGTCCGAGTCCTGTCATGAGCAGCCTTAATTACCATTGAGTCAGTTTCCGGCTGGGCTGCATAAAAGGGCAGCCCCTGAGGTGCCTGGTAAAGCTTATCAGTCTTTCTGGGCATGGCTGGTACCCAGGCTGTGCCTGTGCCAGGCAGCAGTGGCAGCATCATTCAGTGCAGGCAGCAATGGAGGAATAACTTTGGGTAGAGATTCTGGGATCTTCAAGAAATCCACCAGATTCCTCCTTGTGACATCCTCTTCCTCAGCCTAGAACCCTGTAGTGGTGGAGAGCTACTTCATAATACTGAAGAAAGAGGGGTCTTCCAGGGGGGGCCTAGGGGTGTGTTTGACTGAGTCCTCACTCCTGGAGGAAACAGTGAACCCATTAAAGTAGTCCATTTCAATGTCTTCCACTTCATCCTCTTCCCATGAGGTCAGGGTGGTATTTCTCAATGTTGGCCTGTTCTGAGGCAGAGACCGACGGCTGGAGTACTGACAGCTCTCTAGAATGCATGAGGCAAACAGGTTGAACTGGCGCTGACGCCAAGGCAGCCCCCAACGGCGCAGGCGAGTATGGCCCAAGCCGTGGAACAAACTGGTGTATGACAGATGTGGTAATGGAGGAAAGAATATTATTAATGTTGACAGTAGAATAAAGGCAGTATTGTCAACACAGGCATCAATGGATGGGGCGCGGTGCCCAGCTCCAAAAACCACCGCTAGCTATAGTAGAAGTGGTGGGGCCCAGTGCCTGTGGACCTTGAGATTCGAGAGGCCTTCAACGCGGGGCTGGGTCTGACGACACAGAGGCTGAAGGCCCGTCCACAGCCCTATGAAGGCTGAGAGTATTCTCCTCTGTGGGGGGGCCTGAAAGGAGCAAGGGCCTGCATGGAGCAAGGTGCCGACGCCTAAGCAATCGCTGCAGCAATCTCAGGAGAAGAGAAGGAAGAATCCCATGGGGACCGGGATCGCCGTTGGGGAGGGAGAAGCGGTCCTTAGGCTGGTCCTTATCTCGATGAGATTGTTTCCCCAAGGACTTGTCCTGGACCTTGGTGGCCTGAGAGCCTGAAGAAGATGCCATGACTTGGGGAGGAGGGCCCGGAAGACCCCTGCTCTCTGCTGGCTGCCTGCTGTTCCATAAGGGATGTCTGCAGGGCTTTCTTGTGTCGGCACCGGGTAGTTGAGGTTGAACTTCAAGCAGGACTCACAGGTGAGAACGTTGTGGCGAGGTCCAAGACAGCAGACACAGAGTTCATGGTTGTTGGCTGAAGAAATCAATCAATCAATCAAATCTTTATTTATATAGCACCTTTTGAAAACAAGGCGCTGTACACAGTATAAAGATAATATTAAAAACAGGCAACAATATAAATTATTTAAAATCAGTCTGGGAAAGCCAAAGAGAATAAATAAGTTTTTAACATAGATTTAAAACTGCTGACGGTCAGGCATTCTCTTAACCGACAAGGTAGAGAATTCCACAGGGTTGGTACTGCAAATGAGAAAGTGCAAGCTCCAGAAGTTTTTAAACGAACCCTGGGAGTCTCTAGCAATCCCTCATCAGCAGATCGGAGAGGACGATTGGGGGAGTAGGGAGTCAGAAGATCTTCCTTCTGCAGCGGCAGCAGCAGAAGATAGACGATGGAGGATTAGTTTTTTACTTACAAAGACAAAAAGAATCACTTTAAATTAAAGTGATTCAAAGGCAACTACCAAAGGAAAAAAGCTAAGTAGTTTTGGTGGTCAAACAGAGCGACGAAGCTTCTGCAGAGTCTGAGCAAAAATGGTCGACGGCGGGAAAGACCTCATGCGGGAGCGGCTGTCACCCACGCTTATATAGGGTATGTGACAATGAAGCCTGATATCGGCGTGGATGGCCCATTATAGACTGCTGCAGAAAAAGCTTCCATGTGATCCTGACACCTGACAGCTAAGTTCCATAGGTGTGACCTGATGACAGAGATATCCCCAAAGAAGATCTAGAAATTCAGCTGTGCACCATCTGCTAAGGTATCTGCAACATATGGTAACTTTTACAGGATACACATAATAAAAGTCTGTTTTGTAATAGCAAAACAGTCTGAGGTTTCCATTGTTAATTTTTAGCTCCCTTATCTCAGCAGAGAGAACAAAAGTCCACCACAGAATTAAAAAATTGAGCACAGTCCATTATAACCACTTAATGAAAAGCCTCACAGTACTGCCTTCACTAGTTAAGGCAGTGCTTAGAATACTGTGTTATTCAGTACCTTTACAAAGTCACTCTTGTTCTCTGTATGCATCTGAATGTTCTTCTCCCTGGGGATTATTCTGAGGAAGTGGAGGGAGCTTGGCTGCAAAATCACCTGCCACCCTTGGATATGTGGAACTACTAGGGACTAATAAGGGAGGGGCTGACCAGAAGCTCTCCTCCAAATGAGGAGTAGCCTTCAAACTCAAGGGGAGGGGAAACAGACTAGGGAGGGATTTTAATGAGGAGCAGAGGAGGATGGAAGCATAAGGAACCTGGGTGGGGTTCACAAAGGGATCAGGGATAAGGGTGGGTGGTGTAGTAAATGCCTGGAGCTTGGGAAACAAGTTGCCAGAGTTCCAGGCCATGCTGTTCGAGGGGAGGTGGATGGCGGCAGTCACGGAAACGGGGTCAACAAAAACCATGACTGGGACCTAAACGTGCGGGGGTACACTATGCTTAGGAAGGATAGAAAGGAGGGCAGACAGGGTGGAGTGGCTATGTTCATTAGAGATGACATAGAAATTGCTAGGGTAGAAGAGGCAGAGGAAAACGTGGAGGCCTTATGGGTCACCTTACGAACCCCAGCAGGAGGTAAGATCAAGCTGGGTGTAGTATATAGGCCCCCCGGGATGGGTGATGTTCTGGAGGATGGTTTGCTGGACAACATCATTGCCCAGTGTGGACCAAAAGAGGAAGGAGTGGTGTTGATGGGGGACCTTAATATGCCAGGTACAAACTGGGGAACCATGTCCTCTAAGGTGGCCAAGGAGGAGAGGCTGCTGGACGGCTTTCAGGATGTGTTCTTAACACAGCATGTGATGGAGCCCACAAGGAAGGGGCATGTCCTGGACGTGGTTCTGGCAGATGGGGATCGAGTAAGGGACCTGGTTGTAGAGGATCTCCTGACTGGGAGCGACCACAATACTGTCTGGTTTCAAATAAGCATGGGGGAAGGGGGGAGAGATCTAGGACACTGGCAGTGGACTTCGGGGGGGGGGGCAGACTTTGTGGGCATGGGAAATATTCTCAAGGATCACTTGAAGGGGATTACATCAATGACAAATGTGGAAAAGAGATGGGAGGTCATAAAACAGGGACTTCATGAGGCAGTCAGGACCTGCGCTAAGGTGAAACAGAAGGGAGCAAGGTCACATAAACCATGCTGGTGGTCCAGTGAGGTTCAGGTAGTGGTCAGAGAAAAGAAGGCAGCCTACAAAAAATATAAAACAACAAGCGGGGATAGGGAAAAGGAAATGTACCATCTTGCATCTAGAAAAGTCACCCGGATGTGAGGGGGTGTAAAGTCCAGTAAAGAGCAGTGGCTGGCACAGGGGATACATGGAGGGGAAAAGGGGTTCTTCTGGTACACTGGGGAGCAGAGAAAAACTAAGGGCCATCTCGGCACATTGAGATCAGAAGGAGGGTGGATGGAAGAGGCGAGGGACCAGGCAGAGGTATTAAACGAGTACTTTGCCTCTGTGTTCACTAGGGAGGGGGATGGGATATCTACAAAGCAAGGCACAATGGGGGTTGAAGCGGTAGTGAGTGGGATCAGGGGAGCAACAGAAATGGAGCAAGAGGGAGGGAGAGGTACCCAAGGGGTGTCACATCAGGATAAGGATAAAAAGGCCAGTAAGGTGGAGGGGACGGATGATGCTATTTCCACCGAAGGGTGGTTAGCCCTCAAGGCCCTAAAGAAAGATAAATTCTGGAATGGATGGGCATTCATCCGAGAGTACTATGGGAATTGGCGGAAATACTGGCTGCACTCCTGGCGGAGCTCTTCAACAGGTCACTGAGACAGGGAGGGTACCTAGGATTGGCGAGAGGCACATGTGGTGCCAATCCATAAAAGGGGTCGAGGAAGTACCAGGTAACTATAGACCCATCAGTTTGACCTCAGTGGTGGGAAAATTAATGGAGAGTATACTAAAGGAACGATTGGGGGTGTACTTGGAGGAGGTGGGAGGTCTGGATAGTCGGCAACATGGGTTTGTGCCAGGTAGATCATGTCAAACCAATCTTGTGGAGTTCTACAAATGGGTAACATCAGAACTGGACAGGGGAAAGCCTGTGGATGTATTATTCTTGGACTTCAGCAAGGCGTTTGACTCTGTCACCCACAATGGTCTGGTGTAGAAACTGACAGGGCTGGGAGTGGGTACTTTGATGGTCAGATGGATTGAAAACTGGCTAGCTGGACACACCCAGGGGAGTAGTGGTCGGTGGGGAGCTCTCGAACCCTAGACAGGTCAGTAGTGGGGTACCGCAGGGCTCGGTCCTGGGTCCGATCCTGTTTAATGCACACATATCGGACATCAGGGAGGTCATAGGGTGTGAAATGAGTCTCTTCGCTGATGACTCCAAGATGGGAGCAGTACTTGAGGGGGAAGAGGGGAGGTTGGCACTGCAAAGGGACCTGGACACCCTGGAAAGCTGGGCTCACATATGGAAATTAAATTTCAATATCACCAAGTGCAAGATGTTACATCTTTGGTGGGGAAACTCTAAACACAGGTACACCCTGGGAGGGGAGGCGCTGGAGGCCTCAACAGAGGAAAAAAGACCTAGGGGTCATGGTGGATGCATGTATGAATAACTCTGAGCAGTGCAGGAGAGCGGCTAGCAAGGCAAACAGGATGTTGGGATGCATCGTAAGGGGGATCACCTCTAGGAGCAGCTAAGTGATTCTGCCGTTGTACAATGGACTGGTTAGACCACACCTTGAGTACTGTGTACAGTACTGGAGACCACACTTGAAGAGGGACATACAGCTCCTGGAGAGGGTACAGAGGAGGGCAACTAAGATGATACGAGGACTAGGGGATTTGACGTATGAGGACAGACTTCAGGAGCTCTGCCTGTTTTCATTGGAGGAGAGGAGAGACAGGTGGGACATGATTGAGGTCTTCAAGTACCTCAAGGGAATAAATAGGGTAAACATGGAGCTCTTTAGACTAAAGCAGGGAGATATCACCAGAGGGCATGGTTCGAAGTTGGTAGGTGGAAGGGTGAGGGGGAAAAAGAGGAGGAGGTTTTTCACTGAGTGGGTGGTGGACCCTAGGAATGCGCTGCCTGGCAAGCTGGTTCAGAGATCTACAGTGGAGGGTTTCAAGAGAGGGTGGGACAGACACAGAAAGCGGATGTATCAGATGATGGCCTGGCCCAGGGGGGTGGGGATGGATGATAGGGGTTTCTGGAACACAAGGGGGAGGGAGGGCCTCGGCACCCAACTAGGGATCTGAGGTTCAAGCAGACTCGATAGACCGTAAGGCCTAATCTGCTAGCAATTAGTATGTTAGTACTAGTATATTCCTAGTCTTTATTGGTGAACTTGAGGCAGGCAGGCAAAGCAAAGTGGTACATCACATCAGTTTGTCTAAGCTGTGCTGCAACCCCCTCAAATGCTTGCACAACTCATTCTCGCTGAGAAGGAAGGAAGGAAGGAAGGAAGGAAGGAAGGAAAAGAAAGAAAAAGAGAAAAGTGGGAAAGGGGAATATGACAGACAAACACGAGTTCTTGCGAAGAATCAACAGGGTGGATTGTAAGGACTTGCTCATGAGTAACAAGGGCACAGTGATTAGAGGACGCAGGCAGTGACTGGTGGGGCGAGATTCAGAAGGACCATGAGGAATTTCTTCTTCACAGAGTGGGTGGTGGATGAATGGAATCAACTGCCCAGACAAATTACCGAAGCCAAGACAGACTGGGTTTAAAATGGGATGGGACAGATATAAGGGAATAGTGAAACCAACATGCAGAAGTAGGGAAGGGATACCTGGAAAAGGAGGTGGTGATCAGCCACGCTATAAGATCTCCAAATTAAGCCCAATGTTAGGCCAGGAATGGAGCTAGGCAAGAAAACTGTGGACTGGATAAACCTCTGAGTCTTTTTTCTGCCAATGCAATCTATATTTCGGTGTAACTATGGATTTACCAGAACCGGGGATAGTGGGGTAATTACTCATAACAGGGCATACAGCAACAAGGACAAGGAAGAGAAAAAGAGACTGGAGGAGTGGAGTTAGGAAGGCACTTCTGAACTTGAACAGAACTGGGACCTGCAGTCAGGGGTTGGACTGGCCACCTAGGACTAGAGACGAAGGAGTATTCTACTGATTTGTAGGGCAATGGGGGGCTTGTTACTACATAAGAAAAAAATACTCATCATAGTTATATGATTTCTTCCAAGGTATTCTTCAGTATGCTTGACAGGTGCAGCAAGTCCAGCTGCCCCGGAAGAGGAGTTAATGCTAATGACTTTTGGCATTAGCTAATCAGAGAGCAGTAAGAGAGAGTGCTGCCTGAGCTAGAGTGAGAGGTCAGTCAGATTCATTTCGAAGCTGAAGGGCAAAAGGCCCCAACTGTACTTATGAAGAACTATTAAATTATAAGAACAAGAATACATAAAAACTATAAAACACCCATAACTATAAAGTTCTAAAGAACTGAGTTCAAACAGTGAAATTTGGACCAAAGTATGGACTGCAGAACTACTCAGGTTATGTAGGGGAGGATGGGTAGGAGGTCAAGCAAACTGAAGAATACCTTGGAAGAAATAATATTACTACAGTGAGTAATTTTTTCTTCTCACCCCAAGAATTCTTCAGTATGCTTGACAGGTGCAGAATACAAAGCAGTGCAGCTGGGAGGCGGGTACAGAATCTACTTTGGAAAGAGGTTCTGCAGGACTGCTGTGCCAAATCTGGCATCTGACCTGGACCATACATCCAAACAGTAGTGTTTTGTGAAAGTGTGTACAGTCTTCCAGGTAGCTGCTTTGCAGCTATCCAGCAAGGACATCTACCTTGCAGCTGCCACCGAGGCTGCCGGGCCCATAGTGGAGTGGGCCCTAAGGCCTTGAGGTGGCTGCTTGCCAGCCTTACTGTAACAGAACTGAATGCAAGACACTGGCCAACGAGAGATAGTCCTCTTAGAGGCAGGTCTGCCTTTCCCTACCTTGCCACAGGTGAGGAAAAGCTGAGTATGTGAAGTCCTGAGCTGCTTGGTGTGCTCCAGGTAGTAGGTCAGTGCTCTTCTCACGTCCAAACTATGGAGCTTTCACTCACCAGGAATGGATTTGTCTGTGAAGAAAACAGGAAGTGTTACAGACTGGTTCAGCTGAAAGTCTGACACCACCTTAGGGGGGAATTTTCTATTTGTCCTGAGAACTACCTTATCCTTGTGGGAGATAATGTAATTAGGTTCAGTGCAGAGTACCTGCAGCTCTGAAATTCTTCTGGCTGAGGTAACTACCACCAGAAAGACGATTTTCCAAGTGATGCAGTTTAGCTCTGCTGTGGCCATGGGCTCAAAGGGGGGGGGGGGCTCCATGGGTTTGGCTATGCAGAGGTTCAAGTCCCAGGGGGGGACAGATTCCATAAGGTGGGGCTGAAGGAGTAACAGGCCCTTGGAAAATGTTTCTTAAAGATGGGATAAGAAATTAAATACTTTTCCTTCTTAGCTGAAATATAGGCAGACATGGCTGCTAGATGAACTTTCAAAGATGAGGCATATAGGCTTGTGGCCTGTAAGTGTACCAAGTAGTCAAGCACTGAAGAGAACGAGGCTTTTAGTGGGTGTACATGCCTGTCCTTGCACCACAGGTAGACTCTTTTCCATTTTGCAGCATAGATCTTTTTAGTACTAGGCTTCTTAGAGTGGCAAAGAATTCTTAGGGCATGTTCTGAGTACTGAGAATCTAGGTATTTTAACTCTTCAAGTTCCAGGCTTTGAGGTGAAGAGACTCTATGTTGGGATATGTTATCACCATCTGTGGGACAGTCAGGAGACTGTGGCTCAAAGGCAGTTGAATTGGTTGCTTGGGCGACAGGGTGAGGAGCAGAGAATAACAAGGTGGTCTCGCCCAGTCTGGTGTCACCAGATTCATGGTGGCATGCTCGGTTCTGAGTTTCAGGAGAACTCTGAGGATCAGTGGGAAAGGAGGGACGGCATACACGAACTTCCCTGTCCAATGCAAGTTTAGGCCATCCACTGGTACTGTGCCTAGATCTGGAGGCCTGCAGCAGTACAGGGGTAGCTGATGATTCAGGCTGGAAGCAAAGAGATCTATCTCTGAAGTGCTCCACCTCCTGAAAACTGTGGCCAGTACATGTCTGTTCAGGGCCCAGTCATGGTGGCCCTGACTGATGCGGCTCAGAGCACCTGCCAGCACATTGTCCTTGCCTGGCAGGTGAATGGCTGATAACTGAATTTGCAGGGAATAGGACAGAGACCAGAGTTTCATGGCCTCTGTGCAGTTTTGTGGACCTTGTGCCCCCCCTGTTTGTTGATGTAGAACATAGCTGTGGTGTTATCTGTTCTGATTTGAACAGACTGGACTTTTACGAGAGGGGCAAAGGCTTTTATTACTAGATAAACCACTCTGAGTTCGAGGAGATTTACAGACTATGTCCCACTGATGGGCTGGTCTGCAAGGTGTGCTCCCCATCCTAGGAGGGAGGCATTTGTAGTGAGTACTCTGGATGGTTTCCTTTGCTAGAAAGGGGCCCCTTCCCTGAGACTGTCTTTCCACCAGTCTAGGGCTTGTAGCAAAGTCCTTGTGACTGTAATGAGTTCTGACATAGAATCTTTTTTCTGGGACCAGTGAGCCCTTAGGTGATACTGAATGTCCCTCATTTGAAATCTGTCACCTGAGATCACAGCTGTGGTAGACGCCATGTGAACTAGAAGCCTCAATAAGTGTCTGTCTGGCCTTGGCCAGCCTAGGACGAATGAGTTTGCTAGGTTCTGCAGGTTGAGTGCCCTGTCGAGGAAGAGCAGGGCTCTTTCTTTTTGTGTGTCCAGTTCTGCCCTAATGAACTCCAGTACCTGAACTGGTTGGAAGCGGGATTTCTGAGGGTTGATTAGGAAGCCTAGGGACTCCAGGGCACTCTGAGTTAATCTGAGAGAGTTCCTGACCTCCTGTAGAGACTTGCCAACTATTACCCAATCATCCAGGTAAGGAAAGACAGACACCTGTTGTCTTCTAAGATAGGCTGCCACTACTGCCAGACACTTTGTAAATACTCTGGGCGCAGAGGAAAGGCTGAAGGGCATAGCTGCAAACTGGTAGTGGCCTGAAGGTAATCTGAACCTGAGAAATTTTCTGTGGGACTGCCTGACTGGAATGTGAAAATAGGTGTACTTCAGATCTAGGGAGGCTAGCCAGTCTCCCTTTTGCAGAGATGGAATCACCACAGTCAGGGTGACCATCTTGAATTTGGATTGACAATGTATTTATTTAGGTATCTGAGGTCCAAAATGGATCCCCAATTCCCATTTTTCTTCCAAGTTAAGAAGCATCTGGAGTAAAGACCCTTTCTCCATTGGGAAGGGGGAAATCTCTGCACTGCTTTTGCAGACAGAAGGGACTTTACCTCTAGCCCCAGCAGTAGCTTTTCTGTAGGAGTTATGGATTTTATTGATTTCTGACCCTGTTGTGTGGGAAACTTTTTGAACTGCAGGATAAGACCTTGGCTCACTACCTCTAGTACCCACTCGTCCATGGTAATGAGGTACCAGTGGGGGAGGTAGTTGGACAGCCTTCCTCCTACTGGGGGAGGGGAGACGACCTGTGTTTTGTAGTCAGGAGATTTGTTTGGGCTGACTGTTAGAGGAAACAAACGAACCAGCTCATCTCTGGTATCACCTACCCCTTCCCAATGAAGTAACCCCTCACTTGGGAGTAGTCCAGGGGCATGGGCATTGACATAGAGTAGAATGCTCTGGGGAAGAAGCCTCTACCTCTGTTTCCCCTACTCCAAGACCTCTGGGAAGTGGAAGCTTTCTCTTCTGCTGCATTACCTTGATAGGTGGTTTTGTATTCTTCTACCTTTTTCATATACTGTAAGCTTGTCTTGTCCCGAAATAAAGAATTACTCTCACTGGAAAATCCATAGCTTTATTCTGGGTGTCCTGCAAAAGATTGGTTGCCCTTAGCCAGGCATGGCATCTAAGTGAGATTGCCTGGGTCATGGCTCTGGAGGCAGTGTCATTAGCATCTACTGATATTTAATGGCTTCCAAGGCTGTTTTGACAGTTTGTCAGGTCCTGAGCTACTTTGTCTGGGGCTTGTTGGCTGATAGCTAACACTGAGTTCCAGAGGGCTTTTTGGTACTGGGCTGCATAAGCCATGTAGGTAAATAGACAAAGCAGCAGAGAGCCTGTGGTATAAGATTTTTTCCCCATAAAATCAAGCCTTCTAGATTCTTTTTCAGGAGGCTGTGAAGAAAGGGGTGCTTTAGCCTTGTCACAAGCAGCAGCCTGCCCAACCCCTCATGATCAGAAGGATCTATGAAAGGGGCAGTACAGTAACTGCAGGTGACTTCAACCTGCCAGGGGTGGATTAGGGTACCCAAGCCACCGCAAATAGGAGGGAGAAGGTACTCCTGGATGCCTTCTAGGAATGCTTCCTATTGCAGATGGTCAACGAGACAACCAGGTTAGGGAACACTTTTGACCTTGTGCTGGAGAATGGTGAGGCCACGAGGGAGCTGAGGGTGGAGGAACCACTGGCAGGGAGTGACCAGCACTCAGTGTGGTTCAAGATAAACATGGGGAAGGAGGGGGTAGGATCAGGCACAAAGGGGTTGTACTTAAGAAGGGCCGACTTCAGGAGGATGAGGGAAATAGTGCAGGGGTATCTGGCCAGGATCAGTCCAGATATGGACACTAATGTGAGGTGGGGAGGGGTCATTAAACAGGGTATAGAGGAGGCAACCGCAACAAGTACAAGGGTTCAGAGTAAGAGGGCAAGGGCCAAAAAGCCAAGCTGGGAGAGCAGGGGGATCATGAAGAAAGTAAGAAGGAAAAGAGCCACCTTTAGACAATACAAGAGAACAGGGAGGGAGGAGGTGGATACAGCGGAATACCTGAAGGAGTCAAGGGAGGTGACAAGGGCAGTCAAGGCATCCCAGGAACTCAGGCTGGCACAAGGCATTAGAGATGGGGAGAAGGACTTCTTTAGGTACATCAGGGAGAAAAGGAGCTGCGAAGACCAAACTGTGAGCATTAAAGGGAGGGTGGGGTGGGTGGAGTTAAGGGCAGAACAGGCAGAAGCATTAAATGAGTACTTCTGCTCTGTATTTACCAAAAGAAAGGGGACAATACCCAGGGGGTTGGGGGCACGGGGGGAGAGGAGACTGACAGGGAAATACCAGTGGGCACGGTACTGAAGGGCTTGGGGGCACTGAGGGTGGACAATGCACCTGGGCCAGATGGCATACACCCAAGGGTGCTAAGGGAGCTAGCAGATGTCTTGGCAGAACCACTGGCAGACCTGTTCAATGCCTCCCTGGACTCTGGATGTGTATCGCAGGACTGGAGGATGGCACACTTGGTGCCCCTCCACAAGAGTGGCCCCAAGAATGAACCAGAGAACTACAGACCAGGACGCCTCACATCCATCGTGGGAAAACTGATGGAGACAATCTTGAAGGAGAGGTTGGTTTCCCTCCTGGAGACTAATGGACTGTAGGATAGCAGCCAGCATGGGTTTGTCTCGGGCAGATCCAGTCAGACTTACTTGGTGGAGTACTATGATTGGATAACCAGGCAGTTGGATAGGGGCCATGCAGTGGATGTCCTGTACCTGGACTTCAGCAAGACATTCAGTTCGGTGCTGCATGGGAGGCTGGGTAGTAAGCTGGAGGGCACAGGGCTGGGGAAAACATGGTGGGGTGGGGTGGTTGGGAATTGGCTGCAAGGGAGACAGCAGAGGGCAGTGTGGGGGAGGGACTCTCATTGCCCAGAATAGTGGCAAGCAGGGTGCCACAAGGATCTGTACTGGGGCCAGTGTTATTTGGGATCTTCATGGCAGACATTTCCATAGCCATCAAAAGCAAGATTAGTCAGTTTGCAGATGACACCAAGATGGGTGCAGTAGTGGATAAACTAGAGGACTGGTAGGGATTGCAGGATGATCTAGCAAAATTGGAGGCCTGGTCTGACACTTGGCAGCTGGGGTTCAATGCTAAGAAATGCAAGGTACTACATTTCGGAGCAAAAAACCCAAGGAGGAGCTACCAGCTAAGGGGTATTCAGCTGACCAGGACAGAGGAGGAGAAGGATCTTGGGGTGATCATAACAGGAGCAATGAACAACACTGTACAGTGTAGAAAGGCAACTGCCAAGGCTAACAAGATGCGGGGTTGCACTGCCAGGGTCATACTGTAAATAAACCAAATATGCCTCACTGAGACAGTAAGGCTACACACAATACAGTTTCCTGTTTGGTAATTCTCAGTAATTTAATAAAGCCACCACAATGTATTCTTTGCCAAATTAGTTGTAATTTATTAGTATAGTATCAACAAAACTAGCCAGGAAAATTCTATTGTACCAATAAAGATGCACCCTGACAGGATGAATATTTTTAATTCACAGAAAGAGGTGCATTCTAGCATAATTTGTAAACATAAGAAACATTTAAGCTTAGGGCCAAATTAACATACTAACATACTAAAAAGCAAGCAGAATAGGCCAAATGGTCTGTCTTGTCTGCTCGAAAGCCAGCAACCTAATGGCTGCCTGCCTCACCACCCCTCCCAGCCCCCAAGAGTGCCTTCTCTAGATTCAGTTTCCCCTTGTACCTGTCCCACCCCTTCTTGAAGCCCTCCACTGTGTCCTCCTCCACCAGCCTCCTAGGAAGCACATTCCATGGCTCTACCATCCTCTCAGTCAAAAAATGCTTCCTATGTTTCCCCCGTAGTTTCCCCCCTCCAACTTCCACTCATGGCCTCCGATCACTCCCCCTTTCTTCAGCCTAAACAACTCCCTGGTTCCACTCCTAATTATTCCCTTTACATACTTGAAAACATCTTATCATGTCTCCCCTATCCTTCCTCTCCTCCGGTGAGTAAAGCCTAAGCTCTTCCAGTCTCTCCTCATAAGGCCTCCCCTCCATGCCGTGAATCATCCTGGTCGCTCTCCTCTGGACCCTTTCCAGCAATGCTATGTCGTTCTTCAGGTGAGGTCTCCAGAACTGCACACAGTACTCAAGCTGCGGCCTGACCAATGCATTATATAGAGGGAGGATCACCTCCCTGCTTCTGGATGTAATTCCCTGGCTATGCAACTCAATATCCTGTTTGCCTTGGCTGTAATTCTTCTACAGTTTTCAGAGTTATTCATTTTGACATCTACCACCACCCCTAAATCCCTTTCTCCCAATGTGGCATGCAGTATGACCCTCCCCGGGGTGTATACATGGCCCAGGTTTTTGACCCCCAAATGAAGTACATTTCCCGGCATTAAATTTCAGTCCCCACCTCCTTGACTACCCCTCCAGGGTATCCAGATCCCCCTGGACTGTCTCCCTTGCTTCCTCACTATCCACCAGTACTCCCAATTTTGAATCATCCGCAAAAAGACTCAACCTATTTCTAACCCCCCTCCCTATATCCGAGACGTAAGCATTGAACAAGAGTGGCCCCCAATACTAAACCTTGAGAGACTCCACTAATTACCTTAATTAACTGTTATTTACCCAATATATAAAGAGAAACCAGAAAAAATCCTACTTTAACAATAAGAATGAATCCTGTCATAAGTAATAACCCTAATTTACAAAAAGGAATGCTAACATTATTTCTAAGCATCAGATAGTCTGCTACTACCTGGGTGTACCTATTACAATTTAATTCTAAGCAGCCAATGGGGCAGTCCCATTGGGGAGTTTCTAACATGCTACCTAAACAGCTAGTAATATTTGTATTACAGGGCTACAGGTTTCCAGAGAAAATGAAATATACTCCCCTTCTCTCTGGATCCTTCGAGCGCTATCGATAGTCAGATCTCAGAATTCTTCCTCTCGAAGAGACACTGGACATGACACCAAGGTCCTGTATTTATATCCAAATTGTTTACATCAAAAATGCATAGTGGAAATTTCCAGAACTACTAGAGCAAGTTTTAATCTAGACACTGGGTCATTCAATAATATCATGAGACAAAGAATTGAAAGTACATAGGCTGTAAAATACCTTAGGCTTCTGACGAAGGACTGGTTGGTCCGAAAGCTAGAGCACTTTGTTCTTGTTGTTACATCTATGTTGGTCCATTAAAAGGTATCAAATCATTTGCTTCTGGATCTGTTCTTGCAAGGAACAATATGGTAACTACTAAATCTAGATTTCAACTTGGTTATAAGATACATTTGACACTTTGTGAGACAGGGGAGTTCTGTTTATCATCACCCTTGGATGGTCAGGGGATTTTACCTCATTAAAAAGAACATGTTTTAGGAGACAACTAAAACAAACTTTTACTCTATTTAAAATAAATTGCTTAGAACTTCAAAAAAAACTTTTAATAGATAGTAGCCAAAGCAAGTTTATAATTATTTCTTATCAGCTTTCTGCTATACATATTTTTAGACACAGGTAATTATAAGATGAGGAGCTGCAGCAGCTAAAGCTAGACACTGGTTATTTGAAGCAGATGCCTCTTATCTTGACCGTGACCTTTTAGGTCACCAAAAGACAAGTTTTATACAAAGCATCTCTGCTGAGCAGATCAAGGCTAATTTTGCTTAAAACATCTGTTTCTAATCATTACTTATTTCCCAAGTCTCATTTACAGGGCCTTACTACCTGGCAAACCTGGACACCCACATACTTACATATACATGGTAGTATCATACAGTTATCCACTAGCCACTTGCTGCCCTTCACTAGCCACTTGCAGCCCCTGCACTAGCCACTTGCAGCCTCTGCAAGCCTTTTACACCTTTTCTATCTTCTTAACCTTTTAGTTATCCAAATATATATATATATATATATATATATATATATATATATATATATATTTGTTGTTGTTAAACTTGTATAAACTTTGGTTACTGGTCACTAAAACCTTGGCCACTGGTCACTAAAACCTTGGCCACTGGTCACTTTCAACAATATCCTTTAGGAAGGGGAGGTGATCCTGCCGTTGTACAGGTCACTGGTTAGGCCACACCTGGAGTACTGTGTGCAGTTCTGGCAGCCATACCTGAAGAAGAACATTGGGTTACTGGAAGCAGTGCAGTGCAGGGCAACAAAAATGATCCAGGGGTTAGGGGACTTGCCCTACGACAGCAGGTTGAGGGAGCTGAACATGTACTCCTTGGAGGAGAGGAGGGTTAGTGGGGACGTGATTGAGACCTTCAAATACATGAAGGGGATAAATAGGACGGGCATAGAGGGCCTTTTCCAGTTAAGGAGGGGGAGGGACACCCGAGGGCATGATCTGAGATTGGAGGGGAGGTAGGTTCAGGAGGGAAATGAGGAGACACTTTGTTACAGAGAGGGTGGCTGCAGGGTGGAACACATTACCAGGGAGTGGTATCCTGTAACCCAGTGGGCGGCTTCAAAAGGGATGGATAGAGTAAGGGGAGGGTCGCTGAGAGGGTGGGAGGGAGGGCAGCTGCAGTATGAGGGCTGCTGGCTGCACACTCGAGCAGACTCGATAGACCATAAGGCCTTTATCTGCTGGCAGATTCATATGTTTGTATGATCAGGATGAGTATACAGGAACTCTGTATTATGCCTTTCCAGCTGATACTTGTTCTCAATTTTCTTGTCCCCTGTCGAACCGGAAGAGGGGTTTACAAGTACTTTAAATGTTGCCCTGTGAAGCGATTTATGTATGTGCAGAAGCAACTTCTTGGAAGGAGGAAGACCCCTCATATCTAAAAAGTCTTCCTCTACTGCTTGGTCAATGGTCTTTTGTATGGTGAGATCAAGGGTATCCACCATATGCTGAATGAAGGCAAAGTTAGAGGAAAAATACTCCTGCCCATTAGAGGGACCACCAAGCTCTTGGTCAGGGGGAGCCTCAGGATCTAAAGGTTCTTCACCTAATTCATCATCATCACCCTCATAATAAAACCCCTCGTTATGTCCAGAGTCTGATGTGTGAGGGGTAGTAGGGTCACAAGGGGCATTAAATATATTGCCCATAGCCTGCACCGTTTGGTATAAATGCCAAGCCTTAGCCAACTCTTCATCAGAGGGCATAGTTTTTTCTGCCACTGGCATCTCCCTTTGCTTCTCAGCAGGAGAAGCAGTGATGTGTTTTTCTTTTTGCTTCTTTTTAGCAGGCACTTCGTCAGAAACCTGCTCATTATGTCTCTTTTTGACTTGGTAAGAATTATTCTGTAGAGATTCTTTATCAGACTTTTCCTTAGCTTTATGTGAGGAAGACCCCTCCTCAGAATTTCTGTTTGAGAGGGAAGCAGACTGAGAAGCAATATCCAACCTAGTGGCTCTTTTTCTGTTTCTGAACAAGATTTAGAGCTTTAGTCATAGTTATGGTCTGAATCCAAACAGTTACACTTTACACAATTTTTTGAAACAGCGGGACCAGTTCTTCTTAAGGGTCTATCTGACATGCCAATTTGTCAGAAGACCTCAGAAAAATACTCCCAAAAGGGAGAAGTGCTGAAAAACAGTCGGTTCCTAAGTGCTACGGACCCTCAGGAAACGGTTCAGCAAAAGTGCTAAAAAGAAAGGTATAGGGTAAAATTAGGGATTCCCATAACAATAACCATGAATTAAGCTGGGAGCCACAAAATATTTTGACTAAAAAAAGTTAAAAATTTTACCTCAGAAAAGGGCGGGAACCGCGGAACGAACCCTGAGGGGAAAAATCTGCGGTTCCAGGGAACCAGAAGAACCATGATAAAAAAAATGCGGCAATAAAGAAAAAATATATAAAATTCACTAAGGTAGCACAAACAAATAATTTTACCAACTTTAAGAAAGAACCTCTTCTAGCGAAGTGTAACAAGAGAACTCCGGGGCAGTGTTGTCCAGTCAGCGGAGAAATGAATCTGACTGACCTCCCACTCTAGCTCAGGCAGCACTCTCTCTTACTGCTCTCTGATTGGCTGATGTCAAAAGTCATTAGCATTAACTCCTCCTCCGGGGCAGCTGGACCCATCTGGCATACTGCAACTGTCAAGCATACTGAAGAATTTCTGGGGTGAGCATGCAGCATTACCATTACTGGCATAGTACCAAGCGCACCAGTGTGTGTGTGTGTGTGTGTGGGTGGGGGGGGTTACCACTAGATGCCAGAGAGAATAAGTGCTGACAATGGGTGAGGTGGAGGGTGCCAGTGGATGCATGAGTATTACTGGCAGACAGGGAGGCGAGCTTTGTGCTCTGTTAAAAGGTGCTTTTTGCACAGAGTAATAAACACTGCTCAGAATGTTAGCACATACAAAAGGATACCAATATAAGACCGAGCCATATTCATACTTATGCCTCTAATTCCATATGTCTCTGGGGCGTCACAGTGTTTTCACATAAACAACTTTGTTCTGAGCACAGAGAGGCTTCCAAGATGGTAAGTGAAGTGTTAACCACTGAACCATAGAAAAGCCTTACTCTGTGCAGAGCAAACCCTGTCTGTGTGGTGCACATGGTTCCAATATGCTGCCACATGTCTTTATGTTAAGGCTAGATACTGTGCGTAGCTAGAGGAGCAAAGAATAATGGTTATGCCCACTATGTTGGTGAGGAAATGAACCTGATGATTGTCCAAATATCTTCATTCTTTCCTGTTTTCATATGATATGATTACATTTTTGTGTAGTTAATCAATGAAAGGCTGTCAAGTAATATGTGGTCAATGGCATCAAATGCCTCTGTACTTGTATGACTGTGGACCACTAATAAACATGAAGGTTAACTAGTTTATACTAAAATACAGTTTACAAACTTACCTCTTAAAAACACTGTGAGGGACTGAAATCTGAGGAATGTCTGGTTGACTGGATGTCCCTGAAAGACACTGAGGATCCTTGTATCAGCAATCTCAACTAACTGCTTATCTTTTAAAATATACACACAGAGAAAATGATGATTATTTTCAAAAACTATTTCTTTATAATAATACTAATTTTAAAACAATGGCTAGAATTAGAGCAATTTCTAAGTTAACGACTGAAAAACTTGTAGACTAAAACAATTCAAAATTAAACTATAAACATTTATAATTTTGGAAAAATAAAACCATTTTAGATTTAATAATAGCAAGGCACTCCAGGAGTTGGGTTCCTTTCTTTAGTTTGCCCCTTGGGCATAAGACCCTTGGTTTTACCTCACGACCCATGACCCCATAGGGTTAGATTAGCTAAAAGCACTCAAACACCAGTTTGAGCTTTAATACTTATTTTTTTTGAACAACAAATGCAGAACTTTTTTTCACATTACCATCACAGAATGTACTGAATACAATTAAAATATTAAATTATTTGGGCTTTTTTGTATTGGAAAAACTAGACTGACATGAGATCTGTTTTTAAAGAACCACCAAGGCATCTAGAAGAACATTGTAAAATAAAATATTTGGACACAAAGCAGCTTATGTATCTCATTAGCGCTGTATTTCTCATCCCCATTATTTATTACTAAGGTCATGCATGAAAACAGGATAGGTTTTCCTCGACGGTTCATCAGCTCCTGTTGCTTCATCCCAACCTGATGTCATAATACTCTGCTTATGACAGCTCAGTTATTCCCATGGCAACAGACTGTGATGCCATAACAGAGCATTATAATTTCAAGTAGGGAATAAACTATAAAGGCAGATGAGCCTAAAGGGGTAAAGATATTTTTTTGTGCAAATTTCTGCAGTAATAAATAATGGAGAAGAGAAATCTGTAGACAATATACGGTATGAAATACAAGCTGAACTGTTTTCCAGTTTTCCCAAAGGTGTCAGCTGCTCTTTAAAGGGACACTGTCAATCCTTTTTGCATCATACGATTTTTGGTTGAAACCCAACATTTTATGATTGCTAATGTACCCCCCCCCCCACAAATGGGGGTTCCTGAAAAGTCTTCCTTGAGCGTGCCTAAATGCTCACTGCCAGGCTGGTGTCCTGCGTTTTAGCAGTTTAAATCTGATTGCCAGAGAGTGCCTGTATAGCCTCTGTGTACTGTCTCTTTAAGAGCTGCCTGGATTGCAGTCATAAGTAATCGGAGAGGGAGCTCTGTTGAAAGATGTAACTATTTGCTGAAAATCATTTAGAGTGATAATGATAATATAGGTTGTCTAACCTGCCTTCTTTGCAGCAAGGACTGTTTTGTTTATCTCTACTATCTTGGTCCTGGACTGCGAATTGGACCAATCAGTTCTGGTGGGACCTAAAATGAAGCCGGACTACAGGAGCTGTCTGGAGTCAAAATCTGTAGGAATTGTAGTTTTGAGCTTTTGGCGTCTTTTTGCACCTGAAGAGGGAGCCTTTTGTGACTGACAGACAGATCAGCCAACCAAACTTTTTAGATCTTGGGGAATTTCCCAGGCTGCTGCAGCTAGTTTCAGTTTTGAGCTGAGAAGTGAAGAAGTACCAGCTCAAGTGATTTTGAGTAGCAGATCTGTGTAGTTTTGCACGGGAGAACTGTGAAAGGGCTGAGTTTTGGCCTGCCTATCTGCTGCTGTCCCTGAGAGGGGAAAATAGAGTTTATTCGGACTGAATCCGATTTGTGAGGATTATTTAAGCCACTGAACTGTGACCAGGCTTTAACCTGAAGAAGACCGAAGATTTGCTGAATGCGATCGACCTGTCAGGATTTCCAGCTGCTTTTGAATCCCCAGTTTGTGCAGAGACTTTGTGATCGTGACCGGAGAGCAGTTTGCCTGGTACAGTACAATTTCCTTACATGTAAATGTGCTGTGTATTGAAAGTCGGTCCCCACTGTGTGAACTGTGTTCTGCTTGCTGGAAGCTTTGTCCAGCCTAATCGGACTGAATCCACGTTCATCTCCATTTGGCCTGTGCCATGCCACGCTTGCCCTGCCAGACTACCCCACTGCACAGAGAAAGCCACAGACGAGAGACCTGCCTGAGGATCAGCCCCCTGCTCCATGCCTGAACAGGAATGATGCACCAGCGAATCGTGTGGGCCCTGCTTCTCCTGGCACTCCAGATTAACCACCTGCTGTCTCGATTTTTGCCCAGCCTGTGTCCAGTCTTGGGTATCGTGAGTAATCATCAGGGTACCTCCCTGCAACAACAGCCTAATCTAAAAGTGTGTCATCTCTGATTGTCTTGTTGTTTTCTTTTCATGAACTGAGCCCTCCGGCTCCAGATTACAAATAGTGTGTGTTGTGCATGTTGTTTTCTTCCATCACAGGGCCCCAACCAGCTGCAACGTCCCTGGCTAGCCCACCATTCTCCATATGGGTACTCAGAGTGTGTGACTGTTTATGGACCCTGAAGTGCATGCATAACTGTTTGATTGATAGAGCCTTTAAGCAAATTAACCTGATTATGCCCCTCCCTTGTTCAAGCCCCTTAAATTTCATAAGTTTCATAAGTTAGTTCAAGCTATGGGACTTTCGTCCATGATGCTCGCCATTATTTATTGTTAAAACGTAGTAGTTTTATCATACAGAAAGTTATCTAGTCTAGACTTAAAATGTGTACATGTTAGAACTCTCCACCACATTTACTGGTAAGCTATTCCATGCTGTCACCACCCTCACAGTAAACCAGTGTTTCCTTAGGTTTGTATTCCACTTCGGCAAATCGAGATGTATGCTATGCTTTCTAGCACTAGTCCAGCCTGTTTTGTAGGAAAGTTTAAGATATTCCCTTAACGTAGTATCTTAAGATATTCTGAACATCGTGCAGAGGTCTCCCCTTAACCTTCTATAATGTAATGAGTATAATTTGAGTTTAGTTAATCTCTCCTCATAGGATAGGTTTTACAGTCCAGACACTGATCTTGTTGCTCTGCGCTGTACACTCTCCACTCTAACAATATCCTCCCTTTTCTGGGGGGACCACACCTGGACACAAAACTCTAGGTGTGGTCTCACCAGGGCTCCATACAATGGCATAATAACATTCTCATGTCTACTAGAAATGTGCCTCAAGATGCAATTCAGATTCTGATTTGCTCTTTTAACCTGTTGTTTACAGTGTGAGCTAAACTTTAAATCTGAGGTGACTCTGATGCCCAAATCTCTCTCCTCAAATGTTGATACAAGACTGTTGTCCCCAATACAATACATATATTTACTATTACTCCGACCTAGATGCATGATTTTGCATTTAGAGATGTTGAGTTCTAATTTACTGACTTTGGTCCACTCATAAATTTAATTTATGGCCTGTTGTAAAGAAAGTGCCTCAGTTGTAGAAGTCACAGTTGAACCCAGTCTACAATCATCTGCAAACTTAGAAATCCATATATAAGGATTACTAAGATGTAAAGACGAAATATAGACATGAAAAAGACAGGGACCCAATACCGAACCCTGAGGTACCCCGCTGATAACTGCAGACCAATCTGACATCGCACCCCTAACCACCACTCTCTGCCTCCTTCCAGTCAACCAATTAGCTATCCACTTTATGATGCTACTGTAAATACCCACTCTAATCAAAATTTGTATTAATTCCTCATGAGGTAGCTTGTCGAAAGCTTTGGCAAAGTCCATAAAAACTACATCCACCGGTTTGCCATTATCCAATTCTGTATTAACATTTTCATAAAAGGATAATAAGTTAGTCTGACATGATCTAGACTTAACGAAACCATGTTGCACAGGGTCAGATAAATTATTTGCTGCTATATAATCAACTATCATATCCTTTAAAATCCCCTCCATAACTTTACCCATTAGTGATGTCAGGCTAATGGGTCTAAAGTTGGCTGGCTCAGATCTAGATTCTTTTTTTGTGGAGAGGGACCACCAAACCATTCCTCCAAGCTTGAGGAACTTCACCACTATCCAGGGATGCTTGGTATAAAAAGCTAAGTGGACCCACCAAAGGGTCAGCAAGTTCTTGAAGGATTCTGGGGTGAATGTTATCTGGACCTGGAGATTTGTTGATGTCTAATTTTTTTAGCTTACTGTTTACCTCCGCAGGTGTTATTTTAATATTTCCTGATAGAGATGCCAAATTATCAGAAATATAAGGTGTATTTCCGGGATTAAAGACTGAACAAAAGTAAGAAAAAATTACTCAACATAGTAATGTTGTTTCTTCTAATGGAGTCTTGCTGTATTCAGACATAATGCAGTTAGCCCCAGCACTTGAACTGCCCCAGAGAGGAAAGAGTTAACTCTATGCAGAAGCATAGAACGTTGAGCTCGAGCTTGGTTTTCAAACCTCTGTCTGTGGTGCTTCCCAGTGTAACCGTCAAATTCTTATGCGCAAACTAACTAATATACTATAGTATGGAAATTGTTCAAACATATAGCCAAAGGGCAAAAGATTCTTTTTGGGCCCAAAAGACTCAAGTCGAGAACCCATGAAGGAAAGGTAGTGACAATATTTAAGTATAAAACACCAGAAAAATAATAACATCTACCCCACCCAAGAGGGAGGGTACAAGGTACACCCCTGAGTTGCAACACTGTACCTGCCAGCCCACTTCCCAAAACCAGGTTCTGAAAGGCGAGGCGGGGGGGGGTGCGAGTCTGAATACAGCAAGACTCTATTAGAAGAAACAACATTACTATGGTGAGTAATTTTTTCTTCAAACAACATGAAGTCTTGCTGTATTCAGACATAATGCAGACTACCAAGCAGTTCCCTATGGAGGACGGAATACAGAACCTACTTTGGGAAGAGGCTCTGCAGTACTGCTGTACCAAACCTAGCATCACTCCTAGCCTGGATGTCCAGGAAGTAATGCTTGGTGAAAGTATGTACTGTTTTCCAGGTGGCTGCTTTACAGATCTCTAACAAAGGTATATCTCTGGCCGCAGCTAGAGAAGCAGCTGTACCCCTAGTCGAGTGAGCCCTCAGGCCTGAAGGGGGAGTTCTACCCAACTTGTCATAACAAAATTGTATACAAGAAAGAATCCACCTGGCAAGAGTTATTTTAGTGGCAGGCTTACCTTTCCCCACTTCACCATAAGTAAGAAACAATTGAAGACAGTCATTTCTATGTGCCTTAGTATGCTCAATGTAGTAGCTAAGGGCCCTCTTAACATCCAGACTGTGTAACCTTCTTTCACCTGAAGAAGAATGGTCAGTGAAAAACACAGGGAGAGATATAGACTGGTTCAGATGAAAATCCGATACCACTTTGGGCAAGAACCTCCTATTGGTTTTTAGGACCACTTTGCCCCTATGGAAGGAGATGAAGTCCAGTTCAACTGACAGAGCCTGTAACTCACTAATCCGCCTGGCAGAAGTAATAGCTACCAGGAACACAGTTTTCCAGGTCAAGTACTTCAATTCGGCCGAAGCCAGAGGTTCAAAGAGTGGCGGCATTAGCTGAGCTGTGCAGACATTAAGATCCCAAGGCGGAGTGGGCTCCCTAAAGGGAGGGTTAATGTGAACCAGACCTTTGAAAAACTTTCTGAAAACAGGATGAGATTCCAGGGAAGAGCCCTTCCCTGCTGACAGAAATGCACAGACAGCTGCTAGATGAACCTTCAGAGTGGCAGGCCTAAGGCCTAGACCATGCAGATGAACTAGATAGTCTAAAGTTGTGGAAATGTCTGCAGAATCAGGCAGGATGCCTTTCTGAGAGCACCAAATACTGAACCTTTTCAATTTGGAGTTGTAAGTTTTTCTAGTGGAAGGTTTCTTGGAGACCTTCAGAATATCCAGAACTCCCTGAGAAAGATGTAGTGCTGCATATTCTAACTCTTCAAGAGCCAGGCTTTGAGATTGAGAGACTGGAGATTGGGGTACCAGATCCGCCTCGGGGAGGAGGACAGGAGATTGTATGTCCTGGGCAGAGACAGGGGATGTAACACTGACAAGGACAGCAGTAGAGGATACCAAGGCTGTCTGGCCCAATCTGGAGCCACCAGTATCACTGTGCAGGGTTGAGTCCTGATATTGATCAGAACTCTGAACAGCAGAGGGAAGGGAGGGAAGGCATAGAGAAACCTGCCCTTCCAGTCCAAAAAGAGAGCATCCTGGTGAACCGTCCCCAGGACTGGAGGTTTGCAACAAAACAGAGGAAGCTGATGACTGTCCAGTGCTGCAAAGAGATCTATCTCTGGAGTGCCCCACCTGGAGAAGATGACCTACAGGATGTGAGGATCCAGGGACCATTCGTGATGTCCCTGTGAAACTCTGCACAGAGCATCTGCTAGTACGTTGTCCTTCCCTAGAAGGTAAACCACTACCAGAGAAGTCCGAAGAGAATAGGCCAGAGACCACAGCTTCATGGCTTCTGTGAACAAGGCCGAGGACCGAGTGCCTCCCTGCTTGCTGATGTACCACATTGTGGTGGTGTTGTCTGTTCTGACTTGGACCACCTTGCCCTTGACTGAATCCGAGAAGCTCTGCAGGGCTAGGAAAACTGCCCTGAGTTCCATGAAATTGATATGAAGGAGAGACTCCTGTGGAGACCAGACCCCTTGAGCTGTCAGGGCTCCCAGGTGGGATCCCCACCCTAGGAGAAAAGCATCTGTAGTTAGAACTACTGATGGGACTTGAGGGAGAAATGGAACCCCTTGTCTGAGGTTGTCCTGCTCCAGCCACCACTGGAGAGCTTGGACCAGAGTCTGAGTCACTGGAATCAGTTTGGTAAGTGGATCCTTCTTTTGAGACCAAAAAGACCTTAGATGGAACTGAATGTCCCTCATCTGGAACCTTGCTCCCTGCACCACTGCCATGGAAGCTGCCATGTGGCCCAGGAGCTGGAGGAACTGTCTTGCTGGGCGGGAGACCTGAGGTCGAAAAGAGGAAGAGAGATCCACTAGGGCCTTCACCCTTGCCAGGGGAAGGAAGGCTTTTGTTTGTACAGTGTCCAACTCTATGCCCATAAAGGTGAGAAGTTGAACTGGTTCAAGGACAGACTTTGGAAGACTGAGAAGAAACCCTAGGGAGCTGAGTAGGTCCTGGGTAGTTTGAAGAGTTGACTTGACTGTAAAGGTGACTGACCCACTAAGAGCCAGTCATCCAGATATGGGAAGATGGGGATACCCTGTCTTCTGAGGTAAGCCACCACTACTGCAAGGCACTTTGTGAACACCCTTGGAGCTGATGTTAGGCCGCATGGCATGGCTCTGAATTGGTAATGGCCTGAAGGCAACTCAAACCTGAGGTATTTTCTGTGGGAGCACCTGATGGGAATATGGAAGTAGGCATCCTTGAGGTCCAGGGATGCTAGCCAATCCCCTGGCCTTAGAGAGGGAAGGATTATTCCCACAGTTACCATTTTGAATTTGGGCTTTGAAATGTGTTTGTTCAAATACCTTAGGTCTAGGATGGGTCGCCACTCCTCTGTTTTCTTTGGGGGTAAGGAGTACCTGGAGTACAGTCCTTTCCCTTGCTTGAGTAGGAACCTTTCTATAGCTCTGAGAGCTAGAAGAGAGAAACCCCTGCCTCTAGGGCAAGGGGTTTCAAGTTGATGCAGTGGAAAGACCCGGCCCTTTTGGAAATTTTTGAAGCTGAGGACTAGTCCTGTGGCTTACTACTTCAAGACCCACTTGTCTGAGGTCACAGACTTCAGGCCTGGAAGTAGTAAACCAGCCTGCCTCCTACTGGAAATGGGGAGTCGACCGGCTGACACATCAGGGTGTCTGCTTGGCAGGAGCCTTAGACTGAGAGGAGGAGGGAGCAGCCCTGCTCATCCCCCTCCTGCCCCTCCCTCTGAAGAACCCCCTCTGTGGGAAGGGAGAGGAGGCCTGGTCTTGGTAAAAAGGCCTTTGAAAGGGCCTGCCCCTGCCCCTAGACTGCTGCTTGTGCGGAGTGGCCTGCCTTTCCTTGGCCTGTGCATTCCTGTACGTGGTCCTGTATTCATCCATTTTCTTCATGTAAGCCTCTGTCTGCTCCCAAACAGAGAGTTACCTCTACAGGAAAATCCATGGCCTTGAGTCTGGGTATCCCAGTGAAAGGCTAGCACACCTGAGCCAAGCATGTCTTCTGAGAGACACAGACATAGCCATGACTCTAGATGCCACATCACTGGAGTCCACAGCAGCATGAAATTGCATTTTGGATGCCTCGATTCCATCAGCAGCCACCCCCTCCAGCTCCTTGGCTAGCTGGAGAGAGGCCTTTTTAGCCAGTTCCAGAACCATATCCCATCTGGATTTCTGGTACCTGGCTGTGTACGCCATATAGGTAACCTGCCTGAGTCCCAAAGAGGATGCCAAATACTGTTTTTATGGCCATGGCATCCACTTTCCTGGAGTCCTTATCCGGGAGGTGTGAAGCCAAAGGAATGTTAGCCCTGTCACAGGCTGCAGCATGCACTACCCCAACATGGCTGTAATGACTATAAAGGAACTCCACAGATGAGCCTGATAACAAATACCTCCTGTCCATTCTCTTATCCACAGGAGGTATTAAATTAGGAGTTTGTAAAATTTTGTGTGTCTGTTTCCTCAAGGATTTATGAAGAGGGGTAGACAGCCTTTTGGACTCTGGGATGTCCATCATTTCCACAAAATCAGGCTCTTCATCCTTCTCTGCAGCTTCAACCAAGGGAAGCTGCAGGGTTTCTGCCACCTTTTTGTAGAAAAAATAGTGTGAAGGGAACTCAGAGAGCCTGGGAGGAGAGACACCTGAAGGCCTGTCTGGGGAGATGTCCGGTTCAATGGGCACATCCAGACCCCCCTGGTCATCGTCGTCATCATCGTCATCATCTCCAGGATAGTCCGTCTCCCTCCGACTCCTCATAATAAGCGTCTGGATCATAATCCGGAGGAGACGGATCCGACTGAACCGGTACCGGTTCGGACGGAACCGGTCTAAGCGACTGAACAATACTAATCACTTTGGCTATTTCGTCCGCGGTTGGAGAGTAAGATACAGGATCTGAACCGGCAGACTTACGCTTCTTCTTTGACGGAACCAACCCCTCGGGGTTGGCTCTCCTTTTGCCCGAGGAGGTATCGCCTAGGTCAGTAGGCACCTCCTCAGGTTCGGCCACAACCGAACCAGGCTGGCCATCCGGATCTATGGACTTCTCGGCCTCCCTTTCCTTCAGCCTACTCAGTCTTTTATCTAGAGTGGATTTAGGAAAGTTTTTACAGATTTGGCAGTCTGATTTGAGGTGGTTAAACCCCAGACAATAAACACAGATGAGGTGGGGTCAACCAGCAAAGGCCTTCACACCTCAGTACAGTGCTGAAACCCAGTGGACCGGTTTTCTTCTTGGGTTTCAGACATGGCCAACCCAACAAATTACCCTATTGCAGCTTTCAAGCCAGGTAATATAATAACCGATTGGTTACAAACCGTGTCACGGGCTTTTTAAAAGAACCAGCAAAAGGTCCGGTTCTTTTGAAACTGATCAGTACCAGAACACCACACTAATCCCAGAAAAAAAATAAATTAAAATTAACAAGGTCGGTTCCAAACCGGACCAACCGGAAAGAAACCAAAGAAAAGAACAATTTCCACTTTTCCACCAAAATAAAACACAGTCACTACCTATCTACACACTACCTGTACCATAGACAGAGGCTGGAAATTCAAAAATGACAAAAAAATATACGGTTTAAACCGAACGCTTTACTTTTACTGAACCGAGCAGAGGAAACCTCCAGAGCGACTTCACTGTTAGGCGGAGTAAAGAATCTGACGGTTACACTGGGAAGTACCACAGACAGAGGTTTGAAAACTGAGCTTGAGCTCAACGTTCTATGCTTCTGCACAGAGTTAACTCTTTCCTCCCCGGGGCAGTTCAAGTGCTGGGGATAACTGCATTATGTCTGAATACAGCAAGACTTCATGTCGTTTGAATTATTTTGTATATTTACTGTCTCCTGCTCGTTAACCATTTCACCATTAATATCTTTGAAGGGTTCTATTATTGAATAATGGTTCTTCTTACTGTTAATATAAGAGAAAAAAGATTTTTTGTTGTCTTTAATCTTATTGGCCAAAGTGATCTCCTGCTGAGACTTCGCTCTTTTTATAGTTAACTTAACCAATTTAGCACATTCGTTGTATGCCAAGTAGTTCTTCTGGGTTTTTTTCCCTCATGTATTTCTTGAATAGTCTAGCTTTGCTGTTGATTAAGTGTTTAATTTGTTTGTTTAACCAGCTTGGATTGGATTTTTTGCCTCTCATATGTTTAATTTTATAAGTTGGAATATACAGAGTAATTAAATTATTAAGATTGTTAAGAAGTACAATCCACATATCCTCAATATTCTTCCCTTCAAAAGCCTTAGTCCAATTCCACAATGCCAGATCTTGCCTAAAACGGGAGAAGTTTGCTTTCGCCAAATTTAATTTAGATGCTCCTTCAGATTTAGAAACTAATCTTAAATTCTGAGTTAACTCCAACCCCTCTATTGTACATTGAACTTTACAGTGATCACTGTTGCCCAATGGGGGTAGAATCTGTACCCCATTATTGAGTCACCCACATTTGTTAATACAAGATCCAGGATTTTGTTTCTTCTAGTGTTTTCATGCACTATTTGTACTAAACCCAGCTGATCGAATGCATCTAAATATAGTTGTTCGGTTTTATTGTCCGCCTTTGCTAGCTTCCAATCTATATTAGGGAGATTGAAATCTCCCAACACTATTAAGTTGTCCGCTGGATTTAAATTATTGAGTAAATCCCAAAAAATAGCATCTTTATCTTGTGTATTAGATGGTGGTCTACAGAAAAGCCCAATTATGATTTTAGGGCCGCTTAATGATATTAACTTAAGCCAAATGGTTTCTAAATCGAGGTTGTCATAAGGCAACTGTATACTATTTATGGAATTATGAACATATATTGTTATGCCCCCACCTTTCCTATATAATCTAGACTTGTGATATAGGTTATAACCTGGTATTGATTTCTCCCAAGAATCGTTAATATTCCACCAGGTTTCTGTAATACAGGCTATTTGTATATCGTGTGTTACCAAAAAATCTTTAAGCTCATCATATTTATTCGTAAGGCTTCTGGAATTTATAAGTATCGTTCTCCAGCCCTTAACAATAATATAATCTTTTTCTGTATTTGTGTTTGGGTGATTTACTGACATGGGCTGCCCCCCTTGCACCAGTTTAAATGGAAATCAATAACTTTATTCAGTTTCCTGCCTAGAATCCTAGATCCTGCCAAGCTGAGGTGCAGACCATCAGGTTTAAATAGGGATTTGTTGCTGAACGTAATGGAATTATCCATAAAACCAAGATTGTTGTTTATGCAAAAGGTTCTTAGCCAGTTGTTAATTGACTTAATTGCTTCACTTTTATAATTGAGATACCCATATGTTGGTAATATGCCCGAAAATATTATGTCCCCTCCTTTTTGTTTAATTCTTTTTGTTGTGTCAGTTATTTTAGACTGAAATACGTTCTGGCTAGTTTTGTATACATCATTGGTACCAATGTGTACTATAACTAATGGGTTCTCTGTATGCTCCATGAGCCCTTCCAATAAATCCAACACATCACCTGCTTTAGCTCTGGGAAGGGTGCTGACAGTAGTGCTGCTCGACCCTTCCTTCACATACCACAGTATCCACTCCCCTGATTATTGAATCACCTATGACTAATATGTCCTTGGTCAGGATATTTTTAGTTGACAATGTGTTCTGATTATTTGCACGAACAAACTCTTGTTGAATACTTTGGGGATTTTGTTTAGAAATATCCCCAAAGTCTACATTGTCCTGCAAACAATCAAAACATGTTTTGAACTGGCAAGATATTCTCGTTGCAACTAGTACAACACTTCTTTATGGGATTTTGGGTTTTGACCATGGAGTGCTAATCATAGGCATTTCAGGCAGCTCTCCCCTGCATGAGTTAGATTAACCTCTTCCAGCATGCTTTTAGCTTTAATAGTAGAATTTTGGAATTCAGGCATTGTAATATCATGGACAGCTTGATCTATAAATCTTTCAAGGCAGGTGATTTCTTTTTGAGTCTCTAACCACTGTAATTAGCTATCAATTCCTTTTCTTAAATTTGCAATTAGAATGCAATTTTCACACACAATATCCTTACAGGCTGGTGCCTTAGTAAACATTTGGCGGTTAATACAAACTTTTTAGGTTTGCTACCATGCTTACCCTTGTTTTGTGACATAGTACAGGCCTTGACGTTACTTTCCAACAGATTGTTTTTGTTGGCACCAAGCGTTTGGATCCTTGTCCTCCATGGGCACGAGCGTGATACGCCAGGCGCACAGCGGTTCTGGCGCCGCTTCTGCATTACCTATCGCCTCTGCTCAATGCAGGACTGAATATAAGGCGAGTGTTCACCCGGAAGTGAAATTTACTAAGGATCACTTAGCTCCTTGCAACAAAGTTGCAAAAATAAAAGCTCTATCGTGTTCACTAAGCCGTGCGTTTTCCACTCATTCATGGAAGAGGCACGCAGTGACAGTTGGTTCGCACAAACAGTTTAAATTATTCAGCACTGTATGCCCAGTGCTCTCTGCCTGTAAATGACAACAGAGCTCCTCAATACACACAGACACTCAATAAAAAGGGTTTAAAATAAGCACTCTAGTGTTTCCCACAGTCGTTTGCCCCAGTGTGCAGTTACCCTTTTCAGCAGCACAGCATATGTTCACCCGCTCGCTGCAGGGCTGAATTTAAGGCGAGTGTTCACCCCGAAGTGAAATCTACTAAGGATCACTTAGCTCACTGCAACAAAGTTGCAAAAATAAAAGCTTTACTGTGTTTACTACGCCGTGCGTTTTCCACTCATTCGTGGAAGAGGCACGCAGTGACAGCTGGTTCGCACAAACCGTTTAAATTATTCAGCACTGTATGCCCAGCGCTCTCTGCCTATAAATGACCACAGGACTCCTCAGTACACACAGACACTCAATAAAAAGGGTTTAAAATGAGCACTCTACTGTTTCTCACAGTCATTTGCCACATTGTGCAGTTACCCTTTCCAGGAGCACAACATCTGTTCGCCCGCTCGCTGCAGGGCTGAATATAAAGCGAGTGTTCACCCAGAAGTGAAATCTACTAAGGATCACTTAGCTCCTTGCAACAAAGTTGCAAAATAAAAAGCTTTACTGTGTTTATTATGTTGCAGTGTTTCCACTCATTCGTGGAAGAGGCATGCAGTGACAGTTGATTCACACAAACAGTTTAAATTATTCAGCACTGTATGCCCAGCACTTTCTGCCTGTAAATGACAACAGGGCTCCTCAATACACACAGACACTCAATAAAAAGGGTTTAAAATGAGCACTCTAGTGTTTCTCACAGTCATTTGCCACATTGTGCAGTTACCCTTTCCAGGAGCACAACATCTGTTCGCCCGCTCGCTGCAGGGCTGAATATAAAGCGAGTGTTCACCCAGAAGTGAAATCTACTAAGGATCACTTAGCTCCTTGCAACAAAGTTGCAAAAATAAAAGCTTTACTGTGTTTACTATGCTGTGCGTTTTCCACTCATTCGTGGAAGAGGCATGCAGTGACAGTTGATTCACACAAACAGTTTAAATTATTCAGCACTGTATGCCCAGCACTTTCTGCCTGTAAATGACAACAGGGCTCCTCAATACACACAGACACTCAATAAAAAGGGTTTAAAATGAGCACTCTAGTGTTTCTCACAGTCATTTGCCACATTGTGCAGTTACCCTTTCCAGGAGCACAACATCTGTTGGCCCGCTCGCTGCAGGGCTGAATATAAAGCGAGTGTTCACCCAGAAGTGAAATCTACTAAGGATCACTTAGCTCCTTGCAACAAAGTTGCAAAAATAAAAGCTTTACTGTGTTTACTACGCCGTGCGTTTTCCACTCGTTCGTGGAAGAAGCATACAGTGACAGTTGGTTCGCACAAACAGTTTCAATTATTCAGCACTGTATGCCCAGCGCTCTCTGCCTGTAAATGACCACAGGGTTCCTCAATACACACAAACACTCAATAAAAAGGGTTTAAAATGAGCACTCTAGTGTTTCCCACAGTCGTTTGCCACAGTGTGCAGTTACCCTTTTCAAGAGCACAGCGTATGTTTGCCCGCTCGCTGCAGGGCTGAATATAAGGTGAGTGTTCACCCGGAGGTGAAATCTACTAAGGATCACTTAGCTCCTTGCAACAAAGTTGCAAAAATAAAAGCTTTACTGTGTTTACTATGCTGTGCGTTTTCCACTCATTCGTGGAAGAGGCATGCAGTGACAGTTGATTCACACAAACAGTTTAAATTATTCAGCACTGTATGCCCAGCACTTTCTGCCTGTAAATGACAACAGGGCTCCTCAATACACACAGACACTCAATGAAAAGGGTTTAAAATGAGCACTCTAGTGTTTCCCACAGTCGTTTGCCCCAGTGTGCAGTTACCCTTTTCAGGAGCACAGCATAAAAAAATCAGATCTCTTTTTTGCATTTACCCTGACTGTGGTTCCAGTTGGTGCAACAGTACTGTACTGCTGTTATTTGGTGTGTATAACCTTGTTTTACAGGGTTCCCCAGGGCCGGGCCAGAGGAAAGCCCTGGTGGTAAGTGCAAACAGTGTGGGTACTTGAGTGGTCTATCAGGGGTATTGTGAAAGTGATTATTGTGTATTGTTCCAGCCACTAGTAAGGAAAGAGGGGGGTTACAGTGTCCCAGAGGGCTGTGCCCCGGTTAGCTTGACCACTACCAACCCTGACCTCCGGGTGGAGGCACCCATTTCAGAACTCAGGCCCCTTAACCTGCTACTAGCCAAGCAGGCAGGGGTAGTAGCCCTTGGGATAGCGCCACCTAGGGGTTACACTAACCTTCTCTAAAATCATTGATTATGGTGGTTGTTTTATCTGCTTCCTTTTTAGTTTAACTGAAATGCCTGCTAATAGTGTAATCACACATAACCTTCTTTTGTTTCAAATCCTTGATCTACTCTTATTCTTGAACATTGGCAACAACCCCAAACAAGGCAGTCATCCAAGATGCAGCAGTCACCTCCCCTCTCACTACATCAAGAGTGTCTTCACTACTTTGGGGTGCTCCCAAGTTCAGGAAATATGCAGTGGTAGTTGATCAAGGAATGTAAACAAACATGTTTGGTTTTTTTTGCCTCCTCTGTGTACCTGGGCTGCTCCCATGTTCTGGCAGCCACCTTGGGATTCCAGCCACCGTCCGGGTGTCCGCACTCCCTTGAGGTCATGCCCGATTCCCCTGCGGCTTACCCCCCCCCGCATTGGGGTGGCAGGGAGCCCTCATACTCACCTGCCCTAATGGATCCAGACAGGCGCCCTCCACAGCTGGCACCCGTGGATGGCTATCAAGCTGCTCCACCCCAAACACACTCTCTTCCTCTATTTTTTGATGTTTACTCCCCTGGATCTAATGACATGCAAGGACACTGGCGGAAGGGAACACGCACACGTCCACATGCGCGCCTTCCTGGCGTCTGCTCCAGAGTCCACCCCAAAGTACAGCACAGCACCTTGTCCCCAAGCCTCTGCCAGGGGGCAACCTAGCGCCGACTGTTGTGGACCCCCCTCCCCGGAGAAGGGGAGCAGTTCGATGGACGCTCGATTCTTCTCCTCCCCTGATGACCTCCGTGTTCCCAAACACGGGTCACCAGCATGGCATAAGGTAAGGCGACCAGCGCCTCAGCCCTTAGCGCCACCAGGCCAGCTAAATAAACATGTTTTGGTGTGGTTACACCAGTATGGTGGGCAGTGTTTTTCATTATTAAAAAAGAAAGAAGGAATCCAAATTTAACCATCAGTTATATCAGAAATCGGTATAGAATGTGACCAATCATTGGCATTTATTTGGGCAAATCGAAAACCCCAAATTAGTCTAGCATTACTACAGATGCCCAGATCTATGGGGGGCCTTTCCTTGCCGGATTTTAAGCTGTATTATCAGGCATGTCAATTTAGGCTTCCCCTCTATTGGCTGGATAGCATGTACACGGCTCAATGGAAATCTGTGGAGTTACAGGAACCGGAACTTAAGGATATCTATAATACTCTATTATCCTTCCCCCCTATACATAAAATAGAGACTGTAGCTAACCCCTATACTCAGACGACACTTAGATGTTGGCAAAACATCATATCAGGCAGGGATTTCAGGCCCTGTAGACCAGCCTTGTTTTCTCTTCCCTACCATGAAGCATTCCTTCCTGGTAAAATGGATAAGGGCTTTAATAACTGGTTCAAGAAGGACTTACGCCTAGTATACCATTTTGCGCGCCCAAGGGTAAGATACTCTCCCTCACAGAGCTGACGCAGAAATATAATATTACCTATAAGGAGAGGTTTAGATACTTTCAGTCTAGAAACTTTATAAATACATTAGGGAAATTACAATGGAATAATCTTCCCTCGACAGATTTACTGTCTATCCTAATTGAGATACTGGATGGAGCCCCTACTCCTTCTCATTTAATTTCTACCTTATATGGGGCGCTTCGCAAAATGCAGAATAAATCACTGAATAAAGTCAAGACTGCATGGGAGAAGGATCTAGAGTTACATATACCAGATTATGTCTGGACAGGCTCCTTGCGGGCCCTACAGAAAGGTGTTAGTTCTGGGACATGGAAGGACTTCTCATGGAAGTGTGTTGTTAGATATTTTAGAGCACCAGTAATAACACAAAAGTATATAAAACACTATAGTGCGGCCTGTTGGAGACAGTGTGGGACCTCCCCTGCTACATTAGGGCACATTTTTTGGACTTGTAAAGTCCTGCAACCTTTTTTTGCGCACCTTATTAATGCTCTTCGTCAAATTATCTCCCCAGAGTTAACGATGAACCCGCAATTCTTTCTATTTGGCATTACCTCTCCAGTGATAGTAGATGTTGCTAGCAGAAAGATACTGAATTTGACCCTGTTAGCAGCGAGGAAGACCATTACCAGGAGGTGGTTCTCCTTCAGCTCCAACGTTGGAGCAGTGACAAAATTAATGATTGAGATTTATAGGATGGAGAGGCTCTGGCCTTAGTCAATAAGTCACTAGGGGCTTTCGAAATTCTGTGGAAAATGGGTTTTGTACACTATGTCTGTACGTGCTGACTTTGTGCCCCTGATGTTGAGGAAAGGCTCTTTTCTTCTCCTCTTTTTGGTCAGAGATTTTATTCATACCTGATTGTACCTCATTCAGATTAACTCTCAGATATTAGCTTCCTTCTATAAAACAAATGGAATAGTCTTTTTCATATATGATACTTGTGCACAATGTAATGTATTTTGTTTTCTGATTGGATACTTCTGTTCTTTTCTTTCCCCAATTTATTTATTCATTTATGTAAATACTTTTTTACCTCCCATAACGTACCATGTATTTTTCTGAAAAGCAATAAAAATTGAAAGTTAAAAAAAAGAATGTGACCAATCATAAAATGTGTTTTTTAAACAAAGGGTCACTTTCGGGCCATAGGGGGTTGACAGTGTCCCTTTAACCATATCCTGAGGCAAGACATGTTGCCAATACTCACCTGATGGACTGCTGTGGACCCCCCTCCCCAGAGAAGGGGAGCAATTCGATGGAAGGCTCGATTCTTCTCTTCCCCTGCCAACCTCCATGTTCCCAAACATGGGTCACCGGCATGGCGTGAGGTAAGGCGACCAGCGCCTCAGCCCTCAACGCCACCGGGCCGGCTAAATAAACATGTTTTGGTGTAGTTACACCAGTATGGTAGGCAGTGTTTTTCATTATTAAAAAAGAAAGAAGGAATCCAAATTTAACCATCGGCTATATCAGAAATCGGTATAGAATGTGACCAATCATAAAATGTGTTTTTTAAACAGAAGGACACTTTCGGGCCGTAGGGGGATGACAGTGTCCCTTTAACCATATCCTGGGGCAAGACATGTTGCCAATACTCACCTGATGGGCTGCATCTGAGCCAGGATGGTGAGGGTATACTGGCCAGGAGGATGGACAGGACAGTTAAGAGAGATTTAAATAGCCAGGGTACTGCCTACAACTAATAGTAGTTTTTAAAAGCAGTCACCTATTACTTTTTATATCTGAAGTACATTTTATTTTTCCTTTGATTAATTAGAAGATATGTTACCTTATATTGTTAGCAGATGTGATGTGTTGCCAACAGCATTCTGCCTGGCAGCTGACATATCAAGCTCTGTTCCTCCCATTACAACATACATATTGTGGCCTCACTGACTGTGATCTGCTCAGGAAGAGCCACTCAGTGGCTGCCATGTCAGCCACCTGTGATGTCACTGTCAGTGAGGTCACAGTGCTGATGATATAGTGGGAAGACTATATCCGGAGTCCGCTTGACCCTCTCTAATGGGAGCTGTGGTGGTCGACAAGAGATGTCAGATGCCCAATTTGTGTGGTGTGACTTGTGCTTGCCCACAATCAATGACACTGTGATGGTCATCCAGTTGTTGCAACCAACCAACGGTAGTTTGGACCCGGGCCTCACACACCTCTTAGTAGGCTGTGTGGATAAAATCGGCCCAGTCCTTGCTGAGATAGTCTGGATGTCTTCGGAGAGGGGGATCTTTCTGGATCCCCTGAAAGAGGCCGTGGTTCGGCCCCTTCTTAAAAAGCCCTCCTTGGACCTGGACTGTCTGGCTAACTACAGGCCTATCTCTAACCTACCCTTTGTGGGTAAGGTTATTGAGAAGGTGGTTGCATTGCAGCTGGATGATCATTTCACCAGCCACAATGTCTATGATTCTCTCCAGTCCGGATTTAGGAAGAGCCATAGTACCGAGACAGCCCTTGTCTGGGTACTAAATGACCTCCTAATAGTGAGAGATCGATAGAACCATTGCATCTTGGTCCTTCTACATCTTTGTGCAGCATTTGACACTGTAGACCATGGTGTAACCCTCCTACAAATGGGAGTTCCTGAAAAGTCTTCCTTGAGCTTGTCTAAATGCTCACTGCCAGGCTGGTGTCCTGAGTTTTTGCAGTTTAAATGTGATTGCCAGAGAGTGCCTATATAGCCTCTGTGTACTGTCTCTTTAAGAGCTGCCAGGATTGAAGTCATAATTAATCTAAAAGGGAGCTCTGTTAGAAGATGTGCTTGTTTGCTGATCATTTGTTAGAGTAGTAATAATACTGCAGTTTGTTCTAACCTGCCTTCTTTGCAGCATGGACAGTTCTGTTTGTTTCCATCATCTTGGTCCTAGACTGCTGAAATGGGCCAATCAGTACATTTGGGACTCTAAAATGGAGCCTGCCTACAGGGGCTTGGTGGGGTCAAAACCTTTGGGCTTTTTGTGCCTAAAATAACCTGGAGGGGGAGCCCTTGTTGTGATTGACAGACAGATCAGCCAACCGAACCTTTTGGATTTTGGGGAAAGTCCCAAACTGCTTGCAGTTTCAGTTAAATCTAAGTTGGGATGTGAAGAAGTAACAGCTCAAGTTAGTTTGAGCAGCAATCCATAGTGGATTCGCATGGGAGAACTATGTAAAGGCCTGAGTTTTGGCCTGCCTGCCTGCCTGCTGTCCCCGAGAGGGAACTTGTGCCTTTTTCAGACTAAATCCTAACTTGGGAGAGCGAAGTAAGCCACTGAATTGTGACCAGACTTCTACCTGAAGAAGATCAAAGATTTGCTGAATGCGATCGGCCTGTCTGGACTTCCAGCCACCTCTGAACTCCCGGATTGTGCAGAGAATCTGTAATTGCGACCGGAGAGCCTTTTGCCTGATACAGTGGAATTTTCTTACATGTGAACGTGTTGTGTGCTTATAATGGGTCGTGATTTGGTTCCCCACTGAGGTTTGAATTGTATTCTGCTTGCTGGAAGCTGCATTAGAATTTCCTTACGTGTAAATGTGCAGTGTGCAGCTAATGGGTCTCGATTTGTTTCCCCACCGTGGTTTGAACTGTATTCTGCTTGCTGGAAGCCGCATCCAGCCCCATGGACTGAATCCAAAATCATCTCCATTGGGCCTGGGTCTTGCCACACTGGCCCAGCCCGACTACCTGCTGCACAGAGAAAGCCATCGATGAGAGACCTGCCCGGGGATCAGTCCCCTGCTCAACACTTGAACAGGAACGGTGCCTCGGTGATTCGTGTGGGCCCCGCGTCTCCGGGCACTCCAGCTCAACAACCTGCAGTCTTGATTTCATCCTGCCTATGTCCAGTATTGGGTATCGTAAGTAAACATCAGGGTAGCTCCCTGCAACAACAGCTAACTCTTAAGTGCTACAGAGCATTCAGGAATGGTGAAACTGCTAAACCCATTGTATCCCACTTTATCTCCAGGGACCACAATGTCAATGACCTTTCTGTTTGTGTCCTTCAGCAGGGCTTCCGGGATCCTAACCATAGAAAAAACATGGAAGCCAAGCTGATCATCCGCCTTGGCTCCCAGCAGCCCTCTGGTTTAAATGATAGACTTATTTTCCACTAACATCTTTCAGCCATTCCTTTTTTTCCCCTAAAGTCAATTTGTTTTGTACTGATTTATTTTCATTTTCACCATATGTCTCCATTTCTGTCTCCTTCTCACACATTTGTCACCTTTCAGCCTTCTTACAAGGCCCTGTTAATCAGTTTCTACCTGGGAACTTCCCCAGCTCTTTGTCTCCCATTATGTTTTATCTTTCCCATCATCACCTTTTTGTTTCACAGATTCTCTCTTAATCTTACCATTTATCACTTCTTCTCCCTTAGCACCCCCTTCTTCTTTCTCCACATATATATCTCTCTCATTTTACCTCTCCTCTACACTAACTTGTTTTCTCTTTTAGATATTTCCTGAAGAAGACCTAAGGTCGAAACGTAGATTTTTAACTCTGTTTTCTATTTTCAGCGTGCATTTAATATAACCATTTTGTTTTGCTTTTAGACCACATGCTGACGCAGCGCCTTGTCTTTGTTTTTTTAACTCTTAAGTGTTGTCATCTGATTGTCTTGTTGCTTTTTCTTTCATGAACTGAGCCCTCTGGCTCCAGATTACAAGTAGTGTGTGTTGTGCATGTAGCTTTCTTCCATCACAGGGTCCCAACCAGCTGCAACATTCCTGGCTAGCCCCACCATCTTCCTACCTGGGTACCCAGAGTGTGTAACTGTGTGGAGACTTAAAGCGCATGCATAACTGTTCGATTAATATAGCCTTTAAGCTAATCAACCTGATTACACCCCTTCCTTGTTCAAGTCCCCTGAATAAATCAGATCTGACTTTTTTGCTGCATTTAACCTGACTGTGGTTCCAGTTTGTGCCAAAAGTACTGTACGGTTGCTATTTACGGTGTATAACCTTGTTTTACAGGGGGTTCCCAGGGTCGAGCCAGAGGAACCAGCCCTGGTGGTAAGTGCAAACAGTGTGGGTACTGGTATGGTGTACAAGGGGTACTGTGAAAGTGATTACCGTATATTGGTCAGCTCACTAGAAGGGAAAGTGGGGGGTTACAGTGTCCCGGAGGGCTATGCCCCAGGTTAGTTTGACCACTACCAACCCTGACCTCCGGGTGAAGGCACCTGATTCAGAACTCAGGCCCCTTAACCTGCTACTAGCCGCACAGGCAGGGATAGTAGCCCTTGGGATCGCGCCACCTTGAGGTTACATATTGCAGGCTCACCGCTGGGATTTTGTGCCTTCTAGTGGCCAAAAATTACGATTTATTGTTAAAGATTAATGGCTGCCCCAGTAGAAATGGCTGTACACCAGTTGGTGAAGTGGTGTACTGGGCCGGAGATTGACCCCCAAAATGCTCTGCTTATACTGGATATTCCCCTGGGTACCAGTAAGGACACTATAGAGGGAGCACTCTCCAAAGTTGAATGTTTAAAAAACCCTGTGGTGGTGGGTCGACAGGCTGATCTGATCGCCCAAACTTTCATAGCCTTGGTAGAGTGTAGTGACCTCGTGGACAGTTCTAAAGTGCCACAGACTACTGCCTCAGAAGGGGTCCTAGCTGCCTGGAGAGCGATAACAAAAGACAATAAAGACCCTGGGGAGGATAAGCTCCCACCACTATCTGAGACTTTTGAGGAGAAATTTGCTAAGTTGTTGCTGGAGGAAGGGAAAACCAAAGAGGACTTTAAGAAACTATTCCTGCCACCTGGGGATGTTCCTTCCCCAACATCCCCTCCAACCCCAGCACCTGTTACTGCCCCGCCTTCTGTGCCCCTGCCAATGCTGGCCCCTATATCTGTACCCGCCATTAGTCACAACTCGAATCGTCGGCTGAGGATGTTTTCAAGCACCCTCCACACACCCCAGGGGGAGGACATCTGCGAGACTTGGACAGACTATGTTGCCCCTCAAATCTGAGAATGGCAATGCCCCGAACCAGAGAAGAGGAGAAGGGTGGTTGAAAGCCTCAGAGGCCCTGCCCAACTTACTATCCACGCTACACAGGCTAGTAATCCAGAAGCAACTGCTCAAGATTTTTTGAATGCATTGAAAAATGTGTATGGGAGTCCTGATTTGAATGAGGACCTGTGGGGTAGGGTCAAAACCACTCAGCAATACCAAGGGGAGCCCTTATCCATGTATGTGCCTCGACTTGAAGCGGTGCTACAGGACTGCCTAAAGAAAGGTGGCATGGCCCCAGCTAAGTTAGATCGGAATAGGTTGGACCAACTTCTCAAGTCAGCCCCATTCTCTGAATTATTGCTGCTTCAACTACGCCTTGCTGCTCGGTTGGATGCGTCTCCTACCTATGACGGGCTGATGAAGGAAATTTGGAGCATTGAGAGGAGGCAGCCACATGCAGTGTCAGTGGCTCAGCAGGTAGCACACTTGCCTCTGAGGCCGGGAGATCAGTAGGCTGTAGGTACTATCCCCACACCAGGCACTTGGATTAATATCCCAAGACTGACACTGTAGTGCAGCATGAGGGGGGTGCTGCACTCCTGAGGTGCCGTCTTTCGGATGAGACGTTAAACTGAGGTCCCATCTGCCTGTTCTGGTGGTTGTTCAGGTGGATGTTAAAGATCCCATGGCACTTCTCGAAAAGAGCAGGGGATTTTCCCCGGTGCAATGGCAAAATTTCCTCCATTCATGAAAAATACCACCAACAGCTTCATCTGGTTCAAGGTCAGTTGGCATTCATCTGTATCCCCCCCCCCGGGTTGTGCCTGAAAATAGGCAGGATTTGTCTAGTGCACTTACCCGGTCAACAAAAAATAAATAAATAAATATGGCGGGGTCCTCCTGTATCTGCTGTTGCTGCTGCCCAGATGACCGAGTATGCACATGTGAGTGATGCTCGGGGGCGAAATACAGTGCCAGTTGAACACTGGGAGGCTAGCAAGGACGCTCCTCCCTGAGGCAAGATACTGCGAGAGGTCCGAGAAAAGAGGTCTACCGTTTCCCTACAAGCCCATTCCAGAGATACAATGGGACCAAACCCCTCTCAGAGCGTGTCCGCTGTGGGAGGTGGGGGTGCACTCCCAGGCATCCCCTGTTGACAGCAGCTCAAAGATTGATAGATTGACTATGGAAGTGAGGGAATTACTGAGGCATCTCCCCATGCTCACCACACACCAGACAGAGGTTGAATCACGATTTTCTTTTGGTGGTACCCCCGCCTCAGCCCCCAAAGTGATGCCTCAGCCACGCCAGACTCTAGAAAGCATACTCTGTCATAATTGTGGGAAGGAGGGGCATATGAAGAAAGAATGCCAATCCCCAAAAGACTTAGATAAGGTTGTATACAGACTTCAAAGGGAGCTCTGGAAAGCGAAACCATGGCCAAAGGGTGCTGGAAACGACCACAGTGAAGGCACAGGAAATCCCAACTCCAACTTCTCTGTGGCTAAGTCGTCTGTACCGGCCCTTCCTACTGTCCCTCCAGACTGGTCCAAAATAGTGGACCCTTCAGTGGAGACTAATGTGGCTGTGAATGGTACTCCTACTTGGGCTGTGCTTGAAAGTGGGTCGCAAGTGACCATTGTGTTTCAGAACTGGTATGACAAACACTTATCTGATGTGCCCTTACAGTCTCAGGAAGGCCTAAATGTGTGGGGGCTGAGCAACAAGTCTTATCCATATCTAGGATATGCCCACCTCTGGTTGTCTTTTCCTGCAACTGTTACTGGCGTAGAGGAGCAAGTAGAGACACTGGCCCTAGTGTGTCCCCCCACTGGACTGTATGATGGGGTTCCCCTGTTAACTGGAACAAATGTCCATATGTTTGTGAGACTAGCACAACTCTGCCAAGAGAAACAAGGGCAGCTGACTGGACAGGCCCTAAGAATTCCAGCCTTAGTAAAAAGGGCTTATGACTGCAACAGAGACCCGATGACGTGGACCCGGATGAGCCAGTGGGAATAGTGTGGAAAAAGGAACCTGACTGCTTGGTAATGGCCCCCAATGCCCAGTGCACAATCCCTGGAGACGTCTGCCTAAAGAGAAACATAAAGAACAAAATATTAATGTTGGATGCACCAAGAGATGGAAAGTTGCCAGAGGGATTATTGGTCAAACCCAGCATCTTGCCTGCTCGTGCCCACGTCTATGCATGACGAGTGATTGTCCAGATTCAGAATGTGTCAGATCGGGAGATACGGGTGAACAGAGGGTGCACCCTAGCTACAGTACACTGCGCCGACACTGCTGTATTGCCCAGCAACATGTGCTCTGGCTTGAAGGAGTGATCCCGGATTTATTTGATTTTGGTGACTCCCCATTTCCGGCTGAATGGAAGGCTAGAATTAGCAAGAAACTCGCTCAGAGGGACCAAGTGTTTTCATTAAAAGAATGGGACGTGGGATGTGTCCAAGGTGCAGAGCATCACATACGCCTGCATGATGACTGGCCATTTCGAGAGAGATCCTGACATCTTGCCCCAGCAGACACAGATGATGTGAGGAGACACCTGCAGGAAATGCTCACTGCTGGTGTGATACAAGAATCCAGGAGCCCATATGCCTCTCCCATTGTGGTTGTACGTAAGAAGAATGGGTCGGTAAGGATGTGTGTTGATTATCGAACCCTGAACCGGCGGACCATCCCCGATCAATACACCATGCCCCGTATACAAGATGCCCTGGATTGTTTTAATGGGAGCAAATGGTTTTCGGTATTGGATCTTCGCAGTGGATAATACCAGTTCCCGATGGCCCTGGAGGACCCTGAGAAAACAGCCTTCATCTGTCCTTTGGGGTTCTACGAATTCCTGAGAATGCCACAGGGGATTTCAGGCACCCCCGCCACCTTTCAGCGACTGATGGAACGTGCAGTGGGAGATATGAACTTGCTGGAATGTCTAGTGTACCTAGACGATGTCATTGTGTTTGGGCGCACATTAGAGGAGCATGAGACCCAACTCTTTAAAGTCCTAGGCTGAATGGAAGACTTTGGCCTCAAGCTGTCCATTGACAAATGCCAGTTTTTTCAAACCTCCGTGAAGTACGTGGGGCACATAATATCTGCAGAAGGGATAGAGACTGATTCCAGTAAGGTTGAATCACTGACTACTTGGCCCCAGCCCCATAATTTGAAAGAACTGCAACGTTTCCTGGGGATCTGTGGCTACTACCACAGGATCATAAAAGACTATTCAAAGGTGATTCACCCGCTATTGAATCTTACCCAGGGTTACCCTCCTACCAACCATAAATATAAAAAAGGGTCCGTCAAAGAACCAGAGAAAGTGTACTTCCGCACAGGTGAACTTTTTGGGCCCCACTGGACACCCGAATGTGAAGCAGCCTTTCACGAAGTCATATACCAGCTCACCCACACCCCCATCCTCGCCTATGCGGACCCCACCACGCCCCATGTGCTGCATATGGACGCCAGTCTGCAGGGTCTAGGAGCTGTGCTGTATCAAGCCCAGGAAGATGGTTTGAGACCAGTGGCCTTCGCCAGTAGGAGCTTGACCCCATCGGAGCGAGACTACCCAGTGCACAAGCTGGAGTTCCTTGCACTAAAATGGGCCATCATCGACCAGTTTCATGAATACCTCTATAGGGCAAAGATATTGGTGAAGACCGACAATAACCTGTTAACCTATGTACAGACTTCAGCTAAGTTAGATGCCACTGGGCACCGGTGGCTTTCCGCCTTATCAACCTATGATTATGCTATTGAATACAGGCCAGGACTGAACCATATTGATGTTGACGTCTTGTCACGAAGGACAGTTTCCAAGAGTGATTGAGTCAGGCTGTCTGAACCTGACATCTGAGCCTTGTGCCAAAAATTTGACCAAGATGAACAGATGTCTGCGGACACAGTGGACTGTTTAGTAGATTGCTTGGGCCCTCCTGAAACCTGCATACCGGCTGCCTATTGCCACTTTGATGCTCTAAATATTACTGCACTACCTCAATTTGACAATGACAGCAATCAGTGAGCTCAATCCCAAGATCCTATGATTCATTCCGCACTTCATGCCCTGTGTGTGGGGAAAGATGTGTCCAAGCTGCGTTCCCCTGACTTGCGAAATGCTCTGTTGTTTAAAGAAAGCTCCAGGTTGAAGCTACTCACTCAGTTGTTGTACAGAGAGACAGTGAATCATGGGTGTCAAGTAGACAGGCAGCAATTGGTCCTGCCCACGGCCTTTAAAGATTTGCTACTGAGGTCCCTCCACAATCACATGGGGCACCTTGGTATTGACAGAACTCTTGATTTGGTACAATCTCGATTCTATTGGCCCGAGATGGGGGCCGATGTTGAGCACCATGTAAAGACCTGCAGTCGTTGCCTGCAAAGGAAAGTTCTGCCTCAGAAAGCTGCCCCCCTTGTCAATACTACTACCAGCACCCCCATGGAACTGGTCTGCATTGACTTTTTGTGTTTAGAACCTGATCAGCAAAATATTGGCAATGTGTTAGTGGTTATGGATCATTTCACTCAGTATGCGCAAGCTTTTCCAACTAAAGATCCAAAGGCCTCTACCATGGCCAAGGTGCTAGTGAAAAATTTCTTCGTCCACTATGGTGCCCCTCAGCAGATCCATTCTGACCAAGGCAGAGATTTTGAAAGTTGGCTAATCAAAGAAATGCTCTCTCTATGGGGGGTGCGGAAGTCAAGAACCACCCCTTATCACCCACAGGGGGACCCTCAACCAGAATGTTTTAACCGCACCCTTCTAGACATGCTGGGCACCCTCCATCCCAAAGACAAGCCTAAGAGAAGCCAGCAGATTAGCACCTTGGTCTACGCCTACAACTGCACAAAAAATGACACTACTGGGTTCTCCCCCTACCGCCTCATGTTTAGGAGGGAGGCCCGACTGCCCACTGATGTCTGCTCTGGGGTCTCTCCAGATGGGGTCTGAGCCGAAAATTACCTACAGTATGTACAGAAACTGAAAGCTCAATTGAACCATGCCTAGCAAATGGCCCAGACGATGGCCACCAAAGAAATCTCACCAACAAAGAGAGGCATGATAAAAAAGTAAAGGCTCAAGAGCTTCGACCTGGAGACCGTGTGTTGTTATGCAATTTGGGACAGCATGGCAAACACAAAATTGCTGATAGGTGACACCATCTTCCCCATGTAGTAGTTGGAAAGTTGAATGATTTACCAGTGTACAAGGTGCGCCCAGAGAATAACTCCAAAGCTGTCAAGGCCATGCACCTTAATCACTTGCTACCTATCGGCCAAGTCATAACTGAGGTTGAACCATCGGAGATTGATTCCCTTGGGCCAGTGACTCATGCTGCTGCAAAAAAGAGACAGAGTCAACCTACCCAGTAGTTACAGAGTTAAGGTTTCCCCCGCAGCAGGCCCAGAATGATAGTGACTGTCAGTCCACCTCTGATGAAAGTGAGTGTGACAGTGCCTATTACCCCTCCTATGAACTGAGTCAGCTGTTTCAAGGTAACCCTATGACCAGGGCTGCTGGAAAATTGCGGAAAATTTTACTCAAAAATGCGGGGACTTTTTTGTAGAAATTGCGGGAAAATTGCGGGGGTTCACTATACATTCCTACTGCTCCCTAATAAATCTTTTGTTGTTTGCTGCAGCTTGTATTGATCACATGAATTGTTAGATAAATGTTTTGCCACTTGTAAATGCTTTTAATGTGAAGAAAGGTGTGTGTTTTTGAAATGCACTGCAAATTAATCATTATGTAGCATATCTTCTAAAAATCAAGATATCTAAGTCATGCAGTGCTAATTAAATTGTATTCAGTAATTTACAGTTAGTCTGTATGGAATACATCCTGAAACAACATATTTTACCAGTTTCTAGATGTTAAATAATGAAGCCTGTTTAAACTACTTGCTTTGGTGCAAGAAAAAACTAAACGGATAACCAGGGCACCTAATAAAGGTCTAGTAAGAAAAAAATGTATTTTGTTCAAATAATTACTGTTCTTAATCAGCACTATAAGTACATTTTAAAAATCAGATAATAAAAGTATCAAATCATACCAGTAGCTTTTCATTACATCATACAATAGTTTCCAATACATTGTACTTTTGTTCTACTCGGTTTGCAGTGATTTTACTTGGTTTGCAATTATTTTGTCTATTTGAAAGTAACTGTTGAACTATACTTAACCTGTTCAGCATGTTTTCAGAAATGTTTGCTTTTTGTAGGCTTTGTATGTGAGTGTGCAGTTGTGGCAGATTGACATGTAAGGAATCACTGTCACCAACCCCCTCAGAAGCACATTCAAGTTTATAATCAGCAGGGCCATCCAAACTCCTGACACATTCGAATCAAAATCCTTTCAGATTGAAAGTATTTATACAAGGAAAATCCTACCATTCAAAGCGAGCATTGTGGTCAATGCTTCATTTAGGTGAATGGGGCACTTGCACCTCTTCTCACAACTATTGTTTCAGTCTCTGTGTCAGCAAAAGTTCTCTGACAGTCTGCTTTAACACAGATTTCAAGTGTTCAAAGTCTACATATGCATGGCCAGAGGATTTTGAAACCAAAGCATGGAAGTGAATCACATGAAAGCAGAGTCCCATTTGACCCTTCTCACCTCACACTGTACTGTTTTGGTCAAATCCAAGTCTGTGTACTAAATTGTTAACATATCTGAGTAGATTTCCTTGAGGAATTAAATATTTTTATACAATTTCAGTCTAAAATTCCATGAATGTAAGAAATTGCAAGAAATTGCGGATTTTGTGTGGAGAAGGGTGAAAATTGCAGAAATTGCGGAAAAATTGCGCCCGCAATTTTCCAGTGGCCCCGCCTATGACTAACTGTGGGGATGAAGCTGGGCCTTCTAGACTGCCTAACCTCCCAGCTTCGTTCTTGGAGCCAATGCTCCCTGAAAATGAAGTGCAAAGTATTACGTCTGAGGTTGCGGACTCTCTGTGTTTTGTGGAACTGTGTGAATTGTCTGAAGAAGGGGCTGATGGTCTGAGTCTCTCTGGTGACACACCAGAACTTGAAGAACATTGTGAGAGAGTTGACAGCCCCCCCTTCAGTGCCGCAAAGCCTAACTGTGCCAGATTTTCATCAAAATGAGCAACCTGGACCTCTGTCAGAAGATAATGAGCAAAGTGTTGTGGAAACAAGCCTACACAGCAAGTAGCTGACAGTGCTCCAAGTTTGGACATTCCCATCCATGCAGAGGCACCCCTCACAAGTGACGGAAGCTCCAAAGTTAGTGCTGAAAGTACAGAGACTGTGGCCGCTCCCCCCAGAAAGACTGGCTGAGCTGTCAAGTCAGTGCTACGCTTTAGTTATGATTCCCCTGGGAGGCCAGTGGATTTGCCTCTCAATGTGGTTCACAAAGGGGTTAATGTTTCGCCAAGCTCACTGCCCAAACTGAGCTTGACGGCCAACTCCAGGTTACTTGTTCTTCCCTCTCACCATGGTGCCCCTGCCCCATCCAGCCCCAAGTTAGCTGATAGGAAAGGGCCCCCTCTTACATTGTTTAATGTACAAGAATTTATTAAATGAATCAGTATTACTTATGTGAAACATGCATAAGTATTATCAATATGGATGTAGTAATGTGAAGTATATTGAAAGGTATAGTAATGTAACAACCTAATGATATACATATATATGTCTCGTCTATATTGCAGTTTTGATATTGTGATGGTACAGACTTGACACGGACACCAAGTTTACTCCAGGCAGGGAAGGGTGTAACCCCCCTACAAATGGGGGTTCCCGAAAAGTCTTCCTTGAGCTTGTCTAAATGCTCACTGCCAGACTGGTGTCCTGCGTTTCTGTCATTTAAATGTGATTGCCAGAGAGTGCCTATATAGCCTCTGTATATTGTGTCTTTAAGAGATGCCTGGATTGCAGTCATAATTAATCTAAAAGGGAGCTCTGTTAGAAGATGTGCTTGTTTGCTGATCATTTGTTAGAGCAGTAATAATGTTGCAGTTTGTTCTCACCTGCCTTCTATGCCGCATGGACAGTTCTGTTTGTTTCCATAATCTTGGTCCTGAACTACTGAAATGGGCCAATCAGTACATTTGGGACTCTAAAATGGAGCCTCCCTACAGGGGCTTGGTGGGGTCAAAACTTGTAGGAATTGTAGTTTTGGGCTTTTTGCACCTAAAATAACCTGGAGGGGGAGCCCTTGTTGTGACTGACAGATAGATCAGCCAACCGAACTTTTTGGATTTTGGGGAAAGTCCCAAACTGCTTGCAGCTTTAGTTAGATCTAAGTTGGGAAGTGAAGAAGTAACAGCTCGAGGTAGTTCAAGTAGCAATCCATACTGAATTTGCACGGGAGAACTGTGGAAAGGCCTGAGTTTTGGCCTGCATGCCTGCCTGCTGTCCCTGAGAAGGAAGTTGTGCCTTTTTCGGACTGAATCCAAACTTGGAGAGCGAAGTAAGCCATTGAATTGTGACCAGGCTCCTACCTGAAGAAGACTGAAGATTTGCTGAATGCGATCAGCCTGTCTGGACTGCCAGCCACCTCTGAACTCCCGGATTGTGCATAGACTCTGTAATTGCAACCGGAGAGCCTTTTGCCTGGTACAGTGGAATTTCCTTACATGTGAATGTGTTGTGTGCTAGTAGTGGGTCGTGATTTGGTTCCCCACTGTGGTTTGAATTGTATTCTGCTTGCTGGAAGCTGCATTAGAATTTTCTTACTTGTAAATGTGCTGTGTGCTGCTAGTGGGTTGTGATTTGGTTCCCCACTGTGGTTTGAACTGTATTCTGCTTGCTGGAAGCCGCATCCAGCCCCATGGACTGAATCCAAAATCATCTCAATTGGGCCTGGGCCTTGCCACACTGGCCCAGCCCGACTACCCACTGCACAGAGAAAGTCTTCAACGAGAGACCTGCCTGGGGATCATCACCCTGCTCAACACCTGAACAGGAATGATGCCTCGGTGATTCATGCGGGTCCCGCTTCTCCGGGCACTCCAGCTGAACAATGTGCAGTCTCGATTTTGTCCTGCCTGTGTCCAGTATTGGGTATCGTGAATAAACATCATGGTAGCTCCCTGCAACAACAGCTAAATCTAAAGTGTTGTCATCTGATTGTCTTGTTGCTTATTCTTTCTTGAACTGAGGCCTCTGGCTCCAGATTACAAGTACTGTGTGTTGTACATGTTGCTTTCTTCCATCACAGGGCCCCAACCAGCTGCAATGTTCCTGGCTAGCCCACCATTTTCCTACCTGGGTACCCAGAGTGTGTGACTGTGTGGGGACTTAAAGCGCATGCATAACTGTTTGATTAATATAGCTTTTAAGCTAATCAACCTGATTACGCCCCTTCCTTGTTCAAGTCCCCTGAATAAATCAGATCTGACTTTTTTGCTGCATTTAACCTGACTGTGGTTCCAGTTTGTGCCAGGAGTACTGTACTGTTTTAATTTACTGTGCATAACCTTGTTTTACAGAGGGTTCCCAGGGTCGAGCCAGAGGAACCAGCCCTGGTGGTGAGTGCAAACAGTGTGAGTACTGGTATGGTGTACAAGGAGTGCTGTGAAAGTGATTATCGTATATTGCTCAGACCACTAGAAGGGAAAGAGGGGGGTTACAGTGTCCTGGAGGGCTAGGCCCAAGTTAGTTTGACCACTACCAACCCTGATCTCTGGGTAGAGGCACCCGTTTCAGAACTCAGGCCCCTTAACCTGCTACTAGCCATGCAGGCAGAGGTAGTAGCCCTTGGGATAGCGCCACCTATAGGTTATAATGGTATGCTGTTGGAGCACCTGCGGTTCATCTGTGGACTGTCTGGTATGGTCCTCAGATGGTTTCGATCATTCCTCGAGGGTAGGACTCAGAGGGTGGTGTCTGGGACTTTTTTCGTGGCACCACTCCCCCTATCCTGCGGGGTGCTGCAGGGCTCCATCCTGGCACCCATGTTGTTTGCGGTGTACATGCTGCCGTTAAGAGCAATTATTAGGCAGTACGGCTTGAGTTTTCACTGCTATACAGATGATACTCATCTGTACATGTCCTTTGTGCCAGGCTAGGATGATGCTCTTTCGGTCTTTAAGAACTGTCTCGCCAAGATCCAGGATTGGATGAATGTGAGTTGGCTGTGGTTAAACCCGGAAAAAACTGAGGTGTTGGTTGTGGACCCAGGTCGTCGGGAGGTGGGTTTGTTAGCAGGATTACCTTCAGGACTATGGCTTAGGGGTGTTCAGCTAACTAACTCAGACTGGGTGCAGAACCTGGGAGTTATGTTTAATGACTGCCTGACCCTTAAATCTCAGATGTCGGCAGTTGTCAAAATCTCCTTTTAGCATCTGAGGAATATCGCCCAGGTGAAGCACCTGGTTCCTTCCAACAATCTTCCAACTTTGGTCCACGCCTTCGTTACCTCCCGCCTTGACTACTGCAAAGCCCTCTACCTAGGGCTACCGGGGGTTGATATCCACTGCCTGCAGCTAGGACCAGTCATGTAACGCCTGTGCTCCGTGACTACACTGGCTGCCAGTACAGTGGCGGATCACCTTCAAGGTCGATTTGCTGACTGGAGCCTACATGACCAGGGACCTAGGTTACCTGCAGGATCTCCTTTACCCCTACTGTCCCCGCCGCCCTCTCCGATCCACCGATGAGGGATTGCTAGAGATTCCCAGGGTCTGTTTAAAGACATCTGGGGCTAGATCATTTAGTTTCATGGCCATGACCCTGTGTAATTCTCTACCTCATCGGGTGTGAGATTGCCTGACCGTCCAAAGTTTTAAAGTTGCCTTGAAAACATACTTATTTAGCCTAGCGTACTCTGATTTTTAATGCTGCTGTTGTGTTTATTGGTTTACTTGTTGTATTTGTTATCTATTTATGTATTTTATTTATTTATTGTTGTACAAGCGCCTTGGTTTCAGAAAGGTGCTTTTTTAATAAATAAAGATTGTATTGTATTGTTGTATTGTGTCAGCTGCTAGGCAGAGTGCTCTTCCTCACATCCAGCATAATACTGTCACATACTGTAGATAACTTTATAATGGGCAAAACAAAACAAAAAATCTTCAGAAATAAAAACTTACAACTGACTACTTATAATTTTTACTAGTTGTCTGTCTCCCATGTTTGCTCTACTAGCTTGATAAACTAGACAACTGGGGGGTGCAATGCAGAAGTCAGACATGGGATCACTGAGGGAAGGACAACAGAGTAGGGGAGCAACAAGATAGGAGTCCAAAAAACAGGGACGGAACTTAACATACAAAACCTGTGCCCAGACCGAACCCTCTCCGATCTCACAATGACACACAGGACACCATAACTATTTTTTGGCAGAAAAGGTTGATGTTTACTCAACATGAATTCCAAACAATAAATAATCATCCATTTTAAAAATATTACATATACAAAAATTTCAGTAACATACTAAGTAGCCCTGCTTTTGCCCCTCCCTGCCCTAGGCTACTCCTAACCTATCTCAGGTCAGGGCAAAGGCCACTGGCCACCACCTTCCCAGTCACCAGGGCTCCGGATAAGGTGTATACAGGGTGTATTTACGCTTGAAAAACTGCATTTGCGCTGTGTTTTTAACATTAATAGCGTATTAAATACACTTCCAGCTTGAGGTACAGTTCTCATCATTGCCACTAGGGTGCTGCCGCCGAAAATAGCTGAATCGAGCTCCTGGATGCTCGGCTGCCACCGAAAATTGCCAAAGTGAGCTCTGAATGCTCTCGAAGATCAAACAACATGAGAGGCAGAGCTGCCAATGAGAAGAAGCTAGTAACAGGAGAACATGAAGATCTGTGTTGTCGCCATCAAGTCTCGGGTTGCCAGGAGTCTGTGACGTGGTGTCCGATCCGATCGTGGCGTCAGGAGTAGCGAAAGGCCAGGAGTCGAGTCCGAAGTGCGATTCCGAGGACGGAGCCAGAAAAATGGAAGAGAAGCCGAAGTGAAAGTCCCTGAATGTGAAGGCCAGGTAAGTGACTACTTAGGACTTAAGGGAACGTGCTACTTGGTGCTGCTCACAAGTGTCTGGCTAGGCTGATTATGATCCTCTGGATTTGGGTCCTGCTGCTAGTGCTTGCTGCTTTCTAAGTTTGGCCTGTTACACAGGCTAAAAATGCCTAGTGGTGCCACAAGGGTGTGGGTGGGGGCAAGCACAATGAAGGGGGCAAGCACAACAGAGACTTGAAAAGGAGCAAGCAGCAGCAAGGGAAGGGGAGGGGCGGGAAGAGGGAAAGGCTTAGCACAAGGCTGCAGCAAATTAATGGTGACAGCCAGATGTGTCTGCTGCATTTTCCTCCTTACCTCTCAAGTCAAAATCTAAGCTCAGGTGTTGCTGCTACTGCGCTTAAAAATGTGTGAGGGACACTGCTAAAAAGATGCCTAGTAGTGCCACAAGGGGTGTGGGTGGGGGGCAAGCACAGTGAAGGGGGTAAGCACAATGGAGACACAAAAGGAAAAGGAGCAAGCAGCAGTGGTGGGGGGAGGCTTAGCAGAAGACTCTGCAGAAAATTAATGGTGACAGCCAGATGTCTGTGCTGCATTCTCCTCCTCCCCTCTCAAGTCAAAATCTAAGCCCAGGTGTTGCTGCTGTGCTTAAAAATGTGTGAGAGAGACTGCAGACTGCAGCAACAAATAGTAAAACCTGGACAGGAGCATCAAACACTAAGGGACATTACTGTCGTTTTACAGACATGTCATGACAGGGAGCAGACTAGGTAGTCACTATGACCAGAGGTCCTCTGGTCATAGTGACTGCCCAGTCTGCTCCCTGTCATGACATGTCTGTAAAACGACAGTAATGCCTCTAGTCTTTGATGCTGCTGTCCAGGTTTTACTATTTGTCGCTACACTCTGCAGTCTGTCTCACACATTTAAGCACAGCAGCAACACCTGGGCTCACATTTTGACTTGAGAGGGGAGGAGGAAAATGCAGCATACGCTAATTTGTAAGAAATATACTGTTCAGCAAAATGCACTGACTCATTTGTACGCATCCGAAATTGGTTTTACTCACCTCATTTTAAAAATGAGGAGTAAAATACTCATGGCTAAATTTCTTATCTGGAGCCCTCCCGGTCACTAGACCTGGGAAGGTCATGCCCAGGGATTCGATCTGGCCACTGGGCAAATGACCTCCTAGAAATAGCCAGGAGGAACTGTTCCCTGTGCAAGTGGGAACAAGATGGTGCATGCAGTTTGGCCCCCTGAATGCACCACAGTGCATGTAACACTGAGCTTTGTGCCCAAGCCTTGTGGGGCACTGCTGGCAGTCGCTGCACTGCCTGGGAGAATGCAGGACTGAGTAGGGGAAACCACTTAGTTTTTTTATCACACAGATTTGCGGAATTCTGCCATACTGTCAGACAGTGCCCTAGGGGGTGGAAACTGTTTTTTGTGTTTATCTGTGTGTGCCTTAAAAGGCCAGACCAGACTTTGTCAGGAAGTGCTTACATCATAGCTACTTATCAAACAATAGCTTTGGTAACAGACCTGAGAACAATAGTATTATAAGCAAGTGTTTTATAGCAAACTCATCAGAACAGCTAATATTTTTCAAGTGAAACTACCTCTGGCTGGAAGCTGCAATACTGAACGTAGGATTTGCAAGAAAGCGAGTTGTGCTCACAACAGAGGGAGGTGAACCTTACAATTGTCTTTGGTCTGTAGCAGATATTCTGCAGGTGGAGGCTACTTCTAACTGAAAGGTGAAATAAGGAACTTAGAATTAACAGGAAAAGACAGTCTTTCAAGCAACAGAGGGAGGTGGATCTAGCTTTACATTTGTTACAATTCTTAAGATTTTCAGTGCAGGAAGAGTTTAAAGCACAGCTGACTTATTTTGGGGCTGACTGCTTTCAGAGCACAAACCACCAGGCTGTTTTGGGGCTAGGGAGGTTTACCTGTGTCTGACTTGGATGACTGGATTTTTCTCTGTTTGATTAGCGGGGTATTTTCTCTGTCAAATTGTTGTGCAGGGATCTTGCCGACAGGAAGGCACTCATCGCAGTGGTGGGTCAGAGCTTTAACTGATTGTTTTGTGAGGGCACAGTTTAGGCCAACCCCTTCCCCCCTCACCCCACCCACCCCTGGAAATAGTTCCTTTATACCTGGGGTTCTGACATCATTTCCTCAAAAGTCAAGGTGCATATCACTGTCATATCCTGTCTAGCACACTGCACTGACAATATCACTATACACATTGTATAATATATATATTTCTATATAACAAACCAATCACACACACACAAAAAAGTAGATAAACATGTGGGAGTAGTGCAATGTAATGGCTGTGGGGCAGCAGTCTTCCGGGAGTCTTTCTGGAGGCTGAGATGCTGCCCTATTTGCAGACAACTCTCTGCCCTGAGGGAGGAAGTTGCCCGTCTTCAGGCCACACTGGACAGTAGTAAGGGAACCTTCCTCCAGGCCACACTGGACGGTAGGAAGGGAACCTCCCCCATCCAGGGAGCACCAGAGCCACCACCACTACCTCAGAGATTGCGAAGAAAGCACAGCAGTTGGACCACAGTGGACTCAGGGAGGGTGAGGATGGTGGAACAGAGGCACACCCAGTCAGTTGTTCCACTCCACAATCCATACACCATTCTGGGGGAGCATAGCTCCCGTATGGATGCACCCGCAGAGGAGACTAAGGAGGCTGAGGACAATTGTCACAAGGGAGGCCCACAGAAAGGAGGCAGAGGACACCACAAGGAAAGGAAGCAGCTCCTGGTGGGGGACTCAATTATTAGGGGGATAGAACTGGGGAGCAGGGAAAACTGAAGTAAGGTGCCTGCCTGGTGCCGTGGCTTGGAGGGACAGGAAGCGCATCCTCAGGATCACGAGAACAGCTGCACGGAGTCTGAGCTGGACGTCCATTGTCCACCTAGGGACAAATGACTTGGCTCATCATGAGATTAAAGCAATGCAGAAGGACTTTGTAGAATTGGGAGGGCCTAAGACAAGTAGCACACAGTATCCTTCTCTGAGGTGCTGCCTGTCAATGGCATGAGAGAGCGGTACTGCACCATGCAGTTTAATGAATGGTTGAAAAATGGTGTGGAGCACAGGGTTTGGCTTCATTGGGGACTGGGGTTCCACCAGAAGGGACACCAGCCTATACTAGCAGGATGTTCTGCATCTGTCCAGGAAGGGAACAAGTCTTTTGAGCAATCGGTTTAAATGCTTTATTGGCAAGCTTCTAAACTAGTCAAGGGGGGAGGCACTGATAGGCAGCAGGAAAATCCCAGCCTCTCCCTGCAAAACAGGGTACTAAATGAGAAAAAGACCGAGGTAGAAAGGTCAGCGGGGGATGCTGCAAAAGAAAGTAAAGCCATCAAGAAATGGAGAGCAATGAGTAACAATGCCCGTAGTCTGAGTAACAAGCTTCTTGAATTAGTGGCCTTGGTGGAGGAGGAACATCTGGATATCATGGCAGTCACAGAAACATGGTACACACAAAACCATGACTGGGACGTAAACATACCAGGATACACTATCTACAGGAGGGACAGGGAGGGTAAAAGAGGAGGAGGAGTAGCTCTTTACATAAGGGAAGGAATCAAGGCAACAGAACAAAAGGGAAAACAGGAGGAGAAGAAGCACTGTGGGTAATTTGAGACCGCAATGGCACCACAATCCGCACAGGGTTGTATACAGACCCCTTCTCAGGGGAAATGGACATGGAAATGATAGAAAGTATACTTAGAATGGCAGAAAAAGGGGAGATATTGCTGATGGGTGATCTGAATATGCCAGATGTTAACTGGAGTACAGTTGCAGCAGCCACTTCGAAGAGTGGGGTTATTCTAGATGTCCTACAGGGGGCATGCCTTAGACAACTAGTATTGGAGCCCACTCAAGAGGGAGCATTCTTAGACCTGGTTCTCTCAAATGGAGATGAAGAGAGGATCACAGATGTAGAAGTGGGTAGCCATCTGGGAACTAGCGACCATCAAACAGTATGGTTCACAATAAACACAGCAATAGAGTCAAGCCATACAAAGGCAAAAGTACTGGACTTTAGGAGGGCTGACTTTGCCAAAATGGGTGAGTGCCTAAGGAATGCACTAGCAAATGGGCAGGAAGGAGGGGAAGAACAATGGGGAATAATAAAAACTGCCATCACAGAGGTAACAAGCCTTTGTGTGAAGCAAATAAACAAAACGAAACAATGTAAGAAACCACTATGGTTCTCAAAGGAAGTGGCAGTGAAGGATCAAGAGAAAAAGAAAGCATTCAGGAAGTACAAGGAATCACAGAAGGAGCAGGACAGAGAACTGTATCAGTTAAAGCAAAAGGAAGCTGGGAAGGCAGTCAGAACAGCAAAGGCACAAACCGAGGAAAAGATAGCCAACTCAGTTAAGAAGGGGATAAACCTTTACAGGTACATCAGGAGCGAAGGAAGACCAAAAGAGGGATAGTGAGGCTTAATAAAGGGAGGGAGGGTGGGCAGAGGGTGACTGTGAAAGGCAGAGATACTAAACAAATATTTTGCTCAGTATTTACAAAGGAAGAGGGGAGGTACCTAAAACAAACAGTAGAAACACTCTGGATACAGAAGTTGATACCAGCCCATTTACAGAAGAAAGGGTTCTGAAAGAACTCTTAAAACTGAAGGTGGACAAAGCAATGGGGCCTGATGGGATTCATCCCAGAATTCTAAAAGAACTAAGGTGAACTAGTGACACCACTGACTACCCTCTTAACAAATCATGGAGGATGGGGTGGTACCCGAGGACTGGAGGAGGGCAGATGTGATTCCCTTCACAAAAGTGGAGCAAAGCAGAAGCAGGAAACTACAGACCTGTTAGTTTAACCTCAGTGGTAGAGAAAATGATGGAATCACTCTGAAGGAAAGAATTGTCGAGTATCTAGAGGCCAGAGGGCACAGGACCCAAGGCAGCATGGATTCACAGCGGGAAGGTCATGCCAGACAAACCTGATAGATTTCTTTGACTGGGTGACAAAGTAGTAGATGGGGAGGGTTGTGGACATGGCCTACCTAGACTTTAGAAGCCATTTGACACAGTCCCACACAAAGATTAATATACAAGTTAGCCAGCCTGGGGTGGGTCCCAAGATGACAGCCTGGGTAAAGAATTGGCTGGAGAATAGGACACAGAGAGTAATAGTAAATGAGTCCACTCTGAAGAAAGGGAGGTTACTAGTGGGGTACCACAGGGTTCAGTATTAGACTGGTCCTCTTCAATGTCTTTATAAGCTTACATTGCAGAGGGACTGGAAGGAAAGTATGTCTCTTTGCAGATGACACAAAGATCTGCAACAGAGTTGATGCACAAGGTGGGGTGAAAAAGGATGAGAAGGGACTTGGCAAGGTTAGAGGAATGGTCAAATGTATGGCAGCTTAGATTCAATGCTAAGAAGTGCAAGGTAATGCACCTGGGAAACAAAACCCAGGGAAGAGTACACAATAGGGGTGAGATACTAACAACAACAAAATGGAAAGGGACCTGGGGGTAGTCATATCAGATGACCCACAGGTGGGCAAGCAATGTGAGAGGGCAGCAAGGAGGGCTGGGGGATACTGGGATGCATAGGGAGAGACATCACCAGTAGAAAACAGGAAGTTATTATCCTTCTGTACAGACAGCTGGTGAGACCCCATCTGGAGTACCGTGCAGTTCTGGAGACCCAATCTCCTAAAGACATAGACAGGATGGAAGCTGTCCAGAGGAGGAGCAACTAAAATGGTGCAGGGTCTGCACCGGAAGACATATGAAGAGAGACTTAGGAGCTTAATATGTATAGCATCGAGGAAAGGAGGAGAGGGGACATGATAGAAACTTTCAAGTATCTCAAGGAATCAACAAAGTCCAAGAGGGTAGCATCTTTCAAAAAGAGGTGTGCAGAACAAGGGCACAATTTCAAGATGGGGGGTGCTCAGAGGTAATTCAAGAAAGTATTTTTTCACAGAGAGGTTGTGGATGCATGGAGCAGCCTTCCGGAGGAGGTTGTGGAGTCAAAAACAGTGGTGGAATTCAAGCATGCATGGGACAGTCATAAGGCAATTCTAGGGGTTGGGGGTAGGAAGAAGTAGGCTGCTGGTTAACTAGGTTCTGCAGCTTATCCATTAGGTAGGAAAATGGGCAGACTGGGTGGGCCAAGCGGTCCTTATCTGCCGTCAAATTCTATGTTACTGCAAGCTGCAGTCAGTGCCTGAGGAGGTAGTGGTGTGGACAAGTCAGGAGTAACAGTAAGCTTTGATTTTTTCCTTTCCCAAGACTGCTTGCACTGCTTGTCTGAGTCACTCAAAGTAACTAGCGGGGGACAACAGAGAGACAGAGAGAGAGAGAGAGAGAGAGGAGGAATCGCTGTGTCGCAGGTCCAGTTATGGCAATGGGGTGGGGGAGGATTCGGACTAGGAGTGCCTTCTATCAACACCTCACACTGATGGACAGAGTCAACTTCTGGGTTATTACTGCGATTGGCACTGCTGGGCAATGTGTATGTGAGGAGAGGGAGGCTCTCTAGCAACCAATAGTGAGAATACTATTACCAAAAACAAGTAAACTTGCGTGGTTTGCCCTAGACAATCATGTGTTTACTAAGAAGTCAATCTTGGGTGGCTAACAGGGAGAGCAGTTTTGTGTGTGTGTGTGTGTGTGTGTGTGTGTGTGAAGAGCATCTATCCTTTGGGTAACACTATGTGATGGATGCTGTTTGACACCAATCAGAGCCCAGAACTGAGGATGGAGCAGAGCCTTGATAAGAGACATATGAGAGAGAGCACAGATCACTGGTGTAGTTCATACACAGCTCTTGTGAAGAAAAGTATCTGAAGGTGGATGGGTAATCTGTCTGGTATGGATGTCCTTAATCAATGTTCTTTAGTCAGGGCTAGCTCTGGCTTTTATGTTCTTGTGTCATTGTCTTTGCCATAATGTTTTCTTTTACGCCATATGGTAAGTAGAACCTACTTTAATCAACATTCAATTGCACCAAACTTTAATCTACATTCAATTGCACCAAAAAGGTATTAAAAAAAGTCATTTAAGAAAAAAAAACATATTTTCTGGCTCCAGTGGTGAGTGGCAGAGCTAGTCCTGTTAGTGGTTAATTAGGCATGGAAAATCAAATGTGTGAAGCACAGTACTACAGTTTTTGGTATTTTTTCTGTCTCCTTAGTTTAAGTTCAATTTTATTTTATTATTTTTTTAACCAGTGCAGGTAACCTGTCTCTGGTGCATGTAACTTTTTTGGCTACATGCACTGTGGTGCAAGTACTAAAAAAATAAGTTAATTTCTACCCCTTCCCACAAAGGAAGTGAGGAATCATAGAGTGGGTGAATATTCTCACTTGCATGCAGGCCAATATGAGGAGTGCATCCAGCAAAATGGACAAGCTTATGGGACTCATGCACTTAGAATGCCAGGACTTAGTGACACTCACAGCGACCTGGTGAGGGAATAAAATGACTGGCACACCATACAGTGTGGTTTAGCATCAGTACAGTGTTGCAGGAGAGTTACACAAAGACAAGGGTCCTAGATTTCAGGAGGGCGGACTTCGCTAGGATGAGAAGGGGATCAAAGAAGCCCTAACAGGACAGGATCCAAGAGATGGGGTTGAGGAGCGGTGCGCACACCTAAAAGAAGCACAGTGGAGGTGACAAATCAGTGTATTAGGTTGAATAACAGGGGAAAAAGAAGGAACAAACCACTATGGTTCACAAAGAAGGTGGCAGAGAAAGTGAGGGACAAAAAGGGAGCTTTCAGAAAATACAGGGAGACTCAGAAGGATGAGGATAGGCAGTGTACTTAGAGAGACAGAAGGAGGCAGGGAAAGCAGTTAGGAGTGCGAAGGTGCAAACAGATTAGAGATTAGCACAGACAGTAAAGAGGGGGGACAAGACATTTTGTAGATACATTAGTGACAGAAGGAAGGTTAGGCGAGGGATTGTAAGGCTCAAAGGGGAGGAAGGGGTGTGCACAGAGGGTGACCTAGAAAAAGCATTGATACTGTGGAACTCACAAAATCGAGGGTGGACAAAGCGATGGGGCCAGATGATATACACCCCAGGATGTTAAAGGAATTACGGACACATGATGGCAGGTGGCCTCAACTTAATTGCAGACCCTACCTTGGACATCTCTAATATGAGACCCCCTAAACAAACAGCGGCCCAAAAATTTTTAAAAAAATTCATGGCTGAGATGGGATGGTGTGATGTTTGGAGGAAGCTACACCCTCACTCGAGGAACTACACCTACTACTGTCAGTGGCTCAGTAGGTAGCACACTCGCCTCTCAGGCCGGGAGATCAGAGGGCTGTGGGTTCAGTTCCCACATCTGGCACTTGGGTTAATATCCCAGTACTGACACTGTAGTGCAGCATGAGAGGGGTGCTGCACTTCTGAGGTGCTGTCTTTCAGATGAGATGTTAAACCGAGGTCCCATCTGCCTGGATTGGTGGTAGTTCAGGTGGATGTTAAAGATCCCATGGCACTTATCGAAAAGAGCAGGGGAAAGTTTTATTGAGACAAAAATCATACAATAGTACACAAAGCATAATACAAAAAAAAAAGGAAAAACAGAATAAGTATTATACAATCATTCAGGTAACGGCAAAATCAGAGTCAGTGATCCAAGGAAGAGCTTTCCAAAGTTCCAAAAGTGTCATATCTGAGTATAGAGTACGTTCATGCTCATAAATTTCATTTAAATCTTGTACAATCTTTTTTTCGAGCTCCAAATAGGAGCAGTCCTTTTGCTGTAAAGAAAACATGCAACGCACCATCCAAATATTCCATTTAATGCAGACAAAAACAAGGTTCAAAGTGTTCTGGTGCCATTTTGACCACTGGGAAAAAAACCCATATACAAGATTCAAATAAGTAACCAACTGAGCAAGGGTATCCATGCCTGTGCCAAAAGGACCACCAATTATTGATAAAGGAACAGTCAAAAATAAATGAGGATAGTTTCAAGTTCTGTAATACATAATAAGCGAGAACACATTCTATCTTGGGACTGCTTATGTTTATGATTTGATTTTACATTAATCTTTTCATGGCATGAAAGCCAATGAAAATCCCACATTTTGGCTGGAACCTTCTTACATCTCCACACTAACAAAAGGGAAGGGAGGTGTTGACCAGGACACTTATCAAAGGGTACTGATACAGCACAAACCGTCAGGAGTAATTTCTTATATAAAACTTTATGTGAATGGTTTAATAACATCTGAACAGACACCTTCCATTGTTTGAGACGTAAAAACATGTTTTACGTAAGTTGGTATACCAACAGTTTGTCTTAACACAGTTAAGGAATTAGTTTCCCATTGATGAAACCAAATCCTGCAAGAGTCATAAAACTAAGGTTCCAACCCCCTTTGGGCATGAATCAACAAAGGCCTAAGGTTTGCAGTGAAAAAAATAACAAAGGGTTAACCATACAAACGCCACCCTCAGGGATAGGTAAATAAGTGATATTCCGCTTTATCGGGTTTAACCTACTACCCCAAAGAGCCTGAAAAAACAGGCTAAAGACAGCAGTTTCTAGCTGTCATGGAATAGGGAATACATAACTCAGAAAAAGGAAAGTAGAGATCAAATAGTTTTTAATTAAGAAAACACGTTTCTTTTTCCCTATCTGCCCCCGGTTCCAGGAGGCCACCTGAAGTCTACCTTGTTGCAGTTTAACATTCCAGTTAAAAAAATCTGAGTCTTGTGTCCCCCCAAAAATTCCCAAAATGTGAATAGGGCCCTCAACTAAACGTAACGAACCAATACGGTCCGAGGGGGAGGTTACTGAACCGACCCGAATAACCAGACTTTTCGTGTAATTTAAAACAGCACCAGAGAAGTTTCCAAAAATAGAGCACTCATGGAGAGAATGAACAACTGAGGCTGCATCAGCTACAAGAAAACAAACATCATCTGCATATGCGATCGCCTTATAAGGCAAGCATAAGGCACAACTAGAGATAGCCCGAATCTGAGAATTAGTATTCAACCGACGGAACAAAACATCAAGAAAAAATACATGTAACAACGGGCTTAAAGGACAGCCCTGACGAACCCCCCTTTTTATAGGGATCATGGGTCCTATCCAACCATTCACTACAGGCACAACAGTAGCCGTTCTATAGAAAGCATGAATCCAGCGTACCATAACATCAGGTACATGCAGAAAACAGAGTGCTTCCCATCAAAAAGCATGCCTAACCGAATCAAAAGCAGCCTTCTGATCTACAGCGACAACAAGTCCCGAAGCCAGACCTGCATAGCCATGAGAAAATAATTCTCATAAGAGGATCAAATGATCAGAAATTCTCCTTTGAGGAAGAGAACAGGATTGGGCGGGATGCAAAACCACCTCCGCTATCCTCACCAAACGCTTCACAATAATTTTCATTAAGAGCTTAAAGTCGGTGTTCAACATACATAAAGGTCACCAATTCTCTAGAGAATGGATATCACCTTTCTGTTTATAAATGTAAATCAAAGTACCCTTAGTAAATTCCAAAGGGAGAGATTCACATGTTAACAGAGAATTAAACACAGATGTAAGTTCTGGGGCCAAATGGTCACCCAGCACCTTATATAAGCCAGCAGGGAGACCATCCAGACCAGGAGTTCTCTGTACAGGTAATGAAAAAATAGCCAATGTCAAATCCTGCTCTGTGACAGGAGAACAAGCCTGGTCCTGACATAGCTGTGAGGGAGCTGGGATATCAAGGCCACTATACAAAGTCGCACTGTTACCAGCCACAGCAGGGAGGGGAGAAAAAAGGGCTGTAGTATACTTTGTTACAATATGACAAATCTCAGTTTGTGAGGAACATAAGGTCCCTTCTGAATTTAGAAGACATGTCATATTTTTTCGGGCGGTCTGACGGGAATTAGATTCAAAAGGACAATAACATCACGTGTTCCAACAGTACAGAATTTATGTTGGTAAAAAAGTTGTTGTGATTGCCGTAATTGGAAAGTCAACATATCATTCTGTAGGACTTTAATTTGTTGAGTAAGGTCTTGCCCTGTCATGTACGCTATGGTTATTAATGACTGAAATGTACCTCTTCTGCAAATAGTCAGGTATTCCTCCTCACATTTTAAACGACTGTAAGTTTTTAAAAAAGTGACCAGATCATGTTTCGTGTCTAACCACCACTGAACAGGATCTTCATAATAAATAAAAACAGATTTATGGGCTTGTATGAAGGACAGAAGGGACTGCATAAACATCGGAATCTGCAACAAAGACGTGTTGAATTTCCAAATACCTGGACCTTTACAGGAAGAGACAACAGAACCAAAACCAACAGAAAGCAGCTTATGATCAGAAAACTCAACCGCTTGAACTTTGGCAGAAATAACTGGTACTGTAGGAGAGGAAAACACATAATCAATACATGTGGCTAGTTTACCCTTTTGGAAGGTAGGGGTGTGTTGTGTAGTAAAGGAGAGATAGGAGTCCGTTAAGTGGGCGACTCGAACCAATTTACTCAATTCGTGGGAATCACAAAACAGTTTCTTTGTAGCACAAAGGAGCTCTTATCTTGAAGACTCAGGCCACAATTAAAGTCACCAGCAAACAATACCTGAAAGGAAGTGCTCAAATAAAGACGAAGCAAAGTAAATAAAGCTATGCGTTCAGTTTTGATTTGAGGGGCATAAATGTTTATCACCCGGTAGGGACAGGACCCAATGACCAAATCTATAATAAGCGCCCTACCAGGGGCTACATCAAACAATTTTAGCAAACAGAAGTCGGGGATATTAATTAAAATTCCCAGTCCCAAACAAGAGTCCTGAACAATCGACCAAAAAAAAGGACCCAGTAACCAGTCCTGTTGTGCTTGTCGGATCTCATGTGTAGTATGAAGTTTTGTATCCTGTAATAAAATTAAACCCAAAGGCAAAAGCCGCAGAAAGGAAAAAATCAATCTCCTTTTAGCCATACGCTTCATACTATTTACATTAATAGTATGGCAAACAAAGTAAAACATAGCACCAAAAAAGAGGAAAACAGACAAAAAATACATTTTACAATTTCCTTTTCCCAACCACCTTCTTCCCTTTAAGTTTTACTCTGGCCTTTCGCTTCTGAGAAAGGCCAGTACCAAGTTGCAACTCAGAGTCAGTGGTACCATCAGGGAGAGAAGAAGCTATGGAGGAAGAGTCCGACTCACCTCCAGCGTCATCAGAAAGGGGTTGAAGAAGTTCAAAAGAATTAGATAAGGGCACTGGGGGTCCGGACCACTCACAGGAGATGGTGCAACCCGAGGGTTATTTCTCAGTGACCTTCTATGTATGACACTTGTAAGCACTCAGGGGGGGGCATAGTACTTGGACCTAGGACCAGGTCCTGAACAGGAAAATTAGACTGGGCAGGATCAGGGACAGGAGAAATCTCAAGCAAGGGGTCATCCGTGAAGGAAATTATTTGAGGTACGACCTCAGAGGATACAACAGGCACTGAAGCCTGCAGTAAGGGCTGGGCTGCCTTAGGGGGAGGTACAGCCAAGGTGGTCCGGAGACGAGCCTTCTGCGCCTGTGTAATAATAAAGCGCTGGTCCACTCCACCATCATGAAATTCCTGGTTATGCACAGCCCATTTACAATTCTGAAAGGTGTGCCCCTATTCGTCACATAGGTTACATCTACATTCATTCAAACAGTGTGCCCCTATGTGGCCTAATTCCCCACAGACATTGCATTTAATTTTATCACATACATTACTAAGATGTGCAGGGTCACCACACCGATAGCAAGCCTTCAGCTGACCTGGGTAGAACAAGACCCCCCTATCTCGGCCTATGATAAAAGAGTTAGGCAGATGTACAACCCCAGAATCATTAGATTGTAACAAGACTTTAAACTTCCAGCCCCCAGTCCAAATGTTCTCGGTATCCAAAATGGCTTCAGGCTGTCCCTGGACATTACAATGCTGTGTCAACCAATACACAACATCCTCCACCTCAACTCCCTCATTATAAAACAGAAGAGTGATCGTCTTAAAAGTAGGTTTAGAAAGAGGAATAGCCTGAAATGGGGTCCATACTGCAGTAGTCCGCAGAGAATTATACTTTGACCAAAATGCTCCAATCCCTAGATGTTTGAAACTAATGTCAACGTGGTTTCACAGAGATATGAATTAATGCATATATTTCATGGGAAAAGAATTTTAAAGAATCCTTTAGAAGTGTACGTGCCACACAGACCCGATCAGGTGGTTTCAGGTAACCCCTCCAGGTATGCCAAGCGAACAGCGCTATGTCTCTTAGCAGCCTGGATTGGAAATTTAAAAAATGAAGAATATGAACAGCTTGGTCCCGATATTTTTTGGGGGGGGGGCTGCGGTGGTAGGGGAGCCAGAGCCTCTACAGAAATAGTAGAAAAAGGAGCCTGGGGTGGAGAACCCTTCAGATAATCCAACACAGGGTTCTGTGTAGCTCCAGTTCATGAGGGAGATACAAGGGTCAGTAGTGACTTTGAAGTGCCTAAAATACTCTGTAGCTCCGGAAAATCTTCAGGGCGGGGGACCGTATGGGAGACGGACCCGACTTCCAACTTCCTGGGACAGTACCTGAACCCAGCCAGCACCTCTCAGCGCTGATTCAACAGTCCAGGTAGGCACTTTATTAATATTGACAGTAGATGATTCTTGTACATGTAGGGAGCTCTGCAATTTAATGGAAGCAAGTAGTGAAAAGGAAACTGAATTCGTTTGAACTGCAGGCGGCAGGGAGCATTTACTGTAGAGAAGTCTTGTCCATGTGGGGAACTCTGCGATGTAATGGAAGCAGGTTCTGAGAAGGAAACCAAATCCGTTTGTACTGCAGATGGCAGGGGAGCAGGCAGTAGGGCTTCAGCTACCGACGCACAGGTCAGGTTAGGGCCCGTCACAGCAACAGGCAGGAAAGGAGACAAGTCAGGTAAATCTTCAAGAGCTTCCACCCAAGTGGAAGATGCATCTGTGCTGTCGGTTCTCAGGCGTTGCATATCTCTATGCATGTTCAGTTTTGCACTAGCAAAATGGTGCTCCGCGGTTGCAAAACGCTCCCGGATCTCTTGTGCTGTCAAACAGTGATTTTCAGAATCAGATGAAGTAAAATCCTCCGGCAAGTCGATTGTAGGCACGCAAGTCAGCAAGTCAGTTCCATAAGAAGCAAGCAGAGGGCTAGATATAGCAGCCTTAGTATGAGCAGCAGAACTTAAAGTTGTAGTAGGAACATCAACAGGCAAAACATCAGTTGTTGGCATCGTGGTCTCCATTCGGTCAGAGGTGGGTGCAGAGACCAAATCTCCCACCTCCATAGCTCCCTCCTCAGAAGGCAAGGGTGCATCCGCCATCTTGGACAGAGGTTCCCCCTCTGACGGGTAGGGGAATTTCCCCGGTGTCCTGGCCAAATTTCCCTCCTTCACTACAAAAAATACCACCAACAGTTTCATCTGGTTCAAGGTCAGCTGGCATTCATCTGTATCCCCCTCCCCCGGGTGGTGCCTGAAAATAGGCAGGATTTGTCTAGTGCACTTACCCGGTCAACAAACACTAACTAAACTAACTAACTACTCTCCAGTACACCACACCTACTCCTGCATAGACCAGGTGTATACTCAAGTGGAAAACCTGGGGTATCTGCAGGATGTTCAATTAGGAGATATTTCTATCTCAGACCATGCCCCCCAGACTTCCACGTGGGACTTTGGCCTCCAGCCTAAGAAGACACAATGGAGACTAAACCCATATTATTTGCGTTCCAAGCAGTACTTTGAATTTCTCACAGAAAAAATCCTAGAAATAAAAGCGGATAACCCAATGGCAGATACCACTCCCGCAATTCACTGGGACACGATTAAGGCCGTACTCTGGGGGCACATAATAAAGTATGCTGCAGAACAAGAAAGGCAGCGCGAAGCGCAAAGACTTAAGTTGGAGGACACCCTCCATTTTTCACAAATGGCCCACACACAGGAGGACGTGTCAATACTTCCCCAACTACAGCAGACTAGATACGAGTTGGACCGGTTAATTCAGCAACAAACCGAGATAGCTCTGACTTTCTTACGAAAAAGGTTCTATGAGGTGGGCCCAAGAGCCACGCAGCTGCTGGCATATCAAACTCATAAACAAAAAAAGACAGCCACGATTTTATCCATTCGTCACCCGACAGGAGGCCAACACCTTACCAAGACGCATGACATTGCGGAGGCATTTACCTCATACTACAAGACACTATACACCCCCGAGCACACAGCATCTCTGCAACAAATGGCAGAGCACCTGCAGACAATTACCCTCCCACGGCTTACGGAGGACCATAGAGAAGCACTAATTGCCCCGATCACGGAACTGGAGGTATCCAATGCTATTGCAAATGCCAAATTTTTGAAATCGCCGGGACCAGACGGCTATGGGGCTGTGTTTTATAAAGCAGCTAAAGTACAGATCTCTCCCAACCTACTCAACGTGTTCAACTCAGTATTGAAGGGGAATCCTTCCCCCACCACCATCTTGGTCATACGCAACTATCTCTGTAATCCCCAAACTGGCAAGAATGCACAATTATGTGCCTTGTATAGGCCCATTTCCGTATTAAATCAGGACTATAAATTATTCATGAGTATACTGACCCATCGGGTAGACCAGGTGCTCCCTTTATTAATACACAAAGACCAAACGGGATTCGTCAGATCTCGCACCACTACTGATGGTATTAGGCGCACCTTGCATGTGGTCCACCACATGCAAACCAGCAAAATCCCAACCATATTAGTCAGCCTAGATGCTGAAAAAGCGTTTGGCAGAGTGGCCTGGCCCTTTCTTTACTCAATGTTACATAAGTTTTGGTTTCCCCCTGCCTTAATCACAGTCCTCTAGAACAAATACTCTGCCCCCCAAGCCTGTGTAAAAATGAATGGGCATCACTCCAACTACTTTCCTCTACACAGGGGAACGAGGCAGGGATGCCCTTTCTCCCCTCTGTTATTTGCAGCATTCATCGAGCCTCTGGCACAACAGATCAGAGAAGCCCGAGGAATAGAGGGAGTGGAGATGGGCGTTAGTGAGCACCAAGTCGCCCTTTATGCAGATGACATCCTTCTGTACCTTCAGAACCCTGAACAATCCCTTCCCACAGTTAAACAGATCCTGGACTCCTTTGGTTTGGTTTCAGGATACAAGTTGAACTTTACTAAAACAGAGCTGCTTACTTTTTACTACTCCCCCTCGCCAACTATACAAGGCAGTATCCCAGGCAGGCGGAATCTACAAAAACTTAAATATCTAGGCGTATACATCCCCCAAATTCCTATGGAATACTACAAGTATAACTATACCCCTTTCATCTCGCAGTTGAAATCTGACCTAAATTCATGGGCAACACTCCCCCTGGGCCTTGCACAGAGGATTGACTTAGTCAGAATGATAACACTCCCGAGAGCTCTGTACTTATTTCAAAATATCTCCATACATCTCTCACTAAAGACTTTTTGACAACTGAACCGCCTCATCACGAAGTTCATTTGGGCCAATCAAAAACCCCGAGTCCGTTTAAAGATCTTCACTCTCCCCCATCAAGAAGGAGGACTGGCACTCCCAGACCTCAGATATTACCAACAAGCGGAAATACTGACGCATTTAATGTCCCGGCAAATCAGAATATCCAACCCACACTGGTTGGACATAGAGCGAGCTCTGCTGGGTGACCATAGTTACTTCCGAGTCTTATATCAACAAGAAGATAACAGGGCACCACCTCAACACATAAACCCTTGGCTTATGGCTTCGCTCCTCGGCTGGCAGACCATCAAAAAACGCATCGGCTGACACCCTTCCTACCACTTATATGTCCAATGGATAGCTTGAGCAACTTCCCTCCAAACAGCTTTCGGCAGTGGGAAAAGCATGGCCTGAAGTACCTGGGGCAGATAATGTCCCAAGGTACGATGTGGTCATACTCAGAGATCCAAAGGAAATACAACCTGCCACACCGGGATTTCTATCGCTATCTGCAACTCCGGCACTATGTGGATAGCCTCCCACGGATAATCTGGGAACACGGGCAACACCCATCTTTAATCCAAAGCCAAGTCACTCTTAACAAAACCCTGAAACAGGGCCATCTAATATTGCTATATTACCAAGCACTGAATGTACAGAGTTATCCCCATATTGATAACATCTGTACACAATGGATTCAGGAATCAGGCCTTCAGATAACACTCGAGGACTGGCACCGAGCTTGGGGTTACTCTGCCAGAGTGACTAGCTCACACCAGTGGCGCGAGTTTGCGTGGAAAAACCTGGTTCGGTACTTCAGAACCCCTGCAATTACCAGCCACTTTTCATCAACCCACTCAGCTGCATGCTGGCGCTTGTGCGGGGAACTCAAGGCAAACCATACCCACATCATGTGGGACTGCCCGTTCTTGAGGCCATTTTTTGCACTTCTGCAGGCTCACTTGCAAGAAATATTAGATCCACAACTCCACTTGACATTGGAGGTGTTCTTGTTTTTTTATTTTCCCTAAAACTTTACGAAGCCCAAATACTAGATATTTACTCCTCCTACTGCTATCCCTGGCTAAGAAAGCTATTACGAAATCGTGGTTGACCCCTAAAGTCCCCATGATTCAGGACTGGTGGAACATCACAAGACAAATATATACAATGGAAAAAATTACGCACAGTCTAAACAACCAAGAAGAAAAGTTTACTACCAGATGGGCCAGATGGCAAATATACTACATGCTAAAAGATCCTACGTTCTCTCCCTAGAGGAGCGGAACCTAAATCTACCGAACTTCCCCCTGCCGAGGCATGGGGAAGACTTATAGTGCAGGCCCCCAGATCCCCCTCCCTTCCCAGGCTACCACCTATCCGGTGGTAATGGAAAACCATACGGAGCTGAGCAAAGACTGCTGATGAAGGATCCCTGGAGTATGTGAAGAGAGTCTCTTAAGTGGTATATTACCCAAAAGCACTCGATTTTATCACTTGAGATTGTAACCTGAAATGGGAGCTGAAGAATAAAAATATGTTCGTCAAGAAATGCTACAACAACATTAAAGGTAGGACAGATGCATAACATATGGTACAATTTGAACCACGTTTGGACTTTCTCTCTCAGGTGCAACCTAGTCGGACTTTGGGACCAGGAGATTAACCTCCTTTTTCTTTGCCTTACAGCCAGGTCGGAGAATGCTGCTAGTTGCCTAACCCCTATGAATAAAATCAGAATTGTATGTACCTTCCCTCCCTATAGAGCGATAGTTCTATGTACCCAAGCTGAGACTGTATGTATTGCATAAATGAAATTAGCTACTTGGATCTGGATGACATGTCTGTATATATGTTGTAAAACCTAAATAAAGAAGACATTAAAAAACAAAAAAGGAATTACGGACAGTGCTAGCAGCACCGCTGGCAGCCCTGTTTAGTGAGTCGCTCCATACAGGGGTAGTTTCAGAGAACTGGAAGGGGCAAATGTAGACCCTCTCCACAGGAGTGGCAGCAGGGAGGAGGCAGGAAACTACAGGCCAGTCAGCCTCACCTCAGTAGTGGGTAAGATTATGGAGGCACTGCTTAAGGAAAGGATTGCAGAACACTTGCAAACCACGGGAGCACAGGATCCAAGGCAGCATGGATTCACAGCATGACGGTCTTGTCAAACAAATCTGATTGACTTTTTTGACTGGGTGACAAAGGAGGTGAATCAGGGAGGAGCAGTGGATATCGCCAACCTCGATTTCAGTAAGGCCTTCGACACCGTACCCCACAGAAGACTGGTGAACGAGCTAGGGAGCCTGGGGGTGGAACACAAAGTGGAAAACTGGGTTAGAAACAGGTTGAGGGACAAGAAGCAGAGGGTGATAGTAAATGGGATCAAATCCAAGGAGAAGAGGGTGACCATTGGGGTGCCTCAGGGATTGGCCCTGGGGCCAGTCCTTTTCAATGTCATCAGTGACATTGCTGAAGGGCTGGAGGAGAAGGTTTGCCTATTTGTAGAAGATATCAAGATCTGCAACAGAGCAGACACTACAGAGGGGGTCAAAAGAATGAGGAGGGTTCTGGGAAAGAAGGAAAAATTATCATAGGTGTGGCAGTTGAAATTTAATGCAAAAAAGTGCAAAATCATGCACCTGGGATGAAGAAACCCTGCGGAAAGCTACAGAATGGGGGGGGGGGGATTGCTGACAGTCACCAGGGAAGAGAGGGATTTAGGGATATCATCTCAGATGACCTAAGGTTGGCAAAACAAGGCTGTGGGGAGGGCCAGTGGGATGTTGGGGTGCATAGGAAGGGGAATCACTAGCAGAAGAAGGGAGGTGGTGATGCCATTGTACAAAACGCTGGTGAGGCCTCATCTAGAGTACTGTGTTCAGCTCTGGAGGCCGCATCTTTGCAAGGACATGGACAGGGTGGAGGCAGTCCAGAGAAGGGTGACCAAGATGATGCAGGACTTGCATCAGAAAACATATGAGGACAGATTAAAAGACCTCAGTATGTATACATTTAAAGAGAGAGGGAACGGGGGGATATGATAGAGACCTTTAAGTATCTTAAAGGCTTGAACGAAGTGCCGGGGGGTAACATCTTTCAGTACAAGACTTGTACAAGGTTGAGGGGGCACAATCTGAGATTAGGGGAGGGCAGGATAAGGGGAAATGTGAGGAAGTGCTTCTTCACAGAGAGGGTGGTGGATGCTTGGAATAACCTAGCCCAGGAAGTGGTGGGTGCTAACAGTGTAGGGGGAGTTCCAACATGCATGGGATAGACATATGGGAACCCTAGATGTCGAGAAGAGAGGCAAAAGCTAATGACCAAACAGGATCAGTGGCCCCTGATGCAGGCAGGGAATACGGGCAGACTAGGTGGGCCTAGCGGTCCTTATTTGCCTTCAACTACTATGTTACGATGTTACACCAGGGTTAAGGACTACAGACTATTCTAAAGGGATAGGTCTCTCAAAAATGGGGCTGGGTGGCTCTCTTCATAAGGGAGGGAAGTATTGTGGAGGACAAGGAGAACACTGGGGGGAAGAACTGTACTGCAGAGTCCATCTGGTTCACATTAGGAGAAAAGGGAGGCAAAAGAGTCACCCTGGGTGTGTGCTACAGGCCCCCAAACAGTTCAGCATGGCTTTATGAGGGACAGATCGTGTCAAACCAACCTGATCACATGCTTAGAAAGAGTGAACAGGGAGACGGACAGGGCTGGCTGTATACAGTCTATTTGGAATTCAGCAAGGCTTCTGACACTGTGGTGCATGATAAACTTCTGTTCAAAGTACACCAATGTGATATATAAGAGGCATACACAAAGTAAATTGATAACTGGCTAGGGTGTAGGAAGCAGAGGGTTGTGGAAGATGGGCACTACTCCAAGCAGAGAAGAATACTCTGGGGTATTCACCAGCCTCCTTGAGGGATTGGTGCTGGAGCCACTGCTGTTTAATGTTTCCATCAACAATCTGGAAACAGGGGTCTACAGCAGGCTGCTTAAGTCTGCTGGTGACACTGACTGGCCAGGGTGGTGGACTCCCTTGAGGAAGGGGACAAACTTTGGAGGACCTGAACAAGCTGGGTAACTGGTCAGTTTTTGTAGTCTTAGATTCAGTGTAGCCAAATGCAAGGTGCTACACCTGGGAAGAAGAAACAGAGGTAGGATCTATGCACTATGTGGGACTCCTCGCTGCCGTGCAAGAGGAAATAGACCTGAGGCTCATGACAGACAAGAGGCTAAAGTACGACAAGCAGTGCTCGACTGCTGTAAAGAAGGCTGGAAGAATACTGTGGTGCATCAAACCGGGGGGTGACCAGAAAGTGTTAATTTCAGATGTTTATCTATGTGGGACACTGACCCACTGGGTTTAAGAAGTACAGGTCAAATAAAAAAAAAAATATGGGGTCATATTGTTCAGCCCAGACCAGATTCATAGAACCGCAGTTTACAACCTTTTTAACAGTAAGCAGATTTTCCCCAACGTAGAAGAAAAGGTGGGTCAAAATTAAAAACTGCGTGCCAAGGTTGTCCCCAAGGTAGAAGAAAAGGTGGTTCAAAATTAAAAACTGTGTGCCATTTGTCCCAATCCCCCACTCAAAAATGAACCCTAGGAGGTAATCTTACTACTTTACATAGCCCTGGTCAGGTCCAACCTACTGTACTGTATCAGTTTTGGGCTAGCCAATTCAACAAGGACACTGAAGTAGTAGAGAGTGCACTGCAGGATCACTAAAATGATTAGGGGTATAAAATGATAAAAGCTATTAGGAGACACTGGAAGCCCTTAACATGTTCACCTTGAAGAAAAAGAGTGAGGAGGAAGTGACATGATCTCAATCTTCTGCATACTGAAGGGTATCGGCAAGGTCAAACAAAGATGTTGATGTGGTGTGCTCTTACAGGACAAGGGGATATGCCCTGAAGCACAAAGGTGGTTATGCATGGGCAACGGTAGAAACAACATTTTCTCCCAGGGGTTTTAACCTGTGGAACAGCTTACCAGTGGAGCCAATGTACATTAAGACAGTTCAGGCCTTCAAGGGAATTACAGGTTGCATGTGATAGTAGTGAGGGTGGGAAATCCGTATTTCACAGAGTCAGCAGGCAACTAACAATGGAGTACGCAGAACAACTGACTGGACTGGTGTGGTGTGGTGTGGTGTGGTGTATACTTCAGCAATGTAATATGGTGCTGGTGCAACTGAATGGATAAGGTTGCTGAGAGCTTATGGTAGTTCGCTACTGCCAGTAAGGTGAATGGACTGAAGTCTCTGTGGCCTTTCACACACTTTATTCCTAAGGAACTACCACCCTTTTGAGATACGGGAGGCACAGGAACCCTCTTATGTAGAGTTTTACCCCTAGAGGTGCAGCAGGATGACAAGTCCTTTTGCTAAAGGTTATTTAGAGAAGAAGCTCAAAAGAAGAGAGATGAGCTGCTGGAGGAGGGGACGGTGGTGGCAGATGGTGTCCAGAAAATGCCTTGGGCTGCACTGTTACATAGCACTTGGGGTGGGGGGGGGATATGGGGTGTGCTGCCAGCTGCCCCATCAAATTCCAGGCTCATCTTGAAATTCACTGAGTCAGTCGGCAACTAAGTATGGAGTATGTAAGACAGCTGATTGCTTTGATTGTTATGGTGCACGTTTTTGTTAATATGGTGCTTGTCCAACTAACATAGTAACATACTATTTGCCAGCAGATTAGGCCTTACGGTTTATCGAGTCTGCTCGAACCTTAGATCCTTAGTTGGGTGCCGAGACCCTCCCATCCCTTGTGCTCCAGAAACCCGTATCACCCATCCCCACCCCCCTGGGACAGGCCATCATCTGATACATCCGCTTCCTGTGTCTGTCCCACCCTCTCTTGAAGCCCTCCACTGTGGATCTCTGAACCAGCTCACCAGGCAGTGCATTCCAAGGGTCCACCACCCTCTCAGTGAAAAACCTCCTCCTCTTTTCCCCCCTCACCCTTCCACCTTCAAACCATGCCCTCTGGTGATACCTCCCTGCTTTAGTCTAAAGATCTCCTCCATGTTTACCCTATTTATTCCCTTGAGGTACTTGAAGACCTCAATCATGTCCACCCTGTCTCTCCTCTCCTCCAATGAAAACAGGCAGAGCTCCTGAAATCTGTCCTCATACGTCAAATCCCCTAGCCCTCGTATCATCTTTGTTGCCCTCCTCTGTACCCTCTCCAGGAGCTGTATGTCCCTCTTCAAGTGTGGTCTCCAGTACTGTACACAGTACTCAAGGTGTGGTCTAACCAGTCCATTGTACAGCAGCAGAATCACTTCCTTGCTCCTAGAGGTGATCCCCCTTACGATGCATCCCAACATCCTGTTTGCCTTGCTAGCCGCTCTCCTGCACTGCTCAGAGTTATTCATACATGCATCCACCATGACCCCTAGGTCTTTTTCCCCTATTGAGGCCTCCAGCGCCTTCCCTCCCAGGGTGTACCTGTGTTTAGGGTTTCCCCGACCAAGATGCAACACCTTGCACTTGGTGATATTGAAATTTAATTTCCATGTGTGAGCCCAGCTTTCCAGGGTGTCCAGGTCCCCTTGCAGGCCAACCTCCCTCTTCTCCCTCAACTACTGCTCCCATCTTGGAGTCATCCGTGAAGAGACTCATTTCACCCTATACCCTCCCTGATGTCCGATATGTATGCATTAAACAGGTTGGACCCAGGACTGAGCCCTCTGGTACCCACTACCAACCTCTCTAGGGTTTGAGAGCTCCCCACAGACCACTACTCTCTGAGTGCGTCCAGCTAGCCAGTTTTCAATCCATCTGACCATCAAAGGGCCTACTCCTAACCCCATCAGTTTCTCCACCAGACCATTGTGGGGGACAGAGTCAAACGCCTTGCTGAAGTCCAAGAATAATACATCCACAGGCTTACCCCTGTCCAGTTCTGATGTTACCCATTCATAGAACTCCACAAGGTTGGTTTGACATGATCTACCTGGCACAAACCCATGTTGCTGACTATCCAGACCTCCACCTCCTCCAAGTACACCCCAATCATTCCTTTAGTATACTCTCCATTAATTTTCCCACCACCGAGGTCAAACTGATGGGTCTATAGTTACCTGGTACTTCTCTCGACCCCCCTTTATGGATTGGTACCACATGTGCCTCTCGCCAATCCCTAGGTACCCTCCCTGTCTCAAGTGACCTGCTGAGAAGCTCCGCCAGGGGTGCAGCCAGTATGTCCGCCAATTCCCATAGTACTCTCGGATGAATGCCATCCGGCCCAGGAGATTTGTCTTTCTTTAGGGCCTTGAGGGCTAACCACACCCTTTTGGCGCGATAGCATCATCCATTCCCTCCACCTTACTGGCCTTTTTATCCTTACCCAGATGTGACACCCCTGGGGTACCTCTCACTCCCTCTTGCTCCATTTCTGTTGTTCCCCTGATCCCACTTACTGACGTTTCTATCCCCTTCGTGCCTTGCTTTGTAGATATCCCATCCCCCTCCCTAGTGAACACAGAGGCAAAGTACTCGTTAAATACTTCTGCCTGGTCCCTCGCCTCTTCCACCCACCCTCCTTCTGATCTCAATCTGCTGAGATGGCCCTTAGTTTTTCTCCGCTCCCCAATGTACCGGAAGAACCCCTTTTCCCCTCCATGTATCCCCTGTGCCAACCACTGCTCTTTCCTGGACTTTGCTTCCCTCACCATACGGGTGACTTTTCTAGATGCAAGCTGGTACATTTCCTTATCCCTATCCCCTCTTGTTGTTTTATATTTTTTGTAGCGCCTTCTTTTCTCTGACTGCTACCTGTACCTCACTGGACCACCAGCATGGTTTATGTGACCTTGCTCCCTTACGTTTCAACTTAGCGCAGATCCTGACTGCCTCATGAAGTCCCGGTTTATGACCTCCCATCTCCTTTCCACACTTGTCATTGAGGTAATCCCTTCAAGTGATCCTTGAGAATATTTCCCATGCCCATAAAGTCTGCCCCTGAAGTCCACTGCCAGTGTCCTAGATCTCACCCTCCCTCCCCCATGCTTATTTGAAACCAGACAGTGTTGTGGTCGCTCCCAGTCAGGGTCTTGTACAACCATGTCCCTTACCAGATCCCCATCTGCCAGAACCACATCCAGGACATGCCCCTCCCTTGTGGGCTCCATCACATGCTGTGTGAACACATCCTGGAAGCCATCCAGCAGCCTCTGCTCCTTGGCCACCTTAGAACATGGTTCCCAGTTTGTACCTGGCATATTAAGGTCCCCATCAACACCACTCTTTCCTTTTGGTCCACACTGGGCAATGATGTTGTCCAGCAAACCATCCTCTAGAACATCACTCATCCCGGGGCCTATATGCTACACCCAGCTTGACCTTATCTCCTGCTGGGGATCGTAGAGTGACCCATAAGGCCTCCACGTTTCCCTCTGCCTCTTCTACCTAGCAATTTCTATGTCATCTCTAATGAACATAGCCACTCCACCCCTCTGCCTCCTTTCTATCCTTCCTAAGCGTAGTGTGCCCTGTACATTTAGGTCCCAGTCATGGTTTTGTTGTACGTTTCCGTGACCGCACGCCATCCACCCCGAACAGCATGGCCTGGAACTCTGGCAACTTGTTTCCCAAGCTCCTGGCATTTACTAACACCAACCCCACCCCTTATCCCTGATCCTCTTTGTAGACCCCACCCAGATTCCTTATACTCCATCCTCCCTCTTCTCCTCCTGAAACCTCCACCCCAATCTGTTTCCCCACCCCTTGGGCTTGAAGCTACTCCCCTCATCTGGAGGAGAGGGCTTCTGGTCAGCCCCTCCCTTATCTGAATGGATAAAGTTGCTGAGAGTTGTTGGGAACTCAGTACTGTAAGTAAGGTGATTAGATTAAAGTCTCTGTGGCCTTTCATGCTCTCTGTTCCCCTGGATCTACTACCCTTTTGCTTTCGGGGTATGGGAAGCACAGAAAGCCTCATGAGGAGGATTCACTTCTAGAGGTGCCGCAGGACAGTAAATCCTCTGGCTATAGGTACCTTAGGGAAGAAGCCCAAAAGGTCAAAGTCAAAGGCTTGAGCAGAACTGCCAGATCACCAACTTCTGCTAAGGAGGGAGGGAAGGTCAAAATGGTAGATTACCAGTGAAGGGGAGGAAGGAGCCGCCATCCGAGTCCGAACCCATCCGGTGGAATAAAACTAACTAGACACGAATTAACTAACTGCCATTAGCACAGAGGAGAGGGGACAAACCCCTTGTGGAGGGAACCTCTGGGGATCCAAGGCTTCAGGTTGCCATCCCTCCAGGCAAATGTGATACAATTAACCCAACTGTTAAGTGTGACCTGCAGTGTGCTGCAGCAGATTTCTACCCCCAGAGAATCCGTAGCATATCCTCTGGGAGCATGGTTATTGCTATGCTGAGGAAATTTAGGGGTTCACACACCCCCAAGAAAAAAGGGAAGAGCAGAACAGCTGTTTCATACCTTGCAGCTCAAAACTCTCCTTTATTAAAGCTTGTGGATACAAGGACCTCTTGAGAGGATCAATTACAGTACAAAGCCACAGAGGGTGAAAACGTACTGCTCATTGCAGTACGAAGCCACAAAGGGCGAAAACATGCTGGGCCTTTGAGGGGCAAAGAGTGGGCACATGCCTGGTTGTTGGGAGGGGGTATGCCTGTTGGATGATGGTGGGTGTAACATAGAAACACAAAACATAGAATTTGACTGCAGATAAGGACCGCTTGGTCCATCCAGTCTGCCCATTTCTCTCTACCTACACTGTTACCACAGACTGTGCCCAATCTACAACTTTTTCTCCGGCCCCCCCCCTTCCTTTTCATTATGGTTCCCTTGTGCGTATCCCGTGCATTCTTGAACCCCACTACTATGTTTGCCCCCACCACCTCCACTGGAAGTCTGTTCCAGGAATCCACCACTCTTTCTGTAATGAAGTACTTCCTCACATCTCTCCTAAATCTCATAGAACATAGAAACATAATTTGACGGCAGATAAGGACAGCTTGGCCCACCTAGTCTGCCCATTTTCCCTACCTGTTTCATATACCACAGATCTTAAATGATCTGTGGCTTACCCTCTCATTGCTATCGCTAGAGTTCCTTTATGTCTGTCCCATGTGTTTTTGAATTCTCCTACTGTTTTTGCCTCTACAACCTCTGCCGGGAGGCTGTTCCATGGATCCACCACCCTTTCCATGAAAAAATACTTTCTTACATTAACCCTATGTCTACCCCTCCTCTGTTTTCATTTTGTGGCCTCTTGTTCTTCACCATCTTTTTTTTTAAAGATGCTACCCGGGACTTCCAGTGACGCCTCCGCACGATGCAGTAACCTGGAGCGGGCGCTCTCGCCCATTCCCTTATTGAACTCAACAAATTTCTGTATCCGGCAGTGTACTACACGCTAAAATATACTGGGCAGTAACTTGAAACTATGGCAAATAAAAGTAAACTGTGGCCCCGGACGGAGGTACTTTAAAACAATAAAAACAATTTTACCTCAGGCCCCCAACTAAAGGAGGAAAGCCTGCAGGACATGAGAACCGACCCAAATGCAGTATGTCAAAGAAGGAGGAAGGATTCCCCATTACCTCTTGGCAGCTGTGCTGAGAGCTGCGCAAGTTGGGGGCCACGATGGAAGCTGTAAGGAAGGAGGTGGGCTCACATAATGAAATATTAGAACAGCATGACAAGCTTGCCTCGAAACCCATCTCACCTCCTATTCGGAAATGCTGGATCTCCACAATGGTGCGGTTCTCCAGCTTCACGACCAAACTCAGGCCCTGCTGCACAAAACGGAAGATCTAAAGAATAGACCTCGACGCATTAACCTGCGGTTGCATGAACTGCCCAAGAACATGGAGTCGGGCAATACAATGGAGTTTATTGAGAGCCTGTTGAAAGAGCTGTTAGGCCTGGAGAAGGACATGCCATTAAACATAATCAGGGCTCATCACTCCCTAGCAGCACCACCTAAAGCCCACCCAAGGTCTTTTGTCATCGTCTTCCTGGACTGTCATACTAAGGAGATGGTCCTGTGCAAAGCCTGGGCAATGAAAGAAGTAATATTTGGGGACACTGGACTTTTTTTAGAACCAGATTATGCACTTTCTACAATAGCACACTGCAGACTCTGGTTCCCAATTGTTAAAGCACTGCACAGCAAGAGCCTGGGAGCTCAGGTGGATTTCCCCGCATGACTTTGGATTTCTTCGGACAAAGGTAATAAAACTTTCAACACCATTCCTGATGTGAAGAAATACTTGGCATCTCCTGGAATTGTGTCGGACGAGCTCATAAATCCAAATGCTCTAAAAGAAATAGAGAAGCAGCAGTGGTCTCTTACGGGGGGGGGGGGAGCCACAGTCACCCGGGGAAAGGAGCAGTTCTCCCTGGGGCCAATGGGGACTCGAGTCCGTGGCCCAAGCTAAAATCCAGATGGCAGCCTAACTCAGGAGCATCACACGATATGTCCTCAGCCAACCGGAGTCCTCAGGATTCTGTTACGACTACTGATGCAGCTGGAGAGACGACAGGACAATCGTCTGAACAATTAACCTGAACTCGATGGCAGGCTGTGAGTCATCTAACAATGGTTTGTGGTGATATAGTAGGAGAAATACTCCTTTGTATCTCTGGTTTTCCTGCCTAGGACTCAGCGTTTTTTTTGAAAATTCCTCACCTAATTAGGGTTGTCTCCCAAGAGTGACAACCATATGACTTTAATTTGTATGCTGAAATCTGTTTTTTTTACAGTCTTTTAAGTATAGCTACCATGGGTTGAGACTTGGCACTACATAATAAGAGCCCTTCCCGAGTGGGGTTGGGGGGGAGTATCATTCATGTAATAATGGTTTAGGGCTAATTGGCCATGTTCCCCGAATAGATTTGATTGCTACTGGGGTTATGGCGGGAGCTCGGGTTCTAGGTCCATAATGCCATTTGGGTTTGAGTTTACCTCATGTTTTATAAAATACATTTTTGCTGCCTGATGTTAAATATTTTCCTTTTGGAGGGTGGGGGCCCAGGGTGGACGATCGCTGGTGCATAAACGCTGGGGTGGCTCGCCTGGCATCTACCTGCCCTATCAGTTAGGAGAAAGGAGGATGGACGGGAGGAAGGGTGAGGTGCTGCATGGTGTCGAGGGCCCTACACTGGTTGCACTATTCTGAGGTGTTAGAGAGACAGCAGCCTAGTGTGGGAGAAAGCCCAGCACTCCCTATACCACGAGGCAACGGAGAGGTGATGGGATAAACGTGGCACCATGGAAGAGGGCTTATTTCTGTGGGGATAACTGCAATTGGAAAGTACAGTTACGTAAGAACTTACCGTAATAGTAGATCTTTGAGAGAGGCTCTTGCAGTAGGTAATTACATATAGGACTGACGCCGGCAGGACCCAACGGAAAAATTTCTAGCTAGCAGTCCCTGGCGAGGGACCACCCCCATGTCAGGTGACCGGCGTCAGGAGACGTCGGTATAAAGGGGCGGTCCCGGATGCCCGCCTTCCAGTTCTTTCCCGCCACAGGCCGAAAGAGGCCAGATGAGAGAGAAGCAGATATTTCTATATATGGAAAAGGAGCTGAAAAAGCCTAGGGGGATGGAGGCCGGGAAGGTATTACCTACTGCAAGAGCCTCTCTCGAAGATCTACTGTTGCGGTAGTTCTTACGTACCTCTATCTCCGCCAGAGAGGCTCTTGCAGTAAATATACATATAGGACTGAATCCCAAGCAGTCTGGAATAAAGAAAAGGCACCGGGAGGAGGAAACTACTCCAAGAAGTAGCTCTAGCCGTGCAAGCCTCAAGACAGGAGGCCTTGCAAAACAGCTAGCCCGAAGCCTGCTCTACAGCGAGAGGCAATATCCAAACTGTAGTGTTTCGTAAAGGTATGGACGGAAGTCCAGGTGGCAACTGCGCATATGTCTGCCGCAGACACATTCTTGAAACAAGCTGCAGATGCAGCTACTCCTCTTGTGGAGTGGCCTCTGACTTGACCCGGGAGGGTCTTGTGGTATTTGTCATAACAGAAAGTGATGCAATGAGCCAACCACTTAGACAGGCATTGCTTGGAAACTGCGTTGCCTTCCCTTTTGTGAGCAAAAGAGATGAACAACTGATCAGTCTTTCTGAGATCCTTCGTCCTGTTGGTGTAGTATCTCAGAATCCGGTGAACATCCATAGTATGGAGTAAATATTCCCCTTGATTAGAGTACTGCGTAAAAAAGGCAGGTAGCTCTATGGACTGATTTAAGGTAGACTCGGCTACTACTTTAGGTAGAAACTTAGGATTCGTGCGAAGTGCAACTCGTTCCTTGTGGAAAATCAAGTAGGGGATTTTACACATCAGGGCCTGGGGCTCAGAGATTCTTCGAGCCAAAGTAATGGCCACCAAGAAGAGCGTCTTCCATGAAATAAACTTCAAATCTGCAGAAGCTGCAGGTTCGAAAGGAGGAAGGGTAAGTTTCTCGAGAACAAAATTCAAGTCCCAAGGGGGGCAGGAGTACAGATAGGGGGCCTCAAACGGAGGACCCCTCTGAGAAAGGTCTTAGAGACCTCCAGTTGAGCGAAAGCTTTATCCGCGAAGGGAACATGATAGGCCGAGATGGCCGCCATGTGTACCTTCAAGAGGAATAGCTGAGACCCAGGTCGAACAGATGGCGTAAATACTCCAGCAAAGCCCGCTGAACAGGAGAAGGGCTCCACGTTCTTGGAGGCGGCCCAAATAGTGAATCTTTTCCACTTCATGGCATAAGTGGATCTGGTGGAGGTTTTTGGCCTCCACTAAAATCTCCGCCACTTTGGGAGACACCCCAAAACGGGATTGGGCTAGGTCTGCAGGAGCCATGCATGCAGTTGAAGGGATTTGAGGCCTGGATGGACCAGGGCCCCTGATCCTGGGTCAACAAACCTCGAGATAGAGGGAGGAGGAGAGGATCCTCTGAATATTGTTGTAGAAGAGAACCAGATTTGCCTGGGCCAGAAAGGAGGCGATCAGAATCATTCTCGCTCCTTCTGAGCTAGTTTCTGCAAGACTCGTGGGATAAGAGGAATTGGGGGAAAGGCATAGACGAATCTGTCCTTCCAGTCTAGAGACAGAGTGTCGTTCAAGAAAGCGCCTCGCTCTGGAACGAGCGAGCAGAAGGTGGGAAGTTTTGCGTTTTGGGGGGATGCGAACAGGTCGACCTGTGGTGTTCCCCAAAGTTGGAAGATATTGTCTAGGACCCCTTGATCCAGTTCCCACTCGTGAATCAGAGCAGAAGAGCAACTTAGCTTGTCTGCCAGGGTGTTGTCGACTCCCGGAACGTGAATCGCCGTGAGGTGAAGGTCATGATGTGTTGCCCAATCCCAAACCCTCACTGCCTCCCTGCACAGAGGGCAGGACTGAGTTCCTCCCTGCTTGTTGATGTACCACACTACGCACATGTTGTCTGTCTGGATGGCTAGGTGGCCGGGAAGGATGTATTGGTGAAGGGCTTGGAGAGCGTACAACACTGCCCGAAGCTCGAGCACATTGATGTGAACAGCTTGTTCTAGCCTGGCCCAAGAGCCCTGGGTCCGATGAGGGCCTAGATGGGCTCCCCAACCTTCGCCTGAGGCGTCTGTGGTTAGAGTCTGGGAGGGGGGAGGATGAAAGAAAAGGACCCCCCAAAACAGGTTCTCTCGAACCATCCACCATTGCAAGTCTCGCATCATCGGCGATGAGATCAGAACTGAGTGATCAAGGTCATCCACTAGTTGATCCCACTGAGAGTGTAGAGTCCACTGAGAGATCCTCATGTGGAGTCGAGCGTGAGGGACTGTCGGGATAGCAGCCGCCATGAGCCTGAGAAGGCGAAGGACCGACCTGGCCGAGACCATCCTGCGGTCGGATAACAGACATATCTGGGTCTGAAGGGAGGCTGCCCTGTCCAGAGGTAGGAAGGCCTTGCCCACGGTCATATCGAGGATCGCCCCAGTGAACTGTAGCCTCTGGGAAGGGTCCAGATGAGACTTGGAATGGTTGATGGTAAAACTCAGGCAGGCAAAAACCTGCTGGGTGAGGGAGAGGAAACGTAGAAGTTCCTCCGTGGACGAGGCCGCCAGGAGCCAGTCGTCCAGGTAAGGGAACACCTGTACTCCCTTGGTACGCAGGTGGGCCGCCACCACTGCCAGGCATTTGGTAAATACTTGGGGGGCCGAGGATAGACCAAATGGGAGCACCTTGAACTGGTAGTGGTCCCCCTGGAACGCAAAACGAAGGTATTTGCGATGGGATGGATGAATGGGAATGTGCAGATAGGCATCCTGCATATCCAGGGCACAAAGCCATTGACCCGGCCGGAGGAGAGGCAGAAGGCTCTGCAGAGAGAGCATCCTGAACCTTTTGTACTCTACATAAAGATTAAGGGAACTGAGATCTAAAATCGGTCTGAGATCTCCCGTCTTCTTTGGGACCAGGAAGAAATGGAAATAGTAACCCGTCCCCTGAAGATGAAGGGGGACGGGCTCTATCGCTTGCTTCAGCAGAAGAGACGAGATTTCCTCCCAGACCGAAGGAAGATGTTCCTGTGAATACGACAACTTCAGAGGGGGGTGGCGGGGTGGTTTCTGAAGAAACTCTATGGAGTGTCCTTCTGCGATGAGCTGGAGCACCCAAGAATCCGTGGTTATCCTCTCCCATCCCGGAAGGTGAAGGGAAAACCTCCCTCCTACCGGTTCCTCCGGGGAGTCTGGAGGCAGTGGGAGAGGAAAGGAGTCAGGTGGTGTGGGGCAGCGCCGCAGCTGAAGCACCCGCTGCTTTTTTGGGTGGGGGGGCTTAGCAGCCACAGTGGCCCGACGTTTTGTGGCCTGCCTTCCCTGGGGTTTTGCCTTTGGCCGATTCCATCTGCGAAGGGACGCGCTGCTGCTTGATGGGGACGGTACATGGAATCAACTGATTTCAGAGCCGTCCCTTCTCCTGTAAATCGGTAATGATGTCCTTGACATCACCCCAACACCGACCCCAGAAGATGCTTCTTGGATAGCAGATTGCACCTCGGGACCAGACCTGACATGCGAGTCAAGCATGACGCGTGTGGAAGCCTCGGTTGAGCTCCGCCCAGCAGTGTCCACTGCGTCCGTATGTCGCACGTAGCATGTGGCGACTGGCTAAACGAGCAGAGCGGACAAGATCAGCCAACTCCTGTTTGACTTGGGAGTCAGGCAAGGAGTCCAGCTTGGCTTCCACCTGAGTAAGGATGGCCTTTTGGTAGTCCCCCATGTGGCCGACGTAGTTCAGGGCCCTAATCCCCAGTGTGGAGGAAGCATAAATCTTTCTCCCGTACTGGTCCAGAAGGCGAGATTCCTTATCAGGAGGTGACGAGCTAAGATGTTTTGGGTTCACCGAGTGGCCGTGAGTGGCGCTTATCACACCAAGTCGGCATGAGGGTGAGAATCCAGAAATCAACACCCTCTGGAGCCTGATATAGCCTGTTGGACTTCCCTAGGAAGTGGGGCTAAGGCCGACGGCTGTTTCCATATCGTGGTGACAAGGTGGCGTGAGGCTCTATCCAGGGTGGCACTAGTGTGGGAGCTGTCACGGGCAGATCCAGATGTTCAGCGAGTTTCAGATGCTGAGGATCTGGTTCCAAAGCGCCACTGATGGACCTCCTGGATTTTCTAAGCAACTCCGTAAAAGAAGGATCCTCCGGAGGGGACTTCAGAGGAGTCCTTGGGCAGGGCTTCGACGGAGAGCGAGGCTTGTCATCTCTCTCGGAGCAGCCGTTGGAAGAGTCTGAGGAGTCCGAGAGTGAAGAGGAGGAAGAAGAAGACTCCCTTTCCCGACCCGGGGGAGGAACGGGTCTCTTGGGTAGTCCCCGGGGACGCATGTCCTGCCCCTCTCTGGATCCAGACGGAAGAACCCTGGAGTCCGGAGGTGGTGAGGGGGTGTGCCGCCTGGGGTGTACGGGAACCTGGGATGGCACTGTCGCGGGAAGGCGGCTCTCTACCTCTTTGGTGAGTTGAGCCTTGGCCTCAGCCCACCAGGAGGCCAGAGTCTCCTGCAGGTCCACCGGCGGCCGCGAGGGCGGTGGAGGAGAAGGAGGCGGGGATAAGAATATGGGCTATACCCATATGGAGCATATCCAAAACCTGGCTGCGGGTAACCCAGCATCGGGTATTGAGATGTTGAGTACTGCGGCGTCGGGAAGCCCGGTCGGGTACTGCACATCGGATCTGCGTTCGGGTACACGGTGTTGAATAAGATGGTGGGTACCGGGGCGGAGGGCTACCTGCGCGGGCGGCCCGGCTGGGAACCTCACAGGCGGGTCCGTGGCGGAAGCCGGAGGGAGGAGCCTGATGGGGAGGGAACTCTCCCTGAGTCAGTAAGGCCAACGTCAGGGACGACGGCGGAGGCCCTGACGCGGAGGAACCGGACGCCGGAGGGCTGGCCGGAGGGCCGGGGCCGGAGCCGGGCGTCCGGGGAGCGACGCCAGGTCCATCGCCCAGATGGAGGAGGGACTAACGGAGGCAAAATCCCAGCTGCACCGGGGACGGAGGGGAGAAGTCCCCGGGGTCAGGATGGGTGGACTCTGGTTCCCCAGATGGCAGTGAAGGCTGCGGTGAACCAGGAACGACGGACGTTGGGGGGGGGTCCGTCGTTGGTTCGCTCGCCGGCTGGACGTCGGACGAGCCGACGTGAGGCGTAGAGGCGAGCTCTCGGCGGGCACCGGAGGAGCCGTCGTCCGACTTACGAGAGCCCTCACTGGAAACAGGTCGAGAGGAAGGGTCGGCCTGGTCCGGTGGGGAAGAAGCCGTGCGTCGCCCCGGAGGGTCAGACGTCTTACCAGCCCTCTCCGGGCGGACATCAGAGGAGCTGACACCTGGCTTACTGGAGTCGCCCACGATGGTAGGCGCAAGCCTCTTGGCCGAACCAGGGGCGAGGCCTCCAGCTGCCTGGGCGCCTGCAAGACTTAGCCTTGAGCCAGGCGAGGCGGGCCGGCGCGCCTCAGAAACCTCCGAGACGGCCGTTGAGCGATCCCCGGAGGATGTTTGTGTGCCCGTGACTCGGAGGGAGACACGGTGGAGGAGCATTTGTCCCGTGTCTCTCCTTGTCCTTCTTCTTTCGATGGCCTTGAGAAGTGGGCGCCTGCCTTAACTTTTTAAGCTCCTTCTCCATAGAGCTCATTTTCTTTTTAAGAATATGGGCCTCCAGGGATTGCTGCCATCTTTTCCGGGTAGCTGCGTTAAAGCTAAGGCAATGCTGGCACTTCTCAACTTGATGATCTGGGCCTAGGCAGAACAGGCACAGGGAGTGGCCGTCCTTGTGCGGTAGTTGGGCGCCGCACGCAATCGCACTTGTTCTTGTGCTCAGAGGGTGTAGGAGGCGACATACACCGGCGTTAGTACTGGCGTTGTCGAAAAAAATAAGATTTTCGGTGAAAAAAAGCAGCGAAGGTAGGGCTAATGACCACCGAACTTTCCGCGAGGCACTGCACGAGCTAACGGCAGGAAAGAACTGGAAGGTGGGCATCCGGGACCGCCCCTTTATACCGATGTCTCCTGACTCCGGTCACCTGACGTGGGGGCGGTCCCTCGCCAGGGACTGCTAGTTAGAAATTTTTCTGTGGGGTCCTGCCGCCTGCCGGCGCCAGTCCTATATGTAATTACCTACTGCAAGAGCCCTCTCGAAGTAAGATCTGGGTTTTATCCCAGATTATAATGTTCAGAGTCGTTATTGATAGTTACTGTTTCAAAGTTTGACAGGTTGTTCAACACTTTTTTTTTCTCTGATTCGAGTTTGGATTGTTGTGCTGGTTGCATGCTCTCTATACCCCCCCCCATTTTCCCAGTTGCGCACCTAGGCGGATGGAAGGCCCGGGTGTGGACGGGACTCCCAGGATGCAAATGGAGCTCCATAGACCTGATGGATAATTTAAATATAATTACATACAACATCCAGGGTCTTAGCCCCATTAAGCGAGCCAGACTCTTGCAAGAGCTTGGCAGATTGGACCACACACATTGCACTACTGCAAGAGATTCATCTTACGGATATGGAGCATCATAAATTATGCTGTAGATGGGTGGGATCGGTATATGCCTCTGACTATCAAGCCCACCCCCACAGGAGAGGCACAGCAATTCGAATCAATAAAGCCTGCCTCCTGCAGGAGGAGTTGGTAGTGTATGACCCAGAGCGTCGGTATGTTAAGTTGCTTGCGAAGTAGAGGGACATCCCATGCATTATATTAAGCCTTTACGTACCCAATGAGGATAGGGAAGCCTCCCACTGTTTTAAAAAAATAGTTTTGGAAATTTTGGAAAACAGGGACCGCCTTTGCATCCTGGGAGGGGATTATAATGGAATACTTTCTTCTGCCCTGGACAAAAGGGGGGGGGCACTGGGGTCTAGGATTGGGGCAGCAGGGTCAACACTAAACAGACTGAGTCAGACAACAAGGATGACAGATGTTTGGCCCTGGGCAAACGGGCTTACCAGGGACTACTCATATTATTGGGATAGATACCAGAATAGATATGTTTTTCCTTCCTCAAGAGTGGGCCCACACAGCCTCCCTTTGTAAAATAATGCCGTACACTATTTCAGACCATGTTCCAGTAAAACTAGCTTTGGAGCTGGCGCCTGTGGCTCGTAACTCCCACTTTCATTTTAACGTGGGATACTAAATAACCAAGACTTTACTAAACTAATTACCTCCACCATCAAGGATTATTTACCTAACAACCCAGCAGGTGCTACCTCCCATGAGGTATGTTGGAACGCACTGAAAGCGGTCCTCTGGGTGGTCATCATTGGGTTCTCCTCCTCTCTCAAAAAGCAGAAAGAGCAGAGACAGAGGGAGTTAGAGGCGGAAATCGAAGATTTAGAGTTCCAGCACAAAATTTTACTAAATCGGGAAACCAAAAAGGTGCCAGAGAGAGGAGGACAGCCCTGGAGAACATGCTGACTACCCAGTTGTTAGCTAACAATATTATGAGAATGGTAACTGAGCAAGCCACTTGTTGATGGCTTCTCTTCGCTCCCAACAATCCAGCAGGACAGTTTTGCAGATTAGGGACCCCAGGTTGGAAGGGTCCATAACACATCACCTGGGGGAGATCACTGACGTTTTTGCCAGATTTAATGAATCACTGTATGGGCAGGAGGAAGTGCCGGATTTTTTGATTAAAACTACTCAATTGTTTGAGAACTTGGATCTCCGGTTCTTCCCCCTTCCAGTGCGGAGCTTCTGGATAGGTGTGTAGTGGTGGAGGAACTGCAGGTTCGAGTAGCAGACCTTAAAATCCCCAGGGCCTGATGGCATCACCTCAGAATTTTATAAGGCCTTTGCTGATCTTCTTTTGCCAGTACTGTTACCAGTATGTCAGGAGGTAATGGAAGGGGAAAACACTCCGGTTTACTGGAACTTGGCTCTTATTTCAGTGATACACAAAGAGGGAAAAGACCCCTTGGAGACTGGATCATACCGCCCCATCTCTTTGTTTAATGTAGATCTCAAGCTGTTCACAGGCTTGCTGGCTGCGAGGCTCAAGGGGGAAGTCCAACATGTGGTACACGAAGACCAAACGGGATTCATCTCAGGCCAGTACCTTACTGATAATATTCAAAGATTCCTAAATATTATTTCATCCTCACAGACCCCAAAAACCTTCCAAATAGCCATATCCATGGATGCCGAAAAAGTATTTGACAGGGTTAACTGGCAATTTTTAAAAGCATCCATGGAAAAAATCCAATTTGGCCCCAAATTCATGCAGACAATCTCTCAATTGTATAATAGTCCAGTTGCCCAAGTTCGGGTGAATGGAGTCAGCTCCAAACCTTTTTCTCTATCTAGGGGAACCAGGCAGGGATGCCCTCTGTCCCCTTTACTGTTTGCCCTGAGTCTGGAACCATTGGCAGCTAAGGTAAGGCAGAACACAGAGATAAAGGGCATTACGGTGGGGGTAACAGAGCAAAAGCTATCCCTATACGCAGATGATTCAATTTTTTTTCTACCCTCCCTGGAAACCTTGTTGTCACCCCTTATAGGAACCCTGCAGGTCTCTGGACAGCTTTCTGGGTATAAAATTAATTTCTTAAAATCAGAAGCCCTGGTCCTTAGCGGGTACTGCCCAGGCCAGTTTAGGAAAACATTCCCCTTTCGTTGGGCCCCCAGGGACAGGATAAGGTATCTGGGCATACATATTTCTCTGGACCTCTCCAAGTTGTTCTCTCTAAATTATGAAAGATTGTGGAAAAACGTGGAACGGGATCTAGCGCAGTGGCGTCTTCTACCACTCTCCTTGGTGGGGAGAGTGGATGTTATTAAAATGAATCTGTTGCCCAGATTCCTTTTTTTATTTCAATCCCTCCCCATAAGGCTCCCCCTGACCTTCTGGAACAAATTTAATACAGGTATTCATAGATTCGCCTGGAATAATAAAAAGCCCAGGGTGGCCAGATGTATATTGCACCTCCAAAGGAGGAGGGAGGCTTGGCCCTTCCTGACTTCACCATTCATTATTTAGCTTCCCAGCTCCCTTCTGTCCTGACCTGGGCTAAACAGAGAATTTCCTCTCTGTGGTATCAAATGGAGGAGACTGCTTTGGGTGACCGTCCCCTGTTTGTTTTGGGCCCTCACGACGACATCTCCTGATTCTACACGAATGATTACAAATAGATAGGGTAAGCATGGACTCTATATTCTTACTAAGGTTTGGAAACTGTCAGCCATCCCTGAAGGACTGGGCCCACTCACACTCATTAGACACGAGTTGGAGTTTCTCCCTCCGGCCTTAGATCTGGGTTATGCTAGATGGGAAGCCCAAGGGCTAACACGCTTCACACAATTTATAGAGAATGACTCTTGCATCACATTCCAAAGAGCCAAAGAAAAATGTTATTGTTCAAATACTGAATTTTTTACCTTATATTCAGGTGAGGCATTTCATTAATCAGGAGGAATATTTGTTGTGGCTCATGAGGCCACTTTCAAACTGGGAGGCCTTCCTATATAGCACCGTCAGGATCGCAGGCTAGGGAAAGTACATATCAGGGATTTATAGGTTACTTCTTAACAACAGTGGGGATCACTTGCATGCACAAAGGATGGCCTGGGAAACAGAAGCATCCAATCCAATTAGTGAAGAAAACTGGGCCCACCGGTTGAAGTAGGGATGGAAAGTCACTTCGGCCCCAGTCTGGCGTGAATTTTATTGGAAAGTATTGATTCGAATTCTCCACACTCCAACTATCACACAACATTACAGTGCCTCCAAATCAGCTGCTTGCTGGAGGGCGTGCAGTCAGATGGGGAGCCCCTGGCATATTTTCTGGGGATGCCCAGTTTTAGGGGACTTTTGGCAGTCAGTACAGGTGGCTGTACACTCAATTACTGGGGTTCTGATTCCACTAGATTTTACAGCGTGGGTACTGGGGATCCCAACAGCATCACATCAGAGAGGAGACACCAGGAAAATCTTATTCATCTTAATGGCTGTGGCTCTAAAATGCATCACTGGGAGGTGGCTTCAATCGGAACCTCCCACACTGAATGAGTGGGTAGGTAGAACTAGGGAGGTTATATTGATGGAGGCTCTGACAGCAAGACTCTGATTAAGCTTCGAGAAACATGAAGGGGGAAGCCCTGCTTCTTAGATTTTACCTTCACATGGAGAAGAGGAGGGAGCTGATTTTCTGCAGGATGGCAGCTGTCTGGATGGTCGCTTCCAGCTCTTATATTCCTTTTTGGGGGCAGGAGTGGACTCTTTAGAATCCATTAAATATCGGAGATCATATTTGGGAGCAGGCAACTTTTCCTTTTTTCTTCTCTTTTATCCTCCAAACTGAGGGGATAGCTGTTTCATAGAGGGTGGGGGGGGTGGGGGAGTTCTGTCGACCAACTGTTTGGCCTCTCTGTATAGGCCCTTTGTTTGTTTTCTTCTTTTATTGATTCTCAGCATTATTTGGATATAGACCTGTGCTTATTTTATTATCCCCGAGTAACTGGGGAATATGTTTTAGACTACTATGAAGCATTAGACAACAGTTCCATAGAAGACTTTGGGATATTCGTTTTTTAGTACCTCTTCTGTCATCAAGAGGAAATTTAGCTGACTTATTATTTGGCTGTGCATGACCATGTATTTCTCATTCCTTTTTGTTTTCTGAATGCTCAGTTTCCCTCTGGCACTGATTTTTGTATGATATACTGTTGTCATTGTATCTGAAATAAAGCTGAGCTTAAAAAAAAAAAAAAAAAAAGATGCTACCCGCTTGTACCTATTTACACCCTTGAGGCATTTGAAAGTCTCCATCATATTTAGATCCTCCAGTCTCCCCTCATATGACTTTTTGTGCAGCCCCTACATAATTTTTGTCACCCTTCTCTGAACCGCTTCTACTATGTCTATGTCCTTGCAAAGATGTGGCCTCCAGAACTGGACAAAGTAGTTTAGATGAGGTCTCACCAGTGTTCTATACAGTGGCATCACCACCACCTCCTTCCTTCTGCTGGAGAAACCTCTCCCTATGCACCCCAGCATTCCACTGGCTCTCCTCACAGCCTTATCATATTGTTTGGTAACCTTTGATTGATAAAAATGTATTTTTATGCAGGAAACAAACTTTAGAGGAATTAACCTCTACTTTCAATAAGTATGCCCTGTTTCTCATACAAATATAACTGTTCAGACTTACAATTACACAATAACATTTAAAACATTAAAAGTGTGCTAAATATATAATTCATAGCAGATTTATGTACAGCAGCAGCATTATGTCCTAATAGCCTTTCTTAAAGCTGTCGGAAATTCCTTCATCAAATTTTTAACTTTAATGCCTACAGGAATAGAGTTCCAGGATTTTGCCAAACAGGTTTGAAACATCATATCTCGGTATCTATTACTGACTCTTGGACAAGAAAATATCACAGTATCTCTGAGTGAATATTTTAAATTTGTTTGAACTCTTTGGTTACTAAATTTCTAAGTGAGTGTTTAATTTTAGAATTTAATAGTTTAAAACACCATGACAACCAATTTAGCTGTCTTTTGTCTTCTGGGTTAAGCCAATTTAATGCTTGATAAACCAAACAATGATGAGTTTCACATTTACTCATGTTCGCATATCTAGTCAATCTATAATATGCTTGGTCAAGTTTCTTTAATGCAGTTTTCGGGGCATTTCTACATACCAGCGCTCCATAACTCAAAACTGGGACAAGCAATTGCTGAAGTAATTTTCTGTTTAGCCTCTTTGGTCAAACAATTAGAAATTCTTCTAAGTGCTCCTAGTTTCTGATTCGTTTTCTTTACTGTTAAATGAATGTGCTATACATTACATACAGTAGTTTCTTCTCCACTACCACTCCAAGATATTTGTAACTTTCTGTATTTACTAGTTCTTTGCCATTTATTTATTTATTTTTTTTTAGTTTATCTGTTCTTCTCCAGGTCCACACCAGTCGGCATACCTTCTCTCAGCCACCCACCAAGCCCCACATCCAACATCAGGCAGCTGTCCCTGTCTTCCCCCACAGTTTCCCCTCCGAGGCATGACAGTGAGTAGCCCCCAACTCATCTCACCTTGAATAGGATCCAGAGTCCAGGGAAGCGCCATTCTGAGTCGGGGCCTATGGAGGGTGGCTGTTTCATCCTGCTCGACCTGGGTGGGACCTCTTTTCCCTTTTCCGGTTTCCCCCTGGGAGGAGAGTACAATGTTGGCAATGGCCAAGCTGTGCCTGCACACAGCACACCGGCCGACTGCTCCACCTGCCTTGCTTGCAACAAGTTCTATAGCACGCTGGCACCCAGCCTCCTCTAAGTGTCAGAGAAGTGCCGACCCTGTACTCCCCCCTCCCCAGGAGAGGAGAGATGTCCAATGGACACTCGATCCTCTCCCTCCCCGGTCGACCCCTGTCAGCCTGCTCGCACCATGAACATGGGTCTCCGGCGTGGCAGGAGGTAAGGCACGGATGCCTCAGCCCTCCACGCCACCGGGCCAGCAGTTCTTTGCCATTTAAAAAAGTAATATCTGATTTTTCTCCCTCTTTTCCCTTAACTCCATTTTGAAAATAAATAAATTGAGTTTTCTTTATATTCATCAGCAAACCAGAATCTTGGAACCATTTTTCCATGCTGTGTAAATCTTTCTGAAGCGTTTGTTCAAGTGCTCCTCGGCTGTACGCAGACGCCACAAGAACTGTATCATCTGAGTACAGCCGCACCTCACTTTCCTTTATTGCCCCTGATAGTTTATTTACAAACACATTTAGTTTAGTTTATTGTTATAGGAATTATTACCTTTGAGCCAAAGGCTCTTTTACAAAGGTTCCACGTCATCAATGTACAAACAAACAAGACATCTTACATAGAATGGTCAGCAAATTATAAAGGTTTCAATAAGCCAGTATAATACAGTACATCACAGGAAAAAAACAAAACATTGGAGGAATGGACAAGGTGGGAAGGGTAGGAGGAGATATGGGGAGGGGAGCAGACTTAGAGTAGTTAGAGGTACTCAGATGCCTTTGTCAAGAAAGGAGCAGAGGAGGAAGATGAAAAACAGTAAAAACAGCCATGAGGGAAGAATCATTAGTCAAGGCAGTCACAGGAGCTAGAGGCTGAGAGGTGAGAGTAAAGCATAGATTTGAAAGCTCCTAGTGACGTGGAGGATGTAATGAGTGAGCTCAGGGCATTGTACCAGCTGGGGGCAAAATAGGCAAAAGATCTTTGGCCCTGTGTGGTCCAGCATCTGGGGACCTGGAGAGGCTGGTGTTCTGATCTTCTGGTGGGACGGATGCTGGTATTCGGGCAAAGTAGGTCTTGGATACACGGTGGAGTGCGGCCCAAGATGGATTTTTCTGCCATCAAGCATGTGAGGTACCTTATGCAATTTGAGAGTTGCAACCATCCTGTTTCAGTGTAGAGCTCACATGTATGAGTACGTCTTTGCGCTCCAGTGAGCAGCCGACAGGCCTTGTTTAGGGTGGTTGTGATGTGCCTTAGTGCGGTGGTAGTGGCAGAGCCATAGATAATTAAGCCATAGTCTGTGATTGAGATGACAGAGCTTTGGATAGCAATCCTCAGTGCAGCTTGGGTAAGGAATTGCCAGTTTCGGAACAGGATACCAATGCGCTGGTTCACCATTTTCGCCGTGTTATCAATGTGGGTCGCAAAGGTAAGACCTTGATCAAAGGTGATTCCAAGGTATTTAAATGTTGACACATTAAAAAGTAATGGTCCTAAAATTGAGCCTTGAGGAACCCCCCTTTTTATTTCCCTCAAGGTTGAGTTTGAAGATCCTAGAGCTACACACTACTTCCTATTTATTAGGTAGGACTTGAACCATATCAGGGGGTTCTTGATGAACTCCTATTTCATATAATCTGTGGTCTACTAAATCAAATGCTTTATTGAGGTCCACAAACATGGCCCCAATTTTATCTCCCTTATTCAGTGATGTTGCCACTAGGTTATTAGGTTGGGCTGGCAGTATAGCCTAGAGGTTAGAGTAACGAGCTGTGAATGAGCTTGGTACATCCAGCAGACCTGGGTTTGATTCCCACAACCTCCACTTGAATACTATGTGACTCTGAGCAAGTCACTTAACCTCCCGAGTGCTCCCAGGTTGCCCCTGAAAACAGGCACTTGTGCCTAGTGGGCCTTACCTGGCTACCAAACACTAAAAAATTTTAAAAAAATCCACTAGGCCCATGTCCATGGACCTTCCTGTTCTAAAGTCATGCTGGTTATTTGAAAGCAAGTCATGCTGTTCTAGGTATTGGTATAATTGTTTAAGGATGAACTTTTCCAGTATTTTAGACATTGCAGGCAGCAAGGCTATTGGCCTGTAATTTGCTGGACTAAGTGAATCTCTGCCTTTAAAAATGGGGGCTATTTTCCCCAATTTCCAGACATCTGGAAATGTGTTTGTGCACAGACTTTCGTTGAACAAATATGTTAAAATTGGTGCCAATTCGTCTGTCACTAATTTTAGGAATTGTGATCCAATATCATCTAGTCCCCCTGCTTTATCTATCTTTAAGCTATTTCATTCCTTTTTAACTTCTTTAATGGTTACTGTTCTAAATCTGAACCATTGCTTATTGTCAATCATCATTACCTTTGAATTTTGTACAATTTCATGAATTGAAATATCTATATTACTTAATTTAGAATCTGATAGTCCCGATTCTGGTAACTCCACAAAGTACCTGTTTAGCATGTCAGCCACTTGTTTTCGGTCTTCTATGAGCTCTTTATCTTCTGTTAGAGTAATCAGGGTTCTAGTGGTTACCGGATTTTGTAGATGTTTTGCTTGTTGCCAGAACTTTTTTTGATCCTTTGACCCTATGATTTTAGTTTTATAATAATGAGATTTTGCAAATTTTATCATTTTTATGCATTTATTTCTCCAGTTCTTAAAGACATTCCAGCCATCCTCACTCTGTTTTCTTAGCTTTTTCCCATAATCTGTTTCTTATCTTTAATTGTGTCTTTATTTTTTCACTTATCCATCCTTGGTAGATGATTCTTATGACAAACTTTCAATATTTTTGGTACATGAAGGTTAATTACTGCTAATATTTCCTTATTGAATTCTTGGACTGCTCGATTTAAATCTGGTATTAGGGTAATCCTTTTCCAGCTTATCTGCTTAAGACTTTCTCTAAAAGTTGTCACATTAAACTTTTTCCAGCTGGTTGACCAATAAGTTACTGGGTTTGCCTTCTTTATTTTAGTTAAATTTAGGGTACATTTTATTGGACAATGATCGCCTAAGCTAATTGGCATTACTGTTGCTTTGGTCACTATTGTATCTTGGGAGACAAATATTAAGTCCAGAATGGACCCCTGATTAGCTATTATTGTGCATCTTGTGGGACTGTCAAATACTTGTTTATACCCTAATAAATCCCTCCTTTCTTTTAGATTCCCCCCATTTTCTGCGTGCAATCTGCATTAAAGTCACCCATAACTATCAAGTTCTTATTCTGTGTTATTTCCGTTAACCAAGCAACCAAAGTTTCAAAATGGGTAATTTTTGTTCGGGAAGGGGGGCATATATAACACCAATCATTAATTTATTAAGTAATAGTTCTACTACTAAACAACCCATCCCTTCTATACACTCTATAATGATAGTTCGTGTTGGTCCCAGTTTATCACTTATGTACCTTACCCCTTCCCCTTTTCTCCCTATCTCTTCTTAATAATTTGTATCCCTCTAATTTTCTTTCTTCGTCTTTAATCCCTTCGTGGAGCCAAGTCTCCAAGAGGCCCATAATTGCAGGCCTCTCTGTACTCAGCCATGCTCTAAATACATTGATTTTCCTAACCAAGCTTCTAACATTTTCATGAATAATCTATAATTCTGAGATTTGCTTAGGACCTGGATTCGGTTGTATGCCTCCACTTATTATTAGTATGACTGACAGGATTTGCCCTTGACTTCTTACCCTCTAACAAGACATCCCAAGAGCAATGGGTGTTGTTTTTTTCATATACAGTCTCCATTCATTCATAAAGCAATTTCGCCATTTTTGTACTTGTTCTTTTGGTACAGTCCCTAGCTATACAAATGATTACCATCCTATTTCTCTAACTTGGTTAGTTTCTGCATTTTTGGTTAATCCCCAACCCCCTTTACAACATACATATACATATCCCAGCAAAAATAGCCCACAAATCACTGTAACATTCTTCATTTTGAGATTTAAGGTATCTAATAACACTTGGATAAAATAAAATCTTGTATATGGACACAGTTGTTTATACTTTCTGAATCACTACCCTTTATTTCAATATACTCCAATATTCCCTGGCCCAGTTCCCAGCTTCCCTAGCAGCCAGTGGAATCAGCCAGACGCTTCGGCCACCGCGTGAAAGATGCCACCGCGTCTTACTAGGAGGGTTTAAATAGTTACAGGTGTATACACCTCTAGCCGCCCTGAAACTGCAGCCGATCAGAGATGCACCAGAACTTAGATCTTGTTTGTAAACCTCCAGGTGGCATGCATGAAGCGCTTGCAGGACCAGGCAGGAGTAAATGTTTGTGAATGGAGGAATTTCCAGCAATAATGAGTCGGTCAATTACACGGGTCACAATCAGTCAATGAATTGAAATAGCAGCTCTGGCGTTTCATTGTTCAAAATGCTTCAATGTCTTCAATGTTTAATTGCACCATTCAGAAGTCGCTAACTTAATTGCATGGTTCAAAAGTACTTGATAATATCATGAAAGCGTTCAATCATTACTTATTGCACTGTTCAAGCCAAAAGTCAGTGATTGGCTCTGATTTCACAGATTACACAGTTCAAGTTCACAATGACATTTATCCTTGGCTCTTCCACAGTCTCTCAGTTATGTTTCTTACACTACCCTCATTGATTTATGCCCCCAATACCTTACATGTGTAGACTTCAGTCATTCTGCTCCAAGTGATGGTAGGAAAGGTGGGAGGAGATATAAAGATTGCTTGCTGGTCCTCCAATCTGGCTCTGCTGCAGTGTACACCAGCTCCTCCGTGGAAGGTCTTGTGATGTAGCAACACAACTCTCTTGGCGGGGTCTGCCACCTACCTGCCAGAGTACTCAACTGGAGGAATCAGCCGGACACTTCAGCCACCGCATGAAAGACGCCGCTGCATCTTACTAGGAGGTTTAAATAGTTACAGGTGTGTACACCTCTAGCCGCCCTGTCTCTGCAGCTGATCAGTGATTCACCAGAACTTAGATCTTGACTTTAAACTCCCAGGTGGCACGCATGAAGCACTTGCAGGATCAGGCAGCAGTAAATATTTATGAATGGGGGAATAGTCAGCAATAATGAGTTGGTCAATTACATGAGTCACAATCAGTCAATAAATTGAAATAGCAGCACTGGCATTTCATTGTTCAAAATGCTTCAATGTCTTCAATGTTAAATTGGCCCGTTCAGAAGTCGCTAACTTAATTGCACAGTTCAAAAGTACTTCATGATATCATGAATGAGTTAGATCTTTACTTATTGCTCTGTTCAAACCGAAAGTCAGTCATTGACTCTGACTTCACAGATTACACAGTTCAGGTTTGCAATGGCAGTTATCCTAGGCTCTTACACAGTCTCTAAGCTATGTTTCTTACACCACCATCATTGTTTTATGCCCCCAATACCATGCATGTGTAGACTTCAGTCATTCTGCTCCAAGTGATGGTAGGAAGGGGGGGAGAGATATAACGATTGCTTGCTGGTCCTGCAATCTGGCTCTGCTGCAGTGTACACCGGCTCCTCCGTGGAACATCTTGTGATGTAGCAACACAACTCTCTTGGTGGGGTCTGCCACCCACCGGCCGGAGTACTCAGCCGGACACTTCAGCCGCTGCGTGAAAGACCCTTCAGGTCATCAGATATGATTACTCCTGGGTCCCCTTCCTGCTTGGTGACCATCAATGACCCCCCCCCATCATGTACTCCTCCCTCGCATTTCTGTACCCCAAGTGCACGATCTTCCAGTTCTTTGCACTGAATCCTAGCTGCCACACCCTTGACCACTCCTCAAGCATTCTTAGGCCCCTTCTCATTTTCTCTACCCCTCCTGGAGTGTCAACCCTGTTGCAGATCTTCGTGTTGTCTGCAAAGAGACACACCTTCCATTCCAGCCTCTCTGCAATATTGCTTATGAAGACATTAAAGAGGACTGGTCCAAGCACTGATCCCTGTGGGACCCGTTGGTCACCTGCCTCTCTTTGGATTGAACTCAGTGCATCACCACCCTCTGTGTCCTATCGCTCAGCCAATTTCTGACCAAGTTTACCACCCGGGACCCACTCCCAGGCTGCCCACCTCATTTACTAACGTCCTATGTGGGACGTTGTCGAATGCCTTGCTGAATACCAGGTAGGCCACATTCACCACCCCTCCCTGATCCACCTCCTTAGTCACCCAGTCAAAGAAATCTATCAGATTTGTTTGACAAGATCCTTCCGCTGTGAATCCATTTTGCCTCAGATCCTGTGCTCCACTGGATTCGAGATATATCACAAACCTTTCTTTTAGTAGTGATTCCATTAGTTTCCCCACCACCAAGGTCAGAGTAAAATTGCCAGCCTCCTCCCTGCTCTCACTTTTGTGGAGAGGGACAACATCCGCACTCCTCCAGTCCTTTGGTACCACAACTGTTTCCAGTCAACTGTTGAACAGCTCTGTTAGTGGTGCTGCTAGCAACTGCTCGATTTCTCTTAATACTCTGAGACGTATCTCTCCCCCCTCCAGCTCCACACCATGCCCTCTTGTTCTTCAGCACCTTTTCTTCTGAAAAAATACTTCCCTCCTGTACCTTATTTATCCCTGTGACATGATTAAACATAGAAATATATAATTTGACGGCAGATAAGGATCGCTTGGCCCATCTACACTGCTCATTTTTCCTTACCTAGTGTATCAACGCAGAACCTATGTGATCTTGACTTATCCCCCCCCATATCACTAAGGTTCCCTTATGCCTACGCCATGGTTTCTTGAACCCCGTTACTGTTTTGGCCACCACCACCTCCACTGAGAAGCTGTTCCAGGCATCCATCACCCTCTCTGTAAAGAAGTCCTTCCTCACATCTCCCCTGAGTCTACCCCCTCCAGCTTCATAGTATGACCCACTGTCCTTGAGCATTTTGTTTTCTGAAAAATGCTTCCCTTTTGAACCTTATTTATACATGTGAGGTATCTGAAAGCCTCTTGTCATATGCCACCCCACCACCCCCATTCTTCCAGCGTATACATATTAAGGTACTTCAGTTTTTTCTCACAGGGATTTTGAAGCAGACCCTGCACCATTTTCGTTGCCCCCCCCCCCCCGGACCGCCTCCACTCTTTCTATGTCCTTCCAGAGATGAGATCTCCAGAAATGGACACAGTACTCCAGGTGAGGTCTCACCAGTGATCTGTACAGGGGTAACACCACCTCCTTCTTTCTACCCTCTCCACTGGTCTAGGGTGTACATATTGAGGTCCTTTTTCTCTCCTAGTAGGTCTTTTGATGCAGACTCTGCACCATTTTAGTTTCTCTCCTCTGGACTGCCTCCACTTTGACTACGTCCTTCCGGAGATGTGGACTCCAGAACTGGGCACACTACTCTAGGTGGGGTCTTACCAGCAATCTATACAGAGGCAACACCACCTCCCTCTTTCTGCTGGTGATACCCCTTCCTATGCATCCCACTAGCCCTCTCTACTGTCTTGTCACACTGCCTGGCCACCTTTAGGTCACTGGATATGATTACCCCTGGGTCTATTTCCTGCTTGGTGGTTGTCTATACCACTCCACCCATTTTGTACTCTTCCCCTGATTTTTTTGGCCTAAGTGCATTATTTCTCGCTTTTTCACACTGACACCCACCTGCCATACCCTTGACCACACCTCTAGTTTCTCAGATCTCTGTTCATCCCCCCCCCCCCGGAGGGCCACCTTATTGCAGATTTTGGTGTCAGCCACAAAGAGGCAGACCTTCCCTTCCAGCTCTTCTGCAATGTCACTTATAAAGATATTAAAGAGGACCGGTCCCAACACTGGTCCCCAAGGCACCTCGCTGGTCACCTTCCCTTCCCTAGCGTGAACTCCACTTACCACTACCCTCTGTCACCTACCCCCTAACCAATTTCTCATCCAGTTTACCACCTTTGGACCCACGCCTAAGCTACTTAGTATGCTTACTAGTCTCCTATGTGTAACAGTGTCGAAAGCCTTACTGAAATCTAGGTAGTCCATATCCACCACCCCACCTGATCTAGTTCCTTGGTTACCAAGTCAAAGAAATCTATCAGATTCGTTTGACATGACCATATGCGTATGCCCATATGATGATGGGGTATGTGCCTATTGTTGTTGATGCTTGAGGCATGTGCCTGAAAGTAGTAGATAGAACAGGACTAGCAGGTGAAGTAAGAATGGAAGGTGAAAGGGTAAAAGTGAGTTCCAAGAAGGGGACTGGACAGCAGCCTGGGCAGGCTGGTGGTAATTACAGAACAGTGGGCACAGTCCTGATGGAGGACTTGGAGAAAGCTGGCCATAGGGAACTGTGGCAGAAAGAGGAAGTATGAAGCCAAAGCGAAGCGTACTGAGCCCTAGAGAGAAGTAGGCAGGGTGCATGCCCGAGCCAAAGAAATGCCCACAGAACACCAACAAATGAAGTCCAAAGCAGGCAAATAGCACAGCAGGGGTAGAATGAAGGCCCAAAAATAGCAGGAGGCAGAGCCCTGACAGAGCTAAAGCTGGGAGAGTCCCAAAGGCAGGCAGGCAGGATGAGAGAGCGAGAACCAGCTCCAGCAAGCACCCCAGAACACAGCAGGAGTGAGGGGGCAAAGACCAGGTGGCAAGTGCAGGAAGAAAAAATTACTCACCTTAGTAATGTTGTTTCTTCTAATGGAGTCTTGCTATATTATGACATATGCAGTCAGTCCCAACCTTCGAACTGCTCCAGAGGTGAAAGAGTTAACTTTCCATGCCAGGCATGGAACGCTGAGCTCGAGCTCGGTTGAAAACTCTGTCTGTTGTTCTTCAAACTCAAACTGTCAGATCTTTACGAGCTAAACTCACTAAGGTCCTGTGTGGAAGCTGTAAACCTACACTAGCCAACTGGCTACTAAATATATGAACACATTTTTTGGTCCCAAAACAAAGACTCAAGTCAGGAGACCCAAAAAATGAAAAACACAACACCCAGTCACCCCAAAAAGGGAGGGGTGAAAAAACAAGGTAGGCATCTACTAAGTGCCAACACTGCACTGCCCACCCACATCCCAAAACCAGAGGTTCTGAGTGGGGCAGGCGGGGGGGGAGGTAATAATATAGCAAGACTCCATTAGAAGAAACAACATTACTAAGGTGAGTAATTTTTTCTTCAAACAACATGAAGTCTTGCTATATTATGACATATGCAGACTACACAGCAGTACCTCCATGGAGAAGGGACAGAACCTACTTAGGAAATAGGCTCTGAAGCACAGTTGTGCCAAACCGAGCATCACTCCTAGCCTGGGTGTCCAGAGAGTAATGCTTGGTAAAAGTGTGAACTGTTTTCCAGGTAGCTGCTTGACAAATCTCTAGAATGGGGATGTGCCTGGCAGCAGTCAGGGAAGCAGCTGTACCTCTGGTAGAGTGAGCCCTCAGGCCTGAGGGAGGAACCTTACCCAGCCTTTCATAACAGAAATGGATACAAGAGACAATCCACCTGGCAATGGATCTTTTAGTGGCAGGTTTCCCTTTACCAACCTCACCATAAGTGTGGAACAGTTGGAGGGAGTCAAATCTTTGACCCTTGGTACGCTCAATGTAGTAACTAAGGGCTCTCTTCACATCTAAGCTGTGCAGCCTCCTCTCACCAGAGGAGGAATGGTCAGTGAAGTACACAGGAAGAGAAATAGATTGATTAAGGTGGAAATCTGAAACCACCTTAGGCAAGAACTTTCTGTTATTCCTGAGGACCACCTTATCTCTATGAAAGGAGATAAAATCAGGCTCACTGACAAAGCTTGTAATTCACTTATGCATCTGGCAGAAGTGATGGCTACCAGAAACACAGTCTCCCAAGTCAAATACTTAAGCTCTGCTGAAGACAAGGGCTCAAAGGGAGGTTGCATAAGCTGAGCAATGCAAACATTAAGATCCCAGGCAGGGGCAGGGTCCCTGAATGGAGGGTTGGTGTGAAGCAATCCCTTAAAAAACTTAGAGAATACAGGATGAGCTGAAAGAGAAGAGGGTTTACCTGCTGAAATAAAAGCAGACACAGCTGCCAAATGCACCTTTAGGGTAGCTGGTCTCAGCCCCAAAGTGTTTAAATGGACCATATAATCCAGGACTGTGGGCAAATCAGCAGATTCTGGGGAAATATGCTTCCCAGAGCACCATATGGAAAACCTCTTCCATTTGGAATTGTAAGTAGCCCTGGTGGAAGGCTTCCTAGAAGCTTTCAATATATCCATTACACCTTGGGAAAGGTGTAGATCAGCAAACTCTAACTCTTCAAGAGCCAGGCCTTGAGATTGAGAGATTTGAGGTTTGGGTACCAAACCCTTCCCTGAGCACAGGTTAACAGATTGTGATTCCTGGGAAGACACAGGGGGAGATGGACTGCTAAGGACAGTAGGAGTGGACACCAGGGTTGTCTGGCCCAATCTGGAGCAATCAGAATCACTTTGCAGGATTGAGATCTGATTTTGATTAACACTTTGAACAGGAGAGGGAAGGGGGGGAAAGCATAGAGAAACCTCCCTTCCCAATTGAGAACTAAGGCATCCAGAGGGACTGAGTCCAACACTGGGGGCCTGCAGCAAAAAAGGGGAAGTTGGTGATTGTCTGGGGCTGCAAAAAGATCTATCTGCGGGGTGCCCCATCTGGCAAATATTACCTCCAGGACCAGGGGATCCAGTGACCATTCGTGATGGCCCTGGGAAATCCTGCTGAGAGCATCTGCCAGGACATTGTCCTTGCCTGGGAGGTGAACTGCCGTAAGGGAGGTGTTCAGGGAGTAAGCCAGAGACCACAACTTCATTGCTTCGGTGCACAAGGCCGTAGACCGAGTGCCTCCTTGCTTGTTGATGTACCACATTGTAGTGGTGTTGTCTGTTCTGACCTGTACCACTTTGTTCTGAACAGATTTGGAAAAAGCTTGAAGTGCTAGAAAAACTGCTCTGAGCTCCAACAGGTTGATGTGGAGCAGAGATTCCTGAGGGGACCACAGTCCCTGGGTAATGAGATCGCCCATGTGAGCTCCCCACCCCAAGAGGGATGCATCTGTAGTAAGGATTAAAGAGTGAGACTGAGTGACAAAGGGGACCCCTTGTCTCAGGTTGTTCTGATCCTGCCACCACTGTAGGGCTTGGATCAGGGTTCAAGTTCTGGGATCAACTTGGTTAGAGGGTCCTTTCTTTGAGACCAAAAGGCTCTCAGATGGAACTGAATGTCCCTCATCTGAAATCTGGCTCCTTGCACTACTGCTGTAGAAGCAGCCATGTGTCCCAGGAGCTGCAGAAAATGCTTTGCTGGTCGAGAGACCTGCAGGGTGAATGAGGAGGCCAGAGAGACCAGGGTCCTTGCCCTGTCCAAAGGAAGGAAGGAAGGCTCTGGCTTCCTCTGTGTTCAGTTCTGCGCCTATGAAGGTGAGAAGCTGGACAGGCTCTAGAACTGACTTTGGAAGATTCAGAAGGAAACCTAGAGAGGTAAGCAGTTGCTGAGTTATCTGAAGATGTAACTTGACTTGGTCTGGAGACTGGCCTACTATGAGCCAGTCGTCCAGGTAAGAAAAGATGGCAATTTTTTGCCTGCTTAGGTAGGCAACTGCTACTGCCAGGCATTTTGTGAATACCCTTGGAGCAGAGGTGAGGCCAAAGGGCATTGCTCTGAACTGGTAATGGCCTGAGGGCAGCTCGAACCTGAGTACTTTGATGGGAGCTTCTGATGAGAATATGAAGTAGGCATCCTTGAGGTCCAGGGGACGCTAGCCAGTCCCTGGCCTTAGAGAGGGTAAAATAATTCCCAGAGTCACCATTTTGAATTTTGGTTTTAAAGGTGCTTGTTTAGGTATCTGAGATCCAGGATGGGCGCATTCTCCTGTCTTTTTTGGGGTAAGGAAGTACCTGGAGTACAATCCTTTGCCCTGGTGTAGGGGTGGAACCCTTTCCACGGCTCTGATAGCCAGGAGGTTAGAGACTTCTGCCTCTAGGGCAAGTGCTTCTGATGGATTTGCAGGTGGACAGGATCTGGTTCTCATCTTTGGAAATTTTTTGAAACTGAGAACCAGTCCCTGGCTTACTACTTCCAGGACCCACTTGTCTGATGTTAGAGACTTCCAGTCCTGGACAAAGTAAGCCAGCCTGCCCCCTACAGGTAGTGGAGAATCGGCCCTGGCCACCCCATCAGGGAGCCTGCTTGGCAGGGGCTTTAGGCTGAGGGGTGGAAGCAGGTCTGCTTGTACCCCATCTGCCTCTCCCTCTAAAGAACCTCCTCTGGGCATAAGCTGAAGGCAGAGGCCTGCGTTTGGTAAAAGGCCTATGAAAAGGCCTGCCCCTGCCCCTGGAAGGCTGCCTTTGAGGAGTGGCCTGCCTTTCCTTGGCCTGTGCACTCCTATAGGTGGTCCTATACTCATCCATTTTCTTCATGTAATTCTCTGTCTGCTCCCCAAACAGAGAATTACCCACAACAGGAAAATCCATGGCCTTAGTCTGGGTATCCTGTGACAGGCTAGTACATCTGAGCCAAGCCATTCTGCGAAGTGCCACAGTTGTAGCCATGACTCTTGATGACACATCATTAGAGTCCCTTGCAGCATGGAATTGCACCTTAGATGCCTCAATACCATCAGCAGCCACCTGCTCCAGCTCCTCGGCAAGCTGGCCAGGGACCTGTTTTGCTAGAGCCATAACAGTATCCCATCTGGATTTCTGGTATCTAGCAACATAAGCCATATAATTTGCCTTTCTGAGTCCCAAGGATGCTGCCATGTACTGTTTCTCTGCCATGGCATCAATCCTCCTGGAGTCCTTGTCAGGGGGGGGGTGTGAGGCCAAGGGAATATTTGCCTTGTCACAGGCTGCAGCCTGCACTACCCCAACATGGCTGCATTGTTGTGTAAGGAACTCCGTATCAGAGCCTGACAATGTGTACCTCTTGTCCATTCTCTTATCCACAGGAGGTATAGTGTGAGGATTTTTTAGAATTTTTACTGTCTGTTTCCCAAAAGATTTATGCAAAGGAATAGACAGTCTCCTAGACTCTGGGATATCCATCATTTCTACATAGTCAGGCTCCTCTTGATCATCCACAGCTTCCTCCATAGGGAGCTGGAGGGTTTCAGCCACTTTTTTATAAAACATAAAATGAGAAGGGGACTCAGAAAGCCTAGGAGGAGACACTCTGGGGAGATGTCTGGTTCAATGGGCACATCCAGACTTTCAAATCCAGATCCGTGCACTTGCTTCCACAAGGCCTAGTCCTCCCACACCCCCAATCCCCTCCCACACCCCCTCTCTCCTCCACCCCCCCTCTTTTAAAGCTCCTTCCTATTCTTCTATCATTCATCTGGTCCTTTCCCCATCAAATCTCATACATATATGCCCACCCATGTACCATTATCCATGCCTTATCCTACTAGACTGTTTGTTTCTCTCCTTTATTAGGTTTTAGGTTTATTGTCCTTTGCCTTGTATATATGTAAATATTTGTACATCTATCTCACTCACAAATGGTTGTATTTGTGCTTTTTCAATATCATGTTTTTGTATACAATCTGTAACCTTTTTGTTATGACCACTCAGGTCCATCTTGTAAATGAGCTATGCTCAATGATGTTCGCCTGAATAAATAAAGATTTTGATTGATTGATTGATTGATTGAAATCCACATTCACTCTCCTCATACTCCTCTTCCCTTTCCTCCGGTTCATAAAATTCCTCTAAATCATACTCTTGAACCGGTGGAACCGACTGAACCGTAAGCTTACCTGATGGTGCCGGTTCGGTCGGAACCAGGGAAAGCAACTGGACAATTTTAATCGCTTTGGCTATTTCTTCAGCGGTTGGAGAGGAAAGTTTTGGCTCCACACCAGCTGATTTTCTAGTCCTTTTTGCGGGAACCGACTCCTCCGAGTCAGCCCTCCTTTTGGCCGAGGAAGTCTCACCCATGTCAGAGGGCACTCCCTCCGGTTCGGTCGAAACCGAACTGGGCTGGCCATCCGGGTCAGCGGACTTTTTGGCCTCCCTTTCCCTGAGCCTACCAACTCTTTTCCAGGGTAGCTGCAGGAAAATATTTGCAAATCTGGCAGTCTGCATTGAGGTGGTCAAACCCCAGACAGGTGGTGTGGGGGTCAGCCTTAGCAAAGACTTCCCCACAGACACTGCAGTGTTGAAACCCAGTGGGCCCGGTTTTTCTTTTGGGTTTCTCAGACATAGTGCCAGTCCTAACCAAACTTGCCCATTTATGGCAATCCGCCAAGCAAGACTCTCTTATCGTTTCCCAACCGTGTCACGGGTCGTGGAAAAAAACGTAATAAAATCCGTTTTTTTTAGAACCAATAAGAACCGGTAACCACACTCTAAAGGACAGATTAATATATTTTAAACAACCTGATCGGTTCAAACCGAACCGATAAACCGTTTACAAGTTCCACACAGAAAGTAAATGTAAAACCTATCTAGTACTTACAAATACCACAGACAGTGCTTGACCTGACCGGTTGCGGTTTAAATTCGGTCAAAAAACCGAGAAAATAATACTTTAACCGACAAAATGAACCGAGCAGAAGGAGAAATCTCCGGAGCGACTGTTCAGTGAGGCGGAGTAAAGAATCTGACAGTTTGAGTTTGAAGAACAACAGACAGAGTTTTCAACCGAGCTCGAGCTCAGCGTTCCATGCCTGGCATGGAAAGTTAACTCTTTCACCTCCAGAGCAGTTCGAAGGTTGGGACTCACTGCATATGTCATAATATTGCAAAACTTCATGTTGTTTGAAAGCCCCCCACAGCACAGCCCTGAGGCTAGCCGCAGGCCATGGATGGGGGGGTGTGGCACAAAAAGCAGAATGGCCCCAACAACATAGATCAGAGCAGAAGGATTTGAAGACAGAAGCAAGCCACAATGAACAAGCAGCAAATAGCAGGAACAACCGGAGGGAGCAGGCATCCCCTGAAGGGAAAAACAAAGCAAAACAACAGCCAGAATGGATGTCGAATGAAAACAGCACTGCAGGAGTGCAACAGACTAGGGTACACGAGCAGAAGGCCCTGGAACCCAGGAAAACAAACCAGCAATAGTGGGAACAATAAGGGCTGCCAAGCAACTCGAAGAGAGGACAGGCAAGGAGCAGGACACTCCAGGCAGGAGCTTTGTGGCGGACAGTAGGGTGGGCAGGAAGCCAGCAGCCACACAGCCACTACAAAGAAACGGGCATCCAGGCTGGTTCCGGTGACGTCATGTGACTAATGGCAGCCTAATTCGGGACACGGGCACTTCGGGCATATTATTCCAGTGAATCGGTCCTGATCGAGTGGCTTAAGGGCTGTCCTAGTTATACTGTTGGTGTCTACAAGCATCGTATATAATGGGGGGTACGAAAAAAAACTTCTTGGAGAGGAGAGGAGACGTTCGAGCAGTCGGTCAGACTTGAGGCCCTCTGAGTCGGCTGGATCCGCTCTCGGCGATAACTGCTTGGGGAAGACTCCGATGGTTCAGGGTCTGAAGACATCCACCTTCTGAAAGCAGATGGTCATAGGATGCTGAAAATATTGCATCGAATTGACGCCAGAATTATGGGCTTGCAAAATGACTTTAAAAAATTAGAGGCCCTCACGACATCTGTGGAGACGCATATTGAAACGATTCAATCTGAGCATATGGCCTTCGGCAGATCACTAGCCTATCTGCATAGAAGAGAGAAAGAGCTGACTGCACGGGCTGAAGATGCAGAGGCGAGGGCCCGTCGTAATAACATAAGAATTTTTGGTATCTCGGAGGGGGTGGACCCCCCATGTATGGAAGACTTTATCGATTCTTGGCTGAAAACTGAGCTGAACCTAGGAGAAGGTTTTAACACAGAAATTGAAAGAGCTCATAGATCCATTGATCCTAAACCAAAAGAAGGGGCTCCGCCAAGGTCGGTAATTGTAAAGTTCCTGAGGTACACAACAAAAGAGAAGATTGTAAAACTGGCATGGGCAAAGAAGAATCTTAATTTGGATGGCCAGAGGGTATATATAGATCAAGATTTCCCTCCCTTAATGCTCGCTCAAAGAAAGAAAGTGCTGCAAGTAGTTAAAGCCCTGAGGGATAAAGGTCTTAAAGCGTACCTCAGATATCCTGCGAAGCTCTGGGTGCAGAATGAAGATGGGGTTAAAGTCTACGACTCCCTGCTGGCTGCCACTCCATTCCTCACAACTCAGGAGATACCTATCCCGGACACGAAGGAAGAGCAGGCGGAGAAAGAGATTGAAGATTTGTTGTGGTCGATTGCCCTGGGTCCAAGGAAGTGAGTGAGGAGACGGGAAGAGGCTCTGTTACCATTACACGTGGACATAGCGAGATGGGTACATGCGAAGGAGACCTGAAAACTGCTTAAGAATTGATCGCTGCGCGAATTCAAAAAGTGCTCAAATTCGGTTAGAGCTCTCGTCGATGAGGGTAGAGACGAGAACGGACTGGGTTATATACCTGAGGGATGCTTCCCTTTTTTTTTTTTCCCTCTACTTTCGGGGTATCCTCCCTGTGAGTCCGCATTGTAGTATTTAGATGGGCTCATACGTAGGGAGGGGCCTAATAGTGTTGGGTTTGTGTCTCCAGCAGGAAGCTTTTTAGGTGGGACTCACGCTCATGGTAACGCTGATAAGACTCCCTCATGTAAACAAAGCACGACTACACTGTGGGGACATTTAGGACTGCTAAATGTGTGGTTTACAGTTACTGATTGAATAAGTATAAAATATGTTTATGTTTCAATTTGAAAGCGATGACCGAATGGGGTTGAGGATTCCGGGGGTGCAAAGGGAAAGGTGGGAATCAATGTGTGAGGGGGGGTTGAGTTTGTGCATGGAGGGGGAAATAACGGACCCCGACTGTGATGGGTTTGATTCCTCCTTTAAATATAAATTGAATATAGGAGAGCCTGAATTGTAAAATTGTTAAGCACATCTGGCTATCCTCAACTCATTCTGTTAATTAAACTGTTAGATGCTTTGCCCGGGGTGCTTGGTTTTGATGGCTAGCCAGACCGGTTACATATTAGGTAGGAGAAGGCTGGTCCCTTGGGGTTCCCAAGAGCCTGGCCTTTGGCGCTGCTAGACACCTTTTCTCCTACTAAGCTAGGGCTTTATGCGCCTAGTTTCTGGGGAGTTTACACCATAACCCCAGGTACTTAGCTCGACTGAGCTTGTGGGTACCCTGATAATGGGTACCGGTTTATATTACACCTATTAGGGGTTGTGTTTCTCTCGCCCAAGTTGAGGTGGGTGGGGATATTTCACCCGTGGTTAAATTGAATTGGGTGATGTCTGGTGTTGTTCTAGTTTCCTGTTATTATTTACCTATTCTGCTATTATTTTTTTTATTTGGTTTAGATTTCTTTACAGACATGTATACTTGTGTGCTATTAACGGTATCCATATGGTATGGAGGGTCCAGTAAAGATGTCCAGGGGTTTTTCCTAAGCTATAAAAATGACATCACTTAAAATAATATCGATCAATGTTAAGGGGATAAATGGGGTGGTTAAACGAGCGCGAATCCTTCAGGAATTGGGGAGGTTAAAATGTGACATAGCGTGCCTTCAGGAGACCAAGTTATCAGATGACTATGAGCACTCCAAATTACGGAGATCTTGGGTGGGAGGGGTGCATGCAGATTCCTGTCCTGGGGCTTCTAGAGCAGGTGTGGCTATACTAATTCGTAAGGGGCTTCCTTTTATAACCCCTCGGGTGCAGACAGAGGGATCAGGTCACTATGTAGTAATTTCTGGAGAATACATGGGACATACCCTCCATTTGGCAGCAGTATATGCCCCCACGCCCCCCTCGGGTAGTTTTTTCAGACAGTTCTTCACCATAATAGATTCCTTGACCCCTGGGAGAGTGTTAATGGTGGGGGACTGGAACTGTGTGGAGAACAGTGATTTAGGTAGGAGCTCAGGGGGGAAAGGTGGGCAGATGGTGTGTTCCAGACTCCTCAGAACATTGATGTCAGAAGGGGGTTGGATAGACCCGTGGAGGCAACAAAACCCTCTAGCCAGAGATTTCACATTCTTTTCGTCGGCGACAAAAACATATTCTAGGCTTGATAGATTTTATACTCAATTAAAGTATGCTAATGATTTAACGGATGTAACAATACACCCAGCGACCTTCTCGGACCATGCAATGATTAGTGCTAGGGTAAGATAGTCTGGGGTAAAAACCAAGGGGAGCTGGAGGTTTGATCCTGGCATTCTGAACGACACAGGGTTTGTTAACCAAATAAAAGAGGCCATTAAGCTGTATATATCGGAGAACAGGGAAGAGGATACCCATATACGTTTCATATGGGATGGCCTAAAAGCAGTTCTGCGGGGACAAAATTATTAGCTATTCCTCATATAAGTATCGTTGCACCCAAGCTAAGATACGTGGCCTTCTAGATAAAATAAGCGCCTTGGAAGAGGAACACAAAAAAAACAAAGATGCTTTGGTGTTAGAGAAATTACAAGAGACCAGAGAGCAATATAACAGGGAAATGAATATCAGAACTGAAAATGCCTTGAGGTATACCAGACAAAGATATTATGAAACAGGGGGAACTGCGAGCTGGTTACTGGCTCTTAGACTTAGAAAACAGGAAACTGAAAGATATATCCCTCAGCTCAAAAAATATGGGACCCAGACTATCTCCTCTGACCCAGTACAAATAGCAGATAGTTTCTGTAATTATTATCAAGAATTATACGCTCAAGAAAGAGGGCCTGACCATCCCGCCCAAATCCAGAACTTCTTGCATAATATTATGCTACCAGGGCTCGAGGTATCTCAGACGGACAAGTTAGACAGGGCAATTTCCGAACAGGAGGTAAGGAATGTCATCAAAAATCTTAAGGGGGGGAAGGTCCCAGGGCCGGATGGTTTTGTGGGGGAGTTTTACCGAGCTTTTGTTGATGACCTGGCCCCTTTATTTACCAGAGTTTGTAATGTGGCACAAGAGCAGAGGGAGTCTCCGGCCTCCTGGGAAGAAGCATTAATTACCTTACTACTAAAACCGGGTAAGGACCCGACAGAGTGTGGAAGTTACCGTCCTATTTCACTGATTAATCAGGATGCCAAAATGTTTGCCAAGATTCTGAGTTCCCGGTTACAGGAATTTATCCCAGAATTAATACACAAAGATCAGACGGGGTTTATCCCGGGTCGCCATATCCAAGATAATATAAGATTATTACTCAATGTTTTGTCCACCTCCGGGTCATTCCCGCCTGATACTTATCGGGCGGTGATGGCACTGGATGCGGAGAAGGCATTTGATCGATTGGACTGGTTGTTTCTAGAACAGGTTTTGAGGAAATTTGGCTTCGGGGAAAGATTCCGAAAATGGACAGCAAACTTGTATAGGAATCCTTGGGCAAGAGTGAAGGTGAATGGGGTAACATCAGACAGAATTGTAATTAATAGGGGGACCAGACAGGGTTGTCCACTTTCACCTTTGCTATTTGTATTATGTATGGAACCCTTTGCTGCCCTTATAAGATAATCAAAAGATTACAGGGGGATACAAGTACAGGGAATTGAGGTCAGAGTATCGTTATATGCAGATGATACTTTATTGTATATAACAGACCTAGAGAGACAGCTACCCCTGGTTAATTCTTTGATCCAATCATTTAGCGTAGTATCCGGATTTAAAATTAATGATACTAAATCGGAGTTCATGCCCATAGGGAGGTTGCAGGATGGTAAGCTTCCAATAATAGGTAAATATAAATGGGCGAAGGAGGAGATCAAATACCTTGGGGTTAGAATGTCCAGAGATATTTCTAAACTATATGCCCTTAATCATGGCAGATTGCTACAACTGGTCCAGGAAGATTTACATAGATGGGTGGAATTACCCCTTACATTATTTGGTAGGGTAGACTGTGTGAAAATGAACATATTGCCTCGCTTCCTGTTTTTGTTTCAATCTTTGCCGATTAAACCCCCACCTTCTTTCTGGAGGGCAATCAAATCTTCTCTGACCCGATTTATTTGGGCTGGTAGATCTCCCAGAGTAAGATGGACTGTCCTCATAAGGATAAAAAGAAGAGTCCAGGCTGCCTGACCTTAGAAAGTATTATTGGGCGCAGATCCAGCCATTAATTATTTAATGAGAGAGGAAGACTATCCAGTTTGGTAGAAATAGAGAGACCAGAGTCTTCTTTAGGGGATATCAGAGATTTGATTTACATGGACTATAGTGGAATGCAGCAGTTATATGGTTGCAATCCCTGGTCTAGTCTAGTGGTTTCTTCCTGGCAGGAGATTAATAAAAAATTAAACATTGAGATGGCATTGAAGATGGACTCCCCGATCAAAGCCTGTCTGGATTTTCAACCGTTAGTATGGGACCTGGGATTTAAACGATGGTACCAGAGAGGCTTAATTAAAATCGGCCAGCTATACTCAGGGGAAGGGGTTAAATCTTTTCAGCAACTCTCACAGGAGTTTTCCCTCCCTGCCTCTGATTTTTATAGATACATACAATTTAGGCACTTTTTATTAGGTAAAGATTGTAAAAAGGATAGACCTGGTGATAAGGATATTAACCCACTGGTGGATGTCATGAGAGCTGAGGCCAATAGATTAGGGACAAAAGGATTCATATCTCGGATGGTGGGTTGTGTCTCTGAGTTAGAGCCAGATTCTATGATTTTTATAAAGATAAGCTGGACACTGGAAATTGGTGAAGAAATTGCTGCTCCAGCTTGGGGCTTAATATGGGAAGCTATACATTTAACCACCGCTTCTAATAGCTGGCGGGAGTTTCGGTGGAAGGTGGTCTCTAGATATTTTCGCACCCTGGTAATTACTAAACATTTTGGTAAAAATTTCACAGATCTTTGCTGGAGAGAGTGTGGGAAAAAAGGCACACACCTACATATATTTTGGGAATGTCCACATATTAATAATTTCTGGATACAGGTAAGGGATCAGGTGTGTGCAGTACTTGGGGTCCCTATTCCGGATGATCCCGTACATTGGGTTCTTGGGCTGTATCCTAATCAGGTTAAGTTAAAGTCTCAGCGGTACCTGTTTAATATATTGGTGGCCTTGGCTCTCAAGGCAATTTCTCAATGTTGGTTATCCAAAGTTAGTCCTACTCCCAATGCATGGTACAAGAACTGCTTGTCTATCCTGGACATGGAGTGCCTCACGGCTAAAGTGAGACTACAGAGAGATAGATTTAAATCACGATGGATGCCTTTTTTTAATTTTCAGGCTCAGAGAGAACAAATCAATGTATTAGAAGTCTTAGCCAAATACGCTTGTTAGTGATGGGGGGATTTGCACCCCTCCAGTTTCTTTTCTCCCTCTCCTTCCAGGGTGGGGAGAAGAGGATCAGTCAAATATAAAGTATTGTTGGAGGCCAGCCATCCCTTTAAGAGAATGTAAGGATAGAGGAATACCCCACTGTTGTTACACTCCGGAACTTTATAGGGCTGTGTCCCTCAAATCTAGTTGTTTAACACAAAGATAATAAAAGTTGGTGATACATCTTCCCCCCCACTTTTTTTTTTTTCCTTCTCCTCCCTCCTCCCTTCTCTTTTATCTTTGTGTGATATTTTATCTGTTTTTTTATTAAGGTTTGGTGCAATATGTATTAGACTCTAGTTAAAGTATGGAATGGATTTATAAGAGCTTTATGATGTCTTTTTATACAAGGATCTAAATGAGTTGACTACCATCTGTTTTTCCTCTGTGTCAAAATGCATATCAACTCTTGGTGTTGACTAGAAGGGAATTTGTAAAAGTCTGTACTGTTGCATCTCAAAATACAATAAAATTGCTATTTCAAAAAAAAAAGAAACGGGCATCCAGGAGATGCTTGGAGCATATGCGATTACATTGCGCTCGGAGAGGGACCTGGTGGGTGTTGTCCCATGCTCACCTTGTAAAAATGAGTGCATGTCAGAACAAACATGTTGGTCCCTCCTTATGAAGCAGTGGGACCGACTTGATGGACTTAAGAGTCCCTTCTGACTTGCTTTGTTATTGTGTTACTACTCTGTGTAAGATGTACAGGCAGCAGTTATACACAGGTGTAATTAATGTACAGAACATATACAGTATAACCCCGATTATTCGAATGCAAAGGGAGACATGCAATTTATTTGGATAATCGGGGGTTCAGATAAACGGGAAGCTATAGACTTGCATTATGAAGAGTTGCAAAAGAGATTTTATTGCACAATAGATTAATAAATTCTGTACTAAACACATGCTCGGCTTCAACATGCAGAAGAAGCAGCTCATAGCATTTTTTTCTGAATGAAGCAGTGTCAAAACAGGACAAGAGCTCACCGGCAGTTAATAACTGACAAAATGTCATAGCAATTTTTAAAACAACTTAGCCAGCTCTCATTTGAATCAAAGCTACAATGCCTAATGCTCACAGCATTTTTTTTTTCTGAATGAGGCAGTGTCAGAACAGATGGACAGGAGCTCACCGGCAGTTAGTAATTGCCGAATGCCATGGCGATTTTAAAACGACTTAGCCAGCCCTATTTCAGCCAAAGATACAAAGCCTAATGCCTCTGCTTTTTCTGTGACTTGTCCCCTCTCCACAGTCCATAGCAGCTGCATATTTGCAGATTTTCTTCCAGGCTCTACAGGTGTCATGGACCATAGAGTTGGCTATATTGAACTGCCAAGCAATTTTGACAATGCAGTTACCGTTAACAAGACACTGCAGTAGGGGTGTAGCTAGTTTTTAGGGCTGCATGGGCAGAGCCTGCAGTCCTTTTACGAACACAGAGTGAGGACTCTGCATTTTTTCCTTAATTAAAAAAAAAACAGATTCCCTCCGTCCATCACAATCCCGCCCCTCTCTGGTGCTCCTGTTCCCGGGTCCTGTTCTTTTAGTGCAGCTCCTCCCCACCAAGCTCCTGAAACCCTCCCACTACTGCCCATTTTGCACTGTACCACCCCACCCCTCTTTTCCGTCTGCCAGCCCTCCTCATTCACTTATCACAATCACAGAGCTCCTCATTGCTTTTGACATGATCTGCTTCAGTTGGGCCACTGTGAAGGGCTTGCTAAGACGCTAGCCCCCCCAAAAAAATCACGGTAGTAAGTGCAGTAAACACCAACATAGAGGTGGTGATAGGGAGAAGGGCAGGGGTAAATGGGGAAAGTGACAAAGGCAAGAAGGACAGGGATGGGGCAAAAAGGAGTAAGGCCATCAGGAAATGGAGGGTAATGAGTACCAATGCCCGTAGTCTGGGCAACAAGCTCCCTAAGCTGGTGGCCTTCATGGAAGAGGGATGCCTGTATATCGTAGCAGTCACAAAAACAAGGTACACAGAGAACCATGACTGGGATGTTAACATACCAGGGTACATAACCTACAGGAGAGACAGGCAGGGGAGAAGAGGGGGAGGAGTAGCTCTCTATGTAAAGGAAGGGATAAAAGCAACTGAACAAAAGAGTAAACAGGGAGGAGAGGAGGCACTGTGGGTCACCTTGGAGACTGGAAAGGGCACCACAATCTGCATAGGGGTTGTGTACAGACCCCCATGTCAGCAGGAGGGAATGGACAAGGATATGATAGAAGGTATTCTTAGGATGGCAGAGAAAGGGTAGATACTGTTGATGGGAGACCTGAATATGCCAGATGTTAACTGGAGCACATTTTCTGCAGCCACATCCAAGAGCAGGGTCATTCTCGATGCCCTACAGGTGGCAGGCCTCAGACAGCTAGTTTCGGAACACACTCGTGAGGGAGCAATCTTAGCCCTCATACTCTCAAATGGGGGCAGTGAGAGGATCTCAGATCTAGAAGTGGGTAGCCATCTGGGAACAAGTGACCATCAAACAGTGTGGTTCACGTTAAACTCAGCTACAGAGTCAAGCCATACAAAAGTGAGGGTACTGGACTTCAGGAGAGCTGACTTTGGCAAGATGGGAGAGTGCCTCAGAAAAGCACTAGCAAACAGGCTAGAAGGAGGGGTGGAGCAACAATGGGGAATCATCAAAACTGCCATCACAGAGGCAACAAGCATTTGTGTGAAGCATATAAACGAATCAAAATGAAAGAAAAAGCCACTATGGTTCTCAAAAGAGGTGGCTGGGAAAGTCAGGGAGAAAAAGATAGCATTCAGGAAGTATAAGGAAACACAGAAGGAGCAGGACAGAGAGCTGTACCAGTTAAGGCAGAAGGAAGCAGGGAAGGAAGTCAGAATAGCAAAGGCCCAAACTGAGGAAAAGATAGCCCACTCAGTTAAGAAGGGGGATAAAACCTTTTATAGGTACATCAGAGAGCGCAGAAAGACAAAGGGAGGGATAGTGAGGCTGAATAGAATGAATGGTGGGTGGGCAGAGGGGGACAGTGAAAAAGCAGGGATACTGAACGAATATTTCTGCTCAGTATTCACAAAAGAGGAGGGGGAAGTGCCTAATCCAATTAACAGAAGCACTCTTGATGGGGGTCGATCCCAGCCCTTTCACAGAAGAAAGGGTTCTGCAAGAACTCCTAAAACTGAAGGTGGACAAAGCAATGGGGCCTGATGGAATTCACCCAGAATTCTAAAAAGAATTAAGGGGAACTAGTGAAACCACTGACTACTCTTTTAATAAATCATGGGAGGATGGTGTGGTACCCGAGGACTGGAGGAGGCGGATGTGATTCCCTTCACAAAGTGGGACCAAGACAGAGGCAGGAAACTACAGACCTGTCAGTTTTCCTCTGTGGTAGGGAAAGTGATGGAGTCACTTCTGAAGGAAAGAATTGTTGAGTACCTAGAGGCCAGTGGGGCAAGGACCCAAGGCAGCATGGGTTCAGCGGGAAGGTCACGTCAGGCCAGATCTAATAGATTTCTTTGACTGGGTGACCAAAGTAGTAGACCAGGGAGGGGCTGTGGACATGGCCTACCTACACTTTTAGCAAGGCATTTGACACAGTCCCACACAAAGATTAATAGTCAAATTAACCAGCCTGGGAGTGGGTCCCAGGGTGGTAGCCTGGTAAAACATTGGCTGGACAACAGGACACAGAAGGTAATTGTAAATGGAGTCCACTCTGAAGAAAGAGGGGTTACTAGTGGGTACGCAGGGTTCAGTACTGGGTCCAATCCTTTTAACATCTTTATAAGTGACATTGCAGAGGACTGGAAGGAAAAGCATGCCTCTTTGCAGATGACACAAAGATCTGCAACAGGGTTGATACACAAGGAGCGTGGAAAGGATGAGAAGGGACTTGGCAAGGTTGGAGGAATGGTCAGAAGTGTGGCAGCTAGGATTCAATGCAAAGAAGTGCAAAGTAATGCACCTGGGAATCAAGAACCCAGGGGAAGATTACACAATGGGGGGGAGGTAGTAACAACAACAAAAAAGGAAAGAGACCTGGGGGTAATCATATCAGATTACCTTAAAGTTAGCAAGCAGTGTGAGAAGGCAGTAGGGAGGGCTGGGGGTATACTGGGATGCATAGGTAGAGGCATCATCAGCAGAAAACAGGAAGTTGTTATCCTCTGTACAGACAGTTGGTGAGACCCCATCTGAGTATCAGGCCCAGTTCTGGAGACCCCATCTCAAGGACATAAACAGGATAGAGGCAGTCCAGAGGGGCAACTAAAATGGTGCAGGGTCTGCAAGAGAAGCCGTACGAGGAGAGACTAAAGGAGCTTAATATGTATACCCTTGAGGAAAGAAGGAGAGGAGGACATGATAGAAACTTTTAAATACCTCAGTGGAATCAACAAAGTCCAAGAGGTACCATCTTTCAGAAAAAGAGATGTGCAAGAACAAGGGGACACAATTTTAAGATAGAGGGGGGGCGGTTCAGGGGCAATGTGAGGAACTATTTTTTCACAGAGAGGGTAGTGGATGCACGGAACAGCCTTCCTGAGGAGGTTGTGGGGTCTAAAACTGTGGGAGAATTCAAGAATACATGGCACAGACATAAGACAATTCTTGTGGGGGGTAGGAAGAAATAGGCTGTTGGTTAACTAGGATCTGTGGCCTATCCTGTAGGTAGGGAAATGGGCAGACTAGGTGGGCCAAGCGGTCCTTATCTGCTGTCAAAGTCTATGTTTCTATGATAGCTACCAGGAACACAGTTTTCCAAGTCAAGTACTTGAGTTCTGCTAAAGCCAATGGCTCAAAAGGGGGTTGCATAAGCTGAGCAATGCAAACATTAAGATCCCAAGCAGGAATAGGGTCCCTAAAGGGAGGGTCGGTATGAACCAAACCTTTAAAGAACTTACAGAAGACAGGATGAGATGCCAGGGAGGAAACCTTCCCCACTGACAGGAATGCAGAGGAAGCTGCTAAATGCACTTTCAGAGTGGCTGGCCTGAGGCCTAGGCCATTATGATGAACCATATAATCCAGAACTGTAGCCAGATCAGCAGTATCTGGTAAGACATCCTTACTGAAGCACCAAATGCTGAATCTCTTCCATTTGGAATTGTAAGTTTTTCTGGTGGAAGATTTTCCAGAGGCTTTAAGAATGTCCAGAACCCCCTGAGACAGATGCAGACTTGTATACTCTAACTCTTCAAGAGCCAAGCGTTGAGGTTGAGAGACCGAAGGTTGGGGTACCAGATCCTTCCCTGAGAGGAGGTTAACAGATTGTGCTTCTTGGGAAGAGATAAAGGGAGATGGACTGCTAGGGACATCAGCAGAGGATACCAAGGCTATCTGGCCCAGTCTGGTACAATCAGGATCACCTTGTATGATTGTGACCTGATCTTGACCAGTACCTTGAATAACAGAGGAAAGGGAGGAAGGGCATACAGGAATCCCCCCCCCAATCCAGAACCAGAGCATCCAGGGGAACTGTGCCCATGACTGGCGGTCTGCAACAGAAGAGAGGAAGTTGATGATTGCCTGGGACTGCAAAGAGATCTATCTCTGGAGTGCCCCACCTGGAGAAAATTACTTTCAATATGAAGGGGTCCAGGGACCATTCGTGATGGCCCTGAGAGATCCTGCTCAGGGCATCTGCTAGCACACTGTCCTTCCCTGGAAGAAGAACTGCTACCAGAGATGCCTGCAGGGCATAAATCAGAGGCCATATTTTCATGGCTTCCGTGCACAAGGCCGTAGACCGAGTGCCATCCTGCTTGTTGATGTACCACATGGTGGTGGTGTTGTCTGTCCTGACCTGAACCACCTTGTTCTTTACTGAGTCCGAGAAGGCATAGAAAGCCAGGAATACTGCCCTGAGTTCCAGAAGATTAATATGAAGAAGAGACTCCTGAGAGGACCACACCCCTTGTGCTGTGAGGACTCCTAGGTGAGCACCCCAGCCCAGGAGAGAAGCATCTGTGGTTAACACTACTGAAAGAGTCTGACTGATGAATGGGACTCCTTGTCTGAGATTGTCCTGATCCAACCACCATTGGAGAGCTTGGACCAGAGTCTGAGTCACTGGAATCAATTTGGTTAGAAGATCTTTTTCCTGAGACCAAAAGGACCTCAGGTGGAACTGAATGTCCCTCATTTGAAATCTGGCTCCCTGTACCACCGCAGTGGAAGCTGCCATGTGGCCCAGGAGCTGAAGAAAATGTCTTGCTGGTCGAGACACCCGAAGGCAGAAAGAAGGAGCAAGGTCTGTAAGGGCCTTCACTCTTACCAAGGGAAGAAAAGCCTTTGTTTAGACAGTATCGAACTCTACCCCTATGAAGGTAAGGAGTTGTACTGGTTCAAGAACTGACTTTGGTAGATTGAATAGGAACCCTAGGGAAGTGAGCAACTGTTGTGTCACTTGTAGGCCTGACTTGACTTGGTCTGGAGACTGTCCCACAGTGAGCCAGTCGTCCAGGTATGGAAAAATGGAGATATTCTGTCTCCTGAGAAAGGCCACTACTACTGCTAGGCATTTTGTGAACATCCTTGGAGCTGATGTTAGACCGAAGGGCATTGCTTTGAACTGATAATGGCCTGAAGGTAATTCGAACCTGATGTACTTTCTGTGGGAGCAACCCATTGGGATGTGAAAGTAGGCATCCTTGAGGTCCAGGGAAGCTAACCAATCCCCTGGTCTCAGAGAGGGAAGAATTACTCCCAGAGTCACCATTTTGAATCTTGGCTTTAAAAGGCGGTTGTTTAAGTATCTTAAGTGTAGGATGGGCCGCCACTCCCCTGTCTTTTCTGGGGTAAGGAAGTATCTGGAATACAGACCCTTCCAGGCCTTGAAGTAGTACGCCAGCCTGCCTCCTACTGGAATTGGGGAGTTGACCCGGGCTGACACATCAGGGTGTCTGCTTAGCAGGAACCTTGGACTGAGAGGAGGATGCAGACCTGCTCATCCCCTTTCTGCCTCTCCCTCTGAAGAACCTGCTCTGAGGAAAAGGAGAGAAGGCCTGTGCCTGGTAGAAAGGCCTGTGAAAAGGCCTGCCCCTGCCCCTAGCCTGCTGCTTCTGAGGAGTTGCCTGTCTTTCCTTGGCCTGTGCACTCCTGTAAGTATTCGTCCATTTTCTTCATGTAATTCTCTGTCTGTTCCCCAAACAGAGAATTACCCACCACAGGGAAATCCATGGCCTTAGCCTGAGTGTCCTGTGAGAGGCTAGTACATCTGAGCCAAGCAAACCTCCGAAGAGACACAGATGTGGTTGGATCAGGACAATCTCAGACAAGGAGTCCCATTCATCAGCCATGACTTGTGATGCCACATCATTTGAGTCCACAGCAGCATGAAATTGAATCTTAGATGCCTCAATCCCATCAGCAGCCACCTCCTCCAGCTCCTTGGCTAGCTGGGGGGAAGCCTGTTTAGCCAGTTCCAGGACAGTATTCCATCTGGACTTCTGGTGTCTGGCTGTGTAGGCCATATACTGTAATTTGCCTGTCTGAGCCCCAAGGAGGATGCCAAGTACTGTTTTTTGGCCATAGCATCCACCTTCGTAGAGTCTTTATCTGGAGGTGTAAAACCAAAGGTATGTTAGCCTTGTCACTGGCTGCAGCCTGCACTACCCCAACATGGCTGCATTGTTAGAACAAGAACTCTGTACCTGAGCCTGAAAGCATATACCTCCTGTCCATTCTTTTATCCACAGGAGGTAAAGAATTTGGTGTTTGAAGAATTTTCTGTGTCTGTTTCCCAAGAGATTTATGGAGAGGAATAGACAGCATTTTGGACTCTGGGATGTCCATCATTTCCACAAAATCGGGCTCCTCTTGTTTCTCAACAGCTTCAACCAAGGGAAGCTGGAGGGTCTCAGACACCATTTTGTAGAACAAATAGTGGGATGGGGACTCAGAAAGCCTGGGAGGGGAAACATTAGAAGGTCTGTCTGGGGAGATGTCTGTTCAATGGGCTCATCCAGACCTTCATCACCATCATCATCATCATCGTCGTCGTCCTGTTCTTCCTCCCCTTCCCACTCCGGTTCATAAAACTCATCCAGACAATATTCCGGAACCGGGGGAACCGACCGAACCAAACACCTATCGAGAGGCGCCGGATCGGATGGAACCAGACGGAGCAATTCTACAATACTTATTGCCCTGGCTATTTCTTGGGCAGTTGGACACTGTGGTTCTGGATCCGAACCGGACGATTTCTTCTTTTTCTTCAACGGAACCGACCCCTCAGGATTGGCTCTCCTCTTGCCCGAGAGAATATCGCCCAGGTCAGTGGGCACTCCCTCAGGTTCGGTCGGAAGCAAACCGGGCTGGCCTTCCGGATTAGTGGACTTCTCAGCCTCCTTTTCCCTGAGCCTACCCAACCTCTTTTCCAGGGTGGCCTTCAGGAAATTCTTACAAATTTGGCAGTCTGACTCGAGGTGGTCAAACCCCAGACAATAAACACAGGTGTGTGAGGGTCTGCCTTAGCAAAGGCATTCCCACACTCACTAAGGTGTTGAAAGCCAGTGGGCAAGGTTTTTTTCTTGGTTTTCTCAGACATGGACAGGCTACCACCTTACCCGTTACAGCTTAAAAGCCAGGTAAGAACCCCCCTATCGGTTACCAACCGTGTTATGGGTCATGGAAAAAAACGTATAAAATTCCATTTTTTTTAAACCAATAGGAACCGGTACCTCACACTAGAGAACACAAAAGTAAAATAAACTTAACATAATCAGTTCCTAACTGGACCGATCGACAAGTTTTACAATTTCCACAGAAAATGATCACAATAAAACTAAAGTCCACTGCCTACAACACTTACTGTACCGCAGGCAGGGATTTGAAGCTGAAAAATTAAACGAAAACAGTATTTAAACCGACGGATTTTAACCGACCCGAGCAGGTGAAGGAGCAATCTCCAGAGCGACTGTTCAGTTAGGTGGAGTAAAGAATCTGATGGTTACACTTTGAAGTGCTGCAGACAGAGGTTTGAACCGAGCTCAAGCTCAACGTTCTATGCTCCTGCATAGAGTTAACTCTTTCCTCTTCGGGGCAGTTCAAGTGCTGGGGCTAACTGTATATGTCAGAATACAGCAAGACTTCATGTTCTCTGAAAACACTAAACTACCTACTACACACTTACTGTATCGAAGACAGAGATGCAAACACCTAAAAAATAAGTAAACGGGTTACAAACCGACCGATTTTTTTACTTAAACCAAACCGAAGTGAAGGAAAGAATCTCCAGAGCGACTTCTCAGTTAGGCAGAGTAAAGAATCTGATGGTTACACTGAGGAGTACCTGGGACAGAGGTCTGAAAACCGAGCTTGAGCTCAACGTTCTATGCCTTGGCATAGAGTTAACCCTTTCTTCTCCGGAGCAGTTCGAGTGCTGGGGCTAACTGCATATAGTTGGAATACAGCAAGACTTCATGTTGTTTGAACGGGGTAAGCATTATGGCCGATGATCCCAAGTCACACCCCCCGATGCCTGTCAGTCTGTGCAGGGTGGGCGTTAGGGTTGGAAACCCTAACATCCCAGGAGTTTGTTGGTATTTTTGTTCCAAATTTTCAACATGGGCTTTTTGGGACCCCACCTCATGAACAGTGGCAGTATGATTTCGTTATGCAATCCCAAAAGGTGATTTCACAGAGCGAGTGTGCCATTCAGCGCCACAGATGCGAAAACACATTTCAGGCAGGATCTAAAAAATGACAGCTGTACTGTTCATGAGGAGGTGTGAAGAAATGGCAATGTTGAAAATCTGGAGTGAAAATATGAAAAAGTGGCAAAGTTATGAGTGTGTGTAGAAACTGTGCAATGCACACTCGTAACACAGTCATTTTTTGGAATGTTTTCGCCAAATTTACAACATGACCTTTTTGGGGCCTCCCTTCATGAACAGCAGCACTGGAATTTCATTAATCTGTCCCAAAAGTTGATTTCGCACAGTGACTACAACAGTCTGCACCACAGGTGCAAAAACATATTTTGGGAAGGATGCAAAAAATGCAGCTGTACTGTTCGTAAGGGGGTGTGAAAAAATGGCAATGTTGGAAATTTGGAATGAAAATATTAAAAATTGATGCAGTTACAAGCATGCGTAGAAACTGCGCAACGGACACTTGTAGTCATTTTCAGGAGTTTTTTCACCAAATTTGCTACAAGGGCTTTTTGGGACCCCACCTCTTGAACAGTGGTGCTGTCGTTTCATTAATTGGTCCCGAAAGATGATTCCGAGCAGCAACCATGAAATCACCTTTCAGGACCGAGAAACGAAATGACAGTCACAGTGTTCATGAGGCAGGGTCCCAAGAACCCCACGTTGAAAATCTGGGACCAAAACTCCACAAATTGACTGAGATATCAACCTAAGCTGAACCCCTCCTCAATTGACTGCCATTATAGGGCTTACCGTCATTTCTTCAGTTCCCGGTTGCTCTTTGAAGAGTGCAAACGTGTTCCTGGTCCGCAGAAGATCGCTGCTCCCAACCTCCGGAGGTAAGTATGGGTGAGGGGGGTGTGGGTTGGGGAGCACAGAGGGAGGGTGCGGGTTGGGGGAGGGGGGCCAGCGGCAACAACGAGGGACCATTTTTTTTTTTCAGGTTTAAAAAAAAAAGACCTTGTGGAACTGTTTTCTTTTTTGCAGGTCAGATATTAATAAAATGGATTTTGGCACACTGGGGTGGGCTCCCAATGTGCCAGAGTACTGCAGGGAGGGAATAATGCCGACCCAGGGATTGGGCACCCCGATGTCAACTGAGAATATAGGGGCGTGGGGGGTCCAGCACATCTGACACCGAGAGTGGGCATCCCTGTGTCGAAAACATCAGAGGTAGTTTTTTTGGCACACTGGGGTGGGCTCCCATTGTGCCACATTGATGGGGGGGGGATACCCGGATTGAGCAACCCGATGTCAGCAGGTGGGGGGAATCCACTAGCGCAATCATGCTTAAAGTGAAAGTGTCTTCGGCACTGTAAACTCCCAGCCCGTATGGCACTTAGGCTGTGGCGTACTCCACATGGGTGGGAGAAGAGCAGCAAAAGCGGGAAGTGGAGGGGGCAGGGGAGGATAGCGCCTCCTCCCACCTGTCATAATCGCTGCTCTGGCAGCACTACTGTAAATTTATTTATGCCCTACAGGGCTTAGGGTAACAGACAGGGGTGCAAGGGGCTGGAATGGGAAGGGACCGGTGGGCTGGCGAGGGGGAGGCAGAGACATCTGCCAGGCTAATCAGGATGCAAACAGCTGTTTGCTGGGCGGTGACCTGCAGATGACAGGAAAAAGTTGCCATGTGATTGATGCATCTTTTTCTTTTTCAAGTGCAGACCACTTCAGGCAAAACAGCATCACAATCAGCTTGGCTGATGATTGGTGTGATACTGTCAAGCCCCTTGCAGAGCACTCTGTGTGATGCTCTGCCCCTGCTTCTGGTTATCTGTATGATATTTATATTATAAATAACTGGTCTGTGTATGAAATTGTCTCACACAAGTTAGCAGAGTTGGCCTGTAACGTTAAAGGTCAGTAGCTGGAACTACAGGATGTAATTAAACTGACCAGGGAACCATTTAATTAACTGCCTTCCTTCCAGAGGGCATTTTATTACCTTTTTTGACCTCCCCAGGCTTCTGAAGTTGAAACCAAACATAAACTTTATGAGTAACAGGATGAAGAGCAATTTGGCAGGTTCCTCTAAAATTTTTAACAAGCAGCCGAGAAATAGTGACAAATGGTAGATTTGTTAAGTTCAAAGAGAAATGTTTGATTAAAGGATGTCATGTTTAGGAAATGTTTTTTTTTTCTGATGTCACCATTAATTAAAAATACCTTCTGGTAGAAATTATGTTAGAATTAATTCTAAAAGGAGGAGCTAGCTGACTCACCAAAAGGGGATGGGAAGATAGAGTTAGAAATGTAACATTGTATCAGGGGAATGTGATGTATCATCTTGGGCTCTGAGACAGAATGATCTCTCTAACTTAAACGCACTTAGAAAGGTAATACTTAGAAAGAAATTGTCTTTGTGGTAGGAGTGTTTTGTCTGAAACTTCCTTTTTATTTTACATGATTGTATGCTGTATGATATATTATGTGTTTAATTTTTCCTTGTTACCATACTTTTAGTAAACAACCATTTCCTTGAAATACAGCCTGGGTGTCTTCTCAGTTTCTTTTTGCATGTGAAGTGCCTGTATTTTAAGTCTGACAGCTGTTGAAAAGCATGATTGTGTACTGAGCTTGTAGGATAAGGTAAGAAAATACCAAAGGTCTCTTATAGAGTTTTAAGGGTTCATTTTGGAAGCCTGGCTGGGTGCTCCTAGCGAGAGATTGTACTGCAGTCCTGAAGAAGGTACATATCTGAGCTTGTACATTGGGTATGCTAGCATAAGGTTCACAGTTTGAATCCCCCCCCAGAACTCAAGACTAAAGGTAATTCAGCTCAAGACTAAAGGTGATTCAGACCCAAAGCAGACAGGAGAGTTACCCTGTCTGTTACCTGTTCATACTATTGTGCCCTGAGGTTGGCACTGTGGGAGCAGAGGGCCTGACCTGCGGAGTGCATTTGTGACAGATTTGGTTGGCAGCAGTGCGATTTAAAGTATTTGGTAACACAAGCTTTAACAGTTCAGTGTGTCAGCGTAATACTGTACAGCTCACGTGCAAAATAAGGCAGTGATTACTTTTTTAGAAAAAGTAAACAGAACTATATCATTTTGCTTACAGTCAAAGTTCCTACCCATTTTATTTTTTTTTCTAAAGTGCAAGTTAGAGTAGCCATAGTTAGGGAACAAGATGACTTCCAACTTCAGCGGGTACACTGCAGACTACTTGAGGCAGTGGTGCCAGGACAGAGGAGTCCAGTATGAGGGGAAAGCCAACAAGCAGAACCTCATGGACGCTCTGATGGCAGCAGATGCCCAGAGCCTCAAGTCACAGTCTGTGACTGAAAAGGACCGAACCTTGGGTGTCGAGGGACCAGAGTCCAGTGCAGTGTCCGGATCCAGTGAGGAGGGCAGCAGGGACAGTGCAAGCCAAGGACCACAGCAGCAGGGGAAGGTCACCAGCATTCTGGAGCCAGAAGCAATCAGGCTGCAGATGGAGTTGTGGAGGATGGAGCTGGAGTTCCAGAGAGAAGAGAGGTGAGAGCAGCGAGCCATAGAGGAGAAGAGGGAGCGAGAACAGTGAGAAGCTGAGCGAGAACATCGAGAAGCAGAGCGTGAACAGCGAGAGGTTGACCGTGAAGAGCGTGAGAGCTAGAGGCAACATGAACTGGAGAAGCTAAGACTCCAACCCCCAGCACCAGCACAGGTAAGTGGTTTGGATTTAACTGGAACTACAGGACTAGGTTACAAATTAAATTCCAACTTGATAGCCGAATTTAAAGAGGGGGAGGATATGGATGCCTTTTTGAATTCCTTTGAAAAAGTTTGCATTCAGGTAAATATTCCTAAAGAGTCCTGGAGCTTCCAGCTATCCCCACTACTTACTGGGAAAGCTCAGGATGCATTGGGTCAGATGGACAATGAGGACAGTAATGATTACAGAAAACTTAAAACTGCACTTTTAAAAAAGTATTATTTAAATGCAGAAGCATACAGAGCTAAATTCCGTAAGCTCAGGAGAAGCCCTGACATGAGCTACGAGGAACAAGCCACGAAATAACGTCAGTTTTTAAAACGCTGGTGGGAAGGAACTGAAGAAAACGCTGTAGATAAAATTGAAAATACTGTATTGTTAGAGCAGTTTTGGGGGGTATGCCCAGCAGAGCTGAAAACCTGGCTGAAGGACCAAGATCCAAAAACAGTGCAAGAAGCTGCTGAACTCTTGGACCGCTATGCCAAGAGCAGACTTGCTCTGAAAGCAAATGGGGCAGCGGTGGCAGCACAGAAAGGGAAACGCGTGCCTTCAGGGCAGCTAAAACCCTCACTAACTCCACCGAAACCAGTTAGCCCCAGGTTTCAAAGAAAATATTTTTCTGAGACAAGAAACGAATGTTGGGTTTGCAAAGAAACTGGGCATATTGCCAGACAGAGTCCCAAAATGATGAGCAATATGCAAAGTGGTGCTAGGAAAGAAGTGGGTTGTTTGTGTGTCCCTGAAAGCATGCCTGTAAACATGAGGGAACACATGCACCCAGTCACTGTGAATGGTGTATAGACACAAGGGTTAAGAGACACAAGGGCATCCCTGACGTTGGTAAAAGGGAATCTGGTAGAGCCCGGTCAGCTTATACCCAATAAATTTGTAACTGTACAGGGGTTCACTAGGGAGGAGAAAACATTGCCACTCGCTAGTGTTCTCCTAGACTGGGGTAAGACAGGGAGAACTGGGCAATAGGTTGCAGTAGCAGAAACTTTCGCAGTTGATATAATTCTCGTTTACAATCTCAAACTGGAGATGGTGTGTGCAGTTACCCATAGCCAAGCAGCAAAGGGAAACCTGTGGTGCCACGGACCCCATAGAAGCCAATGTGGAAGCCACTGGGAGGCTGGTTCCCCAGCCTGGGTCTCCTGAGATGGAGACTAATGAAAGGGGGTAGAAATTTCCCCAGTAGCAGTTAACCAAACAGCTATGGAGGGTTACTCTGAAGAAGGAGGGGTGACCCATTGTCAGAGGGTTAAGGATGGCAGAGATCCTGAGTGCCCTGATGCTAGAGCTAGGGACCCTAGTTTAGACACTGAAGGGGACCTGTCCCATGCCTTGGGAATGTGTAAGGAGTTTGCATCTGCTCAGAAAAGTGAACCTAGTCTAGAGAAGTTGAGGGCCTTGGCAGACTCTGACAGAGCACAGGGAGGTGACAGAAAACATAAAGTTTATTGGGAAAATGGACTGATGTATATGCAAGATGCTAAGACAGAGGGAGGGGTGATAGGCAGGCAGCTTGTCGTTCCCCAGGGGTACCATGAGCAGTTACTCAAGATTGCACACGATATTTCCATGTCTGGTCACCTGGGAATCGCGTGCACTATGCAGCAGTTGGCCCAGAATTTCTATTGGCCCAACTTCACCCAGCAGGTGAAGGAGTATTGCAGGTCTTGTCACCAGTGCCAAGAAATGGGGAAGGCAGGTAAGAAAACCCAAGCCGCCCGAATTCCTTTACCCATAGTTGAGGAGCCATTCCAGAGGGTGGGAATGGATATTGTGGGGCCTTTAAATACCCCCAGCTCCTCTGCGAAGAGGTTCATCCTGACTGTGTTAGATTATGCCACCTGCTATCCAGAGGCAGTTGCCCTATCCTCACTGAGGACAGACAAAGTGGCAGATGCCTTACTTGGGATTTTCTCCCCGGTTGGGTTTCCGCAGGAGGTTATCACCGATTGAGGGGGGTTCCTTCATGTTGGACCTGATGAAATGTTTGTGGGAGAAGTGCGGGGTGGTGCAGAGATGCATGACACCTTATCACCCACAAGCCAATGGGCTTGTGTAAAGATTTAATGGTTTCCTGAAGGCAATGCTCCAAGCATTTGCTGAACAGCATAGGAGGGACTGGGAGAAATACCTTCCTCATCTGTTGTTTGCATACATGGAGGTGCCCCAAGAGTCAACAGGGTTTTCCCCATTCGAGCTCTTATATGGATGCCGGGTACATGGGCCCCTAGACTTGATCTGGGAGGACTGGGAAGGCAAGCACACCACCCAGGGAACTCCCATAGTGTATTATGTCCTTAGGTTTAGGGAAAGGCTGAAGGAGCTTATGGGAACAGCCCAGAGCAACCTGGCAGCTGCCCAACAAAAACAAAAAGTGTGGTACGACCTCAGAGCCAGAGCTCACTCACACACGGTGGATCAGGAAGTCATGGTCCTCATTCCAGTCCGGAAGGACAAGCTGCAGGCTGAGTGAGCAGGACCGTACAAAGTAGTCAGAAAGGTAAATGACGTTAACTATATCAGAGTTACCTGACAGAAGACATACAGAAAGAATGTACCATGTCAACATGATGAAGCCATAGCTAATAGGGCTGAATGGTGTTTGCAGTATGTAGTCCTGGGGAGGGGATGGATGAAGGAGACCCCCGTCTGGACTTGCTGGAAGAAAGTAAGTGGGAGTCCTCTGTGGAGGCAGTTAAACTGTCACCCCAGTTGGCCCAGAACCAGATCCAGGAAGTAAGGGAGGTTTTAGCAGACTTTGCCCCACTGTTTAGCGCCAAGCCTGGACTAACCCCCTTAGCAACACACAATGTGGAGACAGGCACACAGATACTCATACAGCGAACAGCTTATCGGGTGTCCGAGGCTGTCCAGAAGGACATTAGGAGGGAGGTGGAGGAAATGCTGGATTTAGGGGTAATCCAGAAATCCTACAGCCCCGGGCCTCACCTGTAGTCCTTGTTCCCAAGCCAGATGGTGCTACTCGTTTTTGTGTGGACTGTCGTGGACTGAATGCAGTCACAAAGTCAGACGTCCACCCAATGCCACGGACATATGAATTCCTGGACAAGCTGGGAGGGGCGACCTACCTTACTACTATTGACCTGACAAAGGGGCATTGGTAGATAGAGTTAACTGCCAGAGATAGGGAGAGGTCAGCCTTCATCACTCCGATAGGGTTATTTTAATTCAAAGTAATGCTTTTTGGAATGAAGAACGCCCCGGCCACGTTCCAAAGGTTGGTGAACCAGGTGTTAAATGGCACTGAGGAGTATGCCGTGGTGTGCCTGGATGACACTGCCATCTTTAGTGCCAACTTGGAGGAACACCTGTCCCACCTTAGGGAAGTGCTGGGCAGAATACAGAGGGCCGGGCTCACTGTCAAAGCTGAGAAGTGCCAGGTGGCCATGGCTGAAGTGGCATATCTCGGGCATGTTGTAGGCCGGGGACAGCTCCGTCCTAACCAAGTAAAAATAGAGCCGATCAAGGCATGGCCCAGACCAGAAACGCAGAAGCAGGTCAGGAGTTTTCTAGGGACAGCCGGGTGCTATAGGACATTTGTACCCAATTACAGTGTCCTGGTTGCTCCTCTATCTGACCTGGTAAAGAAAAGGATGCCTAAGAAAATTACCTGGGAACCAGCCTGTGAAAAAGCCTTTACCAGACTGAAGGAGGCACTGTGCAGTGCTCCTGAATTGACAAGTCCAGACTATAGCAGACCCTTTATAGTCCAGACTGACGCCTCAGATGTGGGTATTGGGGCAGTGCTGAGTCAGACATCCAACCAAGGGAAAGATCACTCCATCGTGTACCTAAGTAAAAAGTTACTTCCCAGGGAGCAGGCTTACTCTACTGTGGAAAAAGTATCTTGCCATGGTATGGGCCCTAAAGAAGTCAGAACCATACTTATACAGGCAGCATTCTGAGGTACAAACTGACCACAACCCCCTAGTTTGACTGACACAAATGGGAAAAACGAATGGTAGACTATTAAGATGGAGTCTTGCCTTGCAAAGGTATGACATGACGATCTCACATAGGACTGGATCAACCAGTCAGAATGCAGATGGCTTGTCGCACCTATATGAGGAATGAGCTGACTTGTGGAGCTCATCCCATGCAGGAGATACAGCCCCCAAATTCAGTCTAGGTGGGAAGGAGTGTGACGCTCTGTCCCTGCTTCTGGTTACCTGTATGACATTTATATTATAAATAACTGGTCTGTGTACGAAACTGTCTCACACAAGTTAGCAGATTTGGCCTGTAACGTTAAAGGTCAGTAGCTGGAACTACAAGATGTAATTAAACTGACCAGAGGAACCATTTAATTAACTGCCTTCCTTCCAGAGGACATTTTATTACCTTTTTATGACCTGCCCAGGCTTTTGAAGTTGAAACCAAACATAACGTTTATGACGTAACAGGATGAAGAGTAATTTGGCAGGTTCCTCTAAAATTTTTAACATGAAGCCAAGAAATAATGACAAATGGTAGGATTGTTAAGTTCAAAGAGAAATGTTTGATTAAAGGATATCATGTTTAGGAATTTTTTTTTTCTTCTGATGTTACCATTAATTAAAAATACCTCCTGGTAGAAATTATGTTAGAATTAATTCTAAAAGGAGGAGCTAGCTGACTCACCAAAAGGGGGTGGGAAGACAGAGTTAGAAATGTAACATTGTATCAGGGGGATGTGATATATCATCTTGGGATCTGAGACAGAAAGATCTCTCTAACTTAAACGCACTTAGAAAGGTAATACTTAGACAGAAATTAAGTATTTGTGCTAGGAGTGTTTTGTCTGTATCTTCCTTTTTGTTTTACATGATTGTATGCTGTATGATATATTGTTCTGTGTTTAATTTTACCTTTTTTTATCATATTTTTAGTAAACAACCATTTCTTTGAAATACTGCCTCGGTGTCTTCTCAGTTTCTTTTTGCATGTGAAGTGCCTGTATTTTAAGTCTGACAGCTGTCGAAAGCTTGATTGTGTACTGAGCTTGTATGATAAGGTAAGAATATACCTAAGGTCTCTTATAGAGTTTTAAGCATTCATTTTGGAAGCCTGGCTGGGTGCCCCTAGTGAGAGATTGTACTGCAGTCCCGAAGAGGGTACATATCTGAACTTGTACATTGGGTATACTAGCATAAGGTTCACAGTTGGCATCCACCCCAGAACTCGAGGCTAAAGGTGATTCGGACCCAAAGCAGTCAGGAGGGTTACCCTGTCTGTTACCTCTTCACACTATTGCACTCTGAGGTTGGCACTGTGGGAGCAGAGGGCCTGACCTGCGGAGTGTGTTTGTGACACTGGACAGACCATGTCACACCCCTCAAAAGTCACTCGTCACAAGAAGTTCGACGTGCATGCACGAACTTAAAACACTTCTCCATGTAAATCACTTAATCTATGTGGGCCAAATGTTGCGGCCAGTTGCCTGTATAATTGAAATTGTGTCCCGTCTTGATAAGTAAAGCACAAGTTACAAAAAAAAAATATTGAGTCATGATGTCCTTCCTCCTCTCGAGACTGAAAGTGCACTCCACGACAAAACGTCCTGGTACTGCTGCTGGGCGCATGCATGTATTCCCTGTGCAAGATGTACTGTGACTGACCGTGACATCATCATAAGAGAACAACCAACAAAGTGATGATGACACACAGACCCCCCCCCCCAGTCCTGAATCTGTGACCAAGAGAAAAAAAAACACTCAGGGCTTAAAAAGTCCCACTCTGATTGCTCGGGGGCACCTGCCCACCAATAATCTATGCCACTGACCATAGCACTGTGTACTGTAGGGCATGCTTACTTACATACAATCAGTCACTATTTGGAAACAACACAGGCATACTGTATATTACAAATAAGTTTTTGCAGCAAGCCAATAAGAACTTCTTAGTGGCTTCCTGCAAAAACACATTTGTTAATATATGCCAGCCTGTGTTCTTTCCAAACAAATTGAGGCTGAAATTCTATGCAGCCCCCGGCCCGTCCCCATGTTTTTTGTTCACTGCATCCTGGCTGTATGAGAAAAATATGGTAATCTTTCTAACTCACTCACCACAGAAAAAACAAATCGCCAACTCCTGAGATGAATGGATAAACTGCTGCAGTATGCAGCAAAATTTGCAGCTCTATTATTTTTGTGCCATAACTGTCCAGGCTGCGGTGACTACCACAGAAAAGTAGAGCAAGTGGACAAAGACCTGGTCCTCTGCTGGCTGAGGCTCCAATAAACGTCCTCCTCTCACCGGGTCCTGGTCCCAAACCAAACGCCCATCTGGATCCTGGTCCAAGACTCGTCTCCCCACTCACCTGGTGACACTTGATCACTAGTGCGTGCTGCTACTGTAATATTGAGTCATGATGCCCTTCCTCCTCCTGAGGCTGAAAGCGCACACCGTGCCAAAACTTCCCGGTACTGCTGCTTGGCACATGTGTGTATTCCCTGTGCAAGGTGTACTGTGACCAACCATGACATCATCACAAGAGAACAACAAACGAAGTGATGATGACATGCAGAACACACTGTGCGGCACCAGCACTTCTAGGAGTTCCAAATCCCAAACAGGAAAATAAAAAGCAAGACAAACAAAAAAATAAATAAATAAAACCCACTCAGGGCTTCAAAGTCCCACTTTGATTGCTGGGGGAGGCAACCTGCCCCTCCATAATCTTTGCCACTGCACTGCAGGACATGGAGTTTTTGAAAGATATCCAGGACACTTTGGTTACATTTAGATGGCAGTGTTTTGTGCTGAGATTTGCCACGCTTAAGTCTTTATGCTAACCACGAGTGTGAAAATAGGTGCTAACTACCATTAATCAGACATGTTAAAAACAGATACATACATACATACGAACAAGCCAGCAGAAGAAGGCCATTTGGACAGCTTCAGCTAACGTCCCTGCCCTCCCTCCCCACTCCTCCCATCCTCCCTACCCATGATTCTTATCTTCCCCCTATGCCTATCCCAGCCCCTCTTAAAGCTGCTCACTGTCTTTAATGAGATGACCTTTTCCGGCAGCGCATTTCAAGTGTCCACCACCCTTTCTGTGAAGAAGTGCTTCCTGAAATCCCTCCTAAACCTCCCACCCTCCAGCTTAAGACTGTGCCCCCTCGTGATATGGTTGCCACTCAGCTTAAAGAGACTTTCCTTATCAACATTATTAACAGATGGGAAAGCTCGGGGGAAAGACCAAACATTCAAATATCTGGAGTTTTGGAAAACTGGGTTTCAGATAAATGAGAGTATACTGTATTAAACTACATTAAAGTAAGTATAGCTGGGTCGCCTGATGGCCTAATGGTAAACAGCAGGGATTATGTTACCTGATACAGCATAGGACAGAACTACACAATTTTCATCAAATGCTACACAAAACTGGTTATATATAGCAGTCACCTGCTACACAACTGAGTTTACCCAAAAGTGGTTGTACAGCTGCTTTACAAAAGGTTACCTGCAAGATGCTACACATTTTTCCTACTGTTAATCAAATTCTGTAACACTGAAATTGCTATCAAACATTTTTTAATAACATTTTCCTTGGTAAACAGTACTGCTTACCATGCAGAAGTCCCTAGGTTCACGTCCCATGCCTGGGTAGCAACACATCAGGAGACAAAGGTAGTGCTGAGTATCTGTGTTGGATGCCTCCAGCCTCGGGAAAGGTTGGTGGCTCCTGCTGTTATACAGCTAGTCCCGGGTGTTGCACCATGCAGGGAGAGGAAAGTGTAAGAGTAGGACATAAGGCTCCAGATGCTGAGATAATGTCATGCCACTGACATGATGCAGAATGCTGACATATGATGTGGTGGTGTGAGGTGTCTAGTCCTGTGCCAGCGAGACTCACCTGGAGTTTGGTGGGTGGGTCTAGTCCCAGTCTGCTTCTGAATGGCCAAAAAAGGTTACCTGTCTTTCACTGCAGACCACTGTGGTCAGTAGAAAGAACATGGAGGGATGAAAACACAGATGCAAGCAACAACCTCTGGGTCTTCATCCCTCCTGACTGGGAAAGTTCTGTTTGACTCAAATACCCAGCCAACAAGCTGGTCCCACCAGAAGGGACTAAGCCAGGATGGTACAGCATATGAGAAGACAGACATATAGTATTAGTGACAGTAGTTACTACTCAGCATGCGTGCCATCAACGTCTTGTGGACATGCTAAAGGACAGCCTGGCCCACTGGGTAAGGAGGGAAAATAAGGAATAAGGTGCCATATTAGAAATACATGTAGCTATACTCGACTCTAATGCAGCAAACTTTATAGCTCATTGCAAAGAATGCACTACTGACCAAGCCAAGAACTCTAATCTTAGTGACAATGAGATTCTGGGGGCTGGATTTTCAAAGGATGGCGCAAGGCTTGCATCAATCCCTGTGCCACAACACCTTGAAATTATCGGTGCACCAATCCCTGTTGCTGCAACTGCAGCCAATTTTCAAAGGTTGGGCACAGCTGAGGCACTTTTCCCGAATTCTGTCAGCTTGCACCAAATCTGTGGTGCAAGCTCTGTAAAAACAGTCCCAAACGTTAATGCATAGTAGACCACAAAAAAATGGTCTAACTTGCGTCAACTACCGCACGGGATGGAACATCTCATTAGACTGCCGCAAGCCTGGTGTGCCATATCTTTGGCACATGCAGGGCTTGCGTCAATCTAAAGCCTTTGAAAATCTGGCCCTGGGTCTCTTTTTGCTAGGGAATTGTTTTTTTTTCCCTTTGAAGCAAAAGCTTCATATTTTTTTTGTGAGGAAAAGGCTAAAGTAATTTGTTTTTCTTAAGGAAAAGGTTAATTTGAAGCAAGAGAGTAAGGGTTCAGAGAAGCCTTATACTGCTGACATGATGCACGCTGCAAACAGTAAGAAAAAAATTACTCACTGTAGAAGTCTTGTTTCTTCCAAGGTGTCCTTTAGCATCAGTAACATCAGCAGTAAGACAGCTAGATAGAGCTGCCTCAGAGGTGGAGATTATGGTGATGAGTTCTAGAAAATAGTCAATCAGAAGAGAGTTAGAGGGTGTGCTGAGTAGAGCTTGCCCTCAATTTTTTAGAAGCTATGATGGGAGCATGATATATGAAGTCTGCCCTAAAAGGCTTTAAAACATGTGTAGAAATATGAAAAAAACTATACAAGAGATAAGAAAAGACAACTTTGCTTTAAATACAATTCAAAGTAGACAAATCTGGCAAAAAAACCCAAGAAGCAGAGTCCTCTTCAGTTAGGTTACCAGGGGAAGAAGGGTGGGAGGTTACTGATGCTAAAGGACACCTTGGAAGAAACACGATTACTAAGGTGAGTAATTTTTTCTTGTCACCCCAGAAGTCCTTTAGCATCAGTAACATTAGCAGACTACAAAGCAGTGCAGTTGGGAGGCGGGTACAGAACCTATTTAAGGAAGAGGCTCTGCAGGATCACCTTGCCAAATTTTGCATCAGATGTAGACTATACATCCAGGCAGTAATGCTTTTTGAATGTGTGTACAGTCTTCCAGGTGGCTGCTTTGCAGACATCAGGTAAAAGAATATCCCTCGCAGCTGCCACTGTGGCAGCAGTACCCCTAGTGGAATAAGCCCTAAGGCCTTGAGGAGGCTGTTTACCAGCCTTGTCATAGCAAAAATGAATCCAGGGGACTATCCAGCGAGAGACAGTTCTCTTAGTGGGTGGTTTTCCTCTGCCTACAGTACCTCACCATAGGTGAGGAAAAAGCTGAGTAGTGGAGCCCCGGAACTGCTTGGTGTGCTCCAGGTAGTAAGACAGGGCTCTTTTAATGTCCAAACTATGAAGCTTGCGCTCCCCTGGATGGATTTGTCAGTGAAAAATACAGGGAGGGTAATGGACTGGTTAAGGTGGAACTCAGAAACCACCTTAGGGAGAAATTTTCTGTTTGTTCTGAGTTCTACTTTATCCTTATGAGGGATGATGTAGTTTGGCTCAGTACACAGTACCTGAAGTTCTGAAATCCTTCTTTCAGAAGTGATGGCTGCTAGGAAAACTGTCTTCCAGGTGACATACTTCAAATGGGCAATCGTCATGGGCTCAAATGGAGGCTCCATGAGCTTAGCAATGCAGAGATCCAGGTCCCAAGGGGGAACTGGTTCCCGTATTGGGGGTTGGAGATGGAGGAGGCCTTTAAAAAAACGTTCTGAAAATAAGCTGTGAAATAACTGCCTTATCCCTTCCAGTGGAAAGGTATGCTGAAATAGCAGCTAGATGCACCTGTAAGGATGAAGCCTTGAGGCCTGAGGCCTATAGGTGTACCAGGTAGTCCAAAATTGCAGATTGGGATACGTTACTCCTGTCTGTGGTAGAGTTAGGAGAGAGTGAGTCAGAGGAAGCTGAATAGACTGTGTGTGTGACAGGGCTAGCAAAAGGGGATACCAAGGTTGTCTTGGCCAGTCTGGGGCTACTTTAATCATAGTTGCTGGCTGGTCTCTCAGCTTCAGCAAAACCCTGTGGATCAGAGGCAAGGGAAGAAAGGCATAGAGAAACTTCCCTGTCCAATCCAAGGTTAGAGCATCTGCTGGAAAGGTGCCCAATGCTGGGGGCCTGCAGCAGTACAGAGGACGTTGATCGTTGAGGTGAGATGCAAACAGATCTATCTCTCGGATGCCCCATCTCCCGAACACTGTGGCAAGGACCTGTTTGTTCAGAGTCCATTCGTTGTGGCCTTGGATGATGCGGCTCAAAGTATCTGCCAGGGTGTTGTCCTTGCCTGGAAGATGTATGGCTGAGAAGCTTATGTCCAGTGAGTAGGCCAGGGACCAAATTCTCATGGCCTCTGTGCAGAGCACAGTTGACCTTATGCCACCCTGTTTGTTTATGTAAAACATGGCAGTGGTGTTGTCTGTTCTGATCTGTAAGATGAAGGCCTTTAGGACCAGATACACAGCTCTGAGTTCTTGAAGACTGATGCGGCTTTGTGATTCCTTGGGAGTCCAAGTGACACTTATGAAGTAATTGTCCAGATGAACTCCCCACCTAACAGGGAGACAGCTGTAGTGAGAATTTTTGTGGGACATGAAATCTGGAAGGGAACCCCTACCAAGTGGTTGTCTATTTCCTTCCACCAATACAGAGCTTGAAGCAGTGTTCTGGTAACTGGTACCAGTTTTGACAGGGAATGCCTTTTCTGGGACCAGTGTGCTCGCACATGGTACTGAATGTCCCTCATTTGGCACTACAGCTGTCATAGAGGACATGTGTCCTAAAAGCGTCAGAAAATGTCTGTCTGGCCTTGGGTAAATGAGTTCACCACTGACAGGAAACTCAGGATCCTATCTGCTGGTAGAAATGCCTTGTCCTGCTGTGTGTTCAGTTCTGCTCCTATGAAATTTAGGAGCTGAGTTGGTTCCAATTAGGACTTTTTTTTCATTGATGAGAAAACCCAGGGTATGCAGGGTTTGTCTTGTAGAAACAAGAGCCTCTCTGACTTGAAGAGGGGTCTTGCCCACCAGGAGCCAGTCGTCCATGTATGGGTAGACTGAGATATCCTATTTCCTTAGATAAGCTGCCACCACTGCTAAGCACTTGGTGAATACTCTGGGGGCCGAAGTCAGGCCAAATGGCATGGCTCAAACTCGTAGTGTTCTGAGGGTAACCTGAATCTCAGAAACTTTCTGTGGGACTGCCTTATTGGTATATGAAAGTAGGTGTCCTTGAGATCCAGGGAGGCTAGCCGGTCTCCCTGCTGAAGAGAGTGAATCACAGTTAATATAGTGACCATTTGGAATTTTGGTTTCAGTAAGTGCCTGTTTGAATACCTGAGGTCAAGAACAGGTCGTCACTCCCCATTTTTCTTTAGTGTGAGGAAGTATATGGAGTAGAGGCCTTTTCCCCACTGCGAAAAGGGAACTCTCACTCTCTCCACTGTCTTTTCAGACAGTAATGCTTTGACCTCCAACTCCAGCAGGAGCTTTTCTGTTGGAGTTAGGGGTTTTGACATTGTAGGACCCCGAAGGGGTGGGAACTTTCTGAACTGCAAGTATAGGCCTTGGCCCACTATCTCCAGGACCCACACGTCTGTGGTAAAGTGAGTCCAGTGCTGGAGGTAATGGGAGAGACTGCCCCCTACTGGAAGAGGGGAGGCAACCTAGTTGCTGGAGTCAGGGCTTGGACTGGGTGGTAGGGGTAGTAGCAGCTCGTCTCTGCCCTCTCCTGCCTCTTCCTCTGTAAAACTCTTTCATTTGGGAATATTCCATGGACATTGGCATGGAGAAATATGCTCTAGGATAGTAGCCTCTCCCTCTGTTTCCTCTGTAGTGGGCTTCTGGAAAGAAGAGGCCTTCTCTTTGGCAGCATTACTCTGATAGGTGGTCTTATATTCCTCCATCTTTTTCAAGTAAGCTTCTGTCCTTCTCCAAAGTGGGAGTTATTTTCACAGGGAATGTCCATTGCTTTGTTCTGAGTGTCCTGTGAAAGATTTGTGGTTCCTAACCATGCAAAACATCTGTGAGATATGGTCTGAGCCATAGCTTTGGGGGCAGTATCATTATTGTCCACAGCCATGTGGAACTGATACTTTGTTGCCTCAAGAGCAGTCCTTACTGTTTCTGTTATGTCCTGCACCATCTTGATTGAATTCTGGTGTAGGATGACCAGGACTGAAATCCAGAGAGCCTTCTGGTATTTGGCATCATATAAGTGGACAGGTGGAGGAGCAAGGAGGCTGTAGTATATGATTTTTTAAGCCATAGAGTCTAATTTTCTGGACTCTTTTTCAGGTGGCTGTAAAAAAAATGGGATTTTGGCTTTGTCACAAGCCTCAGCCTGTACCACCACTCAAGACTAGGGTGCACAAACAGAAATTCAGCATCAGTTCTGGTGAGCTGATATTTTCTGTCAATCTTTTTATCCACTCCAGGGGCAGAAGCAGGAGTCTGCAGCAGCTTCATAGTGGCCTTTCTCAAAGATTTTGTAAATAGGCAAAACAATCTTTTTTTGGAGGGGCAAGACCCATCTTTTCTCTATAGTCTTCATCCTCCTCCTCTTCCTCAGTGGTCTCCTGGGTAGGAAGATCCAGGGTGTCCACCATGTGTTGCAGAAAAGTAAGAAGCGAGGAAATATCCTCCTGGCCATTAGGAGAAGTACCAAACTCCTGGCCAGGGGATACATCAAGTTCTAACGGCTGACCCTCTGTCTCATCATCATCGTCCTCATCCCCATAATAACAGTCTGGCCAATTAGGAGGGACAGGGCTGAGAGGGTTAACTGGGGTAGAAGGGGCATTGAAAATGGTGCCCATGCTTTGAACAGTTGGTAAAGGTGCCATGCCTTAGCCATTTCCTCAGCAGAGGGTAAATCTTTTTCCAAGTCTGTTTGTTTTTCTTTATCTTTATGAGTCACTGTCCTCTCCTTTGCCTCAACGCGGGAGGGGCAGTGATATGTTTTTCTTTAAATTTCTTTTTTGCAGGCACTGAATCGGTACCCTGCTCACCATGTCTCTTTTTTGGCTGGTCACCATTACTGTTGTACTTATCAAACTTATTTTCAGTGTAGTCCCTAGGGGACTTATCGTTAGGCTTATACTGAGAAGAGGACCCCGATTCAGTAGTTTTTGTAGCAGGGGAAGCAGACTGAGAAGCCATAGTTTCCAATCTTTTGGCTCTCTTTTTAATAGTCTTCGAACAAAATTTAGAGCAAAGTTCACAGTAGTGATCTGGACCTAAACACTTGAGACGCAAATCATGGCTATCGCCTTTAGCCATTATTTTGAGGCACTTTAAACTATTTTTAAAATCTGTAGGTCCAGTCCTTTTCTTTGTATTTTCCAGACATGCCAATTCGGCAGAAAAACCTGTAAAATTATGTTCCCATATAGGGAAAATAAAGATTTGCGGCTGGTTCTCTTGCGGTGAAGAACCACGTGGGAGGAACCGCAGTTTATGGGAAAAACGTGGTTCCCTGGAACTGAAGGGAACCGCTAAAAAATGAACAAAATGTAAAAATGCTAACTCAGCACAAAAACAAGCATTTGTCAATGCCGAGTGTTGTCTTACTGGCACTGGTAGTGCAGAAGTTAAGAGATATGCATAATAGGAATGGTAGTGAAGAAAAATTACTTACCACAGTAATCTTCTTTCTTCCCAGTGATGCTCAGATACTCATAACTTTATGCGGTAAGCCTGGAGGGTTGGACTGCCTGGAGAGACAGAACACATGCAAATGATGGAACACTGCACGTGAGCATCTTTCAAACATTGCCTCTACTAACTACCTGTGTTCTAAACTTCTTCAGATTTTATAAAGGAGCCTGGAAAGTAGGCCCAGAGTAGCATAGTACTATAATTTTAATATTAAAACTGGTGTTTTCCCAATAATATAAAGTTGTAAAAATAAAACTCCAACTGGAGAGATCAACAATTCAACAAAGTCAAAACAAAATGCCAGAGAAATACTAAAAAAAGGTAGAAATACAATGAACCCTGTTCACCAAAACTATTGATAGGTGCAGGGTAAAAAACACTCCAAGGGTGCATAGTGACAATGGTGGCACCAGCATGCGGAGCGCAGAGGCTGAAGTTCTGGAAGGGTAGGTAGGGTGGGAAGTTATGAATATCTGAGCATCACTGGGAAGAAACAAGATTACTATGGTAAGTAATTTCTTCTTCTAACCTCAGTAATGCTCAGAATATTACTAAGTTTATGCAGACTACCAAGCAGTATCACTGGAGGTGGACACAGAGCTTATTTTGGAAACAGACTTTGCAGGACTGCTGTGCTAAACCTAGCATCACTCCTAGACAGAATATCTAGATTGTAATGCTTTGTAAAAGTGTGTACTGTCTTCCCAGTAGCTGCTTTACAAATATCCACTAATGGAACATCTCTGGCAGCTGCCAAGGTAGCAGATGTCCCTCTTGTGGAATGGGCCCTCAATCCTGATGGGGGGCGCCTTACCAGCCTTTGTGTAACAGAACTGGATATACTGGACTATCCATCGAGAAATGGACCATTTAGAGGCTGGATTACCTTATCCCACATCCCATAGGTCAGGAAGAAAAAATTACTCACCTTAGTAATGTTGTTTCTTCTATTGGAGTCTTGCTATATTATGACATATGCAGTGAGTCCCAACCTTCGAACGGCTCGGAGGTGAAAGACTTGACTTTCCATGCCAGGCATGGAACGCTGAGCTCGAGCTCGGTTGAAAGTCTGTCTGTTGTTCTTCAAACTCAAACCGTCAGATCTTTATGAGCTAAACTCACTGAGGTCCTGTGTGGAAGCTGTAAACCTACACTAGCCAACTGGCTACTAAACATAAGAACACATTTTTGGTCCCAAAACAAAGACTCAAGTCAGGAGACCCAAAAATGAAAACACACACCAAGTCACCCTAAAAAAGGAGGGGTGAAAAAAACAACAAGGTGAGCACCTACTAGGTGCCAACACACACTGCCTACCCACATCCCAAAACAGAGGTTCTGAGAGGGGCAGGCAGGGGAGAGTCATAATATAACAAGACTCAATAGAAGAAACAACATTACTAAGGTGAGTAATTTTTTCTTCAAACAACATAAGTCTTGCTATATTATGACATATCAGATTCTAAGCAGTACCTCCATGGAGGAGGGACAGAACCTACTTGGAAATAGGCTCTGAAGCACAGCTGTGCCAAACCGAGCATCACTCTAGCCTGGATATCCAGGGAGTAATGCTTGGTAAAAGTAGAACTGTTTTCCAAGTAGCTGCTTGACATATCTCTAGAATAGGGATGTCCCTGGCAGCAGCCAGGGAAGCAGCTGTACCTCTGGTAGAGTGAGCCCTCAGACCTGAGGGTGGAACCTTACCCAGTTTTTCATAACAAAATTGGATACAAGAGACAATCCACCTGGCAATGGATCTTTCAGTGGCAGGTTTTCCTTTACCAACCTCGCCATAAGTGAGGAACAGTTGGAGGGAGTCAAACCTGTGACCCTTAGTACGCTCTATGTAGTAGCTAAGGGCTCTTTTGACATCTAAACTGTGCAGTCTCCTCTCGCCAGAGGAGGAATGGTCAGTGAAGTACACAGGAAGAGAAATAGATTGATTAAGGTGGAAATCTAAAACCACCTTAGGCAAAAACTTCCTGTTAGTCCTGAGGACCACCTTATCTCTATGAAAGGAGATAAAATCAGGCTCCACTGACAAAGCTTGTAATTCACTTACTCGTCTGGCAGAAGTGATGGCTACCAGAAACACAGTTTTCCAAGTCAAGTACTTAAGCTCTGCTGAAGACAAAGGCTCAAAAGGGGGTTGCATAAGCTGAGCAATGCAAACATTAAGGTCCCAAGCAGAGGCACGATCCCTGAATGGAAGGCTGGTGTGAAGCAATCCCTTGAAAAACTTGGAGAATACAGGGTGAGCCGGAAGAGAAGAGGGCTTACCTGCTGAAATAAAAGCAGACACAGCTGCCAGATGCACTTTTAGGGTAGCTGGTCTCAGCCCCAAGGTATTTAAGTGGACCATGTAATCCAGGACTGTGGGTAAATCAGCAGAGTCTGGGGAAATATGCTTTCCAGAGCACCATATGGAAAATCTCTTCCATTTGGAATTATGAGTAGCCCTGGTAGAAGGTTTTCTGAAGCCTTCAGAATATCCATTACACCTTGGGAGAGTTGTAAACCAGCAAACTCTAACTCTTCAAGAGCCAGGCCTTGAGATTGAGAGATTTGAGGTTCAGGTACCAAACCCTCCCCTGAGCACAGGTTAACAGGTTGTGATTCCTGGGAAGACAGAGGGGAAGATGGACTGCTAAGGACAGTAGAAGTGGATACCAGGGTTGTCTGGGCCAATCTGGAGCAATCAGGATTATCTTGCATGGTTGAGATCTGATTTTGACTAGCACTTTGAACAGAAGAGGGAAAGGGGGGAAAGCATAGAGAAACTTCCCTTCCCAATTGAGAACTAAGGCATCCAGAGGGACTGAGCCCAACACTGGGGGCCTGCAGCAAAAAAGGGGAAGTTGGTGATTGTGTGGGGCTGCAAAAAGATCTATCTGCGGGATGCCCCATCTGGCAAATACAACCTCCAGGACCAGTGGATCCAGTGACCATTCGTGATGGCCCTGGGAAATCCTGCTGAGAGCATCTGCTAGGACATTGTCCTTGCCTGGGAGGTGAACTGCCGTAAGGGAGGTGTTCAGGGAATAAGCCAGAGACCACAACTTCATTGCTCCGGTGCACAAGGCCGTAGACCGAGTGCCCCCTTGCTTGTTGATGTACCACATTGTGGTGGTATTGTCTGTTCTGACCTGTACAACTTTGTTCTGAACAGATTTGGAAAAAGCCTGAAGTGCTAGAAAACTGCTCTGAGTTCCAACAGATTGATGTGGAGCAGAGACTCCTGAGGGGACCACAACCCCTGGGTGGTGAGGTCGCCCATGTGAGCTCCCCACCCCAATAGGGATGCATCTGTAGTAAGGATTAAGGAGTGAGACTGAGTGACAAAAGGAACCCCTTGTCTGAGATTGCTCTGATCCTGCCACCACTGTAGGGAGGCCTGGATCAGGGTTCGAGTCACTGGGATCAATTTGGTTAGAGGATCTTTCCTTTGAGACCAAAGGGCTCTCAAGTGGAACTGAATGTCCCTCATCTGAAATCTGGCTTCCTGCACTACTGCTGTAGAAGCAGCCATGTGCCCCAGGAGCTGTAGAAAATGCCTTGCTGGTCGAGACACCTGCAGGGTGAATGAGGAGGCCAGAGATACCAGGGTCCTTGCCCTGTCCAAAGGAAGGAAGGCTCTGGCTTCCTTTGTGTTCAGTTCTGTGCCTATGAAGGTGAGGAGCTGGACAAGCTCTAGAACTGACTTTGAGAGATTCAGATGAAACCTAGAGAGGTGAGCAGTTGCTGGGTTATCTGTAGGTGTAACTTGACTTGTTCTGGGGACTGGCCTACTATGAGCCAGTCGTCCAGGTAAGGAAAGATGGCAATCTTTTGCCTTCTTAGAGAAGCAACTGCTACTGCCAGGCATTTTGTGAATACCCTTGGAGCACAGGTGAGGCCAAAAGGCATTGCTCTGAACTGGTAATGGCCTGAGGGCAGCTCGAACCTGAGGTACTTTCGATGGGAGCTTCTGATCAGAATATGGAAGTAGGCATCCTTGAGGTCCAGGGACCTTGCAGTCCCTGGCCTTAGAAAGTGTAGAATAATTCCCAGAAGTCACCATTTTGAATTTTGGTTTAAAAGGTGCTTGTTTAGGTATCTGAGATCCAGGATGGGCTGCCATTCTCCTGTCTTTTGGGTAAGGAAGTACCTGGAGTACAACCCTTTGCCCTGGTGTAGGGGTGGAACCCTGTCCACAGCTCTGAGAGCCAGGAGGGAAGAGACCTCTGCCTCTAGGGCAAGTGCCTCTGGAGGATTTGCAGGTGGAAAGAATCTGGTTCTCATCTTTGGAAACTTTTTGAACCTGAGAACCAGTCCCTGGCTTACTACTTCCAGGACCCACTTGTCTGATGTCAGAGACTCCAAGTCCTGGACAAAGTAAAGCCAGCCTGCCCCCACAGGAAATTGAGAATCGGCCCTGGCAACCCCATCAGGATGCCTGCTTGCGGGACTTTGGGCTGAGGGTGGAAACAGGCCTGCTGGCACCCTTCTGCCCCTCCTCTAAAGAACCCCTCTGGGCATAAGCAGAGAGAGGAGGCCTGGGCTTAGTAAAAGGCCTATGAAAGGCCTGCCCCTGCCCTGGGATGCTGCCTTTAGGGTATGCCTTTCCTTGGCCTATGCACTCCTGTAAGTGGTCCTATACTCATCATTTTCTTCATGTAATTCTCTGTCTGATCACAAACAGGAAGTACCCACAACAAGAAAATACATGGCCTTAGTCTGGGTATCCTGTGACAGGCTAGTACATCTGAGCCAAGCCATTCTGCGAGTGCCACAGATGTAGCCATGACTCTGATGACATCATTGAGAGTCCACTGCAGCATGAAATTGCACCTTGGATGCCTCAATGCCATCAGCAGCCACCAGCTCTAGCTCCTTGGCAAGCTGGTCAGGGACCTGTTTTGCTAGAGCCATAACAGTATCCCATCTGGATTTCTGATATCTAGCAACATAAGCCATATAATTTGCCTGTCTGAGTCCCAAGGATGCTGCCATGTAATGTTTCTTAGCCATGGCATCAATCTTCCCTGGAGTCCTTGTCCGAGGAGGTGTGAGGTGAGAATATTTGCCTTGTCACAGGCTGCAGCCTGCACTACCCCAACATGGCTGCATTGTTGAGAAAGGAACTCCGTATCAGAGCCTGACAATGTGTACCTCTTGTCCATTCTCTTATCCACAGGAGGTATAGTGTGAGGAGTTTTTAGAATTTTAAAAGTCTGTTTCCCAAAAGATTTATGCAACGGAATAGACAGTCTCCTAGACTCTGGGATATCCATCATTTCCACATAGTCAGGCTCCTCTTGATCATCCACAGCTTCCTCCATAGGGAGCTGGAGGGTTCAACCACTTTTTATAAAGATAAAATGAGAAGGGGACTCAGAAGCCTAGGAGAACACTCCTGAAGAGTCTGTCTGGGGAGATGTCCAGGGTCAATGGGCACATCAGACTTTCAAATCACATTCACTCTCCTCATACTCTCTTCCCCTCCTCCGGTTCATAATATTCCTCTAAATCATAGTCTCGAACCGGTGGAACCCAGCCAAACCGAGCGCTTACACAGTGGCACCGGTTCGGTCGGAACCGAGAAGCGACTGGACAGTTTGAATACGCTTTGGCTATCTCTTCAGCGGTTGGAGAGAAAGTTTTGGCTCACACCAGCTGATTTCCCTAGTCCTTTTTGCTGGAACTGACCTCAGAGCCGGCTCTCCTTTGCCCGAGTCTCGCCCTGGTCAGAGGGAGCCTCCTCTGGTTCGGTTGGAACCGAACCGGGCTAGCTCATCCGGGTCAGCGGACTTTTTAGCCTCCTTTCCTGAGGCCTACCAGCCTCTCTTTTTCCGAGGGTAGCTGCAGGAAAGACACACAAATCTGCAGTCTGCATTGAGGTGAACAAACCCCAGATAATAAACACAGGTGGTGTGGGGGTCAGCCTTGGCAAAGGCTTCCCCACACACACACTGCAGTGTTGAAACCCAGTGGGCCGTTTTTTTTGGGGGGGGTTCTCAGACATAGTGCCAGTCCTAACCAAACTTACCCGTTTATGGCAATCCGCCAGGTAAGACCCTCTTATAGGTTCCCAAGTGTGTCACGGGTCGTGGAAAAAAACTTAAGAAATTCTGTTTTTTTTTAGAACTGATAAGAACCGGTAACCACACTCTAAATGACAGAATAAAATATTTCAAACAACCTGATCGGTTCAAAGCGAACCAATAAACAGTTTACAAGTTCCACACAGAAGAGAATTAATGTAAACCTATCTAGTGCTCACAAATACCATAGACAGAGCTTGAACCGACCGATTGCAGTTTAAATTCGGTCGAAAAACCGAGAAAATAATACTTTAACCAACAAATTGAACCAAGCAGAAGGAGAAATCTCCGGAGCGACTGTTCAGTGAGGCGGAGTAAAGAATCTGACGGTTTGAGTTTGAAGAACAACAGACAGAGTTTCAACCGAGCTCGAGCTCAGCGTTCCATGCCTGGCATGGAAAGTTAACTCTTTCACCTCCGGAGCAGTTCGAAGGTTGGGACTCACTGCATATGTCATAATATAGTAAGACTTCATGTTGTTTAAAGAAAAAATTGCTCACCTTAGTAATGTTGTTTCTTCTAATGGAGTCTTGCTGTATTTTGACATATTGCAGTGATGTCCAACCTTTGAACTGCTCGGAGATGAAAGAGTTAACTTCCATGCCAGACATGGAACTACAGAGCCTGAGAGCTCGGTTGAGACTCTGTCTGTTGCTGTTTGAACTCAAACCAGATCTTTATGAGTTTATACCACTGCGTCGTGTGGAAACTGTAACTTACACTGGCCAACTGGCTACTAAATATAATAAAAATATTTTTTGGTCCCAAAACAAAGACTCAAGTCAGGAAACCTCAAAAATAAAACAAAACACAACACCCACACACCCAAAAAATAAAACAAAACACAACACCCACACACCCAAACTAAAGGGGTGAGAAAAGAAGAGGTGGGGGCACCTCCTAGGGTGCCAACACTGCTACTGCTCACCCACATCCCAAAGAAAAAATTACTCACCTTAGTAATGTTGTTTCTTCTAATGGAGTCTTGCTATATTATGACATATGCAGTGAGTCCCTACCTTCGAACTGCTCCGGAGGTGAAAGAGTTAACTTTCCATGCGGCATGGAACCTTATTGTGACTCGATTAAAAACTCTGTCTGTTGTTCTTCAAACTCAAACTGTCAGATCTTTCAGAGCAAAACTCACTAAGGTTCTGTGTGGAAGCCGTAAACCTACACTAGCCAACTGGCTACTAAATATAAGAACATATTTTTCTTGGTCCCAAAACAAAGACTCAAGTCAGGATCCAAAAAATAAAAACATAACTACCAAACACCCCAAAAGGAGGGGTGAAAAATGAAGGAGGCATCTACAAAGTGCCAACACTACACTGCCCACCCACATCCCAAAAGTAGAGATTCTGAGAGGGGCAGGCAGGAAGTCATATATAGCAAGACTCCATTAGAAGAAAACATTACTAAGGTGAGTAATTTTTCTTCAAACAACATAATCTTGCTATATTATGACATATGCAGACTACACAGCAGTACCTCCATGGAGGAGGACAGAACCTATAGGAAATAGGCTCTGGAAGCACAGCTGTGCCAAACTGAGCATCACTCCTAGCCTGGATGTACAGGAGTAATGCTTGGTAAAAGTGTGAACTGTTTTCCAGGTAGCTGCTTGACATATCTCTGGGATAGGGATGTCCCTGGCAGCAGCCAGAGGACAGCTGTACCTCTGGTAGAGTGATCCCTCAGGCCTGAGGGAGGAACCTTACCCAGTTTCTCATAGCAAAATTGGATACAGAGACAATCCACCTGGCAATGGATCTTTTAGTGGCAGGTTTCCTTTACCAACCTCACCATAAGTGAGGAACAGTTGGAGGGAGTCAAACCTGTGACCCTTGGTACGTTCTATGTAGTAACTAAGGGCTCTTTTGACATCTAAACTGTGCAGTCTCCTCTCGCCAGAGGAGGAATGGTCAGTAAAGTACACAGGAAGAGACATAGATTGATTAAGGTGGAAGTCTGAAACCACCTTAGGCAAGAACTTCCTGGTAGTCCTGAGGACCACCTTATCTCTATGAAAGGAGATAAAATCAGGTTCCACTGACAATGCTTGTAATTCCTTATGTGCCTGGCAAGTGATGGCTACCAAAACACAGTTTTCCAAGTCAAATACTTAAGCTCTGCTGAGACAAGAGGCTCAAGCAGGGGTTGCATAAGCTGAGCAATGCAAATATTAAGATCTCAGGCAGGGGCAGGGGCCCTGAATGGGGGTTGGTGTGAAGCAATACTGAAAAACTGAGAATACAGGATGAGCCGAAGAGAGGGTTTACCTATGATAAGAACGAACCACGGCTGCCAGGTGCACTTTAGGGTAGCTGGTCTCAGCCCAAAGTATTCAAATGCCCATATAATCCAGGACTGTGGGTAAGTCAGCAGATTCTGGAAATATGCCTGCCTGAGCACCATATGGAAAATCTCTTCCATTTAGAATTATAAGTAGCCCTGGTGGAAGGCTTCCTAGAAGCCTTCAAGATATCCAATACAACTTGGGAGAGGTGTAGGACAGCAAACTCTAACTCTTCAAGAGCCAGGCCTTGAGACTGAGAGATTGAAGGTTCGAGTACCAAACTCTCCCCTGGGCACAGGTTAACAGGTTGTGATTCCTGGGAAGAACACAGGGGAGGTGGACTGCTAAGGACATAAAGAGTGGGTACCGGGCTGTCTGGCCCAATCTGGAGCAATCAGGATCATTTTGCAGGGTTGAGATCTGATTTTGCACTAGCACCTTTGAACACAAGAGGAAGGGGAAAAGCATGAAACTTCCTTCCCAACTGAGAAGGAAGGCATCCAGGGGACTGGGCCCAACACTGGGGCCTGCAGCAAAAAGGAGTTGGTGATTGTCTGGGGCTGCAAGAGATCTATCTGCAGGGTGCCGCATCTGGCAAATACTACCTCAGTACTAGGGATCAGTGACCATTCGTGATGGCCTGGAAATCCTGCTGAGAGCATCTGCCGAAATAGATCCCTTGCCAGGAGGTGAACTGCCGTGAAGGAGGTGTTCGGAATAAGCCAGCGACCACAACTTCATTGCTTGATGCACAAGGCGGGCCGGAGTGCCTCCTTGCTGATTGATGTACCACATTGTAGTGGTGTTGTCTGTTTCTGACCTGTACGACTTTGTTCTGAACAGATGTGGAAAAAACTTGAAGTGCTAGAAAAACTTCACTGGTTCCAACAGATTGATGTGGAGCAGAGATTCCTGTGGGGACCACAATCCTGGGAAGTGAGATCGCCCATGTGGGCTCCCACCCCAAGAGGATGCATCTGTAGGTAAGGATTAGGGTGAGACTGAGGGTGAAAGGGACCCCTGTCTCAGACTGCTCTAGTCCTACCACAGCTGAAGGAGCTTGGATCAGGGTTCAAGTCACTGGGATCAATTTGGTTAGAGGGTCTCTCCTTTGAGACCAAAAGCTCTCAAATGGAACTGGACGTCCCTCATCTGAAATCTTGCTCCTGCACTACTGCTATAGAAGCAGCCATGTGCCCCAGGGCTGTGAAAATGCCTTGCTTGGTCGAGAGACCTACAGGGTGAAGGAGGCCAGAGAGACAGGATCCTTGCTCTTTCCAGAGGGAGGAAGGCTCTGGCCTCTTTTCTGTTCAGTTCTGCACCTATGAAGGTGAGGAGCTGGACAGGCTCTAGAACTGACTTTGGAAGATTGAGGAAACCTAGAGATGTGAGCAGTTGCTGAGTTACCTGAAGGTGAAGTCTGACTTGTTCTGGGGAATGGCCTACTATGAGCCAGTCGTCCAGGTAAGGAAAGATGGCAATCTTTTGCCTTCTTAAGTGGGCAGCTGCTACTGCCAGGCATTTTGTGAATACCCTCGGGGCAGAGGTGAGGCCGAAGGGCATTGCTCTGAACTGGTAATGGCCTGAGGGCAGCTCGAATCTGAGGTACTTCGATGGGAGCTTCTGATAAGAACATGGAAGTAGGCATCCTTGAGGTCCAGGGACGCTAGCCAGTCCCCTGGCCTTAGAGAGGGTAAAATAATTCCCAGAGTCACCATTTTGAATTTTGGTTTTAAAGAGGTGCTTGTTTAGGTATCTGAGATCCAGGATGGGCCGCCATTCTCCTGTCTTTTTGGGAGTGAAGTACCTGGAGTACAACCCTTTGCCTGGTGTGGGGTGGAACCCTTTCCACAGCTCTGAGAGCCAGGAGGTAGAAACTTGTGTTTCTAGGGGCAATGCCTCTGATGGTTTGCAGGTGGAAAGGACCTGGGTCTCATCTTTGGAAATTTTTGAAGCTGAGAACCAGTCCCTAGCTTACTACTTCCAGGACCCACTTGTCTGATGTTAAAGACTTCCAGTCCTGGACAAAATGCATCCAGCCTGCCCCTACAGGTAGTAGGGGAATCGGCCTGTGCCACCCTCATCAGGGTGCCTGCTTGGCGGAGCTTTGGGCTGAGGGGTGGAAGCAGGCTTCTTGCACCCCGTCTGCCTCTCCCTCTAAAGAACCCCTCTGGGCATAAGCAGAAGAGGAGGCCTGGACTTGGTAAAGGCCTATGAAAGGCCTGCCCTGCCCTGGGATGCTGCCTTTGAGGAGTGCCTGCCTTTCCTAGGCCTATGCACTTCTATAGGTGGTCCTATATTCATCCATTTCTTCATGTAATTCTCTGTCTGCTCCCAAACAGAAATTGCCCACAACAGGAAAATCCATGGCCTTAGACTGGGTATCCTGTGACAGGGTAGTACATCTGAGCCAAGCCATTCTGCGAAGGTGCACAGATGTAGCCATGACCCTTGATGACACATTAAAGTCTACTGCAGCATGAAATTGCACCTTGGATGCCTCAATACCATCCAGCAGCCACCTGTTCCAGCTCCTAGCAAACTGGTCAGGGACCTGTTTCTCAGGACCAGCACAGAATCCCATCTGGATTTCTGGTACCTAGCAGCATAAGCCATATAATTTGCCTGTCTGAGTCCCAAAGATGCTGCCATGTACTGTTTCTTTATGGCATCAATCCTCCTGGAGTTCTTTTCAGGAGGTGCGAAGCTAGAGGAACATTGCTTTGTCACAGGCTGCAGCCTCGCTACCCCATGGCTGCATTTCTGTGTGAGAACTCCGTATCAGAGCCTGATAATGTATACCTCTTGTCCATCCTTTTATCAACAGGAGGTATAGTGTGAGGAGTTTTAGAATTTTACTGTCTGTTTCCGAAAGATTTAAGCAAGGAATAGACAGTCTCTAGACTCTGGAATATCCATCATTTCTACATAATCAGGCTCCTCTTGGTCATCAACAGCTTCCTCAACAGGGAGCTGGAGAGTTTCAGCAACTTTCTTATAGAGCATAAAATGAGAAGGGGACTCAGATAGCCTGGGAGGAGAAATCCCTGACGGTCTGTCTGGAGAGATGTCCGGTTCAGTGGCCACATCCAGACCTTCAAAACCACATTCACTCTCCTCATACTCCTCTTCCCCCTCCTCCGGTTCATAAAAATCCTCAAAATCATAATCTTGAACCGATGGAACCGGCCGAACCGAGCGCTTCCTGATGGTGTCGGTTCGGTGGAACCGAAACTGACTGGACAATTTGAATTGCTTTAGCTATTTCCTCAGCGGTTGGAGAAAAGAACTTTGGCTCCCCACTAGCTGACTTTCTAGTCCTTTAGTTGGAACGGCTCCTCAGAGCTGGCTCTTTGTTTGCCAGGAAGCATCGTCCTGGTCAGAGGCACTCCTCGGTTTGGTTGGAACTGAACCGGGCTGGCCATCCGGGTCAGCGGACTTTTTGGCCTCCCTTTCCCTGAGCCTACCAACTCTCTTTTCTATGGTGGCAGCAGGAAAATTCTTACAAATCTGGCAGTCTACATTGAGGTGGTCAGACCCCAGACAATACACACAGGTGGTGTGTGGGTCAGCCTTAGCAAAGGCTTTCCCACAAACACTACAGTGCTGAAACCCAGTGGGCCTGGTTTTTCTTTTGGGTTTCTTAGGCATAGTGCCAGCCTAACCAAACTTGCCCGTTTACGGCAATCCGCCAAGCAAGACTCTCTTATCGGTTCCCAACCGTGTCACGGGTCGTGGAAAAAAACGTAATGAAATCCGTTTTTTTAGAACCGATAAGAACCGGGAACCGCACTCTAAATAAGGACTAGTAAAGTTTGAGAATAACTTGATCGGTTCAAACCGAATCGAAAAGCGTTTACAAGTTCCACACAGAATAAAATAAATGTAAACCTATCTATTACTTACAATACCACAGACAGAGCTTGAACCGACCGGTTGCAGTTTAATTTCAGTCAAAAAAACGATAAAATAATACTTTTAACTGACAACAACGAACGAGCAGAAGGAGAAATCTCGGGCGACTGTTCAGTGGTGAATAAAAGAATCTGACAGTTTGAGGTTGAAGAACAACAGACAGAGTTTTCAACCGAGCTCGCACTCAAGGTTCCATGCCTGGCATGGAAAGTTAACTCTTTCACCTCCGGAGCAGTTCGAAGGTTGGGACTCACTGCATATGTCATAATATAGCAAGACTTCATGTTGTTTGAAACCAGGTTCTGAGAGGGGAGGCGGGAGGGAGGTCAGAATACAGCAAGACTCCATTAGAAGAAACAATATTACTAAGGTGAGTAATTTTTCTTCAAACAACATGAAGTCTTGCTGTATTCTGACTATTGAAGACTACCAAGCAGTACCTCCATGGAGGGCGGAACCTACTTAGGAAATAGGCTCTGAAGCACTGCTGTGCCAAACCGAGCATCACTCCTAGTCTGGATATCCAGAGAGTAATGCTTGGTAAAAGTGTGTACTATTTTCCAGGTGGCTGCTTGACAAATCTCTAAGATAGGAATATCCTCCGGCAGCAGCCAGGGAAGCAGCTTACCTCTGGTGAGTGAGCCCTCAGGCCTGAGGGTGGGATCCTACCTAGTTTTCGCAGCAAATTGAATGCAAGAGACAATCCACCTGGCAATATATCTCTTAGTGGCAGGTTTTCCTCACCAACCTCACCATAAGTGAGGAATAGTTGGAGGAGTCAAACCTGTGATCCTTGGTGCACTCTGTAGTAACTAAGGGCTCTTTTCACATCAAACTGTGCAGCCTCCTCTCCCAGAGGAGGAATGGTCAGTGAAGAAAACAGGAAGAGACACTAGACTGGTTAAGATGGAAATCTGAAACCACCTTAGGCAAAAACTCCTAATAGTCCTGAGGACCACCTTATCTCTATGGAAAGAGATGAAAATCAGGCTCCACTGACAGGGCCTGTAACTCACTTATGCGTCTGGCAGAAGTGATAGCCCTGAAAACAGTTTTCCAAGTCAAGTACTTAAGCTCTGCTGAGGACAAAGGCTCAAAAGGGGGTTGCATAAGCTGAGCAATGTAAACATTAAGGTCCCAAGCAGGGGCAGGGTCCCTGAAGGGTGGATTGGTATGTAGCAATCCCTTGAAGAATTTAGAAAATACAGGATGAGCTGAAAGGGAAGAGTGCTTGCCTGCTGCGAGGAAGGCACAGACAGCTGCCAGATGCACTCTTAGTGTAGCTGGTCTGAGTCCCAAGCTATTAAGATGAACCATATAGTCAAGGACTGTGGTCAGGCCAACAGACTCTGGAGAAATATGCTTCCCAGAGCACCATATAGAAAATCTTTTCCACTTGGAGTTGTAAGTGTTTCTGGTGGAAGGTTTCCGAGAAGCCTTTAAGATATCCAGAACACCCTGAGAAGTGCAAATCAGCAAACTCTAACTCTTCAAGAGCCAGGCCTTGAGATTGAGAGATTTGAGATTGGATACCAAACCCTCCCTGAGCACATGTTAACAGGTTGTAATTCCTGGGAAAGACAGGGAAGGTGGACTGCTAAGGACATCAAGAGAGGTACCAGGGCTGTCTGGCCCAGTCTGGGCAATCAGGATCACCTTGCAGGGTTGAGACCTGATTTTGACTAACACCTTGAAAAGGAGAGGGAAGGGGGAACATGCGAACTTCCCTTCCCAATTGAGAACTAGGCATCCAGGGGACTGAGCCCAACACTGGGGGCCTGCAGCAAAACAGAGGAAGTTGGTGATTGTCTGGGGCTGCAAAAAGATCTATCTGTGGGGTGCCCCATCTGGAGAAGATCACCTTCAAAACCAGGGGATCCAGGGACCATTCGTGATGGCCCTGAGATATCCTGCTGAGAGCATCTGCCAGGACATTGTCCTTGCCTGGGAGGTGTACTGCTGTAAGAGAGGTGTTCAGGGAATAGGCCAGAGACCACAACTTCATTGCCTTTGTGCACAAGGGCCGTGGACCGAGTGCCCCTTGCTTGTTGATATACCACATTGTGGTGGTATTGTCTGTCCTGATCTGAACTACTTTGTTCTGAACAGACTTGGAAAAAGCTTGAAGTGCTAGAAACACTGCTCTGAGTTCTAATAGATTGATGTGAAACAGAGATTCCTGAGGAGACCACAACCTTGGGTGGCCAGGTCCCCAAGTGGCTCCCCACCCCAAGAGGAGGCATCTGTAGTAAGGATTAGAGAATGAGACTGAGTGACAAAAGGAACTCCCTGTCTTACATTGTCCTGATCCTGCCACCACTGTAACGCCTGGATCAGGGTTCGAGTCACTGGGATTAGCTTGGTCAGAGGGTCCTTTTTCTGAGACCAGAAGGCTCTCAAGTGGAACTGAATGTTCCTCATTTGAAATCTTGCTCCCTGAACTACTGCTGTAGAGGCAGCCATGTATCCCAGGAGCTGCAGAAAATGCCTTGCTGGTCGAGACACCTGGAGGGTGAATGAAAAGGCCAGTGAGATAAGGGTCCTTGCCCTGTCCAGGGGAAGGAAGGCTCTTACCTTTACTGTATCCAGCTCTGCCCCTATGAAGGCGAGGAGCTGCACAGGCTCTAGAACTGACTTTGAAAGATTCAGAAGGAAACCTAGAGAAGTGAGCAGCTGCTGAGTTATCTGTAGGTGTAACTTGACTTGGTCTGGAGACTGACCTACTATGAGCCAGTCGTCCAGGTATGGGAAGATGGAGATCCTTTCTCTCCTTAGGAAGGCAACCACTACTGTCAGGCATTTTGTGAACACCCTTGGAGCAGAAGTTAGGCCGAAGGACATTGCTCTGAATTGGTAATGGCCTGAGGACAGCTCGAACCTGGGAGTACTTCGTTGGGAGCTTCTGATGAGAATATGGAAATAGGCATCCTTGAGGTCCAGGGAAACTAGCCAGTCCCCTGGCCTTAGAGAGGGTAGAATTATTCCCAAAGTCACCATTTTGAACTTTGGCTTTAAAAGGTACTTGTTTAAATATCTGAGATCCAGGATGGGCCACCATTCTCCTGTCTTTTTGGGGGTTGGGAAGTACCTGGAGTACAATCCTTTTCCCTTGTGTAGGGGTGGAACCCTCTCTATGGCTCTCAGAGCCAAGACGGAAGAGACCTCTGCCTCTAGGGCAAGTGCCTCTGAAAGATCTGCAGGTGGAAAGGATCTGGTTCTCATCTTTGGAAATTTTTTGAAGCTGAGAACCAGTCCCTGGCTTACTACTTCCAGGACCCCTTTGTCTGATGTTAAAGACATCCAGTCCTGGACAAAGTAAGCCAGCCTGCCCCCTACAGGTGGTGGAGAATCAGCCCTGGCAAACCCATCAGGGTGCCTGTTTGGCAGGGGCTTTAGGCTGAGGGGTGGAAGCAGGCCTGCTTGTACCCGTCTGCCTCCCTCTGAAGAACCCCCTATGAGCATAAGCAGAAGAGGAGGCCTGGGCTTGGTAGAAAGGCCTATGAAAAGGCCTGCCCCTACCCCTGGAATGCTGCCTCTGGGGAGTGGCTTGCCTTTCCTTGGCCTGAGCACTCCTATAGGTGGTCCTGTATTCATCCATTTTCTTCATGTAGTTCTCTGTTTGCTCCCCAAACAGAGAATTACCCACAACAGGAAAATCCATGGCCTTAGTCTGGGTATCCTGAGACAGGCTAGTACATCTGAGCCAAGCCATCCTACGAAGGGCCACAGATGTAGTCATGACTCTAGATGAAACATCATTGAAGTCCACTGCAGCGTGGAATTGCACCTTGGATGACTCAATACCATCTGCAGCCACCTGCTCCAGCTCCTCGGCAAGCTGGCCAGGGACCTGTTTAGCTAAAGCCATTACAGTGTCCCATCTAGATTTCTGATATCTAGCTGTATAGGCCATATAATTAGCCTGCCTGAGTCCCAAGGATGCTGCCATGTACTGTTTCTTTGCCATGGCATCAATCCTCCTGGAGTCCTTATCTGGGGATGTGAAGCCAAGGGTATATTTGCCTTATCACAGGCAGCAGCCTGCACTACCCCAACATGGCTGCATTGCTGGGTAAGGAACTCTGTATCTGAGTCTGAGAGAGTATACCTCTTGTCCATTCTCTTGTCCACAGGAGGTATAGAATTAGGAGTCTTTAAAATTTTTATTGTCTGTTTCCCAAAGGACTTATGAAGGGGAATAGACAGCCTCCTGGACTCTGGGATATCCATCATTTCAATATAGTCAGGCTCCTCCTGGTCGTCCACAGCTTCTTCCATAGGAAGCTGAAGAGTTTCAGCCACTTTTTTGTAGAACATAAAATGGGAAGAGGATTCAGAAAGCCTAGGAGGAGAAACCCCTGAAGGTCTGTCTGGGGAGATGTCCGGGTCAATAGGCACATCCAGACTTTTGTAATCACTATCACTATCCTCATACTCTCCTTTCTTCTCCTCCAGTTCATAAAAATCTTCTAAATTATAATCTGGAACCGGGGGAACCGACCGAACCAAGCCCCTTCCTGATGGTGCCGGTTCGGTCGGAACCGAGGTTAGCGACTGAACAATCCTTATCGCTTTGGCTATTTCATCACCGGTTGGAAAAAGAATTTGTGGATCCGCACCGGCTGATTTATCCCTTCTTTTTCTTTTACCGGAACAGACTCCTCGGAGTCGGTTCTCCTTTGGCCCGAAGAAGTTTCACCCTGGTCAGAGGGCACTCCTTCTGGTTCGGTTGGAACTGAACCGGGCTGGCCATCCAGGTCAGCGGACTTCTTGGCCTCCCTTTCCCTGAGCCTACCAACTCTCTTTTCCAGGGTAGCTGCAGGAAAGTTCTTGCAAATCTGGCAGTCTGAATTGAGGTGGTCAAACCCCAGACAATAAACACAGGTGGTGTGGGGATCAGCCTTAGTAAAGGCTTCCCCACACACACACACTACAGTGTTGAAACCCAATGGACCGGGTTTTTCTTTTGGGTTTCTCAGACATGGCCAGTCCTAATAAAACTTTCCCTTTTTTCGGCAATCCGGCAGGCTAGACACCTATCGGTTCCTGACCGTTTACGGGTCGTGGAAAAACGTAATGAAATCTGTTTTTTAGAACCGATAAGGACCGCGCCACACTCTAAAAGCAGAATAAACTTTTTTTGAACAACCTGATCGGTTCAAACCGAACCGATCCCACGTTTTCAAGTTCCAAACAGAAGGACAAGAAATAAACCTATCTAGTACTCACGATACCACAGACAGAGACTGAACCGACAGGTTACGGATTAAATTTGGTCGAAAACCGAGAAAAACGGCACTTTAACCGACAAACTTGAACCGAGCAAAGGAGAAATCTCCGGAGCGACTGTTCAATGAGTAGGAGTAAAGAATCTGACGGTTTGAGTTCAAACAGTAACAGACAGAGTCTCAACCGAGCTCGAGCTCAGCGTTCCATGCATGGCATGGAAAGTTAACTCTTTCATCTCCGGGGCAGTTCAAAGGTTGGACATCACTGCAATATGTCAGAATACAGCAAGACTTCATGTTGTTTGAACAACTGTTTTCTGTACTGTCTATGGCCTTTTGTGGCTGCCATGTAGTAACTTAGAGCCCTTTTTACATCCAGACTGTGGAGTCTTCTTTCACCAGAGGTAGCGTGATCAGTGAAAAAGACAGGGAGAGTGATGGACTGGTTTAAGTGGAAGTCCGAGACTACTCTGGGAAGAAATTTTCTGTTTGTCCTAAGGACTACCTTATCCCTATGAAAGGAGATATAGTCCTGATCTATACAGAGAGCCTGAAGCTCACTAATCCTTCTTGCACAAGTCATTGCCATGAGAAAAATTGTTTTCCAAGTGACATATTTTAGATGAGCTGTAGCCATGGGTTCAAAGGGGGAGCCCATGAGTTTAGCTATACACACATTCAAATCCCAAGCTAGCACTGGTGCCCTTTGGGTCGTCAGCCATAACACTCACGCCATTTCACTTCACACTACGCTGCATACACTGACAAGTACTGCGGTGTCCCTTGGGGTCTTCGGGTCTTATGCTCACCCCATTCCATAAGGAAGTACACTGAGATGGGTGCAGTATAGGAGAATCGGGTGAACTTTGAGGCCGAAGAGTCCAAGGCACACTTCAATACCTGTCACTGGCTGCAGGGTGGGGGAGGAGGTGGAATGGAGTGAGCATTACAGACGACAATCTCAAGTCACACCACTGATACCTGTCAGTCTCTACAGGATGTGGCGTCATGGTTGGAAACCCTAATGCCCCAGATGTTTATTGGTATTTTCACTGCAAATTGTCATCATGGGCTTTTTGTGACCCCACCTTATGAACAGTGGCACTATCAGTTTGTTAGCCGAAATGTGATTTTGCACAGCGACTGCTCCATCTGGTGCCACAGGTGCAAAAATACATTTCGGGCAGGATGTTAAAAATGATAGCTGTACTGTTCATGAGAAGATGTAAAAAGTGTCAATGTTGAAAATCTGGAGTGAAAAAATTAAACACTGACGAAGTCACAAACGTGTGTAAACACTGCGCAATGCATGCCCGTGACGCAATTATTTTGGGGATTTTTTTAACCAGACTTTTAACATGGGCATTTTGGGACCTCCGCTCATGAACAGTGTCACTGCGATTATGTTAATCTGCCCAAAACTTTGATTTCCCACAGCGACCGCGCCACTGTACGGCACATGAGCGAAAACACACTTCGGGCAGGATATGAAAAATGACAGCTATAGTGTTCATAAGGAGGTTTGTGAAAATGGCAATGTTGAAAATCTGGAGTGAAAATATTACAAATTGTGGAAGTTACAAGCGTGCATGGAAACTGTGCAACACATGCTCATAACAGTCATTTCTTAGAATCTTTTCACCAAATTTGCAAGATAGGCTTTTTAGGACCCCACCTCATCAACAGTGGCACCATCGTTTCATTAATCGGTCCCGAAAGGTGAGTCCACGCATTGACCACGAAATGACCTTTCGGGACCAAATAACGAGATGACAGTGCATGTGTTCATGAGGTGGGGTCCCAAGAACCCCATGATGAAAATTTGGAGCCGAAATTCAAAAAAATGGCTGACATATCCACCTAAGTTGAAACCCCCCACCCCCTATTTATGCCATTATACAGTTTACCCGCATTTCTTCAGTTCGTCTTCCCGCTCCACCGAAGATCACAGCACTGGACCTCCAGAGGGAAGTATGGGGTGAGAGGGCATGGGGAGGTGGGGTGTGCAGAGGGTGGGTGTGGGTTGGGGGATACCACGGACAATGGACCGTTTTCTTTTTTTCAGGTACACAAAAAAAATGGGCACTGCACCATGGGACAGTTTTCTTTTTTTACAGGTGAAAACAAATGTTGGGCACACTGGGGTGGGCTTCCAGTGTGCCCCATGACTTTTGGGGGGGCCTGACGTTGGCAACACTGGGGTGGGCTCCCAGTATGCCACACACTGGGGGTGGGGTGCGGCCTGGAGGCAGAAACATGCCAAAGCGGTAGGTAGTCGGTACACTCTGCAGCTCAGTCAGTACACTCCTGAGACAGTCACTAAGGCGGGGAAGAAAAAAAATTACTTACCATAGTAATGTTGTTTCTTTTAATGGAGTCTTGCTGTATTCTTATTAATGCAGTATGACCGACCGGTTCAGTTTCCCCGGAGAACAAAGAGTTAACCTCTATGCAAATGCATAGAATGTTGAGCTTGAGCTCAGTTTTCAAACCATCATCCTCGGTACGTTCTAGTAACTGATCAGATTCTTACGAAGCTAACATATAGCAAATTATGAAAAACTATTGTCTAACCCTATAATGCCACCGGGGCAACACAAACACAAAATGGGCAAAAAATGAAGGCTCAAGCCACTGATGCCCAAGAACAACACCTACCCACAGGTGGGTGAATCAAGTCTGAAGTCAGAGCCAGTCTATAGATCCCCTAGGTTCTGTAGGGGAGGCTGGGAAGGATATCAGAATACAGCAAGACTCCATTAGAAGAAACAACATTACTATGGTAAGTAATTTTTTCTTCAAACAACTCGAAGCCTTGCTGTATTCTGACTAATGCAGACTACCAAGCAGTACCACTTGGGAGGTGGGCACAGAACCTACTTAAGAAACAAGCTCTGCAACACTGCTGTGCCAAACCTGGCATCACTCCTTGCCTGAGTATCCAGGCAGTAGTGCTTAGTGAACGTGTGAACAGTTTTCCAGGTGGCTGCTTTACAGATTTCTAGCAGGGGAATATTTCTGGCTGCTACCACAGAGGCTGCAGTAACCCTAGTGGAATGGGCCCTCAACCCCGAAGGGGCTTCCTTCCCCAACTTGCCATAGCAGAATTGTGTGCAAGCCACAATCCATCTGGCTATGGTCCTTTTTGTGGCTGGCTTACCTTTACCTACTTCCCCATAGGTAAGGAACAACTGGTTGGAGCCCTGCCTGTGTTCCTTTGTTCTATCCATATAGTAGCAGATAGCCCTTTCACATCCAGACTGTGTCACCTGCATTCACCTGAACTGGAATGGTCTGCGAAGAAAACAGCAAGAGTAATAGAGTGATTGAGTTGGAAGTCAGAAACGACTTTAGGAAGAAACTTCCTGTTAGTCCGAAGGACATTCTTATCCCTATGAGGGGTAATGTAGTTGGGCTCTACAGACAAAGCTTGGAGCTCGCTGATCCTTCTGGCAGAAGTGATAGCCACCAAAAACACTGTCTTCCAAGTCAGGAATTTAAGCTCTGCTGAAGACATGGGTTCAAAAGAGGGCTGCATAAGCTGGCCTATGCAGATATTGAGGTCCCAAGCTGGGGTGGGCTCTATGTGAGAAGGATGAAGATGAGAGAGACCATTAAAGAAGTTCTTGAATATAGGGTGAGCAGCTAGGGAAGGGCCCTTCCCTGTGACAAGTATGCTGAGACAGCTGCCAAATGTACCTTTAGGGTGGAGGGTTGCAAATGGAGGGATTGCAAGTGCACCAGGTAATCCAGAAGAACTGGAAGCCCAGTCTGTTGTGGATCCAGCTCCTTGTGGGAACACCAAATGGAAAACCTTCTCCACTTAGAAGAGTAAGTCTTCCTAGTGGAAGGCTTCCTGGACACCCTAAGGATATCCAAGACATTCTCAGAGAGATGCAAGCCTGCATACTCTAAGTCTTCAAGAGCCAAGCCTTGAGGCGAAAGGACTGTAGACTGGGGTAGAGAATCCTCCCCTGAGATGATATTAGCAGGTTGTGCCTCCTGGGAAGATGAATGGGACTGGCTACTGACAAAGACAAGAGCACTGGATACTATGGTTGCCTGTCCTGGTCTGGGGCTATGAGGATCATGGTCGCAGGCTGAGACCTAAACTTGACTAGTACCCTGAGAATCAGGAGAAAAGGCATGCAGAAACCTGTTTGTTCAGTCCAACAGCAGAGCCTCCTGAGGCACTGATCCCCAAACAGGAGGCCTGCAGCAATACAGAGGCAACTGATAATTGTCTGGGTCTGCAAAGAGGTCTATCTCTGGAACCCCCACCTCCTGTAAACTGTCAGGAGGACTTGTCTGTTGAGGGTCCATTTGTGATGGCCTTAGCTTATTCTGCTGAGAGCATCTGCAAGGACACTGCCCTTCCCTGGTAGGTGAACTGCTGACAGGGAAATCTCCAGGAGTAGGCCAGAGTCCAAATTTTCACGGACTCCGTACAAAGGAGGGAGGACCTTGTTCCCCCCTGCTTGTTGATATAGTACATTGTGATGGTGTTGTCGGTCCTGACCTGAACCACCTGTCCCTTCAGATGAGTGGCAAATGCCTGAATCGCTAGGAACACTGCTCTGAGCTCCAGAAGGTTGATGTGTAGCAGTGACTCCTGAGGCAGCCAAGTTCCATGAGCTGTGTGTTTCCCCAGATGTGTCTCCCACCCCAAGAGGGAGGCATCTGTGGGCAGTACTAGGGAGGGTACCTCTGGAAGGAAGGGTACTCCCACCCTGAGATTGTCCAGCTCCTGCCACCACTGGAGGGCTTGCAGGAGAGTGGATGACACTGGAATGAGTTTGGACAGTGAGTCCTTTCTCTGGGACCAGAAGGACCTTAAGTGGAACTGAATGTCCCTCATCTGGAACCTTGCCCCTGGGACCACAGCTGTAGTGGATGCCATGTGGCCCAGGAGTTGTAGAAAATGCCTTGCTGGACGAGGACCTCTGAGTTGGAAGGAACCTGCCAACTGGATGAGTGCCTGAGCCCTTCCCAGAGGCAGGAAGGCTCTTGTCCTGACGGTGTCCAGCTCTGCCCCTACGAAGTCCAGGACCTGAACTGGGGTCAGCACTGACTTTTTCAGGTTTACTAGGAACCCCAGAGACTGGAGGGTCCCCTGAGTGAGTTCCAATGACTGTTGAATCTGCAGAGAGGACTGGCCTACTAGGAGCCAGTCATCCAGATAGGGGTAAACTGAAACCCCCTTGCTTTTTGAGAAATGCCACTACCACTGCTAGACATTTTGTAAACACCCTTGGAGCAGAGGTCAGCCTAAAGTGCATGGCCCTGAACTGGTAATGACCTGAAGGTAACCTGAACCTGAGGTACCTTCTGTGGGATCTTCTGATAGGTATGTGGAAGCAGGCATCCTTGAGGTCCAGGGATACCAACCAGTCTCCTTTTCGCAGAATGGGTAAAACTGTAGCCAGACAGATGCCTTTTCAGATATCTGAGATCCAGGATGGGCTGCCACTCCCCATTTTTCTTTAAACGAGGAAGTACCTTGAGTATAGCCCCTTCCCCTGTACTGTAGTGGCACTGGTTCCACTGCCCTTGAAAGCAGGAGAGTGGAGACCTCTGCCTCTAGCAGAGCTGTTTCTGAGGGATGGCAAAGCGTGAAGGGTCTTTCTCCCAGTCTGGGGAAGGATTTGAAATTGAAAGCAAGATCCTGACCCACTATCTCCAGAACCCACTTGTCTGAGGTGATGGTTTGCCAGGCCTGAAGATAGTGGGTCAGCCTGCCCCCTACAGGGGTAGGGGAGGTGGCCCAAGCAGACTTCTCAGGGTGTCTGCTTGGCAGGAGTGGAGTGGCAGCTGCACGGCCTGCATCCTTCCTTCCTCAGCCCCTGAAGAACCCCTTGGGTTGCTGAGATGAAGGGAAAGCCATTGCCTGATGGAAGGGCCTAGGGTAAGGTCTGCCCCTGCCCCCTCTGGCCTGTTGTTTCTGGGGGGTGGCTGCTTTCTCTTTAGCGGAAGCACTCTTTTATGCCACCCTGTAATCATTCATCTTTTTCATGCATGCTTCTGTCTGTTCCCCAAACAGTGAGTTCTGTGTCAGGCAAAAGTCCAGAGCATTGTTCTGGGTCTTCTGGATGAGGTTAGCACATCTCAACCAGGAGAACCTCCTGAGGGAAATGGCAGAAGCCATAGCCCTGGAGGCTGCATCATTCGAGTCCACAGCCATGTGAAACTGTGCCTTAGATGCTTGTATTCCCTTATTAACAACCTCCTGAAGGTCAGCTGCCAATTCAGGAGAAGCTTTCTGGGTTAACTGCTGTACAGATTCCTAGAGTGCCTTCTGGTATCTAGAGGCATAGGCCATGTGAGAGGCCTGCCTTACACCCAGGGAGGAAGCCAAGTAAGTTTTCTGGGCTAGAGAATCAATTCTCCTGGAGTTCTTATCCAGAGGATGGGAAGCCAGGGGAATACCAGCCTTCTCACAGGCTGCAGTCTGGAAGACTCCCACATGGCCGCAACGGGAAGAAAGAAACTCAATGCCATTGCCAGCCAGAGTATACTTCCTGTCCATCTTTTTATCCAAAGGTGGAACAGAGAATGGGTTCTGAAGCAGCTTAAGGGTCTGTCTCTTGACAGACTTATGAATGGGGATGAAGACACCCTGTGAGAAGGCAGGGAGGTCCATCATTTCTCTGTAGTCGTCCTCTTCATCCTCATCCTGTCTAGTTTCCTGGACAGGGAGCTGAAGAGTATCTGCCACCTGCCTCATGAAGGCAAAATGGGAGGTGGCTGCAGAGGGATCCCTAGGAGAAGACTCATATTGGAGGTGTTCAGGGGAAACCTCCAGTTATGATAGGTTCCCCCTCCTCCTCCTCATCATCAGTCTCATACTCTGAGTCATAGTACTCCTCAGGATCCACAAGGCCAGAAGGAGTTGAACCGGCAGTAACCTAAACCGGCAACTGCCCAACCAGTCTTTGCACCAGTTCACCAAAACCAGTCTGTAAAGACTGGATGATCTGAATCGCCTTGGCAATTTTGTCAGCGGTAGGAACTGAAACCGGCGGTGTGCGTGGTTCCAAACCAGACTTTTTAGATTTTTTGGACGGAGCGGTATCCGGAGTCGAATCCAACCATCTCTTTGAGGACGAAGGTTCGCCCTGCTGCAAAGGATCAGAAACCAGATCAGCTGGTTCGGCTAAACCAGACCCGACATCCAGGACCGATTTCTCCATTCTTTCCTTCAATTTACTAAGTCTCCTGTCTATAGTAGATTGTGAAAAGTTTTTACAAATGTCACAGTCTGCTTGAAGGTGATCAAAACCCAAGAAGTAGAGACAAATTAAGTGTGGGTCGGCCTTTGCAAATTGTTTACCACACTCAGTGCAATGCTGAAACCTAGTGGGACCGTTTTTTCTCTTGGGTTTCAGAGACATAACCTTCAGTTTAACACTTAACACAAAGGCCGGTTAAGCTCAGCCAAAATGAAAACTGTTTATCCAATGTGGCTTAGTCAGGCCCAGATAAGAAAAGTTTGTTACCCCTGGTGGCTTAGGCTGGGTAAGGGAGAAAAACGGGACCCGACAACCGGCGGTTTAGCACCAGTAAAAAAAAACAAGAACTCTGTTTTAGTCGGGAATCTGCACCAGAACCCAATAGATAACTACTTTTATTAGAAAAGGAAGAAATAAATGTTGTTTGGTCTCCTTACGGTCGCGGAACCAATAGGAACCCGAACCACTTACCCAACCGGTAAAACTATGCTATACCGAGGACAGAGGTTTGAATAATGGTGAAAACAGACAGCTAACCAATTAATTCTTTACTCGGACCGAAGAAGAAGAGGATCAATCTCTGAGGCAACTCCACTGGCAAGCGGAGTAAAGAATCTGATCAGTTACTACAACGTACTGAGGATGGTGGTTTGAAAACTGAGCTCGAGCTCAATGTTCTATGCATTTGCATAGAGGTTAACTCTTTGTTCTTCAGGGCAGCTGAACCAGTCGGTCAGACTCATACTGCATTAGTCAGAATACAGCAAGACTTCATGTTGTCTGAATTAAAAAAATGTCAAGGATCCACCTCGCAGAGTAGAGTGGTCCTGAGAGTCACAATTGAACAAGTTGCACCGCAGCTGATGTCGGACTATAGCCAGACGAAGAGCTCAATAAAAGGGTGCTCAAGTTCTCCTTGCTGGTAGAATTTAGCAAGCAGCAGCAGGCAGCCCAGTATGCAGCTGGTGCCTGGAACTGGAGAGACAGTGTTGATTGAAACGATTCAGATGTGTCTGTGTGTGGATCTGGATCAGACCCCTCAACGAACGACCACACGGTGCAGACTTCTTTTGCCCTCCTCAAGTGTGCTCAGGGCTTAGGGTGTCCGTGAGCTCTCTCACTCAGGTCAGCACCATCACGGTCAGCTCTGTTCTCTTTCTGAGTCCCAGTCCGGTGTGGTCTTCTCTCAGTGCAACTGTGTGAAACCTCTCTCAACTCTCTCTCTCTCTCGCTCTCAGCCGCCCTACGGCTCCATCCACTCCAGAACTTGACTCAACAGCCGCAAAAAGACAATGGGGACAAACTGGCAGCAAGCAGCAAAAAGAAATAGAATAATAATGATTGCAGCTCTTTTTGGAGAATTCTTTGAGCCAATGCTTGCCACCAATTTGCCACCCTCGGCCAATAGTTTCTGCAGCTGCTGCCGCTAGCTCAGTGAAGTATGCCTTCAGTTGGGACTCGGTGGTCAGTACGCTCCCCTCCTTGCTGGCACCTCGTCTGAGACCCAGTACTCTCCCCTCGCTGGCTCCTCATCTGGAATGGTCCTGCTGCTCAGTGCTCCCACGCTAGTCACTCAGCTCCCTCTCGGTCTTTACCTGTCCTATTGGTCACCTGGAAGTCGGATCCAGAAAAACAAACAGAACGCAATGCAGGGCTCCTCCAGATTTACAGACCCCGCCGGCAATAGCTATGCCCCTAAGCTGACGTACACAGCTCAATCAGCTCCTTGAGTACCTGGAGTGGACCTGATTGAGCTATGCAGTATGGCAATGTCACGGTCAGTGCAAGGCAGCACATGCCCACGAGTCTGACGACCCCCCCCCGCGCCTGGCAAAACAAAGGAGCCTGCAACAAGCCCGCGCGAAAATAAACTTGGACAGCAGCAGTTGGAAGCAAGAGATGCCAGGAGTTGCCAGCCTGCTACCCCCACCGCATTTCTGTAAGTACGCCTCAGCTTACCCGGCGAATCAGTAGCTATGCCCTTGTTCCTTTGTGGATTGTGTGGTGGCGGCTCTGCCGCCGTGTTTATTCAAATGTTTCACCAGGAAAGGCACGTCGGGAGGCATATCATCTGTGCCGCTGCATGACAAGCTTGTCTCTGATTGCAGTGGCACTTTCCTTACAAGTTGTGTCCACTTTACATAATGCTTGTGTCAGCACTAGCATGCTGGCTTATTGAGGAATGAGGGCGCATCTACTAAAGGCGTGCCCTGCATTCACCAACACTGACACACCTGACAAGAATGCTACTAGCACAAGATGTTGCTAACGCGCATAATACAATAAAAAAAACATAAGACACTTCAATAGAAATTCTCTTCAGCCGAGAGAGAGAGAGAGAGAGTACCTCAGAGACAGTGTTGCTTAGTCAGAAGGAGAAAACATTCTGGTGCCCTCTGGGCAAGCTCCACTTAGCGCACCCTCTAACTCTCTTCTAATTGGCTAATTCCTATATCTCATTACCATAATCTCCAACTCCGAGGTAGCTCAACCTAGCCAGTTTCCTGCTAATGTTACTGATGCTTCCTGGGGTAAGAAACAGTGTTCCATTACAGGAAAGCATGCAGTGATCCAGGAGAGCACACTAAGTCACAAATACCTGTAGTTCATATACAGGTGCATCCTAGGGGAGTGGAAAGGGTTCATGGGGAGAGAAGGGGGAAGATGTCAAATACGGAGACAGTACAATACAAAATGCCTAAGGAAAAAAAATGTGGCAGGGTATAAGATAAGCTGGAAAAATTAATTAGCAAAAAATGTTCACGCATGAAAGTACTAATCAACAGTGATAATGCATACTGCAGCACTTGGCTCAAACAGATTACCAAAATTGAAAATCCTAGAAATAGCCGTTTTTTTATGTGTTTATTATTTTAAATGGAATAAAGTGCCATATTAAAGTCTACTTTCTGTTTGCTTCATCTGTTCAAATCCCAACCCCCAACCACAATTTTCTGCAAGGGAGCTGCAGACTGGCTTTCTGTACCCCCTCCCAAAAAAAAAATCTAGAACAGTTCCTGATCCCACTTGTAAGTATAGTAAACCCTCTCCTCACCCATTTGAGCCCTTCCACCCTCCACACCCAATCCTCAGTAGCCCCTTTATACTAACCACTTTGTTTTTTGTAAGACCCTCCCCCATGCATCTGAACCTCACCGTCTTCCTAACCCAGTCCTTAGTAGCCTACTTTGAGAATCACTTTTTTTTATGTTACAAGCGAAACTATCCTCCAACCCATCTGTGACCCACCATCCTTCCCACCCAGTTCTTTAGATTTCCCTTTGACAAAAAAACACTTTTTTAAAGTCAAACCCTCCCCTCCCCTCCCAGTAATTCAGAACTCCCTTCGACTCCCTCACTAATGTGTTGCCTTAAATTTACTTTTAAAAACTATCCAATGCAGCGCAAAGATCCTCATCCTATCAGTCACACCACTGGGGCACAAATGCCACCAAACTCTCCCAGTATTGTTTTGTGCTACAGCACTCAGGAGAGTTTGCCGGCACTAATGCACTGGCAGTGAGACAGAAAAGATCAGAATCTTCGCACAGTGCGTGACAGTTCTTAAAAGAAAATTCAAGTTAACAGACTTGTGAGGGCACCAAAGCGAACTCTGAAGGACTGGGAGGTGAGGTTGACAGGGCTTATATGGGTGGGGGAGGGTTTTACTTGTAAATAAGTGATTGTCAGCTGGCACAGTGGTGTGGAGGGTTGTGGTGCTGGATGCCTCACCTGCTGCTATGCCAGTGATCCACATTCGGAACAAACTTGGGTTGCCAAGGGGTCAGCCGGGGGGGGAACTGAGCATCTGGAGGACTGTTCTTCTTTTACAGTGAGGGGAGCTTCATCGCCCAGCTGTTTACTGCCACTGTGTGGAAGCTCGGTGGTGGTGCAAGCATAGGTGATGTCAAAGAGAGGGTGCCATCAATTTGATGCAGGATGTGTGTGCCTCAACACAGCATGTTCTGTCATCTGCACCATGGTAGGGGCATAAAGGGAGAGCAAGGAAGCCCCGCCTGCATTCCCTTGGCTTGTGCCACCACGCAACCGCTGTCCTTCACTTCTAGATGTGTTCTCTGGGGGAAGGGAGGACAGTCCCTCCTCCCTCGGGCCGCACCACCAGGGGAATCCATGGGGGAACTTTTGGGGGCCGGTCAGCCCTAGGGAGGTGGTCATCGGTTGGGTGAGGCAGAGATAAGGCTGATAGCTCACCTGCAGCCACTTCAGGTACAAAGCTTTATAAAGAAAAATGACTGTAAAAGTTCAAAGTGGGTTACTAAGGACTGGGTGAGAAGTGTGGCGGGCTCAAATGGGGGTTACCTATTAAAAAATGATTGCCAAAGGGGGCTACTAAGGATTGGTGGGTAGGGTGGTGGGGCTCAGATGGAGGGGGGGGGGTTACTTATAAAAAAAGAAAGTAAACGGATCACATTTTTTGCAATGCAAATCATAAAATGAATTACTTGAGCTGTTGGTTTGTATTTCACAGTGTGATGTGATGCTGGCTATTTAAAACCCTTTGTGGAAATATGCACATTGTGAGGTGAAGTGAACAAGTAAAGACCATGCAAGGCTTGAAAATACCACAAAACATTATACAGCAGGGCAATAACCATAATATTAAATATGAAAAATACTCAGGATCAGTTTGTGCAGGTAGCATAGTATAAAAACGAAATGGAGTAATCATAGTGATATGGTGCGTAAAAAAACATATTTTTGCAGTGTGCAAGTTAGAAGGAAGGAGTAAAGGAACAATAAGATAACAGTTGGCCAATCCTAATAGTTATTGTTATGGGGAGTTGGTGAGATGGAACCACCACTATGGAAGTGGCAAACAGATAAAAGACATTAGGGGATCAAAAAGCAATATCACAAGAAAATCACATACCACCAAGTACTCTGAATTTCACATCTTCCCTGAGTGGAGAAGCACACAAACTACAGATGAAATCATTTCTCACTACTGTTGATTCTGTTGCACCAGGTACATGAACTCTTATGTACTGAAAGCCTTATGAAAAAGAAAAAACAACTTTTCTCAGATATCCAAAGTTCTTTTTGAGACTTGAAATACATCCACATAAAAAGCTACAGTAAATCTCTGCAAATGTGACATTTCCTTCAACTGGATTTAAACATCTCATCAGACCTATAGTTACATCATGACACTTCACATTCAAATGAAGTTATGATGGCCAGCCTTGTCAGCTCAGTGGTGGTGTTCTTTTAACTTTTTATTTATACAGTGTTATATACAATGGGAGTGCTCATACATTTTACAGATAAAAAGTGTTATCTTAGAAACATAGAATCAGAGCTTGAAACATAGCCTTTCCAGATTTCTGTGGAAAGACAGTTCTAGCCCTGGAAATGTAATTTGGCAGTATAGCCTAGAGGTTAGAGGAATGAGGTGTGAACGATCTTGATACATCCAGCAGACTAGACCTGAGTTTGATTCTCACAACCTCCGCTTACATACTGTGTGACTCTGAGCAAGTCACTTAACCGCCCAGTGCTCCCAGGTCACCCTGAAAACAGGCACTTGTGCCTAGTGGGCCTAACCCGGTTACCAAAGACTAAAATAAAAAAATAAAAAAAAAAAATCTGACAGCTAGCATTTCCTTCTGGAAATGTATTTGTGTAATGCTCTGATTTGGCCACAGTGGCAGTAGTGAGCCTGTGAAGCTTGCAGGTGTCATGCTTAAAGCGGGAGGAAGGGAGTTCAAGAAAAAAAAAACTGAAAATAGCACGTTTTATGCTGAAGCTGGTGGGAGCAGCAGCAAACTGGCAGGAGGAGCTGCAAATGTCAGTCAGCGCATCATGGGCTGAAGCGTGAAAGAGAGACTGCCAGCTACTGAGAAGTGTGAGTGAGCATGTGCTGAAGAGAGGAGATGGGAGAAGAGAGAACTGGCCACCTGCTAAGTTAGTTGCATGTCATGCACTGAAGCGGGTAGGGGTGGCACAGCAGGTCACTGAGATAAAGCAGGGGGAGTATGGATCATTGGCTTAAAGGGACACTCAGGTCAGCATTTCAATGTCTGGTCGTAAGTGATCAGTTTACATCTAGGTACAATCATGGACAAACAAAGTATGTGGAATGCCTCAGTGTAAGTAAGTAAAAAAAATGTTTATTTTTAAACAGGAACACGTCGTTTGGACTTTACAGTCCAGTTTGCAAGACAGTCCTGTGTACAAGACAAAATTACATAACAAGGTATAAAAAGTTTAAGACATTCAAATCAGTACACATATTTTTACACACAAAACAGACCCCAGGAGCAATAGAAGCACAAATACAGCAAATGTTAAATGTAACGATTACATGTGAAAAACACTGTATTCCTAATAGCCTTGAAAAATATTGGGAATTCTGTAATTTCCCAAGCAGTAGAAGGCAGTGAATCCCAAACTGTAACAGCCCTAGTAGTTCGGGTCTTGTCTCCATACCTATTCCTTCATTTACCAAGTTGTATTTTACTTAAATGGACTGATATATTCAATACCCTCCTATTTGTCCCCCTTTCCAGAAAAACATGTTGTGAAATTGAATGTTCAGGGAAAGAGAACCTCAATTTATGTATTAATAGCAACGTTCTCACATAGCCTATTTCTAATGGTTGCCAGTCCAGCCTACTCAATAATAGGCAATGATGAGTATAAAAGCTACATTTCAATACGTATCTGGCTATTCTTTAATGTGTTTTATCAAGACGTTCCAAAAGAGATTTATTAGCTGTTCTATAGACCAGTGCATAAAAGTATTCACAAATATTATCTTCTGAGCCGGTTTAGTGACAACATTTGGACCGAGCGGACCACAAAAATTCAGCTGCTGCCCAGAAGCATATTCCCACAGGGAATGCGCGTCCTGTCACAACTCTGCATGCAGCTTGAAAATTTTGTCAGGGGTATTGGATGGAGCATCTAAACCAACAAAGTATGTGATGATGAACAACATTTTTCTTTTCACTAAGTAAAACAAGCACTGATATTCTCATTTTACTTAGTGAAAAGAAAAGACTTGTTCTGTTCTGCTCTGCTAATACAAATGGACAATGTCAGTGTGATACACTACATCAACAAACAACGGAGGACTCATTCCTATCCTCTATGCAGGGGAAGCAATAAGAGTTTGCTACTGGGCTCTGCAGCATGGTCTAGAACTGTCAGCAGTACACGTTCCAGGTGCCCAAAATGTCTTGGCAGACAGGCTAAGCAGATCCCAGTCAAGGGTACACGAGTGAGAACTGCTGACCTTGGCAGCCGAAGACCTGTTCAAACAATGGGGTCATCCAGAGTTGGACCTTTTTGCGTCACCACACAACACAAAAAATGTAGTTACGTAAGAACTCACCGTAAGAGTAAATCTTCAAGAGGAGCTCTTGCAGCAGCCAACACTTGTAGGATTAAATCACCAGGTGCTAGGGCCACATGGAAAACTTCTAGCTAGCAGTCTACAGCAGTGGACCACCCAGATGTCACCACGTCGACGTCCGTCCTATGGCATAAAAGGGGCGGTCCCCCAGACCTAACTCAGTTCTCCTGCCAGAGACCCTGGTGCCAAAGGCAAATGAATGGATTACTGAGGCTGTTCCTCAGGGCTGAGGAAGCAGAGTAGCAGAAGAAGAAATCCAGGGGATGGATGGAGGGAATGCAGCGCCTGCTGCAAGAGCTCCTCTCGAAGATCTACTGTTATGATAAATGCTTATATAACTGTACTATCTTACTTAAGTGGGGCTCTTGCAGCAGGTACCACTGGTAAGACTGAGTCCCAAGCAGTACCGGAACTGACCTAGTCAGCAGGGAGGAGGAAAGCAACAGTCAGAGGACAATTATGAGAGAAGGCCCTGAAGGACAGCAAGTCTGAAATTGACCCTACGCCGAGAGGCGATGTCCAGACTGTAGTAATTGATGAAGGCATGGACTGAACTCCAAGTGGCAGCAGCACAAATGTCTGCAGCAGACACGTTCTTAAATGAAGCTACTGAGGCAGCCATGCCTCTGGTTGAGTGGCCTTTGACCAGTCCTGGCAAAGACTTGTCATACTTGTGGTAGCAGTAAACAATGCAAATAGCTAACCACTTAGATAAACACTGTTTGGAAACAGGAGCCCCTTCTCTCCTGGGGGCAAACGAAACAAACAACTGATCAGATTTTCTAACAGGGCAGATGCGGTCCAAATAGTACCAGAGCACCTGGTGAACATCCAAAGTATGAAGAAGGGCCTCCCCCTGATTAGAATAGTCAGGAAAATAAACATGCAGGTGGATGATTGATTTAATGTAAACTCCGACACCACCTTAGGCAGAAACTTAGGATTTGTATGCAAAGACACCCTGTCTTTGCGAAAAAAACAATAAGGCTCTTTACACGTTAGAGCCTGAAGCTCGGAAATCCTCCGAGCAGAAGTAACAACTGTGGAGATTTGGCCATACAGTCATATTTCTGTCATAATTTTTTTTTATTTCTGTTTATGTTTAAATTCCAAAAAAAGGCCAGGATATCAGGTTTACCAGGATGCCCATGTTGCTTTTTTTAAAAAGGGTATTTGAGAAAGGGAGAATCAATATTGATTTGCAATACATATTCTCTCTTTCTCAAGTACCTTTAAAAAAAAAGCAACATGGGCATCCTGATAAACCTGATATCCTGGCCTTTTGTGGAATTCAAACAAGACATTGCATGCAAAAAGGCTACCAATTTGCGACATCGGTGACATTTTTTAAAATGCTTAATTTATCAAAATATTTTATTGTTTTTGTATGCTGGTAGTCACCTAATGAATATTCCTTATGTTGCGGGATAACTCACTTACCATCACCAGAGAAAAAACATTTAAAAAGATGTGCATGTAACGGGGGACATAACCTCCGGGGATGCGCATGTAACAGGGGACATAACCTCTGGATGCACATGTAACAGGGGACATAACCTCTGGATGGATCTTTATGTTTCTAAATGGTCCGACTGAGGCCGACACCCCACAGCTGGCTTCCAACCAAAAAGCCTAAGCCATGCAGCATGATCCCCGCCCCCATCACACACAAAAGACAGGCAGCATAAAAATACATTGTGTCCAACAAAGAATCACAGAAAGCAACTTTTACGTGTTCCAAAATTTATGCTGAGGCAACGTCACATAAAAAACATCAGGCCGCATGGCCTAGGCTCTTGTTTGGAAGCCAGCTGTGGTGTGTAGGTCTCTATCAGACCATCTGGAACCCAAAAGTGGATCTTTACATTTCCAAATGGTCCGATTAAGGCCGACACCCCAAAGCTGGCTTTCAAATAAAAGGCGTAAGCCATGCGGCATGAACCCCCATCACACACAAAAGACAGGCATCATGAATATATAACAAAGAGTCACAAATTTTGTGTCCAACAAAAAAGCAAGCAACCCCCCCCACCCCCAAACAAGACAGGCAGCATAATGTAAAATGCACATAAAAGACACACCTACCCGTGCTCAGATCTGGCATTGGAAAACTATGTGCTAGATCAGGTCACAAAATTAACTGGCAAATATTTCAGACCTTGACTAACCATGCCAATGCAGATAATGCCCCATCCAGTTGTGCATGATTACTGCCAGAATTGGATTTTTCCCCCAGGTCTAAAGATTTGGAACTCACTTTTTGCCCCCACCCACTACCTGCAAAACAAAGTGAGCAAATAAATATATGGCACTCCCTACTTGCAGCTGCAATGTGCTCCCCAAAGACTTGATGCTCACCAAACCAGCAATCTGCACAGATTGCCCACAAGAAAGCCAAACATTCCAAAATTGAGCCCAACAGTACCAAGGAGCAAGACAACACAAGTAAAAACATATTTCCTGCTCGACCGCGACCGCCCATAAGTACCGCCTTGTGGCTTACCTGTTCTGCTGATCAATATCACCATGTAACTTTGGTCTCTCTTGCTCTGCTGAATCGTGACGTAACAGGGGCTCTGCCAAGGGACAAAAGATATTTGCCAGATGCTAGCTGCTGAAGAAAGGGCTTGGGACTGTGGGAATGCTCGTTTTAAAGTGTCCACAAGTCCAGACCTTTTTTAACAAGTTACACGGAACACGCCGGTACATGAGGTCACCCGCCCATCCCCCGGTAGACTCGTATGACCATCCCGGGGGGATGGACATAAGGAGAGCATCAGTGTTACATGATGATATCGCGAGCCTCACTTGGTAACCCCACAGAATCTCACAGCAGTGTGGCTTCTGGCACAGAGTAGACGAGCCTACCAGACAGTAAAATTATGTGGATATCAATTACATGGCAAGTTATAGGGGGCGATGTGAATGTAACATACTTGGACTTAATGTGTTACATTCAAGTCCTAATTTTAGGGGCCACCAGGGGGTCGGGTGATTGCAGCAGCATACTAAAAGTGATTGTAAATAAAAGTCAGGAGCTAATAATGTATTAATAAGCTGTTTATTCAGGGTCACACCACAATTCTGTTACATCAAACACAGTTTTTTTGAAACCTCCCTTACAGTGTCACAAGTATGACCAGCCAAGATGGTGGATTTTGCCCAGAAAAAAGTGTATTTTCCATGGCACACAAGCATGTATTACAATAATGTTTTTTTTTAATGACCCTTCATGGCTCACAATAAAAAAATACATCACCCTCTGCATAGCAGCAATTCCTCTCAGTTTGTCATACTTGAGAAGTTAGTCAGTCCAGTGGTAGCCCCTTTTCATGCACTGGCTCAAACATAAACAGAAATGACATTTCTCTTTTCCTGAGACAAGGTTTTCTATGGCCATTGAAATTTCCTGGGAGCCATCTCCTTCACTAGTAAGCTTTTACATTTCAAAAAGGTAATTGGTATTTCTTTGGTAAACTGATCAAAGGGAAAAAGATGTCTTAAACTGTCAGGAGATGGAAAACATCTCCTATAGTCATAAAACTTTAAAATCAAACAACAAATGGTTTTTAGAGCAGCGGTTATGCAAATGTCAATCTGTGAACCCAGTGTCAAATTCTGGAACTGTCTCAGTCTAGTTACATTTTTCTAAGTGTCAGGAAGAATGCTGGAGATCAGAGGCCCAGCCAGGATGCTGGGACTGTAGGAACTCTAATTAATAAGGTTAATTTACTTGCAACTTGGAAAGAGCAAGAAAGACCCTGCTGGCCTAAAGATAAGGCCACTAGCTAATTCGAAGGACAGTTTTACAGCCTGCAGGACCAGGGGTATATATAGGCCCCTCAAAACAGAACCTCAGTGCATTCTGCAGGAGACACCTTTCCTAATACACCGGAGAAGCCAGGCTGTCTGACTCAGAGCAAGACTGCAACACACTCACACTGAATACCAGTGGCTACAAATAGAACTGGGACTTGGAAACTCAGCAGAAAAAAATTATTTTCAGAGCTTTTGATTCACTACAGACAAGGCAGAAATAAGCCAGTTAAATTTTTATTTTTATTTGTATGGGTTTTTTTCCCCAACTTTTTTTTGTTATTCCGTAACCCAAATGTTTGAATCTTTTGTTTGTAAATCTTGTATGATAATTATTTAAGTAATTAGTAAAAGCATTTGCTTTTAAAAAACTGCCTGGGAGAGATTTTGTTGTGTGTGTGTGAGGGTCGGAAGAGTTATTCAATCTGTAATAGCCTGTTTAAATGCTAAGGTGCCACCATCGCTACCAAAGACTAGGATCCTGAAAGGAAATCTAGGTGCCCAAGTAGGGGAAATACATAGGTCTCTGGAGGGGTCTGGAGGGGGGGGAACTAGGTCGCTGTACCAGCCATGGGAGAAGACACAATCAGGGTTACGAGGACTGCCCCAAACAGCTCGTAACACCAGTGTCTTGCCCCCCAGAACTGCAACCAAGGAGGGTTCTCACCTGGCTACAGACTCAAGACTGTATTTACCCTTACCCGGATCAGAGAGGAAGCCCTGGGCCCTTGTGGCAAGTGTTCAGTTGTGAAGTCAGCGAGCACTCTAGAAGGACACGAGGAGGGTATTCCCATTGCCCCTTGTCACAGACTGCACTTAGAAGTAGGCACTGTGAACTCAGTGGACCCAGTCCCCAGGAGTGGGTTTGTGACAGATCTGGTGGCATAGCGGTGGGATCCGAGAGATACTGGTGACACAGGAATAGTGGTTGGATTCCAGGCCAGTGTATCAGATTGTAAACTGTAAACAATCAACATATAAACAGGGCAGAAATTTGGAAAAAAAACAATCTGGTTACAGTATAAAGTTTCCTACCCTGTTTTTTTTTTTTTCAGTGTAAGCTAGTGTAGCAGTACTTAGGGAAGAAGATGGCTTCCAACCACAGTGAATGCATTGCAGACCAGTTAAGGCAGTTGTGTCAAGAAAGAGGGGTCCATTACGAGGGGCAAACCAAAAAGAACCTCATGGAGGCTTTCGTGGCAGCCGAAGAGCAAGCAATTGCCGAGAACCTTGAGTCACGGCCAGTGACTGAAAAGGACCAGACCTTGGGAGTAGGGGTGCCAGAAGCCATCACAGTGTCCAGTCCCAGGGAGGAGGGCAGCGAGACCAGAGGGAACCAAGAGCCACAGTACTAGGGGAATGCCACCACAAAGCTGGAGCTGGAAGGGATCAGGCTGCAGCTGGAGTTGAGGAAATTGGAGCTTGCAGAAAAGCAGCAAGAAAGGGAACTGGAGCTGGAGCAGAGAAAGTTCGAAGTCCAGCAGCAGAGGGAATTCGAGCAGAGAAAGTCTGAAATGGAGATGCAGGAAAAGCAGCCCCAACAAGAGGCTGAGAGGGAGGAAAAGCAGCACCAGAGAGGGTTTGAACTGGAGAGCCTAAGACTCCAACAACCAGCACCAGAGGATGGAAGTGGCAGGGGTGAACCTGAAACTCTAGGGCTGGGGTATAAATTAAATTCCAAATTAGTAGCTGAATTTAAGGGGGGAATATGGATGCATTTTTGAATTTGTTTGACAAGGTCTGTATCCATGCCAAAATACCCAGGGAGGCCTGGAGCTTTCAGCTATCCCCGCTGCTTACTGGAAAAGGGTGTGAGCCACTAGGCCAAATGAACAATGAGGACAGCAAAGACTATGAGAAACTTAAAACTGCTTTACTTAAAAAGTATGAACTGACTCCTGAGGCCTACAGGGTTAAATTCCATAAATTCCAAAACAGCCCTGAAATGAGCTCCGAGGAACTCGATACAAAGCAACATCAGTTTTTGAAACACTGTTGAGGGGGGTGGAAGCAAACTCTGTGCAGAGCTCGAAATTCCCTGCTATTTGGTGTTCCATGCATACCAAAAATCATGCATGGAACACCAAATAGTGTGAGCTGGTAACCCGTGGTGTATACTTGTTTTCAGTCCCTGATTCGAGCAGCCGCTACTGTTTCACACTGCTTTTCCTTTATTCTGTTTGTGCTCTGGTATGGCTGAAAATTGACCCCTCCCCCAAAGTCAGTAAACAGCTTCTGCATTACGTGCAATGTTAACTGACAACCCCTGACCTCTGTAAACTGGCGTTTCTGTGCTCTGGTACTATTGCTGAAATTGGAATCCCCGCAGTGAGCAGCTTTTAAATTACGCGCGATGCTAACTGACGCCTGACCTCTGTAAATTGAACTGACACAGCAACAGCACGAGCCACGAAGCGCATTCTGCAGTCAGAGGACATCCTGGGAGAAGTTGCTCTTTATCTCTCACTCATATGGCTGCTGCCCAAATGGAGGGAGTAATTAGACTCTTAAAAAAAACAGTCTTGTGGGAGTGAGAATAACAGAAAAGAAGCTTGTCCCTGCCTGAAGTCTTTCACATAATCACTCTTCTGGTGAGATCGGCCCTTTTTTATTTAGAAGACATGCCTCTTAGGTCCCAATTTTGCAGAAATAATTAGGCTTGCAAAATACAGGGGAAAAATGTTGCTCGCTGTTAAAAATGAAAAAAGACTGCACAACATCCATACATAGTTAAAGTGAGCCCAGTCTGACCTAGAAAGAAAGTTATTGCTCAAATCTCTGCAACATGAAAGGGAGGGCAGTTCTGGCTGTTGAGAACTGCAAAAAAACACACCCTGCAGTACTGAGACCTTTCTTTTGTCACGTAATCACTATTTAGTGCTGGCCAGTTAATGAAAGTAATGTATAGCTGCCAAACTGAGCCTGTTGGGTTCGGTTGGGGGGGGAGGGGTTGCTGTCTGCTCCTTTGATTTTTGTTTTTTTTCATCTCAGCACCAGGTATCAGCCCAGTCATGGCCCCCATCGCCCCTCGCCCTCATATCAGCTGTTCTCCCTGAGCCCCCTGGCTTGCCCCCCAGGGCGGGGCTGCGGCACCGGCCAAGGTGCCACGGACACAGTTCAGGTTGGTGGGAGCCAGCCTGAGAGCAATGGAGGGGCGGCGTGATAGAGGCGCTGAGGCGGATTTTTTGATGTTACTCCCTCTGGAGCTGGGTGCGTGCAATGACGCCAGCCGAGGAGGAACACGCACGCTCCCGTGCACGCTCTCCTCGAAGTTTAGTTTAGTTTATTGTTCTAGGAATTAATACCTTTGAGCCAAGGCTCTTTTACAAAGGTTCCACGTCATTAAAGTACAAAAACATAGTAGACAGTGTTACAAACAATCGGTAATCATTTTAACAAGGCCACACTTAAAAATAACATTTAATTACGGAAAAGAAAATGGAACTCAGAGGCAGTGTCAAGGGCAAGGAAAATAAGGATTGGAGAGGTGGGGGAAGGGAAGAGAGGGAGAAATAAGAAGTTTAGAGGCAGACAGGACCAAGTTAGTGGTACTCAGGTTGTCTTTGTCAAAGAGGAGTCATGGTGGTTGATTGAAACATATGGAAGTGTCTGCACTCGGCTCCCCCCACGCTCATGCACGTCACCTTGCCCTCCAGCTTCCGCCAGAGGGCACTCAGGTGCCGATGCAGCAGTACCCCCCCTCCCCGGGGAGGGAGAGCAGTTCATAGGACACTCAATCCTTCCCCGCCCCTGCCGACCCCCGGCGGCCCATGCCCGTTCCCGAACATGGGTCGCCGGCGTGGCGCGAGGTGTGGCGTCCAGCGCCTCAATCCTCAGCGCCACCGGGACAACTGCTCCTTTGTTTAAAGATCAGGGCTATGTGGTTGAAAAAAAAAAAGAAAGAAAAGAAAAAACAAGTTAAAGGGAATACTGTGCAAGTAATGTGATTCAGGGCTGGCCACAACTAAAAACTCAGGAAAGATGTGCCTGAACTACCACAATAAAATAAAGATGAGCACTTTTTGTGGGCATGGGCTTAGCATTATAGAAAAAAGAAATTTAAATAGGATTAATAGTTGTGTAGCCAGGGGTACTATCTGGATAAAAACTGTAATTTTGGGAGGGATACACAAGAAAACAATACTGTGGTGCTAAAAACTTGTAAATTTAGTTCTTAACACTGTTAAAACACAGTAATGCATTTTCTCATAATGCAATAGTGTGGAAAAAATGGTATACAAAAAAATGGGGTTGTATACCAGCTCTTAAGACAGAATATCAGATCTTGGGTAACGGTATTGCGTGTTGAATACCACTTTTTAAAATGAATTTCTAGCCCTACTGTGGAGAAAACTGAGGAGGTTGTGTTGTTAGAGCAGTTCTTTTGGGCTTGCCCAGTGGAGCTGAAAACCTGGCAAGAGGACCGGGATCCAAAAACAGCACAGCAAGCTGCTGAGCTCTTGGACTGATATGCCAGGAGCAGGCCTGCTCTGAAAGAAAGTGGGGGAGCAGGTGCTGCAGGGCAATAAGGGAAAAGCACACCTTCAGGGCAGCTAAAACCCTCACTGCCTCTGCAGAAAGGGGGAAGCCCCAAGTTACCAAAAAGGGATTTCTTGGATAAAAGAAATGATGAATGTTGGTTTTGTAAACAGCCAGGGCATCTTGCTAGACAGTGTCCTAAGAAGGTACAGAGTGGGCACAGTGTCCCTCAAAAAGAGGTGGGTGCACTGTGTATCCCTGAAACCATGCCTATAAACATGAGGGAGCACATACACCCGGTTACTGTAAATGGGGTGCACACCCACGGGTTAAGGAACACGGAGGCGTCTCTTACCCTGGTAAAAGGGGATTTGATTGGGCCTGAACAACTTATACCAAATCAGTTTGTTACTGAGAGGAGATTCACTGGGAAGTAGAAAACCCTGCCACTAGCTAGTATACTCCTGGATTGGGGTGAGACATGAGAGGAGAAAGGGTGCAAAAAGTGGCAGTGGCAGACAACCTCGCCCTGCATGTGACTATAGGGAATAATCTACAGCAGGGGGTGGTGTGTGCGGTTACCCGCAGTCACACGGCAAAGGCCGCTTGTAATTCCCTGAATCCCACAGAAGCCCCTGTGGAAAAGAATCGGAGGCTGGTTCCCCAGCCTGTGTCTTCTGACATGGAGAACAGTGAAAGGAAGGTAGGACTTCCCCAAGTAGCCATTCACCAGACAGCTACATAAGGTGACTCCGAGGAGGGAGGGGTAACAATTTTTTATTTATTTACTTATTTATTTAAAAGTTTAAACAGAAAAGACATACTGAGCTGACAACCGCTCGTTTCCAGATGCATCCTGGTGGAAAGGGGAATGGGACATAGCTAAACAATAAGAAGTCATATAAATAATATAGTAATATGAGAGACATAACCATAAATATCAAAGGCAATTAGTACACGAATACAAGTAAAAACACACTCATGTAAAGATGAGAAAAATAGTGGAAAAGCATAAACAGAGCAAAACTAGTGGAGGGGAGAATGAAAAGGAAAGGGTCATAGACAGTCGCAGGTAGGATAACAAAAGTAATAAAGAAGAGACTTTAGGGAGGAAGGGGAAGAGGCAAAATGAAGTGAAAGGGGAAGGGAGGTCCAAAGTTTACGAAATTGGTAACAAAAAGCAGACTGATCAACAGTAGATTTTCTAGAAGGAACAGAGAGAGAATGGGAAATATTGCTGCAGAGAGGGTAGGAGGAAGAAGGAGGAGAGGACAGAAGGGATTTGAGATAAGAGGGAAGAATGTCGAACCAGAATTTGGATATATAAGAGACACAACGGGAAAGGTGCCTGGTATCAAGAGAGGGAAGAGAAAGAACTGAGTTAAAGAGAGCAATGGTGAGTATGAGGTGGGCAATCTAGAACAAAATGACAAAAAGAATGAAAACAGGGGTCCAGTCTGGTAAGGGAGGATTTAGGGGCTCCACTGTAGACTAAATCACCGTAGATAACGATAGGGAGAATAATTTGTAATACAATTTCTCAGCAGGCAGGAAGTGGAATACTCACTTTTTTCCTGTTCCATGCTCCAAGCTTTGGGTACAGCTTATGTCGGACTGCATCAATATGCACTGAGAAATTAAGATACCAGTCAAGGCAGACCCTGAGGTACTTGAAGGAGAGAGCATCTTCAATCTTATTACCATCAAGGGTATTAAACAGTGGGAAAGAAGCAAGTCTGGCAAGCCTCTGATGGGTGCCAAAAGTCATGGAGTCATGTAACTGTTATGAAATAAATGTGTGCCCACAACCTGTTGCCATGGAAATTATTCTGATGTCACAAGCAGAGCAGTTTATGACTTCAGGGCTTTTCTTTTTTTTTTTTAAACATTCTTTTACTCCTTATCATGGCACGGGGAAATTCTCTCAGGCAGCCTATCCCTGTGCTGCCCTGCCTGAGGTTCGCTGTGACCGGAGCCCCCTCCCTCCTCCCCCCCTGCCGCCAGCACCCCCGGTTTAACCCGCCTGGGGAGGGTACCCCGACTCCATACCTTGGGCTCCTTACAAGACAAGACTCTGGCAGGCAGGTGGGGCCCGGGTGGAGGAATCAGTAGGGCCAGACGAGACTAACCTCAGGATGGACATGGAGGATAGGGTGCCGCCATCCCCCCGAGCCAGGCTTTTCCTTGACCTGCCCAACTCAACCCCCCCCCACGTGTGCACTCCCCTGACTCATGGCGCAAGGCAACCCTGCCAGCATCGGGTACGCTATTACGTGCTTGCCCAGTTACTGCGGAGCCCCCGATCTCCACCAGGGGCCACCAGAGCACTGGGCATCCGAATGCCCTTCCCCCGGGATCAGAGAGCAGCCCTTGGGCATTCAATCCAGCCCCTCTCCTGCCGACCCCTAGTGCCCGAGCTCGCTCCCGAACTCGGGTCACTGGCGTGGCGTGAGGTGTGGCGTCCAGCGCCTCAACCCTCAGCGACATCGGGCCGGCGACTTCAGGGCTTTAAAAGCATTAGGAACAGATGGGGGTATTAATTAGATTTTAGTCCCACCACTGCAAGCTGAAATCGTTTTTAGGAAACTGAAAAATCCCATTAAATAACAAAAACACTCCTTGAAAATCACTTGAATAGTGTTTTCTTGCAAATACACTTCAATGTTGAAAATAACAGGAAGCACATTTATGTTGCAAACTTTATACAATAGGAGTGAGCAAATAACTCACTGCATAAAAACATGTTTTCTCACTGAAGCGGAATAAATCCATTTATTTCACTGTGGTGACATTATCAAACAAAAAAACCCAGCAAAAAACACAGTCCTTTAGTATAAAATCGGATACGTTATGGCCGGTGGTGGAATACACCAACCATAAGAACAACAAATAGTCAGAAGGTTAGGGATGGCCGTGACATTGAATGCCCCGATGCTAGAGCTATGGACCCCAGTTTAGGAACCGAGAAGGACATGTCCCATGCTTTGAGAAAATGTGAAGATTTTGCAGCTGCTCAGAGGACTGACCCTAGTTTGGAGAGGCTGAGGGCTTGTGCAGAATCTCATGGGACACAGGGAGGTGACATGAGACACAGGGTATTTTGTGATGACAGACTGTTGTATACACAGCACGTGAGGACAGAGGGAGGGGTGATGGGCAGGCAGCTTGTCATTCCCCAGGGGTATCGTAAGCAGTTGCACAAGATCGCGCATGATATCCCCAAGTTTGGACATATGGGCATCGCTCACATCACGCAGCCATTGGCCCAAAATTTCTATTGGCCCAACTTCACCCAGCAGGTGAAGGAATATTGCAGGTCTTGTCATCGGTGCCAACAGATAGGGAAGGCAGGTAGTAAAACAAAAGCTGCCCCTAATTCCCTTGCCCACTGTGGAGAAGCCATTCCAGAGGGTAGAAATGGATATTGTGGAACCCTTGAATACCCCATGCTCCTCCAAGAAAAAGTTTATCCTAACTGTGGTCAATTACGCCACTCGATATCCAGAGGAGGTCGCCCTCTCCTCAATTAAGGCAGACAAAGTGGCAGACACCTTGTTAGGGATTTTCTCCCATGTCGGGTTTCTGCAGGAGGTTATCTCTGATCAAGGGGATAACTTCATGTCAGACCTGATGAAGTGTTTGTGGGAGAAATGTGGGGTGGTGCAGAGGTGCACCAATAGCTAAATAATAAGATCACCCACAAGCCAATGGGCTTGTGGAAAGATTTAATGGAACTTATTTTGTGGAACCTCAGGTGGACTGTGACCCCGGACTAACATATCCAGGTCAACAAGCACTCTAAAAACAGACCGGCAGCGAGCAGGGTGTGCTCGGCTCCACGCACCGAGAAGCACGCCGAGACACGCGTGTGTGTGTTTAGTGTGTCAGATGAGGAAGCAGGGAGTAGAAGTCAGGTAATTCTGTAGTTTGCCTATCTTCTATTTTTATTGGTTTATTTCCAGGTGTTGCTATCATATGGGCTTTAAATAATAGTTCTTCAAGGCCTGAATATGTCATTGATGTTTCTTTAAGCAGCATATATGCTACAGCACCCCATCTACAGTTATATCTACACTGTTTTGTGTTCCAAGTTAATACTGCAGGCACCATATGACAATTATGAGCTCAATTAATAAACCTACTGTTGAGACTAATGCTATAATCCCCTTATATGGAGAGACTGGTATTAAATGCACAAGTTGTCTGATGTATTCTATCCTTCCAGCTGCACAATACAGTAAACCCTCGATTATCCACCCCTCGTTTATCCACCACCCTCCCTTATCACCAGCTTTACCTTGTGTACCGATCGGCTCCAATGTTAAATCCCTCACTTATCTGCCACCCTCCTTGTCCCCCATCCACCCCGTCTTTCCATTGTCCAGATTGTATTCGTCCCATGCAAACCTCCCTCTTTCTTCTGCCATCCATTAAGCATCAGTGCGTTAGTGTCTCCAGCATCCTCACGAGCATCGTCGCACAGAATCATGGTCCCGAAAACTGGCCAATTACTGAGACAAAAAAAACGTGATATTTTTAGCAATCCTTGTTATACAGCACAGGATTTAAGTTTGGTATACCCTCTGCTTTGTTCAATTATATCTGTAAATGTAGGTTTATGAGAGTTGTATGCACGATCCCAAATGCACCACTCGCATGCATCTGCCGCAATGAATCATGGTCCCAAAACCTGTAGAATACGGAGGACACATAAAGTTTATTTTTTCACAAAAGCCTGATTTATTTTTTAATATTTGCACAATTTGGGTTTATGAGCAGAGAGAAGGAGGGGTTATATTACTGCTCTGTTTCTTTCGCATGCCAGTAACTCGCACCGGATCGTACTGACTCAGTGGTCATAATCGTACCGACTCCGTGGTTCCCTTCTCGGTTGCTCCATGGTTCTCCTCTTGGCTACCAAAACAACTTCATCATCCAAGGTCAGTGCTGAATTTTTAGAGAGTTACTAACTAAATTATTGCTGATAAATAAAAAAAAGGTTTAAGTTGGAAATTAATTTTGACATCACAGCCCAAGGTATAAAAGGGCTTTGGTTTGTACAGTGGGCATGGTGTGAGTGGTCTCAAAAAATGCAGAAGTTGGAACATGCGGAATACGCAGAACCATGGCTGAATCAGTGATATCCTGGCTTTAAAATGCATTTTTAACATTTTTATAGTAATAAAGTGTAAAAATTCAAAATACTGAATTAAACTATTTAATTCTCCGCATGATGTTGTATGCCTTGTATGTTCAGTAATAAAGTAATATGTACTGTAAAAGGTTTACCAATAACATCAGCACAAAGCCAGACAGTATATTAATGCACCCTCAGTTATCCACCACCCTCTGTTATCTGCCAGTTTTCCACTGCACCAGAGTGGGTGGATAAAAGAGGGAGCACTGTATATACAACCATATGTTTGCCAAAAATGTAAAGAAAATGCTGACATATTACTGGAAATAAACCTTTTTACCACTAGATTATCCCTGCTCAAGGCTAGTCAAAAAGAGATGGCAAACAGATTCAGTTTACTTAGTAAAGCTGATAGAGATACTTGTTGTTGTAACTCCTCATCAACTATTAACCCAGAGACAGGTACCCTCCTTGAAATCTCCCCTCCTTCAATCACTAGCACTACCATATTGCTACCCAAACCTCTGCTGCTACTACCCTAGCACCAGTCAATCAACCACTAGTAAATAAGAAAAGAAATAGGGATGAGGACACCAGTGATTCTGCTAATGGTAAATGGTGCCTAATACAGAATACTAGGGCATCCAAAAAAGGTCGAAGAGATGAACAATCTGGCACACAGACAACGAATAGGTTTGACCCATTATTGTTAGACATCTCCAATTCAACTACACTAATACCAAGTACTTCCCAGTTGGAAGAGGCTATTGCTCCCACTCCATGCACTTCTCAGAGTAGACTATCCCCCAAGAAACATGTATGTGCCTCAGGGGTTAACTCTAAACCCCAATCTCAGAATGATACTATGACTAGTCCAGGTTGTTCTTCTAACTCATCTTGTGTCCCAAATATTCCATCACTAAGTACTACAGGTCCTTCTAGCACTGATTCAGATAACACTCAGACAATATATAACCCAAGACGTGTTGATGATTTTAATAGTTCAGAAAATACAGAGATGGATACAAATCCTACCACTTCCACCATCTGCCCAAGATCACGCAGGTATATGTTTTAGGCGACTCCATAATTAAAACAATTGGACAGAGCAATTTGTAATCTGGACAAAACCAATAGAAGCTGCTCCTCTTTCAGGGAGGCCAAAATTAGTGATATTACATCCATGCTAGGGGACATTGTGAAAGATCGTGGTGATAAACCACTTACTGTTATTCATGCTGGGGCAAATAACATAGCCTACGATTCAGTTGATAAAATTAAACAGGATTTTGTAGCACTTACCAATGAGCTAATTGATCTTGGCTCTGATATATGTCTATCTGAAATACTCCCGATCCCCCGTGCCACTGAACACCTTACGTATAAAATTAAAATAATCAATGAATGGTTACGCAAAAGGTGTTTGCATCAGGGTCTATCCTGTATAACACATTGTGAGAACTTTGAACATAGGTCTGAGTTGTACTGCTGGGTCGGACTTCATCTAAGTCACAGAGGTAGCACCCTTCTTGGAAGACACATTGTCAAAAGCATATCTCTCCAGTTAAACTAGTCCAGCAAAGGGAGAAGGGGTTTATGCCCACTTCTCTAAAAATAAATAATAGTAAACAGTACTCAAAATACTCAGCCAGTAACCAGTTAAAAGTCCTCCATTTTAATGCTAGATGTCTTCATAATAAAATTGATGAATTACGTATCAGGGTATTGCAGGAAAATATTGACATCAATTACAGAAACATGACAATAAAGCCTCGTGGGAACCAAATATACTAGGCTTTACATCATATAAACTAAACAGAGATACACGAAAGGGAGGAGGTGTTGTGGTTTTTATCAAAAACAATATTAAATGTATTGACATAAACAGACAAAATTCGTACTCGTGCTTTTAATACAGAATCACTGTGAATTAAACTTCTTCTGGCAGACTCATGGCTACTAATTATAGGTACTTGTTATGGGCCTCCAAATTTTTCCTCAGACTTGTTCGATGCAATACTATCCGAATTTGAAAATGCAGGCAGACTAGGCGACATTCTTATAGCGCGTGATTTTAAATTGGGGGATATAAACTGGAAAGACCTTGTTGCCAGCTCCTATAAGGGTAAAAAAGTACTCACTACGTGTAATCGAGCTCCGGTTAACTCAACATATTCAACACCCAACTAGATTTGGTAGCATTTTGGACCTTATTTTGAGCAATGATCATTTAGAAATCAGTAATATTAGAATTAATTAGCCTATTGGTAACGGTGATCACAATTCTATTTCATTCAGGATAAATATCATGTACATACCCAACCTGGCACAGCAAAAATATGTTTGTATAATAAGGCAAATCTCACCAAAATAAAAGAAGAGCTAAATAAAATCTGCTGGGAAACTAGTATGCATGTGTAACCCCCCTACAAATGGGGGTTCCCAAAAAGTCTTCCTTGAGCTTGCTTAAATGCTCACTGCCAGGCTGGTGTCCTGCATTTTAGCAGTGTAAATGTGATTACTAGAGCCTGTATAGCCTCTTTGTACTGTCTCTTTAAGAGCTGCCTGATTGCAGCCTAAGCAACTGAAGGGGGAGCTCTTCCTTTGACTGACAGCCAAATCAGCCAACCAAACCTTTTGGATCTTGGGGAAGTCCCGGGCTGCTTGCAATTTTCAGTTAGTTCTGAGCTAGGAAGTGAAATGAGAAGAGCTCAAGTGTATTTTGGGCAGCAATCCTGAGTGGATTCACATGGGAAAATTGTGAAAGGGCTGAGTTTTTGGCTTGCATGTCTGCTGCTGCTCCTGAGAGGGAGAGAAGAGAATTATTTTGGACTAAATCCAAGTTTGTGTGATTACAGTAAGCTACTGAAGGGGGCCAGGCTCAACCTGAAGAAGACTGAAGATTTTGCTGAATGCCATCAGCCTGTCAGGAGTTCCAGCTACCCCTAAGCTCCCAGTGTGTATAGATACTTTGCGACTGTGACCGGGCAGCGCTTTGCCTGGTACTGTAGAATTCCCGTACATGTAAATGTGCTATGAGCTGCTAGTGGGTTGTGAGTTAGTTCCCCACTGTGTGAACTGTGTTCTGCTTGCTGGAAGCTGTAGCCAGCCCAAAACGGACCGCATCTAAATTTGTCTCCATGCGGTCTGGGCCTTGCCAGACTGGCCCAGCCAGACTACCCACTGCACAGAGAAGCCATCGACGAGAGACCTGCCTGGGGATCAGCCCCCTGCCCCACGCTTGAACAGGAACAACGCCTCTGCAACTCATGTGGGCCCTGCTTCTCCTGGCATTCCAGATCAACCACCTGCAGTCTCCATTTTCATCCAGCCTATGTCCAGTCTTGGGTATCGTGAGTAAATACCAGGGTAGCTCCCTGCAACAACAGCTTAATCTGAGTGTGTCATCTGATTGTCTTGTTGTTTCGTTTCCTTTATGAACTGAGCCCTCTGGTTCCAGATTACAAATACTGTGTACTATGCATGTTGTGTTTTCCATCACAGGGCCCCAACCAGCTGCAACCCCCGGCAACAGTACTGGCTAGCCCATCTCTTCTCCACCTGGGTACCCAGAGGTGTGACTGTGTGGGGGGACTCAAAGCGCATGCATAACTGCTTCACTGATATAACCTTTAAGCTAATTAACCTGATTTTGCCCCTTCCTTGTTCAAGTCCCCTGAATAAATCAGATCTAACTTTTTCTACATGTAATCTGACTGTGGTTCCAGTTTGTGCTCAAAGTACTGTACTGTTGCTATTTGCTGTGCATAACCTTGTTTTACAAGGGGTCCCCAGGGTCGAGCCAGAGGAACCACCCCTGGTGGTAAGTGCAAACAGTGTGGGTGCTTGTGTTGTGTACCAGGGGTATTGTGAAAGTGATTATTGTACAGTGTTCAGGCCACTAGAGGGGAAAGAGGGGGGTTACAGTGTCCCGGAGGGCTGTGCCCAGGTTAGCTTGACCACTACCAACCCTGACCTCCAAGTGGAGGCACCCGTTTCAGAACTCAGGCCCCTTAACCTGCTACTAGCCAAGCAGGCATGGGTAGCTGCCCTTGGGACAGCGCCACCTAGGGGTTAACACATGGATTAAATATGGAAGAACGTTGGATTTTCTTTAAAAATACATTATATTAGACTTCCAGTGACATCATGGCCCGGGTAGTAACATAATGGGAGAGCTCTCCCTTCCTCAAGGTTACAATTTAAAAGAAAAAGTTAATTTAAATAGACAAATCCCCAAAAATATGTCAGGCAGAAAGAGAGGAGAAGTGAAAAAGCCCAAATCTAAGGTTGAAACTCCGATAACAATGCTGGATGGCTCCAGATATAGACCCCTGGTCCCAGGGAGGAGCCGCAGTGGGTTGCCTAGATGCGTGCTAGGCCGCAACTCAGACACAGATCGGGAGGAAGAAAAACTCTCCCGCAATCAATTTGAAATGATCATCAACTAAATAAAGATCTCCCGACGGGAAAGCAAACAAGAATTCAATAAACTTCATGCTGATATGGCAAAACTTGATAATTGGGTGCAGCTGACGGAAGAGAAGGTCGCAGAGATGCAGAAGCATAGAGACAATATGACCACAGCACTATAACTGCTAGCTACACAAACAGAAATACTGAAAAATAAATGTGTAGACCTGGAAGCAAGATCACAAAGGGACAATATAAGGCTGTTGGGGCTCCCTGAGAATGTTGAACCCACTGGCATGGTACCTATTCTACAAGAGCTTGTAAAGGAGGCACTGGAACTGCCAGCAGATTAAAATAGAGAGGGCGCATAGGGCCCTGTATGCAAAGCCCAAAGATTCAAACAGTAGACCCAGACAAGTATTTATTAAATTTGCAAGCTATCGTACAAAGGAGACTGTTTTGAGAATGGCTTGGCAGAAGCGAACTGTACTTTACAAAGGCTCCCGTCTGAACTTTGATCATGACTACCCGCAGGAAATACATCAGCAATGGCTACGATTTCTGCCACATATCAAAGCCTTAAAGGAGCAGAAGATTAAATTCCAGACCCCATAACCAGCCTTACTGCGAGTGTTCTGGGCAGGGGGCCCTCGGTCATATGAAGATCTGGAAAAGGCCAAGACAGCGCTCGAGAGCCACAGGGTGCCAGTGAAGCTGAAACTGAGGGCTGGAGAATTGGAGAGGCAGGAGATGAGGGTGGGAATCTTTGAGCAATAAGTGGTTTCCAGACGCGCCCAAAACAGGAACACAGGAATGCAAGCAGCCGACCAGACTTTGTAGGACATCCGGAAGATATTCCACACACTGACGGTGAAAGAACAAGATGTAGAAGCAGCCTCACCGAATCAGGAGATGAGAGATGGTTTGTAAAGCAGAAGCAGTGACCGGAATGTGAGGCGGAAGGTGTAACTTGACCGGGGCAAAAGAGAGACTGATGTCCGATCCTGAAATTAAGAGACTGAGCCTCAGCAAGCAGCGAGTGAAAGCAATATAGGTCTCCTTCCCTTCAGCTAAGTACTTTCTATGTGTGTATTAATTTGGGACCGTAGAAGGGAAGCATCGACTGGATACACAGACACCACCTTACATTAATGTACGAGACCTAAATAACGGCTTGGGGGAGGAATAGAATAGCACAGTGATGCCTGCAGCCTAGTGGGCCTGCTAAATGTTTTATGGATGAAGTATGAGACTCTAACAGATGGTCCAAGACTTAAACGACAATGAGGAGTCCCCCAGTCTGAGATAACTGCTTGCTGCTGATTTCCCATTCAGCTAAGTGCTAAATAAGTTGTTTATGGAACTATGCATGCGATAGGGGTGGTAATGACTCAATTAATAGACAACTGCCTCATTCATTAGAGTGTTTATTAAGAGCATGCACAATGATTAAAAAGAGTGACAGAATGAACAGGAAAGTTGGGGACAGGGTAAGACGTGGGGGTTATCTGGAGGGACCGAATGTACAGAAAGAACGATTTAGCAATGGAGGGTGAAATAATAATATATAAGAGGGTTTGGGGGGGAACTGGGTGTAAGGCCTGCTATTTCGGGGGTAATAGATAGGGTGTAGATCCTTGGTAAAAATGGGAGACTAGGGAAAGAAAGCTACTACACAAAGATTGCTTAGAGTGCCAAGCTATATGCCTAGGGGAGGGCAATAGAGAGTTTATCAATATGTTATGAGAAATGATATTTACGTGGCATTTTCTATTCTTGTTCTGTGTGCACCTCCGGTTCACATGCCAGAACGTGGGAAGGTGTGGAAGGCAGGGTCCAATCAGGGGTATTGCATCTCTCCTGAGCATCCAGATGCCTCGAAAAGGAATGGCTCGGAACAGGGAGGGGAGGGAACTTGCTAATCCGACCAGCGGAGGACCATTGCCTCGGGGAAGTTCTCTTAGGAAGGTAAGTGTACTGCATGCCTCCTGATAATTGGGGGGGGGGATGTGCAAGACAGGCAATTAAATGGATGATGCTCGGCAGTAATATACTAAAGGTAATGCTATTCAATAAATGCTGCATGAGAAACATGATAAGAGAATTAGGGAACCACAACATTCGTTAACCTCAAACACATGCCACAGTATGCTAGTAAGACAAGTAATTAAAACAGCAGGGGATTTGGTTGATGGACACAGACTAAGAACTAAAGGAGGGAAGTAAAGTTGAAATATACCAGGGAGGAGGGGAGGGGAGGGGAGGGAGAGACTTATCAGTCAGAGAAAAGTCCCTGCAGATGCATGGGCTGTGGCATGTAAGAGAGACTTTAGGTCTACACTGGCAAGGGGGGAGGAGAGGAGCACCTTAGCCAGGTGACCTCAGTAGCAACCTCTGTGGACAGAGGAAAATACATCGCTATGAATCTGGGGGCAATACAAGCACCCAGAGATAGATAAGATGGTGAGATCTCATCCAACCTTGGAAGTACGAGGTACTGTACAAAGTTTAGACAGGCGAACCCAGTTGGCTCACATTGTTGGTTTGTGTTAAGTATACAGTTATTGGTTTCAGAGCAAAAAGCTAGGGATTTTAACCTGGGGAGGCTCGGTGGGAGAGTTCAGAAAGGGCTCCTGGGGTTGGGGGAGCTTGGAGGAATTACCCCTAGATATAGGATGAGTGCCCAGACAGTTAAGGCACTGACTTTCAATGTAAATAGGCTAACAAATTCTGTTAAGAGGAAGAAAATCCTAACCTATATCAAACAAATCAGACCTGAAGTAGTGTTTCTCCAACAGTGAGGCCTCACCTGGAGTACAGTGTACAGTTCTGGAGACCATACCTACGTAAGGACATCGACAGGGTAGAGTAGGTTCAGAGGAGGGCAACAAAGATGGTGCATGGATTGCATCACAAGTCCTATGAAGACAGGTTGAAGGAACTGAACATGTACTCCCTGGAGCAGAGGAGGGAGAGAGGGATATGATAGAGACATACAAGTATCTTACAGGGAGGAACAGGGTGCAGGAATACACTATTTTTAAGTGAAAAAGATGTTCCAGGACTAGAGGGCATGGGATGAAGTTGGAGGGGAGGACGATTCAGAGGAAACATGAGGAAGAATTTCTTCACAGAACGTGTGGTGGACAAGTGGAACACCCTGCCAGAGGAAGTGGTGGGGGCTGAAACAATCACGGGATTTAAGAATGCATGGGATAGACATAAAGGAATTCTGGAGGTCAGGGGTAAGGGGCAACAGACTTCTAGGAAAACATAAACTGAACTTACAAACTCAAATGGGCAGACTGGGTGGGCCATAGGCCCTTATCTGCCGACACTGTCTATGTATCTATGTATCTATGTAACAGACACATTTAAAACCAGAAGAACATAAGAAATTCAGAAATTTGGGGTATACGGACTTATTTGCATCATCTTATAAATTGGAGAGGAGGAGGGGAGTAGTAATAATGATACCAAACAGTACCCCATTGAATTAATAAGTAAGGAAGAAGATACAGAAGGAAGATATGTTTTGGTAAAAGGTAAACTACATGGGCAAATAGTCACCCTGCTTTCACTGTACACTCCTCCGGGGTCCAAGTACTCATTCTTTAGGAAGATCTTGGTGAAAGTGAGTGATCAAACAGGGGGCACCTTGATATGAGGCGGAGATGGGAACCTAACATTAGACCCTGCCCTAGACAGCACCTCTAGAATACCTAGGGCTGGACATAAAGTAGCTAAACAGGTGAAAAACCTACTACATAAGCTAGGCCTGGTAGATGTTTGGCACCATATGGAAGGGCCTTCTAGGGGAAACACGTTTTACTCTTCTGTACACCAAATGTATTCTCACCTTGACTTATTCATAGTGTCAAGGGGAGATGTCTCTAAAATAGTGAGATGCAAGGTAGGAAATATAGCAATTTCAGACCATGCACCGGTAACTTTTAAAGATAAACATAAGTAAACCTATTAAAACATCTTTTGGAGACTAAACTTATCACTCTTGAAGGACAAAGAAGTAATAGAACAGATTCCAGAGGTAATACAACGAACACTTCAAGATCATGGGGGGACAGAGGTAACTGACAGTATATTGTGGGACACGACAAAGGCAATAATGAGAGGCAAACTGATTGCTGTAGCAGCTGCAAGGATAAAGCAGAGAGGAGAGAAACAGAAAGACCTAGAACAACAAATAAAGACTTCAGAGGAGCTACAACAAATTAAATTAGAGAGACAGAGAGGGAAGGAACTAGTGAAGCTCAAAGCTGAATTGAACAAAATTCTGGACTATAAAGTGGAAAGGAACATATAATTTTTAAAGCAGCGCTATTATGAGGGGGGACCGAGAGCAACAAAACTCTTAGCCAGTAGGCTTAGGGCCCATTGTGCTAAGGCACAAATCAATAAAATAACACCCTCAGGACACAAACAGCCATTAACTAAAACAGAAGAAATATTGGAAGCATTTAGGAAATATTATGTAGACTTGTACAGCCCAACCCCAGACAGTCAGATGGGAAAAAACAGAACAGTACTTCCACAATTTAAATCTCCCCAAGTTAAAGAAGAACAAGCCACCACCTTGATTAGACTGATAACCGAGAAGGAGATACAGGGGGTAATAAAAAATGGTAAAACAGGGAAATGTCCGGGGACAGATGAGTTGCCGATTGAATTTTATAAAGAATTTCAGGAGGGTATACAAGCGAACATGGAAGAAGTGGGTCAGGTCCCTCCCTCCTAGAAACAGGCCATCATTTCATTAATCCTGAAACCAGGTAAAGACCCCACAAACTGCTCACCTTATAGACCCATTTCAATTCTTAACATAAACTATAAAATCATATCCATGATATTGGCAAAAAGACTGGAGCACCTCTTGCCCAAAGTAATTAATATAGATCAGACTGGTTTTATAATGGGTAGACAAGCAGCAGACAACTTAAGAAGGGCTATTAATATAATAGATCACTTGGTAAAAATGAAGACAAAGGCGGTCATTCTAAGTTTAGATGCAGAAAAGGCCTTTGATCAGGTCGAATGGTCATACCTGTATGGCTTGAAAATAGGCAGGATTGTTGCCTAATGCACTTACCTGGTTACCAAAAGCTAATAAATAAAATAATAGAGGGCTTCGGGCCCGGGGAAGATTTTAGAAAGATTATACAAAGGTTATATGACCATCCAACAGCTTATATCCATGCTAATGGCCAAATATCATCTGGGTTGAAACTGGGGAGAGGGGACCAGACAGGGGTGCCCGCTGCCACCACTACTGTTTGCACTCTATCTTGAACCACTAGCACAAAGAATCAGTGAAACAGGAGATATAGAAGGGATACAAATTGAAACGAGTGAACAAAAGATTGCCTTATATGCAGATGATATCCTGTTGTTCCTAACAAACCCAAATAAATCGATTCTGAACTTAATGGGGCTAGTTAAACAGTTTCATGAGATATCTGGATATAAGCTCAATCATACTAAGACAGAGACCCTAACCTTTAATTAGACACCCACCTCTAGCTTCACACAGCAATACCCAATGAGATGGTCCTTAGAGACCTTAAAATACCTTGGGATCACATTGAGGAACAATAATAATTACATATACCAGGATAATTATATACCCCTGCTAAAACAGATAAAAACGGACATCAAGAGGTGGACACTGCTATCAATGCCTCAGCACGCTAAGATACAAACCACAAAAATAAACATACTGCCCCATCTCCTTTATCTATTTCAGTGTGCACCAGTATTCTTAAATAACCAGTGGTTTAAGGAGGAACATAGGATCATGTTTAAGTTTATTTGGTCTAATAAAAGACCCAGGGTAAGAGCGGAGTGATGCAAGCTGAGAAGAGATGGGGGGACGGACTGTCCCGGATCTAGAGGAGTACGGGACAGCAGCACAGCTCATATGGGCAATACAGTGGAGCAATGAAGGGATAATAGCACATTGGAAGAACATTGAAGAACACCTTATGACTCCTAGACAGCCTGGATCAATAACATTTGGAGAACAAGTGGCTCTAGAGGAACAAGAAAAATGGTCTATGCCCATGAAGGTAGTACTGAAAGCGTTGGAGAGATTCCATAAACATCCGAGGGTTCAGAAGGACAAATGGCAATTCAGATGGCTAACAGAAAACCCAGACTTTCAACCAAGTAAGCTGGACAGATGATTTCAGCAACAAACATACAAAGGTTTTCAATATATTAAGCAGATCATGAGAGGAGACACACTCCTAACATTTGAAGAATGTCAGAGGGTGTTTGGGTAGAAGAAGTCAGATAGGCTAAGGTATCTACAGATACAAAGCTACATGATGGCACAAAGGAGGAAAACACACACTATACAATAGACAGGGGAGTGAGAAATAAGACTTGAACAGCTAATGAACGCTACCGCATCAATAGGGGCAATATCTAGAATATACAAATATCTAACTGCAACCAAAGCGGGGGCCACGAAATATATATTACATAAATGGAAGGAAGAGGCCGGGGTCAACCTTACCCCCAAGGAATGGGAAAAGATCTGGCAGGTAACCTTTCACACAACAGTGTCCCGGGGGTAGAGAGAACACGCATGGCGAACCAAGATGAGTTTTTTTTTATAACTCCACATATAAAAGCACAATGTGGGGGGGACAGGGAGAGAGGTACATGCTGGAGAAACTGTGGCGACCAGACTGGGACATGTACACATATATTCTACATCTGCCTGACACTACAACCCTTTTTGAAGGAAGTAGAAATTGTGCTCTAGAACATTTTTCAACTTCAGACGCCACTAAATATACAACACACCATACTGGGGCTTCCTCCGACAGAACTGAGAGGCCCTAATCAAAAATACCTCTGGGCCATTTGCATTATAGCATTAAGTAAGACCATCACTAAAAAATGGCTAAACCCAACTCCTCCGAATATGAGGGAATGGAAAAAAGTGGTAGGGGAAATACAGAGGATAGAAGAGATAACATACTCTACAGGGGACAGGCTAGAAAAATATGCGGAGAGATAGATGACTTGGTCAATCCAAGCGTAAGACGTTAAGACTATGACATTAGAAAAAGGGGGGGGTGGGGAAAAAAAAAAAAAGGGTGCCGGCAAACAATAACATATTAGCTCAAAGGTTAGGGAGATAATTATAGGACTAACTTGGTTCAGAGCTCCCAGAGGATCCCAGGGTGGCTGAGGAGATACATTAAAAAGGAAAAGTACTTAAGAGGCAATGCTTTATTTGTGTTATGATTTTAGATGTTTATTGTAAAAACAAGTGAACAAGATTTGAAAATGGAAAAGATGTCAGGGCTCGAAATATTGCCTTTCCGTATTTCCGTGGAAAGGCACTTCTAGCCCTGGAAATGTATTTTTGCGGCTAGCATTTCTGAATGGAAATGCAGTTGTTGCAGTATGCTGACTTGGTCGCTTGTCTCCAGTGGCAGTAGTGAGCCTGTGTAGAGCACGTGCCCCATGCCTCACTCGTCGAGGGGGGCTGTTAAAAAAAAAATAAGCCTGGAGGTAGAAAGTACATCATGTGCTGAAGTGAGCCAAGCAGTGAACTCCAATAGAAATATGCCATCAGTCACTGCGTCATGCGCTGAGGGGTGAGAGAGTCCTCCAGTTAGAGATACGTTAAGTGCATGGTGCGTCTTGCGCTGAAGCAAGCAAGCAGGCAGGTGGGAATGAGTTGTCACGCATCATGTACTGAATGCACTGAATTGGGGGAAGGGCACTGCGGGTCAGTGCTGTGAAGGATGGCGAAGAAAGGGTCATGGGCTCAGAAGGCAGCTACTGAATCGAAGAGAAGGGCACCGTGGGTCAGTGTTGCGAAGGATGGCGGAGCAAGGATCACGGACTCAAGAGGAGGCTACTGGAAAAAAAAAAAACTGGCATGTCGTGGACAGAGGCATGGAGGACTGAAATAAAATGAGACGTCTATAAAACACTGATGCTGAGGAAGAGCACTTGGTAGTAAGCGGAGACCAGAAAAGCCAGGAAAAATACAGTGCACAAAGAAGGTAAGGAAAATGATCAGTGAAAAGTAATAAAGAACAGACTACATCATGTGATGAGGAATGATTTAAAACGGTCATGGAATAAATGTACAGCAGTGGGAAAGGAAAAATAAAAAACAACAATGAATAAAGTAGTAAAGACACACAAAAGGATCTTATTTTAGAATATTTTATTAATAAATAGTGTAACTGTTAGGTACCATTTTGCTGACATACTTGTGTTGTGGGGTTTTTTTTAACAGCAAAACGTGGAACACTTTCTAGTATGGAAATGTGAAAGTGCCCCAGGACATGTAAACTGCCAGGCTCTCATTTCCGCTGGAAATGAAGGAGCCGGACCATTATTTCTAGCCCTGCATGTGCATGCTACATTCTGTATCTCTGCAAGTAAATCTATACAATGTATGACTTGAACATGCACAATAAAGAAAATATAAAAAAATATATATTATATTAGATATATTCCGACAAAAGCCAAATATAATCAAACCAAACTTAACCCAAAAATGGCTTACTAAAATCATCAAAAAAAAAATTAAACTCAAAATTAAAAAATACTGTAATTATCTGAAAATGAAAACTAATTATAATTGGGAAAACTTCTTAAAAATTCAAAAGTAAGGCAAGATTAAAATTAGGAAAGCTAAATCTGCATGGGAATATAACCTGGCCAGAACTGCAAATAAAAACAACGGGAAGCAACTTTATGCTTATATAAACTCCCTAGAAAAACCAGTGAGTCAGGTAGGAGGGACCCTTAGAAATTAATGATACCACAGTAAATGACCCAAAAACAATGGCAGACTTATTTGATACAAAATTTTGTGAGATTTATAGTAAAATTCATCAAACTATACCCATAGCTGGCACAGAGGGTTCAAATCACATTATCTTTATTACACAGCAGATTTTTTGATAAACTACAGATACAAAAAGGGAAAACAAGCCTTGGCCCCAACAATATCGTTGGTCATTTACTGTACCTTTTGTCGGATTATATTTCCCACCCACTTAAAACTTTATTTGAAGGCTGCGTGAACAACAACTATGTACCTCCGGATTGGAAACATGCTCATGTCATTCTGATTCATAAAAAAGGCATCAGGTCATGTTGGGAAAATTACAGGCCAATCAGTCTCACTTCACCGATATGTAAGGTTTTTTTTTTTTTTTTAGTTGTTTAACCAGGAGTAGCACACTAAGCTGAAAGCTTTTTTACAGGTGCAACCTGGGAGCACAGGGAAGTTAAGTGACTTGCTCAGGGTCACACAGTATACAAGTGGAAGCTGAGGAATTCAAACCCAGGTCTGGTCTGCTGGATGTCACCAGATTTGCAGCTCAGAGCCTTAAACCACTGCGCTATACTGCCTCCCAAGTTTTTGAAAGCTTGATAAATGATCTTATCACCCCTATTCTGGTTGAACGAGACCAAGAACAGCATGGCTTTAGAAAAGGGAGAGGTTGTCTAACTAATTTAATGAGTTTCTATGAAACAGTGCTGAATTAGACAACAAAATTCTGTTCAATATTATTTATATTAATTGCAGCAAGGCTTTTGATATCCTGCCACATTGGGCACTATATAAAAAATTATTACAACTTTAATATAAACCCTTGCATCACTTCTTGGATTATAAATTAGTTATCAAATCGTACCCAAAGTGTACTAATCAATGGTGAATTGCCTGAGGTAGGCTCTGTCACAAGTAGTGTTCCACAGGGTTCAGTTTTGGGTCCCTGTTTGTTTTAGGCTTTTATTTCTGACCTCACCATAAGCTGTGTGTCACTGTCTATCAAATACACAGACGATGTTTAGATCAGTGCTCCTTGTTCCAACTCCGATCAAGTTGAGACACTACAACGGGATTTAAATCATGTCTCTGAATGGGTTCTAAAATGGGGCATGAAACTTAATACGGATAAGTGCAAAGTCATGCACTTATGCATCAACAATCCCATGCCAATTTATACTTTAGGTAACAACATTCTACACACAACATCTGATTAAAGAGACCTAGGCATTATTTTTAATGACTTAGAGCATTCCGAGCATGTAAACCAAGTTATCAGCAGAACTAATAAGGTCATCTGGTCTATAAAACATAACACTAAGTCTCGGGACAAAAATATTATGCTTCCCTTATATTGTGCCTATGCCAGACCCTATCTTGAATTTGCTTCTCAGCTATGGTGTCCATTTAAAAAATCACACTGTCTACAGTTAGAAAGGGTACAATGAAACTTCACAAAACACATAAAAGGATTGTTTAAAAAAACACCTTATCCGTCTAGACTATCCGCACTTAACCATATGTCACTACAGACTCGTAGACTCAGGGGTGATTTACTGTTCCTTTTTAATGTAATCAGCAATCCACATTTAATGACTGAACTTGGTTTGCCATTTAAAGATTGTCCATATGAAACCAGAGGGCATCCCCTGCAACTTACAGGGACAAAGTTTCATTATATTTCCAGAAAGTATTTTTACACCCAGAGTAATTCAACCCTGGAATAAACTATCACTGGATATTGTAATAAGTAAAATTAAAAATGAATTTAAGAGAAAAAATGTCTTAATCTCTGGTAACACTCTGGTATATTGCTCTGTGTGAATTATGAGTTAGTATAGGAGCATTTCTGGGCTGCATAAGCCTTCTCGCTCCTTATTATCCTTAGTATGATCCTTGGTATGAACCCTGAAATCTATGCTCCAAGCGTTTGCTGAACAGCATGGGAGAGACTGGGAGAAATACCTTCCCCACCTGTTGTTCGCATACAGGGAGGTACCCCAAAAGTCGACAGGGTTCTCTCCCTTCAAACTCTTATATGGATGTAGGGTGTGTGGGCCCCTAGACTTGATCCAGGAAGACTGGGAGGGTAAGCACGCCACCCAGGGATCTCTCATAGTGGGTTATGTTCTTAGGTTTAGGGAGAAGCTGAAGGAGCTTATGGGGGTGACCCAAAGCAACCAGTCAGCTACCCAACAGAAGCAAAACGTCTGGTACAACCACGGAGCCGGAGCTCGCCCAGACAGCGCAGGTCAGAAAGTAATGGAGGCAGTATTGTGCAGTGGATTAAGGCTCTGAGCTGCAGACCTGGAGACCTGGGTTTGAATCCCACAGCCGCCTAGGTGCATATTGTGTGATCTTGAGTAAGTCACTTAACTTTCTTGTGCTCCCAGGTCGCATCTGGAAACAAGCTTCAGCTTAGTGTGCTACTCCTGGTTGAACAATGTTCCCTTTCCCTAATGGTCCCAATTCCAGTCCAGAAGCACAAGCTGTGGGCCGAGTGGGCAGGACCATATAAGGTTGCCCAACAGGTCAATGATGTGAACTATATTGTGGATCTGCCTGACAGGAGACATACCTATAGGATATACCATGCAATATGATGAAGCCATATGCAAATAGTGCCGACATGGTGTCAGCAGTGTGTAGTCCTGGGGAGGGGATGGATGAGGAAGACCCCTCCTGCACTTGCAAGAGGAAAGCAAGCGAGAGTCATCTGTGGAGGCAATCAAGCTGTTGCCCCAGTTGACCCCAGAACAGACCCAGGAAGTGAGGGAGATTTTAGAGGACTTTGCCCCTTTGTTTAAGGCCAAGCCTGGACGAACCCCCCTTAGCGACCCATGACATAGACACGGGGACACAAGCACCCATAAGAGGACAGTCTACTAGGTGTCTGAGGCCATCCTAAAGGACGTTAGCAGGGAGGTGGAGGAAATGCTGGATTTAGGGGTAATCCAGAAATCCCACAGTCCGTGGGCCTCGCCCGTAGTCCTTGTTCCCAAGCCAGATGGGTCTACTCACTTTTGTGTGGACTATTGTAGACTCAACGCAGTCATGAACTCTGACGCCCACCCAATGCAATGGACGGAGGAACTACTAGACAAACTGGGAGGGGTGACATACCTTACCACAACTGACTTGACAAATGGAATACTGGCAGGTGGAGTTAACTGCCAGAACTAGAGAATGGTCAGCCTTCGTCATTCCAATAGGATTATTCGAATTCCGGGTAATGCCTTTTGGAATGAAGAATGCCCCTGCCAAACTCCAAAGGTTGATCAACCAGGTGTTACACTGTACTGAAGAGTACGCAATGGCTTTTTCTAGATGATATTGCCATCTTCAGTGCCAGCTGGGAGGAACATCTGTCCCATCTGAAGGAAGTGTTGGTCAAGATACAGGTGGCAGAGCTCTCTGTCAATGCTGAAAAGTGCCAGATTGCTATGGCAGAGGTGGCATACCTAGGCCATGTAGTGGGGTGGGGGCTACTTCATCCTAATCAAGCAAAGAGGCCCACGCCTGAAACCCAGAAGCAAGTTAGGAGCTTCCTAGGGACCACAGGGTACTAGCAAAAGTTTGTGACCAATTACAGTACCCTGGTGGCTTCCCTATCTGGCTTGCTAAAGAAAAGACAGCCCAAAAAGATAAACTGGGATCCAGCCTGTGATCGGGCCTTCACACGGCTAAAAGAGGCACTGTGCAGTGCCCCTGTGTTGGCCAGTCCCGATTACACCAGGCAGTTTGTAGTACAGACCAATGCCTCGGATGTGAGGATTGGAGCAGTCCTCAGCCAGATTTCTAATCAGGGAAGAGACCACCCGATAGTGTACCTGAGCAAGAAGTTACTTCCTCGGAAGCAGGCATACTCCATGGTAGAAAAGGAATGCCTTGTGCTGGTACAGGCCCTGAAGAAATTAGAGCCATACCTCTACGGGAGATGCTTCGAGGTACAGACCAATCACAACCCTCTGGTGTGGTTAAATCAGACTAGCAAAACAAATGGACGGCTCCTCAGATGGAGTATCGTCCTATAGGCTGATGCCATGACCATTACGCACCGGTCAGGGTCTGCCAATGCAAACGCAGATGGCCTATCTCGCCGGTTACAACAGTAACCGAATTGTGGGAATCCTGCCATACAGTAGGAGTGTGTTCCCACAAATTCAGTCTTAGAAGGGAGGGATGTAGCAATTTGGCCAATTCTGTCATATTTCTGTCATAATTGTTCTATATTTCTGTTTATCTCCCAAAAAGGCCAAGATATCAAGTTTACCAGAAGGATGCCCATGTTTCTTTTTTTTTAAAGTGTACTTGAGAAAGACAGAATGTATATTGTAAATGTCTGACATTCCTCTTTCATAGGTTCATAGGATATTACGGGTCTAGTAGGCCAAAGACCCATAGTGAACTCGCCACCAATTTTCTCTAATGGTGGTAAGAGAATTTCTTTTCTCCCATGTACATATCTAATCTTTTTTTAAACTGATCAAGATTTTCACTTTGTACAATAGCACTTGGTAGTGAATTCCATACGGCAACCACTCTTTGAGTGAAGCAATTACACCTCTTAGATGTTCTACTTACAGATTTGCTAAATTTCAAGTTATGTGATCTTGTGCTGTTTATTCCCCTAAACCATACCAAACCTATAGTTTCTAGTATTGTTTCATCTCTAGATGCCTTAAAAGTGAGACATATATCTCCTCTAATGGCTCTATACTCTAATGAATATAGTCCAAAATGTTTAAGTCTATCCTGGTAATCAAAGGATTTGATATTATTTACTTTCTTAGTAACCTTTCTTTGTACTTTTTCCACCATTACTTTACCTTTTATAGAGGTGGGTGCACAAACAGGAGCACAGGATTCCAGATGTGGTCTTACCAGACTAGAGTACAGGGGTATAAGTACTTCAGATTCCCTACTTTTTACATGTTCAAGGATACACCCCAGTATACTGTTACATTTTTTTACAGTTTTAGTGGTGTGCATATCTTGTGATAATTTATTAGTTATAATGACTCCAAGGTCCTTTTCATTGTCTGTAGTATCCAGAACTTTGTTATTAAGTGTATAGTCAATTCCTGGATTATTTTTTCCAAAATGCATAACCTTACACTTAGCAGTACTGAATGACATTTTATTTACATTTTGCCCATTGATTTACGTTATCTAAATTATTTTGTAGAGTTGCAGCTGTTGACTGGTTTTAGACAATTGCCTCAGTATTACAATTGTCCACATATTTGCCCACCCATGCATTCTGCGATGTTTGCATTGATGATATGAAAATATTAAAAAGAGTTGGACCCAGGACAGAGCCCTGGGGAACTCCACTCGTGACATTATTCCAGGATGAAACACAGCCCTTAATAGCAACCCTGCCTGAGATAAGGTGTGCTAGAGATAAATAGGGACTGAATTTCAATGGGGCATTGAAATTTCCTGGGAGCCTTCCCCTCCACTAATAACCTTTTACATTTCAAAAGGGGAATTTGTATTTCTTTGGTATTGAGGAAATGGAAAAGGGTGGCATAAACTGTCAGGAGATGGAAAACATCTCCTATAGTAATAAAAATTTAAAATGAAAGAGAAAATGGATTTTAGAGCAGGGGTTATGTAAATGGACAATCTGTGAACCTAGTGTCAAATTCTGGAAACTGCCTCAGTCTATTTACATTTTTATAAATGTCAGGAAGGATGCTGGAAATCAAAGGTCCAGCCAGGATGTTGGGACTGTAGGAAATCTAGCTAATTAATAAGGTTAATTCACTTGTAATTTTGAAAGAGCAAGAGAGACCCCTGCTGGCCTAAAGATAAGGCCATTAGCTAATTTGAAGGACAGTTTTACAGAATACAGGACCAGGTATATAACGGGCCCCTCAAAACAGAACCTCAGTGCATTCTTCAGGAGACACCTTTCCTGACACACCAAAGAGACAAAACTGTCTGACTCAGAGCAAGACTGCCACACACTCTCACTGAAGACAAGTGGCTACAAAAAGAACTGGGATTTGGAAACTCAGCAGAAATCATTTATTTTATGGACTTTTGATTCACTACAGTCAAGGCAGAAATAAGCCAGTTAAATTTAACAGTGCATTTGGTATGGGTTTCTTTTCCAACTTTTTTTTTGTTATCCTGTAACTCAAATTTCTGAATATTTTGCTTGTAAGTCTTATATGATAATTATTTTATAATTCGTAAAAGAACTTGCCTTTAAAAACTGCCTGGGAGAGATTTTGTTGTGTGTGTGTGTGTGTGTGTGTGTGTGTGTGTGTAGGAAGATTTATTCAATCTGTAATAGCCTGTTTAAATGCTAAGCTGCCACCATCACTACCAAAGACTAGGATCCTGAAAGGAAATCTGGGTGCCCAAGTTGGGGACATACACAGGTCTCTGGAAGGGTCTGGAAGGGGGAAATAGATCACTGTGCCGCCCATGGGAGAAGACACAATCAGGGTTATGAGGACAGCCTCAAACAGCTCGTAACACCAGTGTCTTCCACCTCCAGAACCGCAACCAAGGAGGTTTCTCACCTGGCTACAGACCCGAGGCTGTATTTTACCTTTACCCAGATTAGAGAGGATGCCCTGGGCACTTGTGGCAAGTGTTCAGTTGTGAAGTCATCGAGCACTCTAGAAGGACACAGGGAGGGTATTCTTGTTCCCCCCATCACGCATTGCACTTAGGAGTGGACAGTGTGAGCTCAGTGGACCTGGCCCCCAGGAGTGTGTTTATGACAACATCAACCAAAAACAATGCTTTCCATGACAGGAAGCATAGTTCACAGCTTGCAGCTGGCTCAAAAGGAGGTAAGGGGAGATTTTCCAATATAAAAAGAAGATTCCAGGGCAGCACAGGGTCACTGATGGGATGTTTCAGATGCATCATGTCCTACAAGAAAGTGCGGGAAAGTTCCAGCTGGGCAGCAGCTTTGCCCTCAACAGGTGCATGGTATGCAGAGATGGCGGAAAGGTACACCTTAACAGATGAGTATCTCGGGCCGGAGTCCAAAAGGGACAAGAGGTACTCCAGAATGAGGTTCACCGGACAGGTGAAGGGCTCCAAGTGCCGCGTGGTAGCCCAGATGGAGAAGCGCTTCCACTTCATTACATAGGCAGCCCTCGTGGAAGGCAGCTCTCGTGGAAGGTTTCCTGGCTGCCATCAGGACATCTGCCACCCAGGAAGAAACTCCAAAGTGGGCGATAGCTAAGTCTGCAGGAGCCAGGCATGATGATGCAGTGACTTGAGGTCTGGATGGATCAGAGTGCCCTGCTCCTGGGAGAGCAAGCAGAATGACTGGGGCAAGGGAACTGGAGGCTCCACTGCCAGTTGCTGCAGAAGGGGAAACCATATCTGATGTGGCCAGCAGGGGCGCTAAGAGGATCATCTCCGCCCCTTCTGACTGAAACTTGAGGAGTACCCTCTGAAGAAGAGGGAAGGGATGGAAGGCATATAGAAACCTTGCTGTCCAAGAGAGGGACAACGCGTCTTGCCAGAAAACACCAGGCCCTGGATCAAGCAAGTAGAAACTGGGCAGTTTTGCGTTGAGTGGAGATGCAAAAAAGTCCAACTCTGGACGACCCCACCTGCCAAAGAGGTCCTTGACCACGGAGGATAGCAGCTCCCACTCGTGTGCCCTCGACCCGGACCTGCTTAGACTGTCGGCCAGGATGTTTTGGACACCTGAAACATGTATCACATGTAGAAGCCACTTAATGGGAACGTGGTTAAAGGGGATGTCCGTTTAATTGGGACGATCCTCATGACACCGATTTTTGGCTAATGTTATTCAATGGGACCAGCTTCTGTTTAACTGGGAATCCTGTCCTGTTGCTTTAATTGGGACAATTATCTAGTCACAGGTATAGGAAAAGGTGCTGAAAATTTAATCTCTCCTCGTTAAGTGCTCATTAAGTGCCTTGCATTTAAGCTGTTTCACATTCCCACCTGCTTAGCATCTCTCTGGAATGTGTTTAGTATCTCTGAAGTGTGTATGGTTTGCAGGATGGCATCTACAAGCAACAAAAGAGTCAACCTCCCACTGAGTGATAAAATAAAAGTTATTGAAGCTTTACAGCTGCCCAATTCCTCTCTCTCAAAAGTTGCTAAGTGAAGTTAAGTGATTTTAATTAAAGTTCAGTGTGCTGCTTTCACCAATTAAATAAAGGTAAAATCAAGAACTAAACCAAACACACTTTTACAAAAAGGAGCTGTAGTCATAAAAAGTACTAGTATCCAGTACTTCTTGATGTTTTATTTGTATTCTCTGTTTTGTTCTTTACTGTAATGCGTGTGTGTGTGTCTCATGAGCTAATTTTTTTCCGGTTGTGATGGAAAAAGGGCTGCTTCTGATAAAGGGAACAACCGCTTAAAGGGGATGATAGGGTGCCCAGAGGTGTCCTTTTAAGAGGCTTCTACTGTAGTTCCAGGTTGTAGAGTATGTTTCCCCCACCATGCTTGTTTTTAATTTTTTTATGCATAGCTCTCCTCGGTGGGAGCCCCCAGCCCGTCTCTGGCGTCCTGCATCTGGCGAGTGGCCCATACCTCAGGAGCTTCTCCCCGGTGGTCCAGCAGGGTTCCCCAGCCCCCACTGGAGACCAGATCCAGTGTGACCAGCACCGTGGCTAGCCGGGAGCGGAGCCTGCAAGACGCCCTCCATCATTCGCCACAGCATCTATTTTCCTGGTTTCTCCCCAGGAGATGAGGCGTGCAACGACGCTGGCAGAAAGAGCGCACACGCATCTGCACATGCTCCCTCCTAATGTCTGCCCCATCTCCTCCCCCCCCTTCCTACAGTGTCGGCACACTGTTCCCCAGCCTCCGCTAGGGACCAGTCAAACACCGACCACTGGTGACCCCCTCCCTGGAGAAGGAGAGCAGTCCATCAGACGCTCGATCCTTCTCTTCCCCTGCCTACCCCCCGGCAGCCTTTGCTCATTCCTGAACACCGGTCGCCGGCATGGCACAAGGTAAGGCGTCCAGTGCCTCAGCACTCAGTGACACTAGGCCAGCTCCCCCCTTGCTTGTTGACTACAGACATGTTGTCTGTTTGTATTAGGAGCAGACCTGGAAGAAGGTGGGTCTGGAATGCCTCCATGGCAAGAAAGTACAGTTACGTAAGAACTTACCGTAACAGTAGATCTTCGAGAGAGGCTCTTGCAGTACGTATTCACATATAGGACTAAGCCGCCAGGCATCAGGACCCCACGGAAAAATTTCTAGCTAGCAGTCTCTGGCGGGGGACTGCCCCCACGTCAGGTGACCGGCATCCGATTGGTGTAGTATCTCAGGATTCTGTGAACATCCAAAGTATGCAAGAGGTATTCCCCTTGACTGGAGTGTTGCGTAAAGAAAGCCGGTAACTCAATAGATTGATTCAGCGTAGATTCAGCCACCACTTTAGGAAGAAACTTAGGGTTTGTGCATAGAGCCACATGTTCCTTGTGAAAACTCAAGTACGGGATTTTACACATTAAGGCCTGAAGCTCAGAAATTCGCAGAGCATAAGTAATGGCCACTAGGAAGAGTGTCTTCCAAGAAAGGAACTTCAAATCAACTGCTGCTGCTGGCTCGAAGAGAGGCAGAGTAAGCTTCTCCAGGATGAAATTTAGGTCCCAGGGAGGGGCATGGGTGTGGATGGGGGGTTTCAAATGGAGAACCCCTCTGAGAAAGTCTTAGAGACTTCTAACTGAGCAAAAGTCCTGTCTCCAAAGGGAATATGGTATCCTGAGATAGCTGCCATGTGGACTTTCAACGAGGAATGGCTGAGGCCCAGATCGAAGAGGTGACACATGTAGTCCAGGACTTTGTTGACTGGGCACGAGAAAGGCTCAAAGTCTTTCAAATTTGCCCAGATAGAAAACCATTTCCACTTCATGGCGTAGGTGGACCTGGTGGAAGGCTTGCTGGCCTCCACCAAAATGTCCGCTACCAAAGGAGAGACTCCAAAGCGGGCTTTAGCTATGTCTGCAGGAGCCACACATGGAGATGAAGGGATTTGAGACCTGGATGAACAAGGTTACCCTGATCCTGGGTCAACAATTATTGCGACAGAGGAAGAGGAAGAGGGGCTTCCTTTGAAAACTGTTGCAGAAGACAGAACCAAACTTGCTTGAGCCAGAAGGGAGCAATGAGAATCATTTGAGCTCCTTCCATTCTGAGTTTGTTCAGGACCCTCGGAATTAAAGGAATGGGAGGGAAGGCATAAATGAATTTGTCCCTCCAACCGAGAGACAGAGGGTCCTGCCAAAAACTGTCTCACCCTGGATCAAGCGAGCAAAAGGCGGGAAGTTTTGCATTTTGAGGAGAGGCAAAAAGGTCTATCCGAGTAGTTCCCCATCACTGAAAGATGTCATTTACGACTTGTTGATCTAACTCCCATTCATGGGACCTGGCTGAGGACCGACTGAGTTTGTCTTCCAGTGTGTTTTCCATTCCCGGGACATGAACTTCAGTCAAGTGAAGGTGATGTTGGGCTGCCCAATACCAGACTCTCATCGCTTCCCGGCACAGGGGGTAGGAACGCGTTCCTCCCTGTTTGTTGAGGTACCAGACTGTACACATGTTGTCTGATTGTATGAGGAGTGACCGGGGAGGATGAAGGGAAGGAGAGCCTGAAGGGCATAAAGGACTGCCCTCAGTTCAAGTACATTTATGTGCAGGTTTTGCTCGAATTAGGACCAGCTGCCCATGAGTCCTGTGAGACCCTAGATGGGCACCCCAGCCTTCTCCTGATGCATCTGTCATCATCTGTGAGGGGGGATCGATGCAGAAGTGCACTCCCAGGCACAGGTTCTCCTGAACCATCCACCATTGCAAGTCCCTGATCATGGAATCTGATACTAGTACCTCTTGGTCTAGATTGTCCCTGGTCTGGTCCCATTGCAACAGAAGCGTCCATTGAGAGATCCACATATGGAGCCGAGCGAACGGGACTGTCGGGATGGCAGCTGCCATTAGCCTGAGGAGGCAGAGGACTGACCTGGCTCCGACCCTCCTGCAGCCGGACAGAAGACGGGCCTGGTTCTGAAGGGTGTCTACCCTGTCCAGAGGCAAGAAGGCTTTGCCGGTGATCGTGTCCAGAATCACCCCTATAAATTGGAGGCGTTGGCAAGGGACCAAGTGAGACTTGGCCTGGTTGATGGTGATACCCAGCCTGGTAAAAACCTCCAGGGTAAGGTAAAGGGAGTGCAGGAGTTCCTCCCTGGACGAGGCCACCAGAAGCCAATCGTCCAGGTATGGGAATGCCTGTACTCCCTGGGTATGCAGGTAGGCTGCTACCACCGACAGGCATTTGGCAAACACTCAGGGAGGCCGAGGAAAGACCAAATGGGAGGGCCTTGAATTGGTAGTGGTCCCCCTGACAACAAAACTGGAGGAATTTGCAGTGGGATGGGCATATGGGGATATGCAGGTAGGCATCCTGCATGTCCAGAGTGCATAGCCACTGTTCCTGCCGAAGCAGTGGTAGAAGACTCTGCAAGGAGAGCATTCTGAAGCGTTTGTACTCCACGAACATGTTCAGGGAGCTGAGGTCTAGAATGGGCCTCAGATCTCCCATCTTCTTTGGAACTAGGAAGAAATGGGAATAGTAACCTGTCCCCCAAAAATGAGTGGGGACTGGCTCTATTGCCAACTTCGAGAGAAGGGAGATGATTTCCTCTAGAACCAGAGGAAGATATTGTGGGGAGTAAGACGACTGAGGGGTGGTTTTTGAGGCAGTTTCTGCAGAAACTCTATTGAATGTCCCGCCAATATCAGCTGGAGCACCCAAGCGTCTGATGTCATCCTCTCCCAACCCGGCAGATGGGAGGAGAATCTCCCCCCTGCCGGTTCCTCTGGAACCTCCAGAGGCAGCAGGAGAGGCAGGGAGTCAGGAGGTGTGGGGCAGCGCAGCAGCTGAGGCTCCCGCAGCTTTTTTGCTGGGGGAAGTCTTGGTTGCTGGAGGGGTCCGACTTTTGTTAGCACGTTTTCCTTGTGGCTTTTGTCTTTGTCGGTTTTGGTGACGAAAAGGACGCAGCTGCCCTTGAGGGGGCCTGTACATAGTCTGGACAGACTTGAGTGCAGTACCCTTCTCTTGCAGTTCGGTAATGACGTCCTTGATATCACCCCCTGAACAACACTGAACCCCTGAAGGGAGCATCCTGTATAGCAGATTGTACCTCAGGGACCAAACCTGACACACAGAGCCAGGCATGACGCTGTAAGCCTACAGCAAAAGTCGAGCTCCTTCCAGCTGTGTCCACCGCATTGTAAGTGGCATGGAGCATGTGCCGGCAGGCCAAGTGAGCTGAATGAACAAGGTCACCCACTTCCTGCTTAGTCTGTGACTCAGGGCATTCTGGAGTATGGGGCTCGCCTTCAGGGACAGAGTGGCCGGACTCTGAGTCTGAGTCAGAAGTTTCTGACGAAGAGGAAGAAGACTCCTCCCTAGGAGGGGAAGGGAAAACCCCTCTGGAGAGTTCCCGGGGGGGCATATCCTCCCCACCTCAGGCACCGGAAGGTTCCCCTCTGGTGTTGGGCAGGGGGGAGAGAGTCTCCCGTCTCCAGCATAGGGGATCCAGTATAGGGACCAGCGTCAGGAGACGACTCTCAATCTCCCTGGTGAGCTGAGCCTTGGTCTCAGCCCACCAGGAGGCCAAGGTCTCCTTCAGATCCGTCGGCGGTTGTGGAGTGGGCAGCGGAGGTGGAGAAGGCGGGGGATATGGGTACTGATGGCACCCGTAAAAGAGTATCTGTAACTTGACGTGGTGGCTTGGCGGGTGGGTATTGAAATGCATCGGGTACTGCGGCCTGATACTGCAGCGTTGAGTAGCTGCGATGTCGGATACTATGGGCGGATACCATGGTACTGGGTATTGCGGTGTTGGGTACCCTGGCACCAGGGGCTCTGACAGAGCAGAAGAACCTGGCAGAGGCTCTGCTGGCGGGCCAGACGGAGGAAGCACTGGCCTCGGGCCCGGCGTGGGTATACCGTCGAGCGGGTCTGACGGACCCGATGGAGGAATAGGTCTTCCGTTGGGCAAAGGGGCACCGGAGGCTGGTGTCAGGTCGCCCGGCGTTGGGACTGGCATCTGAGGATCCAGCGTCAGGGGATCCAGCACTGGAGGAGGGAGCCCTGGTGCAGGCTTCTTGGCCGAGCGGTCGTCGGGGGAGCCAACGTCTGACTTATTGGCAGTGTCCGGGCAGGCGTCAGAGGAGCCAGCGTCCGACTTATCGGACTCCCTATCCGAGGAAGGTCGCAAAGGAGTGGCAGCCTTGTCGGAAGGGGGTTTGGCTGGCCGCTCACCCAAGGAGATGAGCGGCTTAGCAGCCTTGTCCGGGCAGACTACCACCCCTGATTGGGGCCCTATGTCACAGACAATAATATTTAGGGCAAAGGCACTTATCATATAAGCATGAGTGTCAGGATCTGGGTTCTACTGTTCTATTATTATTGCTGCTAGTAATTACAATGCTTATGACTGTATCCTTGCTATATAATCACAATACTTTATATATGTATTACAGTGCCTTATATACAATTATAAAATGGCATAGAACAATGGAGAAATCTGATTGGTTATTTATAGTGCAACATGGGACAATGTCGCACTACAAATAACTAGTCCCAGTAAAACAGCCACAGCACAGAATCCAATGGTTCACTGATTCATTTTTTATGCATTCTATTTAGAATGTAGTAGTATTTTGAAGTCGCCATTTTTTTACTCTCGGTAAAAAATGAGTGAAGTTCATACATACACATTCTCTATTAACAATGTAAATAACCAATCTAGTTAAAAAAACTAGTTAAAAAGACAGAAATAGCACTCGACCTGATACAAATGCTCCAACAGTAGAAAGGAACACCAACACAAATTGCTGTCCTGTCATCTCAGTTCACTCTCGGACATGCCAAACCTGCTTCAGTAGCGCTCTCTCCCTCTCTGTTTCTCCCTCTCACTGCTAAATCACTGCTCACGGCAGCCGCTACATCTTCCCTAAGTTAAACTGAATAACTGGTTAAACAAAACAAAAACAGTGCTTCCAACAGGAGAAAGGACCATAGTGATAGCCTGTTATGGTGCTCTTGCTTTCACTTTTCTCGCGATGTCACCTAAACGCTATAAATCTCTTTACTCTATCACTCTCTTGCGATGCTCTTGACAAATTGCCCATGAATCATTTTTCAAAAAAAAGCAATTTTTTGAAGTACTGTGACTTACCCTAACATCAGTGAAAGAGCAAGCATGAGGGAGTTGTGTTTAACAGCTGATAAAGCGAGGGACGGAGAAGCGAGCTAGCCAGTGCGGCTACTAAACAACACAATAGTTAGCAACGCCTGGAAAGGAGCTGTGTTAAGTTCGATATGTTTTTCCCATGAAACTTTTGAAACAACTAAATAAATGAGCTCATCTATACAGCCTAACTTCAGTGAAGGAGCGATGTGTGTGGGGGGTGTCAAGCAAGCAGCTGATAAATCGAGGAAGAGAAGCGAGCAAATAGTTGGCAGTTGCTAAACAAGACAATCCATAGAAATGTCTGGAGATGAGCTGTGTTAAGCTTGGTACTGTATGTTTTTCCCCATAAAACTTTTGATCTCCTATTCATTTTCCTGCCACCTGTAATAGGTCCTGCCCGGTCTCACTCTACACAGATGTCATCTACTGAGTTTAAAAAAAATTAGGAGACACTCGATCACAGTTTTTAAGAGGCACAGGGCTTACAAGTGTTCTGTTGGAAGGTGGGGTAGTGGGGGGTGCAGGGAAACTACAAAACTAAAATTATGGAATCTGAATTAGGTCAAAGACCTAAACCAAAGCAGTAAAATAAATGTAGTCCAAGTTGGCGGAAGGACTATTTTATGTTAAAACCACATACTCCTTTACAGTTTTACTTAAAAATGTGCTTCCAAAAAACAACTGCTTCTGAACATAAGGGCCATTTATAAGGCAATAAGACACTCGGGGTGTGCATTCGGTGTGATAACTGCTCTAGGGCGTAGTTAAGGCCTTGTGCCTAACTACGCCCCTAGAGTGCGGTTATCACACCGCAATGCACACCCGTCGCGGTTCTATTGCTTACTTATATACTGTTATTACCAATATTCTAAAATTATTGTGTTTTACTGAAAATCTTTATGTACTAATGTACTGAGAAAATACTGCTGTTTTGGATACTTGTATACTTACAAGTATTAGTTGTGCAATGCTGCCATCTTTAGGTGTAGTGCAGAACAGCTTCTTGTTTACCAAGTTAGTATATACTGTAAGACAGTAACATATTGTAAAATGACCTTGTACACAAAGACTAGACTGCATCTTATCTCTGTGTGTAATACTTCAGTGCCTGTTCCCAGGCTAGCAAGAATCACACCATATTTTTTAGCCAATTATATATGTTTTTTGTATCTCTTTTGCTGGTTTCTATAGCAAACCTGGCTATGTATTGTTCAGAAGAGACCGAGGTGCAAAAAGGGGGGGGAGGAGTGGCCCTGTATGTTAATGAAAATATCAAAGCTACAGAAATTCAGAATACACATAAGGAGCCAGAAGAACTGTGGGTCACCCTGGAAACAGGAAATGGGACAGCCATAAGAACTGGGGTTGTCTACAGGCCCCCAGACCAGAGGGAGGACATAGATACATTACTGTTAGAAGATATACAAAACATGAAAGCTAAAGGGGAGGTTCTGATAATGGGAGACTTCAACATGCCAGATACAGATTGGTCAATACCAGCAGGAACATCTGCCAGAACTAGACTCATAGTGGATTCCCTGCAGGGGGAGGGCCTCAAACAACTGGTACAGCAACCCACAAGAGACAGGGCTATCCTAGATCTAGTACTGACTAACAAAGAAGGGATCACAGATCTCCAGGTAGAAGGTCACCTGGGGCCAGTGACCATCACATGGTATGGTTCAGTTTGGCTACTACATCTAAATCATCCCATTCCAAGGCAAAAATATGGGACTTCAGGAGGAGCTGACTTTGATAAGATGGCCTACAGAGTTAAGCTAGCCCTGGCAAAAGAAACACAGGTGAGGGGGTACAGGCAAAGTGGGCAAGCATTAAGGATGCAATACTTGAAGCAACATCCCATTGTGTTAGACAGAAAAGGAAGTGCAAAAGAAGAAGGAAACCACTTTGGTTCTCAAATACAGTAGCAGAAAAGGTCAGAGCCAAAAGGCTGGCCTTCAGGAAATATAAGGGAACACAGCGGATGAAGATAGGGAGGCATACCAAACTGCCCTAAGGAAGCAGGTAAGGCAGTAAGGCAGGCAAAGTCCCAAACTGAGGAAACACTAGCACCAACAGTAAAAGAAGGTGACAAGACTTTCTATAGATACATTAGTGAAAGGAGAAAGTCCAGAGGGGTATTGCTAAGCTTAATGGAGAAAAGGGAGCATGTGAGGAGGAGGACCCTGTAAAGGCATCTATCCTAAATAGATACTTTTGCTCAGTATTTACTGAACAGAAGGTAGGGCAGGGCCCACAGCTCAGCATCATGGACACAGGGAGGGAGGTGAGCACTACTCCTTTCACAAAAGAAAGGGTCCCACAAGAGCTTGCTAAGCTCAGGGTGGATAAGGCAATGGGACCTGATGGCATACATCCCAGGGTACTTAAGGGCTAAAGGAGGAACTAGCAGAGCCATTAGCAGAATTGTTAAGTGAGTCTCTGAGCACAGGAGAGGTCCCAGAAGACTGGAGAAGGGCTCATGTGATCCCGCTCCACAAGAGTGGTAGCAGGGAGGAGGCGGGAACTACAGACCAGTCAGTCTTACCTCAGTAGTGGGCAAGATTATGGAGGCCTCCTTAAGGAAAGGATAGTGCAACACCTGGAATCCATAGGGGCACAGGATCCAAGACAGCATGGGTTTACAAAAGGAAGGTCCTGTCAAACTAATCTAAAGCGGCCCTTGACGCAGCGGTGGATTTCCAGCACGCCGGAAGCGACCCGGTTCGGGAACGACCCGGGTCGCTGAGGGCCGGGCCGGGGAGAAGGATAGAGCATCCTACGGACTGCTCTCCTTCTCCGGGGGGAGGGATGGGGAAGTGTTCGGGGTTTGCGCGACTCCTGGTGGAGACCAGGTGTAGCGCAACCGCCGACCTCAACAAGTGAGCATCGGAGGCGGGGCAGGACGCTTTGCGTCATTGCACGTCCCCGCCTCCCGGAAAAAGGAAAAAGTGGAGAATGCCGCTGGGGCCCTCAATGAAGCCCGTCACAGCCTCAATTAGCCCCCTCAGGCCAGCCTCCGACTAATCCGGCGCCTGCGGTGTGGCTCCAGTGTCGCGAGCCCCACCGCGGGGGTAAGCCACGGGCATCGGAAGGGTGAGGTCATGGGGGGGTTGAGGCGTAACTGGCCGAAAGTACCGGGCTACCGACGGCGGGGGATAAAGAATAAATAGAAAAAAAAAAAAAATAATAATCTCATAGATTTCTTTGACTGGGTAACCAGAGTGGTGGACCAAGGGGGAACAGTTGATGTCGCCTACCTTGACTTCAGCAAAGCTTTTGACACTGTTCCACATAGAAGATTGATAAATAAGCTGGGTAGGCTTGGGGTGGGTCAGAAGTTGGTCAACTGGGTGGCAAACTGGTTGACGGGCAGAAAACAGAGAGTGGTGGTAAATGGTATACAGTCAGAAGAGATGCAAGTCACAAATGGGGTACCTCAGGGATCAGTCCTGGGGCCAGTCCTCTTCAACATCTTCATTAGTGACCTTGCAGATGGACTAGAGGGTAAGGCTTGTCTGTTTGCAGATGACACCAAGATCTGCAACAGAGTAGATGATCCAGATGGGGTGGGCAGAATGAGAAGAGATCTGGATAAACTAGCAGAATGGTCAGAAGAGTGGCAACTGGGATTTAATGCAAAGAAGTGCAAAATCATGCACATAGGGAAGAAAACCCTGAAGCCACCTATAGGCTGGGAGGAGTTGTAGCAGTCACAAAGGAAGAAAGAGACTTGGGCATCATCATCACTGATGACCTAAAATCATCCAAGCAGACCTCTAAAGCAGTAGGTAAGGCTAGGGGGGTGTTAGGGTGTATTAGTAGGGGTATCACAAGTCGTAAGAGGGAGGTAATAATCCCTCTGTACAAGACACTGGTTAGGCCCCATCTGGAGTACTGTCTGCAGTATTGGAGGCCACACCTTCACAAGGACATTAACCAAATTGAGGCAGTCCAGAGAAGGGCAACCAAAATGGTGCAGGGACTGCATCAGAAGACATATGAGGACAGATTAACGGAGCTCAATATGTATACCCTTGAGCAAAGGAGGGAGAGAGGTGATATGATCGAGGCATTCAAACACCTTAAGGGCATAAACAAGGTGAAAGAGTCTAACATGTTTAAATATAAGAAAAATAGCAGGACAAGAGGACACAGCATGAGATTAGAGGAGCCAATTAAGGGGATGTGAGGAAATTCTTTTTCACAGAAAGGGTGATGGATGCATGGAATGGCTTACCACAAGAAGTGGTGGCTATGAATACAGTGCAGGGCTTCAAACAGGCATGGGATAGGCATAAGGGAGCAATACAAATGACTATGAATAGATAGGTCACTGACAGAGCAAAGGCCGAAGGCACATTTATAAGGTAGAAAAAGAAATGGGCAGACTGGATGGGCCTTGCGGTCCTTATCTGCCGTCAACTTCTATGTTTCTATGTTTCTATGTAATAATCAAAGTATAAAAAATGACTGTATTAGCTTAGAATCCTTAGAGAAGAAAGCTGATTCTACCCAGGGTAAGAAATTAGGAAGACTGATTATCTCTCTCAGTGCTAATTATCTTTATTTATTTTTGTCACTGATTGGTAGTAAGTCTGTTTTATATACCAGAAATAAATCATTATCAGACTCTGGAAACCACGTGTTTGTTGTTTCTCTACTTTGGCAATCCAGACAAGAACCTACAATAGAGTAAGATTTATTGCTCTACTTACAGGCGGTGGAACCAACATCCAACTTACCAGACCTGCTCTGACTGGAAGGCCGCGGGGAGGAAGCGGCCTTGACGGGAGCAGAGGCCTCCTTTGCCCCCCGGAGGCTCCCGAAGAGCCCAAGCGTGAGCTCGATGGGAGGGGCGATGCCATCTTGGTAGCCACCAAGACGGCCATCGAGGAGCGTGTTACCTTGAGGGCCGCGACTCCAGCCGAAGTCACGGCTGCTGTGGAAGACGACTCCCGCTCCCTGTGCTTCTCCTTGTCACACTTTTTCTTATGGTCTTCAGGGGAAGTGGATGCCTACCTAAGCTTTTTTGACTCCTTTTCCATGGAGGCCATTTTCTTCTTTAGGAGATGGTCTTCCAGGGGCTGCTGCCTTTCTCTTGCGGGTAGCCGAGTTTAACTTCTGGTAGTGCTGGCACTTCTCCATGGGGAGGTCTGAGCCTAGACAGAAGGGGCACAAGGAGTGGCTGTCCTTGTGTGGAAGCTGGGAACCACGAGTCGCACTTGTTCTTATGCGATTTGGAGGGCGTTGGGGACGACATACACAGCAATTATTGAAGAAAAAATCGAAAAATAGGGAAACAGGTCAAAAAAAATTTGAAAACTTGAAGACCGACGAATGACTGATGAGCGCTATTCTACCGCGAGGAACTTTCACAAGCCGACGACGGGAAAGAAATGGAAGGCGGGCATGGGGGAATCCCCCTTTATACCAATGTCGCATGACGCCGGTCACCTGATGTGGGGGTGGTCCCCCACCAGAGACTGCTAGCTAGAAATTTGTCTGTGGGGTCCTGACACCTGGCGATTTAGTCCTATATGTGAATACCTACTGCAAGAGCCCTCTTGAAGTAAGATCTGCCCGCATCTCCAGCACATTGATGTGAAGATGCTGCTCCGACTTAAACCAAATCCCCTGAGTTTGACGGTCACCCAAATGGGCACCCCAAGCCCAGGCCAGAGGCATCCATAGTGAGGATCTGCTGCAAGGACACTGCTCGGAGAGGTTCCCCCTTGAGAAGATTGGAGGTGTTCTGCCACCACTCCAGGGTCTGTCTCACCGGATTGGAAACTAGCACAGGCTGATCCAAGTCATCGATGCGTTAGTCCCACTGTACTCATACAGTCCATTGAGGGACTCTCATATGCAAGTGGACTAGGGGAACCGTAGCTATAGTCACTGCCATGTGCCCCAGCAGACACAGGAAATATCTGACTGGAACATGACGGGAGGAAGAAACCAACTGAGCATGCGCTATCAGACATTCTGCCCTGTCCTGTGGCAGAAAGGCTCTGCCCTGGGATGAGTCTAGGACCACCCCTATGTACTGGAGGCACTGGCTCGGCAAGAGACAAGATTTGGACAGGTTCAGAGTAATCCCCAGGACCCGGAATAATCAAAAGATGGACTCCAGGGTCTGAATTAAGTGATCCCTGGAGGGTGCTGTCAACAGCCAATTGCTCAGATGGGGAAGACATACTGTAAAAGCCCTGTCTCTGACAAGCCACTGCCACCACTGTTAGGCACTTGGTGAAGACTGGGGGAGCGAAGAACAGACCACAAGGGAGGGCCAGAAAATGAAAGTGGTCCCCCTGGAAGCAAAAAGGGAGGAACTGGCAGTGAGGTGGGAGAACCAGGATAAGGAGATAGGCATCCTTCATGTCCAGTGAACATAGCCAGTCCCTCTGGAGGAGGAGGAGGAGGGGCAACAGCCCTTGCAGAGTGACCATCCCGAAGCGCTTGTTCTCTATGTAGATGTTCAGGTAGCTGAGATCCAGAATCAGTCTCAAGTCCCCTGTCTTTTTGGGGATTAGAAAGAAGTGAGAATAGAACCCATTTCCTCTTTGAGCCAGGGGAACTGGTTCTATGGCTTTTTTTTGCAAGAGTGCCTCAATCTCCTCCTGGATGAGGGCAATGTGGGCCGGAGGGTAATGGGAGTGCAAGGGAGGGCTTTCTGGAGGAACCTCTAGAAACTCGAGGGTGTGACCTCTTTCGATGATCTGGAGTACTCACTGGTCTGAAGTCACGGTGCACCACCCCTCTAGGTATAGGGAAAAGTGATCCCCTACTGCCTGCCCCAAGGCCTCTGCTGGGGGGGGGGAATTGGGCAAGGAGTCATGCTCTGGAACCAGGGGTGGGCAGAATAGCTGGGGATGCTCCATGGGCCCTAGGGGCAGAAGCTTCAGTTGACCGAGTAGAAGCCTTGCGCTTGAATCCGCCTTTGGGCTGCTGGCCCTTGGACTGCTGTCTGGGCTGCCGGTGAAAGGACTGACATTGGGAGGACCTGGTTTGTGAATAGTACATGAAATGCACTGAACTTAAGGCCTTACCCAGCTCCTGGAGGCAGGAGATGACGTCCTGGGCATCATCTCCGTTAAGGATGGAACCCGGAAAAGGGGCATCCAGGATTTTGACCTGAACGTCAGGGGCAAACCCTGACACCCAGAGCCAGGAATGATGACAGATGCAGACTCCTGCAGCAGCTGTGCACCCGGCTGCATTAACAGTGTCGTAGGCCGCTCTAAGCACATGGTTGCCCATGTCGAGCCAGATTTAAGAAGCTGGACCAGTTGGGCCTTCGTAGAGTCCTCAGGAAGTGCTTTTGCCAGGTCCTTGGCCTGGTCCCATAAGGCATTTTGGTATTGTACCATATGGGCCAGGTAATTCTGAGTCTGGGTAGCCAAAGTGGCAGAAGCATAGACTTGTCTGCCAAACTGGTTAACATGGCGAGACTCCTTGTCAGGAGGGTGGATGCTGAGGTGCCTGTTTTTTTTGGTGCAGTCATGGGCAGCGTTCATGACCACAGAATTGGCCTCCAGATGTTCGCCTAAGTAGGGTTTACCAACGGGTACACAATAGAGATGGTCAGCCTTCTTGTCCAAGGCAGGTGTGAAAGAAGAATTCTTTCAGGTTGCCAAAGTGATGTCCTCATACAATTCGATGAGGGGAGGCAGTACCAAAGGAAAGATCTCCTTTTTGCAGAGGTAGATAGCCAGGAGCCGGTGCTCAGGATCTAACTTCTCTATGGCCTACCCCATCAGGGACTGTATGTGCCGTCTTACATCCAAAAAGGAAGGATCATCCAAGGGAGACCTGGGAATCTCATTGGGGGCTCAGTATTATCAGAATGGCCCATGGAATCCTCTGAGGCTTTCGAAGAGGAATAGGAGGAATCCTCCCCAGATGGGTCATTCTCTGAGACTGGTGTCGGCAGGCGATGTTCCTCCCTACATCAGTCCTTACTACCGATAGAAGACCCTGAAGACCAGGGATGGCTAGGTCCTGCCCGGGCAGTGTCTTGAGGAGGAGGGTCCTGTGGAGGAGGAGGAGTAGCAGGCCTTCTGGGAGTATCCTTATCGTTCATAAAAGCCCACCAGGCTGAGAACAGGGCATTATAATCCACCAGAGGAGGAGGAGGTGGATTGTATGGTGGGTAAGGATAGTGAGGAGGAGGGTACCCTGGCATCGGTCCCTGAGGCATCCAGTACTCTGGCGTCAGTCCCTGAGGTATCGTTACCTGAGGTGCCAGCTAAGGATTTCCTGAAGGGTCAGCTGGCATGGCTTGTGGCGCAGGGTGGGGTGGAGGTGACGATGGCTGAGGTGTCATTGGTGAAGGTGAGGAGTAGCGGGTGTCAGCTTGACAGGCGACAGCTAATGATGGTCTGGCAAAACAGCTGCTGTAGGCCCCAAAGAAGAGGCGGGCGCCTGCGATGGGGAGTTCCCCCATGATGGAGGCAAAGTCATCGCCTGAGTGAAGGAGGAGGTAAGCAGTTGCTTCAGGGGATGCCTGGGAGCACCGGCCCCGGAAACAGGTATCGACAATGGCAACGCCGAGACCGGGGGGGGGTGACAAGCAAGGACCCACAGCCAGAAGAGGTAACCCGGTCGAGCTACCTGGCTGAGGACCCGTGGGAACTATGGGCCTGATCATCAGAAGCTGGGAGGCAGGGGGTTACATCCACTGCCATGAGGAGCTGTCACCCGGAATGGAGATGAGGGCGGGCGGCTGTGAGACTGGCAACCCCAAACGAGAAAGGGCTGCTGAAATTGGAGGGGCTGACCTCCTGCGGGAGGAAGGCCCGGAGGTGGGTGCCAGCTTGTGCAGTGACCAAGAACAGGAGGCTGACCGAGGATAGTCCTGTTGCTTGTCCTAGTGCTCATGCTTCCCTGTGGACTTTTTCTCCTTCTGGACAGAAGAAGAAGTCGACACCCCAGAGGCCGGGGAAAAAGATGAACTTTGAGTCTAAAGCTCCATCTCCATTGCAACTAACTTCTGCTGCAGCAAGAAGCTTTGAAGGGTCTTCAAGCGACGTCTTCATGTGGCCTGGTCGAAGTCCTGGTCATGCTGGCAGGCCTCGGTGTCGTGGTCAGGGCCGAAACAGAGCAGGCAAGAAGTGTGGCAGTCCTTGGAGGGAAGCTGCTTGATGCAGGCACACATCGACGGCCGGTCAGAAGATGGAGCTGGAGAACAAGACATAAACCAAAATGAAGTTACACCAAAAAAATTACGTTTTTATCAAAAGAAAAGGAACAAAATCGTGGGTTTGAAGCGTGAGAAAAAACTATGGTCGACTGAAGCTGGCATCCATGAAGGTCTGACGTGCGCAGGTCAATGGCGGGAAATGAACTGAGGTAGGTCTGTGGGCCTGCCCCTTTTTTACCATAGGACAGACATTGGTATGCCAATGTCGGAGGTGGTCCCCCACTGTAGACTGCTAGCTAGAAGTTCTCCTTGTGGTCCTTGCGCCTGGCAGCTAAGTCCTACCAGTGTTGCCTGCTGCAAGAGCCCCCTCGAAGTAAGATCTGCCGCTTTTCAGCTTGCTTGCTCCAGAGCCTGGAGTCTTCTGGTGAGATGCATTGTCCCTCTCTTGGAAAAGGAGGTCCCTGTATATCTTTCCTCCCTCCCTTCCTTCTAATTCAAAGAGCACTACTCAAGCTCCAAATAGAAGGGGCAACTCTAAGGCCCTGTACACACTTGTAATCCGTTTCTTGAACTGTTTTTAAAAACGTTTTTAACCTACCGTGCCAATGTGTTCACATTCCAATCTTCTGCCTGGCATTTCTGCTTGTAGAAGCGTGTTGTAGCACGGTATTGCATTCAGACTACAGATAATCACATCGGTTTTACAACCTGGTGTTACAGCGCGACGGTCGAGGTATCCCATAGTGCTCAGCAGTCCCAGCGTCCTTTGCAGTGTCGACAAATGCTGTGGAGACCTAGCTGTCAGTTTGTTCTAACAGCGTACAGGCTCGTTTTTACACAAGGTGAATTGAAGTTATTAGGAGGTGTGCTCTAACAACATGCATAGGTGTAATGCATAGTTCATTTTACTGTTCGTGTGAACGATGATACTCTGGCCAGATCTAATCAGTACATGGGAAATGCAACAAGTGGCAGTTCACAGTTGCATGTTCACAGTTGCATGAATACTGTTGCTCTGACAATGTTGGGGTGTGGGGCGAGCGTGATGCATCCAGCAGAGCAGACTTGGGTTTGATTCTCACAACCTGCACTTGCATGCTGTGTGACGCTGAACAAGCCACTGAACCACCCAGTGTTCCCTTGTCGCCCCTGAAAAACAGGTGCTGTAGCCTACTTGCCAAGTTACCAAACAGTAATAATACGGGAATATATAACCATACATTTGTGGCATGCATGCCAGCAGTGTGATCTGAACAGTGAAGTCAATCCTGGAGTTCTTAAACATACATGATTCTGTTGCATGTAAACATATGTTGATAAAATGCAAAAATATGCATTGTACATGATGAATTGTGCAATTTGGTTTATTTCCATTTCTGGGGGGGGGGGCGTGCTGATGCACAACAGTAACTGTTGCCATTGCCTCATTACATGTCTTGCACATGCTTGGCAAAAGTTGCTATGTGGTTCACACGGAGGGGTTTAACTTCATTTATAGGAAATAGTGATTTGTACCACAAGTGCAGGAATACTATTACTGACATATTACATTATATTACAGATCACCTCTGCATGATTACTAGCAATTATGATTAACTCACTTCGACTTGCTTTAATTCTGGCATCTTTCCGCTTTCTTGTCCGACAAAGGATTATGAGACAGAAACTTAACATGATTCGGAAAGCTAGGGTAATCAGACAATGAAACCTTGTCCTACTCACAGTCAGTGTGGCTCAACATTTGTGCTACATACAGAATTTCTTGTCAGGGTCATACATGGGTGGCACAGTGCAACGTACAGTGTAGATTGTGGATCGCAATGGCAGTTGGTGGGAGGAGATTGTTCTTATGACTTGGAGCCCTGATCAATGGGTGTCTAATTTTCAGATGTCTAGAGACACATTCAATTGGATTTGCACAGAGATTGGACCATGTATAGAAAGGAAAAATACAAGGCTGAGGCAAGCCATTAAAGTGGATAAAAGAATGGCGATAACCTTGTGGAGATTGGCTACCAACATACAGTACCGTACTGTAGCCATCTTTTGGAGTTGGAAGATCAACTGTTTGCCATATTGTTTTGGATGTCTGCTCAGCATTGGTTAAGATTCTTATGCCACGGGTCATATGTATACAACATATGGAAGATGTTGTTTAAGGCTTTGAGCAGGAGTGGGGGTTCCCTAATTGTGGAGGTGCAGTGGATGCAACTCATTTTCCGATTTTATGCCCACCATTCAATGCTACAGAGTACTACAATCGGAAATGTTTCTATTCCATTGTCATGCAGGCACTGGTGAATCACAGATATCAATTCCTGGATATAAATGTGGGGTGGCCAGGAAAGGTGCACGATGCACGAGTCTTTAAAAATAGTGCACTGTTTGACAAGGGGCAGAAGGGTACCCTATTCCCTCCATTGCAACGAGTGATTGAAGATGTACAGGTGCCTATACTGGTAATTGGTGATCCAGCTTATCCACTGTTGCCATGGCTTATGAAGCCATACTCTGATTATGAAGACAGAGTAAAAAGACTATTTAACTACCGTCTGAGTAAGGCTTGCATGGTCGTCAAGTGTGCGTTTGGTCGATTAAAGGGTAGATGGCGTTGTCTCTTGAAACGCAGTGATTTTCACATAGACAACATACCAATAGTAATATCTGCATGTTGCGTTTTACACAATATATGCGAGCGAAAGGGTGAACAATTAAGTTCTACATGGATGGAGTTGGACGATCCTGACCCTACCCATCAGTGGGACCAAGAGATTAATGTCGCCGATGACATGACTGTGGCTGCCCAAACAAGGCAAGCCATGATGATACGAGATGCTCTTGCTCAGCACTTTACCTGTGGAAATGGACCTTGTGTTTAGTGTGGCAGACACATGTCTTAATGAAGGTTTTCCTCAATATGCGGTGTTTATCTGTATGGTCTCACATCATTTGATAAATAGATTTTTATGGGTCCTTCCTCCCTATTCATGATAATTACACTCTCTACCTTAGCCACTCACAGCCTGCAGTAGTGCTGCCAAGTTTAGTAAAAGTAAAGACAGGGTTTTGGTGTCACATCATAAATGTCCACCCTGTCACTGAAGAGGTGCACCTTGACCTCACTCATAAAGGTCATAGATGGCACTCAGTTATGGCACTGCATCCACATATTGTGCACACGTTACAGCACTCATGCATCGAGTAATGAAAATGAAACATATATATAGTTCTGTTAAGAACTTCATTCATTTATTGCAAGTAATTTTAAGCAACTGCTCTACATTGTTTTTAAAAGGTGTTAAAATTAACAACATGAAAACCAAGTTGTGCTTGTTATCTTCTGCTTTTACTACAGTTACCTATTTCAAAGTTACATAACTATGTAATACCACATTTCTACACTTTGAAATATTTCAGTCATTACACTGTTTAACAAGTCTTAAAAGTTCCAAGCAGCATGAACAATAAAAAAAAAGTCAATGCTCTTATCAAACTGTCAACTGTTTTTATTTGTAACTTAGCATTGCAAATGTTTAAGTTTCATTAAGTAACAGATGCATAACTGCACAAACAGCAACAGCAAATTACACACATCAATGGTACTGAAGTAAATGTCTCCATCATGAAGACATCATGGCTGAGTTGATGTTTTAAAGCTCAGTCCAAGTCATTGCTTCCAGAAAAAAGCTCTTCTGTCATGCTTCTTGATGGACCAGTCACCATGTACCCACTGTACTGGCTACAGTTGGAAACTGTCTGCTGATAATTTGGTGTATGCTGCATGGCAAGATGCATGTGCTGCTGCTACTGCTGCTGCTGCTGCTGCACATTTTGCTGCTGATGTGACATACTGCTGCTTGACTGAGTAGCCGTTGCTGCCTCAGACGGGGGCTGGAACTGACTGCATAACATTGCTTTGAGGACACATAATTTGTAGCAATGTTTTGAAGAATGCTGCATTCTGCTCTGTCTCATGCCTTCTCATTCTTTCCTCCATTTCTCTGTCTGCGGCCACTCTTTCACGCTCCAGCTGTAACAGCTTGTCATACTGCTCACCAATAAGTTTCCGAGTGGGTTCAAATGCACATTCAATTATTTCCTGGATCCGAGATATTTTACTTTTTTTCCTTAGATTATTCAAGGGTTCAGATCCAATTCTTTTGGGTGCCCGATTGACCTCTGCTGTTGAAGTGAGGGATGTGGAAGGGCCTGGCTCCTCTTCATCCACATTTTGTGGCACCGCCGGTATCCCTTCAGCTACATCAGTATGCTGATTTTCAGTGCTTGCACTTGAAATTGACAGCTCATTTTCTGTAACAGCAAGCACATCACAATACATTGGTTATATGCTGGGTGATGTATTCATGATGACACTAATGTATGTGGCATTCTATGTTCCCTTTGATATCACGTTCAAGTGTGAAGCTCATATACAGTCCAATTATTACCTACATAATGGATAAACTGCAGATCTTACTTAACCAGCAGCCAACTTCTTCATACACACACTCCATAGAATTGACTTATGTCTCACCCATGCATTCTTGAATTACCACGACATCCTCAGTAATGCTGTTCCATATGTCAACCACCATCTATGTGAAACAAGAATTCCTCACATTACCTGTGATCCGTCCCCCCTCTATGTTTTAAGAACTGTGCCCCTTGTTCTTGCACACCTCCTTTTCTGAAGATAGTACCCTATTGGACTTTGTTCATTCCCTTGCAGTACTTAACAGTTTGTATCATGTCATAGGTGCTAATCATAGTAATAAATAAACCAGTAATTATTCCCATTGCCATTAACACAGAAAGCCATCAGTCATTCCCAGAATCAAGTGCTATCCTGACTTCAAGTACATGAAAATGTGGTAAAGATAGAAGAGAAACGAAACTTCAAATACACACTCTGTCGTTGACAAGATACACTAGTTATTCTGCTAACCGATGTAGGGCTTTGGAAAAATGACCTTAATTACAAGGGATTGATGGCACAACAACATGCCCACAGGTAGAACACCGTCAATTTCACACACTATGTATTGAGGAACTTCAAACATTTAAATTTTGGTTTTAAAACATTGTGGACATACCATCAGTGTACAGGACCTCGTAGGTCACATCTTCATCATTGGCAATAGCTTCATCATCATTAACTTCACCACTCTGTATTACAACAGGTGGCACAGAGGTGAGACAAGTTCCGAGAATATGGTCTAACTGATCATAAAATGGGCAGGTTACTCTGCCAGCACCAGACTTCCGATTGGAATCCTTCACTTTATGATATCTCACTTTCAGCTGTTTTATTTTCTCTCTGCACTGCTTGGCAGACCTATCGTACCCCCTGGACATCAGGTGAGCAGAGATCTGTTCATAAATTCTGCTGTTTCGGTGGTAGCTATTAAGCTCTTCTTGAACAGACTCCATTGCCCAATAATCAAGCAATATTTTAGTGGCCTCCTCGGACCAGCTTGCTGCTCGATCACTCATGATGGCTCTCAGCTATACAAATTTACCGCACTTACACTTCCACATTTGCAGTCAGGATGACACTCAGGATTTCAGGGCCATTGGAGGATCGGGGCTACAAGGCTTTAACGTGCTTTGGGTACACACTCAGAACCACAACCGAGCTTAAATAGAAACGTTTTAAAAAACGGGTTCAAGACTACCTTTCCAACTGGGTTTTAAAATACGGTTTTTAAAACGTTTTATTACAGCATAAGGTACGCAAAGCGTGTTAGGCAGTTTTAAAACGTTTTAAGATGCTTAAAACGTTTTAAAACTACAAGTGTGTACAGGGCCTAATATTCATTGCTCCCCTATGACATCGACAGATCTGGTTCCTCTTACTGCAACATTTCAGTTCTGACCATGCTCAGTACAGTCTGACAGCTGTTTCATACAAAAACAGAATTTGGCCCATACGAAAAAGATTCTGTTTTGTAATGGGGGGGGGAACCATTTTTTGTGAGGAAAAAAATATATTTTTGTATGGCTGAAATCTTGTTTCCATTTTTTTTTAAACATTTTTGAAAAGCCATAAAAATGATAACCTGCAGAGACACCAACACATCTATGTTGCTAATCTGGGCCCCCTTAGATGGATTCTGCAGTTAGTTTTTGGAAAAGAAAAATCATCCAGAAATATGTTTTTAACACATTTTAAAATCTTTTTTCGTGACCCGAATTTCTTTTTTTGTATAGCCATACAAAAAAAAAAATAGAACAGGGCCGTACAAAAAAAGGTTCCATTCATACAAGAAAAGAATTTGGACTTCATTTTTTTTCAGATTCTTTTTTCATATGAAAGAATTGTTTTCTGCATGAATGACACAACCTCACAAAAAATGGTCCCTTCATGCGGAAAAAGAATTTGTACTTATTTTTCACATTCTTTTTTCGTATGAAGCAATCTTTCTTCATATGAGCAGCACAACCTCACAAAAAACATCCTTTCATACAAAAAAAAGAATTTGGACTTCGTTATTTTTCATATTCTTTTTCATATGAAGCAATCTGTTTTCATAGGAACAACACAACCTCACCATAAAAGTTTGCTTTATACAACAAAAAAAAAAAGAGAATTTCGTAGAAATCAATCTTTTTTTGTATGAATGACACAAACTTCACCAAAAAAGCTCCCTTCAGCTTAAACATACCTCTGTCAGTATATGCAATTATGGGAAATCTATCAAAATAAATGTACTACAACACTAGTACATAACACTTAGCCCAAAAATTTGGGGACCATATAAAAAGCCATAAAAATTTTAAAATGACAATTCCCATAGGATACCACTGAAACTTTAACAAGCTGTAACTCTGTCAGCCTTTGGAGTTAACAGACAATAAATACATCAATAGAAAGGTGTTAATGACTACTACAACACAAAGCCCCTAAGAAATAAGAACTAAAAATGGTCCATCCCTATAAAAAAAATTTACAAGGAAGCACATAAATTGCTCTTCTGCAGGAACAGAAGGGTCCTGTGCTTACACACCCACATACACATGTGGATAAATGGAGGCATTCCATAATCACATAGATGTGTGAATGATGATACGATTCACTAAAGTAAGGAAATTCATTGCAAAAACTTTATTAATGCACCAGTTAGGGTTAAGAAGACATAAGTAGGAAAATATGGTGTTAGGGTTTCGAATCCCCACCCCCATTCTGCAAGCAGCAAAAAGAAAAAACAAAAACTTTATGGTTTTGGCTGTCTAGAGTCTTGGCAAATCAGGCCTAGGGTCTTCCTTGGGGTTATCAACCCTAACACTCACCCCATTCTCATATAGTCTGCACATCTAAGGAAGACTCCAGATCTGATTTATCAGAGCTTAGGACAGCCAAACCATAAAATATTTTTTTCTTTTTGCTGCTTACAGGGTGGGGGTAGGGTGTTAAGTTTGGAAACCCTAACACCACATTTCCCTACTTTTGTTAGTTTAACCCTAACTGGTGAATTAATGATGTTTTTTTTTTGCAATGAATATCTATCTTGCGGCAGCAAAAATACAGTTACTAAGAACTAGGTAATGAACCAGATCCTCTCAATCCAGTTATTGCAAGACATCTTGATCATCATCTATAAAATGGAAAAGCTGACCACCCAGTTTAACCAGCAGTTCTCTAAATTGAAAATTCTCCAGAGGAAATGGGTGCCCTATATTATGTCTAAATGAAAACAGTTCCGCCCCTAAGATGACATAGATGGGTACCCTGTGGTTTTCCCTTTTAACCCTGATCTATTTTTCAGTAGAATGGACTGGAGACCTTCCTGCTTTGTTTTTAGCACTTTTTATTTAATAGTAAGTTCAACTACATGCTGTACTTTATTGTCATCCGTGTAACTAAGTAGATCGATGGATTATCCAAATTCTACTCATACTTGTTATACCTGCAGTATTTTATGTGTTATGTTTTGTACTGTCGTCCTACAAAATCTAATAAACAGATGCTTTAAAAAATGGTGGGCAGGGGGGGCTAATGAGCAGCTAAGTGGTAGGACGTAATCTCCTCAAGCTCCGCAACCCAGGGACTAAAATAAGTTATTTTTTAGACTTTTAGAACCGGATCACCGATTATAATATCGCAATAAGATCAAGCTATACAGCAATGGATGAATACCTAATGAATGCGCCCGGAAAACTCACCAGGAATGCAGGGAAAAATCAGAAGAAGCAGCCAACTGGGCCCTCGTCCGAAACAGCAGGCCCTATATCTTTTTCGATGGCAGAGTTGGCGGTATTGGGACGCAAGGTGACTACACAGGTCCTCGCTGCTCTAAATCCATGTTTAGAGAAAATAGAGAACAAGATCGAGGCCAAACTACAAGAAATTGCTGAGTGGACAGCGGCTCATGGGGAAAGGCTGGCAGAGATGGAAGAGCGCACGTCCAGGGTGGAACATATGGTGTAGCCGCTACCAGATAAAGTTGCAGCGCTTGAAAGGGAGCTGGAGGACCTCAGGGAGGCCCTCGACTAGCAAGAGAATTATCGGCACACAAACCTGCGCCTACGCGGTCTCCCTGAAGGTCAAGAAGGCACAGATATGCTGAAATTTTGTGCGGAGCAGTTTTTTTAAAATTGCAGCCAAAAGGAGGGAAACATAAGCTTGAAAGAGCACACCATGCTGTGATGCCGAAGCCAGGGCCGGGCCAACCTCCCCGAAGCATTGTTATACGATATCACAATTTTCAAGATTGGGAAGAAGTGATCAGAGCCTTCCGGCTCAACCAGCCAGTCGAGATCAATGGTGCTAGAATCCATGTCATGCAGGATTATTCGGCCAGGCTGCTCAAGAAACGCTGCACGTTCAGCGCTGTGATGACCCAGCTGAGAGAGATGCGCATGGAGCATTTTATGATCTACCCAGCCATCCTAAAAATAAAGCAGGAAGGAGCTATATTCTCTTTTTGGGATGTAGATAAGGCTACTGTCTTTGTCAGTGAACTTAAGAAGAAGGTGGGCTGAAATAAAGATTTGAGTCAGCTTGCTGTGCTAATGAGACTTGCGATTTTCACGAACCGCAGTTTGGGGCTGATACCCCTTTTTTTATGGAGTCTTATAGTTTCAGTTAAGTTGACCCCAGGATGGCTAAAAGTGTATCCACCTAAACCTCCACATGGGTAGCAGTTCGGAAGCAGCTATACCTATATTGCCATGGGCGATGGAAAGGATCGGTGACAACGAGTCAAGCAACAACTGAGGAGTGCTCCTTGCAAGGTAGGCCAGGAGGGGTGCTTAGCGCTTAGGCCTAGCACGTTTAATATTACTTTTGTGCGGCCTGCTCTGCTGACCTCCGACTGGGCCAGATATATGGGACATTTAAATAATAAAGCTGCTGAGATCGCTCAGGGGGTAGCGTATTGCACATTAGCCACAGCTGGGGGATGTTGAGGAGACAGCCTGTTTTGCTGTGCTCCTAAGCTATGTTACTCTTCAAGGGTTTTTTCAGCTATTATTAAATGCTGTAGTATGGATCTAGGTTTTCTACTGTAGAGTGGTCTCTGGGGGTGGTGAGGGGGGATAGCTGTTCAGGTAGCAGACATTGGGATAAGTAGCCATGTCAAAAGATGGCAAACAAGACAAAGGAAGGGGGGTCAGGGTTGCTATGGAATAGAATATTAAAAGTGAGATTTAGGGGTGTGACTAATGTTGGCATGGGGGAGGTAGGGGTGATGGGGAGGGGGTGGGAGGACCGGTGTAAGGGTATTGTGGGATTACAATGGGGGGTAAAATGTATGTCATACTGTTCTATGTTTAATGTTTTTTGAATGTTTTCTTTTGTTGATTTTGGTAAAAGGTTCACGCTAGTAAGTGTATTGCTATTGCTGTCATGGAGTGATTTGTTGATGTCCTGGAGGGAAAGAGAAAAAATACAGAAAAATGATGGCATATAATGAATTGGTTATACAATCCTGGAATGTGCGGGGTTTCTCTTCCCTAATTAAGCGAAATGCTATTCTGACAGCTCTACGGAGGGCGCATGTGCAAATAGCTCTATTGCAGGAAACACATTTGACATCGGTGGAACATGGGAAACTTCGGTGAGGCTAGGTGGGGGCCTGTTATTCCTCTTCATTCATAAACAGGGGGTGGCAGTCCTGATACATAAAAATTTACCTTTACAGGTCATGAAAGTGACTGCGGACCCAAAAGAAGGTAGATATGTGTTTGTATCTGGGACTCTCCATGGTGTACAGGTTACATCTGGGAGTATTTATGCTCCAACAAATTTGGACCCGGAGTTTTTTTATAAAATCTTGGATATATTAGTAAAAGAACAATTTGAGAACCTTATTATGGAAGGGGACTTTAACTGTACACCAGATGCAGTCCTGGATCAGTCAGTGGGTAGAGGGCGCTGGGACACAAGCATAAGGAAATGGAGGGAGGGAGGGAATTGCAGAGCTGAATATGGTGGATGTCTGGAGAATGGCGAACCCACAAGGAAAGGAGTTTACTTTTTACTCCAATCCCCATAGAACATGGTCAAGGATAGACCACATATATGCTTCGCTGAGCTGGTATGAAAACCTGGGGAAGGTGGAGCATGGGCCTATACAGATTTCCGATCATGCAGTGGTAACAGCATCTTTTTGGTTACTGAAAGAAAAAGGGGAGGTACACTCATGGAAATTTCATACGTACATGTTGGGGTCACAGGAGTTTCAGGATTATTTAAAGGACCAATTTAAGTTTTTCTTGGACACCAACGTCCCGACTGCCTCCTCCAAACAAACACTATGGGATGCTGGCAAAGCCTATTGAGGGGGGCAATTATAGGCTATATGGCTAAGTATAGAAAAGGCAAGTTGGAAAAACAAATGGACCTTCAAAATAAGGTAAGGGTATTAGAGGGGAGGGTGGCAAGGGGTGAGGGGGTTGAGGAGATGCGACATGCATTAGTGACAACTAGGAAAGCACTGAACTCCCTATTGTTAGATGAAGCCCGGACGAGGTTGTATTATTTGAAACACAGGATGTATGAATGAGGTAACAAGCCAGGTCCTTTACTGGTTAATTTGGTTAAAGGAAGAAAGGGCCCAATGCAGATTATGGGTACTAAGAATGCAAGGGGGCAAGTTGTCACTAAATATAAGGAGATAAGGGGGGTATTTAAAGAATATTATGAGTCATTGTACCAGACAGATGGAGGAAGAAAGGTGGGATGTATGCAAGACTTCCTTAATAGATACCAACTGCTCCAATTAACAGTACATCAGCAAAAAATGCTAGGTAAGGAAATCACTAAGGAGGAAATTGTACTAGCCATCAATGCTCTGAAGTCTGGGAAAGCCTGTGGACCTGATGGACTACCGGCAGAATACTATAAAATATTAAAGGATGGCGTAAGGGAGATTATGTGGGAGTTGTTTAAAGAGGGAAGGGAGAGAGGTGAGTTACCTGCAACGTGTGGCAATGCTATGGTGTGTTTGATCCCCAAGCCAAATAAGGACATAATGGAGTGTGCATCGTACAGGCCCATATCCCTTTTAAACTGTGATGCCAAGATATATGCTAAGATCCTAGCCACGAGATTAGAGGGCATACTCCCTGAATCGATTCATCCGGATCAAACTGGTTTTATGCAGGGGAGACATTCATATCATAATATAAGAAAGGTCCTTAATGTCCTGGCACAATCCAATCGACCTGGGGGGGTGCGGCTGTCTTATCTATGGACGCAGAGAAGGCGTTGGATAGGACTGAATGGCCATACCTATTTGAAATTTTGAGACGGTTTGGCCTGGGAGAGGACTATATAAAAATGGTTGGAGCACTCTATAAAACACCCAAAGCTGCAGTGTTAGTGAATGGAACACTGTCGGAGCAATTCACACTACACAGGGGTACAAGACAGGGGTGCCCTTTATCTCCCTTACTGTTTGCAATGGCGGTGGAACCATTAGCTATAGGTGTTAGGGAAGATCCGAGAATACATGGGGTGGAAGGGAAGAGCGGAAGGCAGCATAAGATTATGCTATATGCTGATGATATGATATCATATATTACGAAACTCTCCCAGTCCATGCCGGCACTTCTAGAGGTTGTCTCTCAGTTTGCTACATTTTCCGGATATATATTTAATCTGGAAAAAATCTGAGATTATGTTTACAGGACACGAGGTGGGAGGTGGAGACAAGAAATGGGGCCTACGAAGGGTGGGATCGTGTTTTACCTACCTGGGGGTTAAAATAGGAAGGGACCTTCGATCCTTATATAAATTAAACTACAGCCCATTATTGAAATCAGTGATGGATGGATTAAACAGATGGAGGGCCCTACCTATTTCGTGGCTGGGACGTATTAATTAAATTAAGATGAATGTGTTGCCTAGAGTGTTATATCCATTACAATTGTCACGTATGGGGTTAACAGGGAAAGATGTCAAGGAACTTGAGAGAGCATGTTCCAAATTCATATGGCAAGGGAAGAGGCCAAGGGCTAGTCTAAGTAAGCTGAAGGCAGATCAGGATAGAGGGAGGTTAAATTACCCGGATTTGAAGTTTTACTTTTTGGCAGCACAAATTAGGATTATTAAGGACTGGGTATATCGACCCAGGAAGGCTAGCTGGTTAGACTTAGAGGAGAAGGGGCGGTCTGTTCGGCTATCCTCTTATCTGGCTGAAGGGGGAAGAAGGGCCTACTGGGAGAAAAAAGATTATAATATTTTAGTGAGTAGTATAATAGCTGGGAACAAATTAAAAAACTGATCGGGCATCGGAAGGGGGAGACATTTATAGTACCACTGGTAGATAATCCTTTCTTTACACTGGGCATGGGGGACCCCTCATTTCAGGCTTGGGAGGAGGGGGAAATCCTATGTCTTAATGATTTAAGAAAGCAAGAAGGGGTTTATTTATTTAGTGAATTTAAAGAAGGATTGGGATTACCGGCCACCCATTTATTTCGGTACTTCCAAGCCAGAAAATACATTCAGGATACAGAGAGACAGAGGGAACCGAACTCCCAAATACAGGGCCTTAAAAGATTGCTGCACCAGGCTAAGCAGGAGCCCAAAGGGGTAATAAGAAGAGCTTCTCACCTTCTGCGTGCTCAGTTACCAGATATGACAGTCAGAACCAAGTGTCTTTGGGAGAGAGATTTAGGAGTGGTTTTAACAGAGGAGCAATGGGCACTGATGAGAGATGTACACCGAGGGCTCCTGTTGTGCAATAAATATAAGGAAGCAGCATATAAATTTGTCCACAGGCTTTATAGCCCACCAGTGGCAGTTAACAGGTATAACACAGCAGTCTCGGCCATATGCCAAAGATGTGGCACTGCCTTGGGTACAAATATTCATTCATTCTGGTCATGCCCGATACTCCAGTCATTTTGGGAGGAAGTGGCAAAAGAGCTGGCGACCATGAAGGGGTGCTGCATAAAGGCGGGGCCGCTTCTAATGTTGTTTGGCCTGGAAGATACAGACCAAGATGATTGGTCCCCTGCTGAAAGATGGATTAGAATTCTTTTATTTATTTTTTATTTAGCTTTTGTTAACCGGGTAAGTACACTAGACAAGTAGTATGCCTATTTTCAGGAACGACCCGGGAGAGTACAAACAGGTAATACAGGTAATACAGAGTACAACAATACAGCAAAAGTTAAGTGAACGGCTACATCTCACACTAGTTGAAATGATTACATATACACTTGAGGTTAGGTACAGTAAGTCGATAAGCTGCAGGCTATATACAGAGTAAGACAGTGAGGATAGAATACATAGTGAGTTGATATTGAACAACATTGACTATCTGTAGCATAAGTGGAACAGAGGTGCTAGCGCGACAGTGTATCCTAAATACATGGGTATCTGGGGACAGACCCACCCTCAGACAATGGAGGAACCTGGCTTGGGAAGTTCTGAAGTTTGAAAACATGACTTATAAGGCTAGGGGCGGGAAGAATTGTTCATGAATATGTGGGCACCATTCTGGCACACTATGGATCCTATAGAAAAGGAAATGATAAGCTGAATCCCAAGCCCAGGGCGGTAAAGAGATAGGGACTGTATTCCCCAGTTGGTATAAGATAGAATGGGAAGGCCTAAGCCACTAAGTATTCCTTATTAACCAGGACTAGTTATGACAGAAATGTAATACAGGGTTGGAAGATATGTCAGTGTATAGCATATACTAGAGATGAAGCTCTTATTTTATGTATTAGATAGACTGAACCTTTGATTAAATGTTCTTTTTTTTTGGGGGGGGTCATAGAAACATAGACTTTGACGGCAGATAAGGACCGCTTGGCCCATCTAGTCTGCCCATTTCCCTACCTATAGAATAGGCCGCAGATCCCAGTTAACCAACAGCTTATTTCTTCCTACCCACCACAAGAATTGCCTTATGTCTGTCCCATGCATTCTTGAATTCTCCCACAGTTTTAGACCCCACAACCTCCTGTTCCATGCATCCACTACCCTCTCTGTGAAATAATACTTCCTCACATTGCCCCTGAACCGCCCCCTTCTATCTTTAAATTGTGTCTCCTTGTTCTTGCACGTCTCTTTTTCTGAAAGATGCTACCCTCTTGGACTTTGTTGATTCCACTGAGGTACTTAAAAGTTTCTATCATGTCCCCCACTCCCTTCTTTCCTCAAGGGTATACATATTAAGCTCCTTTAGTCTCTCCTGATACGGCTTCTCTTGCAGACCCTGCACCATTTTAGTTGCCCTCCTCTGGACTGCCTCTATCCTGTCTATGTCCTTGCAGAGATGGGGTCTCCAGAACTGGATGCAGTACTCCAGATGGGGTCTCACCAACTGTCTGTACAGAGGGATAGCAACTTCCTGTTTTCTGCTCTGATGCCTCTCCCTATACATCCCAGTATACCCCCCAGCCCTCCCTACTGCCTTCTCACATTGCTTGCTAACCTTAAGGTCATCTGATATGATTACCCCAGGTCCCTTTCCTTTTTTGTTGTTGTTACTACCTCCCCACCCATTGTGTATTCTTCCCCTGGGTTCTTGTTTCCCAGGTGCATTATTTTGCACTTCTTTGCATTGAATCCTAGCTGCCATACTTCTGACCATTCCTCCAACCTTGCCAAGTCCCTTTTCATCCTTTCCACGCCTCCTTGTGTATCAACCCTGTTGCAGATCTTTGTGTCATCTGCAAAAAGGCATACTTTTCCTTCCAGTCCCTCTGCAATATCACTGATGAAGACATTAAAAAGGACTGGACCCAATACTGAACCCTGCGGTACCCCACTAGTAACCCCTCTTTCTTCAGAGTGGACTCCATTTACAATTACCTTCTGTGTCCTGTTGTGCAGCCAATGTTTTACCCAGGCTACCACCCTGGGACCCACTCCCAGGCTGGTTAATTTGACTATTAATCTTTTGTGTGGGACTGTGTCAAATGCCTTGCTAAAGTCTAGGTAGGCCGTGTCCACAGCCCCTCCCTGGTCTACTACTTTGGTCACCCAGTCAAAGAAATCTACTAGATTCATCTGACATGACCTTCCCGCTGTGAACCCATGCTGCGTTGGGTCCTGTGCCCCACTGGCCTCTAGGTACTCAACTATTCTTTCCTTCAGAAGTGACTCCATCACTTTCCCTACCACAGAGGTCAGACTGACAGGTCTGTAGTTTCCTGCCTCTGTCTTGGTCCCACTTTTTGTGAAGGGGAATCACATCCGCCTTCCTCCAGTCCTTGGGTACCACACCATCCTCCCATGATTTATTAAAAAGAGTAGCCAGTGGTTTCACTAGTTCCCCCCTTAATTCTTTTAGAATTCTGGGGTGAATTCCACAGGACCCATTGCTTTGTCCACCTTCAGTTTTAGGAGTTCTTGCAGAACCTTTCTTCTGTGAAAGGACTGGGATCGACCCCCTATCAAGAGTGCTTCTGTTAATTGGATTAGGTACTTCCCCTCCTCTTTTGTGAATACTGAGCAGAAATATTCATTCAGTATCCTGCTTTTCACCGTCCCCTCTGCCCACCCACCGTTCATTCTATTCAGCCTCACTAACCTCCTTTGTCTTCCTACGCTGATGTACCTATAAAAGGTTTTATCCCCTTCTTAACTGAGTTGGCTATCTTTTCCTCAGTTTGGGCCTTTGCTATTCTGACTTCCTCCTCCCTGCTTCCTTCTGCCTTAACTGGTACAGCTCTCTGTCCTGCTCCTTCTGTGTTTCCTTATACTCCGGAATGCTATCTTTTCTTCCTGACTTTCACAGCCACCTCTTTTGAGAACCATAGTGGCTTTTTCTTTCATTTTGATTTGTTTATTTGCTTCACACAAAGGCTTGTTGCCTCTGTGATGGCAGTTTTGATGATTCCCCATTGTTGCTCCACACCTCCTTCTAGCCTGTTTGCTAGTGCTTTTCTGTGGCACTCTCCCATCTTGCCAAAGTCAGCCCTCCTAAAGTACTGTACCCTCACTTTTGTATGGCTTGACTCTGTAGTTGATTTTAACGTGAACCACACTGTTTGATGGTCACTTGTCCCCAGATGGCAACCCACTTCTAGATCTGAGATCCTCTCACTGCCCCCGTTTGAGAGTATGAGGTCTAAGATTGCTCCCTCACGCGTGGGTTCCGAAACTAGCTGTCTGAGCTGCCACCTGTAGGGCATCAAGAATGGCCCTGCTCTTGGATGTGGCTGCAGCAAATGTGCTCCAGTTAACATCTGGCATATTCAGGTCTCCCATCAACAGTATCTCCCCTTTCTCTGCCATTCTAAGAATGCCTTCTATCCTTGTCCATTCCTTCCCCCCTGACATGGATTGTGGTGCCCTTTCCAGTCTCCAAGTTGACCCACAGTGCCTCCTCTCCTCCCTGTTTACTCTTTTGTTCAATTGCTTTTATCCCTTCCTTTATATAGAGAGCTACTCCTCCCCCTCTTCTCCCCTGCCTGTCTCGCCTGTAGGTTATGTACCCTGGTATGTTAACATGCCAGTCATGGTTCTCTGTGTACCATGTTTCTGTGACTGCTACGATATCCAGGCATCCCTCTTCCATCAAGGCCACCAGCTCAGGGAGCTTGTTGCCCCAGACTACGGGCATTGGTACTCATTACCCTCCATTTCCTGATGGCCTTACTCCCTTTGCCCCATCCCTGTCCTTCTTGCCTTTGTCACTTTCTCCATTTACCCTGCCTTCTCCTATCAACACCTCTATGTTGGTGTTTGCCGCACTTACTACGTGATTATTTTTTTTGGGGCTAGGATTTCCTGCTCCTTTCCAGTGCCTCCCCTTGGCTAGTTTAAATGCTTACCAATGAAGCATTTAAACCTATCACCTAGGATCCTGGTTCCTCCCCGACAGATGCAGTCCATCATGCCAGTATAGGCTTGCATCCTCCAGGTGGACCCCCAGTCCCCAATGAAGCCAAATCCCTGAGGCTCCACACCAGTTTTTAACCACTGAGTTGAATCCATGGTGCGGAACACCCTAGCCTCTCCTATGCCATAAATGGGCAGCACCTCCGAGAAGGTTATCGTGCGTGCTACTTGACTAAGGCCCCTCCCCAATTCCACAAACTCTTCCTGCACTTCTTTAATCCCTTTCTTAGCCAGGTCATTTGTCCCTAGGTGGACAATGACATCCAGCTCCCTCCGCTGTGCAGCTGCTCTGGCAATCCTGAGGATTCGCTCCCTGTCCCTCCAAGCCATGGCGCCATGCAGGCACCTTACCTCCCTCTCCCCTTCCTCCCCCAGTTCTACCTTCCTAACAATGGGGTCCCCACCAGAGTTGTTTCCTTCCCTGCAGCATCCCCCTGCCACCCTCCTGTGGGTCTCTTTTGTGGAGGTTCCAGCATCCTCCTTGGTCTCCACTGCAGGTGCCTCCATAGAGGAACCACACTTTGCCAGAATGGCATAGGAATTGTGGAGAGGTACAGCTGGAGGGATGCGCCTCTGTTCCACCACCCTCACCCTCCCTGAGCCCACTGTGGTCCAACCGCTCCTCTTTCTTGGCAGCCTCTGAGGCAACGGCAGTGGCACTGGTGGTCCCTGGATGGAAGAGGAGGTCCCACAAATCCTGGCCAACTCAGCCTGGAGATGAGCAACCTCCTCCCTCAGCCCAGAGAGGTGCCTGCAGATGGGACAACACCGCATCCTCCAGAACATCTCCCGGAAGACTGCTGCTCCACAGCCACTGCACTGCACCACTCCAATCATGTCTTATTTCTGGCCCCTTAACTGTTTGCAATCCTTACTCTTTCCTCTGTTTTTTTCTCTCTCCTTACTTTCTGCCTGTGTGCCCTTTAAGCTCCTGATTGTCCTGTTTTGAGACAAGAATATCCTACATTTCTCAATAGACCCCTTACTTGCTCAGAGGCATACCTCCAGCAGCTAGAGGGGGCCGGAGAGCTACTCTTGCCCTTCTAGGATGGTGGGTCTTTGGTGGCTCTGTGATCACTCACTTCCTGCTCCCAAACAGGAAGTTCCTGTTGTCAGTCAAATCCTCTGCCTATAAAAATAGAACTAGCTTTGGGTGGAGGGGAGGGAAGGAGGGCAATATAGTTCCAGTAGAGAAGTCCAGTCACACAGCAGTCCTTTCTCCTGGTGTCTTCTGCCAAGCTATTAGCAGAATCTTTCTAAGGCAGTCTTTAAATGTAGCTTCCTTCTAGCTAAGCCACTCCCCCTAATTACTAGATCTTTCTACAAGTAATTTGAACCTCACAGCTATTAAGTCCTTTCAGTCACCTGAGATTTACACCTAGATAACTGTTCAGATAACCATTCAGTTCAGTTAACTCAGACAAACACACACTTTTTTTTGTTTTGTTTGTTAGTTTTTTTTTTACCCTAAATTAAAGGTCCAAGTACAAAAGTTCTTCTTCTTTAGTCCCAGCAGAGAAGTCCAGTCACACAGCAGTCCTTTCTCCTAGTGTCTTCTGCCCTTTTTTTTTCTTTTTCTCTTGTGTATATGTATATAGTTGTTTTATGCAGAAATACTGTATATGAAATGGATGGAGAATTATAGTAAGTATAAATGGAAATGACTTGAAATATTTTGAAAGGAACACCCATGTATTTAATGGAATGATAAATGTTGTTCTTGTTATTGTGCTAATAAGATAAACTAATAAAAAGTTTATGCAAAAAAAAAAAATTGGTGGGCAAAGCCCACAAAATGTCTAGATATACCAGATTACAGACACAATTTAGACCAACAACTGAAACAGGTTATAACCTTTTATTTCAGAAATGCCACTTTTCTCAGTGTAGTTTAGCCCCTGAAAGGCATATTTTAAACCAAGGAAAAGTGAGAAATGAGAAAGAAAAAGTGTGGCCCACTGGGAATTGAACTTCAGACCTCTGGTATGCCGTTCCAGCACTTTAACTATTAAACTACAGGCTCACATGGTCAGAGTGCCTGAGGAACTTCCTTAAATCCACACAGTCCTTTCTCAAGTGTGTTGCGTAATCCTACAACTAGGAACATATCACAAATACCACTTCTCAGTGTAGTTTAGCCCCTGCAAGGCATATTTTAAATCAAGGATAGAAATGAGAAAGAAAAGTGTGTAGATTTAAGGAAGTTCCTCAGGCACTCTGACCATGTGAGCCTGTAGCTTAATGGTTAGAGCACTGGAACGGCATACCACAGGTCTGAGGTTCAATTCCAAGTGGGCCAAATTTTTCCTTTCTCATTTCCATCCTTTTATTTCAGGGCATTACCCAACATGTGTTTTTGAATTGTGACCCACTGATGCCCTGAAATATAAGATTAACCTGTTCAGTTTTCACTCACCTCTTTTTAGAGTACTCTGGGAACACTGTTATCTGGCTTGTACTGTTGTTCTGGTTCAGAAAGTGTTACTTGAAACAAATCTTTGTTAACCGGTTACTTGTGTTACGTCTCGTTAATTGCATATAATACTACAGTGAAATTTTATATAAGCGTATGTTCATTGTTCAATGTGCACACTGTTCTATCCCATTAAATAAATCAATAAATGAATCAATCCCCCTACTCGAGGGAATTCACATGGAAATCTCACAATAGATAGTTTAATACGCCAGCTAAACTAGCAAGGATCTACCCATCTGTTGATCGGAATGCTGCAGGGGTTGTGGGGAATGGAGGGCAGACCATGTGCACACGTTTTGGAGTTGTACTGAAATCAGATTATTCTGGCAGGAGGTAGCAAAGGTACTATCTGAGATATTTGGCCCAGAACTCACACTTACCCCAGAACTAACCCTGATTTCAGTGCCACCAGAGTGTTATAAAGTGCAGAGAGGCTCTCTTCTCTTTACTTTCCTCTGAATGGCATGGGAAATGATAACAAGGCTTTGGAAACAACCTAGACCCCCACAAATAGAGGAATAGCATAGTATGGTTGTAGAGCATTATTTAATGGAGCGAATGATGGTGGGGGCAGGGGGAACAACTGTTCAGTCTGAAATTCGATGGAAGGCCTGGGTGCTTTATAATTCAGCTAGGGGTCCCACTTTTGTCCTATGATGGCTTTCTTCAATTTTATCTGGAGGGAAGGAGAAGAGAAAGGGGATGGAAGGGTACTCAAATGGAGGCAGCTAGCTCTGTTCTTCAGGATTGCTCCTATTGAATATTACTTTAGTAATAATATGGGCTAACTTAACTGTGAACAAATTTCACAGACTCTGTCCTATTCCTTGTATATTAGAGTGCATGAAACTAAGATACAGTGGAAAAATTGTACTCCGAAAATGTTCATGCTGCTTCACTAAGTATGTAGTAGACCATATTCACTGTACCTCAAGAAAAATAAAATATAAAACAAAAAATAATAAATGAATCAATAAATAAATAAATGGACAAGGTTCAACAACGACACAAGGAAGTTCTTCTTCATAGAAAAGGTGGTGGATGACTGAACTAGATTGCCCAGTGAGAAGGACCACACAAAGTCCATGAATGGGTTCAAACACAGGTGAGACAGACACACAGGAACAGTACAAACTATTGGAACAGGGGTGGGCTAGTCTAGGGATGGAGGTATCAAAAAACCATTAGGGCTATCACCTATTTACTCTGGCCCAGTGTAGGCCAGGCACAGCTTCAGACAGGCATAATGGTAGACTATATATGCCACTGGGTCTTTTTTCTGCCATCAAATTCTATGTATCTATATATGTAAAGAAAGGAATTCACAGCTATTTGATACTGTTGATCTGAGAATAGTGGACTGACAGACACAGTTTAACTTTCCTCAAATCAATGGTACTGAGCAGCCTAAACTGTGGACTTTACAAAACATCAAAAGAATGTACTCAAAGGAGAGAAAAAAAGACAAAAATCCACACCAAGGTCGAGATTCGATTTCAAATGTCAGTGTTGCTTTATTGGCAAACATTAAAGCCAGTGACTAGAGAGGTGCAATGAAAATTCAAACAGCACAACACAGTTTAAACTGATACAGCCTGCACTGCTCAGACCAGTAGAGTACCACCTTCATTCAATATATTCAGAGTCTTTTTTATTTTGTTTTTATTTAGTTTTTAAAAATACAAAATGCATTTAAACATTCAAGGTTCTGAGTACAGGCTATTCAGACAGAAATATCAGTTGTATGACAACTCTGGGATTGGGGGGGAGAGTCTGGCTAAGCACCGACAAAAAAGTTTGTAATTCCAATCATTCAAGATCATCCTTATGCAGAACAGACTTGGACACAGTCCACAAGCACTATCCGAAAAGTGTAAACCGTTACAATGCATTTAAACATCAGTACGTGTGATAAAAATGTCCAATATAGCTGAAACATTGAGCCATGAGTAACAGTTCCTGCAAATTTATGGCACAACTTTAGTGAATCCAGTTAATGCAGTAGACAAAAATATGATACAAAAAATCAGACTTCTACATCAGGCCAACATTTGCCCAGAAAGTAGGTATTAATCAAGAAGTGTAGTCATTAGTATACATCTTAAACAATATCGGTACAACCAGCAGAGAGCAACTGATACCGCATAGACAGCCCACAATAAGAAAAAATATAACCATATCTAAGAAAAAATATTAATCATTATAACCATGTCTAACATTGCTCTGTTAAAAACCTCACTGGCTGCCTTCTTATTTAAATTAACCTTAATTTATAACCTTAGTCAAGCCAGAGACCAGGGACTAACCCTCATGCTATGTGTAGTAGACCACCATTTTGCCCATATAGTGTACTCACTACCTCCCACATGGCGGTAGCCATCTTGCCCTCCATGAACACCGTCAGTGCAAAGACAGTCCCACCTGGGGGCAAGCCAAATTAAAATTTGATTATACTCTACAAAGCATAGAATCCCCCATCAGGTACACCAAAGTTTTGTCTTTGAACTTGACGAGACCCCTGGCAAAGTTTTGGTTCAGTGAAGCACTGGTACATATAGGTGGTCCAAGCAGTGCAGACAGAATCAATTTAAGCTACTGTACAGTACGAGTTTTGCTGTTTGGATTTTCATGGCACCACTCTAGTCATCATTTAATGTTTGCCAATAAAGCAGCATTGACATTTGAAATAGAATCTTGACTGCAGTGTTGATTTCTGCCTGTTATTCTTCCCTTAGGGGCACCCTTTGTGTGGTTTTGGATAGTTTCCAGCTGGCCAGCCAGAGCAGCATCAGGTCTCAGCACCACAAACACAACTCACTTTTGTTTGCAATTAAACTGTGGATATTACCTGAAGAAAATGGACAGTTTGCTTCAGAACAAAGGAACCTCGCTCCTTGTGTGTATTTGGTCACAGTTGTCATTGCTACCACTACTCCTTCCATCATGAAAAACCTCTGGGATCTAAAGTCTCTTGGAAACTCACAAAGGCTGAGAAAGTAACCTGGAAGTGGAGGTAAGTGTGTAAGCTTCAGCACGATACTGACCTTAAATATAAAAAAAAAAATATATATAAAAATGATTCACCAACACTGCTAGTTCATATTCAATCTTTTTATCAGGTTTTGAATAGTTTTAAAGGCAACCTCATGGTATATTTCATGTTTATGTAAAAACAGTACAGCAGAAAGGCATACTGAGCTGAACGCCAGCTAATTTCCAGATAGGTCCTGTGGGAAAGTGTGCTGGAGAGGCACATTTAGTTAGTTATTTTTTCACTCAATCATTTGTGTGTGTGTATCATTATTGAATAGTTTAGCAAGTTACTATAGTAATAATGTTTTATTAGTGTGGCTACTATATTTGTTTTTAATAAAGTATTTACTGTTTCCTCTGCTATAGTTTGGTGTAATTGTGCCCTGAGCCCCGGGGGAAGGCACCAGATATAAATAAACTCTAATGTTATTACTACTACTACTACTACTACATATAATGCAGCAATAAAAAGGATATTTAGAAATACACACGTACACTGTTGTTTATCTATATAGACTGCACATGGTCACCCTTCTGTAAATCCTTCTCCCAGGTCACACCTGGAAATGAGCTTTGGATAAGTGTGTCTCTCCCTGTCACCAATTTGCAAATAAATACATAATACATATAACACAGTCATTAAATGGGTGAACTGTAAATCTAGATACCTATCTGACCTGGGTTTAAATCCCACACTTGCCAATAACATAATGTGCTTTGTGACCCTGAGCAAATTACTTACCTCCTTGTGCTCAGCTCAGTGTGCCTTTCCCAGCCAAAAATAAATAAATCAATAAACAAATATATCCCATATTCTGACATGTTTTGACCATTTTTGTTAAATTATCAATCTAATTTATATTGCCCCTAGTAACAACCTTGACTCCCTTTCTCCTCAGCAACTACTGCTTTGCCTTTTCATACTACTACTTGAACTATTACATTAGTTACACTATTACAGGCTATTCCAATGAACAGCATGGAATGGTGTAACTTTCATGGAATATTTTGTAAATCTGAAAAGAAAGAGCAGTGGCTGCTAAGCAATATGGGGAAAATGTAGATTTGAGGGCACTACAAAGCTATATTACTGATTTTCAGGAATGGTCAAAAAATATCAGAATACAAGATTAACATGGAAAGAAAAACAGAACTCAATGAAGAGCATAACACATATTTCCTGCCACCTTTAATTGCTAATACAATTTTTGCCTCATATATAAAATAGAGAATAATGGATGGGTAGGTGGTTATAATGATAATTTTACACACCCCCGAGGTGTGGGATGCCACATAAACCCAGAGAGCGAAGCGTCAAGGGTTTATTAATGCATCCCACACCGATGGTGTATGTAAAATCAGAGTTTTAACCACCTACCCATCCTTTATTTTATACAATTGCTGGGGATTGTTTTTTCGCCACAGCAGTTATATAAACAGATGTCTCCAAGGAGCCACTGACAAGTCGGGTTTCAGAGTGGTCTGTAGTGGCTTGTGGAGAAAATGAAATGCTTTCTTTTTTTGTTTTAAAGCAGCTCCCTTTCAAAACTTTTTTAGCCACATTATCATTATTTTTGTAACTTACCGCTGACTCGGAGTGGCGGTGATCACTGTAGCACTGAGGACTGGTGGCCAGACAGAGGAAGGGAAAAGCGGCGACTGGTGCATGCGCAGAAGGGAAAAGCTGCTGCATGTTGGCCGTCATAACCAGCTGGTTATAACGGTGAAATTATAACTGGGTTTCCCTATGGGAGAAAGCGCTCCCCAGTTATTATATGGAGGAATGTATACGAGTCTCCATAAACAAGGCTGTGTCTGAATCAGGAGGTTGCTGTGATAACCAGAGACCTCAAAAGCGCAGCTCGAGAGGTCCTCTGGTTGTCACAACAACCTCAAGATTCATACTCAGCCTTGTTTGTGTATGAAGAACCATACACAGTCTTTTATACCGTATGGTTTTCCACTCACATATAGAGCCTAAGTGCAGTTTCAAGTAAAAATCTTAATGTTGCCATCTGCTGTTCTACTCTCTTTCCAGCCAGAAGTGTTTAAATCATCCTCCCTTTCTTTGTGGTGCCGCCAAAAAGCCAAGTTGCATATGGAAGGCATCAGGACAGCGGGTGAGGGAGTGGGTAGTCCTAATTTACAGTTTTAAGAGAGAAAAAACATGGCTGTCACAATCGCCAGTGCTGTTTCTGTGTGTCAGAATCAGCACTCGGAGCTACGACTTCAGTGAGCTAGCCATGCATGGGGTGTTTGATGTTGTTGCAATGCAGCAGTGACGCCGCTAGTGCAGTACAACAGCATGATGACATAGCTACTGCAGCACAACAAGGAAATTCCAGTAATGGATTTCCATCAGGAACAGCATTCTACCATACACTGTAAGCAAAAGTCACTGTTGGGTGAGTACATCACAGTAGAATACTGTCTCAATCAGAAAGCAGCTTTCATAATACTGATGGGTAGCCTGTGATGTGGGCTACCACAATTGAGCAACCCGCGAAAGGGCGACTCAATTGTGGTGCCAGTCACAGGGGCTACCGATGAGGGAGAGTGACTGGATGAGGGGGTGGGCAACCTGTAGAGACAGGAAGTCGCTACATGAACATACGCTGGGTGGGTGGGAGCCAGCCGCACAGCAAGGGAGTGGGAGGGATGTGAGGGGTGGCTCTGTGGTAGCTGCTGAGCTGGCCCCACATGGTAGCAGGTCGGCTCATGCATTGGTGGTTAGGGTGCTAGGTTCAGGTCTGGGTTCATTTTGCTACCTGGCTCAATTTAAGTTTTTTATGTTTTGTCCCCGACATGTACCCCCAGAGTTGAGAACCCTTTAGTAGGGAGTGCGGGGGTTTTGTTGTAGCGTCGGGGAGTCAGATGATTTTGGCGCTCTGACTTTGCCATAACGGCGATCGCCCTTTGGCAGTCACCGTTATCACATAGAACCTACTGATGACATCACAATAGCCTTGTGCAGCACTGAAGTCAGCAGTTGAAATGTATTGACCATACTAACACAGTGATTTATGGTCAGAAGGAAAGTACAGTTACATAAGAACTTACTGTAATAGTAGACCTTCGAGAGAGGCTCTTGCAGTAGGCAACACCATAAGGACTGAGTTGTCAGGCACTAGGACCACATGGAAAAATTAGCTAGCAGTGTCTGGCAGGGACCACCCACCCAGCATCAAGTGGTCAACGTCAGCCCGATGCTATATAATGGGTGGTCCCCCATGCCCGCCTCCAGTTCTCCCGCTGGAGTCCTCTGAAAAGGTATGGCAGGAGAAGGAGTAAGCTCCTGCAACCCCAACCCCAAGAAAAGGTGGAACAGAAAGAAGCAGCAGCAGAGGGAAGGAGGAAGGGAAACCTTTGCCTACTGCAAGAGCCTCTCTCAACGATCTACTGTTACAGTAAGTTCTTATGTAACTACTATCTTATTTTGAGAGGGCTCTTGCAGTAGGCAACACCATAAGGACTGAGTATCAAGCAGTGTAAGTCAAGCAAAGACTAAACATGGAAAGCACGAAAAGGTCTGCAGTAGACAGGGAGCTAAGACAGAGGCCCTGAAGGATGGCCAGCCCAAAGCCTGCTCTGTGTCTAGAGGCAATGTCCAGATTGTAGTGTTTAGTGAAGGTGCGGACAGAACTCCAAGTGGCTGCTGCACAGATCTCTACCGCAGAAACATTTTTGAAACAAGCAGTAGATGCAGCCATGCCTCTGGTTGAATGCCCTTCAGCTTCCCCGGAATGGGTTTGTTGTACTTCTGATAACAGTACAGAATGCAGTTTGCTAACCATTTGAATAAATACTGTTTTGAAACTGCAGCGCCTCTCTTTTGGATTCAAAGGAAATGAAAAGCTGATCCGTTTTGCGGACTGACTTCATCTGATTAGTGTAATAACACAAAATTCTGTGCACATCCAGTGTACAGAATTGCCTCCCCCTTGACTAGAGTGCTCAGGATAATACACTGCTGAGTGGACAGTCTGATTTAAAGTAAACTCAGAAACGAGATCGGGAACAGGTCTGCTGCTTTTGTGCTTCGGGTGGACTGCCCCCCCCCCACACTGGACTGCCTGTGGTCAGACCCCCCTCCGCAAAGGGTGGCAGACTGGATACAGCCCCACTGCCATCACTGCTTTCAGACGAAGTCTCCCTACCGTCACTGTTACCGTATAAGGTCGACTCCGTTGAAGGCAGACTGAGAATGTCTTCCTCTTCTTCTTCTTCATCTCCTTTTTTTTTAAATAAGAAAAGATACTAAAAATAGTAAATTAATCGAATACTAAATGGCTATAGCTGCTGTCATATAAACACAGACTTGACTCCCGACAGGCAAACGACGTAGTCATCGAAGCGCACTTGATGACGGGAGAAAAGGAACTGAGACAGTTGAAGGGTTGATGCTGAAATAGTCAATATGTCGCGTGCTAGTCTCGCGGTGCCACATATGCACGGCTCTATCCCGGCGCCAACCCTCCAGAAGATTTTTGGCTCCCATGGGGTCCTAGCCTCCAGCATAGTCCCATTAGTGTGAATGAGTGGTGGAGACTTTTAGTCCAGGAAGATAAAATTGTTTTAAAAATGTACTTCACACTCCACTCCATCCAGACATTTGTACGCATCTGAATTTGGTTTTACTCACCTCACTTTCAAAATGGGGAGTACAATACTCTACCCATAAAATCTTATTTGGAACACTAGGGCAGCCTGTAGCTTTCTGTCAACCCCACCACAAACACCAGTTTCTTCAAGACTAAAAATGTTTTACCACATTGCTGTTTGACTGCAACATCTAGTGTACTGTTAAAGTTGCCCCCTAATAAGATTTGCCTAGAGCTAGCTAGGTAGGGTTGTATTGCCTCAATAAGAAATACACATTTGGATTTAACTTGAGGCGCATATACATGAATGCATCTGAATAATCTGTCTTTCCATACAAAATCCAATAAAGAAGCCCTAACAGGAATCACCTCTACTAGCCAGTTAATCATATAGTTAGTTCCACCAAAAGGCATTCCCAAACCAGCCGCCCCATCTTCACCAAAGTACCAGAAGGAGGGGCCCCACTACCAGTCCCTCTGAGCCTGAGAGATACCAGAAATGGTAGACTGCCATGTCTCCTGTAAGAAAATAATATCCAACTTCTGTCCCTTAGCAAAGAAAAGATAGCCCTTCTCTTTGGTGAACTTTGCAAACTATATACGTTTTTATACAGGTGACTTTAAACTGATCCATCGATTATTTACAGGGACGACAAATACAGCATCATGGTACATCAACATCCCTTGTTCAGCTGTTTTCTTGCATCTCTGTCTCTGACGGCTTAGAGGTTGTGAGTATGGCTGAAGTGTTGATCCCCGACAGTGGAGGAGGAGGAAGACTACTCATGGGGGGCGGGGGGCAACACTTAATGACAGTTGATTCTGTCTCAGACTACTCGTGTGGGGGCAACACTTAATGACAATTGATTCTGTCTCAGAGCTGGGATAGGGAGCAATCTTCTCTGGGAAGTACTGGGTGCCTTACTTGGTGTTATAAATGTATCTGCAGCCGCGGGAGAGTGTGGCTAATAACAGCCCTTAAACTCTGGGCTGCACAGACAAGGTTATCCTGATCAAATATATCTGCTCTGTTAAAAGAGGCCCATGGACAATCCTAAAATATAAGGCCCTTTTCCTCACAAAGGCTGCACCTCTGCCAGTTTTCACATGCCATGCTCATACAAAGTGAAGGCAGTAAGTTGGCAATACTTTCGATATTGACAATGAATTTAACACCTTTTTTAACTCTTCCTCCTCCACAACTAGTACATTAAGTCAAACAAATGGCAATGAAAGGTGTGAATCTATGACTGGTAAAGAAGTTTATTGTTGGCAGGTTTCTGAAAAGGAGGTAATTAAATATCCAATAAAATGAACACGAAAACAAGAATAGGAAGCGATGGCTTGGACACTAAGTTATTAAAGATAGCTATTAACGGAGTGGCAGTACCAATCAGGAAAATATTTAACTTATCACTTGTATTCAGGAGGTACTTGATATCGGGGAAACAAGCAATGGTGGTTCCTGTGTATATAGGAGGAGATGCCTCTGTGACAGAAAATTATAGGCTGATCTCAGTTCTGTCTGCACTGTCAAAGGTACTGGAGTGACTTGTGTATGACCAGCTGATGGGACATATAGAAGGTGGTGGTATCCTGGCAAGCGCACAACATGGATTTAGGAGAAACTGCCGTACTTTGACAGCACTACTGGAATACATGCATTTTCTGGATGATGCCTTTGACAGTGATGACATGGCTGAATTTGTCTATATTGATTTGTGAAAAGCATTTGACTTAGTGAATTGTCAGCTGCTTGTGGAAAGGCTTTTTGAATTAGGACTGGCTACAAATGTATATCAGTGGTTTCAAAATTATCTATTGAACCATTCTCAAAAGCTGAAACTGGAAAATATTGAATCATCACAGAGGGTAATCAGTATAGGAGTCCCACAGGGGTTCATTTTGGGTTCTTTACTTTTCAGTCCTATTTTGAATGACCGGCCTGCTGAGAACCAGGACTGCAAAATCATCCATTATGTTGATGAGGCATTCCCGGCAACCAGAGGTAAATCTGTTATTGATCTAATTAAGCCACTTCAGAATGATTTTCAAAAAGTTCAAGAATAGTTTATAAGAAGTAAATAGGTTAAAAAGATTAAAACGATGGTGTACTGCAGTAACAAAATGATGCAAAATTGTGTCCCACAAAGTTACAACTATTACCAGACAGAAACTGGAATGAGCACCCTATTTTATTTATCTAGATATTTACATGGACACTACAATCTCCTTTACTAAGTATATTAATTGGACTATAAAGAAAATTTATATTAGACTGGGAATGTTAAATGGGAATAAAAATTATTTTACTTGGGAAGCTCAAAAGTTAGTGGCTCAAAGGCTGCTACTTTCCTTGGTAGATTACAGTCTGCCTATTTATGTGATGACAACAGACAGTGTATGAGAAAGAATGAGAACTGTACGCAATAGAATATGTTGCTTTGCATTAGATGCAAACAGAGATTGTCATCACTGGGATCTGTATCAGAGATTAGACTGGTTTTCATTGAAAGCTAGAACTGCCTGCTTGAACAGTATTTGGACCTGGAAAATTGTCAATGGCCAGAGTACTAGTGCACTGAGTGAACTGTTACCTAAGTGTTCTAATTCATATAATACAAGAAGTACGAAAAAAATCTACAATTGGAAATATCAAACTGCAAAACATCCCTGAAACAAAGATCTTTTTTTTAAATTTTTTTATATTATTCCGATTTTTCCACCTGCTGCGGTGTATCCAGCCACCGGCTCTGCCTGCCTGGAGAGCAGCAGGCTCACTTGCATGATGGGGGATCCGGTACGGCCGTCTGCCGACCCGCCGGAGGGCCTCCCCATGCCACTCTGAGCTGGGCCAGCCCCAGACCCCCCCAGCGCGATTCCACGACAGACCTCCAGGCAGGGCAGAGCGCGGCCATCAAGCTGCACGGTCGTGCCCAGCCTTTTCCTCCCCTCCTCCCCTTAGTTCCCCTGGAGTATGGACGTGCAATGACATCCTGAGGCACAACGTGCCGACGTCCGCCATACTCCACCCCTAAATTGCACCAGCCCTGCAGTGCCCCCCCCCCGGTCGTCACCAGGGGCCACTGCAGAGTGGTGGAAACCCCTCAGCCCTCCCCAGAACTGAAGAGCAGTCCTCCGGACACTTGATCCGATCCTTCCCCTGCCAACCCCTGACGTCCTGAGCTCACTCCCAAACCCAGGTCGCCGGCATGGCACAAGGTGTGGTGTCCAGCACCTCAACCCTTAGCACCACTGGGCTGGCAACAAACAAAGATCTTTTAAATATAGATGTGTTAAAACCTGGATCATTCTACCGATGAATTTATTGCACAGGGAATGTTCAGGGCACTTTAAAAATGGATTAAGATTGCATTTAGATGATCTTGAGATATGTAAGTCTTTTAGATAGTTATCATTTATGATGTGGTTTTATGTAAGTGTAACCGGGTCGCTGTGTAACTTTCGGTTACTATCCCTGCCTTGCAGGCACAACAAGGTTGAGGCACCTGTGTTCTTGATCTGATGGAAAACGGGGGTTCTTTCCCAAGATAAAATTAAACAGCACAATGCCTCCACCCACACTAAGTTATAGTGAGCCAGCTGTTTCTAGGGTACAATCCCCTGGGATGCTGTACCTATCCACCTCCCCTCACAGTCACCCGACACATGGATTACCATAAACCAAAACCGCATTTCAATATACATGCAATTAAAGACTATAGCTAATAATTTGCTCACCAATAACATGCTCATGAGACAGTTGTAAAAAAGTTAACCAACAATTTATTTACAAAAAGGGAAGTTGGGAATAGGGAAAGGAAAGGAGGATGTAGAGGATAAGCAACTTTTAGAACTTTGCAAACACCAACCGGTCACTTGGTCTGTAAACCCAGAAACATTCCCAGCGCCTGCCTCCCACCACCATATACATCATAACAGGTTGTGGCGAGATAAGGTCATATTTTATTATTTTGGGTCATGTTTTATATATCTTTATGTATATAATGCATTTGAGATGCCCATGGTGGCCAGTGTAAGTGCAAGGCATCATGGGTACAAAAAAAAAGCCACAAGCCCTAGACTAAGGTTGGAATTCCTGTTACTGAGCAGAAAAGCTATTTGTTGCTAGCCAGGAACTAGAGTTAATTAAATTATCTAAAAGGAGACAAAATAATGATTAAGCCTAGCTGGGAGGCAAGGTAGGTTTGTGATTCTTGACATTGATTCACTATACACTAATGTGCCACACGAGGGAGCACTTGATGCAGCAGCAGCAGCAGCACATTTTCTGAACTTAAGGGGGTTTGAACCCAGAAATACCAACTGAATTTACTGTTAAACTTTTAGATTTTGTGCTTAAATGCAATGTCGTTTTATTTAACAGTGGTATCTATCTGCAAACAAAGGGAACAGCGATAAGGGCCACTAGTGCCCCCTCAATCACCAATCTTTATGTTGGGCTGTGGGAACAAACACACGTCACTAGTGCTACAAACCCCTTTAAGAACAACATACATTATTAGGGGTGATATATTGACGACATGCTGTTGATTTGCAGGGCAGTAAAGAGGAATTGGAGACATTTATTCAATATACCTGTACGCACAGCATGAATGGAAACCTCAGATTTACATTTAGTGCCGACAGAAAAGAAATCAACTACCTAGATCTTACACTGAGCAAAAATGAAGGGGGAGGTAGAGACACTAAGCTTTACATAATGCCAGTGGATGGCAATGAGTTACTTATTTCCGCCAGTTGCCATACACCACGTTAGACGGAATATCCCAAAAGAGCAATTCCTCTGCACCAAGCGGAACTGTATCACGTTTGAGGCTTATGACCAAGAAGCAAATATATTTTCGGATAGGCTACAGGAACAGCTACAGCCTATATATTATTCAGGAAGCTAGAAGTTGTGCGGATGGGATAAACAGACGAGTTGTTGCAGGAAAGAAGTCCAGGGACTCACACAAAGAAGAAAAAATTACATACTATAGTAATCTTGTTTCTTACAAGGGAATCTTACTGTATTCTGACTTCTGCAGTATGGTCTCACCACAAGACTGCAATGGAGCCGAAATGGTTACTAGAACCTATGCTTATCATGGAATGTTAGGCTCAAGCTTGTTTTTCAAACCACTGTCCCTGGTAAACATTCTACAACTATACTAATAATTAACTTCACAACTTAATAACGCCCAACAGAAAAAATTGCTCACCTTAGTAATTATGTTTCTTCTAATGGAGTCTTGCTGTATTCTGACTTATTGCAGTTAGCCCCAGCACTTGAACTGCTCCGGAGAGGAAAGAGTTAAATTCTATGCAGGGCATAGAATGTTGAGCTCGAGCTCGGTTCAAACCTCTGTCTGCTGCACTTCAAAGTGTAACCATCAGATTCTTACACGCTAATACTAACTAACTAAACCCCACTGTGTGGAAATTGTAAAATTTTTACTAGCCAAATGGCAATCAAATATTTTGGATTCCGCAAAAGACTCGAGTCGAGAAATCCAAAATGAGAAACCAGGTAGTAAACACTTATGACTATAAAATAACAAACATAAACCAACTCCCCCTCTCTAAAGGGAAGGAGTGCCCAAATCCACCCCTGGGGTGCAACACTGTGCCTGCCAGCCCACTTCCCAAAACCAGGTTCTGAGAGGGGAGGCAGGGAGGGAGGTCAGAATACAGCAAGACTCCAGTAGAAGAAACATAATTAGTAAGGTGAGTAATTTTTTCTTCAAACAACATGAAGTCTTGCTGTATTCTGAATGCTGTACCAAACCTAGCATCACTCCTAGCCTGGATATCCAGAGAGTAATGCTTTGTGAATGTATGGACTGTTTTTCAGGTGGCTGCTTTACAAATCTCTAGTAAGGGAATATCCCTGGCAGCAGCCAGGGAAGCAGCTATACCTCTAGTCGAATGAGCCCTCAGGCCTGAGGGTGGTATTCTGTCTATTTTTTCATAGCAGAATTATATACAAGAGACAATCCACCTGGCAACAGTTCTCTTAGTAGCAGGTTTGCCCTTTCCCACCTCCCCATAAGTGAAGAACAACTGGATGGAGTCAAACCTGTGTGCCTTAGTATGCTCAATGTAGTAGCTAAGGGCCCTCTAACATCTAAACTGTGTAATCTTCTCTCCCCTGAAGAAGAATGGTCAGTGAAGAAGACAGGGAGAGACATGGATTGGTTCAAATGAAAATCTGAAACCACTTTGGGTAAGTCTTTATTTATTTATTTATTTAACCAGGCGCTCACCATTGAGTAAGCTCATTTTTGAAGCAGACCTGGGTTTGTTAACAAGGGACAATATACATGGGATGCAACACACAAGAAAATAGTAATAATATAAATAAAGTGAGATACAATAATACAGCATATACAAAGTATCAGCAGGTAGCATTGACAGTAGTATATGTTTGGAACAGAAGATACAGCTAGTTTTGGGTAGGACACAATTTTTTATAAAAGTAAAGAAATATACATATCAGGTACACTGAACACAAATAAAACCTAATATAAAAAGATATATAGTGATACGGTATGGAGAATTTAGAGCTGGAACCAGGGTCAAAGGAATGTGGAAGGGACAGATATGGGGTAGAAAAAGGGAAGAGGGAAGAGTCAATTATAGATGTGATCAGTCTTTTAACAGTAGCAATTAGAGTGTGCTTGGACTTATAGGAGTCACTATTTAGGGTAGACACGGGACTCCTTATTATGATGTAGATATAGAGATTTAAAAGCTGATAGGCTGATGGGGTGAGTTAATTTCAAAGTTTTTTGCAGCTTGTTACACAGTTGAGGGAGCACAAAGCTGATGGCTGCTCTGCCAATGCGAGATTTTGCTTTGTAAACATAAAGGTAGATATATGAGGTGCTTCTCAGGGCATACTTCCCCAGAGTGCACAAAGGCAAACATATAGACATATACTGGGGCAATTTATTTGAGATAGCTTTGTATGTAAGAACCTTCTATTGGTTCTAAGGACCACCTTATCTCTATGGAATGAAATGAAATCAGGCTCCACTGATAGAGCTTGTAATTCACTGATACACCTGGCAGAGGTAATAGCTACCAGGAACACAGTTTTCCAAGTCAAGTACTTATGCTCTGCTGAAGACAAAGGCTCAAAGGGAGGTTGCATAAGTTGAGCAATGCAAATATAAAGGTCCCAAGCAGGAGTAGGATTTCAATGGGGGGACTGGTATGAAACAATCCCTTGAAAAATTTACAGAAGACAGGATGGGATGCCAGTGAGGAGGGCTTTCCCACTGACAAAAAAGCAGAAACAGCTGCCAAGTGTACCCTAAGGGTAGCCGGTCTGAGGCCTAGGCCATTAAGATAAACCATGTAATCCAGAACTGTAGACAATTCAGCAGTGTCTGGAGATATACGCTTCTTGGAACACCGAATGTTAAATCTTTTCCATTTGGAGTTATATGTTTTTCTGGTGGCAGGTTTTCAAGAGGCTTTAAGAATATCCAGAACCCCTTGAGACAGATGCAAACTTGCATACTCTAACTCTTCAAGAGCCATGCCTTAAGATTGAGAGACCGAAGGTTGGGATACCAAATCCTCTCCTGAGAGGAGGTTAACAGGTCTGACATTTTATTGCCCTGTCTCTTGTGGGTTGTTGTACCAGTTGTTTGACACCTTCCCCCTGCAGGTAATCCACCATGTGTCTAGTTCTGGCAGATGTCCCTGCTGGTATTGACCAATCTGTATCTGGCATGTTGAAGTCTCCCATTATCAGAACCTCACCTTTAGCTGTCATGTTTTGTATATCTTCTAACAGTAACATGTCTATGTCCTCCCCCCCTGGTCTGGAGGCCTGTACACAACCCCAGTTCGTATGGCTGTCCCATTTCCTGTTTCCAGGGTGACCCACAGTTCTTCTGGCTCCTATGTGTATCCTGAATTTCTGTAGCTTTGATATTTTCATTGGCATAAAGGGCTACGCCACCCCCCCCTTTTTGCACTTCGGTCTCTTCTGAACAGTACATAGCCAGGTACTGAAGTCTCCCAAGTGTGGTTACTGGTAAACCATGTCTCGCTAATGGCTACTATGTCCAGTTTAGCCTCTATCATTATTGCCTGCAGGTCTAGGATCTTGTTTCCCAGACAAAAAGAGTGGAGGGCTGAAGGCCCAGGGAATGCAAATGTGCTAGATAGTACAAGACTACTGGCAAGCCAGCCTGGCGGTGGTCTATCTGTCTCTGTCCGCACCAAATAGAGAACCTCTTCCATTTAGATGAATAGGTCTTTCTGGTAGAAGGTTTTCTAGATACCCTGAGGACCTCTAGCACCCTCTCCGAGAGGTGTAGGTCAGCATATTCCAAGTCCTCAAGTGCCAAGCTCAGAGTCTGAGGGACTGGAGATTGGGGTACACTCTGCCCTGGGAGGAGGTCAGTAGGTTGTGTCTCCTTGGCAGGGAGATTGGTTTGGAGATTGACAGGGTCAGTAGAAGTGAGTACCAAGGCTGCCTGGCCCAGTCTGGAGCAATGAGGATCATTGTTGCTGGCTGACCCCTAAGCTTGTTCAATACTCTGAGTAGCAATGGAAATAGTGGGAAGGCATACAGAAACTTCCTTGTCCAATCCAGTAGGAGTGCATCTAGAGGCACTGTACCCAGTGCAGAGGGTCTGAAACAAAACAGTGACAGCTGGTGATTGTCTGGGGTTGCAAAGAGGTCCACCTCTGGGGTACCCCACCCTCTGAACACCACCTGCAGGATCTGCCTGTTCAGTGACCACTCGTGGTGGTTCTGGTTGATTCTGCTGTGGGCATCTGCTGGGACATTGTCCTTCCCTGGGAGATGAACTACTGAGAGGGAGATCTCTAAGGAGTAAGCCTGGTTCCATACCTTCGTGGCTTCTGTGCACAGTGGGGAGGACCTTGAGCCCCCTTCCTTGTTGATGTAGTATATTGTGGTTGTAGTGTCTGTCCTGACCTGAACCACTTTGCCCTGCAACATTGAAGCGAAGGATTGAATGTCCAGATAGACTGCCCTGAGTTCCAGCAGGTTTATGTGAAGCAGGGACTCCTGCTGGAGCCAGGTACCGTGGGCAGTATGCTCCCCTAGGTGGGCACCCTATCCTAGGAGGGAGGCATCTGTTGTTAAAACTGCTGCTGGTGGCAGCTGGAGGAAAGGCACGCCTTACCTGAGGTTGCCCTTTTCCTGCTACCATTGCAGAGCTTGAAGCAGGGTTCCTGTGACTGGTACCATCTTTGACAGGGAGCCTCTTCACTGAGACCAATGAGCCCTGAGGTGGAACTGAATGTCCCTCATCTGGAATCTTGATCCTGATACTGTTGCTGTTGATGCGGCCATGTGACCTAACAGCTGGAGAAAATGCCTTGCTGGTCTGGGGGTATGAAGCTGGAAAGAATTTGCCAGCTATACCAAACTGTCTACCCGTCCCTGAAGAAGGAAGACTCTTCCTCTCACAGTATCCTGTTCCACCCCTATAAACTTCAGGAGCTGAACTGGCATTAGCACTGACTTCTTCTGGCTTACCAGGAAGCTCAATGTACCTAGGGTATCCAGAGTGATGGTCAGTTCTTTTCTTACCTGCTGAGGGGAGTGGCCTATCATCAGTTAGTCATCCAAGTATGGGAAGACTGTAATCCCCTGTCTCCTTAGGTGTGCCACCATTACTGCTAGGCATTTGGTGAACACACTTGGAGCAGATGACAGACTGAAAGGCATGGCCCTGAACTGGTAGAGCCCTAATGATAATCTGAACCCGAGGTACTTTCTGTGTGATTGCCTGATGGGAATATGGAAGTAGGCATCCTTTAGGTCCAGAGATGCCAGCCAATTTCCCTTCCTGAGTGTAGGGAGGATAGTAGCCAGAGTGACCATTTTGAACTTTGGCTTTGTCAAATGTTTAAGTGTCTGAGATCTAGTATGGGTCACCACTCCCCTGTTTTCTTTAGAGTGAGGAAGTACCTTGAGTAGAGACCCCTTCCTTGCTGGGAACAAGGGGACTGGCTCTACTGCTTTTCCCAAAATCAGTTTTGCTACTTCCGCCTCCAACAGAGCTGCCTCTGCTAGACTGGCAGGTCTGAAAAGTCTTGACCTCAGCTTGGGAAGAAATTTGAAACTGAGTGCAAGACCCTGGCCCACTACCTCCAGGACCCACTTGTCTGTGGTGATGGATTCCCAAGCCTGGAGATAGTGGGCCAGCCTGCCTCCTACTGAGAGTGGGGAGGCAACCCTGGCAGACCTCCCAGGGAGTCTGCTTGGCCTGTGTGGTTTGCTGAGTGCAGGGGCCAGGCCGGCTGCTGCCCCTTCTGCCTCTGCCTCTCAAGTACCCCCTCTGTAGCTGGGAGGCTGGTGATGCCTGAGCCTGGAAGACAGGCCTGCAGTGGGTTTTAACCCTTCTCCTTTTTTCCTGGTACTTCTGTGGTGTTGCTGACTTTTCTTTAGCAGCAGCACTCTTGTAAGCAATTTTGTACTCATCCATCTTCTTCATTTAAGCCTCTGTTTGCTCACCAAAGAGAGATGTAGACTTGCAGGGGAAGTCCAGTGCCTTTGTCTGCATGTCCTGTGACAAATTAGTGGCCCTCAACCAGGAAAATCGCCTCAGAGACACTGAGGTTGCCATTTGCCTGGCAGTAATGTCATTTGCATCCACTGCAATCCAAAACTGGCATTTGGAAGCTTCTATGCCAATTTTTTGCACCTTTGGACAAGTCTGAGGCCATGGGTCCAGGGCAAGCTTTGGCTGTTTCCAAAACAGCTTTCCAGAGACTCTTCTGGTGTCTGGGCACATAGGTCATGTAGGTTGCTTGTCTGATAACTAGAGAAGCACCCAAATAAGATTTCTTGGCCATGGAGTCCATCTTCCTGGATTCATTTTCTGGTGGATGAGATGCCAAGGAAATCCCTGCTTTATCACATGCAGCAACCAGCACCACCCCTTCATGGCTGGAATGCCCAAAAAGGAATTCTGCTCCAGCCTTAGCTACCCAATACTTTCTACCTATTCTCTTGTCCACTGGGGGAATGGAATTGGGGGTCTACAAAATCTTGGAAGCCTGTCTCTTCAGAGACTTGTGGATGGGCAACAACAGCCTTTTTTTTGCCGGCACATCCATCATTTCCTTATAGTCTGGTTTCTCTTCCTTCTCTATAGATCCCTGGGTGGGGAGATCTAGAGTATGTGCCACTTGCTTCATAAAAGCAAAATGGGTAGTAAAGTCCTTGGCTTCCTTCTCAGGGGAGTCAGGACGGTGGGGGTCACGGGAAACTTCTGGTTCAAGAGGCTCCTCATAATCCTTATCATTGTCGTCATCATCCTCCCCTTCCACATAAACCTCAGCAAAACTTTCAAGTGAACTGGGAACTGAGGTGAAATGAGGACTCTTAACCAAGACACTGAACCAGAACAGTGGTACCGGTTTGCAGCGCCTGAAGAACACTTATAGTGTTCACTATAACTTCTGTAGTTGGAACCGATGGAATCGTCGGCTATGGTTCCTTAACTGAGTGCTTTTCCTTTTAATTCTTTTTAGCAGAACCTGCCGGTTCAGAAGTGGTTTCTGTGGTTCTCCCCCACCCCAAGGAATCTTCACCCTGGTCAGAGGGCTGTTCAATCAGTTCCTTTGGTTTTTCCTTTTGAGAAGAAGATTTGTCCACAGCCTTCTCAGACATTTATTTCCTTCAGTCGGTTCAAGTGCCTATCAAACGTCGACTGAGGAAAATTCTTACGGATTTCACAATCTGTCTGAAGGTGTTCAAACCCCGGACAGACAACACAAACCAAGTTAGGATCAGCTTTAGCAAATGGTTCCCCATACTCTGTACAGTGCTGAAAACCCGTTGGGCCGGTTCGTTTCTTGGGAAGTGACATAACCAACCAAAACACCTTAAAACTGGGTTTTAAGCGGGCCCACCACAACAGAAATGTTTTAAACTTTCTTTTAATTTTTTGTGGTCAGTTTAGCGACCGAGGAGAGAGCTGAGAATTACCACGGTTTCTCCCAAATTAAAGTAACCTCCCCAAAGGGTTTAAAAATAGAAATAAAACTTAAAAATAGGAATAAAAGTTTGGTTTCTTCCCAGTTAAATGAACCGAGAAGAACCCAAAATGCTTACCAGATTAACACTAAACCTAGACTAATCTACCTGTAAACTCAAGGACATTGTTTTAAAAATGAACAGAAATAAAATTTTACTTCAAAAAACTGAGAAAATAAAATTTTTAAGGAAGATGACAGAGGGCTCTCCGCGGCATCTGTACTAAGCAAGAGGAGTAAAGAATCTAACGGTTTTAAGAGTGTTTACCAGGGACACTGGTTTGAAAACCAAGCTGGAGCCTAACATTCTATGATCAGCATAGGTTCTATTAACCATTTTGGCTCCGGGGCAGTCTTATGGTGAGACCATACTGCAGAAGTCAGAATACAGTAAGATCTCCTGGGGTTTGAAGTAAGGTTTAACTTTGTCACTACATATTCCTCCCTGGATAATCAGGTTAAACAAATCTTAAAAAAGCATTGAAAAGTAATAGTAGTGATCCTGCCTTAAAGGATGTAGCAAACTCCACACCTCGTATGTAATACCAAAGGGCCCCGACTTTAAAGGATATGATTGTGCACAGTCACTTTAGAGACAGCAAACTGCAGACCTGGCTAGAACAGAAAAAAGGCTGTTTCAGATGCAGAATTGTTTGTACTGCGAGTCAGTTAACAATTGTGGCACCTTTCGATGGGTAAATGTTGATAGAGATTTCAGCATCAGACAATTGATTACATGTAACTCATCTGGAGTAATTTATTTGGCACAGTGCATTTGCAATGTGTTTTATGTGGGCAAAACGAAACGCCCTTTCAAACAACGCCTAGGTGAGCATATGAGGGCAACTGAACATGAGGAACCCTTATATGTCACAGCCCTCTATATTAGCGAGTCAGATAAGCAAGAGGTACACAAATTCAGTTTTACCACTATAGTCAGAGTAAGCAGAAATTCCAGAGGTGGGAACTTTAATAATCTATTACTGAAAAGGGAGAATTTCTGGATTATTAAACTTAAAGCTACTACAAGTCCGGGTCTGAACACCGGTTTTGAACTTAAGCCATATCTTGATAATAAATGATGTGCAATAGCATGATCCTACATACTTAGAGAGAACAGGAAATATTTTCTAATTGGCAGCTGTTTATAAAATTCTTATTCTCAGAAATGATATGCACCCCCCTAAATTATCCACATTTAACCATACCTGAATAAAAAAGTTATATGAAAAAATGTATTTTACATTGTTTTGTTTTTATGGGCAGCATTCTGTTACACTTCCCTTCATGGAGCCAATAACTTGGAGTTTTAACTATGTCACGGTTTGTGTATAGAACTCTAAGCATTGTTCTGATAGGCCAACAGCTCATACTTAGCATTCCATGCACAAACCTTGACATAGTAAAAACTCCAAGTTATTGGTTCCATGAAGAGAACTGTAAAAGAATGCTGTCCATAAAAACAAAACAATGCAAACTACAGTTTTTCGTATCACTTCTTGTTCAGATACAATTAAATGTGGATAATTTAGGGGAATGCATATTGGTTCTGAGAATAAGAACTTTATAAACATCTGTCAATTAGCACAGATTTCCTGTCCCCTTTAAAACTCCAACACTTTTCGGCACCTTTGAAATTTATGTTTTGTAATTTTTCAACATTTGTAATATATTCTTGATGAACTGCTAATTTTGCAAGCATTTTTATAAATAGTCTGATAAACCTTTTTTCCCCCCATCTCCCCCCCCCAACCATATTTATCTCATGCACTTTATTATGGTGTTGCACTATATTGATACATGTTTTTTACTGTCTGTTTAAAAGGTGATTATGTTTTATTAAATGCATTACATGTGATGGGCTTTGACCACTGATTTTAAACATATTAATGTGTGTGATTTTATTGGGGCTGTTTCTTTGAATTGGAGACCTATATCTTCTAATTTCAAGCCTATTTTGATGTGTTGTTGGTGAGGCTGTATGAATTGGAGACCTGTTTCTTTTGGTAGCAAACCTATTTTTTGTGCTTTGAGTGGAATAGTGATTGCTTTTTGCTGGCTTCACTAGCTGCAAAGTTTAGTGTATAGTGGGGGAAGGGTGCTAATGGTCTCACCAGGGGCCTCAGCTACCGGATTGTTTCTGGAAGGCATGGGCTGGTCCAACCTTCCCTGCCCTTCACCCCACCCGCCCCTGGTCCGTGATTTCCTTTATACCGGGGGCTCTGACATCACTTCCCCAAACGGGAAAAGGGCATGCACCTTTCATAGCAGAAGCAGACATCCAGGAAAGGAACAGCAGCGAGTGAAGAGGTGACTGATATCTCAGTGGAAGGGAAGTAACTGCAAATCAAGGAGCTTTCATTGTTACTTCTTTGCATTGCTATTTGCATTGTGGAGAGTAGGAGTTTGAAGAAGGTTGTGCAACAGTTACTTAAAGTCTCTTTTTGGGTGTGGACAGGAAGAAAAATTTACTCACCTTAGTAACTGTGTTTCTTCTAATGGAGTCTTGCTGTATTCTGACATGCAGTTAGCCTCAGCACTTGAACTGCTCCAGAGAGGAGAGTTAATTTCTATGCAAGGCATAGAACTTTGAGCTCGAGCTCGGATTTCCAACCTCTGTCTGTGGTGCCTCAGAGTGTAACCATCAGATTCTTACGAGCAAACTAACTAACTACACTTCCAGTGTGGAAACTGTAAAACATGTAAGCCAACAGGCAACAACTTGGGTCCAGAAGACTCAAGTCGAGAACTCAAGAGGAAAAACAGGTAGTGAACAAGATATATAATCTAAGTAAAACTTAACAACAGCAACAACCACCCCACCCTGAAAAGGAGGGTTGCAAAGTACACCCTTGAGGTGCAACACTGTACCTGCCAGCCCACATCCCAAAACTAGGTTCTGAGAGTGGAGGTGGGAGGGTCAGGATACAGCAAGACTCCATTAGAAGAAACACAATTACTAAGGTGAGTAATTTTTTCTTCAAATAACATGAAGTCTTGCTATATTCTGACATGTGCAGACTACCAAGCAGTACCTCCATGGAGGAGGGTACCGAACCTATTTTGGGAATAGGCTCTGCAGTACTGCTGTACCAAACCTCGCATCACTCCTAGCCTGGATATCTAGAGAGTAATGCCTGGTGAAAGTATGGACTGTTTTCCAGGTGGCTGCCTCGCAGATCTCTAACAAGGGTATATCTCTGGCAGCAGCCAGAGAAGCACCTGTACCCCTAGTCGAATGAGCCCTCAGGCCTGATGGAGGTGTTTTGCCTATCTTGTCATAGCAGAATTGTATGCAAGAGACAATCCACCTGACAATAGTTCTCTTAGTAGCAGGCCTACCTTTCCCCACTTCACCATAAGTGAGAAACAATTGGTGACAGTCATTCCTATGTGCCTTAGTATGCTCAATGTAGTAGCTAAGTGCCCTCTTAACATTCAAACTATGTAATCTTCTTTCTCCTGAAAAAGAATGATCAGTGAAAAAAACAGGAAGAGACATGGACTGGTTCAGATGGAAATCTGAGACCACTTTGGGTAAGAACCTCCTATTGGTTCTGAGGACCACCTTATCTCTATGGAATAAGATAAAATCAGGTTCAACTGACAGGGCCTGTAATTCACTAATTCGCCTGGCAGAAGTGATAGCTACCAGAAACACAGTCTTCCAGGTCAGATACTTAAGCTCGGCCGAAGCCAGAGGTTCAAAGGGTGACTGCATAAGCTGAGTGATGCAAATATCGAGATCCCAAGCAGGGGTAAACTCTCTAAAAGGAGGGTTGATATGAACCAGACCTTTAAAGAACTTAGCAAAGACAGGGTTAGAAGCCAGAGAAGAGCCCCTCCCTGCTGACAGGAATGCACAGACAGTTGCTAGGTGAACTTTTAAAGTGGCTGGCCTAAGGCCTAAGACATTGAGGTAAAGTAGGTAATCCAAAAGTGTAGCAATGCTAGCAGCATCTGGTAGAATATCCTTATGGGAACGCCAAATGCTGAATCTTTTCCATTTGGAATTATAAGTTTTTCTGGCAGAGGGTTTCTGAGAAACCTTAAGGATGTCCAAAACTCCCTGAGAAAGATGCAGGCCTGCATATTCTAACTCTTTAAGAGCCAGGCTTTGAGATTAAGAGACTGGAGATTGGGGTACCAGATCCTCCCCTGAGAGGAAGTTAGGAGGTTGTGTCTTTTGGGAAGAGACAGGGGGAGTGAGACCGCTAGGGACAACAACAGAGGATACCAAGGATGTCTGGCCCAGTCTGGAGCCAGTAGAATCACTGTGCAGGGTTGTGACCTGATCTTGACTAGAACTCTGAACAATAGGGGAAAGGGAGGAAAGGTATAAAGGAACTTGCCTTCCCAATCCAATATCAGGGCATCCAGGGGAACAGTCCCTAGGACTGGGGGTCTGCAGCAGAAGAGAGGAAGTTGGTGATTGTCAGGGGCTGCGAAGAGATCTGTCTCTGGAGTGCCCCACCTGGTGAAGATTACTTTCAGTATGAGGGGATCCGAGGTCCATTTGTGATGGCCCTGGGAGATTCTGCTCAGAGCATCTGCTAAGACATTATCCTTCCCTGGGAGGTGGACTGCTATTAGGGAGGTTTGCAGGGAGTAGGCCAGAGACCATATTTTCATGGCCTCCATGCACAAGGCCGTAGACCGAGTGCCCCCTTGCTTGTTGATGTACCACATGGTGGTGGTGTTGTTGTCTGTCCTGACCTGAACCACCTTGTCCTTTACTGAGTCAGAGAAAGCCTGAAGGGCTAGGAATACTGCCCTGAGTTCCAGAAGATTGATATGAAGGAGAGACTCTTGTGGAGACCAAACACCATGTGCTGTGAGAGGTCCTAGGTGGGCTCCCCAGCCCAGGAGGAAAGCATCTGTGGTCAGTCCCACTGAATGAGATTGAGTGAGAAATGAGACACCTTGTCTGAGATTGTCCTGATCCAGCCACCACTGGAGAGCCTGGACCAGAGTCTGAGCCACTGGAACCAATTTGGTGAGAGAATCTTTTTACTGAGACCAAAAAGACCTTAGGTGAAACTGAATGTCCCTCATTTGGAACCTGGCTCCTTGTACCACTACAGCGGAAGCTGCCATGTGGCCTAGGAGTGAAGAAAATGTCTTGCTGGGCGAGAGACCAGAGGATGAAAAGAGGAAGCAAGATCTGTAAGGGCCTTTACCCTTGCTAATGGGAAGAAGGCTTTTGCTTGAACAGTTTCCAACTCTATTCCTATGAAAGTGAGGAGTTGTACTGGTTCGAGAACCAACTTTGGCAGATTGAGAAGAAAACCCAGAGAACTGAGCAAATCTTAAGTGACTTGAAGAGCTGACCTAACCTGGTCAGGAGACTGTCCTACAATGAGCCAGTCATCCAGGTATGGGAAAAGAGAGAACCCCCGCCTTCTGAGGAAGGCCTCTACTATTACAAGGCACTTTGTAAACACTCTTGGAGCCAATGTTAAGCCAAAAGGCATGGCTCTGAACTGATAATGGCCTGAATGCAGCTCGAACCTGAGGTACTTTCTGTGGGAGCACCTGATAGGAATGTGAAAATAGGTATCCTTGAGGTCCATGGATGCTAACCAATCTCCTGGCCTCAGAGAGGGAAGAATTACTCCCAGAGTCACCATTTTGAACTTTGGTTTTAAGATATGTCTGTTCGGATATCTTAAGTCTAGGATGGGTCGCCACTCCTCTGTCTTTTTTGGGGTAAGGAAATATCTGGAGTACAGACCCCTGCCCCTGTGTAGAGTAGGAACTCTCTCCATGACTCTGAGGACCAGCAGAGAGGAAACCTCTGCTTCTAAAGCAGTGGTTTTCGGAGATGTTTGCAGGTGGAAAAGATCTGACCCTCATTTTTCGAAACTTCTTGAAACTGAGGGCCAGTCCTTGGCTTACTACCTCCAGCACCCACCTGTCTGAGGTAACAGACTTCCAGGCCTGGAAGTAGTAAGCCAGCCTGCCTCCTACTGGAGTTGGGGAGTCGCCCGGGCTGACACATCAGGGTGTCTGCTTGGCAGGAGTCTTGAACTGGGAAGAGGATGCAGCCCTGCTCATCCCCCTCCTGCCTCTCCCTCGAAAGAACCCCCTCTGTGAGAAGGGAGAGGAGACTGGACTTGGTAGAAAGGCCTGTGGAAAGGCCTGCCCCTGCCCCTAGACTGCTGCTTCTGAGAAAGTGGCATGCCTCTCTTTGGCCTGTGCACTCCTGTAGGTAGTCCTGTACTCGTCCATTTTTTTTCATGTAAACCTCTGTCTGCTCCCCAAACATACAGTTACCTACTACAGGGAAATTCATAGCCGTGGCTTGGGTATCCTAGGAAAGGCTAGTACATCTGAGCCAAGCCTGTCTCCTGAGAGACACAGATGTAGCCATGACTCTTGATGCCACATCAGTGGAGCCCACAGCAGCATGAAATTGCACTCTGGATGCCTCAATCCCATCAGCAGCCACCTCCTCCAGCTCTTGGGCTAGCTGGGGGAAAGCCTGTTTAGCCAGTTCCAGAACCGTATCCCACCTGGATGTCTGGTATCTGGCTGTGAAGGCCATATAATTAGCCTGCCTGAATCCCAAGGAGGATGCCAAGTATTGTTTCTTGGCCATAGCATCCACCTTCCTAGAGTCTTTATCTGGGGGGTGTGAAGCCAAGGTATATTTGCCATGTCAGAAGCTGTAGCCTGCACTACCCCAACATGGCTGCAATGATTGGTCAAAAACTCTGTACCTGAGCCTGACAGCATATACCTTCTGTCCATTCTCTTATCCACAGGAGGTAAAGAATTTGAGTCTGTAGACTCTTTTGTGTCTGTTTCCCCAGGGATTTATGGAGGGGAATAGACAACCTCTTGGACTCTGGGATGTCCATCATCTCCACAAAATCAGGCTCTTCTTCCTCCTCGACAGCTTCAACCATAGGGAGCTGGAGGGTTTTTGCCACCTTTCTGTAAAACAAAAAGTGAGATGGTGACTCAGAAAGCCTTGGAGTGGAGACATTGGAGGGTCTGTCTGGGGAGATATCCGGTGCAATGGGCTCATCCAGACCTCTATAATCATTGTCGTCATCATCATCATCATCCGGTAATTCTTCGTCCCCTTCCCACTCCAATTCGTAGTAAGCATCCAGATCATAATCCGATGAAGTTGGATCCGACCGAACCAAGCGCCTAACCGACAGCGCCGGTTCGGACGGAACCGGACGAAGCGATTGCACAATACTAATCACGTGGGCTATTTCTTCAGTGGCTGGAGTAAGGGGTGCTGGATCCAAACCAGCTGACTTTTTTCATCTTTCTGAAGGAACCGACCCCTCAGGGTTGGCTCTCCTTTTGCCTGAGGATGTATCGCCCAGGTCAGTGGGCACCTCCTCAGGTTCAGTCGGAAATGAACCGGGCTGGCCATCCGGGTCAGCAGACTTCTCTGCCTCCTTTTCCTTTAGCCTACCCAATCTTTTTTCCAGGGTGGCCTTAGGAAAATTTTTGTAGATCTGGCAGTCTGTTTTGAGGTAGTCAAACCCCAGACAATAAACACAGTTGAGGTGGGGGTTGGCCTTAGCAAAAGCCTACCTACGCTCTGTACAGTGCTGAAACCCAGTGGGACCGTTTTTTTTTCTTGGGCTTCTCAGACATGGCCAGGCCTGAAAAAAATTACCCTTAGCTTTTTGCCAGATGTACTTCCTACTCGGTTACCAACCATGTCACTGGTTGCGAAAAGAAACTGAAAAAAGTTTCTTTTTTTTTTTAAACCAATAGGAACCGGCACACCACTACTATAACCCAGAATGTAAATTTAAATACAAAAGGTCGGTTCCCAACCGGACCGACCGCAAAGGAACCGAAGATTACAATTTCTACAGAGAAAAACAGAAATTATGGTTCACTGCCTACCTACAGTACTTGCTGTACCGTAGACAGAGTCTCAAAACCGAAAATAAACAAATCGGTTCAAAAACTGACACGATATGGAACTGTACCGAACCGAAGCGAAGGAGCAATCTCCGGAGCAACTTCACAGTTAGACGGAGTAAAGAATCTGATGGTTACACTCTGAGGCACCACAGACAGAGGTTTGAAATTCGAGCTTGAGCTCAACGTTCTATGCCTTGCATAGAAATTAACTCTTTCCTCTCTAGAGCAGTTCAAGTGCTGGGGCTAACTGCATATGTCAGAATACAGCAAGACTTCATGTTGTTTGAAGGATAAGGATGTAAAAAGCAGTTGCTCAATCTATCTAGACATGTACGGCAAAGGGGGTAAGGGACATTAAGAAAAGGAGAATGTTTTGCACTGATAGAGGGGGGAGAGGGGAGACTTGGGGGAATGTTTGGTATCCTTCATCTGGAAGGGTGGCGGGTGGCTGGTGGGCAACGCGAGTAATGGGTAGAGTGGTAGGCTGCAACAACTGCGGTGCACCAATCTTTCTAAAAATTGCCTGGAGAGTGGGGGGGATGTTTAGTGTGCAACCACACAGAGAAATTTAGAAAGGAGATCGAGGGTCTGCAGGAGGAATTAAGACAGGCAAGGCAGAATGGAGGTGGATTTAGCCCAATACTGGAGGGAGGGAGGAGGGAAGATGAGGGAGGGCAATTTGAGCCAACAGTGGTGAGGAGAAGGTCAGAAGAAGGGAAGCAGAGACAAAGGGGCCCAGACCAGGAAGAACGATTGCTGGGGAAACCAGGTCAGGAGACAAAAGACAAACGGAAGGAGGAGACAGGGATTTGTGAGGGGAGGAGAACAAGTGGCAACAATCATGGAGTGGAAAGGAGAGAACAGGTTACTATGAAGAGAGAGGAAGCGGGCATTTGTGAAGGGTCTTCAGAAAATAGTTTTACACTGCTAGAGGGGAAGAAGGAGGAGAGAGGTGATGCAGCTGGAGGAGTAGTTGATAAATGCCTGGACCAAACCGGAGGAAAGTTCTGCTGAGAGAATTGCAACAGGGGCAAAAGGGGGAAATTATGTGCAGGAGGAAGAAGAGGAGCCGGGAATGAGAGATGGAGATGAATGGAGAGCAGGAAGTAAGAGGGGTGGAATCTTAGTGCTGTTGGACTCAATACTAAGAGGAGTCAGGTGGGGTAGCAAGGGGAGAGGCATAGTTGCATTTGGGTGGAGGCCATGCCAGGAATGACAGCGGAAAGGGTGAGACAATCTGTTCCGAAATATGCTACAAGGGGTTGGGACAAACCTTATTTAATTATACATCTTGGGACGAACGACCTGGCTGACAAGACAGTAGATATAGTCCAGAGGAGGTTTGAGGAACTAGGACAATTATGTGAGGGGCAAGAAGATCAGTAACTTTTTCAAAGATACTTCCAGTGCAAAAGGCAAGCACAACAAGAAAGCTGAGAATAGAGGAATTTAATGGATGGCTAAGAACCTGGTGTCATGCTAAAGGGTATGGGCTGTTGGGGGGTGGGGAGGGACCTGGGAGGACAGCAGTCTCTATGCCATGGACAGAATACACTTGAGTGAGGAGGGAAAGAAAGTGTTGAAACAGAGGATGGAGGCGTACATAGAGGAAGTTGGGAATTTAAACTAGGAGCGGGGGTTCGCATGTGGGCAAGAGACATGCAGAGACCACAGGTTGGGAAACCATATGAGCTTACCCCCCATAACAGTGACATAGGACAAATGGCAAGTACTGTTGGTGATGCTAGTAAAGGAGGGCAGAATGGGAGGGGGGGAAGGGTGGAAGGTGGTTACCCCTAATGCTAGGAGCCTTGGGAGAAAAACTGAAGAGTTACAGGTGCTCATGGCAGAGGGAGAGGTGGACATTGCAGCCATCACAGAAACATGGGCCACCCAATGCAATGACTGGGACCTGTCTGTACCAGGGTACAGGTTATTTCGTAGGGACAGGGTGATTGGGAAAGGGGGGGTGGCACAATATGTGAAGGAAGGACTGAAGTGTGTAAGGGAGGAAGGTGAGGAGAGTAATATGGAGTCACTTTGGATGCAAATCCAGGATTCCAAGAATAGGATTCTCAGAATGGTAGTGGTGTACAGGCCACCCTCTCAGACAGAGGAGTTAGATAGGGAACTAGCGGGACAGATCAGGAGTAGCTGCAAGAAGGGTAGTGTGGTGATTGTGGGGGACTTCAACATGCCAGGAGTGGACTGGAGTACCCCAGCAACCAGGAATAGAAGGGAGCAGGTACTGCTGGATGCCTTCCAGGACAGCTTCCTGCTGCAAATGGTCAGTGAACCAACCAGGTTAGGGAATACCCTTGACCTTCTGCTGGCAAATGGGGACTTTGTGAGAGAACTTATGTTGGAAGAACCGCTGTCAGGGAGTGACCACCACTCAGTATGGCTCACACTGGATATGGGCAAGGAAGGAGTGGAATCTGGCACAAGAGTGCTGGACTTCAGGAGGGCCGACTTTGGAAGGATGGGGAAGTGGTAAAAGGGTACCTGACCAGAATTTAACCTAGTATGGGCACTAACCAGAGGTGGGAGCTTATAAAGCTGGGGATAGTGGAGGCAACGAGAACCTGCTGCAAGGCCCAGAGCAAGAAGGCTACGGCTAAGAAACCAAGCTGGGTGAGCAAGGAGGTCATGAAAAAAGGTAAGGAGGAAAAGAGCTGCCTTTAGGAGGTACAAGAATACAGGAAGGGGGGAGTACCTGACAGTATCGAAGGAGGTGACACAGGCAGTAAGGGGAGCCAAGGATTCTACGGAGCTCAGGCTGGCACAAGGCATTAAGAAGGGGGAGAGGGACTTCTTTAGGTACATCAGGGAGAAAAGGAGCTGTAAGGACCACACCACATAGTAAGGATTAGGAAGGAGGGGGGTTGGGTGGAAGCAGGGTGCGATAAAGCAGAAGTGCTAAATGATTACTTCTGCTCTGTATTTACTAAGGAGAAGAGGGGGGATGATACCCAAGGGGGAGGAACGGCAGAAACGGGGGAGGGGTGACAGACGGGGAAATCATGGAGGGCAGAGTTCAGGAGGGTTTGAAGGCACTGAGGGTGGACAAGGCACCAGGCCCAGATGGCATGCACCCCAGGGTACTGAAGGAGCTGGCAGAGGTCCTTGCGGGATGGAGACAATCCTGAAAGAGAGGGCTGGTGTCCCTCCTAGAAGCCAGAGGACTACAGGACAGCAGACAGCACGGCTTCATACGTGGCAGATCCTGCCAAACCAACCTGGTGGAGTTCTATGACTGGGTAACTAGGCAACTGGACAGGGGCCATGGAGTGGATGTCCTGTATCTGGACTTCAGTAAGGCGTTCGACTCGGTGCCGCATGGGAGGCTGGGAAGTAAGTCAGAAGGCACGGGGCGGGTGCAAAGCTGGTGAGATGGGTAGGGAACTGGCTTCAGGGAAGGCAGCAGTGGGTGGTGGTGGGTGGGAAGCTGTCACACCCAAGTGTAGTGACGAGCAGTGGGACCAGTATTGTTTGGGATATTCACTGCAGACATACCATTGGACATCAAGAGCAAGATCAGTCTGTTTGCTGATGATACCAAGATGGGAGCGGTGGTGGATGACCTAGGGGGATAGCAGGGGTTGCAGGATGATCTGGCAAAGCTTGAAACCTGGTCAGACACCTGGCAACTGGGGTTCAATGCCAAAAAGTGCAAGGTGCTGCATTTTGGGGGTGAAGAACCCAAGGAGGAGTTACCAGCTGGGGGGAGTGCAGCTAGCCCAGACAGAGGAGGAGAAGGATCTGGGGGTGCTCATTACAGGGTCAATGAACAACTCGGCACAATGTAGGAAGGCAGCTGCAAAGGCCAACAAAATGCTGGGTTGCGTTGCAAGGGGTATATCCTCGAGGAGGTGATTCTGCCATTGTATAGGTCATTAGTTAGACCGCACCTGGAGTACTGCGTGCAGCACTGGCGCGCATATCTGAAGAGGGACATTAAGTTACTGGAGGGGGTGCAGCGCAGGGCGACAAAGATGATCAAGGGGCTGGGGGACTTATCATATGAGAGGAGGCTGAGGGAGCTGAACATGTACTCGCTGGAGGAGAGGAGGGACGGGGGGAAATGACTGAAACTTTTAAGTACATGACAGGAATAAACAAGACAGGCACAGAGGGGCTGTTCAAAGTAAGGGAGGGGAGGGACACCAGGGGTCATGATATGAGACTGGAGGGAAGGAGGTTCAGGAGGGAGATGAAGAGACACTTTTTTACAGAGATGGTGGTAGCTGGGTGGAATGCGTTACCTGCAGAAGTGGTATCCAGTAGAACAGTGGACTGCTTCAAAAGGGGATGGGACAGGATAAGGGGTGAGGGTCAATGGAGGGGAAGGGTGAAAGGGAGGGGCAGCTTCAGAACAAGGGGTGTTAGCTTCACATTTAAGCAGACTTGACAGACCTCTACGCCTTTATCTGCTGGCAAATTTCATAAGTTCGTATATTAATTATGATGCCATTGTGATGTCACAATTTTTCAATTACTGCACTGCATTAATTGTGGGTTTGTGTGGTGGTAAATCAGCTTTTCAAGCATCAAGAGTTTACCTGTGGCTTGTGGTCAGTCCATTTTTCTATGTGCTGTATAAAGAACTTTTAACTTACTTTACTTTTGGAGCTGCTTTTATATGGCTGGTGTGTGCCCGACTGTTTTGGATGACTGGTTACAAGATACAGTTCCCCACCCTGTTTTATAATGTTTTTTGCTGAAAGGCAGACTAGTGGTGGTGTAGGGAAGAAAGATGACTTCCAAGTACAGTGACTACACTGTAGAAGAGCTGAAGCAGCTGTGCCAGGAAAGAGGGGTCCATTATGAGGGGTGAAGTAAAAAGTACCTCATGGAGGCTCTTGTGGCAGCCGATGAGCAAGTGACTGCCCAAGACCTTGAGTCACAGCTGGTGACTGAAAGGGACAAGACCTTGGCTATGGGGGTGCCAAGGGACGTTGCAGTGTCCAGTCCCAGGGAGGAGGACAGCAAGACCAGAGGAAACCCAGAGCCACAGCTCCTGGGGAAGGCCACCACAGAGTTAGGGCAAGAAGGGATCAGGCTGCAGCTGGAGCTGAGGAAACTGGAGCTGGAATTCGAGCAGAGACAGTTTAAAGTATGGCTTCAGAGAGCGCAAGAGGCCAAGGAGAAACGGCACCAGAGAGAGCAAGAGGCCGAGGAAAAACAGCACCAGCAAGAAAGAGAGCAGAGGAGGTTTGAACTGGAGATACAGGAACACAAAAAAGAGCGCCAGAGGGAATTCAAACTGGAGAAGCCGAGACTCTTAACGCAGGGATGGACCTGAAACTCCAGGGCTGGGAGTATAAATCAAGTTCCAAATTAATAGTGGAACTTAAAGAGGGGAAGGATATGGATGTGTAACCCCCCTGCAAATGGGGGTTCCCAAAAGACTTCCAGGAGCTTGCTTGAATGCTCCAAGCCTGAATGGTGTTTGGCATTTAAGCCATTTATCAGTGAGTGTTTTTAGAGCCTCTGGTACTGTCTCTTTAAGAGCTGTCTGCTTGCAGACATATTAGTTTGTATGGGGGACTGTGTGCTTCTCTGAGTACCACTCGAGCTGCTGCCAATTCACTTCATTTTGCAGTCACTAGGAGTGCAAAGGAACCTATCTGAAAGATGTAACTGTTTGCCAGAAATTATTTAGAGTAATAATGAAATTACAGTTTGTCTAACCTGCTTGCTTTGCAGTCAGAACTGTGTCTGCTAGTTCCCATTCTAGTTTGAACTGCTGAACTGGACCAATCCGAGTGGGGTAAGCTGGCTCTAAAATGGTGCCTTGGACGAATCAGAACTTGGACTCATAATCTGAGCCAGCCACAAGAGGATTGTATGGGCAGTGACTCTGGGAGATGTAGTTTGACTTCAGTGCCTTTTTGGACCAACAGCAGCAGTCTTTGTGAGTGACAGCCAATCCAGTCAAGAACTGGGAGGAACTCAAAGGAAGTGCCTGGTTTTGTCGGTTGGAGTTTCAGTTGAGCTTTGGCAGTGAAGAAGAAAGGAGCCCTGTGCTTCTTCAGTGTGCAGTTTAGTCAAAAACGTGTAAGGCCCAGAGTTCCGGTCTGCAGCTTGTGTAACAGCTTGTTAGGACTGAACCGTCCTGTGAAAAGAATCAAAGGATCTCTGAAGAGTAGAAACCAGGCTCACCCTGTAGAAGACTGGAGGACTTGCTGAAAACTGCACTTCGGTCTGTCAGGAACTGAATCTGCATGTGTTCTCCGGTGTGTGCAGTAATTGCGATCGGGATACAGATGCAGCCTGCCTGGTATAGTGCTTTCTTTTATATGGATGTGTGAAGAGGTTTGTGTACCTCAAGTGAGCCCTGCTGACATTGAAGGACCCTATCTTATTTGGAGGTCGTGAGTACTAATTCAGGGTCGCTCCTGTTGAATTGCCACATTAAATCCAAATGGAATTACTGTACTGCTGACTGTTTAATTCTCCTTTTCTCTGTGTGAAAGGGCCCCTACCAGCTGCCACGGTTTGGACTAGCCACTGGGGCTTGGGTACCCAGGGACAGTAACTGATAGGGATAGGCCTGTGCACAGAGCCATAGGTGATTATTAGAGTGATAAGCTAATTAACCTGATTCCCTGTCCTTGTTATATCCCCTAAATAAATCAGAGCCGCTTGTTTCAGCAAAGTTATACTGCCTGAGGTATTTGTTCATGTTAAAGTACTGTACTGTGATTGTTGCACTGTATCTCATTTCACAGGAGGTCCCAGTGCCGGAACCAGACCTGGGGTAAGTGTATACTGTGAAGGTAATTCTGATATATTGTGTGGGCCACTAGTGGGAAGAAAGGGTTGCAGTGTCCCAGAGGGCTGTGACCAAGTAGTTTAACTATTGCAAACCCTGACCTCTGGGTGGAGGCACCCGCCATTGGATCCAGGCCCCTCAACCTGTTAGTGGCAAATCAGGCAGGGGTAGTAGCCCCTGGGATAGCGCCATCTAGGGGTTACATCTTGGAGGCTCACCGCTGGGATTGTGTGTCCTCTAGTGGCCATATTTACGAACCACTGTTAAGAAAAAATGGTACCCGACAGAAGTGGCTGTGCACCGGCTGGTGGAGTGGTGTACTGGGGAGAAGATCCACCCCAAAATGCTATAGCTTATCCTGGACATCCCCTGGGTATCAACACGGACACTGTGCAGGGAGTACTTTCCAAGGTGGAAGGTTTACAAAACCCTGTGGTGGTGGGTCGGCATGCTAATCTGCTCACCCACACTTTCCTGGCCTAGTAGAGTTTAAGGATCCCATAGATAGCTCCAAAGTGCCACAGACCATTACCCCAGAGGGAGCCCTCACTGCTTGGAGAGTGATAACTAAGGACAGTAAAGACCCGGGGGGGAATCAGCCCCCACCACTATCTGAAACTTTTGAGGAGAAATTTGCTGAATGGTTGCTGGGAGAGGGGAAAACTGTGGAGGACTTGAAGAAACTATTCTTGCCATCTGGGGGTGTTCCTCCCCCAACACCCTCTCCTGCTCCAGTGCCCGTAATGGTGGCTGAACCAATGCAGACTCCTATTTCTGCACCTGCCATTAGTCACGACTCTTACCGAAGGTTGAGGATCTTCTCTGGCACCCTCCCACCCCCAAGGGAGGATGACTGGGAGACCTGGATAGACTATGTTGCCCCAAGTGCTAGAATGGCAATGCTCGAAGGCAAAGCGAAAGAGGGTTAGTGAGAGCCTCCGAGGTCCTGCCCTGGCTACCATCCGTGCTAAGCGGGCCAGTAACCCTGAAGCGACTGCACAGGCCTATCTTGAGGCCTTGGAGAATGTGTAGGGAGCCCAGATTCTGATGAGGACCTATGGTGGAGTAGAAATGCACAACAGTACCAAGGGAGTTGTTGTCTGTGTATGTCTCTCGGCTGGAAAAATTGTTGCAAGAATGCCTCAGAAAGGTAGTTTGCCAGCGATTGAACTGGACGAACCAGACTGGACAGAATCCTTAAGTCTGCCCCTTCTCAGAACTGCTGTTGCTTCAGTTACGCCTGGTAAATCGACTGGAATCCCCACCCTCCTATGATGAGTTAATGAGAGAAATTCGAGGAGTTGAGAAAAGGCGACCTCGGGAGGGACCTGCACCAACAGCTGTGGCTACGACCCGAGTGACTGAGGGTGACCCATCAAGTGAAGCTCAGGGGCAGAGGTTGACAGTCAATGAGTGCTCTGACAAGGAAAAAGATATGCCACAATGGGGCGAACTGTTGAGAGAGATCCGGGAATTCAAAAACAGTCCCTTTATGAAGGCCACGCCTGCAAGTATGGGCCCTGACCTATATCCGACTGCATCTGCTATGGGGGTGGGGGTACCCACCCATGTATCTCCTGCTGATAACAGCTCCAAACTCAATTCCTTGACCATGGAAGTGGAGAAACTGACGAGATGTCTCCAAATGCTTATCACGCCGCAGACAGAGATGGCACCAGGTTTCCAGTTAGTAATACCCCCCCTGGCTCCCAGTGTGGCGCCTCGGCCAGCTCAAACTCCAGAAAGTATGTTTTGCTATAATTGTGGGAAAGATGGGCACATGAAAGGGAATGCCAGTCCCCAAAAGACACTGACAAAGTTGCATATAGGCTACAAGGAGAGCTTGGAGAAGAAATCAGTGGTTAAGAGGTGCCGACATGATCCCAGTGAGGGCACCAAAAATGCTAATTCACGTCCTTTTGTGGCAAGGTCAGTTGCCCAGGCCCCACTACCGCCTCTCCAGACTGGTCCAGAATAGTGGGTCCCTCCATGGAACCACTGTAAAGGTGAATGGAGTGTCTACAAGAGCTGTATTAGACAGTGGCTCCCAAGTGACAATTATGTTCCAGGATTGGTATCAGAAGCATTTGTCAGGCGTACCCTTACAACCATTAGAAGGACTGCATGTATGGGGGTTGGGTGAGAAGGCCTACCCCTATTCAGGTATATCCGAATTTGGCTGTCTTTCCCACCTCCGTGGCTGGAGTGGCCGAACAAGTAGAGACCCTAGCCTTAGTGTGTCCCCCACTGGACTGTATGATGGTGTCCTTTGTTGATTGGAACAAATGCTCATATGTTCGGAAGGCTGGCACAGTTGTGTTATGAAAAACAGGGGTCAAAGACTAGTAGAGCTTTAAGAGTTCCGCTTTAATTAAGAAGGCCTATGAGGCACAGAGAGATGCTGAAAAAACAGAACCAGAGGAACCGGTCGGAATTGTATGGAAGAAGGATCCTGAGTCTCTGATCCTGGCGCTAAATGCCCAGTGTACCTTACAGGAGAGGTCCGTGATCAGAAAGGATGTTAAGAATAAAATATTAATGTTGGATGCACCAGGCGATGGAAAATTGCCAAAGGGACTGCTGGTCAAGCTTGGTATTTTGCCCGCTAGAGCCCATGCTTATGCCAGAAGGGTAATGGTCCAAGTTCATAATGTGTCTGAAAGAGACATTCGAGTAAACAGAGGTTGCATCCTGGCTAATGTGCATTGTGCAGACACTGCAGTGCTACCCAGCAGCAAGAGTTCAAGGAAGAATGACAGAGTAACGCCTGACTTGTTTGATTTCGGCACCGCTGCCAGCTGAATGGAAAGTGAGGATCAGTGAGAAGCTTGCCCAGAGAGACCAGGTGTTTTCTTTAAAGGAATGGGATGTGGATGCGTGCAAGGAGCTGAGCACAATATCCGCTGCATGACGAAGACCATTTCGTGAGAGGTCTGACGCCTGGCACCTGCTGACATAGATGATGTGAGACGGCATCTGCAAGAGATGTTAGCTGCTGGTGTAATACAAGAATCCAGAAGCCCTTATGCTTCCCCATTGTGGTAGTGAGGAAAAGAATGGAACAGTAAGGATGTGTGTGGATTATCGCACCTTAAACCGGGGACTATCCTGATCAGTACACAATGCCCGTGATTCAGGATGCTTTGGACTGCCTAAGCGGGAGCAAGTGGTTCTCTGTGCTGGATCTCCGCAGTGGTACTACCAGATCCCGATGTCCCAGAGGACCGTGAGAAGACGCCTTTATCTGTCCTGGGCTATTTCTATGAATTCCTGAGGATGCCTCAAGGGATTTCAGGTGCCCCAGCCACTTTCAACGATTGATGGAGCGTGCAGTGGGGACATGAACTTACTAGAGTGCCTGGTATACCTAGATGATGTTATTGTGTTTGGCAGCTCACTGGAGGAACATGAGAGCAGATTATTTAAGGTATTGGACCGACTGGAGGACTTTGGCCTTAAACTGTCCATTGATAAGTGTCAATTCTTTCAAACATCAGTAAAGTATGTGGGACATAGTATCCACGAGGAATAGAGACCGACCCAAGTAAAGTTGAGGGGCCTTGACCACCTGGCCACAGCCCAAAAATCTAAAAGAACTGCAAAGATTCCTGGATTCTGTGGTTATTATCGGCGCTTCATCAAGGACTATTCAAGAGTGATCCGCCTTTACTTAACCTTACTCAAGGGTATCCCCAACCCACAAAAATACCAAAAGTCAGCCCTCAAGACTGAAAGAGTGTATTTTCATCCGAGTGAAGTATTTGGGGCCCGCTGGACTCCTGATTGTGAGACTGCTTTTCATGAGATCATATATCAACTTACCCATGCTCCAGTGCTGGCCTATGCCGATCCAAGAAAACCTTACGTCCTGCACACTGATGCTAGCTTGCAAGGGTTGGGGCTGTGTTGTACCAAGAGCACGAGAATGGCCTGAGACCAGTGGCCTTTGCCAGTAGAAGCCTGACCCCATCCGAAAAGAACTATCCTGTACATAAGTTAGAGTTCCTAGCTTTGAAGTGGGCTATTGTTGACCAATTCCATGAGTACTTGTATGGGGCTAAAATACTAGTAAAACTGACAATAATCCTTTGACCTATGTGCAGACCTCAGCTAAGTTGGATGCCACTGGCCATAGGTGGCTTTCTGCATTATCTACATATGACTATGCTCTCGAATACTGAGCAGGTCTGAACCACATAGATGCTGATGCTTTCTCCCGAGGCCTGTTCCCCAGAATGATTGGGTCCGATTGGCAGAACCTGACATTCGGGCACTCTGCCGAAGTTTGACAGGAGGAACAAATGTCCACGGACGAGTGGACTGCATGGTGGATTGCTTGGGACCCTCTGAGAATTGCATACCTGCTGCTTATTGCCACTTTTCTGCAATAGACATTGGACCTGCCTCAGCTGGACAATGACAGTATTCGGCGGGCTCAATCCCGCGATCCCATGATCAAAGCAGCTTTAGAAGCCCTCTATGCAGGAAAAGATGTGTCCAAATTACGCTCCACTGATTTGAGAACTGCACTGTTATACAAAGAAGGTCCTAAGTTGAAACTGATCAATAAACTGTTATACAGAGAAACAGTAGACAGAGGGGACAAGTAGACAAACAACAACTAGTGTTGCCCACTGCCTTTCGAGACTCAGTACTGAGGTCCTTGCACAACCACATGGGGCACCTTGGTATAGACAGAACACTTGACTTGGTGAGATCCAGATTCTATTGGCCTAAGATGGGGGCTGATGTGGAGCAACACATTCGAACTTGTAGTCGCTGCTTACAGAGGAAAGCTTTGCCCCAGAGGGCTGCCCCCCTTGTTAACATCACCACCAGTGCACCCATGGAGCTGGTCTGTATTGATTTTCTGAGTTTGGAGTCAGATCAAAGAAATATCAGTAATGTGCTGGTGGTCACTGACCATTTCAAGAGATATGCCCAAGCTTTCCCACCAAAGACCAGAAAGCATCCACTGTGGCCAAAGTACTTGTAGAAAACTTTTGTTCACTATGGGGCTCCACAAAGAATCCATTCTGATCAAGGGAGAGACTTTGAGAGTCGTCTGATCAAAGAGATGCTTTCTCTGTGGGGAGTCACGAAGTCCAGAACCACTCCTTACCACCCCCAGGGGACCCAGCCTGAACGTTTCAACGCCTTTGCTAGATATGCTAGGCACCCTGCACCCAAAGGACAAGCCTAGATGGAGCCAACAAATTAGCACCCTGGTACATGCTTATAACTGCACAAAGTGATGCCACTGGATTCTCCCCTACCGCCTGATGTTTGGAAGAGAAGCTCGACTACCAGTAGATGTGTGTTTTGGGGTCTCTCCTGATGGGGTTCAAGCTGACAACTATTTACAGTATGTGCAAAGTTAAAGGCCCAGCTAACTCATGCGTACCAACTGGCTCAAACCATGGCTGCCAAAAGAAATCTGGCCAACAAAGAAAGGTATGATAAAAGGTGAAAGCACAGGAACTCCAGGAGGGAGATCGGGTATTGCTAAGAAATCTGGGACTGCATGGCAAGCACAAGATTGCTGACAGATGGCACCATCTCCCTCACATTGTAGTGGGCAAACTAGATGATCTGCCAGTGTACAAAGTAAGGCCTGAGAATAATTCAAAAGATGTAAAAACAATGCATAGAAATCATTTACTGCCCATTGGACAAATCTTAATTGAGTCTGAGCCCCTAGAAGATGCCCCCTCTGGACCAGTGACTAGAGCTGCTGCTAAGAAAAGATCAAGAAAGTCTGCACCTACAGAAGCAAAGTTAAAGTGTTCCCTCCACAAGTCCCAGTTGAGCATGACTGTCAGTCCATATCGGAAGAAAGTGAGAGTGACTTTGAATACTATCCTTCTTACTAACTGAGTCAATTGTTTCGAGGCAATCCCTAGTCAATACTGGAGACAAAGCTGGGCCTTCTGGACTGTCTAAGCCCCAGCTTCATCCCTGGAGCCAATGCTCCCAGAAAGTGAAGTGCAAAGCATCAGATCAGATGAAATGGAATCATTGTGCATGGTTGAACTGTTTGAGCTTTCAGGGAGGAAAATGATAGATTGGGGCAGACTGGTGATACACCGAACAAGAAGAGTATTTTGAGTGCCCTGACAGTCCACTGCCAGTGTCCGAAAGCTCTCCATGCGAGCCAAATGTTGTGGACTCAGAAACTGTAACTCCTGGAGCTGAAAGTGCCCCAAGTTCTAGCCTCTCTACCCCATGGAGATCCCCTGACAAGTGAGGACAATGCTGAAAATGAGGCTCAGAGTGCAGAGACTATAACAGTTCCCCTAGAAAGACTGGTCGAGCTGTAAAGCCTGTGGTGCACCTCAGTTATGATTCACTTGGGAGGCCTGTGGACTTGCCTCTCAATGTTGTCCATAAAGGAGTGTATGTCCCAGCTCATTGCCCAAACTGAGCATCAGTGCTAACTCCAAGTTACTTGTGTTGCCCTCTAAGTATGGTGCTTGCCCCATCCAGCCCCAAGGTAACTGATAGGAAGGGCCCCCTCTTCAGGTTTCATGTACAAGAGGTAATAACTTGAGTTATGGTACAATGTGTATGTAATACTGTGTAAAGAGTGACGTACTGCAATGTTTCAGAAATGTGTTCTTGGTAAAATGATATATTGACTGATGATTACATATGCGAGCCTAATGCAAATGTATATGGTTGCAGTTGAAACTTATGGGGTACTTGCTTGACGCGACGTCGAGCTTTCCCAGGCCAGGAAGGTGTAACCCCTGCAAATAGGGTTCCCAAAAGACTTCAGGAGCTTGCTTGAATGCTCCAAGCCTGAATGGTGTTTGGCATTTAAGCCATTTATCAGTGAGTGTTTTAGAGCCTCTGGTACTGTCTTTAAGAGCTGTCTGCTTGCAGACATAATTAGTTTGTATGGGGACTGTGTGCTTCTCTGAGTACCACTCGAGCTGCTGCCAATTCACTTCATTTTGCAGTCACTAGGAGTGCAAAGGGAACCTATCTGAAAGATGTAACTGTTTGCCAGAAATTATTTAGAGTAATAATGAAATTACAGTTTGTCTAACCTGCTTGCTTTGCAGTCAGAACTGTGTCTGCTAGTTCCCCATTCTAGTTTTGAACTGCTGAACTGGACCAATCAGTGTGGTAAGCTAGCTCTAAAATGGTGCCTTGGACGAATCAGAACTTGGACTCATAATCTGAGCCAGCCACAAGAGGATTGTATGGGCAGTGACTCTGGGAGATGTAGTTTGACTTCAGTGCCTTTTGGACCAACAGCAGCAGTCTTTTGTGAGTGACAGCCAATCCAGTCAAGGACTGGGAGGAACTCAAAGGAAGTGCCGGTTTTGTGGGTTGGAGTTTCAGTTGAGCTTTGGCAGTGAAGAAGAAAGGGCCCTGTGCTTCTTCAGTGTGCAGTTTTAGTCAAAAACGTGTGTAAGGCCCAGAGTTCCGTCTGCAGCTTGTGTAACAGCTTTTAGGACTGAATCGTCCTGTGAAAAGAATCAAAGGATCTCTGAAGAGTAGAAACCAGGCTCACCCTGTAGAAGACTGGAGGACTTGCTGAAAACTGCACTCGGTCTGTCAGGAACTGAATCTGCTGTGTGTTCTCCGGGTATTGTGCAGTAATTGCGATTGGGATACAGATGCAGCCTGCCTGGTATAGTGCTTTCTTTTATATGGATGTGTGAAGAGGTTTGTGTACCTCAAGTGAGCCCTGCTGACATTGAAGGACCCTATCTTATTTGGAGGTCGTGAGTACTAATTCAGGGTCGCCCTGTTGAATTGCCACATTAAATCCAAATGGAATTACTGTACTGCTGACTGTTTAATTCTCCTTTTCTCTGTGTGAAAGGGCCCTACCAGCTGCCACGGTTTGGACTAGCCACTAGGGCTTGGGTACCCAGGGACAGTAACTGATAGGGATAGGCCTGTGCACAGAGCCATGAGGTAGATTATTAGAGTGATAAGCTAATTAACCTGATTTCCCCTGTCCTTGTTATATCCCCCAAATAAATCAGAGCTGCTTGTTTCAGCAAAGTTATACTGCCTGAGGTATTTGTCTATGTTAAAGTACTGTACTGTGATTGTTGCACTGTATCTCATTTCACAGGAGGTCCCAGTGCGGAACCAGACCTGGGGTAAGTGTATACTGTGAAGGTAATTCTGATATATTGTGTGGGCCACTAGTGGGAAGAAAGGGTTGCAGTGTCCCAGAGGGCTGTGACCAAGTTAGTTTAACTATTGCAAACCCTGACCTCTGGGTGGAGGCACCCGCCATTGGATCCAGGCCCCTCAACCTGTTAGTGGCAAATCAGGCAGGGGTAGTAGCCCCTGGGATAGCGCCATCTAGGGGTTACAGATGCATTTTTGAATTCATTTGAAAAGATCTGTATCCAGGCCAAAATACCCCGAGAGTCCTGATGCTTTCAGCTATCCCCACTGCTTACTGGTAAAGGGCATGATGCGTTAGGCCAACTGGATAGTGATGAAAGCCAAGACTATGAGAAACGGAAAGTTGCTTTACTTAAAAAGTATGATCGGACTCCTGAGGCTTACAGGGTTAAATTCCATAAACTCCAAAAAGGCCCTGACATGAGCTTGGAAGGGTGTACTGACCGCACGGCAAAACCTCAATGGCGAAATCCCCCACAGAGACAATCTCAACAGGTTTCAAGATTGTCACTGTGGGGACCTGAGAGCAAATTTCACCCTTTTGCCGATTGTCCCCCCAAGACAACTCCGAGTCGAGTTAGTTATTTATAGAAGGAAGGGTTCGGGGAACACAGCCCCCCACTAGAGAACACTCCAATGTCTGACAGGTGAAATTTCACCAGTCGACATTGGGGCTCTCGCTATGCCGAACATCAGCAATGGTGTTGTCGATACAGCATAGTAAAACCACTTTGAAGAACTAGCTACAAAGCATCGGCAGTTTTTAAAGCATTGGTGTGAGGGGGTAGAAGCAAACTCTGTGGGGAAAATTGAGGAGGTTATATTTTTAGAACAGTTCTTTTGGGCTTGCACGGTGGAGCTGAAAACCTGGCTGGAGGACTGGGATCCCAAAACAGCACAGCAAGCTGCAGAGCTCTCGAATCGCTATGCCAGGAGCAGACCTACTCTGAAAGGAAATGGGGGAGCAGGTGCTGCAGGGCAGAAAGGGAAAAGCATGCTTTCAGGGCAGCTAAAGCCCTCAATGTCTCTGAAAAAAGAGGGAAGACCCAAATTACCAAGGGGGGGGTCTTGGAAAAAAAGAATGATGAATGTTGGTTTTGTAAGCAGCCAGGGCATCTGGCTAGACAATGTCCTAAAAAGGTACAGAGTGGATAAAGTGTCCCTCGAAAGGAGGTGGGTGCATTGTGTATCCCTAAGAGTATGCCCGTGAACATGAGGAAGCGCATACCCCGTTACTGTAAATGGGGTGCAGACCCAAGGGTTAAGGGACACAGGAGCGTCTCTTACCCTGGTTAAAAGGAATTTGGTTGAGCCTGAACAGCTTATACCTAATCAATTTTCCACTGTGAGGGGATCCACAGGGGAGGAAAAAACCCTGCCACTCACTAGTGTTCTCCTGAACTGGGGTGAGACAGGAGAGATGGTACAAAAAGTGGCAGTGGCAGACAACCTTGTTCCAGATGTGATTATAGGGAATAATATACAGCAGGGGGTGGTGTGTGCGGTTACCCGCAGTCAGACAACTAAGGCCCCTTGTATTTCCCTGAACCCTGCAGAAGCCCCTGTGGAAGAGGTCCCCCAGCCTGTGTCTCCTGAAATGGAGACTAGTGAAAGGGAGGTAGGACTTCCCCAAGTAGCCATGCACCAAACAGCTACAGACGGTTTCTCGGAGGAGGGAGGGGTAACAAATGGTCAGAAGGTTAGGGATGGCAGTGACTCTGAATGCCCTGATGCTACTGCTATGGACCCCAGTTTAGGAACTAAGGGGGACATGTTTCACTTCATTTCATTTTTTATTTTTTTATACTTGTAAACAGGATGAGCAAAACTGTCCGTTTTCACCAGCGACAAGTTACAAAACATACTTAGACACACACAATTTTAAACACAATCAATAATGAACATAATACAAAAAACAAACAACAATTATTTAGCATAAACAAATACAATTTTCCATCAACCAAGATTTCAATCTGGTTTTAAAAGACCAAATTGTCATACTCTCTACAATATCAACAGGTAATGAATTAAAAAACAGAGGAGGTCTGTATGGAGTAGATCTCTGACCAAAAGCAGAATGAAACAACGGAATTTCATAAATAAATTTGATCTGGGATCTAGTACCACTAGAACTAAAAAACCTAGGGAATAGTAGAAACTAAAGGAGATATAAGGCCATTTTTGACCTTAAACATCATCATGTCCATTTTATACAAAATCCTATTTTTAAGGGATAAGCTATAAGTATGCTTCAATAAAAGACAATGATGTGTTCGAAAAGGGGCATCAAGCATGAAACGTAAAATAGAATTATAGGTTACCATAAGTCTGTTAAGCAATCGACCAAAAAAGGAGGAATAGATGACAATACCATAATCCAGGACACTCATCAAAAAACTATGAGCAAGTGAAAATCTAGATTCCCTGGTTAGAAACCACTTAACTCTATAGAGTGAGCCTAATCTCTGATGAAGAATTTTCTTCAAATTATTTAAGTGCGATTCAGAAGTTAATTTAGAATCAAGGATTATCCCTAAATATTTAAAGCTATCCACCAACTCAATCACGTTTCTATCCAGTGTAACAATATGACATACGTCCTGAGGCTCAATAGTGTTGTTTGAAAACAGCATGACTTCAGTTTTACCTGAATTAAGTACCATAGAATTTAAAAGCAACCATTTCTGAAAGGGATCAAAGTGAGACTGAACCTCAGCCAGAGCATCCTTAGGATTGGGACCCGTACTGTAAATTATGGCATCGTCAGCATACAATATCATTGATGAATGACAGCAGACCAATGGGGCAGAGCTCATATAGAGTGAAAAAATCAAGGGACAAGGATTGACCCTTGGGGGTACCCCACATCTAATAGAACTAAGGGAAGAAGTATTATCACCTATACGAGTATAATGAGATCTATTAGAAAGATAGTCCTGATACCAAGAAATAACATTATCAGAAAAATGTAATTTGGAAAGAATTCCATTTAACAGACTGTGTTCAACCAAATCGAAGGCCTTGGTGAGGTCCACAAAAAGTGCCGCAACAGTCTGCCCTTTATCAAGAGCACCCTGAATGGCACCGGTGAACCCCACCAAGGCCGTCTTAGTATTATGGTATGGCTTGAAGCCATGTTGGCAAACAGAACGCAGGTTATGTTTTTGTAAATAATCGAATGTTTGATCCAGAATAACACGTTCCAAAATTTTGGATAAGGGAGATAACAGAGAGACTGGACAGTAGTTGGACAGCAGGGTAGAATCACCAGACTTCAAAATAGGAGTAACTATAGCTGTCTTCAAGAGTCTGGGAAAAACCCCGGTAGACATAGAAAAATTAAATAAAACTGAGAGTGGATAAGAAAAGGAGTTTATTCCCAATTTAACAATACGAAAATCCAGTCCATCGCAAAAAATATAAGGCCAGGGATCCATTTTCAAGACATATTCTTTAATTAAATCAGGTGAAACCTGATTAAAACAACATTAAAAAGATACCTGTTCATTTACCAGATTTGAGGCACTAAAAAAGTCATCACAGGAAGAAGTTCCTTGGGACGAAATTCTATAACTATCTATATTACCAAAAAACTTATTAAAGACTTCAGAGACTGAGGAGGGATTACTAATTAAGCCAGTCTCTGTTTGAATAGAAATTTCAGAGGCTTTTTTACCTCTCCCAATTAAGCTATTTAGTATGTCCCAAGTTTTCTTGGGGTTGCCAAAAGATTTATTTTGTTTCGGAAAGAAAAAAAAAACAGTTTTAACTTTACGAATAGTGGTCTTACATTGATTCCTTAGAAATTTATATTTCAACAAAAGAGAAGGATCCAAGTTTTGTTTATACAATTTCCAGCTTTTATCAAGTGATCTCATAAGATGTAGCAAATTAGGTGTGATCCATTTTTGTTTGGTACCCTTGATTCGCATTCTCTTTAGGGGTGCAAGCCCATTAATCACCCAAAGATATCGAGAAATGAAAACATCCAGCATAATATCAGGGTCATTAATGGACTCAAACCCAGTCCAATCAATATTAGAGCAGGCAGAACCTACCAGCTCGGGTGTAAGGGGACCTAATTTTCCTAAATTCTATGTACTTAGGAGGTTGATTAACTAACTTAACTGACCAATGACAAAAGACTGGACAATGGTCACTCAATACATCTGGCAACACACCAGATGCATTGATCCGATCAGGATAGGGAACGACAAACCAATCAAGGAGAGTGCCCATGCCAGTTTTTGGATTAAATCTAGTAACCTCATTTATCAACTGAAATAAACCCAAATCAATCAAAAAATCCTTAACAGAACCACAAGGCTCGGCTGCGCAATTACAATTTAAGTCACCAAGAAGTATCCATTCTCTATGAGCAGGAAGTGCATGTTCAACTTCTGAAATGAGGTTCAATCCAAGCTCGAACTTTCCAGGAGGTACATAGATAGAACTAATAATGAGATGTTTCTTATGACCCAAGAGCAAATCTATAGTAATTAAATCACAACCAGAGTTGCATGGAGAATGCGGAACAATAGTAAACTTGAATTTATTTTTAACATAAATCATAGTCCCACCCCCACGTCTACCTTCCCTATCTTTTCTACAATGTTCATAGCCCTCCAGGGAGATGGCTACATCTTTAACATTTTCATTAAGCCATGTTTCTGACAAAGTAATAATATTGAAACCATGCTGCTCAATCCAGGCAGCAAAGAGGGTCCATTTTGCTGGTAGGCTCTGAATATTAAGGTGTACAATTTTTAATAGAGAATCAAAGGAAGATGATGGATTTTTTGCAGTGTCAATAGCACCAAAAGTAGCTGGGCCAGGGTGTGGGTGCACAGAACCAGAAATCAATAGTAATAGAACCAACATCCTCCGTAACCAAATTTTATTCTCAAAATGTCTCTCCCCTCTAGTTGAATACCTAACAGACCTAGAGTAACCACAGGAAACAAAAACATTCAAGTAACAGTAAGGGGTAAACATTATAAAAAAAATCCACTTCATACTCTAGTTTATCCGGGGAGAAACCCTCCAAAAACATTCTTGGTAGGGGTTAAGAGAAACAACTAAAATTAGAGAACTCTAATTCAGTGCTTGACCCAACCCTCCCCCCATGAATTTTACTGGGATGTTAACACCATCATTATTCAGCAAAGTCAGGAAGCTGAGAATGTTAACCCAAACATTGTCACTAAACTTAATAAAACAACTCCTCGTGAAATATTAAAAAATAAAAACTAAAAAACAAACTCCTAAATATCTACAAACCATAATATTTAAAGTAAGTAAACAGGCACAATTATTATCATACAGGCTAGTAACATAGTAGTCTCCCCTAGAACTATAATACAAACAGATACTGTGATGGGCTCTATATTACATGAGTCAATTAAAAAAGAAATAGTAGAACTACAGACTCTTTTTGGAAACTAAGCCCAGGAATATTACCTAATATCTTGTAGGGACTAAAAACCAAACACCGGATTAATTTTTCTCGGTAGAGTGGCACTCGCGCCACTCACTATCGCTTGTGCTAGCGAGCAGCGCAGAGTTTTAAACAGCAAAGCCCCTCCCAGACAGAACTGTCAGCAGTCTAATCACCCAATCCCCCTGCTCACTGGAAAAATGGCTTTGAACAGTCTCGGAGCACAGAACGCACACTGTAATGCAGTCTCTCACCCTGCTTCCACAGGTTGCAATCAAGTTGTTTCGCTCCAATGTCTCACAGCACAAATATGCAGGGGAATACTGTAGCGGGAGGCAAGCAGACAAAGTAAAGTGACTTGTGCTTTGGAAAAATGTGAAGATTTTGCAGCTGCTCAGAGAACTGCTCAGAGAACTGACCCTAGTTTGGAGAGGCTGAGGGCTTGTGCAGAATCTGATGGGACACAGTGAGATGACATGAGACACAGGGTATTTTGGGACAATGGACTACTGTATACACAGGTCATGAGGACCGAGGAAGGGGTGATGGGCAGGCAGCTTGTCATTCCCCAGGAGTATCATAAGCAGTTGCTCAAGGCTGCCCATGATAGCCCCATGTCTGGACATTCAGGAATCCCGCACACCACGCAGCAATTGGCCCAAAATTTCTATTGGCCCAACTTCACCCAGCAGGTGAAGGAATATTGCAGGTGTCATCACTGGTGCCAACAGATAGGGAAGGAAGGTAGTAAAACAAAAGCTGCCCTACTTTCCTTGCCCATTGCAGAGGAGCCATTCCAGAGGGTAGGAATGGATACCGTGGGACCTCTGGATACCTCAAGCTCCTCCAGAAAAAGGTTTATCCTGACAGTGGTCGACTACACAACCCGATACCCAGAGGCAGTCGCCCAGTCCTCCATTAAGGCACTCAAAGTGGCAGACGCCTTGCTAGGGATTTTCTCCTGTGTTGGGCTTGGCGCAGGTTATCTCTGATTGGTGGGCTAACTTCATGTTGGACCTGATGCACTCTTTGTGGGAGAAGTGTGGGGTGGTGCAAAGATGCACGACACCTTATCACCCACAAGCCAATGGACTCATGGAAAGATTCAATGGTACCCTAAAAGCAATGCTCCAAGCGTTTGTTGAACAGCGTGGGAGGGACTGGGAGAAATACCCTCCCCACCTGTTGTTCGCATACAGGGAGGTGCCCCAAGAGTCATCAGGGTTCTCCCCCTTCGAACTCTTACACAGACATGGGGTGCGTGGACCCCTAGACTTGACCCGGAAAGGCTGAGAAGGCAAGCACGCCACTCAGGGAACTCCCATAGTGGAGTATGTCCTTAGACTGAGGGAGAAGCTGAAGGAGCTTAGGGGATGGCCCAAAGCAACCTGTCAGCTGCCCAAAAGAAGCAAAAAGTCTGGTACAATTGCAAAGCTAGAACTCTTTCGTACAGCACAGGCCAGGAAGTAATAGTCCTCATTCCAGTCTGGAAGGACAAGCTGCAGGATGAGTCAGCGGGACCATACAAGGTAGTCCAACAGGTAAATGACATGAACGATACTGTAGAACTGCCTGACAAGAAACATACCTATTAAATGTACCATGTTAATATGATGAAGCCATATGTAAATAGGGCCAACATGGTGTTTGGTGTTTGTAGTCCTGGGAATGAGATGGACGAAGAAGAACCCCTCCTGGACTTGCTAGAGGAAAGTAAGTGGGAGTCATCGGTGGACACAATCAAACTGCCTCCCCAGTTGACTCATGAACAGACCCAGAAAGTAAGTGAGGTTTTAGAGGACTTTGCCCCTTTATTTACGGCCAAGTCCGGGTGGACCCCCTTAGCGATCCATGGTGTGGACATGGGGATGTATGCGCCCGTACAACGGACAGCTTACTGGGTGTCTGAGGCCTTCCTAAAGGACATTAGAAGGGAGGTGGGGGGGATGCTGGAGTTAGGGGTGTCATATGTGGGACATGTACCATAGATCTGCTAATGCCAATGCAGACACAGCCCATCTTGCCAATTGGCGTAAGGGGCAAAACTGGTGGAAACACATACTAGATATGGGTGTGTTTCCCCCAGGTTCTGTTAAGGAGGGAGGAGTGTAGATAAGGCCATATTTTATTATTTTGGGTCATGTTTTATATATCTTTATGTATATAATGCATTTGAGACACCCATGGTGGCCAGTGTAAGTGCAAGGCATCATGGGTACAAAAAAAAAGTCATAAACTCTAGACTAAGGCTGGAATTCCTGTTACTGGGCAGAAAAGCTGTTTGTTACTAGCCAGGAACTGGAGTAAATTAAATTATTTAAAAGGAGACAAGAGAATGATTAAGCCTAGCTGGGAGGCAAGGTAGGTCAATTTGTTTGTGAAAGAACAAGACCTCAGGAAGAGACAGCCTGTCTGGGCTCCCACTGTATCTGCATGGCTACAGTGAGCTAAGCTCATTACAACTGAATAGGGCTACCATTTATGTAAATAGCTGTATTTAAGTGTTAATGTTGGCCATCTCCCAGCAGGGAGGCCTGGAATGTTCCCCAGAAAATCTAGTTTGAGCTGGCTAATCTCATGTTTTTTTTTTCTATGTTCAGAAACTGCATATCTATGTTACTGTAATAACATACTGAACTTTGATTGGTTGGGTAACCATGGAAACCGAAATGCTAGCCAGTCGCATGCCAGACACTATCGACTAGACCTGCCCTCCTGAACCCCTTTAAAATCAGGATATAGAGGGGTATATAAGAAAAAATTACTCATCTTAGTAATGTTGTTTCTTCTATTGGAGTCTTGCTATATTATGACATATGCAGTGAGTCCCAACCTTCGAACTGCTCCAGAGGTGAAAGAGTTAACTCTCCATGCCAGGCATGGAACGCTGAGCTCGAGCTCAGTTGAAACTCTGTCTGTTGTTCTTCAAACTCAAACCCTTCAGATCTTTACGACCTAAACTCACTGAGGTCCTGTGTGGAAGCTGTAAACCTACACTAGCCAACTGGCTACTAAACATAAGAACACATTTTTTGGTCCCAAAACAAAGACTCAAGTCAGGAGACCCAAAAAATGAAAAACACAACACCAAGTCACCCCAAAAAGAAGGGGTGAACAACAACAAGGTGGGCACCTACTAAGTGCCAACACTGCACTGCCCACCCACATCCCAAAACAGAGGTTCTGAGAGGGCAGGCAGGGGAGGTCATATATAGCAAGACTCCAACAGAAGAAACAACATTACTAAGGTGAGTAATTTTTCTTCAAACAACATGAAGTCTTGCTATATTATGACATATGCAGACTACAAAGCAGTACCTCCATGGAGGAGGGACAGAACCTACTTAGAAATAGGCTCTGAAGCACAGTTGTATGAAACCAAGCATCACTCCTAGCCTGGATATCCAGGAGTAATGCTTTGGTAAAAGTATGAACTGTTTTCAGGTAGCTGCTTGACATATCTCTAGAATAGGGATGTCCCTGGCAGCAGCCAGGAAGCAGCTGTACCTCGGTAGAGTGAGCCCTCAGGCCTGAGGGAGGAACCCACCCAGTTTTTCATAGCAAAATTGGATACAAGAGACAATCCACCTGGCAATGGATCTTTTAGTGGCAGGTTTCCCTTTACCAACCTCACCATAAGTGAGGAACAGTTGGAGGGAGTCAAACCTGTGACCCTTGGTATGCTCTATGTAGTAACTAAGGGCTCTCTTCACATCTAAGCTGTGCAGCCTCCTCTCGCCAGAGGAGGAATGGTCAGTGAAGTACACTGGAAGAGATATAGATTGATTAAGGTGGAAATCTGAAACCACCTTAGGCAAGAACTTCCTGTTAGTCCCAAGGACCACCTTATCTCTATGAAAGGAGATAAAATCAGGCTCCACTGACAAAGCTTGTAATTCACTTATGCGTCTGGCAGAAGTGATTGCTACCAGAAACACAGTCTTCCAAGTCAAGTACTTAAGCTCTGCTGAAGACAAAGGCTCAAAGGGAGGTTTCATAAACTGAGCAATGCAAACATTAAGGTCGCATGCAGGGCAGGGGCCCTGAATGGAGGGTTGGTGTGAAGCAATCCCTTGAAAAACTGGGGAATACAGGGTGAGCTGAAAGAGAGAGGCTTACCTGCTGAAATAAAAGCAGACACAACTGCCAGATGCACTTTTAGGTAGCTGGTCTCAGCCCCAAGGTATTTAAGTGGACCATATAATCCAGGACTGTGGGTAAATCAGCAGATTCTGGGAAATATGCTTTCCAGAGCACCATATGGAAAATCTCTTCCATTTGGATTATTATAGCTCTGGTGGAAGGTTTTCTAGAAGCCTTCAGGATATCCATTACACATTGGGAGAGGTGTAAACCAGCAAACTCTAACTCTTCAAGAGTCAGGCCTTGAGATTGAGAGATTTGAGGTTCAGGTACCAAACCCTCCCCTGAGCACAGGTTAACAGGTTGTGATTCCTGGGAAGACACAGGGAAGATGGACTGCTAAGGACAGTAGAAGTGGATACCAGGGTTGTCTGGGCCAATCTGGAGCAATCAGGATCATCTTGCAGGGTTGAGATCTGATTTTGACTAGCACACTTTGAACAGAAGAGTGAGGTGGAAAAGCATAGAAACTTCCTTCCCAATTGAGAACTAAGGCATCCAGAGGACTCAGCCCAACACTGGGGCCTGCAGCAAAAAGGAAATTGGTGATTGTCTGGGGCTGCAAAAGATCTATCTCGGGGTGCCCCATCTGGCAATCACCTCCAGACAAGGGGTCCAGTGACCATTGTGATGGCCCTGGGAAATCCTGCTGACAGCATCTGCCAGGACATTGTCCTTGCCTGGGAGGTGAACTGCCGAAGGGAGGTGTTCAGGGAATAAGCCAGAGACCACAACTTCATTGCTTCGGTGCACAAGGCCATAGACCGAGTAGGTCTGCTTGTTGATGTACCACATTGTGGTGGTGTTGTCTGTTCTGACCTGTACAACTTTGTTCTGAACAGATTTGGAAAAGCTTGAAGTGCTAGAAAAACTGCTCTGAGTTCCAACAGATTGATGTGGAGCAGAGATTCCTGGGGACCACAACCCCTGGGTAGTGAGGTCGCCATGTGAGCTCCCACCCCAAGAGGGATGCATCTGTAGTAAGGATTAAGGAGTGAGACTGAGTGACAAAAGGAACCCTTGTCTCAGATTGCTCTGATCCTGCCACCACTGTAGGGCCTGGATCAGGGTTCGAGTCACTGATCGATTTGGTTAGAGGGTCTTTCCTTTGAGATCAAAAGGCTCTCAAATGGAACTGAATGTCCCTCATCTGAAATCTTGCTCCCTGCACTACTGCTGTAGAAGCAGCCATGTGCCCCAGGAGCTGTAGAAAATGCCTTGCTGGTCAAGACACCTGCAGGGTGAATAAGGAGGCCAGAGAGACCAGGGTCCTTGCCCTGTCCAAAGGAAGGAAGGCTCTGGCTTTCTCTGTGTTCAGCTCTGCGCCTATGAAGGTGAGAAGCTGGACAGGTTCTAGAACTGACTTTGAAAGATTCAGAAGGAAACCTAGAGAGGTGAGCAGTTGCTGAGTTATCTGTAGGTGTAACTTGACTTGGTCTGGGGACTGGCCTACTATGAGCCAGTCGTCCAGGTAAGGGAAGATGGCAATTTTTGCCTTCTTAGAGAAGCAACTGCTACTGCCAGGCATTTTGTGAATACCCTTGGAGCAGAGGTGAGGCCAAAGGCATTGCTCTGAACTGGTAATGGCCTGAGGCAGCTCGAACCTGAGGTACTTTGATGGGAGCTTCTGATGAGAATATGGAAGTAGGCATCCTTGAGGTCCAGGGACGCTAGCCAGTCCCCTGGCCTTAGAGAGGTAGAATAATTTCCAGAGTCACCATTTTGAATTTTGGTTTTAAAAGGTACTTGTTTAAGTATCTGAGATCCAGGATGGGCCGCCATTCTCCTGTCTTTTTTGGGGTAAGGAAGTACCTGGAGTACAGCCCTTTGCCCTGGTGTAGGGGTGGAACCCTTTCCACAACTCTGAGAGCCAGGAGAAAAGAGACCTCTGCCTCTAGGGCAAGTGCCTCTGGTGGATTTGCAGCTGGAAAGGATCTGGTTCTCATCTTTGGAAACTTTTTGAAGCTGAGAACCAGTCTCTGGCTTACTACTTCCAGGACCCACTTGTCTGATGTCAGAGACTCCCAGTCCTGGACAAAGTAAGCCAGCCTGCCCCCTACAGGTAGTTGAGAATCGGCCCTGGCAACCCCATCAGGGTGCCTGCTTGGCAGGGGCTTTGGGCTGAGGGGTGGAAACAGACCTGCTGGCACCCCTTCTGCCTCTCCCTCTAAAGAACCCCCTCTGGGCATAAGCAGAAGAGGAGGCCTGGGCTTGGTAAAAAGGCCTGCCCCTGCCCCTGCCCCTGGGAAGCTGCCTTTGAGGAGTGGCCTGCCTTTCTTGGCCTGTGCACTCCTATAGGTGGTCCTATACTCATCCATTTTCTTCATGTAATTCTCTGTCTGCTCCCCAAACAGGGAATTACCCACAACAGGAAAATCCATGGCCTTAGTCTGGGTATCCTGTGACAGGCTAGTACATCTAGACAAGCCATTCTGGTGCCACAGATGTAGCCATGACTCTTGATGACACATCATTTGAGTCCACTGCAGCATGGAATTGCACCTTGGATGCCTCAATACCATCAGCAGCCACCTGCTCCAGCTCCTTGGCAAGCTGGCCAGGGACCTGTTTTGCTAGTGCCATAACAGTATCCCATCTGGATTTCTGATATCTAGCAACATAAGCCATATAATTTGCCTGTCTGAGTGCCAAGGATGCTGCCATGTACTGTTTCTTTGCCATGGCATCAATCCTCCTGGAGTCCTTGTCCAGGGGGTGTGAAGCCAAGGGGATATTTGCCTTGTCACAGGCTGCAGCCTGCACTACCCCAACATGGCTGCATTGTTGTGAAAGGAACTTCGTATCAGAGCCTAACAATGTGTACCTCTTGCCCATTCTCTTATCCACAGGAGGTATAGTATGAGGAGTTTTTAGAATTTTAAAAGTCTGTTTCCCAAAAGATTTATGCAAGGGAATAGACAGTCTCCTAGACTCTGGGATATCCATCATTTCCACATAGTCAGGCTCCTCCTGATCATCCACAGCTTTCTCCATAGGGAGCTGGAGGGTTTCGGCTCCTCCTCCTCTTCCCCCTCCTCCGGTTCGTAATATTCCTCTAGATCATAATCTTGAACTGGTGGAACCGGCCGAACCGGGCGCTTACCTGATGGTGCCAGTTCGGTCGGAACCGGGGAAAGCGACTGGATAATTTGAATCGCTTTGGCTATACCTTCAGCAGTTGGAGAGGAAAGTTTTGGCTCCACACCAGCTGATTTCCTAGTCCTTTTTGCTGGAACCGACCCCTCAGAGTCGGCTCTCCTTTGGCCCGAGGAAGTCTCGCCCTGGTCAGAGGGCACTCCCTCTGGTTCGGTTGGAACCGAACTGGGCTGGCCATCCGGTTCAGTGGACGTTTTGGCCTCCCTTTCCCTGAGCCTACCAACTCTCTTTTCCAGGGTAGCTGCAGGAAAATTTTTACAAATCTGGCAGTCTGCATTGAGGTGGTCAAACCCCAGACAATAAACACAGGTGGTGTGGGGGTCAGCCTTGGCAAAGACTTCCCCATACACACTGCAGTGTTGAAACCCAGTGGGCTTGGTTTTTCTTCTGGGTTTCTCAGACATAGTGCCAGTCCTAATCAAACTTACCCATTTATGGCAATCCGCCAGGCAAGACCCTCTTATCGGTTCCCAACCGTGTCACGGGTCGTGGAAAAAAACGTAATAAAATCCGTTTTTTTTTAGAACCGATAAGAACCGGTAACCGCACTCTAAATCAAAGATTAAGATGTTTTAAACAACCTGATCGGTTCAAACCGAACCGATAAACAGTTTACAAGTTCCACACAGAAGAGAATTAATGTAAACCTATCTAGTACTCACAAATACCACAGACAGAGCGTGAACCGACCGGTTGCGGTTTAAATTTGGTCGAAAACTGAGAAAAACAATACTTTAACTGACAAAATGAACCAAGCAGAAGGAGAAATCTCCGGAGCAACTGTTCAGTGAGGCGGAGTAAAGAATCTGACGGTTTGAGTTTGAAGAACAACAGACAGAGTTTCAACCGAGCTCGAGCTCAGCGTTCCATGCCTGGCATGGAAAGTTAACTCTTTCACCTCCGGAGCAGTTCAAAGGTTGGGACTCACTGCATATGTCATAATATAGCAAGACTTCATGTTGTTTGAAGGCTTTTTGCTGACTTCTGTTGGTTTCTTGCTTGAAGCAGTTGGGACCCCCTGTCTTGAGCAGAGACAATTTTTTCCTGGATCACTGAGAGCCAAGACTTCATCTACCACACTTCAAGGACACTTCAAAATTCCAACTAAGGACTCAAGGTAGACTTCTAACCTCACAGTTTAAAGGTAAGTAGATATATAGGTAAAAAGTAGTTACGTAAGAACTTACCGTAACAGTAGATCTTCAAGAAGAGCTCTTGCAGCAGGTAACACCATTAGGACTATGCTGCCAGGCACTAGGACCCCATGGAAAAATTCTTGCTAGCAGTCTAAGCCAGGGGACAGCCCCCTGACGTCTGCCCCGCTCCCGTCACCTATGGTATAAAGGGAGCGGTCCCCTGGCACCACCTCAGTTCACCCGCTGGAGACCTGGCAAACATAAAGGATGGGTAACTGAGGAGGTTCTCACATCCCCCCAGAGGAAAAAATACAGTTACATAACCCTGGAGGTAGGAGGGAGGGAAAGCATACCTGCTGCAAGAGCTCTTCTCAAAGATCTACTGTTACGGTAAGTTCTTACGTAACTGTACTATGAAATGAAATAGGTTTGAATACAAATCAAATGTCTGCAAGAACTATAAGAGACTCACCACTGATTCAGTGGTAAAAACCCCTAACCTTGTTGTCCATATGTATATCCAGCCTTGCCTTAAATGTACCGTGTGTGGAAGCATTTACTACCTCTTCTGGCAACGCATTCCATACACTCACCACTCTCTGATTGAACCAAGACCCTCTTCTGGAGGTATTGAAAAACTCTCCCTGAAGTTGCATACAATGTCCTGTTATACCTTTCTGTCTGTATTTTTCTTCGCAAGCCAGCAGATTCTAACAGGTTATCATCCTTGAGTGCCCTAAAAACAAAAACTAGGTCACCTCTCAAGATTCTGTAACCTCTCAGTATAATCTTTGTTTCTAACCGTATAAATTCTTTTAGTGAATATCCTCTGAACTCGTTCATAAGATTTAGTATTACCAGCACTCTGTGGTGTAGAGAACGGTGCTCCATACTCAAGAATAGGTCTTATCAATGTTCTATACCATGGCAACAGAACCTCCCTGTTTCTACTGTGTATGTTTCTGAGTATGTTGCCCATTACCCTATTAGCTTTTTTTATGGACTCTCTATTGTGAAGTTCGAAACTTAGGATATTATTAATAAACAACCCCAGATCCTTTTCACTGGATGTAACACTTTAAACCCTGTTGTTTAAGGTATATGCAGCTTTCAGGTTGTTGTGCCCAAAATGAATGACACTACACTTATTTTCATTAAAGGATAATCTGTGTTGTAATGCCCACTGTTCCAAGGAGTACAGATAATGCTGTAATTGTTGAATAGACTCAGAGGTATTCATGATAGCTCCCACCTTTGTATCGTCGGTATATTTACGTATCCAAACGCCATCTGAACCCTGCATGCGGAGGTGAAAGTACAAAAGAGAGTTGGGCCCAAGACTGAACCCTGAGGCACACTGCTAGTCACAGCACAGCAATCAGAATAAAACCCTCTTATTTGTACTCTTTGAAGTCTATTAGAAAACCATGATTGAATCAATTTCATAAGATCAGGATCCACCCCCATGTACTTTAGTACTTCCAACAGCCTTAGATGGGACACAGAGTCAAAAGCTCTGCTGTAATTCAGGTACACCATGTCCACAGGAAACCCCTCATCCAGTGCTTGACTGACTGGCTTCAAAATGTCCAGGAGGTTTGTGACGCAGGACCTTCCCTGGGAGAAACCATGCTGGGTTACATCTAAAATATCTAAGCTTTTTAGGTCATTAATCAAAAACTCTCTAATAAACCCCTCAAGCAGTTTGCCAACCTGGGACATTATGCTTATGGGACGATAATTTTCTACAAGCAACTTATTCCCTTTTTACATCTGCAGTGGACGAAGCCCTGCAGCCATTTTGCATCAGAAAAGGACCTACGTCATGTTTTCCGACCGTAGAACATGATAAAGTTTTAAAATAGTTTCTTCCGCGGAGAGCCCAATTACTACGCTGACTGCATGAGGTATAGTAGTTGAAGAGCCCTATTTTTCTTGGCACTTGATGTCTTGAGAGGTTCCCTCCCCCAGAGAGTATGGTTAACCTGCCCCAACTCCACCCCCCACCACTCACTGTATTTTGCTGACCCCCTAGCATTTCACCACAGATGTCCTTATGAAAGGCTGAGTGGTGCTTTCTCTCTGTGTCGTAAAAGTCGTTAAAAATTAGTTTAAAGATCACGTGCAAAGGTTTGTTTTCCTGAATAAGCATAACCATACATAGCACAACGCCTGCGATAGTGAATCTGTGCAGTTTTGCCTACTTTGTGGCCATATTTTTTAAAATTCTCAGTTTTATTCCCTTCCATTCCTAGCTGCGAAGCCACATGCTCACACTATGCCTATAAAGGGGGCATGTTAAGGACTGACATAATTTAGAGTTGCCAGCTGAGGAGCTCTCGCTCTATGCACTGCTTATGTACTTTTTCTGCACCCTGTATTTACTGTTTAGTCTGATGTCGACTTACAGATCCGTGAAATTTATGCAGTGGCAATGTATAACCTTCCTTTAATGACATTTGAAGCTATGCGGCAGACTTTGTGGATGCCTTTAATACGTGGAAGTGAAACGCTGCACTTTTCCACACTACTTGATCCCAAAGAGCAATTCTCGGTGTTTTGTGCAACCATGTCCAGTTCTAACAAACGCAGAAATAACTGTCACTACTGCTGACAGTGACTCAGACCCTCTCATCAGCTGCTGCTGTTTGTTTGACCAGTGTCAGACAAGTGTAGCTGTTTCGTCGATCACCACACGTAGAAAGCAAATCTCTACTACTCTGATATTACCAATGGTCTGGATCCACTAAATTTCATTAATATCTGACTAGGCATTGCACAAAAAATAGCCCGTTATATTTGTGCTGGAAGTCACAAACTGTTTTGTGTTGTTTTGACTGGTCCAGGTCAGTCCCAGTGAGTCAGCAGCAAGAGGATTTATGAGGAAAAAAAGACTGGGTCTCCCTAAGTCTCTCTCTCTCTCTCGGCGGGTAAGCTGAACACTCCAAGATACACAACTCCTCTTCAGCCTCTATTAACACAACAATACCAGCTTTCCCCTAGTATATTCTTTAGAAATAAGCTTCTTCATCTTGCATACTTGACTGATGCATGTCGCAGCTCTTATTTGTTTTAGAAGCCACTCTGCTGCTGTCTTGCTGCTGAGGTTTTACCCTGCTATTTTCAGTTTAAACATTTTGGTTTAGGTCTGGAGGGGTTAAAGAGAGAGCAAGGGGGGAGCTGGTCTAGGAGTACAGTGAGCCGGGGAGTCCTCTACTCTTTAACAAAGGAGATAACTAGCACCTTGGCTGCGTGTCTGTCCATTACCAGTTGCCTGTCCTGTTAAACAGGCTGAACAATAGCGGGGAGGTGTGAATTGTTTAGCAGCCTAGCATTAATCGTTTATAACTATCATAGATCAGCTGTCTTTTGACATGGACATTCATCTGATCGTCTGCCGACTGTTTAAAACGCTGTTTGTTTTTTGTTCCTGTGTAAATATAATCTGTATGTATCAGGCTGCTGTATTATAACTGAACAAATGTATTTCTTTTTTTACAGGGTGTTGCTGATGTACTTAATCCCATCCCCACACACATTGTAATCATGGAAAAAAAATAAAGGAATAGAATCCCACCCCCCCCATTGAAAACATCACTGATTTTAGCCTAATTAGGTTCACCATTATTGTAGCTGGACATTTTGAGACCCGGTTGATCTGCAGCTAAGGCGTTTTCAATTATCGTTAATGTAAAAAATGGGATGCCAGCTCCTTGCAGCTAGGGCTGAGAGTGAGCCTGAGAGTGTGCTGTCAGCTGAGTGTGCTGTCAGTTGCACTGTACCTCTTCATATTGTGGCTACTACCACAAGGGTGAGCCTGGTGTTACCGAATGGGAACGTGGGAATTGTTTAAACAGGAGAGGCACAATAACCAGCAGCTGTGTTCTAGGTGCAAACAAGCAGCACAAGGAAGTTAAGGGACTTGTTAATTATCTCATAATACTACATAGAAACATAGCAACACAGAATCTGACGGTAGATAAGGACCGCTTGGCCCACCCAGTCTGCCCATTTCCCTACCTAATGGATAAGCTGCAGATCCTAGCTAACCAACAGCCTACTTCTTCCTAGCCCCACCCCAGAGAATTGCCTTAAGCCTGTCCCATGCATTCTTGAATTCCACCAGTTTTTGACTCCACAACCTCCTCAGGAAGGCTGTTCCATGCATCTACAACCCTCTCAGTGAAAAACTACTTCCTCACATTACCTCTGAGCCGTCCCTCCTCTAGCTTCAAATTGTGCCCCCTTGTTCTTGCACACCTCTTTTTCTGAAAGATGCTACCCTCTTGGAGTTTGCTGATTCCCTTGTACTTGAAAGTTTCTATCATGTCCCCCCCCCCCCCGAGACTATACATATTAAGCTTCTTAAGTCTCCCTAGATATGTCTTCTGGTGCAGACCCTGCAACATTTTAGTTGCCTCCTCTGGACTGCCTCCATCCTGTCTATGTCTTTGCGGAGACTGGGTCTCCAGAACTGCATGCAGTACTCCAGATGGGGTCTCACCAGCTGTCTGTACAGAGGGATAACAACTTCCTGTTTTCTGCTGGTGATGTCTCTCCCTATGCATCCCAGTATCCCCCAAGCCCTCCTTACTGCCCTCTCACATTGCTTACTCACCTTTAGGTCATCTGACATGACTACCCCAGGTCCCTTTCCATTTTTGTTGTTGTTAGTATCTCACAGCCCCCACTGTGTACTCTTCCCCTGGGTTTTTGTTTCCAGGTGCATTACTTTGCACTTCTTAGCACTGACTCTAAGCTGCCATACATTTGACCATTCCTCCAACCTTGCCAAGTCCCTTCTCATCCTTTCCATCCCTCCTCGTGTATCAACTCTGTTGCAGATCCTTGTGTCGTCTGCAAAGAGACATACTTTTCCTTCCATTCCCTCTGCAATGTCGCTTATGCAGGCAGCAGTGGTGGTTTCGAACCTTTGTTACCCCATTTTGCAGTACAGATCCTTATCAGCTTCGCTGTTATGCCTCATTGTTATTCTTAAATCCCCACTAATAGTGTGCCACCACATTAGGCCATGACAGCACGGATTGGAATTGCTTAGATTGTCTCAAATACCCCCCCCCCCATCCAACCCGTTACAAACACTATTAATCAGTCTATGTGCTAGCTGTCTTCCCCTTAAATGATCTTTTGCTCTCTTCAGAGTCTTTGCCATACTCCTACTAATTTCAAGAAATGTTCATCCTAACCTGGGCCCCGTCTCGCCCAGCCCTAGCCTATCTCACCACGGGCTTAGAATAGCTGCAATGAACATTTGCAGCTTAACCAAAAAGACAGCAGGTCTCCATTGCTGAATACTGCAATGTCAGCCAGATGTGCTATCCCTCACAGAAACCTGGCTCTCCAAAAAAAAAAACTGACTCTTTGGTCACCCTCCCTGGCTTCACCCTTCACAGAGTCGACTGAGTGGGCAAACGTGGTGGGGGGTGTGCTGTGTACGTCCGTGACTCCATGATATGCCATGCCCTTCCAATACCTCCATTAGACCATGGTGTCCAAGCCTTATCATTAAAACTTACTCCAGATCCCCTGTAATTCTTACTGTCGCATATGTCCCTACAAGAAACCAAGTTACTGCTATACAATCCCTTGCTAACTACAACTCCGGCCCCCCCCCCCCCCAAAACAGAACACATCATAGTTGGAGACTTTAATGTGAACTGGCTTGCCAGTTCGGCTTCCCACACCAAGGACACCTTCACTGCACTGGACCTGACCCAGCTGGTTAGCCAATCTACCAGGGTGAACCCCACTAACGGCTCTAGCACCCTGATCGACCTTCTCCTCACCAACCGTCCCCATAGAATCTCTGACCTGGTGGTCCTTCCAGATTCCCTAAGCGATCACTGACCCATCCTGTTTTTCTGGTCGTGTCTTCAGCAGAAACCCAAACCAAACTATATTGCTCAGCGTCGTCTCCGACCCGGAGGCCTCACAAAACTAAGAAAATACTTATCTCAATGGGACTGGTCCCCCATCTCCCAGGCCCCCACTATAGATGAAGCCCTTGATTATTTCACCTGTTCTTTTAATAAAGCATGTGACATCTATGCTCCACTAGCAAAAGTGCAATCCAAGAAACGTAATGCCCCTTGGGTCATGCCTGCATTGCTCCAATAGCTAAAGCACAGAGATGATCTCTGACATAAAGCAGTCACATCCGGCACGCAGGTGGACAGGCAAGCCTATAAAGCGGCTTGTAACAGGTGCACTTGGGCCATAAAACAGGCCAAATCAGGCTACTACAAAACAACCCTTTCCTCCTCCTGGGGGAATGCTCAGTTGTTCTGGGACAATATCAAGGAACTCAACGGCAAATCATGGCCCCCCACTAACTGTCAACAATGTCCCTACCACCAACCCACTGGCCATCGTCAACTGCCTCAACTCATCATTCTCTGACCTTAGTGCAGTACTCCCAAATAACTTCTTCGACCCCACTCCTACAACCCCGCCCCTTAACACCTAGCATCCCCTTCCATCTCAGGGTGAGCTCTACAAATGAGGCAAGGCCTTATCTCATTAAATCACTCAGTGGCTTTTGCTATTGCAAAGATTCTTTTGATATGAGAATCCTACATCTAGTACTAGATACAGTCTTCTCCCCACTGACTGACCTCATTAACTGCTCCCTAAGTTTGAGGCAGTTCCCCCGCAGCCTGGAAGACTGCCACAGTCACACCAATACTGAAGAGTGGTGACAGCACCTCCCCCAATAACTACCGTCCCATATCCATTCTCCCACCACTCTTGGAAGCCCTTAAAAAAATTATAGCCAACTCACTGAGTACCTGCTTGCTCATAACCTACTTTGCAGGGAGCAGCATGGCTTCAGATCTGGGCACAGTACAACTACGGCTCTCACTGAGTTCTCTAATTTTATTCACTCTGCCTTGGATAGAAAACACCTAGCTGGAGCTGTCTTCATCGACCTGTCAAAGGCTTTTGATACAGTCTCCCACCCCCTTACTCTTAAGCACACTCTGCCACATAGGTCTGTCCACAAGGACCCATCTTCTGGTTTACCAGTTACCTCACAGCTAGATCACAATGTATCAAAATAAACAACACCCTCTCAACCACCCTGCCAGTCCGCTGTGGGGTTCCCAGAGCTCCATCCCTCAGCCCTCTATTGTTCAGCATCTACCTAAACACCTTGCCCAATTCCTGCTCCGGCAACCTACTACTCTATGCGGCCGACGCGGTTCTTTTTGCCTTGCATCCAGATCCCACAGTATTGCAGTCCTCCCTCTAACACGCATTTAACCAGATTGAAAACTGGTTCATAGACCAGAGACTTGTGGTCAATGTAAAAAAGACAAAGACCATGCTCTTTGCCCACCGACAGAATAAGGCCAACAATGCGCAGCTAACAATCCTCTCCCACTCTCTCCTTCCTCTAGAACAGGTCCATACATATAAATACTTAGGCCTTACATTTGATTCCAGCCTCTCCTTCCATTCACACATTGACACTCTATCATCAGCCATAAATGTCCGTATAGGCCTATTGTATCGGCACAAGGATTGCCTACCTCTGTAAGCCCTTAATCTGGCTGTCACCTCCTCAGTCCTCTCCCTAGTCGATTATGGGCTCACTATCTACTCGGCTGCTGACCACACAGCCCTTAACAAAATCCACCTGGCCATAAACAAAGCGTGCAGACTCCTCTCCGGGGCAGACAAGCGTACCCATACTTGTACCCTATATGCCCTGACAAATCTCCTCACCCTGGATGAAAGGCTATTTTATCAGACATGTCTCTCACAAAGTAGTAAGTAGTAGTAGTAGTAAATCATTTTTTATTCATTCAAGAATAAAGGATACATTCAATTGAGCAAAGCTCGTTTCCAATGAAGTTCCATATTACATCAGAATAAAAAGTTCCACATTGTACAACAATACACCAGACGCACATTATACACCATTAAGGACACGTACAAAGAAGGCATAATAATAACAATAAGTAATAAAATAGAACAATCTTTCACAAACAGTACAGACTCTTAAAGTGTTAACAGTTGTTACAAATTGCAATATTGTTTAGGCCAGATGTACACCACTTTATTAATTCTGCTTCATTATGTCTAGAGTTATTGCTCCTCAAATCTGGAGGAGATTTATTTCACAAACTTATTCCTCTAACAGGGACTGATGATCTTCCTATGTTCAAGTTACATCTAATTAGAGCAAACTGAGTTCCAACAGAGCCCCTCAAGCTTTCCTTTATTTTCCTAACTTCAAAAAGGTCAAATAATATAATTAGGGACCTCTCTGTACCAGACTTTAATCATGAACTGTAACAGATGTAAATTTCTTCTTACTGGGGGTTTGAGCCAATTTACTTCCCTGAATAGTATACACTTATGGGTTTTATAGGGAGCATCCAGTACTAAACAGGCCAACCTGCAAAACAAAGAAAATACACCTGGGGCTTACCCCCTTGGGGGTTTCTGTCTCTCTCCTATCCTCCCACACCTTGGTGAACACCCGCACTGTCAACCAACAGGTGTGGTCCATCCCGAGGGTTAGAACCTCCTTAGCCCAAAGGTCATTCCCACACAGGGCCCCAGCCTGGTACAACGAACTCCCCTCCGACACCTCCTCCATCTTCAAATAAGGACCTTTCAATTCAGCCCTCAAAGAGCACTTTCTCGCTTCACGGTACTGCCAATGTACCAGCTAGTGCTGGGTCATCTATCTATCATCTTACGGGACCACCCTGCCACTGAGCTCACACCCGATAGGGCTACCAAACATTACCTATTAACAATGCCTCCTTTGGCTGCACTCACAAGATATCTGTCCAATTCTCTACCTTGCTGTAAATATCAAACCTGTTACTCCCTCCCTCTATCAGCAAACTTATTGTTCTCTTGAAAACTGTAAAATACAGCTCTCTTTTAACACGTTCAATGCAATGTATAGATGATCTTGATTCTGCAATATCGTATAACTGAAAAAACTGTAACCTTCAGCTGCCATTCTATGTCTATATGTATTAAGTGCTTATGTTTGTTTTTTTCTGACACGGAGCCTTTGTAAATGAGTCCCTGACCCAAAGGTTGTAATCCTAAAGTCTGTTAAATAAATAAAAAAAAAAATCCATCAGTCAAGCCCACTAATATGAGAATTGCTACTGCTTCTTAGTAGGCTCTCTGCCATTCTACTGACAAGAATTCTGGAAGCATGTGGTGACACCCCATCACAGATGGTTCATGCCCACAAGAAGATGTATAACACTAGCAAACTCATTAAGTGGTATATTATTTGAACCATACTGATATCTGGACATTCCAAAATTCCACATTTTGTATTATGTTCAGTAGACATACTGTTACTTCCCCGACATCAGTGCTGTTCAAATAGTCCACCGCTAGATGAGTTTACTGGTGTTATACATTTACCTGTGAACATGAACTCTCCAGGATTACTCTGGTGTTGAAGCTTTCTTTCCCTCTGTGCACTGTCAGATCTAGGGTAATGTGACATTTTTTTGCACTCCATGCAGGAGCTAGACTGTGGCGGAGCCGATCAGTGTGGGATGCTGTACATATCAACTTAATGAGGGACCTAATCTGGGTTGGGAATGTGTACAAGAAATAATGTACAGCAATTTTGATAAAACTGAGCCAGTCAATTCAGAACTTCATAGCGCTTCTCTTCTGCCGCACTCCTTCCCCCGGGAACAAGGACATCAAAACTCTACATCAATCATACAGGGGGCAGAAATTTCATTAGACTGCAACTATAGTAAACGAAAAAATATGTTTCACAGATCCCATGTTGCCGCATTCTTATAACTTGATGATGAAATTTGATTACTGAACAAAAAAAGTTGGTGTGCTTGCTCCATTTGCTACTAAAACACCGATTCACCGAGTTGTCCTGACAGCACTAAGTATCCCATTAGTATTGATTGGATTCATTTTTGTATCTTTCTGCCAGCGTGTTGATTGTGCCCCGAAACCAAGAAGCAGACACACACTTTTGATGCAGCTTAACCCACACATTCAACACTAACCAACCAACCAACACTTTATTTATAACACGTGTGTATGAGAGTTGCAAACGGATATAGTGCTCGACTGACATAACCCTTACCATACTGTTGCGCCTGTCAGAAGCCGATGAGCAAGCCACATATATTCATCAGATCCTGTACTGATTTCTGCTTGAAAGTAACATGCCACACTACCATACTGTACCTGTCCAGGATATTAAATTGCCACTTTCTTTAAAAATTGTAGAAAAAATGCTGCAAAACCACATTGCTGCTCGTAATATATTTTCTACTTATTGAATAACTAACTTTTTATTTTACTTGTATTCCTAATGGTACCTCCTCCTTTATCGGGTAGTCTGTTTCTTTTAAGTCAGAAATGCCAGTAACCAAGCAGTTGCACATGTAGAGTGTAACTGTGTATAATCACCATTTTGTGTATGTTGCCAAGAAATTATAAAATGGGTAAAAGAAATCCTTCACCCTGATTGGTCAAAAGGCGTGCCCTTACCGGTCAACAAACTGAAAGGTGGCACTACTTTCCTAATACCTTAACCTCCATAAGTGAAGGGGCAGCAATATCATTGAGCAACTGATATCTTCCATCAGTCCCTCTGCAACCAGAACCGATCTTCCATCACAAACATGGCTGCTACCTTTACACTGTAAAAACCTTCAACTGGGCCCTAAAAATAAAACTATCTTGAAAAAAAATAAAACAAATTAAGTAAACGTTGTTTCCCTGATCATCACACTCTCCTTACACACATAAACAAATTAGAAACATTAAGTATTATTTATAGTTTTCATTACAACTGTTTCTTTACTAACAGTGAAAAATCTCCCTTCTATCTTTACCTGCTCATCAGGGAAATCTCTTCTGCTTGCCTTGACAGTGAGATAATTGAGTCACTGGCTCTAAAACAGGCCTTTGTTGTCTGTGTGTACGGTATGTTGGGAGAGTAACATTCTACCAGCGGAACTGAGCAGAATTTTGAATCCCTGTATTCCATGGTAAACATTCCATGATAAACATTCTGTGTCTTGAATGAGGGAAAAAATAGAAAAAAAAGGATGAAGAAAGTAGGCAATACAGTAGTACTTTATAAACAAAAAGAAAAGGTGGGAAAACACAGTTACAGAGGCAGACCCAAACTGCTCAAATAATACATTGCTGTTCCTCCAACTCACTGGTTTAGCATTTTTCAGTGAGTTGCTGTTCAATCAATTTTACCACTCCTCTGCCCAAGTCTGGGGACTATTTTTCACCATATTTAAATAAAATAACATACTGTTATTGAATAAAGGAATAATGCACGACAGGGTATGTGTCGTGCTGGGATAACGCCACGCCTGAGGGGCGGCCTCGTGCATCCAATGCCCCAGGCGTGGCGTTATCCCAAACGACACACACCCTGGAGTGCATTATTACTATTATACCATGGCTCGTTGTTATACAGATTAAAAAAAATAATTTTAAAGATGTTTTTGTGTGGAAACATATTTTTTGTTTTTAAGAGCATATGAAACAATCAAGCTCAAGATGCTCAATGGGCTCAAGCTCATCTACATGGCTTCACAGTGCTGAGACTAGACCTGTGGCGACGTGTTGGGATAACGCCATGGGTCCAGCCCCAAAGTGACCAATCACAGTCCAAGATTCTTTCTTGCCATTGTATAATCTTTAATAATGCATCCAGCGTTTTGTTTGTTATAGAAATAGTTGGTACCCATTTTATAAGAGCAATAAAATACTTCAGGCTGTGGGTTGTTGATTGATAAGAGCACTACCCAGCTGCTGTAGTCACTAACGCAAGCGCCTCGTGCCTAACAACGCACCTGGGGGCGTGCCCTTATCAATCAACAACCCACACCCTGTCGTATCTTATTGCTTTCATAATGTTGTAAGTCAACACATTATCTCAAAATGATACAGGTTCATTTTAGAAAGGAAAAACTACTGCATACTGCATGTTATTCACTCCTTTCCCCAAAAAATCCACTCTCAAGCACTCTTTGCCTAAATACTTTCTCCCAAATGTGTTCTCACAGCTATGTTATGCTAATGTACTTAAAAAATGAGGCATTCAACAGATAGAGGGAATCCCGGTAGGCCAGAGGGAATACAAGGTGGCCCTTTTTGCAGATGATGTCTTGGTGACAGCTCTTTCTCCAGAGACATCCCTACCGGCCTTATGAGAAACCCTGGAGACTTTCACAGGGATTTCAGGATTTCAGTTAAATATAGCCAAAACAGACATCCTTTCATTGTATTTTACTCCGCCATCAGCCCTCAAAAATAAATACCCTATAAAATGACATTGAACACTTTTTAAATATTTGGGCATTATTATTCCATGTAATTTGGACGACCTGGAACTACTAAATTATGAGCCCCTTTCAATTCAAATACAGTCCGATCTTTCTCGTTGGTCTGGGCTCCCCATGAGTTTTTTCCAGAGAATAGAGTCCATCCGAATGATGGTATTACCAAAATTATTATACCTGTTCCAGAATATTCCCACTTTCCCTTCCCTATTTTATTTTAAATCATGGGACAGAATTATCTCAAACTTTGTATGGCAGAATCAAAGACCCCGAATCAGGCTCTCATTATTGCAACTTCCCCAGTCCCAGGGGGGAGCTAACCTGCCTAATCTAAGGTTATATGATTTGGCTGCTTTTTTAAAAATAGTAACCTTATGGTTGGATCCGACCTATGAGGCCCCTTGGAAGGACTTAGAATTTTCATTAAATGATTTATACGACATAATAAAAATCACCTTGGCCTCATCGGGTAGGGCTCCCCACCCTCGGAACTTCACAACTTTTTCTGCCCATGCCCTAAAACAATGGTATTGGATGAAAAAACACTTGGGGTTTAGTGACCTTTTCTTTTTCTACACATTAATCTCAGAGGATGAGAGGTTCTTTCCTGCTGCAATGGATCATACATTTGCGAGGTGGAGAAGGTTGGGACTCCAATATTTTAATAGTTTCTCTCTCGGGAGGGAATAATTTCATTTGAAGAGCTTAAAGCAACCTATAGTCTGTTAGACAATGACATATACAGGTATACACAGGTTAAAAATTATCTTTTGCAACAGTGAGATAGAAGCCTCAACCTGCCAGACCTTGTTCCAAAATTTTGGAAGTATTTAGAGGATGCCCTGACAGGGCATATGTGGAGTCACCAAGTGGGACACCTATACTATTTTCTCAGAGAAGGGATGGGAGACTCATCTCTTTCCATTTTGTGAGGCTGGGAAAGGGACCTGGATATGGAGGTTTCAGACCAAGATTGGGTACAGGCTTCATCTCTGGCCTATAAGGTGACCCATTCTACCATACGGCATGAATTCGCCTGGAAGTGTCGAGCTCAATTCTTTCGAGCCCCAGCAATTCTTATGAAATATCTTCCCCCTCATATGGGAAATGTTGGAGAAATTGCACTTGCCCCTGTGCTGATCTTGGTCATATTTTTTGGATGTGCCCCTGTTGACCCCATTTTGGTGTACCATACAACAAAAGTTATCAGAGTGTTTAGGGGAATAAATTGAGTTAACTGCAGAGATGGTCTTATTAACGATCCCCCCATCAACCATCCTGGTACCAAACGTTGTTACTGGTTTACATTTTGGTGGCCAAAAAGGCCATAACAAAACGTTGGATGTCAGCAACTATCACTACTGTGTGGGACTGGAGAGGGGTGGTATCCAATATATATCAATTGAAGTCCCTTACAGCCTTCTTACATAACCAAAAGCCTAGACACGAAATATACTGGAGGCCGTGGGTAATGTATATTTCGGGGCACGATCCTGAATTTATAACTTGAGATGGGGATTGAGGGACATATAGATGGAGAAAGAAGGGAAGTAACCCTGGAAAAAAAATACAGGGGGCAACCAAAAACAAACAAAAAAAAAGAATCTAATAACAGTGGGAATGAAAAACCATATCGACCACTATAAAGTAGAGGGTGAAAAGATTTAAAGAGATGAAACATCAGGATGCAGTCAGATAGAAAAACGATGTTTCAACAACTTGTAACACCATTGATTTTGCCAAATGAGAAACTGATTGTTTTGTATCAACTGAACTTTTGCTTTTCTTGAATATTTCTGTACCTGACTGTAAATGACCAGTGATCACATCCATTTAATAAAAAGAAATAAAAAAAAAAATGAGGCATTCTTTGAATTAGCCTTGTGCTATTAAATTAATGAGGTGTATGTGTTCTTGGTTTTGAGAAAGGACATTATGTCCTAGTATGGCCGCCGTTAAGCTGCCTACTTAAACAATATTTTATACTTTAAGCTTTATTTATTATCAAATTGTCTACCTTTCTCAAAGATCACTAAGGTCATCATATGAAACAACCCCCTAACGTGTTTTTATTTCTAACACATCAATTGTATAGTTTTATAGCCTATAGTAATGTTATTGGTTCTAATGTCCTTATTTTTAATCTTTTGCAGACATAAGTTTTTCCAGATTGCAGCTTCTTTTCATAAATGGAATACATTTCAAGCTGATTTTTCCTTTTGTTCTAGCATAAAAACAGTATTTTACCTGCTTGTGTTGTGTGTCTATAATGAGCTGCTTTGCAGTTTAGGAGCCAGAGAATGATTGCAGAATGGGTGATATCTTGGCTACCTACAGTATCTATTGTACACCAAAGCACCAATGGCATGTAATTAGGAACTAGACCAATGGAAGGCCATTGCCAGGTTACTACTGTATACACACTGTCAGTTGTTGAGCACTACCCCGAGTATGAAAAAAGTGCAAAACATCAGTTGGGACTGAACAGCCAAATGCCGACATGATGTCTTGAACAAACATTACAGACTTCTAAATCAATTTTATTTTTATGACTGCATAGGCGGAGCACTGCAGGCATGTTGCTATCACTCTAGGAGACATAAGGGACCATTACTGTATTTTGTCCCAGTTCTCTTCTACAGTGATGCACCCTTTGTCCTCAGTGCAGCGATCATTGGTGGTGTGTGGTTTTTCCGCTGCCCCTCACCTCCACGGCTGCAGTTCCTCTTTGTGGTACAGAACCCCCACAGGTGCACTTCTTTAATGTTATACTTCCACATTTTGCCATGTCACACATGTGCAAGTGGCTCACAGCAGAAATACTTGCCGTGCCCAAGATGGCCACTGTATCTTCAAACAACATGAAGTCTTGCTGTATTCTGACTATTGCAGTTAGCCCCAGCACTCAAACTGCCCCGGAGAGTAGATGGTTAATTTTCTATGCAGAGCATAGAACGTTGAGCTCGAGCTCGGTTCAGACCTCTGTCTGCTGCGCTTTGAAGCGCAACTGTCAGATCTTTACTCCGCCCTAACTGAGCGGCCGCTCATGGAGATTTCTCCTTTGCTCACGGTTCGAAGTCGGTTAAAGTCCTCGGTTTACGATTATTTCACAAGTTTGGTTCAGATCTCTGTCTGTGGTACAGTAAGTACTAGGTAGTGAACTAGACATAGTAAACTTGTGGAAATTGTAAAATTGATTTTTTGACCGGTTCGACTGAACCGCCGCTTAGTGATTTATATATACTGTCTTTGTTTTTAAACTTAGAGTGTGGTTACCAGTCCTTATCGGTTTAAAAAAAACCTGCATTTTCTTGTGTTTTTTTCCAATACCCATGACACGGTTAGAAACCGATGAGGGTGTCTTGCCTGGTTGTTTGCCATAAAAAGGGTAAGTTTGTGGGTAGGATGGCTGTGTCTGAGAAACCCAAAGGAAAAACCGGGCCCACTGGGTTTCAACACTGCAATGTGTGTGGGAAGGTCTTTGCTAAGACTGAGCCCCACACCACCTGTGTTTATTGTCTGGGGTTTGACCACCTCGATTCAGACTGCCAAATCTGTAAAAATGTCCCTGTCTACCCTGGAAAAAAGATTAGGTAGGCTCAGGGATAAGGAGGCTGTGAAGTCCTCTGACCCGGATAACCAGCCCGGTTCGGTTCCGACTGAAAATGAGGGAGTGCCCTTTGACCAGGGCGATACTTCTTCGGGCAAGAGAAGAGCCGATCCTGAGGGATCGGTTTCTACAAAAAGAAAAAGAAAAGAAAAATTGGCCGGTTCGTTTCCAGAGACCCATTTTCCAACCGCCGAAGAGACTGCCAATGCAATAAGGACTGTAGAATTGCTTCGTCCAGTTCCATCCGATCCGACGCCTTCTGGCAGGTGCTCAATTCGGTTGGTTCCTCCGGTTCAAGATTATGCCCCTGAAGATTTCTATGAACCGGATTTGGAGAGGGTTGAAGATTATGATGATGACGATAGTGTGGGAGGTCTGGTTGAGCCCATTGAACCGGACATCTCCCCAGACAGGCCTTCTGGTGTTTCCCCTCCTAGGTTTTCTGACTCCCCTTCCCACATGTTTTACAGAAAAGTGGCAGAAACCCTCCAACTCCCTGTGGAAGAAGCTGTAGAGGAACAAGAGGAACCTGATTATGTGGAGATGATGGACATCCCAGAGTCCACGAGACTGTCTATTCCCCTTCATAAGTCTTTTGGGAAACAGACACAAAAGATTTTAAAAACTCCAAATTCTGCACCTCCTGTCGACAGAAGGATGGACAAAAGGTACAGCTTATCAGGTTCTGGTACAGAGTACTTGTATCAACAATGCAACCATGTTGGGGTTGTGCAGGCTGCAGCCTGTGATAAGGCTAATATACCCTTGGCTTCGCACACCCCAGATAAAGATTCTAGGAAGTTGGATGCCATGGCAAAGAAACAGTACATGGCATCCACCTTGGGACTCAGGCAGGCTAATTATATGGCCTATGCAGCCAGGTACCAGAAGTCCAGGTGGGACACTGTACCGGCACTGGCTAAGCAGGCCTCCCCCCAGCTAGTCTCGGAGCTGGAGGGGGTGGCTGCTGATGGGATTGAGGCATCTAAGGTACAGTTCCATGCTGTTGTGGACTCCAATGATGTGTTCTCTACAGTCATGGCTACATCTGTGGCTCTTCGGAGAATGGCTTGGCTCAGATGTACTAGTCTCTCACAGGACACCCAGGCTAAGGCCGTGGATTTCATAGACCTTTCTACCAAGCACAGGCCTCTTCTCCCTTTCCTCAGAGGGGGTTCTTCAGAGGGAGAGGCAGAAGGGGGATGAGCAGCATACCTCTCAACCTATTACCTCATGAATCAGGGACAAAGCTTAAATAAATCAGGGACAAAGACCCAAAATCAGGGACACATCTTAAAAATTGATACTATTCACTCAGAAAGCTGATAAACTAAAGTGATGTATGTTAAGATGCATTTTCTGAAGAAGAATAAGCCTATAACTTTAATGTTTAACATTATTTTGTGATTTTAATCCCCACTTTTCTGTCACAAAAACGCAAATTTTACGAGGGACAGAGGAAACTTTTGAGGCAAAATCAGGGCCGTCCCTGAAAATCAGGGACAGTTGAGAGGTATGATGAGCAGGGCTGCATCCATCCCTCAGCCTAAGGCTCCCGCCAAGCAGACACCCTGATGTGTCAGCCCGGGTCGACTCCCCCATTCCTGTAGGAGGTAGGCTGGCTTACTTCGTCCAGGACTGGATGTCTGTTACCTCAGACAAGTGGGTCCTGGAGGTGGTAAGCCAGGGGCTGGTTCTCAGCTTCAAGAAATTTCCAAAGCTGAGGGCCAGCTCTTTTCCACCTGCAAGCATCTCTGAAACCATTGCCCTAGAGTCAGAGGTTTCATCTCTACTGGCTCTAAAGGCTATAGAGAGAGTTCCTACATTGCACAGGGGCAAAGATCTGTACTCCAGGTACTTCCATACCCCAAAAAAGACAGGGGAGTGGCGACCCATCCTAGACTTAAGATACCTGAACAAACATCTTTTAAAACCAAAATTCAAAATGGTGACTCTGGGAATAATCCTTCCCTCTCTAAGGCCAGGGGACTGGCTTGCCTCCCTGGACTTAAAAGATGCCTACTTTCACATTCCCATCAGGTGCTCCCACAGAAAGTACCTCAGGTTCGAATTGCCTTCAGGCCATTATCAATTCAAAGCTATGCCCTTCAGCCTGACATCAGCTCCAAGGGTATTCAAAAAATGCCTAGCAGTAGTAGTGGCCTTTTCAAGAAGGAAAAATATTTCCATATTTCCATACATGGACGACTGGCTTATTGTGGGTCATAGAAACATAGAAACATAGAATTTGACGGCAGATAAGGACCCCTTGGCCCACCCAGTCTGCCCATTTCCCTACCTACTGGATAAGCTGCAGATCCTAGTTAACCAGCAGCCTACTTCTTTCTACCCCACCCCAGAATTGCCTTATGACTATCCATGCATGCTTGAATTCCACCACTGATTTTGACTCACAACCTCCTCCGAAGGCCATTCCATGCATCCACAACCTCTCTGTGAAAAAATACTTCTTAAATTACCTCTGAGCCACCCCTCTATCTTCAAATTGTGCCTCTTGTTCTTGCACACTCTTTTTGAAAGATGCTACCCTCTTGGACTTTGTTGATTCCTTGAGGTACTTGAAAGTTTCTATCATGTCCCCTCTCCTCCTTTCCTCGAGGCTATACATATTAAGCTCCTAAGTCTCTCTTCATATGTCCTCCAGTGCAGACCCTGCACCATTTTAGTTGCCCTCCTCTGGACAGCTTCCATCCTGTCTATGTCTTTATGAGATTGGGTCTCCAGAACTGCACACAGTACTCCAGATGGGGTCTCACCAGCTGTCTGTACAGAGGATAATAACTTCCTGTTTTCTACTGGTGATGCCTCTCCCTATGCATCCCAGTATCCCCCAACCCTCCTTGCTGCCCTCTCACATTGCTTGCCCACCTTTAGGTCATCTGATATGACTACCCCCAGGTCCCTTTCCATTTTTGTTGTTGTTAGTATCTCACCCCCCATTGTGTACTCTTCCCCTGGGTTTTTGTTTCCCAGGTGCATTACCTTGCACTTAGCATTGAATCTAAGCTGCCATACATTTGACCATTCCTCTAACCTTGCCAAGTCCTTCTCATCCTTTCCACCCCACCCTGTGCATCAACTCTGTTGCAGATCTTAGTGTCATCTGCAAAGAGACATTTTCCTTCAGTCTTCTGCCATTATCATATAAAGGAGCATTGAGGGACTAATCCCTATCTCGAATCTGCGGTACCCGCTGTTAACCCTCCTTTCTTCTGAGTGGACTCCATTTACTATTACTCTCTGTGTCCTATTCTCCTGACTGGGTCAGTCCCCAGATCAAGTCAAGTCAGACCTTCAAGTGACTCAGCAAGTGCTCACTTCCCTAGGATTTCTTCTCAGTCTTCCCAAGTCAGTTCTCAAACCTTTACAGCTCCTCACCTTCATAGGGGCAGAGCTGGATACAGTCAAAGCAAGAGCTTTTCTTCCCCTGGAAAGGGTAAGGGCTATTGTAGAGCTGGCTTCTTCATTCCACCTTGTGGTCTCTCGGCCAGCAAGGCACTTCCTTCAACTTCTGGGCCACATGGCAGCTTCTACAACAGTAGTCCAAGGGGCCAGATTTCAGATGAGGGACATTCAGTTTCACCTGAGGGCTTTTTGGTCTCAGAAGAAAGATTCTCTAACCAAACTAGTTCCAGTGACCCAGACTCTGATCCAGGCTCTACAATGGTGGCAGGATCAGAGCAACCTCAGGCAAGGAGTCCCATTCGTCACTCAGTCTCACTCTGTGGTCCTAACCATGGATGCTTCTCCATTGGGGTGGGGAGCCCATCTGGGGGCTCTCACTGCCCAGGGACTGTGGTCCCCTCAGGAATCCCTTCTTCACATCACTCTCTTGGAACTCAGGGCGGTCTTTCTGGCCCTGCAAGCTTTCTCTCAGTCAGTGCAGAACAAGGTGGTTCAGGTCAGGACAGACAATACCACCACCATGTGGTACATCAACAAGCAGGGAGGCACTCGGTCCACGGCCTTGTGCATGGAAGCCATGATATTGTGGTCCATAGCTTATTCTCTGCAGACCTCTCTGAAAGCAGTCCACTTTCCAGGGAAGGACAATGTGCTAGCAGATGCATGGAGCAGGATCTCCCAGGGCCATCATGAATGGTCGCTGGACCCTCTGGTGTTGAGAGAGTGATTTTTTCAAGGTGGGGCACTCCAGAGATAGATCTCTTTGCAGCCCCAGACAATCACCAACTTCCTCTCTTTTGTTGTAGACCCCCAGTATTGGACTCAGTCCCTCTGGATGCTCCGATTTTGAACTGGGAAGGGAAATTTCTATATGCCTTCCCTCCCTTTCCTCTAATGTTCAAGGTTCTGGTCAAGGTAAGGTCACAACCTTGCAAAGAGATTCTGATTGCTCCAGACTGGGCCAGGCAGCCTTGGTATCCCCCTGTTGCTGTCCCTAGCAGTCCATTTTCCTCTGTCTCTTCCCAGGAATTACAACCTGTTAACCTCCTCTCAGGGGAGGATTTGGTACCCCAATCTTCGGTTGCTCAATCTCAAGGCATGGCTCTTGAAGAGTTAGAGTATGTAGATTTGCATCTGTCCCAAGGGGTTCTGGATATTCTCAAAGCCTCTCGAAAGTCTGCCACCAGAAAAAACTTAGAACTCCAAATGGAAAAGATTCAGCATATGGTGTTCCAAGAAGCATATATCCCCAGACACTGCTGAACTGTCTACAGTTCTGGATTATATGGTTCATCTTAATGGCCTAGGCCTCAGACCAGCTACTCTCAAAGTACATTTGTCAGCTGTTTCTGCTTTTCTGTCAACAGGAAAGCCTTCCTCACTATCATCTCACCCTGTATTCTGTAAATTTTTCAAGGGATTGCTTCATACCAATCCCCCTTTAGGGATCCTACCCCTGCTTGGGATCTTAATGTTTGCATTGCTCAGCTTATGCAACCCCCTTTTGAGCCTTTGTCTTCAGCAGAGCTTAAGTACTTGACTTGGAAACTGTGTTCCTGGTAGCTACTACCTCTGCCAGGTGTATCACTGAATTGCAAGCTCTGTCAGTGGAGCCTGATTTTATCTCATTCCATAGAGATAAGGTGGTCCTTAGAACTAATAACAGGTTTTTACCTAAAGTGGTTTCAGATTTTCATCTGAACCAATCTATGTCTCTCCCTGTGTTCTTCACTGATCATTCTTCTGCAGGAGAAAGAAGTTTACACAGTTTGGATGTTAAAAGAGCAATTAGTTACTACATTGAGCGTACTAAGGCTCACAGGTTTGACTCCCTTCAGTTGTTTCTCATTTATGGGGAAGTGGGTAAGAGCAAACTTGCCACTAAGAGAACTACTGCCAGGTGGACTGTCTCTTGTATTCAATTCTACTATGAGAAGCTAGGCAAAATGCCTCCCTCAGGCCTGAGGGCTCATTCGACTAGAGGTACAGCTGCTTCCCTGGCTGCGGCCAGGGATATTCCTTTGCTAGAGATATGTAAAGCAGCCACCTGGAAAACAGTCCATACATTTACCAAGCATTACTCCCTGAACATCCAGGCTAGGAGTGATGCTCGGTTTCGTACAGCAGTACTGCTCAGCCTATTCCCAAGGTAGGTTCGATTCCCTCCTCCATGGAGGTACTGCTTGGTAGTCTGCAATAGTCAGAATACAGCAAGACTTCATGTTGTTTGAAGAAAAAACTACTCACCTTAGTAATTATGTTTTTTCTAATGGAGTCTTGCTGTATTCTGACCTCCCTCCCTACCTCCCCTCTCAAAACCTGTTTTTGGGAAGTGGGCTGACAGATGCAGTGTTGCACCCAAGGGGTGCATTTGGGTACTCCCTCCTTTTAGAGAGGGGGAGTGGGTTATATTATTAATTTAACAGTCTTAAGTTGTTCACTACCTGGTTTTTGATTTTGGATTTCTTGACTTGAGTCTTTTGGGGATCCAAAATATTTGGTTGCCATTTGGCTAGTAAAAATTTTATAATTTCCACATAGTAGTTAGTTAGTATTAGCTCATAAGAATCTGACAGTTGCGCTTCAAAGTGCAGCAGACAGAGGTCTGAACCGAGCTCGAGCTCAACGTTCTATGCTCTGCATAGAAAATTAACCATCTACTCTCCGGGGCAGTCTGAGTGCTGGGGCTAACTGCAATAGTCAGAATACAACAAAATTCCATTAGAAGAAACATAATTACTAAGGTGAGTAATTTTTTCTTACTGCACATGTGTGAACTCCACTGACCATCTTGGACACAGCGGACATTTACACCCTGAACTCCGTAACAGAGAGACTCTTTCCACCATCACCTCCATGCTCTCTTAATAGCTTCATGCAGCCGTGTAGGTTCTGACCAGAGTTTGTTTACATATGGGAGTGATGTGTGCAATTTTCAAAACTTGTGCTTTTCTCCCAAGGCTAGAGATTTATTGAACAACAGGGTAAATGGGCCAGTTAGTTCTGCTACCATTCTACTCGGGAGCATTGGGTGAATTTCATCAGGCCTACAAGACATACAGACATCTAAGTTTATCAATTTGTCATAGACATCCGCTTTTTTGATAACTGTAAGGAATACAAAGAGTTTATTACTGTAGAGTGTACCCAGTCCCTCCAGTTTTTTGATACACTGACAAAAAATAAGTGTTAAATTTATTTAACATATCCACCTCATTGTCAATGATAACCTCACCATGATTTTGTAAAGCACTTTTCTAAAACCAAGGCGCTGTACATAGACCAAACAAAAATAACAATGTAAAAACACACATAAGTCAGAATATTAAAATCCATAAAACTATAGTACCATAAATATCAACTTCAATAAAATCTGAGTATGCCAGGCTAAATATTCAGTTCAAAATCTAATCTGGATATGCTAGGCTGAATAAATATGTTTTTAGTGACGTCTTAAAACTGCGGACGGTCAGGCAATCTCTTACCCAACAAGGTAGAGAATTCCACAGGGTCGGGGATGCAAAGGCAAAAGATCGGGCCCCGATGTCTTTAAACGAACCCTGGGAATCTCTAGTAATCCCTCGTTGGCAGATCAGAGAGGACGAGGAGGCGGTAAGGGCAAAGGAGATCTTGCAGGTAATCGGGTCCCTGGTCATGGCTATCTCACTTTGAGATAGAGCTCTTGCAGCAGGTAACACCATTAGGATGGAGTCTCAAGCAGTACAAGGATAGAATCCAGGTCAGAAGGGTGGTGGTTATGAAAAACAGCAAACCACTAGTACTCCTAAGAGAGTATTCCCTGGAGGATGGGGAGGCCAAAGCTCTCCTCCGTGAAGCATGTCCAGACTGTAGTGTTTAATGAAGGTGTGGCCTGAACTCCAAGTAGCAGCTGCACAGAGATCTGCTGCTGAGACATTCATTAGGGATGCAAAGGAAGTGGCAACACCCCTAGTGGAGTGACCATTAACCAGTCCCAGTAAAGGTTTGTCGTACTTCTGGTAGCAGAAAACCAAGCAATTGACCAACCATTTAGCCAATGTCTGCTTAGTCACTGTTGCTCCTAACATTCGTTGGGCAAAGGAGAGAGACAACTGGTCTGTCTTTTTAGAAGATCGAGTGCGATCTATGTAGAAATGAAAACTTCTGTGACCATCCAGAGTATGCAACAGGGTCTCTCCTTTGTTTGAGTACTTTGTGTAGTAAACTGGAAGTTGAATGTCCTGGTTAAGAGTAAACTCGGACATTACCTTCGGGAGAAACTTAGGATTGGTGCGCAGGGAAATCCTATCCCTGTGAAAAATCAAATAAGTCTCTTTACACATCAGAGCCTGAAGCTCGAAAATCCTCAGAGCAGAAGTAACTGCAACCAAAAACAATGCTTTCCACGAGGGGAAGCGTAGCTCACAACTTGTGGCTGGTTCATAGGGAGGTAACGTAAGCTTTTCTAACAAAAAAGTCCAAGGGGGGGATCCCACCTCGGAGGTTTGATATACATAATGCTGCGCAGAAAGGTCTTGGACTAGTCTAACTGCGCCAGGGTAATGCCTTCCATAGCTACATGGTAAGTTAACAGTGCAGAAACGTGTACCTTTAAGGACAAATAGCTGAGACCCTTGTCAAATAAGGAAAGGAGGTACTCCAGTACCAAATTCACTGGGCAGGTAAAAGGATCCAAGGAACAGGATGACACCCACTGGCAGAAATGTTTCCATTTCATGGCATAAGTGGCCCTAGTCAAGGGTTTCCTCACAGCCACTAGGACCTCTACTATCCTTGAAGACACCCCATATCTCATCCCGGTGGTGCTGAGGGCTGAGGCACTGGCGCCTTACATCGTGCTATGCCAGCAGCCCGTGTTCGGGAATGAGCACGGGCCGCTGGGGGTCAGCAGGGGAGGAGAAGGATTGAGCGTCCGATGGACTGCTCTCCTTCTCTGGGAAGGGGGGGTTCCGAGTAGTCGGCGCTTGTTCACCCCTTGGTGGAGGCTGGGGACAGGGCACCGTACCACAGGTTGGGGGAGGAGTTGGGCCAGACGCCTGGAGGGAGCGCATGCGGACACGTATGCGCTCCCCTCCACTGGTGACACTGCATGGCCCCAACTCCTGGGGAAGAAACAGAAGGTGTAAAAGCACTGCCATGCACAATGGTGGAGGGCTCCTCGCAGTCTACGCTCCCGGCTAGACACGGCGTTGGCCCACAATATCCGGACTTCAGTGGGGAGGGTGCGGGACCCATCAGCCCCGTTAGGGGCGCAAGCCCTGGGGTTCGGGTCAGCGTTGGCTGGTAGATGCCGGGGGATGGGGCTGGAGGCGCCCTCCTGAGGACAAGCCGGCAGTGCAGGAGAGGAAAAAAATGATAACTGAAGACACCCCATATCTGTGTCTGACTAGGTCTGCAGGAGCCATGCATGCAGATGCAGTTACTGAAGATTCAGGTGTACTAGAGTTCCTTGTTCCTGCGAAAGCAAGCGAGGAGACTGGGGCAAGGGAATTGTAAGTTACGATGCCAACTGCTGGAGCAGCAGGAACCAGATCTGCCAAGGCCAGAATAGCTCTATGAGAATCATTACAGCTTGTTTTGCTTGTAGCTTGAGTAATACTTTCTGAAGTAGTGGGAAGGGAAGGAAGGCATATAGAAACCTCCCTGCCCAGAAAAGGGACAAAACATCTCACCGGAAAACACCACGCTCTGGATCTAGTGAGCAGAAATTGGGCAGTTTGGTGTTGAGTGGGTGTCGTTGAGGCACAGGTCAGGAAGCATAGGGAAAACCAGGAGCAGTTGTAAAATTTGCAAAAAATATTTATTTACACAAGCAGTAACAAAAAAATACACCTGTTCAGAATAACTATTTACAAAGGAAGAATAAACAGCAGAGAGTTCTCCTTCAATCTCGATGTGTCCATCTTGCAAGCAATTGCAGCTCTGTCTTATAAGTCCTTCCAACCCCCCATTCTTAATAGGCATCTTCCAAAGTGTTCTTGTATGCTTCAGGCAGGTGCTACAAGAAACCAGTGTGCCTCAGCTGAGGCCTCTTTTCCACAGCTCTTCTACAAAAGGCTTAAAAACTGCACTAAGGTAATAACCTCTTGATTTTCCAATAGCTTTTTGCAATCATCTCAAACTTTAATTACATAAAATTAACACTATATATTTTCTAAACAAAGGTATCCCAATGTCACTTACATTTCCACATAATGATTTGCATATATTTTTTATATCAGCAGATATGCAAGGGAGAAAAAAAGACAGTGAGAGGCAAAGTATTGCGAGACTGTCAGGGTGATCAAATCCCAGGTCTCACAGGAAAATCTGGTTGCACAACCAGACAGACAAAAGACAGAGAAGGAATAAAACAGAACAGATCCCTGCATTCAAACTCTTTCCATAACAACTTGGACAGGGTCCTATTCCACCCTGTCACATACACCCCTTCCCCCTCCTTAAGAGGGAACCTGTTTTATCAGACAGGTTTCCAAAACTTTCTATTAATTCTCTACTAACATTTGCTGCTAACTTTCAGAAATTAAGCACATGTGCAGCATCCCTTTTTCTATAACAGTACAGCAAACAGTAAAGTTCAAACTCATGCATTTGTTTTTTAACCTTCAGAACCTTCAATTCCTGATCCAAATCGACAGAAAATTAGCATTGCTATTCTCTTTACCAGATTTGTGTATCACCGTGAATTTAAATGGTTGTAGTGCCAGGTACTACCTTGTGATTCTGGAATTTTTATCTTTTATTTGATTAAGCCAACAGAGAAGATTGTGATCTGTTATAAGTACAAAGTCAGTTCCTAGTAAATAAAACTTAAGGGACTCAATGGCCCACTTTGCTGCTTAACATTCCTTTTCAATGGTAGAGTACATTTTCTCTCTGTCATGCAATGTCATACTTATGTACAGAATAGGATGTTCCTTCCCATCTATATTTTGACTCGGGACTGCACCTAGGCCTACCTCTGATGCATCTGTTTGTAACAAGAATGGTTTCTCAAAGTCTGGGCTTCTTAAAACAGGAGCTGAACATAATGCAGCCTTAACGGCTTGAAAAGCTTCATCACACTCTGGAGTCCATTTCACATTATTTGGCTACCGTTTTTTCATGAGTTCAGTGAGGGGAGTAGCTAACTCAGCAAAGTTGGGAATAAATCTCCGATAATAACCAACCAGCCCTAAAAATGACCTGACATGTTTCTAGGTTTTAGGAACAGGGCTGTTAGCTATTGCTTCTATTTTAGAAACCTCTGGCTTAACTTCTCCATTTCCCAACACACAGCCCAAATATCTGGTTTCCTGTATGCCCAATGCGCACATGGTAGGCTTAATAGTCAGACCTGCATTTTGGTAGCTTGGACAACTGCTTGTAGGTGTTCAAGGTGGCTTTTCCAGTCTGGACTATACACAACAACATCATCCAGGTATGCAGCACAATAACCAGTGTGAGGTGATAAAATTACATCCATGTACCTCTCGAATGTGGCTCGCGCACCATGTAAACCAAATGACATGGTGGTGAACTGACAGAATCCAACAGGAGTGGCAAATGCAGTTCTGTCTCTGGATTCTTTAGCTAAATGTACTTGCCAGTAACCCTTGGTGAGATCAAAGGTACTGATATACTTTGCACTCCCCAGTCTGTCCACCAAATCATCTATTCTCGGCATAGGATAACTGTCAAATTCTGAGAATTGATTAAATTTCCTAAAATCAAGACAGAGTCTAAAACTCCCCGACTCCTCTATGATACCCAATTCTTTCATTTTTTTGTATTTCCTTAACCACGTCAGCTCTTAACTGCTCTGGTAACCTGTATGTCTTTTGCCTAATAGGACGAGCATTCCTTGTCCCTGTAACATGCTCAACCCCCTTTGTTTGGCCTGGTACTGTGGTAAAAGTACTGTTAAAAGTCTTTAGCACATTACAAATGTCTGCAGTTTGTTCTGAGGTTAAAGAAACATTCACCTTTACGGCATCAGCAGTTACAGTTTGTTCCAGTCTATCATAAGCTACATCAATATCTTCTTTATCGATTTCTGGTAAAACTAGCAAGGCAGCTTTTGGCATTTTTTAAACCCATTTCTTGAGGAGGTTATCATGGTACATCTTAGTAGGCTTCTTCCTGTCAGGGGTCTCATCTCATAGTTAATGGTACCGGCACATCTAAGCACTCTATATGGCCCTTGCCACTTCATTAACAGTTTATTTTCTGTTGTGGGTAACACTAGAAAAACCTTTTCACCTGGCTCAAAAACATTTTCTTTGATCCCATGGTCATAATATACCTTCTGCTGGTTTTGGGCCTCTTCCTGATTACGATGGTCAATTTCAACATATTTTGCCAGCTTCTTTCTTAGGGCACACATATAAGACATTATAGATTGTTTCTGAGTGGAGTTATCTTCCCATGTTTCTTTTATCATATCCAGTGGCCCTCTTGGCTCTCTACCATACAGTATTTCAAATGGTGAAAATAGTGTTGATGCCTGTGGCACTTCTTTGTAAGCAAAAAGTAGGTAAGGCAAGTATTGGTCTGTAACTGGGTAATAAAATTACCTTTCTCAGGTTCTTGTTGGAACGGCACAAAGGAAGAGACAACAGACAAGTGGTGCACATGTAATAAATTTAATTTATTACAGGTAAATGATAATACATGCTTACTACCAACAGTGAATACACTAGGACAGCTTCCAGTTTTCCTTACCTAGGTATATGCAGTGTCTTGTCTCAGAGAAGCTACGTGCTGCAAGGGGTCTTATACCCCAATAATCACTATGGTTACTACTAAAGAAGATACATAAAAAGTATGTAATTGGACAGTAACAGGTGGCCTGAGTAACCATCCTAACATGAGAGGTTGCTTAGCTTGCAGAGATAGCATGAACAATGGGATCTCTATAAGTCTCCAAGATCAGTTGCAGTTACAGTGATGCACAAGCCCTAAAGGTGGCACTATTGCCTTACTTATGATTATACAGTAAAAATAGAATGGAAAGCAGCTCCCAGGACTAAGCTACATTGGTGAAACATAATGGAGCATAATATGCATTAGTAAAATACAGTAGAACACAGATCCTGTCACTTATGCTTGTACGATAAGTGTCTCTGCCCTAAGGTTAGTACATATACCTACATAAGTGTTGCTGTCCGCGAGGTGGGAGTACAATCAGGCGTGCTGGACCACGGATAACATTCCCCCCCCCTTGTTGCCTTCAGAAGAAACGGCAACAACCACAGGAAAGTAGTGGGATGAAGCTAAAAAGTCATTTACAAGCCCGAGGCATGAGCCTTGTAAAGGAATTCAATTTGTTCTCAGTGTTGTCTTAGTGTACGTCGCAAACAGCAAGGGTTAGTATCAGAAAAACAATAAAAAATGCTTGGATAATAACAAAAATTTTAAAAGTCAGTTCTAACCATGTACTGGATAGAGCAGTGCTTAAATCACCATCATAAATCAGATCATTAAGAGCATCACCGGGCCTTAGAAATATTATTGATAATATATATCAAATGCAAATCTTTTCTAGCTAAAAGAGATTTCAAAGAAAGAATCAAAGGGTCAATGTGCACATTAAATATGGGCAAGTACTGAGACAAGGCAAGCAAGTATTGCAGATCGGTATCAATAAACATCGGGTTCAGGGAGAGGAACAGGAGTAATGACTGTGTGATCTATAAACGTTTTCTGCTGTGGAGTAAAACAGAAGTTAGGATCTGAGATATCACAAGATTTTTGACCATAACCAAAGGATTTATAATTTGTCACTACATAATACTGCCCATCGGAACTGTAAGCAACTCTCACAGTTGGAACCCTCCATCGCTGTAGATGTATAGGAAAAGCAAAGGACTGGTTGGTGAGCCGTGATGTGAAGCGATGTATCTCTTCCAGGTAGCTCCGGAATGCAGCTGTTTTGGTGTCAGGCGCTAAAGATGCAGTTTGCGAAGATTTGAATTCATCATCCGGGTCAGTCAGGCTGAATGGCAAATCTTCAGCCAAAGTAAAGGACCAGTCAAGATGTTCTGGAGTGTATCCGCGAACAGGTTTCACAATATGAAAAACATCACAGCGGCACAGGTAATAGTATCCCTTCTTGACGCAACAGTTCATGTGGGGTGCAACCCAGGCTTGGAGAACAGAATGTTAGACCAACAAGGAAGGGAGGTCAGCTCTTTCTCGACAGATGTTGTTATCAAAGTGTCCGATGGAATTTATAGCAGCTAACTTGTCAAAAACAGAAGTTTCTGGATCAAAGCATGGTAATGAGACAGTAAAGGTAATAAACGTATTATCTTGGATTGAGCAAGTCTTAGTAACGTAGCAAGGTGCTTGATTTGGATATTGTGAGAGATACCCAAGGTTTCAATCTGTGGACATAGAAATGTTAACAGAATTTGCTAAACACATAGCAATGCAGCCATTTGATTTGCAATGAGGACAATACTATTCAGCCATCCTCCTATCATGGATAAGATCTGGAATGTGTCCTGTTTCCAAGTCCCTGAAGATATTGCTAACAGTGGAAATCAAGTAAGAACCACATGCAGAGTATAAAAGTTCACGCGGCAATATATTGCTTGTCTGCCTCCTTATTTTGAAAAATCAGTTCATTAATCTTATTCTTAGTATCATTGAACCCTTCTGCAATTTCCTGCATGTTTTATACAGTAAAACATTCTTCTTTACGTAAACCATCTACACCATGTAACAGTGGGGGTAGGATATCATTCTTGACAGCTTGCTGAAAATTAAGTGTTTGTGCTTTAATAGCGACTATATTGGCTCTATTCCGGATAGACATGTCTGAGCCAAAAAGGCTAGAGACCCTGCCTGATGCACCAGTAACATCTGCAGTATCACGCCTAGTGCGTGGTCTAGCTTTAGCATTAGGTGTAGGTCTAAAAACTCCTACATAATCAGTGGTATAAGGTCCACTAACTGGATCATTAGTGCGGGTTTGATAAGCAGCTACAATATCTGTAAGCATCATACTGAAAAATTTAGAGGTATTGGTCGTGTGACAGAGACCAATCTCAGCCATATTCCAATGTGTATAACTGGGACATGCATAAATTGTACATTATTAATCAGGGCACCTGGAAGGGAAGTGGCCGTCAAACCACTAGGAGGGCCTTCCTCCTGGGGAGGGCAGTCAGTAATTTCTTCTTCGGTGGGTGGGACTACAGAAAGGAAAAGAGCTTCAGTAGCTATATAGTTATGAAGACAGAAAGCACATGACTCCTCAGAGGTGAGGCGGTCACACCAAGCAGGAGCTATGAGAGCAGTAAGGTTGTAGCAACCAGTATGTCAAGGAGAAGTCTGTCGAATAGAGAGTGTATCATTGGGAGAGAGGCCTGTGTTGGGCCATCCCCGAAAAGTGCCTTTGGCTAGATGAGCTGCAGGAAGTGTGCAACCATTAAGATCAGTTTCCCATTAGATTTACAATGTGGATTTGTCTGGAGCTACTACCATGGCATTAAGATAGGCGTCTGAGCCTTTCTTAACAGTAATCATTTTTTTTTGGGCACATTAATATGAACTCCCATGGGGGCAGAGTGTTCAAGATTGCTAAGCAAATGTTCTATATGTTGTTTGTGTGCAGTCGATAGGGGTTTGTTCTGAGAATCAGTCAAAGAAAGTAGTCCCACCAGGATGAGGAGGTGCAAGATGAAAAAATTACTCACCTTAGTAATGTTGTTTCTTCTAATGGAGTCTTGCTGTATTCTGACAATAGCAGTGAGTCCCAACCTTCGAACTGCCCCCGGAGGTGAAAGAGTTAACTTTCCATGCCAGGCATAGAACGCTGAGCTCGAGCTCGGTTGAGACTCTGTCTGTTGCTGTTTAAACTCAAACCGTCAGATCTTTACGAGCTAAACTCACTAAGGTCCTTTGTGGAAGCTCTAAACCTACACTAGCCAACTGGCTACTAAACATAAAAAAAGATTTTTTGGTCCCAAAACGAAGACTCAAGTCAGGAGACCCAAAAAATGAAACACACAACACCCACTCACCCAAAGAAATAAGGGGTGAAAATAACAAGGTAGGGCACCTCCTGAGTGCCAACACTGCCACTGCCCACCCACATCCCAAAACCAGATGTTCTGAAAGGGGAAGGCAAGGGGGGGAGGTCAGAATACAGCAAGACTCCATTAGAAGAAACAACATTACTAAGGTGAGTAATTTTTTCTTCAAACAACATGAAGTCTTGCTGTATTCTGACAGTAGCAGACTACCAAGCAGTACCTCCATGGAGGAGAGACAGAACCTACTTGGGAAATAGGCTCTGAAGCACAGCTGTGCCAAACCGAGCATCACTCCTAGCCTGGATATCCAGGGAGTAATCCTTGGTAAAAGTGTGAACTGTTTTCCAGGTAGCTGCTTGACATATCTCTAGAATAGGAATATCCCTGGCAGCAGCCAGGGAAGCAGCTGTACCTCTGGTAGCATGAGCCCTCAGGCCTGAGGGTGGAACTTTACCCAGTTTTTTGTAACAAAATTGAATACAAGAGACAATCCACATGGCAATGGATCTTTTAGTGGCAGGTTTCCCTTTACCAACCTCACCATAAGTGAGGAACAGTTGGAAGGAGTCAAACCTGTGACCCTTGGTACGTTCTATGTAGTAGCTAAGGGCTCTTTTCACATCTAAACTGTGCAGCCTCCTTTCACCAGAGGAGGAATGGTCAGTGAAGTACACAGGAAGAGACATAGATTGGTTAAGGTGGAAATCTGAAACCACCTTAGGCAAACACTTCCTGTTAGTCCTGAGGACCACCTTATCTCTATGGAAGGAGATAAAATCAGGCTCCACTGACAGGGCTTGTAACTCACTTATGCGTCTGGCAGAAGTGATGGCTACCAGGAACACAGTTTTCCAAGTCAAGTACTTAAGTTCTGCTGAAGACAAAGGCTCAAAAGGGGGTTGCATAAGCTGAGCAATGCAAATGTTAACGTCCCAAGCAGGGGCAGGGTCCCTGAATGGAGGGCTGGTATGAAGCAATCCCTTGAAAAACTTGGAGAATACAGGGTGAGCTGAAAGAGAAGAGGGCTTACCTGCTGAAATGAAAGCAGAAACAGCTGCCAGATGCACCTTTAGTGTAGCTGGTCTAAGCTAAGCTATTCAAATGGACCACATAATCAAGGACTGTGGGCAGATCAGCAGACTCTGAGGAAATATGCCTTGCAGAGCACCATATGGAAAATCTTTCCACTTGGAATTATAAGTAGTCCTGGTGGAAGGTTTCCTAGAAGCCTTCAGAATATCCATTACACCTTGGGAGAGGTGTAAATCAGCAAACTCTAACTCTTCAAGAGCCAGGCCTTGAGATTGAGAGATTTAAGATTCGGGTACCAAACCTTCCCCTGAGCACAGGTTAACAGGTTGTAATTCCTGGGAAGAGACAGGGGAAGAGGGACTGCTAAGGACAACAGGAGAGGATACCAAGGCTGTCTGGCCCAGTCTGGAGCAATCAGGATCACCTTGCAGGGTTGAGACCTGATTTTGACTAGCACTTTGAACAGGAGAGGGAAGGGGGGAAAAGGATACAGGAACTTCCCTTCCCAATTGAGAACTAAGGCATCCAGGGGGACTGAGCCCAACACTGGGGGCCTGCAGCAAAAAAGGGGAAGTTGGTGATTGTCTGGGGCTGCAAAAAGATCTATCTGTGGGGTGCCCCATCTGGAGAATATCACCTCCAAGACCAGGGGATCCAGTGACCATTAGTGATGGCCCTGAGATATCCTGCTGAGAGCATCTGCCAGGACATTGTCCTTGCCTGGGAGGTGTACTGCTGTGAGGGAGGTGTTCAGGAAATAAGCCAGAGACCCACAACTTCATTGCTTCTGTGCACAAGGCCGTAGACCGAGTGCCTCCTTGCTTGTTGATGTACCACATTGTGGTGGTATTGTCTGTTCTGACCTGAATAACTTTGTTCTGAACAGATTTGGAAAAAGCTTGAAGTGCTAGAAATACTGCTCTGAGTTCCAACAGATTGATGTGAAGCAGAGATTCCTGAGGGGACCACAACCCCTGGGTAGTCAGGTCACCCAAGTGAGCCCCCCCACCCCAAGAGGGAGGCATCTGTAGTAAGGATTAAAGAGTGGGACTGAGTGACAAAGGGAACTCCCTGTCTTAGATTGTTCTGATCCTGCCACCACTGTAAGGCCTGGATCAGGGTTCGAGTCACTGGGATCAATTTGGTCAGAGGGTCCTTCTTTTGAGACCAAAAGGCTCTCAAATGGAACTGAATGTCCCTCATCTGAAATCTTGCTTCCTGCATCACTGCTGTGGAAGCAGCCATGTGCCCCAGGAGCTGCAGAAAATGCCTTGCTGGTCAAGACACCTGCAGGGTGAATGAGAAGGCCAGTGTGATAAGGGTCCTTGCCCTGTCCAGGGGAAGGAAAGCTCTGGCCTTTTCTGTATCTAGCTCTGCACCTATGAAGGTGAGGAGCTGAACAGGCTCTTGAAACGACTTTGAAAGATTCAGAAGGAAAACCAAAGAGGTGAGCAGTTGCTGAGTTATCTGTAGGTGTAACTTGACTTGGTCTGGGGATTGGCCTACTATGAGCCAGTCGTCCAGGTATGGGAAGATGGCAATCCTTTGCCTTCTTAGAGAAGCAACTACTACTGCCAGGCATTTTGTGAACACCCTTGGAGCAGAGGTTAGACCGAAGGGCATTGCTCTGAACTGGTAATGGCCTGAGGGCAGCTCAGAACCTGAGGTACTTTCGATGGGAGCTTCTGATGAGAATATGGAAGGAGGCATCCTTGAGGTCCAGGGACACTAGCCAGTCCCCTGGCCTTAGAGAGGGTAGAATAATTCCCAGAGTCACCATTTTTAATTTTGGTTTTAAAAGGTGCTTGTTTAAGTATCTGAGATCCAGGATGGGCCGCCATTCTCCTGTCTTTTTTGGGGTAAGGAAGTACCTGGAGTACAATCCTTTGCCCTGCTGTAGGGGTGGAACCCTTTCCACAGCTCTGAGAGCCAGGAGGGAAGAGACCTCTGCCTCCAGGGCAAGTGCCTCTGAGGGATTTGCAGGTGGAAAGGATCTGTTTCTCAGCTTTGGAAATTTTTTGAAGCTGAGAACCAGTCCCTGGCTTACTACTTCCAGGACCCACTTGTCTGATGTTAGAGACTCCAGTCCTGGACAAAGTAAGCCAGCCTGCCCCCTACAGGAAGTGGAGAATCGGCCCCCTGGCCAACCCATCAGGTGCCTGTTTGGCAGGGGATTTTGGCTGAGGGTAGTTAGGCCTGCTTGTACTCCTTCTGCCTCTCCTCTAAAGAACCCCCTCTGAGCATAGGCAGAAGGAGGCCTAGGCTTGGTAGAAGGCCTGTGAAAGGCCTGCCCTGCCCCTGGGGTGCTGCCTCTGAGGAGTGGCCTGCCTTTCCTTGGCCTGTGCACCCTATAGGTGGTCCCATATTCATTCATTTTCTTTCATGTAATTCTCTGTCTGCTTCCCAAACAGAGAATTACCCACAATAGGAAAATCCATGTGGCCTTAGTCTGGGTATCCTGTAACAGGCTAGTACATCTGAGCCAAGCCATTCTACAAGTGCCACAGATGTAGCCATGACTCTAGATGACACATCATTGGAGTCCACTGCAGCTTGGAATTGCACCTTGGATGCCTCAATACCATCAGCAGCCACCTGCTCCAGCTCCTTGGCAAGCTGGCCAGGGACCTGTTTTGCTAAAGCCATGACAGTGTCCCATCTGGATTTCTGATACCTAGCAGTATAGGCTATATAGTTGGCCTGTCTGAGTCCCAAGGATGCTGCCATGTACTGTTTCTTTGTCATGGCATCAATCCTCCTGGAGTCCTTGTCTGGGGGTGTGTGAAGCCAAAGGAATATTTGCCTTATCACAGGCTGCAGTCTGCACTACCCCAGCATGGCTGCATTGTTGTGTAAGGAACTCTGTATCTGAGCCTGACAATGCATACCTCTTGTCCATTCTCTTATCCATAGGAGGTATAGTATTAGGAGTCTTTAAAATCTTAAATGTCTGTTTCCCAAAAGATATGTGTAAGGGAATAGACAGCCTCCTAGACTCTGGGATATCCATCATTTCCACATAGTCAGGCTCCTCCTGGTCATCCACAGCTTCTTCCATAGGAAGCTGGAGGGTTTCAGCCATTTTTATAAAACATAAAATGGGAGGGGGACTCAAAAAGCCTAGGAGGAGACACTCCTGAAAGTCTGTCTGGGGAGATGTCCGGGTCAATGGGCACATCCAGACTTTCAAAACCACATTCACTTTCCTCATACTTCTCTTCCTCCTCCTCCGGTTCATAATATTCCTCTAAATCATAATCTTGAACCCGGTGGAACCGGCCAAACCGAGCGCCTCCCTGATGGTGCCGGTTCGGTCAGAACCGGGGAAAGCGACTGCACAATTTTTATCGCTTTGGCTATTTCTTCAGCAGTTGAAGAAAGTTTTCGCTCCACACCAGCTGATTTTTCCTTTCTAGTTCTCTTAGCCGGAACTGACTCCTCAGAATCGGCTCTCCTTTTGCCCGAAGAAGTCTCGCCCTGGTCAGAGGGCACTCCTCCTGGTTCGGTTTGAACCAAACCAGGCTGGCCATCCGGTTCAGCGGAGTTTTTGGCCTCCCTTTCCCCTGAGCCTACCAACTCTCTTTTCTAAGGTAGCTGCAGGAAAATTTTTACAAATCTGGCAGTCTGAATTGAGGTGGTCAAACCTCAGACAATAAACACAGGTGGTGTAGGGGTCAGCCTTAGCAAAGACTTCCCCACACACACTACAATGTTGAAACCCAGTGGGCCCGGTTTTTCTTTTGGGTTTCTCAGACAATGTGCCAGTCCTAACCAAATTTACCCTTTTAATGGCAATCCGCCAGGCAAGACCCTCTTATCAGTTCCTGACCGTGTCACGGGTCGTGGAAAAAAACGTAATAAAATCCGTTTTTTTTAGAACCGATAAGAACCGGTAACCACACACTAAAAGTACAAATAAAGATTTTTTAACAGCTTGATCGGTTCAAACCAAACCGATGAACCATTTACAAGTTCCACACAAAAATGAAATAAATATAACCTATCTAGTACTCACAAATACCACAGACAGAGACTGAACCGACAGGTTACGGTTTAAATTCGGTCGAAAACCGAGAAAAGCGGTACTTTAGCCGACAAAATGAACCGAGCAGCAGGAGAAATCTCCGGAGCAACTGTTCAGTGAGGCGGAGTAAAGAATCTAACGGTTTGAGTTTAAACAGCAACAGAGTCTCAACTGAGCTTGAGCTCAGCGTTCCATGCCTGGCATGGAAAGTTAACTCTTTCATCTCCGGGGCAGTTCGAAGGTTGGGACTCACTGCTATTGTCAGAATACAGCAAGACTTCATGTTGTTTGAAAGCCATCTTGCCAGTGTTCCTGAAAGAAAACAGAAAAGGATTGTTAAGTGAGGGCTACTATTCCACTCCAAGTGGGTTAGAAAAAGTAAGTGTAGTCACCTTTGTACAACTTGAGCTGATTAGCATGGAACCACTTGTCAGTGGTCTGTTTTTGCTGTTTAACTCAGACCTGTTAGACAGCAGGACTGGGTTTAACTCAGACCTGGTAGACAGCAGGACTGGGTTTGTTGACAATGGGATGTGGGCCTTCCTATCTGCTGGTGAATAAGTTGGTTGTCTGTATTGGAGAAGCATGACTTGGTCTCCAGCCTGCCAGTCGACATCTTTGCCGTACTTATCAAAATGAGCGTTACCTTGTTGTTCAGCCTTACCCATTTAATTGGCAGTGAACAGGTATGTCTTCATGATATCATCATGACGTTTTTCAACATACTTATCTACAGATACTCTATCTGCAGTGGGGGGGGTGGAGATCACTCAACAGGTGCTCAGGTAATCTCATGGCTCTACCAGTCATGACCTCATAAGGTGTGCACTGAGTAGTTGCTGCAAAAATGCCCCTGATTGCCATCTGTAGTAGTGGCAAGAGGGAATCCCAATCCTTGGGATTGTCATTGATGAATTTACATAACATCTGTTTGAGTCTTCTGTTTGCTCTTTCTACCTGGCCTGAGGACTGAGGATGGTAAGGGATATGGGATTTGTGATCTGCTCCAAGTAATTAGAGTGTCTGCTTCATCAGATCAGCTGTAAAACTGGTTCCCTGGTCTGAGTCCACCTTTAGGGTTAGGCCCCACCTGGAGAACAGCTGATCCACAAGGATCTTGGCAGTTGTCTCTGCCATGTTATTCTTAGTGGGAAATGCTTCTACCCACTTAGAAAACAAATCTGTGACAACAAGTACATACTTGTTGTTCTTGCTGGAGTTGGTAAGGGGGCCAATGAAATCAATTTGTATCACATTCCATGGTCCAGTTTGCCTTTTTGGCAACAATCTGGCATTTCTTTTCACTGAAATTGGATTATTCTGGACACACACTATGCAGTTGTCTACATAGTGCTCTACATCTTTGGCCATGCCAGGCCACCAGACGATGGTTTTGAGTCTCTGGAGAGTATTGTCTGTCCCCTGGTGTCCACCAGTGGGGGTATCATAAACTATATGGATAAATCTGGTTTGCAAAGATTGTGGTGCAACCCACAGTTTGTCACCTGTATCTTCTTTTCGATACCAAATGAGGTTCTGATCACTACACAAGTGTATGTTGTCAGAGTGTCTCTTGTATGGACTACCAACAGGTAGTTCAAGTTCCTTTGTCCAGGAATTTGAACACATCTTTCAGTTCTGAGTCAGATTTCTGTGCAGCAGAAAGGTCCAGTAGCGGTTCTGGTACTGGTTTCTGCCTAGTGTTGGTGGCTAAGAAAATAGCTGCCACAGCTACTGGGTGAGTCACTGTCCATGTCTCCATCATTGAATTCATGGCAAGGGTCAGATTTACAGCGAGCCCTTACCTTGTGGATGTACAGTTTATGAGTAAATTGTTGTTTCAGGGTGTGTATGCACACAAATAGATCACTGTATTTGACAGGTGTGCCATCAGAGGATGTAAAGCTGCTTTTCTCCCAGAATGGTAGAAACTCAGTAAGGGAAGAACAGACCCAATTATAGTCTGCAAAGATGATGGCATCCTTGTCATCATGGGGCATGGCCTCCAAAGCAACAGGCCGCAGCTGTCAATTCGGCATACTGTGAGAAGATCACAGTGCACTTCCTAGAAATGCACCTGAAATCATCATCTTTGTCTATTATGAGCACCCCAAATCCTGCTACCTGTTCTCTGTCCACATAGCAGGCGGCGCCGTCTGTAAAGACACAATACATGGTGGTATCCTCTAAAACACCTGGTGAAGCCGGTAAGAATGGTTCCGGCTCAGGTAAGTCAGGAGGTTGGAGTGCACAGTCATGGGGCTTACCTGAGTAGAGTAGGCCACGGGCCAAGATAGATGGCATTTTTGTAGGTAGTACTGTGATGTCCCTGTCTTGCAAAAGCAAAGACTGGTAGGTAAGTCTGGTGTTGGAGACTGAACTATCTTTTACCTTGCCTGAAAGCAAAAAATTGGTTGGGGTGTGACGGGTATGCAAGACAATAGGAGCATACCCAATGATATACATAAAATGTTTGACAGCCCAGTAGGTTGCCAAAAGTGTTCTTTTACAGAGACTATACTTTCTACTAGGGACAGCATCTGGGATGCACAAGCAATGGGTCTGGAGTACCCATTGTACTTTTGTGCCAGCACTGCAGACATGGCCACATCAGAGGTGGCAGTTTCCAGACGGAATGGGAGATCTGGGTTAGGACTGATCAGTGGTGGGGCTGAGGCTAGTGCCTGCTTGAGCTGTGTTACAGCTTCAGTCTGAGTGGGGACCCATGTCCATGGGATGTCCTTTTTCATAAGTTCCTACAAGGGAGCAGCCTTCAAGGCAAAGTCAGGGATAAACTCCCTGGACTTGTTTACCATTCCTAGGAAGTGTCTGAGTGTTGGCACACTAATAGGAAGCGGCAGATCTTGCAAGCCCTGGATCTTCCTGACAGCTGGGCTTCTGCCTTGGTCTGTTATATGTAGACCAAGGAAGATTACCTCTTTTTCGCACAAGTGTGCCTTAGACAGGATGCACTTTAGGCCTGCTCTCTTGAGGAGAGCCAAAAGTTCATCTAGAAGGGTGAAATGATCTTCCTTCACGGTGGTTGCTAGAAGCAAGTCATCCACGTACTGCAGGAGACACTGGGTGTGGAGAACCCCTGCAGGGCATCCATCATATTAAGATGGAAGAGGGAAGGGCTGTTGCGAAAGCCCTGGGGAAGCCAGGTCCAGGTGTATTGCCATCCATCAAAGGTGAAATCAAATTTATACTGGCTTTCCTGTGCTAATGGGAGTGACCAGAACCCATTAGAGATGTCACTTTGTCAGGTGTCAACAGCTTGGGCTCAGGTTACCCAGTTGTGCCTCAGCAGATGCTACTGCTGGGGCACAACTGGGGGTAACCTGATTAAGTTTCCTGTAATCAATTGTGAGCCTCCAGGCTCCGTCTCGCATTTGTAGCAGTAATTAGATGGTCTCCCTCAGTGATGGTAAGGCTACAGCAGGGAATGGGTACTGGCTTCTGCCTCACAGGGTCAGGCCCTGTGATCTCAATGGTAGTGTGCATCCTACCACAGTCGTGCTTGTTGGTGGCAAAAACGTCAAGGTGTTTTTCCAACAAGGGTGCAAGTGCAAAAAATAGGTCATGACCTTTCAACAAAGCCATGACATCATACTCCTTGTTGTTATGGGAGATGGCTGCCATCACGTGCAAATCTGGAATGGTGACAGCATGACATTGACAAGGCAAGGCAAAATTTATTTAAAAAGACGTCCAATCCCAGAGGCTCTGGGCGCCGTACAGATAAACACATATTCAAAAATTCAAAAAACAAATCAATGAAAACAAAAAAAGAAATATAAACATATATATAAATAACTCCAGACAAAAACATTTCCCATAAAAAAATAAACACTGTCCTTTGATCTGGAGAAATAGCCTGTTGGCTAGGTCCACTATACAGCCATGTAGTGCAAGAAAGTCAATTCCCAGTATGCTGGGGTGATGACGTAGTACCATGAGGTTAAAGACAAAATCAGTTCTGAGGTGGCCTACCACCACAGGTAGAGGAACAGATCGGTAGGTGTGTAGCTGGGTACCATCTATACCCTGGGCACTCGTCTTCCAGACGGTAGACCGGTCAGATGAGACTGCGTCTTCATCATGGAGGACTGACATGGTATCCAGAAGCATGGCAAGTTGACAGCCCCCAACCATGACCTTTACACATGGCTATCAGTTTGTGCCAACAATCAAGTCCCTCACAATCCAGACTGGAGCCTGTATTTGTCAATCTGTATTTTCAGAGTCCCAATCATCATCCTGTTCCTGGAATCTGAGGCCTGCAGGATCTTTCAAAGCCTCCTGGATGTCTTGCACAGGATACAGATGTACCTGTGACATCACAGGCGTGACAGCAGCCTGCATGGATGGTTCCTCCTTGGTCGTCACATCCACCTGGCCAGTAACCGATGCCATGAAAGGATTCTTCCCTCGGCGGTTCGTTTGTTCAGCAGTCGAAGGCAGGAAAGGATTCCCCTGACCGCATGGCTGTCCGGTGGCCGGAACGAGGGCTGCTGCAGTTCGCGTAGGCTTAGCCGCTCTTTCAGTATGGATCTTCTCCAACAATTTGCGGACGGTCTCGTTTTCGTCTTTGAGACTTCGGAAGGTAGGACCCCTGAGGTTCTGATTACACCGCTGAGCATTTGGATTTTTCCAATTACTCCTATCTCTATTTCTGTTGTTTTTAAAGTTCTGGTCCCTCCCCCGATGTGACTGCTTGTCGTCAGAAGGAGTATCGTTATTCTGGTTATTGCCCTCCACGGTGTAGTTGGTAGGCATATTAGGTATAGGCTGTACTGCAGCCACCTGTGCTGCAGGGATTTGTATTGTAGCAACCTTGTTGGATTTACCAGAAGCAAGGTTATGGAGGTAGACCTGATAGGCATGCTCCGTTTTTTGTAAGAATGTTTGCAAATGAATTGGTATTCAGGTAAACATTAAGTTCTACCTTTTCCCGCAAGGCCGGAGTCATGTTCCAGATGTGCAAACCTTCTCCTCAATCTGGTCTTGGTCAGCAAGTTCACCTGCTAGGCCTTTCCAGTGTAGTGTGCGCGCCATAACCGTTGGTGGTAGGCCGCAGGGCTTTCTTTCACGTTCTGCTTAACCCTGTAGGCCAAGTGAGTTCCTATGACACCCAGGGAGTTAGCAGCGATGAGGGCCACAGCTGTGTCATCATAGACAAGGGTGTCGGAGCTGAATATTGTCTCTGGGAGTTTGGCCCAGAGGGCAAGTTCGATCACCTGTCGCAAGACTTGAACCTGGTACTCGGGTTGGAGAGAAAGCTTCTCACAGAGGGAGCGCACCTTCTCCAAATGGCAACTGAGATAATCAGTTGGGCCCATCTGTCCAATACTTTGGGCAATTTGCTGGACAGAGTGAGTGACTTGCAAGGGATTGGAAGTATGAGTGGTTGCATTCAACTCAGTACGTTCCACGGCACCGCAAAGTGCAGCTTCCACTGCCACATTGGCAACTGCCTTGTACGCATGGTCCTGATTAACAGTTTCTTTGAACATTTTGTCAATTTGTTCCCGGTTGGCTCTCCTTTGGTCCTCTGGTACTGTGATGTTGTTAATAGCTTCTCGGATTAGGCCACGAACTGCCACCTCCACCATGTCTCCCCTAGTGAGAGGAGCAAGGGGAAGCACATTACGAAATACAGGCCCTCAGCCTGTGTCATGAGGGCCGCCATCTTGGCATTGTGCATGACCTCCACCATGTTTGTGTAGATGTGGCAATGCAGAGTGCGTGCTGATGTATGCGCCAACTTGTGAATGGCTGGCAGAAGTTACACCACCACAGGGGCTGGACTTGTGTGTGACGTGGCATGCCTCATCATCAAAATCAGAGTTGTCATCGCCAGATGATGCAATCTCAATAGGCGTATACTGAATCCCATTCATGGCCTTAACATGGCCGGCAAGAACCTCCCACTGATGGCACAACTTCGCCATCTTCTCTCTACACTTCGTGACAAACTCTTGCAGTGCCCTGCTCAATACCTTTCTCAACCTCATGCTGCAACACTCTGTATGCGACGCCTAATTCGATGTTTACCCAAGTTCTTTCTCCAACTCACGACTCACTCTCTGATACTCCTCTTTCAACTCAACATTCTCCTCTCTCAAACCCTCATTCGTATCACTCAAAATATCAAATACGTTAACGGTTTCTTATCACACTTCAATCTTTCACAATCATCACTTAACATACAAATTTCTCGCTCAGTCTTGAGCAGTACAGTGCAACAGTCTGTTATTGGCATCACGAAGTGACTGTGTCGCCTCCACTAGTTTCTACTCCTTTTTCTGTAACTCCGATGCCTGCAAGCCCATCTCTTTTTTTAGAATGACGTTTTGCGGTTCAAGGGAGGCACGTTGCGCTGTGAGACCCTCAACAGCAGTATATAGAGCTGAAACCAAAAGAATTTTGAGGATGTATTTCTTGGTTGGTTGTTTGGACTCTACGTATTGGTTGGATACAAGCAGTAATGGTTTTTCTGCAGATTTTGCATCCAGCGCAAAATCTGTCCATCCGCCGTGGGATGTGAGGTCGTTCGAGACATCGAGTCACAGTTCGGTGCAAAGTTCAGACATGACAAATAAGGGGTAAAACAAATAAGCAGTCGGAAAACTGGACAAATCTTGGTGCTGTCACTAACCTGCTCGTCCCCGTGAGTGAACGGTGATGCCAAGGAGGTACGCTGTCACTCGCAGAGGGTGTGTAAAGAGGTCCGGTGTGGGTCTGCCACGCCAGAGACCAAGACAAAGTGTGTCTGCCACAATCGCTACCACTGTATGCACGAGTAGGGCCAAGTCGCACTACACTACTCAACATTCAAAATAAATTGAATGGAATCTCCTTTTGCACCTTCCAACCTGCACACAGCTGCCAAATGTAACTGGGTAATAAAATTACCTTTCTCACATTCTTGTTGGAATGGCACAAAGGAAGAGACAACAGACAAGTGGTGCACATGTAGTAAATACAGGTTACTCACCTGTAACAGGAGTTCTAGGAGTGGTATATGTTGTTCATTCACACTTCTTGGCAGGTTCCTTGCTGCTTTAAGATGTGCCGGAAAGTCTTCAAGCTGGCTCCTCCCACCCACCCGGGTGGTAAAACCCTCGGCTCCACCCCATGACACCAGATCTAGCCCGCTGGAAGCCAGGTTGCGCACAGAAGCCGAGGAGGTCGGGTGGGTCATGTGGATGAACAACATATACCACTCATACAACTCCTGTTACAGGTGAGTAAATGAAAATTACGTACCTACAGTAATTATGATCTTTCTGTGTATCTTCACCATTCATCACCTTTGGGTTATTGGCCGGAGGTCATGACCCCACGGGAGCTTTTTTTTGGGATGGGCAGAGTCGACGCATCATCGGCGCTCTCGATGCCATGTACTGCATAGCGCTCGCAGGCTGGCCTTTAGGTGCTGTCAACTCTGCCCTCCCACCAGTTCTGAGTTGCCAGAGAGGTGAGGAAAGAGGGGTGGGACAAGGAAGTCCAAGGGACAGACAAAGGAAAGGATATATAAACCAAAAGGAGAAATAAACGACTGAGAGGACAGAAGAAGAAGAAGGAAAAACTAAGGGGATTGGGTACGGGCCCCAATCTCTGGAAATAAGAAAAGGAAAGAGGAGGATTTAGGATAAGCTTGAGAGGGAGGAGAAGGTAACAACCATACCCTGGAACCTTGAAAGTTGACTTGTCTCCAGATTGTATAAGACCTGCAAGGAGTAGCCAAAGGCTCACTGTCAGAATTCAAGGCACAGAATCACTGGCAATAACTCCAAAAGCAGAAAAACGGCTATTCTGGAGAAAGACAGGATACAGGGTTATTCTTCCCCCTCTCAGGGAAAAAATTTTGGTGTAAGAAATTTTGATTTCTTGAGGAAATTAGGGGTATGTCCACAGGACAAGGAACTGAGGATTAACAGGACAAGAAAGTGGAGAGAACAGAGGACAGCTACCAACTCCCACCTCACAGGGGTGGAGCTAAAGCACTGGAGAAGGAGTGCCCCCCATCCTGACCACTCCCTCTAAAAAAATTATCCCCCTATTTGTCCCCACCTTACCCCACCCCTGACAAACAGAAAGGAGGGGGGCAAAAAAGGACACAGAGGGAGGGGGACCCAGAGACTGAGGCCCCAGGGGGATGGCGGGTGGGATTATGATGAATGGTGAAGATACACAGAAAGATCATAATTACGGTAGGTACGTAATTTTCATATCCTATCTGTGTCAATCTTCACCATTCATCACCTATGGGTGAGTGCCGAGCCCCCCCCGAAGGGGATTTTCAACCCTATGGGACAGAGCCCTTAGCTCTCAGTGGGTGACACATTAAGAGGGAGAACCTTCTGGGCCTTGAGAAGCCCGCGAGTGGGAAGAGTGAGATGGGAACCCCCCGGAGTGAGAAGGAAGTTGCCTCAACAGACGCCGTCTCACTCTATGGGAGAAGAGATAGGTTCTCTAGTGAGCGGAGTTAATCACCCTATGCCGGGCCAAGCGTGACAACCGGGAAAGACGCAGCCATGCCATCCGCCTAGTGCAGATCGTTGTCCCTACAACCCTGGTAGCTACCTCATTGGCATCGTAAGATGCCCTTGCTTGGTGCCTTGCTAGCTCCAGGCCACGAGCAGAGAGTGCGATAACTTGTCTGGTTTGCTCCATGTCACGCAATGAGGCTAGGAGCTGACCCAGCCTGGACCACAGAAACCTATCATAGAATGCGCAGCGGGCCTGATGTGCTGCGATAGACAGCAGCAACCATGCCGAGTAGAACGTCCTCCTCCCCCAGAAGTCAGAATTCAAGGAATCTTGATCTGGGCTGGTCACGGTGGAGGGCGCGAAGCCCATCAGGAGTGTCCAGTTGATGAGGCTTGGAACCTGGAGACTCCGGGGGGGCGCAATACTGCTGGCAGAGATCCCTAGGGGCAGGAACTCCAGAGAAAGGCCTCTGCCAGGAACGCAACGACACCTCCCAAAAGGGAGCAGGCCAGGGAGGCACCACAAGGGTGTCCTCACTGAAATCGCCTAGAAAGGCGTGCGCCGAGTGCTCTGGATTGCTTTGAGTGGGAGGGGTGATGTGCAGGTCCTCCAAAATCATCACAAGGAATCGCTAATACTCTGCCTGGAGCTCTCCCATCCTTCTGGCTGACGTGATAGCCACCAAGAAGGCAGTCTTCCACGACAGGTGGGAGATATTGCACCTCTGCATCGGTTCGAATGGCTTGCCCATGAGCTTGGCCAATACCAGCAGTAGATCCTACGGAGGTGGAGGTTCTCACACCAGAGGGGATATGTGGTCTAAGCCTTTGAAAACATGCCAGACCACCTTCTCTCACCGACTGCTTGCCGCCCACTCGCAAGCAGAAATGGCTGCCAGGTGCACCTTTGCAGGTCACAACCAAAGCCCTAGCTGAGAAAGTGACAACAGGTAGTATTAAAATGCTAGGCAACGGCAGGATGAAGGGTCCAACCCTTGCCCTGACACCAAATGGAGAATCTCTTCCATTTAAAGGCATAACATTTTCTGGTCGACTCCTTATGGGACGCCTCAACGACGTTGAGGACCTCGCGAAAGACCCAACGCCTAGAACTCCCTAGCCACAGGAACCAGGCTGTCAGGTGCAGGATTGAAGGTCCAGATGGAACACCTTCCCTTGCTGACTGAGATCAGGTCCGGCAGGCTGGAAACCACCTCGGAAGCCTGGAGCTGAGGCTGAGGAGATCTGGATACCAGAACTGGCGAGGCCAGTCTGGGGCTACCAGAATCACCTGCGCCTTGTCCCTCTTTGCCTTGAGAAGCACCTTGTGGATCAAGGGAAATGGAGGGAAAGCGCAGAAGAGGCCTGGGGTCCACGGCCTCGAGAAGGCATCCCCCTGCAGCGAGCCCCACTTGGGGGGGCATGAAACAGCCTCAGCTTCGCATTCTCCCTAGATGTGAACAGGTCCACCTGAGGGGTGCCCCAACGGGAGAACAGGTCTTGAACTACCTCCGGCAGGAGAGACCACTCGTGAGATGCAATGCCTATCTGGCTGAGGACATCAGCCAGATTGTTCGAGGCTCCTGCCACATGGATAGCTAAAAGATCCACCTCCAGGCCGATCACGAGAGACCAAATGCAGAGAGCTTCCTTGCACAGGGGCAAGGAGTGCATCCCACCCTGATGGTTGAGATAGTACATGGCCATGGTGTTGTCCGTCTGGACCTGAACCACTTGACCCCGTAAAAATGGAGTGAAGGCAGTGGGGGCTAACCATACCGCTCGAAGCTCCAGCAGGTTGATGTGGCATCGGGACTCCTGAAGGGACCAGAGGCCGTGGGCCTTCAGCATCCCCAGATGGGCACCCCAACCCATCAAGGAGGTGTCGGTCGTAAGGATGATCGTCGGCTCGGGGCGGACAAACGGGATACCCTCCTGCAGATGAACTGGGTCAAGCCACCACTGCTGGTCGTCCCACATCTTCTGGGTCATGGTTACTGGCTGGTCCAGAGGACCGGTGCACTGAGACCACTGGCGGGCCAGCCCCCATTGCAGGGGGCGCATATGCCAGGGGGCCCAATGGACCACACTGGTGCAGGCCACCATGAGACCAAGAAGGCGCAGGAAGTCCCGGGCAGGGCGCAATTGCCCAACCCTAAATGATTGGGCAAAGAAGGAAAGGAACTCGGCCCTGTCCGCCGGAAGCAGTGCTCTGGCTCGAAGGGAGTCGAGCTCTGCCCCGATGAACTGAATCACCTGCGATGGCACAAGTTCTGATTTGGCCTCATTGATCAGGAGGCCAAGCTGGGAGCAGACCTGGAAGGCCAGATCTCTGGACCACTCCACCACCAACCTGGAGGAGGCTGCTATCAGCCAGTCGTCCAGGTAAGGGTACACCCGGACCCCTCGGCACCGCAGGAATGCTGTCACCACTGCCATGCATTTGGTGAAGACCCTGGGAGCTGGAGAGAGGCCAAAGGGCATGGCCTGGAACTTGTAAAGGGATCCCTCCACTCTGAAGCGGAGGAACTGCCGATGAGACAGACGGATTGGGACGTGAAAGAACGCATCCTGGAGATCCACAGAACAAAACCACACATCTAGTTTCAGGGATGGTATGATCTGAACCAGAGTGATCATCCTGAAGGTGCGCAGCCTTAGGAACTTGTTCAGGTCGTGCAGATTGAGAATGGGGCACCAGACCCCCATCTGTTTTGGGACCAAGAAGTACCTGGACACAAACCCTGGGCATGGAGGAGGATCCGCCACCTTGCTGACCACCCCCTTTTGGAGGAGCAGAGCTATGTGGGCTCGACGGGCCAACAGAGAGGCTGCGAACTGGTAGCCCCCGAGGGGCGCTGGCTCAGAAGGGAGAGGTCTGCTCGAATTCCAGAGGCAGACCCCTGCCAACCACTTCCAACACACAATGGTCCGTGGTTATAGCGGACCAGGTGGAAAGGAAGTGGCTGAGCCGGCCCCCCACAGGGGGACCCAGGGGAGGAGTGATGAGGTTGGGGGTGGCACCCCTCAACCCATCACTGGGCAGGCTTGGAGGAAGGGCCGGCCGAGGATCCACCTGGACCCTTCCCTCCAGGCTTCCTGTTGGAGGAAGCAGGAGGCTTGGCCTTGGGGCGCCAGGCGTGAGCCTGCTGGCCCTGCTGCCGGTGTTGCTGGGCCAGTTGTGCCGCAGAAGTGGAAGGACAGAAGGGCTTACGCTGTTGCTGGTGGCCTTTGTCCTTCTGGGCAGACATGACCAAGTCCAAGGTAGCACTGGACTTCTTGATCCTCTGGAGGTGGCTGTCCATCCCGGGGCCCGAACAAGTCAGTGCCCAAGAAGGGGATGTCTGCCAGCCTGTGCTGGGTATCTGCCATGAAGGTCAAGATCCGCAGCCAAGTTTTGCAGCGCATGGCTACTGTGGCCACTACCGACAGGGCACAAGAGTCTCCGATATCCAGAGCAGTCTGGAGCTGTTGCTTGGCCACCGCCATTCCCTGACCCCCTACCTGCTTGACTGTCGTTCGAAGGTCAGCCGGGAGATGAGGAAGCACCTCATCCAGGGAAGCCCAAAAGGGCATGTGAAACGTGTGCCATCAGTAGAGTCGAGCTAGCCTGTCGAAGGCCTAGGGAGGTGGCAGCATAAACTTTGCGCCCGGAGTAGTCCAGCTTTTTGGATTCCTTGTCCAGGGGCTTCTCTACGTCCCTGGCGTTTCCAGAGCGCCAAAAACACTATCGGTCACCAGCCCTTCAGCAGAGGGGTGCTCTGAAAAACTGGAGACGGAACCGTTCAGGACTGTGTACTTGCGGGCCATCCTGGCCGAAGGCGCATGACAGGAGGCAGGCCGCTACCACAACTCCAAGGCCGGACCAACAATGGCCTCGGCCACAGGAAAGGCTTCCGTAAGGGAATCCCCTCGGTCCAAATTCTCCGTGAGGGGATATTTGGCCCATCTTTGCACGGGTTCGAGCAGCATCCCAGTAGATTCTGAGATGAGCCGAAGAATACCAAGGAACGAGGATGGGCTCTCGTCCACCGACAAACCCCTGGAGGATTCCAGATCGAGGGGCCTGGAATAGAGAGAGGAGTCCACAAACAGCTGCCTACCACCTGGGCCACCCTCCACTCGCTGAGGCCGATCAGAGGGTGAGGATGACCGACAATCTGTGGGGCAAGCCCTGTCCCGACCGAGAATCCTTGGTCGGGGCCCCAGTCTTGGGCTGAGGAGGTGGCGGTTCCACTACAATGGGTGGAACAGTCGGTTTCGGCCGAGCAATTGGTGCCGGAGTCAGCTCTTCGACCAAGGAACCAAAGGCAGAAGATTGCTTTGGCCGCTCGGGTGACAGGCACTTTATTGCCGTCGAAGGCGACGGAGTCGGCTTGTTACCATCCAATAAGAGCTGCTGCCACATGAGATCCTTATAGCACCGACACAACTTGCACCGGAGCCTCTCCTCTGAGGAGGAAGATGAGGATGAGCGCCGATGCCGCTTTCCGTGATGTCGGAACTGAGACTACCGACGTCGGAGGGACTTGCCCAACACGGAAGAGGACCGAGACCGTCGGGGTTGCCGACGGTGGGTCAAAGAAGGGCCGGGGGAGACCCGCACATCCTCTGGTTCAGGGTTCTTGACCAGGGACCTCGGCTCGGGAGGCCGAGGCAAGTCCTCGGTAGGCACCGGGGGAACCGGTGAAGGAGGGTTGTCGGCCTCTCCAGTCAACAGCCTGTCTAACGGGTCACGGAAAATCTTGACCTCATCGACAGGTGTCTTGGTTGACTGGCCTGATGGGGACACCGAGAAGCCAGCGGCCTTGGCCGCAGCCTCGACCGAAGTTGATAGGGAACGGTCCGGGGAGCGAGATCTCTCCCACTCCCACAAACGTCGACGGTGGGACTTACCTTTTGGGTCCTTCTTCGACCGAGAGGAGTGAGTCCCTAAAGGCCCCTCTCCCCTGGTGGAGAGGGACTGGCAAAGCTCTGAAAGGAAGCAGTGTAGGAGGAGCCCAAGGAGAGCGGGATAAACGCCGACACCGAGGAAGATGAAGCCGTGCCTCTTCCTCGAGGGCGATTAACTGATCCAGCTCTTCCGCGGAGCCTGCCGCCACGGACACCGCCCAATGGGCCTCCTTCGACTTCACCGGCGGAAACCATTTCTCTGGTCGCCCCAGATGGAGTCGGGCAACGTGGTCTTGGAGAACCGATGACGAAAAGGACTTGCACAGATCGCAAGCCTGCGGATCATGGCCAAGATCAAGGCAGTAGATGTACATGGCGTGCAGGACAGTTCGAGACATCTTCTGCCTGCAAGCGCACCGACGGAAGCCGGGAATGGATTTCAAGTCCATCGCAGCCGCTAGGGAAAGTGAAGACTGAAGTCGCGTAAACTTCAAGACAATTTTCGGTAAAACCAAAGGTTTAGGATCCAGGCCTAGAGACGCAAAAGCGCTAAGGAGGGAACCTGAACTTCCAAGCGGTAAAGAAGATCTGGCGTCATGGGGCAGAGCCAAGGATTTTACTACGCAGGTGGGTGGGAGGAGCCAGCTTGAAGACTTTCCGGCACATCTTAAAGCGGCAAGGAACCTGCCAAGAAGTGAGGACGGAACAACATACCCACGTCCCTAGAAATCTAATTTATTACAGGTAAATGATAATACAGGCTTACTACCAACAGTGAATACACTAGAAGAGCTTCTAGTTTTCCTCACCTAGGTATATGCAGTCTCTCATCTCAGAGAAGCTATATGCTGCAAGGGGTCTTGTACACCGATAATCACTATGGTTATTACTAAAGATACATAAAAATATATAATGGGACAGTAACAGGTGGCATGAGTAACCATCCTAACTAACATGAGAAGTTGCTTAGCTTGCAGAGATAACGTGAACAATAGGATCTCTATAAGTCTCCAAGGTCAGTTGCAGTTACAGTGATGCACAAGCACTAAATGTGGCACTATTGCCTTACTTATAATTATACAGTAAAAAATATAGTAGAAAGCATCTCCCAGGACTAAGATACATTGGTAAAACATAATGGAGCATAATATGCATTAGTAAAATACAGTAGAACACAGATCCTGATACTTATGCTTGTACAATAAGTGTGTGTGTGCTAAGGTTAGTACATATACCTGCGCATGTGTTGTTGCCCGTGAGGTGGGGGTACAATAAGGGGTGCTGGACCATGGATAACAGGTCCCAATCTTTCCCTTCCCCTTTTACAAACATTTTTAACATACGTTTTAGGGTTTGGTTAAAACGCTCAAAAAGACTGACTGTCTGAGGGTGGTAGGGGGAGGTTCTTATGGCAGTGATACCTAGTAGTCTGTACAGCTCCTTAAGTAATGCAGCACCAAAATTACTACGCTGATCAGCAATAATCTCTTTTGGTATGCCCATCCTGCTGAAAATTTTTGCAAGTTCTGCTGCAACTTCTGAAGCTGTGACAGTATGCATTGGAACTGCTTCTGGGTATCAAGTAGCATAGTCGCATACTATCAGGATAAATCTATTACCTTTTTCACTTTTGTCTAAAGGACCAACCACATCCATTGCAATTCTCTCAAAAGGCACATCTATCAAGGGTAGGGGCACCTTGTCTTTTCTAGTGACTGGGGCTACTTTCTGACACTCAGCACAGGAATTACAATAGGAAGCAACATCTTCACGAATTCCAGGCCAGTAAAATCTATATAGCAATCTGGCAAGGGTGTGATCCCTCCCTGAGTGACCAGCCATATGACTATCATGTGCTATTTGCAACAACTTTGTTCTATACTTTTGTGGTATACCCAGTTGTCCTGTCTGTTCCTGTGTCTGAGGTTTAGCCCAAACTCAATACAGCAACCCATTAATTTTTTAAACATTGGTCCACCCTGTTTTGGTTTCATCCCCAGCTGCTTAAAATAACCCTGGAAAGAAACATTGTTAGCTGGTTCTGAAAGAAAATCACAATCAGTTATCAATTTAGTTTCAACATTTCATATTTCAAACCTTCATGTCCATCAGTCATTTGTTGCCACAGTTTCTACATGCATCGTCTTTCTTTCCTGGATTTCCAGATCTTGGAGCTGTGCTCAGACAAGTCTAAATCAAAATCACTGAAAGGAAAAGTGTCCCCATCATCTGAAATTTTCTTTGCCTGAGCTCTTGTCACCACAGCTGCTGAAACATCAGGATTTACTCATTCTTTGATTAACTCAGAAAATCCTGGAACATCATTTCCAATAATCACAGTTACAAGTAACTTAGGTACTACCCCACTTTCATTTGGTGCGACACACCCTTAAAGGTCAGAGTCACTTGAGTGGTGGGACAGCATCAAGTGTCCCCGTGGATGCAGATGACACCAGCACCTGGTCCCTTTGCGCAGTGTTTTCCCAGCACTTCAACATGCAGTAGGGTCTGTCTGCTTCCTGAATCAATGAGTCCCTTTACAGTCTTATCCCCACCTTCACATCTGTTAAGTACTTGCCCCAGTTTGCCAAGGACAAATTTGCTCCAGTGCCACTCTCGCTACTACAGCAGTTTCTTGCCATATGGCCTGGCTTATTGCAGTTGTAGCAAATAACGTCTTTAGGCACAAATTTGTTACCCCCACCAGAGTTCTTATCAGGCTAGGAGAGAAATGAGAAAAAGAGTGTCTTGCCAGTGCTTGGCTGTTACCTCGCTGCTGTGGTGTCTGTCTGGCCATTTGGTTAGTCCTCGGCCAAAAAAACAGCCTTTTCCCCATGTTCTGGTTAGTATTCCTTTACCCAAAGCTGCACATCTGTAGACAGGATGAAACATAGAATCATAGACTTTGACGGCAGATAAGGACTGCTTGGCCCACCTAGTCTGCCCATTCCCTATCTACAGGATAAGCTGCAGATCCTAGTTAACCAATAGCCTATTTCTTCCTACCCCCCACTAGAACACAAGAATTGCCTTATGTCTGTCCCATGCATCCTTGAATTCTCCCACAGTTTTAGACCCCACAACTTCCTCAGGAAGGATGTTCCATGCGTCCACCTCTGTGAAAAAATACTTCTTCACATTGCCCCTGAGCCGTCCCCCCTCTATCTTTAAATTGTGTCCCCTTGTTCTTGCACATCTCTTTTTCTGAAAGATGCTACCCTCTTGGACTTTGTTGATTCCAGTGAAGTACTTAAAAGTTTCTATCATGTCCTCCCTCTCCCTCCTTTCCTCAAGGGTATACATATTCAACTCCTTTAGTCTCTCCTCGTATGGCTTCTCCTGCTCACCCTACACCATTTTAGTTGCTCTCCTCTGGACTGCTTCCATCCTGTCTATGTCCTTGCGGAGATGGGGTCTCCAGAACTGGACGCAGTACTCCAGATGGGGTCTCACCAACTGTCTGTACAGTGGGATAACAACTTCCTGTTTTCTGCTGGTGACGCCTCTCCCTATACATCCCAGTATCCCCCCAGCCCTCCCTACTGCCTTCTCTCATGGCTTGTTAACCTTAAGGTCACCTGATATGATTACCCCCAGGTCCCTTTCCATTTATGTTGTTGTTACTACCCCCTACTGTGTAATCTTCCCCTGGTGTTTTTGTTTCCCAGGTGCATTATTTTGCACTTCTTTGCATTGAATCCAGGCTGCCATACTTCTGACCATTCCTCCAACCTTGCCAAGTCCAGTCTCATCCTTTACACGCCTCCTTGTGTATCAACCCTGTTGCAGATCTTTGTGTCATCTGCAAAGAAGCATACTGTTCCTTCCAGTCCCTCTGCAATGTCACTTATAAAGACATTAAAAAGGACTGGACCCAGTACTGAACCCTGCAGTACCCCACTAGTAAACCCTCTTTCTTCAGAGTGCACTCAATTTACAATTACTTTCTATGTCCTGTTGTCCAGCCAGTGTTTTACCCAGGCTACCACCCTGGGACCCACTCCCAGGCTGGTTAATCTGATTATTAATCTTTTGTGTGGGACTGTGTCAAATGCCTTGCTAAAGTCTCGGAAGGCCATGTCCACAGCCCCTCCCTGGTCTACTACTTTGGCACCCAGTCAAAGAAATCAATTAGATTCATCTGACATGCTCTTCCGCTGTGAACCCATGCTGCCTTGGGTCCTGTGCCCCACTGACCTCTAGGTACTCAACAATTCTTTCCTTCAGAGGTGATTCCATCACTTTCCCTACCATAGAGGTCAAACTGACAGGTCTGTAGTTTCCTGCCTCTGTCTTGCTCCCACTTTTGTGAAGGGGAATCACATCCGCTGTCCTCCAGTCCTCAGGTACCACACCATCCTCCAATGATCTGTTAAAAAGGGTAGTCAGTGGCGTCACTAGTTTTCCCCTTAATTCTTTTAGAATTCTGGGGTGAATTCCATCAGGCCCCACTGCTTTGTCCACCTTCAGTTTTAGGAGTTCTTTCAGAACCCTTTCTTCTGTGAAAGGACTGTGATCGACCCCCCTATCCAGAGTGCTTCTGTTAACTGGATTAGGCAGCTCCCACTCCTCCTCTTTTGTGAATATTGAGCAAAAGTATTCGTTCGGTATTCTTACTTTTTCACTGTCCCTCTCTGCCCACCCACCATCCATTCTATTCAGCCTCACTATCCCTCCCTTTGTCTTTCTATGCTCCCTGATGTACCCATAAAAGATTTTATCCCTCTTCTTAACCAAGTTGGCTATCTTTTCCTCAGTTTGGGCTTTTGCTATTCTGACTTCCTTCCCTGCTTCCTTCTGCCTTAACTGGTACAGTTCTCTGTCCTGCTCCTTCTGAGTTTCCTTATACTTCCTAAATGCTATCTTTTTCTCCTTAACCTTCCCCACCACCTCTTTTGAGAACCATAGTGGCTTTTTCTTTTGTTTTAATTTATTTGCTTCACACAAAGGCTTGTTGCCGCTGTGACAGCAGTTTTGATGTTTCCCCATTGTTGCTCCACCCCTCCTTCTAGCCTGTTTGCTAGTGCTTTTCTAAGGCACTCTCCCATCTTGCCAAAGTCAGCCCTCCTGAAGTCCAACACCCTCACTTTTGTATGGCTTGACTCTGTAGCTGAGTTTATCATGAACCACAATGTTTGGCGGTCACTTGTTCCCAGATGGCTACCCACTTCTAGATCTGAGATCCTCTCACTGTCCCCATTTGAGAGTACGATGTCTAACATTGCTCCCTCATGAGTGGGTTCCAAAACTAGCTGTCTGAGGCATGCCACCAGTAGGGCATCGAGAATGGCCCTGCTCTTGGATGTGGCTGCAGCAAAGGTGCTCCAGTTAACATCTGGCATATTCATGTCCTCCATCAACAGTATCTCCCCTTTCTCTGCCATCCTATGGATGCCTTCTAACATATCCTTGTCCATTCCCTCCCCTCCCCGACATAAGGGTCTGTATACAACCCCTGTGCGGATTGTGGTGCCATTTCCAGTCTCTAAGGTGACCGACAGTGCCACCTCTCCTCCCTGTTTACTCTTGTTCCGTTGCTTTCATCCCTTCCCTTACATAGAGAACTACTCTTCCCCCCCTTCTTCTCCCCCTGTCTCTCCTGTAGGTTGTGTACCCTGGTATGTTAACATCCCAGTCATGGTTCTCTGTGTACTATGTTTCTGTGACTGCTACGATATCCAGGCATCCTTCTTCCATCAAGGCCACCAGTTCAGGAGCTTGCTGCCCAGACCGCGGGCATTGCTACTCATTACCCTCCATTTCTTGATGGCCTTACCCATTTTGCCCCATCCCTGTCTTTATTGCCTTTGTCATTTTCTCCATTTACCCCTGCCCTTCTCCCTATCGACATCCCTATCTTGGTGTTTACCTCACTTACTACCCTGATTTTTTTTTTGGGGGGGGCTAGGATTTCCCTGCTCCTTTCCAGTGCCTTCCCCCTTGGCTAGTTTAATTGCTTGCCAATGAAGCATTTAAACCTATCACCTAGGATCCTGGTTCCCCTCCTGGACAGATGCAGACCATCATGTCAGTATAGGCCTGCATCACTCCAGGTCGACCCCCAGTCCCCAGTGAAGCCAAATCCCTGAGCTCTGCATGGGTTTTTCAACCACTGATTGAATCCCATGGTGTGGAGCACCTTAGCCTCACCCATGCCATAGACATGCAGCACGTCCGAGAAGGTTACCGTGCATGCTACTTGTCTAAGGCCCCTCCCCAACTCCACAAACTCTTCCTGCACTGCTCCGATCCCTTTCTCAGCCAGGTCATTTGTCCCTAGGTGGACAATGACATCCAGCTCCCACCCCGTGCAGCTGCTCCAGCGATCCTAAGGATTTGCTCCCTGCCCCTCCAAGCCACGAAGCCAGGCAGGCACCTTACCCCTCCCTTCCTCCCCAAGTTCTACCCTCCACTGGAGTCCTCCAGGAGTTGTTTCTTCCTGTGGGTGCCATGCCACCCTCCCGTGGGTTTTCTTTGTGGAGGTTCCCAGCATCCTCCTTGGTCTCCACTGCGGGAACTTCCGTAGAGGAACCACACTTTGCCAGAACGACATATGAATTGTGGAGCGGTACAACTGGAGAGATGTGCCTCTGTTTCACCACCCTCACCCTCCCTGAGCCCACTGTGATTCAACCGCTCCTCTTTCTTGGCAATCTCTGAGGCAACGGCAGTTGCCCTGGTGGTCCCTGGGTGGGACAGGAGGTCCGCCAAATCCTGGCCAACTCAGCCTGGAGATGAGCAACCTCCTCCCTCAGCACAGAGAGGTGTCTGTAGATGGGACAACACTGCATCCTCCAAAACATCTCCCGGAAGACTGCTGCTCCACAGCCACTGCACTGCACTGCACCACTCCCATCATGTCTTATTCCTGGCCCCTAAACTGTTGTTTGGAATATTTACTCTTTCCCTGTTTATTCTATTTTTTTTCTCCCTTACTTACTGCCTCTGTGCCCTTTAAGCTCCTGATCTTCCTGTTCTGAGACAAGAAGTTCCTATATTTCTCAGCAGTCTCCTTACTTGCTCAGAGTCAGACCTCCAGCAGCTGGGGGGGGAGCTACTCTTTTCCTTCTAGGATGGTGAGTCTTTTGTGGCTGTGTGATCACTCACTTCCTGCTCCCAAACAGGAGGTTCCTGTTGTCAGTCAAATCCTGTGTCTATAGAAGTAGAACTGGCTTAGGATGGAGGGGAGGGAAGGAGGGCAATATATCCCAGTAGAAAAGTATAGTTATAACAGCTGCTCCTTCCTCTTGGTGTTCTTTGCCTGTTTTCTGGCAGATACTATCTAGGGCAGTTTTTAAATCTGGCTTTAACCTGGCTTCCTTCTAGCTAAGCCACTCCCCCTTCTTTACAGCTCTTTCTACACGTAGTTAATTGCACAGATAACAATTACCTTCAGCCACCTGAGACAAACACCTAGATAACTGCACAGATAACAATTCACTTCAGCCAACTCAGACAAACAAACTAACTTTTTTGTTTTGTTTTTAAACCTAAATTGAAGGCCCCAGTAGTACAGTTCTAGTTCTTTAGTCCCAGTAGAGAAGTATAGTTATAACAGCAGCTCCTTCCTCTTGGTGTTCTCTGCCTGTTCTCTCTGGAAGGATGTTGATGAATTGCTCCATTGCAAATGTGTCGATAATCTGTGGGACTGTTTTGCTCTCTGGTTGGAGACATTTTCTCAGGAGTTCTTTGAGTCGCGTGAAGGCTTCTCAAGGATTGTCAACCGAGTTGTACCTCAGAGATCAAAAACTCTGTCCATAGATCTCCCCGGAGATATCATATGTTTTCAGGATTTCGCTTTTCACCAGGTCATAGTTTTCTGACTGTGCAGTGTCCATATTGCTGTAGGCAAGTTGGGCTTTCCCTGTCAGGTAGGGTACCAGTCTGATTGTCCATTGCTGCTTTGGCCACTGGCAGGCTGTGGCAACTCTTTCAAAAGTTGTAAGGTATGCCTTGATATCACCTGAAGGACACAACTTTGTAAGTTTAATGGGTTTTAAGTTGCTTGTGTTTTGCTGCTCGTCTGGATCTGTGCCAGATCCTCTGCCTTTGATAGCTTGCAAGGCATCCAGCCATCGCTGTTCCTGTCGCTGCATCTCTTCTCTCATCTGCTTCTCCGTCTCTTTTTGTTGTATAGCCCACCATTTGAAAAAGTCCATCAGGCTTTCAGGTACTGTAACTGCTCTTTTTCCATAACTTGTGCTGGCTGTACAATCTCATCTTGGACTTCTGTCTCTGCTAGTTTGGCTGCCATTCTCCTGGTAACCATTCCTGGGCTTGCTGCTGCAGAATCCATACCTTTCTCTGTCCTTCCCTGATGCTAGGTCCAGTACCCATGTACAAAACCCTGGCTTAGAGTATGCATGGTGTAAATCCCACTTAGGCTGACACCATCTGTCGTTGAGGCACAGGTCAGGAAGCATAGGAAAAAACAGGAGCAGTTGTAAAATTTGCAAAAAGTATTTATTTACACTAGAGGTAACATATAAAAACAAAGTTGTTCAGAATAACTATTTACAAAGGAAGAATAAACAGCAGATTCATCAGAGTTTTCCTTCAAACTCTGTGTGCCCATCTTGCAAGCAATTGCAGCTCTGTCTTATAAGTCCTTCCAACCCCCCATTCTTTTTTCTTTTTTCTTTTTTAATTATACTTTTGGCCCCCTGCCGCCTGGCTGTCCGGTACCTCAGCCCAGTCACGGACCTTGGCATCCACCTCCACATGAGCTGCACCCTCTGATACCCCCTGTCTTGCCCCCTAGGGTGGGGTTTGCGGCACCGACTCCCCAACGGTGCTGCTAAACGATGGGACTAGGTCAGAGGGTAGGCCTGGAGGCTAATCGAAGCCAAGGTGGGCTTCATCAAGGGCAGCCTGGCAGCTAAAGAATTTTGTGGTGTTTTTTCTTGGGGTCGGGGATGTACAATGACGTCCAGTGTCCACCCCACCCCAGAAGCATTCTAGCTCCGGTCGCTGTGGTACCCCCGGCCTCCTCCAGGGGTCCGTCAAGCACCAGATGTTCTTCCCACCCTCTCCACGGAGAAGGAGAGCAGTCCTAGGATGCTCCATCCTTCTTTCCCCCAGCCAGCTCTCCGACAACCCGGGTCCATTCCCGAACTGGGTCGCCGGCGTCGTAAGCAGAAATCCAACCTCAACGCCAACAGACTGGCTCCAACCCTCCATTCATAACAAGCATCTTCCAAAGTGTTCTTATATGTTTCAGGCAGGTGCTACAAGAACACAGTGTGCCTGAGCTGAGGCCACTTTTCCACAGCTCTTCTGCAAAAGGCTTAAAAATTGCACTAAGGTAACCTCTTGATTTTCCAATAACTTTTTGCAATCATCTCAAACTATTATAATATACATTTCAAAAATTAACACTATATATTTTCTAAACAAAGGGATCCCAATATCAGTTACATTTCCACATAATGATTTGCATATATTTTTTATATCAGCAGATATGCAAGGGAGAAAAAGAGACAGTGAGAGGCAAAATACTACGAGACTTTCGGGGTGATCAAATCCTAGGTCCCATAGGAAAATTTGGTTGCTCAACCAGACAGACAAGAGACAGGGAAGGAATAGAACAGAACAGATCCCTGCATTTAAACTCTTTTCATAACGACTGGGACAGGGTCCTATTCCACCCTGTCACAGTGGGGATGCAAAGAGGTCCAGTTCTGAAAGGCCCCACCTTTCGAAAAGGTCATCTACTACATCCTGTAGTAGCTCCCATTCGTGAGCCTGAGACCGACAGTGACTGAGGCTGTTGGCTAGGGTGTTTTGAACTACTGGAGCGTGAACCGCTGTGAGTTCCTGGTTGGGCTCCACTGCCCAGTACCAGACTTTCATGGCTTCTCTGGAAAGGGGGTAAGAGTGAGTGCCCCCTTGCTTGTTGATGTAGAAGACCACTGTCATATTGTCTGACTGGATCAGTAGGGGCCCTGGCAGGAGGATTGTCTGAAACACCTGTAAGGAGTACAGGATGGCTCATCTCCAACACGTTTATGTGGAGATTGTGTTCCAAAGCAGTCCAAGTCCCTCTTGTGTGATCATTTCTGAAATGTTCCCCCACCCTAGTCCCGAGGCATCCATGGTCAGGATCTGCTCAGGACTGGGACATTGGAAGGGAGCCCCAGATTCTAACGGGGAAGGGGTGAGCCACCATTCCAGAGTCTGGCACACCGCTTTGGAGACTCGGACCAGCTGCTCGAGGTCATCCAAGCGCTGGTTTTATTGAGCCCTGAGGTTCCACTGGAGAACCTCCATGTGCAGACGAGCTAAGGGAACTGTTACGTTGGCAGCTGCCATGTGGCCCCACAGCTGTAATACCATTCTGGCTTGAACCTGTTTTGTGGTGACAACTCTCTGAGCCAGCGCCATTGATCTGCCCTGTCTGAGGGAAGGAAGGCTCTCCCTTGGACAGTGTCCAAAACTGCCCCTATGTACTGTAACCTCTGGGTTGGCCGGGGGGGGGGATGACTTGGGAAGGTTCACGGTAACCCCCAGACCTTGGAACAGAAGAAAGGTGTCTTCCAGAGAGCGACACAGCTGATCTTTTGTGGGAGCTGTTACTAGCCAGTTGTCGAGGTGGGGTAGACATAATGCCCCTGCCTCCAGAGAGTTGCTGCCACTACTGCCAGACACTTGGTGAACACCCTGGATGCCGAAGAAAGGCCGAATGTTAGCACTCTGAACTGGTAGTGCTCTGCCTGGAAGGTAAAGTGGAGGTATTTTCTGTGTGACAGCAGTATCTTTATATGCATGCAAGCATCCTGCATGTCGAGAGAGCAGAGCCAGTCCCCTTGGTGAAGCATGTGCAGCAATCCCAGCAGTGTCATCATCCTGAACCTTTTGTATTCGATGAAAGTATTCAGTTGACTGAGGTCCAGGATGGGACGAAGGTCCCCTGTCTTTTTCAGGACAAGGAAGAAGTGGGAGTAATATCCCTTCCCTCTTTGAGACGGTGGCACTGCTTGCATTGCTTTCTTGCTCAGGAGGGCTTGGATTTCTGCTCTTATAAGACCTGCATGGGATGGGGAGCAATGGGAGGGAATAGGTGGGTTGTCTGGAGGAATCTGATTGAATGCCAGAGCATAACCCTGTTCCACAATCTGGAGTACCCACTGATATGTGGTGATATTGGACCAGCCGTTGTGGTAAAGGGAGAATCTTCCACCTAATGCCTCCCCCTGCAACTCTGCTGGAGGGGGACAGGCAGGAAGTCATGCTGAGGTTGTTGGAGCGGGCAAGAGAGCTCTGACATTCTTGGTACTCTTAGGTCCCTGTGCACCTAAGGAGAGGGGCCACATTTTCTTTTGTAACCCTTTCTGTGCTGCTGTCTCCTTCCTTGCAGGCCCTGCTGCCTATGAAAGAAGCAGCACCTGGACGTGGCTGGTTTGGATTTGTACAATTTGTGGACCTCCAACACTGCCTTACCTGTGTCCTGTAGACCAGTTATTAGCTTTTCGGCCTCCTGACCAAAACGGACTAGACCCTGGAAAGGGGTATCCAAGATGGCATCCTGTAGGTCGTGGCAGAATCCTGAGACCCTCAGCCAGGAGTGGCGCCTTAAGCAAATTCCAGTGGCCGCAGCTCTGGAAGCAGTGTCTGCCGAGTAACATCAGCACCTAAGGATGTGCTTGCCAACATCAGCACCGGACTGGAGGACTGCTTATAGTTGTCTTGTTGGCAGAGTCTGGTTGAGTCTTGGCCAGGTCCATGGCATTGTTCCATAGTGATTTTTGGTACAACACCATGTGTGCCAAAAAGTTAAGAGACCTGACCATACAGGTGGCCAAAGAATACACTTTGCAACCTAAGTGGTCCGATTTCTTGGACTCCTTATCCGGTGGCTGAGAGCTCATATGCTTCAGCTGTTGGGTTCTCCCATGGGCAGCCATAAGGATCACCGAGTCAGCCTTAGGTTGCTCGATCAAATGCAGCTCTCCGCTTGGTGTCCTGCACAACTGGTCAGCCTTCTTAGGGACCGCTGAGGTCATAGAGGGGTGCTTCCAGGCCGCCTTTGTAACATCCTGGAAGGGCTCCACTAAGGGTGGGATGACCAGTGGGTCAGTGGACCCTAAGAACTTCCCCTAACAGCGTCTCTCAGGGTCTAACTCCTCCATCTCCCACTGGTTTAAGAACTGGATATGTCTCATTATGTCCAGGAGGGAGGGGTTCTCCGGGAGTACCTCCTATGATCTGGTGATGGCAGGGGCAGGTCATCCTCTGAAGATTCATAGGAGGAGGAGCTTCCTGATGATCCTTCTGAGGACGTATATGGATGTCCCCTGGAGGAGGATCTGGACGACGGGTGACGACCATGCCGCCATCGTACTGGAGACCCATGTTCCTCATCCCCTGATGTCAGATGGTCTGGCATCGGGGGGGTGGAGGCGGATGCTGGGGGGAAGGCTGTTTCAATGGGGCTGGGGCCCTGGCGGGGTTGGGAGCCGACTCCAGTGGCCTAGGCAAAAGGTCCCCTTTTATGGCATTTTACCAGCTAGTAAGCAAGGTCCTAACCTCAGCCAAAGGGATGACAGAGCTTGGCTGGGGTGCTGGCGTCGGGTTAGGGATATTAGGGGCCCCTGGCGTCTGCCCTTGCAGCATGGTGTCCCCTGGCATTGGGTCCAATAGGATTTTTTTATCTGGCGTTGGGCCTGGTGGGACAGTGTCCTCTGATGTCTGGTCATCGGGGCCCCAAAGAGGAGGTGAAGGCAGAGAGGGTGGCGCCCGATCTCGGTTATCCCTGGAGGCGAGCATCAGATCCCCTGGCATCTGGTCTGTTGTCAGGTTCTCAGTGGGGCCCTGTGGAGCAGACGGCAGCTTAGAGGGAGGCCTCTGGTTTGGCTCTGCAGTGGAGTCCGAGGGCAATGAGGCGTGACGTTGGTCCGAAGCCTCGGCCGATGACTGCCTAGAAGGCAAGTGATGCTTCTTCTGGCGCTCACTGCCTGGCATCTCCTGGAGTAGTCCGATCCAGTCACCCTATGGGAAGACCCGGGGACTGCGGCCTTGTGGACAGCAGGCTCCGACCTGCTGTCAAACGCAGAGTGTGCCTCTTCTGCTGACTGAGACCCTAGCGTCTGTTTGTGGGGTCAGATAGCCAGGAAGAAAAAATTATTCACCTTAGTAATGTTGTTTCTTCTAATGGAGTCTTGCTGTATTCTGACAAATTGCAGTGAGGTCCAACCTTCAAACTGCCCCGGAGATGAAAGAGTTAACTTTCCATGCCAGGCATGGAACGCTGAGCTCGAGCTCGGTTGAGACTTTGTCTGTTGCTGTTTGAACTCAAACCGTCAGATCTTTACAAGCTAAACTCACCGAGTGTCCTGTGTGGAAGCTGTAAACCTACACTAGCCAACTGGCTACTAAATATAATAAACAGATTTTTTGTCCCAAAACAAAGACTCAAGTCAGGAAACCCAAAAAATGAAACCAACACAACACCCACTCACCCAAAGCAAAGGGGTGATAAATAAAAGGTGGGGCACCTCTTGAGTGCCAACACTGCTACTGCCCACCCACATACCAAAACAAAGGTTCTGAGAGGGGAAGGCAGGGGAGGTCAGAATACAGCAAGACTCCATTAGAAGAAACAACATTACTAAGGTGAGTAATTTTTTCTTCAAACAACATGAAGTCTTGCTGTATTCTGACAAATTGCAGACTACCAAGCAGTACCTCCATGGAGGAGGACAGAACCTACCTAGGAAATAGGCTCTGAAGCACTGCTGTGTTAAACCGAGCATCACTCCTAGCCTGGATATCCAGAGAGTAATGCTTAGTAAAAGTGTGAACTGTTTTCCAGGTAGCTGCTTGACATATCTGTAAGATAGGAATATCCCTGGCAGCAGCCAGGAAGCAGCTGTACCTCTGGTAGAGTGAGCCCTCAGGCCTGAGGGTGAATCCTGCCTAGTTTTTCATAGCAAAATTGAATGCAAGAGACAATCCACCTGGCAATGGATCTCTTAGTGACAGGTTTTCCCTTACCAACCTCACCATAAGTGAGGAACAGTTGGAGGGAGTCAAACCTGTGACCCTTGGTATGCTCTATGTAGTAGCTAAGGGCCCTTTTCACATCCAAACTGTGCAGCCTCCTCTCACCAGAGGAGGAATGGTCAGTGAAGAAAACAGGAAGAGACATAGACTGGTTAAGGTGGAAGTCTGAAACCACCTTAGGTAAAAACTTCCTGTTAGTCCTGAGGACCACCTTATCTCTATGGAAAGAGATAAAATCAGGCTTCACTGACAGGGCTTGTAACTCGCTTATGCACCTGGCAGAAGTGATGGCCACCAAGAAAACAGTTTTCCAAGTCAAGTACTTAAGCTGTGCTGAGGACAAAGGCTCAAAAGGGGGTTGCATAAGCTGAGCTATGCAAACATTAAGGTCCCAAACAGGGGTAGGGTCCCTGAATGGCGGATTGGTATGAAGCAATCCCTTGAAAAACTTAGAGAATACAAGATGAGCTAAAAGGGAAGAAGGCTTACCTGCTGAAATAAAAGCAGAGACAGCTGCCAGATGCACTCTTAGTGTAGCTGGTCTGAGTCCCAAGCTATTAAGATGAACCATATAGTCAAGGACTGTGGGCAGGCCAGCAGACTCTGGAGAAATATGCTTCCCAGAGCACCATATGGAGAATCTTTTCCATTTGGAGTTGTGAGTGCTTCTGGTGGAAGGCTTCCGAGAAGCCTTTAGGATATCCATAACACCTTGAGAGAGGTGTAAATCAGCAAACTCTAACTCTTCAAGAGCCAGGCCTTGAGATTGAGAGATTTGAGATTCGGATACCAAACCCTCCCCTGAGCACAGGTTAACAGGTTGTAATTCCTGGGAAGAAACAGGGAAAGGTGGACTAAGGACAACAGGAGAGGGTACCAGGGCTGTCTGGCCCAGTCTGGAGCAATCAGAATCACCTTGCAAGGTTGAGACCTGATTTTGACTAACACCTTGAACAGGAGAGGGAAGGGGGGAAAAGCATACAGGAACTTCCCTTCCCAATTGAGAACTAGGGCATCCAGGGGGACTGAGCCCAACACTGGGGGCCTGCAGCAAAAGAGGGGAAGTTGGTGATTGTCTGGGGCTGCAAAAAGATTTATCTGTGGGGTGCCCCATCTGGAGAAGATCACCTTCAAAACCAGGGGATCCAGTGACCATTCGTGATGGCCCTGAGATATCCTGCTGAGAGCATCTGCCAGGACATTGTCCTTGCCTTGGAGGTGTACTGCTGTAAGAGAGGTGTTCAGGGAATAGGCCAGAGACCATAACTTCATTGCTTCTGTGCACAAGGCCGTAGACCGAGTGCCCCCTTGCTTGTTGATATACCACATTGTGGTGGTGTTGTCTGTCCTGATCTGAACTACTTTGTTCTGAACAGACTTGGAAAAAGCCTGAAGTGCTAGAAACACTGCTCTGAGTTCTAATAGATTGATGTGAAGCAGAGATTCCTGAGGAGACCACAACCCTTGGGTGGTCAGGTCTCCCAAGTGGGCTCCCCCACCCCAAGAGGGAGGCATCTGTAGTAAGGATTAGAGAGTGAGACTGAGTGACAAAAGGAACTCCCTGTCTTATATTGTCCTGATCCTGCCACCACTGCAATGCCTGGATCAGGGTTTGAGTCACTGGAATCAGTTTGGTCAGAGGATCCTTTTTCTGAGACCAAAAGGCTCTCAAGTGGAAATGAATGTCCCTCATCTGAAATCTTGCTCCCTGCACCACTGCTGTAGAAGCAGCCATGTGCCCCAGGAGCTGCAGAAAGTGCCTTGCTGGTCGAGACACCTGCAGGGTGAATGAAGAGGCCAGTGAAATAAGGGTCCTTGCCCTGTCCAGGGGAAGGAAGGCTTTTGCCTTTACTGTATCTAGCTCTGCGCCTATGAAGGTGAGGAGCTGTACAGGCTCTAGAACTGACTTTGAAAGATTCAGAAGGAAACCTAGAGAAGTAAGCAGTTGCTGAGTTATCTGTAGCTGTAACTTGACTTGGTCTGGGGACTGGTCTACTATGAGCCAGTCGTCCAGGTATGGGAAGATGGAAATCCTTTCCTTCTTAGGAAGGCAACTACTACTGCAAGGCATTTGTGAACACCCTTGGAGCAGAGGTTAGGCCAAGGGCATTGCTCTGAATTGGTAGTGGCCTGAGGGCAGCTCGAACCTGAGGTATTTTCGATGGGAGCTTCTGATGAGAATATGGAAATAGGCATCCTTGAGGTCCAGGGAGACTAGCCAGTCCCCTGGCCTTAGAGAGGGTAGAATTATTCCCAGAGTCACCATTTTGAACTTTGGCTTTAAAAGGTGCTTGTTTAAATATCTGAGATCCAGGATGGGCCGCCATTCTCCTGTCTTTTTGGGTGAGAAAGTACCTGGAGTACAATCCTGTCCCTTTGTGTAGGGGTGGAACCCTTTCTATAGCTCTGAGAGCCAAGAGGGAAGAGACCTCTACCTCTAGGGCAAGTGCCTCTGAAGGATTTGCAGGTGAAAAGGATCTGGTTCTCATCTTTGGAAATTTTTTGAAGCTGAGAACCAGTCCCTGGCTTACTACTTCCAGGACCCATTTGTCTGATGTTAAAGACATCCAGTCCTGGACAAAGTAAGCCAGCCTGCCCCCTACAGGTAGTGGAGAATCGGCCCTGGCAAACCCATCAGGGTGCCTGTTTGGCGGGGCTTTAGGCTGAGGTGTGGAAGCAGGCCTGCTTGTACCCCTCTCGCTCTCCCTCTAAAGAACTCCCTATGAGCATAAGCAGAAGAGGAGGCCTGGGCTTGGTAGAAAGGCCTATGGAAAGGCCTGCCCCTGCCCTTGGAAGGCTGCCTCTGAGGAGTGGCTTGCCTTTCCTTGGCCTGAGCACTCCTGTAGGTGGTCCTGTACTCATCCATTTTCTTCATGTAGTTCTCTGTTTGCTCCCCAAATAGAGAATTACCCACAACAGGAAAATCCATGGCCTTAGTCTGGGTATTCTGAGACAGGCTAGTACAGCTGAGCCAAGCCATCCTACGAAGGGCCACAGATGTAGCCATGACTCTAGATGAAACATCATTGGAGTCCACAGCAGCATGGAATTGCACCTTGGATGCCTCAATACCATCTGCAGCCACCTGCTCCAGCTCCTTGGAAAGCTGGCCAGGGACCTGTTTAGCTAAAGCCATTACAGTGTCCCATCTAGATTTCTGACATCTAGCTGTATAGGCCATATAATTGGTCTGCCTGAGTACCAAGGATGCTGCCATGTACTGTTTCTTTGCCATGGCATCAATCCTCCTGGAGTCCTTATCTGGGGGGGGGGTGAAGCCAAGGGTATATTAGCCTTATCACAGGCTGCAGCCTGCACTACCTCAACATGGCTGCATTGCTGGGTAAGGAACTCCGTATCTGAGCCTGAAAGGGTATACCTCTTGTCCATTCTCTTATCCACAGGAGGTATAGAATTAGGAGTCTTTAAAATTGTTATTGTCTGTTTCCCAAAAGACTTATGAAGGGGAACAGACAGCCTCCTGGACTCTGGGATATCCATCATTTCAACACAGTCAGGCTCCTCCTGGTCATCCACAGCTTCTTCCATAGGAAGCTGAAGAGTTTCAGCCACTTTCTTGTAAAACATGAAATGGGAGGGGGACTCAGAAAGCCTAGGAGGAGGCACTCCTGAAGGTCTGTCTGGGGAGATGTCCGGGTCAATGGGCACATCCAGACTTTCATAATCACACTCACTTTCCTCATACTCTCCTTCCTCCTCCTCCTCCGGTTCATAAAATTCCTCTAAATCATAATCCAGAACCGGTGGAACCGACCGAACCGAGCGCCTTCCTAATAGTGCCTGTTCGGTCGGAACCGGGGATAGCGACTGGACAATTTTTATCGCTTTGGCTATTTCATCAGCAGTCGGAGAAAGAACTTTTGGATCCGCACCAGCTGATTTATCCCTTCTTGATCTCTTAACCGGAACCGACTCCTCAGAATCGGTTCTCCTTTTGCCCGAAGATGTTTTGCCCTGGTCAGAGGGCACTCCTTCTGGTTTGGTTGAAACCGAACCAGGCTGGCCATCCGGGTCAGCGGACTTTTGTCTCCTCTTTCCCTAGGCCTAACTCTTTTTCCAGGGTAGCTGCAGGAAAATTTTACAAATCTGGCAGTCTGAATCGAGGTGGACAAACCCCCAGACAATAAACACAGGTGGTGTAGGGATCAGTCTTAGCAAAGACTTCCCCACACACACACTGAGTGTTGAAACCCAGTGGGCCGGTTTTTCTTTGGGTTTCTCAGACGTGGCCAGTCCTAACCAAAAACTTACCCTTTTCTCGGCAATCCGCCAGGCAAGACACCCTTATCGTTCCGACCGTATACGGGTCGTGGAAAAAACCGTAATAAAATCCATTTTTTTTAGAACCGATAAGAACCGGTAACCACACTCTAAAAGTAGAAATAAAGATTTTTAAACAACCTGATCGGTTCAAACCGAACTGATCCCACGTTTACAAGTTCCACACAGAATAATAACAAAAATAACCTATCTAGTACTCACGAATACCACAGACAGAGACTGAACCGATAGGTTGCGGTTTAAATTCGGTCGAATACCGAGAAAAACGGTACTTTAACCGACAAATTGAACCGAGCAAAGGAGAAATCTCCGGAGCGACTGTTCAGTGAGGCGGAGTAAAGAATCTGACGGTTTGAGTTCAAACAGCAACAGACAGAGTCTCAACCGAGCTCGAGCTCAGCGTTCCATGCCTGGCATGGAAAGTTAACTCTTTCATCTCCAGGGCAGTTCGAAGGTTGGACCTCACTGCAATTTGTCCGAATACAGCAAGACTTCATGTTGTTTGAACATGGAGGCTTGAGAAAGCCCGAGCCCGAAAGGTTCCCTGCCATGCGCCTGAGAAGAGGCAGGGGGCTTCCTCAATTGTAACCCTGGGAGAGCCAGTAAGACTGGGGGAGCTGAGTCTGACCTCGCACCAGAGGTCGAAGACTTGGAAGTCTTGTGAGGAGACATGGGATGAGATTCTGGCCTGGACCTCTCCTTGTGCCAATGATGGTGTTTCCAGCACGATTTCTTCTCTCTGGGGGAGAAGTCCTTCGCCGAAGAGGAAGACAAGCTGTGCCCCGACTGGGTCTTCTGCATGGTGGCCACTTGTTGTTTAAGGAAGTATGCTTTCAAGGTGTTCAGGCAGTGGATTCTGGACCTCCTCTTGAAGCCCTGGCAGTGCGGGCAGTCGTCCAGGCTGTGGTCGGGGCCTAGGAAGAGTAGGCAAGCCGAATGGCCGTTTTTTGCCGAGATCTGCTTACCTCATGCACACTTCGATTTCCACCACTCTGAAGAGGAAGAAGGCTGGGAAGAAATACACAACAAACTCAAATATTGGTTGAAAAACGTTAACTGCGCTAAGCACGAAAATGGCGGTCAACTGGAAGCAGAAGGCGTCCGTGGAGTCGATATGCACGGGTCGATAGCGGGAAAAAAACTGAGGCGGTGCTGGGGGACCTCCCCCTTTACACCATGGGTAACAGGGGCGGGGTCAAATTAGACTGCTAGCTAGAATTTTTCTGTGGGGTCCTAGTGCCTGGTGGCATAGTCCCAACGGTGTTACCTGCTGCAAGAGCTCTATCTCGAAGTAAGATATTTATTTTTATACAGGAAGTACATGTCATTTGGACTCTCACAGTCCAGTTCACAAGACAGTCCTGTGTTTATCTAAAGTCACAATAAAAGTTACACATTAAATAACATAAGTCCAAATGCATACGCGTACTACAAAAGAACAAAACATAAAGTGCAATGTTTCAGACAAGACAATAATTTACAATACTTTATAATAAGAGTCATAAGGATTGGAACTTAATTAGGTGCATTGACAGGAAAATGAAAATAAGTCCTTAATTACCATAATAAAGGTCCTATGATCAGTTTCGGATTATACTGTGGAGGGTAATTTATTCCACAGTTGTAGGCTTTTATGTATACTTTCCTTTTATTTTTCAATATCCTGTAACCAACCTTCAAATTATTTGGTCTTTTTGTTATTTACTGTTTTCTTATTAATTTAATTAGTAAAGCCTTTGGCTTATTTTAAAATAATTCTGTCCATATCGTTTGTGTGTTTGGCTGCGTGGGTAAAAGTTGTTCAAACAATATGACACCTGTGTGACTGTTTTAAGGCTAAACGCTACCAAACTGAAGTACCACTGGGGACTTTGTGATGAAAGGAGGGGAGGGGAGGAAATACGAAGGGTCTCAGGAGGAGCCTGTGGTGGGATTTGAACCGAGTGCTGCATTTTTTGAGGAAAGACACATAATTGGGTGTAAAGGGCCCCCCGATGCCTATACACACATGTGGCTTTCTGGTTTGTGGTGCAGTGGCTGAAAGGGTTCTACCCCAGGAACACAGACTCGAGACTTTATTTGTATCCCTTCACACGGAGAAAGAGTATCTCTAACCCCATTCCCCCCCCCCCATCACAAGAGGGATTTGCTGTGACGCAGAGAAGAGGGAAATCCCGCCCCACGGGAGTGCACTTGTGACACAGGTAACAGCTCACTTTTCTAAAACATTACCCACCCCCACTGATACCAGTCTCCCCCAAGTGTCTAAGTTGGGTGCTCACACTGTCTATTTGGGTACCCAGTTTGGAGCAGCTGCAGGCCTGATATCGGTGCAGCTGTTTTGCTGGCGTTGGTGCACTTTGGGAACAAACAATTTAAATTCAAACTCCTTTCCAGTGGTAGCAGAAACTATCTATAGAAATGCTGCAACTTCTGGTGCAGTGGCCAACACAGTAACTGGCACAACGTCTGCACAACGTCCCGCCAGACACAGGAAAAACTCTCGAATTACTCACGATTTTGAAGCACAGTGTCTGGGCTGGACTGACTGAAGACTTTCTGACTGAGGCTTGGGGGTGCTCGGAACTAGTAGAAACTTGAATGGCTGGAATGAACAGCAAGCTCTTGCAGCTTTAACAGGCTGGATACCACTCAGCTTCTCTTGCAACTTTCAGGCTCTGTAGCAGCTTGTCATCTTTTTCTTCTGGGGCATCACAAGGCTGGACAGACGAGTACTGGGGACCAGGGCCACACGCCTCACCCCACCCATCCAGGCATCTAAACCCTCAGGGGGAAACGATGGATAATGCCTAGTGATGACACTAGCTATATGATTCCCCACACTGTCCTTGGCTGGCTGTAACTCTCTTTCTGGAACTCAGGAACTCTGTCTGTAGATAGCTTCAGCCACACTGCAGCTGGCAGCTGTGGCTGTCTCTCTCAATTAGAACATAGTCTTTGGGTTTCCTACAAGATCATAGCAGAAAACAGTCTCTCAGCTTCAGCTTTAAATGCTCAGGCTTGAGAAGAGAACTGCTTTTGACTTCTCACTAACTTTCTAGCTACTGGAAAATGACTCAGATGGTTTTCATCTTCAAGTTTTAAAAGCTCAGACTTGAACATAAGACGGTTTTCATCTTCTCACTAACTTTCCAGCTATTGAAAACATTAGACAGCCTTCCCTTGGCTGTTTGGTTGTGCAAGTCTCACGCACGCCTCAAACTTCTCTCAGAAATCACAGCAGAGTTTCCTCTCCCTCTAAAAACTCCCAGACAACTGTCTTGACACTGGTCAGCAGAAACAACACTTTCATTCTGGTAACAACTCCTCCCAGATATTGGAAGGCAACGCAGTGCACCGCCTGGGCTAGTGGCTGTGCAAGCTCCCCAGGCAGACCTTCTTCTTCTCTCTGGAGTAACAACCAAAGCTCACCCCATGGGGGGCTCCAGCAGAATTGAACCAAACTGAATCTGTCCTCTGAGTTTGGTGAGCTCAGAGCAGCATCCATTGGTCGAACAGGCTCGATAAAATGAACATACGTTAGGATCACTCGACACCTGATTGGTTGTCTGTTCTGGCACCAAAACATTATCCTTGCCTCTTTTCAAAAGTCCTTTTGCTATGTCCTCCTAGGCTTCTGGCTTTCCCATTGGCTGCAGGGCAGTTCAGATGTTGCACGTATGGCTGCTGCAAAACAGTTTATACAATGTCCCAGTTTTCACTCTCTTTTTTTACAGTCAAACTATAATGTTTTAAATTTAACTGCCCCCATGGACTTGTAGCTGTCCCTGTTCCCTGGTGTCCGGTGGCAGAATGGACAGAAAACAGAGCTCCCCCTGCCAGTCACGAGCACCGTAGCGCTGTCCCCCGAGGCGATAGGCAGTCCTAATATTCATAGCAGCCTCAGCTGTTCTTAAAAGGACAGTGCCCCTTTACAGCAATACTGTTTAATAGCACTGTTTTTAACATTTTATTCCCACCCAAGAGCCTCCAGATCCCCCAATTGGCATATCTGGGGTCCCAGGGATCGGAACACACAAAAGAGGCCAGACAGGAGCTGTCACAGCGGCTTTAACACTGAGCACCACAGCGCTCACACAGAATGCAAGCCGACCCACCAGCTCGCACATTCAAGCAGGATCCAGCTCGAATGTGCACACACTGAGCTGTGTGGTGACTTGCCAAACTGACGAGCAGGCGGTTTCACTTTTGCTTCACTTCTCCAGTCCCCCCACTTAGTTTCTGACAATGGGGGCTGGCAGGAGCATTTACAGGACCCAAGCAGGACTGAAACTGGTGGGACAAGCGGCTGGGGAGGTGGGCAAAGTAAGCTCCACCCATGGGGGGGTGGTTACATAAGTGACAAGTTTTTTATATATTGTATAATTTTATTACTGTCCTATTTGTAATGTATTGTCTTATTGTAACTTGACTGATCGACCCCCCAACCCTGTCACCCAGCTCCTTCAGGGCTACCCTTCCGCTGGCATCCTCTTCTCACAGGACTGTGGCATGTGCCCGAAGTCTGCTGGGGCTAGTTATCAGGTGCTTAGATTGCTCCTCATCATCTAAAGTTTTAAAGTAGCATTAAAACATTTTCTTTAGCCTAGCATATAATGATTTTTAAATGTCGCTGTCATGAATTTTAATTGATATATGGTTTTTAATTATTTATTTATTGATTTATTTTATTATGTTATATACAGGCGCCTTGACTTTAGAAAGGCGCTTTTTATAAATAAAGTTTGATTTGATCATCCTGTCTGGGTTTTCCCTCCAATTTTCTCCTAGTTACTCCCCGAGGCCTCAGCAATGCATGGTCATGCACGTGCGCCACAACTGACAACGGCTCCGCTCCACCCACCCGGCCTAGCACCAGCCCCATTTGCCTAATGCTATCATCAAGCCTCCACTGGTGGCAACCAAGAGCCGGGAATGCCTACTCTCCCAACTCCAGAGAGGGAGAGTTGCCTAATGGCCACTCTGTTCACTCCCAGCCCGCCCCACCCCACCCCGGCCGATCCTCAGCAACCCATGCTCATTGCTGAACACGCGATGCCAGTGTGATGAAAGGCAAGGCATCCAGAGCCTCAGCCCTCTACACCACTGGGCTGGCAACTGGGTCAGCTTTGAAAATAGGCCCTTGTGCCTAAAGTTTTTTTCCCTATCAATGAAATTCAAAAACATTCAAATTAAGATATGGCCAAACTCACCACAGAGTCCACATCTTAATCGCAGGCCTTGACATACGGGATCTTTCACTGCACCTGTAGCATGCTTGCAGTTGGCCTATGTAAAAACACACTCCACTATTATGGCCAAGAAAGAAACCACTGGGCAGCTGCATTATCCCAAAAACCTTTTGTCAAAGTTTGACCAAGAATTCCCACCCATCAGTCCACTAACATTCACAGCCAATAATGACCTCTGGGGGGCTAGAATGTCACATCTTTGCTCCAGCCAGTCATAAATGTCCCCCACATTTACTACATCATTCCTGACACAGTTGTTATGGTTCTCACTAATGGCTTTGTGAGAGGGATGGCCATAAACAGAGTCCACAGGGGAGTAGTCTTAACCTGCTAATATTTCAGCCAAACCCATTCAAGGCCCTGGCCTGTGGAGATATAAAACTAATGTCAAAACTCTCCTCACCTGACACATAGATCGGGCTGTATATTTCCAGTGACAGAAATTACAGTGATTCTTTCAGCAAAGTTCTCCTTACGTACACCCTATCAGATTTCTTAGACATCCCACCCCTATATCGGAGGCGTACAGCATTCTTTCTGGGCACTGGTTCAGGTCTATTCTTGAAAAAGTCTGGACATTCTGGACTGGGTCGGGGGGGCCACTGTTGAGCCAATGACTCTTCTTCCTGTGATTCTGGAACCTCAATGTTATCATTAGGGGTGTTTTGCGGTAATGGTACTTGTGAGGTTGAATGCTGTGGCTTATTATTTTAGAGTATTAGCCTGCACCTGAAGACTACCCACAGGAGAAGACTGGGCTACCATATTCTGTGCACTCTGATACTGATAGTTTGGTAGAAGAATGTCCAGCAGCACCATTAGTTCCTGTCTTGGTACAGTGACCAGTGTCTTTTTCTTTTGTGGGGGGGGACTTCTGGTAAAACATCACTCAAAACTACTTTTTCCCCATCTCACTTATCACTAGTAGTAGTATCACCCATCAGAGCTGAAGCAGTCTCTTATGCCATACCCAAACCCGTTTGCCCGGCAACTTCAGAGCTCTCCACCAGCTGCCCTATATCAGCACTCTCTTCCACAGTTAACACAGGTATCTTCCCTTTTTCTTGTTCGGTTGTCTTCCACTGTGGACAGCATTCCTCCAGTCTTCTACTGTCTGGTGTTGCTTCCACTCCACCATCGCTCAGTTCCGGATGCTGCAGTGCAGCAGCCATGTTTTAACTCTGCTGCCCTGACTGCCACAGAGCACTGGAACCGGTTTTATTAAACCCTCCGGTTAAGCTTTTGCCCGAAATGCATCTTTTTTGTCTCCGGGAAAATAATTTAATTACGAACGAAAAGTCCACTACCCAGAAGTATGGCGGATTATCGGGCAGCTCCATTAACTGTAAAGGTGCAGCGCTGCACCCTGCACTTCAATGCATGCCTGTGGCCTCGTGCCCAACCCCCCAGGTGTGGCGTTATCCCAGCACAACACACACCCTGTCATGCATTATTCCTTTATTTTGCATTGCTAAACCTTGCACTACACACCTTCATCATCAGCCTTTCAAAATCTGTCCCAAAGCCAGACAGTGACTCTTTAAAACAGGCAAGAGAAGTGGCCATGCCTCTAGTGGAATGACCATGAAAAACACCAGAAGTTCCTTACCATACTTCCTATAACAAAAAGTAATACAGTTAGCTAACTATTTGGACAGACACAGTTTAGAAATGGGTACACCGTCTTTACCAGGGGTGAAGGAAACAAAAAGCTGTGAGGACTTCCTGCAGTCCTCTGTGCTGTGTCTACAGTACCCGAGTATTCTATGCACGTCTAAAGTATGCAGCAATGCTTCCCCTGGATTTGCATGATCAGGAAAATAAACTGCCAGGTGGATAGTTGATTTACAATAAACTCAGATACAACCTTAGGAAGAAACTTAGTACTGGTACATAAAGACACCCTGTCTTTATGGCAAATCAAATAAGGAGGCTCATACATTAGAGCCTGAAGCTCTGAAATACTTTGAGAAGAAGTAATGGCAACTAAAAATAACGCTTTCCAAGAAAGAAAGCTTAGGCCGCAAGACGCAGCCAGCTGAAAAAGGAGCCAAGGGTCACTAAGATGATCCAGGGCCAGCAGGACATGAGGATCGGCTGGTGGTCTAGATATGTACTCGCTGAAACATAAGTTTCTCAGGGATATAAACAAGGTGGAAACAGCTGAGGAGGTAAATACTGTACACCCTAGAGGAGAGGAAGAAGAGGGGGGGATGTAACAGAAACCTTTAAAAACCTCACAAGGGTTAATAAGGTACTGGAGGGGGGTACATTTCAGAGAAAAATCTGCTCTACAACAAGGAGGCATTCTATGAAACTGGAGGAGGGTAAATTCAGAAGGGATGTGAGGAAGTACCCCTTCACAGAAAGGGTGATGGATGCCTGGAACAGCCTTTCAGCAGAGGTAGTGGGGGAGAAAACAGTGGTGGGGTTCAAAAATGCCTGGGACAAGCACAGAGGAATCGTAGTAGTAAGGAAGGGAGGAGAAGAGATGGAGCCACAGATCAAGTTGGGTCTGCAGCAAAGAATGAAGGTTAAAAAAATGGGCAGACTGGGTGGGCCCAGCAGCCCTTATTTGCCGTCATATTCTAGGTTTCTAAGTTGAATAGAAAGGACCTATTGGTATGAAATAGGGACGCAGTCACAAGAGGGCATGTTCAAGAGAGATGTGAGGAAGTTCCTCACGGAGAGGGTGGTGGAAATGTGTAACAGACTGCCAAAGTAAGTGGTGGAGGCAGCTACTCTAAATGGGTTTGAACACAGATGGAACAATGCAAGCAGACTGACAGTCCCTGGGGGCAACACAGGATTGAGGGGTGGGGGAGCAGGGGAAGAGGGAGACTACCAGTACTGCAGGTCAGTGGAGATGCGGTAACTAGTCAAATTATGTTTTTATAATGCTGCTGCCACTTTCTATTATCTTGGAATAGCACCTTCATGTATTTCTAAGACTGCAAAACTCAATCTCTAGTGCTGCCCTTTGAACTCCCTTGCCCCTCAGTGTGGACCATGCTGGGGCAACCCTTGTTTGAGAATGCCCCCATAATGTGCAGACGGATACTTTATTTTAGTTGCACCGCTAGGTTGTCTCTGGCTACAAGCATTTGGATCTTATCAACAATCATGTTAGCTACTTAACTTTTTTTTTTAATAATTACAACCATGTTTTGCTTTTTTAAGGGTGGGCACATGAAAAATTCAACAGTGATTTTGCTAAGCCGGGATATGCATACCTGAGCTTCTGTCTCTAACTGCTCAATTAATGACAAGGTCTTGATTGCTATAAAGCAAACCTGGGAAGAAATAAACACAAAACAGTTAATAAGTTGTGACTAGCCAAACAGCATTTTAAGCATTTTTGTATTTATTTTAGTTATAAATAACATTGCTACTGCAGTTCAGCAGACTGCAAATCAAAATGCAGTTATGGGCCCCCATATTCAAAAGTCCCCTACAAAATCGCGCAAGTGCCTGTGTCACGCATCTAGGATGCGCTGGCCCATAATAATGATATAGTCAGAAGATGCATCTTGAAATGCGATTGCCGTCTGGCTAAATATCCTTAATTATGCGCTAATCGCGCAAGAGTGGAGATGGCTACAGCAGGCTCCAGTCTCATGCATGGGGAAATGCACTATGCAAAGCCACCTGTGCAGTGCGCAAAATCACAATATTCAGCTGGGATATGCAAATGACCTCACTGCACATTCCAAGCCCATCTCCCACATGCACTGCTCATTACTGGAATGTATTGAGGCCATTTGCAGGTATGCTCGGTTCCAGCTTTGCAGGACTGCCCCACCACTCCACAAAGGTGAACAGGGAGTACTGCAGCCTAGCAGGCAGGTGTGATGGAATGAATGAATGAATCAATCAATCAATCAAAATCTTTATTTATCCAGGCAAACATCATTGAGCAAGGCTCATTTGCGAGATGGACCTGGTTAGAACAAGGTCAGAGATACAACAGAAACAATAGATATTTATCTATACAGTCAGTACAATGGAATACAAAAATAAAATCAATTTCAAGGTGCAGTAACATTACACAAGTGATCATGATGCAGTGCAGAACAACTTTGCAAGGATGTAGATGCATGTGTACATAAAAAAGAAAAAGAAAAAGAGTGAGAAGGGAAGCGTAGCAAAGGTTAACAACAACAGGTAGGGTTTTATACAGTACTTTGCACAAAAACATAATAGCCAGGCAAGTCATGATTGGGGGATGCCAGAAAAAGAAAAGGTGACGAGGGGGCCAAAGATGTGGGGAGAGTAAGGTAAGGGGGAAAGAAGGGGGGGCAGGGTATGACATAGCGAGAGGGAGAGAAAAAGGGCAAGTGGGCACGACTCTACCATTGAGTTCAGAGGACCTCCAACAGGAAATGGGAGTCAGGTGGTAATATACCTAGACATATGAAAGAAGTGGATAGCAGAGAGTAGACAGTAGGTATGCAAGAGATAATAAGTAATGAAGAAGAGGAAAAAAAAAAGAGAAAAGAGAAACAGAAGGAAAGAGGATCAGCGTTGTAAGGAGAGTGAGAAGAAATCTGAAGACCTAGGCATTGAATTTGGAGCCAGACAAGCTACAGTATAACCACGATCCTTGAGCCTGATTAAGGATGTGGGAAAACAGTTGCCCGGCTCCCTTACACAGCGGGAATATAGATTCTTGAAGGTAGTAAGGCTCACAGGGGTGCTCAATTTCAGTGTTTTCTGCATTTTGTCCCATAGAGAGGGCAGTGCAAAGCCTATGGACGCTCTGCCAAATCGTGATTTAATTTTGGGTACATTTAATGATATAAATGAATGACTTCTCAATGCATAGTTACCTGCTATGCTTAGTGGGAGACTGTCATTAATATATTGTGGGAGTTTTTAAGGGATAGATCTGAAGGTCCATAGAACAGCATTTCTATTCCGCCTAAACTGAAGGGAAGTCCACCCCACAGCTGCATATAAAGAGCAATGGTGCATGGTAGAGGGAAGGCCCATTATGAACCTCAAAGCTCTATGGTAGAGCGTGTCCAGTTTTGCAAAATAAGAAGTAGGGGAATGACTATAAAGGAAGTCCGCATAGTCTACCATCGAGAGGAATGTTGCTTGAACCAACTGCAGCTTTGCCTCTTTCGTAATAAAGTGGCTAATCCTGAAAAACAGACCTAGCCTCTGACGTAATTTTTTTAGCAAGTCCTCAATGTGATAAGTAAATGACAGTTTATTATCCAGCCAAACTCCCAAATACTTAAATTTCATGACGAATTCCGAGTTTTCTCCAAGAATTGTAGTGAGCTGAGGGACTGATCCAGTGGTGGCTGGGTTAATTGCGTGGCTAAAAAGAGAAAATAGCATCACTTTAGTTTTTTTTTTTTTGTGTTGAGTAGAAGCTTTTTTTTGAAGAAGCTGGTTCTGTAACAGGCTGAATTCAATTTGAAGATCACGGCAAGCAGATTCAGGTGTTGGACGGCTTAGATACAGCACTGTGTCATCTGCAAACAGATGAATGTTGGCCTTGTTTGTACTGTTATCTACTATTATACAGTACAGATATATATTGCAAATAAAAGGGGACCAAGGATAGATCCCTGTGGCACACCTCTTGAAAGAGTTAAGAGAGGTGAGAGGTCACCTCCAGCCTTAATCTGCTGCAGGCGGTTGGAGAGGTAGTCGGTAAACCACCATAGTGAGAGTGTATCCAAACCTATGGACCGTAGTTTTGAGAGAAGCAGAATATGATCGACAGTGTTGAATGCCTTGCTTAGGTCCAAAAACACAGCACAGATAACATTTTTATTATCCAGGCCTCTCTGCCAATCATTGGTCACTTTGGCAAGTGCCATAGTAGTACTGTGGTTAGCTCTGAAGCCAGATTGAGCCAGGTTTAGGAGATTCATGGTTTCTAGGTATGTTCTCAGTTACGTGCTTACAATTTTTTCCAATAATTTTGCCAATACAGGAAGAAGGGAGATCGGTCTGTAATTGTTAAGATCACTAGGGTTCCCTGATTTGAATAGGGGTATAATGTGTGCTGTTTTCCATATGGATGGGAGGTTCCTTTGGGCTAGAGATAGGTTGAATAAATGCATTATAGGCACAGCCAGAATGTGGTAAGCAATCTTTAAGAAATATGGGGCTAGTGAGTCAGCACCAGCGCTTTTCTTAACATCAAGCTGTAGTAGGAGGTCTTCGACTTCTTTCAATGAAGCAGGTTGTAGTGAGAATTTCGAGCTAATAGTACTGGGTTCATCAAATTGTGTGCCAAGTTGAGAGCATAACAGGTTGCAGGTGAGTTGTCGAAAGCTAAACCTGCAGTCGCAAAGTGTTTGTTGAAGGAGTCCAAAATCTCCATCCTGTCACTGACAGCATCACTTCCAGAGATAATCTTAGATGGGAGTGAGCTTCCAGGTGTATGGCCGGATAGGTCTTTAAGATAGTTTTCCAAAATTTAGATGAGCTTTTGGTGGCAGAGTCCAATTCAGAGCGATAAAAAGCGGATTTTACGTCTCTAACCTTTTTGGTACATGCGTTCCTAGCCCTCCGAAACTGGCACTAGTCCAAGGATATGGCAAGGATACATTTCAACAATTCGGGCACAACACCAGCATATATAATAATATTTGACTCCACCAGGTAAAGTTTCTAGTTCTTTATTGAGAGAATAAAACTACCATTTCGACACATGCTTGACGCATTTCTGAACCTCCTGGATCCTTTCTCAAAAGCGAGGTTCAGAAATGCATCAAGCATGTGGTGAAATGGTGAACTAGAAACTTTACCTGGTGGAGTCAAATATATATGCTGGTGTTGTGCCCAAATTGTAGAAGTGTACGGACTAAGTTTTTCACGAGCACCACCTGCCCAGTGCGCACTTTAGTTTGTGTTGAGGTGTGATGGAATTGTGTGGGTGGGTGGACTGCATTGGCCTGGATACAGTGCTATTACCCATAGCCATGTACAGGGTCGGACTGGGGTACAGAGGGCCAACCTGGACTGTGGCCACAGGGGCCCACCTGGACATGCAACAGGGGAGGGCTTTAGGTGACACAGTCTGATCGGTATACCACATGTACATGATACACCAGCTCCATATGCAGCATAGTCACCTGTAGTGCTCCTCCCCCCCCCCCCCGTATAAGAGGAACATGGTGATGACTGAAAGGAATGGCAGTGTGCAGAGGGTGACCAGGTACCTGAGTGGGTGAGTCCCACTTGTGTGCACTATGGTGTACCACCATGGGTGTGTGCCACAGACCACTCTTCCACCTGGCTACCTGGGCACCGTTGCCCCAGATGGCACCCTGGGAGCATGCCACAACTAGGTGGCACCCTGCAGGCTTCATGGGTGCAGGCCATGGCCCCCAGTACATTTGCTGCACTGTGGCTGTCCACTCCGCTGGTGTGCCCAGGGGGCACCCGACAGCACTGGCATGTGGCTGCTAGGTGTCTACATCCAGGGTGTGGTGTGGGGGGTTGCTCCCTGGATGGTACTGGTGGTAACATGGCACCTGTGGCTCTGGGTACATTAATCCTAGCATGACAGCTGTGTGTGGGTGCCTGAAGCATGTTCTGGTGCACGTCGAAGGACTGTCTCCAGATGGCCTGCCTGCAGTTCTGTGGCCTGCCTGGGTGTGGCAGGCCGATTTAGGCCATCTTTTTGTATGCCTAACTTTGGGTGGCTAATTTCTGAGATGAGCGGAAGATGCGCCGCACATTTTGGCTGAATATAGGGATGCGTGGCATATTCATGGGAACACCCCCTTTCTGTGCACTGCACACATTATTTCTGCATGATGATGCATCCGAAGATGCGCGACGCATCTCTCCCATTTGAATATCGTGCTTCCATGCATTTTCTGAGATGCGCCGCGCATCTCCATCCTGGGCCGCACATCTCCTTTGAAAATGTGGCCCATGGTTTTTAATGTTTGGCCAAATGTTCTTCGAGTTGAGCTAAAATATTCAGGCAGCAATTAACCAAAATGCTACAGGGTTTTAGATTTACAGCGAAAATGCTGCAAATAATAAAACTAAAGGATCAGACACTAACTTCCTGTCTGTTTTAATTGTTGATTGTTACAAAGTACTCACAGACTGAAAAAGTTGGACAGCTTTCATAGGTTCATGTAGCACATAATTTCCTAGTCCCGCATCTATCTCAGTGAGATCTGAAGGATTCAAAGAAATAACAAACCGATGAACAGCAAAACTCTGCTTAGAATCTGCAAAAGAAGACACAATGTTTCAGACTTCAGAAATACCACTGTTCAGTACAGATTAAAAAAAGTAGACTATAATTACAGATTTACAAACTTGCCCAGTGGTGCACTTGCAGCACACTGCAAAAGAAACAAATTCTAGCAGACTTACCATAATTACATTTTCTGTTAGCTCCAAAGTTGTTACTGGACTATTCATTTACTGCTGGGCAACACACGCTTTCTTAATAGGGACCAACCAATACCTTCCCCCTCCCCCCAAGCTGTGGCATCATCACGGAACCTTGATTCTTCCCATTTCTCAGTGACAGTTAACTTACGCCGTGTTTACATGGTAGCACTGCTCCCAGTTGATGTCTGCTCTGGTGCTGCCCACCGCTACCAATCCGATATAGGATCACGTTCACACGACCCTTCTCCGCACTGATGCAAGCCATGCTAGACAGGGGCTGTGAGACTGGGATATCTGTTACCTGGACCGATGATGTCACTCCCACTCGTTGCCATAAGCCCATACATGAAAGTGGGTTGGGAGTCATATGGAGGCACACTAAAAACTGAAACAAGAGGTCGGCCCAGTGGCGCTGAGGGCTGAGGCACTGTTAATGCCTTACCTCATGCCACACTGGCAATCCAGATTAGGGCTGCCGGGGGGGGGGTGTGAGAGAGGACTGAGCAGGCAACAGGCAGCTCTTCTCTCTTAGGTTGGGAAGATGTGCCATGTCAGCTCTTGGACGCCCCCAGGTGGAGCACTGGGTGCGGCACCAATGCCTGGCAGGAAGACGATAGTCAGGAAGGGTAGACTGAGCCACAGCCCCAGAGTGCATGCATGTCACCACGCGCATGCAAGCCTCTGTATATGCTGTGGCTTTGGAAGGGCTACGGGACGGAAAAACAGCTGGAAGAAAAATGGGGCAGACAAGACTCCATGACACCCTGCCTGGATGCCTTGACCTACTGCTTTCACTGTAACTGGTGACCTTTCTAGATTGTGTGCTCCGGGTTGGGGGTGGGGTAATCCATGAGGGAACCTGAGCTCCAGAGTGGAGGGAGGAAGGGGACAGTCACAGACATCCAGCGGCAGGACTGATGAGCCACCTGGGATGGCTGGAGGATAAAACCTTTAGAAAAAAAAAACTGAAACAAGTTTCAGCCAACAAAGGTGCCGCTTAAGTCTCTTCCCCTTGCTATCTGCATAAACAGTCTCCTGATACTGGAGCATGGCTGAGGGAGATGTAAAAAGATAAAGCTGGCCGCTACCAGGTCTTTAGTGCAAGTCTAAAGTCTGACTTACCAGGAGGGTTGACACTTTGGAGGAGGGGCTGATTTCACATTAAAGTTCTAGCCTCACAGATCAGTTTTTTTTTTTTTTTTTTTTTACATTAAACCTACTTTGAGGAGGCTCAGTGCAACATCTCTTTTCTCCATGGCATTGTGGAATATGAGGATACTGCTGCGATACAAACAGTGTTGACAGTCCACATGGTGCTGCCAGTCCACACAGCAGCTTACACTGCTCGCATCACTGTACATTCCCAATTCCACTAAGGCTTTGAAAGCAGTGTAAGGAACCACTTACCATGACAGGTAAGTGTTCAATACTGCCGTGTTTGCAATGCAGCACCCTGAGCACTCAGATTGTTGTGATGCAACTGCGGCAGTGTAAACAGGCCTTTAGAAACCTCAGTTTAAAATTTTTCAGAGCAGTCATGGATCCAGGCAATAAAAACCTTAACGTTGAGTGGTATACTTTAGCAGCAAGGATGAGATGTCAAACCGAGGTCCCATCTGTTTTTTCTGGTAGTTGTTCCAGTGGATGTTAAAGATTCCATGGCACTTCTTGAGAAGCACGGGGGGATTTTCCCTAGTGTCCTGGGCAAATTTCCCCACATGCACTAAAAATACCACCAACAGCTTACTCTGGTGGTTCAATTGCAGTTGGTTTCTCCTACATCACTCTCCCACCCTCCACCCCTGACAAGGTGGGAAGTAGGCAGTCACTGCCGAGTCTTTCTTTCCCAGTCCCGGAAAAAAAAAAACAACTAAGCTAAATTATGCTTGCTCTCTCATGTTTATAAGACATGTGCCTACGGCTGAAAGTCTTTGTCATTCCAAGTTGTCACTGAGCTATTCATTTACTTTAATAAGCAGTGCCACAAAACTCATTCGAAGGGAAGTACTGTGTATTCAACACTTATCTATGTATCTCTTCACACAGCTGCTTGCAGCACCTTTCGAACAAAAGATGCATACATCTGTGGAACTTTGTGTGTCTAATCTCAATAAGCGACCATACGCCAATTTACTACATATAGAGTAATCAAAGATTTTAAGACCCAGGGGGAAGGTGATTGCTACTAAACAAATAAATGAGGGGTCATGTATAAGATAAAAGGTGATTTAAGGAACACAGACTGGAATGTAATGGATGATTTTGAAGATGCAAATTTCTGTTTGAATTTTTCTTGAGGGTTTTAAATAGGATTTTAGATAAACATGGACATTTAAAGAAGAAGAGGGTAAGGAATGTGCAAAATGGATGGCTTACCAGTGAGTTAACAGACAATAAAAAAAAAGAGAATTGGCCTGGATTAAACTAAAAAAGGTTAACAACAGAACAGACTGGATTAGGTATTGGGAATTGAGAAATATCAGTAAAGAGCAAGTAAAAAAGGCAAAAAATGATTTTTATAAAAGAGAGCAGGAAAATACCTTTAGTGATAGAAAAGATTTTGAGAATTAATAGCTTAATGAATCCTAAAAAGGAGGAGGACTTAGACAAACTTAAGCGACAACATCAGATGGTGACTGATGGAGTAGATATAGCTAATTACCTAAATTATTTTTTTACTGATCTGACTAGTTACACAGATATGTTTTTAGATATTTAGGATGCTTATAACAAAATATGTTTACACAGACCTAGTTTTTATTTCAAAAACTTCGCTGCCACCTTGTGGCTAGTGCTTCCTGCGACTGCTTCTTATAACCAAGTCCCTGGTCAGGCTTTTCCCCCCGCTTGCTTCTCCTCTCACCTAACCCACCCTCCCCTCTCTAATTTTCACCCCTCCACCACATCCCCTTCCCCTATCTCCCCACTGCCTCCTTACAATGACCTTTCACTGCCTCCCGCCTTTACTCCTCCACCCTTCCTCCCAACCTTTAGCAACTGGCCACTCTGTTGCTCTCCACAACAGTTAGCTGCTGCCTCCTCTCTTACCTTCCACTTTTCCAAGGCCACTTGGTTTTCAGTTTAGAGTTTTGCATGTTTAATAAGATTCTCAATCATCGACAAGGTCTCTGGCTGCTCCTACTGTTCCTCCAATTTCCTTGTAACACACATTTCCTGTAACACATATCTTGTTAACTGTTTATTTATTCATTTATTCTTTATTTATTCATTACAAATCGGGTTTACAACCTTTGAGTCAGAGACTCATTTACAAAGGCACCTCGTCACAGGGGGGGCAGACATCAAGACAGTTATTACAGTGCAGATTAAAATAGAGGATAACATTACAGGCTCAGTAAAAGGAACATTTAACATAGATACACTTAGGTTACATAATGTAGTAATTTGTATGTTACTTAGGTTACATAATGTTACAAAATTGTGAGTTACACTCATGGATATAGTAGGTCCTCAGAGAAGACAGCGGGTTACATCCCTGTTTGGACCTAGTAGGGAAGGAGTGGGTCTGGGGGAGGGAGAGGCTGTCCAGTGGACGTTGTCGAGCCAGGGGGCAAGGCGGGCAGGTACCACAGGTTACAACAGGGGGTTAGTTGCACCTACAACAGTGGGTATTAAAGATATGGTTCCGAAGGGCTGTTTTGAAGGAGCCAATTTTTGGCAAGTTGGAGATGCAGCTAGGGAGGGAGTTAAACCAGGTGGGGGCTCGGTAGAGGAACGATCTCTGGGCAAGAGAGGTCTTGGTTCTGGGCACTTTGAAAGTGGCCTTAACAGAGCTACGGGTGGTGACGGACGATGATGACTGCTGTAGGGAGGTGGAGACCCCCGGGGGGGAAGAGTCCTAGCAGTGATTTCTTAGCGAGAAAGCAGGTCTGGTAGAGCAGTCGCTCCTCAAAGTTGAGCAGACTGGTGGTAGTATAGAGAAGGCAGGTGTGAATTCGGCTGGGGGCACCGTCAGAAGCCTACAGGCCTTATTGATGGAGAGTTGGATTTTGGAGAGGGCAGTGTTGTCAGCTGCAGCGTAGATGGGCAAGCCATAGTCCATGAGGGACAAGACGGAGGAGGTGATGGCCAGCCTGAGGGCAACCTGAGGCAGGCAGTCCCTGTGCCGGTACAGCAAGCCAATCCGAGAGTTAATGGCGGCTGACAGGGCATTAATGTGGGTGTGGAAGGAGAGGGCAGTATCGAACGTGATGCCTAGGTACTTGTATGTGGTCACTTGTTCTAGCGGGTGCAGAGTGCTGGAGATAATCAAGAGAGGGGTATTTTTAGCTTTATTTTGGTGGTGGGAGAAGAGCATTGATTTGGTTTTCTTTAGGTTAATGACCAGTCTGCAGTCGCCGAACCACCTTTCGGCTTGGCTGTAAGCTTGCTGGAGGGATAATTGAAGGGAGGTGGGATTGGGATGTGAGGCAACGAGGACTGCATTGTCGGCGTAAAGGAGCATTTTACTGTTACATGAGCTGGGGAGGGTGTTGAGGTACAGACTAAAAAGTATTGCACCCAGGATGGAGCCCTGAGGGACCCTGGAGCAAACGGGAAGAGTGCTGGAGAGGGAGCCACTGTTTGTTTACTACTGTACCTCTTTTTTCCTTGTAACACATATTTTTTGTTAACTGTTTGTTTACTTGTCAATGTATCAAGACGTGGAACCTTTGTAAATGAGCCACTGGCTCAAAGGTGTACTCCAATATAAATAATAAAAAAATAAATAAATAAAAATGAAGTTTGCACCAAGTTATCTAAATTAAATTTAACAAAAGGATCAGGAATAGAAGGGGTTGAGGTTAGATTACTGAGGGATGCTGCAAACGAATTATCATTACTATTACAGAAAAAGGTACCAGATCTCTAAAAGTTAGCATATGTTGTGCCAATAGACAAAGGGGGTTCAAAAATATGAAGTCAGTAATTACAGGCCTATTTCCATTTTATCGTTATTGTGTAAAACGCAAGAAAGGATACTTTACACCCAGTTAGCAGATTACCTGAAAAAGTACAATGTCCTAATGAATGTGCACCATGGTTTCAAGAGGGGATGTGGCACGCCGACTGCCTTGGTCAGGTTCACAGATGATTTGTATGTTAATATGGAGCATTTACCCCCCTCGCAGCGACATTTTGCCAGCGAGGTCCCCCACAGTGACTACAGCGCCTAGCCGCGGTGGGAGACCTGCTGGAACCCAGTGCTGGCTGTCGGGGGTCCTGCACCTCCAATCAGCTCTGACTGGAGTTGAGAACCCTTAAGTGGGGAGGGTGTGGGGGTGCAGCCCCCATGTGGGCGCTTTGGAAAGGCCCTAAGAAAACAAAGATAGCAATAGGCGAACCGGCAGCCGACTACAGAATGCGGTCGACCTGCCAGTGTCGCTGATAGGGCGTTCAACAGAATTTCTGTCGGACTCCTGTCGTGGATCCAATATGGAGGACAGCATGTTCACAGGGACAGTGTTCATGGACCTGACCAAGGCATTCTACTTGGTGGCTCACTCCCTCCTAAGATTAAGCAAATGGTGAAAGTAAATGGAATTGTGTCTGATCTAAAAGCAATAACCCATGGAGTACCACAGGGGTCCATTCGTGGGCCTCTGTTGTTTTTCTTGTTCATTTACAAACCTATCTCAAATACTGAATGAGTCAAAGATGATATGTGCTAATGATGCAGTACTGTATTTAGCAAATCAAGCTTTGAATATGTTAAATAAAAATTTGAACGTGAATTTTACAAAGTGTGAAAATGGTTTTCTTAAACTAGGATGCAGATGTATAAGAAAATAAACACAATGTTATTCTCCACTCCACAAAGGTCTTGTAGAAATAGTGACATACTGGCTGTGAAGGGAGGTGGAGGGGCCTTGCTGGAAGTCGTGAGTCACTTCAAGTATTTGGGAGCGACTCTTGACTACCATCTTCATTTTAAAAAGCATACAGATTTAATTTGTGCTCAATTACACAAAAAGTTGGGAGCACTGTACAAGGTTAGAGATTTTCTAACAATACGCGTAGGTCCATATCACAAACCTGTCTGTTATCTACAATTGAGTACGGAAGTGTAATTTCAGGGCATTTGTCCGAGAACGCAAAAGCTAAGAGAATTATTATAATTCAGTTTGTAGATCTGCTCTTAGGGAAAAGGCCAGAGAACATCACTGCACTCTTTATAAAAGGCTGGACTGGTAATCTCTGGAACTAAGGGGCATGTTTTATCTAAACTGCATGACATACACTGTACTAAAAAAAAGGTGATGAGGGCCTCTTGCAGGGTATTCTAAAGTTCAAAAATAATATGAAATCTTTACACTCATGACAGCACTACTTTATCTGTTTCATGTTTTAAAACTTTAATAGGTCAGAGATCATTCACATATATGGCAGCCAAAAACTAAACAAAGTAAGTCCTGAAATTAGAACCTTACGTACAAGTCACTTTAAATCTGTTTACAAATCGTACTTCGTGTCTATATTTCGTTGTGAGTGTTTTTAGAATTTATACACATACCTGTTTTATTGTTAAACTATTTTTGTATATTATTTTGTTGTTTTGTAGTCAATTGTTCCCAATGTGTTCTGTTTAATGTTTTAAATTTGTATGTCCTGGATAATACCTGTGAAAAAAGAATTTTTTTCATACTTACCGTAATTCCCTTTCCTGTTAGCTACAATATTGTCAGTGGGTAATCTGTACATATGGGTAATGTGCACCCCTACTAAGGGAAAAGGCACAGCCCAAGGTTGTAATCAGCATAGAATCTTGGGCACATTAACAGGGATGGGCTGGTTGGCTGTGACCTTGTTCTGATTCCGTCTTTTCCAAAAGATTCTGATTTACTCTGATGAACTGTAGACCTATTTTAGTCTATTTGAGTATGAGAAATCAAGTCAAGTGAAAATTTATTTCTTGAGCGCCCAATCCTGGAGGTTCTGGGCGCTTCACAAAGAGGTGGGACAGTTTAAAAAAAAAACAGTTTACAACAGTTTAAAAACAGGGTCAGTTAATTATAAAGCACATAATAAATAATAAACATTAAATAATAATAATTCTAAAACTCTTTCAGCTTCGGTTAAAATTCAGTGGACACTGAATGCCGGCTTAACAGGTGTGTCTTAAGGCCTCGTTTAAAACTCTCCATGGAAGAAGCCTCCCTTAGTGACCGCAGTAGAGAGTTCCATAGTACTGGTCCAACCACCTCAAAGGCACGATCTCCTGATGTCTTAAGCAGCGCCCTTGAGATCATCAGGAGGCCTTCTGCAGAGGAATGGAACAAGAGCACCGGGCGGACAGGTGCCAGGAGTCAGTCAGATGGCCAGGGCCTGAGCCATATAGGGCCTTATAGGTGAGCAAGCCCACCTTGAAGGCAATCCTCCACCTCACAGGCAGCCAGTGCAGCTCACACAAAACCGGGGTTATATGAGCAGACCTCGAAAGGCCGGTCATCAACCTGGCTGCTGCGTTCTGCACTAGCAGTAGTCGGCAACGGTTACCTCCACTGACCCTGAAGTATAATGCATTACAGTAATCTAGCCTGGATGTAACAAAAGCATGCACCAGTGAGGGCAGGTCATCAGGCGGGATTAAGGGTTTAATCCGGGCAACGTTCCTTAAGTGATAAAAACCACTCCGGACAACGACAGACACCTGAGCCTCAAGTGTCAAATTGTTGTCGAGGATGACGCCCAGATTTCGCATCTTAGTGTCCGCCACCAGTGTGGTTGTCCCCAGGAACAACCTTGTTCCTGCTCCGGTGGTGACAGCGACCAGGCTCAATCACTATTACCTCCGTCTTATCCGGGTTAAGCCTCAACCAGTTAGAGGACATCCAGTCCTGGATCTCAGATAGGCATTTATTTAGTACCTACCTACCATCAGATGTCCCGGGGACAAAGGACATATACAGCTGGGTATCGTCTGCATAGCAGTGAAAACCCAGTCCATAACGCCTAATGACATAACCCAGGGGCAGCATGTACACCGCAAACAACAGGGTGATAAGATCGATCCCTGAGGAACTCCGCAGGTCAGGAGCTTCAAGCAGGAAGAGAAATTCCCCATCACTACCGACTGCATCCTGCCTGTCAGAAAGAAATCAGTCCAGCTGATGTCTTTGCCGGTGAGTCCACAAAACTTTCTAAGGTGATCAAGCAGCACTATGTGGTCTACAGTGTCAAATGCTGAAGAGAGATCCAGAAGAACGAGAACTGACCATTCCCCTCTGTCTCTCGCCCTGAGGAGATCATTTTGCACCCTGACCAATGCTGTTTCAGTGGTCTGCTTTCTCCTAAATCCAGACTGAAGTGGCTTGTAGATGTCAAAGGCCATCAGGTGAGCCTCGAGTTGCAAAGCCACCATGTTCTCCAGTACCTTCCACAAGAATGGAAGATTGAAGACAGGCCAATAATTCGCTAAGATGTCAGGGTCGAGTGATGGTTTCTTCAGTAGGGGCCTCACCAACTCTTCCTTCAAGGTGTCGGGGAAAAAGCCCCTCTGAAAGCAAGCACCGGATAATATCACTGAACACTGAACCAACGGACTCAGCACATCCCACTAGGAGACGCATCAGGCCCCGGTCCAGTTCACAAAAAGTGGTCGCAGCTTCGAGATTACCTTGATGACCTCAGCCACCCCCACCGGCTTAAACTCATCCCAGACAGCTGAGGTGCTTCTGTACCTACCAGGCTTTATACTGCAGGACTGATCTTGCCCCACTGGAGAGATCCCAGTCCTAACAGAGGACACACTGTCAGAGAAGAACTGAGCAAACTCCTCACACTGTAAGACTGAAGCTGCTCTTTTCGGCTGCAGACAGGCTGGATAAAGTAGCCTGTCTACGGTCCAAAAGAGCAGAGCTGGTGTGTTCCTTCCTGCAGCAATCTCCCTGGACAGGAACTCTGCCTTATGGTTGACTGCCCATTGATATTCACCATAGTGAATTCACAAAGCCAGTTTGTCATCCAAGGTCCCGGTCCTCCTCCAACAACGCTCCAACTTCTGACTCCTGGTCTTCATCTCCTTGAGAGCCCCATCAAACCATGGGGATCTCAAGTGAGAAGGCCGGGGTGGTATACGGATCGGTGCGATGGCGTCAAGCACCTTGGTGACAGTAGTGTTATAAGCTGCCACCGCCTCATTCAACCCTGTCGCAGATGCAGCACTCACACCAGAAAAATCCACTACAGCCAAGAGACCCTCTGGGGACAGTCCCTACTAAGGGTGGTAGCGCACCATCTTGACAGAGGAGGGACTAACAGGGGGGCCCCAAACAAGAATTCTACCATGCTGTGATCCAACCAAGAGACCAGATCAATCTTGAGATCAATGATCTCAAGCCCCAGTGAGAATATTAAGCCAAGGCATGGCCGTGGGTCACAGAAGCAACTGCTTGTGTGAGGCCCAGTGATATCATCTGGAGGAAGTCCTTCCCAAAATGTGAGAGTTCGTTGTCAACCCAGGAATTGAAGTCCCTCAGAATCAGCCATCTGGGTGACTCCAACACCCTATTGGCGATGAAGTCTGCGACTTCCTGCAGGCAATCACCCTCGCACCCTGGGAGGGGATAAATGAGGAGAATCCTGCAGCTTGCACCTGGACCCACATGCACAGCCACGTATTCAAATGATGAAATAGACCCCAGTGGGTGCATGGAGAAGTTCAAGTCAGATCTAAAACAGATGGCCACACCCCCACCCTGCGTTCCCACTTCGGGCAGTGCACTACAAAGTATCCTGGTGGGATGGATGCCTCCAAAACTGTCTGCATACAAATACCTCTAACTAAAAGGAAGATACAGAAAAATGATTCCCTACCTCGTCCAGAAAGAAATATAGAAAAGTGACGGCAGAAGGAGACCGTGGTCCATCTAGTCTGCCCAAAAGTTTCCAAGACCTTTTATAGGTCCCGGGGTCTAACTCCCCTTTTGGAATTTACCCTTTCCTGATCCTGTCATTCTTCTACGAGTCCTTGCTCTTTCCCAACCTTGCTTGAAAGCTGCCATAGTCTGTGTACTCACCACCTCCGCCCGCAGGCTGTTCAGGGCTCCACCATTCTTTCCGTGAAGAAATGCTTTATTAGATCTTTTCTGAAGCTCCCTCCCCATAGCTTCCATTCATGCCCCCTGATGGTAGAGATGGTGGTTCTTTGAAATAGTTCTGTATATGGCACATTATTAATGCCTTTTAAGAATTTGAAAATCTCAATCATGCCCCCTCCCTCGCTCTTTGTTTCTGGTGAGCATAGGTTTAACTCCCTCAGACGTTCCTCATACGAGAAACCATGGAGGCCCTGTATCATCTTAGTCGCTCTTCTCTGCACAGTCTCCAGCCTATTCCTCTCCTTTGTAAGGTGCAGACCCCAAAACTGGATGCAGTACTCCAGGTGGGGCCTAACCAGGGACCTGTAAAGTGGGAGGATCACCTTGCTTCTGCTGTTGAATCCTTTCCTTATGCATCCCAGCACTCTATTTGCCTTGCCATCAGCCTTGTTGCACTGGCTTGATTGTTTAAGGGAGTCACATATGATGACCCACAGGTCTCTTTCTTCCTGGAAGGTGATGAGTTTTACCCCATTAAGCCAGTACTCTGTCCTGGGACTCCCTTTACCCAGATGCTAGACTTTGTACTTTTTTACGTTAAACTTCAGCTGCCAGCCGTTAGACCATCATTCTAACCTTTGCAAGTTGTTCTGAAGTTCCCTAATTGCCTCCATGCTGTAGACCCTACCACCCAGCTTGGTATCATCCACTAAGAGTTCCAGCTTACCCTGAATGCCTACCCCTATGTCACAGATGAACATGTTAAACAGGACCAGCCCAAATACCAAACCCTGGGGCACACCACTAGTGACACTACCTTCTTCTGACTTTACTCCATTCACAACTACCCTCTGACTTCTATCCCTGAGCCAATTCCCCACCCACCTGACCAAGCTTTCAGCGATGCCTAGGTCTTCCAACTTTTTTAGCAGATGGTTGTGTAGCACTGAGTCGAATGACTTGCTGAAATCGAAGTAGAGGAGGTCCACTGGGAGTCCCTTATTCGGTTCCCCGGTCACCCAGTAAAAAAACGTGATAAGATTTGTCTGGAACGACCTGCCAGTCATGAATCCGTGTTGTTTGTCATCCTGTAGGTTGTACTTATCTAGTTATTCAACTATATCCTGTTTGACTAAGGTTTCTATTACTTTTCCTACGACTGATGTGAGGCTGTAGTTGCCAGGCTCCTCTCTGCTCCCTCCTTGTGGAGAAGTACCACCTCTGCCCTTCTCCAGGCCCTTGGTATCACTCCCGTCAGAAGTGAGCAGTTGAACAAATATGTCACTGGGTCCACCAGTTTCTCAGCAAGCTCCTTCTGCACTCTTGGATGCATCCCATCGGGCATTGGTGTTTTGTCAGTCCTTAGATGCCATTAGTGGATGGAAAGGGCTTGTCGTCTGCTTCTACGATGTGGTGGTGCTTCTCAGAATAACTGAACCAACTAGAAAGAGACTTGCCAAAGGAACCAATGAAAAAGGTAACGATGGAAAGAAACTACAAACAGTGTAAACACAAACCTGTAACAAGGGAGGCACCCTTATCGATCAGAAAAATCAAAAACTGTTAACCTATGTACCGGTAACCAATATTTAAATGTGGACCTTATCCTTTTGATATACATTATATATATATATATATATATATATATATATATACACACACACACATACACACACGTGTGTGCATGTATAGATATGTTTATATCTATATCTCACTCTCTCTCAATATACATATATGTATATACACATACACACACACACAAATGCAGCAGGCAAATCATAGAAGGATGTCCAAACAGAATTACAGTCAGAAACTTCATCAGAAAACAACGGACATCCCAGTTCTTGCATACTGGACAATATTCTCCAGCAGGAGCGAGGCTCCCGGGAGGGCCAGATTGATAATGTTAGAGCTAACAGAAATAGAAATTACGTACCTACCGTAATTATGATCTTTCTGTGTATCTTCACCATTCATCACAGATGGGTACTGGCCAGAGATCAGGACCCAGGAGCCTTTTTTTTTTTTAGTGATATGGAGCCCGACGCAATCGACACCGCCCTCGGAGGCCGACGTATCACGTGGCGCCGAGGATAGCCGCTGTATCGTGTCGACTACCGCCTGCCTACCAGTTCTGAGTCACCGGAGAGGTAAGAGGAAGGGATGGAGGGTGGGACAAGAGAGTCCAAGGGACAGAAAAAGGAAGAGAAACTGAACTAAAAGGAGAAATAACGACTGAGAGGACAGCATAGAAGAAGTAAAACTAAGGGGATTGGGTAGGGGCCCCAATCTCTGGAAAAGGAAGAAGGGAGGGAAGGGGGGAGAGAGAATTTAGGAGAGAGTGAGAGGTAACAAGAATCCAGGACCCTTGTCCGTCACCAGACTGAATAGGAACTGCAAGGAGTGGCAAAGCTCACCTGCCAGAATTCAAGGCACAGAATAACTGGCAAACCCCAAAAGCAGAGTCGGCTATTCTGGAGAAGGACAGGGTACAGGGACTCAGTTCTCTCTCTGTAAAGACATTTGGTGAAAAAGGGTCTCTCTTTTTTTTTTTTTAAGGAAAGATAACAGAAGGAGGGCAACCACCAGTTCTCACCCCTGTAGGGGTGTAGATAATAGTAGAGAGGAAGTGCCACTGAACTGTAACTCTTGGGAAGAAATTACCCCCTGTGTGTCCCAACTTACCACTCTCAAAGAGAGGGGTAGGCACAGAGGGAGGAGGATCCAGAGACTGGAGCCCCAGGGGGATGGCGGTGGGATTGTGATGAATGGTGAAGATACACAGAAAGATCATAATTACGGTAGGTACGTAATTTCTATATCTTATCTGTGTCAATCTTCACCATTCATCACAGATGGGTGAGTGCCAAGCCCCCCGAAGGGGGCTGATTAATTGCACCCTAAGGGACAGTGTCCCTTAGCCCTCAGTGGGTGACACACTAAGGGGGGGAACCTTCTGGGCCTGAGGAGGCCCGAGAGTGGGCGAGCGAGACGGGTTCCCCCCGGAGGAGGAAGGAATTTGTCCCGACAAACGTCATCTCGCCCTACGGGAAAAGAGATAGGTTCCCTGGTGAGCAGAGCAAATCACCCTACGCCGGGCCAAGGGTGACAACCGGGAGAGGCGAAGCCATGCCGATCTTCTGGTGTAGATCGCTGTCCCTACGCACCCTGGTAGCTACCCTCACTGGCGTGAAGATGCCCTTGCTTGGTGCCTTGCTAGCTCCAGGCCACGAGCAGAGAGAGCAATGGTTTGCCTGGTTTGCTCCGAGTCAGGCAGAGCGGCTAGAAACTGACCTAGTGCTGACCACAAGTACCTGTTATAGGCAGCGTAATGGGCCTGATGCGCAGAAATGGAGAGAAGCAACCGTGCCGAGTAGAAAGTCCTCCTCCCCCAGAAATCAAAATCCGAAGAGTCCTGATCTGGGGGCCGGTCACGGTGGAGGGCGCGAAGCCCGTCAGGAGTGTCCAGGTGCATCAATCCGGACTGCAGATGAGGCAAAGAGCCCGGAGACTCCGGGGGAGCGCAATACCTCTGGCAGAGGTCCCTAGGGGCAGGGACTCCGGAGAAGGGTCTCTGCCAGAAACGCATGGACGCCTCCCGAAAGGGAGCGGGCCAAGGCGGCACCACAAGGGTGGCTGTCCCAAAATCGCCTAGAAAGGCGTGCGCCGCATGCTCCGGATTGCTAACAGAAAGGGGGGAAAGGTGAAGGTCCTCCATCATCCTCACGAGGAAACGCTGATACTCAGAGAGATCAGCAGCAGGAGAGATGTGGACAGAAGGTTCCTCTCCCCCAGAAGAGGGGGATGAGGAGCTGGAGGTCACCATAGGTTCGGAGGATGGCTGCTCAGGGGAGGTTGAAAACCTGGCTGTCCAAGGCCCTAAGGTAGGCAGGGAATCGAACAGCCACCGCCTGAACTGTTCCCAGGTGAGAGGCCGCTAGACCAAGGATACCTGGGAACGCAGGAGAGGCGGCAGAGGGAGTGGACAGAGCCGAGAGAAGAAATCGACTGACCTCTGCCAGGGCTAAGGAGCGGACCATGGACTCCCAGGAGGAGTCCCGGAAGACTCGTGAGTCGACAGCTGCATAACCGCCTGGTACTGCCTAGACTGCGCCCAGAAGAATCCCCAAGTGAGGCGACGGGGCGTGAAGGTCCAGAAGGACGGTCCCTGCCTCGAAAGAATGGGACCCTCTCAAGGAACCCCGGGGAAGGGCGGAGGTCCGCCTCGTTCCGTCCAGGGCCCGGTGCATCCCAGAGAAGGGCCGGCACGCCGAACCCACACCCCTCGACCCTTCGGAGTCCGAAAGGGTCCTAGCCCTCGAAGTGGCCAGCCTAGGCAGCTCAGCACCCAGGGCCGCCCCCGAAGGGGCACTCCCAGAAGCAGCATCCTTCCCTCCCGTGGGCCTCTCGATAGACCCCAAAGCTGGGCAACTGAGAGACGTCACAGTAGGGGGTACCACCGCAGAGGGGTCAAGGAACCCCCCCAAGGCCAGGCTGCAAGGCGATGGTGGCACACACCACAGCCCGCTGGTCAGTACCACTGACCCTAGCCTTAGAGGGAATCCGACTCACCTCGGAGGGGGGCTGGCTGAGACCCGAAGAGGAAACCACCAGCTCGTCCCCAAGACAACCTCAAGGGTGTGACTGCCCATTCGACCGAGCTGACCCGACCAAGAGGTAGAGTCCGAGGCCTCAAGCCAAATAGTAGGGGTCGAGGAAGGGACACCTTCCCGAGGGGCCCAGGAGCCAAAGCGATCCCCGCCCGCTCCACAGCACCGGGAGCGGTGCCAGCAGAAGGTGGCAGGGCAGCTCGGGCCAGAAGTCCTAGGCCAAGGCTAGCTGCGGCACTATCAGGTCCACCGGTACCAGGGAAGGCACCCGGGACAGAGGCGGCGCCGGCAGAAACCCCAGCCTCGAGCCGACGACGCCGCTAGGCCGCTCGACGCCGCGAGCGGCACCGAGGACCAAGGCGGCGTCGACGACTCAAGGACTCGGTTCCACCACGGCGCCGACATCGGCGCCGGACGCCAAGGCGATGCACCGAGAGTCCCAATGGCGCCGACACAGCGCCGACAGACTACACCGGCGTCCCACGGCGCCTGTAGCTCAACCTCGGCGCCAAGGACGCGCCAAGGTAGACATAGTGAAAGGCGACGCCAAGGCGGTTTCACGCGCCGCGAAGCAGGGTCGGCAACGTGAATGGCGCCGACGAGCCTCTGCCGACTAGTCAGGTCGGCGCCGACATCGCACCGACAGGTCCTGCGGCACCGCTAGCGGCGCTCGGGCGCCCCGACGGCACTGATGACGCGCCGAGGACGGCATCGACCCAGGCCCAGCGGATCGCGGAGTGACACTGGGAGCCCTCACCTCAAGGGTGATTGCCGGAGCGCGCTTCTCCCACCCGCCTCCCGGAGGAAGCGGACGGGCCTCCCGCGCCGCTGAAGGAGCCTCGCCATGGCTAGGCTAGAAGAGGCCGAGGCCCTCCTCCTCGGTCCGTAGAACTGGGAGGGACCCGGAGGAAGGGCCGAGAGAATGCGGTTTGGCCCGACTGCGCGCTGCCTACCTCCGAAGTCGGGCGGAGCTCGCTCGACCTTGAACGCCATGTTCTAAAACCCCGCGTCCATCGAGAAGCAGGCACCGCATCTAATCCATGTCGGTAACGGGCCAAGGCACGAAAGGCACCGGTCATGTTGGTCAGTGACGGAGTACTTGCGTGCCGCACGGGCACCGACATAGGGCCGCCTGCCTTTTCGGATTTCTTGCCCTCCCACGCATATGACCTAATGGAGAAAAACACCAAAACAGACTTGACGCCGCTTAAACAGTAAAATAAGGAAAGATCTTACCGCGATGCGAGTGGAGGCAAACACAGAACTAGTAGACCGGACGACTAGAGACGCAGGCTTCAAGGCCTAAAATTTTAGTATAACGCTTCTTCCAGGCTTCCCATGAGGCGACCTCAACGCAGGGAGACGAAGAACTGGTAGGCGATGAGTCGACACAGCTTAATGGCTAATCCTCGAGCGCCACGTAGTACGTCGGCCTCGAGGGCGGCGCCGATGTTGCTGGTTGCGCCTATCCTTTTTTAAAAAAAGGTTCATGGGTCCTGCTCTCCGCCAGTACCCATCTGTGATGAATGGTGAAGATTGACACAGATAAGATCAGGAAATTCCAAAAAGTATGAAGAAAGTTCTTCTTTCTGTAGCACTCCATATTGTCAAAGGGTAATCGGTACATATGGGTTCTAATTAGCAGTACCCATTATCCAACCGGATTGGGGGGGGATATTGTCCCATACACAAATTGCAAAAAATAGAAAAAGGGAAAAGGAATTTGCCTGCTAACCGCCGCCTGCAAAACTCTGCGGCCAAAGGCTGCATCCATGGAATTTTGAACATCAAATCTGTAGTCCTTGGTGAATGTATGGATGGAGGACCACATTGCTGTCTTGCACAATTCTAAGACAGATGCCTCACCTTTCTCCACCCAGGAGGTGGACACAGTTCTGGTGGAATAAGCCTTGATGAGAGCCGGAGACCTCTTCTTTACTGTGACATTACATAAGCCTTGGCAATGCATGTCCTCACTCACCTTGCCAAGGTGGCCTTGGATGCTTTTTGTCCTTTTTCGGCTGCTCAGAAAAGAACGGACAACCTATCCGAGTTTCTGAACTCCACAGTCTGTCTAAGGTATGTCCTAACTGTTCTGCACAAATCTAGCTTGTACAGCTCTTTCTCTTTTGGATGAGTTGGCTGCAGACAGGACGGTTAACAGATTTCCTGATTCACGTGAAAGGCTGTAGGAACCTTTGGAATGACAGACGGAACCATTCTCAGAACTACCTTGTCCTTATGAATGACAAGATAAGGTTCTTTGTGAGACAAGGCATGGAGTTTGCCAATCTGCCTGGCTGAATACACAGCAACTAAAAAGCACACCTTGTAGGAAAACACGTCTAGCAGTACTGATGAAAGAAGTTTGAAGGCTTCTTTACAAAGAGCATTCAAAATCGGATTCAGATCCCATAAAGGGACAGAGGATAGGAACAGGGGTCAGCTTCTGCTGGCAGCTCATAGGAACTGAATAACCTCCTGTTTTTTTATTTATTTATTTATTTAAGAGTTTTACCAGGAAGGCTTACTGAGCGGTGACCCACTCGATTCCAGATGCTTCCTGGGGGAAGAGGAAAGGGGAGAACATGACTTACAGATAGACATAGATCAAGTAATACAGATTATAATGCACCCCTGCTGAGGCTAAAATAGATGGTAAAGGTGCACTAGACAAGAGCACCTCCAGGAAGACAATTTGCATAACAAGCATGTAAGGTTAACACAATATTTTTTCAGCTAGCTAAATACGTGTTATGCATTATTAGATTGGACTTCCGGTGACATCATGATCCTGATGGCTGCCTAACTCAGGAGGCTCCCACCGTCGTCTACAGCAACCTCCAATTTATACCACTCAAAAATGACAAATCGTACAAAAAAAATTACTTGGAGGTATAATAATGCCTAAGCAAGGGGATAAAAGAGCTACAAAACTCCCCAGCGCAACAGATGATGGTGGATTCTCAGACTCGGGCAGCGATGGCTCTCAGGCCTCTTCCTCCTCGAGGCGAAGTCGTGCTGAGACCAACCAACCACCACTCTCAACTCTCCAGTGGCAGATGACTGTAATGCTCATGGAACTCTGGGAATTTCGGAAAGAGTTCCGATCCACCACCACAGCACTCAGGACCGTCATAAACAAATTTGAGAAGCAGCAGGAAACCCTAAAGAGCCAGGCCACTGAAGTAGACAAAAGGGTCGATCGCTCAGAACAAGCCATAATGCAGCTACATCAGGGACTCCAGCAATTGCAGGAGAGGGCCGAGGACTCAGAAAGCAGGAACCGGAGAAATAATATTAGGATCTCGGGGTGCCAGAAGGGGAGGAAGGTGCAGATATCATACAATTTATTCACTGCCTGATCAGAGACACTATTACCCTACCAACAGAGGTAACCCTTGAGTTCAAGTGGGTCCATCGTATGCTAGGCCCTAGGCCATCCCCCGAATCCAGGCCCCGCACTATCTTGGCGCACTTCTTGCGGTTTCAAGAGAAAGAGCTAGTACTCCACTCAGCCTGGAAGCAAGGGCAAATAACATACAAATCCCACTGGCTGTACATCGAAAATGATTACGCACCAGAGGTGGTGGCCCGGAGGAAGGCCTACGTCTCTATCTTGAGGGCCCTGAAAAAAGCAGATCTGCGCTTCCGAACCCCCTATCCAGCCAGACTCACGGTATTCTTTAAGGAGGGGCAGTATACTTACAGTTCTGCGGAGCAGGCATCAGAGGACCTGAAGAATCATGGCATCGAGATACAGAGGGACCCGGTTGCACCATCCAGGAGCACATTGTCGGCAAAACTCTCCCGGCAGGTATGGCACCAAGGGCAGCGCAAATCCAGAAGACGCCAAGGCGCAGAAGCCATCCAAAAAATCACGGACTCACTCCACGACCAGAGTTGTACCCCCACTTCTCAAACCCATCCGGCAGCAGAGACGCTATGCTGAGGAGGACACCGATCAAGCAAGCATTGGATATTTTTAGCCCAGAAAGAGGAACTGCTCTACCGGTCAGAAGCATATGCTTCCCCCATGCTGAGAAAAACATTCAGAACTGCTGAGGACACTTATCGGAAATACAGGACTGAACAATGTGTCTTGTAGCTCGTCATAACTAACATTCAGATAAATCCCAGTTCTTTTAATAACTATTTTAACACTGCTAAATAACCCTACCTAATACTGTGTCTCACATGCTGTAAATTAACCCTATGTCGCAGCTGTAATTCTATCCCTCCCCCCTCCCACGTGTAGTAAACTAAAACCAATACTAACACGTCTCCCTCGGTTTGAGGGGGACCTCTGTATATTCTCATTCTTTGTCTTGCAGATAACCCACTAACAGGAGCAGGAGGAAGGAGGCTCGGCAGAGAAAGGGGTAAGGACACCTTTCTTCTACTTCTTCACAATCTCTCCCGGTTCCGAAGGGCTCTCCTCTCGCGGGTTTACTAACCAGTAACTGCCAACATTTAAACAATAACCCGTAATGGCAGGCTCACAGACTAGCGACTATACGTCAGTACTCTGTCTTAAAGCCACAGTCACTACTAACCACTGGGTGCCCAAGAGGCAGATTAATTAAGTTACCCTATGGTTTGGTATATGCTAGAATGTTGAATTTAAGGAAAAGTAGCTTGATCCATGAGTTTTACACAGGAGGGACTGTTCTGAGCCCGAGGGTGATGTGCCTGCACCAGCAACGTGGGGACATGGGGGAATGGGGGGGTACTCCCATGGTAATTCCGGGCTGCAGATAGCAAATGGACTGCTGTGGCGACCGGGTGATGGTCCCAACACCCCCCACTGTCTAAGTGTGTGGGATGGCGGTGAATGGAGGGTGAGACTGTAATGCTCCTACAAATAGACACCGACTGAAAGGCTGGTCATCTCCCCACCTGGGCCCCCCCAAATTAACAAAAAGCTGTGGGATGCAGACAAGGGATGCTGCAAGTGATCCTTATAGTGATCCATAGGCAAATGAGGTCCTTAACTGCAGTCCTATCCTCCCAAGCTGGGGCAAAACAGAGAAACACCACTGTGCACAGGAATCTCACCATTCACCCGCATAAGAAACCACACTCAAACTTTCCCCTCAATCACATTCTCCCCACAGTATTCACAATTCACAGGCAATGTGGTGGGAACATGCCGCACCAATCCCACATTCCCGTACCTATTTCAGGCAATGTATGTGCCAAGGGGTCTCTCAGCTCTGAGAGCTAGCCCCAAGTGAGGATTCGTCACATCAGGGACTTCGTGAAGATCCCTGCAGTGGAAGTACCCAGGTAATGGCCAATTCCATTAACGCCCTGTTGGCGACTTGGCCTCGAACCTACCTAAATGTATGGTTTGTGTTCTTTGTAGTCAGTTTTTTTAAATTTAACTTAGTTTGCCAATTGGAAGGTATTAAGTTGATGTTATATGTTTCATGTTTCCTATTTCTTAGAATAGGTAATGTTAACAGTTACAACCATCTAGTACTACTTAACAGTCGATTGTATTTAAACTACTATAGCTGTAATGAACTGAATGGGTCCGCGATTGGGGGCTCCTCAGAATCGCCACCGCAAGACTCCCCTGACACACTCTTCTTTTTCAATTTAGAATGGAGGAGACCCCACTGAAGTTGCTGTCATTAAATGTCAATGGACTCTCCTCCCCTATTAAGAGGTCAATGGTGCTTACCTATGTTAGGAAAAGTAAGGCAGATCCCATCTATCTGCAGGAGATCCATTTAAATAAGGAGGAGCACTCCAAACCAGGAAAGCTCTCCAGGGTGAGATCTACAGCTCCACTTACAGGCGGGGGAGGAGATGGGGGGTAGCAATTATAGTTCCGCATCACACTCCATTGCAAGTCCGAACCAAATGGATAGACCCTGATGGCAGGCTAGTATTCCTCCAGGGATCAGCTGGAGATGCAGAGGTCACTCTAGCCAATGCATATTTCCCTCCTGACTCATCAGTAAGGGATATACGCAACCTGCGGGACAAAATAGTGCAATTCACTAAGGGTATATTATTGCGAGCTGGGGATTTCAACATCCTACCAAACCCGGAAATGGACTCTTCTAATCCAAAGGTACCAAGAAAAACACCAGCACAAACGTTTTTTAACAGGTTCCTTGCCGAGGTTGGTTGGACAGACACCTGGCGATACCTGCACCCACGAATTAGAAATTACACACACTACTCTACGGTTTACCACACATACTCACAAACTGACCATTGCTACACTCAGGCAGAGTATGTAAGCAGCTTAGAAGACTCCAAATTGGGAGACATCATACTCTCGGGCCATGCCCCCACAGTAACAACACAGAAGTTAGGGATACAGCGGAAGAACACACAGTGGCACCTAAATCCCTATTATTTAAAATCAAAACAATTCAAAAGCTTCCTAACAGACAAAATTAAGGAGATACTCGAGGACAACTCCCAACCGAGGGCCTCCCCATGCATTCTCTGGGACACGCTAAAAACAGTGCTATGTGGCCAACTTATAAAATACACCTCTACCCAGACTAGGGCTCGTCAGGAACATAGAGCTAAATTGGAAGAAACACTTCATTTCCTGCAAACTGCGGAGGAGCCCAAGGTCCAAAAACCAAATGACAGCTAAATCTGATTGATAGAAGCATTCCTACCAGCCTACAGTACCAACAGGCTGAAGTAAGAATGATCACTGCCAGAGAAAACGAGATCCAGGCTGGGCAAACAAAGCCACCGTCTCTAGTACTTCAGAAAGTTCTGACACGTACGTGTGCTCGCACGAGTGCACGTGTATGTGTTGTAATGATGTTATGAGTAATGTCATCATGTCTGGAGGTGCATGCCCAAGGCAAGACATGCGAAAATTAAGGCACTGAGGCTCAGGGCAGCTGCCTGAAGGGAAAAACAGAGTGGGAGCCTAATTGACAGGCTTTCTGCAATGGCGGGCGTCTGTGCGGCTCAGAGAGCCATTAGAAAACAAAAACAATCAGCACCTAGTTTTGCACCACCCACCCACCCAAAAAAAAGCCTGACTGAATAGGTTACAGCATCTTCTTTTTTTTTTCCTTTTTTTTTTTTTAAACTATCTCCAGAGAGAAAACAACCTGTCCACTCAAAGACCAGCCAATAAACACAATCCCCAGAGCAAGAGAAGAATATCAGTTGCTTACCAGACAGTGTTAAGCACCCAGGCACTTTTGCCAAAATAATAACAGCTCTATAACGGTCCCTTGTTGGGGGGGATGACGCCAGTATAGACGCAAGTGAAAAGGTTAAAAACCAGATCCTAACCATCACCCCCCAAACAAGAAGTGTACTTGCCTGAGCACCATAAAAAGAGAAACTGGAGACCTGCTAAGAATAAACACCTTTAGAACAGAGTGTCAGAACATGACCCCCAATCCAAGCACAGACAGGCAGTGAAAGTGCGGAAAAAATGTAGGTTAGCCAGTTTGAAAGCCGCAGCTTAACAGGCATGATTTTAAATTTAGGGGTGCTCCCTGTTAGCAGGTAGCCCCAACCTGCCCAGCAGAATCACAGCCATAAGAGTTAGACACCGAAAATACATTTTTTCATCAAAGAGATCTGTGCTAGCCAGAATGCTCATGTGCCCTAGATCCTACACTCATTACAGCCTTGGGCTGTGCCATTTCCCCTAGTGGGAGTGCACATCACTTGTATGTACTGATTACCTATTGACAATGTGAAGCGCTTCAGAAAGGGCCACTTGGCCCAGTGCACTTACCCGGTTAACAAAATTTAACATAAATAAAATAAATCTGAAAGGTTTCATAAAGGTGTGCAGAAAAGACCAGGTACGTGCCTTGCACAGGTTTGACACTGAAGCGTCTGCTCATTCTGACCAAGGGCTAAGACGGCCCTTGTCAAATATGTCTTAATCAAAGCTGGGAGCTGCAACATTGCACCAAGCCTCTACACAAGCTGATCCATCTTGCCAAGGGGGCCTTGGAAGCTTGTTGGCCCCATACTGTGGTACTAAACAGTAACACAACAAGCATTTGTCAATGCCGAATGTTGCTTGCTTGTATGTGCTGTTTAGGTATTTGGAAGTGATATTTCCATGCCTTCCTCCCAAGACATCCACTGTGTCTTTCCATTCAGTATTCACAGAAGAGTGGGAGGGGCAAGGAGCACAGCAGTACAGCAGTTGCCAAGGGGATGAAGAGGTGGACAATAGTCCATTCAAAGGCAAAAGAGTCCTGCAGGAGCTCACTAAATTGAAGGTGGACAAAGCGATGGAACTAGATGGCATACGCCCAAGGATATTAAGAGAACTGCGAAGGGAGATAGCAGTACCTCTGGCAGCCATGTACACTGAGTCATTCAACACAAGTGAATTGGAGGAGGGCACATGTGGTCCCTCTACACAAGTCCGGCAGCAGGGAGGAGGCAGGGAACAATGGGCCGGTCAGCCTCACCTCAGTAGTGGGGAAGATCATGGAGACATTGCTTAAAGAAAGGATAGTGGGGCATCTAGAAGCCATCGGAGCCCAGGACCATAGACAACATGGATTCACAGTGGTGACATCATCTCAGACAAATCTGGTTGATTTCTTTGACTGGGTGACAAAGGAAGTGAATCAGGGTGGGGCAGTGGACAACGCTTACCTTGATTTCAGCAAAGCCTTTGACACCATCCCATATAGGAGGTTAATAAACTAGCTGGGTAGGCTGGTCATGGGGGAAAGGGTGGTAAACTGGGTTAGAAACTAGCTAACAGACAGGAGGCAGAGAGTGGTGGTAAATGGTGTGCAGTCTAGGGAGAGGGGGTCACCAGTGGGGTGCTGCAGGGATCGGTCCTGGGGCCAGTCCTGTGCAATGTCTTCATTAGTAACATTGCAGAATGTCTAAAGGGAATTTTTTCACCAAATTTTCAATATAGCCATTTTAAGACCTCTGCTCATGAACAGTGTCACTGTGATTTTTTTCATCTGTCCCAAATATTGACTGCGCACACCGAATGCGCCATTGTTTGCTACATGCACGGAAACACATTTTGGGCGTCATGTGAAAAATGACAGCTGTACTGCTCATAAGGAGGTGTGGTAAAATGGCAATGTTGAAAATCTGGGTAAATATTAAAAATTTGCGAACTTACAATGTGCTTAGGAACTGCCTTACAGCTTCGTAAACAGTCATTTTAGGAATTTTTTCTGCCAAATTTTCAAATTAGCCATTTTAAGACCTCTGCTCATGAACAGTGTCACTGTGATTTTCTTAATGTGTCCCAAACATTGATTGTGCACACCGACTGCGCCATTGTGCACTACATGGGCGGAAACATGTTTTGGGCAAGATGTGGAAAATGACAGCTGTACTGCTTACAAGGAGGTGTGGTAAAATGGCAATGTTGAAAATCTGGAGTGAAAATATTGAAAATTCGCGAACTTACGAGTGCGTGTAGGATCAGCGCAACAAATGCTCATAAAACAGTCATTTTTGGGAATTTTTTCACCCAGTTTTCAACATAGCCATTTTAAGACCTCTGCTCATGAACAGTGTCACTGTGATTTTCTTAATCTGTCCCAAACATTGATTGTGCACACCGACTGCGCCATTGTGCGCTACATGCATGCAAACACATTTTGGGTGACGTGAAAAATGACAGCTGTACTGCTCATAAGGAGGTGTAGTAAAATGGTAATGCTGAACATTTGGAGGGAAAATATTAAAAATTAGAGAACTTACGCGCGTGCGTAGGAACTGCTTAACGCATGCTCAGAAAACAGTAATTTTTAGGTTCTTCCCCAAATTTGCAACATAGGCTTTTGAGAGCCCACCTTATGAACACTGGCACTGTCCTTTTGTTAATCAGTCCTGAAAGGTGATTTTGCGCAGTGACCGCGAAATCACCCTTCGGGCCCAATTAACGCCATGACATTGACAGAATTCATGAGGAGGGGTCCCAAAAAACCCATGTTGAAAATTTGGTGCCAAAATTCCAAAAAATGCCTGAGATATGCAGCAAAGTTGAAAAACCCTATCTATCTATCCCATTATACAGCTTAACAGCATTTCTTCAGTTCATGGTCGGCTTTGAAGAGTGCAGACGTGTTCCGGTCCACAAAGATCTGCTGCCGAGGTCCGAGGTAAGTATGGGGTGAGTGGGGTGTGGGAGGCAGGTGCGAGTGGGTGGGTGCGGGTTGTGGGAGAGGGGCAGGGAGAAGCGCCGAGGTCAGTTTTGTATTTACAGCGCTTTTTTAATAAGACTACGAGGGACGCTTGCCACGCTGGGGTGGGCTCCCAGCGTGGCAGCTGGAAGGCTGTTTGGGGGCTAGAGCCGACGGGGATTGGGCACCCCATCGGCCATAGCATTTTGCCACGCTGGGGTGGGCTCCCAGCGTGACACCTGGATGCTTGGGGGGCGGAGCCGACGGGGATTGGGCACCCCGCGGCCATAACAAATTTTGCCACGCTGGGGTGGGCTCCCAGCGTGGCACCTGGAAGCTTTGGGCGCATGGAGCGACGGGGATTGGGCCCGTCCGGCCGTGACAGCGTGTGCACAGGGGAGGGGAAGGCGCATGAGCACGCAGTATGAGTGCGTGCGTGAGTGTGTGTGGAAGGGGGAGCTCTGCTCACTGAAGCAGAGCTCTCCCTTTCAACTGTACAACCACTGCATTTTCAACTGCTGTCACAGACAGCTGCAGCAGTGATTGGGGAACTGGGGCCGCGCCTGCAAACACACTGACTAAATTGGAAGACGGGTGCCACACCTCCGAAAACTCGGATGATGGCACTATGTTTCTTGCACATGCGTGCAAGCAACATAAAAATTATAATCTGAGCACCTAAAAAGACTGTGTTTGTGCAAGGTATGTCTCAACCGCCCTGCGTGCACTTAAATAGTAACATTTATTTTCCTTATCAATGGTAGACTTTGGACACATGGCAGGAAGATTAACCTCTTGGTTAAAATGGAATGCTTTTGGAACTTTTAGAAGAAAGAATGGCATCATGTGTAAGTCTGCCTTATCCTGATGGAACACACAGTAGGGGTCTTTGCACGAGAATGTTTATAGAACTCCAGTTTCTTTAGCTAAGCAGATGGCAACTAGAAAACAGGTCTTGAGAGAAAGCATTTCCTCTGGAATCTGTGACAACATAAAGTGCACTAATGACTAGGAATATCGATGCAGTTATCCTTGCAACCATCTTCTAGGAGTGTGCATCAGCTTCCTTAGCCGTCACAGCTGTCTGCTCATTTTTTTAAGTCCTGGGCTCCCATTATTTTGAAGAGCTGGTTAATTGTTTCTGTCCATTTCTTTTACTGCAGAATGAACAATCTGCCAGGGTGGCAGATAGCTGGCAGCCTCTGGCTTTCCAGCTCCAGAGCTGGCTTGACCATCTGGATTCTTCTGCTGCTGCTGTTTTTGTTTTTAAAAGAAGCCAACTTGGGAAGGCCCATCCATACAGCAGAAGCATCACCACTTGCAACACTTGAGTTCTGAGTCTGGAAGCGAACCTGGACTGTAAGGCGCCAGCCATGGAAGGAGGATTGCGAATCCCAGAGGATGCTCTCCTCCTCCTCCTCTGGGAAGGGTCATTGCCTCAGCTGTAGTGCTGCTGCCTAGGTGACCATGGGTGGCAGCACGGCGGAGGTATGCAGGTCAGGGAACGGCTGTCGGCTTGGCTCACGTGCACGTCACCACTGTGCATGCACACAGTCGAGTCCCACGCATGACAACAACCTCCTGGGAAGAAACATGGAAAAAGACTGGCTTTTGCTCCTGAGGTAAAAGGACCCTTTGGTAACTAAATATTTATTTGTTTGAGCATCCAATCCTGGGGATTCTGGGCACTTCACAGAGGTAAAGATACAGTGAATGAATATAAAATAGCAGTATACGATAAACAAATATCAACAAATCAATACAACTCCATAAAATCATCACAATCAAATAGCAGCACTTCAGTAATAAACAAACTATAGCTGGCTTCCAAAGGCTTCTCTAAACAGATGTGCCTTCAGAACCCAGTTAAAAGCCACCACCAACAGAGCCTCCATCAAAGATCTTGGGAGCAAGTTCCAGAGGGCCGGGCCTGCCACCTCAAATGCACGGTCTCCATAGATTTTCAACCAAGCCCTCAGAACCGCTAGGAGGCCCTCGGAGGAGGAGGAGGAGGAGCAGAGAAAATGCACAGGGCAGACAGGGATCAAGAGGTCACTCAGACAGCCAGGGCCTGACCCATATAAGGCCTTATAGAGTTGCAAGTCCACCTTGAAGATGATGCTCCATCTCACCGGCAGCCAGTGTAGGTCATGCATTACTGGGGTCACATGGCAAGACCTCGGAAGGCCTGTCAGCAACCTGGCCACCGTGTTCTGCACCAGCTGCAAGTAAACATAGAAAAACAGAAATTGCCAGCAGATATGGACCACTAGGCCCATGCTGTCTGTCCGTAACCCTACACATGTATGCATCCACTCACCCTAAGTGGTCAAAGGCTTTTCATCACTCCTTTACCACCCAAGGTTCCCCTGTGCTTGTCCCAGGCATGTTTAAACCCCTCCACTGTGCTGGCAGACTGTTTCAAGTGTTCACCACCCTCTCTGTGTACAAACACTTCCTCAAGTTACCGCTTAATCCCCCCCCCCCCAATTTCATATCGTGCCCCCTCGTTGTGGTATCTTTTCTACACTGGAAAAGATCTCCCACCTGCACCTTGTTTATGCCCTTGAGGTACTTAAAAGTTTCTATCATGTCGCCCCTTTCTCTCCTCTCCTCCAGTGAGTACATATTGAGGTCTCTTAGCCTCTCCTATGTTTTGTGGTACAAACCATGCACCATCTTTGTCGCTCGTCACTGGACAGCCTCTACCTTGTTTATGTCCTTAAGCATGTGTGGTCTCCAATACTGCATGCAGTACTCCAGGTGAGGCATTACCAGTGTTTTATACAATGGCATCACCACTTCCCACCTCCTACTAGTAATAACTCTGCCTATGCACCCCAGCATACCACTGGCCCTCCCTGCAGCCTTTGTGCACTGCTTTGATACCTTAAGGTCATCAGACATGATAACCCCTAGGTCCCTCTCCTCTTTGGTGACGGTCAGCACCTCCCCCTCCATTCCTTTAGCTCTCCCCAGGGTTCCCCCTACCCCGGTGCATTATCTTGCACCTTTTTGCATTGAACTTCAGTTGCCACACCTCCAACCATCTTTCAAGCTTCTCCAGGTCCCTCTTCATTTTCTGCACCCCTTCTGGAGTATCCACCCTGTTGCAGATCTTGGTGTCATCTGCAAATAGGCAGACCTTTCCTTCCAGCCCCTCTGCAATGTCACTAATGAAGACATTGAACAGAACGGATCCCAGTACTGATCTTTGTGGCACTCCGCTGGTCACCCCTCTCTTCCCGGATTGGATCCCATTTACCACCACCCTCTGCCTTCTGTCCGTCAGCCAGTTTCTAACCCACTGTATCACCTTATGCCCTTTGCCCAGACTACTCATCTTGTTAACCAGCCTTCTGTGTGGGACAGTATCGAAGGCTTTGCTGAAATCCAAGTAGGCGACATCTACAGCCCCTCCCTGATTCACTTCCCTAGTCACCCAATCAAATAAATCTATCAGATTCATTTCACAAGACCTTCCTGATGTGAATCCATGCTGCCTCAGATCCTGGGCACCAACGGATTCCAGGTGTTGCCACTATCCTCTCTTTCAGCAGTGTCTCCATGATCTTCCCCACCACTGAGGTGAGGCTGACTGGCCTGTAGTTCCCCGCCTGCACCCTACTGCCACTTTTGTGCAGTGGGACTACATTCACCCTCCTCCAGTCCATGGAGAATCCCCCCACTGACCCCGAAGTACAGAGCATTACAATAGTCAAGCCTTGATGTCACAAAGGCATGCACCAGTGAGGGCAGGTCACCAGGTGGAATTAAAGCTTTAATCCAGGTGACATTCCTTAAATGGTAAAAACCACTCTGGATGACGGACAACACCTGAGCCTCAAGTGTCAATCCATCTTCAAGGATGATGCCCAGATTTCTCACCTTAGTAGAAACTGCCAATGGAGTGGGGCCCAGGAAAAACCCTGTTCTCAGTCCAGCAGCAACTACATCACACTGGCGACCAGGCTCAATCACTAGTACCTCCTTCTTGTCAGGGCTAAGTTTCAGCCAGTTAGAGGTTTAGTACCTTCACAGCGCCATTCGTTCCGTGACCAAAAGACATACACAGCTGGGTTTCATCTGCACAGCAGTGGAAACCCAAGCTGTAACATCTAATAATCTTACCCACGGGAAGCATGTACACTGCGAACAACATCGGCGACAGGATCGAGCTCTGGGGAACTCCACAGGGCAGGGGCTTCAAGCAGGAGGAGAAATTCCCCATCACTACCCGTTGCATCCTGCCCAAGAGAAAGCACTCAAACCAGCTGATGGCAGTAACACAAATCAGAAAGTGCACATTGCCCAACAGAAATAAAAATACAGTTAACACAAAACAAAATAATATGGAAATAAAAACTGCTAGGATAATAAGAAAGAGAAAATGTATCGAATGGGAAATTATAAATAATCAACAATTTAGAGAAAAATTTAAAGAATATGGGATATCAGAGCAAATCAAGCAAATATCATTAATGGAAGAACGAACTCGATGCTATCAGCCCTGGAAAATGTATTTCAAAGAATTGCTAACCTGGTACCTACAGAAAAAGGACAATACAAAAAAAAGGAGCACGATGGTATGATAAAGAATGAAAAATAGCTGAAAGAAAACCAAATAACCAACTAAGATGGGTTAGAGAATTTCCAAACAGAAACAATAATAAGAAAAAAATAAATAAATAATCTAAGGAAGGAATATAATATAATTATTAAAGCAAAGCTGTCCAAAAAATTGTGCCCCCGCCCCAAAGGCTTACCCCCCCAGATTAAGCTTTTCAGGAGGAAAAGCCTTCGTTTTATAAACATCAACTTACTTTATTTTAGTTTTGAAAACTCCAGAAGCAGGGAATATGGTGGACCATGCGCAGCTCCACTTACCGTAACAGCATTGAAGAGAGCAGTGCGGAGCTCCACTTTTACAGTAAATGGAGCCGCACACGGTCTGCCATATTCCCAGCTCCCGGAGTTTACAAAATTAAAATAAAGTAAGTTGATGCTTATAAAACGAAGGCTTTTCCTCCCTAGTAGTTTAATCGTGTTTTGGGGCAGGAGCGCCATTTGTTGGACAGCTTTCCTTTAAAATAAAAAGGGGAAAATTTAGAAAACAAGTTTGGAAAGAATTTGAAAAGACCATCTGGGAAAAAGACAATAACAAATTTTGGAGAATAGCTATGAGAGGTATGGAAAATTACACAGAAGAACCCAAAGTGTATACAGAACCAGACATATGGGTGAAGCATTTTAAAGATTTTTTTTTTTTATCATCCCAATACAGGAAGATCATTAAAGGGGAAAAAACTGAGAAGACTGGATACCCCTGAACAGGGAAATTACTGAGGATGAAATTCAAGCATCAATCCTGGCGTTCTCAAGGCATAAATCTCCAGGGCCAGATAGAGTCATCACTGACATCATTATGAATAATACTGATTTGTGGGTCCCATGTCTACACAGATGTTTTAAAATTATCAGTGAAACAGGAACAATTCTTACAGATACTTACAATTAAGACACTACTACGAATCATTACCATCAGAGGTACGAAACCCTGAGCAATGGCCTCCCCTGATCACTAAGCTGCAATCTTTGTTTGCTTCTCCAAATCGAAGTCATTTGATAGCTGCCCTCTATCAAGCTCTAATGTTAAATCCCTCGGCAAATCTTGTAGATATCCATGGGAAATGGCAACAGGAATTGGGCACACACATAGAGGACAAGCAATGGGAGCAGGCATGCCGCCAGGCGGCTTGCACTTCTAGTTCACACCAATGGAGGGAATTTGCATGGAAATTCCTGGTTCGTTATTTTAAGACCCCAGAGATTACAAGTCACTACACTCCAGGACATTCTGCCTCCTTCTGTCGTAACTGTGGTGAAAGAAAGGCCCACCTCACACATGTAATGTTCACCTGCCCTAAGCTGGAACCATTTATTCGTTCAATGCAGTCGGAGCTTCAAGAACTATTTGATAGGCCCATCCAGTTAAAACCTCAAACATTCATTCTGTTAATTCTCCCCAACGGCCTTAGGGACCGGGATACTCGCTACCTCCTAGCTATTCTGCTTACAGCAGGCAGGAAGGCCATCACTAAAATGTGGTCATCTCCTAAGATCCCAACATTGCGGGATTGGTGCGCAATATCAAAACAGACCTACCAGTTTGAGAAGATAACTCATAGCTTAAATGGTAGGGAGGAAAGATTTAGTTTTAGATGGAATAGGTGGCTTTTATACTATATGTTAAAGGACACAACTTTTGTACCATGAGGGAATAAAAATGTCCACCCCTTTTCCCCCTCCCGCCCTCATTTATTATGGGTCTGTTGTGCGTGGATCCCGGGGGGCCTCCTATGGCCGCCCAAGACTGGGTACGCTAGATTTGATAAGATACTGTAGTAAACTTGTTGTTCACTTCGTGAATTTGAACTCCCAATCTTCTGTCTGACACCCAGGACCTTAATGAACAGCATTCAAGGAAGTGAAGGTATCCCGAGTCTGGGGTCCTTCTGAAACACCTAGGCCCGCCATAGACAATGAACTCCAACCTCCCTGGTATTAAGCCTTAACAGTATTTTGAGCATTCTGTGTACTGTGACCAAATGGACTTCTGTAAGTACCTCTTCTTGATTTCCTTTGCTCCTATTGCTGGACACAATTGACTGTAAGTGAAAATGAAATAAAGATGCTATTAACAAAAAAAAAAAAGAAACAGGAACAATTCCAGATTCCTGGTCAGAAAACATTATTATACCCCTATACAAAAAAGGTGACAAAAAGTCCTACCTGTTACAGACCAATCAGTTAATTGATAACATACAGAAAATGTTTTGCAAGAATCATGAATAAATGGATATTAGATTGGGTCCAAAAAAACAAAATAATTGATAAAGCCCAAGTGGGTTTTCTACCAGATCACTCCACCATAGATCAGAGTTTTACGCTGCCTCATTTAATATACAAATATATTAAAATTAAAAAGCAAAAACGTTATTGTAACTTTGTGAATTTAAAAGCCGCATTTCACAGCATAACCAGGAATAGGCTTTGGTCCTCATTAAAAAAATATAACATGGAAGAAGACATCCTTAATATCCTTGATACACTGTATGATAATAACAAGTCATGCATCAGGTACAACACAAAAGGAGATAAAAGTTCAAAATTCAGCACAAATACAGGGGTCAAGCAAGGGTGTGTATTGTCCCCAATATTGTTTAACTTATTCCTCAATCAAATTTTGCTGACATTATACAACCCAGACTTTCACATGCCAAGAATAGGCACCAGGTGTTGCCCGTACCTCGCCTATGCAGATGGCATTGTATTAATATCTATAAGTCTTCTAGGTATTAAATCGAAATTCAAATGCCTGCATATTTGCTTTCTGCAACGGCTGGTCTCTGGGCTTCATTACGCCTGGACTGTACCTCCTGATGCTGGTAGTAGGCAGGACTAAAGCTCTGCAGCAGAGGGACAAGAAGCCCTCCACATCCGGTTGTCTCTAGTTGTTCCTAATGCAGTCCCCCTGTGGTAATATTATAAGAACTTGGAAACAAAACACAGGAAGGTTAAGGCACAAATGGCTGTGAGGCCAGCCAACTATATACATTCTGGGAGGGAATCCGAAGCCCGGAGACCAGTCATCAGAGAAAGAAAATTTATAGGTATTTAAATTTTGATTTCTCTCTCCTAAGCTGGTCTCCAGGCTTCATTTCGCCTGGGATATCCAAAAGCAGTACATCCCTAGATGTCCCAGGTGGGAAGAATGTCAAGTGCCCTTAGGGTTCCACCACCGCCTGAAGCACTCGATGGCCAAAGGATGCTTCTGCCGAAGACATCACATCCAGTTTGTAAAATTTTGTAAACATGTGAATGGATGACCAAGTGGCCACTCTGCATAAGTCTGTGGGGGATGCTTCTTTGAAGTTCGCCCATGAAGTTGCCATAGCTCTAGTGGAATGGGTTCTTGCTGGGCCAGGTAGAGCTTCTCCAGCCTGATCGTAAGCTGTAGTGATTACTGATCTAATCCATCTAGCTATAGAGTCTTTTGAAGCTTTTTTGCCCACATTTTGGCCTGCAGTTAAAATGAACAAGCTTGACATTTTGCAAATAGCCTCCGTTCTCTTAATATATCTTTTGAGTGCTCTTCTTGGGTCTAGAGTATGAAACTCTCTTTCCTTCTCATTTTTCGGGTGAGGACAGAAGGAAGGAAGGAAGAATTAGCTCTTGGTTACAATGGAAAGGAGACATAACTTTTGGTAAAAACCCTGGATCTGTACGGAGCACCCCAGAGTCCTGATGGAAGACAGTGTACGGCTCTTTGGTAGACAGCGCCCCCAGTTCGCTGATTCTCCTGGCTGAAGTAATAGCTACAAGGAAATCCACCTTCATTGTAAGATACATGAATGAACCCTCCTTCAGAGGCTCAAAAGGCGCTTCGGTTAGGGTCTTAAGAACCTGATAAAGTCTCCAAGGTGGTACCGTTGGCTTGATTGGAGGTCGCTTTAACGTTTCTGCTCTTAGAAACCTCCTGATATGTGGATGTGAGCCCACTGAGTCTCTCGAGTCTACCAACAAGAGCGCCCCCAGTGCAGAAACCTGAATTCATAAGGTAGCTGGCTGCAGCATTTGTCAAACCCCTCGTGAAGAAATTGCAAAAGCACCGGTGAGGATATTGGATGATCCTGTATATCTTTGGATTGGAGCCAAAACAAAACTTTTCTCCAGATTCTATAATAACACTTTAGAGGAAGAGGGGCGCCGAGAGTTACCATCATTTCAATAACTGGAGCTGCGTATCCTAACTCTTTAAAGGTTTTCCGCTCAATTTCCAGGCTGAGAAGGACAGATTGTTCAGACTGGGGTGTAGAACCAGGCCTTGATGAGGAAGGTCTGGGCTGAGCTGGAAAGTTAAAGGTGGTCCCTTTGACAGTTGGATGACGAGTGGGAACCACGGGCAGCGAGGTCACCGGGGGCAGACTAGAATCATCTCTGCCCTGTCCCGGGCCACCTTGTGCAGGACCCTGGATAGCAGGGAAATTGGGAGAAAGGCATACAGGAGGCCAAACTGACCCCAGTCCAGAGAAAAGGCGTCCTGAGCTACTGCTAGCTTGTCCCTGGCCAAGGAGCAGAATTGCTGTGCCTCTGAGTTTCGCCAGCATGCAATCAGATCTATCTGGGGATTGCCCCACTGCTCTGTTAGGAGCTGGAAGGCACTGTCCTTCAGCTCCCATTCCGCTGGAAGGACATCTCAGCAACTTAGCCAGTCTGCTGTGACATTTTCCTGTCCTGGTATGTACACGGCTCTTATACTTGCCAGGTGTTGTTTGGCCCATTGAAAAAGGAGAAGAAACTCCCAAGGCATCTTTGAGCTTTTTGTGCCACCCTGATGGTTGATGTAGGCCATGGTTGTTAGACTGTCTGTTAGAATCAACACATCCTGGTTGCGTACTTGGTGCTAGAAGTGTATCAGGGCTAGGTGAACTGCCCTCATCTCTAGGATGTTTATGCTGTACCTTGATTCTATCAGTGACCACTTGCCTTGGGCCGACAACTGATTCAGGTGGACCCCCTCATCCCCTGAGGCTTGCATCTGTCGTGATTCTGGTTTGTTGTGGATGGCCCAGCTTTCACCTCCTCATGACATTTGCCCTCAAAGACCACCATCAGAGGGAGGTTTTCATCTGTTGAGACTGGAATGAGCTGGTGCTTGCTGTGTCTGGACTGAGACCACATTCTGAGTAGATGAGCTTGAACGGGTCGCATGTGCACTAGAGCCCAGGGGACCGAATCTGCTAGTGACACTAGAGTTCCGATTAGTTGCATAAAGGACTGTGCTGGCAGCTGAGTGGCTGTTTGAAATTTGTTGACGAGCTTCAGCAGGACCTTGAATTTTGTCTCTGGGGAAACACCTTGTTAGCTTGTGTCATAAAGTCTACCCCCAGGTGGTTCAAGTTCTGGCTCGGGATTAGGGAACTCTTCTTCTGGTTGATAATAAAACCATGTGCCGAGAGGCATTGGACTACTTCCGCCACTGCCTGTACCGCTTGGTTGAGCTGCAGGGCTTTGATGAGGATGTCATCCAGGTAAGGGAAAAGCTGGATCCCTTGGTTCCGAAGGTGAGCTACTATCGCTACCAGTACCTTCGAGAAAGTTCTTGGGGCTGACGAAAGGCCGAAAGGAAGAGTTCTGAATTGGAAGTGTTGCTTCCCCACCTTGAACCTGAGATATTGCCTGTGCAGGCTGTGAATGGGAATATGGAGATAGGCATCTTGCAAGCTGATGGATGCAAGAAAATCTTGCTGCAATTCTTTGATGATTGAGGACAGAGTTTCCAATTGAATGGTCTGCTGTGTACAAAGCAATTCAGGAATTTGAGGTCTAGGACTGGTCTGCGTCCTCCTGTGCATTTGGGCACAATGAAAAATAGGGAGTAGACCCCACGATTGACCTCTTTGGGGGAAACTTGTTCAATAGCCCCCGTCTGTAGAAGATCTGTGACAGCCTGCAACACCGCTTGTCTTTTGGATTAGTTGTTTGGGATGGGGGAGGGCACCACGTGAGGCAGTGGGGGCTTGGACTCAAACTCTGTCAGGTAACCCTTGCTGATAATGTCTAGAACCCATCTATCCAACATGGTTTGGACCCATTCCTCAAGGAATTCTGAAAGTCTGCCCCCCGACTCGAGGACGGACCCGGATGGCCTCACTGTGATTTTTTTGTTGCTGTTTCCAGTGTCTCTGGTGTTTCCACCTCCACCGAATCCACCCCCTCTGAAATTACATTGGTTACGGGAGAACCATGTTCTTTTCCCAGAAAAGATGGAGTTTTGCCCCTTGTTGTAACCCGTCACGAATACTGTGTCTAGAGCCCGAGGACCATGCTTTGCCCCAGCTCCTGTACTGGAGCATGTGCACCTTAGCCGTTTCACCGGATTCCTTCACCTCCTCCTTTAGGGCCGATCCAAACAGGAGATTGCCTTCGTACAGTGTGTTCACCAAATGACTCTTTGAGGATGCGTCCGCTTGCCAGGCCCGAAGCCATAGGTTGCGGCGAGCCGACGTTTGATAGAACATGGTCCATACAGCACACCTGACCGCCTCTTCTGATACATTTGCTGCATAGGCCAAGGCCAACCCCATTAATTGTAGCTGATGGATGATGGGGAGTTCTTTTCTGGGCCCTCTGCAAATTGAAAAGCTAAATCCGAGACCCAGGATAGGTGGCTCTGGCTGAGAATAGGTTTGCGGTGGCTACCTTGAGAGATGTTGCCGAAGCTTGGAAGGCTTTTTTGAGTGAGGAATCCACTTTTCTGTCTACTGGGTCCCTTAGAGAAGCCCCTCCTTCAGCTGGGATGACTGTTTTCTTGGTTAGGTTAGAAATCAAGGGGTCAACTCTGGGGCAGTCGAACCACTTTTCAGATTGCTTCTTGTCAAACTTCAGAAGTTTAGAGATCCGTCGGGGGACTGGGTACATGCATTTGGGATCTTGCCATTCCTCTTCTAGCAATTCCTCTATGGCCAGAGAGATAGGGAAAGCTGTGACCGGTTTAGAGGCCGAGGCTAATCAAAAGGTCTGTTTCGGCTGGGAAGGAGTCACTGGGGAAGGACCCAAATGAATCACGGAAACTACCTTTTTGATGAAAAAATCTAGGTCCTCCAGGTCAAAGTTTCTGGATGGGGAGTCATCTGAGTCGGATGATGAGTCCACAATCTCACCCTCCTCGGGAGAGGAGCTGTTGTCTGAGGAGACCGGGAAATGGTCCTTGCGACGTTTTCCTTTATGCGTACCCCTGAATCTACTCCGGGAACAAGACCTTTTCTGCCTTCAGTTGCACGAGGAATAGTGATCTTCTTCCCCAGAGGATCTGTACCTGCGTCAGGATTTTTTCTTTTTCTTGTAGCAATATGATGACAAGTGCCCCTCATCAGAAGAGGATGGGGAGGGGGATCTTATTCACTTTGCCTTCTTATGAGGTCTTGGATCTGGTAACCCTGGAGGCTGCCAGTCGATTCATGCAGGGTCCAAAGCAAAAGCCCTATTTAATTTGTCTATGAGGTCTGAGTCCAGCGATGGGGGCCTCGGCTTGCTGGCACGCTGGTGGCCATTGCTCTTTCTGATCTGGACGCAGTCGCTCTCTCTGGCCTGTCATGGGCATCCACCAGAGCCGTGGAAGGGGATACATCTGTTGATTCCTCCACCTGAGCAGATGCTGCCTTTCTGCATGTGAGGCAAAGCGAGCCTGCAAAAGTAATGCGGAATGGGGATTTGTAGCACAGGTGTTTTCTGTCCCTAGCAGGCTTGTCCAAAGCCATGATCCCAGCCATGGATCTTTCATGAAGACTTAGCCTGATGCTAGGCTAAACTGAAGCTGTCCCTTTAAAAGCCAATGCCCAAGTTCCTGTATCTGCTCTTTTTCTCCAGCCCCTTTAATTTGGGGTGGGAGGCTAGTGCTGTTGTTGCTGCGCAAAGTTCCTTCTAAATTCTTCTTCAGTTCCCTTGATTTGGGGGGGGGGCACTGCTGTTGATTGCCAGCCTTTGGCATCGGCGAGGCAGCTATTTCTGCTAGTAGGCAGCGCTCGTCGATGAGTAGTTCACTCCCCAGAGAGAAGAAGCACTCCCCTAATGTCAAGAGAGAGAAAGTAGCTCTGGCTTCCATTTGTAGAAACAGAAAAAGGGCCGCTGGTCATGACCGAGAGGAAATGGAGCTCTCTGTCCGACAAGAAACAGAAGGAGTGCTCGCCGACAAAAACTGCACCTTTTGTCCAGTCCCCTTTGAATAACTGCCTTTTGTTGGGGAACTAGTGTGTGGGGGGGCATAAATGAAGCAGCTTCCTTCAAGTTGATCCTAGTTCTACCCCCTCATGAGCGGATATCAGGCACTGTAGTACTACTGCCTGCTTGCCTCCTAGTTGCTCCGAAAACTACGGGAAAAAGCACTGTGAAGAAGTGGGGCCAGTCTGTGCAGCTTGCACGGCTGAGACAGAAACCCACCTGAGAGCACCGATACAGCTGTGACTTAAGCTCAAAATTAAAGAATAACGTCTCCAGTAGAAATAAGAGCAAAACTTACAGTCTGCTGTCTTCAGCTCTGCCACAGGTGACAGAGCTCTACTTGCAGAGTACCTGCCCTGTTAAAGGCAGGAAGTAAACTGGAGACAACTGGATGTGGAGGGCTTCTTGTCCCCCTGCTGCAGAGTTTTAGTCCTGCCTAATACCAGCATCAGGAGGTACAGCCCAGGCGTAATGAAGCCCGGAGACCCGCTTAGGAGAGAGAAAATAAGTTTTTTTTTAAATCACAAAATGAATGTAAAAATATGGCTCTGGAAATAAACTATAGCAAGACAAAATTAATGATCTGTGGAAATAATAACATAATAAAAAGGAAGGACAAGATAAAATGCAATAACCAAAAAATAGAAATTGTAAACAGCTTGGGGATAATCTTCACAAGTAAATTAAACTGGGAAAAACATGAGAAAGAAGCAGAAGTTGAGGTAAAAAAATTTTTTACCAGCTGTATCAAGATTTGCCTATAAATTCGGTGGCAGTTCAGTTAAGGGATGCATAAAACTGATTAATGCAAAATTTAAGTCAGTTTTTTTATGGTATGGAAATATGAGGTTTAGAGCCTAATGGATCATTGGAAACAATCTTAAATGCATTTTACAAAAAACTGCTGCGTTTATCCCTGGGGCACCATCATCCTTAGTGAAAATGGAGGTGGGGCAATTTCCCACAGAGTGCGACATACAGATCAGATGAACCAACTGTTGGCTGAAGGCATACATGATGGAGGAAAATAGACTGCCTCGAATGTGCATCGAAGTAACTATCAAATATATAGACTGTCAGATAATCTTTCCAAGCCTTTTGACCACTGAAAATATTGTAAAACTGTATGGCTTTCTAAATTGTCTGAAGTATTTATCAAACCTGTATATGAAATATGAATGATAATGAAAGAATAAGATCAATTTATATACAGAAAGAATTGGGTTTATGTGCACAGTACAAGATCAGCAAACGGTTGTCAAAAAATAAAAAGCACTTTGGCTTTGAAAATTATTTAAATATTATTAAGGACCCAAAAAGAAGAAAAATTATTAATAAAATTTCAATTTGAATATCATGAAAGTCAACGTATTAAAAATTTCTAAAACAGGGAAAAAATAAGTAAAGGATGCAAATGCCAAAAGGGGGAAGATGACTTAAATCACCTGCTGATCTTATGCCCATTTTTTTTTTTTTAGCCCCAGCTTCCTCTAACCCCAGCAATGGGTTCGCCTGCCCAGCCACCGACCTCTATATGCTTGGAACTGACCCTCCCGAATGGGGCCGCAGAGCAGAATTTAGGTGGCCAGAGGGTCAGCAAACTGGAGCCGCTCATTAGTGGAGCCAAGGAATTTTTCTGTTGTTTTTCCCCGGGGGCGGGGACGTGCAATGACGGCCAGCGTGCGCCCCGCCCCCTTCCAGCAGGCGCCAGAGCACTTGTGGTACCTCCAGCCTCCGCTGGAGGTCCACGGTGCACTGAACACTCGACCCCCTCCGAAGCAGGACAGCAGTCCTACGGATGCTCATTCCTGCTCCCCCGGCCGGCCCTTCGACATCTGGATCAGTTACCGAACCCAGGTCATCTGCATCACAGACGGCCACCATGCCTCTGCGCTAGTGGGCCAGTTGATCTTATGCCCATTATATAACAAGGTTAGAAAATTATTTCTGGAGGATGTCTTAGCCCCACTTGAATTGGAACTATGACAGGAAAGGGGACTAGAACCATGTCTTCTTTTGATTAATTTATTCTTTTCTGAATATGCATCTGTTTCAGGTACAAGATGGCTACCAGATCACATGATCAAGTAGTATGTGACAGCTTATGTCAGCCAGGGTGGAGGGACTGATGGTTCTCGTGGGAAAGCTAACAGGAAGGCTGGGGAGGAGACAATAAAGCAATAACCCCAGTGGGGAGTCCTTCCTGGAGATATTCCCAAGTTGGACAAAGGATCCAGGTGCATGTCATAATGTTAGCAAGGAGGTGCTGAAGGGTGAGGAGACACACACACTCTCTCTCTCTCTCTCAGAGGGCTGGGACAACATGGAACTGCCACTCAAAGTGAATGAGACCACTCCCCACAATGAGTGAGAAATATATTGTGCTGGAAGTAAGCATGTCCTCTAGGACTTGGTACATCTGTAATCCAGAGCCCTGCAGCTAGAAGTCTGGTAAGAAAGACAGCTGAGGGAAAAGTATTTTCTTCAGATAGCAGCAGGTAAATACATAGGATTTAGGTGAGAATAGCTCAGAATTCTGTTATATACTATCTATCTGTTCAACCTGGTTTTATTTTCTTCTTCTTAGGAAATGTCCAACCCTTTTGTTTTCCTGAAAATACATCCTGTTATAAATACTTACAGTATTTTAGTAAAGCTATTTTTATAGAATCAGTGACTGCTTGTTTTATTTAAAAAGGGTAATTCTACTATTTCTGTTGGACTTTGTTTGCAGTCCGTCTGTGAAGTGGCACTCTACCCACAGTTATTGTGTTGACCTTCTTGACCTTGTGCAAAGGAAGAGGTAAAAAAAACAGGTTCCCTGGGTCCTGTTAGTAAAAATCCCACAGTGGTGGCAGTGAACTTGAAGTCCCTGGTAAGAGATTTGTGTCACAGGAACACAACTCTTTAACAACATATTTACATAAGTCAAACTCCGCAGAGATATTAGAAGCAGTAATCTCTTTATGCAAAGTGATTGATACAAAGAGATCCCACATTATATAACATGATGGATGTATTTACAGAATAGACAAAGATATTCTTCTAGTTACATGATCTTGGATGATGATATGAGATATATAGCCATTTAAAAGCAATTAGTTGGAACATACATGAAGTACAAAGTACTTATTATATTTAACTGAGAGTATATTATGTATTAGAGGTAACATATATAAAGGTGAAGTATGATATTTTTTAGCACTATATTTAATACTTTTTGTAATGACATAACCTGTCAAACAATAAACTTGAACTAAAATTAATGACAGTATCGGTGAGTCCACAAAGCTCTCTAAGGCGATCCAGCAGCACTACATGGTCAGCAGTGTCAAATGCTGAGGAGAACCAGAACTGGCTAGTCTCCTCTATATCTCACCATGAGGAGATCACTTTGCACCCTAACGCTGTTTTGATGCTAGGCCTAGACCTAAATCCAGACTGGAATGGCTCGTAGATATCAAAGACCTCAATGTGCGCCTCAAGCTGCAGTGCCACCCCTTTCTCAATAACCTTCCCTATACATGGGAGGTCAGAAATTGGTCGATGATTTGCCAAGACGTCAAGGTCAAGTGACGGTTTCTTCAGCAGGGGATTCACCAGCGCCTCTTTCAAGGCACCAGGAAAAAGTCCCTCCGAGAGCGAACACCGAACAATCTTGTCGAACACTGGACCACCAGACTCAAAACATCACACTAAGAGACGAGTCGGGCCAGGGTCCAGTTCACAAAAAGTGGGCCACAGGTTCGAAATTACCTCAACGACATCCGACACCCCCACCGGCATAAACTCACACCAGGCAATAGGAGTGCCTCTAACACGCGGGGCTGTTTCTGCCCGACTGAAGAGATCACAGTCCTAATGGAGGATACCCTGACAGAGAAGAACTGAGCAAACTCCTCGCACTGTAAGATTGAAGCTGCTCTTTTCGGCTGCAGACAGTCTGGATGAAGTAGCCTGTCTATAGTCCGAAAGAGCAGAACCAGTCTGTTCTTTCCTGCAGTAATCTCCCTGGACAGAAACTCTGCCTTCTTATGGTTGATTGCCCTTTGATATTCCCCATAGTGAATTCTCAAAGCCAGTTTGCCTCCTTGGACTGAGTCCTCCTCCAACAATGCTTCAACTTCCAACCTCTGGTTTTCATCTCGACAGCCCCAATAAACCATGGGGATCTCAAGCGAGAAAACCTGGGTCGTGTACGGATTGGTACAACAATGTCGAGCGCCTTGGAGACAGCATGATTACAGGCTGCCACCACCTTGAACACACCAGCCGCACAAGCAGCTCTCACACCAGAAATGTCTACTACCACCAGTAATCCCTCAAGGGGACAACCCCTTCAAAGGGTGGTAGCGGACCATCTCGACAAGGGAAGGACTAACTTGGGGGGGGGGGCCCAAACAAGAACTCCACCATGCACTAATCTCTCCAAGACACCATATCAATCCTGAGATAAGTGACCTCAAGCCCCAGTAAGAACACTAAGTCCAAGGCATGGCCGTGACTGTGGGTCACAGAAGCAACAGCTCGTGCAAAGGCCCAGCTATGTCATCGTCTGGAGGAGGTTATAACCAAACTGTGAGAGTTCATCGTCGATCCAGGCATTGAAGTCACCCAGCATCAACCATCTGGGCAACACCAACACCCTATCAGCGACAAAATCCACAACTCCCAGCAGGAATTCTCCTTTGGGCCCCAGAGGTCGGTACACGAGAAGGATCCTGCAACCTGTACCTGGACACCCATACACGGTCATGCATTCAAACAACGAAGTGGATATCACAGAGTGCACAGAGAAGTTCAAGTCAGATTTAAAACAGATGGCCACAACCCAACCCCTGCATTCCCGCCTCGGGCAATGTACTACAGAGAACCCAGCTGGGACCAATGTTTCCAACACTGAACCTGCGTCGTCCTCCAGCCAGATCTCTGTGATGCACACCAGATTGACTGAGGAAATCAAGTCCACAATAACTGCAGTCTTGTTCTTAATCTATCTAGCATTGCATAGCACCACCCAAAGGGGAGTAATGCAGACCGCTGGCCCACCGGGTTACCTGCCCACTCAGTCCAGTGCGATCCCTGGGAATGGGTACCAAACACGTCTAGCCTCTCTCAAGGCCCCATTCTGCCCCAGGGTGCCTCTGAGCCCTGACCACCCCGATATGGCTCACCCCAGCTGTACCCACAGCACCCCACCGTGTGCTATCACATCCCCTACCAATCCCACCTTCCCTACAGTGCCTATTCGTTGCCGCCAGTAAAGGGAGGTTGGACAAGGGGTGGAAGTCATGCAGCAGGGGGATGATGGGTAGGTAATTCGCTGGGGTCTGAGGTCCAGGCACATCTTTAGCTGCTAATGAATACTTTAAATGACTCAAATTATCCAACCCTTCTCAAAACAAACTAGACAATTAGCTTCCCAATAAATAAAATATCTCCCACTCACCCTATGTCCCTATACATACACCCAATTCAATCAACCAATTTTAGAATGGTCAAGGGTTTGGCAGTTGAAATTCAATGCAAAGAAGTGCAAGATAATGCATATGGGGCACAAAAACCCTGGCACAATATATCAGTTGGGGGGTGAGGATATAGCATGCACCAAGCAGGAAAGGGATCTTGGGGTTGTCATCTCTGATGACCTCAAGGTAGGGAAACAGTGTGACAAGGCATCAGGTAAAGCAAATAGGATGCTGGGATGTATAGGCAGGGCATCACCAGCAGGAAAAGGAGGTCATAATTCTGCTATACAAGACACTAGTGAGGCCCCACCTGGAGTACAGTGTACAGTTCTGGAGACCATACCTACGTAAGGACATAGACAGGGTAGAGAAGGTTCAGAGGAGGGCAACAAAGATGGTGCATGGATTGCATCACAAGTCCTATGAAGACAGGTTGAAGGAACTGAACATGTACTCCTGGAGGAGAGGAGGAGAGGGATATGATAGAGACATACAAGTATCTTACAGGAGAAACAGGGTGCAGGAAAACACTATTTTTAAGCGAAAAGATGTTCCAGGACTAGACGGCATGGGATGAAGTTGGAGGAGGATGATTCAGAGGAAACATGAGAAAGAATTCTTCACAGAACGGTGGTGGACAAGTGGAACACCCTGCCAGAGGAAGTGGTGGGGGCTGAAACAATCACGGGATCTAAGAATGCATGGGATAGACATAAAGGAATTCTAGAGGTCAGGGGTAAGGGGAAACAGACTTCTAGGGAAACAAACTGAACTTACAAGCTCAAATGGGCAGACTGGGTGGGCCATAGGCCCTTATCTGCCGACACTGTCTATGTATCTATGTATGTAATACATAAACTAAAGCCAAGCCCAACCTCCACTGAGTCACTAACCCAAAATAACTCACAACAACCTCAATCACAACCATACCCCAACAAACTAAAATTAACAATTATAAAAATGTAAATATAATAAATTATAAGGAGAATCCTGCAGTGGACTGCAGAGGAGAAAGTCCAAAAACTGTCACAGAAATTTGCAAATGAGCTCTACAAATTAGAGCAATGTCCAGTTCATGAGAAGGCAAACACACCAGTACTCACACCACTGCACGATGTTATACACCGTAAGCAGTACAGGGAAGGGAGACTTTTGGAAACAATGTGCTCTCACCACTCTATTCCAGAGATAGAAATCCAAAATGGGAGCCCTTCTGTCAGCTGCAGAGAACACACAATTCACAAATCTGTTCAGAAGAAAGCTACCACTTTCCCCACAGAAAGGGCTCTTACCACCCAATCCGCGGCAGTAGCAGATTTCACAAATAATCTCACTTATTCAGATAAGTGATCTATACTCACAAAGGGAACAACCATCCCAGGGCGACAGGTAGCGGGAACGCCAACATCAGCTCCTTGCTCTGTCATGAAAGTATCTTTCAGCACACAGCCCTTCCCGTAATATCCAGACCGACTCCGGTCTCCAGCCACCACCTCACCAACTCCTTGGCCGGTATCATTTCTCGGTGGCAAGCAGCTCTGTTGCCTCCCTTCTGTAACCCCCCTGCAAATGGGGGTTCCCAAAAGACTTCCAGGAGCTTGCTTGAATGCTCCAAGCCTGAATGGTGTTTGGTGTTTAAGCCATTTATCAGTGAGTGTTTTTAGAGCCTCTGGTACTGTCTCTTTAAGAGCTGTCTGCTTGCAGACATAATTAGTTTGTATGGGGGGACTGTGTGCTTTCTCTGTTTGAGTACCACTCGAGCTGCTGCCAATTCACTCCATTTTGCAGTCACTAGGAGTGCAAAGGGAACCTATCTGAAAGATGTAACTGTTTGCCAGAAATCATTTAGAGTAATAATGAAAATACAGTTTGTCTAACTTGCTTTCTTTGCAGTCAGAACTGTGTTTGCCTAGTTCCCATTCTAGTTTTGAACTGCTGAACTGGACCAATCAGTGTGGGGGTAAGCTAGCTCTAAAATGGTGCCTTGGACGAATCAGAACTTGGACTCATAATCTGAGCCAGCCACAAGAGGATTGTATGGGCAGTGACTCTGGGAGATGTAGTTTAGACTTCGGCGCCTTTTTGGACCAACAGCAGCAGTCTATTGTGAGTGACAGCCAATCCAGTCAAGAACTGGGAGGAACTCAAAGGAAGTGCCCGGTTTTGTCTGTTAAGAGTTTCAGTTTTAGATCTGGCAGTGAAGGGGAAAGAAACCCTGTGCTCCTTCAGTGCACAGTTTCAGTCAAAAAACGTGTGTAAGGCCCAGAGTTCCAGTCTGCAGCTTGTGTAACTGCTTGTTAGGACTGAATCCGTCCTGTGAAAAAGAATCAAAGGATCTCTGAAGAGTAGAAACCAGGCTCACCCTGTAGAAGACTGGAGAAATTGTTGAATTGCACTCGGTCTGTCAGGAACTGAATCTGCTGTGTGTTCTCCCGGTATTGTGCAGTAATTGCGATCGGATAGAGAAGCAGCCTGCCTGGTATAGTACTTTCTTTTTTACCATATAAATGTGTGAAGAGTCTCGTGAGCTCAAGAGTAGCCCCTGCTGACGTCTGAAGGACCCTATCTTGTTTGGAGGTCGTGAGTACTAATTCAGGGTCGCTCCTGTTGAATTGCCACATTAAATCCAAATGGAATCACTGTACTGCTGACTGTTTAAACTAATTTTTCATTTCACTGTGTGAAAGGGCCCCTACCAGCTGCCACGGTTTGGACTAGCCACTAGGACTTGGGTACCCAGGGACAGTAACTGGTAGGGATAGGCCTGTGCACAGAGCCATAGGTAGATAGTAAAGTGATAAGCTAATTAACCTGATTTCCCCCTGTCCTTGTTATATCCCCCTAAATAAATCAGAGCTGCTTGTTTCAGCAAAGTTATACTTCCTGAGGTATTTGTCTATGTTAAAGTACTGTACTGTGATTGTTGCACTGTATCTTATTTCACAGGAGGTCCCAGTGCCGGAACTAGTCCTGGGGGTAAGTGTATACTGTGAAGGTAATTCTGATATATTGTGTGGGCCACTAGTGGGAAGAAGAGGTTGCAGTGTCCCAGAGGGCTGTGACCAAGTAAGTTTAACTATTGCAAACCCTGACCTCTGGGTGGAGGCACCGCCATTGGATCCAGGCCCTCAACCTGTTAGTGGCAAATCAGGCAGGGGTAGTAGCCCCTGGGATAGTGCCATCTAGGGGTTACATCTTGGAGGCTCACCGCTGGGATTGTGTGTCCTCTAGTGGCCATATTTACGAACCACTGTTAAGAAAAAAATGGGTACCCCGACAGAAGTGGCTGTGCACCGGCTGGTGGAGTGGTGTACTGGGGAGGAGATTGACCCCCAAAATGCTATGCTTATCCTGGACATCCCCCTGGGTATCAATACGGACGCTGTACAGGGAGTTCTTTCCAAGGTGGAAGGTTTACAAAACCCTGTGGTGGTGGGTCGCATGCTAATCTGCTCACCCACACTTTCCTGGCCCTAGTAGAGGTTAAGGATCCCATAGATAGCTCCAAAGTGCCACAGACCATTACCCCAGAGGAGCCCTCACTGCCTGGAGGTGATAACTAAGTACAGTAAAGACCCGGTGGGGAATGAGCCCCACCACTGTCTGAAACTTTTGAGGAGAATTTGCTAAATGGTTGCTGGGGAAGGGAAAACTGTGGAGGACTTGAAGAAACTATTCTTGCCACCTGGGGTGTTCCTCCCCAACACCTCTCCCGCTCAGTACCCGTAATGGTGGCTGAACCAATGCAGACTCCTATTTCTGCACCTGCCATTAGTCCACCGACTCTTTACCAGAGGTTGAGGATCTTCTCGGCACCTCCCACCCCCAAGGGGAGGATGACTGGGAGACCTGGATAGAACTATGTTGCCCACAAGTGCTAGAATGGCAATGCTCTGGAAGCAGAACGCGAAAGAGGGTTAGTGAGAGCCTCCGAGGTCCTGCCCTGGCTACCATCCGTGCTAAACGGGCCAGTAACCCTGAAGCGACTGCACAGGCCTATCTTGAGGCCTTGGAGAATGTGTATGGGAGCCCAGATTCTGATGAGGATCTATGGTGAGAGTAAGAAATGCACAACAGTACCAAGGGGAGTTGTTGTCTGTGTATGTATCTCGGCTGGAAAAATTGTTGCAAGAATGCCTCAGAAAGGGTAGTTTGCCAGCGATTGAACTGGACCGAACCAGGCTGGACAGGATCCTTAAGTCTGCCCCCTTCAGAACTGCTGTTGCTTCAGTTACCTGGCAAATCGACTGGAATCCCCACCTCCTATGATGAGTTAATGAGAGAAATTCGAGGAGTTGAGAAAAGGCCTTCGGGAGGACCTGCACCAATAGCTCAGCCGATGCAGTGACTGAGGGTGGCCCATCAAGTGAAGTTCAGGGCAGAGGTTGGCAGTCAATGAGTGCTCTGACAGGAAAAGATATGCCACAATGGGGCGAACTGTTGAGAGAGATCCGGAATTCAAAACAGTCCCTTTATGAAGGCCACGCCTGCAAAATGCGAGCCCTGACCTATATCCGACTGCATCTGCTATGGGGTGGGGTACCCACCCATGTATCTCCTACTGATAACAGCTCAAACTCAATTCCTTGACCATGGAAGTGGAGAAACTGACGAGATGTCTCCAAATGCTTATCACGCCGCAGACAGAGATGGCACCAAGGTTTCCAGTTAGTAATACCCCGGCCCTGGCTCCCAGTGTAGCGCCTCGGCCAGCTCAAACTCCAGAAAGTATGTTTTGCTATAATTGTGGGAAGGATGGGCACATGAAAGGAATGCCAGTCCCCAAAAGACACTGACAAAGTTGCATATAGGCTACAAGGAGAGCTTGGAGAACAAATCAGTGGTTAAGAGGTGCCAAATGATCCCAGTGAGGGCACCAAAAATGCTAACTCACGTCCTTTGTGGCAAGGTCAGTTGCCCAGGCCCCACTACCGCCTCTCAGACTGGTCCAGAATAGTGGGTCCCTCCATGGAGACCACTGTAAAGGTGAATGGAGTGTCTACAAGAGCTGTATTAGACAGTGGCTCCCAAGTGACAATTATGTTCCAGGATTGGTATCAGAAGCATTTGTCAGACTTACCTTACAACCATTAGAAGAACTGCATGTATGGGGTTAAGTGAAGGCCTACCCTATTCGGGTATATCCGAATTTGGCTGTCTTTCCCCACCTCCGTGGCTGGAGTGGCCGAACAAGTAGAGACTCTAGCCTTAGTGTGTCCCCACTGGACTGTATGATGGTGTCCCTTTGTTGATTGGAACAAATGCTCATATGTTCGGAAGGCTGGCACAGTTGTGTTATGAAAACAGGGGTCAAAACTAGTAGAGCTTTAAGAGTTCCAGCTTTAATTAAGAAGGCCTAGGAGGCACAGAGAGATGCTGAAAAAATAGAACCAGAGGAACCGGTCGAATTGTGTGGAAGAAGGATCCTGAGTCTCTGATCCTGGCGCCAAATGCCCAGTGTACCTTACAGGAGAGGTCCGTATCAGAAAGGATGTTAAGAATAAAATATTAATGTTGGATACCCAGGCGATGGAAAATTGCCAGAGGGACTGCTGGTCAAGCCTAGTATTTTGCCCGCTAGAGCCCATGCTTATGCCAGAAGGGTAATGGCCCAAGTTCATAATGTGTCTGAAAGAGACATTTGAGTAAATAGAGGTTGCATCCTGGCTAATGTGCATTGTGCAGACACTGCAGTGCTACCAGCAGCAAGAGTTCGAGGAAGAATGACAGAGTAACGCCTGACTTGTTTGATTTCAAGACCACTCGCTGCCAGCTGAATGGAAAGTGAGGATCAGTGAGAAGCTTGCCCAGAGACCAGGTGTTTTCTTTAAAGGAATGGGACGTGGGATGCGTGCAAGGAGCTGAGCACAATATCCGGCTGCATGACAAAGGCCATTTCATGAGAGGTCTCGCGCCTGGCACCTGCTGACATAGATGATGTGAGACGGCATCTGCAAGAGATGTTAGCTGCTGGTGTAATACAAGAATCCAGAAGCCCTTATGCTTCCCCATTGTGGCAGTGAGGAAAAGAATGGGACAGTAAGGATGTGTGGATTATCGCACCTTAAACCGGCGGACTATCCTCGATCAGTACACAATGCCCGCATTCAGGATGCTTTGGACTGCCTAAGCAGGAACAAGTGGTTCTCTGTGTTGGATCTCCAGATGGGTACTACCAGATCCCAATGGCCCCAGAGGACCGTGAGAAGACAGCCTTTATCTGTCCGCTGGCTTCTATAAATTCATGAGGATGCCTCAAGGGATTTCAGGTGCCCCAGCCACTTTTCAACGATTGATGGAGCGTGCAGTGGGGACATGAACTTACTAGAGTGCCTGGTATACCTAGATGATGTTATTGTGTTTGGCAGCTCACTGGAGGAACATGAGCAGATTATTTAAGTATTGGACCGACTGGAGGACTTTGGCCTTAAACTGTCCATTGATAAGTGTCAATTCTTTCAAACATCAGTAAAGTATGTGGGACACATAGTATCCACCGAGGGAATAGAGACCGACCCAAGTAAAGCTGAGGCCTTGACCACCTGGCCACAGCCCAAAAATCTAAAAGAACTGCAAAGATTCCTGGGATTCTGTGGTTATTATCGGCGCTTCATCAAGGACTATTCAAGAGTGCTCCGCCCTTTACTTAACCTTACTCAAGGGTATCCCCCAACCCACAAAAAATACCAAAAGTCAGCGTCCCTCAAGACTGAAAGAGTGTATTTTCATCCGAGTGGAAGTATTTGGGCCGCTGGACTCCTGATTGTGAGACTGCTTTTCATGAGATCATATATCAACTTACCCATGCTCCAGTGCTGGCTATGCCGATCCAAAACCTTACATCCTGCACACTGATGCTAGCTTGCAAGGGTTGGGGCTGTGTTGTACCAAGAGCACGAGAATGGCCTGAGACCAGTGGCCTTTGCCAGTAGAAGCCTGACCCCATCCGAAAAGAACTATCCTGTACATAAGTTAGAGTTCCTAGCTTTGAAGTGGCTATTGTTGACCAATTCCATGAGTACTTGTATGGGGCTAAAATACTAGTAAAACTGACAATAATCCTTTGACCTATGTGCAGACCTCAGCTAAGTTGGATGCCACTGGCCATAGGTGGCTTTCTGCATTATCTACATATGACTATGCTCTCGAATACCGAGCAGGTCTGAACCACATAGATGCTGATGCTCTCTCCGGAGGCCTGTTCCCAGAATGATTGGGTCGATTGGCAGAACCTGACATTCGGGCACTCTGCGGGAAGTTTGACAGGGAGGAACAAATGTCCACGGACGATGGACTGCATGGTGGATTGCTTGGGACCCTCTGAGAATTGCATACCTGCTGCTTATTGCCACTTTTCTGCAATAGACATTGGTGCACTGCCTCAGCTGGACAATGACAGTATTCGCGGGCTCAACTCACGATCCCATGATCAAAGCAGCTTTAGAAGCCCTCTATGCAGGAAAAGATGTGTCCAAATTACGCCCACTGATTTGAGAACTGCACTGTTATACAAAGAAGGTCCTAAGTTGAAACTGATCAATAAACTGTTATACAGAGAAACAGTAGACAGAGGGGGACAAGTAGACAAACAACAACTAGTGCTGCCCACTGCCTTTCGAGACTCAGTACTGAGGTCCTTGCACAACCACATGGGGCACCTTGGTATAGACAGAACACTTGACTTGGTGAGATCCAGATTCTATTGGCCTAAGATGGGGCTGATGTGGAGCAACACATTCGAAATTGTAGTCGCTGCTTACAGAGGAAAGCTTTGCCCCAGAGGGCTGCCCCCTTGTTAACATCACCACCAGTGCACCCATGGAGCTGGTCTGTATTGATTTTCTGAGTTTGGAGTCAGATCAAAGAAATATCAGTAATGTGCTGGTGGTCACTGACCATTTCACGAGATATGCCCAAGCTTTCCCACCAAGACCAGAAAGCATCCACTGTGGCCAAAGTACTTGAGAAAACTTTTTGTTCACTATGGGCTCCACAAAGAATCCATTCTGATCAAGGGAGAGACTTTGAGAGTCGTCTGATCAAAGAGATGCTTTCTCTGTGGGGAGCGAAGTCCAGAACCACTCCTTACCACCCCCAGGGACCCACAGCCTGAACGTTTCAACCGCGACTTTCGCGATATGCTAGGCACCCTGCACCCAAAGGACAAGCCTAGATGGAGCCAACAAATTAGCACCCTGGTACATGCTTATAACTGCACCAAAGTGATGCCACTGGGTTCTCCCCTACCGCCTGATGTTTGGAAGAGAAGCTCGACTACCAGTAGATGTGTATTTTGGGGTCTCTCTGATGGGGTTCAAGCTGACAACTATTTACAGTATGTGCAAAGTTAAAGGCCCAGCTAACTCATGCGTACAACTGGCTCAAACCATGGCTGCCAAAGAAATCTGGCCAACAAAGAAAGGTATGATAAAAGGTGAAAGCACAGGAACTCCAGGAGGAGATCGGTATTGCTAAAAATCTGGGACTGCATGGCAAACACAAGATTGCTGACAGATGGCACCATCTCCTCACATTGTAGTGGGCAAACTAGATGATCTGCCAGTGTACAAAGTAAGGCCTGAGAACAATTCAAAAGATGTAAAACAATGCATAGAAATCATTTACTGCCCATTGGACAAATCCTGATTGAGTCTGAGCCCCAGAAGATGCCCCTCTGGACCAGTGACTAGAGCTGCTGCTAAGAAAAGATCAAGGAAGTCTGCACCTACAGAAGCAGAGTTAAAGTGTTCCCCTGCACAAGTCCCAGTTGAGCATGACTGTCAGTCCATATCAGAAGAAAGTGAGAGTGACTTTGAATACTATCCTTCTTACGAACTGAGTCAATAGTTTCTGGGCAATCCCCTAGTCAATACTGGAGACGAAGCTGGGCCTTCTGGACTGTCTAAGCCCCCAGCTTCATCCCTGGAGCCAATGCTCCCAGAAAGTGAAGTGCAAAGCATCAGATCAGATGAAATGGAATCATTGTGCATGGTTGAACTGTTTGAGCTTTCAGGGGAAGAAAATGATGGATTGGGTCAGACTGGTGATACACCAGAACCAGAAGAGTATTTTGAGTGCCCTGACAGTCCACTGCCAGTGTCCAAAAGCTCTCCATGTGAGCCAAATGTTGTGGACTCAGAAACTGTAACTCCTGGAGCTGAAAGTGCCCCAAGTACTAGCCTCTCTACCCCATGGAGACCCCCTGACAAGTGAGGACAATGCTGAAAATGAGGCTCAGAGTGCAGAGACTGTAACAGTTCCCCTAGAAAGACTGGTCGAGCTGTAAAGCCTGTGGTGCACCTCAGTTATGATTCCCTTGGGAGGCCTGTGGACTTGCCTCTCAATGTTGTCCATAAAGGAGTGTATGTGTCCCCGAGCTCATTGCCCAAACTGAGCGTCAGTGCTAACTACAAGTTACTTGTGTTGCCCTCTAAGTATGGTGCCCTTGCCTGTCCAGCCCAAGGTAACTGATAGGAAGGGCCCTCTCTTCAGGTTTCATGTACAAGAGGTAATAACTTGAGTTATGGTACAATGTGTATGTAATACTGTGTAAGAGTGACATACTGCAATGTTTCAGAAATGTGTTCTTGGTAAAATGATGTATTGACTGATGATTACATGTGTGAGCCTAATGCAAATGTATATGGTTGCAGTTGAAACTTATGGGGGTACTTGCTTGACACGGACGTCAAGCTTTCCCAGGCCAGGAAGGGTGTAACCCCCCTGCAAATGGGGGTTCCCAAAAGACTTCCAGGAGCTTGCTTGAATGCTGCAAGCCTGAATGGTGTTTGGTGTTTAAGCCATTTATCAGTGAGTGTTTTTAGAGCCTCTGGTACTGTCTCTTTAAGAGCTGTCTGCTTGCAGACATAATTAGTTTGTATGGGGGGACTGTGTGCTTCTCTGTTTGAGTACCACTCGAGCTGCTGCCAATTCACTCCATTTTTGCAGTCACTAGGAGTGCAAAGGGAACCTATCTGAAAGATGTAACTGTTTGCCAGAAATCATTTAGAGTAATACAGTTTGTCTAACTTGCTTTCTTTGCAGTCAGAACTGTGTTTGCCTAGTTCCCCATTCTAGTTTTGAACTGCTGAACTGGACCAATCAGCGTGGGGTAAGCTAGCTCTAAAATGGTGCCTTGGACGAATCAGAACTTGGACTCATAATCTGAGCCAGCCACAAGAGGATTGTATGGGCAGTGACTCTGGGAGATGTAGTTTAGACTTCGGCGCCTTTTTGGACCAACAGCAGCAGTCTATTGTGAGTGACAGCCAATCCAGTCAAGAACTGGGAGGAACTCAAAGGAAGTGCCCGGTTTTGTCTGTTAGAGTTTCAATTTTAGATCTGGCAGTGAAGGGGAAAGAAACCCTGTGCTCCTTCAGTGCACAGTTTCAGTCAAAAAACGTGTGTAAGGCCCAGAGTTCCAGTCTGCAGCTTGTGTAACTGCTTGTTAGGACTGAATCCGTCCTGTGAAAAGAATCAAAGGATCTCTGAAGAGTAGAAACCAGGCTCACCCTGTAGAAGACTGGAGAAATTGTTGAATTGCACTCGGGTCTGTCAGGAACTGAATCTGCTGTGTGTTCTCCGGGTATTGTGCAGTAATGCGATCGGGATAGAGAAGCAGCCTGCCTGGTATAGTACTTTCTTTTTACCATATAAATGTGTGAAGAGTCTCGTGGAGCTCAAGAGTAGCCCTGCTGACGTTGAAGGACCCTATCTTGTTTGGAGGTCGTGAGTACTAATTCAGGGTCGTCCTCTGTTGAATTGCCCATTAAATCCAAATGGAATCACTGTACTGCTGACTGTTTAAACTAATTTTCATTTCACTGTGTGAAGGGCCTACCAACTGCCACGGTTTGGACTAGCCACTAGGGCTTGGGTACCCAGGGACAGTAACTGGTAGGATAGGCCTGTGCACAGAGCCATGAGTAGATAGTAAAGAGATAAGCTAATTAACCTGATTTCCCCTGTCCTTGTTATCCCCCTAAATAAATCAGAGCTGCTTGTTTCAGCAAAGTTATACTTCCTGAGGTATTTGTCTATGTTAAAGTACTGTACTGTGATTGTTGCACTGTATCTTATTTCTCAGGAGGTCCCAGTGCGGAACTAGTCCTGGGGTAAGTGTATACTGTGAAGGTAATTCTGATATATTGTGTGGGCCACTAGTGGGAAGAAAGGGGGTTGCAGTGTCCCAGAGGGCTGTGACCAAGTAAGTTTAACTATTGCAAACCCTGACCTCTGGGTGGAGGCACCCGCCATTGGATCCAGGCCCCTCAACCTGTTAGTGGCAAATCAGGCAGGGGTAGTAGCCCCTGGGATAGTGCCATCTAGGGCTTACACTTCCAACTGCCTCCTCTGGCAACATCCCGTCCTTCTGCAGTTACAGTCATGCTCTATGCACGGCTACCACTCCCATTAGGTCTGAGAACGAGTGCCTTCTATAACTGCAAACACCAGTGTCAGTGGCAACAGGAAAGTATAAGCGCCTCTGCAGGACACCAAGGATCTTTCCTAAAACCAAAAAAACTAACTCCAACTCTAAATTCACTGTTTAACCCTATTTAAACTTACTCTCCTGGAGGGGTCTACAGAGTAAGCAATGCAACAAAAAAGGCAGACTGGATAGGCCATGCGGCCCTTATCTGCCGTCAGCTTCTATGTTTCTTTGTTTCCTCTGGAAGCCTGTTCCATTTTTCCACTACTCTTTCCATGAAGCAGTAATTCCTGATGTCCTTTCTGAAACTCCCTTCCCCCACCAGCTTCATGGAGTTTCACCTGATGTTCCCACTTAGTGTGATTTGTTTATCCCATGGAGGAACTTAAAAATCTATACCATGTGCTCCATCTCTCTTCCACCTCTCCTCTAAATTTCTAATGTGAACATAACAGAGGTTTTCCAGCCTCTCCCAATATGACATCCACTGCTGTCCCTCAATCATTTTGGTTGCCCTCCTGCACTGCCTCCAGCTTCTCCCTGTTCATCTTCAAGTGTGGAATCTAAAACTGCACAATGTACTCCGGGCGCAATCTAATTAAAGAGCTGTACCAGGGCAGTATCACCTCCCTTTTCCTGCTACTGTCCCCTCTATATGCATCCCAGCATCCCTTCTGCTCTGCTTGCATCCTTTGTACATTGTGCTGATGCTTTCAAGTTCTCCATTTTTTTTAAAATGTTGCTTATACTTTTGTAAGCAAAACAATACTCGCAAATATCCACAGAAGGATGGAGAGCACAGTTGATTTTCAAATAATACACTTAATAAGGAAGTCTCGGACCCCTTCCATAGTGATAGAGATAGGGGAATTACTTTTACAATATTATTACCAAACAAGCATTATAAAGGCATACACTATAAGAGCCCTATAGGAATAAGACTAGGATATGTAAATAAAACATTCCCTTTTACCATCATGGCTAAAATACCTCCAATATCCCTCATATTTGTTGCAACTGCTATCAAACAAGTAAATATCCTGAGAGAGATTCTGTAGCTATCATATGCCGGCCAAAGTAAAGAAAGAATAACAATTTATAACATTCAGAACATCTAAAACCCACCAGTGCAGAGTTGTATCTCCACCCTCAAACATGAACCTTGTCAGTAACAGGATTCAAAGTTAACTTCCCCCTGCATTTAGTACAGTGGCTCCTCCGAAAATAAAATTATGTGAAGTCCTGCATAAACTCTGCACAGTGCTTGTGTTGAGAGAGAGAGAGAGAGAGAGAGAGAGATGACAGGAAGCACCATTTTACCAACCCAATTACAGAATTCAAATGAAACCACACAGATATAGTCCCGTGTCTATCCATCCCTCCCCACCCCAAGTCAGAGCTTTCACTTGATATAGAAAGATGTTAAGATTCGGACTTCCGGTGACGTCACGGACATGGTGGGCAGCTAACTCTAGAGGCTCCCTGATCACCTCACCCTAATCCAAAGAAATTGGCAAGAAAGATACTCCAGTACAGTTTTTTTCACAGCGAGGTCAGTACCATACATGGCAGGGAAATCTCAGAAAGCAAAAGGAAACCGATTCCCATCGTCTTCAGCAAGTAAAATGAAGCAAACAACTTTGAGCAGGCCGCAGGAAAGCCTAATGGCCCTACCGCAACGTAGAAGGCTCCCCTCAGAATCCTCTGCGGACTGGGACCAGGACGATACGAAACAATCGGAAAAAATCAAACTCTGAAAAAGATCCTAGCTACAGTAAGTAAAATTGATTCAGCCTTGGCAGACCTGAGGCAAGATGTGAAAGCACTGGACAGGAAAGTTTCAACGTCGGAAGCCAGAATCGGAGATCTGTCCGAGGCACAGGAGACTACAGAGCGATTGCTTTTATTTTTACTTCAGAGAGATCGAGAAACACAAGCCAAACTAGAAGACCTAGAAAATCGTTCCCACAGGAACAACTTTAAAATTCATGGAATCCCCGAAGGGGCCGAGAAAGGCTTTCCAACGATAGCTGACTTCGTGCAGCAGGAACTGCGAGCAGTGCTCTCCCCACCTCCCGACCTAAATTTGGAGGTAGACCGCGCCCACAGATCCCTAATACCGAAACCAACAGATCTCAATGCAAGGCCCCGTTCCCTGATAATTCGAATGCTACATTTTCAAAGTAAAGAGTGGATCATCCATGAGGCTTGGAGGCATAAAGACTTAAAATACCAGGAGGCAACAATTTTCTTTGACCAGGACTTTTCCTCAGCCCTGCAAGCCGAAAGACAAAAAGTAAGAGGGGTCTTAAGGGAGCTTTGGCAGCAAAAAGAAATAAAGGCCCAGTTGCTTCTCCCAGTGAGGCTGAAAATTTACCTGGAGTCAGGAGTGAAGACCTTTCCTTCCCTGGTCGAGGCGAGTGCCACTTTGAAGGAACTTCAGGTTTCGGTGCCAGACCTGGAACTTGAGATTTTGGAGAAAAAGTTAAGAGTAGGAGCCTGGAATGTAGTATCCCGCAATCAGACCAGGAAACGAGGCCTGCCAGGGTCTATCACGATGGCGACTGCAGGGGACATCGCTAAATTACTACTTCGCGCGGAGAAGAGAAACAGGACCCAGAACGGAGAGAAACCGGCTTTGCCATCACCAAAGGACTGAGTTTAATAACATTTAGAGAATATTTTGCAGAATGAGCACTGGAGCTCAAAGGGGAATGGCTTCCAACTTTGCGAGTGTACCAGAGGTTCCCTAAGCTAAATATTAACTATGGAGTGATCGAGGAGGGGAATTATACTTCCTTATACAGTAGTACCTTACAAACAGTCTATCCTTTGTCCATGAATGCATCTTTTCTCTGCCGGGACACTGGGACTTAAGGGGGGGGGGGCTCCCTCAATCCTCATGTACTTTGCTTTACTGGAAACTTGAACTGAATGGAGAATTGCATGCCCAAACCACTAGAGGGCAGAAGAAGGCTGTGTATAACATAAATGTTTGATGGGGTTTTTTTTAGTTATCTCCCCCTATGGAGAGGGTATCCGGGGAGGACTTCTCTCTCTCTCTCTTCCTTTTTTCTTTGCTTTCCTTCTTTGTCACTGTTTAAGTCTTTTAAATAGAATTTCTATTGTTTTAGCTTAAAAAAAAAAGGGAAAGTAAATGGTGATTCAAAGAGGGAATTTTATTGGAGGACGCAGTAAAGTACGAGAGGGTGGGGGTGGCGGGGTGGTTATGGTGTGGTTGGCTCTTTCCATATACACTGAGTGACGTCTAAAAGACCAACCGTTGTCAGCCCAAGAAGTCACGTAGTTGGCCAAGGTGACAACGCCCCTTAACATCGGAGGGGTTGTAATCTAGTCACATATGTGACAACTCCTGGTGGCCCTTGACTACCAGAGTTAATTTTCCTAGGAAGTCAATTTACTAGATACTTGTTCTGGTTTAGATAAAAGTTATTACTGGGGATCCACGTTGGATCCGATGTTTCCAACGAATAGGTTGGTGTTACTAGTTTATCAGTTACAAATGTTTTTGGTTAAAGTGTGTTGACGTGGGTTCAAAGGGGATAAGAGGGTTTGGACGGGCTCATGGGATCCTATGGGACCTAGATATACACTCCTGTGGGATAGTATGAATGAGAAGATAACTCTTTGGGAAAGGTTATGGCGGTACACTTAAGGATTATCTCTTACAACGTAAATGGGTTTAAATCCCCCATTAAGAGGGCCAAAATCCTAACGGAACTTAAAAGGAAGGGCTGTGACATAGCTATCTTCCAGGAGACTCACCTCTTGGAGGTACAGCACATTAAATTAAGGCGTCAATGGGTGGGCAGGGTGGTATCCACCTCGGGCAAAGAGACAAAAAAAGCTGGGGTAGCGATATTAATCAAGAAAAACTCCCCATTCAGTATTCAGGAAGTAAAGATCATACTCCAGGGTAGGTGCATTAGAGTCTCGGGAACGATTCAGGGTAACCTAATTCATGTAGTGAATGTTTATGCCCCCAATAGTGGGGCAGCCACTTTCTATCAAGAAGTCTTTCAGAGGGTGATGTTGCTTCCCAGGGGTCAGCTAATACTTGGAGGCGACTTCAACACCACATTGTGCCCAGCTTTAGACTGATCCTCTGGAAAATTGGAGACTTCTAAACAGGCCACGAGGTGTCTGAACATGCTAATACAGGAGGGGGGGCTCGGGGACATTTGGAGACTACATCACAAAAAAGAAAGGGACTATACATTCTATTCAATCCCCCAAAACTCACTCCCGTATAGACTTTTTCATAACATATACCACAGATGTTCATTTATTTTCTAACTCTGTAATTTACCCAATGACTATTTCAGATCATGCCCCAGTTTCTATTGATTTTGTCTGGGACAGGGAACCTAGGATAACGAATTGGAAACGGAATATTTCATTACTTAATGATAAGAATGTGGCACAACAAATCACACAGGATATAAAAAACATAATGATAGATTCACCTATATCAGATAGTACCCCGATGGTATGGTGGGACACAATGAAGGCTGTCTTAAGGGGACAATTAATAAGTCTAGCCTCGGCCAGGAAAAAGTTGAGGAATAAAAAGGTAGAAGAGCTGCAAACCAAGATAAAAGTGTTAGGGAACATAAAGGTAATCCAAGAGGCAAGGTGAAAATTTGGAGGGAATTAATGGAAAAGAGGAAAGAACTTAATGAGTTAGAAGCTGAAAAGGCAGAGGGGATGTTGCGTTACGCAAACCAAAAATACTATGAGGGTGGGGGCAGGGCTTTAAAGCTCCTTGCCCTGAGATTGAGGAGGGAACAAGCGAGTCGATATGTCTCATCCCTTCATAGCGGAAAAGGGGACATATCCCGAATAGAGAAACCCAGAGAAATAGCTAAAGCCTTTAAAAATTACTACGGGGGGGTTATATAAGGAAGGGAGGGACCCACAAGAGGTGCAACAAAAATGTGGATTCCTTTTTGAAGGCCCTGAGGCTGCCTAAGCTGTCCCCAGGAATGCAGCAAGAGCTTTCTGCCCCTATCACAGAAAAAGAGATAATAGCAGTTATAGATAAGCGTCCCTTGGGCAAATCCCCGGGTCCTGACGGATACCCGGCCGAGTTTTATAAAAAATTAAAAAAAACATTTAGTACCCAAATTGGCTATGGTGCTAAATGCCATCCTAGAAAATAACAAACCCCCAAGTTCATGGAGTGAAGCTATAATCACGGTCATCCTGAAACAGGGTAAATCCCCAGAGTTTTGTGAATCATACAGGCCCATCTCCTTATTAAACCAAGATTACAACATTCTTACAAAAATCCTAGCTAATCGATTACAAAAGCATATTGAAAATCTGATACATCCGGATCAAACCAGATTCATACCAAACAGACATATGTCTGACAATATCAGGCACTTGCTAAATATCCTGGACCGCAAGAATGCCTCCCAAAACATTCAGATTGCCATTTATTTGGACGCAGAAAAGGCCTTTGATAGGCTAAACTAGTCATACTTAAAAGCGGTCCTCTTAAAAATGGGGTTCGAAGGTGCCTTTTTGCAATGGGCCACATTGGCCTATCAAAACCCTTTGGCTAGGGTCAGGGTTAACGGGATTCTGTCTGAGGCCTTACCAGTTGGGAGGGATACCAGGCAGGGATGCCCCCTGTCGCCCTTACTTTTTGTGCTGGCCATGGAGCCCCTTGCCCAGGCTATAAGGGAGGAGAACAAAATACAGGGCATTAATATAGCACAGGCCCAGAATAAAGTGTCACTTTACGCAGACGACGCGGTGATATATATGCAAGACCCTGAGAAGTCAATCCCACCCATGATGGCTCTTCTGGATCAGTCTGGGAAACTTTCGGGCTTTAAAATTAATATGGACAAGTCCGAGGTTCTGCCCATAAGTGGTAAAATTACACAGAATCTGCACAAGCTGATTCCGTTTAACTGGGTCAGAGAAAAGGTAAGATATTTGGGGATTCAAATTCCGACTAAATTGTCAAGACTGCATCAAGTTAATTATGGTGCACTCCAGAAAGCTGTTTTTTGCAGATATAAATAGGTGGCACTCGTTGCCTCTTGCCTTTACTCATAGGATAGACACGGTGATGATGAATATCCTCCCTAGATATCTTTTTTTGTTCACTAATTTACCCCTGCCCTTCTCTAAAAAGGATTGGAAAGAACTAAAACAAAAGATCTCAAGATTTATTTGGGCGGGAAGAAAACCCAGAAAGCGATGGGATCTCCTTACAGAGACGAAAATAAGGGGGGGCAAGGGAGTTCCTGATCTATATAATTATTATAAAGCAGCTCAAGTGGTGCCTATCCTAAGCATATTAAATCTAGGCCAGAGAGGGGGATGGTCTCTCATGGAATAAGAGGCGCATCGAAACATATCGCTTGGGATGCTGCCTTGGGTTGCCACACATTCGGATCTTAAGTTAATTAATAATAAATGGACAAAACATACCCTCAAAGTATGACTGGAGGTGCGGCAACACTGGGGGGTGTTGACTCCAGTTTGGAGATATGTTCCCCTTAGTTTTTTGCCGGGTTTCCCAGCCTCCCCAGGAGACCCTTGCTTTAAGAGGTGGCAGGAAAAGGGATTGCCTTTTCTTACTCAATTTTTTCAGAGGGACACGTTGAGATCCTTTTTGAAAATGCAAGGGGAATATAACCTTCCAAGACAGGACTTTTACAGATACCTACAATGTCGGCGTTACATTTTGACAACCATGGGCGTGGGAGAGATTCTTTCAGATCCACCGGTCCCAGTGAGAACCACTTTCCTCAAAAGCAGAGGGGACAGACTCTAAGGGATATATATCATATATTTATAAGACACTTCAGGAAGAGGTTGGTAAACTATTGATGCAACAAATTGAACGGAAATGGGAGGAGGAACTAGGTTTACATCTTACAGAGGATGACTGGGTAATAATTTGGACAGGGGTCCCTAGCATCTCCAGCTCTCCAAGTTGGGGGGATTTTAGGTGGAGAGTGGTTACCAAGTACTTCATTCCTCCAGTCATCTCTGCACATTATTTAAAGGGCACATCTCAGGAGTGTTGGAGGGGATGTGGAGGAGTTGGCTCTTACGCCCATATATTCTGAGAGTGCCCCCAGATAACTAATTACTGGAAGTTGGTAGCTCAGGCCTTACAGGATATTTTTCAGTGGAATTGTACACTGACTGGCTCTCACCTGATTCTGGGTCTTCCACCCAGTGAGGGCATAACTAAAAATCAGAGATACTTACATTATATATTAGTAGCAGCAGCTCTAAAAGTGATCACTCAACACTGGTTAAGCCCTGACCAGTTATCCATTTCAATGTGGAGGGCCAATATTAGCAGAATTAAAGAGATGGAGGCCATAACGGCCCAGTTAAGAATAAAAATAGATCAATTCAATGCAAAATGGCTTCCATTCTATGAATACATCGAAAATTTGGAGGGCACTCCTACATTAGAGCAGTATTTGCTACCTTGATGAAACTAGATCTTTCTGGGTCGAGGAGAGGATGGACCCACTTTTGGCCCTAATAGGGTGAGTATGGCTCTCAATCAAGGCAGTTAGGGATTATTAAGAGAAGACCCGCAGAGGGGTCAAATAAATAAATAATCAATTCTTAAAACACTTTGCACTCACGTCAACCAAAAAGTTAATTTTCCTTTTTACCTTTGCTTTGGATTTACTGTTTTTATTAGAATATGACTAGAGCACTTATGGGAAAGATCAAATAGTTAAGAATGGATCATTACAAGTATGGTTAATTAAGCAGAACCTATGTAATTGTTAAACAATTTAAAACAGACTACATAATGAAGGATTTAAATGGTAGGAGAAGTGGGCGTGCGTTTCCCCATAGCACTTTTTAAGTGTTGGTGGATTAATTGTGCCTTCACTTACAGTAGTAATAGGCGGAAAGTATTCCTGGAAGTCACACTGAAACTTATATATTGTAAAAAAGATAGATGTGGTTTTTAAGCTGTGAATACTGGATGTACAGTAATCCTTCAATTGAATGTACATCGTACACTGAATTTATGGAAGCTTTTTTAAACTCTTAATAAAAAATTATGCAAGTTCAAAAAAAAAAAGAAAGATGTTAAGATTCAACAAGAAAGATACTCCAAGAGACACCTGCTTGAGGAGCTGCTGATCACTCGCTGGACTGTTAATTAATAAAGGTTTGCCATAATGCAGTCTCAAATACTTAAGTCCATATCTCAAAGGGAAAAAACAGCAACAAAATAGCACTTAGCTCAAGTTGTAAATAATCAAGCATTGTAAACTGGATCATCCCACACTCCTCCCCACAAGTGTGGGAATGAGAGAGTCAGCGGTATGCAAGTTCACAATGCCAAGCTTTTAACAGATCAAGCGCCAGTTTCTGAATCCTCTTTGTGTCTAGCCTCCATTGCCTGCTCAATCTGCTGTACCTTCCTCGCTGCTTCTTTCAGGTCACTGTAAATGTCTGACAATTGCAACAACCCTGAGTTTGGCGGGGAGCAGTGGCTGGTGCTGAATTCTGTGCTGATGCAGGACTCATCTTACCTGGTAAAAAGCCTTTCTGGGGACACAGGTAGTGTAAGAGAGATCTGGGAAAAGTGAAAATGATTCCTCTCGGAGTCTAACATTCTGCAGCCATCTAGCCAGAGACAGGGCTGTGTCCCAATCACCGATCCCGGTGCAAACTACCACAAGGGTATGAGGAGCTGTCAGATCTGCTGGTGCTCATCTTGGGGAGAGTTTGTATGCTTTTTCTATGGAGAATTGCTGTTCTCCTTCCATTGGTCTCAAAATTTGTGGCAAAAAGGCACAGGCAAAGTTTGTTGCATCTTCTCCCTCCACTGATTTAGGAAGCTCAAGTACTCGAATATTTCTCTTGCAGGCCTGGTTCTCAAGTGTCTCCAGGTGCTGTCCCAAAAGCGCATTTTCCTTGACCAGGCCTGAAGCTGTGTCCTGGGTTTTGAGGAAGGATGTCTCCATACTTTAGACCGTTTAAGGGTCTCCATTCTGGTTCCCGATTAGTGACCTGAGGTGTCAAAACGTCAAGTTTGCAGTCCATATCTTGAACCATTTTTCACCAGCTGGCCCAATGTTGTATTTACCGTGAGTAGGGTAATGACCCCGGCCCCCAACTCAAATGGTGCAAAATATTTAGCTTTATAATAATGTAGCCGACTCTCTTTCAGTTCAGGAACTAACAGGCACGTCTGCTCTTCTTTGGTACTAAGCCATGCCCCTTCTAGTTCTCCATTATTGACACCACTATGTCATTTCTGTTGTTATCTCCACAACCATCACCACCACCCACCCCATCCTATACTCTATAGTGTGATTTCTGGCTCCTGTGTGCATTGCTTGCATTGCACTTTTTGGTGTTAAATTTCAGCTGCTACACCCTGGACCACCTCTTCAGCCTTTCCAGGTCCGCCCTTGGATCTCCACTTGGTGGAAGCTTGTGGTTTCCAATTAAGGGAGGTTTTCTCCTTGAGTGAGAGGCAAGGAGCTAAATTCTCATTTTAATTTATCGCTAACTGGCCTTCATTTTGGTAGCCACAGTCATTAACCCACCTAAATTTTAGCCCAAGACGATAGGTAAAAGAAGTTTCTCTGGTTTTCAACTTGGTGGGAGCTTGTGGTTGCCAAAGTTGGGGAGGGTTCTCCTCGGTTGAGAAACAAGGAGTCAATCTGTCATTTGAACTATTGTTAACCAGCCTTCTAGTTGCTGGAAATTGTGTTATTAGATTATCTATCTTAGCTGAAGGAGCTAGAGAAAGTAAAACAATCCTCCGCCTGCCTGAAATATTTTAAATACTCATTTAAAGTACTTGTTTGATTTCACAGTCCTACATAATGTCATGCTTTTTTAATTTTTTTCCAGCCCTGCAAATATGGCTTGTTGTTGTATCATCTTTTCTAGCCATAATCCTGCTTCTTCAATTCATTTTAATCATTCTTTGTTAAAGGAGCCTCAGGGATAAGGTTTCATTTTTTAAATCTGTCTTCTCTATATCCCAAAAGGTCCTTCCATTCTAAAAGGAATTCAAAGTATTCCCACCTATGGTTTTATTTTGGTTTTGTAAGTATTTTGCTTTTAATTGCAGGAGACATCGAAATCAACCCAGATCCATCTCATAATGATTTTGATTTTTTTTTAATCTAATGTACAAAGTTTACTCTCCAAACAAGTTTTGTTGTTAAGTTGGTCTGCTTCTGTCCACCCTTCAGTTTTTGCAGCTACGGAGACATGGTTGGATTCCTCCATTAGAGACTCTGAAATTAATCTTCCTGATTATACAGTTTTTAGGTTGAACAGAAACAGACATGGCGGGGGCTCTGCTCCCTTTGTTCATTCCTCCATTCCTTGCTCATTCATTAAATCGGATACTATGGGTGATTGGTGAATACCATATTTGTTTCTTTAAACCTCTCAGGAACACGGGTGTTGGTGGATAGCACTTACTGCCCCCCCCCAAAAAAAAAAACTGAAAGCAACTAGGTTTGCAGATTTACAAACCTTAATCAGCTCTCTTGAAGACCCTCCATATTCTATTCTTCTGGAAGATTTCAATGCAAACTAGTCTTCCAGTAGAGGTCTTAGGCTAAAATCTCAACCTGGTCCTTAAGGCTTAAATCAATTAATTACCAAGCCCACACACTACGATGTTTTTCATAAGGTTTTCACCCTTTTAGACTTCATTTTTTTGTCCCCAGACTTACCAATTATCACACTGGTTGCCAGAGAAACTTTTTTAGTGATTATGCCTTAATTTACCAGCTCAGCTCTTCTGCATGGTTGATGGGCTATTACATCCCGCCTGTCTCCGTGTGGGAGGGGCAGGTTCGAGCAGAGTGTGTGAAGAGTTCACTCTGTTCTTTGACGATAAAGTGTCCTCTAGCAGAGCAAAGATCTCCTCCAGCATTGCTCAAAGGGACTGCCGGGGCCATCCTGAGACTTGCCAGTGCACTCCTCTTGTATGGGCTGAGTTTGATCCAGCTGGAGTAGAGGAGGTTGTGGAGATTGTCTCAAGGCTGTGACCAACACAGTGTGATCCCGCTCCACAAAAGTGGTAGCATGAAGGAGGCAGAGAACTACAGACCAGTCAGTTTTACCTCAGTAGTGGGCAAGATTATGGAGGCACTCCTTAAGGAAAGGATAGTGCAACACCTGGAATACATAGGAGCACAGGATCCAAGACAGCATGGCTTTAAAACAGGAAGGTCCTGTCAAACTAACCTCAGATTTCTTTGACTGGGTAACCAGAGTGGTGGACTAAGGTGCAGTTGATGTCGCCTACCTTGACTTCAGCAAAGCCTTCAATACTGTTCCATATAGAAGATTGATTAATAAGATGGGTAGGCTCGGGGGGGGTCAGAAGTTGGTCGACTGGGTGGCAAAAACTGGTTGGCGGGCATAAAACAGAGAGTGGTGGTATACGGTATACAGTCAGAAGAGATGAAAGTCACAAGTGGGGTACCTCAGGGATCAGTCCTGGAGCCAGTCCTCTTCAATATCTTCATCAGTGACACTGCAGATGGACTGGAGGGTAAGGTTTGTCTGTTTGCAGATGACACCAAGATCTACAACAGAGTAGATGATCCAGACAGGGTGGGCAGAATGAGAAGAAATCTGTATAAACTGGCAAAATGGTCGAAAGAGTGGCAACTAGGGTTTAATGCAAAGAAGTGCAAGATCATGCACACAGGGAAGAGAAACCCAGAAGCCACCTATAGGTTGGGAGAGGAGTTGCTGGTAATCACAAGGGAAGAAAGAGACTTGGGCATCATCATCACAGATGACCTGAAATCATCCAAGCAGACCACTAAAGCAGTAGGTAAGGCTAGCGGGATGTTGGGGTGTATTAACAGGGGTATCACAAGTCGTAAGATGGAGGTAACAATCCCTCTTTACAAAACACTGGTTAGGCCCCATCTGCAGTACTGGAGGCCACATCTGCACAAGGACATTAACAAAATGGAGGCAGTCCAGAGAAGGGCAACCAAAATGGTGCAGGGACTGCATCAGAAAACATATGAGAACAGATTAACGGAGCTCCATAGAGCAAAGGAAGGAGAGAGGTGATGTGATCAAAACATTCAAATATCTTAAGGGCATTAACAAGGAGAAAGTGTCTAACATGTTTCAATATAAGTAAAATAGCAGGACAAGAGGGCACAGCATGAGATTAGAGGGAGACCGATTAAGGGATAACGTGAGAAAGTTCTTTTTCACAAAAATGGTGGTGGACACATGGAACGGACTACCTCAGGAAGTGGCTATGAATACAGTGCAGAGCTTCAAACAGGCATGGGATAGACATAAGGGAGCAAGACAGATGAGTACGAATAGATATGCCATTGATAGAGTAAAGGCCCATGGCACATTCGTAAGGTAGAAAAAATGGGCAGACTGGATGGGCCTTGCGGGCCTTATCTGCCGTCAACTTCTATGTTTCTATCTGGACCCAGGTCCAACCCAACGTTTGGTCAGTTGTTTGAACCTGACTGGATCTGTGGTGGCTGAGATTGTCCAGAGCTCCTTGAGGAGTGGAGTCTATCCATCGGCCCTGAAAGAGGTCCTGGTTAAGCCCCTATTGAAGAAACCCTCACTGGACCCGGATTGTCTCAGCAACTACAGACTGGTCTTTAACCTCCCCTTTTTAGGGAAGGTTATAGAAAAAGTGGTGGCCATCCAGCTCGAGGAACGTCTGTCCTCCTACTCCATTTATGAGCCTTTCCAGCCTGGGTTTAGAGCCAGGCATAGTACGGAAACCACCTTGGTGAAGGTGCTTAATGATCTCCTGATAGAGACAGGAGAGAGCATACCATTCTGGTCCTCCTGGATCTCTCAGCAGTGTTTGACACCGTGGACCATGAGGTGCTGCTTGACTGACTGCGGTACTGGTGTGGCCTGTCCGGAAATGTCATCAAGTGGTTCAGGTCATACTTGACAGGCAGGGTGCAGAGGGTGATGATGGGGTTAGCCTCATCTAACCTGAAGCTGCTGCACTGTGGAGTTCTGCAGGGATCGGTCTTGTCGCCCTTGCTGTTCATGGTATATATGTTGCCGTTGGGGGACATTATCAGACGGTATGGGCTGGATTTTCATTGCTATACTAACATACTAAAAAGCAAGCAGAATACACCAAATGGTCTGTCTTGTCTGCTCGAAAGCCAGCAATCTAATGGCTGCCCGCCTCACCACCCCCCCAGCCCCCAAGAGTGCCTTCTCTAGATTCAGTTTCCCCTTGTACCTGTCCCACCCCTTCTTGAAGCCCTCCACTGTGCCCTCTCCACCAGCCTCCCAGGAAGCGCATTCCACGGCTCTACCACCCTCTCAGTGAAAAAATGCTTCCTACGTTTCCCCCTGTAGTTTCCCTCCTCCAACTTCCACTCATGGCCCCTCGTCACTCCCCCCTTCTTCAGCCTAAACAACTCCCTGGTTCCACTCCTAATTATTCCCTTTACATACCTGAAAACCTCTTATCATGTCTGCCCTATCCCTCCTCTCCTCCAGTGAGTAAAGCCTAAGCTCTTCCAGTCTCTCCTCATAAGGCCTCCCCTCCATGCCCTGAGTCATCCTGGTCGCTCTCCTCTGGACCCTTTCCAGCAACGCTATGTCCTTCTTCAGGTGAGGTCTCCAGAACTGCACACAGTACTCAAGCTGCGGCCTTACCAAGGCATTATATAGAGGGAGGATCACCTCCCTGCTTCTGGATGTAATTCCCCTGGCTATGCAACCCAATATCCTGTTTGTCTTGGCTGTAATTCTTCTACAATTTTCAGAGTTATTCATTTTGACATCTACCACCACTCCTAAATCCCTTTCTCCCAATGTGGCATGCAGTGTGACCCCCCCCAGGGTGTATACATGGCCCAAGTTTTTGACCCCAAATGAAGTACCTTACATTTCCCGGCATTAAATTTCAGTCCCCACCTCCTTGACCACCCCGCCAGGGTATCAAGATCCCCCTGGACTATCTCCCTCACTTCCTCACTATCTACCAGTGCTTCCAATTTTGAATCATCCACAAAAAGACTCAACCTATTCCTAACCCCCCTCCCTATATCCAAGACGTAGGCATTGAACAAGAGTGGCCCCAATACTGAACCTTGAGGGACTCCACTGATTACCTTCCTGGGGGAGGATATTACCCTCCATTACCCTCTGTAAACGCCCTGAAAGCCAATTTTCAACCCAATTTAGCTCCTGTCTTCCCATCCCCATCTCCCCCATTTTTGCTATCAGTCCATTATGAGGTACTGAATCAAATGCCTTGCTGAAATCAAGGTATAGGACATCCACCAGCCTATGTCTATCCAAGGCCCCTGTCACCCAATCATAAAACTCTACAAGGTTGGTCTGACACGATCTCCCTGGGACAAAGCCATACTGTTTATCATCCTGGTGTCCTAACCTTTGCAACTGCCTCCCAAGCTTCTCCTTGATAAAGCCCTCCATTACTTTGCCCACTACAGACATCAGACTGACCGGCCTATAATTCCCCATCTCTTCCCTAGACCCCCCTTTATGTATAGATACCACATAAGCCACCCTCCAGTCCTGTGGCACCCATCCCATCCGTAGAGAGATGCTAAAGAGTGCAGCCAGTGGGGCTGCCAGCACATCCGCCAATTCCTTCATAACCCTCGGATGTATTCTATCCAGTCCCGGCGCCTTATCAGTTTTCAGATTCCGAAGGGCCTCCCTCACCCTATCCACTGTGATTTCTCCCTCCCAAATCATTCCCTCATGTAACCTTCCTACTCCTTCTTGGTCTGGTCTAGCCTGTGCCCCATTCTCTTGCCATCCTATGGTCTCAGAATGAGACTGACCTCTCGCTTTTACTGGCTCCTCATCTCTCCCATCAGGCTGTAGGGATCCCTTATCACCCTCTGCAAATATTGAGGCAAAGTACTCATTTATCACCTCTGCCTGTTCCCCTGCTTCCTGAGTCCATCTCTCCACAATCTTAATCCTGTTGATCTGTGTCCTCTCTTTCTCTTCTCTCTTATGTATCTATAAAATCCCCGGATATCCCTAGCCAGGTTTTTCTCCATCCCTGCCTTAGCACCCCTCACCACTCTGGTGACCTTCCTGGCCAATAGTTCATACTCCCCTCGCTCCTTATCCCCCCTAGAACATTTGAAATGTATGTAGGCAGCCTTTTTATCCCTCACCGCCTCCTGCACTTCCCTGGTCCACCAACATGGCATGGTGGTTCTACCATGCTGATGCCTTATTTTAGTACAGGACCTAGTAGCCTCTTGTACCCCTTCTTTAATGGTCTCCCACAATCTTCCAGCATCCATATCCAGTCTAACCATGTCCAACCTTTCCCTTAGAATCCTACCCATACCCACGAAGTCTGCTCCCCTGAAATCAACCACTACTGTATGAGTGCGGTTTTCCTCCCCCCAGATGCAGCAGGAACTAAACTGTGGCATGGTCTCCACCCGCCAGTGGACTGCACACCTCCAGGCCCCTAATTTGTTCACTGTCCGCTAGGACAACATCCAATATTTGCCCTCTAGTAGGTTCCCCCACCTGCTGAACCAGGAAGGCATCCTGAAAGACATCCATCAGTCTCTGTTCCGTGGTACAGAGGATGTCATGGTGTCCCAGTCCGCCCCCAGCATATTGAGATCACCAATGACAACAACCCTTCCCTTTCCAAGGTCACAGTGATCCTTGATGTTCTCAACCAACTTATCCTCCAGAGCCTCCTCTATTGCAGGGGGCCTGTATACCACTCCTATCTTCAATTTCTTCCCTCCCCTCATTTGCAGTGTTATCCAAATCGCCTCCACAACCACTCCAGCCTCCTCCACTTCACTAACCATTATGTCATTTCTGACTATCTGCGCAACCCCCCCTTCCCACTCCCCTATCTTTCCTGAATATCTTGTAGCCCTCTAAGTTTAGGTCCCACTCATTTCTCTGATTGGCCCATGTCTCTGTAATTGCTGTCACATCCGCTGTTCCCTCAGCCAACATAGCTTGGAGTTCAGGCATTTTATTGCTCATACTCCTGGCGTTGATCAGGACTGCCCTCCACCCCAACTTCTCCCCTCTCTCCAGTCCCCTCAACCTTGCGCAATCCCTTTTCTGTCCAGTTTTTCTAGAATTCTTAACATAGTCTCTCCCACTCCTCACGTACCCTAGACCTGGACCCTCAAACAGCCTCCCTGGGGTCTTTTTTTATTAATATTAGACCCTCCCTTTACAAGTTTAAACCCCACCACTCAGCTATAAATCCAGCAAGTTTTAATTTCAAGATTTCCTTCCCCTCTATATTAAGGTGCAAACTATCCCTGGCATATAGCCCCTTATCCTCCCAAGTATCCCCCCAGTACCCTACCAGCCCATACCCCTCTGCCCTGCACCAGCCCCTAAGCCACTTATTCACCTCTCTAAGTTTTAGCTTAGTCTCACCAGATGCCCTAGGTACTGGCAGAATCTCAGAGAAGGAAATTTTACTTCCTATAGAGTGATAAACCCTTGCCAGCTCCCGGAATCTAGCCTGTATTTCTAGCTCACTATTCCCTTCCAAATTGTTTGTCCCCAAATGTACTAGGAAGTCTGGGGACCCCCCACAATCCAATGCTAACGAGTATAGGTAGAATTTGGCCTTGTGTATGGCTAGACCTGGCATACATTTAGCCTTGACAGGGCTGCTTTTATTCTCCCCCTACCCCTCCCACTGAATACCCCTGATCATGGATTCCCCCAGCAATATCACCTTCACGTCACCCCCCACTTTATTAGCTCTCTTTAGTCCTTCCATACGCCTCCTATCATCGAACCCTTGCTTGCTCCTACCTCTCCCATCAATCGGAGAGTGTTTATTAGCCCGTTTAGTACCATCCAGGCTCCTCCTTCTGTCAATAACCCCCTGCTTGTTCTTCCCCCCATCATCCGGGGGGGCCACTCCCCATTTGCGAACCCTACCATACTCTGTTTACCTGCAACTGCCAGTTTACTCCTCGCCCCCCCAATCTCCTGGGTGTCCAGAGTTCACCCCCCAGATCCATCCCCATCTCCTTTTTTGACCTCAAATACTCCAAACCCCCACCGAATAACCTCCACTGCTTCCCCACCCCTTTGGACCTGCAACTCCCAGTCTATCTGCTATATTTCTCCCTACCCTAATCTCCACCTCACCTTGTGATATATTTCTGGAATCTGACCTAACTAGTGAGCTCCCTACCACCCCCTCCTCATTGATTAAATTCCCCAACCTTGTCACTGGCATATCCCCAATCTTACCTCTTTCCACCCTATCCTCGCTCAGTGCCCCTCCATCTATCACATTTCCCTCCAACACAGGCTCATGTCCTTCCCTCCTCCGTCCTTTCCTTTGGTTCAGGCTCCCTCCTCTGTCACCCTCCCCCCTCTGCCTACTGACCAAACCCTCTCTATCCACTTGCTCCCCCCTTCCACCATCTTCCTCCACATCATCACCCAGGTATAGTATGGTGAAACGGTTTGTAAGCTTGATGCTCTCCCCCATTTTGCTCACTCCTAACTCACCTTCCCTCATCCGCTCCCTCTGAGCTGCCCCTTCCCTACATGTTGCTTATTCCGCCCCCTACACCCCCAGAGTAACCATATGATCCACCCAACCTGTGGGATAAATCCTTTTTTCCATGTCCGCTAGTCACGTGAGGTATGCCAAATTGACGTTGTCCCCCCACTCCTCCAGAGAAGCCATTTGATCCCCCCAACCTCTGAGATAAATACTTTCTGCCCTGTCCACTAGCCCCCTGATATATGCCAATCAGACGTTGACCACATCTCATCACACTTGATCCTTACCCCACCTTATCTCCCCATCCCTCGCCCCTCCCTCCTTCCAGCTGCCTTCTGATCCCTCTGATCTCATCCCTAAAACCCTCCAGTTTAAAACACACTGGGCACCCACCGAACCTCCATGCCCAGTTCAATATTATGGCTGCTCCACACCCTGTACACCCAATTACCCTTCCAAAAATACCCAATCTAATTTCCCCCACACCCCCCCCCTTCATTTTGGGTGCAAACATTATGAACCCCACACACAATACCCAGCCACACAATATGGTAAACTAATGTCCTTCCCCCTCAATCCTGCAACAAATACCCATCAACAAAATATGTTAATCTAATGCCCTTCCCCCTTAATCCTACAACAAATCCAGGCTACTTATTTCTCAGTCACAGTCAATCACACCATGCTGTCCCCCAAGGATCCGCCCCCCCCAGACCATTTAATAGAGGTCGGGGCCAGGGTGGGTGGTGTGGTACACAAATTACAGCTCCTTTGTGGGTGAGGTGGCTGGGTTAGACTTCTGCAGCCCAGGCGCTGTTTAAATCTGGCGCCCTCTCTCCCGATTGGTCCAGCAGCTCAGAAGCTCCCTCAAACCCTGGCCCACTGCCGACCGCAGCCACCGGGCATCCTCTCTGATGCCCTCCTCTCGCAGCTCCTCTAACCCTGGCCTGCTGCTGACTGCAGCCACCGATCGGTGCCCCTCTTCTCTCTTCATCTGCCGACGCAGCCCCGATGCCTTCCTCCTCAATTCGGCTTCCGATGCAGATCCGGCACCTCCAGCAGCAACCCCCGATGCAGCCAGCAACCTCCGCTCCTCACTGCCCACAATTACAGCTCCTTTGTGGGTGAGGTGACTGGGTCAGACTTCTGCAGCCAGGCACTGTTTAAATTTGGTGCCCTCTCTCCCGATTGGTCCAGCAGCTCAGAAGCTCCCTCAAACTCTGGCCCATTGCCGACTGCAGCTGCCGGGAATCCTCTCTGATACCCTCCTCTCGCAGCTCCTCTAACCCTGGCCTGCTGCCAACTGTAGCCGCCGGGTAGTCGAATCCGCTGCCCCCTCTTCTCTCTTCAGCTGCCGACACAGCCTCGATGCCTTCCTCCTCAATTCAGCTTCCGATGCAGATCCGGCACCTCCGTCAGCGACCCCCTCTCTACTGCACTGCACTGCTATACAGATTTTTATAGTAAGGTAAGGTTTAGGTGTCCAAACTCCTCACCTGTTCAATCCATGAGTGGACGGATGATGTTGGTTGAACCTGAATTGACTTCAATTAAACGTAAGTCAGCCTTTCGACTTCTTCCTTCATGTTTTGAATTTTCTTGTCCAGTTTCAGTAAGTTGTTTTAGTCCTCATCATCACGTAATTTGTGTATGTCACATACACACACACAGTGCCACACAAGGCACACAGAGGCCAAGTGAGTATTAAGCTACCAGTCAGTGACACATATAACTGCTTCCTTAATGGTAAATGGTGAGGATAGGGCATGTGCAACAGCACACAAAACTGTCGGTGAGCTAGTGCGACTGCATCACTCGATGAGTGCAGTAGTGCACATTGCACAGTCATGGACTGCGCTTGCCTTGCGCAGTGTGCAACTGCACACTGAGTGCTCAGTGCAGTACAGCACACTGAGTGAGTGCAGCCTTGCACAAAAAGCCACACTTTTAAATGCACATCATTATTGTTCTCTGTCTGCTGTTCTTTTGGAACAGTAACAGAAAATGATGCAGTACTGATTTCAGAGTGAGTGACATGATGACAATCCTATTCCCTCCAGAGAAGTTGAACAACAACTTACTAATCAGTTTAAGACACGTTTGTTATTGATTTGCCTTGAGCAATGGGCATGGAATGGGGGAGAGGGAGGGATCAGTAGCAGCTCCCAGGCCCAGCATCAAAAAATTGAAATTTAAATACCTGTAAATTTTTTTTCTCCGACTGCTGGTCTCCGGGCTCATAACTAGTGGGAGGTCCATCCTGGAACCACGTGACAGGCAGGAAAAAGATCTCTGCAGGAGGACCAGATCCTCCCCTCTGCATCCTGTTGCTCTCAGTTCATTCCAAAGCATGTCCTCTGTAGTAAAACTTCACTGAGAAACAAGAAGAAGAAATGTTAATATCAGGGTGTGAAATTCCTATACCTTAGGTGCCCCAGGGCAGGCACTTTTGCTTCAGGACACCCACAGCTGTTTAGTGCCTGCCCCTTTGGGCACCTAAGGTATTGGGCAGAGTTCATTTTTTTTTTTTCCGGGGGCGTGAGGAGCTGAGTTGTGCAGTCGCACAGCTGAGTGTGCGAGTTCGGTTTTTTTTTTTTGTTGTTTCTGGGGGGGAGTGAGGAGTGCTGACATCTTGAGAGCAGATCACGAGTGTGCTCGTCGGAATGTCAGCTGACTGAATCCTTGCTATCAGAGAAAGGAGGAGTGAAATGACACTCTGCTGACGGAAGGAATGCTCTTCACTGCTGAAGGCAGGCTGCAGACAGCGCGTTCACCAATCGGTGATGAATTTGTCCGTTTCACCCGCCCCTCCAGACAGTGAAACGCGAGGACTCAGTACAGCGCGCCATTCTTTGGCTCTGTTCTAGCAGGCGCGGTAGTCTGCTGGTCGCGGGGTGAAACTTTACAGTCTCAGCATCTTCTGCCAAAAACCAAAAGCTCTTTTAAGAGCTCTGGTGAATCAAAAAAAAAAAAAAAAACACTCAAACTGCAGCAGTGTGAAGGGAAGGGGGGATTGATAGCTGGTAGCCAGGAGAAGAGTGTGTTTGTGAGACCACGGGGCAGGGTCTCTCCAGTCAAAAACAAAAGCTCTTTTAAGAGCTCTGTTGAATCAAAAAAAGCAACTCAAACTGCAGCAGTGTGAAGGGGGGATTGATAGCTGGTACAGGAGAGGAGCGTGTTTGTGAGACCACGAGGGTCTCTCCAGTCAAAAATAAAAGCTCTTTTAAGAGCTCTGTTGCATACAGAATTAAAAAAATAAAGAGCAGCAACAACACAAATTTGAACTGCAGGCAGCAGCAGTGTGAAGGAGGGGGGGATAGACAGCTGGTAGCCAGGAGAGGAGCATTTTTTGTGAGACCATGAGGGTCTCTCCAGTCAGGAGGGAGGGAAATCTGTGCCAGGAGACAGAACTAACTGCAAAGGGAACAAGCTTGATAAAAAAATAAAGTAGAAAGCAGCCAACTTAAGTAGACGGTCCTCCTGAGGCTAATCTGTTTCTGTAGTTGGCTCAGGCTGACATTAAAAAAGATTATTTCTGTGCCTGTAATAGGAGGGGGAAGGAAGGGGCAACTACAGTCTCTGAGGCAGTAATAATTTATAGACTGGCGGCTGCAGCAAAGTGAAGGAGGAAGGGCCGGGGGACTACTCAGTTTGCAGACCAGTCTATTTTTTCATTGCAGTTTTATAATCAGTCCCAGTCTCAGCCTAGTAGTACCTGGTGAGCTTGCAGGGAAAATCTGCCTTTTACAAATGTAAACTGCTACTACAGAGACTAACTATACCAGTACCACCTAGTTCCAGTGGGATTACTGGGTCAACTAAATTCAACAACAATAAACAAACTATTATAAAAAAAAAAATCTACAAACAAGCTACACTGTGTGGACTATCTCAAATCTGAATACTGTTATAAAAAACATCTCTTAAGCTTTTTACAAGCTACGCTGTCTGTGTGGACTATCTAACATCTGAATACTGTTATAAACAAGCATTTGTCAATGCCGAATGTTTGCTTGCTGGCATTGGCAGTGGTAGTGGTAGTGTAGAAGTCACAGAGCTGCGTAATAGGAATGGCAGTGAAGTATTGAACTGAAGCCAACCCCACCACCACCCTGCAGAGAGTGACAGGCATTGGGGTGTGTCTTTGGGTCATCAGGCATAACGGCTACGCCATTTCATCACACCCCACCCTGCAGACACTGACAAGTGTCACGGTGTGCCTTGGGGTCTTTGGCCCTTATGTGCACCCCATTCCATCAGGAAGTACGGTGAGATGGGTGCGGTATAGGAGAATGGGGTGAACTTTGGGGCCGAAGAGTCCAAGACATAACTCGATGCCTCTCACTGGCTGCAGGGTGTGGAATGGTATGAGCATTACAGGCAAGAATCCCAAGTCACATCCCTGATGCCTGTCATTCTCTACAGGGTTGGGCGTTATGGTTGGAAACCCTAATACCCCAGGCATTCGTTGGTATTTTCACTCCAAATTTTCAACATGGTTTTTTTGTGACCCCACCTCATGAACAGTGGCAATATCAGTTTATTAGCGAAAGCTGCTTATGCACAGCGACTATGGCATTTAGCACCACAGGTGCAAAACATTCGAACAGGATGTAAAAATGACAGCTGTACTGTTCATGGGGAGGTGTAAAAATAGCAATGTTGCAAATCTGCAGTAAAAATATTAAAAAACTGTCACGACGTGCATAGAAACTGTGCAATGCACACCTGTAATGTAATTAGTTTGGGGATTTTGTACAGCAGATTGTCAACACAGGCATTTTGGGACCTCCGATCATGAACAGCGTCACTGTGATTTTCTTTATCTGTTCCGAACAATGATTTCCCACAGCGACCACGCATCTCTGCACTGAAAGTGCGAAAACACATTTCGGCCATGTTGTGAAATATGACAGCTGTACTGTTCATAAGGAAGTGTGGAAAAATGCCACTGGTGAAAATCTAAACTGAAAATATTACAAAGTCATGAATTTACGAGGGTGCGTGGAAACTGCACAATGCTCACTCGTAACACAGTCATTTTATGGACCTTTGTCACCAAATTTTCAACATAGCCATTTTAAGACCTCTGCTCATGAACAGTGTAACTGTGATTTTCTTAATCTGTCCCAAACATTGCTTCCTTTACGACTGCACCATTGTCGCTACATGTAGAAAACACATTTAGGCGACATATGAAAAATGGCAGCTGTACTGTTCATAAGGAAGTGTAATAAAATGGCAATGTTGAAAATCTGGAGTGAAAATATTGAAAATTAGCAGAGCTTACGAGCGTGCGATGGAACTCCATAGCCTGCGCTGGTAAAACAGTCATTTTGAATTTTTCACCAAATTTTCAAAATAGCCATTTTAAGACCTCTGTTCATGAACAGTGTCACTGTGATTTTCTTAATATGTCCCATACATTGATTTTGCACACGACTGTGCCATTGTACGCTACATGGTGGAAACACATTTTGGGCAAGATGTGAAAATGACAGCTGTACTGCTCATAAGGAGGTGTGGTAAAATGGCAAAGTTGAAAATCTGGTGTGAAAATATTGAAAATTCGTCGAACTTAAGAGCGTATGTAGGAACTGTGCACGCCTCAAAACAGATCATTTTAGGAATTTTTCACCAAATTTTCAATATAGCCATTTTAAGACCTCTGCTCATGAACAGTGTCACTGTGATTTTCTTAATTTGTCCCATACATTGATTTAGCACAACTGCGCCATTGTTCTGCTTCCTTGAAGTGAGCTACGTTTAGGTGAGATGTGAAAAATGACAGCTTTACTACTCATAAAAGGTGTGGTAAAATTGCAATGTTGAAAATCTGGATGAAAATATTGAAAATTCGCGAACTTACGATAGCTTGCGTAGGAACTCAAGCAACGCATACGTAGAAACAGTCATTTTGAATTTTTCACCAACTTTCAAAATAGGCTTTTGAGAGCCCACCTTATGAACACTGGCAGTGTTGTTTGGTTAATCATTCTGGAAAGGTGATTTGGCGCGGTGGCTGGAAATCACCCTTGAACCAGTAACACCATGACAGTGACAGCATTCATGAGAAGGGTCCCAAAAACCCATGTTGAAAATTTGGTGCAAAAATTCAAAAATGCCTGAATATGCAATAAAGTTGAAAAACCCTATCTATCCCATTATACAGCTTACCGGCATTTCCTCAGTTCGCGGTCGGCTTTGAAGAGTGCAGACGTGTTCCCGGTCCACCGAATCGTCGCCCGAGGTCCAAGGAGGTGTGGGGAGTGAGGGGTGTGGGGAGGCAGGGTGCGCCAGTGGGTGGAGTGCGGGTTGTGGGGGGGCAGGAGCACGAGGACAGTTTTTATTTCAGGTTTTTGTTTTTTAAATGACGACGAGGACGTTTGCCACGCTGGGTGGAGCTCTCAGCATGGCACAAGGACGGCTGGTTGGGGGTGTGGAGCCGACGGGATTGGGCACCCCGTCGCCATAGCATCAGTTGCCACGCTGGGGTGGGCTCCCAGCATGGCACCCAGTACTCTCGGGGGAGGACAGTGGGGCCGACGGGGATTGGGCACCCCGTCGGCTATCGATGATTTGCCACACTGGGGTGGGCACCCAAGCGGCATGTGAAAGCTTTTGAGGCGCAGCACAGCCGACCTGGGATTGGGCACCCCGCTGTACAGTGTGTGCGTGAGGGGCGCATGCGTATGCCTGCGTGTGTGTGTGTGTGTGTGTGTGTGTGTGTGTGTGTGTGTGTGTGTGGGGAGGCGGCGCATGAGCAGGCGATATCTGATCGCTGCTCACTGAAGCGTAGCTCCCCCTTTCAACTGTACTCCACTGCATTTTGGAGCTGTTATAGACAGCTCCAGCATGCATTGGAGGACTGGGGGCACGCCTGCCAACACACTGACTGAATTGGAAGAAGGGGTGACACGCCTCTGAAAACTCGGATGATGGCACTATGTTTCTTGCACATGCGTGCAAGCAAACATAAAAATCTCTTAAGCTTTTTACAAGCTACACTGTCTGTGTGGACTATCTAACATCTGAATACTGTTATAAAAAAACATCTCTTAAGCTTTTTACAAGCTACGCTGTCTGTGTGGACTATCTAACATCTGAATACTGTTATAAAAAAAATCTCTTAGGCTTTTTACAAGCTACGCTGTAACGCTGACTGTGTGGACTATTTAACATCTGAATACTGTTGTAAAAAAATCTCAAGCTTTTTACAAGCTACGCTGTCTGTGTGGACTATTTAACATCTGAATACTGTTATAAAAAAAATATCTTAAGCTTTTTATAAGCTATGCTGTCTGTGTGGACTTAAGACGATCTAAAATCTGAATACTGTCTACGTTTGTCATCACCTGTTATAATAAATAATCAGACAACAGTCAGGTGGTTTTTTTGTTAAGTTTATTGTTAAAAAAAAAAAGACAACATTGTTTTCCTTGTGTTGCTTGCATTAATTAATACTGAGTTACGTAACACAAATAAAACATTCTCTAAGTCAGTATTCACAAGTTATTGGCTCATAACAGCCAGGCAGACACCATGAGTCTTTTTAAATTTGGATTTCAGAGAAAGCATCTTGATGAGACTGTGGGAGCTGACTTGGATTCCCCAACACCAAGCACTAGTACCAGTAGTACTACTACAGCTATAACCATACCACCTTCTTGCCCAGAAAGTGAAAGTCTTGTGACCACTAAAGTTTCATGTATTGCTGCTGCTTGTACTGAAACCCCAGTTAAAGCCCCAAAAGTTCGAAAATTTCAAGAATCATGGAAAAAGGGCAGGCAGTGGCTTACCTATGACACAGATAAATGTGCTGTGTTCTGCATATGGTGTCAGAATTAAAATAAAAGTCAGAACAAAAATAATTTTAGAACTGGATGCAGTACTTATAGAGTACACATTATCTCAGCACATGAAGTGTCCGTGGCACACAAAAATGATGAGAGGGCTTACATAGCAAATAAAACAAAAGTTGGAGAAAGACCAATAGAGAAGTCCATACAATTAATGGAACAAAAAGAAATGGACCAAATTACTAAACTGTTCTGTACTGCATATTACGTTGCTAGGACTGAAAGGCCTTTCAGGGATTTTCCTGGGCTAATAGAGCTGCAAAAAAGGAAACATGGAGATGATGTAATGGGACAAAGTTACAGTAGTGACAAGCAATGTCGTGTCTTTATTCACTACATTGCTCAAGATATTCAAAACACTACTGCTCACCTCTTACAAGACAATGGTTACTTCTCTTTTCTTCTAGATTCATGCACAGATAAAAGTGTGACAGAGGAGGAGGGCATTTACGTGCGTGTTTTTGACAATGGCCTGCCAGTTACAAGGTTTCTTGCATTGAAACCAGTCGGTGTTCCCGATGCTGAAAGCATTGTAAATGTTGTCACTGATGCATTAGAGAGTGATGGTGGTCTAAAGGATGGTGGTTGGAAACAAAAGCTGATCAGTGCAGCTTCTGATGGTGCTGCTGTCATGTTAGGATCCACTTCGGGTGTCCTTACTCGAATAAAACAGGACTGCTGCCCACACCTCATTGACATTCACTGCTGTGCACATCGTTTAGAGCTTGCTGTAAAGGATTCTTTCAAAGACTGTTCCTTTTACAAGTTGGCAGAGCAACTTCTGCTTAACATTTACTCATTTTACCACAAGTCACCAAAAAGTTGGAAAGGCCTACAGGAAACAGGATCACTTTTAAATATTAATGTGGTCAAACCAGTTGACACTGCTGGCACTAGGTGGCCTGCGCACAGAGAACGGGCCATTTCTACCCTTGAAAGGAACTGGGCTGCATTAGTGCCTCGCCTTGAACATGTCTCACTGACAAATAAGCAAGATCATGGCCAAAAAGCACTGGGAATACTTAAAGTGCTGAAGACTTTAAAATGTGTCCTGTATATGAACTTTCTGAAAGTGTTTTTTGGTTATTTATCTGCTCTTAGTCTATGCTTTCAGCAAGAGGATGCCACTGTTGAAAAAGTTCACACCAGAGTAGAAAGCACAATTCAGAAACTTAATGGCCTCTCAAATGACGAAACTCTGCACCGCATAACACTTATGTCTGTAAAGAGAATCTAACTCATTACAACAATGCTGACTTAACTAGTGAAACTAGCAGACACAGATCCGGTTCTTCGTCAGACACTGTGCAAGCCACAATTTCAGAGATTAAAAAAATTCTTCAAAAAACATCATAACACATTGCATCTCGCTTTCAGTCTTTCACGACCAATGAAGTGCTACTAGCTGCAAGAACTTTAAATTGTCAGTCCTGGCCAACATCCACAGAGGCACTTGAAACATATGGAGATCAGGCAATTCAAACAATTGTTGGTCACTACAAAGTGGTCCTACAGTCAAGTGGAGTTGATGTAACTTCCGTACTGCTGGAGTGGCTAGACTTCAAAAAGCATGTACTCCACTTGCTGTCTGTTGAAAATTGTAAGTCTCTGAAATTGTGGCAGAAAGTGATTCTTGCGGATATACAGGATCAACAATTTTGAAATGTGCTGGCTGTTGTCAAGATCATTCTCCTGATTCCTGTTCACACTGCTGCTGCAGAGTGAGGCTTCTCTCTAATGGGAAGAATAAAAAATGATTGGAGGGTTGGATTACGTCCAGACACCCTTCACAACCTCATGTCTGTATCTCTCAATGCACCTCCACAGCTCAGTGACTATAACCCTGAAGGTGCCATATCACTATGGTGGAAAAATGGCAAACGAAGGCCCACTACCAAAACTTATGGCTCCAAAACACAGTCACAGCATGCTGCTTCTGCCAGCACCAGTGAATGTGATGAAAACAAAAGTGCTTGGTCCAGTGAAGATGACATGTAAAATAACGTAAACGAAGGGGTGGCATGTAAATAGTCTCTTGGGCATGTACATTTTCTTATCACGTGCCCATGTGGGCATGTACTTTTTTCATGAATTTCATACCCTGGTTAATATGTACTTACGGCCTGGAAGAGCCGAGTTCAAACCCTCCGGCCAGATGGCCAACGTCCAACATTCTGGGAGTGGAGGAGCCCGGAGACCAGCAGTTGGAGAAAGAAAATTTACAGGTATTTAAATTTCAATTTCTCTCTCCTAAGCTGGTCTCCAGGCTCATAACTAGTGGGATATACTAAAGCAGTACATCCCTTGTTTCCTGGATGGGAAAAATGTGAGCAGACCCTTATGGGTCCCCCCCCTAGGAGGGACCAGTGTCCCTGTCTATAGAGGGACCAGATGACCAAGGGATGCCTAAGCAGAGGCAGACACATCCAGTCTGAATAGCTTTGCCCAGGAATGGATGGATATCACAACAGCCACTCAGAAAGAGACTGCTTGAAGGCTTCTCATGACCAAGTGGCCACTCTGTGAAAGACTGCTGGAAGGCTTCTCCAAATTCGGAGGTAGCTACTGCTCGAGGTGAAGGTGCCCTCCATGGGTCCAGTATAGAAAGCCCCGACCTTTAGTAAGGTGAAGGAGACGAGAACAAATTAATTTGTTCCAAGCGGCTTTTAAGGCTTTTTTTTTTATTGGCCCAAGTTCGGCCTTAAGGTGAGGGTGAATAGACTAAAAAGAATCGTATAAGGGATTCCGGTCCCCTGATGTACAGCTTGAGTGCTCTCCTGCAGCCTAGAAGGAGAAGTTCCCTTTCCTGCTCGCTCTTAGGGCTAGGACAGGAATATTCAATTCAGCTAGGACAGGAATATTCAATTCCTGGTAGCTGAGGAAGGGAGATAACACTTTCAGTAGAAAAGATGGAGATGTTCAGAGAATCCCGGAGTTCTGGGGAAACACATAGTAAGGTTCCTTGAAGAATGGAGCCCTTATCAGCTATACCTCGGGCTGAAGTGAGTGTGCTGAAAGTGAGTGCTGTAAGAAGACGACTGCCCTTGTGAGGATGATGACGGCCGTTTCCTTAATGAGTTTCAAATGAGTTCCAATGGGGTCTTGGTGAGGGTTCCAAGGACCCGATTGATTTTCCAAGGTCAGAAGATGGCTCCACCCGACCCGGGGTGATCTTGTGCAGGAGCCTTGGTCTTAGTAGAAATGGATTCTTGAAATTAGTGGAATTGGAGGAAAGTCATAAATGAAATTGCTGGGTCCCCAGTCTAGGGTGAAGGCATCCTATGCTATGGTCTGCTCGACCCTAATTGGAGGGCAGAACCGGGGAACTTTGCGGCTTCACTAGCCAGTAGAAAACTACCTGTAGAAGGCTTCCCCCTGCCACTAGAAGGAAGGGGCTGACCTTTAGATTCCATCCTCCTGGGAGAACATCCTGACTTAGTCGATCCTCCATGATGTTCATCTGACCTGGTATTTATACGGCCATCAAGCTCACCCGGTGATGCTCCGATTACTGGAAGAGCAATAGGGTTTCTTGTACTATCCGAGAGCTCATGTCCCTCTCTGGTGACATGTGCAGGCCACTGTGGTTCACCTAACTGAGGACGAGAGTATCCTGTTGGAGATTTGTGTGTTTCGGATCTTGAAATGTCAGGCGGTATCTTGAGGATGCTGAAGTTGCAGTGGGTCTCAACACGTGACTACTTGCCAGTACCAAAGGCCGGCATCGGCAATAATTCTCCTGGCAATGGCCTTGAATCCGTGGGCTCCGAGCACCGAAGGCTGGCATCGGCAATAATTCTCTTGGCATTGGCCTTGAATCCATGGGCTCCGCCTGACCCTAGACTGTTCCCATGATGGAGCAGGTTTGACTGGCCATATGTTTGAATCTGCTGGCCCTGACTGACCTTTGACTAGAACCCTTGATGCAGTAGGTTCGACTGATAACCAGCGCCCATGGAACGAAGACTGCCATGGAGCCCCTCGTCCCCGTAAGCTGAGTGAGGGTGTGGTCTGAAAGGCATTAGGCCACTTGGTCTTTGCTGAAGAGAACCCTGAGGTCCCTCTACTTAGCATCCGCAGGTAAAGTCTTTAATTTGAAATGTTCAGAAGATTACTCCACAATGATTCAGGTGCTTGGATGGTGGAAGAGAGCTCTATTGGTGATCAGGAATCCTATGGGTAAGAGGCATTGGGTGACCTCAGTCACTGGCAGAGTTATCTGCTCATTCTGCGGGGCATTGACCCGAGTGCCTCCAAGATAGAATATGTAAAAATGCACCTGCCAAACTGTTGACACCAACTGATCTCCCCGACGGAATACCCCTGAAGATGGATGCAAGGGTACTCATCTAGACTGTCCTGTGGTGGACGATATCGCTCAGACATTTGAGGACCCATACAACTTAGCAAACTCCAGATCAATTTTAAGCTATGCTGGGTAAACCGTAAAGGTCTGGGTACCTTTTCTGTACTAGGCACTCACTGCCTGCTCCAGCCTGGAAGTGGTCCATGAGTGTTTGGAGCGTCGACATATTTTGTGCAGATAAGGGTGAGAGTACCACATGACATGGGAGGACCCTGCTTAAAACTCTCTGGCACCCACTTGATCGTGGGGTGCAAACCCTTTCCTTGAGAAAGCTGGAAAGCTTGCCCCCTACTTGAGGATGGGTTCAGGGCCTTTACTGTGGCCTTTCTGGCATCTCAGATGCCTCTTCGTCTGCTGGGTGAGAGAGATGACCCAGTATCGTCTGCCAAGGCAGATTTAATTTGTCCTCCGAGTACGTATGGGCTTGAATACTCTGACTGGATCCCTACGTCCAGGGTCTGTACCTGCTCCTGGACTGTGGTAGTTAGGTTTTCGTCATTTCCCTGGATTCTTTTACCGCCCCCTTTAACGACGATCCGTATGGGAGATCTCCCTTGCATTCACCAAGTGTGCCTTCGCGACCTGTCCACCTGCCATGCCTGCAGCCTAAGGTATGTCGAGGTGAGTTAAAGCATGGCCCTTGCTGCATATCTGGCAGCCTTCTTTCAGACATCTGCTGATAATGCAGAGAACAGCCCCGAGATGTAGTTGCTGTGGGGTGGGCTTGTTTACATCTGGCTCGTCAGCACGCTGGAATGCCAGGAAAGTGGCCCATGGTATTGCGGCTCATGCTGAAAACAGGTTGGCTGGGCTTGCTTATATCCTCATGCTGAAAACAGGTTGGCTGGGCTTGCTTACATCTGGCTCATCAGCACGCTGGAATGCCAGGTCAGTGGCCCATGGTAGTGCGGCTCATGTTGAGAACAGGTTGTCTGCGGTTGCTTTAAGGGAGGTTGTGGAAGATTAAAAGCGTCTCTTCGAGGGAAGCATCCACCTTCGTATCCCCTGGGTCCCTCAGAGAAGCCCCACCCCCAGAGTTAAATATATAAATATTCTCTGTTTGCTTGCAAGTCGATGCCAGTCTGAGTGCTGGTTGGAGGTTTAGAAGTTGACAAGGCTGGTTGGAGGATTAGGAGTTGACCAGTGAGACTCCTCACTCACCTGTCTAATGAAGTAATCTAAGTCATCCAAGGTTATGTTTCTGGGTGGAGAGCCGTCCGAGAGAGAAACGCCACCCAGTAGCCCCCTTCCTCTGGGGGGAACTAACAGACCTCTGGTGGATTTGTGTTACTAGTATGTGCCTTCTTCCTCTCCTATGGTGCCGAGAGGAGAGATGTCCCTCCGGTCCGAAGACTGGGAGTAGGCATGGGGGTGGGCTTCCCATGGACCCTATGATCTATGAAGGAGATTGAGGCATAATGGTCAGGGCATGATAAGTTGAGGGTGAAGGCCCCATTAGGCTTGTCTATTATGTCAAGGGCTAAGCCTGCTGGTAAACCATGCTGCCCCTTGAGGAGAAGGGCTGATGGGTCTGCGCTGCCCTGGTTCCTGTGATAGCAGGGTGGATGTCTCCGGACTTCCTCTGACCTTGTAACTGTCTCACTTATGCATAGCAAGCTGGAGAAGGTGACCTGAGGGGGAGGACTACATCTGTGGCACTGTCCGCCCCGTAAGAATTTGTGCTTTGCTCCCAACAGCCCTTGCACGGATAGTAAAGGGAAACAATCGCTCTGGTCGGTTTCCCTCGTTGTGCATCCAGGGGCCTGATGGGTAGGAGACTCAGTAATGGGCTATAGAGTGGACTGCCTGAGCTCTCCTGCCATCAGAGAGGGACTGTAGTGCAGCTGTTCCTGAGGTGAAATGAAGCCCCTGTTACAGTGGGGCGCTACTGCTCCAATAGTGCCCCCCGATGTGGCTCCTCCTGAGCTCAGAGAGTGCCCCCGTGGAGCGCACCGCTCCAAGGAGTGTTCCCGCTAATGAAGCCCCTGCACGGAGGAGCGCTCCCACTAATAAAGCCCCTGCTACTGTGGAGCGCTCCCACTCTAGTAGTGCCGTCGAAGAGGAGCAGTAGCGTGGCTCTCCCTGAGCCAAAATCAAGCCCCTGCTGCTGAGAAGCGCAACCACTTCAAGTCTGATTCCAAGCTAGAAAACCACTTTTGCCTGTGCCTTCCGTGAGGCTGAGCGTGGCTCCTCCTGACCTGAAATGAAACTCCTGCCTGTTGTTTATGGGATGCAGCACAGCTCATCCCGAGCTGAAATGAAGATCCTGCTGCCGCTAGGCCAGAAAACCACTTCCTCGAATTTGAACGTGGGGAGTGATCGCTCCTAATGGCTTCCCTCCTGCATGGTAAAGAGCCTGCCAGGAATGCTGCGTCGGCGGCCTGAGCAGCAGGGCCGCCAGTGAGAAAACTAAAGCGTGGCTCTCGGGTCGCCACGAAGAAAATAAAGTGCAGCTCTCCTGAGCTGAAAATGAAGGTGCAGCGCGAGGGGCCCTGATACCTGCAACCTGTCAGACTCGGGTGCTGGTGGCGGGAATCTGGAGCAGAAGAGGAGCCAGTCTGTCCATCGTGCCAGGTTGGAGCTGTGAGAGGGGAAAAGTAGCAATCCTATCAAGTGAATCCTGCTCCTAATGAGCCAGACTGTCCAGCATGCAGGGATGGGGCTGGGCTGACCTTTAGATCCCAAAAAGTAGTAGTGATGTTGTCGAGTGAATCCTGTTCCTCCCAAGTAATGACCATTGGGGAGGGTGCGTGCCTCCCAGCACGGGAAAGAGAGGAAAGAAGGGGTCCAGTCAGTTCAGCATCCATGGCTGAGACTGGGGACCCTCCAAAATCTGTGAGGCAACACTGTTTAAGTTTCCCCTTGCCAATCCTCTTCTTAATCAAAAATAAACTGCACTTACAGTTTGGTGTCTTTGCTCTGCCACAACAGTGGCAGAGCCCCTGCAGAGAACCTGCCTCATGGCAGGCAGAAAGTAAACTGAGAGCGACAGGATGCAGAGGGGAGGATCTGGTCCCCTGCAAAGATCTTTTTCCTGCCTGTCCCGTGGTTCCAGGAGGGACCTCCCACTAGTTATGAGCCCGGAGACCAGCTTAGGAGAGAGAATCTGTTGTTATTATGTTAAGTTGTTAACACTACTAGTAGTAACACTGTGTTAATAACACAATGTCTCTCTGTCATATCATATTGTAATGATGATGATGATCATCATCATGTATGGTATGTTTTCTTATGTATATGGGTATTGGGTAACAAAGTGTCTGTGGTTGGGGTTGGCCGTCACTGACTGTCATCATCATCATCATCATCACCGACGTGTGCAGACTCATCATCACTGTCAGTCAGTGACAGATGAGACGGCAGTGGTCATTCATTTCATTCACATTATTGTTACTTGTTGTGCTGCTGGTGGCTGCTCTGTTTCAAGTGGTCATTCGTGCTCATGTTCATTCAGAATCATTGTAAAAATAGAATAAGTAGTACAGACAGTCCTGTCAGTCTGTCAGAGGCCGGCACAAAACTGTAAAGATTAGTCAGACAGAGAATGGGATATACCGATATACACACAGCGAACTTTTTCAGGCAAATTTTTTATTGTTTAATAATATGTCCACAACTATTTGATTTGCCAGGATGCCAAATGCTAAAGCCATCTGCAAACTGCAATTTTGCAATTTGCATTGCACTGTCTCTTACACGCAGTGTCTTTCAGTTTCAGTGATTGATAAAAATTGTCAGGCACTAGTCTTGTGTGTTGTTCTTTCAATTTTCATTCCCAGTTGTTCCCAAAGCCCCTCCTTCTATCCGAGTCTTCAACACAGTTACTGCTGCGCAGCACAGCACACCTGCGGTGTAGTGAATAGAATAAGTAATTTTTATTTGATGACAGCCCGCCAGCACACACCATATCTGGACGGAGTACACTATCTGCTTAGTAATCCAAATTCTCTCTGACTCTTGACATCTGCTGCTGTTGCTTTCTGAATTCTGACTCCAAGTCTGAGAGTCTTCTCTCCCTGTCCTCCTGATGTGATTTGTGATGAATGACTACTTCATACTCAGCACTGGCAATGGCAATTCAGCTGAGCTCACACACTTAGTGAAGTTGCCATCTCTCTTGTCTCATCTGTCTGCTTCATGCACCACCACCCCCACCCCGAGTCCCTCCAGTAGTCCAGTTCCACTGGCGACCACTTCCTGTCTCTGGTTGCCTGATGGCTGACACCTTTAGTGGTCCCTGGGACAGAGTGAGTCCGACTCCGGATGAGTCTTCCTCTCTGATTGACTCTTGTCATCTGTCTCTCAAAACTTTGGCTGGCTCAGGCTGGCTCAACTGAACTCTTGGCTGACTGTGGCTGGGGGCTGCCTAAAACAAAACCAATAAGAGAAATTACTTTATTGCATTTTGCATTCATAATTAGCTTTATTAGCATAGCTGCTAGCTTAACAATTACAGTCACGTATGACTTGACTCAGTCAGCACCAGTCACAGGCTGGAGCCACCAAACATGGCGGATGGCATTGAGGATATATAGACAGGCTAATTCCTTTAATACCACTCTGATGACCCAGGACTCCAGTCCTTCTGACTCACTCTAATCATGTCACACAACTCACGAATCTCAACTTCAGTCTTGATTTATTTGACTCACAAGTCCTGAGTCCAAGGCAGTGACAAGATAGCTCAAGTCACTCGGTGGGGTTACCTAAAACAAAACCCATGGAAAATACTAATCTATAAATTCCTAAATTACTTATCATAGCTAAGCTAGTACTAGTACTACTTTAAAAAAAAAATAAATAAATAAAAACAGCCAGTGAGTGCCAGGATGCCACTGCCATGACATGGACCCATTGGGCCTGGCATTGAGGATATATAAGTTGATTCCTTTAATTCCAGATTGGACTCATGTCACGTCAGTCACATGACATGACTCGACTCGAGTCACAATAAGGCATGACTCACTGTGACGCAAGTCAAGCAAGCAACTTTATTAACTCACATTCCCATTAGCTCACTCAATGCCTCAGCTGGAGGCTACTGTAGCTATTTAGCTAAATATCTATTTATTGGTATGGTTCTTCTGGTAGTGGTAGGGTACATTTAGTATTGGTTGGAGTGGAGGTACTAGGTACTGTAGTGCCAGTGGTACTGCATTTTGTGCTGTAAGCTCAGCTGACAAGAGTACACTAAACAAACACTTTACTATAATGGTATGTTCTTGTCTATGACTCTCACTCTATGCCATCGTGTCACATCACGGGTCAACTGCAATGAAATGAAAAGAAATAAAATAAATACTTATAGTGATCAAGCCTTGAAGCTCCATGCTCATCATCAGGTCAGGAAGAAATATGACAGTCAATAAAAAGTATATTGTCTTGCACATACTTGACTCATTATCTTTCTTTTCTCTCATTAAATTCATAATGTGTCATTTACTAGTATTTTAACTGCTTTTACATGTAAAATTTGGTTAAAATTACATTATTTTTGAATATATTAGGTTTTTCAATTAGAATGCATTATCCCGCCATATCATGATAACCGTGGTACCACACACAGCGGTTATCATACTGTCAAACTTTCATACCGTGACAACCCTAACTGGAAATGTACTCATTAGGGGAGAATTTTTAAATTTTATATTATTGATTAACCTCATTCAATAATATTATAACAGACCCACTCAAGCGAGCCAGCCCCTGCTCCCGCTCTCAGAAACCTCACAGGAGAAGAGACTCCAGGAGGTTTATGGGAAAAGGATGGGCATCAGGTTCTCGCACCTTTTGTCTGTGCTGTGGGCTGTCAAGATTCTAGAGTGACAACTCCAAGCCCAATCGAGGCAGATTCTAAGTAGGACATATGAAGGCAGGACTGTGCTGGAAGAAGGCAGCTCTGCTGGAGATCTCGTGGAGGAAAGGTCTGGAGTGCTGGGAGTGGGGACAAACTGTGCTACCCCAAGCCTCAACGATGGAGAGCAAATTGTGAACATAGCTGCTGAGTTCTGGAGAGGAAGAGTGTGGCAACTGCTTGCAAGCCAGCACACAGGCAATGCTGAAGATACAATGTGAAGAAAAGGACTAAGGGCTGCTGATGCAGGTCCTGTAGCAGGCCCTACAGCATGGTGTGGGGCTGCCACTGACCTAGGGGCTTGAAAGCCAGGACATGTGAGCATCAGACTGGGTCCTGAAGAGCCAGCAACCAGTGCCCAAGGTAGATGGTTCAGTACGGAGCAGAGGGAGAAAGCCTACTTGCATGGTAACGCCCTGGGACAGCATAGTTCCGGTGACCTGCTGCATCATAAGGAGCCATCCAGGTTCAGGAACCATGAGTACACCTCAATATAGCATTGTTTTGAGGGACAGCACCTGTTGTTGTAATGTGTTTCGCAATCTGGATTACAAATACCCCATGTTGAGGGGGGGGGTTCTGCCATTTAAGCAATTACATGGCCTGTGGGATTTGTGGAGTTGAGCAAGTTTAAAGTGCACCACGCCTACAGCTATTCTACACTTTCGGTACCCAGGGACTGAGTTAAAGGAGCTCCCATTGGGATCGGTTTAAAATGTGGTACCAGCTGGTAAGGGGTAGATCTGGCCTGGTCGAGAGGGCATCTAAGACAGCCGTGTTTAAAGCTGACATTTGCATTAACCCTCTTTCTTGCAGGTGGTCGACTGTTAATAAAGCAGTGTAATTCTGTTAAACTTGGGCTGGTTACTGGTTCTCCACATGACAGAAAAATTAATGGTTTCCTTACCAAGCCCACCAATAGCTGAAGCCCTTGTGGCTCGGTCAACATGAGTTTCTCCAGCATTCGCCCCTTAATCTCAATTTACCAGACCCAGTTTAGTAAAGTTGGTGGTGGCACCATGTGTACAACCCGGGCACGCATCATCACGTGATCTTTTACAATATATTAATACTAGCACAAAAAATACTGTAACTGTGGTCACACTTACATTTTTAGGATATCAAAACCATTCTCGATAATTAAAAAATGTGTGTGAGAGCATTCTTAAAAATGTAATAATGGTCTCAGTGCCAGTACTAACATACAAAACAGAAAACATGTGTAACCCCTAGGTGGTGCTATCCCAAGGGCTACTACCCCTGCCTGCGTGGCTAGTTGCAGGTTAAGGAGCCTAGGTACTGAAACGGGTGCCTCCACACGGAGTACAGGATTGTTAGTAACAAGGCTAACCTGGGTCCAGCCCTCCGGGACACTGTAACCCCCCCTTTTTTCCCCTCTAGTAGCCTAGACAATATGCAACAAACACTTTCACAGTAGCCCCTATTCAGCGTACAATTCCCCACACTGTTTGCATTTACCACCAGGGCTGGTTCCACCAGTTTGACTCTGGAGATCCCCTGTAAAACAAGGTTAGGTACAGCAAATAACAACAGTACTGTACTTTTGGTACAAACTGGAACCACAGTCAGATTAAATTCAAAAAAAGTTAGATCTGATTTATTCAAGGGAATTGAACAAGGGAGGGGCATAATCAGGTTAACTGATTTGAAAACTGATCTAGTCAGGCAAATATTCATGCACTTTTAGTCCCTACACAATCACACGCTCTGGGTACCCAGTTGGAAGTAAGGTGGGCTAGCCTGGGACGTTGCCCGGGGTAGGCCGGCGTTGCAGCTGGTTGGGGCCCTGTGATGAAAAGAAAAGGCATGCACAACCACACACAATTTGTAATCCAGAGCCTGAAGGCTCAGTTCATGAAAGGAAAAAAAACAATGCAATCAGATGACAGCACTTGAGATTTAGCTGTTGTTGCAGGGAGCTACCCTGATTGTTACTCACGCTACCCAATGAGTCACAGGCTAGAAGAAATGGAGACTGCAGGTTGATGATTGGTTTGCCAGGAGAAGCAGGGCCCACAGGAATCACCGAGGTGTCGTTCCTGTTCAAGATGGTTGAGCAGGGGGGCTGATCCCTGGGCAAGTCTCTCGTCGATGATGGTTTTTGTGCTTGAAGTAGCTGGCTGGGCCAGGTGACAAGGCCCAAGCCATGTGGAACAGTTCAGATTTTGAGTCCGGTAGTGCTGGATGCAGCTTCCAGCAAGCGTGGCACATTTACACAGTGGGGAACCAAATCGCAACCCACTAACAGCACATAGCACATTTATAGTAAAGTGATCACCATATCACAATGCGGAAGGCAGTCTGGCCGCAATGTCAGTGTCTCTGAGCAAAACCGGGAGTTCTGTGGTAAATGGATGTCCTGACAGGCCGATCACATACAGCAAATCTTCGGTCTTCTTCAGGTTCAGATCTGGTCACTCTTCACTGGCTTTGTCACACTCCAATTTGGATACAGTCCGATTGCTAAGCCTTTCAAAGGATTCCCTCTCTCAAGGGACTGCAGGCAGACAGGCCAAAAAAGCAGCTGCTTGAATCACGCAAGCTGTCTCTTCAAACTCTAACTCCAGACTGACTCACTGCAACAGGCAGCTTGGGAATTCCCCCTTCAGTCCAAAAGGTTCTGGCTGATTGATCCATCTGTCTGTCAAAGCAAGGGCTCCCCTCCAGGTCTGTTTTGGCGCCAGAATGTAAAAACTACAATTCCTACAGAAATTTGCTCCCACAAGACCCCTGGGACAGACTGCATTTTAGAATCCCCAAAGGTACCAACTGGTGCTGACTGGCAGTCCAAAACCAAAATGGAGGTGATAAACAGAACTGTCCATGCTACAAAAAAGGCAGGTTAGACAAACTACAATATCATTACTATGCTAATAGATAATCGGCAAATAAGTACAGCTTCTAACAGAGCTCCCTTTGCGCAAATAGCGATGGCAGAACAGAGCGATTATCTGGCAGCCCGGGCGGGGACTCGAGAATAGAAACACTCAGCCCCTTCCCAGATTAAATAAGCACCATGTTATTGGCAGCTCTTAAAAAAGGCACAGAGGCGATTAGGCACTCTCATGCAATTTCTTTTTAAACAGCTAAAACACAGGACACCAGCCTGGCAGAGAGCATTTAGGCACACCAAAGGCAGGGTTTTTGGGAACCCCCATTTGTAGGGGGGTTACACATGAATAAAACAAAACAGCGTTTCTCTGAGACCAAGAAAAACTACACCCTCATACCTTCTAAATTTTGTCAGTTTCCATGTCAAACAACAACTTTTTTCAAGTAGCTGTTAAAGATGCATGCAAATGCCTCAGTCTGTTTTCACACTTCGTACTAGGCCTTGTAACTGTTATGGTATGTTCCATTTGGTGTTTGCTGAAATGTCATTGTCCCGGGCAGCTACATTAGCATATGAGAACATGATGCGTAATCAACCTTTAAACTCCTCAGTATGCCTGTCTGCTTAATTAGTTTTCAAAGAAACAAGCTAAAAAAGGTATGAAATACCACTTTTACCTTCAGTGAGCTTTGCAAATTATCAAGTTGTAATGCAGTTTTTTTCCCTTTAAACACCATTCAGTTTATGTGTTTCCTGAGAGTTTTTGCAGTGTGTTTGTTCTTTCAGCAGAAATACATGATACAAATAGTTGATCTGACATCATGTTCTTATATGCTAACATAGTTCTCATGGACAATGAAATTTCAACAACCATTAAATGGAGACCCCCAAGGCAGCCACAGGGGCTACCATGAGCAGCAAAAACAAACTAAAGGTAACACATATAGCCCTAACAGCTACAGGAAAGAAGTTATCTGTTGGCATGCAAACAAACACAATTTAAATGATATAAGCGTGTAGTTTTCCAGTGACTAATGTTGACGGCCTATCCAAACTGAAAATGAGCATATCTTCCTTTTGGTGGTGTCATAAGCAAAAATAAAAGGTTTATTGTATGTTTTAACCATTACACACAGTGTATGCATTATCAAACTACATCTTGTATATAATTTGCTGTCTTACTCTATTTGTAACAATGTCGAATATAATTTTTATTTTGTGTAACTAAGCTGCAGTCCGACATTGGTAAACTAGGTATTGAACCTACAGTTTATCAGGCTATCCTAGCGTGACAATGTTTAACTTTTTCAGTAATAACCAGACATTTCCAAGGGATTAATCCATGACTGGGAAGTGCTGCTGCCTCAGCCTACTGACCACAGAACAACAGGCTGGATATAATTGGTTGTGAGGGTATTATTGTAATTACAAACCAAATTTTGGCTTCTTTTCTTTTTAAGTTTAAACTTTAAATGCACTACAGTGCGGTACGCTCTACTTGGTGTTTCCAGGACATTAACAGCCAGTACTGTAGCCAATCACAGCAAGCGCTGATCTCAGGAATCATTTTTAATAATACATAATAGCAATAAAGAGTTCAAGATTGAATTTTTCTGTCCACTGCACCATTTCCCCCAAAATTCAGAGTGCTAAGGATCCCTCTTATAAAACCCAAATCAGACTCCATAATATTATGATAACCCAAACCAACCATGATACATTTTTCAAGGTTATCGTACACTGAGTGTTTTCATGCCTTTTTATCATTAAACATTTTCTTTTCGGTAAAGCAAGTATACAATCTGCATAACTTATGGCATACTTAACCATCAGACAGAAATCTAATATTAATACTTTATGCATTACAAGAAAGCAAATTAAGCAGCAAAACTGTTCTCCTAAACTATAGAATATATAGATAATAAAGACTATGCAACTGTGTGTTATGGATTTTTTTTTTTTACACACCTGAGGTGTGAAACAAATCAACCCATAAACCTCGAGAGTCTGAGGTCATCGCACATCGAGGGTGTTTAAAAAAAATCCATAACAGACACAGTTGCATAGCCTTTATTTTTTTATAATTACTGGAGCAGGGATTTTTCCTACGCTTGAGTGATGCCAGTTAGTGGAGCACTGCTGTCAGACAGACAGACACACACACACGCACACTCCCTCTCCAAAGTGAGCTTTTTTTTTTATTTTTTACTCACAGTGTAGAATTGGAATCGTGATCGCACTTAACTAGAGCTACAGGCAGCAAGGCACGGCTCCTTTCCTGCCCGCACCCACTAAGTGAGTTCCTGCTCATACTCCCGAAGCTGACAAACACCAGAGCAACCAGATAAAACTTTTTAAAATGTAAAAGTAGGAGCAACCAGATAAATATTAATTAAAAGAAAACAGGAGAGACTTTATAATCTCGTACTAGCAGCTCGTCGCTAAGCAACAAATGGTGACACCATGTTTGCGGAACTGTTCAGCCCGCTCACACACGGAATAAGAGCCAATGGTAACATGACGAGTGCAACAGACAGGAGAGTTAAAACGCAGTAACAAGTGAGTAACCCAATTATTACAGTGTTTGAAACATACCGCTACACCATGCATTGGAGGGGGGTCACCAGTAATTACATAGAGAATAAAGTATGGGTCAGTCTGTGTAACGAGAAGTTTACACACACACACAAGCTGTATCATATTCTCTCAAAACCACAGTCTAATTAGCAAGCTAGATAGCTATCCCCTACTGTATCACAAATATCACATCTGGCATGGTAGCTGTTCAAAGAGATGAGGTAATACTAATGACATCCCTATTTGGAATATGATGAGCATAAAAAGGCACTACAGTACTGACAGTGTTGTGCAACAAGCAAACAAAAAAGCACTTCAGCTTTAAGTAAGCAGGGTTGAATGAAATTTACAGAAAGTATTGTCTGGTTCAGCGTCAAACTATGGAAGGGTTGGGGGCACAAAAGGGCTCACTAATTAGTAAAATGCTGCCACGCATACCTCTGAACTATTCCCGATTTTCAGGGATCTCTCTTATCTTCACTCACAACTTGCCTCATAAATTTTGGTCATTCAAAAGTAGATATTTGAGCCAAAATATATTGTCAAGCAATAATTCTAGTTTGATTCTTCTTCAGAAAATACTTTTCATACTAAACCCCACTATACTGCAAGTTTTTAGCCGATATTTCAGTTCTGTAAGTGGTGACCCTCATTTTGGCAATTCATCCCTGATTTTTTTTTTTCTGAAGTAAACATTTTAGTGTTTGAGTATAAAAGGTACATCATTGCTTATATACATCTGATATCGCCACCTGAATAAACGGTCGTTGAAATTAATTGCCCTACGGTTAACCATGAATAGAATACAAGGTAAAGCATTTTATATAACATTATGTCCAGAAATTGGACGGAAATTTCCAGCATACAGTTGTGCAAGTTAATTTAGGTTTTATTACATCTGAAAGTACTACTCTCATTATTTTGACAAAGCTGCTTTTGCATTTGTGTGGAGTATTATAGCTTAAAACCTTGATTTGTCATTGTGTTAGTATATACGCTATATTTCTTATACTGTAATTCAATAAACAAACAATAAAAGAAGCTTTGGCACCTCCACCTTGTGTCCTAGTTATTGCTTAAGCCATCCCTTTCAAGGTTGAGGTTATGGTTTCAGATGTCAGGCGCTCTCTTAAATCTCGTAAGTGGGGTCAGATTTCTGCCTTAATGTACCTTGTGTACCTTGTATATTTTCTATGTCTGTAGGTGTGAAGAGTAGCTACTGTGTGTAGCACCTGTCAAACATCTAAACTACTACATTCTACTAACAAGAAGCATAAAAACTATGTACAGTTAAAGCAGGTGGTTTTGTAAGGCTAAGTGCCTCGTGGGCAGACTATTATAAGCTTTGTTATGAGGCCTGTAGTGGTGTTTAACTACGGTTATGGTTGCGGTTTAGTTGGAGGGGGGTGTCTATTGGACACCCTATGCCCTACACTTTGTCAGTAACAATGTGGATCACAGGCATCTTATGGTTAGCTTATGCCAGCTCTTAGCTGTTTCGCCACAGAATCCCAGGGGGCAGAGGTTTGTGAGGGCTGAGATTGTATATATTGAAGGAATGGTGCACAGGTCTGAGGCAGTATAGCGCAGTGGTCTAAGGCTCTGAGCTGCAAATCTGGCGACATCCAGCAGACCAGACCTGGGTTTGAATCCCACAGCTTCTACCTGCATACTGTGTGACCCTAAGCAAGTCACTTAACCTCCTTGTGCTCCCAGGTCGCTCCTGTAAAAAAGCTTTCAGCTTAGTGTGCTATACCTGGTTAAACAACTAAATAAATAAAATATTTATTTAGGGTGTCAGAGGAGATGTGGAATAGCTTTTCGTATTTTGTTAGCACAGTTAAGTTATCTAGGAGTTCTTTAAGGGTGGGGGTTATGCCGGCCGGTGGCTAAGCTGGGCATGCCTCACGCTACACACGACCAGTGTTTGGGAGCAGGCACAGGCCATTGGGGGTCGGCAGGGGAGGAGAAGGACTGAGCGTCCAAGGGACTGTTCTCCTTCTCCGGGAAGGGGGGGACTTCAGTGGTCGGCACTCCATTGGCCCCTAGCGGCTGTTGGGGGGCAGCGCGCTGACGCTGCACAAACAGGGGAGGAGATGGGGCAGGCGCTTGGAGAGAGCACATGCGGAAGTGTGCGCGCTCTCTCGTCAGGCGTCATTGCATGCCCCACCTCCACACAAGAGAGTAAATGGAAAATAGCCCCGGATACATGATGCTGTCCCTGCGATGCAACCCTCGAGAAGGCACCTCCCTGGCAATGATCCATGTTGGGTGGGTCAAGTCACTCCCCACCACCCTGCCACAAGGGGTAAGTTGTGGGTGCTCATGGGAGGGGGTCTGACCTTCGGGGGTCGGGGCTGGGGTGACAACTGAAGGCAGCAGCGCCACCAGGGCTCCGGAGAAATACCATTTCAAAAAAAAAAAAAAAGAAAAAAGGTGGGGGTTATTGTGGATCTCCATTTACAAACTATGAGTCGTTTGACTTGCATGCTAAAAAGGATCAGGAAATCCCATTGTTTTTTTTGAGAGATGGAAGTCTACTAACAGGGCCTATGAGCCCAGTAGCTATAAGTCTGCTGCTAGCTGGAACTTGGTATTTAAGATTTGCTGTAATAAGTTGTGGGCTAGATTCCACTTAGCTATAATCTTAGGGCATGATCATAATATGTGGAAAAGATCTCCGTGTGTATTGCCACATCTCCAACATTCGTCTGAATTTATTAGGTTAGCTGAGAATAAGACTGCTGGTGTTCTATACCACTAGTGAAGTATTTTATTTTGGATGAGTCTGCAGCGGGTGTCTCTGATAGGTTTATGTGCAGCAGTCCAGCAGGCTTCCCATTCATTTTCAGATATTTCTCTGCCTAACACTTGCTCCCATTTCCCTTTTGCTTTTAAAGTTTGGTCAGGGATGTTGTCTTGTATTATTGAGTATATAAGGCTAGTTCTGCCTTTGGCTTTGGCCAGTAGAATATGAAGTGAATGTTGGTATGATGAGGTCTGTAATTGTTTAACCTTCTTAACCAGGGGAGCTGTGACATCCCTGATCTGCAGAAAACGCCAGAAGTCTTCTTTTGATAAGTCATATCTTTTTTAAAGCTCCTGAAAGGATTCCATATCTGGTGATCATGGGATTAGTAGGTCTTGTATTATATTAATACCTTTCTTTACCCAGGATTTCCAGTGTATTGGTTTCCCCTCTATCTTAATATTGCCGGCACCCCAGAGTGGGTTATATTTAGGATGAGCTAGCTCAGTTTTAATTAGCTTCCCTAGTTTTTTCCAGGTGGATGTGGATGAGGCAACTTAAGTAAAGGGGAGGGAGGTTTGTTAGGGTTCCCATAAATGTATGTGGTAGGCATAAAGCCTTTTATCTGGGACGACTCTATTGTGGACCACAGTGGGGGTGATGCTTCAGGTTTCTCAAACCATCTTAATGTTTGTGTGGCTCTATATGCTAGGTAGTAGCCTTTTAATCAAGGTAGTACCTATCCTCCTTTGGTCCAGTGTGCTCTTATTTTGTTTCTGTTAAATCTTGGTTGTTTCCCTTCCCATATATAATTTCCCAGGAGTTTGTCTAGTCTAGTGAACCATGAATCAGGGATTGTTATGGGAACGTGCGAGACCAAGTATAATATCTTTGTTAAAGGAAAATACAGCTCTGATCATCTAGGAATGTTAATAGACGTGATGCAGCTGTCACTCTCTTCTCCCACTCCAACTGCTGCACTGGCTATCGACTTCGAAAAGGCTTTTGATTCAGTAGAGTGGGAGTAATCAAAACAGCCATCACAGAGGCAGCAAGCCTTTGTGTAAAGCAAATCAACAAAACACAACAAAGAAAAAAACACTATGGTTCTCAAAAGAGGTGGCAGGGAAGGTTAAGGAGAAAAGGACAGCATTCAGGAAATATAAGGAAACACAGAAGGAGCAGGACACAGAACTTTATCAGTTAAAACAGAAAGAGGCAGGGAAGGCAGTCAGAATAGCAAAGGCCCAAACCAAGGAAAGGATAGCCAACTCTGTTAAGAAGGGGGATAAGACCTTTTATAGGTACATTAGGGAGCGAAGAAAGAACAAAGGAGTGATACTGAGGCTTAATAAAGGGGAGGGAATGTGGGCAGGGGGTGACAGTGAAAAAGCAGAGATACTGAACGAATATTTCTGCTCAGTATTCACAAAGGAAGAGGAGGAGGTACCTAAACCAAACAAGAGAAACACTCTGAAGATGGGGGTCGATACCAGTCCATTTACAGAAGAAAGGGTTCTGAAAGAACTAATAAAATTTAAGGTGGACAAAGCAATGGGGCCTGATGGGATTCACCCAAGAATTCTAAAAGAACTAAGGGTAGAACTAGTGACAACGCTGACTACTCTCTTTAACAAATCATGGGAGGATGGGGTGGTACCTGAGGACTGGAGGAGGGCAGATGTGATTCCTCTTCACAAAAGTGGGAGCAGGACAGAGGCAGGAAACTACAGACCAGTTAGTTTGACCTCAGTGGTAGGGAAAATGATGGAATCACTTCTGAGGGAAAGAACTGTTGAGTACCTAGAGACCAGTGGGGCACAGAACCCAAGGCAGCATGGATTCACAATGGGAAGGTCGTGTCAGACGAATCTAATAGATTTCTTTGACTGGGTGACCAAAGTAGTAGACCAGGGAGGGGCTGTGGACATGGCCTACCTAGATTTTAGCAAGGTATTTAATACAGTCCCACACAAAAGATTAATACACAAGTTAGTCAGCCTTGGAGTGTGTCCCAAGGTGGTAGCCTGAATAAAAAATTGTCTAGACAACAGGACGCAAAGGGTAGTAGTAAACGGAGTCCACAGTGAAGAAAGGAGGGCTACTAGCGGGGTACCGCAGGGTTCAGTACTGAGACCGGTCCTTTTAAATGTCTTTACTTTTATTTTTATTTATTTTGCTTTTGTTTACCAGGTAAGCACACTAGACAGCCAAGTGGCTATTTTCAGGAGCGACCCGGGAGGTTACAAAGGTAACAGATATAAACATTACAGGGAACAATACCATCAGCATTAGGCAGAGTCAAGGTAACATACAATAACATCAAGCATTGACAGATTCAATTGATAGATAAATAACAACATATATACAGGCATGGTCAGTATCGTTCAATCAGGGATTCAGCCATAAATCCTAGGGGTGCGGAAGGGATAGGGAGATTAGGAGGAGTAGGGAGGAGAGAGACGGGGAAAAATGGGAGGGGATTTTACTAAGTAAACCCTTAAAGAGCAGTCAGGACAGAGAGTGGACCCAGTGCTTGGGGATACAGTTAACACAACTAACTGAATCAAGAAATCTCAGCAGAGGAAGTGCAATTTGGTAAAACAGGATTTCTCACCCCCCCCAGTAGGTTGGGCTGGGAATAAAGAGCCTCAGCCCTGGGTCAAGTTCACACAGAGACAGTCAGAGGCCAATTTAAGGAAGCTCCATAGGGAGGTTTTAAAGCAAGGATGTGAGGTGGCGGAGTGGGTGACAGCAGGAAAAGAGTTCCACACTCTGGGCGCATAAGAGGTGAAGGCCCGATCACCCGCAAGGGTGTGGGTTTTTGGGACCAGTACAGCCTGTGAGTCACTGGATCTTAAGTGGTAGGAGGAGGTTTCTTGTAGGAGGCATTGGGCAAGAGCAGAAGGGGTGGCTGTTCGGGCAATATTGTCGATAAAGTTGCCAAAGACAAATGTGCGGTGCTTTTCCGGAGGGAGCTATTCCAGCCGTGAGTAAAGCTCACAGTGATGTGTAAGTCGGGGGGCAGAGAGCGCAAATTGGCATATGTTGTTATATACAGTGTCCCATACTGTGAGATTATTTTTCGGGACGGGGCAAAGGTAACAAGCCCATAACAGAGCATGGGAAGAAGGATCCCCTTAACGAGTACAAGTCATGCAGCCGGGTGAGACAGCTTTTAGCTCTATAAGCCAGTCCCAGTTTTCTGTTTGATGCCTTACATACGTTCTGTATATGCAGGGTGAGGTCAAGTTGCGGGTCAAGTGTTACGCCTAGGTACTTGACAGAGCTAATAGCCCTCTGGGGAGCCATCAGCTCCAAGGATATTTAGGGGAGCTAGGCAGGATGAGGTCTTGGCTCTAGAGCATGACCAGAGTTTTATTGAGGTTGATAGTCAGCTTGTGGCCCACGAGCCAGGTTTGAATAAGGTTGAAATCCGAATTTAGTCTGGTGTTAATGGTAGTGAGGTCCTGAGAGCTGGCCAGGAGAACGAGGTCATCTGCGTATAGGGTGGAACGTCCGTGGGCTGTGACAGAGGGCAACTCATTTATAAATAGGGAAAACAGGAGGGGTCCAAGCATGGATCCCTGGGGGACCCCGCAGTATACTGGAGAGGGGTCAGAGAATGCTCTATTGAAGTTAGTGTATTGTTGCCTGCCCGAGAGGTAGTTAGAGAACCAGGCATGGGGGGAGAGAAACCAAGAGAGCATAGGGTGGCACAGAGAAGCGAGTGGTCAACCCGATCAAAGGCTTTCGAGAGATCCAAGAAGATGGCACCGGTCAGTTTGCCTTGATCAGTAGCAGACCTAATCTCAGAGGTAACTACGGCAAAGGGCAGTGGATGTACTGTACCCTTTTCTAAAGCTGTGTTGTGCCGGGGAGAGAAGTCCATAGGTCTGAAGGTGATGGGAGAGCTGGGCGGCAACTGCCTTTCGAGAAGCTTACCGAGTGCAGGCAGGATGGCAATAGGGTGGTAGTTGTTTAGAACCTTCGGATCGCCTTGTTTGAGGACAGGGACAACCTTGGCCACTTTCCATACAACGGAGATGGTACCCGAGAAAAGAGAAGTGTTAAATATGTGAGAGACAGGCCTGGCTAGGTTTGCTGCCCCCAGGCGGAGCAGAGTCGTCTCAAAGCTGTCATGCCCTGCCCCATTATGAGGGGAGAGTCCTGCGAGGAGCTTCTGGGACTCTTTGATGGAGACCTGTTTTAAGTAGAAGGGTAGTTTGGGGGTGTGCCCACTCTGAGAGGGGCCGGGTCCCATGGGGTCAGGGGACTGGTAGGGGGGAGGAGGCGGGTCGGAGAACATGGAGTTAAATGCATTGGCAATAGTGAGTTGGTTGTTGCAGTTAACCCCTCCAATATGCATATCCGTGACCTGGACTCTAGTGGACCCACCAACGGTGTTTTTGATGTTCTGCCAGGAACTCCTTGGGTTTCTGGCGGAGGATAGTAGAGCAGATTGACAATAAGTGACATTGCAGAGGAACTGGAAGGAAAAGTATGTCTCTTTGCAGACGACACCAAGATCTGCAACAGGGTTGATACACAAGATGGAGTGGAAAGGATGAGAAAGGACTTGGCAAGGTTGGAGGAATGGTCAAATGTATGGCAGCTCAGATTCAATACAAAGAAGTGCAAGGTAATGCACCTGGGAAACAAAAACCCAGGGGAAGAGTACACACTGGGGGGTGAGATACTGACAACAGTAAAAATGGAAAGGGACCTGGGGGTAATTATATCAGATGACCTAAAGGTGGGCAAGTAATGTGAGAAGGCAGTAAGGAAGGCTGGGGGGATACTGGGATGCACAGGGAGAGGCATTAATAGTAGAAAAAAGGAAGTTGTTATCCCTCTGTACAGACAGTTGGTGGGACCCCATCTGGAGTACTGTGTGCAGTTCTGGAGACCCCATCTCCGCAAAGACATAGACAGAGTGGAGGCTGTCCAGAGGAGGGCAACTAAAATGGTGCAGGGTCTGCACCAGAAGACATACGAAGAAAGACTAAAGGAGCTTAATATGTATGCCCTTGAGGGAAGAAGGGAGAGATGGGACATGATAGAAGCTTTCAAGTACCTCAAGGGAATCAACAAAGTCCAAGAGGGTAGCATCTTTCAGAAAAAGAGATGTGCAAGAATAAGGGGGCACAATTTGAAGATAGAGAGGGATGGCTCAGAGGTAATGTGAGAAAGCATTTTTTCACGGAGAGGATTGTGGATGCATGGAACAGCCTCCCTGAGGAGGTCGTGGAGTCAAGAACAGTGGGGGAATTCAAGAATGCATGGGACAGACATAAGGCAGTTCTAGTGGGGGGTAGGAGGAAGTAAGCTGTTGGTTAACTAGGATCTGCAGCTTATCTGTTAGGTAGGAAAATGGGCAGACTAGGTGGGCCAAGCAGTCCTTATCTGCCGTCAAATTCTATGTTTCTATGTAGAGTGGCGCTATCTGTGTGCCGTACTACATAAAATGGGCTTTAAAACAACTTTCATCAGCATGATCAGAGCTATGTATGTCAACCCAAAGGCACTAATCCTAACGAACAACACCTTAGCAACGCCTTTTACATTAGGGAGAGGGACACGCAGGGCTGCCCTCTCATCACTACTTTTTATTCTAGCAATAGAACCCCTAGGGGAGGCCAATAAAGAGCACCAGGGTATACAGGGGGTAAAGACTGGGAATATAGAGATCAAGTCTCTATATGGCCTGCAGGTGGAGGGGGGGCAGTTCAGGGGTAACATCATGAAGTACTATTTCACAGAGAGAGTGGTGGATAAGTGGAACAGACTCCCAGAGGTGGTTGTTGGAGAAGAAACAGTGGAGAGATTCAAATGTACATGGGAAAAACACAGGGGGGTGTTAAGGGTGGGGGGCGCAGGTTCAGGCAGATAGCTGGACAAATGGGCAGACTCGGTAGGCCTTGTCGGTCCTTTTCTGCCATCACAATTCTATGAATCCATGAAAAAAGTCGCTAATGTATGCAGATGGTCTCTTGGTAATCCTGACAGAGGCACACAAATCGGTACAACCACTGATAGATTTACTCAGTACCTTCACTTACATATATCAGGACTAAAAATAAATCAGAGTAAAACAGAAGTTTTACCACTTAACAAACTTTGCCTAGAACCCCACATTACAGCTTTAAATCTGAGATGGGCAGACCACATAATATACCTAGGAGTCAAGATCTCAACAAAAATAACAAACATTGCAAACAGTAACCTGGAACCTCTCGTCACAAAAATAATAAAAACGGACCTGGCGAGATGGAATCCCCAAAATGTGACACTAGTCGGGAAAATAGAAGCGTTAAAAATTATTATTGCTCCTAAGATCCCTGATATTTTTTAAGAAGCCAGGAGGCTGAAAGGTATGTTACCAGCATACCTCTCAACCTCCTACCTCATAAATCAGGGACAAGGCTTAAAAAAATCAGGGACAAAGGCCCAAAATCAGGGACACATCTTTATAATTGTTAATATCCACTCAGGAAGCTGGCAGAATAAGGGACTCGGAGTATAATACATTTTCTGAAGAATAAGAAGTCTGCAGCTTTATTGTTTGACATAATTTTATTCATACAATCATCACTGTTTAGTCAGGGAAACGCAGATTTTAGGAGGGACAGAGTAAAACTTTGAGGTGAAATCAGGGACATCCCTGAAAATCAGGGACACTTGAGAGGTATGGTTACCAGGACTAAAGGGGCTCAGTATGAAAACAGACCTCCACAGAAACAATGAGATGTAATTACAGTACTGTATATGGGTTTGAAAGATGTTCTCTACCCTTTCCCTACCGTTGTACGCCTTACAGTCGCTCACAAACTTTGTTAGAGCCCCGCTCCTATCTAGGTAGACTAGAATGGATTCTTTCATCTCAAGAACTTCTGGTGTTTCCATAGTTTTTCGGAAAAAAAAAATAACACGTAACACAAAAGAAAAGAAAACAGCAGCGGCAAGTGGGCGAGGATTCACTTAGAGTACTAAGAGAAAGTGTATCGTACGAATCTGGGGCACACTCCGCCAATGTACAGCGAAAGGGACGTCGCCGTCGTCGACTGTCCTGGGAAACTCGAAGACCGATTCCCGCTCACAACTAGAAGTGGCATTGCTGACGTCGTAGAAGAACACCCGCACGAGAGCGGAGTGGCAGGCGATGGCAGAGCTCTGACTGAAATAAACTACTGCGAGTGGCGGGGAGGTGGAGTTGGGGAGTGAAGCACAGAGCACTTGACTGCAACGGTAAAAGGGCTGCTGTACTGTGCACTGCAGAGCATCCTAGCAAGTTCTCACAGTGTAAGCACGCAACCCCGACGTTTTACTATTTTACAGAAAACCTAATACAAATAATATAGCAGCTAATACAAGGCGAGCAATACACAAAACCGAATTTGCTACAGAATGAGCCACGCCAATGTGTAACGCCTCCTTTTCCTATCCTAAACAAGATTAATAGGTACTAATATTATTTTTGTTTGGTTAGTTAACTGGGTAAGGCCCGATAGGCACAAAGTCTGTTTTTAGAGGCGATCCTGAAGCACTTGGTTGTGGTTGAAAGACTTGTTCAGGGTCGTCACACAGTATGCATATGGAGGTTGTGGAAATCAAGCCCAGGCATACTGGATCTACCACGCTTAGTCACAGCTCCTTATCATACTTGTAGGCTATACAGCTGCTTTGGCCAAAAAGGCTTGTCTTCATATGGCAATTTTGTTATAAAGGAAAACGGTTTGCTTTATGCCGCAATCCAGAGCCGTGGGGCGCAATTTTCAAACCGAGAACTAGGATGCAAGGTCCCTGTGCCAAAGGTGTATCATAGGCCCTGTCCACACTGCACATGGTTAAGCGGTAATGGTTTTAAAACCGGTATGGTATGTACCGTTACCGTCAGTCCGCATTGACAATGAACCGTTTCTTGAAACGATCACCTCCCATCCACACTGCTGCTCTGTTTGGGAGCTCCATGCAAACCGAATCAAGGGGCTATCCCACAGTGCCTTGCAGGGTGTCCTCATATATACATACATAAACCATCAGAATCAGTACAGTCACACATCCGCACTGGTAAGGCCCTGTCCACACTACCCCTCTGTATCGTTACAGAGTGCCCAAACCGTTACTGCAACAGTTTGCGTTTACACCTGTAACGTTACAAAAGGCGTTTTCGTAACCGTTGTTGAAACCACGTAAGAGGTGGTTTCAACAACGATTATGAAAACGATTCACGATCTCGAAGCGTTACCGGTAATGGGACAGCGTGGCACCGGTCCCCTAGTGCAGCGTGAGCTGCATTGTGGGATCGGGTGACACGTAACAGTCGCCCGGCCCCGGCAGTGGGACCGTACTGCCGGTCCCGTAATGACACCGCGGCAGTGTGGACACATTGCACCGCTCCCTAGTTGTAACGGTTTCTATCTGTTACGGGGTTTGAGCGGTGTAGTGTGGATGGGGCCTAAGAGAAATGTTATAGATAGTGCACCATTTCCGATTCCAACCTAAAGACCACATCTTGACAGGTCTAAAGAATGGTTTTAAAATCGCATGGTAAACCGTTACCAGTGTTGACGCAACCTGTGTTTGGAGTTCATGGTAACGTTTCAAGCACCGGTAACTGTTTATCATGTGCATTGTGGACAGGGCCATAGTTTGCGGCATTCCCAATAGTCAAACACTGGCTGCGGAGAAACTGTGATGCTGTGCGCCAAGCTCCATCTGTACCATCCTTAAAGCTAAAGCACCCATTTCCCAGCACACAAGGGTGGGTGCAGGGGCTGCATCATCCCCTTATTTGGGATTCTGTAAGACCCACTGTGGCTGCAACAGGGGGCTCTGTTTGGACCAGCCAAGAGGTAGTCTGAGGGCACTGTGCCACTGCTGGGCAGGGCAGCGATTGGGGGGCTGCCAGAAGGGGACTGGGGATATAAGGAGCACGGGGGGTTCCCTAGGGGGTGACAGGCAAAGCAACAATGTGCAGGGGGTTGAGGTGGCACCCTGCAGGGATGCCCAGTGCTATTAGACACAGCCGACTGGCCCATGTAAAGGGGCTGGCAGACAGGGACCTGGACCCGGCCCTCAAGGATACGGCCCTGGCACCTGCCCAATAGGTGTCACTGACCCCAGCACCGTAGGCAGGCAGTAGTGGTTGCAGGGTGCAAGTGATGGCTGGGAACAAACCATGGGCACCGCAACACCGGTCCCTGGTACCTTTTCCCCCACATGGAGGCAGGCTGCTACCCAGCGATGGCACAGGGCAACCCTGCAGAGTGCCACCTCAACCTCTGCACATTGCCGCCGTGCCCCGTCGCCTCCTACGGCACCCCTGTGTTCCTTATGTCCCGGTCCCCAACTGGCAGGAGTATTTACCCAGTCCCCACCTTCGTAGTCCCTCAAGTCTTCCACCGGGTGGGGGAGTTGACGGAGCCCTCCACCATACTCTGCAGGTGCGCCACCGGTCCGGCGCAACCCTACCGAAGTGACAAATCTCGGGTTTTGGACCCTCATTTTTTTAAAATATGACACAGAGTCCCTGACGTACCCCAAGACTGCTGCAACTCTAGATTGCCACGTAAGGGCTTTTTTGAAAATCGAGACCATGATCTCAGCCCCACCACTCTGTCATTGATCCTGGACTTGTGAAAACCTGTGCCACCTGACCAAAATGATAACCTGATCGGGTACAACTTGCATGGTCTGGCTATTGGGTATGGATGAAATCCAGACCGTGGGACCCACTAGTGTAGTACTGTAGAAGAAATTGCTTAACATCTCGTGCAGTATTCCTCAAGGGTTCTTTTTTTTTTTTTTTTTTTTTAGTATGCTTTTTGCCACAGTGCCAGACCTTTGAGGGTTCAGCCCCGACCACTGCCCACCCCCGAGACTTACCTGGAGCAACAATCCACTCAGGCTCATCCCTTCTGGGTGGAGCCATCAGATGGCTGAGCAAGGATCCTAACGAAAACCCCACTGGGAGGTCCTCCCTGGCTTACCCACTAGGGCGGTGCCACAGAACCAGGTTGTACCGATGGAAACTCATTGCGCAACTGCCAGCCAAGGGTCACAGCAGGTGGCACAGAGCCAGAGAGGCGGGGCATCATGGATGGAGCTGGCAGCAATTTTTTAATAGTAGTGAGCTCCCTGGAAGGCATGGCATGCAATGACATGAGGCACAATGCGTAACGTCCAGTACGCCTCCCTACAACTCTGCTCCGGCAGCTGTATTCCCCCCAGCTTCAGCCAGAGGTCAGTCACATGCAGGTTGCTCCCCCCCCAGAGGAGGAGAACAGTCCCTAGGAAGCTCAATCATCTTTCCCCAGCCAGCCCTGCAACGCTCTGAGTCCGTATCTGAACCTGGGGTATTGGCGTCACAGACTGAAATCTAGCCACTGCGCTGGTGGCCCAGTGTCTCGAAATTTCCTTTTGAAATCCCACCATTGTTCCTTTGGGTCTGATGTACATGTTTCTTCCACTAATAAGTATTTGAATACTTTCTCCAAGAAACGTAGCGCAAATACTGTACCATTTTCTCCATTAAGAAACAATTGCTATCTGTGGACAAAACTATCCAGAAACAAAGGGATTTCCTGCAACACAGCCCGTCACCACCTTCCTTTTATTAAACACTGTGTCCAACAACTTACCTCCACTCTCTTTCAGTTTCTCAAAGACACCAAATCTGCTAAACTACTGTCTCCCTCCCATGAGACCACGAGTGAGGCACAACCTAACAATTTGCTATTTGACATTCCTCCAGATCTCACCCTAACACAAGGTGAATGATTTATCCTCAGTAAGGGTCTCTCTGTTGTGTCCTTACCTAAGCATCTCGACATACCCCTGGTTTAACTTGATCTGCAGCACTTCTACTGCAGAGCATGCCTTACAGCTCATTTTCTAATTAGACTCCTTTTCCTGCAGATGATGACAGCATTACCAGTACAATCTTTGACTCAGTGGATATACCCCACAGGATGTTTTGCTGCTGTAGATTTTTTTTTTTGTTAGTCAGTGTATGAAAGACACAGATATACTACGGAATACCGAAACTCACTTACCCGAGTTTCACTATTCCAGCACCACATGCCCGACACACGGTTTCCCGACAGTGAAATTCCGCCCGCGGATTCGTTTATTATATGTTTCAGTGGGCCGAAACACCCTTCATTTTTATAATAAACTCTACCGCAGACACAATTTTAATGTCAGGAAACCATGTCTCAGGCATGTGGTGTCAGAATTCTGAAACTCGGGCAAGTGGGTTTCAGTAAAATAAAAGTATATCAAAGACACCACTAACTTGAATTTTCTTTGCAGGCTCTATTACCCTTATATGACAGCTGGTGAACTTGCAGCTCTCAGATCTCTGCAACTCAGGAATGAATGACATTAAACTAGCTGATAAGGTGGTAGCTATTGTGGTCTGACATACTGTAAGGAGCTATATATCACTGAAGCCACACATCAACTCTGACACCATTTTCTACTCTCCTCTTCCACAGTGCTCCACAGTCAACTATCAGAGGTTACCACGACCATCACCTCTGTGGTGGAAAAACAAAGAACTCAATACCTCTTCTAATAGACTTATAGTTCAACATCCTCAGACATCCAGAATTTATCTCCTTCCCAAAATCCACAAAAAAGGTAAACCTGGATCCCCTGTTGTGTCTGCCTGCTCGTGTCCCTCATCTTACATCTCAGTATTACTGAGTAGGCAAACTACACAGTGAGAAGTCAGTCAGAAAAGACTTGCCTGCTTCTGTTTGAGGATGAGAAACTTGCTATACTGCAGAGAACAAACTAGAACGCATTGAGGAACTGGGATGCCTGGTAAGACATAATATTGTTGGGGACTTGTTAGGAAGGTAAGCTACGCTTTCTACAGAAAGTTTAATTTTTTCTTATTGGCATTAAGAAGAGAATTGCAGGATTCCATTAAAGTGTAGTATTTTTATAACCAGAGGGGGTGAATTACAACTGAAGTTGCTTGATTCCTGTGCTTGACACCTAGTATTTGGATATTTGTGCAACATTTTAGAAGTGTTCTGCTGGCTGAGAAGTGAGTTTTTATCCCTGGTTTCAGAGAAGAGTTTTTGTATTAGAATCAGACATCGCAAAGTGTCTACATTGAAAGGCCTGCTTACATCACAGGTGTCACTAGTCAATTAATTGATTCTGGGTGGGGCTTTTATCACTGAGCTGTCTTAGGCAAACTACACAGTGAGAAGCCAGTCAGAAAAGACTTGCCTGCTTCTGTTTGAGGCTGAGAAACTTGCAATACTGCAGAGAACAAACTAGAACGCATTGAGGAACTGGGAACCTGGTAAGACATAATATTGTTGGGGACTTGTTAGGAGGGTAAGCTACGCTTTCTACAGAAAGTTTCATTTTTCCTTATTGGCATTAAGAAGAGAATTGCAGGATTCCATTAAAATGTAGTAATTTTATAACCAGAGGGGATGAATTACAACTGAAGTTGCTTGATTCCTGTGCTTGAGACCTAGGATTTGGAAGGATATTTGTGCAACATTTTAGAAATGTCCTGCTGGCTGAGGAGTGAGTTCATTTTTATCCCTGGACTCAGTAGAGTGGTTTGTGTAGGAGCAGTGGTCTAGTAAATTGTGGTGTTGGTTGAATTACTATAAAGGGCAGTACTCACCAGGGTGGTGGAGCGGTGGTGTATTTGATTGTTTCTAACAGTCACCAGTGGTCGTGGCCTACCCACCTACCCTTCCCCTCCTCCCGCCTACCTCAGGCATAGCATTTCCTTTATAGCCAAGGTTCTGACATCCCTTCCCCAACAGGTCTTGGGGCAGAACTGTCATATTCTTAATAACCCAGCACAGTGCATAAAGGGTAAGTACACACCAAAAAAAAAAGATTTTATATATTACGCGTATATTATAAGGGAAAGGGACATGTGGGGAGTGGTGCACTGCACTGGCTGTGGGGCAGCAGTTTTCTGGGAGACATTCTGGAACCTGTGTTGCCCTATTTGCAGGCAACTGTCAGCTCTGAGGGAGGAGGTTGCCCACCTCCAGGCTGAACTGGCAAGGACTAAGGAGGCCTCCCCCACCCAAAGAGCACCAGTTCCACAACCACTGCCTCAGAGGTTGCCAAGTGTGAAGAGCAGTTGGACCACAGTGGGTTCTGGGAGGGTAAGGATGGTGGAACAGAGGGCGTAGCCCCCTAGTTGTACCTCTACACAAATCATATGTCAGTCTGGCAAATCAAGGTTCCTCTATGATGACACCCTCAATGGAGGACAGCCACAAGGGAGACCCACAAAAGGGTGGCAAGGAACACCACAAGGGAATGAAACAGCTTCTGATAGGAGACTCAATTGTTAGTGGTATAGACTTAGGGAAGGGAGAGGAGAGGGAAGTAAGGTGCCTGTCTGATGTAATGGCTTGGGAGGGACAGGAAACAAATCCTCAGGATTGCAGAAGCAGCATCACAGGAGAGGGAACTAGATATCAATGTCCACCTTGGGACAAATGACCTAGCTAGGCATGAGATCAGTGCAGTGCAGGATGAATTTGTGGAGTTGGGGAGGGGCCTCAGACAGGTAGCAAGCACAGTAACCTTCTCAGAGGTGCTGCCAGTCTATGGCAGGGGTGAGGCTAGGGTACTGCACACCATGCAGTTTAATGAATGGTTGCAAAACTGGTGCAGAGCACAGGGCTTTGGCTTCACTGGGGACTGGGGATCCACCTGGCGAGATGAAGGTCTATACTGGCATGATGGTCTGCATCTGTCCAGGAAAGGAAACAAGCTCCTAGGTGATAGGTTTAAATGCTTCCTTGGCAAGCTTTTAAACTAGCCAAGGGGGGAGGTGCTGATAGGAAGCAGGAAAGTTCAAGCCTCCCCCCACAAAACATGGCAGGTAGGATAAACACTGAGGTACAGAGCTTGACAGAGGACAGGACAGGGGTAAATGGAAAAATAGACAAGGGCAATAAGAGCAGGGATGGGGTAAAAAAGGATAAAGCCAACATTAAATGGAGGGCAATGAGTACCAATGCTCGTAGTCTGGGAAACAAGCTTCCTGAGCTAGTAGCCCTGATGGAAGAGGAACACTTGGATATTGTGGCAGTCACAGAAACATGGTACACGGAGAATCATAACTGGGATGTCAACATAGCAGGGTACACAATCTACAGAAGGGACAGGGAGGGTAAAAGAGTAGGTGGAGTAGCTCTCTACATAAGGGAAGGGATCAAAGCTACAGAACTAAAAAGTAAAGGGGGAGGACAAGAGGCACTCTGGGTCACCTTGGAGACAGAGAATGGCATCACAATCCGCACAGGGGTTGTATACAGACCCCTGTCTCAAGGGAAGGAAATGGACAAGAAAATGATAGAGGACATTCTCAAAATGGCTGAAAAAGGGAAGATACTGTTGATGGGGGACCTGAATATGCCAGATGTTAACTGGACGACATGGACTGCAGCCACATCCAAGAGCAGGGTCATTCTCGATGCCCTACAGGGGACATGCTTTAGACAGCTAGTGGTGGAAACCACTTGGGAGGGAGCAATATTAGACCTGGTACTTACCTTTAATTCTTCAGTTCACGGTTGGTCTTTGAAGAGTGCAGACGTGTCCCAGTTCGGAGAAGATGACAGCGCTGACCTCTGGAGGTAAGTGTGGGGTAAGGGGGTGTGTGGGGAGGTGGGTGCTCAGAGGGAGGGTGGGGAGCGACTGCAGCGATGACAAGGGACCATTTTCAGTTTCAAAGGGGAAAAAAACGACAGCAGGGGACCATTTTCTAATTTTCAGCAAAATAAAAATAAAACATTTCGGCACACTGGGGTGGGCACATGAATGCCGATATGGGGCTTGGGCGCCCTGATATCGGGCATGCCTTGGGCAGGGGTGCACCAGGGAAAAAAGAGATGTGACGAGGGACCATTTTCTGATTTACAGAAAAAAACAAAAATTCTGCACACTGGGGTGGGCTCCCAGTGTGCCTGGTGTGCCACAAGATGTCGGGCATGACTTGAGAAGGGGGGCACAGAAAATACTGAATGGCATTTTGCCATTCACAACATGTCGGCGCCCGCAGAACTGCACATGCACACCACTCTGCGCATGAGTCGTGCGCATGCGCAGTTCATGCATCGGAATGCGGAAGTAGCAACTGAAATAGTGCGGCTGTTATTCCATAGGTCGATCTTGGCAGAGGGGTTTAAACTCCGTTGGGCTTTCAGAAGGATACTTCCAAAAGTCCAGCGGAAGGGGTTCTGTGATTGGCCATTTTCAGAACTACAGAGCTCTCGCAAAATGGCTGTAGGCTCTGCCCAGAGCCCTAAAAATGCAAAAAACAAGGTTATCATCTGCCTAGGCTCCCAGCAGCCCTGTGGCTTAAATGAGAGACATATTTTCTACTAACATCTTTCAGCCACCTTATGGTTTACCACCGTAGTGTACCCTTTTTCCTCTCACCCTGTCATATCTTTGCTTGCATGTGTGGGTATGCCTGCATACACTTCCACCCAGAGTGTGTGTGTGTGTGTGTATTCACATGGGCATTCCAGCAATATGTGAATGTCTATTTTCATTTTATCCAGATGACTGTATCTGTCTCCTTACCCCACCTTTGTCAGCTTTCTTTTTTTTAATAACATACTTTAAACATGCTATGATACAGACAAAGATCAACAATATAAATCAAAACATACATAATCACCCAACAGCTATGTGCAATAAAGGAATTCATTTTAAGTAGATAATAGTAGTAGTTTCTATCAGGTGGACACAAGACCAGTCTTGGTCAGTAACAATGCCCCTACTAATAACCCTCATGCAACCCTTCATGTTCCCATTTGGTGATACTTTCCTACATTCAGTCCCCATCTTGTGTAATCAAATATAGATTGAGTAGCTTGCCCAGTCTTTTCTCAAAAAACTCGTGCCTATTTTTGAGACTGGCAGTTATTTGCTCTGCTCTCACATTAAATAAGATGTCCTGATACCATTTCACATAGAGAGTTGCTTCCTGATCTAACCAGTGTTTATATTTTTAACCGATGTAGAAAGGACCACCATATGATATCTGCATTCCCTTAGAGGTATGCTGCTGAGATCTCCCAAGATGTAGATTTCTGGTCTGAGGAAATCCTACAATACCTAACTTGGAATCTGCCTTTTCCTTGATTATGTCCCATAGGCTGTGAGATTTTTCACAATACCCCAAAATACACAAAAGGGACCCTGAATCATTGTTACACCTGGTGCAAAGATCTGTTTGAAAATTGCCTATTTTTTTGTAATTTTACTGGTACATAATACAGATTATTGCTAATATTGAATTTTATGAGTCTGGAGTTGTCATTTTTCATGTATTTATAAACATTTGCCCATATGCATTCCCAGTTAATATGCCTATTTGGGAATTCACTTTGCCAACAGGGAGAGCTAGCATCTGTTTTCAGTGAGGAATACAAAACATTGCTAGATATAAGAGAGAGACTGAGTGTTGTTGTGAGGCTGCTTGTTGGCACAAGGAGAGTATGAGATCATTGCCAAGGAGGGGGACCCAGCTACTGCGTGCATAGTCTGTAAGAATTTAAAAATGCTTCTATTGTTTTTGTCTTGAAGGTTCCAAAGGAAATTAGTCCCCCTCCGTATGAAGTACTCAATATGGGAATGTTGATCCCAGGCCAAAAAGTAGGTTTGATAGGGGCCCCAGCAATTTTAAAGTTAGGATTACTAAAGAGAGGTTGGTTGGGGTCCGTGATCTAAGGGTCATTCACGAATTTAAACAGTTGTTGGTGAACTCGGAAGGATATGTGTATTACCATGTTTTTCAGGAACTTGGGGATGTTTTTAGAGAACACATAGAGGAGAGCCCTAGACTCCACCTCTGCTTCTTTAGCAAGATGTTGCTCAGTTGTCGGCCACTGTGGCTGATATCTCTGTTCTGCATCTGCTTGAATGTTTGTCTGCCTGCCACTTCATATGTTTGGTGGCATAAGCCGCATAGTAATAGTGTGTGAAATGAGGCAGGTGTGGACCACCCTACTGTTTAGGACAGGCCAGCTTGGTGTATGTCCTACAATGCCTCTTATTAGCCCATATAAAATTAGCAGTGAATGCATGGAGGGAGGCAAACCAGTTTATTGGAAGGAAGGCTTAATAACAGGACTGGGAACCACTCCCTACTGGACTGGGTTGTGGTCTCCAACCCATATTGGATTAGGGCTGCAGGGGCTTTCTCTAACTCTATTAGCAAACACTCCCCCATCTTTTGTATATGGAAAAATAATACCCCAAAAACTCAGCCTAAAATATTTACCTCTCAGGATTTTTCCAGATTTGATGAGGGGTCATTCAGGGCTTCCTTAGCCAAAATTGATTGGAATCAAATCACAGTGCTCCCCATAACAGATGTTGCTCAAGATTTCTTTATTAATAACGACCTCTCAGCTGCTAATAGATATGCTCCTCTTCAAAAACTGAGGGTGAGGGGTAAATGTCATAAGTGGATATCCCCTGAGCTAATCAATCAATCAGTCTTTATTCTACCAGGAGAAACACTATTGAGGAAAACTCATTTACAAACTGGTCCTGGGAAGAAAGTAAAATCAAGAAAGCCTCTAGCTAAAAAAAAGCTGATGATTATGAGGGACAAGCCCAGGGGGCTCTAAAGAAAAACTATCGATAACAGGGCCCTGCCCAAAAATCTTACCCCGTTTAGCTTTTACAATGCAGGCAGCATTTGTCTCGTGCCACAACTTACTGTATTTTAATGCAGGAAGTATGGCGGATCTTGAGGGGCTCAATGCTGTAAAGGTGCGGTGCCTTTGCAGCTCTCTTCAATAGTTTTACATTGAAGCGAGCAGTGGTGCCATACCTTTACAGCAAATGGAGCCTCCCCTAGCCCGCTACACTTCTGGGTTGCAGACTTTGACATTAAAATACAGTAAGTTCATAAGAAAACACCTCTTACTGTAAAAAGCTAAACTGGGGGGGTAAGCTTTTCGGGGGCAGGTGCCCCTGTTTTTGACTGCATTCCTTTAAAAGAACAGGCCTCAGGACAAAGTGGAATAGATATAGGGAACTGAGAAATCTCTGCAAAAATGATGCAAAAGTAGCAAAGAGGGAATATATCTGGAAACTACAGGGTAATGACCTGACCGGCCTCAAACTTTTCTGGTTACTGATCAACTTATTAGTGAAAGGGCGTACTTGCTTCGTAGAAGGAAATGTAGTAGCTGATGGGCAGTGCATTAGTGAACCCCTCGCCATAGCTAATACATTCAACAATTTCTTTACAGACCTAACTAGGTTCAAATCTGCCAACACTGAACCCCCCTCCATAGCGGCATGACACAACAGACCAGCAACCTTGCTTCCATTTCAGGTTAGTCCGGAAACAGGAAGTCTTTACCTTACTAAGAAAAATTAAATCTGATGGCTCATCTGGGTTTGACAATTTAGAGCCCAGGCTACTTATAATTGTTGCCCTGTTATTGCCCATCTGGTCACCCTGCTCATTAATAGAGCCCTCATTGAAGGCAAAGTACCTGAAGAATGGAAGTGGCGTCGGTGGTCCCAGTCCACAAAGGAGGCCTGAATAAACCTATTGAAAATTACCGCTGTATCGCTCTTCTTAGCCCCGTTGCCAAGGTACACAAAAGGCTTGTTTAAATTCAGGATTACTTCGAATTGCACTTCCTGCTCTCGAATAGGCAGCATGGTTTTTGGAAACAACATGGTCCCAAAACTATTCTGATCAAATTGACCACTGATGTACTGGGAGCAATGGATAGAGAGATGCTAACGAGAAGAGTCTTTATTAACCATACCAAAGCTTTCGACTTGGCCAATCACAGACCACTCTTACATAAGCTGAAATGTCTGAGCTTTGACAAACTCACAAGGTGTTGGTTCTCACAATATATACTGTATCTAATAGGTTTCAGGAGGTTAAGTGGAAGGGTATCCACTCTGGTCTGAAACCTGTCACAGATGGTGTTCCCCAGGAATCTGTCCTGGGTCCTTTGCTATTCTCCATATTCATTAATGATCTGTCTAAAAACTGTGGTGGGGGGAATTTACTAAGCCATGCAGATGATGCAGTCCTGCATAGAAGCTCTCCTGATGTAAGTATAATCAGTGTCCAACTTGCCTTTGATTTCTGTACACTGGGAAAATAGCTCCATGACAGCAAGCTTGTCTTGATTGGAAAAAAACAAAGGCTAATCTCTTTGGCCAAAAACACATAGGTACAGACAGACAGCACCTGCTCTCATTTACCACCTCCTCTGGCACATGTATCGAGGTGGTTGACAATCTGAAGTACCTTGGGGTCTATCTAGATCAGGAATTCACCTTTAAACCTCAAGGAGATTATATGATCAAAGTGCTGTACACCAGAATAATCGGACTGCTGTACTGCCTGGGCAGTATCTTTATCCTTGAGATGAGGCTTACCATTGCAAGCAGTGTCGTGCTTCCCCACGTTGATGCATGGCACCCCCTTATTTCAGAAACTCAGAGACCAACAGGCTTAAAGTGGTATACGACAAAATCAGTCGTTTTGCATCAGGTGCCCCCCCCCCCCAAGAAAACACAACTGTGAAGTCCTCTCCTCTCTCAACGGGCCCTCCCTGGAGGGAATGTTGTTGTACCCCCTGCTACGCCTCACTATGAAGCTCACCAAAGTTTATATCCCTCCGAATCTGGACGGTCTATTAGTTCCCAAACCCGAAAGATGCTTATTTCACTCTTCTAACTGCTGCCTGCTTGAAGTCCCTAGAGTAAAATCATGTGCAGGTAAGCGATCCATTGTATACTCTGTGCCATGTCACTGGAACTCACCCCCAGCTGAACTTCAAAACTCCTCTTCCCTCGGGGGGGAGGGATTAAAAAAAGGACTGAAAACTCTTTTACTAGAAAGATGTCACTGCTCCTGAGTCCTGCTGTCATTGATTGGTGATCTTAACTTCATGTTTTCCTACCATGATGACCATAGAGTTGTTTCTGTCGCACCTCCATGCATTATTCTATTTCTCCCATATCTTGCTGTGCATTAAATCCATTGTTCAGAAGTGCATGACGGCGCCCCGGGATAGGTTCAACGCCGTCACGTGGTACAGGACCAACACAGCATTGTGAGCCGATAATGCCATGTTGGTGTCCTCGGAAGCACGTTCACGAGTCCAACATGGCATTATTTCTCATAATGCCGTGTTGCTCTTGCGCGTTCCGGAGCTCAACACGGCATTATTTTTCATAATGCCGTGTTGCTCCTGTAGTGACAAGAACAGCCAGAGAGCGGCAACTAGCGCTGTGGGCGGGCGGTGGGTATCTGTACAGATGGGGTATAGAGGTTTGTAACACGGCATTATTCAGAAGTCTAGGAGGGCGTCCCGCGATAGGCTCAACGCCGTCACGTGTTGCAGGACCAACACGGCATTGTGAGCCGATAATGCCGTGTTGCTGTCCTGGGAAGCGCGTTCACGAGTCCAACACAGCATTATTTCTCATAATGCTGTGTTGAGACTCAGAAGCAGCAAAACTTTACGGCATTATGAGAAATAATGCCGTGTTGGGTTCGGGAACGCGCAAGACCAACACGGCATTATGAGAAATAATGCCGTGTTGGAGTCGTGAACGCGCTTCCCAGCACAGCAACACGGCATTATCGGCTCACAATGCCGTGTTGCTCCTGCACCACGTGACGGCGTTGCGCCTATCGCGGGGCGCCGTCGTAGAGCCTTCAGTAATGCCGCTGTAAAGTAAGACTAAACTCTTTGAAGATTGCCTCCATCTCCGGCGCCTTTTTTCTTAATGACTCTGCACTGTGATCGTCCTAGTAGACATCGCGCTTGTCCATGTTACAAGAGCATTAACCACCGGCAGCCTCAGCCTCTACCGGTGATTAATGCCCGCTGGGGGGTTGAACCTCGCCCTCGTGCAACAACGCCCCCCCAGCGGGCATTAATCCCCGGTAGAGGCCTCCTCTGCGGGTGATTAATGCTTACTTGAACCAGCCGGAGTGGGACAGGGGTGTCAAGGGGGACAGTTACTGAGGAGACAGAGACAGGGAGAGAATCGTAGCTAGTCTAGTTACAACGCAGATGGATGTGGAGTTTGATTTATGCGCACCACTGACTGTTGAGGAGTGGAGTAATATACAGTTTTCTAACGCGATGGAGGGGTGCAGCAGTGAAACAGCAGATGCAGGACAGGTTGTGGAGGGGCACGCTGAGGTAGTCCCATACAAGAGAGTTGCTAAGCTCAGGCATGTGAGCACTGGGTGTTGCAGTGATGATGAGCTAGAGAGCATACAGGGTGAAGTGGACAGCAGTGGTGCTGACAGCTCCCAGAGTCAAAGACATGCAGACATCTCACAAAAAGAGCTTGATCACTTGGAAAGCAGAAAAGTGGAGCAAAACACTATCAAAAACACGCAGTGGGCGTGTAACGTGTTTTCAGTCTGGCTGAGAGCTAAAGATATTTCACTAGACATAGCCACAGTTTCAGTGGAGAGCCTTAGTAGTATTTTGAGGGAGTTTTACGGCTCTGTGAGGGCAGAGGATGGGGAGCAGTACAGTATCAGCTCTTTCTGTGGCTTGAGAGCTGGCTTAAACTGGTATATCAACAGCGTTGAGGTGAGAAGAAATATTAATATCATCAGTGACCCACGCTGTCAGGCAGCAAACAATGTCTTTGTTGCTGTTGTGAAGCAATATAGGAGACAGGGAAAAGACACTGCCAGGCACTACCCACCAATCAGAGACGAGGACTTGCACAGAATAAGAGATCCTGACCGCTGAACCCTGAAACTGCCCAGGGCCTTGTCAAGCGGCTGTGGTTTGAGCTACAGCTGGGGCTCGCAAGAAGAGGCCGTGAGGGGTTAAGGGAGCTGACACAGAGATCCTTTCAGGTTGCGGAGGATGACATGGGGCATGAGTATGTCACTTTGTCATTTAATGAGGCCACAAAAAACCATGGCCGCACAGATGAAAGCAACAGAGAGGCCCTGAGAGGTGTGCTCTACTCACAGGAGAGTCTAGGGACTGTCCAGTTGCACTGTTCAAAGAGTACATCAGCCGCTGCCCCATCTCTGCACCTGCATTCTACCTACACCCCATTAAACAACCACAGACGCTGCTTGACGAAAGGAGGTGTGGTACTCGAGGCAGCCAATGGGAAGAAATTTTCTTGGGGAAATGATGGCAAAGATATCGGAGGATGCAGGGCTGAGCAGACATTACACAAATCACAGCGTCAGAAGTACTGCTGTCCAGATGTTGTCACACGCAGGAGTGCCCACACGTGAGATCATGTCTGTAACAGGGCACAGGTCTGAAACCAGTATTCATAACTATTGGGCACCCACACAGCAAGACAGGGAGAGATGGTCAACCATCCTGTCTGTCCCACAGCCAAGGTCTGCACAGCCAGTTGGTTCCCTATGCAGCATGACTAACCAGCGACCAAGTTCTCAGAGGCAGTTGCACCGCACAGTGGACAACATAGATGACACACTGATACTACAATACTGCTTTACCGGTCCACAGCGAGATCAGAGTAGTAATACAGAGCGGAGGTCAGTGGAGCAGGGACGACCAGGTAGTGCATCCCACAGTGATAGAGCTCATGAGAGGGGCATAGGATCAAGTAGATGGCAGCCAGAGGGCAGCATGACTGGGTGCACACAGAGCAAAACACCGCAGGCACCAGTGACCAAGATCGGTGCAATGCAGCGGGACAGACAACTCTGGTCCTGCCGGCACTAGCGCAGGACACCAGCAGGAGATACCGGAGAATCCGCAAGCATTTGGCAGAGGACAGTAGAAGAGACCGTGAGGCAGCAGCAGCAGGCTACACATCGACCGCCGGAACCAGAGCAACAGAGTGACTCAGGAACCAGTGCACCGGGCTGGCAAGAGGAGCACCAGCATCTGGCTCCGAGGTTCAGCTGCCAGAATTTCACCATGCAGGACTGTTATTTTCAATTATGGTGTTACCCCAAGTCAGGCATACCCCACTGGACAGCAGCAATGCTGTCTGAGGCGAGTGAAAGGCTGCGGCGAAGAGACGGCGCCCTGCAAGAAACAGAGCTAGTGACGATGCATTATGCAAATTACCCGCTACAGACCGGAGCACAGCTGAGGAAAATGAGAACTACAGACCTCCAACTTAGGCTCTCAGTCGAACGGCCACTTCGTAGGACTGGACACTTTCCTAGAATACCAGAGTTTCAGGACTCTCCTTGTGGAGCCATATCTGTTTTGAAACACATCGGTATGTAAGAGACTACTGTAATTGCATGTCATAGTAACAATAAACTTTATAAAGATTTGCTGAGTGTCCGTCCCGTTTTTTCACCATGAGTGTCTACTGTGCTTGCCCTGGTATATATCACGGTTCTCCGTGTTACAAGAGCATTAATCACTGGGAGCGTCGGTGTCTACCGGGGATTAATGCCGCTGGGTTGAACCCGGCTTCGCCCGTGCAACAACGCCTCAGCGGGCATTAATCCCCGTAGACGCCCTCTGCCGTGATTAATCTTACATGGTACTGTGTAGCTAAATAAGATCTCTGGTTTCTATACTATACTATACTGTGCCTGCTTTGTATGTTTGATGATTACTGTTTGTATGTTTGATGGTTGTGGATTAGAATTATGTATGTACTTAAATACCATGTAATGCATAGTACTTATGGCCTTTGCCTGGTTATTGTCTGTATATTTCTGCCCATAACTAACACTATTGTTGTACCTGTCATTTGTCTGAATATTTTGTACATTCTGCCTGACGCTTATGCTAATTACTGTATCTGTCAATTGTATAAAGTTATTGTCTATAACTGATTACAGGTCGCCCCTGAAAAAGGGTCCTCTGATTCCAGTGGGCTGACCCAGTTACCAAAATTCAATAAAAAAATAAATAAATAATGTGTTTACTACACTGAGTGGGTAGAGTATCCTCTGAACGATATTCATTTTAATTACTTTATGGTCCCAGTGAGTGAAAGAGTGCACCAACTTTCCAAGTCTTGTTTTATTTTAGTAAGAAGCTCACACAGGTTTTTCTGCTTCACAAGAGCCTTGTTACTAAATAACTTGATGCCCAAATATCTTAGAGCCAAGGGAACCCAGGAGAGGCCCAGGCTGATAATCTCTTGCTTTTTTTTTTTAACCAGGAGAGACACACTACACTTTCTCTTCTATCTATCTTTGTATCTTTTAATTTTTTCAAACATCTCCTTTTCTCAATAATAGATGGTTACTACTTCTAGAAGAGTGCAATTGGGGAATGTATGTCAACAAATCTAAAAATGCATTATATAGGGGACTTATACAACTTTAAGGAAATGTTTATAAGATTGTATTCTCTGGGAGTATAAAATATAGAGATTGTTATTTTCCTTTAACAATACTAATATTAAGAAAGTTGTTGTCATTGGATTGTATTAGAAGTAGCATCCTTTATAGTTTAGTTTATTTTTTAATCTAGCACCTTGATTAGGATGCAAATGGCATATATATGATTGTATTTATATACTAACTGTTGTTTCTTTTACTGTAAATAGTGTATGTAACCTTTTAAAGACAAATAAAACATTTTATTGACAAAAAAAGCGGAAGCTTGTTTGCAGGTGTGACCTGGGAGCACAAGGAAGTTGAGTGACTTGCTCAGTGTTACACAGTATGCAAGTGGGGGCTGTAGGATTCAGACCAATGTCTCCAGGTTTGCAGCTCAGAGCCGTAACCCACCACGCTATACTGCCTCCAAATCTATTGCTTAGGCAAGGCAAGGCAAAATTTATTTAAAAGACACCCAGTTCTGGAGACTTCCGGTTCCGCCACAGACCTCTAAGCAGAGCTTCGCGAACGCTCCACGCCTCGCCAGCAAAAATAAGTCTAGTTTCCCTCCTGGAAAGCAGTAAATGAGGGGAAAGTCTGTAAAGATGGCAAAGGACCCCCGTAAGAAAGATAAACAGGGCCCGTGGAGGCTTGGAACACCAAAAAAAAAAACGCAGAAATGGAAGCTGTCACGGAGGGCCATAGGCCGCAAAGCAGAAGCCGTTCACTGAGCAGCTCAAGAGGGTCAGAGTATGACACAGATGGAGAGCAGGATAAACTAACCCAGTCCCGATTTGAGACGATCTTGAAAGAGATAAGAGCTTCCAGAATGGATACGAAAAAAGACTTACAAGGGCTGTCTGCACAACTATCGAAACTAAATCAAAGGCTCGAGGAGGCTGAGACGAGAATATCAGGGGTGGAAGATGTAAACGCCAGTTTGAGCCAAGCGGTCAGTGCCCTGTTACAACAATTGGTGGCGATGCAAGCTAAAGTAATAGATTTGGAAAGCAGATCGAGGCGGAATAACCTGCAGCTTTATGGGCTTGCGGAAGGGGCAGAGACAACTCTGGTAACTGCATTCGTTGAAAACCTGCTGCGTGATATTCTAGAGCTACCCCCAACTTATGACTTAAAAATTGAAAGGGCACACAGGCGCTGGGGGTAGGCCGCAGGATCCAAGGCTGCCTCTCTCGATAGTTTTCATGGTGGCGAGTCTCCAAACTAAGGAGGATATCCTTCGTAGAGCTTGGTCTAAAAAGGAGCTGACATACCTTTCTTCAAAAATAACGGTAGACCATGATTATCCTGCAGAGATACAACAGGCCAGGCAGCAATACACCCCAATACTGCGGGCACTACGGGAAAAGGGAATCTGTTTCCAAACCCCCTTCCCGGCCAAATTGAGGATTTTCTGGCAGGATGGTGTACAAACATATGGCTCACCATATAAAGCCTTGGAAGCCTTGAAACAAAAGGGAATTAAGTTATCAGCAAAGGACATGGAATGGATAGACAAGAGGCAGACGTTCTTTACTGATTGGTTCCAATCGGGGCTGCAGCGGAGGGGTTCCTCATCGAGACAGCTTCTGGATTCCTTAGAGAGGATAAAGATTATGCTGCAGAAAGATGCTTTGTGAAGAAGCCTGGAGATGAGAGAAAATAATAGGTGAAAAATAAGGGCCTGCTCGAACTGTGACAGTTTAGCCAAAGGGGCTTAGTAGTCTCTCGGACTGCTGGAGCGGCTGCTACACGAACAAAGCGGACTGTTATGATGTTTTTCTCAAATTGTCTCCCCAGCTCCTTGTGTCTACCTCCCTCATGTTTTTGATCCTCAGGGGATTGGTTCATTATGTACCCCCAACCCCTTGTCTTTCTGCCTTGTGCCCTTGTGTGCCTGTCTACTCCCCCAGAATGATGATAACAGATTCTCAAGACTAGGAGATTGTATACATCCTCAATATTTTCAGTTTGAACAGGAGACATGGCCTCGTGTGCAGAGCACCTAAACTCATTGTTTATGGGGAGATGGGAAGAAAAAAAAGTGGGGGATGGGTGGACAGGGAAGGAGAAGTGGTGAGAGAAGGCTCTTATAACAAAGAAGGGTCTGGGGCGGAGGGGACACGGGATGGAGGAGGGGCGAAGTGCAAATGTATATTTACAGACATGGGGAAAACTGTGAAGTGAGGGGCGGGTGAAGGATGTGCTTAGCCTCCAGAAGTAAATTTAGACAAATGGAAGGGAAGGAGGGAAATATTAAAAGAATGGATCGGCGAGGCGGGAGGGAGAGTGGGGGCGATATCAACTGGGAATACAACAGTCTTTGGTGCGTGGGAGGATAATATAGAAGACAACCCACGGAAAGTGGTGGTTTCCTTACGAGGGAGATCTCTAAATAAAGGAGACATTTACCCCCCGTATCTGCTCAAACTTCAGTCTTGCAAAGAGCAGAATAAGGGCCCCACAGGGTTGGGTGCCCCTACCTTGGAAGCAAAGGAATTGTTATATAATAAAGAGAGTTATATAGTTAGAGTGAGTAGCAGACACTGAGTAAGTCTGCACAAGTTTAAGGGGGTCTGTTGTTTATAAGACATCCCTGTTTACATGTTTATTGTTTTAAGGTTTTTCCTAACATTAAGTAAGCCTGAATGGGAGAATGTTGCTCAATGGGAGGGTGCTGTGGCCTCAGCCATTAACTCACGAATGCGAGGTAAAGGTATGTGTGAGAAAGGGAATGGAAAAGGAGCCACTAATACCTTGGAGTTACTTTGCGCCTGTGGGGAGGTTTTGTTATTGAGGGAGGAACTGGGTGGGAATTGGATAGATGGCAGAGTAGTAGTAACAGGTTTAAAGGACCGCGACAAAATACTAAATGAGAGAGTGGGCTGGCGGGATAAGAAAGGCGTAGAATGTAATTGTAAAGTTACTGAAAGATGTCAGAATGGATAGTACCACAATAATATGCTTGATTAATGTTAATGGGTTAACAAACCCGGTCAAGGGGAGCAAAGTACTGGCTTGGCTCAGAAAAGAGAAACCTGATTTTATAATGTTACAGGAAATGCATCTCTCTCCTCTGGAGCATACCAAGTTAGGAAAAATGGGTTTTAATTATGAGACCAGTGCATCCTATGGCCGGGGAAGGAGGAGGGGAGTTTCGATACTGGTACCTAAGAAAACAATATTTGAAGTAATAGAAGAGTGTGCGGATAAAGAGGGGAGATATATGTTTCTAAAAGGGAAATATCATGGAGAGATCCTAACGTTGGCTTCAGTATATGTCCCGCCTGGTTCTGATTTTCAAATTTATAGAAGTATGATGTTGAAACTACAGGAATGGGCGGAGGGACAGGTTATTATAGGGGGCGACCTAAATATAACAATGGATCCAAAGATGGACAGTACGTCATTGACAGGGCGGCGAGAGAGGGGGATCTCATGGAGATGGGGGCAATTTCTGGGGGAGTTGGGATATATAGATGTGTGGAGAAAAGGACATCCCAAGCAAAGAAACTACACCTTCTTTTCACGACCGCATAAAACCTTCTCGAGGTTAGACTACTTCTTATTGCCGAACTAGATGTTGGCCAAAGTGAAGGATAGTTGGATGGGGACTATGACAATCTCAGACCATGCTCTGATTTTTCTGCAGGTAGACCTGGGGGGCTTTCGGAAAAAAACATTTTGGAGACTAAATGTCTCCTTACTGCAAGATAAGGAGGTTAAACAACAGGTAAAGGATACTATTAAGCGGGCGATAGAAGAGAATGCCGCCCCAGACATATCCTCAGCTCTCCTATGGGATACTATAAAGGCCATTGTAAGGGGCAAATTAATATCCATAGCGGCGTATAAAAAGAAACAAATGGAAGGAAAAATAGAATCCTTGAAAAGCGAGATAGAAAATTGGGAAGCTAAATTAAAAGTAAAATATGATAGACAGGTGTGTCACAGACTAAATAAACTAAAGAAGGAATTAAATGAGCAGCTGGAATATCAGATCGAACAGAAGTTGTTATTTATAAAACAGGGATACTATGCAGGGGGCCCCAGAGCAGCTAGAATGCTTGCAGCCAGATTACTCAAACAAAAAGCAAGAGCGCACATAGTTAGGGTGGAACACCCTCAAAGTAAGGATATTAAACAAACTACCCTGGACATAGCAGAGGCCTTTAGATCATACTACAGAGAACTTTATATGGCCCTTCCCCAGCGTGAGAGGCAAGAGATGGAGCAGTATCTGAACAAGATCACTCTCCCCAGAATTTCAGAATCAGCTCAAAAACAACTTGTTAGACCAGTGACCAGTGAAGAACTCAGGCAGGAAATATCTAGGTTAAAAGCAAATAAATGTCCAGGGACAGACGGCTACCCGGCAGAGATGTACAAGCATTTTCAGGACCAACTCTCACCTCTATTGTTAGAAGTATTCAATGATACCCTTTTGACTGAAGGATCACCCCCCGAGTCATGGTCACAGGCGGTTATTTCGGTAATACCAAAGGAGAATAAAGATCCCAGATTTTGTTCCGCTTATCAGCCCATCTCTCTGCTTAATACGGATTATAAGCTATTTATAGCCGTAATGTCCCGTAGAATACAACTTCTACTGACGTTAATAAACGCGGACCAAACAGGATTCATTCCTGGAAGGCAAGCCCAGGACAACCTAAGAAGGACAGTGCATGTCCTGGATCATCTGGGTCATACAGGGCAGCCTGCTATCCTCCTCAGCTTAGACGCTGAGAAGGCGTTTGATAAAGTCTCGTGGTCCTTTCTTCGGGCGGTGCTCGTTCGGTTTGGATTTCCAATGCAATTTGTGACCTTGATTGCGAAGACATATGCCTCTCCAAAGGCATACATAAGAGTAAATGGACATCATTCCGGGGTGTTCCCGCTGAAGAGAGGAATGCGGCAGGGATGCCCACTTTCTCCTCTCCTGTTCGCACTATATTTAGAACCATTGGCTCAAGGAGAACGGGAAAATCAAAACATACATGGGGTACAATTAGGGGAGTCCCCGCAAAAACTAGCGCTATATGCTGATGATGTACTCATATACTTGACCCACCCAGAGGTCTCATTACCGAACCTGTTTCAGCACCTGAGGGAATTTTCAGCCATTTCAGGTTACACACTCAATGAAGGTAAAACAGAAGTATTGAAACTAAACTTCCAACCGTCGCATGAGCTTAAAATGAGATTCCCTATGAAATGGGACCTACCCCATATGAAATACTTGGGGGTGAGGTTGGCGCAAGTAACTACTCATATGGTCCAATTAAGTTACTTGCCAGTGGTGAAGCAGGTGCAGGAGGATATGAGGAGGTGGAGGCTTTTCCCTGATTCCATTTGGACAAGGGTCCAGGCAATTAAGATGAACGTACTACCTCGTTTTTGGTTTTTGTTTCAGTGTGTGCCCACCCCAATAACGCTTAAACAAATAGGAAAGTGGCAAAAAATTTTAGGAGACTTCATTTGGTGTTCCCAAAAGCCCAGAATTAAGGGACAGACTTTATACCTTCCCAAAGAGATAGGAGGATTAGCAGTCCCCATGCTAATGGGGTATTGGATAGCAACACAGTCAAGAGTGATCTTGTTATTACAGCACCCAGGTTGTCAGGCCAGGTGGAAGGAGGTGGACCAGGCGATTGCCCTATCCCCCCCCACTAGCACAATGCACGATTCTGAACCCAAAACCAGGATGGGGTAGGACGCCATTTGTGGGGACAGAGACGGCCTTAACAGGCTACAGGCAAGGACTAATGAAAGGCCTATCCAAGGTCTATAGGTGGAAATATACTTGGTGGACTATAAATAAGGAGAGTATAACCTTTATGGATCCCTGGTATAAAAAACAGGAGAGGAGGGGATTTATGGCCCCTTGGCAACTTCTGAGAGGGGAACAGGTTCTCTCATTTAAGGAGGCGCAGACTAAATTTGGCTGGAGGGAGGGAGAGCTAATATATTATTACCAGATGAGAGATTACATAACAAAGGAGATGAACAAATCAATGAGAAAGGGAGGGGGGCCCCAATACCGAATACTTTTGAAAACATATGGAACTCGAGCGGGGGGAGGGGGCCATCTCTATCTTATATAAGAAGCACCTAACTGATCTGCAGCATACATCCGATTACATTAAAGAAAGATGGGAACAAGAACTGCAGACCACTTTAACTGCTAAGGATTGGTTGGGGGTGTGGAGAAATACGTGGAGCACAACTACAACCCCAAGCTGGAGGGAATTTCTGTGGAAGTTAAGAATACAGTTCTTTAAGGTGGCATACTATCCGGGGAGAGGACACACTCCGAACCCAGCGGGTTGTTGGAGAAATTGTAAAGCAGGGAGGGTGAATTTAGTGCATATTTTCTGGAATTGCCCTGTACTGAGAGAGTTCTGGGAGAAAATACAAAAATATATGAAGAAATTGTTTAGTATAGAGTCTCCACTGGGACCCGAACATATGATCCTGGGTTTGCACCTGGAGAATCTGAAGGGGAAAGAAGCGAAGTACCTTTGGAACATACTGATCGCTGCTGCGGGGAAGGTAATAACCAGGAGGTGGCTACAGCCTAAGGCCCCTACCTGGGATGAGTGGGTGGAAATAATAGAGGGAATGAAAGTATTAGAGAGAGTTACTTTTTCACTCAGACAAAATCGCCATCTTTATATAAATAGCTGGACAAGATAGGAAATGTCGGAGGAGAGAGTTGGCAAAGATGTTGGGTCCTGAAACAGATCGAAGGGATAATCTAATAGGAAAGAAATAAAGTAGGGGGGAATTCTAGCAGTGTACGGGAGGGCGGGTTATTATAATCTATAAATTCAAGAATGGGTTTTCTACAGTAGAAAGTAGATAGGTAAGAGAAAGGGGTTTGATGTGGCGTTACACAAGGGCATTCAGTGGGGGGGGGGAGCTGGAGTGGGACTCCCAAAAGAGCGTTGGAATAAGAATGAAGTGAATGAGTTCTCCAATTAGTAGGAAGGCTGAAGTTTTACTTAAGTTATATTAAACTGCATGGAAATTGAATAGTGGTTTTTAGTTATATGTATTAAATAATGAGAGTACGTAATGATATAAGGTTATATACAAGATGTTATGAACTTGAAATGAAGAGTTTCAATAAAGCTGAAGTATAAAAAAAAAAAAAAAGACACCCAATTCTGGAGGCTCTGAGTGCTGCACAAATATATAAACGCATATTTCAAAAATTCTTAGATACTGTGCATTTAGGGGCATCAGGTACATTTTACTAACATTTAGTTTGTACCCAGATAAGATACCAAATTTGCCTGTTGTGTCTAAGGCTGTTGGAATAGAGGTCCCTGAGTTGATGACATGGAGCAGAATATCATCTGCCTATGCAGATGTAATGTAGGAGTTTTGACCAACGGTGATACCCTCTATTGAGGGATGGCTGCTTAGCTTGTGTAAAAGGGGTTCTAAACAGAGATTAAAAAGAAGGATGAGAAAGGTCACCCCTGCCTGGTTCCTCTGGAAAGGATAAAAAAACTGAGAGGACTCCATTACAGTATACTGTAGCTTGTGGGTTGGTGTATAGAACCCTAACCCACTGTATGAATTTGTCAGGAAAGCCAAACTTAGTGAGCACCACAAACAGGAAGTGCCATGACACTCCATCAGAAGCATTCTCTGTGTCCAGGAGACCAAAGCCGCAGGGGTGTCAGGCTCCCCAGATGCAGAGAAGATGTGTTCAAACTTCCTCAGATGGTCAGAGGAAATCCTAGGTGGCATAAAACCTGTTTGATCTGGACATACCAAGTAGTTCCAAACTCTGTTAATTTGCCTAGACAGTGCTTTTACAGGGATTTTCATATGCTAATCAGGGATATGGTCAGCTGGTCTGACTTGACATTCCAAAGGGAAGGAGTCAGTGGTCTGTGCTGAAGGACAGGGACTGGTGATTGTCAGTTGGTCAGAGACTTGTGCCTGGTACACTGTGCCAGCTTCCACTGTCCTGAAAGTTTCTCAGTAGAACCTGGCATTGAGAAAAAGGTACTGGTTCATGGAGGTGGCTGTCGAGGAGAGCTTTTGAAAGGAGGGTGCCCCCTCTCCAGCAGGAGAAAAAGACAGCTGAAGAAAGAAACAGAGGTCTGTCTGAGAGGAAGTTGGTCCAAGGGAGTCCTGTGGGCAAAGAATCTGAGGTGATGTTCACTCCATTTGATATTTAAAATGATTGGTTTGGTAGTAGGCAGTGCCCTCTGTCTCCAAGATGGGAGCAGTGACTGAAGTTACAGAACTCCTGTCAGAAAACAGGAATTTTACCTCAGAGTTAAAGGGTGGGTTGGGTTGCGCCTAGAAGGTCTGTGTAATGCCACTATGCACCAGACATGATGCCCAGGTGGGAAAAGTGTCCTTACCAAAAAGGGAACAAAGTTGTGCAAGAAGAGTTGTGCAAGAAATAGACCCTGTGGGAAGTACAGTGTGTGTTCAGAAGTCCCTCACAGGATACAGTAGTGCTGCTCAGCTGCCAGCACGCAAGATGGGAAGTCTGCCAAGGTTATGTGAAATAGAAAAATGGGCTAGGAGATGCCCAGGGAGCCCTCACCCATTGCTTCCAGGGGTGTGGACCACCAAGAGTTCTAGTGCCTCCCATCAGGGCCATTATGTGCTAGTGAAAGTACCCCACCAGGGTTGAAGCCAACCCAGTATAAAGATAAATGTTCACCCTGTGGTGACACCATGACCAGAAATAGACTGTGTCGGCTTAAATAAGTGAGAGAAGAGTAAGAATCTAACAGCTTGTTGCGTAAGCTCATATAGGAGGCATAAAGGATCCTTTTTTGTTCCTTAAACCCCCCGTTTTAACATTTACCTTTGTTATGTATCCAAGTTCTGCTAACCCCTTCCTTCTACAGTTCCGTTTGCCCTGCTAAATGTCAGTGGAGCACCAGAGGTCACCTCAGGCTTTGGAGGTCAAGTAAGTTGTATTTCAGTTTGTGTGGGGCCTGTAAGGAAAATTTAAGATATTCATGTCAATAATTACCACACGTGACTCAGACCGTTGTTAGTCAAATTTCCTTGTTATACAGTTTGGTACACAAATAGCAATACAAAGCATAGCATGATCCTATAGACTAAGATTACGTAGTAGTTAACTTTACAGAAAATAGGAATCTGGCCAGATATTACCTTTCCCTTCAGAGAATGGCGGTAGGTTGTCAGGAGGCCATCTTAAGGTGGTATCTGCATCTCAAATCTCTGGTTCTCTCACACCCCTACTTACACCCAGCTTCATGTATAGTTTCATGACCGCATACGAGGACCCCCATGGAACCAAGGCATCTCAGCAGAACTTTTCCAAAGACTTCCTGTCTGCATGTGATATGCCTTTCACATGGCCTTGGATGTTTTCAGCACTACCCCTTATCAGTATGGTAACTAAGTAAGCTGCTTGTTCTGCTGCTGCCTCCCTTCAGGGACAGATAACTTTTGATAATGTGAAAAACAACTATTCTCATAGCTATGTTTTTTTTTTCAATTCTGGTAAATTTCCTCTTCTGCTGTTCTCTGAAACTAGGGTGTGTGTGTGGTTAGGAAACTGACATCCAGCTATACGTGGAGTCCCAGAGAGGCCTAGGCACAATAAGCTGTAGTAATATGAAATAATGACAGATGCGTTAAGCTGTATGTCTGCAGTCCTAATAAACTACATAAGCAATAATAAGCTGTCTCCCTACAGGCCCCTCCCTGTACGACTGTTCCATCTCATACCCCTAGATGCAGGGAGGGTGACCTTACAAACAGGTACACCTTGTCGATCATGTAGTGGTCAGCCTAAGAGACTTGAGTGATTTTGTTTTGCCTTTTAGTTGTTGATCCACAACCGTGAGGAAGGGTTGCAGAGAGCCAACTGAGAGCATGGGTTGATTCCAAAAGGAGCCTCAGATCGGGATATGCAAGGGTTGGTGGACTGGGTGCGTTCAAATGAAGGTGTTAGTCTCACATAGGTGGGAACCAAGTGTGCTGACTTAACAGAAGCAGTCTGATGTCAGTGTCTGCTCTGGGGCAGGGTGCAAGACCATTATAAGAGAATGTAATTACTGCAGATTAGTCTTAGCAGTTTGTCTCAAGTATTTGTGTTGGGATCTGCCTTTTCTTATATGAGCTTGTGGTATTTGGTGTAACGGGTGCCTAAACTTGCGTAACATTGAAGTATTTCAACTGTAGACATAGCAAAGTAAGCCGAAAACAGTCCACCATGGCTCAAGGTTGAGGGTGATAAACAGTAGTTGGCATACAGAAACCATGAAACATTATTTTGGTAGACTGTACTTTTTGAGCTCTGACGTGCTGTCAGTGAGGTGGCTGCAGAAGGGGAGAAACAAGTTAGGATACAGCTTCAGGAGCTCCATTCTCACTTCTGCAGTCAACTGGTGTTGCTTTTGACTGTTATCAGTGTTGATTGCCCACTGCAAAAAGCTTAGTTTTAAGATCCCTATATTCTGTTTTGCTCAGGTTTGGGGGCTTAAATCATTGAAACAAAAAGCCTATTCCCTTCCCACCACAGTTCCTTGGTCTCACGCAGCTTAGTCTGAATATGGATGTTATCAAGGAAATTGAGGAGTCAGAATATTATAGGTCTGGGCCTCTCTCCTGGGTTCTGCATTGGCTGCAAGGCTCGGTGGGTCTGCTCTATGATGTAAGTTTGGTTGTTAGGAGAGGGGCCTGCCAATTTCTCACACAGTCTCTTGGTGAATGCCTCAGTTTTGGGACCCTCTGCACATTCGGGCAGTCTGACGATGACCACATTTTTATGTCACCTGTGTCACTCTTGGTCTTCGATACAGTCTTCAAGGCACTGAAGTTTATGGCACACACTCAAAAGCTCTGGATCTGTGCAGTTAGATACTTAGGTAAAAATAGGCAGATGTGCACCAAAGGTGCTTCTAAGTCCCCGTCCCCCCACCCATACTATACAGTGGTTATCCACTTGTCTTCCTATGTATCCATCAGGGCATCTAGCTGCTTTTTGAAGCTATGTGCATTTGGTGAATCAACAGTATTTTGGGGCAGACTATTCCAGTGCTTGACCACCTCTGTGTGTAAAAGAATCCTCTCTTGTTAGTCTTGTATCAATCAATCCAGATTTTATTTATAAAGCACCCCTTCCTGGGGGCTCGGGGCACTGTACAATATAATACACAGATATAACAGATCACACATATAGAGGATAATGGCTGGGAATCGGGTGATAACCACACTGTAATCACCTTGAGTGGTTGCTAGGGCAACATGGTAAACCTCGGGAGCACAGCTCGAGAGGTTTACTGTAGCCCTAGCAACCACGAGAGGTGATTTCAGTGTGGTTGTCACCCGATCACCAGCCATCATCTTTTATAGTGTATGGTCAAAAAAACACTGTTTGCATTCCATGTGTGAGAATTATGGAACTCTGGTGCATTCTTTTTTGTTTTGCCACTGTTTGGAAATTCCGAAGTGTGGTTAACAACTTTTAAAATTCTAAACAGTGCATAACAAAGCTGTGTAACTGCTGATTATGGTGGTTAATAGGTACTTACCATACATTATATATATGCAAACTATTCATAAAACATATATCACACATATATTTCAGAGCATACCTCCCACCCTCACCCACCCATCAACAAATACCTAAAATTCAATATTCATTAACATCAGTAGTTAAAATTATCTCCCCTGTAGCTGTTTGCTGTGCATTATAGTATTATATCCAGTAACCTTGAGGACAAAACCCAAATCTCACAGTAGTTCTTCATTTTCAGTAGATTATACAATAAAATAAGATCTCCCCAAACATCTTTTCTCAAGGTTATGCAGACCTAGTCATGTCAGTCTAGTTTTGTAATCTAAGGTGTCACATCCAGGAATCATTTTTGTAAATCTTCTTGCACCTTCTCCACACTTTGTACGTCCCCCTTAATTTTGGTGACCAGAACTGAGAACAACAGTCCAGGTGTGGTCTAGCCAGGGATCTATACAGGGGCAATATGACCTCACTCCACCTGCTAACAAAATTCCTTTTGATGCATCCTAGAATTCTTTGTGCTTCTGCCACTGCCTTGAAACTAATTCATCTAAATGAAAAGTTTGACTGGATTATGACACCCAGGTCTCTGTCCTCAGTAACAGATTTTAACTCAGTGCCCCCAGCTTGTAGGTGGCACACATTCTTGATACCCATATGAATCACTACGTGTTTATTGGGCTTAAACTGCATATCCTACGTTGTGGCCCAGTTCGCAAGGGTATCTAAATCAGCTTGTATCTTTGCAGTGTCATCTCGATTGCTAGCTCTGCTCCCAATTTTGGTGTTGTCAGCGAATGTATTTACTATGCAATTTAATTCATAGTGCAAGTCACTGATGTATATGTTGAAAAACAGAAGACCCAATACTGAGCCCTGTGGTACACCGCTTGTCACATCAACATAATCAGACACAGCACTCTGACCCTCACTCTTTGTCTTCTTCCTGTTAACCAGTAACAGACCCATCATACCACACTGCTGTCAATATTTAGATTACTTTATTTAATTTTTTTATTTATTAGATCATCAATTTACAGACCTTTGAGTCAAAGACTCATTTACAAAGGCACCTCGTCAAGAGAGCAATACATCACAGCAAACAAAACAGTACAGTACATAACGCTTAGATTAAAAAAGCAACCAGTGTTACAGGCATTCACTGGTGGTACATGCTTGGTAATAGGTAGATCACAGTAGTCATAATATAGGTGCACGAGTACCACGTCAGGTAGCAACCAGAGATATTTTATTACATTGGTCAGCAGATGTTACCTGAGACCACAGGTATATACAGCAAAAGTAGACTGGGCAGACCCAGCCTAGGGGTGAGGGTAAAGGGCAGGTGGGGGATTATGTGCAGCTGCAGCAGCAAGTGCTTGTCAGATGGCTTCTGAGGAGACCTTGAAAGGACCAAGCTTAGTGGAGTCAGCTTTGTTGGCTGGGAGGGAATTGAACCAGGAGGGAGCCCGACAGCAAAAGGATCTCTGGGCCATAGAGGTCCTTACCCTGGGGACAATAAGGGAGGTTTTGACGGTGCTGCAGGTGCAAACTGAGGGGGAGGCACGCTACAGGGAGGTGGCGACCCCGGAGAGGAGAGCCCTAGCAGGGTCTTTTTTACAAGAATGCAGGTTTGGAAGCGGAGTCTTTCTTCAAGGTTGAGCAAGTTGGTGGTGAAGTACAGCAGGCACGTGTGGGTGCGCTTAGGGGTTTCCAGCATTAGCCTGCAGGCCTTGTTTATAGAGAACTGGATTCTTGCAAGTGCATTGTTGTTGGCTGCAGCATAGATGGGCAGCCCATAGTCGATTAGTGACAGGACAGAGGAGGTGATTGCCAATCTAAGGGCCTCTTGTGGTAGGCAGTCCCTATGGCAGTATAACAGTCCAATCCTGACATTGGTGGCAGCAGAAAGGGCATTGATATGGGAATGGAAGGAGAGTGCCGAATCAAAGGTAATGCCCAGATACTTGTAGGAGGAAACCTGCTCAATGGGGTTTAGTGTGCTAGGCAGTATCACGAGAGGGGCACCACAGGCTTTGCTTTGGCAATGCGAGAAGAGCATAGCTTTGGCCTTTTTTAAGTTCAAGACTAGCCTTCGTGATGTGAACCAATGCTCAGCTCTATCAAAAGCTTGTTGGAGGGTGATCTGGAGTGTGTTGGGGTTGGGGTCAGAGACGAAGAGCACAGTGTCATCCGCGTAGAGGAGGATCTTACTTGGGCAGGCCAATGGGAGGGAGTTGAGGTGGAGACTGAAGATGAGAGGGCCTAAACTGGAGCCCTGGGGAGCCCCAGAGCTGACTGAGCATGTGGCTGATAGGGTGCTATTGATTTTTACACACTGAGTTCTGGCAGAGAGGTAGCTGGTGAACCATGCAAGGGGGCCGGGACAGAAACCAAGGCATCTGAGGGAGTGAAGCAGGAGAGGATGGCAAACTATGTCAAAGGCTTTGGAGAGGTCAATGAACACGGCACCGGCAGGACTTCCGGCATCAAGAGCAGAGTGCAGAAAGTTAGAGAATTCAAGTAGCACGGTTGTGGTGCTGTGACCTACATGAAAGCCATGCTGTTCAGGGCACAGAATATTGTGAATGGCCAGGTATTCAGCAAGCTGGTTGGCAACTACTTTTTCAAGGGCCTTAGAGAGTGGGGGGGGGGATGGAGATAGGTCGATAGTTACCCAGGATCGCTTGATCGCCGCTCTTTAGGATGGGAGTGATGATGGCAGTTTTCTGTGTGCTGGGGAACTGCCCCAGGCACAGAGAGCGGTCGAGCAGCTCAGTAAGTGGGACCAGGATAGCATCCAAAGTCAGACGAAGTAGCCTAGTGTCCAGTAGGTCGGTGCCAGGGTTGTTACTACTAACGGCTTTTTGCAGAAGGGGTCTAGCCTTCAATGGGGAGATGGTACGTAGGTAGAAAGGAGGTCTCTGCAGAGTGGGCAGGGGTGCTACTGGGATAGGATCAAAGAAGTTACTGGGCAGGACTGAACTCAGGTCTTAGAAAGTATGGTTTAGGCAGTCTGCAATGCCAAGGGGGTCAGACCAGACAGTTCCATTAAAGGAGAGTTGAGAGGGGGGTGGGGAGCGGGATTTCCCATTCAGCTCCTTTACATTATCCCAAAAGTTTCTAGCTGACCCCCAGGAGGAGGAGGAGACAAGAGCAGATTGGTAGTACCTGGGCTTTGGTCTGTCAAATGGCCCAAGTACACTTATTGAGCTCAGCGTTGTACGCTTCCCTATCAGCTGGCTTGCCAGATTCCATGGCAATGTGCCATAGGTTATCTCTCATTTTAAATCTGTGAAGTAGGGAGGGGGTAACCCAGGGCGTGCTTTGCTTTTTGGTGCGATTTCTAGGGAAGGGGGCATAGAGGTCACAGGCAGTGTTAAAAGTGCGAGTGAAAAAATCCAATGCCTCGTCTATAGATGGTGCAAGCCTGATTGGGGACCAATCCAGTTGTGAGAGGTACAGTTTAAGGTGACGTAGGCTGCCTGGGAGTAGGCGACGTCGCTGGGTGGTTTGTGGTGCAGGTTTGCTGTTGACAGCGGACCAAGAGAATACGACCGGGGAGTGGTCACTAAGTGAGTTGGGAAGTACACTGATATCGAGCAGCCTCTGGGGGCGGTTGGTAGTGGTGATATCCAGGAGGGTGCTGGAGCCAGTAGAGGGGTTGAATCTAGTTGGGGTGGTGACAAGCTGAGACATGTCAAGGGCGGCAAAGATATCTCTGGTTTGGGAGGCCGTGGCAGAGAGCCAGTTGATATTCAGGTCACCAACAATTATCTGGGCCATTTTGGGTGGTAGGCTAGAGAGGTAGCCAGCAAGTGCCTGAATGGCAGGTGCCCTTTCTGGGGGTGCTGGGCGAGAAGCAGTGAGAAGAGTGGGCCCTTACCAGGATTGGGGGAGATTTTTAGCATGAGGGCTTGTGCCCCATTATCAAGCTTGGGTGATGGAAGTGCATATCCAAGGAGGGAGTCACGCATGTAGGCAGCAGAACCACCTCCACGCTTACCCACCCGATCTTCCGTGAAAAAGGTGTAACCAGGGAGGGAGACGAAGGAGTCAGGGGTGGACTTGGATAACCAGGTTTTGATGAGTGTGACAATGTCCGATTGGTGGTGAGTAACCCAGCATTGGAATGCAGCAGCCTTCTTAAGGAGGCTGCAAATATTCATAGAAGCTATGCGGAGTCCTTGAGCCTGAGCAGGCTTGTTCATAAGGTTGGGCACAGGGCCAGGGTTTGGATGAATGCTACCTGATAGAAGCAACAGGAGGGTGATTAGGCGCACCAAAGCGTGGTAGTGATTTAACAAGTACTTATCTTGAAAATCATCTTATTGTAAGGTGCTCTGTTGAAAGCCTTACTCAGGTCCATATAAACCACATTACAAGGAACATTTTGGTCAAGGAGATCACTGATTGGTTCATAGGATGTTATGAGGTTTGTCACACAAGAATGACCTCTAGTGAAGCTGTGTTGTGTCCTGTCTAGTAGCCCTTTACTATTTATTTATTTATTTATTGAAGTCTTGGAATTACAACACCTTTGAGCCAGGGGCTCATTTACAATGGCTCCACATCATGGAAAGAGGGAACAAAGGGGCTGTTTACATGGTACAAGGGCAAAACGATTGTACAAGTTACAAATAATACAAGATACATACAAATTACATATAATACATAGAAACTGCATAGTAAGTGTTGCTAGGTTACATGAGTTACAGGGTTTCATTAATTTACACTTAGTATTAGTGTCAGAGTGAAAGACCTTGTCAGTGAACCTCATAGGTTGAAGATACAACGAGTTAGAAAGTAGGGTAGTTATAGGAGACTTCCACAGTAGAAGTGAGAGTAGGTAGGCAGGTAGGGTGAGAGGGAAAGGACTCAATATAAATTAGGTCAGGCACTCACAGCTGCTGCAATTCATTAGATGTTTGGTTTTGAAGAGTCCAATTTTGGTGTCAGGAGGTCAAGTGGAAGGTTATTTAGCCAGCTTGGTGCTCTATACATGAAGGACTGCTGTGCCTACGCAGTGCGGCAGAAAGGGACCTGAAAGGTGGGGTTGGACATACGTCTAGTGCGATGGTGGTTATTTGTTCTGTTAAGGAGCTGCAACAGCATGGGTGGGGCTAATCCAAGGTTAATTTTCTTTGCCAAAAGGCAGGTACGGTAGGAGATTCTGTCCTGAAGATTCAACCAGTTCACTGAGGCATAGAGGTCACAGATGTAGGTGTAAAGATGGGTGTCTGTGACTAGTCAGCAAGCTTTGTTAGGGGCAACAGTTAACCTCTTAAATGTGGTATTGGTGGCAGAGCCATATATTATTAACCCAAAGTCAATAATTGAAAGGATGGAACTAGTAATGGCTAGGCAGAGCACTTCTTGGGACATGCTGTGCCTGTGTAGACACAGAAGCCCTAGCCTGATGCTTACAGCTCTGGAGATTATATTTACATGCTCGTTGTAGGATAGGTTATTGTCGAGTGTTATGCCTAGGTATTTAAAGTTGTGGACTTGTTCAAGGGGTGAGTTGAGATTGTTAGTGATATGTAGCTGGGCATTTTCATACTTGTGAGGGCTGGCAAAGAGCATAACTTTCATTTTTTACGTAGTTCATAATAAGTTTATGTTTGGGGAACCAGTGCTCAACTGCAGTGAAACTTTCTTGCAGATTTCGGATGAGAGGTAGAGGATCAGGCTGGCTAGTGAAGAGCACAGCATCGTCTGCATAAAGGAGTAGGTTGGTAGGGCAGACTTGGGGAAGGGTATTCGGGGTAGTGGCTAAACAAGAAAGGACCCAGGCTTGAGCCTTGGGGGACTCCAGAGCATACAGGGTGGCTGATTGAGAATGTGTCCTTTATTTTCACTCTATTTGTTTTGTCCTCCAGGTAAGTTTTAACCCATACAGTGACATCATGTGAGAGTCCAAGTGTGGGTAGGGTCCTGAGTAATAGGGTGTTTTATTTATTTATTTTTATTTATTTGGTGTTCGGGAAATTACCTTTGAGCGCAAGCTGTTTTACAAAGGTTCCACGTCAGATGAACAATAACAGTGGACAATTTACGGTACTAAATACCTAGAGGTTAGAGTAAAGAGCTGTGAACAAGCTTGGTACATCCAGCAAACCAGATCTTGGTTTGATTCTCACAACCTCCACTTGCATACTGTGTGACTCGGAGCAAGTCACTTAACCACCCAGTGCTCCCAGGTTGCCACTGAAAACAGGCCCTTGTGTCTAGTGGGCCTTACCCGGTTACTAAAGACTAAATTAAAAAAAAGAAAAGTACAATACGTTGATCATACAATTGGTTACAGTACTACAGTGATTATCTCTAGACAAAGTAAAATACAGGATACAGTTTTAATTTCATATATTTACAATTCTGTAGTGATTCTCACTGGTTTTATGGGGGTTGGTTCTGTTACAGTGGGTGAGACAGAGAGCAGTGGTGGGAAAGACAAGGGGGAGAGAGCAGCCTCACAGAGGGGCCTTGTCGAGGTATGAGGTTAAGGTGTGGATGAATTGGTGCGGGGGGGGTGAAAGAGGGAAAGGGGCACCAAGAACGGTGAAGTGCTTGACAAGGCGTAAATTAGGGGCATGGTGTGATCTGCTTGAGCTGAAAAGGACTCTCATGACATGGCTTGTAAAAGTGGGTGAGCCCTTGTCAAAGGAGTAAGGGTGTCTGCTACGGTGGGTATACACTAGCAGGATGGTGTGGGGAGGTGCTGCAGAGCTGCTTATTGCAGAATAGGATGACTGTGGAGTCGGGGGGCAAACCTTCAGAGGCAGTCACACTTTGTAGTTGATTTAAGGTGCTGTCTTAGGCCAGTTTTGAACTGAGCCAGGCATTTGGAGACCATAATGGACGCAGGGATTTCATTAAACCACAGGGAGGCCCGGTAGGCGAAGGCTTGTTGCCCAAGTGAGGTTTGACGGAGGGTGAATACAGGTCCCCTTCCATTCTACCTCTGGTGATATGCAGGGTGGAGGTTGGCACGAAGATGTTAGTTACGCAGGGTGGTGTTTTGCCCAGTAGTGCCTTCCTCCCCAAGAGACAGATTTTGTACTTGATCCTGTTCCTTAACGGCAGCCAGTTAGTTTGTTCATACAGTGAGCAGGTGTGTGTGAGGCGATCTGCAGCCAGGATGAGCTTGCATGCTTTATTGAGTGCTGTCAGGACCCTCTTGAGTGCGGTTTCCATTGCTGCCCCGTAAACCACCAGTCCATAGTTTATTTATTTTTTTTAGTCTTTTTGGTAACCAGGTAAGGCCCACTAGGCACAAGTGCCCGTTTTCAGGGGCAACCTGGGAGCACCGGGCAGTTAAGTGACTTGCTCAGAGTCACACAGTATGCAAGTGGAGGTTGTGAGAATCAAACTCAGGTCTGGTCTGCTGGATGTATCAAGCTCGTTCACACCTCGTTCCTCTAACCTCTAGGCTATACTGCCAGCCCAAACACAATTGTTGATAGTATGGAAACTAAGAGGCGGAGGGCCTCAGGTGTGAAATATTTCCTGTGCCTATATAGGACACCCATTTTGGTGTTTACCGCCTTTACCACAGAGTCAATATGTTGCACGAAAGTGAGGGTGTCATCTAGTGTGATCCCCAGGTACTTAAATCTGTGCACTTTTTCCAGTGGTTCGTTGACTTTGTTGGAGATGATGGGGGGGAGCCTGTTTTTGTATTGGGGGCTGGATATAAGCATGGCCTTGGTCTTGTTATAGTTTAGTAGAAGTTCATGCTTGCTGAACCAGTCCTCAAGTTTGTTGAAGGAGTTCTGTAGCTCAGATTGGAGGGCACCATGGTATGTATTACTGTTAAGGAGAATGGCATTGTCAGCATATAGGATGATTTTGGTGTCACATGCTGTTGGAAGATCATTTAAGAAGAGGCTAAAGAGTAGGGGCCCCAATATTGACCCTTGGGGGACCCCTAAGGATGCTACTCTGGATCTGGAGACTGTTTCCCCAGTTTTGACACATTGGCTTTTAAGTGTCAGGCAATCCTGGAACCAATGCAAGGCATTGGATGCCCAGGTTCTGTAGCTGTGTTAATAGAAGAGAGTGGTTAACAGTGTCGAAGACTTTGGTAAGGTCAATGAATACGGATCCCACAAGTTTGCTTTTGTCCAAAGCTTTGTGTGCATAATCCGTGTACCCCAGCAGGGCAGTGATGGTACTGTGGTTCTGTCTGAAGCCGTGCTGGTTATGGCATAACAGATGGTATTTGTTGAGGTAGTCGATGAGTTGACCTGCCACTATCTTTTCCAGTGCCTTGGATACGGGGAAGAGGATGAAGATTGGTCTATAGTTTGTTGTCAGTGTCCTGTCTCTGTTTTAGTGCACAGGTGTGACAAGGGCCTGCTTCCAGATCACAGGGATTTGGGCCAGGGCCAGTGACTTGTTGAATAGCTTTGTTATGGGCACTATGAGAACATCTAGTGTGAGGGACAGGAGTTTCATATCTATCCCATCGCTGCCCATTCTGGTTTTGCCTAGTACTTTTTTTTACCATCTTTAGGGTCTCGTTCACTGTCACACTCTTAAAGTGGAAGACCGGTTGTGTGTTCTTGAGTGGCTTGCTAGTGGGATGGTTTGCATCAGGGAGCAGGTAGTCCAGTGGTAACACTGAGTTCAGGTCAGTGAAGGTTGTGTTGAAAGCTTCCACTATAAATAGTGGGTCAGTGGTGGGGGAGTTGTTGATATTGAGCAGCTGAGGGTGGTTCTTTCCATCCTTCCCAAGGATGTTTCTGATGCTGTCCCAGAACCTCTTTCCGTCACCCCAGGAATTGCTACGCTAAGCTTTGTGGTGGTTGGCTTTAGCAAGCCGGATGAGTTTAGTGCAGTGGTTTCTAGCTGTTCTGTAGCACTGGTAGTCATGTATACTATGAGTGGACCTGGCTTTCTCCCAGAGGCTATCCCTTTCTTTCATTTGGGAGAGGAGGTCCCCTGTTATCCATCCATTGACATGTCCATGAATTTTCCTTTTCGTGAGTGGGGCAAAGATGTCACAGATGCTGTTGAAACCATCAGTAAAGTAACTGAGGGCCTGGTCGAGGGTGGTGCCAGGTCGATAGGGGACCAGTCATAAAGGGCCAGGGCCAAGGTGAGGGAGCAAAGTTTGCCCTTCCACAGGACCCTGCTTTCAATTAGTATGGGTGGGCATCTATTAAATTTGTTGGATCACAGGAATGTGACTGGGGAGTGGTCATTTAGTGTATCCGGTAGAACCTTGAGCTCAGAGATCCAGGATGGTGAGCGTGATAGTACCCAGTCGAGAAGAGTGTAATTTCCTGTCTTGTAGTTCCACCTGGTGGGGCCAGGGACAAGTTGTGTTAGGGTGGAGGTGACTACTATGTCCCTGAAGGGGGCTGCCTCCTTGCCAACCCAGTTAATGTTAAAGTCACCTGTGATGATGAGTTCTGCACCCTTGGGGAGGGTGGCAATTGCATCCATAATTCTAGGGAGGCCTTCCTTGGCTTTTTTGGTAGGTAGACCGTGATGAGGATTAGAGTCTTGCCATGCTGACCAACCTGCGCTTTTACCACTAGCATCTCATGATCCTTTGTCACTCTGGTGATGGGGAGGACGGAGCATTGCAAAGAATCCCAGGCATAGATGAGGCATCTTCTGCCTTTCTTGCCAATTCTGTCAATTCTGAGGGCTTAGTATCCATCTAGAACTACTTAATTTTCTTTAATCCTGCTAGACAGCCAGGTCTCCGTCAGGCATATAATATCAGGGGCATGGTGGGCCATCCATGCCTGAAGTTGCTCAAATTTTGCAGTTAAGCTACAGATATTCAGATAAGCTATTTTCAGTCCTTTAAACTTGTGATCACCAGTGCCTGTCAAAGTTAGAGGGCCAGGGTTGACATGAATATTGCCAGAGAGGAGCAAAAGCATGAGGATTAGCTTCCTGGTCGACAGGTTGATGCTTATTTTGGTCCGTATCTTCCGCCACCTTTGCTTGAGGTGAGAGTGGTGTTTGGGCACCAGATTTAGTTTTAAAGTCGAGATAAACATTAACATGCCAAGGCTAAGGGTGAGCAAGGGATGCTCAGAGTTTTATACGAGTATAAAGGTAGAGCGCAGTTGGCATCCAAGCGAGGCAGTTGTCCTAGGTGCATTTGACAGCCAATGGCTACCCAGCTGCAGCTCAGAGAGGAGTGGCAGTGGTCCACTTCAGTAGTAGGGGTCAACGGAGCCAAGATAGGTCGCAAGGAGGAGCAGAAGGATAGAGCACCCCATGTTAGGGCAGATGCTGCTAGCACAAGTGTGGCTAACAGTATCGAATGCCTTAGTGAGGTCAGTGTAGATTGACCCCCACAAGGTGTCCATGATCCAATGACTTATGGATGAAATCTATGTATTCTAGGAGGGCAGTGGTGGTGCTGTGCCCTTTTCTAAATCTGTGTTGTTGGGCACATTGTATGTTATATATGGCAAGGTAGTCTGTTAGCTGGTCCTCAACAATTCACTGTAATGCTTTGGAGAGGGGTGGCAAAATGGAGCTCGGATGATAGTTAGAGTGTCTGGCCCTGTCACCGCTCTTGTGAATGGGTGTCACAACTGCCACTTTCCAAACCAAGGGGAACTGGTCAAGACAGAGAGATAGGTTGAGTATCTTGACGAGAGGTGACAGGACTGAGTCAAGAGTGAGACAGAGCAATTGAAGATCTAGGGTGTCACTACTAAATCTAGATTTGCTAAGGACACGCAGTAAGTGTTTCTTAGCTGACATGGTAGTTATTGTCTTGAAGTAGAAAGGGGGTGTGTTCGGGGGTGGATTCACTTTAATGACATTGTTCTAACAGGGAGGATCATTAAAGAAGTCGGGAGGGAGTACCTCACTCAGGTTAGTGAAAGCGGTATTGAAAATGTCTGCTATTTCTTTAGGGTCTTGAGTGGTGGCACCATTAAGACTGAGCACTGAGAGAGGGGATTTATTGGGCTTGCCAGTGAGGTTTTTTTTATGTTTTCCCAAAATTTTTTGCTATGTCCCCAGGACTTAGAGAATTAGTTTTGGAAGTGGAAAATTCTGGGAAGGCGTACTGCATGGGTGCAGGCATTCCTAACCTTCTTGTAGCACTGCCAGTCTCTTGGTTTTTTTGTGGCTTACGCTGCGTGCCAGAGGTGGTCACGGGAAGCCATGAAGTTTAGGAGGGGTGTGGTAATCCAGGGGTTGCTGGCCGAATTACACTTCTGTTTTTTGAATTGAGCAAAGATATCACATGCTTTGTTAAAAAGGGAGGTAAAGTGCCCTAGCTCAAGGTCAACATTTGTTGCAGTGTCAATTAGTAACCAGTCGCACATGCGAAGGTATTGTTAAAATTGCTCAAGTTGCCCTCACATAAGTGCACGCTGGTAGGACAGTTTGTTAGGGCGCCTGGGATGCTGGCATGACCACCGATACATGATTGGGGAGTGGTCGCTGAGGGAGTTGGGTAGAACCTCAGTGTCCTTAATTCTTTCCGGGTGATTTGTGAAAATGAGATCTAATAGGATGTGGGTGCCAGTTCTATAGTCTAGTAGGGGATTGAACCAGTGGTGTGAGGCCAACAACTGCAGTGGCATCCTTAAAAGGGCCAGCCTCTGGTGCTTGCCAATTGATACTGACATCTCCAAGTGCGACAACCTCAGAGCGATTGGGTAATTTGGTGTTATAGTCAATGACCAATAGCTGTGTTCCTTGGTGGGATGTAAACTGACAGGACAGTGAGTGACTTCCCTTTGTGACCTAGGTTTACTTTGACTGCAGTAGCCTGGGGCGCTATTCCCGGTGGACAACGTTGGAAGGGCATGTCCCTGTAGAGTGTCTGAGAGGTAGATGGCACAGCCCCCCCCCCCTTTTTTACCAAGCCAGTCCGCTCTGAAGAGAGTATATCCTATGATGGCAGTGGCGGAGTCAGGTGTTTTGGGGGAGAGCCAGGTTTCAGCAACGGCTAGGATGTCAGACTTGTGCTGTTGTACTCAAACTTGTAGCTGATCTAGCTTTGGAAGTAGACTACGGATGTTGAAGAAAGCAATCTCAAGACCATTGGAGTTAGAATGTTTAATGTGTGTTTGCTGCAGAGGGCCAGGATTGTTGTGAACATTACCAATGAGTAGCAGGAGTAGAAGGGCTTGACGGAAGAGCATGAGCTTAAGCAGTTTAGGTTTGAGGATAACAGGATATTTGTGAACAATTTAGATGACGGGACACTTGAGGCAAGATGTGACACTAGAAAGAGAGGGGGCAGGACCAAAGTGCATAATGACACAGTCAGGCATGTAGGGCACTGGGAGCTGGGTTGCACTAGCACTTACGGTGCATGAAGGCAGTGTTATGTCCCTTAGGATAGGAGCTGGAGGGTTGTTGTGGCGGGGGGGTAGTTGTGGCAGGATGACCTAAGGGGTCATTGGGGATAATTAGAACCAATATGATGACAAGTGTGTGGGGGTACGTGGTGGGCCACATCATTTACCAGGAGCCTATCCAAGGAAGTTAGGAAAGTCAGTGTACAAACTGGATTTGTGGGGTATGGGGCGAGGAAGGTGAGGCTTCTGTGGCAATCAAGTGGGACATGTTAAATGGTGGCAGTATATAAGGAGGAAAGGGGGAGGCGGTTTGAGTAGGAATGGGGGGTCTAGGGCTAAAATGCAGGCAAATGTTGTGGGTAAAATACATAACTGCACACTTTTCTTTGGGCCAGACCAGGTGGTGCAGAGGTAGGTTGCTTGCCTTTGGTGGAGAGGGTCGAGGGTTCAATACCCCAGAGGAGCAGGTTGTAAAAATAGAGTGGGATGCTTAGGAAACTGGAGAGCAAGCCAGGGAAATTACACGATTAAAGGGAAAATATAGAGCTGGTAGAGATGGCAAGGCAATTTTTGTTTATATGGTGCCCGTTCCCAGAGGCTCTTGGTGCCTAACAAACATCAATAAAATAAAACAATTAAGTACAATAAAAGAATATCCAAAAGTAGCAAAGTACAGTAGCAGAATGCCATTTAAGGCTTAGACTTAAATGTAAATCAAATGTAATAGGGAGGGAACACTAGTGACTCCTAGTGGTCACAGAGTATAACTGTGAAATGGAAAAGTGGGGACTTAGGAACCCGAGAGAGGAACCTGAGAGCATGGGGTCACATGACTGGTCACGTGACCTTAGGGGCCTATACATTTAGTCGGACAAGAGTGGAGGGGTGGGTGGGGCAGTCGACGTGCTTGCGCATTGATGGGCTACACTAATCAGCAAACATGCAGTGCAGCTTCACTTACAGGCTTGCAGGCTCCTGCATTGATTTCTGTGCTCCATTTGGGAGCTGTGAGCAGGAGAGCCTGGAAGATAAGGACAGATAACCAAGAATTAGTAGGAAGAGTAACCTAGGGGAACAAAGGAACCGAACACCAAAGTAGGAAGAATCAGAAGGGAGTGGAGGAGGGGAGACAGACACTGCACATGTGCAGCATCAAGATCAGGAGAAAACAGCAGGTAAATCCAAATTAAGGTAGAAAGCTACTAAAAGCAGACTCTGTACAAATGCTTAACAAAGGAATTTCTAGCATTGCTTGACTAAAGAAATTTCTAGCTGTATTACAGTGAGTCTGGCTAGCCAGTAACATAGGAACTGCTAAATTACAAAACGGGCTTAAGGCAGGTAACAGAAACCCACTAAACTGGCTAACATATCAAGTCAGGCAGTTGAAAAAGCAATCTTCAGTACTCTGCCGATTGAAATTAATTAAGGCTATTTAATTTTACAGTAGTCAGCAAACATGCAGTGCAGCTTCACTCTTGGCTCCTCTGTACCTGTGCCGGGGTTACTGCAGGCTCCTGCTTTGATTTCTGTGCTCCGTTTGGAAGCTGTGAGCAGGAGAACTTGTGCTGAGATTACTGCAGGCTCCTGCATTTTCTGTGTTCTGTTTGGGAGCTGTTAGCAGGAGAGCCTGTGCTGGGGTCACTGCAGGCACCTGTGTTGATTTCTGTGTTCTGTTTAAGAGCTGTTAGCAGGAGAGCCTGTGCTGGTGTTTCTTCAGGCTCCTGTGTTGATTTCTGTGCTCTGTTTGGGAGCTGTGAGCAGGAGAGCCTGTGCTGGGGTTTCTGCAGGCTCCTGCATTGATTTCTGTCCTCTATTTTGGAGCTGTGAGCAGGAGAGCCTGTGCTGGGGTTGCTGCAGGCTCCTGCATTGATTTCTGTCCTCTGTTTGGGAGCTGTGAGCAGGAGAGCCTGTGCTGGGGTTGCTGCAGGCTCCTGCATTGATTTCTGTGCTCTGTTTGGGAGCTGTGAGCAGCAGAGCCTGTGCTGGGGTTTCTGCAGGCTCCTGCGTTGATTTCTGTGCTCTGTTTGGGAGCTGTGAGCAGGAGAGCCTGTGCTGGGGTTTCTGCAGGCTCGTGCGTTGATTTCTGTGCTCTGTTTGGGAGCTGTGAGCAGGAGAGCCTGTGCTGGGGTTTCTGCAGGCTCCTGCATTGATTTCTGTCCTCTATTTGGGAGCTGTGAGCAGGAGAGCCTGTGCTGGGGTTTCTGCAGGCTCCTGCATTGATTTCTGTGCTCTGTTTGGGAGCTGTGAGTAGCAGAGCCTGTGCTGGGGTTTCTGCAGGCTCCTGGGTTAATTTCTGTATTCTGTTTGGGAGCTGTGAGCAGGAGAGCCTGTGCTGGGGTTGCTGCAGGCTCCTGGGTTGATTTCTGTATTCTGTTTGGGAGCTGTGAGCAGGAGAGCCTGTGCTGGGGTTGCTGCAGGCTCCTGCGTTGATTTCTGTGCTCTGTTTGGGAGCTGTGAGCAGGAGAGCCTGTGCTGGGGTTTCTGCAGGCTCCTGCATTGATTTCTGTGCTCTGTTTGGGAGCTGTGAGGAGAGCCTGTGCTGGGGTTTCTGCAGGCTCCTGCATTGATTTCTGTATTCTGTTTGGGAGCTGTGAGCAGGAGAGCCTGTGCTGGGGTTATTGCAGGCTCCTGCGTTGATTTCTGTGCTCTGTTTGGGAGCTGTGAGCAGGAGAGCCTGTGCTGGGGTTTCTGCAGGCTTCTGCGTTGATTTCTGTGCTCTGTTTGGGAGCTGTGAGGAGAGCCCGTGCTGGTGTTTCTTCAGGCTCCTGCGTTGATTTCTGTATTCTGTTTGGGAGCTGTGAGGAGAGCCTGTGCTGGTGTTTCTTCAGGCTCCTGCATTGATTTCTGTCCTCTATTTGGGAGCTGTGAGCAGGAGAGCCTGTGCTGGGGTTGCTGCAGGCTCCTGCGTTGATTTCTGTATTCTGTTTGGGAGTTGTGAGCAGGAGAGCCTGTGCTGGGGATTCTGCAGGCTCCTGCGTTGATTTCTGTGCTCTGTTTGGGAGCTGTGAGCAGGAGAGCCTGTGCTGGGGTTGCTACAGGCTCTTGCATTGATTTCTGTGCTCTGTTTGGGAGCTGTGAGCAGGAGAGCCTGTGCTGGGGTTTCTGCAGGCTCCTGCGTTGATTTCTGTATTCTGTTTGGGAGCTGTGAGCAGAAGAGCATGTGCTGGTGTTTCTTCAGGCTCCTGCATTGATTTCTGTATTCTGTTTGGGAGCTATGAGCAGGAGAACCTGTGCTGGGGTTTCTGCAGGTTCGTGCGTTGATTTCTGTGCTCTGTTTGGGAACTGTGAGCAGGAGAGCCTGTGCTGGGGTTACTGCAGGCTCCTGCATTGATTTCTGTCCTCCATTTGGGAGCTGTGATGGTCTTTTAGTACTTTTTCCATAATTTTCAGCATTTTTCCATAGTTTTCCTAATATGGATGTCAAGCAGATGTTTCTGTAGTTACTTATCACTGCCTGTTTCCCTTTTTAACTAAGGTGGTAACTATGGCCTCTTTCCAATCATTTGGCACAAGGCCCATGGACAGTGAAGCGGTGAATATAGCACTCATTGGCTCAAAGATTACATTTACTAAATTTTTAATCATTGCAGGATGAATATTATCCATACCTGGTGCTTTAAAGGGGTCTACCTTAACACAGAAATATAGACATAGTCAGCAGATAAGGACCTCCTAGTCCACCTAGTCTGCCCTAATTTCCCTTCTTACTGTGCCACCTCAGACCCCATTTGCTCCTTGGTTCCCTCCCTCACTTGCTTAACTTCTAGGATCCCCTTGTGTCTATCCTATGTGTTCTTGAAGCCCATGACCATTTTAACCTCTCCTACTTCCACTGGTTGACTGTTCCAAGCATCCACCACCCTTTCAGTGAAGAACTTCCTCACATTTCCCCAAAGCCTCCCCCACCCAGCTTCATAGAGTGATCCATTATCCTTGAGTATCTCTTTCTATGAAAAATGCTCCATTCCTGTACCTTGTTTATACCCGTGAGATATCTGAATGTGTCTATCATATCTCGCCTTTCTCTTCTTTCCTCCAGAGAGTACATATTTAATTCTTTGAGTTTTTCTTCATAGGGCTTCTGATGCAGGTTTGCACCATTTTGGTTACCCTTCTTTGTACCACCTCCACCATGTCTATGTCCTTGCAGAGGTGGGGCCTCCAGAACTGGGCACAGTACTTGAGGTGGGGTTTCACCAGTGATCTATGCAGGTGTATTATTACCTCCCTCTTTCTGCTGGTGATACCTCTGCCTTGCATCTGAGCACTCTACTAGCATCACTCACTGTCTTGTTACACTGCTTAGCCACCTTCAGGTCATCAGAAATGATTACCCCACCCCCCCCGGTCCGTTTCCTGGTTCGTGACTGCTAGCCCCTCTCCTCCTAGTTGGTACTGAGCTGCTGAGTTTCTGTGCCCCAAGTGCATGATTTTGCACTTTTTTGCATTGAAGCCCAGCTGCCAAACTTGTGACCATTCTTCCAGCTTATTTAGATCTTCCCTTATACCCCAGGGTGTGTGTGTGTGAAAGGGTGTCCCCCCCCTCTTTTTTTTTGAATGCAGTATGATAAGGAAGGTAATGCTGGCATACCTGGGTTGTGAGTGTCCTGTGCTATATGTTGTACTGTGTTATATGTTTTGTTTGTTGGGCTGGCCAGCCACTTTGTTGTTTGTCCATTTGTCCCCATATGTTTTGTGTTCACAGCCCTGGGTTTTGCCACTGTTAGTTAGCCAGCTTTTATGTGCAAGTCAATGCATAGCATGGAGTTAATGCCCCAACTCCCATTTTAAAATGCCCTTGAAAGGTTTGTCCCTGAGATGCATTGATATAAACTGTGGCTTTAAACTTGTAAATAAAAGAAATACCGGTATCCGTATTATCCATATTGTTAATGTTGTTGCTGTTTAAAAAGAAGCCTGGTCCAGGAAACGCAAGGTACAGCCATCCAGAGAAAGCTACAAGCTGTTATCTAACTGTTCTCCTCGGCTGTACTGCTGTTTGCAGACTGTAAAATTCCCCAGTCTGTGCCCTGCAGAGCCACGACTGTGTGCATGTTCGCACAGCTCCTTTTTGGCTGTTTGTTTTGGCTGTTATGCTGAAACATAGAAACGTAGAATTTGACGGCAGATAAGGACCACTTGAACCACCTAGTCTGCCCATTTTCCTACCTGATGGATAAGTTGCAGATCCTAGTTAACCAACAGCCTACTTCCTCCTACCCCCCACTAGAACTGCCTTATGTCTGTCCCATGCATTCTTGAATTCCCCGACTGTTATTGACTCCAAATCGCCTCAGGAAGGCTGTTCCATGCATCCACAACCCTCTTCGTGAAAAAATACTTCCTCACATTACCTCTGAGCCATCCCCCCTCTATCTTCAAATTGTGCCCCCTTGTTCTTGCACATCTCTTTTTCTGAAAGATACTACCCTCTTGGACTTTGTTGATTCCCTTGAGTTACTTGAAAGTTTCTATCATGTCCCCCCTCTCCCTTCTTTCCTCAATGGTATACATATTAAGCTCCTTTAGTCCCTCTTCATATGTCTTCTGGTGCAGACCCTGAACCATTTTGGTTGCCCTCCTCTGGACAGCCTCCACTCTGTCTATGTCTTTGTGGACATGGGGTCTTCAGAACTGCACACAGTACTCCAGATGGGGTCTCACCAACTGTCTGTACAGTACAGAGGGATGACAACTTCCTGTTTTCTACTGTTGATGCCTCTTCCTATGCATCCCAGTATCCCCCCAGCCCTCCTTACTGCCTTCTCGCATTGCTTGCCCACCTTTAGTTCATCTGATATAATTACCCCCAGGTCCCTTTCCATTTTTGTTGTTGTCAGTATCTCACCCCCCATTGTGTACACTTCCCCTGGGTTTTTGTTTTCCAGGTGCATTACCTTGCACTTCTTTGTGTTGAATCTAAGCTGCTATACATTTGACCATTCCTCCAACCTTGCCAAGTCCCTTCTCATCCTTTCCACTCCATTTTGTGTATCAACCCTGTTGCAGATCTTTGTGTCATTTGCAAAGAGACATACTTTTCCTTCCAGTTCCTCTGCAATGTCATGTATAAAAGACATTAAAAAGGACCGGTCCCAGTACTGAACCTTGCGGTACACCACTAGTAACCCTCCTTTCTTCACTGTGGACTCCGTTTACTACTACCCTTTGCGTCCTGTTGTCCAGCCAATTTCTTATCCAGGCTACCACATTGGGACCCACTCCAAGGCTGGCTAACTTGTATATTAATGTTTTGTGTGGGACTGTGTCAAATGCCTTGCTAAAATCTAGGTAGGCCATGTCCACAGACCCTCCTTGGTCTACTACTTTGGTCATCCTGTCAAAGAAATCTATTAGCTTCATCTGACCTGACCTTCCCACTGTGAATCCATGCTGCCTTGGGTCCTGTGCCCCACTGGCCTCTAGGTACTCAACAGTACTTTCCTTCAGAAGTGATTTCATCATTTTACCTACCACTGAGGTCAAACTAACTGGTCTGTAGTTTCCTGCCTCTGCCCTGCTCCCACTTTTGTGAAGGGGAATCACATCCACCCTCCTACAGTACTCAGGTACCACCCCATCCTCCCATGATTTGTTAAAGAGAGTAGTCAGTGGTGTCACTAGTTCTACCCTTAGTTCTTTTATAAATCTTGGGTGAATCCCATCAGGCCCCATTGCTTTGTCCACCTTCAGTTTTACTAATTCTTTCAGAACCCTTTCTTCTGTGAATGGACTGGTATTGACCCCCCTATCCAGAGTGTTTCTCTTGTTTGGTCTTAGTACCTCCCCCTCCTCTTCCTTTGTGAATCCTGAGCAGAAATATTCATTCAGTATCCCTGCTTTTTCACTGTCACCCTCTGCCCACATTCCGTCCCCTTTATTAAGCCTTAGTATCCCTCCATTGGTCTTTCTTTGCTCCCTAATGTACCTATAAAAGGTCTTATTCCCCTTCTTAACAGAGTTGGGTATCCTTTCCTCGGTTTGGGCCTTTGCTATTCTGACTGCCTTCCCTGGCTCTTTCTGCTTTAACTGATAAAGTTCTCTGTCCTGCTTCTTCTGTGTTTCCTTATACTTCCTGAATGCTATCCTTTTCTCCTTAATCTTCCCTGCCACCTCTTTCTGAGGCACTCTCTCATTTTCCCAAAGTCAGCCCTCCTAAAGTCCAATACTCTTGCTTTTGTATGGCTTGACTCTATGGCTGTGTTTATTGTGAACCACACTGTTTGGTGGTTGCTTGTTCCCAGATGGCTACCCAATTCTAAATCCGAGATTCTTTTTCTGCCCCCGTTTGAGAGTACCCGATTGCTTCCTCCTGAGTGGGTTCCAGTACTAGCAGTCTGAGGCTTGCCCCTCTTAGGGCATCAAGAATGACCCTGCTCTTGGATATGCCTGAAGCAAAAGTGCTCCAGTTAACATCTGGCATTTTCAGGTCCCCCATCAACAATATCCCCCCTTTTTCTGCCATTCTAAGGATGCCTTCTATCATTTCCTTGTCCATTCCTTCCCCCCCTGAGATGGGGGTCTGTATACAATCCCCATGCGGATTGTGGTGCCATTTCCTGTCTCCAGAGTGACCCGGAGTGCCTCATCTGTTCCCTGTTTACTCTTTAGTGCTGTTGCTTTGATCCCTTCCCTTACATAGAGAGCTACTGCTCCTCCTCCTCTTTTACCCTCCCTGTCCCTCCTGTAGATTGTATATCCTGGTATGCTGACATCCCAGTCATGGTTCTCTGTGTACCATGTTTCTGTGACTGCCACAATATCCAGGCATCCCTCTTCCATCAAGGCCACTAGTCCAGGGAGCTTGTTACATGGACTACGGGCATTGGTACTCATCACCCTCCATTTTTTGATGGCCTTACCCCTTTTAGCCCCATCCCTGTCCTTACTGCCTTTGCCTTTTTTTGTGTTTATCACTGTTCTGCTCCCTAATGACTTCTCTACCCTAGTGTTTACCTCACTAATTATCATGTTTTGTGGGGGGAGGCTTGGATTTCCCTGCTTCTTTTCTGTGCCTCCCCCCTTGATTAGTTTAAATGCTTGCCAATGAAGCATTTAAACCTATCACCTAGGATCCTGGTTCCCCCCTGGATAGATGCAGACCATCGTGCTAGTATAGGCCTGCATCCCTCCAGGTGGTTCCTCAGTCCCAAGTGAAGCCAAAACCCTGAGCGCCACACCAGAAATGTTGCTTTTGTTCCCCCAGGTACCTTGAAGTCTGTAAGCAGTAAAACAATGGCTTTAGATACCTCTAAAACACAAAGCAACAGCCAGACAAAGCCTATTTTGTGCACAAACAAGCAACCTGGGCTCTAAACTAAAGAGAAGCAACCACCTGGAGCTTGAGGTTTGTTTTTAACTTTTCCTCAGCGGTGTGGCTTCTCAAGCTCTTTCCCTTTTGTGTAAAAGTGGCAGTTTGAAGCACCACTCCTTTAAACAGTGTTTGGAGCACAGCTCCTCTAAACTAACAAAATAGGCAGGAAACAGCCTACAAAAGCATTTGGGCCCATATTCTGAACTATTATGTTAAAACAGGGAATTAAAAGCAAAAGTTTACCTGCAAAATGCTGTTTCTTTGAGTGTAGCCTGGCCTGTGGATACAGCCCCTCCTCAGCTGTGTGTTTCTATAGAGCAGGCCAGCCTCTCCCTTGCTAGATTTATGCAGGAAATGGCTTGGGGAGGTGCTTAGGGTCACAGAACAAAGAAATTTTTTGGTGCTCAAAATTATTATTATGGTTCGAATGCCCTAGACCATTTATTATGATGAAAGAATGTGTATAATGTGTTGCTTGATAGAAAATATGTTGTAAATAAAGAATTTAAAGTAAAAAGAAGTACTAATGGGCAGAGCTAGCTATCACATGGGTGCAAAGCCCTATATAAGACAGATCAGAGATTAGAGCTAGCAGATAGGTAGCAGCAGGGTGTTGAAGAGTAAACACTTAGTACAACTAGCCTATTCTAGTTGATGTATGTATATAGTCTGGATTTTTGATTTACCTCCTTTTATTTTGTCGCCTAAATTCGCTTCTTTCACCTATTATTGTTCTGCTGTGAAGAATAAACATTGATTTTGTTTTGAACTACTATTGCCTCACTGTCTTATCAGTCCATTTCTACCCACAGCCTGTGACAGGGTGCAAGATGCACCTTGTACAACTCCTTTCTTATGTCCAGTGAAAACAATATTGTGGCCAATTCCATCTTGTTATTTACATTTAGAGTGGATTCAGTTCCCTGGGTGTATGACCAATTTAGGGAGGCTGCAAAAATGTATTAAACTGCACTGCTAGATTGCCTGGTTTATCTGATGATGTACCATTTATTTCTAAGGGTCCTATGACTGTCTCTCTGTCCTTTAAGGAGTTTATGTCTCCATAAAATGCCCTAGGATTTGCTTTGTTGCAGGCTAAGGATAATTCAAACTTCTGCTTACTTTTTATAATGGCTGAACTACACCTTTTTAAGATTTTTCTTCTTCTCCTCATAACTGATTTCATTTGGGCTAGCCGTATACAGGAGAGGGGTCCTCCTTGCTTGGTTCCCATACCCAAGGGTTCCGCAATTTGTGGGCAGGATGCTGGATCTGCCTCATCTGCCTATCTCTCTTGGGCAGTGTTGTGCAATGCCAGCTCTATTAGAAACAAGACAGCAATTATTGCTGATCTTGTGGCAACAGCTGATCTGGCTTGCATCACCGAGACCTGGCTGGACAAAAGTGCTGGTCCCGTATTGGAATCAGCTGTTCCAGCCGAATACTTGGTGGTACAGTGCCCGAGAGAGGATTATAGGAGCGGAGGAGTAGCCATCTGTTTTAAAACAAACCTGAACCTCACAGCCATCCCAGTAGGAGTGACTAGATCCTTTGTATGTATCGCAGGTGCAGGTTGCAGGATTCTCGTCATCTACCATCCGCCGGGAGATGGGAGGGAATTCCTGCAGGAAATCACGGACTTCACTGTTGACCAGATGTTGGAATCCCCCAGATTGATTATTCTGAGTGATTTCAATGTCTGGGTCAATGATGAACTCTCACAATTTGGTCAAGATTTCCTCCAACTGATGACTTAGTTGGGCCTGGCACAGGTCGTTTCCTCTGCAACACATATTCATGGTCATTCATTGGACCTGGTCTTCTTGCTAGGGATGGAGGTTTTAGACCTGGTGGTGGAGCCGGTTAGTTGGTTGGACCACCATACGGTCAGTTTCAGGTTTGAAGCACCCCCTAATAGGCCTGCCCCTACGGAGATAATCCGGTACTGCCTTTTAAGGGGTTTGACCCCACATGTCCTAATGGAGGTACTGGACCTATCAGACATGCTGAGTGTATGCAAGGAGCCGGGAGAACTGGTGCAGGCCTATAATAGGGCCATCGCTGATGCTGTTAACTCTGTAGCACCTGTTCATGTTCACCCCCTCACGTCTCATTAGAAGTCTCCTTGGTTTGATGAGACTCTGAAGAAGATGAAAAGGAGGGGTCGAAGGTTGGAGTGGCGCTGGAGGAAATCCAATTTGGCAGAGGACGAGCTTGCATTGATGATACATTATAAAGATTATCAATCAGCAATCTCCTGTAAGAAGACAGAGTTCCTGTCCAAGCAGATTGCTGCGGCAATTAACAGACCAGCTCAGCTCTTCCGTACTGTCGATAGGTTGTGCAATCCAACCTGTCTTCAGTTGCGGGGAGCCTTTTCGCAACCTAGATGTGATGAGTTTGCTCAGTTTTTTGCCAATAAGATTGCCACTATCAGATTGCAGATCCAGTCAGAGCCCTCAAATGGACATTGTATTAATGGGCTTGAGGTCACAAGTACCCAGCCTATCTGGTCTGACTTTATCCAGCTGGCTGTCATGGATGTTGTGTGGATCATCTAGGAGTTGCAGCCAACATACTGTGATTTAGGTCCGGGGCCAACACGCCTCTTGCTGGGGTGTGTTGGAAGTCATCAGCCCAGCCCTTACCAGGATAGTCTGTTGCTCTATAGCAACAGTGGTCTTTCCTGAGCCCCTGAAAAAGGTTTTTTTTTTTTTTTTATATTCCTCTTATTTATGCGCCTCTGCAGCACAACCAGCAGGGGCATCCAGCTGCTGTACTCTCACCGCCCTGGAGAGCAGCAGGCTCACTCGCATGGTGGGGGCCTGATGCGGCTGTTCCCCAACCCGCCGGAGGGCCTCCCCATGCCCCCATGCCTCTCCGAGCTGGGCCTGGACGGAGCCCCCCCCACTGCGATTCCATGTCAGTCCTCCAGGGCAGTGTAGAGCGCGGCCATTAAGCTGCTACGGTCGCGCCCAGCCTTTTTTTCTCTTATTCTGTGAGCCCCAATGGGAGTGCAGATGTGCAATGACATCGGATGCACTACATGCCGACGTCCGCTGCACTCCCTTCCCCTTACAGTGCGCCGCAGCCTACAGAGCACCTGATTTCCACCAGGGGCCGATGTGGCATGGTGATCACCCCTATCCTTCCCCGAGACAGAAGAGCAGTCTTCCAGACACTCCATCCTATCTCTCCCCTACCGACCCGTGACAGCCTAGGCTCATTCTCGAACCCGGGTCACCAGCGTGGTGCGAGGTGTAGTGTCCAGCGCCTCAATGCTCAGTGCCACCAGGCCAACTAAGGAGGCAGTTGTTAAGCCACTCCTAAATAAATCTACAGTAGATCCGGACCACCTGGCAAACTACAGGCCTCTCTAACTTGCCCTTTGTGGGCAAGGTTATTGAGAAGGCGGTGCAAGTGCAACTGGATGATCACTTAAAAACTGACGGCATCTATGATCCTCTCCAGTCTGGGTTTAGGAAGAGGCACAGTACCGAGACTGTCCTTGTCTGGGTGTTGAATGATCACCTGACGGCGAAGGATTGAGGAAGTCGTACCATCTTAGTTCTCCTCAATCTCTCAGCAGTATTTGATACTGTAGACCATGGGCTGTTGATGGGGCACCTGTATGCTGTGGACTGGTAGGTACAGTCCTCAGCTGGTTTAAATCTTTTCTCTCAGGCAGGACATGGAGAGTGGTGTCGGGAATTTTTTCTCGACTTCTCTGCCCCTGTCCTGTGGGGTCCCACAGGGCTCGGTCTTATCCCCTGTGTTGTTTGCAGTGTATTTGCTGCCATTAGGGGATATCATTAGGCGATATGGGCTGAGTTATCTCTGCTATGCAGATGATACAAAATCCATAAACAATACCACGAACTACAACGGACCAGAGCGAGTCATGCAGCACTTCAAAGAAAGGCGGCCAGCCTTTGCAAACACAGAATCCACAGCAAAAATGAAGTGCGCAACCATGCCTACTACACCAGCATTTTAAATGTCTGAAAATGTGGAGAAAAGAACAGAGTCCCCGATTATTTATCCAAACAGTGCATGGGACTGCAATTAATTCCATCCAATAATCCACAAAAAAAGTATTTTTTTACAAAAGGTGGGTAAGAGAACCTCTGCAACAAATGAACCCCTAGGGACATTTAAAACGCTGGTGTGGTAGGCATGGTTGCATACTTCATTTTTGCTGTGGATTCTATGCAGATGATACTCAGCTCTACTTGTCCTTCGCACCCAGACAGGAACAGACAGTCTCGTGCTTTAACAACTGCCTCTCAGGAATCCAAGACTGGATGAGGGCTAACTGGTTGAAGTTAAATCCAGACAAGACTGAAGTACTGTTGTTAGAACCTGGTCACCAGGGTATGAGGGTGCAAGCTAGTCAGACCTTGGGGCTTTGGCTCAGGGACTTTAAACTGCTCACCTCAGATTTGGTGAAAAATCTGGACGTTGTGCTTGACTGTAGCTTGACACTAAAATCACAGGTGTACGCTGGCCCAGTGGCACTGAAGGTTGAGGCGCTGAATGCCACACCTCGTGTCACACCAGCGACCCGGGTTTGGGAACGAGCCCAGGTCATTGGGGGTCAGCCGGAGGGAGGAGGATTGAACATCCTAGTGACTACTCTGTTTCTCGGGGAGGGTGGGATGGGAACAGCGGCTCTACTGGCTTCTAGCGGTGGCTGGGGGTCATTGCAAGGGGCAGCAATGTAATGGGCCGGTATGGGCGGCGTCTGAAGGTGATGCGTGGAGCACGCATTACAGCGTCATTGATGCCACTGTGTGCCCATGCCGGGGGGGGGGGTAATAAGGGACCTAACCTGTAAAAACTCCTCAGCGTGCTACTTGAAGGACAGTCTGGCAGTGCCACCCTGCTCCAACTCCGGATGCTCCCTGGATCTTGACCCCCCCAGCTTCCGCAGTGGTGTTTGTGTACCTGCCATGATGCAGCCGTGGTGTGGACCGGAGGAAGGGGTTGAGCTTGGTGTGGAGTGGGGCTGTGAGGCCAGCCAGACTGGGGAGAACCATAGGTAACACCCCACAGCCACAGAGGGAATAAAATATGTATCAAAAAAAAAATAAATCACAGGTGTCGGCCATTGTAAAAGCCTCATTTTTCCATTTGAGAAACATCATCCAGATCAAATAGAACATAGAAACACAGACTTTGATGACAGATAAGAACCACTTGGCCCACCTAGCCTGCCCATTCCCTATGTATTGGATAAGCTGCAGATTCTAGTTAACCAACAGCCTACTTCCTCCTTCCCTTTACTATAATTGCTTTATGTCTGTCTCATGCATTCTTGAATTCCCCCACTGTTTTTGACCCCACGACCTCCTCAGGAAGGTGGTTCCATGTGTCCACCACCCTCTCCATGAAAAAAATACTTTCTGACGTTGCCCCTGAGCCATCCCCCCTCTATACCTGATCTCCCCTGGTGACATGCCAACACTGGTTCACACCTTTGTGACCTCTCACCTAGATTACTGCAGTACCCTATAACTAGGGCTACCGAGGGTAGATCTTTGCCGATTGCAGCTAGTGCAGAATGCGGCAGCCAGGTTGTTGACTGGCTAACCCAGATCTTGCCATGTCACACCTGTGTTCCGCTATCTGCACTGGCTGCTGATAAATTGGCACATCACCTTCAAGGTCAGTTTGCTGATCTTTAAAGCCCTACACGGACAGGGACCCAGCTACCTGCAAGACACATTACGTTTCATTTTCACCACGCTCGGTCACGCTACACGTCAGTGATAAAACTGAAAGTCCTGTCTGCCACTAGCCTCAGCTCGCTCCTTCTTTTAGACAAATCTAAATGAAATAAAGCAAAATGCAGTCCATCTTTTACACAAATCCAAATAAAAATAAGCAAAATGCAACAAACCTTTTTTTTTTTTTTAATTCTTATGCCACACAGGGACTACTTTTTGGTTCTCCCACAAAAACATTTATTTCCATTTTATAAGATAGATAATCCACTCTAGGGTGTGCGGTCGCGCTCTGATATACGCACACCTTGGGTGGTTGAACGCACGCGCTTCGCGGCGTCATAACGCACACCAAGGCGCAAGTGAATATCAGAGCGCGACTGCACACCCTAGAGTGGATTATCTATTACTTAATGCAGTTTTAAATCTTAACAATATGTAAAACACTTTGATTCCCTGACACTTGCGCTATATAAATAAAGCTTGGATTGATTCTATAGGATCTCTTTTAATTGATTTTTCACTTAATATAAGTTGTGAACACTTTCTTCTATTCTTGCTCCGTTGGGCTTCTTTTCTTTAAGGTACCCAATTGTCTTGTAACTCAATTCATTTGTCTTTAAAGATAGACCATGTTTCAACTGCTGATTTTTTTTATCAAAGTCTTTTTTCCAATCCAAATTTGATATTTCCCTAGCCATGGCTGTAACATTAGCCTTTCTAAAATCATAGTAAACTATATCACATGATGTATTAAGTAACTTATGAATAATATTTACTGTCAGCATGCAATGGTCACTATTACCTTATGGTTTCGTAACATTACAGTGTATCACATGATTCTTAATATTGGTTAAAACTAGATCCATTAGATTCCTTCCCTGGTTGGTTCAGACACCAATTGTTCTAATTCACATTCATTTACTATTTCCAGTAAATTGGTGCCCAGTTCTAGTTGATGTTTTAATGTCCCAGTTTATTGATGTTTTATATATATATATATATATATTTTCTTTTAATTGTAATTTATACTCCTCCCACACCAGAGCCCTGCTCAGTCTCGAGTGGCACTTGCATCAGCCCCACTTCACTGTACTCACCTGAATCCCCCGGAGGACCCCCACGGAGCTATGGCTATATCCCCCAGGTGGGTACGAGGTGAGGCCCCAACCTCCCGAGCATTCTAGATTTCGCCAGCTCCTCCTGTGGCTCAGGGCAGGCTTAGGGTTCAGCTGCTATGGCCCTTCTTCTCGGCGCTCCAACATTGTTTTTCCCTGTTCTAGGGGAGTGGTATACGCCCTGATGTCAAGGCGACTGCTGACATCTACCACTCCCACCCCATCTCTTCTTGCTCAGCACTTGTTGTACCCCCAGCTTCCGCTAGAGGCTGGACAAGTGCCGAGTGTGCACCCCCCTCCCTCCTGAGAGAAGAGAGCTGTCCCTCAGATGCTCGATCTTCTCCCTCCCCTGTTGACCCCTGGCAGCCTGGGCTCGTTCCTGAACCCAGGTCGCCAGCATGGCGTGAGGTGTGGTGTCCAGCTCTTCAACCCTCAGCGCCACCAGGCTGGCCATTGATGTTATATTAAAATCTCCAAGGACAATAGCATTCTTGTTAGTTAGACACCTGTCATTTATTTGTATTTCGGATGACACCTTTGAGCCGAGGGCTCTTTTACAAAGGTTCCCCGTCAAGGCAATAAGGACAATAAGCTACAAGACATAACATGATCATTACAATGGAACTTACAAAAAAAAAAAGGCAAATAAGCTTACAATAATAACAGCTAAAGGCATTGTCAAGGAATTGTGTTGCGAGTTAATTCAACAGTACAGTCATAGGTGGCTCAGTGAAGCTTTGTTAGGAGTGGGTTAGTGGGAAAAGAAAAGAAGAGTGGTGGTGAGGGTGTGGTATGGGAAAGAGAGAGAGGGAGGAGGGGAGAAATAGGGAGGGCATTGCATTGGGTATGTGATAGATGGGAAATAGCAAGGGAGGAGGAATGGGGGTGATGAAAAGGAAGAGGAGACAGAGCTTTGAGTTACAGTCATGATCAGAATCTGGTGGCCTGTAACATGTTACAATAATTATCAGTTTGGGTTTATTCTCGATCCAAATACATTCGCTGTTAGCATCCTCTTCCCCATCAAATGTAGTGAGGAGTCTGCTTCTCAACATGTTGCTTACATAGACTGCAACACCCCCACCTCTCCTTCCTTTACGATTAAGGTTATGCAGCGTAAACCATGGCCCTAATCATCTGAATCCTGCCACCATGTCTCTGTGACAGCAGTTATATCATACTGATGCGCTGTTTGTTGTGCTATGAGTAGGTCCATTTTATTGTTTAAACTCTTGGCATTTGATGTTTAAGTTTGACATATGAGCCTGAAAAGTATTTTTTTTACCCGAATAGGGTCAAAATGTACTGCCTTATTGGTTTTGTTTGATTTAGAAGAGCCAGGAAAAGACATACCCTCCCCCCACCATCTAGTTTAAATTATGTTTGATCACTGTTAGAAGTGTTACCCAAGATGGCTGCCCCTTTTCTATTTGTGTAATCCATCCATTCTATAAAAGTCTCTATCCCCATGAAAGGTTTGCCAGTGTCTTACAAACGTAAATCCTTCTTGAGCTGCAAAAGCCAGTAGCCATTTATTGTGTCGGGCAATTTCCATTTTTATTCAGATGTACTCTCTCCAAGATGGCAGGACTTCAGAGAACATAACCTTGCATTTTAAAGCTTTCAAGGTTTTACTCATGTCCTTCATTTCTTGGACTATCTCATGTTTGCCTGTTTTGCCTAAGTCATTAATGCCAGCATGTATGACAACTACAGGTGTAGGTTCCTGGTTTCTAATTAGTCTTTCTAGGTTATGTCTTCTATCCCTTAGACATGCTTCTGGTAAGCACGTGACTTGTGTGTTCTCCCTGCCCTCTTTACAGATTTTAGAATCTGTAACTCTCAGGAATGAATCCCATACTATTATCTTGTTTCTTACAGTGGATAAACATCTCAGTCAGTTTTGTAATTGATACTCGTTTTTGTGGCAGTGTCTGACTAGCTGTGTTTACTCTAGTATTCTCATGCATCTTATCAGCTCCTGTTATGGCCTCCATCTCAATTAGGATGTCATTTTGTTGTTTATCTTGATCAGGTAAGTCTGTGATTTCATTGTCACTGAGCACTGAATAACGGTTTCTAACTTCCAGATTATCAGGGGGTTCAAGTGCAGTTCTCCCTCTTTTTTTCCTTTGTTACTGTTGAAACCGTGCACCACTCATTGTCTAGTAGTTCCTCATCTCCTGTGTGCTTTCTTTTACTACTCAGTTGATTAAGACCACTTATGTTAGTGCTTACATTAACTAGATCCATGTCATTTATGTTGTTAATTTTATTGGGCATTTCCTGTTGACATTGTTCTAACTTATCCAATCTTTCGTAGAACTTGTAAAGCTCAACTCGCAATTCATTGTTAAGACGGCATTTCTCACAGGCAAATTCCCCCTTAATAACTTGTTTATCCATCAGCTTATACATTGAGTAGCTGATACATGTAAACCCCACTTCCCCATCTAGTATAATTATGGTATCAGTCATAGTTTGTGAGGGCTGGGTACTATAATGGAGTCCTAGTAATAGGGAGTAAGAACACTGACCCGCTATGCTAATGACTGCAAAAAATAATTTCCTGGCCCTGCTGCCCCATCTGTCCCAGCTGATACCGGCAGACATGCAGAGACCGTGCGCTTGCCTCTGCGCGTCACTTCAGCATGTGCTTACCACCACTCGCGCTTAACTCTGCTCGCTAGGGGCTGAGTTTTTATATCATGTGACCCAGAAGTGATTGGGTGCAGATGCTGTTCCCAAAGTATGAATTCTGTGCTAATTTAAAATAATAAAACAGCCACAGGAAGCCTGCTAAGCTCTAAAAATGATCTGCAGAGCTATTACTTAAAAATAAACGCAGGCAAACAGAGAGAGAGTACAAACCTGTAGTCTCTTCTGGAGCAGCAAGATACTATACTTCCCAGACTCCCTCACTGCAGTCTCTATTTATTTATTTATTAAATTTTGGTGACCGGGTAGGCCCACTGAGCCCCGAAGGTCCCTTTTTCAGGGGCGACCCGGGATAACAATACAAGTTATAAGAATGAACAAGGACATAAGGAACATTTGAGGCATTGTGAGTTACATCATGAGGTGGTTACAGTAAAGAAAAATTGTGGATACAGGCATGGTTACATTCATGGTAAAAGAAAAGCAGTGGGTGCAGACATGGGTATAGGCATGGTTATCATCATGACATGTAAGCAATTGGTAGTACTTTGCATATAGTTTATTCAGGGGTTACACGTGGCCTCTGGCGAGCAGTCAGTATAAGGCAGGTAGTAGGAAGGTTAAGCTAGGAGATGGGAGTTGGAGAGGAGGGGAGTACCATAGGAGCTTTAAGTGCCATGACAGTGGCATGCACTTGAGGTCAGCAGATGGGACTTAAGCCTGGTGCAGAAGTTCATGAGTGAGGAGGAGGCCTGGACCTGGGGAGGGAGCTTGTTCCATTGGCAGGCTGCTTGGGAGGAAAGGATCTTCTGCCAGCGTTTGTCCTTACCTAGGAACTTCTAATAGCGTTCTATCTGAGGTCCTTAGGTTCCTTGGGTTGTGTTTGAAGGTTATGGTCCGGCAATGCTTGGCAGGCGTGGGGTTTGAGAAGCTTGTAGGGCCTGGACAAGTAAGGGTGAGGCGATGGTTTCAATGTGGGCCAACGAAGATTGGCCAAAGTGTCACAGTGGTGACGTCTCGGGTGGTCTAAGGTTGCGAAATGAGCTATTTCATTATATAGGGTTTGCATCCTGGTAATCTCTTGTTTAGCCATGCCCTGTGTAATAGGGTCGCAAAGGTCAGGTTGGGTAGAAGGATGCTGGTAGCTACAGACTACATAGCCAATCCCCCTTGATTTTTTTGTTTGTTTTTATAACAATAGTCAAACACACACAGCTAAAAGAGGGAATTCTGGAGAGAGGTACTAGTTTCCACACACACCACAGACAGTTTCTGAGCTCTGCCCTGTCTTCAAAAGAGCTGATGTGTGCCTCAGCATCAGACACCCTCCTTGTCAGTTCAGTGAGTGCCACCTTGATGATTTGGAACTCACCTGTAATGTGAAGAATGGCATCTTTGATTGTGCTAGGCTTTTTAAAAAATCTCTCCGTAGTATCTGACTCTGAGTGGTTGCTTGATGGTGATGATGGCAGTTGGAGAGCTTTTACCATTTTGCAGCCTGGGATCGTTCATTGCTTGAGTCTGGGATGGCAAGTAACTCTGCTTACTGCATTGAGATATCCATCTTCACCAGTTTTCTCAAGCACCATTAGTATTGTGCAGTAAAGTTCTCACTGACTGAGACTTTGCATGCCATGGATGTCTCAGGATAGCAGTTAAAAAAGCATAAGTTTACCTCCTGCCACACCAGTGACCCAAGGTGGGGAACAGACTCGGGTTGCTTGGTGTCTTGTGGGGAGAGGAAGGATCGAGCATCTCCAGACAGCTCTCCAGGGAGGAGAGTTAGTGTGGCGCGCTGCTTGCCGGACACCCAGCGATGGCTGGGTGCCAGCTCATGCATGCCACCATGTAGGGAAGGGATCCCATGTTCAGGACGCTGGAGCTGTCCCTGCAGAGGCAGAGCTTGGATAGTGCACCTATTGCAAGTCTGTTGGCCTAGGGAGAAAATCGGAGGTAAAACCACCCCAGGAAGCAGGATGATGACTGACCCTCTGCAAGCCCTGCACTGGTGGCTGGGTACAACCACACTCCTGTGGCGGAGGACGCTGGTGAAGGTATGTCCTGGAGGAGCCAGTGACGGAGTTGGGGTCAATTAGAAGGGGGCTGCCAGGGAGATTATGAGACAAAATGTATATGAAATAAAAAAAGTGTAAGTTAACTCCAGTCTTGAGAAGCCGATGGGAAGGCTGCCATTCAAGCCAGACACATCAGGCGACCTCCACCTTTTAGTTTTCTCACTATGCCCAGTTAATTAATTCCCACTTAAGTACTCCTCAGCTCACTGACTTCTACTTGTCTTTTTATAACCATCTCATCACCTTTTTGTTTTACAGCTTCTATTCTTACCTTGCCTATTATCATTTTCCCCCTAGATCCTCTTGCTATTTTCTTTCCTCACATATACATCCCTTATTTCCCCTTACCTTTCAACAAACTTTGATTTTTCCTTTTTTAGATATTTTCTTGAAGACTTCTCTTCTCTTTTAGATAATTTCTAAAGACATATGGTCAAAATGTTGATTCTAACTCTATTTTCTATTTTTAGCATACATTTAATACTACATTTTTATTTTATTTTCAGCCCACACACTGATGCAGCACCTTGTCTTTTTGATCTCAGTGCAAAGATCGTTCTCACACCCAGGACCAAATGCCAGTAATCTCATCCAAGTAGTGCTTTGTGCAAGAATGCCAGCATTAGGGCCTGGTGGTGAGAGAGTGTGAAGACCTTTGCTCTGCAGTTCATGTGTAATACAATTTATTTTATTAAACCATGGTCTCCATTTCCATCCTGTGATTGTACTAAACCTTGTCATATGACAAAACATAAATGAAAATTATTGTACCTACCATAATTCTTGATCTTACTGTATATCTTCACCATTCATCACTGGTGTGTACCAGCCAGAGGTGCAGAACCCCGTGGGAAGCTTTTGCTATAAAAAGCTTGACTTCTTCTAAGGGGGACGGATAACATTGATGACAGCACCGCCCTTGAAGCCAACGCACTGCATGGTGCTTGTGGGTTGGCCAGTAACCGACACCATCCCTTCCACTCCCTCAGCTCTGCTCGCCAGAGAATGAGACTAGAAGATAAGCCAAGAGAGGAGGGTGGGAATAGACCCAAAGGGACTGTAAAAGGAAAGGTTATGAACTGAAAAAGGAATAACCGAGAGAAGAGGACAGATTCTATTTATTTATTTATTTTTTGTTAGAGTGGGCCTAGCCGGTTAAAATGCGGGCCCTAGCCTCTGGACAGAAACCCCAGAATAGGGTGAGAAAGACAAGAAGAAGAAATAAAAGAAAAGAAGAATAAGCAGGAGAGAGAGAAGGGCGTGTTGAAGACGAGGAAAGAGCCCCCTTGCTCCAACGCTTGTGAACCAGAACTAAGGTGACCGAATTGCCTTTTTGAGGTGCGTCTCAACTTGAGCATTAGACCTACCTCTGCCCCCTCTCTTTTTCTCGGGAGCACCACAGGCGCAACTCCAGAGCTGAATCCCAAAGGAGGAGGGAAGAGAACCCCCACCCAGAGGGGGTGGGGATGAAGGTAAGAGTCGTTTGAAGTTTTTTTTTTTTTATTTAATTGTTTAACCAGGTATAGAACACTAAGCTGAAAGCTTTTTCACAGGAGCGACCTGGGAGCACAAGGAGGTTAAGTGACTTGCTCAGGGTCACACAGTATGCAAGTGGAAGCTGTGGGATTCAAACCCAGGTCTGGTCTGCTGGATGTCACCAGATTTGCAGCTCAGAGCCTTAGACTACTGCGCTATACTGCCTCAAGTTAAGGCTCACATGAGAGGCTGAATGACCCTCGCTCTCTCCCTATCATCGGGAGAGAGATCTAAGAGAGACCTGGTCCCTTGTAATACCCCAAGATCAACGGAACCCAGGAAGTTATGCCACTGATGATTCTTGAGAAGTGAAAGGCTGGTCAGGACCCTCTAAGGGGTTCCTGTACCCTGCAGCACTTAAGGGTTACAACAGTGGATCCAAGGGCTCCACCCAGAAGAAGGAGAAGAAGAAGAACAGTCTCCTGAAAAAACTGCTCCAGGTAAGGCAAGCAGGTGGTCCAAAGGGCCTACTGGCTATGAAAAATTAGCGGGGTCCCGGGGCCTTAGAGGTAGGGGAAGTCAGGGATGCACCAACAGGATGTGAACCTGGAATTGTCAGGGAGATAAACCCCTACTGCAACGAGGGTCAAGGAAGAAGGCTCAGGGCCTCCCCTACTCGCACCCCCTCCCCCAGTGGGACCTCTGTTGCTTCAGAGAAGTGGCAGGGGCCCTGGAGGCACCAGTGGGACTGAGCTCACAATTGGCTTCAATGGGGGGGGGGAGCAGGGAGGAGGCACTGCCCAGAGGCTAAGGCCATGTGGGGATGGTGGGTGGGAAGCGGTGATGAATGATTAAGAGTAGTAACTATAGGCCCATTTCAATACTTCCTTCCTTCTCAAAAGCGTTGGAAAAAATTGTCACAGATCAACTTACTGAATACTTCGACTCACATCTCCTACTGTGCCAGCAACAAGATGGTTTCAGGAAAGGGCATAGCACAACCACGGCCCTCCTAGAGTTTGCCTCCTTTATACATGATGCCCTTGACCAGAGAGTCTTGGCCAGATCTGTCTATATCGATCTCTCAAAGGCTTTTGACATGGTCAATCACCGTTTGCTCATAAACTCCCTCCTCTCTGTTGGCATATCCCAAGAGACTGCTGGCTGATTCTCCAACTATCTCCACGGACGCACTCAGCAAGTGAAGATAAATAACGCCCTACCCACAGGCCTTCCTGTCCAGTTGGGTGTCCCTCAAGGTTCCATCCTTGGCCCACTGCTCTTCTCATTGCACTTAAACTTCCTCCCTCCCTATGGCCACCACTGGGCATCTCCTTCTTTATGCAGATGATACAGTGATCTTTAGTCGGCACTCAGACCCTGCCCAGCTCCAAACGTCCTTGCAGGAGTCCTTCGCGGAAATTGAATCTTGGTTTGCCTCCCACAGGCTTGTCCTTAACTATAAAAAACAAAGGTCATGCTTTTTGCCCACCCTCAATGTAAACACAACATGACCACCTGATCTATACAAAATTCCCAGGGCACCATGCTGGAACCAGTCACCAGCTTTAAATACCTAGGGGTTACCCTTGACTCGGCCCTTACCTTCTGAGAGCACATAGTGTCAGCATGCACTGCAATTAACATTAGAATTGGTTTCCTGTATAAACTCCGACCCTGTCTCCCCACAGATGCCCTCCGACTGGCCATCTCTAGCTCCATCCTTTCCCTGGTTGACTATGGCATAGTCATCTATGGCGCCACCTCGGACTCTGCCCTGTCCCCCATTAAACACACCCTCAATAAGGCCTGACAGTTGGTCACAGGCAGTGAACAGTTTACGCACACCTGTAATATCTACCAACGTTCATCAAGGCTTAACTTCCAGGGGCGACTATTCTACCAGACCTGCTTACTGGCCCAAAAAAATCCAACTGGGTCTAGCCCCCTCTGGCTGTCTCTCGCTGCTACAATCAAGTTTACTGGACACAAGACACTCTGACACACTGCCTTTCACATCCCTTTTGTAAAGACCAGTGCTGGCCAAAGGATCTTTCGCTGTAGGGCACCACTCTGGATGAACTCAATCCTTGGGCCTTCCCTATCAATCCCCAGACTGGGTCCTTTTAAAACTGATCTACGTGTCTTCATTATGTTCAGATCCAATTGTGACTGTAGATGGCTCCTCACTCACAGTTATTGACAAGTTTCTCTGCTGAATATGTACCTGATTTTATTGTATGATTGTTCCATATACACATCTGGTGTTGCTCTATGTATTTTGTTCTGCACCATGCCTTTGTATTTACTCTCTGTACTTGTTATCCTCTGTATTTGTCTTCATTCTCTGTATGATGTGGAGCCTTTGTAAATGAGTCCCTGACTTAAAAGGTTGTAATTCCCAGACTTTAATAAAATAAATAAAAAAATATATATACAGTAAGATCAAGAATTGCAGTAGATATGTAATTTTCATTTCTTAACTGTATCAGCCTTCACTATTCATCACTAGTGGGTGAGTACCAAGCCCAAAAAGTGGACTGGTACCTCCCTGAAGGCTAAACCATTTCAGCCTCTCGTGGGGGGGGGAGTCTTGAGGGGGGAGGGCCCACTACTGGTCTAACCAAACACTGTTCTTATTGGGTTCCATGTCAATATATCGATGGTGTTGTTGTCGACACCCCCAACAGTGACGGGAACAATGCCAACAGTCAGCATTGTTCCTGACAGAAGAAAGTGTGTTTCCATGGGGGGTTGTGCCCCCCGCACCACTCACCATCTCTAAATAACCAACTCTGAGTCGGAGATGGTTCAGAGTAGAGGCACAACACTGGGAATCATCACTTTGTCAGCAGATAGTGGACTACCACAGTGAACAGTCTTGACCTGGCGAGAGTTGTCGCTGTGGTGGTGTTTGCTGTCAGAATGTCATTGTGCTGGGGTGATACCTTCTTATTAAGAGTCGGGTCAGGTCTTCTGACCAGCAGGAGATGAAGGATGCCCCGATAGCCTCTGCCTGGCTCTCCGGGAGAAAATCCAGGCCCCCAGAAAGGTGAGGCAGTCACCCTACACCAAGCCAGAGGAGACAACCGGGAGAGGTGCAGCCATGCCATCCACCTGATGGAGACTGCTGATCCCACCAGCTGGGAAGCTACCATGTTGGTGTTATAAGACGCCCTCGCCTGGTGTCTCACTAGCTCCAGGCGCCTCATAGAGATGGCAATGGCTCACCTGGTTTCCTCGCAATCAGGCAAGACCACAAGGAAAGAGCCCGTTGTGGTTTACAGGCACCACTGGTGGGTCACCATGTGTGCCTGAGGAGCCGCAATTGACAACAGGAGACACACTAGGGGAAAAAACTCTCCTACCCCAGTTATCGAACTCCGCAGAGTCTGCATCTAGTGGACAGTCTCCGGTCAGGCACAGACACACAGAAGGGGTGTCTAGCCACTCCAGACCCGATGAGGGTTGAGGTAAAGACCCTGGAGACCCAAAGGGTGCACAATGCCAGTGCCAACAGTCCCATGGGGCTGGGGGATCAGACGTGGAGGACTGCCAAGTACTGTACGACTCCTCTGCAAAAGGTCTGAGCCAAGGAGGGCTCACAATGGACTGCTGGCTGTATTCCCCTAGACAAGCCATAGTTGCACGATCAGTATTGTGACTGTGAATAGGGGCAAGATTGAGCTCCATCAGTATTGTCAGGAGGAAACAATGATATCTGGACTTCAGCAAGGCCTTTGACGCTGTGCCACATAGAAGACTATTGCACAAACTAGGGAATATGGGTGTGGGCAGGACAGTAGTGTGGTGGGTAGGTAACTGGCTGGGCGGCAGGACATAGAGGGTGGCGGTAAATGGCTGTCACTCCACAGAGGGAAGAGTGACCAATGGGGTACCACAGGGATCAGTGCTGGGACTGGTCCTATTCAATATCTTCATCAGTGGCATTGCGCAGGACCTAGAAGGCAGAATTTCACTGTTCGCTGATGACACAAAGCTCTGTTACAGAGTAGACACACCAGAGGGTGTAGACAGAATGAGAAGGGACCTGCAGAAACTTAAAGAATGGTCAGGGGTCTGGCAGTTGAAATTCAATGCAAGGAAGTGCAAGATAATGCATATGGGGCACAAAAACCCTGGCACAATATAACAGTTGGGGGGTGAGGATATAGCATGCACCAAGCAGGAAAGGGATCTTGGGGTTATCATCTCTGATGACCTCAAGGCAGGAAACAGTGTGACAAGGCAGCAGGTAAAGCAAATAGGATGCTGGGATATAGGCAGGGCATCACCAGCAGGAAAAGGAGGTCATAATTCCACTATACAAGACACTAGTGAGGCCCCACCTGGAGTACACTGTACAGTTCTGGAGACCTTACCTATGTAAGGACATAGACAGGGTAGAGAAGGTTCAGAGGAGGGCAACAAAGATGGTACGTGGATTGCATCACAAGTCCTATGAGGACAGGTTGAAGGAACTGAACATGTACTCCCTGGAGGAGAGAGAGAGAGAGAGAGAGAGAGAGGGGATATGATAGAGACATACAAGTATCTTACAGGGAGGAACAGGGTGCAGGAATACGCTATTTTTAAGTGAAAAAGATGTTCCAGGACTAGAGGGCATGAGATGAAGTTGGAGGGAGAACGATTCAGAGGAAGCGTGAGGAAGAATTTCTTCACAGAACGGGTGGTGGACAAGTGGAACACCCTGCCAGAGGAAGTGGTGGGGGCTGAAACAATCACGGGATTTAAGAATGCATGGGATAGACATAAAGGAATTCTGGAGGTCTGGGGTAAGGGGCAACAGACTTCTTGGAAAACATGAACTGAACTTACAAGCTCAAATGGGCAGACTGGGTGGGCCATAGGCCCTTATCTGCTGACACTGTCTTTGTATCTATGTATCTATATTCAGTGAAATCAGCATCTGAGGTTCCTCTTCCTCTCGTGAGGAAGCCCATGAAGCGGAGGGTCTCTGCATAGGGAATGACAAAGCTGTCCCCTGAGATGTAAAAACCATCTTGTCCATGGCCCTTTAGAAAACTAGGAATGCATCCACTGTAGCTGTATACTGCTCCCAGCTGAGAGGCTTGAAAGGACCTGAGGGACCCAGGAGAAGGGGGGGGGGCTGCGAAGAGTGGTCCTGTTGGACCTGGCCTGCCTCACTAGGACCTGGGGCATGAGCGGGGGACCCCTCTACCACAAGGGGAATGTGCTGCCCGGAAGCCATCTGCTGCTCAACTGCCCACAAACCAGCAGATGGGGGTCCTAAGGGGAAAGATCCCTGGTGGGAAGGCTGGAGCATTGCAAGCCCAACAGAACAGCCCCTGCCCCCATCTGATGCAGGACTGTGACCCCCAGGAGAGGAATGGGAGCCAAAACCTACACTTTGACTCCTCCCCAGGTCAGCCGAAGTCACCTGGGGGGGTGCAAGGGGAACTTCAAACCCGCAACCTCCCCAGAGAGGACAGAGACCTGCCCCTTGAGTGAAGTCCTCTCAACGTCACAAGTCTAAGGGGGGGGAGTGAGAAGCCACCACCCAGGTTGGTCTCTAACTCCCCGCACCCTACAGCGATGCTGAGCGGGGACCTGGCCGCCACTCCACGCCTCTACTCGAAGAAGCCCCCAAAGTGGCACTGTCTCTGAGGGTGGCATCAGGAATGGCACTGGAGCCCTCCATGACAGAGACATTAGAAGCACTTCCTAAGACCGCACCATCCCCGGTCTTGGCCGCGGCGCCAAGGTCAAACTTGGCACCAATCTTGAGGGTGGTTCTGACTGCGGCATCATCCCCAAGGGTGGCACTGACTGCAGCACTGTCACTGGATGCAGCACTGACCATGGCAGCGACATCGAGCGTGGTACCGGCCATGTCCCCAGTACGGCACTGACCCCAGGCACGACACTAATCGCATCATTGTCTCCCAAAATGGCACAAAGAACAGTGCCAGAGTCCCCTACAGCACCTTCCATGGCACTGGCAGAGTCAGGAACGATGCCAGTGTCCAAGTCATGCTGAGACCTGGTTGGGGACCTGAACGGAGTCTGGCAGGTGATCTGTCAGAAGGACTGGGCAGCCACTCCAAACCATCCGAAGCCTCCTCCGAATCTGGGGAGAAGATGACAGATACATTCAGGGAGGCAACCCCAGACTCGACACTGAGAATGCTGTCAGGTAGGGACTCCATGGCACTGGAAGGAGGGTCTTGTTTACCGACACCGGGCACGGCATCAGGAGCTGAAACTGTCCCTCCCAAAGGCCCCGAAGGGACCACCGGCACAGACCCCATGTATAGTTGAGGCCTTGACACTGGGGTCTGCCAGTTCTCTGGCAGAGAACCGGGCCTGGCGTGGCCAGCAGTCAACCCGCCAGAGGAGGCCGACCGTGCCTTCGACCACCCCCTCAGGTACTGAGGCTCAGCGGGATGCAAACTCTCAGCGGCTCACTTCTCCTTGGTGTGTATAGCTTCAAGGGGAGGCCAGGCCCAAAGATCTTACCTTGGCAGCCCATGTGCGTAACTTCCCTCTGAAGGATGGGGGCTGCATCCCACCCTTGCCGCACACAACTCCAAAGTCCTGTAGTCCATACTGAAGCACGCATTACACCAATCCATATCATGGTTCAGACCCAGGCAAGTGAAGCAGAGAACATGTGGGTCCATCACAGTGAAGCGAACTCTGCAGGGGCACTGGCACATAGGGGAGGTCCGTGCCTTTAAAGACTTGCGCCCTAAACCGGACATGGTCACACAAACAACTTATGAAAAAACAAGAAAAAGGAGGCTCAACACCAAACTAGAAGTGAAGCCAAATGATGGTGTCAAAAAACGAAGTTGAAATAGCGTCGATATCGGCATTGAGAACTGTTTCGACGAGTAGAGAGATATGTAACACAGTCCAAATTCTGAAGATTCACTGTGCCACAGAGCATCTGCTGCCTCTACGGTGGGAAAAGAAGAACTGAAGGGGCTGATGGGATGGTGTTGGTTACTGAACAACCCATGAGTGCCATGCAATGCATTGGCCTCAAAGGGCAACGCCATCATCAACATCATCCTTCCCCCTCAGAAGCAGTCAAGCTTTTTAAAGCAAAAGCTTCTCATGGGGTCCTGCACCTCCAGCTGGTACCCACCAGTGATCAATGGTGAAGATTGATACAGTTAAGATCAGGCACCCAGGAGAAAAGTGCAATTATCCCCCCATAGTTACAGATCACGGAAGTATCTTATACTTATAACATGGTGAAAAATGTCTTGCTACAGTATAGTCTGTTAATGCAGTTAAATAGTACATCTATTGCAAGACTGATAAAGTAGTCCTTTTCAACAGTAAGGGAATCCCAGAACTGTAAATTGTGACTGTCAGTCTGACTGGCACTTTAGGCACTGTAGAGTGTAGTGATTTGATGTGGTACACAGGCTCTTGGTCTGAAAGAAATATAAGAGTGTAATTATGGTCTCATAATTACACTCCTTTATTGGTCTGTTAGCCAATCAGAAAGCTTGTATTTTTCACACTGTTATAATACCTTCTGAAGTATCTGACAACAGCCAGTAGTCCTAACAATGAGCAATAGTTAAAAAAATGATTGCCTATTAAAGTACACATGCGCACAGTCCTCTTAGCACCAGTCCCAGATACCATGTGCTCCCTACTTCCATTTCTTTTTCTCCGTGGTAGTTTAGTGCACTCACCCCCCTTGCTGATTGTGATCATCACTTCACATCCCTGATCCCCCCACCTTAAGATAGCAGACAGTGTTTTTATAGATTTTAACAACAGACTGCTCCACACAATCTTCCAGACACTATTGCATTAACCTTGCCTCATAAGGATAGTAACAGGGTACCCCTTCTACAAGGGTTTTCATTAATTTTCATTAACATCCACTGGGTGTTTGCTGTTGGCAACTTTCTCCTTAATGGTGAATTTAATTTTAACACCCAGACATACATCTCCCTCAGATGCCCATTGATAAGTCTGAAGCTAAGCAAGATTTGAGTACACACAGTATTCAAGGGTAGAATCTGGGATTTTGCACCTTTAACCTTTACTCAGAATCAAGGAACAGTCCTGAATGATAGCCTGTAAGACTTGGGGGGAGATGTCTGTTAGAAGTAGGGTGATATTTTCTTGAAATAAAGCAATTTTATGCCTCATCTTACACACCAAAATTTCTAGAAAACTATCAGACACCTGGATTTTATGTGCCAATGGTTCAATTGCTAGTAAAAATAAGAAAGGGAATAATAATAATATCCCTTATGCCTCTTTTCAAAAAATATTTATGAAAATATAGCTCACTATGTGCAATCTCAAGGAAAATATTATTTTTGTCCTGCTCCAGCTGTCCTTGTATCTCACATGAAGGATCAGCTGGTGGAGTCATGTGTGATGTAGCACAGTGAGTAGCAGTGTTTCAGCAGAAGCACCAGTGGATCACGACTAAAAATATAGTAAACTATCTCCTTTCCTGCAGTCGCTTGGCACAGCAGGTACCTTAACATTTACCCTACCGAACAAGCCTCAGCTCTTGGAAATCAGCAGCCATGGATGAAGAAATGAACGAGAATCAGCTCTGCATGCCAGTACTCCCTAGATCATAGACCTACCAGAGGTGCAAGCCCCCACACTCACCGTTAACTCTGCCACAGCAACAACCAGAGCCAGAAAAGATGGACCAGTTTATGGAGGAACTGGAAGCCATTAAGGGTGCTATTTTAGACCTAGCTGGAGATTTCAAGACTGTGCAACCTGCATAGAAGTCATTATTGAGGAGGGTTGGTGATGGAGAATGCAGGATCTGCTTACTGAAGGACCGCACAGAGAGGGAAAGCAAAGAGCTCACCGTAACTGTGGAGAAAAGTGGTGATGCTGTAAGAGTGGGTCAGTGACCAAGAGGAATATAGTAGATAGAATAATCATGTGGTTATTGATCTTCCCAAGAAAGCTGAGGATCCTGATGCTATAAAATTCATCCAGAAGCTCTGAGAGAAGGTAGCTGGTCCCTCCCCAAACAGCCCGACATAAATCATCAGAACAGCTCAGCAGATACTTTGACTACCACCAAGAGTAGGGGAAATGACACTATGAGTAATTATCTTTAGACTGCTGAAATATTTAGACAAACTCCAAATGCAGGCTAGAGAGCTCCAGGCAACTGAATGGGAGGGTAAGCAGAGCGCCTTTTCATTTTTAGTAACTTAAGCCTGCAAACCAGGCAGAAGAGGCAGAGTACAGGGACATAAAGAGCAAAGTACACTCTGCAGGTGCAACATTTAGAATCCTGTACCAAGCCCATTTGTTTGTCATGGTGGAGAATGGCTCACAACAGTTCACTTCTGCAGAATTGGTCAAACACGAGTTGCCAGAATATTTTCTGAATCTGTTTGTGGCCCCAGCAGGGCAAGAAAGAAGGAAAGTAAGCACCATAAAATGAAAATGTATCTGGTTTTAGCTCCTTAGGTACAGTGTTTTAGCAGAGACATGGGGGACAATAGATCTGTGCTGTTTATTGATATTAATACCTACTGGTGAGACTTTTCACAGACCTGGAACCAGCAATTACAGTTGTGAAATACTCAATGCAGGAAGGTGGGCCATAAAAACACCTTGGTGCTGGGCCAGTGCAAGGGAACTGGGCAGCCTGCCCATGTGTGAGAGCACCAAGCCAGGAAGTACCTTGAACTGGCAGAACAAATTGCACTGCCCTTCCATAAAATAACTTGAAAAAAGTGCTTACTTATAAATCATAAATCAAGCGGAGAGAGTATGGTGGGTTGGCTTCACACCACACAGAGCTCTAATACTTCAAGCCAAGTTATTTTATGGAGTGGACAGTGGAATTTGTTCTGCGAGTGGAAGGAACTTCCTGATTTAGTACTACAGTTGTGAACACTGCAGGTGGAATGCCTCTGGCCTCTAGCATGGGGTAAATTTTGCACTGCGGGCTTCAGTGGTACTCATCCCTTATATCTTAATAGCATTGAGAGTCTGAGAGACTTATGTATACACATACAGGCAGGTCATGTCTTTATGCCAGAGATCCTTTGTTGCATGACAGATGCCGTGTGACAAAGATGGCCACCCAAGGGCAATAAGACCCCATTTTCCAGCTTTCCAGATTTGGACAGTGGGGGATACATAAGAAAGCAGAGTTTTCACTGTTGCAAATTGACCATTGATATGCAAGTGTTTGAGTTTACTTTTATGCTGCCACCTTGGGGTAAGGTGCCTTCATTGAGTGCAGGTGGATGTATTCATCTACTACAGGATGCTGGACTCATATAAGGGGGGATACACAGCTAGGGAAGAGGCCTCTCAGGACTAAACAGGACTAGAGACTGCTAATGGAACAGTCAATCCACTCCGCTTCCCATTCTTGCACCACCACTTAGCTCCATGCAAATGATAATTAGGACTTGGTAGCATCAGCTATAAGTAACTGTAGAATCAGCTGCATGAGTTCCTATATCAGGAGCATCACCCTTTTGGTTGACAGCACTTATCTACATGCTTGTGGATTTTTTAATAACACGGGGGGGGGGTGTTCAGCCAGAGAAGTGGGTCCCCTGATCTTGTGGGACTAGAGACTGAAATGGAGTGGCAGAGGCTTTCCTGACTGGAAGTGCATCCTCTATTAACTAAGCACCACCACCACTATGCTGGCATACATATATGGAATAGTGTAGACACTGGCACAAGCACTAGGCCCTTAGAGGTTAGACATGGTATAATCTTATATAATGACATGCAGTGCTGGGCAGGGGTGTAGCCAGGGATTTCAGATCTGCACACCAAGTGGACTCACTGCTACCCCACCCCCCCCGGGTGTAGCCAGACAATATACAAACGTACACGAGGGCCGTGTTTGTTGCCTCATTTCACACAATAAATACAACTTCTGTATCTCATGACAATGGTTGTTGCCATGCATGGGTAAATACAAATGCCATGCATTGCTCTCTAAGACACCCACATACCAGCCCAGAGCATGTAAAGTTGTATTGTCCTTGGGATGCAAAGATAGTATTAGTGACCAGTCCTTCTAGTTTCGACTCCTATGAATAAACTCACAGAAAGGTTCAGTATTTTCTTTGTTAGTTTTCATGGAAAAAGGAAGCAGTTCAGAGCCTATTTGCTACCCCCTTAAATAAAATTGCACACCATGGAGTACTTGGAGTATGCCTGGCTACACCCATGGTGCTGGGGAAATAACATATTGACATGGGGGATGAGGGAGTACTACTGTACAATTCTTAAAGCAGTGCAGATGTTTTCAGACTGGGGGTTGTGGGAGCAGGGCAAGGGACCACCATGCTAAAGGGGGGAGAATTGTATAAACTTCAGTACAAGCTATTCTTTCCTTTACCAATAATTAACAAGCTGCTTTAATCCAGCCAGACTGCTAACCATACCTACCAGTTCCAGGGATTGTGAACCATATAGTGAAAGGAGGAGGTGGTCAGACTATAGTACTGGGTGAGGTTCATCCTTTTTAGCTCTTGTCCTGGCAGAGTTAGAAGCTGCCATTGGTTTTATGTTCATAGGTATCATAGGTCATACTGAGCTTAGGGACTTTCATCCATTGTGCTCACCGAGCTATTAAGCTTTGCCCAAATACCCATCCATACGGATTTTAAATACATCCATAGAAGGACTTGTTACTACCAAACTTGGTAGCTCATTCCATGTATTCACAGCTCCCTAACTGAACCACATTTTGCACTTCCAAGTTCTACAATTCCCACCCCCCCCCGAGAGCTGAAAGTCGTGTGCTCTTGTATTATAACTCTTGCTCCTGAATGATAACCCCAATCTGTTACTCAGCATCATGATCAGTTAAGGATTTGTACAGAAGGCACATATAGCCTCTTTATCTTCTATATTCTAATGTGAACATATTTAAGCTGTTTAGTCTTGTGGAGTAATCCTTTTTTTCCATCCCTTTTATATGCCTCATGGCCTTTTGTTGTACTCTCTCCAGTCTTGTCGCATCCTTCTTCTGATATGGTGTCCAAACCTGGGCCCCATACTCCAGTACAGGCCTCACCAATGAGCTGTACAGTGTCAACATTATTGATTTTTCCCTGCTAGCAATGTGTCTCAGAATACAATTAAGAACCCTGTTTGCTTTTCTACCAATTTTGTTACAATGTCCAAATTTAAGGTCATTTGATATAGTTATTCTCAGATCTCTTTCTTCTGTTGTATTCTTCAGTATAGTAAATCCTAGCTGATAGTTTGCTAAGCTGATTTTTGTGACCAAGGTGCATGATGGTGCATTTTTCAGGATTTAGATGTAATTGGTAGGTAGGTAGTGCACCAAGTATTTATGTAGTCCAGTGCACTCTGTAGTTCTATGCTATCTTCATCAGTTATTTTAACCCCCAATCGGCAGTCATCGGCAAATTTAGTTAGTCAAACCTTCTTGTTGTTATATTGTAAGGTGGAAACATAAATGTTAAACAGGCATGGCCCCAACACCGAGCCCTGTGGCACTCCACTGGGTACCACCACCTAATCTGAAAGTGCACCTCTTACGCTCACTCTCTGTCTCCTCCGTGATAACCATGATGTTACCCAGGCCACTATATTTGCTGGTATTCCAATTGATTCAATTCTAGTGATCAACTGTTTGTGAGGCAGTTTATCGAATGCCTTCATAAAGTCAAGGAGGCCCCGTCCACCGAGTTACCCTCATCTAAATGTTTGTTTGTTTTCTTGTAAAATTCTAACAAGTTTGTCTAACATGACCTTCCCTTCCTAAATCCATGCTGAATTTATTTATTTAAATGTTTCACCAGGAGGGCACACTGAAGAACAAGTTGCTCGTCTCACAGTGCAACCTGGGGGGAGGGGTTACATAGGGTTGTGAAGGATGATCAGTCACAATAGTATGTGGGTAGTACAAACAATACAACATTGTAAGACTGTGCAACAGTTGGAACACAAGGTATTGTACAATAAACAGTAGTGGAACATTGGGTAAATTACAATACATGTCCAAAATCATACAAAAGAACATATGAACGTACAAAACAGTAATAATGCGATAGAACCATTTATAGTGCATGAGTGTACCAGGAGCAGACTCGAGGTAGTATGCAAGCACTGTTGGGGTAAAAAGGATGGGGTTAGGTTGTGTACACTGGTGACCCAGAAGGGCAGGTGGAGAAGAGAGGGGAAGAGGCAAGAACTGAATATGAGGAAATGGGGTAGCCATTTCCTGATTTCTCCCTTCAGGATGTTGAGAACCCTGCCGGGGGGGGGTCATGGTAGGAAGGAAGAAACTGGGGATAGGTATTAAGGTGGGTTAAAGCAGGAACAGCTGAGAGAAAGGTAATGGTGTAGGGCAGAGGTAAGGGAGTAGTTGGAGGAGGAGTGTCGTATTTCAGGGGGGAGGGAATTCCAGCATTTGGGGAAATGATGGTCGAAACCAGTCTGACCGATGAGGGTGGAGCGGTGAGGGACTGTCAAAGTGCGGGCGTCATTTGATCTGAGAGAGTGGGTGGGGGGAGGTGGAGTGGAGAGATAGGAGGGGAGCCCCCCGAACCAGAATTTGGAGGTTAGTTTGGTACAGTGAGGATGCGTCTGTGAGACAGTGGAAGGAAGGTTAGAGAGTGATAGAGTTTACAGTGGTGGGAGAGGAAAGGGGAGTCGATAGCAAAGTGGCAGAAGGAGTTAAAGAGTGTGTCCAACTTGGTCAGGGAAGATTTGGGAGCAGCACCATAGACTACGTCACAGTAGTCAAAGATGGGAAGTATCATCTTCTGGACAATTTTGCATGTCGCAGTCAGCAGGATGCAACTACAATTCCTGTACAGAGAACCAAGCTTGGGACGCAGTTTCTTCAGGATAGCATCAATATGCACAGAGAAGTTGAGGTGCTGGTCCAGGAAAATCCCAGATATCTAAATGAGAAGTTGAACTCCAAGATGGTCCCATCAAGGGTGTGAAAGGTGGGTAGGGACAGGAGCCTAGAGAGTCTCTGCCTGGTGCCAAAAGTCATTGAGACTGTCTTCTTGGTGTTTAGAAAAAGCTGGTGAGAAGCAAACCAGAGCTGAACTTGGTTGAAGTCATGCTGTAAGCTGGTTTGCACAGCAGCATGGTTTTAGCCTGAACTGTACAAAACAGTATCGTCAGCATACATGTGGATAGAAGAAGATGAGAATGCTGTGGGAAGATCATTAAGGAAAATGGAGAAGAGTAGGGGACCAAGCACTGAGCCCTGAGGGACACCAGTGTTGATGGGGACTGGAGGAGAGATGGAATCAAGGATTCTCACCAACTGGGTCCTGCCAGTGAGGTAGGATTTATACCAGTTGGTGGCTGATGGAGCAAGACCAGCTGAGAAGAGTGAATCAAGAAGCATGGGATGGGATGGGAAACAGTGTTGAAAGCTTTGGCTAGGTCAACAAAGATGGCAGAGGTGATCAGGCCATCATCCATCCCTGAAAGGATGGAGTCAGTAAGCCTGAGGAGGGAGGTGGTTGTTGAGTGGTTCTTCCAAAAACCAGATTGGAAGGGGGGTGAAGAAGGAGGAATCAGAGAGGAAGCGTAATAGTTGAGACAGAACTAAATGTTCTTAAAGTTTGGAAGTTTGAGTAGTATCCTCCAGCCCATTTTTTTTTTTTTTTTTTATGAAAATGGAAATGTAGTCCTTTATGATACCCTCCAGTATCTTACATCCTTTGCTAGTTAAGCTCACTGGTCTGTAGTTTGATGGACATTTCCTGTCCCCTTTTTATGTTTGCTTGTGCGCATGCGCAAAAAACATTATGTGGCAGCTTAGGAGAGAAGCAGGTTGTGGAGGTGTGGCACTGTGGTGGCCAATGCTGGCACTGCATTGTTGGGCTTGCTAGTGCTCAGCCAAAGCAGGGCCAGTCTCCTAATGACATTGGTTATGCAGAGTGCCACCAGGTTGTATCGATTTTGCCACTGCAATCAGGGGCCACCTCGTCATTGCAGCATCAGCCATTCCGCTGCAATGAGGGAGTGACCTGTCATTGCAGGGCGGTACCTTGCCTGGTGTAACATTACCAGGAACGTGGCAACTGTATGTTGCCACCTCAGAGGTGCATAGAAAGCTGACAGGGGTGCCCAATCCCCCTATTGGCATGTCCTCAACCCAGTTCATTTGCCGACGGGGAGCCCACTCCCCATCGGCATAATGCCTCACCCATTTCAGTTGTGTGCCGAGGGGTTGTCCAATCCCCCTCGGCATCATGCACGCCCACACGTTTCTGTGCCAATGGGGGGGCCCAATCCATGTCAGCTTTAGTTTCCCCCTTCCCAGTTGCCAACGGGGGAGCCCACTCCCTGTCAGCATAATGGCCCCCAATGCTTGCATGCCTGTGCCGAGGGGTGCCCAATCCCCTTTGGCATCATGCGCGACCCCTCACCCATTTCTGTGCTGACGGGAGGCCCAGTCCCCGTCAGCTTCAGTCCCCCTCCCCACAAATGCAGGTGGTACACTGGGAGCCCACCCCAGTGTACCAAACACACCTTTGAAAAAAGAAAACCAACCCGCGTTGTTCGTGTGTTTTTTTTACCTGTAAATGAGAAAATGGTCCCTCGAATTGTTCGGTGCCCTCCCCAACCCGTGCCCACCCTCTGTGTACTCTACCTTCCCACATGCACCCCCAACACATACTTACCTCTGGAGCCCGACGCGATGATCTTCGGTGGACCGGGAACACGTCTGAACTCTTCAAAGTCAACTGTGAACTGAAGAAATGCCGGTACGCTGTATAATGGCATAAATAGGGTTTTTTCAACTTTGGTACATATCTCGGGCAATTTTGGGAATTCTGACACCACATTTTCAACATAGGGTTATTGGGACCTCTCCTCATGAATTCAGTCACTGTCCTGCCATTATTCAGTCCGGAAAGGTGATTTCGCAGTCACTGCGCAAAATCACCTTTTGGGATGGATTAATGAAATGACAGTGCCACTGTTCATGAGGTGGGCTGTCAAAAAGCCTATGTTGCAAATTTGGTGAAAAAAATCCAAAAAATTACTGTTTTACGAGCGTGTGTTGCGCAGTTTCCACACACACTCGTAACTTCACAAATTTGTAATATTTTCACCCCAGATTTTCAACATTGGCATCTTCCCATACCTCCTTATGAACAGTACAGCTGTCATTTTCACATCCTGGCCGAAATGTGTTTTTTGCACTTCCGGCGCAGTATAGCACGGTTGCTGTGGAAAATCAGTGTTCGGGACAGATTAAGAAAATGACAGTGTTACTGTTCATGAGCAGAGGTCCTAAAATGCCTATGTTGAAAATTTGGTAAAAATGACTGTGTTACAAGCGTGCATTACACAGTTTCCACGCACCCTTGTAACTTCACAAATTTGTAATATTTTCATACCAGATTTTAAACACTGGCATTTTTTCACACCTCCTTATGAACAGTACAGCTGCCATTTTTCATATCCTGGCCAAAATGTGTTTGCGCACTTGTGGCGCAGAATAGCGTGGTCACTGTGGGAAATCAGTGTTTGGGACAGATTAAGAATGAGCGAGTGAAAGGGGGAGTGAGCAAGCTCAACGGAGCTCTGTCGGGACTGCTGTGGATTTCTTTGTGGGTAGAAGAATGCGCCAATGCAGGCAGGGGCCCAGTACAAAAGGGCAGCCTGTAGTGTGGGAGAAGCAGAACGAGCGAGTGAGAGAGGGGGAGTGAGTGAGCACAACAGAGCTCTATCGGAACTACTGTAGATTTCTTTGTGGGCAGAAAAAGGTGCCAACACAGGCAGGAGCCCAGTACAAAAAGGGCAGCCTGCAGTATCAGGAGAAACAGAATGAGTGAATGAGAGAGGGGGAGTGAGCGAGCTTAACGGAGCTCTGTTGGGACTGCTGCAGATTTCTTTTTGGGCAGAAAAAGGTGCCAATGCAGGCAGGAGCCCAGTACAAAAGGGCAGCCTGCAGCGCTGGGAGAAACAGAGCAAGTGAGTGAGAGAGGGGGAGTGTGCAAGCTCAACGGAGCTCTGTTAGGACCCATCCTCATGCCCAGGGTCCTTTGTAGTCCTATATTACAGAAGGGTCTCTGGGTTGGAGACAAAGCAATGATTGGATACTTTTAGGATTGCTGTAATAATACAGATTTAGTTGTTCTGTTTATTTCTCTAACTAAGCTGAGTAATACTTGGAGTGCAATAAGATTTCTAACTGGGCTAAGTGAAACTATATGAGGGCTGAGAACAAAGTAGTATGGTAGCTGGGGGGGTGAAAAAATGGACAAGGAGGCTGTAGGATTGCTACAGTAATACAGTATCTAACGGATGAGATTTGAGACTGAATTAACCCAGTCGGCAAGGGGGCAATAGGGGGACTAGTGTGGGGGGAACAGGAATTTGAGTAAATAGGGGCCTAACAGTTGTAGTAGGGTACACAAACTGGGAGTAAGAGCCCGTAACATAAGATGGGTGCCAAAATGGGGCAGGTGCCGCATGTCAATAGGGCGGGCATCCTTGGAAGAGTGGTGGGCCCGCCATGATCCTGGACTGGGCTTGGAGGATGGGGGGGTGTATGGTCTGTATACAAATGGCTAGTTTGAGGGAGGAGCTGTGGAGGCTAGGGAGGAGTCTAAGTGGCAGGGCAGATGAGTATGGTAGGCATCCTGGCTGGGGTGGGAATAAGGGAAGGCAAGGGGGGATGGGGAAGAACAACTAGGGACTGAAACCGACCCCAGTATCAGAGGCACTAGCAGAAAAGAGAGGAGAAGGGAGGGGTGCTCAAGGCGAGGGGGGCCTCCTGATGGGGGAGGAAGAGACCACGAGGAGTACCAGGGGAGAGAGAGCAGATGGCTGCGGGTAGGGAGGGACCAGGGGTGGGACCAGGGGGGCACGGAGGGGAACAAGTAAAAGGGGGGAACCCATAGCGGGAAGAGATGCAGGAGTGGTATCAACTAGGAATAGATTCTAGTCTCTGCTATGGGAGAGAGAGGGGGAGCAGGAACATACTGAGGGGGGAGGACAAGCAGGGCATGAGAAAGATGGCAACAGGTAGTGGAAGAGATAGTGAGGAAGAAAGGGTAGAAGGGGGCTGGTAAGGAAAAAGGGGTGACCGAAGGAGAGAAGGCTACGGGAAGGGGGAAGGATGGGAGGGGTATCACTATCGGGGTCGAAGGGAATGGGGGCTCTAAATTGACAACAACGGGGATAGGAGAGGGGTTGGAAATCAGCAGGGGAGGAGGGGAGGTCGACATGTGAAGCCCAGTAGAAAGTAGTCAGGCAAGGAAGGGGTTCAAGGGGGATGGGAAGAATAAGGCAGAGAAAAGGGGTGAGGTGGAAGTAGGGGGTGCAGATACAGAAGTCACAGAGGGTGCAGATGGCAGGGGTAAGGGGCAGGAAAGAATGAATACTGGGGTGGTGGAAGGGGCATTAGAAGGAACAGGGGTAGGGACGGGGTACTCTTCCTGGGGATTCTACACTGAAAAGGGTGAGATGGAGCAGAAGGGGAAGGCACAGCCGTATTGGGTTGAAGCTATCCCGGGTTGACTGCAGGAGGGGCAGGGAATGCACTGCTCAAGTGTGCAGTGAGGGGGAGGAAGAAACCTCATTTAGTGTTGCATGTGGGTAGAAACAACTTGGTGGGGGAGATTGTGGAATTAGTAAGGGGGAGTTTTGAGGAGTTGGGCAGGCAGTGTGAGGTGGTGGGAGTCGGTGGCATTCTCGGAGGTATTCCCGGTACCAAGTGCAAGCACGGGAGGAAGGGTAGGATCGAGGAGTTCAATGAGTGGCTGAGGGATTGGTACCACACCAAAAATGTATGGGTTAGTGACTAACTGGTGTAGGGTCTGTGGGAATAGTGACTTGTACGTGGGGGACAGGATACATGAGCAGGGAGGGGAGTATTAAAGGTGGGATTAGAGGGGTATATCTCTACTAAGGTGGATTTAAACTAGTGGGGGGAGGGAGCCAAAAGACTGAGGTTGGTAGAAAGGTCCGGACAGGGGAGCCTAATGAGCTCACCCCCCTAGATATAGGTAAAGGCAGAGGTGTAGTAACCCCAGGAGGGGGCGGGCAGAGTTGTCTGAATGTAATACAGAAGGCACCACCACCCAGTAAGAATAAGGAGGAGAAAGGGTGCGGACTACCTGGAGGAAGGACACAGGTCAAAGAAAAGAGTAAAGAAAAGGGGGGTATGGGTGGAAGGTGGTCTCTCTCTCAACACAAGAAGCCTGGGGAACAAAACTGCAGAGCTTCAGGCACTCCTTTCAGAGAGGAAGGTGGACATTGCTGCAGTGACAGAGACTTAGGCCACAGAGTACCATGATTGTGACTTGGCAGTCCTGGGATACAGGATATACAGGAGGGACTGGGGGTTGGAAGGGGGGGTTGCACTCTATGTGAGGGAAGGGATCAAATGCATAAGGGACGAGGGAGAAGAGGAGAGGACTGAGGCGCATTGGGTGCAGCTCCTGGACTCCAAGGGCAGAAAGCTGAGGCTGGGAGTGGTATGCAGACCACCAGCCCAATCTGGGGAACTGGATGGGGTGTTCGCAGAGCAGATAAGGAGGGTGTGTAGAAGGGGGTGTGGTGATAGTGGGGGATTTTAACCTACCAGGGGTTGACTGGAGCACCCTGGCCACTAGCAGTACCAGGGAGCAGGTGCTCCTGGATGCATTCCAGGATGGCCTTCTGACACAATTGGTAAGTGGGCCTACAAGGCTTGGTAGCACTCTGGACCTAGTACTGGCAAATGGGGAGGCAGTGAGGGAGATAAGGGTGGAGGACCCACTAGCGGGTAGCGACCACCAAACAGTGTGGCTCATTCTTGCGCTGGTCAGTGAGACAGGAAGCACGGGCACTAAGGTGATGGACTTTAGTAGGGTGGACTTTGGGATGATGAGAGCAATACTGCAAGTGAGACTCCAGGATATAAGGCTGGGGATGGATGCAGTACAAAAGTGGGGAGTCATAAAGACAGGGCTAACAGAGGCCACAGTAGCCTGCACCAAGGCCAGGAGTAAGAAAGAGCAGAGCCAAGAAACCATGTTGGCTGAACAAGGAAGTGCTGCAAGGGGTGAGGGCAAAGAGGGCTGCATATCGGCAGTACAGGAGAACAGAGAAGGGAGAGGATAAGGAGACTTATGGGAGTTGGTCAAGGGAGGTGGCCAAGAGGGTGAAAAAAGCTAAGGCCTCCAGGGAATTAAGGTTAGCACAGGGCATAAAGGGAGCGGAAAAGGACTTTTTTAGGCATGTCAGGGAAAAGAGGAAGTGCAAGGAACTTATTGTGAGGATAAAGCGAGGAGGGGATTGGGTGGAAATGGGGGATGAGGGAGCGCGGAAATTCTAAATGAGTACTTCTGCTCTGTTTTCACCAAGGAGAGGGATGGTCCACTACCACCATGGGCTGGGGGGGGTGGGGAAAGGAGAGGAGGAGGTGACTGACAAAGTGATCACAGGAAGTAGGGTGCTAGAGGGGCTGAGTGCAGTAAGGGTAAACAAGGCACCAGATTCCGATGACATCCACCCCAGGGTGCTGAGGGAGATGGCAGAGCTGTTGGCTGAGCCACTGGCAGATCTGTTCAACACCTCCCTGGAAATGGGGTGTGTGCCCCAGGACTGGAGGGTGGCCCTTGTGGTGCCCATACACAAGAGTGGGCCTAGGGAGGAGCCAGAAAATTATTGTCCGGTCAGTCTCATGTCCATAGTGGGTAAGCTTATGGAGGTGATACTGAAGGAGAAGCTGGTGGCATTCCTAGAGAGTAATGGCCTCCAAGATGGGTGGCAACATGGGTTCATCTCAGGGAGGTTTTGTCAAACCAACCTAATAGAGTATTATGACTGGGTGACAAGAGAGTTGGACGGGGCCATGCGGTACATGTCCTGTACTTGGACTTCAGTAAGGCCTTTGATACAGTGTCTCATGGGAGACTGGGAGGAAGCTGACAGCAGTGGGGTGGGAAAAAAGTTGACTAAATGGATAGAGAACTGGTTACAGGGGAGGGTGCAAAGGGTGATGATGGTGGTGGGGAGCTCTCAGCATCCAGAGCAGTGACAAGCGGGGTGCCGCAGAGGTCAGTGCTGGGCCCAGTGCTATTTGAGCTCTTTATCTCCGATATAGCACACGGAGTGGGGAGCAGGGTTAGTCTGTTCGCAGATGATACCAAATTGGGGATGGTGGTGGACGAAGAGGATGGATGGGAAAAACTGCAAGGGGACCCTAACCAAACTAGAGATATAGTCGATGAAGTGGCAGGTAGGATTCAATGCAAAAAAGTGTAAGGCGATGCACTTCGGGGCTAAGAACCAGAAGAGGGACTATTGGTTGGAGGGGTGAGGTTGGGGATCACAGAGGAGGAGGAGAAGGACCTAGGGGTGTTGGTAACTGGGAGCATGAACAACTTGGCCCAGTGCAGGAGAGCAGCAGCAAAGGCAAACAGGATGCTGGGGTACATTGCAAGGGGGTTCTCATCCAGACACAGGGATGTGATCCTACCGCTCTACAGATCATTGGTCAGACCGCACCTGGAGTATTGTCTGCAATACTGGAGGGGGTACAAAGGAGGGCAACAAAAATGTTAAAGGGGATGGAAGGAAAGGCATATGAAGTTAGGCTGAAGGAGCTGAACATGTACACACTAGAGAGGAGGGATGGGGGGATATGATTGAATCGTTTAAATACCTGAGGGGGTAAATAAACCTAGCACTGAGGGGTGTTTAAACTGAGGAGTGGAAGAGAGATGAGGGGGCACGGACTAAGGTTCGAAGGGGGACATTTCAAGAGAGGAATGAGGAGGCATTACTTCAATGAGAGGGTGATGTCTAGTTGGAATGCGCTGCCAGAGGGGGCGGTAACTTGTAGGACAGTCAATAGGTTTAAGAAGGAGTGGGATAAAGCAAGAGGAAGAGTTGGGGGCAGGGGCTTGGACAAGCAGGAGAGTAACTGAGGGGGAGAAGGCTGGGGCAGCTGCAATCTAGGGTGCTAGCTGCACACTCGGGCAGACTTAGATAGACCGATCGGTCTGTTCTGCTGGCAGATTCATGTGTTCGTATGTATATTCGTATGTAAAATCTCAGTGACTCTGTTCATGAGCAGAGGTCCTAAAATGCCTATGTTAAAAATTTGGTGACAAACATCCAGTAAAATGACTGTGTTACAAGCATGCATTGTGCAGTTTCCACACACCCTCGTAACTTTGCAAATTTGTAGTATTTCCACTCCAGATTTTCAACAATGCCATTTTTTCAGACCTCCTTATGAACAGTACAGCTGTCATTTTTCACATCCTGCCTGAAATATGCATTTACACATCTGGCACAGAGTAGCGTGGTTGCTGTAGGAAACCAATGTTCAGGACAGATTAAGAAAATCATACTGACAGTGTTCATGCGCAGAGGTCACAGAATGCCTATGTTGAACATTTGGTGAAATAATTCCACTAAATGACTGTGTTACACGCATGCATTGTGCAGTTTCCACGTACGCTCGGAAGTTCGAGCATTTTTAATATTTTCACTACAGATTTTCAACATTGCCATCTCTTCACACCTCCTTATGAATGGTACAGCTGTCATTCTTCACATCCTGCCCCATCTGTGTTTTCGTACATCTGGCGCTCAATGGCGTGGTCACTGTGGGAACTCAAAGTTCGGGACACATTCACAGAATCACAGTGCCACTGTTCATGAGAAGAAGTTCCAAATGCTTTCATGAGGTGGGGGTTACAAAAAGGCCATGTTGAAAATTTGTAGTGCAAATACCAACAAACGCCCAGGGCGTTAGGGTTTCTAACCATAACATCCCACCCTGTACAGACTGACAGGCATCAGGGGTGTGCCTTTGGATTGATGACTGTAATGCTCATGCCATTCCACCTCCACCCCCCCCCCCCACGCTGCAGCCAGTGACAGGCATCGAGGTGTGCCTTAGACTCTTTGGCCCCAGAGTTTATCCCATTCTCATATTGCACCCATTTCAGCATATGTCCTTATGGAATGGGGTGAATGTAAAGCCAAACACCCAGAGGCACATCTCAACACTTGTCTGTGTCTGCAGGATAGGGTGAGGTGAAATGGCATGAACGTTATGGGCAACAACCCAAACGCATACCCCAGTGCATGTCCGTCTCTGCAGGGTAGAGGTGGGGTTGGCGTGAAGTTCATTACTTCATAGCCATTCCTTCTCTGCATTTGTCTAACTCCTGCATTTCCAATGCTAATACCAGCAAGCAAACATTTGGTATTGACAAATGCTTGTTTATGTAATGGGATGACTAATGCTTCTCTCCAAGCAGAGATTACTTCTCCTCTATTTAAGGATTGTTAAAATATGTTGTGTTGTTGGGATGTTTCTTTTTTTTAAATTAATTTTTATTGATTTTTCATAGCACATGAAATATATTTTAAAGCAGTTCAGTTCCAAGTACAGTAGAAAGTAAATCACATCTTATACAGGTGACTCGTCTTCCAGTGTTACCTCAGTGGGGATCGACAAGATTTAATAAATCAGTTCTAAAAATAAAGTCTTTTATAAGCCGTCACAGCAGTGACAAAGTCTTAATACCGTTTAGTGTCCTAAATGTTCATGCCATGCTTTCTGCATGTGAAAACCTCATCTATGTGACGATTGAAGACCTGGTAGAAGCTGAAATATTGAAACAATATATATGCAGAACACACACTGGGGAGACAGTCCCCTTTCGAACATTTAGAATATCTTATATATTTTTCTTAAGTAAGCAATAAAAGTGTTAAATTGATCAAACTCTGAATCCAGACATAGAACAATGTTTCTAAGTGGTACTGAGTTCAATAATAAACCCAGAAAAACAAACATTTGTGTGTGGTACATTCTTTTACCTTGTACAGTCAGCATATTGATTAAGCTTCAACAACTCCATCTATTCTTCACCTGCATTAGTGGCAGGTAATAAATGCTACATACTGCTGTGTGTTAGGGGATATGCTTTGCATGCATGTAACATGCTGATTACTGCCACATGGCGGCATCCATCTTGAGACACTCGACTTCCCTCACATCCCTAAAACCTCCCACCAGGCAGCTACACCAATTCGAAAAACTTTAATCAATAGGATTAATGGCGCAATGAGAGATATGATAAACATACAGCATTGGATAAGGCATGTAAATAAGGTGGCTCCCTTGGGCAATTACATAGGAAATAAGGAAGAATTTCTGAACAAAGAAAACTCATAGTCAACAACAGAATAAGTTTTATCTGTTCTTATTTCCTGACAGTTAGTCTGGAAATGTTTGCAATGTAATCATAAAAGCACAGAATATAGAAACATAGACTTTGATGGCAGATAAGGACTGCTTGGCCCACCTAGTCTGCTCATTTCCCTACCTACTAGTAAGCTGCAGATCCTAGTTAACCAACAGCCTATTTCTTCCTACCCCCCACAAGAATTGCCTTTTGTCTGTCCCATGCATTCTTGAATTCTCCCACAGTTTTAGATCCCACAACCTCCTCAGGAAGGCAGTTCCATGCATCCACCATGCTCTCTGTGAAAAAATACTTCCTCACATCGCCCCTGAGCCATTCCCCCATTATCTTCAAATTGTGTCCCCTTGTTCTTGCACATCTCTTTTTCTGAAAGATGCTACCCTCTTGGACTTTGTTAATTCCACTGAGGTACATACAAGTTTCTATCATGTCCCCCCTCTCTCTCCTTTCCTCAGAGTATACATATTAAGCTCCTTTAGTCTCTCCTCGTATTGCTTCTCTTGCAGATCCTGCACCATTTTAGTTGCCCACCTCTGGACTGCCCCCATCCTGTCTATGTCCTTGCGGAGATGGGGTCTCCAAAACTGCACACAGTACTCCAGATGGGGTCTTATCAGCTATCTGTACAGAGGGATAACAACTTCCTGTTTTCTGCTGGTGTTGCCTCTCCCTATACATCCCAGTATCCCCCCAGCTCCCCTACTTTTTTCTCATATTGCTTGCTAACCTTAAGGTCATCTGATATGATTACCCCCAGGTCCCTTTCCAATTTTGTTGTTTTTACTACCTCCCCCCCATTGTGTACTCTTCCCCTGGATTTTTGTTTCCCAGGTGCATTATTTTGCAATTCTTTGCATTGAATCCAAGCTGCCATACTTCTAACCATTCCTCCAACCTTGTCAAGTCCTATCTCATCCTTTCCACCACCTCCTGTGTATCAACCCTATGGCAGATCTTCGTGTCATCTGCAAAGAGGCATACTTTTCCTTCAAGTCCCTCTGCAATGTCACTTATAAAGACATTAAAAAGGACTAGATCCAGTACTGAACCCTGCAGTACTCTACTAGTAACCCCCCATTCTTCAGAGTGGACTCCATTTTATTACCTTCTGTGTCCTGTTGTCCAGCCAATGTTTTACCCAGGCTACCACCCTGGGCCACACTCCCAGGCTGACTAATTTGTTTATTAATCTTTTGTGTGGGACTGTGTCAAATGCCTTGCTAAAGTCTAGGTAGACCATGTCCACAGCCCCTCCCTGGTCTACTACTTTGGTCACCCAGTCAAAGAAATCAATTAGATTCATCTGACATGACCTTCCCACTGTGAATCCATGCTGTCTTGGGTCCTGTGCTCCACTGGCCTCTAGGTACTCAACAATTCTTTCCTTCAGAAGTGATTCCATCATTTTCCCTACCACAGAGGTCAAACTGACAGGTCTGTAGTTTCTTGCCTCTGTCTTGCTTCGGCTTTTGTGAAGAGGAATCACATCTGCCTTTCTTCAGTCTTCAGGTACCACACCATCCTCCCATGATTTGTTAAAAAGGGTAGTCAGTGGTGTCACTAGTTCTCCCCTTAATTCTTTTAGAATTCTGGGGTGAATCCTGTCAGGCCCCATTGCTTTGTCCACCTTCAGTTTTAGGAGTTCTTTCAGAACCCTTTCTTCTGTGTCACAATAGTGGGAAACTACAGAATATGAGTTATTTTTTTTTTTTTAGTTTAGTTGTTTTTTTTTTTAACCAGGTATAGCACACTAAGCTGAAAGCTTTTTTACAGGAGCGACCTGGGAGCACAAGGAGGTCAAGTGACTTGCTCAGGGTCACACAGTATGCAAGTGGAAGCTGTGGGATTCAAACCCAGGTCTGGTCTGCTGGATGTCACCAAATTTGCAGCTCAGAGCCTTAGACCACTGTGCTATACTGCCTCCCTATTATGAGTATAAGTATAAAGAATATATGTCAGAAACATATCATATAGGTAAATGCATTACAGATAAATATGAGCATAGCAAATATAATAAAGAACACTAAGATAAGTAATGAAACAAGATAAAACATTATAAAACTGTGGTAAGGCACTAATACTTATAAGTGTATAAGGTTATGGTTACATGTGGGTCAGTTGGTGGTATATAATATAACCCATGCATAATAGTCCCCTCCTTGTTGCCTTGCTCAAAGGGCAATACAACAAAAAGAAGATGGTTAGGTGTAGAAATGGTATATCTAAATGCGTCAACAAGCCTGAGACGTGAGCCTTGTAAAAGAACTGCAGCCATGCAAGATGCTGGTTAAAAGTACACCTCAGACAGCAAAGGTTAGTAGTGGATGAGTTAAAGCAAGATATTAATTACTATCAAGCTTTAAAACATTGATCTGAACATCTGCTTTTCAAAGCACATAAAAACTCATAATGCAAATTAATTACATTTCTATAGCACACAGATAGGGCAGCTGTGAAAGTAGACCTATTCAGGAGTTGACACGGGGTAATCACAGATGGTCAGATCATAAAATACAAAACAAAAACTAGGCATGTCAATACCACTGTGGATATGTGTATAAGAAAAATTGTTGATGTGTATCATCACAGAACAGTGTTTGAAAAAAACAGTGTTAAAGCCATTGTCCATTCATGAAGAACAGTCCATATTGAGAGTTAAAAAGGCAGATGATGGCAGCGTATGGAACGGCGGCATACATTATCGATTGAAGAATCTAACAACAATGTCCTTAAAGAAGAACCAGTCCATAAGGTTTGAGTTGGTAACCACGAAGCAGTGTAGTTACATTGGAAATGTCATTAGTCGAATGTCTGTAACCCATGGGGCATACATGACACATGGGTTGTGCAGACGTGTACCATGCACGAGAAGAAAGGTAATGTTCATGTAGCTGGTTGCTGGTTGGCTGGATTAGCAAAGGCCTTGGCAAGGGTTGCATGAGATTGTCCATTGAATGTTTCAATGGAATAGCCATACCCACACAGACATAGGTTTTTGTAAAAAGAGCACATTTTGCACAAATATTGACAGTTCATAAAGAACGTATTTCATGAAACTGCAACCAAGAGCACAGTCCATATAAGAACAATTGGTTTGTATGAGGTGGCAGCCAAGTTTAGAAAACCAGCTGTGAAGAAAAGTTGCATGTGGAAACTTAAAAACTTTGTTAAAAACTTAGTTTTAAAACACACATATAGTTGTTAAAAGGAAAAAGGAAAATGGTATGGTTATTAGTAATGCCTTTAGATATGGTGTGACATAGACAAGAGATGGCATTGGCCATGCACTCGGAGGTGCAGGTCGAGGTCCAATAATAAGAATATACCATTTATTCATCTGTGAATACACCCTGTTTCCAAGTCTCAGAAATGGTTGTGAGAATAGGGAAAGAAAAAACATAGTTTCCCTGCTTATGAGTTGTTGTTTGGCCTAGTTTAGGCCTATCTCATCAAATGAAGGTGTGATATTATGCTTGTTATATGCGCTTTGAACCTTTATCGTATGGCAGTGTGCCATTTATACTATGAAACACAGGGGTGTACAACAGCACCTGTTGTGCCTATGGAATTTCAAAAGGTCCCTTTTGTTAGGACTGTTGTCTAGGGTGTAATACTCCTAGGTAGTCAGTAGTGTGGTGGTCTGGTACTGGGTCTTGAGCATGTATCAGTTCTATTGCAAAGGGGTCTGGTAACATGATGCTATGAAACCTAGAAGTGTTTGCATTGAAGCAGAATTTACATTCTGCCATATTATGTGTGTATTTCACATTATATACAAGGGTACCTAGGAGTGATGAAGCAATCAGACCACTAGTAGATCTGGGTTTATGCTTGGAACATTATGTAGGTTTTTTCTCTGTTGGGGTAATAACAGTTGGAAACATGGCAGTGCTAGCAATGGAATGAGGTGTACAATACTATGAATGTATGAGTACAGTACAGGTTTTAGAAACCTGTGTGTTGTGCTTGGGCCTGGCATATAGATAGGATGCCAGTGGGTGACCTTCTGGTGTAGGGCCTACCTTGGAATGTGCCATTAGCTAGGTGGGCCTTAGGGATTTGTCATTGATTGCTAACAGTCTTCCATTCGTTCTGTGAGATTGGTTAGGGGCTACCACTATGGTGTCCAGGTGTACATGGTTATCATGTAATGAAACTGGATGGGACAACAATGCTGATCCCTTTTGTTTGGGAGTATGAATGGTGGCATGCAACCTATAAATAATCATTCATGGGGGTGTTGTTAGGACATTTCAGCTTGTGAAAACAATTAATTTGTTGTGTAAATGGTTGATACTTGGTATCCCACCCCCATGTGGGACTGACAGATGTCACCTAGATGGGCCTAATACCCCAAAATATCCATGGATATGGAGTAGTTTACTGAGCTCATACTCGATAACCTGCATCAATATGTGAAACCACAATGACAATGACATAATGACAATGAAACAACAGTCATAGTAAGCACATTGCAGAAAATACATTTTAAACATTGATCACATTTAAAATGAAGTTGGTCATCAGAGTCCAGGAATGACTGTTGAAATAATATTGTCTTTTACAGGTGCTAAAAAAAACAAAAAGGATATGTGAAAGAATATGGGAATGTACACAGTTCTCCTCCCAGCTCAGCTGATTACTAGTTGAGGGCCAAGGCCCTTGCACCTGACTGGTGCTGGTTGTTGGCATAAAGCCACCTGCAAGTAGATTGTGTACAGTTGTGCTAGACTGCACTGGGAAGGCAGAGAGGCTGAGCTGGTTTATAATGTTACAGTACATTATATATAATTTGTTTTAACTTGTAACCAACAAATGGGTTATTAGCAACACAATTTTCTTGTTGTGTGCTCTTACTGGAGGGACAATGGGTTTACCTCCCCCATTTCTGGATCTGCTAGCTGTAGCTCAGTCAGGTCCAGAAGGAATTTTATTTATTTGCAACCACCGTAGGTGCACTGTAAGGTGGCATTGTTCAATCCCCCCTCCCACATTGAGCTCTTTATATAGTTCAGGAGGCTTGGCTTACAGTATATCATATCGATGGAAATGTCATAGACATGGCGAGTCACACTAAGAATGGTAGCAGCTGTAGCATTATACATACCCATCACTGATGAACCGTAAAAGCCTTCTATCAGTGAGTACAGCTTGTATTAAACAGTACATATACAGCTAACACCATTCCTAGACTGTTATTTGTTAAACAAATAGGCATTCAATGATGTGTTAATAGTTACCTATGTTATTAACTGTCTCAACAATTATTTTCCCGTGATAGGCACAGCAGTTGTTAAAATAGGTGTTAATGTAAGCGATCAATTACAGGGGGTGGCATATATACAATTCATGCCCCCCTCCACCCGGGCTGCTTCCTCTGTGAAAGAGGCAGCACAGAGATAATAGCATACTGTATGACCAATGCTGGAGCAGATACCTGACCATACAACAGTAAATACTGTCGAATTGACTAGTAACAGGTGTCTGCAGAAATGTTAGAGAACAGTTTATTCCCAACAGAGGTGTGGATATTTATCCACATAAATATTGGCAAACTGTCTTTACCAATCAGTCATCACCTGGAAGGGTGTATGCTGAATAAATACAGGTGGGTTTGACCCAACTTGTAAACAATAAATAATAAGGGCAATACAGTATCCTACTATGATTCAAACTATAATAACATTATAATGAAATTGGACCACTGGTTAAAATACACTTATACATTACCTGTGGTTACTTGTGAAGGTTAGTCTTATCCCTATAAGAGAGAAAAAATAAAACAAAAGCCACAAAAGGGAACATCTCATTTACTTAGAGCATTCACTTGTGGAAGGTTAGCATTGGTTTCCAAAATGCTGATACTGATATTAACATTATAAAGACATATGCATTCGGCCACCCTTGGGGGTAGGATCTTTTTATTTTAGCTACTAGTGCACTCCAATGAATTCTTGAAAATGAAATGGATTATTAATGTCAGAGTATTAAGCATCCCTAATTCTCTGAATTTGATATTAGAACTGTGTCATTAACACACATAATTCTGATAAATAACACAAGTTATAACATTGGTATTTTGTACATACAAAATTGTTAAAAGGGTGTTAAATTAGGCCTGTAACATAAATGGTAAAATCTCCCAAAACAGCCATAATACTTATTGTAGCAGTGTACATTGTGTAGCTATCCTGTTAAAGTAAATGGCTTATTACAAATAGTGAATAGCCCCCCTTCTGATCGCTGCGCGATGCATGGGGATAAGTGGTACAGAACAAGGACAAAGAAGACATGAGATCTTCCATAAAGGAAGGCATACGTAGGAATGGGCAGGTTTGTAGATAGCAAGCAGCTTTATGGCTGCAAGCCCAGAGAGAAAAAAAATACAGTCCTAATGTCACACACACAGATGAGGAGGACTGGAAAAAAAAAACCTTTAACAAAAGTACTCTTGAGCTGCACACCCCATTAAAGTTACATTTGGATAGGAAATACTGATTTAATTAGGGAGGTACATTAAATGTAAGCAGGAAAAACAGGTACAGCTCAAAAACACAAGGAGGTCAAGTGACTTGCCAAAGGTCACACACTGTGCAAACAATGTTTCCTGGTACCAAACCCAGTTGTAGCTGCAGTGGCCTTGAACACCGCACTGAATGAAAGGTCTTACAGATAAAAGAGCACTGTCTCCGCCACCGGCTGAGGCAGCAAAAATAAAATTGATGAATCATCACAATTTCTATAATGGCAGATGGAGAGGCCATACTGGAAAAAAAAATAGAAAGGCATTTCCATCATGCTTCAATTTTTTTTTTTTTTTTGCAACAAACTATGATTAACTTGAATGAAGACTAAGGACACCAGTCCCTTTACTTCAACCTTAAACCAACCACTCATCTGAATGATAGAAAGTTTGCAGACAATGTGCCAGCACTGCAAACTGGAACATGTCATTGGCAACAAGCCAAAGGTGTCAGCCATTTTATGAGTGGATTTATCTCATTACAAACGACATTAAAAAAACAGTCTAGCTTCAGAAAACACGGTTAAAGACTCTGATAACTGGCAACAGTGACAAATAGATATAGCAGATGCTGGATTTGGCACAGTATTTCCCAACTACAAATATTTCCACACATTAAAATCCAGGATGGCACATTCAAAAACATATTCTGCAACCCTACATCACTGATGAAGGTAAACCTGGAATAAGCAAATGATGATTCTTTCAATTTTAAAAAAAATAATTAGCTCAAGTGAACAAAGCCAAGTGACGCAATTAGAGTAAAAGACAGACTTAACTCTGGCATCCCAGCCAACACTAAATACTGATGTCAAAACAGTGTTAAAATCAAACACATCATTGTAGTTAATGAAACTGATACCATTAAACCTTAACATTCATTACAGAATACTCTAATGTTTCTGCTGTTTTTTTTAAACATTCTCCAATTAGACATTATCAAAACTGAAGAGAACAGCATGACCTTGAGTATGCTGTCTGCAATCTAACAGAGTAAACTAAGCATTCAGGGAATTCATGACAAGATATGGTATACTACTAGTAAACAAAATGCTTTTCCTAAAGTGAGTAGCAAGGAACAGCTGTATAGACAAATGTGTTTACACTTAGATTCGTTATAGAATGCAATAAAAGGCGGATCAACCAACAGATATAATTAAAGTGTACTCACCACAAATCCAAAACACATGGACAGAGACAACACCCTGCCAGATGTACTTTCCATTTAAAAAAAAAAATACCTCCAGGGGCAGAACAAACAAATGTTTGGTCTATGAATCACATTAGCAAGGAGGATTTCTCATGGAAGTCTATAATAAACTTATTAGGTAGGTCAGCCACTGATTGATCAGTAGCCATTAACCCTGTTTGGCTTGAAAGCCTTCAAAGCAGCCCTCTAGTGGATTGCATCATAGTTGACTGACTCAGTTCAATATACTGCACACAGATCAATGTAATTGGATCCAAAACATCTATAGTTAACTATTTTTTTTATTTAAGCATGTCCCATGCATCTTGTGCAGTGAGATAAGCCGAGATGTCTTTTTTCAACTCTGTTCATATTTTAGACATGTCAATAAGCAGGGAAATCTTTAAACCATTCTGTGGGTTAACTGCTGTGTTTGCAACCACAGCATCCAAACACACACAGATGGATAGTGTCTGTGAACTCTTGTAAAGGAGGAATTCCCAAAACAGTGAGTATCAGTTCGCACACTGAGGCCCTAAGCCACCAGACTCATTTCTACTTGCCTCTGAGCGAAGTCACATCTCAGAACTCGAATCACTAAGTAAAATGAGTGTTATTCTTTGCCAGACAAAACCATGACAGGCTGGCTCACCACTGTTACATGTGAAACGATCACATCTTAGGTTCTTTGCATGGCATGCTGGACAAAGAAAGTGACACATAGAAGTAATAAAAGAGGTTTATTACAATACTCACACCATAACAAGTGAAGCAAAGCAACCACAAGGGAGCCAATTTCCCACCATTCCATGAGTATAGACTCTTTCTCTCCAAGGAACTGGTGTGCATACAATTATATATGACTGATAAGAGTACAGCTATAGATATGATATACCAACAGAAAATGGGACAGCCATAAGAACTGGGGTTGTCTACAGGCCCCCAGACCAGGGGGAGGACATAGACACATTACTGTTAGAAGATATACAAAACATGACAGCTAATTGGGAGGTTCTGATAATGGGAGACTTCAACATGCCAGATACAGATTGGTCAATACCAGCAGGAACATCTGCCAGAACTAGACACATAGTGGATTCCCTACAGGGGGAGGTCCTCAAACAACTGGTGCAACAACCCACAAGAGACAGGGCTATCCTAGATCTAGTACTAACTAACAAGGAAGGGATCACAGATCTCCAGGTAGAAGGTCACCTGGGGGCCAGTGACCATCACATGGTATGGTTCCATTTGGCTACTACATCTAAATCATCCCATTCCAAGGCAAAAATATGGGACTTCAGAGGAGTTGACTTTGATAAGATGGCCAACAGAGTTAAGCTAGCCCTGGCAAAAAGAAACACAGGTGAGGGGTACAGGCAAAGTGGGCAAGCATTAAGGATGCAATACTTGAAGCAACATCCCATTGTGTTAGACAGAAAGGAAGTGCAAAGAAGAAGAAACCACTTTGGTTCTCAAATACAGTAGCAGAAAAGGTCAGAGCCAAAAGGCTGGCCTTCAGGAAATATAGGGAACACAACGGATGAAGATAGGGAGGCATACCAAACTGCCCTAAGGGAAGCAGGGAAGGCAGTAAGGCAGGCAAAATCCCAAACTGAGGAAAAACTAGCACGAACAGTAAAGAAGGTGACAAGACTTTCTATAGATACCTTAGTGAAAGGAGAAAGTCCGGAGGAGGTATTGCTAAGCTTAAAGGAGAAAAGGGAGCAAGTGAGGAGGAGGACCCTGTAAAGGCATCTATCCTAAATAGATACTTTTGCTCAGTATTTACTGAAGAAAAGGTAGGGCAGGGCCCACAGCTCAGCATCATGGACACGGGGAGGGAGGTGAGCACTACTCCCTTCACAAAAGAAAGGGTCCTACAAGAGCTTGTTAAGCTCAGGGTGGATAAGGCAGTGGGACCTGATGGCATACATCCCAGGGTACTTAAGGAGCTAAAGGTGGAACTAGCAGAGCCATTAGCAGAACTGTTTAGTGAGTCTCTGAGCACAGGAGAGGTCCCAGAAGACTGGAGAAGGGCTCATGTGATCCCGCTCCACAAGAGTGGTAGCAGGGAGGAGGTGGGGAACTACAGACCAGTCAGTCTTACCTCAGTAGTGGGCAAGATTATGGAGGCACTCCTTAAGGAAAGGATAGTGCAACACCTGAGATCCATAGGGCACAGGATCCAAGACAGCATGGGTTTACAAAGGAAGGGCCTGTCAAACTAATCTCATAGATTTCTTTGACTGGGTAACCAGAGTGGTGGACCAAGGGGGAGCAGTTGATGTCGCCTACCTTGACTTCAGCAAAGCTTTTGACACTGTTCCACATAGAAGATTGATAAATAAGCTGGGTAGGCTCGGGGTGGGTCAGAAGTTGATCAACTGGGTGGCAAACTGGTTGATGGGCAGAAAACAGAGAGTGGTGGTAAATGGTATACAGTCAGAAGAGATGCAAGTCACAAGTGGGGTACCTCAGGGATCAGTCCTGGGGCCAGTCCTCTTCAACATCTTCATTAGTGACCTTGCAGATGGACTAGAGGGTAAGGCTTGTCTGTTTGCAGATGACACCAAGATCTGCAACAGAGTAGATGATCCAGATGGGGTGGGCAGAATGAGAAGAGATCTGGATAAACTAGCAAAATGGTCAGAAGAGTGGCAACTGGGATTTAATGCAAAGAAGTGCAAGATCATGCACATAGGGAAGAGAAACCCTGAAGCCACCTGTAGGCTGGGAGGGGAGTTGCTAGCAGTCACAAAGGAAGAAAGAGAGTTGGGCATCATCATCACTGATGACCTGAAATCATCCAAGCAGACCTCTAAAGCAGTAGGTAAGGCTAGGGGGGTGTTAGGGTGTATTAGTAGGGGTATCACAAGTCGTAAGAGAGAGGTAATAATCCCTCTTTACAAGACACTGGTTAGGCCCCATCTGGAGTACTGCGTGCAGTATTGGAGGCCACACCTTCTCAAGGACATTAACTAAATTGAGGGAGTCCAGAGAAGGGCAACCAAAATGGTGCAGGGACTGCATTAAAAGACATATGAGGACAGATTAACAGAGCTCAAGATGTATACCCTTGAGCAAAGGAGGGAGAGAGGTGATATGATCGAGGCATTCAGACACCTTAAGGGCATTAACAAGGTGAAAGAGTCTAACATATTTAAATATAAGAAAAATAGCAGGACAAGAGGACACAGCATGAGATTAGAGGGGCCAATTAAGGGGAATGTGAGAAATTCTTTCACAGAAAGGGTGGTGGATGCATGGAATGGCTTACCACAAGAAGTGGTGGCTATGAATACAGTGCAGGGCTTCAAACAGGCATGGGATAGGCATAAGGGAGCAATACAAATGACTATGAATAGATAGGCCACTGACAGAGCAAAGGCCGATGGCACATTTATAAGGTAGAAAAAAGAAATGGGCAGACTGGATGGGCCTTGCGGTCCTTATCTGTCATCAACTTCTATGTTTCTATGTTTCTATTGGATAAGGCATGTAAATAAGGTGGCTCCATTGGGCAATTACATAGGAAATAAGAAAGAATATCTGAACAAAGAAAACTCATAGTCAGCAACAGAATAAGTGTTATCTGTTCTTATTTCCAGACAGTTAGTCTGGAAATGTTTGCAACGTAATCATAAAAGCACACATGTCACAATAGTGGAAAACTACAGAATATGAGTGATTATGAGTATAAAGAATATACGGCAGAAACATATCATATAGGTAAATGCATTACAGACAACTATGAGCATAGCAAATATAATAAAGAGCTCTAATATAAGTAATAAAACAAGATAAAACAGTATAAGACTGTGGTAAGGCACTAATACTTGTAAGTGTATAAGGTTATGGTTATATGTGGGTCAGCTGGTGGTATATAACCCAGGTATAACAACTGGTATCTTTGCTATCTTTACCATGCATATCTGATGGCTGAGCAGCCTTAATCTTTTTTATCTGTCCCCTTTGGCAGAAACTGCTGCTTATGAGGAGAAGAACCCTCTGACTTGTGCCTTCCACCATCATTAGGAACTGTGTTTGAGCCCTCATTGTGCTTTGGTCACATGGAGGCAGACTGAGAAGCTATAAATTCTTTTCTTTTTAAAGCCCTTTTGTTTTGGGTTTCATAACACCAGTCACAAATGCATTAAAGAAAAACATTTTTTTTCTCTGAGGGAACATAAAGCCCACTTAGATGAGAGTAGATAATGTAAGTGGCTTAAGAGTTTTAGTCAGAAACGCAGTTGGTGGATGGCCCAGTGGTGTGGAGGGCTGAGGCACTGCTGCCTTACCTCCTGTCAAGCTGACGACCCATGTTCAGTGGTAAGCGTGGGTTGCTGGGGTCAGCCGGGGAGGGAAAGGATTGAGTGCCCTACGGCTGCTCTCCTTTCTGGGGGGGGGGGAACCTGCATGCTCTGCCGAATGACTACCACCCAAGGGAGGCCACATGGTAGTGCAGGTCGAGGAAGGCAATGGAAGGGAGGGCTGCAGGACTCTGTGGCATGTGCCTGCCTCTACATGTGTGCATCTACGTGCATGCCCCAGTGTGGAGAAACAGGGAGAAAATATAAAAGGGAAGGCTCTGGCTTTGTGAATCCCTGCCTGCCAACCTCCACGGGAGAGAAATGGTCAGGCTGGTAAAACACCGGCTGGGGGAGGCAGTGACAGGGCTGGTACCTGCCAGAGCCGATCCACCTGGGATGAAAAACCTCTCAAATGAGCTGTAGCATCCGCACTACCGCAAGTGTCTGGTAAACCATTTTTAAAAACAGTTTACAGCATCTGCACTACTGCCTCTAGACTGAGTTAAACTCGGGGTTAAACTAAATTGGTTCTATGTGCTGACATCGTGCTGCATGGAGGAGAACTGTGCCTGACCATCCGCACCACAGGCAAAAATGAACTAAGTCCTGTAATGTTTTAAAAACAGTGTTTAAGCACGGTTCTTAAAAATGGACTACAAGGCACGTTAGGTGCGGATGCAAACCGTGTTATGGTGCTTTAAAATGGTTTAAGCTCCTTAAACCATTTTAAGCACCCTAGTCTGAACAGGGCCAAAGAAGAGATAAGAAAGAGAGGTAACATGATCAAGACCTACAAGTACCTCACTGGGATGAACAAAGTGCAGGAGGGTAGCCTCTTCCACATGAGGATGAACACCAGGACCAGGGGGCATGCAAAGAAGTTGGGGGCGTGCAGGAGAAATGTGAGGTAATACTTTTACACTGACAGGGTGGTAGAAGCATGGAACAAATTGTCAGCCTAAGTGGCAGAGGTTAAAATGGCGGGAAGCTTCAAACATGCATGGTATAAACATAGGGGTACACAGGGTCTGTGGAGATAAAATAGGCAGGGAATACTTGGGCAGACTGGATGGCCAAGTGGTCCATTTGTGCTGAAAAATTCTGTTTCTATAGAGGAGACTGACTCTTAGAAGATCTGTTCTTCCCAAAGGTGGAAACAACTGGAGAGCAATGGCGGTGGAGCTGGAAACATAGAATCTGACGGCAGATAAAGACCACTTAGCCCACCTAGTCTACCCATTTTTCGCTGCTTATCCTATCTTGTCACCACAGACCTTACTTGATCTCCGCCTCCCCCCCTTGCTTCCAAAAGAACAGTTACGTACTCACCATAATAGTAGATCTTTGGGAGAATCTCTTTCATCAGGCCGCACCTATAGAACTGTAAGTCACCAGGCACTAGGACCACAAGGAAACCTTTGCAAGCAGTCCTGTAGGGGCCACCCACAAAGTCGTCAGACATCAGCACTCCCATATAAATGAGGATGGCCCCTTCCCTCCTTAGTTCCCTACTGGAGATCATGCTTGGAGGACCTCCCGGTAGGGAACCGGTAGAGAACCTAGGGCTCCGCCAACTAGGTGAGGCAGAGAGCAGCAGATAGACCCTCATGGAGAAGAAAACAGCACTCATCAGAGTCTCAAGATCTGGTAGGGGGAAGGAGGGTGGTACGGCATGGCCTGATGAAAAAAATTCTCTCAAATATCTACTGTTACAGTGAGAACGTAACTCTTCTATCTTCTTCAAGGATATCTATTTAATATTCTCACAGAGTTACATAAGACAGACCATTCTACTCTCCCCCCCTTTTGCTCACCATTTCCTTTAACTAATCCCATATTCTCTGAACTCTCCATATGTGGGTACTGAACATTTGACCCTTGCTTCTAGATTCTTTCAAAGATGCTGTATTATTCCTCTAGGCTATCCAGCGTGCTAGACTTCCTCCCTCCTTTAGATTGTGTTACTTCTTAAGCACAGTGGTCACGTGACCTGGAAGCTATCCTTTTACTCAGCCTTACATTTCTCCTTCATATCTAATCCCCCCCAGGTTAAATTTGAGCTTTGTAGTTTATAATCACCTTAATTTAATTTTTACTATACCATGATTAGCAAAATAAACGCATGTCTATCACTATTAGGTTAGTCCCAATCTCTACGCATCCCCTACTGCAACTCTTACTCTTCTCCTGTCCGGTCCGGTATAAGCACACTGATTCCAAAGGTACATCACTTCTGTTTCCCACAGGCAAACTTTATTTCAGTAAGCTTCTCTCACGTAACTAGCTCATACCACATATGAAATGCATCCCCAACCCCCTTTTCCCCACCCTGGATGCTCTCACAAGCCATTTTTATAGGGCTGTTACAGTTTACTATTTAACAGTAGCACCCAGACAACAGGAGATCATGAGGTTGACTACCTACACATCGCCCTATTCTAAAAAAAGAGCTTATAAATCAGAGATATAGGCTAAAGAAACCTATTGTCACACTACTTATTTGCTCGGGGAATGTTGAAGTTAACCCGGGTCCTAATACCCTTACCTCTCCCTCAGAATTTGGTTCAGCTACTGGTCCAAAAATGACGTTGACGAATGTATGCAGCTTCCAAAATAAAATAGATTTAGTAAAGACTTGGGTATCCCACACTAATCCAGATATCCTGGTGTTTACGGAAACTTGGCTAAAGGCTTCCATCCCTAATCAGCAGGTAGCATTACCGTTCTTCAACACTTTTTGGGTAGATAGACCAATAAGGGGAGGGTGTGTGGTAATTTATATTAGTGTAACCCCTAGGGGGCGCTATCCTAAGGACTACTACCCCTGCCTGCCCTAGCTGTGACAGGTTGAGGGGCCCAGATCCGTTGGCGGGTGCCTCCACCCAGAGGTCGGGGTCAGAACAGTCGAGATTGACTTGGTCACAGCCCTCTGGGTTGCTGCAACCCCCCCTTTCTTCCCACTAGTGGCCCACACAGTTCAATTTCAGTGCCCTTACCATATACCCTTACCCCCCGGCTCGAACCAATCAGCTCACTCCGGGGATCCCCTGTAAAGCAAGGTACAGTTACATCACATTTACTGTGCAATATTTCCCCATTAATACACAGACTAGCCAGTGTACTTTTGCAAAATAAGCAATCTGATTTATTTAAGGGGAGACAACAAGGATCGAGGGAAATCAGTGTGATTGGCTTACCACTATAATATATGTTTGACTACCTAGGGCTCTGTGCACAGGCCTAACCTATTAATTACTGTCTATGGGTACCCAAGCCCTAACGGCTAGTTCCCCAATGCAGCTGGTTGGGGCCCTGACACAAACAAACATTTAATTCCTGAGCAGAGCAGATGGAGCCAGAAAGCTCAATTAGTACAGTCAGCAATCCCACGAGACGATTTTTCCTTTAATTGTAACCTTTAACAGGGAGCTACCCTGATTCAGTACTCACAACTCCACCAGAGAACCACTCTTTTGCCACTCACAGGGCTGAACCTGAGCTTCAAAGGCCTCCTCACACATTTATATGGAAAACAACAGAGGGGTACCATACCAGACAGCTGCTTCTAGGACCTGACTGAACTCACAGCTATCTGGGCGTCTCACTGCAGCTTCACTATCCTGACAGACCAAGCGCGATTTAGCAGATTCTCCAGTCCTCTACAGGGTGAGCCTGGTAGGTAGCTGCGCTTTTACACAGCCTCCTCCAATTGCCGTTTCACGGATGCAGTCTGAAGCTCGCTGGCTATTCAAACCAGGTGACTCAGGCCTTTCACGCGCTTCCCGCGTGAACACTCAATGGCGCAGGAGCACAGAGCTCCTTCCTCACTCATAGCCACAGCATTTCTGACTCTGAACAGCTAAGGCCAGTCTCTCTATTCAGGCGTAACCCGACTCTATAGGTGGGCTGCAGATGCCAGTCACTCATTATTGCCCTCATTGGCATGAAAAGGCGCCATGGCACAGAATGCCACTTCCCAGAATTATACGCTGCGTCCCAATTTGTCAGCCGGCTCTATCCAGAGTCCTGATTCCTGGTTGGCTGCCTCCACACCATTTTAAATGCCCCTTAGCTACTATTGGACCCCTTCAGCACAGTCTGGGTCCAAAATGGAGGGGCACAGCACTAAGTCCCAGCTGTAAATAAAAGAGTTAAACAAACTGCAATTTTACCAACACTATACATGTTCTTCAGGGAACAACTACATCTTTTAGATGGGCTCCCTCAGCGCTCCTAGCGACTGCAGAAACGGAGCGATCAGACTGCAGTTCAAGGCGGGATTCGAGCAGGGAAACCCTAGCCCCCCATTTGTACCATTAAAGCCTGCAAGCAGGCAGCTCTTAAAGAGGCAGTACTGGAGACCTTAACAGCACTCAACGCCCGAAATTAACGGCCTTACGCCGAACACCAGTCAGGCATGGAGCATTTAGGCAAGCTCCGGGAAAGCTTTTAAGAACCCCCCCCCCATTTGTAGGGGGGTTACATTAGCAATAAGCTTTCGTCCACCAAACTATTTGCTTCAAGTAAAGCTAAGGAATTTGAATGTTTGGCCCTAAAATTAACAGTGTCGACTTCTGGTTCCCCCTCGGTTGGTGATGGAGCTTTAGTACTTTCACTCGGCCCAACAACCCATTATTTTCTCCCTATTGTAGCAGTTTCAGCCTTGTTTTTTCAATCGATGTGTCAGGAGGAGCAGCCTGACTGTATGGGTAAAACAAAAAAGTTGACGGAGGCAACCTCACCAGGTATTTCAGTCATTGAACACTCCCTGAAGGTTACAGCTCCCATGATGGCATCTGCACCTGAGCATGTGACTACTGAAACTTCAAGGGTACCTACTAATGCGACTGTTTTGGATGAAATGAAGGCATTTAGCTCAGAGACCAAAGAAATGCTTTTGGAGTTAAAGCAGAATATGTCCGCACTGAATGTGAAGTTCAGAGAACTAGAGTTTTACCAGTCTTCTACAGACTCCTGAGTGGACAGAGCAGAATGGGTCCTTCTTAAGGAGCTTCAGGATATGGACCGGCTGGTGGAGAAATGTGTAGACCTCGAGAATCACTCGTGTAGGAACAGTGTCCGCATTTATGGTCTCCCGGAGGGAGCGGAGGGCAAGGGAGACATTATTCTCTTTTTACAGTTGTAACCCCTAGATGGCGCTATCCCAGGGGCTACTACCCCTGCCTGATTTGCCACTAACAGGTTGAGGGGCCTGGATCCAATGGCGGGTGCCTCCACCCAGAGGTCAGGGTTTGCAATAGTTAAACTAACTTGGTCACAGCCCTCTGGGACACTGCAACCCCCCTTTCTTCCCACTAGTGGCCCACACAATATATCAGAATTACCTTCACAGTATACACTTACCCCAGGTCTGGTTCCGGCACTGGGACCTCCTGTGAAATGAGATACAGTGCAACAATCACAGTACAGTACTTTAACATAGACAAATACCTCAGGCAGTATAACTTTGCTGAAACAAGCAGCTCTGATTTATTTAGGGGGATATAACAAGGACGGAAATCAGGTTAATTAGCTTATCACTCTAATAATCTACCTATGGCTCTGCACAGGCCTATCCCTATCAGTTACTGTCCCTGGGTACCCAAGCCCTAGTGGCTAGTCCAAACCTGGCAGCTGGTAGGGGCCCTTTCACACAGAGAAAAGGAGAATTAAACAGTCAGCAGTACAGTAATTCCATTTGGATTTAATGTGGCAATTCAACAGGGAGCGACCCTGAATTAGTACTCACGACCTCCAAATAAGATAGGGTCCTTCAATGTCAGCAGGGCTCACTTGAGGTACACACAATCTTCACACATCCATATAAAAGAAAGCACTATACCAGGCAGGCTGCATCTGTATCCGATCGCAATTACTGCACAATACCGGGAGAACACACAGCAGATTCAGTTCCTGACAGACCGAGTGCAATTTTCAGCAATTCCTCTAGTCTTCTACAGGGTGAGCCTGGTTTCTACTCTTCAGAGATCCTTTGATTCTTTTCACAGGACGGATTCAGTCCTAACAAGCTGTTACACAAGCTGCAGACGGAACTCTGGGCCTTACACACGTTTTTGACTAAAACTGCACACTGAAAAGCACAGGGCTCCTTCCTTCTTCACTGCAAAGCTCAACTGAAACTCCAACCGACAAAACGGGCACTTCCTTTGAGTTCCTCCCAGTTCTTGACTGGATTGGCTGTCACTCACAATAGACTGCTGCTGTTGGTCCAAAAGGCACTGAAGTCTAAACTACATCTCCCAGAGTCACTGCCCATACAATCCTCTTGTGGCTGGCTCAGATTATGAGTCAAGTTCTGATTATGTCAGGCACCATTTTAGAGCTAGCTTACCCACTGATTGGTCCAGTTCAGCAGTTCAAAACTAGAATGGGAACTAGCAGACACAGTTCTGACTGCAAAGAAAGCAGGTTAGACAAACTGTAATTTCATTATTACTCTAAATAATTTCTGGCAAACAGTTACATCTTTCAGATAGGTTCCTTTGCACTCCTAGTGACTGCAAAATGAAGTGAATTGGCAGCAGCTTGGGTGGTACTCAATCAAAGAAACACACAGTCCCCATACAAACTAATTATGTCTGCAAGCAGACAGCTCTTAAAGAGACAGTACCAGAGGTTCTAAAAACACTCACTGATAAATGGCTTAAATGCCAAACACCATTCAGGCTTGGAGCATTCAAGCAAGCTCCTGGAAGTCTTTTGGGAACCCCCATTTGCAGGGGGGTTACACCGTACTGGCTGGTTGATTTATTGGACGCTGATGATTTGCGCCCGCTGCCCCTAGAGCGGGCGCACCATGCTCTAGCTCCACTGCCTGCAGGCCCCTCTCAGTAGCCTAGATCGATTGTTTGTCGATTTTACACTTTTGCAGTTAAACAAGCACTTTTGGCAAGGGCACGACAAAAAGGACAATTGGACTATAATGGTCATCAGCTCTGAATGGATAGTGATTATTTCCTGGAGATAGTCGCCAGATGTCACACGTATGCACCCATTTTGAAGGTTTTAAAAGGTCACCAGATAAAATTTTCTACCCCGTATCCGCTCGATTCCGAATTTGTTCTGCAGATGGAGTGAAAACATTTGATGGCCTTGAGTTGGTGATGCAGGAACTCAGGCTTCACAAGCTCTGGGATCAGGAGGTGCCTATGGACTTTAGAGAGACCTGGGAGAAGAGAGAGCTTCAGAGAGACGCACATGGACAAAAGTATCCCATTCTAGCAAGAAGTGTCGCTCTGAACAGACACTTCAGGAGGTCAAAGCTCTTCTTCAGGCTTTCAGAAGGGATGAACTGGTGTGACTGGACTTTTTTTTACTACTGACCGGTTCAGTACAGTTGATGGGACATTTGTTTAGTCACAATTTGTCTTGGATCACCAGGAGGGTTTGGAGCTTTGTTATTTTCTATCCAATATTGGCATTTTTCTTTCTAGACTCTGTTTTTGCCAGTTATTGCCACTGCTGTCTGACTGGGTGATATTTTGGACTTGGAGACCAAATTATTTGTTTTGAGACTGAGTATTCATTTAGCCACCTGTTTTGTTTTTAAGATTGTATATGCTGTAGCAGATGTTTCTAAATATGCTCACAAGGTGGCAGTATATATCAATGTATACAGTATTGTATGCTGTACTCCTTAATTTTTATGTTTGCTTGCACGCATGTGCAAGAAACATAGTGCCATCATCCGAGTTTTCGGAGGTGTGTCACCCCCTCTTCCAATTCAGTCAGTGTGTTGGCAGGCGCGACCCCAGTCCGCCAATGCATGCTGGAGCTGTCTATGACAGCTCCAAAATGCAGTGGCGTACAGTTGAAAGGGGGAGCTACGCTTCATTGAACAGTGATCAGATATCGCCTACTCATGCGCAGCTCCCCCTACACACACACACACACACACACACACACACGCATACTGCGTGCTGCCCCCCCCCCCAGCACACACTGTATAGCCGTGGGGTGCCCAATCCCCATCGGCTGTGCTGCGCTCCCCAAAAAGCCTTCCACATGCAGCGTGGCAAGTCATGGTATAGCCAGCAGGGGTGCCCAATCCCCGTCAGCTCACTGTCCTCCCCTCACCCCGAGTACTGGGTGCCACACTGGGAGCCCACCCAGGCGTGGCAACTGATGCTATGACACGGGGTGCCCAATCCCGTTGGCTCCGCCCCCAACCAGCCGTCTTGTGCCACGCTGAGGCGCCATCCCAGCGTGGCAAGCGTCCAGCGTCGTCAATTTAAAAAACAAACTGTAAATTAAAAGCGGTCCCACAGTCTCCGCCCCACAACCGCACCCACCTACTGCTCACCTGCCTCCCCCACCCCCCTCACCCCATCCCCACCTCCGGGCTCGGCGGCGATCTTGAGTGGACCGGGAACTGCGTCTGCACTCTTCAAAGCGGACGCGAACTGAGGAAATGCCGGTAAGCTGTATAATGGGATAGATAGGTTTTTTTCAACTTTATTGCATATCTCAGGCATTTTTTGGAATTTTTGCACCAAATTTTCAACATTGGGTTTTTGGGACCCCTTCTCATGAATGATGTCACTGTCATGGCCTTATTCAGGCCCAAAGGGTGATTTCGCAGTCACTGCGCGAAATCACCTTTTGGGCCTGATTAATGAAACGACACTGCCAGCGTTCATAAGGCGAGCTCTCAAGAAGCCTATTTTGAAAATTTGCTGGAAAAATTCAAAAAAATGACTGTTTTACGATCATGCGTTGCGCAGTTCCTATGCAGGCTCTTAAGTTCACGAATTTTCAATATTTTCACTCCAGATTTTCAACGTTGCCATTTTACCACACCTTCTTATGAGTAGTACAGCTGTCATTTTTCACATCTCACCCAAAACGTGTTTCCGCCCAGGTAGCGCACAATGGCGCAGTCGGTGTGCGAAATCAATGTACAGAACAAATTAAGAAAATCACAGTGACATTGTTCATGGGCAGAGGTCTTAAAATGGCTACATTGAAAATTTGGTGAAAAAATTCCTAAAAATGACTGTTTTACAAGCGTGCGTTGCGCAGTTCCTACGCACGCTCATAAGTTTGCGAATTTTCAATATTTTCACTCCAGATTTTTGACATTGCCATTTTATTGTGCCTCCTTATGAGCAGTACAGCTGTCATTTTTCACATCTTGCCCAAAATGTGTTTCCACCCATGTAGCGCACAATGGCGCAGTCGGTGTGCGAAATCAATGTATGGGACACATTAAGAAAATCACAGTGACACTGTTCATGGGAAGAGGTCTTAAAATGGCTATGTTGAAAATTTTGTGAAAAAATCCCTAAAAATGACTGTTTTACGAGCGTGCGTTGCGCAGTTTCTACGTACGCTCGTGAGTTCGTGAATTTTCAATATTTTCACTCCAGATTTTCAACATTGCCATTTTATTACACCTCCTTATGAGCAGTGCAGCTGTCATTTTCACATCTTGCCCAAAATGTGTTTCCGCCCATGTAGCGCAGAATGGCGCGATCGTTGTGCGAAATCAATGTATGGGACACATTAAGAAAATCACAGTGACACTGTTCATGAGCAGAGGTCTTAAAATGGCTATGTTGAAAATTTGGTGAAAAAATTCCTAAAAATGACTGTTTTACGAGCGTGTGTTGCGCGGTTCCTACGCACGCTCGTAGGTTTGCGAATTTTCAATATTTTCACTCCAGATTTTCAACTGTAACCCCTTTGTTACCCGGGATTACTAGAATCCCAGTAAGACCTAGTGGTAGGCAGGAAGGCAGCTTGTAAAACTCCAGTTAAATGGGTTTCACACTGTCTCACTCTGTCCTCAGTCACAGCTGAGACTGGAGAATGACATCATTATAGAATTGTTACAGCTGCATGAGCCACATTTGGAATCTTCAGCTCAGAGTAGTTCTAGAACCTTGGGAATTTGAAAAGCGAGTCTTCCGTTTGTCCTTGAGCAAGAAGGAAGCATCAGACTGGAGTTTGAGTTTTGCCTCCACACAGAAGGAAGTTTTTCTGTGTTTCACCATTCTTCAAGTGGTGGAGATCGTCCCCTCGGTCTCAGTGCCCCCCTCCCTCTGGGGGGTGGGGTAGGAAAAGGTCTCTGTGGGTTCAAGGGGAAATCCCCTTTTCCCACCAAGGAAAGAAGCTGCCTGAAATTACTTTGTCTGTTTGGGTATACAGAAAAGGTTAAAGGACTTCGCCTGTGGGGCCCTGCAACGATTGGGTGAGTGTTTGGCTCCCGTTTAAGGGGCAAACAACTGTTTTTTCAGTCAGGAAATGTTACTGAGGACTGCTGTTTGGGAGGACTATATACACTAGGACGAACAAATGGAGCAGTCAATTCAGTTTCAAGTTTCAAATGGTTTTATTGGGGACTGCTGTTTAGGAGCACTATATACACTAGGACGAACAAATGGAGCAGTCAGTTTAAAGTTTAAATGGATTTAGAGTTCACAGTACAGGGGGTGCATCAGTTCATCCACCATGCAATCTACATTTTTACAGTCCTGAAGTTTCTGTGTGTTCAGAGAAATGGTCGGGTATGGGCTGTGGGAGCTGGAGGTGGATAGAGCCCCATCTTTAGTAACCAGGTCCACCTCTACAGATTTCTTCTGTTTTTGCTACTCGCCTCATGCGCTTGGCCAGTGATGGGGTGGGTACCCAGACGTGGGTCTCAACTTGAAAATCTCTCTAGGAGTCGCAGACTTCAAGTGGTGTGGGGAGCCACAGGATGGGAACATTACTCCTTGTAGGATGGGAGTCCCCTGTTTGATGGGAGTTTGAATTGGAATGATGAAAACAAAATCTTTCTGGGAGTCGCAGACTTCAAGTGGTGTGGGAGCCACAGTTTGGGAGCCTCCTTGTGTGATGGGATGTCTTTCCAAGTAGAGTTTGGGTTCATTCGCCAAGTGGACCCGTCAGTAGAGTGGCGGCAGGAGCTGGGCCAGTCGGGCTGTGTATCCAATGCGCATGCAAAGTCCGGGCTGAGTGCCTGGTGGGTCCAAAGCCAGACAACTGTTGTAAAGTGTTCATTCCTCAAATGGACCACTGTGTTTAACCTCTAATCTGCATTACAGTTACGTAGCCCTGTGGGGGACCATACAGAGCTTTGTTTATGTTCAGTGAGTTAATAAATAAAGCCACACTGAAACATCCCAATTCTGGTTCTGGATATTACAGTTATTGCTTCCTGTAGTTGGATTTACTTGGGTGCCCCTGTGCAGAGTAGTCAAACCTAGGCCTCTTGTGCCAAGTAGCCTCATCCTTCCCCGAACCCGTAGATATACAGCTCCCCACCAGGTATTGCTGCCAAATGCCAACAGCATGCCACCTGTCGTTGTTTTGGTAAAAGGACAGGGTTGGGGAGGGTTACAAAAATGGAGGCACCACTTTGGATTTGTTTGGGAAGGAAGGTGCTTAGGCAAGTAGGCTAGCGTTTGGCTATCTGGCAGTCGGTAGCCAAAAACGTTGAAGCAATTTCCTATGTGTGCTGTGCTGTGAATCTTGTGCTGCTGTTTAAAATGCCAACTGTTTACCAAGGAGCTGTAAAGCCAAAGTGTGTGTCCTTGTCCTGCATCAACATAGTTTACAGCGTTTGTCAGTTTTAAAATAAAGTTCTGTGAAGGAAAGTGTGGAAAACTAGGGGTAGCAACAGAGAAATTATGCACTGGACGTTTGAAATGCTTTTAAAATAAAGTTCTGTGAAGGAAAGTGTGGAAAACTAGGGGTAGCAACAGATAAATTATGCCCTGGATGTTGGAAATGCTTTCTGTGCAATACTAGAGACTGCAGAGTTAATGGCAATGTTACATGGTTGAAATGGGCTCCCGCCGTGGAGTCAGTTGAAAAAAAAGTGCATCTTTTCAGTTTGAATTTGCCTGCTCAACGATCGCCGTGAGGAGAGGAGCCCTCGTGAGGAAGAAGAGGCTCATTTGCATGGCGTCGTGTGGTTGGTCAGTTTGCCATTAGTCCCGCCCCTCAGCCAGCTCTTATGTGTCTGCTTCGGCATTCGAGAGGGAGACAGAGAGTAGTGCGTGTACTGGCAGTGGAGGAGCGTTCGCGAAGTGTTCAGAGCGCTGTAAACAGTGAAAAGTGACTTTTCTAGTTCAAAATCGGGCTCAACCCGCTTATTGGTCGTGGGATCAGTGAACTGTGTGATTAATACTACGATCGCGGAGACTGCCAGCCCGTTTGAAATCTGAGACCTTCAAAAATCTGGCTGCAGGCCGTTTTCCTTCATCACAGCAATCTGCTACCATAACAGTGAGTAAACGATTTAAAACTGCTCAAATCAGTGATTTTCAGTAATGCCATATAAAAATGTGAGTGCAGCTGTATAGTCGCTTTGCAAGTAGTGATTGTGTGATATCCTGCTGGCAAGTGCAAGTAAGCCATTAAATGTGTGCATAGCAATGAAAGTAGCCTCAGTTTAAAGTTTGCAGCCCAGAGAGAGAGACTGTGGGTTGTAAAATAAGTGCAACGCTAGTAGAAGCAGGCAATCCTGTGCTGAAACCTGAAGTTTTAAAAGGGACTGTGATTAAATAAATGTTGCTAGCATGTGAAAAGTCCAAGGAAAATCCTGTAAATGTGAGAACAGCCAGAAAAGAGCAAGTTGTGCAGTTTGAAATAAAAGTTAATAGTAGCTGATGTAAATTGGGTGCGCAGTGGCTTGACCCAGAGTCTGAATGTTGATGCACAGGAGTGCTGCCACCGCCATTAGAGGGTGGGGTAGTAAAGTAAACACAGCAGCAGAGGAGCCATTTTAAAGCTACAGAGTGTGTTCATTTAAAGTGGGACTTTCAGTTACAGTGAACTTTTGTTTGTTTTTCTGCAGTTATGGCCTCAGGACCAGCTGGTTACCCGGATCATGCCCGGGTTGCAGTAACAGCAGCAGTAAATAGATTGAGAGACATTGAAAATTGGTGCTATAGAGGGCAACTCCCTCCTGATATGGCAATTCCTAATTATCCAGTGCGTGTATGCCAGATGTGCTTGAGTGCTGGAAGGGATGTCTTCATGATTCCTCACTGTGCTGGTTGTCTACAAAAATATGGCTTGTATAAAGCGCCTCAAATTCGTTTGGCTCCCACATGGACACAACTTCAAGAATCTGCAGTTGGCAGCACACAGCATCAGGCGGAGCCTGTGGAGGAAGGTCCCCCGGGGGAGTGTGGCATAAAGTTAGAGAGTGCAGAATTAGAGACTGAATCTGAAGTTGAAGTTTTGGATGCTGGATCTCAGAAGGCAAGTTCAGATAAAGCATCAATAGACCCCTGGGTGGGGGGGCCTAGCCCAAGTCTCGAAGGTGAAGATGAGATGCGGGAGGCCGTTGAATGGGAGGTGTCGACCTCCGCTCCTAGCGATGAATGGATAGTCTTGGGAGTGAGAACTACTGCTCACTCTTGGGCTCAGATTCTCAGTGAAGAGGAAGATGAGGAGGAACCTAAGTGGCCTTGTGAGATAGGAACGGGTACACAGCCTCAAGATCTTGCCTCGGAGGAATGTGTTCAAGAAGGTGGTGATGCCACTGCCCTAGCTTCACCAGAAGAAAAAGAAGTCAGGGATCCGTTTTTAATTTCGTTGAGGATGCGAAGCTGGCAGAACCAGGACTGGCCACCCCCAAGCCAGGCCAGCGGTCTCAGATTGACCAAAGCAAGTAAAGAGGAGAGACTGGTTCATAGAAAGGCCAATGAACTCTTTGGTATGACCTTCCTACCTTTCCTCGGAGAGTCTGGGAGGAGATTGAGAACTGCAGGAAATCCTGGATCTGGGATGAAGCAATGAAACATGTGCTTCCTGGGGCTAACCAGCATGTAAAGAATAGACTGTTCCATGAAAAGTATACACAGTGGAAGAGAGGCAGGACACTGTTTATGGACAGAGTGAGAATAGTGGACGTAGAGGGACACGAAGTCTCCCACTGTGTGAATTATGTGCGTCCAGATGGAGTAATAATTCAAGCCCCTGACCCCCTCTACTATTGGCCTCATTGCAAGGACCTCCCAGTAATTAAGCCCGTGCCTACAAAATGGAGAGCCGAGCAGTGGTAGTCAATACTGCCACATCTGAACTGTGAAGTACCTTTATTGAACTGCCAAAATGAATAAACAAAAGTCGGGCCCCGTGATTCTTCAGTCTACAGTAAACTGTCTGCAATCACCAACCGCCTACTGGTACCACCAGATGACTTCAGATCCAGAGAGGACACCAGCCCAGCTGTTTTCCTGTTCATCGCCTGGTAATCGGATGACGCGGACCAACTGTTTCTCTTTTGTTCCTGTTCTAAGGTTCCTTCTCCAGTTATGACATCAGCCCAGCTGTTTCCAGATGTGCACTCCTGTGGGTTCCCGAAGACGTCCGCCCAGCTTATCAGAAGAAATGCTGCTAGGGAGAGTCTTGCAGGGACCAGGTTGGTGACGTTCGAATACTTCAAGAGGCTGGTGAGTCAAAATCTCTTTATTCTATCTTTATGACATTGCAATACACACCTTACACTACAGACTTCAAACAGTGTGTGAACTGTCCTCAAAGACTCTCCCCTTCAGGATTATGGCCTTAAAAGACTATGTTCACGGGGCTCCGGCCCAGGAGAGACTCTTTAATGGACTGGCCTTCGGGCCTTGTAGTCACTAGTGGGACATTTAGGGCATTCCATCCCCAAAAAGTGTATTGTTATCAATGTCATTTCTGTACTTAATGTATATACTGTCTTTTCTACTTTTCTAAAAAAAAAAAAAAAAAATATTTTTTCTTTTTGGGATTGTTTAGTGTTTTGTTTATCCTGTATGGTAAGGGTTGTGGTTGTTGTTGTAGTCATCGTTATTTAGGTAGATCGTAAATGCAGATTAGGGTGTTTTGTTTTTTGTTGTTTTTTGTCTTTTCTACAGGTGTTCCTGGAAGAAAGAAGAGAAGAGAAGACAAGAAGAGGAGGAGGGGCTCATCGGAGTTCCTCATTTCAGTGCTTATGTTTAGAAATTAAAGTACTGTTTGTGTTTCTATTGTTGTAGTTGCAGGCTGCCAAAGGTCGGGGAGGTCCCCGGGTTTTGTTTTTATTTGGGATGTTATGTAGAGGCAGATAGGTTTTCCCTAGAGGGTTAGGGGGGATAGACAGGCTGTGGTCCTGAACGGCCGTAGGGATTGCAGTGCTGATCTATCAGGGCTATGCCCTGGACGGTTCTACCAGAGCCACTAGGTGTCCATAGTAAGTGGATATAGTAGAGGCTGAAATGTCAGCTATAGGCCTTTAGGCCCTTAGTGTTGCCTACCTGTGCTTGCACACGGTTGAAGGGGGCCTGATCACCCCCCCTCTGCAGGTAGCACATAGGGTGGGATGGCCTAAGGCCGGGTGCATAATGACTGGGGACAGTCATTTTCCTGGTCAAGGGCGAGTGTAACCCCTTTGTTACCCGGGGTTACTAGAATCCCAGTAAGACCTAGTGGTAGGCAGGGAAAGCAGCTTGTAAAACTCCAGTTAAATGGGTTTCACACTGTCTCACTCTGTCCTCAGTCACAGCTGAGACTGGAGAGATGACATCATTATAGAATTGTTACAGCTGCATGAGCCACATTTGGAATCTTCAGCTCAGAGTAGTTCTAGAACCTTGGGAATTTGAAAAGCGAGTCTTCCGTTTGTCCTTGAGCAAGAAGGAAGCATCAGACTGGAGTTTGAGTTTTGCCTCCACACAGAAGGAAGTTTTTCTGTGTTTCACCATTCTTCAAGTGGTGGAGACCGTCCCCTCGGCCTCAGTGCCCCCTTCCCTCTGGGGGGGGGGGTAGAAAAAGGTCTCTGTGGGTTCCAGGGGCAATCCCCTTTTCCCACCAAGGAAAGAAGCTGCCTGAAATTACTTTGTCTGTTTGAGTATACAGAAAAGGTTAAAGGACTTCGCCTGTGGGGCCCTGCAATGATTGGGTAAGTGTTTGGCTCCAGTTTAAGGGGCAAACAACTGTTTTTTCAGTCAGGAAATGTCATTGGGGACTGCTGTTTGGGAGGACTATATACACTAGGACGAACAAATGGAGCAGTCAATTCAGTTTCAAGTTTCAAATGGTTTTATTGGGGACTGCTGTTTGGGAGCACTATATACACTAGGACGAACAAATGGAGCAGTCAGTTTAAAGTTTAAATGGATTTAGAGTTCACAGTAGAGGGGGTGCATCAGTTCATCCACCATGCAATCTACATTTTACAGTCCTGAAGTTTCTGTGTACAGAGAAATGGCCGGGTATGGGCTGTGGGAGCTGGAGGTGGATAGATCCTCATCTTTAGTAACCAGGTCCACCTCTCGGATTCTTCTGTTTTGCTACTAGCATCATAAGCTTGGCCAGTGATGGGTGGGTACCCAGGCGTGGTGCTAACTTGAAAATCTCTCTAGGAGTCGCAGACTTCAAGTGGTGTGGGGAGCCACAGGATGGGAACATTACTCCTTGTAGGATGGGAGTCTCCCTGTTTGATGGGAGTTTCGAATTGGAAGTACGAAAACAAAATCTCTCTAGGAGTCGCAGACTTCAAGTGGCGTGGGGAGCCACAGTTTGGGAGCCTCCTTGTGTGATGGGATGTCTTTCCAAGTAGAGTTTGGGTTCATTCGCCAAGTGGACCGTCAGTAGAGTGGCCGGCAGGGGAGCCGGGCCAGTCGGGCTGTGTATCCAATGTGCATGCAAAGTCCGGGCTGAGTGCCTGGTGGGTCCAAAGCCAGACAACTGTTGTAAAGTGTTCATTCCTCAAATGGACCACTGTGTTTAACCTCTAATCTGCATTACAGTTACGTAGCCCTGTGGGGGACCATACAGAGCTTTGTTTATGTTCAGTGAGTTAATAAATAAAGCCACACTGAAAAATCCCAGTTCTGTTTCTGGACATTACATTTATTGCTTCCTGTAGTTGGATTTACTTGGGTGCCCCTGTGCAGAGTAGTCAAACCTAGGCCTCTTGTACCAAGTAGCCTCATCCTTCCCTGAACCCGTAGATATACAGCTCCCCACCAGGTATTGCTGCCAAATGCCAACAGCATGCCACCTGTCATTGTTTTGGTAAAAGGACAGGGTTGGGGAGGGTTACACAACTTTGCAATTTTATAACACTTCCTTGTGAACAGTACAGCTGCCATTTTTCACATGTCACCCAAAGTGTGTTTTCGCACATGTAGTGCACAATGGTGCAGTCAGTGTGCGAAAGCAATGTTTGGGACAGATTAAGAAAATCACAGTTACACTGTTCATGAGCAGAGGTCTTAAAATGGCTATGTTGAAAATTTGGTGACAAAAGTCTAAAATGACTGTGTTATGAGTGAGCATTGCGCAGTTTCCACGCACCTTCGTAAGTTCATGACTTTGTAATATTTTCAGTCCAGATTTTCACCAGTGGCATTTTTCCACACTTCCTTATGAACAGTACAGCTGCCATTTTTCACAACATGGCCGAAATGTGTTTTCACACTTTCAGCGCAGAGATGCGTGGCCACTGTGGGAAATCATTGTTCGGGACAGATAAAGAAAATCACAGTGACACTGTTCATGATCGGAGGTCCCAAAATGCCTCTGTTGAAAAATTGCTCTAAAAAGTCCCCAAACTAATTACATTACGGGTGTGTGTTGCACAGTTTCTATGCACGCTCGTGACTTCACCAGTTTTTTTAATATTTTTACTACAGATTTGCAACATTGCCATTTTTTACACCTCCCCATGAACAGTACAGCTGTCATTTTTTACATCCTGTTCGGAATGTGTTTGCACCTGTGGTTTTAAATGCCATAGTCGCTGTGCATAAGCAGCTTTCGGCTAACAAACTGATATTGCCACTGTTTATGAAGTGGGGTCACAAAAAAAACATGTTGAAAATTTGGAGTGAAAATACCAACGAATGCCTGAGGTATTACGGTTTCCAACCATAACGCCCAACCCCGTAGAGAATGACAGGCATCAGGGATGTGACTTGGGATTCTTGCCTGCAATGCTCATACCATTCCACACCCTGCAGCCAGTGAGAGGCATCGAGGTATGTCTTGGACTCTTTGGCCCCAAAGTTCACCCTATTTTCCTATACAGCACCCATCTCACTGTATTTCCTGATGGAATGGGTTGCGCATAGGGGCCAAAGACCCCAAGGCACACCGTGACACTTGCCAGTGTCTGCAGGGTGGGGTGTGGTGAAATGGCATGGCCGTTATGCCTGACGACCCAAAGCCACACCCCAATGCCTGTCACTCTCTGCAGGGTGGTGGTGGGGTTGGCTTCAGTTCAATACTTCACTGTCATTCCTATTATGCAGCTCTGTAACTTCTACACTACCACTGCCAACGCAGCTCTGTAACTTCTACACTACCACTGCCAATGCCAGCAAGCAAACATTCGGCATTGACAAATGCTTGTTTTATATTGTTATGTAGTTTAATGTGTTATTTTAAGCTACAGACATGGACTTGCCTGCTTTTTGTACTGTTAGCTGCTTCTGAAGGGGAGCTTTAGTGTACATTCATATTACTTAGAATTTTTCTCTGTTTTACTCATACTAGTTGGAGATATCTTTAGAGCATTGAGTTTTGTGGGCGGGGATTTGTTTACTGCTGCATGGAAGTCTTTTGTGCAGAGGGCGGCATATTGGGTGGTTGGTACATGGTTTTTTGTACCCCATCTACATGATTGGACTATCCGGGGGGGGGGGGCGCTCCCTCTTTGGGAACCCTGAGGGTTCCTATAGGTCTTTTTCGCTTTGTTTGGCCTGCTTGTGTACCCGAGTGGTACTGGTCCCCCGTGTGGACACTTATTTGGGGGAGGTTTGGGGCTTTCCTCAAGCTTTTACTGTTTCTTGGAGATGGGACTGATGCTTTGGTGGCTCAGGCCCTTACTTGCCTGGGGGGATTTATAATTGGATAAATTGGTGTTTGCAGTTTGGTGGTTATACCAATACTTGTACAGACTTTTGGCTCAGTTTTCTTTTTGTGAATTCTTTTATTATATATTTTACGTAGTTTTATTTATAGATGTGACTGCAACTTTGTGGGTTACTAATCTGAATGATATATCCTTGGGTTGGGTTGCTTCTTTCCAGCGGTGGGGTGATACTGGAGATAGTGGGTATGATTACTTGTTATGTTATGTTTTTTTTAATTCAATTCCAGGGGGTGTCATTCTCTGGGTGGGGGGTCCATGGGGTGTTTGGGATAGTGCTGGACACTATGTTTTTTTTTTTTTTGTATAGGGAAGATTAATAGGGCGGCACCAGTTACCTTGGTTACGTTTATTGATAAAGGGTTGAATGATCCCATTAAGTGAACCCGCACCCTTTCTTACATAAAGAAACTACACCCTGAAATTGCTTTGTTACAAGAGACCCATCTTACGGACATGCAACGTACTAAACTACGTTGCCTATGGGTGGGATCAGTTTATGCCTCATCTCATCCGAAGGCCAAAAAAGCTGTGGTAGCTATTTTAATTAAGAAAAATTTGTATTTTTTGCCCACTCAGTATTGGGCAGACTCTCACGGTCAATGGCTACTACTTAATGGGACTTTTTAAAACTGTCCTATGTCGATTTTGAATGTTTATGCCCCTAATACCCCTTCACATACATGAAGTATTTCAGGTCCTTGTGCAGCGTGCCCATGATTTTTGTATTATAGGTGGAGATTTCAACTGTATTGTTGATCCTGTGTTGGATTCTTGTAAGGGGTCTGCTACTGCTCGTCGCAAATCAAAAGCAGCCAAGGGATCCAAGAACACATTAAAGGGCTCCATAATATGAAGTCCCCAGGGGCGCTAATGAGGAGCTGAATGAACAGACGTGTCCTCCTGGAGCTCCTGACTTCGTGATTTAAATCTAAACATTTATTTAAGCATCCGCAGTCAAAAACCTGAAAACAGTGTACCAGAAGGCAGAGATTACAATAATGGATGTACATTTGATGAACTTGTCCAGCAAACCCACTAGAAATGCCTCAAAAAGCTTCAAGAAGCAAACGGCTCCTGGCACAGCAGAATCGCTAGGCCCTATGTCGTTTTCAGCCACCGAACTGGCCGTCTTGGGGAAGGAGCTTACCTCACAAGTCCTGGCAGCACTGACACCACGTCTGAAGAAGATGGAGCAAAAGATTGATGGAAGCCTGCGGGCCTGATATTCAAAGGAGTTGTGCCTGGCGCAACCGAGTTGTACCAGCACAACCCCGCAATACGCACCGGCATGATATTCAAAAGGTTGACTTGCTCAGCACAAGTCCCAATGCACTGGGGCACATTTCTTATGTATGTAGCACATCTGAAGTGGGCGTGCCCATGCATATGCAGCACATCCCGTTATTCAGCCCAGGATGTGTGGTGCATCTGCTGGCACAACCCCCAGATGCGCTGCATACCGGGGCACAAAGCTGAGCCAGAAAATCCTGGCTTAAATGCTGGCCACCCACAGGTGGACTGCTGTATTGCAAGGTGCAACACAGCAGCTGCCAGCCATGGGTGGCCACTGCCATACAAGAACACCATCCAGAAGCACCACACCGGTCCCTGGTAGTCCAGTGGTACACCCCTCCCTCCCGTAACCCAGTCGTGGGTAAAAGTAAAGGTGTCATTCCCTGGCAGTCCAGTGGTAGCTCCCCTCTCTCCCGTAACCCGATTGCGGATAAATGTAAAGGTTTAATTCCCAGGCAGTCCAGTGGTAACCCCCTCCCAATAGCCATGATCGCCGGTGATATTAATGAACAGTAAATGTCCTGTTGATCTAGTGGTACTCCCCAACTCCTCCCAAGGCACTGAGCACCATACATGTGAAGTATTCCCCCTCCCTGGTAGTCTAGTGGTCCCTCACCCCACCCGAACCCCCGATCGCTGGTGCCTGCATACGCAACACATTCCCTGGTGGTCCAGTGGTAACTCCCACCCACACAGGACTCCCAGCAACCCCCATCATCGGCGGGCAGCTGCAACCCACCTGCATACTGCCCAGCAGCTCACCAAATGACAGCTTACAGTATGAACTGTAAGCCTATTGGTCCACGGCGAACCAACGGGCTTACAGCTCATACTGTGAGAAGTCATTCGGCAGGTGGCCGGGCAGTATGCGGGTGGGTTGCAGCCACACGCCGATGATGGGGGGTGCTGGGAGTCCTGTGTGGGTGGGGGTTACCACTGGACCACCAGGGAATATGTTACACATGCATGCACCGCGATCGGGGATTTGGGTGGGTGGGGGGACCACTAGACTACCAGAGGGGAATACTTCACATGTACGGTGCTCAGTGCCTCAGGAGGGGGTACCACAGATCACAAAGGCATTTAATGTTCATTAATATCACCGCGATCATGGCTACAGGAGGGAGGGTTACCATTGGACCTGCCTGGCAATGAAAACCTTTACGCTTACTCCGGATCGAAGTTACGGAGGAGGTTACCACCTGACTGCCAGTGAATGAAACCCGTACTTGTACCGCAATCAGGTTAATGGGAGGGAGGAAAGTTACCACTGGACTGCCAGGGAATGGAACTTTTACTGTTACCTGCACTCGGTTACGGGGGGGGGGGTCCACTGGACCACCAGGGATTGCCCGTCTTCATTTTTACCGCGATCATGGTTATGGGCCGGGGGGTGACCCAGGACCCCCTCGGTCCACTCATCAATCTCTGCAGGGTGCCAGGATGCTCTGTGCAACGCATGCAAATGGGGAGATAATGACATGCAAATGGCCCCATTTGTGACATGTATACATTATGGCTCCATTTGCATGCCAAAGTCTGAATATTGTGGGTGCTGCACCCAGCGCAACTACAGTTGTGCTGGAGCATTCCTGGTCCTCCCTGTCCGGGGAATGCACCAGCGCATTGTCAATGTGTCATGCACATTCTGTGCCATATTCAGAGGTGATGCACCATGGCACATCATCTTTGAATATCTCCCTGTCTTTGCCCCGGCGCATCTTGGATGCGCTGCGCCCCTCTTGCACCATTGCCTGTCACAGTCTGAATATCTCCCCCTACAAGAAATATCAGAGGAACTGGGTGCATATGGCACTAGACTCATGGAGGTGGAGGAAAGAACCTCACGCATGGAGGATACTGTGTAACCACTCCCCGATCGGCTGACTGCACTTGAGAAGGACCCTGAAGATTTTAAGGAGGTCTTTGATTATCAAGAGAATTATCACAGATGGCTCAGCTTAAGAATCAGGGGCCTTCCAGAGGGTCAGGAAGGTCCAGATATTCTGTCATTTTGCACCACTAAGCTACTACAACTTTTGGGCCTACAGCCGAAAGGGGGCAAGCACAAGTTAGAGAAGGCCCACCATGTGGTAATTTCCGTGACCGGTAGAGGGGCAGCCTCCCAGGCAGATAATTATATGCTACCATAATTTCCAAGACAGAGAGGAGGTTTTACAAGTGGATAGACAGCAACAAACGCTGCAATTTGAGGGCACAAGAATCTTCATCTCACAGGATTATTCCAATCGGTTACTTAAAAAGAGAAGAGTGTTCAATATAGTAATGGCACAACTACGGGAGATGAAAGTCGAAAACTTCCTCACCTATCCAGCAATGCTGAAAATACACCATGAGGGAGCTACATATTCCTTTTGGGAGGTTAACAAGGTGATCACTTTTGTCAATGAATTAAGGAAGATTGGCTGAACACACTCTGGCATTCGTTTTTGGAGTTGAATATTTCTTGGCCTTATGGCTTAGGTTGGAGAACTTTCCATGTCGAGACAGTGGGACCTAAAATACTGTTTGGTGACTCTCCACTTGGGTACTGGTTGGATTTGTGTTGCCTTGTTTATTCTGAAAAGTTTGGCCTAGTGGAAGATCCCCAAACAAGAAATAAGGCTTAATCTAGAAACTGTGCTATGGCTGAAGTATCTGGGGCCTTGCAGCCCTTCCCTGACCTGGTTGGAACTGCCGAATCGGTGGCTTTTTGGTTGGGGCTACCCGAGCTGACTGAGTGAAGCAGCGGAGGAAGTTCTCTAGGTAGGCTGGGCGGGGGATAGTGATTGGAGATTAGGCGCTACATTGAACTGCGCAGCTCTACCCATTTCCAGCCTGGTTCCCGCTAATAATTATTTTATTCTTATCATAATTGGACTCTGGGGCACAATGGAGAGTGGACCGAGTGGGCTCTGCAGGCCGGCCCCACAGTGTCTTTGGGTATCTAATTTATCATCGGGGGGGGGATAAGGTAAGAAGCTAGGAATCCTGTAGCTCCTCACAGATGGGTGTCCTCTATTGAAAATGGCAAGGATCAGGTGCCGGTGCTGGGAGAGGGGTGCCCCTTCTTTCTCTTTCTTAATGTGGGGATCTAGAGGTCTTGATGTGGGGCAGTTCTGTGTCCTGCGGGTATCATGAAACAGGATATTCGTTTATAAATACGTTGAATTCGGATGTTTAAGTTAATAGCACTTTGCTATCAGCACAGTTCCTGAGGGTGGGGGCGGGGGGAGGAATTGTTCATTGGCAAATGAGCTGGGAAATAGCCATTCGAGATGATAATGGTAAGGAGTCACGGGTACAGGGAGGTGATATGGGGGGAGGGAGTTAAATGTTTTTGAAATATTTGGGGGATATTAAGGGGGAGTGGGAGTTTATAGATTTACTAGAATGTTGACGTTAGTTACTTGTTACATATTATGTTTATGTGTTACTGATTCTATACCGTTCAGGTCCATATGGTTAATCAGGATGCATAATAATACAAAGAGTACTAGAGGGAAGAAGCACTGCAAATATACTGTTGATAACCTTATTCAGGTAAAGTTGCCAATGTCCCTATGGCTATGCAGTCAGACTTAACTATCCAGTCCCGGAATGTGCGAGGATTAAACATCTTAAAGGCATTAACAAGGTGAAAGAGTCCAACATGTTTCAATATAAGAAAAACAGCAGGACGAGAGGACACAGCATGAGATTAGAGGGAGGCCGATTAAGGGGTAATGTGAGAAAGTTCTTTTTCACAGAAAGGGTGGTGGATGCATGGAACAGCCTACCTCAAGAAGTGGAGGATTTGAATACAGTGCAGGGCTTCAAATAGGCATGGGATAGGCATAAGAGAGCAATACAAAGGAGTATGAATAGATAGGCCATTGACAGAGTAACGGCCTATGGTACATTCATAAAGTAGAAAAAATGGGCAGACTGGATGGGCCTTGTGGTCTTTATCTGCTTTCAACTTCTATGTTTCTATTTTCCTCTCCTGTTAAAAGAGCTGCATTATTAACTGCCCTTTATAGATGTCATGTGCAGGTTGCTCTCCTGCAGGAGACACACTTAACCCCTGTAGAACATAAAAAGCTGATTCAGGGATGGGTGGGATCCTATTTCTCATCCTTCTCCTCACACAAAAGAGGGATGACCAGTTTGATCCACAAGCATTTACCCTTTTAGGTTACTAAAACAGTGGCAGATCCAACAGAGGGGAGATACATTTTTGTTACTGGAGTGCTATATGGGGAGAATGTTACTTTCAGAAGTGTTTATGCCCCGGCGATTCTGGATCCACAGTTTTATCAGGCCGGCCTAGACATTTTAATTATGGAACAATTTTACGGGATTAATTATGGGTGGGGATTGTACACCAGACCCTAAAATGGACCACTCATTAGGGAAAGGGAGAAGAGACACATGTATTTAGAAGGTGGAGAGAAAGTGTATCAGAACTTAACTTAGCGGATGCCTGGAGGTCTGCTAACCCCACAGCACGAAAATATACCTTCTTCTGGAATCCCCACAAGTCATGGTCTCAGTCAGACCATATATATGTAGATATGGGGTGGTATACTAGGTTAGGGACTATCAAACACGGACCCATACAAATATCAGACCATGCAACGGTTATAGTCACTTTCGGAATAGGCAATATTGGGGGGTGGGGGGGCGGTGGTTTTTGGAAATTCCCTACATATATGTTGGGATCGCAGGAATTTAAGTCTTATGTTAAAGACCAGTTGAAGCAATATAAAGAGCTAAATGACGGTTCCACTCCTTCAAAGCAGATCCCCTGGGATGCTAATAAGGCCTACATGCGTGGCACTGTCATTAGCTACATGGTGAAGCATAAGAAAGAAAAACTCAAAAAACAATGGGATCTCAAGGAGAAGGTGCAGGAGCTCGAGGGTAGGACGGCACAATGGGAAAGGGAGCAGGTCCTCCGTTTGCTTGCCCTGGCTCGTGAGTCTCTCAGTGGCCTTTTGATGGATGATGCACGAAAGCATTTGTTTTACATTAAGCACAAGATATAAGAATGGGGCAATAAACCTGGCCCACTCTTGGTGAATTTGATAAAGGGCAGGAAGGGCCCATCATAAATACTGGGAGTTAAAGACTCTCAGGGTCGATTAATTAAAAACTCCTAAGGCATTAGGAAGCAATTCAAAGAATTCTATCAGAATATTTATAAAGCAGAATGTGAGGGCAGGGAGGAGATAACAAAAGAGTTTCTGGCTAAGATAACAGTCTCGCAGCTATCGGAACAGCAGTGAAAGATGCTGGGTAGGGAACTCTCCAAGGAGGAAATAAGGGCTGCAATAAGGGGCTGAAGCCAGGGAAGGTTAGTGGCCCTGATGGACTGCAAGTTGAGTACTGCAAGCTAACAATAGAAATGACCCTGGAGGTTCTATGGGACATATTTAGGGAAATAAGGGGAGTGGAGACACTCCTTGAGACCTGTGGGCAGGCTGTTATTTGTGTCATCCTGAAGCCTGGGAAAGAGCCACAGGATTATACCTCATATCACCCAGTATCTCTGTTGAACTGTGATGCTAAGATCTATGTGAAGATTCTAGCAACCAGATTAGAGTGCTTGCTTCCGGAGCTGATCCAACCAGACCAGATAGAAACATAGAAACATAGAATTTGACAGCAGATAAGGACCGCTTGGCCCACCCAGTCTGCCCATTTCCCTACCTAATGGATAAGCTGCAGATCCTAGCTAACCAACAGCCTACTTCTTCCAACCTCCACCCCTAGAATTGGAATTCATAAAGGGCAGGCACTCACGTCATAACCTTAGAAAGTTCTCAATGTGATTTGGAGGTCTTCTTGGATCCATGGGGGCACAGCTGTGCTGTCCACGGATGCCAAGAAGGCGTTCAGCCGCATAGAGTGGAACTACCTCCTTGAAATATTAAAAAGGTTTGGGCTAGCCAGCCCACCAGCGCAACAATTGGATTTCCACTGCGGCGCGGTGAACCAGGTTCGGGAACAAGCCTGGTCGTTGGAGGGCTGGCCGGGTGGAGAAGGATTGAGCATCCCTTGGACTGCTGTCCTTCTCCGGGGGGGGGGTTCCTGTGGTCAGTACGGGAGTGACACCTAGCGGCAGCTGGGTGCATCACCCCGAGCACCGACGCATTGTCATGGGGCACTGGGGCGGGACAGACGCTGACATCATTGCACGTCTCCGCCCCAGCCTATAGGGATTAAAATCCCTCTCCGTCGGACGTCTCTATGATGTCCTGCCTCTGAGAGTTGATCAGCTGCCTAGCCGAGGGCTCCCCCAATCAGCTACGGCCCTACGGCACCGATCCCTCCTACGGTGCTATGCTCTACCTCCTGGGGGGTATGCCAGGAGTGACTGGGGGAGCAAGGGGCTAATTAGGCAGTGAATCTCGGGGGCACCATGACCAGGGCGGAGGTCTGACAGGACGGTGGGGTGGGTGGGAAAGGTTTGGCTGGCTGAATAATTATGTGAAAATGTTTAATGCTCTTTACGGGTCCCCGAAGGCCTCAGCCCTGGTTAATGGTAATCTCTCTGACCAATTCTCGCTCTTTGAGGCACGAGGCGGGGTGTCCCCTCTTCCCTTTACTGTTCACCTTGGCCCTAGAGTCTCTGGCAATCGCCGTGAGGGAGGACAGGGACACATTGGAGGTGGAGGGTGTCACAACCGCATTCAGCAGGTCAGGCCCTCTGCTCCCACAGTGCCAACCTCTGAGCACAGTATTGTGAACAGGTAACAGACAGAGTAACCCTCCTGTCTGCTTGTGGGTCTGAATCACCTTTAGTCTCAAGTTCTGGGGGGATTCAAACTGTGAACCTTATGCTAGCGTACCCAAATGTACAGGCTCAGATAATCCGCTCTTCGGGGGATGCCAGATATCTTTTGCCTAAGAGCACCTAACCAGGTATCCAAAATGAACCCTTAAAACTGTATAAAAGACCTTAGGTATATTCTTACCTTTTCCCAGTTTGGTGACACCCTCAAGCTTATGAACAGTTTTTTGTCAGTCTTACCCCTCTATACGTCACATGCAAAAAGAACTTGGAAGACCCAGGCAGTATCTTTCAAATGAAAGGTTTACTTGAAAATGAATAAAAAGATGTAAAATGTAAACATAGAACACAATATCACAAAGCATACAATTACTTAAAGGAAAACAAAGAAAACTACAGACAAACTCCTACCAACATACAGTTAGACTTTTTCTATCTAATGCACTACGTCTTTACAGTGCTCAAGTTAGATCTTGTTTCTTAAGAGCCCCAGAAGAAATGTCACTCAGTTGAAACACAGAATACAGTTTAAACTCTGTGTTTCCACCTCTTATATGATGTCATCTAGCTCCTCCTTTTAGAATATAAAAATTATACAAACAATGATCTTCCTGTCAGGAGATATTTTAAATACTGTGACTTCAGCAAAAACTAATTTCCCAATATGACTCCGTAATTAACAGCCCCTCTTTGATCTCGAGCAGTTCCTCTTCTCAGGGCACATCAAAGAATTTGAATGACTTTTCACACCGTGGTATAAAAATCTTTTTTCCTCTAAAACGTGATAAACGTTTACGATCCCTATATCCTGGCAGCTGGGTCAGTTCTAATTACAGGAGACCGTTAATTAAGTCTCTCTAGTCTTTTAATTACCTCCTGGTTTCAGGTCACTTGACTGTAACTGAAACCTGGGGGGGGGGCACTCATGGAAGCACTGACAATCACACACTATATTTTTATATTACAAATATCATAGAACAGTCATAATCAGCTTGCCAAGCGTCACAATCCTCCCCACCTAGACTGAATTTGGGAGCTCTATCCCCTGCATGGGATGAGCTTCCCAAATCAGTTCACTCCTCATAAACACGTGACAGGCTATCAGCGTTCTGATCGGTCACTCCAGCCGTATGTAAGATTGTCATATCATACCCTTGCAAGGCAATACTCCATCTTAATAGTCTACCATTAGTTTTTCCCATTTGCGTCAGCCAAACCGGGGGGTTGTGGTCAGTGTGTACCTCAAAATGCTGCCTATGTAAGTATGACTCTAACTTCTTTAGGGCCCACACTATGGCAAGACACTCTTTTTCACAGTAGAGTATGCCTGCTCCCTGGGAAGTAACTTTTTACTCAGGTATACTACAGGGTGATCTTTCCCTTGGTTGGATGTCTGACCCAGTACTGCCCCAATACCGTCTGAGGCATCAGTCTGAACTATAAAGGGTCTGCTATAGTCAGGACTTGTCAATACAGGAGCACTGCACAGTGCCTCCTTCAATCTGGTAAAGGCTTTTTCACAGGCTGGTTCCCAGGTAATTTTCTTAGGCATCCTTTTCTTTACCAGGTCAGATAGGGGAGCAGCCAGGGCACTGTGATCGGGTACAAATTTCCTATAGTACCCAGCTGTTCCGAGAAAACTCCTGACCAGCCTCTGCGTTTCTGGTCTGGGCCATGCCTTGATCACCTCTATTTTCACTTGGTTAGGACGGAGCTGTCCCTGGCCTACAACATGCCTAAGGTATGCCACTTCAGCCATGGCCACCTGGCACTTCTCAGCTTTGACAGTGAGCCCGGCCCCCTGTATCCCGTCCAGCACTTCCCTAAGGTGGGACAGGTGTTCCTCCCAGCTGGCACTAAAGATGGCAGTGTCATCCAGGTACACCATGGTGTACTCCTCAGCACCATTTAACACCTGGTTCACCAACTTTTGGAAAGGGACTGGGGCGTTCTTCATTCCAAAAGGCATTACTTTAAATTCAAATAAGCCTATCAGAGTGATGAAGGTCAACCTCTCCCTAGCTCTGTCTGTTAACTCTACCTGCCAATACCCCTTTGTCAGGTCAACAGTCGTAAGTTAGGTTGCCCCTCCCAACTTGTCCAGGAGTTCATCCATCTGGGGCATCAGGTGGACATCTGACTTTGTGACTGCATTCAGTCCATGATAGTCTACACAGACATGAGTAGAGCCATCTGGCTTGGGCACAAGGACTACAGGTGAGGCCCAGGGACTGTGGGATCTCTGGATTACCCCTAAATCCAGCATTTCCTCCACCTCCCTCTTAATGTCCTTTTGGACAGCCTCTGACATCTGATATGCTGTCCGCCGTATGGGCGTCTGTGTCCCTGTCTCCACATCATGCGTCGCTAAGGGGGTTAGTCCAGACTTGGTGCTAAACAGGCGGGCAAAGTCTGCTAAAACCTCTCTTACTTCCTGGATCTTGTCCGGGGCCAGCTGGGGAGACAATTTAACTGCTTCCACAGAGGACCCCCGCTTGCTTTCTTCCAGCAAGTCCAGATGGGGTCTCCTTTGTCCATCCCTTCCCCAGGACTACACACTACAAACACCATGTCAGCCCTATTAGCATATGGCTTCATCATGTTGACATGGTACATTCTTTCTGTCTGTCTTCTGTCTGATAACTCTGTGATACAGTTCACGTCATTTACCTTCCTAACTAGGCAAGGCAAGGCAAGGCAAAATTTATTTAAAAGACGCCCAATCCCGGAGGCTCTGGGCACCATACAAGCATTTAAACAAACATATTTTAAAAGAAAAATATAAATTCACATATAAATACAATTCAATACAAAAATTTTTAAACCTAACAATAAATACATCTCTAAACATTAAATGCCTTAGAATAAAAGAAAGTCTTTAGCTGGACCTTAAAAACATCCACCGATGAAGCCTCTCTGACCATAGTCAGTAAAGAATTCCACAGAACTGGGGCTGCGACACTGAAAGCTCTATCGCCAGCTGTTTTCAGCCTAGTTCTGGGAATGGTCAGTAGGCATTCATTCGATGAACGAAGAAGACGCGAAGAGAGGACAGGTGACAGAAGGTCTAACAGGTAGCCAGGGCCCTGTCCATGTAGGGCCTTATAGGTGAGAAGACCCACCTTAAAGAGGACTCTCCACCTGACCGCAGCCAGTGCAATTCCACAGAACTGGTGTAATGTGACAGAACTTTGCTGCCCTGTCAACAATCAGGCAGCTGCGTTTTGCACCAGCTGTAATCTTCGTAGAGATCCTCCCACGTGACGAAGATAGGCGCATTACAGTAATCAAGCCTAGATGTGACTAAGGCATGTATCAAAGTAGGGAGGTCCAGAGACGGAAAAAGGGTTTAATTCGCAATGTTTCTGAGATGGTAAAACAGGTACGAACCACAGAGATATTTGGTCCTCCATGGTTAAATCTCTGTCCAGAAACACGCCAAGATTGCGCACCCGAAAGGAGGCCTTCAATGGCACAGACCCTAGGACAATCCCAGTTTCTGTGTCAGAGGCCATCCTATCACGAACTCTGTTCGACTCCACTACTAATACCTCCGTCTTATCAGGGTTCAGCCGCAACCAGCTAGAGGCCATCCAGTGTTGATCTCAGCCAGACAGATGTTAAGATCGTCCACTGAATTGATGTTCCTGGGGCAAAGGAAAATATAGCTGAGTATCGTCGGCATAGCAATGAAAACTCAAGCCATACTTCCTAATGATCCCACCCAGAGGCAGCATATACACTGCGAACAACATTGGAGCCAAAACTGATCCCTGAGGAACTCCACAGAAAAGCAAACTGGGTGCAGATGATAATTCCCATCATAACCCGCTGCCTCCTGTTAGTTAGAAAGGACTCAAACCATTTGATAACATTACCGGTGAGTCCACATAGGTCCCCAGGCGAGCAAGCAACACACAATGGTCCACAGTGTCAAAAGCTGATGAGAGATCAAGGAGAACAAGAATTGTCTTGTCTCCTCGATCTCTAGCCCTGAGTAGGTCATTCTGCACCCGAACAAGTACAGTTTCAGTACTATGTCTGGCACGAAAAGCCGACTGGAAAGGTTCATACAACTCATGAGAACTGAGGTGTTCTTCCAATTGAAGCGCTACCACTTTCTCAATAACCTTTCCTAAAAATGGAAGGTTAGAGATTGGACGGTAATTTGCCATGATCCCGGGTCCAAAGATGGCTTCTTTAGGAGGGGTCTTACCAGAGCCCCTTCAAGGCATCCGGAAAACACCCTCAGACAAGGAACACCGATAATCATGGCAAACACCAAGCAACAGAGCCAACGATCTCATTAAGAAACGCTTGGCACTGGGTCCAGTTCACAAAAGGTGTGCCTCACATTGGTTACCACCTCAATAACCTCACTATCCTCCACTGGTCTAAACTCTCCCCAACCAGACGAGTGCACTCAGAACACATCAGGCGATCACTGCCAGCTATAACATTTCTGGCTGAAGGAACCACCCGCCGGATCGCAGACACCCTATCCAAAAAGAACCGAACGAAATCCTCACAATCCGTATTGGAAAAAACCCTTCCGGGCTGCAGACAGACAGGATGTGAAAGTCTGTCGACAGTCCGGAAGAGTGAGGCCGGTCGGTTCCTTCCGGCAGCAATCTCCCTAGACAAAAACACTGTCTTCTTACGGTTAATTGCCTCCTGATAGCCAACGTAATGGGCACGCAGGGCCAGTTTGTCTGCATCCAGATGGGATCTCCTCCAGCAGCGCTCCAATCTCCGACCCAGTCTCTTCATCTCCCTGAGCTCACCATCAAACCATGGTGACCTCAAGTAAGAAGTCCTGGGTCGTACACGGACAGGTGCGAGGGAGTTTATGGTGTCGGATAACACCTCATTATATGTGTCAACTCCGACCACAACACCTCCCGCGCATGCATCACCCACTCTAGACAGATCTGCTGCCGCCAAAAAACCCTCAGGGGTCAGACCCCGTAAAGGGCGACAGCAGATCATCTCAACAGGGGAAGGGCTTATGGCGGGAGCCCCAAGCGTGAACTGAACCGTGCAATGATCAGACCAGATAACTGGATTCACCTTAAGATCACCAATATCAAGTCCCAGTGAGAACACCAGGTCCAACATGTGGCCATCCCGATGAGTCGGTGAGGTGACCACCTGTGTCAAACCAAGGGAGGACATGATCCGGGAAAGTTCATAACCATGTCCATGATTCACGTCGTCAAACCAAACATTGAAATCCCCCAGAAAAACACATCTGGGGGATTCCAATGATGCAGAGGCGACGAAATCTGCAACCTCCTGCAGGAACTCTCCCATCAACCCAGAAGGGCGATAAATAAGAAAGACCCTGCAGCCCGCACCTGGTCCCCCCCGGATGGCCACACATTCAAATGAACCCGGAGCTCTCACTGGGTGCACGGTAAAGGTCAGGCTGGATCTAAAACAGATGGCTACACTGCCACCCCTACGCTCCACTCTGGGACAGTGCACACACGGTATACCCGGGGACCGCAGTCGAAAAATTGGGCCCTGCTGCCTCCCCCACCCAGGTTCTGATAAACGCTAGATCAACCCACGCAACCAAGGCAGCAATACCGCCTTATTTCTGATTGATCCATGCTACAAAGCACTGCCTTCAGGGATTTGGGGATGATGCAGCCCCATAGGCTACCTGGCCATTTGATCTAATAGGCTCCCTGGGGATGGACACCAAACACGACCGACCTCTCCCATGTGCCCGTTGCAACCCAGGGCGCCTCCTGGACCTGACAACTTCAATCCTCTCATGGCCCAAACTAAGATTACTCGATGGTGTGCGACCAATGCTAGCCCCACCAATCCCCACCTCCCAACAACGTCTGATAATAACATCAGAAACTGGAAGGGGGATGAAAGGGCGCAGGTCACGCAACATCAAGCCATCATAGACTATTCTAACTCCTCTCAATCCTCCCATATCTATTTAGGCACAACAAATACAAACCATCAAAATAAATTTAGTAACTAAACATAACCCACCAAGCCTAGCTGTAAAATATAACAGACCTACAAAGAGGTTAAATAATTAAAATATTACAAGTTTAAATACAACAACATATTTAAAACGAAGCCTAATCCTCCTACATCAACTGAACATTTTTCAGTGCCGAGTGGCGCTCGCGCCACTCACTACGCTCGCGCTACTTTGTACGGTCCTGCCTACTCAGCCTGCAGCTTGTCTTTCCTGACTGGAATAAGGACCATGACCTCCTGACCCACCGTGTATGAGTGCGCTCTGGCTCTGTGGTTGTACCACACTTTCTGTTTCTGTTGGGCAGCTACCAGGTTGCTCTGGGCTGTTCCCATAAGCTCCTTCAGCCTTTCCCTAAACCTAAGGACGTAATCCACTATGGGAGTTCCCTGGGTGGTGTGCTTGCCTTCCCAGTCCTTCCTGATCAAGTCTAGGGGCCCACATACCCGGCATCCATATAAGAGCTGGAAGGGGGAAAATCCTGTCGACTCTTGGGGCACCTCCCTGTATGCAAACAACAGGTGAAGAAGGTATTTCTCCCAGTCTCTCCCATGCTGTTCAGCAAACGCTTGGAGCATTGAATTCAGGGTACCATTAAATCTTTCCACAAGCCCATTGGCTTGCGGGTGATAAGGTGTTGTGCGCCTTTGCACCACCCCACATTTCTCTCACAAACATTGCATCAGGTCCGACATGAAGGAACCCCCTCAATCGGTGATAACCTCCTGCAGAAACCCAACATGGGAGAAAATCCCAAGTAAGGCATCTGCCACTTTGTTTGTCCTCAGTGAGGATAGGGCGACTGCATCTGGGTACCAGGTGGCATACTCCACCACAGACAGGATGAACCACTTCCCGGAGGAGCTGGGGGTATTTAAAGGCCCAGCAATATCCATTCCTACCCTCTGGAATGGCTCCTCCACTATGGGCAATGGAATTAGGGCAGCTTGAGTTGTCTTTCCTGCCTTCCCTATTTCTTGGCACCGGTGACAAGATCTGCACTACTCCTTCACCTGCTGGGTGAAGTTGGGCCAATAGAAATTCTGGACCAACCGCTGCGTAGTGTGCGCGATTCCCAGATGACCAGACAAGGGAATATCATGTGCAATCTTGAGCAACTGCTCACGATACCTCTGGGGAATGACAAGCAGCCTGCCTATCACCCCTCCCTCTGTCTTTACAGCCTGAGTATACATCAGTCCATTTTCCCAATAAACCTTATGTTTACCATCACCTCCCTGTGCTCCATCAGAGTCTGCCCAAGCCCTTAGCTTCTGTAGACTAGGCTCATTTTTCTGAGCAGCTGCAAACTCCTTACACATTCCCAAGGCATGGGACAGGTCCCTTTCAGTCTCTAAACTAGGGTCTCTAGCACTAGCATCAGGGCACTCAGGATCACTGTGATCCCTAACCCTCTGACAATGGGTCACCCCTCCTTCTTCGGAGTAACCCTCCATAGCTGTGTGGTTAACTGCTACTGGGGAAATTTCTACCCCCTTTTCATTAGTCTCCATATCAGGACACACAGGCTGGGGAACCAACCTCCCAGTGGTTTCCACAATGGCTTCTGTGGGGCCCAGGGAACTACAATTTTCCTTTGCCGCTTGGCTACGGGTCACTGCACACACCATCCTGTTTGAGATTGTTGCCAAGGATTACATCAGCTGCTAACATTTTGGCTACAGCCTCCTGTTGCACAGTTCCCCTTGTTTCACCCCAGTCTAGGAGAACACTAGCGAGGGGCAATGTTTTCTCCTCACCAGTAAAGTCTTGCACAGTTACAAATTCATTGGGTATAAGTTGACCAGGCTCTGCCAGATCCCCTTTTACCAATGTCAGGGATATCCCTGTGTCCCTTAACCCTTGTGTCTGTACACCATTCACCGTGACTGGGTGCATGTGTTCCCTCATGTTCACAGGCATGCTTCCAGGGACACACAAACAGCCCACTTCTTTCCTAGCCCCATGTTGCATATTGCTTGCCCTTTTGAGACACTGTCTGGCAATATGCCCAGTTTCTTTACAGACCCAACATTTGTTTCTTTTCTCAGAGAAATCTTTTCTCTGAAACCTGGGACTAACTGGTTTCGGTGAAGGCAGTGGGGGTTTTAGCTGCCGTGAAGGTGCGCTTTTCCCTTTCTGCGCTGCCACGCCCACCCCATTCACTCTCAGAGCAGGTCTGCTCTTGGCATAGAGGTCTGAGAGTTCAGCAGCCTCTTGCACTGTTTTGGGATCTCGGTCCTCCAGCCAGGTTCTCAGCTCTGCTGGGCATGCCCAGAAAAACTGTTCTAACAAAATAGCATTTTCAGTTTTATCTACAGAGTTTGCTTCAATTCCTTCCCACCAATGTTTTAAAAACGGATGTTGTTTCATGGCTAGCTCCTCATAGCTCATAGCAGGGCTTCTCCTGAGCTTACGGAATTTAGCTCTGTATGCTTCTGCAGTTAAATCAAACTTTTTAAAAAGTGCAGCTTTAAGTTTGTTGTAATCATTACTGTCCTCATTGTCCATTTGACCCAATGCATCCCGAGCTTTCCCGGTAAGTAGCGGGGATAGCTGGAAGCTCCAGGACCCTCTAGGAATTTTAGCTTGAATACAAACTTTTTCAAAGGGATTTAAAAAGGCATCCATATCCTCCCCCTCTTTAAATTCAGCTATCAATTTGGAATTCAATTTGTAACCCAGTCCTGTAGTTCCAGTTAAACCCAAGCCACTGACCTGCTGTGGTGCTGGTGGTTGGAGTCATAACTTCTCCAGTTCATGTCACCTCTGGCGCTCACACTCTTTACGGTCTGCCTCTCATGTTCACGGTCTGCTTCTTGTTGTTCTCGCTCCCTCTTCTCCTCTGTGGCTAGTCTCTCTGGCTCTGCTTCTCTCTGTTCTCACTCCTTCTCCTCCGCAGCTCGTTTCTCTCACTCAGTGTCTCTCTGGAACTCCTGCTCCATTCTGCGCAACTCAATCTGCAACCTGAGTGCTTCTGGCTCCAGAATGCTGGTGACTTTCCCCTGCTGCTGTGGCCCTTCGCTGGCACTGGCCCTGTTGTCATCCTCATTGGAACTGGACACTGCACTGGCCACTAGCCCCTCCACGCTCAAGGTTCGGTCCTTTACAGTCACAGTCTGTGACTCGATGCTCTAGGCATCTGCTGCCATCAGGGCATCCATGAGGTTCTGCTTGGTGGCGCTCCCCTCATACAGGACTCCTCTGTCCTGGCACAACTGCCTCAAGTAGTCTACAGTGTGCCCGCTGTAGCTGGAAGCCATCTTCTTCCCTAACTATGGCTACTCTAACTTGCACTTGAGAAAAAAAAACAGGTAGAAACTCGACTGTAAGCAAAATTATATAGTTCTGTTTCCTTTTCTAAAAATAAATCACTGCCTTTTTTTTTTTTGCAAGTGAGCTGTACAGTATTAAGTTGACACACTGAACAGTTAAAACTTGTGTTACCAAATTTATCCACACCGCTGCCAACCAATCTGTCACAACCGCACTCAGCAGGACAGGCCGTCTGCTCCCACAGTGCCAACCTCCGAGCGCAGTATTGTGAACAGGTAACAGACAGGGTAACCCTCCTGTCTGCTTGTGGGCCTGAATCACCTTTAGTCTCAAGTTTTGGAGGGATTCAATCTGTGAACCTTATGCTAGCGTACTCAAATGTACAGGCTCAGATAATCCACTCTTCGGGGAGATGCCAGATATCTTTCGCCTAAGGGCACCTAACCAGGTATCCAAAATGAATCCTTAAAACTCTATGAAAGACCTTAGGTATATTCTTACTTTTTCCCAGTTTGGTAACACCCTCAAGCTTATGAACAGCTTTTTGTCAGTCTTGCCCCTCTATACATCACATGCAAAAAGAACTTGGAAGACCCAGGCAGTATCTTTCAAATGAAAGGTTTACTTAAAAATGGATAAAAATATGTAAAATGTAAACACAGAACACTATATCACAAAGCATACAATCACTTAAAAGAAAACAAAGAAAACTACAAACTACTACCAACATACAGTTAGACTTTTTCTATCTAATGTATTACCTCTTTACAGTGATTAAGTTAGATCGTATTTCTTGAGCCCCAAAAGAAATGTCATTCAGTTGAAACACAGAATACAGTTTAAACTCTGTGTTTCCACCCCTTCTATGACGTCATCTAGCTCCTCCTTTTAGAATATAAAAATTATACAAACAATGATCTTCCTGTCAGGAGATATTTTAAATACTGTGACTTCAGCAAAAACTAATTTCCCAATATGACTCCTTAATTAACATCCCCTCTTTGATCTCGAGCAGTTCCTCTTCTCAGGGCACATCAAAGGATTTTTATGACTCTTCACACCGTGGTATAAAAATGTTTTTTCCTCTAAAACATCATAAAAGTTTACGATCCCTATATCCTGGTATCTGGGTCAATTCTAATTACAGGAGACCCTTAATTAAGTCCCTCTAGTCTTTTAATTACCTCCTGGTTTCAGGTCACTTGACTGTAACTGACTTCTGGGGGGTCACTCATGGAAGCACTGACAATCACACACTATATTTTTATATTACAAATATCACAGAACAATCATAACCAGCTAGCCAAGCGTCACAGAGGGTAGAAGTGGAACTCAACACAAGGTAACCCTGTACGTGGACAGTATCATCCTATGTGGCCAAAGGAGGCTATAAAGCATATATGGCCCTGGAATATACAAACCCTATGGCAATGGGTTATTAGATATCTGGGACCAAATCAGAAGGATGGCTGGTCATTTTCATGGGGACACATATGTGCTTCTGGTGGCTGGGAACCCCTTTTTTCTTCTTCCAGACCTGGAGGACTTGGCCTTTCGGGAATGGGAGGAGAGGGGAATAGTACGCCTAGATGATCTGAGAACTGGAAGCACTGCATGCTCCTTTGAGACACTAGAAGAAAGGCTAGATGTACCGAATAGTCATTTATTTAGATTTTTTTCAAATCAGAAAGTACATACAGGCTATAGATAAGCAGAGAGAAAGCAAGGAACTCATTTAAAACAGTTTGAAACATTGATTAAAGGAGCCAGAAGGGTCCCTAAGGGGATGATCAGGAAAGCCACCCATTTAGTACAGTTGTCCCTACCTGATAGGTCGACAAAGACCAAAACTTTGTGGGAGAGAGACTTGGGAATCGACCTATCAGAGGAGGATTGGGCAGCTATTCTGGGAATACATCAGGGCTTGCTGATTTGTAATAAATACAAGGCAGCAGCCTATAAATTCATACACAGGTTATATTGTCCCCATGTAGTGGTGCACCAATTCAATCTGGGGGGGTGCCTGCGACATGTGGTAGGTGTGGCACAGCTTTGGGAATATATTTTCATTCCTTCTGGATGTGCCCGGTCTTGCAGGAATTTTGGGGTAAGGTAGCACAGGAAATTATTGCCATGCAAGGTTTTGGGCTGCCAGTGACCCCAGTGGTGATGCTTTTTGGCATTGAAGATCTAGGAGCGGCGGAATGGTCTCACTATAAAAGATGGATATGAGTACTCTTGATGCTAGCTCATCAGTGTCATCTTAACACATGGGTGTCTGGTGATCACCCCACCATATCACACTGGTAATTGGGGTACTGGTCTTAGAAAGACTCTCACACTCTGCAAAAGAAAGGGGAGAGGCCTTTGCAAGGGAATGGGACCCTTTTCTGAAAACTTTGGTCCCTCTTGAAATTACACTAATACACGATGGACAGTGATTGCCCTAAGGGAAGAGAAGAATGTAGCATGGGAAAGGGGAAAAGGGATAAGAATCCTGGCGAATACTTTATGATGATTTCTATTTTATATAGCTTTATCAACTAGCCTGATCCAAGTATAAAAACACATTAAGATATAGGAGTGAAATATGTGATTTTAATACTGGATAATTGTTTGTAAATTGTGATCAAGTTCTGATTATGATCTCTTTCTTCTCAGATGAACTGATATAAGTAATTTAGGAACTACTGGACCTGTTTGTAAATAGTTTGTATGATTAGATGTCGATACCTTGTTTTTTTTTTTTGTTTTTACTATTTATGTGTATGTGTTGTATGGTTTGTTGTCTCATCAAAATTTCAAAATTAAATAAAAAGATTATGCAAAAAAAAAAAAAAAGCCAAGGACCTTGGCAGTCTTAAGTGAGGCTGTTTTTTCTGATGTGTGGCATTGGTTGAATCCAGGGGATCGAGATTTTTACTTTTTATTCAAATGTTCACAAGACTTACAGTATTCTAGACTTGATAGGTGGTATATCCCATCTGCATATTTGCATTAGGTATCCCGATCTAAAATTCAGTCTATTCAACTGTAGGACCATGCCCCAGATGTCTTGGGTTTGGATTTAGCATCTCCTGAAGGGGTATTTGGTGGCTAAATGTGGGTGCGTTGATGTCTCTGAAATTCCAGGCTATGGTCCGAGCAGCTATCAAGGAATATTTTTAGTTAAATACGGACTCTGATGTGTCTCCACCAGTGGTGTGGAATGCTATGAAGCCATTTGTTCACAGTAAAATTATTGCTCACCTTTCACTTATTAAGAAAGAGAGAGTTAAATAAAGGTTGGAGCTTGATAGTCGGTTGGCTATATTAGAAGCTCGCCATAAGCGGAAGGGAGGTACTGGCTTGCTACGGCAGCTTCAGGAAGTTCATTCTCAATTGTCTGCCTTGTCCTTAGAAAAGGCAGAGAATATGCTTCGGTGGGTTAGATTTACCTATTTTTCCCAGGGGAATAGAGCTGGACGTCTTTTGGCCTTACAGTTGAGAAAGACGCAGACATCTAGAGTTGTGCAATGTTTATGTTCTAGATCTAACTCTTTGAAACTTCTTGTAAAACCAATGGAGATTGCAGAGGAATTTGTTTTTTTTTTTACTCTTGTTTATATACTCCGGATCAACCTGTTTTGGATAATGGGAGATTAGACGCTTTTGGGGGGGATTTACGTCTTCTGACTTTAACCCAAGCAGAGAAATCTTTGATGGATAGTCTGATTTCTATGGAGGAACTTTGGGCAACCATTAAAACACTGAAAACAGGTATAGCTGCGGATGAGGTTGGATTTCCTGCAGAATTTAATAAATTTTTTGGGACATATTGGCAACTCCTCTTCATTTCGCTGTATCTTACTGTTTAGAACAACACATCTTTCCACCTGAATGGAAGTTGGCTTTAATTTTGGTAATTCCAAAGCCTGGGAAGAACTCGGAGGCTTGTTCTTCTTATCGCTCGATTTCTCTAGTTAATACTGATGTAAAAATTTATACTAAAATTTGGACTTCTCGATTGCAATCCTTATTTCTCGCCTGATCCACCCCAACCAGTCGGGTTTTATTCGCCATAGGAATTTATCTAATAATATCTGGAGGGTTTTAAATATTATTTCACAGGTTCAGCATCTTACAGTCCACACAATGGCCCTTGCAGTGGATGCTGAAAAAGCCTTTGCTTGGTTGAGTTGGCAGTATTTACAAAAGGTTTTGTCTGCGTTTGGCTTTAGTTAAAGTTTTATTATGCATTTAATGAAATTGTATTCTGGCGCTACTGCAAGGGTTGGTCTGAATGGTGCATTTTCTATTCTTTTTTTTTTTTTATGATGAGGCACCAGCCAGGACTACCCATTATCACTCCTCTTATTTGTGTTAGCGATACAGCCCTTAGCAACAAATCTTCGACAGCACCCAGACATTAAGGGGATTAGGGTGGGATCTTCTATTCATAAGGTCGCTCTTTATGCTGATGATACCCTATTTTTTTGGGAAGACCCCATTCAGTCTCTCCCAGTCCTTTTGTGTGTTTTGGAAGACTTTGGTTCCATATCAGATTTTAAAATCAACTTTGATAAAACAGAGTCAATTCTTCTTAGTGGTAGTCTTATGCCGAGTCAAAAATCCTGTTTTCCATTTCATTGGTCTCAAACAGATTTCTGGTACTTGGGCTTGACGATGACCACTAAGATAGGTAGTTTATATGATAAGAATCATCATTGTATCCTGGACGACATTAAGAGGGACTTGGAGAGATGGATGATGCTTTCTTTGACATTGGGGCTGAGGGTGGAGACTATACGCATGAATGAATGTATTGCCTTGGTTTCTTTATGTGTTTCGGACACTGCCTATTAAACCCCATAATACTTTTTGGAATCAACTTGACAAGATTGTACTTAAGTTTATTTGGAATGGTAAACAGCTTCAGGTCCGCTGGTCCATTTTGTACAGAAGTAAGATGGAGGGGGGTTTGCCTCTCCCTAACTTTAGGCATTACTATTTAGCAGCTCAGGCAGTGCCAGTCCTATCTATATTAAAGTTGACCCCCACCATGGGGTTGGATGGAGATTGAGAGGGACCAGTTTTCTCAGCTTTTGATTTCATCTCTTCCCTTACTTCTTCTAGCTCAGCTCCATGGTTTGAGATGGAGTAGTCCATGGACGAAACGTACTATGTTTGAATGGATTTGATTCTGCTCCATCCTTCCGGGTATTGATAGTCTGTGTTTTCTTTCTTTGATTTTAGGTAATGCTGACTTTTTGCCTGGTATACAGGATGTAGGACTTCAGATCTGGGGTAGATGGGGAATATGCGTAGTGGGAGATTTGATGGAGGGATATACCCTAATGAGCTTTGAGCAATTGTGTGTTAAGTTTGGTCTTCCTCGGACAGATTTATTTCATTTTTTTTCAAGTAAGCCATTTTGCTCTTCCACTTTTGGAGTGTCCCTCCCCTATGAGTGAATTTAAAATGTTGCTGACCTACCTTAGGAGCGGAGAGCAGAAAAAAATTTCACCCTGTTTCTGTGTTTTACAATTTGTCACAGCACCAGCTACATGCATCTTCTCGTCCGGTTTGGGATAAGTGAGAAGTTTCTTTGGGTCGTGTACCGGAGCCCTGTTATAAGGAGAATGTCTGTCTGTAATACATAGGACCACTGTATCTTTTCATTGGAGGGAGCTTCATTGGAAAATAGTTGTTCATTTTTTCAGGACTCCCTTGGTTACTTCTCATTATGTAAGGGGGCATTCTGATTTATGTTGGAGACAATGTGGGGCCAGGGGTGACCACCTCCATATATTTTGGTCTTGTCCGAAGCTTCTGTCATTTTGGATAGTGGTTGGAGATACCATTTCAGAGACTTGAGGTTTTCAAATTCCTCTGGTGTTTGAATTTTTCATTTTGGGATTTCTCCTGGAAGATATTGCTAATAAACAGAATCTGTATCTTTTTAGTATTTTTGTCACTGTGGCCTTTAAGGCTATTACTAGATGGTGGCTGACCCCCCACATTGCCCACCCTATCAGATTGGATGTCCATAGTCCAGGATATTCAGACCATGGAGGACACTTACGTTAATATACATTTTCAGTATGAAGGGAAGCATGTGATTTTGTTTACCCGGTGACTGGGATGGGATGCATATCTGGCCTAACATTCCTTTTAGGTCTTACCCTAAGTTTGCAGCATTTTATATTTTTGTGTCTGGGGATTTTGGAATTTCTTTTTCTCACCACCGAGCCAGAGCCACTTGCTTTTGTGAATTTTCTATTTGTTCTTATCTATTCTACTTTTAGCTATCTTCCTGCCAGTTTGTGATATTTTTTTGTATTATGATTGATATGCGATGATCTATTATTATTGTTGTTGCTGCTGTTTCTGATTAATATTCAATAAAATGTGCGTTTAAAAAAAAATTAAAAATTAAGTGTCATCCTCTGAAGCAATCAACATATTTGGCTGCTATAGACCACTAGCTGGGGGCTCAGAGTTACGTATTACCATTCGAAACTTCATCGACTCTAACTCCAAAGAAACAATAATCCTTGGGGACCTTAACCTGGATTGGCTCAGCCCTGGATCTAATAACCTTAAGGAATTATGTGACGAACTAGGCACTTCACAACTAATCACAGACCCAGCTAGGCCCAACATTAAAAATCCTAATAAAAGTACATTGCTTGACCTTTTATTAGCAAACAGGCCTCACAAATTTACTTGCTCTGCTGTATTTTTTAATGTCGGTGATCACAACATTGTGGTTGGAATAAGGATTTTGGAAAGGCGCCCCCACAATGCAAAATTTGTGATCAAGCACAGCTATCGGAAATTCTATTCGGAAAACTACTCAATAGATCTCAGGAACATAAACTGGTGAACTTTTTATCTAGCTACTTCAGTAGATGAAACAGTTGGCATGTTTACTACAATGCTATTATCACTAATAAATAAACATACTGCATTTAAAAAATCTAGAGTTACAAAGGCCTCCAAGCCATGGTTTACACCTGGCCTGAAAAAAGCCCTAGCTGTGCAGGATAAACTTTGAGCCATAGCTAGATTAACCAGGTTACTCCTGGATTGGTTGGCCTTCAAGAGGGCAAGAAATACCCGTACAAAACTTCTTACGACAGCAAAAGTCAATTTTTACGTGAATGCACTGGAACGTGCTAAGGGGAATCCAGCAAAAATGTGGCACACAGTTAAATCTGTCAAAGAACATAGACCACCTCCGTCAATCCCATCAAAAATGATGGCCCAAGGAAGTATACTTTCAGATCAAGCAATAATCCTCGAAAAACTGAACTCACATTTTGCCACAGCTGAACTAGCATGTGACTCCTCTCCGGCCACAAAACTAGGGAAGGACTCCTCACTGGAGGATACCTGGCCAGCCCACAAATCCTGAACTCTCTTAACCTATCCCCAATAACTTTTAAACAAGTCAAAGACATGTTAGTAACGGATACCAAGAAGAGCACTTCAAGCTGGCTTATACTTCCTTACTGCCCCAATAACTCATTTAACATGTCAGTTAGTTCAGGCTGTCCCCACCCTATGAAAGACAGCCCACCTACTCCCTCTTTTCAAATTGGGTGACCCTTGTGACCTGAATAACTATAGGCCCATTTCAATATTACCCACAAACTTCTTGAAAAATTAATCAATGCACAACTATGGGATTACCTAGAAAAGAATGAAACTTTGTAATCCTCTCCAATCAGGCTTTCGACAGCAACATAGTACAGTTTCAGCCCTGGCTAAAGTGACAGATGACTGTCTCACTGCCCTGGACCACAAACGTTTTACCAGAGCTGTGTTTCTAGACCTACTGTAAATAAAGCATTTGATATGGTAGAGCATAACCTACTGTTGTTGAATCTTAAGTAACATGGACTAAATCACTTATCTGTTAGCTGATTTGCTAACTACCTATCAGGAAGAGTCCAATGTATTCAAGCAGATGGCCTACTGTCCCCTCTTTTATCACTCTTGAGAGGTGTGCCACAGGGATCCATATTTGGCCCCCTCCTCCCTAAGTAGTAACATTCTTACAGTGAGACTGCATTTTTTTGCAGATAATACCTTCCTTTAAATCTCTAAACCGTCATTAAATGAAGATGGCGCCATACTCCAAACTGAATTCAACCAGTTACAACTTAATCTCCTTAGTTCAAAACTCCTGCTAAATGTAAATAAGACCAAGGTAATGTACTTCACTCCCACCTTATCTCCATCATCAACGCAGGACAACACACCTATACTAAATTTGCTAGGAGATTCACTGGAGATTGTACAAAAATGTAAGTATCTTGGGATGTGATTAGACAATCATCTGTCCTTTACCATCCATACTGAAACACTAGTGAACAAGCATTTGTCAGTGCCGAATGTTGCTTGCTTGTATGTACTGTTTAGGCATTTGGAAGTGATAGTTCCATGCCTTCCTCCCAAGACATCCACTGTGTCTTTCCGTTCAGTATTCAGAGAAGAGTGGGAGGGGCAAGGGTCACAGCAGTACAGCAGTTGCCAAGGGGGTGAAGCGGTGGACAATAGTCCATTCAAAGGCAAAAGAGTCCTGCAGGAGCTCACTAAATTGAAGGTGGACAAAGCGATGGAACCAGATGGCATACGCCCAAGGATATTAACAGAACTGCGAAGGGAGATAGCAGTACCTCTGGCAGTCATGTTCACTGAGTCATTCAACATGAGTGAACTGGAGGAGGGCACATGTGGTCTCTCTACACAAGTCCGGCAGCAGGGAGGAGGCAGGGAACAATAGGCCGTTCAGCCTCACTTCAGTAGTGGGGAAGATCATGGAGACATTGCTTAAAGAAAGGATAGTGGGGCATCTGGATGCCATCGGAGCCCAGGACCAGGACAACATGGATTCACAGTGAGGACATCATGTCAGATAAATCTGGTTGATTTCTTTGACTGGGTGACAAAGGAAGTGAATCAGGGTGGGGCAGTGGACAACCCTCACCTTGATTTCAGCAAAGCCTTTGACAACATCCCATATAGGAGGCTGATAAACTAGCTGGTTAGGCTGGGCATGGGGGAAAGGGTGGTAAACTCGGTTAGAAACTGGCTAACAGACAGGAGGCAGAGAGTGGTGGTAAATGGTGTGCAGTCTAGGGAGAGGGGGCGACCAGTGGGGTGCTGCAGGGATTGGTCCTGGGGCCAGTTCTGCTCAATGTCTTCATTAGTAATATTGCAGAACATCTGAAGGGATTTTTTCACCAAATTTTCAACATAGCCATTATAAGATCTCTGCTCATGAACAGTGTCACTGTGATTTTCTTAATCTGTCCCAAACACTGATTGCACACACCGAATGCGCCATTGTGCACTACATGCACAGAAACACATTTTGGGCGATATGTGAAAGCTGACAGCTGTACTGCTCATAAGGAGGTGTGGTAAAATGGCAATGTTGAAAATCTGGAGTGCAAATATTAAAAATTTGCGAACTTACGAGCGTGCGTAGGAACTGCGCAACACACGCTCGTAAAACAGTCATTTTTAGGAATTTTTTCACCAAATTTTCAACATAGCCATTTTAAGACCTCTGCTCATGAACAGTGTCACTGTCATTTTCTTAATGTGTCCCATACATTGATTTCGCACACCGACTGCGCCATTCTGCGCTACATGGGCAGAAACATGTTTTGGGTGAGATGTGAAAAATGACAGCTGTACTGCTCAAAAGGAGGTGTGGTAAAATGGTAATGTTGAAAATCTGGAGTGAAAATATTGAAAATTCACGAACTTACGAGTGTGCGTAGGAACTGCGCAGCATACGCTCGTAAAACAGTCATTTCTAGGAATTTTTTCACCTAATTTTCAACACAGACTTTTTGAGAGCACACCTTATGAACACTGGCAGTGTCATTTCGTTAATCAGTCCTGAAAGGTGATTTCACGCAGTGACCACGAAATCACCCTTCGGTCCCGATTAACGCCATGACAGTGCAAGAATTCATGAGGAGGGGTCCCAAAAACCCCATGTTGAAAATTTGGGCCCAAAATTCCCAAAAATGCCTGAGATATGCAACAAAGTTGAAAAAACCCTATCTATCCCGTTGTACAGTTTATCGGCATTTCCTCAGTTCGCGGTCGGCTTTGAAGAGTGCAGACGTGTTCCCGGTCCACCGAAGATTGTTGCGCCGAGCTCCGGAGGTAAGTATGGGGTGAGGGGGGGTGTGGGGAGGCAGGGTGCGCAGTGGGTGGGTGCGGGTTGTGGGAGGGGGCCAGGGAGAAGCGCCGAGGGACAGTTTTTGTATTTACAGGTTTTAATTTTTAATAAGACTACGAGGGACGAAGACTACAAGGGACGTTTGCCACGCGGGATTGGGCACCCCCGTCAGCCATAACATCAATTTGCCACGCTGGGGTGGGCTCCCAGCGTGGCATCTGGATGCTTTGGGGAGGGCGTGCAGCCGACGGGGGATTGGGCACCTCCGTTGGCCATAAAACATTTTGCGACGCTGGGGTGGGCTCCCAGCGTGGCACCTGGATGCTTTGGGGGGGGCGTGGAGCCGACGGGGGACTGGGCACCCCCATTGGCCATACAGTGTGGGAGGGGAGAGGCGCATGAGCATGCAGTGTGCGTGCGTGTGCGTGTGTGTTTGGAGGGGGGAGCTCTGCTCACTGAAGCGGAGCTCTCCCTTTCAACTGTATGCCACTGCATTTTCAACTGCTGTCATAGACAGCTGCAGCAGTAATTGGGGAAATGGGGCCGTGCCTGCAAACACACTGACTGCATTGGAAGACGGGTGCCACTCCTCCGAAAACTCGGATGATGGCACTATGTTTCTTGCACATGCGTGCAAGCAACATAAAAATGAGTTAGATTAGGAGTTTTCTTTAGAAATAAATCCCTGTTTCTTACAGAAGTCAGGAAACAGTTAGTCCAAGTCACATTTCTCCATTTACTAGATTATATAGACATTCTGTACTCCAACAGCCCAGCACACTTTTATCTTCCACTTGGAATAAACTCCAAAACACCCTAAGGCTCTCCAACTATGTCTCTTTGAATGTCGTCAAATCCCTTATGAGCAATTCCATTAAGGAGGATTGTCACTGTTACGCTAACTATCTGGGCCCCTGGATTCTTTTGTCCCCCAATTACGACTGGGTCTAAGCACTTTACCAGCTATGGTGGGAATCTTTGTATCCATTACTGTGCACTTATCCTACCGCCACCCCATCTGCTGGCTGGAAAAAGACTCTTGCACTATATTTGTAGTTTTGCTGCTTATGGCTAATTCCGTCTTTTGTACTATGCTTTCTATACCATTTTATCTTCCTGTACAACTCGTTCTGCAGTGCATGCCCATTTTGTATTTATATTTGTCGGGATTTATGCATTGTATGTATCTGTTGTTTTTGTTTTGCCAGTGGCAGGACCTCCTTTTAAATGAGCTTGTTCAATGGAGCTTTCCTGATGAAATAAACGTCAACTCTTTCATCAGGCCATACCTAACGAATGAGTAACAAGCAGTATTGACCATAACCAGTCTGGTTGGCAGGGGGCCTTGTAGCACAGCTAGGCCAAAGCCAGACCTGTTTTGAGAGGCAATGTCCAGACTGTAGTGTTTAGTGATGGTTTGGACAGTACTCCAGGTGGCAGCTACACAGATTTCAGCAGCAGACCCGTTTTTTTAAAACATGCAACAGATGTGGCCATGCCTCTAGTGGAATGACCATTAACAACCCCAGGAGGTTCCTTACCATACATCCTATAACAGAAAGTAATACAGTTTGCTAACCATTTGGACAGGCACCATTTGGAAACTGGAGCACCCTCTTTCCCAAGGGAGAATGAAACAAAAGCTGAGGACTTCCTGCAGTCCTTCCTGCACTGTGTATAGTACCTGTGTATTCTATGTACATCTAGAGTATTGAACAATGCTTCCCCTGGGTTGGCATGCTCAGGAAAATAAACTGGCAGGTGGATGGTTTGATTTAAAGTAAACTCAAAAACCACCTTTGGTAATAATTTAGGATTAGTATGCAAATGCACCCTGTTTTGTGGAAAACCAAATAAGGAGGCTCACACATTAGACCCTGTAACTCTGAAATACCTTTGAGTAGAAGTAATGGAAATCAAAAAAGCACAGTTACGTAAGAACATACCATAACAGGGGATCTAAGTTATCAGATTACACCATAGGAACATTCAGCGTCGGTGTAGGGGAATCCACACAGAAGATTTTCAGCAGTACAACTGGGGCCACCCACACCGTCGATGTCAGCTGACATCACCAACCCTATATAGGCGTAGGGGGCCCTGCTCCCTCCTCAGTTCTTTACCCCCAGAGACGAAGGGAACAAGGCTATCACCCTGGGGAGACGAGGAGAGAAAGAGGTACCCAGACCAAAGCAAAAAGATTGGATACATTGGATAGCCAGATCCTAGACAGGAGTTCCAAGAAGGGGGATGGTGGAAGGGAAATCATACCTGATGACTGAGTTCCCTTTGAAGATCTGCTGTTACTGTAAGTTCTTACGTAACTGTTCTGTCTTTTTCAGGGGTATCTCAGTCATCAGTTTACACCATAGCAATGAATACCAAGCGGTGATAAGTATAAACATACAGTCTGGGAGTCTGGATCTCCATAAACATATGACAGGAGTCCAAAGTAAATGAGTGCACACACGGAGAGGTGGTGCTGAAAGGAACTACCAATATGATTAAATGAAACAGTTTCCAGCACACACCAAACCCTTAAGAAGGATGCCATAGCAATAAAAGCTAAGTTTCAAACATATTTATTACCATGGACATATGAACAAAAATTCCCTGTCTGACATGTTTCTGAATGGCTTCCTGTTTCAAAGACTGGGGAACTACACACACACACACCAGCTCATATATAGGTCTAAAAGCACCATGTGATCTATGACACCTTGTGAGTCACACAGTGTACTTAAACTTATAAAAAATTACTTTTAATTCATATACTTAAAAGGGTTTCCATATTTTACATTTTATATATAACATTACTAAGAAGATCCTCAGTGTGTTTGTGCCATAAATAATTACAATAAATACAATCAAATGCATTTAAAAACAAATCTATTTGCTTAAGTAGAAGGGGAAGGGGAAAGGAAATAGTGGAAAGGGGGAAGGGGAAGGAGGGAAAAAGGAGTTAATCTAAATGGGGATCCTATAGATGTTTATGAATCTTATCCATTTCAGCATTTTCTTCATATTTTTTTCTCATACATCTATATATATACCATCAGATGATCAGGTTAGATGAACTAGGCTACATAACTTTTAATGGTTCATTACTTTCTCATCATTTGTGCCTAATAGGAGCTCCATCCTAGACCATTTTACAAAACATCTGGTATGGGGGAACAACCCTCATCATGCCACAGACAGACTCTGAAAAGGTTTTCTTTTCCCTTTTATTTCCTCTTTGATTTATTCTTCAAGTAAGGGTGGATGTCTAAGTGTGTATTGAGACCTGGGGGTAAACTGGATTTTAAAGTGAGAAGCCAGTAATTCTCCCTGATCAGCATAAGGTTGTCAAAATCTCCCCCTCTGGGATTTTTATCGACTTTGTCTATTGCTGTGAAGATAAATCTATGGTGTGGCTCACCATTCACACTTACAATGTGCTGGGCAGTAGCATATGTGACATCTCATTTTTCTACCCCCTCACATGTTCCCCTACTCCCTCTTTAAGTGTATGTTTTGTCTTGCCAATGTAAAATGCTTGGCAATTGCAGCCAGCCAAATAAATGACCCCCCGTGTCACAAGCCATGCACTGTCGAATCTCAAAATTTCTTGTGACATTGAGGGATGTTAAATGTTTTGCTTGATTGATATGTTTGCATACTGTACATCTTTTGCACTGGCAGCACCCTTGTGGTCTCTTCAACCAGGTTTCAGAACCTCTCTCACTGTAATGGCTATGCACCAACATATCTTTACTAGTTGGTGCCTTCTTATGGCACATTCTACATGGTTCTGCACTCACATCCTTTAGACCTGGTTCTGCAGAGAGGGTATGCCAGTAACGCTTCAGGATGATTTCAGGTTCCTTTGATTGGGCAGAGCAGCCAGTTACAAAATGAAATCTAATATTCATATCGAGTATAGTAATTTCAGAGATAATAAAATTTTATGGAAGAGATGCATTGACGACATACTTATTGTATGGAAGGGCCCGCTAGAAGGATTTCAGAATTTCCTAGATTATCTGCATGGCACAAACCCCCATCTCAGATTTACATACCAGAGTAATAAAAAAGAGATATCATACTTAGACCTAGTAATCAGGAGAAATGAAGAGGGGGTTTTGGAGAGCAGAATTTATAGGAAACTCACTGACAGTAATACTTTACTCCTGGCTGACAGTTGCCATCCTTCCCATGTTGCCCAAAACATCACGGTGGGCTAATTCCTGCAGGTCAGGTGGAGCTGCTCCACTTTGAATGATTTTCAGCAGAGGGCACAGGACCTAACAGACAGACTGCTGCAGAGAGGATCTAGCCATATGAAAATAGAACAAGCCAGGTGTAAGGCAGAGACTACAGAGAGATTAAGCTTGTTGCAAGAAAAAGAGTCTATACTTGATACGTATATTAGATTTAATTTTGTAACTAGCTACTCTGCCCAATCAAAGGAACTTGAAATCATCCTGAAGCATTACTGGCATACCCTCTCTGCAGAACCAGGTCTAAAGGATGTGAGTGCAGAACCATGTAGAATGTGCCCTAAGAAAGCACCAACTAGTAAAGATATGTTGGGGCCAGTCTGGTGGCACTGAGGGTTGAGGCACTGGATGCCACACCTCGCACCACGCTGGCAACCTAGGTTCGGAAACAAGCCCATGCCATCAGGGGTCAGCAGGGGAGGGAGAGGATTGAGCATCCGATAGACAGCTCTCCTATCCCGGGGGGGGGTTCACGCTTGGCGCTCGACTAGCCCTTGGCAGAAGTCAGAAGCACAGCAAGCACAGAGCTAGCTTCAGGGGATGGGGAGTGGCGACATCGGCGGTAATGACATGACATCCGGGTATGTGCCACTCCTCCAGAAGAGGGAAAATCTGCGCCCGGTCTCCTAAATGATGAAGCAATGAAGCAGAGACCCTGATTGCTCACACCACCTGCCTGACTACCTGGGGAGTCTGATGAAACTAGAAGTATTCAGGGTTTCTCTGCCCCGCCCTGTACCCACTGGGGGGGTATAGCCAAGGCTCCATGGGGACCCGACCAGGAGATCAGGTAGGCTGTGAGGCGGGAATACTGCAGTGTCCCCCAAAGGAGTGGAGACAGGGTGCAGAGGAAGAGGACAAGGAGAAATTAAAAAAAAGATATGTTGGTGCATAGCCATTATAGTGAGAGAGGTTCTGAAACCTGGTTGAAGAGACCACAAGGGTGCTACCAGTACAAAAGATGTACAGTATGGAAACATGTCAATCAAGCAAAATATTTCGCATCCCTCAATGTCACAAGAAATATTGAGATTCGACAGTGCATGACTTGTGACATGAGGGGCCGGGGGTCATTTATTTGGCTGGCTGCACTTGCCAAGCATTTTACATTGGCAAGACAAAACATACACTTGAAGAGGGAGTAGGGGAACATGTGAGGGGGTAGAAAAATGAGATGTCACATATACTACTGCCCAGCACATTGTAAGTGTGAATGGTGAGCCACACCATAGGTTTGCCTTCACAGCAATAGACAAAGTCGATAAAAATCCCAGAGGGGGAGATTTTGACAACCTTATGCTGATCAGGGAGAATTACTGGCTTCTCACTTTAAAATCCAGTTTACCCCAGGTCTCAATGCACACTTAGACATCCACCCTTACTTGAAGAATAAATCAAAGAGGAAATAAAAGGGAAAAGAAAACCTTTTCAGAGTCTGTCTGTGGCATGATGAGGGTTGTCCCCCATACCAGATGTTTTGTAAAATAATCTAGGATGGAGCTCCTATTAGGCACAAATGATGAGAAAGTAATGAACCATTAAAAGTTATGTAGCATAGTTCATCTAACCTGATCTGATGGTATATATAGATGTATGAGAAAAAATATGAAGAAAATGCTGAAATGGATAAGATTCATAAACATCTATAGGGTCCTCCCCTTTAGATTATCTCCTTTCTTTTTCCCTCTCCTCTTCCCCTTCCCCCCTCTTTCCCCTATTTCCTTTCCCCGCCCCCTTCCACTTAAGCAAATAGATTTGTTTTTAAATGTTTTTAAATGCATTTGACTGTATTTATTGTAATTATTTATAGCATGAGCACTTACACTCAGGAGCTTCTTAGTAATGTTATATATAAAATGTAAAATATAGAAACCCTTTTGAAGTATCTGAATTAAAAGTTATTTTTTATAAGCTTAAGTACACTGTGTGGTTCACAGGGTGTCACAGATCACATGGTACTTTTTGACCTATATATGAGCTGGTATGTGTGTATAATTCCCCAGTCTTTGAAAAAGGAAGTCATTCCGAAACATGTCAGACAGAGAATTTTTGTCCATATGTCCGTGGTAATAAATATGTTTGAAATTTAGCTTTTATTGCTGTGGGCCGTGGCATCCTTCTTAAGTGTTTGATGTGTGCTAGGAACTGTTTTATTTAATAAAGACAGGAGTCCTTGCAGTACAGCCCTGCCAAATCCTACATGGGCTCTAGAGGCAATGTCCAGACTGTAATGCTTGGTGAAAGTGTGGACAGAACTGCAGGTGGCAGCTGCACAGATGTCAGCAGCAGAGACCCCCTGGAAACAAGTCACAGAGGTAGCCATGCCTCCGGTGGAATGAGCTTTGACAGCACCAGGCAATTCTTTGCTGTACTTTTTGTAGCAGAACACAATGCAATTTGCCAACCATATGGATAAACATTGCTTAGAAACTGAAGTGCCCTCTTTACCTGGGGTGAAGGAAACAAACAACTGCTTTGACTTTCTAGACTCTTTAGTCTGAAGCAGATAGTACTTCAAAGTTCTGTGCACATCTAATGTATGGAGCAGTGCTTCCCCTGGATTGGCAGGCTCAGGAAAATAAACAGGAAGGTGGATAGATTGATTTAGTGTGAACTCAGAAACCACCTTAGGTAAAGCCTTGGGATTTGTACGCAAAGATATCCAGTCTTAGTGAAAAATCAAGGCTCCTCGCACCAGAAGGCCTGAAGCTCTGAAATTCTTCGAGCAGAAGTAACTGCAAGTAAAAAGAGTGCTTTCCAAGAGAGAAAGCGCAAATCAGAGGTCACGATTGCCTCAAAAGGAGACAGGGTCAACTTCTCAAAAATAAAATTCAAGTCCCAAGCCAGGACAGGGGAGCAGATTGGGGGTTTCAGGTGCAGGATGCCTCTGAGATAAGTGCAGGAGACATCTAGCTGAGCAATCATGCAGTCACCCATGGGCCCATGAAAGGCAAAAATAGCCAAAAGGTGGCCCTCGAGTGAGGAATACTGGAGCCCTGAGTTGGACAAAGAGATCAGGTAGTTCAGGATATGATTCACCGAACAGGTGAAAGGGTCCAGGGCATGTTTGGCAGCCCAGATGGCAAACTGCTTCCACGTCATGGCATATGTGGCACGTGTGGAAGGATTCCGGGTGGCCACCAGGACATCCGCTGCCCTGTTAGAGACTCCAAACCTGGTGATGACTATGTTCTCAGGAGCCAGGCATACAAATATAGGGACCTGAGGTTGGGATGGACCAGGGTTCCCTGATCCTGGGTCAGCAGATTCCTGCAAAGAGGAAGAGGGACTGGAGGTTCCTCTGCCAGCTGCTGAAGCAGAGGGAACCATATCTGGCGAGGCCAGAATGGAGCCACTAGAATCATGCTGGCCCCCTCTATCCACAACTTGATCAGCACCCTCTGGATCAGAGGAAATGGAGGGAATGCATATAGAAACCTCATGCTCTAAGAGTGGGACGTGTCTCGCCAGAAAACTCCAGGCCCTGGATCTAGGGAGCAGAAATTGGGCAGTTTTGTGTTGAGCCAGGATGCAAAAGGTTCAACTCTGGATGACCCGATCTGTCAAACAAGTCTTCTGTGACAGATGTGAGAAGCTCCCATTTGTGCATGCTGGACTGAGTCCTGTTGAGACTGTCCGCCAGGGTGTTTAGGATGCCTGGCATATGAACTGCAGAGAGTGTCAGACTGTGCTCTGGTGCCCAGTATCACACTTTCATGGTTTCCCTGCAAAGAGGGTATGAATGGGTCCCACCTTGCTTGTTGATGTAGTAGACCACACTCAAATTGTCTGACTGTTCCAGCAGTTGGCTCGGAGCAAGGTGCTCTTGAAAAGCCTGCATGGCATAAAGCACCACTCTCATTATCCAGGACATTGATATGCAGAGCGGCTCCCCACTGGAACCAGGCTCCATGGGTTTGGAAGGGACCCAGGTGTGCTCCCCAGCCCAGACCCGAAGCATCCATGGTCAGGATCTGATGCGGGGAAGAGATCTGGAAGAGGACCCCTCGAAGTTGATTCTAGGGATCCATCCACCACTGCAGTACTTTGTGTGCTGGAGAAGAGACGAGTACAGGTTGGTCCAACTAATCAGTGCTCTGGTCCCATTGTACCCTGAGGGTCCACTGGAGGGTACACATATGAAGACTAGCCAGCGGAACAGTAGGAATGGCTGCTGACATTAGGACCAACAACCCGAGATACACCCTTGCCGGAATGTACCGACTCTGAGTGACTTCCTGAGCTTGTGCTATGAAACACTCTACCCTGTTATAGGGCAGGAAGGCCTTCCCCTTTGCAGAATCCAGAACCGCCCCTATATACTGCAGTCTTTGAGCGGCACTAGAACTGACTCAGGCAGATTGACAGTAATGCCGAGGGAGTGGAAGAGCTGGAGAGTATGCTCCAGAGTCAGCAAGAACAGGTTACTCACCTGTAACAGTAGTTCTAGGAGTGGTATATGTTGTCCATCCACACTGTTTGACATGTCCCTTTCCCTTTTAAATCTTGCCGGAAGTCTTCAGGCTGGCTTCTCCCACCCACCCGGGTGGTATAAACCTCGGCTTCGCCCCATGGCGCCAGATCTTAGCCCATGGAAGCCGTTGTGCCCTAAAGCTGGGGAGGTCGGTAGACAGGGGATGAACAACATATACCACTCTAGAACTACTGTTACAGGTGAGTAACCTGTTCTTCTAGGAGCGTGATATGTTGTTCATCCACACTGTTTGGCAACCCAAGCAGTTCTCTGGGAGGAGGGAAGCAAGGCAAACCTGCTACTTGAGAAATAAAGATTGGAGGACCGAGGCCCCAAAACCAGCATCCCGGCGTGACTCAAGGTCGATGTGGTAGTGGGTAATGAAGGTGTTTGCTGACTTCCAGGTAGCAGCCTGACAGATTTCCTGGATAGGGATGTTCCTGGAAGCAGCCACCGATGCAGCAGTATGGTGGGTAGAATGAGCTCTTATCCCTCTGGGGGGCTTTTTGCCCACCAACTCATAGCACAGACCTACAGACCTATGCATGATGTAATCCATCTTGCAATGGTCCATTTGGCTGCAGGTCTGCCAAAAGCGGCTTCAGCATAGGTAACAAAGAGCTGGCAAACCTCTCCACGAATTTCCGCCGTTCGCTCCTTATAATAGGAGAGAGCACATCTCAAGTCCAAGGTATGGAGCCTGTACTCGGCGTCCGAGGTGTAGTTAGGGTAGTATACCGGCAGAGTCAACATCTGGTTAAGGTGAAACTCTGATACCACCTTCAGAAGGAATTTTGGGTGGGGGCGCAGGACAACTTTGTCCCTGTGAAAGACCAGATAAGGGGAGTCCACCGACAGCGCCTGGAGCTCCCCTGTCCTTCTGGCTGACATGATAGCCACCAGGAAGGCCGTCTTCCACAACAAGTGTGAGACTGCACACTTGTGCATAGGTTCAAACGGCTTGCCCATGAGCTTCACCAAAACCCGCAACAGATCCCACGGAGGTGGAGGTTCACGCACCAGAGGGGATATGTGATCCAGGCCTTTGAAGAAGCGCCCTACCACTGTCTCCTGCACCAATGTCGGCTGACCAGCCCATGCCTGGTAAGCACAAATGGCTGCCAGGTGCACCCTAAGGGTCAATGACCGCCAATCCCCTTTGGAGAGAGAGCAAAGGTAGTCAAGAAGGTTAGCCACAGAGCAGGATAAGGGGTCCTGACTCTTACCCTGACACCAAATGGAAAATCTCTTCCATTTGAAGGCATAACATTTCCTGGTCAATTCCTTACAAGATGCCGCAGTGTAGACATCCTCAGAAAGACCCAGAGCCTAGAACTCTAGCCGCTCAGGTACCAGGCTGTGAGGTGCAAGGATTGAAGGTCCAGATGGAATACCTTCCCCTGGCTGAGAGATATCAGGTCCGGGCGTGTACAAAGCCACTCTGGGGCCCTGCAGCTGAGGCTGAGGAGATCTGGATACCAGAACTGGTGCAGCCAATCTTGGGCTACCAGGATCACCTTCGCCTTGTCCCCCTCCTCACCTTGAGTAACACCTTGTGGATCAAGGGAAATGGAGGGAAGGCGTAGAGGAGGCCTGGGGTCCACGGTCTCGAGAAGGCATCCCCCTGCAGTGAGCCCTGTTGAGGGGGGCAGCATGGTACAGCCTCAGCTTGTTGTTTTCCCTGGAGGCAAACAGGTCCACCAACGGTTTGCCCCAGCAGGAGAACAGACTGTAAGCTACCTCTGGATGGAGAGACCACTCATGGGATGTCTGGTCTATGCGGCTGAGAGCATCCACCAGTTGGTTCGAGACTCCTGCCACTTGAATGGCTAGGAGACCTGCCTCCAGCCGACTTACGAGGGTCCAGATGTAGAGTGCCTCCTTGCACAGAAGATGGGAGTGCGTGCCTCCCTGTTTGTTGAGGTAGTACATGGTCATGGTATTGTCCATCTGGTCTTGAACCTGGAGCTGAGGAGTGAAAGCTGACAATGCCAGTCTGACTGCTCTGAGCTCCAACAGGTTGATGTGGCATCGGGACTCCTCGGGGATCCAGAACCCATGGACCCTGGGTCCTCCTGTGGGGGGCCGGCTCTGCCACTTTCATTCACTTGCTTTCTCTGGTGCCTGGGCACTGGCTCTGCTTGCGCAGAAGAGACTGTACTTCCTCCTGGAGAATGGACAAATGAGCTGGGGGTAGATGGATGGAGGTTGGACGGGGGTGTCTTGAGGCTGCTGTATGAGCTCCAAGGTATGACCTTTTCTGTGATCTGCAGAATCCATGCATCTAAAGTTATGGTCCTGCACCGATTCAGATGGAGGGAGAACCGACCTCTGACCATCACCTCCTGGGTCTGAACCAGAGGAGGGGAGTCTGACAAGGAGTCAAGCTGAGGTAGAGCCAGTCACAGTGGCTGGTCTCTCACTTCTGGGGTGCTTGGCCGCAGCTCCAGCACCGGAAGGGGTAGGCAAGGGAGCGTGGGCACTGTATTTTCCCTGGGTATGGGGAGTTGATCCTGACCTACTGGCCTGTTTACAAAAAGTAGGCCACCCTCTGCCCCTTGGCTGGGTATGGTAGAGGGAATGGACTGATTTGATACCCATGCCCAAGGCCTGCAGATCATTTAAGAGGTGCTGGACATCAGGACTGAACAGCTTAGTGCCACTGAAAGGGGCATTAAGCACTTTGTGCTGCACGTCCGCTGCAAACCTAGATACTCTGAGCCAGGAGTGCCTACATTGGCATATGTCAGTGACAGCTGCTGTGGCAGTGGTATCAGCCATGTCATACAGTGCTCTGAGGAGGTGTTTACTAACATCCTCAGCTGCCTAGAAACACTGAAGCGATTCCTGCTTTTTTGTGTCATCAGGAAGGGCCTGAGCCACAGCTTTGCCCTTCTTCCAGTTGGTATTCGAGTATTTGACCATGTGTGGCAGATAGTTTGCAATCCTCAGGCCTAAGGTGGAAGCAGCATAAACCCTTTCTCCCCAGAGGTCAATCCTACAAGATTCTTTATCTGGGGAAGGGAACTAAGGTGTTTGGGCACCTTAGATCTGTCATGAGCTGTCTTGATGACCACAGAATCAGTTTTGGCCTGGGAAGCAAAGTAAGAAAGACCCTGAGGGGTATGATAAAGCTTGTCTGCCCTGCGTGGCACAACTGGCACCATGTCTGGTCTGTGCTAGGCTGCTGTGGTTGCATTCCTCAATGCTGGGAGCATTGGAGGAATGATTTTTGTGGGAGATTCTGGAATCTCCAGGAAGTCTACCAGCTCTTTCCTGGTAACATCCTCTTACTCAGTGTGGAAGCCCATGGCAGAGGACAGCTGCTTCGTCACATTAAAAAATGTGGGGTCCTCAGGGGGGACCTGGGATTATGTGTCACAGAGTCCTCACTGACAGAGGAGGCAGTGGACTTGTCAGAAAGAAGGATCTCTTTCTCCTCTTCCTCTATGTCATCAGGACGAATGAGGTCAGGGTGATACTCCTCTTCGACAACGACCTTTTCTACCTCTGGGTCTTGCATTGGGTGCTGCTGAACAAGTACATTCATGAACATAACCAGTACTTCATTCAGGTCAATAGTTGATGGGGGGTTCGATGGTACAGGTGTCGACAGCCTACCTGTTGCGTCCCGAGAGCCAGACGAGTCTATAACCCTGGTTGGCAAAGGGGCAGGCCTCAATGGGAGAGTTGTCATCGATGAACCAGTTGTCAATGATGGAGGAGCAGATGATCCAGAGGTTGACGGATGGGCACCTTGTGAATCGGGTGGAGGTGCTGTCGGTATGAGTCTGGTGGGCACAGAGACCTGGGCAGCAGTTCTCTTCACTGGAATGGCCACAACCGATGAAGATCCCCCAGAAGAAGGAGAGGCTGATGGGGAGCGAGATCAATGGTGGGGGAGCAGTCATGATCTCTGTCTTTTTTGTGATCCCACCCCCCCCAGAACTTTTCTCGGGCCTTGGAGGCCTGGGAGCTCGAAGATCCAGTCAGTGACTGAGAGACCGCTGATTACCTCTGCCTCCGGCTACCTGTTGTTCCATCAAAAACTTTTTGAGAGTCTTTTTGTGTCACCAAAGGGTGGTTTGATTAAACTTCTGGCAGAGATCAGAGTCTGACTTTGTGGTCAGACCCAAGACAGCACATACAAAGTGAATGTTCATTTGTAGAGACAATCTTCTTTCATCAGCGGCAGCGCCGGAAAAGAAAAGAAAAGTGGAAGGATTAACTCTCAACATAAAGCAAAAGATCTCTTAAAAAAAGAGATTTTAACAAAGGAAGTGAAAAAAGCTGTAGGCTGAAAAAAAGGCACGAATACTGCAATGGAGTTTCCACGGAGACCCATGCAAGCGAGTCGATGGTGGGAAAGAAATGAGGAGGGAGCGGGGCTGCCTATGCTTATATAGGGCTGGTGATGTCAGCTGATGCTGATGGTGTGGGCAGCCCCAGTTGTACTACTGAAAATGCTCCATGTGGATTCCCCTTCACCAATGGCGAAGCTTCCTACGGTGTAACCTGATGACTGAGATACCCCTGAAGAAGATCAACACTTTCCAAGAAAGAAAGACTAGGCCACAAGTCGCAGTCAGCTCAAAAGGAGCCCGAGTAATCTTTTCCAACATAAAGTTCAGGTCCCAGACTGAGACTTGATTACAGATAGAAGGCTTCAAGTGTAGAATGCCTCTCAAAAATGTATGGGTTACCTCCAGCTTGGCAACTGTACGACCCTCAATAGGCACATGGAAAGCTGAAATAGCAGTCAAGTGCACTTGAGTAGAAGAATACTGTAGGCCTGCACCTGACAAGGACAACAGATACTCTAGAACCTAATTTATTGGACAGGTAAAGAGGTCTAACTGATGGGAAGTGGCCTACAAAGCAAACCGCTTCCACTTCTTGGAATAAATGGCTCTGGTAGAAGGCGTTCTAGCAGCCACTAAGACATCAGCCACCTTTTGGGAAACCCCAAATCTTGCAATGGCTATGTATTCAGGAGCCATGCATGGAGAAGAAGAGATCTGAGTTCCAGATAGACCAGAGTTCCCTGCTCCTGTGACAGAAGTCCCTGGCATACTGGCAGGGGTACTGGTGGTTCTACTGCCAGTTGCTGCAGTAAGGGGAACCAGATCTGTTGAGGCCATAGGGGAGCAATGAGGATTAGAGTTGTCCCTCCCATCTGAAGTTTGAGTAATACCCTCTGAATTAGAGGGAAGACATTCAGGGACCTGCCCCCTTCCAAGAGATGGACAACATCACATCTCACTAGAAAACTCCAGGCCCTGGAAGAAGCATGCAGAAAAGCAGCAGTTTTGTGTTGCGTGGAAATGCAAAAAGGTCCAACTCGGGATAACCCCATCTGTTGAACAGGTCTTCCACCACTGAGGCCAGCAGTTCCCATTCATGTATTTATGGATTAGTCTGTCTGCTAAGACATCTTGGGTGCCTGGAACATGTACTGCTGACAGTTCTAGAGCCCAATATCATACTCTTATTGCTTCTCTGCACAGGGGGTAAGAATGAATTCCCCCTTGTTTGCTGATGTAATGCATCACACTGACGTTGTCTGTCTACTAACACAGGACCCGGGAACAGATGAGCATGGAAGGCCTGTAGGCCATATAGGTCTCATTTCTAGAACTTTTATATGCAGGGTGGTCTCCACCTTGGTTCATACACCATTCATCTAATGGAGCCCAAAATGTGCCCCCCAGCCCATCCCTGAGGCATCTGTGGTTAAAATCCGACAAGAAGAGATCAGGAAAGGAACCTCCCTTTAGAGGGTTGCTGGGTTCCATCCACTACTTGAGCACCTTGTGAAAAGAAGAGGTTACTAGAACCATCTGTTCTGGATCATCTGTGAGTTGATCCCACTGGACTCTCAAGGTCCACTGAGGGATCTTCATGTGTAGTCTGGTCAGAAGTACTGTGACAGTGGCCACTGCCATTATGCCCAGAAGCCAAAGGAATGTTCTGGCTGACATATCAGCTGTCATGGACCATCTGGATCTGTGCAATCAGACGTTTGAACCTGTCCAGAGGCAGAAAGGCTGAGCCTAGGGCTGTGTCCAAAACTGCCCCTATATACTGTAGACACTAGCAAAAAACATAGAAATTGTCGGCAGATAAGGACCGCTAGGCCCATCCAGTCTGCCCGTAAGCCCACACTTGTTTGTGGTCCCTGACCTTACCTGGTCAATGGCTTTTCAACACTCATTCCCACCTTTGTGGTTCCCTTATGCCTGTCCCAGGCATGTTTACATCCCTCCACTGTCTTTGCTCCCACCACCTCCTGTGGCAGGCTATTCCATGTGTCCACCACCTTCACATTTCCCCTCAACCTGCCCCCTTCCAATTTCATATCATGCCCCCTCATTCTTGTACTCTTATATTGAAAGATGTCTCCCCCTGTACCTTATTTATACTCTTTAGGTATTTGAATGTTTCTATGATGTCACCCCGATCCCTCCTCTCCTCCAGCGAGTACAGCAAGGGATCAGGACAGACTTTTGCACATTGACAGTGACCCCACTCAGGGCATTGAAAAGTTGTCTTGTTTGAGCTAAGGTGTGCAGGAGTCATTGGTGCCAAAGCAGGCTGAAAAGTGGTAGGGCAAAGGATGTAAGGGGTAAGTGTTCCGATGGTAATAATGCAAAAAGTGACAGGGCCACTTATAAAAGTGGTAGGGCCATGGCTCCTTGGCCCTTCCCCCATTCCAGCACCTATGGCAGGAGTTGCTCCCTGGAGTGAGCCTTCAGTAGCCAGCAGTTGTGCAGGCAGGGAAGAATATAAAGTTCGTCCTTGCGAAGGACTGCTGCTACTATTGCCAAGCATTTGGTAAAAACGCATTGCACAGATGACAAGCCAAAGGGCAATACTCTGAACTGGTGGTGTTCCACTTGAAACAGGAACCTCAGATATTCCTGTGAAGTTTTCAAATTTTGATATGAAGGTAGACATCCTTCATGTTTAGGTAACATATACAATCCCATACCAACAGTAGTGGGAGTAGACCCTGCAGGGTAACCATTCTGAACTTTTAGTACTCTATAAAAAAAGTTCAGATCCCTGAGATCCAGAATAGATCTCAGATCTCCTGTCTATTCTGGAACTAGGAACTACTGAGAACAGAACCCTGTGTTTCTCTGTTCCATGGGTACAGGTTCTATCTTCCTTTTCTGAAGCAAAGTGTAGACTTCCTCCAGGAGCAAAGGAATGAAATCTGGAGGATAATGTGTAGGTGCTAGTGGATGGTCTGGAAGTAGTTCTAGAAGTTCCAGAGCAGTTGCGCTACTATATCCAAGACCCAAGCATCCAAAGTCACCTCCTTCCGCTGGTCCAGGTCAAGGGAGACACAACCCCAAACAACCATCCCTGGAGGCAGTGGTGGTTGGGAGGTGTAAAAGGAGTCAGGTAGAGCCAGTTGTGACAGCTCCTACTGCACCACCACCTCTACGGGCTTTTGAGTGGGCACCTGGGGTGACTCCTGCTCCTTTACCCTTACCTTGTTGTCTGGTAGTGGTACATTGTCTAGTACCAGCTGGATGAAAAGGCACCCTCTGTCTACTTCTTGGCTGGGTATGACAGAGGGAGTGTACTGATTTCAGGGTTCTGCCTGAGGCCTGCAAATCAGAGAGGATATCTTGGACATCTTACCAAACAACTTATATCCTCTAAAGAGGGCACCAAGAATAGACTGCTGTACATCATTTGTAAAGTCTTCCACCCTGAGCCAGGAGTACCTCCTGAGACATATACCTGAGGCAGCTGCTCTGGCTGAAGCATCAGATATGTCATAGGCCACATGTAGTAGGTGTTTTCCTACATCAGCCCCAGCCATTAGAGCTTTTTTTTTCCATTTACATTTTTTGCCTCAAGCCTCTTGGCTGGTCCTCCGGACTGAGAAGCCACTGGGCCATCCGTGGTTTTCCTGCCTGTCCCATCGCAGCCCACCCCCATGGAGCCTCAGTTTAACTTTTGGGCGGGGGCACCCGGCTAAACCCCCCATCATGCACGAGGTCGGGCAGCTGAATGGTGGTGGCAGGGCTTGGCCCAGATTGTACTGGGGTCCCCATTGGAAGCCAGTACCAGGGCCGAGCTTTTCTATTCCTGGTGCCCTACAGTCCCCTGGCGACATCAGCACACAAATGGGGAGACAAACGCAGCTAGTGCAGGTCTCCCGTCTGACATCCCCCCCTCCCAACACAGTGTTCTCTGCTGCTCCATCAACTGTGGTCACCCATGGGGCGGTATTGCTGCAGGAATGGCAACCCTCCCTCCCTGGAGAAGGAGAGTGGGCTGTGACATGTTTGATCCATCCCCCCGCTGGTCAACCCGCCAACAGCCCAGGCTCATTCCAGAACCCAGGGCATCTGCGTCATGGACAGTAACTACCGCTGCACCGGTGGGCTAGTTTTAGAAGCTCCTGTTGTGGTGCACCTTCTGAAAGAGCTTGAGCAGTTGCTCTAGTTTTTGTCCAGAGTGTATTTTGATATGTGACCATATGGGCCTGGTAATATGCAATTCTAAGGCCCAGAGAGGCTGAGGCATAGATTCTTTTACCCAGCACATCTAACCTGATTCCTTATCAGGAGGAAGAGAGCTATGGTGTTTTAGTACCATGGATATATCAGGGGCAGCATTTATGACTACAGAATCTGCCTCAGGTTGGCCTGCAAAAAATGGTTTTCCTGAGGGAGCCATGTACATCTTGTCTGCCTTTCTGGGTATGGCATAAATCATGTTGTGCCTATGCCAGGCTGAAAAAGGTGGCATCCTCCAGGGTAGGGAGGAGAGGTGGAATTACTATGGGAGGAGTATCAGGCAATTCCAAGAAATCAATTAGATTCTTCTTGGTTGCATAAATGTTCCTCCAGATCGAATCCCATGGCAGTTTGTAAGTGGTGCATTATGGTTATAAAAGATGTGTCCTTAGTGGGGGAGGGGGAGACTTAGGGTGTAAACCACCAAGTCCTCACTGTACGTGGACACAGCAGAAGTAGCCGTTGCCTCCTCATCATCATCATCCTGAATTATAAGGTCAGGATTGTACTGTCGGTTGTCGGTCGAGTTGACGGGACAAAGGGAGTATGCTGGCAAGGTCATCGGCACTTGAGAGGGGGTCTGAGGCGCAGCCCTAGCATGTGTTGGCACATGTGTTTGGCTTATAGATCCTGTCAATGGAGCTCCTGATACAGGAGGAGGAGAGGCAGAAGGCCTCCTGTATGTCAGCATCTGTGTAGTTGATGAGAACGTCGGTGGAGGTCAATGGAGGAAGCAAAGGTTCCTGGTGTTGATGGTGATGCATGAGCCATGCTAGACCTGGTGGTGCCTATAGCCTGCCCTGACAGTACGGTTACATAAGAGCTTACCATAACAGTAGATCTTGGAGAGGAGCTCTTGCAGCAGGTAACACCGGTAGGATTTAGCCATCTGGCACTATGACCACATGGAAAACTTCTAGCTAGCAGTCTACAGTGGAGGACCGCCCCCAACGTCGGCACGCCGCCGTCTGCCTGTGGCATAAACTGGGAGGGTCCCCTAGCTTCACCTCAGTTCTCCCGCCAGAGACCCTGGCAGACTCAGAAAAGAAAGAACCGAGGTAGTTCCACATAACAGAGGAAATCAGAGAAGCAAGAATGGAGAAACAGCCCATGAGGGAAGGAGGGAGGGAAAGCAGCACCTTCTACAAAAGTTCCTCTTGAAGATCTACTGTCACAGTAAGTTCTTACATAACTGTACTATCTTACTTCAAGGGGGCTCCTGCAGCAGACAACACTGGTAGGACTGAGTCCCGAACAGTAATGGAACTGAACCAGTCAGCAGGGAGGAAGAAATAAATGGCATAGGCCATTAGGAAAGGAGGCCTTGAAGGACTGCAAGTCCAAAGCCAGTCCTGCGCCCAGAGACAATGTCTAAACTGTAATGCCTGATGAAAGTATGGACAGAACTCCATGTGGTGGCTGCAGAAATATCTGCAGTGGATACATTCTTGAAAGAGCCAACTGAGACAGCCATGCCTCTGGTAGAATGCCCTTTGACTAGGCCCAGTAAAGGCTTGACGTACTTGGGATAGCAGTAAACAATACAATTTTCTAACCACTTAGACAAATACTGTTTGGAAATGGGCTCCTTCTCTCCGAGGAGCAAATGAAACAAATTTAACCCCTACACCCCTGCCTTTTTGCAAACGACAGGTGGTATGCTGTTGAAGCTGACAGCAGTACCAGGTGGGGGGCTGGGTTCAGGGAGGACTAGGTTACTCGGCACAAGGGCTTAGGTTTGGCTACTCTGCACAGGGGCACCCAAGTAAATCCGAACACAGGAAGCAATAACTGTAATGTCCAATACCAGGAATGGGATTCTAAAGTGTGGCTTTTATTCACATCCAAACTGAACAAAACAAAGCATAGACAGACCCCCATGGGGCTACATTCCTGATAATGCAGACTAAGAGAAACAGAAACACTTCTTCAACACTTCAGCCCTTAGGCTCTGGACCCACCAGGCACACAGCCCGGACTTGCACACTGCTTTGGGTACACAGCCCGACTTGTACACTATTTGGGGTTTCCCTGGCTCGGCTCTCCTGCCGGCCACTCGAACACCTTCCATTGGCATGGACACATTTTCCGGTGGCTCCCTAAACCACCTTAGAGCCTTCGACTCCTTAAGGGAAATTTCCTTTCAGTCCCATGTCTGGGTACTTCCCTCAGCACTGGCCAAGTGCCTGAGGCAAAGTAAAAGGGCCACAGAGCAAATCTGTAGAGGTGAACCTGGTTACTAAAGATGGGGGTTTCCCACCTCTAGCTTCCACAATCCATACCCGGCCATTTCTCTGGACATTAAACATCTCTTTCTGGAAAGCTTGGCAATGTAGATTAAAGGGTAAATGCATAGCACATTTCCTCTACATGTCTTGGCTTTCCCCTTGTGCTGGACTTGAACATACTTTTACTTTGGCTTAGCCTATTCCTCTAGGCCTCCCACTGATTAAGCAGTCCAATCCCCACTTTACAACAGTTCAGGTGAAACATAGGCCCCATGTAAGAGCAGCTCTCACCCTTTGGTTGCAGGTGCCCCACAGGCGATTCTTGACAACTTCTGGTGCTGCAGCACAACTTAGGAAAATAAGGCAGCTTCTTCCCTAGCCGGAACCAGGAGGTTGCCCCTGGAATAACAGGCAAACCTTTTACCCCCATCCCCTCGGGGATGGGGCACAGAGACCAGAAACAGCAGTCTCCACCACTTCAATAACAGCTTACTGTGTTCCTCTTTTGGCGGAAACACACACCTCTCCCTAAAAGTAGCTCTGTATCAGAGCTTTAGGCTCCAAGAACCTGTGCACAGACTGCTGTGCTCCTCTCTTTAAGACTGCTCACACACAACTGCTCCCACTGTTCAAAAACTCCCAACATTCTAACCTAACTCCCAACTGCAGATTCCAGTGTGGCTCATGCAGCTGCGATAGTGCTATGGTGATGTCATCCCTCAGTCTCAGGTGAGACTGAGAACAGAGTGAGACAGTGTGAAATCCATTGAACTGGGTTTCACAAGCTGCCTTCCCTGCCTACCACTAGGTCTTACTGGGATTCTAGTAACCCTGGGTAACAGGGGGGTTACACTCGCCCTGGGCCAGGAAAATGACTGTCCGCAGTCATTATTAACCCGGCTTAGGCCATCCCACTCTATGTTCCACCTGCGGAGGGGGGTGATCAGGCCCCCTCCTACCGTGTGCTAGCACAGGCAGGCAACACTAAGGGCCCAGAGGCCCTTGGCTGACATATCAGTCTCTACTCTACCCACTAACTATGGGTGCCTAGTGGCTCTGGTAGAACTGTCCAGAGCATAGCCCTAATAGCTTAGCACTGCAGTCCCTACGGCCATTCAGGACCACAGCCTGTCTATCCCCCCTAGCCCTCAAGGGAAAATTTATCTGCCTCTAACTCAAATCCCAAACAAAACAAACCGGGACCTCCCGACCTTGGGCACCATGCAACCACACACCAGGAAACTAATACCATCTATTACATTACTCCCTCATTCCCCACAACCACACCTGTGGAAGGAAAGGGTTACTACAGTAATAACAACAACCACAGTACTTAAATACTACACACTAAGTACTAGTGAGGAACTCCGATGAGCCCTCCTCCTCTTCTTGTCTTCTCTTCTATCTTCTTCAGAATCATCTGCAAGAAAAAGAAAGACAACACACCTCTAATCTGCATACACAGTCTATCTAAACTCCTACCTTCAAAACACTGGAGAATCCCAAAAAGATTTTTAGAAAAGGTAGAAAAACAGTATATACACTAGAAAACAGTAGAAAAACAATGACGTAATTTACAATACACATTTGGGGATGGAGTGCCCTAAAGTCCCATCTAGTGACCACAGTGCCGAAGGCTAGTCCATTAAAGAGTCTCTCCTGGGCCGGAGCCAGTGAAGCACAGTTCTAGGAAGGGAGAGTCTTTGAGGACAGTTCACACATCTGGAGTCTGCTAGTGTAGGGTGTGTACTGCAATGTCATAAGGATAGAAAAGTTTGGACTTACCAGCCTCTTGTAGAACGAACAAAGGGCACCGACCTGCTCCTTTGCCGAAGACTCTCCCTGGCAGCATTCTTCCGATACAGCTGGGCAGACATCTTCCGGGAACTACAGGAGGGCACATCTGGAAACTGCTGGGCTGATGTCATCTCTGGAGATGGAACTCTGGAACAGGAACAAAAAGGAAAACAGCTGGTTTGACGTCATCCGATTACCAGGCGATGAATCAGGATACAGCTGGGCTGGTGTCCTCTCTGGATCTGAAGTCATCTGGTGGGCCAGTCGATGGATTCTGGAAAGTCAGTACACTGTAGAACTGATGAATATGGGGCACCTAAGTCCTGGATGTCCATACTGGTGGAACAACAAAGGCACTGCAGTGGCTGGAGTGGCAGCACTGACTACCACTGCTCTGCTTTCCATCTGGTAGGCACGGGCACATTTGCAGGGAGCTCTTTGCATTGAGGCCAATAGTACAGTGGGTCAGGTGCTTAAATTATTACCCCGTCTTGGTGCACATAATTCACACTGTGAAAGGTTTCCTGTCCCTCTCCATCCACTATTCGAACAGTGTCCATAAACAGTGTCCTGCCTCTTTTCCACTGGTTGTATTTTTCATGAAACATTCTGTTCCTGACATGCTTATTTGCACCAGGATGCACACATTTTATTGCTTCGGCCCAGATCCAGGATTTCCTGCTGTTCTCAATCTCCTCTCAGACTCTCCGAGGAAAGATAGGAAAGGACATCCCATAGATTTTATTCACCTTCCTACGAACCAGTCTCTCCCCTCTTTACTAGCTTTGGTCAACCTGAAACCGCTGGCCTGGCTTGGGGGCAGCCAGCCCTGGTTCTGCCAGCTATGCATTCTCAACAAGATGAAAAATGGATCCCTGACTTCTTCTTGCACAGCCAGGGCAGTGGCATCACCACTCTCTTCCATGCATTCCTCTGAGGCAAGAGCTTGAGGCTGTGTACCCGTTCCTTTTTCACAAGGCCACATAGGTTCCTCCTCTTCTTCTTCCTCACTGAGAATCTGTGCCCAGGAGTGAGCAGTCGCCCTCACTCCTGAGACTATCCACTCATCACTGGGCGCGGAGGTCGATACCTCCCATATCTCATCTTCTCCTATGAGACTTGGGCTAGGCCCCCCTCCCCCAGGGGTCTACTGATGCTCTATCTGAATTGTCTTTCTGCAATCCAGCTTCCGAAACATCAGCATATGGTTCTGTCTGCAAATCTGTACCCTCTAGCTTTGTGCCACACTCCCCCGAGGGGCCTTCTCCAACAGGCTCCGCCTGGTGCTGTGTGCTGCCAACCACAAATTCCTGAACTTTTGTCCATGTGGGAGCCAAACGAATCTTGGGCGCTTTATACAAGCCGTATTTCTCTAAGCACCCCGAATAGTGAGGTACCATGAAGACGTCCCTTCCAGCATTTAAGCATATTAGCCACACTTGCACTGGATAGCCAGGAATCACCACATGAGAAGGCAGTTGTCCTCCATAGTAACACCTTTCAATGTCCCTTAACTTATTTACTTCTGCTGCTACCATAGCCCGGGCATGATCCGGGTAGCGGGCTGGTCCTGAGGCCATAACTGCAGGGAAAAACAAACAAATGCTCACTGTTACTGAAAGTCCCACATCACTGAACACTTTCTTTCACTTTCAAAATGGCTACTCTGCTGCTGTGTTTACATTACTACCCCACCCTGTAATGGCAGCGACAGCACTCCTGTGTATCAGCATTCTGAAACTGGGTCAAGCCACTGCGCATCCGATTTACACATACTACTGATAACTTTGCTCAAAACTGTACAAACTTGCACTGTTCTTTTTTCTAACACATTTATATGATTTGCCACGGACTTTTCACTTGCTGAAAACATTTCTTTAGCTCACAGTCCCTTAAAGCCTCAGGATTTCAAGCACAGGATAGACTGTAACTAGTGCTGCATAAATTGCTACAACTCACAGTCTCTCTACTGGCTTTGAAACTTTATTCTGACGCTGAACCCATAACTATGATCACAGTCAATGGCTTAACAGACTTGCTTTAGCTGGTAAAACTTTACACAGTCTTTATTTGCAAAGCGACTACACTGCTCCACACATATTCAGCTGGCTTTTGGCAAAAATCACTGTTTGAGCAATTATTACTGTTGGTACTCACTGTTATCAGTAGCTGTTTACTGCGATGGAAAAACGGCCTGCAGCCAGTCTTGGAGGCCTCAGAAAGGAAGCGGGTGGGCAGTCCTGCTGATCATCCCTCCGATCACCACACTCACAATCCAGTCGATCGAGATTCGGGTTGAGCCCGAATTTTAGACAGAAAAGTCTGTTTTTTACACTTTTACAGCGCTTTTTAATCACCGCGACCCTCCTCCTCTAAGCCAGTACACGCACTCCACTCACTCTCCCTCTCGAATGCTGGGCAGTCGCTGTAGAGCTGGCTTGGGGGCAGGACTGACTGCAGCCTCACCAATCACACGACGTCATGCAAATGAGCCTCTTTCCCTCGGGAGTGCTCTTCTCCTCACAGCAATCGTCAAGCAGGCAAATTTAAACTGCAAAACCACTTTTTTTTTTTCTTCGAACTAACTCCATGGCGGGAGCCCATTTCAACCATTTAGCATGGCCATTAACACAGCAAGTCTCTCAGTTCACTAAAAAGCATTTCCAGCGTCCAGGGCACAATTTTCCTGTTGCTACCCCTAGTCTTCCACACTTTTCTTTATCACAGCAGTTCTTTAAAAGCTGGCAAAAACGCTGTAATCATTTGATGCAGGACAAGGGCATACTCTTTCAGCTTTACTGCTCCTTGGTAAACAGTTGGCATTTTAACAGCAGCATATGAACCACAGCACACAGGGACACACTACTTAAACTTGCTTCAGCTTTTTGGGCTACCCAAACTGCCAGATAACCAAAACGCTAGCCCCTTGCCCGAGCACCTTTCCTCCCTAAATTAGAAATCCAAAGCGATGCCTCCATTTTGTAACCCCACACCCCTGACTTTTTGCAAATGACAGGTGGTATGCTGTTGAAGCTGACAGCAGTACCAGGTGGGGGACTGGGTTCAGGGAAGACTAGGTTACTCAGCACAAGGGCTTAGGTTTGGCTACTCTGCACAGGGGCACCCAAGTAAATCCAAACACAGGAAGCAATAACTGTAAAGTCCAATACCAGGAATGGGATTCTAAAGTGTGGCTTTTATTCACATCCAAACTGAACAAAACAAAGCATAGACGGACCCCCACGGGGCTACATTCCTGGTAATGCAGACTAAGAGAAATAGAAACACTTCTTCAACACTTCAGCCCTCAGGCTCTGGACCCACCAGGCACACAGCCCGGACTTGCATGCTGCTTTGGGTACACAGCCAGACTTGTACACTATTTGGGGGTTTCCCTGGCTCGGCTCCCCTGCCGGCCACTCGAACACCTTCCATTTGACATGGACACATTTTCAGGTGGCTCCCTAAACCACCTTAGAGCCTTCAACTCCTTAAGGGAAATTTTCTTTCAATCCCACGTCTGGGTACTTTCCTCAGCACTGGCCAAGTGCCTGAGGCAAAGTAAAAGGGCCACAGAGCAAATCCGTAGAGGTGAACCTGGTTACTAAAGATGGGGTTTCCCACCTCTAGCTTCCACAATCCATACCCGGCCATTTCTCTGGACATTAAACATCTCTTTCTGGAAAGCTTGGCAATGTAGATTAAAAGGTAAATGCATAGCACATTTCCTCTACATGTCTTGGCTTTCCCCTTGTGCTGGACTTGAACATACTTTTACTTTGACTTAGCCTATTCCTCTAGGCCTCCCACTGATTAAGCAGTCCAATCCCCACTTTACAACAGTTCAGGTGAAACATAGGCCCCATGTAAGAGCAGAACTCACCCTTTGGTTGCAGGTGCCCCACAGGCGATTCTTAACTTCTGGTGCCGCAGCACAACTTAGGAAAATAAGGCAGCTTCTTCCCTAGCCGGAACCAGGAGGTTGCCCCTGGAATAACAGGCAAACCTTTTACCCCCATCCCCTCAGGGATGGGGCACAGAGACCAGAAACAGCGGTCTCCACCACTTCACTTAACAGCTTACTGTGTTCCTCTTTATGAAACACACCTCTCCCAAAAGTAGCTCTATATCAGAGCTTTAGGTTCCAAGAACCTGTGCACAGACTGCTGTGCTCCTCTCTTCAAGACTGCTCACACACAACTGCTCCCACTGTTCAAAAACTCCCAACATTCTAACCTAACTCCCAACTGCAGATTCCAGTGTGGCTCATGCAGCTGTGATAGTGCTATGGTGATGTCATCCCTCAGTCTCAGCTGAGACTGAGAACAGAGTGAGACAGTGTGAAATCCATTTAACTGGAGTTTCACAAGCTGCCTTCCCTGCCTACCACTAGGTCTTACTGGGATTCTAGTAACCATGGGTAACAGGGGGGTTACACAAACAACTGATCAGACTTTCTGATAGCACTGGTGCGATCCAAATAATACCTGAGCACCCGTGAACATCTAGAGTATGAAGTAAGGCCTCCCTGATTAGAATACTCAGGAAAATACACAGGCAGGTGGGATGGATTGATTCAGTGTGAACTCGGACACCACCTTAGGAAGGAACTTAGGATTAGTTCTCAAAGACACCCTGTTTTGTGAAAAGGAAATAAGGCTCTTAACATCAAAGCCTGTAGCTTGGAAATCCTCTGAACAGAATAATGGCAACTAAAATAACACTTTCCAAGAAAAGAAGCGTTGCTTGTAGCTTGCAGCAGGCTAAAAAGGAGGCAAGGTAAACTTTTTCAAAATGAACAAAAGATCCCGTGGTAGGACAGGGTCCTTAATGGGAGGCTTCAAATGCAACATACCCCACAAAAAGGTGCGGGAAAGGTCCAGTTGGGCAATGGTTTTACCCTCAGCAGGTGCATGGTATGCAGAAATGGTGGAAAGGTGCACCTTAAGTGAAGATTAACCCAGACCTGAGTTCGAAAGAGACAGGAGGTACTCCAAGATGAGATTCACTGGACAGGTGAAGAGATACAAGTGTCGACAGTGGCCAAAATGGAGAAGTGCTTCCACTTCATCGCATAGGTGGCTCTGGTGGAAGGTTTCCTAGCAGCCACCAAGACATCTGCCACCGGGGAAGAGACTCTGAAGTGGGCAAAAGCCAAGTCTGCAGGGGCCACGCATGGAGGTGCAGTGGGTTGAGGTCCAGGTGAACCAGAGTGCCCTGCTCCTGGGAGAGCAAGTCGGAACACGGGTAGGGGGACTGGAGGCTCCACTGCTAACTGCTGCAGCAGGGAAAACCATATTTGACGTGGCCAGAAGGGTGCTATGAGAATCATTTCTGCCCCCTCTGACTGAAGCTTGAGGAGCACCCTCCGCAGGAGTGGAAAGGGAGGGAAAGCATAAAGGAACCTCCCTGTCCAAGAGAGGGACAATGCGTCTTGCCAGAAAACACCAGGCCCTGGATTGAGCGAGCAGAAATTAGGCAGTTTTGCATTAAGTAGGGATTGCCCCACCTGTTGAAGAGGTCCTCACATGGGGTGAGAAGCTCCCATTCAGAGCCATCATCCTGGACCTGCTTAAACTGTTGGCCAGGATGTTTTGGATGCCTGGAACATGTATGGCCAGTAGTTCCAGGTTGGGCTGAATGGCCCAGTACCAGACTCTCATGGCCTCCCGGCAAGGGGAAGAGAGAGTCTCCCTTGCTTCTGATGTAATAAACTACTGACATGTTTGTCCATCTGAACCAAAAGATGGTCTGGAACCAGGTGAGTCTGGAAGGCCTGCATTGCATAAAGGTCAGCCCTCATCTCGAGGACACTGAGAGATGAGGGCTCGGCTTCTGACTAGATCCTGAGTTTGACGATGGGCCAGTGGGCACCCCAGCTCAGGCCCGAGGTGTCTGTAGTCAAAATCTGTTGCAGGAGACAGCTCTGAAAAAAGAAACCCCATGAGGAGATTGAGGGGTTTAACCACCATTCCAGGGTCTGCCTCACCAGACTGGAGACCAGGACCTCCTGATCTAGGTCATCTGCACTGGTCCCATTGAGTTCGAAGAGTCCACTAAGATACTTATGTGCAGGCAGACCAGGGGAACTGTGGTTATGGCCACTGCCATGTGTCTGAGGAGGCGAGGAAGAACCTGGCTGGAATGTGCTGGGAGGAGGCAACCAGCCGGCCTGTGCTACCAAATGTTCAGCCCTGACCTGGAGGCAGGAAGCCTTTGCCCAGGGACAATCCAGGATAGCTCCTATATACTGGAGGTGCTAGCTCAGCTGGAGGCAAGACATGGGAGGTTGAGAGTAACCCCAAAGTCTGGAACAATCAAAAGGTGGCTTCAGTGTTCGATCAACTGAGTCCTGGAAGGGGCTGTCAACAACCAGTCATCCAGATAAGGTAGACATAATGCCCTGTCCTGGAGGTCCACAGTCACCACTGTCAGGCACTTGGTAAAGACCCAGTGTGCCGAGGAGAGATCAAAGGAGGACCCGAAACTGGTAATGGTTCCCTTGAAAACAAAATGGAGGAACCGCGGTGGGTGGAAAAACAGGATATGGAGGTAGGCATCCTACATGTCCAGTGAACAGAGCCAGTCCCTTGGTGAAGAAAGGGCAGCAACCCATGAAGGGTGACCATCCTGAACCACTTGTATTCTATGTACAGAATCAGGTGGCTGAGATCCAAAATCGGTCTCTGGTCCCCTGTTTTCTTGGGGACGAGAAAAGAACCCCTTCCCTCTTGAGCCGAATGGACGGAATTTATGGCCATTTTATGCAGCAAGGCCTGAATCTCCTCTTAAATGAAGAGGATGTGGGCCTGAGGGTAATGGGATTGCAAGGAAGGGCTGTCCAGAGGGATCTCCAAGAACTCCAGAGTGTGCCCCCTTTTCCACCATCTGAAGGACCCATTGGTCTGAAGTTACAGTGCATCACCTGTCGATGTATAGGGAAAAGCGACCCCCAACGCCTCCCTCAAGGACTCTGCCGAGGGGGGTTGGACAAGGTCAGGCAGCAACTCTGGGGATGAGCAGAGTGGCTGGGGATGCTCTGGGAGACCTCAGGGCGAAGCCCAGCTGACTGGGTGAAGCCTTATGATTAAAGGTGCCACTGGGCTGCTGGCCCCGGGCTGCTGTCTAGATCTGATGAAAGGACTGACACTGGTTGGTCCTGGGCTGAGAATGGTATAAATTGTACTGAGTGCAGTGCTTTTCCTGATTCTTGTAGTCAAGAAATAGTGTTCTGAGCATCACTGCCAAAAAGGACAGAACCCCAGAAGGGCGCATCCAGGATTTTTGCCTGCACATCTGTCATGAAGCCTGACACTCTGAGCCAAGACTGACAGTGGATGCAAACTACAGTGGCCGCCGCTCAGCCTGCCACGTCAACAGTGTCATAGGCGACTTGGAGGATGTGGTTGCCCACATCTGAGCCTGACTTAAGAAGCTGCATCAATTGGGTCTTCGTGGAATGCTCCGGGAGGGCCTGCATGGTGTCCAAAGCCTTGTTTCACAGAGCATTCTGATACTACACCATGTGGGCAAGATATTTCTGGGTCCTGATGGCCAGCGTGGCATGAAGCATAGAACCACTTGCCAAATTGGTCAACCTGGTGAGACTCCTTACCGGGAGGTTGGGTGCTGAGGTGCCTGGGTTTCTTGGCAAGATCATGAGCTGCATTCGTGACCACTGAGTCCGCCTCTGGTTGTTCCCCCAGATGAGCTCTGCCAATAGGGGCGTAATAAAGGCAATCAGCCTTTTTGACCTAGGCCAGGGTGGAAGAGGGACAGTTCCAGAAGGCCTTGGTGACGTCTTCATATGACTCAAGGCAGTCTCTTCTATGGAGATGGACCGCTAGCCAGCGATGCTCTGGGTCTAGTTCCTCCATCTCCCAGCTCATCAAGAACTGAATATGCCTCATGACATCCCTAAATATAGGATCATCAGGAAGAAGCCTAAGGGTTTCCTTGGGGGTGTCAGGATTGAAGAGGCCCCGGAATCATCAGAGTCCTTCACAGAGGAGGAGGAGGAATCTCTGCCAGATGGTTCACTTTGGGTAACAGCATCGGTGGCCAATGGTCCTCCTACGTCGGTCCCGTCAAACTGGAGATGGAACTGGGGATGGGTTTGCTAGGACCTGACCGTCCAGATCCTTAGGAAGAGGGTCCTTGGGAGGTAGAGTAGGGGGCCTTTTGGGTGCCTATTTATCCTTCATAAGGGCCCACCAGGTTGAAAAAAGAGCACTGTAATTTACCAGTTGTGGTGGACAGGGATACTGAGAAGGCAGTGCTGGGTACCCTGGCATCAGGTAACCCAGCATCGGTCCCTGGGGTATGGGGTACCCAGGCACAGGTCCAACATTTTTTGGGTAACCAGGCATAGGCCCTGTAGGCGTCCGGTGCTCTGGTGTTGGTGGGAATCCTGGCGTTGGTCCCTCGGGTGCCTGCTTGGGTTTGCCCAAAGGATCAGTTGGCATCAGCTGAGGTTAAGGTGACAATGGTTGAGGTGCTGGAGTCAACACTGGCAGAGCAGGCATCAATTGGACAGGTGAAGGCTGGTGCTGGTCTGGCAAGACAGGTGCTACCAGCCCTGAAGGGGAGGTGAGAACCTGCACATGGGAGCTAGCTCCCAGTGGAGGCAAAGGCAACAACTGTGTGAGAGGAGGTGAGTGCCTGCTCAGGCATTGCAAAGAGGCACCCGGTCCAGTGATCGGGAACTGTATTGAGCAGCAACAAGACTGGGGAGCAACGGGCAAAGACCAGCAACCACGCAGAAGAGAGCCGAGGTCAAGCCGCCTGAGGACCCGCTTAGGTATGAGGGCCTGAGCATCAGAACTGGGGGTTGCAGAAGAAATCTGGAGCCCTGAGGAGCCACTGCCTGAGGTAGAGGTGAGGGTGGGTGGCGCAGAAAGTACACAGTTAGTTAGAAGTTACCGTAACAGTAGATCTTCGAGAGGAGCTCTTGCAGCAAGCTACACCATAAGGGCTGAAGCTGGCAGGTGCCAGGACCCCACAGAAAAAATTCAAGCTAGCAGTCTATAGTGGGGGACCGCCCCTGACATCGGCCAATGGTATAAAAGGGGCAGTCCCCCATCCCAACCTCAGTTCTCCCACCGAAGACCCCAGTAAACTCAGAAATGGAGAACTGAGGAGGTTCCTCTGAAATGAGGAAAAGGATACAACCAATGATGGAGAAACAAGGGGGAAGGTGGGAGGGAAGGAAAAATTACTCACCTTAGTAATTATGTTTCTTCTAATGGAGTCTGGCTGTATTCTGACAATATGCAGTTAGCCCCAGCTCTTGAACTGCTCTGGAGATGAAAGTGTTAACTCTATTCTGAGAGCATAGAACGTTGAGCTTGTGCTCAGTTCAGACCTCTGTCTGCTGCACTTTCAAGTGTAACCGTCAGATTCTTACGAGCCAAAACTAACTGATTACACCTATAATGTGGAAATTGTAAAAAAACACTAGCCATAAGAGCAACCCAAAGTTTTGGAGTCCCCAAAAAGACTGAAGTCGAGAATCCCAAAACAAAAAACTCAGGTAGTGAACTAAACATAACTCTAAATAATTACAAATAAATACCACTATGCCAGCTCCTCCAAAAGAGAGGGCCAATACACCTCTAGGCTGCAGCACTGTACCTGCCAGCCCACTCCCAAAAACCAGGTTCTAGAGAGGGAGCCGAAGTAAATACAGCAAGACTCCATTAGAAGAAACATGATTACTAAGGTGAGTATTTTTTCTTCAAACAACATGAAGTCTTGCTGTATTCTGACAATATGCAAACTACCAAGCAGTACCTCCAGGAGGAGGTACCAGAACCTACTTGGAAATAGAACTCTGCAGCACTGCTGTACCAAACTAGCATCACTCCTAGCCTGGATGTCCAGAGAGTAATGCTCGGTAAAAGTATGAACTGTTTTCCAGGTGGCTGCTTTACAGATCTCTAAGAGTGGAATATCTTTGGCCGCAGCCAGAGAAGCAGCTGTACCTCTGGTGGAATGAGCCCTCAGGCCTGAAGGGGGGTACCTTGCCCAGCTTTTCATAGCAGAATTGAATACAAGAGACAATCCATCTGGCAATAGTCCTCTTAGTAGCAGGTTTGCCCTTCCCTACTTCACCATAAGTGAGAAATAACTGAGAACAGTCAAACATAAGTGCCTTAGTGCGCTCCATGTAGTAGCTAAGAGACCTTTTAACATCCAAACTGTGTAATCTTCTCTCTCCTGAAGAAGGATGATCAGTGAAAAACACAGGAGGGACATGGATTGGTTCAGATGAAAATCTGACACCACTTTGGGCAAGAACCTCCTGTTGGTTCTAAGGACCACCTTATCTCTATCAAGCGAAATAAAATCAGGCTCCACTGACAGAGCTTGCAATTCACTGATCGTCTGGCAGAGTGTAGCTACCAGGAACACAGTTTTCCAAGTCAAGTACTTAAGTTCTGCTGAGGCCAAAGGCTCAAGGGTGGTTGCATGAGCTGAGCAATGCATACATTAAGATCCCAAACAGGGTAGGATCCTAAAAGGGGATTAGTATGAAGTAGTCCCTTAAAAATTACAGAACACAGGGTGGGAAGCTAGAGAAGAAGGCTTCCCCACTGATAAAAATGCAGAAACAGCTGATAGATGCACCTTGAGGGTAGCTGGTCTGAGGCCTAGACTATTATAGTCCAGAACTGCAGGCAAATCAGCAGAATCTGGAGATATCTGTTTACTAGAACACCAAATACCAAACCTTTTCCATTTGGAGTTATAGGTTTTTCTAGTGGCAGGTTTACGAGAAGCCTTGAGAATATCCAGAACCCCCGAGACAGATTCATACTTGCATATTCTAGCTCTTCAAGAGCCAAGCCTTGAGATTGAGAGACTGAAGATTGGGATACCAAATTCTTCCCTGAGAGGAAGTTAGCAGATTGTGTTTTTTGGGGAGAACCAATGGAAGATGAACTGCCAGAGACAGCAAGACAGGACACCAAGGCTGCCTGGCCCAGTATGGCGAATCAGGATCACCTTGCAAGGTTGTGACCTTATTCTTGACCAGAACTCTGAACAACAGCGAAAAGGGGGGAAGGCATACAGAAATTTCCCTACCAATCCAACAGTAGAGGCATCCTGGGGACTGAGCCCAATACTGGGTGTCTGCAACAAAAGAGAGGAAGCTGATAAGTGCCTGGGGCTGCAAAGGAGGTCTATCTGAGGTGCCCCATCTTAGAAATATGACTTTTAGAACTAGAGGACCATTCGTGATGGCCTTGAGAAATCCTGCTCAAAGCATCTGCTAACACATTGTCCTTCCCTGGAAGGTGGACTGCTACCAGGGATGTCTGTAGAGAATAGGCCAGAGACCAGACTTTCATGGCTTCTGTGCAGAAGGCCGTCGACAGAGTGCCTTCCTGCTTGTTGATGTACCACATGGTGGTGGTGTTGTCTGTTCTCACCTGAACCACCTTGTTCTGTACTGCCTGTATGAGAGCTTGTAAGGCCAAGTATACTGCTCTGAGTTCCAGAAGGTTGATATGAAGGAGAGACTCCTGAGGGGAGCACACTCCTTGTGCTGTGAGGGCTACCAAGTGAGCCCCCCACCCCAGAAGAGAAGCGTCTGTGGTCATAACCACAGAATGAGTCTGAGAGACAAATGGAACCCCTTGTCTGAGGTTGTCCTGATCCAACCACCATTGGAGAGCATGGATTAAGGTCTGAGTCACTGGAATCAGTTTGGTGAGAGTGTCTTTCTGGGACCAAAACATCCTCAGGTGAAACTGGTTATCCCTCATCTGGAACCTGGCCCCTGGAACCACTGCAGTGGCAGCTGCCATGTGGCCCAGTAGTTGAAGGAAATGTCTTGCTGGATGAGAAACCAGGGGACGAAATGAAGAAGCTAGGTCTGTAAGGGCCTTTACTCTTGACAAGGGAAGAAAGGCCTTTGCCTGGCAGTATCCAACTCCACTCCTGAAGGTGAGGAGTTGCACTGGTTCAAGAACTGACTTTGGAAGGTTAAGGAGGAATCTCTAGGAAGTGAGGACTTCCTGGATCATTATGAAGTTGACTTGACTTGGTCTGGAGACTGCCCTACAATGAGCCAGTCATCGAGATATGGGAAAATAGAGATGTTTTGTCTCCTTAAAAACTATTACTACTGCTAGGCATTTTGTAAAGACCCTTGGTGCTGATGTTAGCCCGAAGGGCATTGCCCTGAATTGGTAATGGCCTGAAGGCAGTTCGAATCTGAGATACTTTCTGTGGGAGCACCTGATGGGAATGTGAAAGTAGGCATCTTTGAGGTCTAGGGAAGCTAACCAGTCCCCTGGCCTTAATGAAGGAAGGAAGAATTATTCCCAGAGTCACCATTTTGAACTTTGGCTTCAGCAAATGCTTGTTTAAGTATCTTAGGTCTAGGACGGGCCGCCACTCCCCTGTCTTTTTTGGGGTAAGGAAGTACCTGGAGTACAGACCTTTGCCCCTGAGGGATGTAGGAACTCTCTCTATAGCTCTGAGTGCTAACAGAGGAAACCTCTGCCTCTAGAGCAATGGTTTTGGATATGTTGGCACGTGGAAAGAACCTGACCCTTAGCTTTGGGAATTTTTTGAAGCTGAGGGCCAGTCCCTGGCCTACTACCTCCAGAACCCACTTGTCTGAGGTCACAGACTTCCAGGCCTGGAAGTAGTAAGCCAGTCTGCCTCCTACAGGTATTGGGGAGTCGACCCGGGCTGACACCTCAGGGTGTCTGCTTGGCAGGAGCCTTAGGCTGAGAGGTGGATGCAGCCCTGCTCATCCCCCTCCTACCTCTCCCTCTAAAGAACCCCCTCTGGGAAAAAGGAGAGGAGGCCTGTGCCTGGTAGAAAGGCTTGTGAAAAGGCCTGTCCCTGCCCCTAGCCTGCTGCTTCTGTGGAGTTGACTGCCTTTCCTTGGCTTGAGCACTCCTATAGGTGGTCCTGTACTCATCCATCTTCTTCATGTAGTTCTCTGTCTGCTCCCCAAACAGAGAATTACCTACAACAGGAAAATCCATGGCCTTAGCCTGGGTATCCTGCGAGAGGCTACTACATCTGAGCCAAGCCATTCTCCGAAGAGCCACAGATTTAGCCATGACTCGTGACGAAACATCATTGGAGTCCACAGCAGCATGAAATTAAATCTTAGATGCCTCTATCCCATCAGCAGCCACCTCCTCTAACTCCTTGGCTAGTTGGGGGGGAAGCTGCTTAGCCAGATCCAAAACAGACTCCCACCTGGACTTTTGGTATCTAGCTGCATAGGCCATATAGTTAGCCTGCCTGAGTCCCACAGAAGATGCCAGGTACTGCTTTTTAGCTACAAAGCCAGGCTCCTCCTGCTCCTCCACAGCTTCACCCACAGGAAGCTGGAGGGTGTCAGCCACTTTTCTGTAAAACATGAAGTGGGAGGGGGACTCAGAAAGCCTGGGAGGGGAAACTCCTGAAGGTCTGTCTGGGGAGATGTCTGGTTCAATGGGCTCATCCAGACCTTCCCCACCATCTTCTTCCTCATCATCACACTCTTCCTCCCCTTCCCATTCCGGCTCATAATATTCTTCCAAAGAATAGTTGGAAACCGGGGGATTCGACTGAACCGGCGCCTACCGAGAGGTGCCGGATCGGTTGGAACCGAGCGAACAATTCCACAATACTAATCGCCTGGAAATTTCTTGCGGTTGGAAGGTGGGGATTTGAATCCGAACCGGCCAATTTTTCTTTCTTCTTCTTCTTTTTTGTAGGAACCGACCCCTCAGGATTGGCTCTCCTCTTGCCTGAGGAAGTCTGGCCCTGGTCAGAGGGCACTTCCTCAGGTTCGGTCGGAACCGAACCGGGCTGGCCATCTGGGTCAGCAGACTTCTCAACCTCTTTCTCCCTAAGCCTGTCCAACCTTTTCTCTATGGTGATCTTAGGAAAACTATGCAAATTTGGCAGTCTGAATTGAGGTGGTCAAACCCCAGACAATAAACACAGGTGGTGTGGGGATCAGCCTTAGCAAAGGCCTCCCCACACACACTACAGTGCTGAAACCCAGTGGGCCCGGTTTTTCTTTTGGGTTTCTCAGACATGGCCACAGTAAAGTCAGAGAAAACTTACCCTTTACACGGCTTCAGACCAGGTAAGACAACCTTATTGGTTCCTAACCGTGTTACGGGTATTGGAAAAAAAACATAAAAGATGGCTTTTTTTTAAACCGATAAGCACTAGAATCACCACAGACTAAAGAACAATCGGTTCAGCCGAACCGACCAAAACAATTCAGAGATTTTACAATTTCCACAGTAATTAATACAAATCTCAAAACAGTTCACTACCACTTACTGTACCACAGACAGGGATCTGAACAGATAAAAATAAGAAAAAAATGCGGTTAAAACTGACGATTTTTATTAAGCGAACCGAAAGCGACAGGAGAAAACACCAGAGCGACTGTTCAGTTAGGTAGAGTAAAGAATCTGATGGTTACACTTGAAAGTGCAGCAGACTGAGGTTTGAACCGAGCACGAGTTCAACGTTCTATGCTCTCAGCATAGAGTTAACTCTTTCATCTCCGGAGCAGTTCAAGAGCTGGGGCTAACTACATATTGTCAGAATACAGCAAGACTTCAGGTTGTTTGAAAGCAAGGCCTGCTGCATGAGCTTCTCTCAAAGATCTACTGTTAGGGTAAGTTCTTATACAACTGTACAATCTCACTTTGAGGGTAGCTCTTGCAGCAGGCTACATCATAAGGACTGAATCCCAAGCAGTGGGAGGACTAACCCGTCATCCGGGAGGAGGAAAAAATTCTGCTGAAAAGTCTCATGAGAGTAGGCAATGTCCAAACTGTAATGTCGAATGAAGGTGTGGACAGAACTTCAAGTGGCAGCTGTGCAAATATCAGCTGCAGACACATTTTTAATGGATGCAAAGGAGGCAGCCATACCCCTGGTAGAATGGCCTTTGACCGGTCCCAGCAAAAGCTTGTCATATTATGTATACAAACACAATACAGTTGACTAACCATTTAGACAAAGTTTGCTTAGAAACAGGAGGCCCTTCTGTTCTCGGGGCGAAAGAAACAAACAACTGGTCCGACTTCCTGACAGCATGGGTGTGATCTAAGTAGTAACAAAGCATCTGGCAAACATCTACAGCATGAAGTAGAACCTCCCCTCAGTTAGAATACTCTGGGTAGTAAACCAGTAGGTGGATGTTCTGATTCAGTGTAAACTCAGACACCACTTTAGGCAAAAACTTAGGATTTGTCTGCAAGGATACCTTGTCCTTGTGGAAAACTAAATAAGGCTCTTTACATATCGAAGCCTGAAGCTCAGAAATCCTTTGAGCAGAAGTAATGGCAACTAAAATAATGCTTTCCATGAGAGAAAGCGTAGCTTGTAACTTGTGGCCAGTTTGAAGGAGGCAACGTAAGTTTTTCCAAAACAAATAAAAGGTCCCATAGGGAACAGGGCTCCTGATGGGAGGTTTGAGGTGAAGAATACCCTGCAAGAAAGTGTGGGAAAGATCCAGCATACAAGAGTTTTGCCCTCTACAGGTGCATGATATGCAGAGATGACCGATAAATGCACCTTAATGGAGGAGTAGTTCAGCCCTGAGTCCAACAGAGAAGGAGATACTTTAATACGGAATTCACTGGACAGGTGAAGGGATCAAGGTGGTGAGTGAAGGTCCAAATGCAGAACCACATCCACTTCATCACATAAATGGCCCTGGTGTAAACCTTCCTTGCAGCTATCAAAACATCTGCCACTCTGGGTGAAACCCAAAACCGAGCAACTGCTAGGTCTGCAGGTGCCATGCATGTAGGTGCAGCAATTTGAGGTCTGGATGGACCAGGGTGCCCTGCTCCTGGGAGAGCAAGCCTGAGCTTAGGGGCAGGGAGATCGGGGGCTCCACTGCCAGCTGCTGAAGTAGTGGGAACAAAATCTGACATGGCCAGTAGGGAGTGACTAGGATCATCCCCGCTCCCTCTGACTGCAATTTGAGAAGGACTATCTGCAGTAATGGTAAGGGAGGGAAGGCATACAGAAACCTCCCTGTCCAAGAGAGGGACAACACGTCTTGCCAGAAAACACCAGGCCCTATATCTATTGAGCAAAAACTGGGCAGTATGGTGATGAGCGGGGACACAAAGAGGTCCAACTCCGGCCAGCCCCACCTGTCGAACAGCTCTTCGGCCACAGATTGAAGAAGTTCCTATTCGTGTGCCTTGGACTGAGACTGGCTTAAACTGTCGGCCAAGGTGTTTTGTATGCCTAGGACATGCACGGCAGTAAGTTCTAGATGATGCTGGATGGCCCATTACCAGACTCTCATGGCCTCCCTACAGAGGGGTTAAGAGTGAGTCCCCCCCCTTGCTTATTTATGTGGAAGACCACTGACATGTTGTCCGTCTGAACTAGGAGAGGGCCCGGGAGCAGACTCGTCTGGAATGCCTGTAGGGCATAGAGTATCACTTGCATCTCCAATACGTTGATATGGAGATGTGCTTTTGGGGAGACCAAGTTCCCTGGGTCTGATGGTCTGACAAATTGGCACCCCCATCCCAGGCCAGATGCGTCTGAAGTCTGAAGTCTGAATCTGACAAGGAGACTCCTGCTGAAAGTGGACCCCTGTGGAAAACTGGAGGGGTTCAACCACCAAGTCAGTTTGACACACCGGAATGGAGACTGTCACCAGCTGCTCCAGTTCATCTGTGCATTCGTCCCATTGGACTCAAAGGGTCCATTGGGGAACCCTCATGTGCAGGAATGCAAGGGGACAGTTGCGATGACCACTGCCACGCGCCCTAGCAGCTTTAGGAATATTCTGGCTGGGATTTGTCGTGATGAGGAATTCAGGCAAGCCTGGTCCTGAAGACGTTCCGCCCTGTCTGGAGGCAGGAAGGCTTTTCCTCCGGTGGTGTCCAGAACTGCCCGGATGTACTGCAGCCTTTGTTTGGGCCATGGAGAGGACTTTGGAAGGTTGAGAGTGATCCCTAGGTCTCGAAACAAGGTAAAGATGTCCTCCATGGTGCTGATTAGCTGATCCCTGGAGGGAGCTGTCAAGATTCAGTCATCCAGGTAGGGAGGCGTAGTGAACTTTTCCTCCTGAGGACTATAGCCACTGCTAGGCACTTTGCAAAGACTCGTGGAGCAGAGGACAAATGGTAGGGCATGGAATTGGTAGTGGTTACCTTGAAAGCAGAAGCAAAGGAACCTGCTGTGGGTCTGAAAGACCAAAATGTGGAGGTGGCGTCCTGCATATCCGAGAGCACATCCAATCCCCTGGAAGGTGACCATCCTGAAGCATTTGTATTCTATATACTTGTTCAGGTGACTGAGAGGCAGGATAGACCATAAGTCCCTGATTTCTTTGGAATCAGAAAAAAGTGGAATAAAATCCCTTCCCTCTTTAATCTGGCAGAACTGGTTCTATGGCCTGCTTCAGCAAAGAGCGCTTGGATCTCCTCTTGAATGAGGAAGGGGTGTGACTGAGGGTAATGGGAGTTTATAGGTGGGTTGTCTGGGGGCATCTCCACAAACTACAAGAGTATGCCCTTTCTCTATCAGTTGAAGAACCCAGTGATCTGTAGTTATTCTGTGCCATCCCTCTAGATATAAAGAGAAGCAGCCCCCCACTGTCTCCCCCCAAGATTATGCAGGGGGAATGGTCTGTGAGGGCAGGCCATAAAACAGGCTCATAAATGTTCCTAGGAGGTTTGGAGAGCTCTGGGAACCAACCTCCTGAGGCCTGAGAAGTGGCCTTATGTTTAAAGGCACCTCTGGATTGTTGGCCTGTGGGCTATTGCCCAGAGGACCGATGAAATGGCTGGCAACAATTTTGCTTCTGGATAGATCTGTACATGGTATGGACAGATCTGTCTGTCTTGCCGGATTCCTGAAGTCGAGTAATAATCTTTTCTGATTCCTCACCAAAGAGGACTGAACCCTTAAAAAGGGCATCCATAATGCCCACCTGGATGTCTGGGGTGAAACCTGAAATGCAGAGCCAGGAATAACAGTGAAGGCAGATGCCAGTGGCTGCTGCCGTATCAGAGGAGAAACACAGGACAAGTGCCTTCATCCAAACTTGATTTCAAAATATGCAGCAGCACACTTTTCTGAGGACTATCCTGCTGTGTCTGAACCAGTTCCATTGTCTTCTCCCACAGGGCGTTCAGATACTGGACCACATGGGCTAAGAAATTCAGGGAGTGAATGGCACAGGTGCCCGAGGAGTAAACTTTCCTGCCAAGCTGGTCCACGTGCTTGGAATCTTTGTCGGAGGCTGAGTATTGAGATGCCAGGGCCTCTTGGACCGATCATGGGTTGCTGTAATGACCATGGAGTCTGCAATCAAATGCTGTCCGAAGAAAGGCTCATCTGGGAGCATTATAGAGGCAATTAGCCTTCTTGGAAACAGACAGGGATAGTAGATGGGCATTTTCAAGCCGATCTAGTGACATCCTTAAATGGATCCACCAGAGAAGGAACCACCACAGGCTTTGGATCCTTTTAACAGAGGAAAATGGCCAAACAGCGCCTCTCAGGGTCAAATCTTTGGTGTGCCAGCCCATGTTGGACTGGATGTGCTGCATGACCTCCATGAAGGTCATATCATCTGCAGGAAACCTGGGGGTATCCTTGGGGTCCAACAGAGGAGGGAACATCCCTGAGTTGGATGACACCAACGATGAGAAGAGGAACGCCGGTCCAACTCCCCAAAAGAGGAAGATTGCGAGGTCAAACGATGGTGCCTACGGCCGTGCAACCTACGTCGGCACCTGTCCGAGGACCTGGAGGATAAACGACGGTGCTTCTGTCCATGATGCTTAGAGCGGCCCCTGCCAGTGTCATCTGGTTGTGGGGTGTGCTCTTTAGGAGTAGGCATAGGCTGCCTAGGAGGAGCCTGAGACTTAGCCCGTGAGGGAGGTTCCTTGGGGGCGTAGAAGGCCTCTTTGGGATCAGATCACCCTCCACCATGTTTCACCAGGACACGAAGAGAGCCGTGATATCCGGCAGAGGATTCTAGGGTGCAGAGGGATTAGCCGGTGTTGGTGGGGGGGGACGTTAGTCGCCCAGCATCAGTCCTTTGGTGGCGGCAACCCAGGTGTTGGGTCTTGAGGGTTTAGGTTGACCAGCAGTGGCCCAGTGGGCATCTGGTTATCTGGCGTTGGTCTAATAGGTGTCGCAAGATCAGATGCAGACCCTAGAGTCAGCTGAGAATGTTAAGGTCAGCTGGCAAACCGCAGATGTTCAGGCAATGACTGAAACTGGTATCACCAAGGTCGATGTTGGGGTAGCTGGCGTCGACTGGACAGGCGTAAACTGGTGCCTCTCTGGGGAGACAGCTGGCATCACCTTAGGAGGAGCCTACCGACAGGAGCCAATACCTGAATGGGGCAGAGGTGTCACCCTCCTGGGGAGGTGAGCGCATGCCCCTGGTGTCACTGGGTGGTGTCGACCCGGAAGCCGGGAGCCGACTTAGAAGCTGAGGCTGGGTGGACAACGAACAAAGACCCACCACCTATAGAAGACCAGGCTGAGCCACCTGGCTGAGAGCCTGCTGTCTGGTGAAAGGGCCTGAGCATCAGGGGCTGAGGCTGAGGAGTAAGTCCCCAACCCTGAAGAACCACCACCCAACATCTGGAAGAGGGTGAGTGGTTTAACCACCGGGAGCCCAGAGGGAATGAGGGCTGCCGTGGAAGCTGAGTCCGACTTCACTTGGGAGGAAATCCCAGAGCCGGCCACTGTCTGGTGAGGGGACCAGGAACGTGAAGCTGACCAGGGTTTGTCCTTTTTCTCCCAGTGTTTGTGCTTCCCAGAGGACTTCTCCCTTGAAAAAGTTGAGGCCCTGAGACCGGGGAGGAGGAGGTCCTTTTACCCTGGATCTCTTTCTCCATCACTGCTGCTTTCTTTTCGAGCAAGAAGCTTTTCATGGCGTTCTGGCAGCAGATCCTAGTCCTCTGGTTAAAGTTCAAGCAGTGCTGGCAGGCCTCTGTATCATGGTCGGGGACTAGAAAGAGGAGGCAAGCAGCGCGGCAGTCTTTTGATGGAATCTGCTTGCCACAAGCACACTTGGACCGCCCGCAGATCTACAGATGAGTCAGAGAAGTAGACTACAGAGAAATACTGAAGGAAAATGGTATTTTGAGAAAAAATAAAGCATGGGTAATTGCAAAAAATGGTCGACTAAGGCAGAAGAGCCGATGCTGGGTCACCAGTGGAAAAGAACTGAAGTTGGGCTGAGACCACACTTTTATACCACTGGCCAACACTGAGGGCAGGCTGACATCAGGGGCGGTCCCCACCCAGACTGCTAGCTAGAAGTTTTCCGTGGGGTCCTGGCGCCTGCCAGCTTCAGTCCTTATGGTGTAGCCTGCTGCAAGAGCTACTCTTGAAGTGAGATCTGGGCAACCCATGGATGTGAGGGCATCTGAAGGAGGGGGGCCAACCTTCCATGGGAGGAAGACCCTGAGTCGATTGCCGACTTGTGCAGGGATCAAGAGCTGGAAGCTGACAGTGGATGGTCCCTGCGCTTGTACTGGTGCTTATGCTTCCCAGCTGATTTCTTCTTCTTTTGGGCAGGAGAAGAAGTCAAAACACTGGAGGCCAGGGAAGAGGAAGAGCCTATGCCCTGGAGCTCCTTCTCCATTGTGGCTAACTTCTACTGTAATAAGAAGGCTTGAAGGGTCTTCAAACAGTGTCTCCGTGTAGCCTGGTTGAAGTCCTGACAGTGCTAGCAGACCTTGGTGTCACGGTCAGAGCCTAAGCAAAGCAGGCAAGAAGAATGGCTGTCCTTGGAGGGAAACTGCTTGCCACAAGCACACTTTGTGTGCCAGCTGGAAGACAAAGCTGGAGAAGAAGAGATGCGCAAGAAAATAAACACTTCAAATTCAAAAGTAAAATAAAGAAAAATCGCAGAAACACGCAAAGCACAATAGTGGTCAACTGAAGCAAGCATCTATGAAGGTCCGATGTGTGCGGTCCAATGGTGGGAAAAGAACTGAGGTGGAGCTGGGGGACTGTCCCCTTTATACTATAGGCAGACGTTGGCGTGTTGACATTGGGGACGATCCCCCTCTGTGGACTGCTAGCTAGTAGTTTTTTGTGTGGTCCTAGCGCCTGGCAGCTAAGTCCTACCGGTGTTGCCTACTGCAAGAGCCCCCTCGAAGTAAGATCTGGAAGTAAGGTTGACAGTCTGGGTGGCATCGCCACCAGAGTGGTCAACGGTGCTGAAGTTGTCATACCTGTATGGAGGGGTGACCAAGAATGGACTGGGGAGGTTTTGTCCTTTTCTTGATCCCTCTCCCAGTGTTTATGTTTATGTGACCTGGACATCTTCTCCTGAGATTTAGAAGATTTTAATCTCAAAGAATGCACTGGCGACACAGTGGAGCTCCTTTGCTGGAGCTCCTTCTCCATTCCGGCAACCTGCTGCTTTAGGAGGTGCTTTTCCAAAGCACCTTTTCGGTGTTGCCGGGTGGCTGTGTTGAATCCTCTGCAGATCAGGCATGCCAAAATGTTATGGTCTGGGCCGAGGCAGTACATGCAGACATGTGAATCTCCCGAGTAGGGTTGTCAGAACAGGTTCGGTAAAGATTCGAACCCTCCTCGAACCCTGGTGTTCGAGTTCTAACTTAGAACTCGAACACTAAATGGTTCGCAAAAGGGTTCGAATCACCGCGAGACACGAGACGACGTTGGGGTCGAGTAAGCTACGCGAGCCGCGGGATCTGTGGGGGTATTTAAGGAGATGCGCCATGAGGAGGAGCGCCATTTGCTGAGGATCATCGGAGCAGAGGCAGCAGCAGACAGCAGCCCACTAAACTGTAGCAATTAGCGGTTAGCGCGTATACCGCTACTCTCGTCCAGTGGCCACTTCTTCTTCTCCTGTGAGACCGAGAACAAGAGAAAGGCTCAAAAAAGCTGAAAATCGGGGGAGACTGGGAGTGGGACTGGGGAGGTTCAGGACAGAAGGAGGGATTAATCAAGATTGGGAAGGGACTGGGGAATAGGGAGGGATTGAGACCAATATCAGGACTGGAGGAGGACTCGGAGAGAGAATAAAAAAATAAGAAGAAGACTGAAGATTAAGAACCTTTGTGAAATGTGATTATTTGAAACTGCAGCACACTGCACACTCAGCAGCTGCCAGCAACAAGCATACAAGGGGGCCAAAAAAAGGCAAATAAATCTTTCTGAACCCTAGTGTGTGTGTCACAGAGAGAAGCCCAGTGTGTGCCCATCACCCTGCTGCTGTGTGCCCTTTGACTGCACTGTACCCAGTGTGTGTGTTACAGAGGGAAGCCCAGTGGCCAGTTGTGTGGTGGCATTAACCTTACATGACAGAAACGTAGAAATATAATTCTCATTCCCTGGGTTGCGTATGTGACTCCGTCTCCTGTGGTCAGCCCATCACCCTGCTGCTGTGTGCCCTTTGACTGCACTGTACCCTACCCAGTGTGTGTTACAGAGAGAAGCCCAGTGGCCAGTTGTGTGGTGGCATTAACCTTACATGACAGAAACGTAGAAATATAATTCTCATTCCCTGGGTTGTGTATGTGACTCCGTCTCCTGTGGTCAGCCCATCACCCTGCTGCTGTGCACCTTTGATTGCTATGTGTATGCCTATGCCCAGCAGCCCAATCATTCTGTAAGCCTTGAACCTGGGATCCTTTAGTTGCAAACTGTCATATTCTTCAATTACTTTCAGTCCACGTATCACAGTGTCACACAACCAAAATAAAATTTTGGAGTTGTAGCCAGCGATTACAGATCACATTGCTTTGTTACACAGGAATTGTTTGGGTGTTGGTGTTTTCACTGCAGTATACTGGACTGGTAGTACTGGTACTTACTGTGTTATGGCTGACACCAACATAGATGAAGCATTTAGTGCTGGTGTTGGAGCAGGTGTTGGTGGTAGTGGTAATCCTGGTGCTAACAGAAATAACCAAAATGTTTCATGTGATAAAAATTCAACAAACAGCAAGAGCAACAGTGAAGTGTGGTAAAGGGGACCTTTAAGAAAACCTGTACAGCTGCTGGGGTCACGGAGGCACCATAAGGTATGCCATTCATGCCGTTAAGATCCCTGTGACTAGCAGCAATAATGCAAGTGACAGTGAGTCCTCTCTGACTCAGACAGTAGCTCTTTGTCTCAGTCCACACTGTTGTGTCTCGCGACAAATCATTACTTCCTCAACAAAGTGAAATGAGCAAGTCTGCTGACAATGAATCAGGTAGTGCACTTGCAAATACATCCAGCACTGTTGGCAATGAAAAGGACATATCCATTGAATCCACCACTTCTGTGTTGGCCAGCAATGAAAATCCATCAGAGTCTTCTGTCCACTCTTCTAGCACCAAGGAGCATGTCCCAGGTTCTGTTAGGACAGGTGAAAAGACACAAACAGTCTTTAGCTATCTTCCTAGCACTCGAACAAAATCTGTCACATCTGAGGTGTGGAATTATTTCTCAGTCAGTAAAACTGATCCATGCAGAGCAATTTGTTCCTTGTGTAAACAGAGTGTAAGCCGTGGTAAAGTTGTGTCATGCCTTGGCACTACAGCTCTTAAACGCCATCTGAAAAAGCATTCGGTTTTGCTTGATCATCCAAAACCCATGTCCTCCATCTTCCAGACCACATGTGAGAAGGGTCAGGAATCTGAAATGGATACTGAATTGTCTGAACTTGATGCGGGCAGAACCACTGCCAGCCCTAGGATCACTGTTACCACCAATGCCAGCACCATTAGTACCAGTTGCACATCCAGTGATGGCACTGAATGTATAAGTCCTAGTCCACCATCTCTGCGTCCATCTGCCCATCGAAGCACGGTGTATAATAAACCAGCAGGGACATGTTGCAAACAGCTAACACTGTCTCAGGAATTTGAAAGGAAGAATACCTTTACTAGAAATCATCCAAAGACCCTTCATCTTAATCACCGAATTGGTGAACTGTTAGTCGGAGCCCTTCTCCCATACTCTTTGGTAGATCATGAGGATTTTAGGGAGCTCATGACATTAGCAGAGCCTCGATACAATGTTCCTCATCAAGGTACTTTTCCTATGTTGAAATACCAAACATTTATCAGGCTTTAAAAGCGACAGTGATGCTTGCACTTAAAACTGCAGAGGGTGAGGTTATTCATGTCACAACAGATATGTGGACCAGCACTCAAAACATAGATTACATGTCCCTTACCGCTCATTGGGTCACGTTTTCTTGTGCTTCTTCAAAACAAAGACACCCCAAAAGATGGCGCTGCTGCATATAAAGAAGTTTGGGCAAAGTCATACTGCTGCAAACATCTTGCAGGAACTAAATGACCTCCTTGACGAATGGGTTTATTCTCACGGTCTAAAATGTGGCTTCATAGTAAGTGACAATGGAGCCAATATCTTAAAAGCAGTACAGGATGGAGGATTTCTGCATGCTTCTTGCTTTGCACATTGCTTACACTTAATTGTCACGGATTTCTCAGCAACAAAACACAAGTGGATGGTATGATTGCTGTTTGCAAAAAATTGTGACTCACTTTTCACATTCAACCAAGGCTATCGGACATTGTCCGAACTGCAAAAAAAACACAAGCTGCCCCAGCAAAAGCTGATTCAAAATGTTTCCACTCATTGGAACTCAACGCTTTATATGCTGCAGCGCCTCTTGGAGCAAAAGCAAGCTGTACATGAGTACTGCTCCAGTTACATTATTGGAGATGGCATTATGCTGTCTGTGCTGCAGTGGAAATTAATGGAGACAGTGTGCTGTATCCTAGCTCCTTTTGAGACAGCTACAAGGGACATGTCTTCTGAAGGTGCATCTGTGAGTCAGGTTATCCCACCATAATGCTCATTTCACATCATCTTAGTGTTCTAAATCTACAAATAGAAAAGACAGATCTGAAGCGCAGACAACATGTCGCCTGTATCATGGGAATCTCAGAAGAGAATGAGTGAGCGCTTCAAAACCAATGACAAATTAGTTGCAATGACGAAATCAAAACACTACATCCTTGCAACTCTCTTAGATCCCAGGTTCAAGGCTATACATCTTCCAAAAACAGATGATATAGAGCAGTACAAACGTATGTTGCTAGATGAGCTGCAGCACTCACAGGAGTCAAACACAGACACGCACAGTACCCTCAGGTTGTCATCACCACAACATGCAGGTTCATCTTCACAAAGGGATACAGAACTGGAAAGTCACCAAACATTAACAGTAGTTGTTCCAACTGCCACTTCTTCAGCCCTTAGTAGCAAGCTAAATCTGTGGCAAACCTTTCCCAAATTGCTGCCATACCAGCTGCTTCTGCTGATTCCTCTTCTGAGCGGTCTCTGTCCAACATGGTAGACAGTTACCTGCAAGAACTGCCTATTCCTATTCCTATTGATGCATGCCCTTTTGAATACTGGAGATCAAAAAAGTCAATTTGGACAGAGCTGTATGATGAAGCCTGTAAATATCTTGGTTGTCCTGCAACAAGTGTCTCTTCAGAACGCATGTTTAGTACAGCTGGCAATATTGTGACAGACACCAGAAATAGGTTGCTGCCAGAAAATGTACACACGTTAACTTTTATTAAAGTTAATAAGTCAAGATTTTCGTATCCCTACAAGAGTATACAAACTGATCCTGAAGTGATTGATGTTGTGGATGTTGATGATGATGACAACTCAGATGGTGGTGGCTGGTAAATACTGTGTGGGATGGAGTCTCTCTGCACCAAAAAGGAAACTTTTACAGACTGTGATGACTTTGGTTGTCGTCTCTCTCCTTTCTCGATCTACTACCTTGGACTATATACCCCCCAAAACTTTCACCATTTCATGGCAAACTGCTTTGTAGCTAGGGTCTAAACTAAAGTCAACAAGTTTTATATACAGGGCAATTTTAACATCAGTGGGAACAGGCCCAAATTTGGCATAAAAGGGACACTGTCACGTCAATCCTTTCTGTATCATATTATTTATAGTTAAAGTGCAAACATATATTTTTGGATTTACCTTCTGTGACTTTGTGGTGCATCAGTATGGGCTGGGACAGGAGACGGTCTATTTTTCAATTTTAAAGAGGACAAAACAATGAGTTCTAATTGGTAGCTGTTTATTATTTTTTCAATTACAGAAATGTTAGCCATAAACGAAAATGGATGCTAGTACATGGGTGAGGGTTGTGGGTTGGTTTTAACATGGGTGTAGGGTGGCATTGGTGCTACTGCACAGATGAGGGTGGTGGAAGAAAAGTGGAATGGGTGATGGGGTGAAAGGTGGGTGTTGTTTTAGTTCTTTCATTTACAGATTCGTGATCAGCTGGGGATGGTGAGGAAAAAAATGATGACAGACCGAACCTACTGTACACACAATATATATTCTTATTAAATACATTGCAAACTGCTGCCACCTAGCACAATTGTCCTGTCCCTCTAAAAAAGAATAAAGGAATCAGAAATAAAAGAAAATCTGCATCAGCAGTTTTCACAGAATGTGACGTATCATAGTCTTTTGCTTTATAAGTAGTGATAATTTGATACATAATGGGGTTGACAGACGCTGTCCTTAAACATCACATGCCAACTGCTGCAGCTACATTAAATGTTCCTTAGTATGTGGTGAGGAAACCACTTTTTATTTATGTGACTGAAATACAGATTTTATTGAAGTATCAGCTGCAAAATGCATCATCTTACGACAGGTGGTATGCTGTTGAAGCTGACAGCAGTACCAGGTGGGGGCTGGGTTCAGGGAGGACTAGGTTACTCGGCACAAGGGCTTAGGTTTGGCTACTCTGCACAGGGGCACCCAAGTAAATCCGAACACAGGAAGCAATAACTGTAATGTCCAATACCAGGAATGGGATTCTAAAGTGTGGCTTTTATTCACATCCAAACTGAACAAAACAAAGCATAGACAGACCCCCATGGGGCTACATTCCTGATAATGCAGACTAAGAGAAACAGAAACACTTCTTCAACACTTCAGCCCTTAGGCTCTGGACCCACCAAGCACACAGCCCGGACTTGCACACTGCTTTGGGTACACAGCCCGACTTGTACACTATTTGGGGTTTCCTGGCTCGCTCTCCTGCCGCCACTCGAACACCTTCCATTGGCATGGACACATTTTCCGTGGCTCCTAAACCACCTTAGAGCCTTCGACTCTTAAGGGAAATTTCCTTTCAGTCCCATGTCTGGGTACTTCCCTCAGCACTGGCCAAGTGCCTGAGGCAAAGTAAAAGGGCCACAGAGCAAATCTGTAGAGGTGAACCTGGTTACTAAAGATGGGGGTTTCCCACCTCTAGCTTCCACAATCCATACCCGGCCATTTCTCTGGACATTAAACATCTCTTTCTGGAAAGCTTGGCAATGTAGATTAAAGGGTAAATGCATAGCACATTTCCTCTACATGTCTTGGCTTTCCCCTTGTGCTGGACTTGAACATACTTTTACTTTGGCTTAGCCTATTCCTCTAGGCCTCCCACTGATTAAGCAGTCCAATCCCCACTTTACAACAGTTCAGGTGAAACATAGGCCCCATGTAAGAGCAGCTCTCACCCTTTGGTTGCAGGTGCCCCACAGGCGATTCTTGACAACTTCTGGTGCTGCAGCACAACTTAGGAAAATAAGGCAGCTTCTTCCTAGCCGGAACCAGGAGGTTGCCCCTGGAATAACAGGCAAACCTTTTACCCCATCCCTCGGGATGGGACAGAGACCAGAAACAGCAGTCTCCACCACTTCAATAACAGCTTACTGTGTTCCTCTTTTGGCGGAGACACACACCTCTCCCTAAAAGTAGCTCTGTATCAGAGCTTTAGGCTCCAAGAACCTGTGCACAGACTGCTGTGCTCCTCTCTTTAAGACTGCTCACACACAACTGCTCCCACTGTTCAAAAACTCCCAACATTCTAACCTAACTCCCAACTGCAGATTCCAGTGTGGCTCATGCAGCTGCGATAGTGCTATGGTGATGTCATCCCTCAGTCTCAGGTGAGACTGAGAACAGAGTGAGACAGTGTGAAATCCATTGAACTGGAGTTTCACAAGCTGCCTTCCCTGCCTACCACTAGGTCTTACTGGGATTCTAGTAACCCTGGGTAACAGGGGGGTTACACTCGCCCTGGGCCAGGAAAATGACTGTCCGTAGTCATTATTTAACCGGCTTAGGCCATCCCACTCTATGTTCCACCTGCGGAGGGGGGTGATCAGGCCCCCTCCTACCGTGTGCTAGCACAGGCAGGCAACACTAAGGCCCAGAGGCCCTTGGCTGACATATCAGTCTCTACTCTACCCACTAACTATGGGTGCCTAGTGGCTCTGGTAGAACTGTCCAGAGCATAGCCCTAATAGCTTAGCACTGCAGTCCCTACGGCCATTCAGGACCACAGCCTGTCTATCCCCCCTAGCCCTCAAGGGAAAATTTATCTGCCTCTAACTCAAATCCCAAAACAAAAACAAACCGGGGACCTCCCCGACCTTGGGCACCATGCAACCACACACCAGGAAACTAATACCATCTATTACATTACTCCCTCATTCCCCCACAACCACACCTGTGGAAGGAAAGGGTTACTACAGTAATAACAACAACCACAGTACTTTAAATACTACACACTAAAGTACTAGTGAGGAACTCCGATGAGCCCCTCCTCCTCTTCTTGTCTTCTCTTCTATCTTCTTCAGAATCATCTGCAAGAAAAAAGAAAGACAACACACACTCCTAATCTGCATACACAGTCTATCTAAACTCCTACCTTCAAAACACTGGAGAATCCCAAAAAAGATTTTTTTAGAAAAGGTAGAAAAACAGTATATACACTAGAAAACAGTAGAAAAACAATGACGTAATTTACAATACACATTTGGGGGATGGAGTGCCCTAAAAGTCCCATCTAGTGACCACAGTGCCCGAAGGCTAGTCCATTAAAGAGTCTCTCCTGGGCCGGAGCCCGATGAAGCACAGTTCTAGGGAAGGGGAGAGTCTTTGAGGACAGTTCACACATCTGGAGTCTGCTAGTGTAGGGTGTGTACTGCAATGTCATAAGGATAGAAAAGTTTGGACTTACCAGCCTCTTGTAGAACGAACAAAGGGCACCGACCTGCTCCTTTGCCGAAGACTCTCCCTGGCAGCATTCTTCCGATACAGCTGGGCAGACATCTTCCGGGAACTACAGGAGGGCACATCTGGAAACTGCTGGGCTGATGTCATCTCTGGAGATGGAACTCTGGAACAGGAACAAAAAGGAAAACAGCTGGTTTGACGTCATCCGATTACCAGGCGATGAATCAGGATACAGCTGGGCTGGTGTCCTCTCTGGATCTGAAGTCATCTGGTGGGCCAGTCGATGGATTCTGGAAAGTCAGTACACTGTAGAACTGATGAATATGGGGCACCTAAGTCCTGGATGTCCATACTGGTGGAACAACAAAGGCACTGCAGTGGCTGGAGTGGCAGCACTGACTACCACTGCTCTGCTTTCCATCTGGTAGGCACGGGCACATTTGCAGGGAGCTCTTTGCATTGAGGCCAATAGTACAGTGGGTCAGGTGCTTAAATTATTACCCCGTCTTGGTGCACATAATTCACACTGTGAAAGGTTTCCTGTCCCTCTCCATCCACTATTCGAACAGTGTCCATAAACAGTGTCCTGCCTCTTTTCCACTGGTTGTATTTTCATGAAACATTCTGTTCCTGACATGCTTATTTGCACCAGGATGCACACATTTTATTGCTTCGCCCAGATCCAGGATTTCCTGCTGTTCTCAATCTCCTCTCAGACTCTCCGAGGAAAGATAGGAAAGGACATCCCATAGATTTTATTCACCTTCCTACGAACCAGTCTCTCCCCTCTTACTAGCTTTGGTCAACCTGAAACCGCTGGCTGGCTTGGGGCAGCCAGCCCTGGTTCTGCCAGCTATGCATTCTCAACAAGATGAAAAATGGATCCCTGACTTCTTCTTGCACAGCCAGGCAGTGGCATCACCACTCTCTCCATGCATTCCTCTGAGGCAAGAGCTTGAGGCTGTGTACCCGTTCCTTTTTCACAAGGCCACATAGGTTCCTCCTCTTCTTCTTCCTCACTGAGAATCTGTGCCCAGGAGTGAGCAGTCGTCCTCACTCCTGAGACTATCCACTCATCACTGGGCGCGGAGGTCGATACCTCCCATATCTCATCTTCTCCTATGAGACTTGGGCTAGGCCCCCCTCCCCCAAGGGGTCTACTGATGCTCTATCTGAATTGTCTTTCTGCAATCCAGCTTCCGAAACATCAGCATATGGTTCTGTCTGCAAATCTGTACCCTCTAGCTTTGTGCCACACTCCCCCGAGGGGCCTTCTCCAACAGGCTCCGCCTGGTGCTGTGTGCTGCCAACCACAAATTCCTGAACTTTTGTCCATGTGGGAGCCAAACGAATCTTGGCGCTTTATACAAGCCGTATTTCTAAGCACCCAATAGTGAGGTACCATGAAGGCGCCCCTTCCAGCATTTAAGCATATTAGCCACACTTGCACTGGATAGCCAGGAATCACCACATGAGAAGGCAGTTGTCCTCCATAGTAACACCTTTCAATGTCCCTTAACTTATTTACTTCTGCTGCTACCATAGCCGGGCATGATCCGGGTAGCGGGCTGGTCCTGAGGCCATAACTGCAGGAAAAACAAACAAATGCTCACTGTTACTGAAAGTCCCACATCACTGAACACTTTCTTTCACTTTCAAAATGGCTACTCTGCTGCTGTGTTTACATTACTACCCACCCTGTAATGGCAGCGACAGCACTGTGTATCAACATTCTGAAACTGGGTCAGCCACCGCGCATCCGACTTACACATACTACTGATAACTTTGCTCAAAACTGTACAAACTTGCACTGTTCTTTTTCTAACACATTTATATGATTTGCCACGGACTTTTCACTTGCTGAAAACATTTCTTTAGCTCACAGTCCCTTAAAACCTCAGGATTTCAAGCACAGGATAGACTGTAACTGGTGCTGCATAAATTGCTACAACTCACAGTCTCTCTACTGGCTTTGAAACTTTATTCTGGCCATAACTAATCTATATTCAATGGCTGGCATCACTGTTTGAACAAGTGTACTATTGGCCTCTGTATCAGTAGCTGTTGCGATGGAAAACGACCTGCAGCCAGTCTTGGAGGCCTCAGAGAAGGAAGCGGGTGGGCAGTCCTGCTGATCATCCCTCAGATCACCACACTCACAATCCAGTCGATCGAGATCTGGGTTGAGCCGAATTTTAGACAGAAAAGTCTGTTTTTACACTTTACAGCGCTTTTTAATCACCAGCGACCCTCCTCCTCTAAGCCAGTACCACGCCTCCACTCACTCTCCCTCTCGGAATGCTGGGCAGTCGCTGTAGAGCTGGCTTGGGGCAGGACTGACTGCAGCCTCACCAATCACAGACGCCTATACAATGAGCCTCTTTCCCTCGGGTGCTCTTCTCCTCACAGCAATAGTCAAGCAGGCAAATTTAAACTGCAAAACCACTTTTTTTCTTGCAACTAACTCCATGGCGGGAGCCCATTTCAACCATTTAGCATGGCCATTAACACAGCAAGTCTCTCAGTTCACTAAAAGCATTTCCAGCGTCCAGGGCTGCAATTTTCCTGTTGCTACCCCTAGTCTTCCACACTTTTCTTTATCACAGCAGTTCTTAAAAGCTGGCAAAAACGCTGTAATCATTTGATGCAGGACAAGGGCATACTCTTTCAGCTTTACTGCTCCTTGGTAAACAGTTGGCATTTTAACAGCAGCATATGAACCACAGCACACAGCGACACACTACTTAAACTTGCTTCAGCTTTTTGGGCTACCCAAACTGCCAGATAACCAAAACGCTAGCCCCTTGCCAGAGCACCTTTCCTCCCTAAATTAGAAATCCAAAGCGATGCCTCCATTTTGTAACCCCACCCCTGACTTTTTGCAAATGACAGGTGGTATGCTGTTGAAGCTGACAGCAGTACCAGGTGGGGGACTGGGTTCAGGGAAGACTAGGTTACTCAGCACAAGGGCTTAGGTTTGGCTACTCTGCACAGGGGCACCCAAGTAAATCCAAACACAGGAAGCAATAACTGTAAAGTCCAATACCAGGAATGGGATTCTAAAGTGTGGCTTTTATTCACATCCAAACTGAACAAAACAAAGCATAGACGGACCCCCACGGGGCTACATTCCTGGTAATGCAGACTAAGAGAAATAGAAACACTTCTTCAACACTTCAGCCCTCAGGCTCTGGACCCACCAGGCACACAGCCCGGACTTGCATGCTGCTTTGGGTACACAGCCAGACTATTACACTATTTGGGGTTTCCTGGCTCGGCTCCCCTGCTGCCACTCGAACACCTTCCATTTGACATGGACACATTTTCAGGTGGCTCCTAAACCACCTTAGAGCCTTCAACTCCTTAAGGGAAATTTTCTTTCAATCCCGTCTGGGTACTTTCCTCAGCACTGGCCAAGTGCCTGAGGCAAAGTAAAAGGGCCACAGAGCAAATCCGTAGAGGTGAACCTGGTTACTAAAGATGGGGGGTTTCCCACCTCTAGCTTCCACAATCCATACCCGGCCATTTCTCTGGACATTAAACATCTCTTTCTGGAAAGCTTGGCAATGTAGATTAAAAGGTAAATGCATAGCACATTTCCTCTACATGTCTTGGCTTTCCCCTTGTGCTGGACTTGAACATACTTTTACTTTGACTTAGCCTATTCCTCTAGGCCTCCCACTGATTAAGCAGTCCAATCCCCACTTTACAACAGTTCAGGTGAAACATAGGCCCCATGTAAGAGCAGAACTCACCCTTTGGTTGCAGGTGCCCCACAGGCGATTCTTAACTTCTGGTGCACTGGCACAACTTAGGAAAATAAGGCAGCTTCTTCCCTAGCCGGAACCAGGAGGTTGCCCTGAATAACAGGTGGGTCTACCCCATCCCTCAGGGATGGGCAAGAGACCAGAAACAGCGGTCTCCACCACTTCACGAACAGCTTACTGTGTTCCTCTTTTGGCGGAAACACACACCTCTCCCTAAAAGTAGCTCTATATCAGAGCTTTAGGTTCCAAGAACCTGTGCACAGACTGCTGTGCTCCTCTCTTCAAGACTGCTCACACACAACTGCTCCCACTGTTCAAAAACTCCCAACATTCTAACCTAACTCCCAACTGCAGATTCCAGTGTGGCTCATGCAGCTGTGATAGTGCTATGGTGATGTCATCCCTCAGTCTCAGCTGAGACTGAGAACAGAGTGAGACAGTGTGAAATCCATTTAACTGGAGTTTCACAGCTGCTCCCCTGCCTACCACTAGGTCTTACTGGGATTCTAGTAACCATGGGTAACAGGGGGGTTACACAAACAACTGATCAGACTTTCTGATAGCACTGGTGCGATCCAAATAATACCTGAGCACCCGGTGAACATCTAGAGTATGAAGTAAGGCCTCCCCCTGATTAGAATACTCAGGAAAATACACAGGCAGGTGGGATGGATTGATTCAGTGTGAACTCGGACACCACCTTAGGAAGGAACTTAGGATTAGTTCTCAAAGACACCCTGTTTTTGTGAAAAAGGAAATAAGGCTCTTTACACATCAAAGCCTGTAGCTTGGAAATCCTCTGAACAGAAGTAATGGCAACTAAAAATAACACTTTCCAAGAAAAGAAGCGTTGCTTGTAGCTTGCAGCAGGCTAAAAAGGAGGCAAGGTAAACTTTTTCAAAATGAACAAAAGATCCCGTGGTAGGACAGGGTCCTTAATGGGAGGCTTCAAATGCAACATACCCCACAAAAAGGTGCGGGAAAGGTCCAGTTGGGCAATGGTTTTACCTCAGCAGGTGCATGGTATGCAGAAATGGTGGAAAGGTGCACCTTAAGTGAAGATTAACCCAGACCTGAGTTCGAAAGAGACAGGAGGTACTCAAGATGAGATTCACTGGACAGGTGAAGAGATACAAGTGTCGACAGTGGCCAAAATGGAGAAGTGCTTCCACTTCATCGCATAGGTGGCTCTGGTGGAAGGTTTCCTAGCAGCCACCAAGACATCTGCCACCGGGGAAGAGACTCTGAAGTGGGCAAAAGCCAAGTCTGCAGGGGCCACGCATGGAGGTGCAGTGGGTTGAGGTCCAGGTGAACCAGAGTGCCCTGCTCCTGGGAGAGCAAGTCGGAACACGGGTAGGGGGACTGGAGGCTCCACTGCTAACTGCTGCAGCAGGGAAAACCATATTTGACGTGGCCAGAAGGGTGCTATGAGAATCATTTCTGCCCCCTCTGACTGAAGCTTGAGGAGCACCCTCCGCAGGAGTGGAAAGGGAGGGAAAGCATAAAGGAACCTCCCTGTCCAAGAGAGGGACAATGCGTCTTGCCAGAAAACACCAGGCCCTGGATTGAGCGAGCAGAAATTAGGCAGTTTTGCATTAAGTGGGGATTGCCCCACCTGTTGAAGAGGTCCTCGCACATGGGGGTGAGAAGCTCCCATTCAAGAGCCATCATCCTGGACCTGCTTAAACTGTTGGCCAGGATGTTTTGGATGCCTGGAACATGTATGGCCAGTAGTTCCAGGTTGGGCTGAATGGCCCAGTACCAGACTCTCATGGCCTCCCGGCAAAGGGGGTAAGAGAGAGTCTCCCCTTGCTTCTTGATGTAATAAACTACTGACATGTTTGTCCATCTGAACCAAAAGATGGTCTGGAACCAGGTGAGTCTGGAAGGCCTGCATTGCATAAAGGTCAGCCCTCATCTCGAGGACACTGACGTAGAGATGAGGCTCGGCTTCTGACTAGATCCTGAGTTTGACGATGGGCCAAGTGGGCACCCCAGCTCAGGCCCGAGGTGTCTGTAGTCAAAATCTGTTGCAGGGAGACAGCTCTGAAAAAGAAACCCCATGAGGAGATTGGAGGGGTTTAACCACCATTCCAGGGTCTGCCTCACCAGACTGGAGACCAGGACCTCCTGATCTAGGTCATCTGTGCACTGGTCCCATTGAGTTCGAAGAGTCCACTAAGATACTCTTATGTGCAGGCAGACCAGGGGGAACTGTGGTTATGGCCACTGCCATGTGTCTGAGGAGGCGCAGGAAGAACCTGGCTGGAATGTGCTGGGAGGAGGCAACCAGCCGGGCCTGTGCTACCAAATGTTCCGCTCTGACCTGAGGCAGGAAGCCTTTGCCCAGGGACAAATCCAGGATAGCTCCTATATACTGGAGGTGCTAGCTCAGCTGGAGGCAAGACATGGGGAGGTTGAGAGTAACCCCCAAAGTCTGGAACAATCAAAAGGTGGCTTCCAGGGTTCCGATCAACTGAGTCCTGGAAGGGGCTGTCAACAACCAGTCATCCAGATAAGGTAAGACATAATGCCCCTGTGTCCTGAGGTCCACAGTCACCACTGTCAGGCACTTGGTAAAGACCCAGTGTGCCGAGGAGAGATCAAAGGGGAGGACCCGAAACTGGTAATGGTTCCCTTGAAAACAAAAATGGAGGAACCGGCGGTGGGGTGGGAAAAACAGGATATGGAGGTAGGCATCCTACATGTCCAGTGAACAGAGCCAGTCCCCCTGGTGAAGAAAGGGCAGCAACCCATGAAGGGTGACCATCCTGAACCACTTGTATTCTATGTACAGAATCAGGTGGCTGAGATCCAAAATCGGTCTCTGGTCCCCTGTTTTCTTGGGGACGAGAAAAAGAACCCTTCCTCTTGAGCCGAATGGACGGAATTTATGGCCATTTTATGCAGCAAGGCCTGAATCTCCTCTAAAATGAAGAGGATGTGGGCCTGAGGGTAATGGGATTGCAAGGAAGGGCTGTCCAGAGGGATCTCCAAGAACTCCAGAGTGTGCCCCCTTTTCCACCATCTGAAGGACCCATTGGTCTGAAGTTACAGTGCATCACCTGTCGATGTATAGGGAGAAGCGACCCCCACCGCCTCCCTCAAGGACTCTGCCGAAGGGGGGGGGGGTTGGACAAGGAGTCAGGCAGCAACTCTGGGGATGAGCAGAGTGGCTGGGGATGCTCTGGGAGACCTCAGGGCAGAAGCTCCAGCTGACTGGGTGGAAGCCTTATGATTAAAGGTGCCACTGGGCTGCTGGCCCTCGGGCTGCTGTCTAGGGATCTGATGAAAGGACTGACACTGGTTGGTCCTGGGCTGAGAATGGTACATAAATTGTACTGAGTGCAGTGCTTTTCCTGATTCTTGTAGTCAAGAAATAGTGTTCTGAGCATCACTGCCAAAAAGGACAGAACCCCAGAAGGGCGCATCCAGGATTTTTGCCTGCACATCTGTCATGAAGCCTGACACTCTGAGCCAAGACTGACAGTGGATGCAAACTACAGTGGCCGCCGCTCAGCCTGCCACGTCAACAGTGTCATAGGCGACTTGGAGGATGTGGTTGCCCACATCTGAGCCTGACTTAAGAAGCTGCATCAATTGGGTCTTCGTGGAATGCTCCGGGAGGGCCTGCATGGTGTCCAAAGCCTTGTTTCACAGAGCATTCTGATACTACACCATGTGGGCAAGATATTTCTGGGTCCTGATGGCCAGCGTGGCATGAAGCATAGAACCACTTGCCAAATTGGTCAACCTGGTGAGACTCCTTACCGGGAGGTTGGGTGCTGAGGTGCCTGGGTTTCTTGGCAAGATCATGAGCTGCATTCGTGACCACTGAGTCCGCCTCTGGTTGTTCCCCCAGATGAGCTCTGCCAATAGGGGCGTAATAAAGGCAATCAGCCTTTTTGACCTAGGCCAGGGTGGAAGAGGGACAGTTCCAGAAGGCCTTGGTGACGTCTTCATATGACTCAAGGGTAGTCTTCTTTCTATGGAGATGGACCGCTAGCCAGCGATGCTCTGGGTCTAGTTCCTCCATCTCCCAGCTCATCAAGAACTGAATATGCCTCATGACATCCCTAAATATAGGATCATCAGGAAGAAGCCTAAGGGTTTCCTTGGGGGGTGTCAGGATTGTAAGAAGGCCCCCCGGAATCATCAGAGTCCTTCACAGAGGAGGAGGAGGAATCTCTGCCAGATGGTTCACTTTCGGGTAACAGCATCGGTGGCCAATGGTCCTCCTTACGTCGGTCCCGTCAAACTGGAGATGGAACTGGGGATCGGGGTTTGCTAGGACCTGACCGGTCCAAGTCCTTAGGAAGAGGGTCCTTGGGAGGTAGAGTAGGGGGCCTTTTGGGTGCCTATTTATCCTTCATAAGGGCCCACCAGGTTGAAAAAAGAGCACTGTAATTTACCAGTTGTGGTGGACAGGGATACTGAGAAGGCAGTGCTGGGTACCCTGGCATCAGGTAACCCAGCATCGGTCCCTGGGGTATGGGACAGGCACAGGTCCAACATTTTGGTAACCAGGCATAGGCCCTGTAGGCGTCCGTGCTCTGGTGTTGGTGGGAATCCTGGCGTTGGTCCCTCGGGTGCCTGCTTGGGTTTGCCCAAAGGATCAGTTGGCATCAGCTGAGGTTAAGGTGACAATGGTTGAGGTGCTGGAGTCAACACTGGCAGAGCAGGCATCAATTGGACAGGTGAAGGCTGGTGCTGGTCTGGCAAGACAGGTGCTACCAGCCCTGAAGGGGAGGTGAGAACCTGCACATGGGAGCTAGCTCCCAGTGGAGGCAAAGGCAACAACTGTGTAGAGGAGGTGAGTGCCTGCTCCAGGCATTGCAAAGAGGCACCGGTCCAGTAGTCGGGAACTGTCGTAGGCAACAGCAAGACTGGGGGAGCAACGGGCAAAGACCCGCCACCCGCAGAAGAGAGCCCGGTCAAGCCGCCTGAGGACCCGCTAGGTATGAGGGCCTGAGCATCAGAACTGGGGGGTTGCAGAAGAAATCTGGAGCCCTGAGGAGCCACTGCCTGAGGTAGAGGTGAGGGTGGGTGGCGCAGAAAGTACAGTTAGTTAAGAAGTTACCGTAACAGTAGATCTTCGAGAGGAGCTCTTGCAGCAAGCTACACCATAAGGGCTGAAGCTGGCAGGTGCCAGGACCCCACAGAAAAAATTCAAGCTAGCAGTCTATAGTGGGGACCGCCCCTGACATGCCAATGGTATAAAAGGGCAGTCCCCATCCCAACCTCAGTTCTCCACGAAGACCCCAGTAAACTCAGAAATGGAGAACTGAGGAGGTTCTCTGAAATGAGAAAGGATACAACCAATGATGGAGAAACAAGGGGAAGGTGGGAGGAAGGAAAAATTACTCACCTTAGTAATTATGTTTCTTCTAATGGAGTCTAGGCTGTATTCTGACAATATGCAGTTAGCCCAGCTCTTGAACTGCTCTGGAGATGAAAGTGTTAACTCTATTCTGAGAGCATAGAACGTTGAGCTTGTGCTCAGTTCAGAACTCTGTCTGCTGCACTTTCAAGTGTAACCGTCAGATTCTTACGAGCCAAAACTAACTGATTACACCTATAATGTGAAATTGTAAAAAACACTCAGCCATAAGAACCCAAAGTTTTGGGTCCCCAAAAGACTGAAGTCGAGAATCCCAAAACAAAAACTCAGGTAGTGAACTAAACATAACTCTAAATAATTACAAATAAATACCACTATGCCCAGCTCCTCCAAAAGGAGGGCCAATACACCTCTGAGCTGCAGCACTGTGCCGCACAGCCCACTTCCCAAAAACCAGGTTCTGAGAGGGAGCCGGAGGTCAGAATACAGCAAGACTCCATTAGAAGAAACATGATTACTAAGGTGAGTATTTTTTCTTCAAACAACATGAAGTCTTGCTGTATTCTGACAATATGCAAACTACCAAGCAGTACCTCCCAGGAGGAGGGTACAGAACCTACTTAGGAAATAGACTCTGCAGCACTGCTGTACCAAACCTAGCATCACTCCTAGCCTGGATGTCCAGAGAGTAATGCTCGGTAAAAGTATGAACTGTTTTCAGGTGGCTGCTTTACAGATCTCTAAGTGGAATATCTTTGGCGCGCAGCCAGAGAAGCAGCTGTACCTCTGGTGGGAATGAGCCCTCAGGCCTGAAGGGAGTACCTTGCCCAGCTTTTCATAGCAGAATTGAATACAAGAGACAATCCATCTGGCAATAGTCCTCTTAGTAGCAGGTTTGCCCTTCCCTACTTCACCATAAGTGAGAAATAACTGAGAACAGTCAAACATAAGTGCCTTAGTGCGCTCCATGTAGTAGCTAAGAGACCTTTTAACATCCAAACTGTGTAATCTTCTCTCTCCTGAAGAAGGATGATCAGTGAAAAACACAGGAGGGGACATGGATTGGTTCAGATGAAAATCTGACACCACTTTGGGCAAGAACCTCCTGTTGGTTCTAAGGACCACCTTATCTCTATCAAACGAAATAAAATCAGGCTCCACTGACAGAGCTTGCAATTCACTGATACGTCTGGCAGAGGTAATAGCTACCAGGAACACAGTTTTCCAAGTCAAGTACTTAAGTTCTGCTGAGGCCAAAGGCTCAAAGGGTGGTTGCATGAGCTGAGCAATGCATACATTAAGATCCCAAACAGGGGTAGGATCCCTAAAAGGGGGATTAGTATGAAGTAGTCCCTTAAAAAAATTACAGAACACAGGGTGGGAAGCTAGAGAAGAAGGCTTCCCCACTGATAAAAATGCAGAAACAGCTGATAGATGCACCTTGAGGGTAGCTGGTCTGAGGCCTAGACTATTATAGTCCAGAACTGCAGGCAAATCAGCAGAATCTGGAGATATCTGTTTACTAGAACACCAAATACCAAACCTTTTCCATTTGGAGTTATAGGTTTTTCTAGTGGCAGGTTTACGAGAAGCCTTGAGAATATCCAGAACCCCCGAGACAGATTCATACTTGCATATTCTAGCTCTTCAAGAGCCAAGCCTTGAGATTGAGAGACTGAAGATTGGGATACCAAATTCTTCCCTGAGAGGAAGTTAGCAGATTGTGTTTTTTGGGGAGAACCAATGGAAGATGAACTGCCAGAGACAGCAAGACAGGACACCAAGGCTGCCTGGCCCAGTATGGCGCAATCAGGATCACCTTGCAAGGTTGTGACCTTATCTTGACCAGAACTCTGAACAACAGCGGAAAAGGGGGGGAAGGCATACAGAAATTTCCCCTACCAATCCAACAGTAGAGCATCCTGGGGGACTGAGCCCAATACTGGGTGTCTGCAACAAAAGAGAGGAAGCTGATAAGTGCCTGGGGCTGCAAAGAGGTCTATCTGAGGAGTGCCCCATCTTAGAAATATGACTTTTAGAACTAGAGGACCATTCGTGATGGCCTTGAGAAATCCTGCTCAAAGCATCTGCTAACACATTGTCCTTCCCTGGAAGGTGGACTGCTACCAGGGATGTCTGTAGAGAATAGGCCAGAGACCAGACTTTCATGGCTTCTGTGCAGAAGGCCGTCGACAGAGTGCCTTCCTGCTTGTTGATGTACCACATGGTGGTGGTGTTGTCTGTTCTCACCTGAACACCTTGTTCTGTACTGCCTGTATGAGGAGCTTGTAAGGCCAAGTATACTGCTCTGAGTTCCAGAAGGTTGATATGAAGGAGAGACTCCTGAGGGGAGCACACTCCTTGTGCTGTGAGGGCTACCAAGTGAGCCCCCCACCCCAGAAGAGAAGCGTCTGTGGTCATAACCACAGAATGAGTCTGAGAGACAAATGGAACCCCTTGTCTGAGGTTGTCCTGATCCAACCACCATTGGAGAGCATGGATTAAGGTCTGAGTCACTGGAATCAGTTTGGTGAGAGTGTCTTTTTTCTGGGACCAAAACATCCTCAGGTGAAACTGGTTATCCCTCATCTGGAACCTGGCCCCTGGAACCACTGCAGTGGCAGCTGCCATGTGGCCCAGTAGTTGAAGGAAATGTCTTGCTGGATGAGAAACCAGGGGACGAAATGAAGAAGCTAGGTCTGTAAGGGCCTTTACTCTTGACAAGGGAAGAAAGGCCTTTGCCTGGCAGTATCCAACTCCACTCCTGAAGGTGAGGAGTTGCACTGGTTCAAGAACTGACTTTGGAAGGTTAAGGAGGAATCTCTAGGAAGTGAGGACTTCCTGGATCACTTGTAAATTTGACTTGACTTGGTCTGGAGACTGCCCCACAATGAGCCAGTCATCGAGATATGGGAAAATAGAGATGTTTTGTCTCCTTAAAAAACTATTACTACTGCTAGGCATTTTGTAAAGACCCTTGGTGCTGATGTTAGCCCGAAGGGCATTGCCCTGAATTGGTAATGGCCTGAAGGCAGTTCGAATCTGAGATACTTTCTGTGGGAGCACCTGATGGGAATGTGAAAGTAGGCATCTTTGAGGTCTAGGAAGCTAACCAGTCCCTAGCCTTAATGAAGGAAGGAAGAATTATTCCCAGAGTCACCATTTGAACTTTGCTTCAGCAAATGCTTGTTTAAGTATCTTAGGTCAGGACAGGCCACACTCCCTGTCTTTTTGGGGTAAGAGTACCTGGAGTACAGACCTTTGCCTGAGGGATGTGGAACTCTCTCTATAGCTCTGAGTGCTAACAGAGGAAACCTCTGCCTCTAGAGCAATGGTTTTGGATATGTTGGCACGTGGAAAGACCTGACCCTTAACTTGGGAATTTTTGAAGCTGAGGCCAGTCCCACAACACACCTCAGAACCCACTTGTCTGAGGTCACAGACTTCCAGGCCTGGAAGTAGTAAGCCAGTCTGCCTCCACAGGTATTGGGGAGTCGACCGGGCTGACACTCAGGGTGTCTGCTTGGCAAGAACCTTAGGCTGAGAGGTGGATGCAGCCCTGCTCATCCCCCTCACCACCTCTCTCTAAAGAACCCCTCTGGGAAAAAGGAGAGGCCTGTGCCTGGTAGAAGGCTTGTGAAAAGGCCTGTCCCTGCCCTAGCCTGCTGCTTCTGTGGAGTTGACTGCCTTTCCTTGGCTTGAGCACTCCATAAGGTGGTCCTGTACTCATCCATCTTTCTTCATGTAGTTCTCTGTCTGCTCCCCAAACAGAGAATTACCTACAACAGGAAAATCCATGGCCTTAGCCTGGGTATCCTAGAGAGGCTACTACATCTGAGCCAAGCCATTCTCGAAGAGCCACAGATTTAGCCATGACTCGTGACGAAACATCATTGGAGTCCACAGCAGCATGAAATTAAATCTTAGATGCCTCTATCCCATCAGCAGCCACCTCCTCTAACTCCTTGGCTAGTTGGGGGGGAAGCTGCTTAGCCAGATCAAAACAGACTCCCACCTGGACTTTTGGTATCTAGCTGCATAGGCCATATAGTTAGCCTGCCTGAGTCCCACAGAAGATGCCAGGTACTGCTTTTAGCTACAAAGCCAGGCTCCTCCTGCTCCTCACAGCTTCACCCACAGGAAGCTGGAGGGTGTCAACCACTTTTCTGTAAAACATGAAGTGGGAGGGGACTCAGAAAGCCTGGGAGGGGAAACTCCTGAAGGTCTGTCTGGGGAGATGTCTGGTTCAATGGGCTCATCCAGACCTTCCCCACCATCTTCTTCCTCATCATCACACTCTTCCTCCCCTTCCCATTCCGGCTCATAATATTCTTCCAAAGAATAGTTGGAAACCGGGGGATTCGACTGAACCGAGCGCCTACCGAGAGGTGCCGGATCGGTTGGAACCGAACGGAGCAATTCCACAATACTAATCGCCCTGGAAATTTCTTCGGCGGTTGGAAGGTGGGGATTTGAATCCGAACCGGCCAATTTTTCTTTCTTCTTCTTCTTTTTTGTAGGAACCGACCCCTCAGGATTGGCTCTCCTCTTGCCTGAGGAAGTCTGGCCCTGGTCAGAGGGCACTTCCTCAGGTTCGGTCGGAACCGAACCGGGCTGGCCATCTGGGTCAGCAGACTTCTCAACCTCTTTCTCCCTAAGCCTGTCCAACCTTTTCTCTATGGTGATCTTAGGAAAACTATGCAAATTTGGCAGTCTGAATTGAGGTGGTCAAACCCCAGACAATAAACACAGGTGGTGTGGGGATCAGCCTTAGCAAAGGCCTCCCCACACACACTACAGTGCTGAAACCCAGTGGGCCCGGTTTTTCTTTTGGGTTTCTCAGACATGGCCACAGTAAAGTCAGAGAAAACTTACCCTTTACACGGCTTCAGACCAGGTAAGACAACCTTATTGGTTCCTAACCGTGTTACGGGTATTGGAAAAAAAACATAAAAGATGGCTTTTTTTTAAACCGATAAGCACTAGAATCACCACAGACTAAGAACAATCGGTTCAGCGAACCGACCAAAACAATTCAGAGATTTTACAATTTCCACAGTAATTAATACAAATCTCAAAACAGTTCACTACCACTTACTGTACCACAGACAGGGATCTGAACAGATAAAAATAAGAAAAATGCGGTTAAATCATTGTGATTTTATTGATTAACCGAAGCGACAGGAGAAAACACCAGAGCGACTGTTCAGTTAGGTAGAGTAAAGAATCTGATGGTTACACTTGAAAGTGCAGCAGACTGAGGTTTGAACCGAGCACGAGTTCAACGTTCTATGCTCTCAGCATAGAGTTAACTCTTTCATCTCCGGAGCAGTTCAAGAGCTGGGGCTAACTACATATTGTCAGAATACAGCAAGACTTCAGGTTGTTTGAAAGCAAGGCCTGCTGCATGAGCTTCTCTCAAAGATCTACTGTTAGGGTAAGTTCTTATACAACTGTACAATCTCACTTTGAGGGTAGCTCTTGCAGCAGGCTACATCATAAGGACTGAATCCCAAGCAGTGGGAGGACTAACCGTCATCCGGGAGGAGGAAAAAATTCTGCTGAAAAGTCTCATGAGAGTAGGCAATGTCCAAACTGTAATGTCGAATGAAGGTGTGGACAGAACTTCAAGTGGCAGCTGTGCAAATATCAGCTGCAGACACATTTTTAATGGATGCAAAGGAGGCAGCCATACCCCTGGTAGAATGGCCTTTGACCGGTCCCAGCAAAAGCTTGTCATATTTGCGGTAGCAATAAACACAATACAGTTGACTAACCATTTAGACAAAGTTTGCTTAGAAACAGGAGGCCCTTCTGTTCTCGGGGCGAAAGAAACAAACAACTGGTCCGACTTCCTGACAGCATGGGTGTGATCTAAGTAGTAACAAAGCATCTGGCAAACATCTACAGCATGAAGTAGAACCTCCCCTCAGTTAGAATACTCTGGGTAGTAAACCAGTAGGTGGATGTTCTGATTCAGTGTAAACTCAGACACCACTTTAGGCAAAAACTTAGGATTTGTCTGCAAGGATACCTTGTCCTTGTGGAAAACTAAATAAGGCTCTTTACATATCGAAGCCTGAAGCTCAGAAATCCTTTGAGCAGAAGTAATGGCAACTAAAAATAATGCTTTCCATGAGAGAAAGCGTAGCTTGTAACTTGTGGCCAGTTTGAAGGGAGGCAGCGTAAGTTTTTCCAAAACAAATAAAAGGTCCCATAGGGGAACAGGGCTCCTGATGGGAGGTTTGAGGTGAAGAATACCCTGCAAGAAAGTGTGGGAAAGATCCAGCATACAAGAGTTTTGCCCTCTACAGGTGCATGATATGCAGAGATGACCGATAAATGCACCTTAATGGAGGAGTAGTTCAGCCCTGAGTCCAACAGAGAAAGGAGATACTTTAATACGGAATTCACTGGACAGGTGAAGGGATCAAGGTGGTGAGTGAAGGTCCAAATGCAGAACCACATCCACTTCATCACATAAATGGCCCTGGTGTAAACCTTCCTTGCAGCTATCAAAACATCTGCCACTCTGGGTGAAACCCAAAACCGAGCAACTGCTAGGTCTGCAGGTGCCATGCATGTGAGGTGCAGCAATTTGAGGTCTGGATGGACCAGGGTGCCCTGCTCCTGGGAGAGCAAGCCTGAGCTTAGGGCAGGAGATCAGGGGCTCCACTGCCAGCTGCTGAAAGTAGTGGGAACAAAATCTGACATGGCCAGTAGGGAGTGACTAGGATCATCCCCCCCCTCTGACTGCAATTTGAGAAGGACTATCTGCAGTAATGGTAAGGGAGGAAGGCATACAGAAACCTCCCTGTCCAAGAGAGGGACAACACGTCTTGCCAGAAAACACCAGGCCCTATATCTATTGAGCAAAAACTGGGCAGTATGGTGATGGAGGGGACACAAAGAGGTCCAACTCGTCCAGCCCCACCTGTCGAACAGCTCTTCGGCCACAGATTGAAGAAGTTCCTATTCGTGTGCCTTGGACTGAGACTGGCTTAAACTGTCGGCCAAGGTGTTTTGTATGCCTAGGACATGCACGGCAGTAAGTTCTAGATGATGCTGGATGGCCCATTACCAGACTCTCATGGCCTCCCTACAGAGGGGTTAAGAGTGAGTCCCCCCCCTTGCTTATTTATGTGGAAGACCACTGACATGTTGTCCGTCTGAACTAGGAGAGGGCCCGGGAGCAGACTCGTCTGGAATGCCTGTAGGGCATAGAGTATCACTTGCATCTCCAATACGTTGATATGGAGATGTGCTTTTGGGGAGACCAAGTTCCCTGGGTCTGATGGTCTGACAAATTGGCACCCCATCCCAGGCCAGATGCGTCTGAAGTCTGAAGTCTGAATCTGACAAGGAGACTCCTGCTGAAAGTGGACCCCTGTGGAAAACTGGAGGGTTCAACCACCAATCAGTTTGACACACGGAATGGAGACTGTCACAGCTGCTCCAGTTCATCTGTGCATTCGTCCCATTGGACTCAAAGGGTCCATTAGGAACCCTCAGTGCAGGAATGCAGGGGACAATTCGATGACCACTGCCACGCGCCCTAGCAGCTTTAGGAATATTCTGGCTGGGATTTGTTTGATGAGGAATTCAGGCAAGCCTGGTCCTGAAGACGTTCCGCCCTGTCTGGAGGCAGGAAGGCTTTTCCTCCGGTGGTGTCCAGAACTGCCCGGATGTACTGCAGCCTTTGTTTGGGCCATGGAGAGGACTTTGGAAGGTTGAGAGTGATCCCTAGGTCTCGAAACAAGGTAAAGATGTCCTCCATGGTGCTGATTAGCTGATCCCTGGAGGGAGCTGTCAAGATTCAGTCATCCAGGTAGGGGAAGACGTAGTGAACTTTTCCTCCTGAGGACTATAGCCACTGCTGCTAGGCACTTTGCAAAGACTCGTGGAGCAGAGGACAAATGGTAGGGCATGGAATTGGTAGTGGTTACCTTGAAAGCAGAAGCAAAGGAACCTGCTGTGGGTCTGAAAGACCAAAATGTGGAGGTAGGCGTCCTGCATATCCAGAGAGCACATCCAATCCCCCTGGAAGGGTGACCATCCTGAAGCATTTGTATTCTATATACTTGTTCAGGTGACTGAGAGGCAGGATAGACCATAAGTCCCCTGATTTCTTTGGAATCAGAAAAAAGTGGAATAAAATCCCTTCCCTCTTTAATCTGGCAGAACTGGTTCTATGGCCTGCTTCAGCAAAGAGCGCTTGGATCTCCTCTTGAATGAGGGAGGGGTGTGACTGAGGGTAATGGGAGTTTATAGGTGGGTTGTCTGGGGGCATCTCCACAAACTACAAGTATGCCTTTCTCTATCAGTTGAAGAACCCAGTGATCTGTAGTTATTCTGTGCCAAACCCTCTAGATATAAAGAAGCAGCCCCACTGTCTCCCCCAAGATTATGCAGGGGGAATGGTCTGGCAAGGAGCCAGGCCATAAAACCAGGAATACGCAAATGTTCCTGGGAGGTTTTGGGGGCTCTGGGAACCGAACCTCCTGAGGCCTGAGAAGTGGCCTTATGTTTAAAGGCACCTCTGGATTGTTGGCCTGTGGGCTATTGCCCAGAGGACCGATGAAATGGCTGGCAACAATTTTGCTTCTGGATAGATCTGTACATGGTATGGACAGATCTGTCTGTCTTGCCGGATTCCTGAAGCGAGTAATAATCTTTTCTGATTCCTCACCAAAGAGGACTGAACCCTTAAAAGGGCATCCATAATGCCCACCTGGATGTCTGGGTGAAACCGAAATGCAGAGCCAGGAATAACAGTGAAGGCAGATGCCAGTGGCTGCTGCCGTATCAGAGGAGAAACACAGGACAAGTGCCTTCATCCAAACTTGATTTCAAAATATGCAGCACACTTTTCTGAGGACTATCCTGCTGTGTCTGAACCAGTTCCATTGTCTTCTCCCACAGGGCGTTCAGATACTGGACCACATGGGCTAAGAAATTCAGGGAGTGAATGGCACAGGTGCCCGAGGAGTAAACTTTCCTGCCAAGCTGGTCCACGTGCTTGGAATCTTTGTCCGGAGGCTGAGTATTGAGATGCCAGGGCCTCTTGGACCGATCATGGGTTGCTGTAATGACCATGGAGTCTGCAATCAAATGCTGTCCGAAGAAAGGCTCATCTCGGGAGCATTATAGAGGCAATTAGCCTTCTTGGAAACAGCAGGGATAGTAGATGGGCATTTTCAAGCCGATCTAGTGACATCCTTAAATGGATCCACCAGAGAAGGAACCACCACAGGCTTTGGATCCTTTTAACAGAGGAAAATGGCCAAACAGCGCCTCTCAGGGTCCAAATCTTTGGTGTGCCAGCCCATGTTGGACTGGATGTGCTGCATGACCTCCATGAAGGTCATATCATCTGCAGGAAACCTGGGGGTATCCTTGGGGTCCAACAGAGGAGGAACATCCCTGAGTTGGATGACACCAGCGATGAGAAGAGGAGCAGCGGTCCAACTCCCCAAAAGAGGAAGATTGCGAGGTCAAGCGATGGATGCCTCACGTGCAGTAACCCACGCCGGCACCTGTCCGAGGACCTGGAGGATAAACGACGGTGCTTCTGTCCATGATGCTTAGAGCGGCCCCTGCCAGTGTCATCTGGTTGTGGGGTGTGCTCTTTAGGAGTAGGCATAGGCTGCCTAGGAGGAGCCTGAGACTTAGCCCGTGAGGGAGGTTCCTTGGGGGCGTAGAAGGCCTCTTTGGGATCAGATCACCCTCCACCATGTTTCACCAGGACACGAAGAGAGCCGTGATATCCGGCAGAGGATTCTAGGGTGCAGAGGGATTAGCCGGTGTTGGTGGGGGGACGTTAGTCGCCCCAGCATCAGTCCCTTTGGTGGCGGCAACCCAGGTGTTGGGTCTTGAGGGTTTAGGTTGACCAGCAGTGGCCCAGTGGGCATCTGGTTATCTGGCGTTGGTCTAATAGGTGTCGCAAGATCAGATGCCAGACCCCCTAGAGTCAGCTGAGAATGTTAAGGTCAGCTGGCAACCGCAGATGTTCAGGCAATGACGAAACTGGTATCACCAAGGTCGATGTTGGGGTAGCTGGCGTCGACTGGACAGGCGTAAACTGGTGCCTCTCTGGGGAGACAGCTGGCATCACCTTAGGAGGAGCCTACCGACAGGAGCCAATACCTGAATGGGGCAGAGGTGTCACCCTCCTGGGGAGGTGAGCGCATGCCCCTGGTGTCACTGGGTGGTGTCGACCCCGAAGCCGGGAGCCGACTTAGAAGCTGAGGCTGGGTGGACAACGAACAAAGACCCACCACCTATAGAAGACCAGGCTGAGCCACCTGGCTGAGAGCCTGCTGTCTGGTGAAAGGGCCTGAGCATCAGGGGCTGAGGCTGAGGAGTAAGTCCCCAACCCTGAAGAACCACCACCCAACATCTGGAAGAGGGTGAGTGGTTTAACCACCGGAGCCCAGAGGGAATGAGGGGCTGCCGTGGAAGCTGAGTCCGACTTCACTTGGGAGGAAATCCCAGAGCCGGCCACTGTCTGGTGAGGGGACCAGGAACGTGAAGCTGACCAGGGTTTGTCCTTTTTCTCCCAGTGTTTGTGCTTCCCAGAGGACTTCTCCCTTGAAAAAGTTGAGGCCCTGAGACCGGGGAGGAGGAGGTCCTTTTACCCTGGATCTCTTTCTCCATCACTGCTGCTTTCTTTTCGAGCAAGAAGCTTTTCATGGCGTTCTGGCAGCAGATCCTAGTCCTCTGGTTAAAGTTCAAGCAGTGCTGGCAGGCCTCTGTATCATGGTCGGGGACTAGAAAGAGGAGGCAAGCAGCGCGGCAGTCTTTTGATGGAATCTGCTTGCCACAAGCACACTTGGACCGCCGCAGATCTACAGATGAGGTCAGAGAAGTAGACATGCAGAGAAATACTGAAGGAAAATGGTATTTTGAGAAAAAAATAAAGCATGGGTAATTGCAAAAAAATGGTCGACTAAGGCAGAAGAGCCGATGCGCGTGGGTCACCAGTGGGAAAAGAACTGAAGTTGGGCTGGGAGACCACACTTTTTATACCACTGGCCAACACTGAGGGCAGGCTGACATCAGGGGGCGGTCCCCCACTCCAGACTGCTAGCTAGAAGTTTTCCGTGGGGTCCTGGCGCCTGCCAGCTTCAGTCCTTATGGTGTAGCCTGCTGCAAGAGCTACTCTTGAAGTGAGATCTGGGCAACCCCATGGATGTGAGGGCATCTGAAGGAGGGGGGCCAACCTTCCATGGGAGGAAGACCCTGAGTCGATTGCCGACTTGTGCAGGGATCAAGAGCTGGAAGCTGACAGTGGATGGTCCCTGCGCTTGTACTGGTGCTTATGCTTCCCAGCTGATTTCTTCTTCTTTTGGGCAGGAGAAGAAGTCAAAACACTGGAGGCCAGGGAAGAGGAAGAGCCTATGCCCTGGGCTGCCTTCTCCATTGTGGCTAACTTCTACTGTAATAAAGAAGGCTTGAAGGGTCTTCAAACAGTGTCTCCGGTAGCCTGGTTGAAGTCCTGACAGTGCTAGCAGACCTTGGTGTCACGGTCAGAGCCTACAAAGCAGGCAAGAAGAATGGCTGTCCTTGGAGGAAACTGCTTGCCACAAGCACACTTTGTGTGCCAGCTGGAAGACAAAGCTGGAGAAGAAGAGATCGCAAGAAAATAAACACTTCAAATTCAAAAGTAAAATAAAGAAAATCTGAGAAACACATCAAAGCACAATAGTGGTCAACTGAAGCAAGCATCTATGAAGGTCCGATGTGTGCGGTCAATGGTGGGAAAAGAACTGAGGTGGAGCTGGGGACTGTCCCTTTATACTATAGGCAGGCGTTGGCGTGTTGACATTGGGGACGATCCCCCTCTGTGGACTGCTAGCTAGTAGTTTTTTGTGTGGTCCTAGCGCCTGGCAGCTAAGTCCTACCGGTGTTGCCTACTGCAAGAGCCCCCTCGAAGTAAGATCTGGAAGTAAGGTTGACAGTCTGGGTGGCATCGCCACCAGAGTGGTCAACGGTGCTGAAGTTGTCATACCTGTATGGAGGGGTGACCAAGAATGGACTGGGGAGGTTTTGTCCTTTTCTTGATCCCTCTCCCAGTGTTTATGTTTATGTGACCTGGACATCTTCTCCTGAGATTTAGAAGATTTTAATCTCAAAGAATGCACTGGCGACACAGTGGAGCTCCTTTGCTGGAGCTCCTTCTCCATTCCGCAACCTGTTGCTTTAGGAGGTGCTTTCCAAAGCACCTTTTCGGGTGTTGCCGGGTGGCTGTGTTGAATCCTCTGCAGATCAGGCATGCCAAATGTTATGGTCTGGCCGAGGCAGTACATGCAGACATGTGAATCTCCCGAGTAGGGTTGTCAGAACAGGTTCAGTAAGATTGAGACCCTCCTCGAACCCTGGTGTTCGAGTTCTAACTTAGAACCCGAACACTAAATGGTTCGCAAAAAGGGTTCAATCACCATGAGACACGAGACGACGTTGGGGTCGTAGTAAGCACGCGAGCCATGTGACCTGTGGGGGTATTTAAGGAGATGCGCCATGAGGAGGCGCCATTTGCTGAGGATCATCGGAGCAGAGGCAGCAGCAGACAGCAGCCCACTAAACTGTAGCAATTAGCGGTTGGCCAGCGTGTAAACTACTCTCGTCCAGTGGCCACTTCTTCTTCTCCTGTGAGACCGAGAACAAGAGAAGGCTCAAAAAGCTGAAAATCGGGGAGACTGGGAGTGGGACTAGGGGAGGTTCAGGACAGAAGGAGGGATTAATCAAGATTGGGAAGGGACTGGGGAATAGGGAGGATTGAGACCAATATCAGGACTGGAGGAGGACTCGGAGAGAGAATAAAAAAATAAGAAGAAGACTGAAGATTAAGAACCTTTGTGAAATGTGATTATTTGAAACTGCAGCACACTGCACACTCAGCAGCCAGCAACAAGCATACAAGGGGGCAAAAAAGGCAAATAAATCTTTCTGAACCCTAGTGTGTGTCACAGAGAGAAGCCCAGTGTGTGCCCATCACCCTGCTGCTGTGTGCCCTTTGACTGCACTGTACCCAGTGTGTGTGTTACAGAGAGAAGCCCAGTGGCCAGTTGTGTGGTGGCATTAACCTTACATGACAGAAACGTAGAAATATAATTCTCATTCCCCTGGTTGCGTATGTGACTGGCTCTCCTGTGGTCAGCCCATCACCCTGCTGCTGTGTGCCCTTGACTGCACTGTACCCTACCCAGTGTGTGTTACAGAGAGAGAAGCCCAGTGGCCAGTTGTGTGGTGGCATTAACCTTACATGACAGAAACGTAGAAATATAATTCTCATTCCCTGGGTTGTGTATGTGACTCCGTCTCCTGTGGTCAGCCCATCACCCTGCTGCTGTGCACCTTTTGATTGCTATGTGTATGCCTATGCCCAGCAGCCCAATCATTCTGTAAGCCTTGAACCTGGGATCCTTTAGTTGCAAACTGTCATATTCTTCAATTACTTTAGTCCACGTATCACAGTGTCACACAACCAAAATAAAATTTTGGAGTTGTAGCCAGCGATTACAGATCACATTGCTTTGTTACACAGGAATTGTTTGGGTGTTGGTGTTTTCACTGCAGTATACTGGACTGGTAGTACTGGTACTTACTGTGTTATGGCTGACACCAACATAGATGAAGCATTTAGTGCTGGTGTTGGAGCAGGTGTTGGTGGTAGTGGTAATCCTGGTGCTAACAGAAATAACCAAAATGTTTCATGTGATAAAAATTCAACAAACAGCAAGAGCAACAGTGAAGTGTGGTAAAGGGACCTTTAAGAAAACCTGTACAGCTGCTGGGGTCACGGGAGGCACCATAAGGTATGCCATTCATGCCGTTAAGATCCCTGTGACTAGCAGCAATAATGCAAGTGACAGTGAGTCCCTCTCTGACTCAGACAGTAGCTCTTTGTCTCAGTCCCACACTGTTGTGTCTCGCGACAAATCATTACTTCCTCAACAAAGTGAAATGAGCAAGTCTGCTGACAATGAATCAGGTAGTGCACTTGCAAATACATCCAGCACTGTTGGCAATGAAAAGGACATATCCATTGAATCCACCACTTCTGTGTTGGCCAGCAATGAAAATCCATCAGAGTCTTCTGTCCACTCTTCTAGCACCAAGGAGCATGTCCCAGGTTCTGTTAGGACAGGTGAAAAGACACAAACAGTCTTTAGCTATCTTCCTAGCACTCGAACAAAATCTGTCACATCTGAGGTGTGGAATTATTTCTCAGTCAGTAAAACTGATCCATGCAGAGCAATTTGTTCCTTGTGTAAACAGAGTGTAAGCCGTGGTAAAGTTGTGTCATGCCTTGGCACTACAGCTCTAAACGCCATCTGAAAAAGCATCGGTTTTGCTTGATCATCCAAACCCATGTCCTCCATCTTCCAGACCACATGTGAGAAGGGTCAGGAATCTGAAATGGATACTGAATTGTCTGAACTTGATGCGGGCAGAACCACTGCCAGCCCTAGGATCACTGTTACCACCAATGCCAGCACCATTAGTACCAGTTGCACATCCAGTGATGGCACTGAATGTATAAGTCCTAGTCCACCATCTCTGCGTCCATCTGCCCATCGAAGCACGGTGTATAATAAACCAGCAGGGACATGTTGCAAACAGCTAACACTGTCTCAGGAATTTGAAAGGAAGAATACCTTTACTAGAAATCATCCAAAGACCCTTCATCTTAATCACCGAATTGGTGAACTGTTAGCCGAGCCCTTCTCCCATACTCTTTGGTAGATCATGAGGATTTTAGGAGCTCATGACATTAGCAGAGCCTCGTTACAATGTTCCTCATCGAAGGTACTTTTCCTATGTTGAAATACCAAACATTTATCAGGCTTTAAAAGCGACAGTGATGCTTGCACTTAAAACTGCAGAGGTGAGGTTATTCATGTCACAACAGATATGTGGACCAGCACTCAAAACATAGATTACATGTCCCTTACGCTCATTGGGTCACGTTTTCTTGTGCTTCTTCAAAACAAAGACACCCCAAAAGATGGCGCTGCTGCATATAAAGAAGTTTGGCAAGTCATACTGCTGCAAACATCTTGCAGGAACTAAATGACCTCCTTGGCGAATGGGTTTATTCTCACGGTCTAAAATGTGGCTTCATAGTAAGTGACAATGGAGCCAATATCTTAAAAGCAGTACAGGATGGAGGATTTCTGCATGCTTCTTGCTTTGCACATTGCTTACACTTAATTGTCACGATTTCTCAGCAACAAAACACAAGTGGATGGTATGATTGCTGTTTGCAAAAATTGTGACTCACTTTTCACATTCAACCAAGGCTATACGGACATTGTCCGAACTGCAAAAACACAAGCTGCCCCAGCAAAAGCTGATTCAAAATGTTTCCACTCATTGGAACTCAACGCTTTATATGCTGCAGCGCCTCTTGGAGCAAAAGCAAGCTGTACATAGTACTGCTCCAGTTACATTATTGGAGATGGCATTATGCTGTCTGTGCTGCAGTGGAAATTAATGGAGACAGTGTGCTGTATCCTAGCTCCTTTGAGACAGCTACAAGGGACATGTCTTCTGAAGGTGCATCTGTGAGTCAGGTTATCCCACTCATAATGCTCATTTCACATCATCTTAGTGTTCTAAATCTACAAATAGAAAAAGACAGATCTGAAGCGCAGACAACATGTCGCCTGTATCATGGGAATCTCAGAAAGAGAATGAGTGAGCCTTCAAAACCAATGACAAATTAGTTGCAATGACGAAATCAAGACACTACATCCTTGCAACTCTCTTAGATCCCAGGTTCAAGGCTATACATCTTCCAAAAACAGATGATATAGAGCAGTACAAGCGTATGTTGCTAGATGAGCTGCAGCACTCACAGGAGTCAAACACAGACACGCACAGTACCCTCAGGTTGTCATCACCACAACATGCAGGTTCATCTTCACAAAGGGATACAGAACTGGAAAAGTCACCAAACATTAACAGTAGATTGTCCACAACTGCCACTTCTTCAGCCCTTAGTAGCAAGCTAAATCTGTGGCAAAACCTTCCCAAATTGCTGCCATACCAGCTGCTTCTGCTGATTCCTCTTCTGAGCGGTCTCTGTCCAACATGGTAGACAGTTACCTGCAAGAACTGCCTATTCCTATTCCTATTGATGCATGCCCTTTTGAATACTGGAGATCAAAAAAGTCAATTTGGACAGAGCTGTATGATGAAGCCTGTAAATATCTTGGTTGTCCTGCAACAAGTGTCTCTTCAGAACGCATGTTTAGTACAGCTGGCAATATTGTGACAGACACCAGAAATAGGTTGCTGCCAGAAAATGTACACACGTTAACTTTTATTAAAGTTAATAAGTCAAGATTTTCGTATCCCTACAAGAGTATACAAACTGATCCTGAAGTGATTGATGTTGTGGATGTTGATGATGATGACAACTCAGATGGTGGTGGCTGGTAAATACTGTGTGGGACGGAGTCTCTCTGCACCAAAAAGGAAACTTTTACAGACTGTGATGACTTTGGTTGTCGTCTCTCTCCTTTCTCGATCTACTACCTTGGACTATATACCCCCCAAAACTTTCACCATTTCATGGCAAACTGCTTTGTAGCTAGGGTCTAAACTAAAGTCAACAAGTTTTATATACAGGCAATTTTAACATCAGTGGGAACAGGCCCAAATTTGGCATAAAAGGGACACTGTCCGTCAATCCTTTCTGTATCATATTATTTATAGTTAAAGTGCAAACATATATTTTGGATTTACCTTCTGTGACTTTGTGGTGCATCAGTATGGGCTGGGACAGGAGACGGTCTATTTTCAATTTTAAAGAGGACAAAACAATGAGTTCTAATTGGTAGCTGTTTATTATTTTTTCAATTACAGAAATGTTAGCCATAAACGAAAAATGGATGCTAGTACATGGGTGAGGGTTGTGGGTTGGTTTTAACATGGGTGTAAGGGTGGCATGGGTGCTACTGCACAGATGAGGGTGGTGGAAGAAAAGTGGAATGGGTGATGGGGTGAAAGGTGGGTGTTGTTTTAGTTCTTTCATTTACAGATTCGTGATCAGCTGGGGATGGTGAGGAAAAAAATGATGACAGACCGAACCTACTGTACACACAATATATATTCTTATTAAATACATTGCAAACTGCTGCCACCTAGCACAATTGTCCTGTCCCTTTAAAAAAGAATAAAGGAATCAGAAATAAAAGAAAATCTGCATCAGCAGTTTTCACAGAATGTGACGTATCATAGTCTTTTGCTTTATAAGTAGTGATAATTTGATACATAATGGGGTTGACAGACGCTGTCCTTAAACATCACATGCCAACTGCTGCAGCTACATTAAATGTTCCTTAGTATGTGGTGAGGAAACCACTTTTTTATTTATGTGACTGAAATACAGATTTTATTGAAGTATCAGCTGCAAAATGCATCATCTTAGAATTTTTGTATGTATTACTTCAATTTGCCAACAAAAATGTTGGTATATGTATGCATTACCTTAGAAAATTGCATGCATTTGCCAGCAACAATGACTGGCATATTTTTATTCAATGTCTTGACTGAATATGTTATGACATAATATGTTTTGTAACAGTTCCACATGTTGCTGCTGTAGTACTTGGCTTGACTTTGTTATAAAAGCTTTCTTTTAAACATAGCAACTTTGATTCACTCATTTAAAACAGAAAGCAGCAAATAGCTGAAATTAGGTAATATCAGTTATTTTTTCTCCTAATTCATGACGATGAGTATATATAGCTGAGTACATAAATGGCTAATGTGCCTCTTTTCTTTCACTAAGGAACTATGATGCAGCTGCAGCAGGAAAACTTTAACATATGGGTGGGTGGGTGGGCCTGTTACGTATTAAGTTGCTGACTTTAGCAAACAGAAGAAACCATAGATAAACCTAGTTGTATTCCTATCAATGTCACACAAGATAATTTCTCTCCCCCTTATATTGAACAGTCTTTCCTTTACATGTATTTTATTACTATCTTCGTTACTGGCAGCACAATAAAAAAATAGGGTTCGAGTTCTAAAAAGTTCTAAAAAAGATTAGAACCCTAGAACTTTTTCAAAAGTTCAAGACTAGAACTAGAACCCAGAACTTCAGAGGGTTCTGACAACCCTACTCCCGAGTATATCTTTTCACCGCATTTGCAATAATGGAAAAGTTTCAACAGCTCCTTAGTTGACATACGTGCCATTGAAAATCACTTAAGAAAGTGATTACTATGGGGAGAAAAAAAATGGGCGACTGTAACAACATTGTTTCTGTGCATGGTTCAATAAGTATGGCTAACGGTGGGAAAGAAAAAACTGAGGAGGGACGGGGCTGCCCACGTTTACATGGGAGAGTCGACGTCTGAATCATTGTGGGTGGCCCCTAGCGGACCACTTACAAAACTTTCCATGTGGTTCTAGTGCCTGGTGGATTATAGTTCCATAGGTGTGGCATAATGAAAGAGTTTTCTTCGAAGAAGATCAAAGATTCCCTTGTACCTATCAAATGCATGCTTGAAACCAACCATTGTTTTTAACCCCCACCACCACCACTGGAAGATTGTTCCAGCCATCCACCACTTTCTAAGCGGAGAAGTAATTCCTCACATCTCTTCTAAATTTCACCCTTCCAGCTTCATTGCATGTCCCCTTGTTCTTGTGCATCTTTTCCTCTGAAAAACACTCCCCTCCAGTACTTCATTTAACCCTATGAATTTATAGGTCTCTATCATGTCTCTTCCCCACCTTCCCTTCTCTTTAATCAATCAATTTTTATTTTATACTGGAGTATGTGAGCAAAAATGCCCGTTTTCACAAACGTCCAGTTGTACACGAAATTACAGAGTTACAAAAGAAACAATATGCAGAATACAGTTACAGACATATGTAAAGGCAGAGGTAAAATCTTATACACAGGAACTTATTTACAGGCAAGAGAGAACGAAAGTGCAAGGCAAAATAATTTACAGGAAATAAATTACAAAAGTGATTTGAGTCGTTTACTACACAAGATAACCAAAAGAAATAAAGAGGCAGGGAAATGGGAGGGAGGTGGGAGGAGGTGGTGCAGGGAAAGGGTGGGGGGAGGATGAGGCAATAAAGCAGGGTAGAGAAAGGGGTGGATCTGGAAGGGGAGATGTTAAAGAGCAGAGTTAGATTTAACTGGTATTAGAGCAAGTGCATGTGAGTTTTACTTGGAGGTGGCTAGAGAGGAACTTTTGAAAGGAATGTATAGAGCTACAGGCAAGTAGGGTCACCACTTTTGGAGGAGGTAAAAAACGGATGCTAAACCACACCGCAAACTCCGCCTCTGGCTCCATCCCCTTTTTATGACTGGAAAGTATATCGCTTCTCCTCCAAAGCCATTTGTAATGTCGTAATAGACATTGCTAGTGATAGGAAATCATTTTTATGCCGTTATTTATTTGATTTATTTATTCAGTTATTTATTTTTGTTCTTTGGCAACCAGGTTAACTCCCATAGGCTCCATAGCTCATTTTAGAGGAGTGACCCAGGAGCACAGGAAGGTTAAGTGGCTTGCTCAGGGTCACACAGTATGTAAGTGGAGGCTGTGGGAATCAAACTCAGGTCTGCTGGATGTGCCACGCTCATCTACAGCTTATTGCTCAGCCCTCTTGTTAAACACTCTCCCATTTTCCTTTCCATGTCAGTCATGTTTCTGATGCTTTGACCAATTTTTGATAACTTAATTACCGATGCTTGTGGCACCCTTAATACTGCACTGTGTTCCCCTTTACCTCTGCTACTGCTGTTTCTTTTCATATTTCTAAGACATTCCACAATTTCAGACACACCATTCCATGCTGTTTATCTGAATGACCTGTAAAAGTGTAGCTAATATCATGGAATGTTCAGGTAATACACAAAATGAGAGCAAATGTAGTGATAATGGCAATAAAAGTTAGATTATTAATTTAACAAAAATTGGTCTAAAACAGTGATTCTCAAATGGTGAGGCCAGCCTCCCAAGGGAGACCCCATACTGTTCCAGGGGAGGCCCAGTGAAGTCTGAGAATGTACAGTACTTAAATTTTAAGTTTTAAATGTTTTGTGTGAAGGGAACAAGCAAACTAAATATGGATAATGGCAGGTGAATTTCTTTACTTATGCATAGACTGGTGACCAGGAAAGGCCCTGAGCCAAAGCTTGTTTATACTGTAGGTGTGTATTTACATGTACATTGGTGACTAAGAAGGCACACTGAGTAGAGGCTTGTTTCTACAGTAGGTGTTTATTTTATATGTAAACTGGTGTCTGGAAAAGGCACTCTGAGCCAATGCATGTTTCAGGTGTGACCTCGGTAAGGGTACAAGAAGTTGCTTAACAGGGTAAGGGGGGAAGAGATGATGTGGCTAGGTTAGTTGTTCCAGATAGAGAGGAAGTAGCATAATAAGGGTCCAAGAGTCAGAATAGTGGAGTGACAAGGATAACCTGGGGTGTGGGGTTTTGGGTGGAGAACAATAAGCCAAATAAAAAAAGAATATACTCTGTCAACATTAGTAGTCTCGCTTGATTCCTGGTGTACTGTGCAAAAGTATAATATATTTTTTCTAAGGGAGGCCCAAGATTTTTTCCAAATTTGAGGGAGGCTCAAAATCTGTTCCATGGCTTGGGGGAGGCTCACTATCATAAAGTGTGAGAACTAATGTTCTAAAACATACCAGAATATAGAGCAAACAAAAAGAAATACATGAGAGCACACAAAGGTGCAAAAGCTGTTTCCTGTTATAATGGAAAAGATTGGGTTAATTTACTGCTAATGTTCTTAATGGCCATACTTTACACCTCCCAGACAGACTGGTTTTACAAACAAAGGCAGGTCTGAATGACTGTGACAATAGAACTTCTTTGTAACCTGGACATGCAATGTAGCCAAAACAGTGAATGACTCGATACATCAGTTTTAAGAGTATATGAGCACTCAAAATAGCCCCAAAACTGGACTACATTTAATCAAAACTGGATGACTGGATAATGACCCTAAAAACCAGATTATCCGGTCAAAAACCAGATAGGTGGCAACCCTACAGGCAAGGTAGTCGGGGCGGGGGACAGGAGCATGTTGTACTCTTTTGTGCCCTTATAAGCGATGGAATTTTGTGCAAGTGAGGTGTGGAAGAATGGAATGCTGAAAACATTGCTAGAGGCTTCTCTGGCTTGGCGGGCAGGAGCAGATTTGCGGAAAAGTGATGTCACGCACAGTGGTAGTTTATTCAGGAGAACTTTATGGAGGAAAGGAAACTCTTTGAGGATTAAACGCCCCCTCAAGAGGGAGCCAATCAATAACTTTGTATAGGGTGCGGTGGTGAGTTTTCCAGGGAAGTCCAGTAACAAAGCAGATGATATTACTGTAGCTAGATCTAAGTTTAAGGAAGAGTTGAGAAGTGGCGGAAAGGGCATAAACGGTGGATCCATAGTCCAGAAGGGGTAAGAGAATGGAGTGTGCTAGATGGAGTCTGGATTCAGGGATTAAAAACTTATGGATCCTGTAAAGTAGCCCCAGTCTCATGTGAACCTTATTTATGACATTAGAGACGTGAAAGCTGAAAGACAGGTGAGGATCAAGCAGAAGACCAACGTATTTAAACTCGGAAACTTGCTCTATGCAATTACCATGGTTATCAGAGAGGGTTTGTTTTAGGTTGTAGGTTTTCCTGGGACCAGAGAAAACCATGAATTTCATTTTTTTAATGTTTAGGACCATGTCTTTATTGGTGAACAATGAATGCAGGTTCTGGAAATCAGATTGTTAGCAGACGAGCATCTCATCTGGGTTTCTATTGCTGCAGTACAGTGCATCATCTGTGTAGAGGACCATTTTGGTGTTACTACAGACTTTGGGGAGCCTATTGATGAACAGGGTGAAAAGGAGGATGACCAGGATAGAGCACTGGGGAACCCCGTATTTAGTGGGGCATTGAGAGGACAGCAGTCCATTGATTGAGGTAATCTGTGTTCTATGGGAGAGATAGATATCACTTCAAGAGTAACACCATTAGGACTATGCCACCAGGCAGTAGGACCCCACGGAAAAATTCTAGCTAGCAGTCTAAGGCGAGGGACCACCCCCCCACACGTCAGCCTCGATGTCACCAATAGTATAAAGGGGCGGTCCCCCAACACGACCTGATTTTTTTGCCGCCATCGACCCGTGCATATCGGCTCCATGGACGCCTCTTGATTCCAGCTGACCGCCATTTTCATGCTTTGTACTGTTAATGTTTTTTCCTTCAAAATATGAGTTCATCGTGTGTGTTCCCAGCCATCTTCATCAACAAAGTGGTGGAAACTGAAGTGCGTGTGTGGCAAACAGATCCTGGCAAAGGATGGCCATTTGGCCTGCCTGCTTTGCTTAGGCCCCGACCACAAGCCAGACGACTGCCCGCACTGCCTCAGCTTCAACAAGACGACTCAAATTCACTGCGTGAAGACTTTGAAAGCATACCTCCTTGAACAGCAATTGGCCGCCATGCAGAAGACCCACTCGGGGTGCAGCTCGTCTTCCTCCTCTGCTAAGGATTCCTCCCCCAGAGAGAAAAACTCAAGCAGGAAGCACCATCATCAGGACAAGGACAAGGACAGGTCCAGGTTAGAATGCCATCCTAGGTCTCCACAAAGACGTCCAAATCTTCTGCCTCCGGCACGAGGTCAGACTCAGCCCCTCTGATCTCCTTTGGCTCTCCCAGGGTTACCACTGAGGAAGCCCCCTCACCTCTTCTCAGGCATATGGCAGGGAGTCTTCTGGGCTCAGGCTTTCTCAAGCCTCCATGTTCCTGGCTATCCGGCCCCACAAGCTTGCACTAGGGTGTCAGCCAACAGGACCACCTCATTTTTTGTCAGGCAGCAGGTCGGAACCTGCCATCTGCAAAGCTGTAGTCCCTGGGTTGTCACACAGAATGGCGGAGTCAGACGACACCAGGAGATGTCAGGAACACGAGCACCAGAAGAAACCATGCTTGCCTTCCAAACCATTGTTTGCCGAGGCTTTGGGCCAACGTCTGGCCTTAACACCCTCCGACTCCACTACATAGCGGGACCGGACACCACCCTCTAAGCTGTTGTTTGCTCCACAGGGCCCGAACAAGGATCTGACTACAGACTCGATGTCAGCGAACCTAATGCTTGTCTCAGGGGATACTACGGATCAGGCGTCACCCCCTCCGCCTCTACCTCCACCATTGGCGGCCTGATGACCAGGCATCAGGGCACCCGATGCCAGAGGACACCATTCCACCAGAACCGACGTCTGGCAAAAAGGTGCTGTTGGACTGGATGCCAGAGGGGACTGTACCACAAGGTCCGATGCCAAGCGCCCCCCCAGTGCTCCTATCCCAATGCCAGCGCCTCAGCCAGGATCTGTGGTCCCTTTGGCTAAGGTTGGCACTGTTTTCAACAGCTGGTGGAACACCATTAAGGGGGACTTTTTGCCTAGGCCACTGAAGCCAACCCCCAACCCAGCAGGGGACCCTGGCCCCAACACCATCTTTCCCCACCCCCATGCTTGCAGCTCACCACCCGGCGCCAGCCTGTCCGACTTCAGGGGGCGATGGGCAATGATCACCGAGCGACGGCGACGGTAGACACCTGTCGTCCAGATCCTCCTCTAAGGGACGCCAGTATACGTCCTCAGAAGAATCCTATGGAGGCTGCTCCTCCTGTGATTCTTCAGAAGATGAACTGTCTCTTTGATCCCTGGACACATGGAGAGATTCCCCAAGATCTCCTCCGGATGACCCCACCTTCCTGGATGTGATGAGACACATCCAGTTCTTCAATTAGTGGGAGATGGAAGAGTTAGACCCCAAGAGCTGCTGACTGACAAAGTTCCTAGGGGCCACTGACCCAAAACCCTTAGTCATCCCACCATTGGTGGAACCCTTCCAAGACGATACAAAAGTAGCCTGGAAGAAGAAAATTACTTACCACAGTAATCTTGTTTCTTCCAAGGGACTCTTACTGTATTCTAACTTATGCAGTATGGTCTCACCACAGGACTGCTCCATAGCTGGAATGGTTAATAGAACCTATGTAAATGATGGAATGCTAGGCTTGAGCTAGGTTTTCAAACCACTGTCCCAGGTAAACAGTTCTAAGCCGTCAGATTCTTACGAACACTAACACTCATCTATCTAAGCACTGCTACAACTATTAGTAACCTATGTTAATAAAACAAACCATTCCCTACCCCCTTAAAGGTTTAAACTGGCACCACTAAGACTCAGGTCACAGATGCCCAAGAGGAAAAAAACATACCCACAGGTCTGCAACACACTAGTACAGCTGGAGTGCAGTGACCCTAGGTTCACAGAACGGGAGGAAAGGAGGGTGCTCAGAATACAGTAAGATTCCCTTGGAAGAAACAACATTACTATGGTGAGTAATTTTTTTCTTCAAACCCCAAGAAATCTTACTGTATTCTGACTTATACAGACTACCCAAGCAGTACCTTTGGAGGTGGGTAGAGAACCTATTTAGGAAAAAGGCTCTGCAGGACTCCTGTGCCAAACCTGGCATTCCTTCTAGCCTGAACATCAAAGCAATAATGCTTGGTGAAGGTAGCTGCTTTACATATGTCAGTTATAGGAATACTCCTAGCAGCTGCTAAGGAGGCTGCTGCGCCTCTAGTAGAGTGGGTCTTGAGGCCTGCATGTGGCTGCTTGCCCACTTTGCTGTAGCAGAACTGAATACAGACTACAATCCATCTCGCAATGGATCTTTTTGTGGCTGGCTTCCCTTCTCCCCCCATCATAGGTGAGGAAAAGCTGAGACTGATCTTGTCTATAAGGCTTTGTGTGATCAATATAGTAACTAATTGCCCTTTTTACATCCAGGCTATGTAAACTGCGTTCACCTGGAGTACAATGATCAGTTAAAAAAAGGCACTGTAATGGATTGATTAAGGCAGAATTCTGATACCATTTTAGGCAGAAATATTTTATTAGTCCTCAGGACAACTTTGTCTCTGAATGGCAATGTAACCAGGCTCTGTGGACAAGGCCTGAATCTCACTGATCCTTCTAGCAGAAGTCATGGCAACCAGGAATACTATCTTCCAAGTCACATACTTAAGGTCAGGAGAAAATGGGTTCGAAAGGGGGCTGCATGAGCTGGGCAATGTAAATATTAAGATCCCACATGGGGTGTATTCCCTATGTTGGGGGTGCAAATGTGATAATCCCTTAAACCATTTCTTAAATACTGGGTTAGAGGCTAGAGAAAGACTCTTACCTGCAGACAAATAAGCTGAGACAGCTGCCAAGTGCACTCTCAAAGTAGAGTCCCTTAAGCCACCAGAATGGAGATGTGCTAAATAATCCAGAACTATAGGCAAACTGGCTTGGTTGCAATCCAAGGTCTTTCCCTGACACCAAATGGAGAATATTTTCCATTTGGAAGAATAAATTTTTCTACTGGAAGGTTTTCTGGAAACTGAGTATTTCCATAACCCCTGCTGACAAATGCATATCTGCATATCCTAGGTCTTCAAGAGCCAGGCTTTGAGCCTGAGGGATTACAGGTTGGGATACATGATCCTGCCCTGAGAGGATGACAGTAGACTGTGTCTCTTGGGAAGGCTTATTGGTTTGACTACTGATACTGACAGCACCAAGGGGTACCAGGGCTGCCTGGCACAGTCTGGTGCAATGAGGATCATTGTTGCTGGTTGAGTGCTGAGCTTGTTCAGGACTCTTAGCAGCAGGAGAAAAAGGAGGGAATGCATACAGGAACCTCCCTGACCAGTCCAGTAACAGTGCATCCAGGAGAACGGCGCCCTTGATAGGAGGACTGCAGCAGAACTGTCCACTTCTGGGGTGCCCCACCTTCTGAATGTGGTCTCCAAGACCTGTCTGTTCAGTGCCCACTCATGGTGGCTCTGATTTATTCTGCTGAGGGAATCCACCAAGACATTGTCCTTCCCTAGAAGTTGGACAGCTGAGATGGAGGCTTCCAGGGAATATGCCAAGGTCCAGATTCTCATGGCCTCTGGGCACAGAGGAGTTGACCTTGTTCCCCCTTGTTTGTTACGTAATACATGGTGGTTGTGTTGTCTATTCTGACTTGAACTGCCTTGCCTTTCACTTGATTTGAGAATGATTGGAAACCCAGAAGAACAGCCCTGAGCTCCAATAAGTTGATATGGAGTGAGTCTTGCTTTGTCCATGTGCTGTGTGATCCTCCAGATGTGCCTCCCATCCCATGAGAGATGCATCTGTGGTTAGTACCAGAAAGGGGTCTTGTTGCAGGAATGGAACCCCTTGCCTGAGGTTGGACTGATCCTGCCACCACTGCAGGGCTTAGAGAAATGTGACTGTGACTGGCACTAGTTTTGACAAAGAATCTCTTATTTTGAAGCCAATGAAATCTCAGATGGAACTGAATGTCCCTCATTTGAAACCTGGCCCCTGACACTGTTGCTGTGGATGCTGCCATGTGGCCTAGCAGTTGCAGAATGTGCCTTGCTGGCCTTGGTACATGCAGCTTGAAGGTGTTTATCATTTGAATTAGGTTGTCCACCCTGTCTTGAGAAAGGAAAGCCCTTGTGTGTCCAGTTCTGCTCCTATAAATTTTAGCAGCTGAACTGGTTCCAGCACAGAATTTTTAGGTTCACAAGAAACGCCAATGAATGCAGGGTAGCCTGTGTGAATGTCAGTGCCTCTTTTACCTGCTGACATAATTGGCCCACTATGAGCCAGTCATCCAGGTAGGGAAATACTGTTATTCCTTGCTTCCTTAGGTGTGCCACGACTACAGCTGGGCATTCTGTGAAAACCCTTGGAGCAGAGGTTAGGCTGAAGGGCATTGCCTTGAATTGGTAATGGCCTGATGGCAGTCTGAACCTGAGGCACTTTCTGTGACACCATCTTATAGGGATATAAAAGTAAGCATCCTTTATGTCTGGGGATGCTAGCCAGTCTCCCTGATTTAGGATTGGAAGAATGGTGGTCAGAGTTACCATCTTGAATTTTGTTTTGACAAATGTTTAAGTATCTTAGATCCAAAATGGGTCGCCACTCCCATTTTCTTTATTGTAAGGAAGTATTTTGTGTATAGGCCCTTTCCCCTCTGGTTTAGAGGGACTGGCTCTAATGCCTCCTGCAATAGTAGGATTTGAAACTTCCTCTTCCAGCAAGATTGTTTCTGATGGGCAGGATGGTTTGAAGGCTCTTGACCTCAGCCTTGGCATGAGTTTGAAGCCGAATACAAGACCCTGGCCCACTACCTCCAGGACCCACTTGTCTGTGGTACCCCACTGTTATTGGGGAGGCAACCCGAGCAGGCACCTCAGGGTGTCTGCTTGGCTTGTGCTGCTGGCTGGACGCTGGGGCTGGTGCAGCCACTGCCCCTTCTGCCTCTAAAATATCCCCTCTGTTGCCGGAACTGGGGGAAAGCCTGAGGCTAGAAGAAAAGCCTATAATGAGCTCTGCCCCTGCCACCTCTGGTCTGGTATTTCTTGGGGGTAGAATCTCTCGCTTTAGCTGCAGAACTCTTATAGGCTGACTTCTATTCATCCATTTTCTTCATATATGCCTCTGTTTGTTCACCAGACAGAGACATGGGGTCATAAGGAAAATCAATTGCTTTTGTTTGTGTGTCCTGGGTCGAGTTATTAGTCCTAAGCCAGGCAAACCTTCTTAGGGACACTGATGCTGCCATCTGCCCGGATGCAGTGTCATTAGAGTCCACTGCCATACTAAACTGTGTCTTTGCAGCTTCAGTCCCTCTCTTTGCAGCTTCCTCTAGGTCTGCTGCCATGGAAGACAGAACTGATTTGGCTATTTCCATCACTGTGGACCAAAGGTTCTTCCGATACCTGGCCACATATGACATATAGCTGGCTTGTCTAATAGCCAGGGAAGATGCCAGGTACACTTTTTTTGCAATGGAGTTCATCTTCCTAGAGTCTCTGTCCAGAGGGTGAGAGGCTATTGGGATGCCAGCTTTGTCACAAGTTGCAGCCTGCACTACCCCCTCATGACTAGGGTGCCCAAAAAGGAACTCAGCATCACTTTTGGCATTCCAGTATTTCTTAATCACCTTTTCTATAGGGGGCACAGAAGTGGGTGTCTGCAAGACTTGTGTGCGATTTTTGAAGGATTTATGGAGTGGCAGCAGTAATCTCTTTGATGCTGGCATGTCCATCATTTCCCTGTAATCCTCTTCATCCTCATCCTCAGTGGATTCCTGAGTAGGGAAGTCAAGGGTATGGGTAATCTGCTTCATAAAAGTAAAATATGAAGTGAACTCTTCAGTCCCGTTATCAGGGCAATCTGGTCTATGAGGATCTGGGGAAGCCTCTGGGTCAATTGGTTCCCTAAATTCTTCCTCATCATTGTCATCTTCCTCCTCCTCTTCTTCTGCAAAATGCCCCCCCCCCCCCAAGGTCTGTTAAACTGGGGGCCTGGTTTGAACCAGTAGTTTGAACCATAACCGGTTGTGGATGTTTCTCAATCGGAACTTGCAGAGACTGTATTATGCGGATCGCATTAGCAATGTCTTCTGCAGAAGGAGCTGCTGGTTTCTTCGGTTGCGGGTCCTGGTGTTTCTCTTCATTTTTTCTTACCCGCAATGGCTGGTTCAACAGCCGTGTCTGTGGTTCTCTTTTTTGTAGAGGAGCTATCTCCCCTTTCAGAGGGGAGTTCCTCCGGTTCATTTTGAGGAGGAACCGATTTTTCAACGGCTGGGTCAGCAGCCTTTTCAGACATTTTTTCTTGCAGTCTCTTCAACCGTCTTTTGACCATAGACTGAGAAAATTGTTTTCAGATATGACAGTCTGTCTTGAGGTGTTCAAACCCCAGACAAACTATACAGATTAAATGTGGGTCTGCCTTAGGAAAAGTTTCCCTGCACTTGGTACAGTGCTGGAAACCTGTAGGTCCAGTCCTCCTCTTGGCTTTCTGTGACATAACCCCGAAGAAAACCCTACTAAAAGAACTACAGTAATAAAAACCTTTTTTTTATATAGGTTACGCTAACCGCTAGAACCGAGAGTTACCTCGGTTAAAATCTTTACCAAAAACTTACTATAAACTGAGTTGGTATAAAACAATTCAAATAAAGAATAGAAGGGGAAAAACCCAAAGGAGATACCAGTTTTCTTCTCGGTTAACTACCAAGAGAAAGAACCCGGTTACTTACCCCTTCAACACTAAATCTAAACAAATTCTACCTGAAAACCAAGGACAGTATTCTAAATACCGAATAAAATAACTTTTTACTGGTAAAAACTGAGGAAATAAAGAATTTCAAGCGATGAAAGGAGAGCTCTACAGAGACGTCTTACTGAGGCAAGTGGAGTAAGGAATCTGATGGTTTATAACTGTTTACCAGGGACAGTGGTTTGAAAACTAAGCTCAAGCCTAGCATTCCATCATTTGCATAGGTTCTATTGACCATTTCGGCTCCGGGGCAGTCCTATGGTGAGACCATACTGCAGAATACAGTAAGATTTCCAGGTGTTTGAAACATCCTTCCACGACCTCGGCATTCCCTAAAAAGGCTGACCGATTGTATAGAACCCCAAGGGGAGAACCACACTTGAGTGAGCAGCCCAAGATGGACTCTATGGTCCTCATGGTAGCTCACGGGAGAACCCAATAGCCAAAGCATACGCGTTCACAGCCACCAGATAAGGAGTCCAAGAAACTGAACCATCTTGGCCGCAAGGTGTATTCCTTGGCCACCTGTGCAATCAGGTCACTTAATTTTCTGGCATACATGGTGATGCATCAGAAATCCCTCTGGAATAAGGTCTTGGACCTAGCTTGGTCGCACCCTGACTGTGACAAGTCTGAACTTTTAGCAGTTCTCCAATCCAGTGCCGACGTCATCAAGCACGTCCTTAGGTGCTCATATGACTTATCAGACTCTGCCGCTAGAGCAGTGGCTACAAGGATATGCCTACGGCGCCACTCCTGGATGAGGGTCTCAGGATTCAAGCCAGGATTTGCAGGATGCCATCCTGGATGCCCCTTTCCAAGGGCCAGTTCTTTCCGGCAATGAAGCCGAAAAGCTAATAACTAGTTTGCAGGACTCAGGAAAACTGGTTTCTGAAGTCCACAAAATATATAATTCGAACCAGTCATGACCAGGCATTGCTCATTTCGCAGGCATCAGGGCCAGCAGAGGAGGGGACAGCAGCAAAGAGGGGGTTACAAAGAAAAAATACCCCTGTCTTCAGGATCACAGGGACCTAAGAACGCGAGAGCTCCCTTGCCCACTCCAACAACCTTGGCATGACTCCCTGCCTACCCCGCCCGGCGGAGCTGCAGGGTGAAGCAGTAGGAGGGGGATTCTCCCTTTACCTCAGTGGTTGGCCCAATATCACCACAGATCAGTGGGTTCTCCAGATTATTGAAAGGGGTTATGCACTGCAGTTCACCCAGATCCCTTCAGACAACCCCCCGATCCCTACCCATTGCTCCACATCCCACACAAGCCTCATCCGGAAAGAAAACCAAGCCCTACTGAGCAAGAGAGTGATGAAGGCAGTACCACCAAGTCAAAGAGGAAGGGAGTACTACTACTACTTCTTCGTAGTTCCCCAAAAGACAGGGGACTTTCGTCTCATCCTGGATCTCAGTCGGCTGAACACTTTCATTGAAAACAAAAGGTTCAGGATGGTGACACTGCCGGGATTGCTGCCCATGCTTTGCCAAGGGGATTGGCTATGCTCCCTGGACATGCAGGATGCCTACATGCATATAAAAATCCTGCAGTCCCACAGAAAATACCTCCACTTTACCTTCCAGGCAGAGCACTACCAGTTCAGAGCGCTGCCCTGTTTGGCCTTTCCTCAGCGCCCAGGGTGTTCACCAAGTGCCTGGCAGTGGTGGCAGGGACATTTCATCTATCCCTACCTTGACGACTGGCTCCTCACAGTTCCCACATGGGAACAGCTGCGTCACTCACTGGAAGACACCTTCTAACTGTTCCAAGATCTGGGGGTTACCTTGAATCTTCCCAAGTCATTACCATGGCCCATCCAGAGGTTACAGCACATGTCTTGGATGCTGTGCAGGGGAGAGCCTTTCTTCCCTCATACAGGGCAGATCAACTAAGGACACTGGCTCGGAGGGTCATTTCCACAAACCAGACTCCAGCCAGAATGGTACTACAACTGCTAGGCCACATGGCAGTCACCATTGTAACAGTACCCTTAGTTCGTCTGCACATGATGGTTCTCCAGTGGTTCCTCAGGGTTCAATGGGACCAACATTTGGACAATCTCAAGCAGCCAGTCCGGATCTCCAAAGCAGTGCGTCAGACTCTGGAATGGTGGCTCACCCCTTCCCGACTAGAATCTGGGGCTCCCTTTCAAAGTCCCGGTCCTCAGCAGATCCTGACAATGGCTGCCTCAGGACTAGGGTGGGGCGCACATTTCAGAGACCATCAGACAAGAGGGACGTAGACCCCTTTGGAACGCAATCTCCACATCAACGTGTTGGAGATGAGAACCGTTGGTTCTTCTTCCAGGCCCCCTACTGATCCAGTCAGACAACATGCCAGTGGTCTTCTACATCGACAACAAGGGGCACACACTCTTACCCCCTTTGCAGAGAAGCCATGAGAGTCTGGTACAGGGCAGTGGAGCACAACAAGGAACTCACAGCGGTTCACGTTACAGGAGTTCAAAACACCCTAGCCGATAGCTGACAGCCTCAGCTGTTCTCGGTCTCAGGCTTATGAGTGGGAGCTACTACAAGATGTAGTAGACGACATTTTCGAAAAGTGAGGTCTTCCAGAACTGGATCTCTTTGCGTCCCCACTCAATGCCAAACTGCCCAATTTCTGCTCACTAGATCCAGGGCCTGGTGTTTTCTGGCGAGATGCATTGTCCCTCTCTTGGGCAGGGAGGTTCCTTTATGCCTTCCCTCCCTTCCCACTGCTTCAGAGGGTACTGCTCAAGCTATAAGCAGAATGAGCTGTCATGATCCTCATTGCGCCATTTTGGCCTCGACAGATTTATTTCCCGTTGCACCAACAATTGGCACTGGAACCCCCAATTCCTTTGCCCCTTTCTCCTCGCTTGCTCTTCCAGAAGCAGTGAACCCTAGTACACTCAAATCTTCAGCCTCTGCACCTGCATGCATGGCTCCTGCAGACTTAGTTAGGGACAGGTATGGGGTGTCTACAACGGTAGCGGAGGTCCTAGTGGCTGCGAGGAAACCCTCGACCAGGGCCACATATGCCATGAAATGGAAATGTTTCTGCCTGTGGGCTTAGTCCCGTCTCCTGGACCCATTCACCTGTCCGGTGAATTTGGTCCTGGAGTACCTCCTTTCCTTGTCAGATGCAGGCCTCAGCTATTCATCCATAAAGGTACACCTTTTTGCACTGACAGCTTATCATGTACCAATGGACGGCAGGACCCTGGCGCAAATGGATTTGTCCCGGACCTTCTTGCATGGTATTCAGCAAATTACACCTCCCAGTTGGGACCCTATTCCTCCCTGGGATCTCTTACTCTTGTTAGAAAAGCTTACGTTGCCTTGCTTTCAGCCAGCCACAAGTTGCGAGTCACGCTTCCTATCTTGGAAAACATTGTTTTTAGTTGCTATTACTTCAGCTCTGAGGATTTCAGAATTTCAGGCACTGATGTGTAAAGAGCCTTATTTAATTTTTCACAGGGACAGGGTATCCATGCGTACTAATCCTAAGTTTCTCCAGAATGTGGCGTCTGAGTTCACGCTTAATCAAGACATTCAACTTCCAGTTTATTACCCAGGGCACTCAAATAAAGGGGAGGCCTTGTTGCATACTCTAGATGTTCACAGGATCCTTTGTTTCTACATAGATCGTACTTGATCTTCAAGGAAGACAGACCAGTTGTTTGCCTCTTTCGCCCAAAGAATGTTAGGGGCACCAGTGACTAAGCAGACATTGACCAAACGGTTGGTCAACTGTATAGTTTTCTGCTATCAAAAGTACGACAAACCTTTACCAGGACCAGTTAAAGGTCACTCCACTAGGGGTGTTGCCACTTTGTTTGCATCCCTAAGGAATGTCTCAGCAGCTGATCTCTGTGTAGCTGCCACTTGGAGTTTATTCCACACCTTCAAGAAACACTACAGTCTGGATATTGCTTCTAGGAGGAGGGTAGGCTTTGGCCATGCCGTTCTCTAAGGACTACTCTCTTAAGAGTATCAGTGGTTTGCTTCTGACTATAACCACCACCCCTTTTGGCCTAGATTCTAGCCTAGTACTGTTTGGAACTCAGTCCTAATGGTGTTACCTGCTGCAAGAGCTCTGTCTCGAAGTGAGATAGTACAGTTATGTAAGAACTTACCGTAACAGTAGCTCTTCGGGAACAGCTCTTGCAGCAGGTATGCTTTCCCTACCACCTTCCCCCATGGTTATATAAGTTTATTATCTCTGGAGGATGTTAGAACCTCCTTGGTCCCCCATCCTTTATGCTCACCGGATCTCCAGCGAGCAAACTGAGATGGTGCCAGGAGACCACCCCTTTATACTACTGGTGACATCGGGGGCGGGGCCGAAGTCAGGGGGGTGGTCCCCCGCCATAGACTGCTAGCTAGGATTGTTCCGTGGGGTCCTAGTGCCTGGCAGCATAGTCCTAATGGTGTTACCTGCTGCAAGAGCTCTTCTCAAAGATCTACTGTTACGCTACGTTCTTAAGTAACTGTATTTTCCTGACCCATTTCACTGCGTTCTTAGAGAAATATAAATTGGATAGGGTGTTCAGTAGCATATTGTGTTCAACAAGATTGAAAGCCTTAGTCAGGTCTACAAAAACTGAGCCTGTGTAAAGGCTGTTATCTATGTCTCCGGTGAACCTAACTAAGGCAGTCTCAGTGCTGCGCGGGTGGCTCTGAAATCATGTTGGGCATCTGTGAGGATGTTTCAGCTGTTTAGAAAGGAGGTGACCTGAGAATGTAATGCTTTTTCCAGTATCTTGGAGAGGGGGCCAAGAAGAAAAAATTACTCACCTTAGTAATGTTGTTTCTTCTAATGGAGTCTTGCTATATTATGACAATTGCAGTGAGTCCCCATCTTCAAACTGCTCCGGAGGTGAAATAGTTAACTTTTCCATGAAGCATGGAACTCTGAGCGTGAGCTCCGGTCAGAAAGCTCTGTCTGTTGTGCTTCAAACATAAACTGTCAGATCTTTACGAGCTAAAACTCACTAAGGTTCTGTGTGGAAGCTGTAAACCTACACTAGCCAACTGGCTACTAACCTAAACACACCTTTCCTGGTCTCAAACAAAGACTCAAGTCAGGAGACCAAGAAAAGAAAAACATAACACCAGTTCACCCCAAAAAGAGAGCGTAAAAAACAACAAGGTGGGCATAAATGAGTGCCAACCCTGTAAGGCCCAGCCACACCCCAAAACAGAGGTTCTGAGAGGGCAGGAGGGAGGTCATAATATAGCAAGACTCCATTAGAAGAAACAACATTACTAAGGTGAGTAATTTTTCTTCAAACAACATGAAGTCTTGCTATATTATGACAATGCAAACTACACAGCAGTACCCCCATGGAGGAGGGACAGAACCTACTTAGGGAATAGGCTCTGAAGAACAGCTGTGCTAAACCGAGCATCACTCCTAGCCTGGATGTCCAGGGAGTAATGCTTAGTAAAAGTGTGAACTGTTTTCCAGGTAGCTGCTTGACATATTTCTAGAATAGGAATGTCTCTGGCAGCAGCCAGAGAAGCAGCTGTACCTCTGGTAGAGTGAGCCCTCAGGCCTGAGGGGGGAACTTTACCCAACTTTTCGTAGCAGAATTGGATACAAGAGACAATCCACCTGGCAATGGATCTTTTAGTGGCTGGCTTCCCTTTACCAACCTCGCCGTAAGTGAGGAACAGTTGGAGGGAGTCAAACCTGTGACCCTTGGTACGCTCTATGTAGTAACTAAGGGCTCTCTTCACATCTAAGCTGTGCAGCCTCCTCTCACCAGCGGAGGAGTGGTCAGTGAAGTACACTGGAAGAGAAATAGATTGATTAAGGTGGAAATCTGAAACCACCTTAGGAAGGAATTTCCTGTTAGTCCGGAGGACCACCTTATTTCTGTGAAAGGAGATAAAATCCGGCTCCACTGACAAAGCTTGTAATTCACTTATGCATCTGGCAGAGGTGATGGCCACCAGAAACACAGTCTTCCAAGTCAAGTACTTAAGCTCAGCCGAAGACAAGGGCTCGAAGGGGGGTTGCATAAGCTGAGCAATGCAAACATTAAGATCCCAGGCAGGGCAGGGTCCTGAATGGAGGGTTGGTGGAAGCAACCCCTTAAAACACTTGGAAAATACAGGATGAGCTGAAGAGAGAGGACATACCTGCTGAAATAAAAGCAGACACAGCTGCCAAATGCACCTTCAGGTAGCTGGTCTGAGCCCCAGAGAATTCAGATGGACCATATAATCCAGGACTGTGGGTAGATCAGCAGAGTCTGGGAAATATGCTTTTCCGAACACATATGGAAAACCTTTTCCATTTGGAATTGTAAGTAGCCCTGGTGGAAGGCTTCCTTGAGGCCTTCAATATATCCATACACCTCGGAAAGGTGTAAATCAGCAAACTCTAACTCTTCAAGAACCATGCCTTGAGATTGAGAGATTTGAGATTCGGATACCAAACCGTCCCTAGGCACAGGTTAACAGATTGTGTTTCCTGGGAAGGCACAGGGGAGGATGGACTACTAAGGACAGTAGGAGTGGATACCAGGGTTGTCTGGCCCAATCCGGAGCTATCAGAATGACTTTGCAGGATTGGGATCTGATTTTGACTAACACTTTGAAAAGGAGAGGGAAGGGAAAGGCATAGAGGAACTTCCCTTCCCAACTGAGGGCTAAGGCATCCGGGGGAGTGAGCCCAACACTGGGGGCCTGCAACAAAAAAGGGGAAGTTGGTGATTGTCTGGGGCTGCAAAAAGATCTATCTGCGGGGTGCCCCATCTGGCAAATACTACTCCCAAGACCAGGGAATCCAGTGACCATTCGTGATGGCCCTGAGAAATCCTGCTGAGAGCATCTGCCAGGACATTGTCCTTGCCTGGAAGGTGGACTGCCGTAAGGGAGGTATTCAGGGAGTAAGCCAGAGACCACAACTTCATTGCTTTTGTGCACAAGGCTGTAGACAGAGTGCCCCCTTGCTTGTTGATGTACCACATTGTAGTGGTGTTGTCTGTTCTGACCTGTACAATCTTGTTCTGAACAGACTTGGAAAAAACTTGAAGTGCTAGGAAAACTGATCTGAGCTCCAACAGGTTGATGTGAAGCAGAGATTCCTGGGGAGACCTCAGACCTTGGGTGGTGAGGTTGCCCATGTGAGCTCCCCAACCCAGGAGGGATGCATCTGTACTAAGGATTAGGGAGTGAGACTGAGTGACAAAAGGAACCCCTTGTCTCAGGTTGCTCTGATCCTGCCACCACTGTAGGGCTTGGATCAGGGTTCGAGTTACTGGGATCAACTTGGTCAGAGGATCCTTTCTTTGGGACCAAAAAGCTCTCAAATGGAACTGGATGTCCCTCATCTGAAATCTTGCTCCCTGCACAACTGCTGTGGAAGCAGCCATGTGTCCTAGGAGCTGTAGAAAATGCCTTGCTGGTCGAGACCTGCAGGGTGAATGAGGAGGCCAGGAGACTAGGGTCTTTTGCCTATATCCAGAGGAAGGAAGGCCCTGGCCTCCTGTGTGTTCAGTTCTCGCCTATGAAGGTAGAAGCTGGACAGGCTCTAGAACTGACTTTGAGAGATTCAGAAGGAAACCTAGAGAGGTAAGCAGTTGCTGCGTTATCTGAAGATGTAAAGTGACCTGTTCTGGGGACTGGCTACTATGACCAATCATCCAGGTAAGGAAAGATGGCAATCTTTGCCTTCTTAGGTAGCAACCCTACTGCCAGGCATTTGGTGAATACCCTTGGAGCAAGTGAGGCCGAAGGGCATTGCTCTGAACTGTAATGGCCTGAGGGCAGCTCGAACCTGAGGTACTTTCGATGGGAGCTTCTGATGGGAATATGGAAGTAGGCATCCTTGAGGTCCAGGGAAGCTAGCCAGTCCCTGGCCTTAGAAGGTAAGATAATTCCCAGAGTCACCATTTTGAACTTTGGTCTTAAAAGGTGCTTGTTTAAGTATCTGAGATCCAGAATGGGCCGCCATTCTCCTGTCTTTTTTGGGGTAAGGAAGTACCTGGAGTACAAACCTTTGCCCTGGTGTAGGGGAGGAACCCTTTCCACAGCTCTGAGAGCCAGGAGGGTAGAGACCTCTGCCTCTAGGGCGAGTGTCTCTGATGGAGATTCTGGTGGAAAAGATCTGGTTCTCAGCTTTGGAAATTTTTTGAAGCCGAGAACCAGTCCCTGGCTTACTACTTCCAGGACCCACTTGTCTGATGTTAGAGACTTCCAGTCCTGGACAAAGTAAGCCAGCCTGCCCCCTACAGGTAGAGAAGAATCAGCCCTGGCAACCACATCAGGGTGCTTGCTTGGCAGGGGCTTTGGGCTGAGGAGTGGGAGCAGGTCTGCTAGTACCCCATCTGCCTCTCCCTCTAAAGAATCCCCACTGGGCATAGGTGGAAGAGGAAGCTTGGGTTTGGTAAAAAGGCCTATGAAAAGGCCTGCCCCTGCCTTTAGGAAGCTGCTTTTGAGGAGTGGCCTGCCTTTCCTTGGCCTGTGCACTCCTATAGGTGGTCCTATATTCATCCATTTTCTTCATGTAATTCTCTGTTTGCTCCCCAAACAGAGAATTTCCCACAACAGGAAAATCCATGGCCTTAGACTGGGTATCCTGAGACAGGGTAGTACATCTGAGCCAGGCCATTCTGCGAAGAGCCACAGATGTAGCCATGACTGTTGAAGAAATATTATTAGAGTCCACCGCAGCATGAAATTGCACCTTGGATGCCTCAATACCATCCATAGCCACCTGTTCCAGTTCCCTGGCAAACTGGTCAGGGACTTGTTTTGCTGGAGCCAGCACAGTATCCCATCTGGATTTCTGGTACCTAGCAGCATAAGCCATATAATTTGCCTGTCTGAGTCCCAAAGATGCTGCCATGTATTGTTTCTTTGCCGTAGCATCAATCTTCCTGGAGTCCTTCTCGGGGTGAAGCTAGGGGAATATTAGCCTTGTCACAGGCTGCAGCCTGCACTACCCCACATGGCTGCATTGCTGGTGAGAAATCAGTGTCGGAACCTGATAAGGTATACCTCTTGTCCATCCTTTTATCCACAGGAGGTATAGTGTGAGGAGTTTTAAAACTTTTACTGTCTGTTTCCGAAAAGATTTGTGTAAAGGAATAGACAGTCTCCTAGACTCCTGGGATATCCATCATTTCCACATAGTCAGGCTCCTCTTGGTCATCAACAGCTTCCTCAAAAGGGAGCTGCAGAGTGTCAGCAACCTTCTTATAAAAAATGAAATGAGAAGGGGACTCAGAAAGCCTGGGAGGAGAAACCCCTAGGGGTCTATCTGGAGAGATGTCCGGTTCAATGGGCACATCCAGATCTTCAAAACCATATTCACTCTCCTCATATTCCCCTTCCCCTTCCTCCAGTTCATAAAAATCCTCACAGTCATAAACTTGAACCGGTGGAACCAGTGGAACCGGCCGAACCGAATGCCTACCTGATGGTGACGGTTCGGTCAGATGGGAAAGAGACTGGACAATTTGAATTGCTTTAGCTATATCTTCAGCAGCTGGGGAGAGAACTTTTGGCCCTACGCTAGCTGACTTTCTAGTCCTTTTTGCTGGGACCGGCTCCTCAGAACCGGCTTTTCGTTTGCCTGAGGAAGTATCGCCCTGGTCAGAGGGCACTGCCTCGTTCGGCTTGTTCTAACCGGCTGGCCATCCGGTCAGACTTTGGCCTCCCTTTCCCTGAGCCTACCAACTCTCATCTCTATGGTGGCAGCAGGGAAATTCCTACAAATCTGGCAATCTGAATCGAGGTGGTCAAACCCCAGACAATAGACACATGTGGTGTGTGGGTCAGCCTTAGCAAAAGCTTCCCCACAAACACTACAGTGCTGAAACCCAGTGGGTCCGGTTTTTCTTTTGGGTTTCTCAGACACAATGCCAGCCTAACCAAACTTGCCCGTTTATGGCAATCCACCAAGCAAGACACCCCTTATCGGTTCCCCAACGTGTCACGGAGTGATGGAAAAAACACGTATGAAATCGTTTTTTAGAACTGACAAGAACCGGAACCACCTCTAAAAAAGGACTAGCAATTTTTCAAACAACCTGATCGGTTCAAACCGAACCGATAAATATGTACAAGTTCCACACAGAAGTTTCAATGTAAAACCTATCTATTACTTACGTTACCACAGACAGAGCTTGAACCGACCGGTTGTGGTTTAATTTCGGTTGATTTTCACTAAAAAACGATAAAATAACACTTTTTAAACCGACAAATGAACCGAGCAGAAGGAGAAATCTCCGGAGCGACTGTTCAGTGAGGCGGAGTAAAGAATCTGACAGTTTATGTTTGAAGCACAACAGACAGAGCTTTCTAACCGAGCTCGCGCTCAGAGTTCCATGCTTCATGGAAAAGTTAACTATTTCACCTCCGGAGCAGTTCGAAGATGGGGACTCACTGCAATTGTCATAATATAGCAAGACTTCATGTTGTTTGAAGAGAGATTGGCCTGTAGTTACCTACATCGTTCTTCGAGCCTGACTTAAACAGAGGTTTGACTATGGCCATTTTCCAGATGTGTAGAAAGGAGCCAGTGCAGAGAGAAATATTTATGATGCTAGTAAGGGGGACTGCTAGTGGGGCAATGGCAAACTTAAGGATTTTGAAATCAATCCCGTCTGCCCCCTTACTGGGTCTTGGGTTATTAAGAATGGATGAGCGTAATGGTGTCAGAGGGTGACAATGCTCAGAAGTAGAAACTGGGAATGGAACCTGGGTGTGGCATGATAGGAGGTTGTTTTAGCTGATCCTGAGTGTGTGTGTGGAGGAGGAGAGAGAGGAAGGGTCTGTATTTGTCTGAATACCTGAAGAATGACTTGAATATGCTAGCTACATCTGAGGGTCATTTGTGAGCGTGCCCCCATGCTTGAGGGTGATGGGTTCAGCTTTCCTGACCCTGCCGAGGAGATTATTCAGGGTGCCTCAAAGTTGTCTAGGATTAGTATTTTCCCCAAGCTGTTTATTGTGGAGAAAGTTGACCTTGGCAGACCTGACAGCTGCTTTGCACTTGCTGCACAGAGTTTTGTACAGTGTTTGTTGGGCAAGGAACTTGTGCCTACTGTAGTTTGTCCAGGCCCTGTCTCTCTGCCTCATTAATTTGAGGATGTCAGGGATGACCTATTTGCAAATGCAGCCCCGAATCCATCTGTTTGAGGGGGGCGAATTTGTCACATACCCCATTGAAGATAGCTGTGAAACGATCTAGGACAGCATCGATGTCCAAGGTTGAGGTGAATGACCAGTCGATATAGTGAAAGGCTCAGGTAATGTCCTCAAGTACGTTGTCATTTAACCATCTCTTTTCCAGGCATACGGACAATTAGTCACAATCTTTTTTGCCAAGGACAACATGCTGCGGTCAATTCGGTGAAATTATTTTAGTCTGTGTACTAGCTGGTCGCGATCATAATGTTGCCAATTTACCCCCTAGTTTCCTTTAGCAGGACATTAATGTTTCTCTACCTGTCAATGTGGGACACTGTACTTTAATGTTGTTTCAAGCAGCAGGACATCGGTGATCACCATTTTTTGCAAATGCTGCTGGCGACATTTCAGCCTCACTCTGCAACCAAACACAGTACCCCATCTGTAGTACCATTGCATCTACTGCCCTGCTTTTACCAGTATGCACTCAAAGCGTTTTAACTTGCTTTTCCTTTGCTCATTTTGCGGTCATTTTCTTAAAAACTTACATGGAACCTCTGAGTTCTTCTAGAACAACAGTATTCAAAAGAAAGTCTCGGTCACTACAAGCTGACTTCTGGGTGCAACAACATTAGAGTACGGGCACTGTGTATGTCTTAAAGGGCACTGGAGTTAAATTAGCTAAACTAGTTTCTTCAGGTCGGAAAGAGCATGGCTATAAAGCCAGTGTATGTTAGGGGGACATGTCATTCAAGTTTGGCCAGCAATGGAGTATATTGTATCTCAGAAGAGGAAACCCAAACTGTCCGTTGACAATTATCTGTATACACAGGAGAAGGAGGGTGCTGGTGGGAAAATTATTTGGCACTGTGAGCTGCGAACATGCAGAGCAAGGTTACACGCACTTGGTGAGACCATAGCACAGCTGCCAAGTGAACACAACCATGCACCAATTCATGGCAGCGTGGAGGTGATACAAGCAAGGGCATCCATGAAGAGGAAAGCCTGTGAGTCAGAAGAATCCACTCATCAGCCACCCAGTGGCGCTGAGGGTTGAGGTGCTGGACTCGAGTTCAGGAGCGAGCTCAGGAGCCGGGTGGTCGGCACGGGACGGTAGAGGATTGAACGCCCGACAGGTGACTCTCCTCTCCCGGCGGGTGGGTGAGGGATAGCCTGGCGCATCAGTGGCTCCCGGTGGAGATCGGGAGCACTGCAGTGCGCAGGCTGCACACTATACATCATGGCTGACACTGGCAGGGTTGCCATGCGCCGTTGCGTCAGGTGAGCCCATGCAGGGAGGGGATCCACTAAGAACAGGGAAAAACACCGGCTCCGAAGAACAGGCAACGGCACCTGTCCCCATGCCCTCTGCCGGGCTCACCTAGACTGGCCTTCCAGTTCCTCCTGCCAGCCCTCGCCTGCAGCCAGAGACCGCCTTAGAAGAGTGCCCAAGAGGAGGGGGCGACCCACCTCGGATGGGTTAAACCGGGGGTGCTGGCTGCAGGGAGTGGGGGAGAGAGGAGGTGCAGTTCTGGGAAGCCTCAGGTGGGCAGGACATGGGCAAGATGCCTGAGAGAAGGTTCCTCGGGCCGCGACCAGAGTGAAACAAAGTCAACAAAAAAAATAAAAAAGTCCACTCACAATGTTGTCCACGAAGCATTGCAAGAGGTTTATGTGCAACATGCACACCTGCTGCCCACTCACGAAACACTGTGTCGGGATGCAAGAAGACATAGGCAGAACGGGGGTCATAATGACACTGACATTTTACTGTACTCCAAGATTGTCAGTGATGAGGATTTTCTGCGAGTACACGAGGATGACATGCTCATTTTTGCAGGTGACGCTGATCTAAAAGTCCTAAATGACAGCCCTCATTGGTTCTGTGATGGGACATTCAAAGTAGCCACAAATGAGAATGATGATCAGCTGTACACCATACACGCTCTTGTGCTGGGGGTTAACAGACCCTGTGTGTACTCACTGTTGCCAGGATGTAGTGAGGAGGTCTATAGAAAGTTGTTTACTGACCTCCAAGTGCTTATTGGAGGCAAGATGAATCCTGCTACAATAATGACAGATTTTGAAATCGCTGCAATAAAGGTACTTTGTCAGATGGTGCCAAATGCTGAACTTTCTGGGTGCAATTTTCACCTTGGGCAGGCCAAATGGCGACGTGTCCAACAGGAGGGACTTCAGCAGTGATATGTACAAGATGAGGAGTTTGCTCACAGAGTACGATGTATTCTGGGGTTGGCATTTGTGAACCCACAGAGTGTTGAAGAATATTTTGAAATCCTGTAGGAAGACGAGCAGTTTGCTGATCTTGAGTGTCTGCTTGACTATTTTGAGGACTGTTATATTGGAAGATTATCAAGAAACAGGAAAAATAGGAGGCAACCACGTTTTACCATTCCATTATGGAATCAATATGATAGAGAGTACTGAAGGACCTCCCTCGAAGCAGCAATGCCACAGAGGCATGGCATCGTGCCTTTGCAAGAACAGTCAGCATCAGCCACCCAACCTGTGCTAAGCTGGCACGTAAGCTGAGGCAAGAACAGCATGTAGTAGCCATTCAGAGGAGGCAGATGCAGCTGGGCCAGCAACCACCATGAAAAAACAGTAAATACTGCCATGTCAACAAAGTATTCTACTCCATTTGTGAGGATTCCAACAACAGGCAGCCCAAACAATTTTTACAAGACATTGCTGCTGTCATTGAAATAAACGTAGCATAAATAGTACACGCATAAGCTTTTTTGATTCTCCATTTTAAAGTGAAAATAAAGACTGCTTTTAACAGTGTTCACAGTATGCACTTCATGCACTCCAAGAACTTCAAGCACTTGATTGAATAAATACTGCCCTGCTTTTAACAGTATGAACTTCCAGCACAACAGTATGCACTCCAGGCATTTTAAATCGATAACAAATACTGCCCTGCTTCACAGTATGCACTTTAAACACTCCACAGACTTCCTTGACAAGTATTTTAAATTTAAATAAATATTGAGCTCCGAATTGTCCGTGATGTTCTGTCTCGCTTCCAAAGTGCAATGTGACATTCTGTATCACTACCTTTTGTCCACTCGGTATTTTGACCAAGACAAAATCACTGCAACATTTAGTCCGGGGACGAATAGTCTGTACATGCTTTTCCAGGGTGTACATACTGAGGCCCTTCAGCCTCTCCATGTAGGGCTTCTGATGCAGCCCCTGCACCATTTTGGTTGCACTCATCTGGACAGCCTCCATCCTATGCCCTTCCTAAGATATGGTCTCCAGAACTGGACTCTGTACTCCAACTGTGGTCTTACCAGCGCTCTAAATACTGGCAACACCACCTCCCTCCTTCTGCTGGTGATGCCCCTCCCTGTACACCCTAGCATTTCACAGGCCCTACCCTCTGCCTTGTCTCCCTACCTTTAGGTCATCAGATATGATTACTCCCAGCTCCTTTTCCTGTTTGGTGACTGTCAATACCTCTTCTCCTATTTTGTACTCTGCCTCTGTGTTTCTGTGCCCTAGGTGCATGACCTTGCACTTTTTCGCACTGAAGCCCAGCTGCCATTCCATTGACAGCTCCTCAAGTTTTCTCTGGTCCTTGCACATTCTTTCCATTCTCTCTGGAGTGTCTACCCTACTGCAGATTTTGTAGTCATCTACAAAGAGGCATATCTTCTCTTCCAGTTCATCACTTATAAAAACATTAAAGAGGACTTGTCCCAGTATCGAGCCCTGAAACACTCCGCTAGTTCCCCCCCTTTCCTGGAGTGAACTCCCATTTACCACCTACTGTTGCCTATCCATTAACCAATTTCTTACCTAGTTTACTACCCAAGGACCCACCCTAAGCTACCCATTTTCCTTACGAGTCTCCTACATGGTATGGTGTTGAATGCCTTACTAAAATCTAAGTAGGCCACATCCACCGCACTACCCTGATCTATTGTCATGGTCACCCAGTCAAAGAGCTCCATCAGATTTTTCCAGCATGACTCCAACCCCTTGAATCCAGACTACCTAGGGTTCTGATGGACGACACAACTGAGTGGTAGGAGGACACAAGCTTCAAAAAAGTTCCAGTGACTGGGCATGCTCAGTGGAAGACTGCATAAGTGTGAATAATCAACTGAATCTAGGTAGTTAGAATAAACTTGTTTTAACTATACATTATCTAAAGTTCCAAGCAAAATGTCTCCCAGAGAAAATAAAATATTTTCTTAGCTACACAGAGAACAGTAAACAGTCTTATTAGTTCAGAAATCTAATGTATTTTTTAAAGTCATTTTAAAAATGTAATATGAAATGACCAATATATTAGCAAGTCTATTGAACAACATTTTTTCTTTTAGAAAATCTTAAAAAGTCAATTTCCTTTATGCTGCACTTAAACTAGTTAAAGTTTTCTTTAGGCAGATATATCAAGATGTCTTATTTTTGCATCAACTGCCTTAAGGGGAACTGAAAAACAGTATAAATGTTTCATAAAGCTATGTTATAATGGCTTAGAGTACAGGCACATAATGGCTGTATAGAGTTGTGAGCCGTATGTAGCAAAGGGTTTCTGAACAGTCTGTGGTCTTCCATGACAACAAATCCTTAATAAGGAGATTACAGAGAATTAATCAAAGCAGAGTAAAAACCCTATGGTTTGGCACACCTGTAGAAAATCTTATGCAACAGAAATATAAACATCATTTGTTTGTTTTAAATAGGTTACATGAGGCTGAAGTTATAGGTTATCCACATAAACAAAGACAACTTTTAAAATGCTCATTTTCTGTGAATACCCTGCAGCAATCTATACATGTTATTTACTGTTCAAGTCATTGAGAAAAATGCCGCCATTATTAAGCCACTCTCCAATGGTCCCAGCTAGCAGTCTCTTTTTTTATTAAATCAGGACTAAACATGTTGCCAATTTAGTGGGTAAACCAGTGACTCCAGGGAAATCCTATAGGTTATGTTCCAGAGTATAACTGCAGGACAGAATCATTCTATAAGAAATGAATCTTCAGCAGGAGGAGCATAGGAAAATCCAAGAAAAGCATCGTCTGCCTCTAGGACACTAGCATTCACTCTGGATCGATCAAAAGAACACTTGTAAACTGACTGGGAGACCCGTTCTTCTGTAAATTCTGTATCAAAATTCCCAATGTCATCAGGTCCAGCCTGAAACAGTAAAGAGAAAAAAGTCAAATGTTACTTGAAAAATCCTGAAATCAAGAAAATGAACATTCTGGAAAGTTTAGCAATAATTTCAGGGCTAGAAAATAATGGTATTCGGCCTTGCTTTACACATCCATTTTTAAGGTGGAATACCACTGTCATCATTCTGGTATTCTGAATGGAATACAACTTCTCCATGCCCCCTTTTTGCACTTTAATCTGTAGAACAAATATTTTGGATAGGCAGAATACCAGATATTAAGATAAAATACCAAATCTGGATTTCTGATATTCCACCTCCCCCACAGGATTATTTTATTAATTTCTACCCCTGAGTTTACTATAGTCTCCTTTTGTTTTCATTTAAAATGTTTATTTTGATAAATTCAAACAGAACTGTACAGGATTAAAAACTAGCACATTTGGCATATAATCATAAATAGTTCTGTATAACTGTTCTAACAATAAAACACAAATAAGCATAAATGATTTATTAATCCTGATTCTTCTCTATCTTATCTCCTCTTTATAGACTAGTACTAGCAGATGCATCAGCATTGCATGTCTGAAGCAATTTTCCAATACATTTTTTTTCTGGGGGAATATTAATTAAGAAACGATGTTCTCCTTCTGACGGAAATCATGTAAAATGTACTGGAAATATTCTTATTGAAGAATCTACACTATGTTTGTTGTCCACTGGTAAGCACATTTGTCCATGTCAAATCCATACCCACTATGTGCAGAAAACACTGGGTGGAACACATAGTATCCGGTGTGGTATCTTGATATTAAAACTCTGTCAGAGCAGGGACACTGTCTGCTAGTATGGCTGCATGCCCAAGCCCTTGGTTTGGTATTCAGTCACTTGTTCCGTTCACAGTTACTGTTTCTTCAGTTCAGAGGAAGTAAAACTTGGATTCCCTTTGTCCGAATTCAAGTTGATCCCAGAATGTTGCAATACATAATAAAAAAGCCACAAATATAAACCTGTTAAATGTTCAGAGAACGTGCTGGGCAATTTTTTTGGTAACAGCACAAAGATACTGCCTAAAGGGCCATGTAGGCATCCCCCAAGACCCAGTGACTACTGTTTTGCTTTCCACTCATCAACGGTACCCCATCAGTTGAACAGGGTGACTAGGCCCTAGGCCTGCAAAGCAGTATTAACAACAAGTGTTCTAAATATGATGCTCAAGGCCAGGCTACCTGGTGTACTAAGAATATCAGTGGGTATCCAGCACCAGCTGACTGCTGCAGCAGCCTCAGTGCTGCACGCGGCCAGCCTGCAATACCTCCAATTCTGTACTCTCTTTTTGGCAGCAAAAATGCATATGGTTCGTATTGGCTAAATTTGGTATTTGATTAAAAAAAAAACTCAAAAAACACTGCTCCCTTATATTGGGCCTGCCAAGGTGTAGATTTGGCTCCAGGTGTGAGGCTGCCCTATAGCCAAAGTACAGAAGGGGATCTCTGGCAGCACACCAATATGGGAGGCCACCACTGACAAGGTGGCTGTTCCCCTGCTACTTGCTGGGTGCTTTACACCCCCTGCAAGTGCATCCCTTGGTCCCTCAGCTGTGGCTACCCTGATCATCACACCCTGGCAGCTGGCACAGTTTCCTTCCCGGCAACAGGCTTCATTTTGGGAGCTTGTAGCAGTTGTGTTGGTGACTAAGTCCACTACTTTCCTTCAGCAGCATATTACTGTTTGCTCTTTGAAGCCCTGCTCCATTATACTCCATGTGTCCCACTGACCCAGAAGTGGAAAGGTTCTTTCTCTGTTTCATCTATGACAACCACTTCATTTAGCTCCCTGAAGAAAATTCTTTTTTATAGTCTGTATTCCTCCTGGACTGGTTGAGCCTTCCTTCAGCAGACCCTAGAAACTCATGCTACTGGTGCTGGAGGGACTTGCCCCCAGCCTCCCCAGACTTCAAGGAATTATCCCTCCTTGGTAGGTTTGTGATGTTCGCTTTCTTCTATGGCTGCCCAAGGCCATATCGCATCAGAGGAGTAGATGGATCCCAGATTGTTGGGATATTCCAACTAGGCAGGGCAGTGTTGTCTATCCAAACCACTCTGCCATTTCCTACATGTTCTCACTCCACCCCTGGAGGTGCTAAGGGCTGGGCCAACTATGCTCCTCCCACTCAGCTGCTCCATGTGTGCAGTGTCTCCTGTCCCTCTGGGCCACCTGGAGGTAAACATGCAGTGGAAAGTGTCTGCTGGGATGCCAGGTTCATCTCCTGCTAGCATGCTACAACAGTGGCTCTTAATGGTGGCTAGGGGGTGAAGCCCTTGGCAGCATTGATAACCATGCACTGTGGGTAGCCTGCAAGATGCTGCTGCATGTAAGCACTCACGGGAAGATTGGTGGGGAACCAGAACAGGGGAAAATAACTGCCACCATGCTGGATGATTGTTCCCAGAAGCACCACCATTCCACACAGCCTCCCAGCGTGATTGCTCCAGCCCCCCTTGGCAGTCACACCTGCATGTACCCAGCATCTGCCTGGTGGTCACAGGGTGCCACTGGCATGTTCAAGCCAGACATCATGGGGAATGGTACTGATGACAGATTCCAGTAATGGATGCGAGTCTGATGGGCATGGGGGCCTCTGTATGAAGTCCTAAAGGAGTGAGATGTTGAAGGTACAGAAGTAGAAAAAAAAAAAGGACATGGGGGAAAAAGAATATTTTTTTTTACATTAAAAATACTGCTATGACAAAAAGGATAAATGTATTCTTCATCATATAAGAAAGTTGGTGGGACAGCCCAATAGTACAGTGCATGATGGAGCCATTTGCCCTGCTGGAATTCTGGGGTTGTGTCCAGAACGATGTAGTGGACTAGCTGTCCTCCTTGGTGGGTGGGAATGTCTGCCACAGCATTGCCCAAGGCTCATTAGGAAGTGTAGTGCAGATGGACAGTGTGCGTCATGTGTACATGTTTGTATATCGTGAGTGGGCAGGAACTGGGGTTCCTGGTGAGGAGGAAGTTAGATAGGCATAAAGCTGATAGAAAAAATGAACTGTTTTAACAGATGACACCACTGCATCCCAGCGAGTCCACTGGGGCTGTACATACCATCTCTGTAAGGGGCAGTATGCATCCTCCCCAACTAGAACTATGTCTTGACTTAGAAGCCAGGGATCAATCAAGTCCTGAAGCTGGTAGTGGTGGTCTTGCGGGTGTTTAGAGGAGGCTCACCCCAGTCCCATCTGCTCCTCCCCTCACCCTTCCAACCAGCAGGAATCTGCACAGTACAGGACCTGAGAGCACCGGGACCATCATGATCGGCGGAGGAGAGACATGGATTTTTTTTTAAGCCTCACCTTTATTCAGGTAAAAAAATAGATACAAAACAATACAGGTAATAATGCATTAACCTTAAGTTATTACGGTGCTTAGGTTGAAGTTACAGTAGGAACAGCATACTGTATATGTTGCTTTCAATCAGCAGACCTGTAATATTTTTGTCCATCCAGTACTATATAGCACTTCATCCAGTCCATTTAGATGCTAAAATTAAGCTTATTGTTTGACACCATCAACATAGTTCTGTAATATCAAGGCAATGAACAAAATGTTCCTAAAATATACATTATGTGGTTACATAAAAGGTCACTCAAGCCATGGTCTTAACCATACCATGTATATAACTAATGGTAAGTAAGTACATTTTATTTTAGAGTGCCCCATCCTGGAGGCTCTGGGCACTGTACAAACAAGGCAGAGAACAGATTCAAACAAAAAAGGAAAAAAAATAATAAATTACAAAAACAATATAAAGTCAGCTAAAAGTTTCCATAAAAATGACAGTAGTTTAATAAATATTAGCCCCGCTTAAAGGCCTCCACCAATGGGGCCTCCCTCAAAGATCTTGGCAGCGAGTTCCACAATACTGGGCCCGCCACCTCAAACAAAAAACTTGACTATGGGTCAACAAATAGTTTTTAAACAGTAACTTTAAACGTAAAAGGTTACGCATTACATGATCAATAACCATGGCATACGAGTTTCATTTCCAGAGTGTTTACAAGATTCTAGACTTGTGGTTTACATGTGTTACCACAGCTTATTATCTATAGTTAACAGCAGCTCTGATGGCCATCTGTAGAGGTTATCAGTTATTTTACATGGTTCTGGAAAAAGGACATAACATCTTACATAATCTGCACAGACTGTTACCTACCACATTGGGATTAAATGGTGGAGGAATTTTCTTCTGAACCAGGTCATTCCAGTTGATGAGTTCAAAGAAAGGGTGGCTTTCAATTTCAAGCTGCAACACAGAAACCCCTTATTTATTCCTTGTACGAGGTCACAGTTGGTTATTATGTTTGTCAGCATATCAACGAGAGTGCACATTGCACAGACAGTGTTGTGTGAGCAATGATTACTGAGCCAGAGCTATGAGAATATTAATGTAATGAGAAAGCCCCACTCAATAATTTACCAAATATGTTACGTACAAAATCTTCTTTTGAGCCGAGCCTTTTCTGTCTGTCTTTTTCCAGTAGAGCTTCCAGAATGGACCAGGCTGCTGAACTTGCTCCGGGTCTCATCGTCAGGGATTTGTGAAGAATGTTATCATACATCTCAGCAGTATCACGACTGTAAAAGGGAGGCTAAAGAAAACAGACAGTGCTATAGTAATGGGACAAGAACTAAAACACTACCATCTAATGGTTAAGAAGTAGCAAGTGACTACATCATTTTATTTTGAAATGTTACTACCCAAAATAAAAAGGCCCTTGAGATGTCTCATCTTATTTACAAGGGTGGCTGGGTGTGGGGGGTCACCAAACAGACAAGTTACAGTAGTGACAAACAAGACTACAATTATGGAGAAAAGAACTGTTAGTATACTTACTGCAACTGAAGACCTGTCTGAATATCTTCTCCATACAGTAGCACACTCGTGTCTAAGCTGGAGGTGTTAGAACCCTGTGGGAGCAAATCTTCTGGCTAGGATGCAAGCAATGGCTACTAGCATAGATTTCTGCATGACAACGTGTGGTGTTGTGTGCCTGTCCATAACCACTGAAGACACCCTTGCCTACATAAGTTCTGTTAGCAAGGCCGGTGAGAAATGTGGCTACAAGCAATGGCCTCCAATGCACAAATGGGTGGGAAATTCTTGCTGGAGGTGCGTATCCCACCCACGTAGGTCCGCACTTGTGGACAGGTGTGCACATGCTGGTATTCATGACCAGCGGCCACCTGTCTGCGGCTTCATCCCCACAGTGCGCAGGACTCTGCAGGGCAGCCAGGGGGTGGAGCTGTGGTCCCAGGAGGGCATCCAGTCGGATGCCCGTCCTGGGATATGGAGTAGATCTGTCGCACAGTGAAGCGTGGGTCCGGGTGCGTGAATAGCACCTGCAGGCTCCTGGACCCGCGTGGCCATGCCCCATGGCAAGCAGCCCCCGCAGCACGGAACTGGCCCCTGCGGCTGTAAGACCCCCACCACCAGCAACCCAGCTCCACTCCCGGATGCCAGGCCTTCCTCAGGCAGTGGTGCCCCAATCCTACATTGGCTGTAGACCCCCCGCCACTCAGTGGCACCCATGCCCATAGAGGACCGGCCTCGATAGGCATGCCAGTACCCCCCCCCGCACATCACCAGCCTGACCCCCGGCTACATGCTGGTGGGCCACACCCAACCCCGTGCCTGGTACTCCAGCATGATCCCTTGTGGCCAGTGGTCCCCCCACCTGCCCATGGCACCAACACCTCCCCTACAAGTCTGGTGGCACCGTGGCTTGGGACAGCCAGTGGCACAACTCTCCTCACACCACTGTGGACGCTGGCTGTCCAACTGATGCTGTGAGCACGTCACCGACATAGCAACACACCTCCAGCATCAGTCGGGCAGCCAGCAACTGTGGTGGTGTGAGGAGGGTTGTGCCATTGGCTGTTTCGAGCTGCAGGCACCGCCAGCCTGTATGGGATGGGGGGTTGTCGATGCCGTGGGTGGTGGGGGGACCACGGCCACCAGGGATCTTGCTGGGGTGTGTTCTCTCTTTGCGTCTCTTCATCAGCCCTTGCTGGGATACCGGGTTGGGGATGGCGGGCCTGGGCACCTCCGTGGATGTGTGTGTGTGTGTGTGTGTGTGTGTGTAGCTGGGGATGGCCTGTTGCACAATATGGGGACCGGCTTTGTCCCGTGGTGGTGGGTGCAATGCCACTATGGGGCCCGGGGCTGCCGTGAGTCAGGGAGGTCTGTGTGCCAAGACTGGCTGTCACCCTGTGGGGGTGCAGACCCGCCACGATGAGTCACGGAGGTCTCTGGCATGAGCACTCGCCCTATCAGTTGCACCAGCCCCACCTAGCTGCCTACAGGGCTGGGGCAGTGAGGAGGGTTGTTGCCGGGTCCCGCCACACATGGCGCATGCTGTCTGCGGGAGCACACAGTGGGCTACAGCAGGGTCCCCACTGCCGTAACCTGCACCCTTCTCTGCACCCTTGTGGGCTGCACTACATGTCTTAGTGAATGGCGCGTAGTGCTACCACGCCTCAGCCCACCCCCCGTGCATTGCTCTCCATGCAACTAGGGGATCGGACGCGTACCAGCTGTGCACTCCAGTTGTGAATGCTGCATGGCCACCGCTCCACCGCATTCATGCGTGCCGATGCCAACATGCCTGGTATACACAGCGCGTTGGCATCGTGCATAGAGCCCTATGCTGTACAATAGATAGTACAGAAAGAACAGAAATGAGATATATGAAGAGAACAGAGACACCTGAATACAATATGTCTATCAACAGACAGCGTGAGAGAGATGGCATTTGTGTGTACACTCCCTGTTGTGGGTTAGTGGTAATCCAAAATAAATCTGAGTCAGAGCTACTGTTGCATCCCCTCCCAGCAAGGGAAGCCTTGATGACAACCAATGAAAAAGAATGCAGTGTTGGGCTTGCCAGGGCTTGGCCAGCATAGATCCAAAATGAGCCCCACTAGCAAACACATCCCTGCCTTTGGCTTACTGTGGTGTACATTGGGAAAAGTAACCAAGGAGCACTATAGTGATGTACACTGGAAAAAGGAACCCAAGAGTACAACACAAAATTGGATGGTACTGGAAAGCACCAAGATAAAGAAGCAATGGGTCACGATACTGGAGAGCCTGAAAACAACAGCACACAGTTATAGAGCTAGAGCTAAGGCACACAGCATCCTGGGATGCATAGGGAAGGGAATAAGCAGAGGAAGCTATGAAGTGATCCTCCCATTGTACAGGTCACTGGTTTGACCACATCAAGAACACTCCAGAAGATGCTGGAAGCAACACCTGAGGAAAGACTGCGACAAGGTAAAAGCAGTACAGCGTAGGGCAAACAAGATGGTCCATGGAGTAGGAGGCGAGACATATAAGGACAGGCTGCAGGACTTCCACATGTACACCCTTGAAGAAAAGGAGGGAAAGGGGTGACATGATTGAAACATACTAGTATTTGCCTGGGATAAATAGGGTGGATTCTAAGGTGATTTTCTTCTTGAGCTCAAATACAGGGACAAGGGATAACTCACTTAAATTTGCAGACAGGTGGTAAAGATGTAAAATCATATTGGCATGCACTTCTTCACTGAAAGAGTAGTGGACAAATGGAACAAGCTGCAGGATGAAGTGTTACAGACCAAATCAGTGAGCAGCTTCAAACAGGGATGGGACAGGCATATGGGATTAGTTAGAAATGGGATTAGTTAGAAAAGGAGTGGCAGTAACAAATGAAGGGACGGCACTAAGGTCAGGGCAGACTAGTTAGGCAGGGCAGCTAGACTGGATGGACCTATGGACTTTTTTTTGCTGTCTTATCTATGTATCTTGTAAGGAAAGGAGGGGCTCAGTATAAGGATAGGATCCTCATGGACCCTCATAACTCCCAAAGCTCAGAAATTGCAGTTCCAGCACTGAAAGAAGGGAAACTTGGATAGCAACTCCAAGAGTGGTGCCAACCTAAACTCTGTGCCACACCCAGTGATAGACTGAGGTAGAAACTCTGTAGGCGGCCCAGAAATTGTCTTGTCACACAGAAAATGTTCTCAAGTGGTAACAACACGAGAGTTTTAATGTGTAAAAGAATAAGGGATACATTCACAAACAGTTTTCCTCTCATTAGGAAGAAAAAAAGAGAGACTACTTGAGGAGACAAATGCCCAGCAGTAGGGTACATCCTCTTCCCATTAAGGCAGAATATGTGTGCCAAGTAAGACAGAGCCATTCTTCTCCCTCTCCTAGACAGAGAAAGCTCAATGTATGAGAGAACCTCTGGGAAAGGTAAACAACAGCGTAAAGCACATAAGATGAACAACCTGTTCTAACAACTTGGATTCAGTTCACTATCCAAACTATGGCAGTTCAGTTGGGATCCACTCAGTCACCAGACCTCTTCAAGCCTGGTTCCTTCCACCACCCATGGTGGTGTTATCCTCCAACTCTGACCCTTGTGATGTCAGATCTTCTTCTCCACTGGAACAGACAGGTATCCTCCTTCACAGCTCCTGCTGCTTGTGAGGAAAACCGGTCAGTGTTAAAACACTGGTGATTTTCTTTGAAATGTCTCAGTTGTCAATTCAGTGTGTGTACCTCATCTGCCACTTACTGTTCTGTCAACAAAAAATGAGATGGAGCCGGCCCGGTGGCGCTGAGGGTTGAGGCGCAGGATGCCACACCGGCGACTCGGGTTCAGGAACGGACTCGGGTCGTCGGGGGTCGGCAGGGGGAAGGAGGATCGAGCGTCCCAACGGATGCCTCCTCCTTCGGGAGGGATACCAGGGTGTTTACACCCGACGCCCGTGAGTCGCGTGGAAGCACCGACTGGGCAACGGCGGCTCCCTTGGCTGGGAGTTGGGAGGAGGATGCCATTGGCACTTGGCAGGCGGGCGTAAGCATCGCCCGCCCGAGCCGGCATCCCAGCGGTGGGAGGGAGGACAGAAAACGGAAAACAACCCTCGTCGCTCCGGATGACGGCCGCTCCAGCCACCCAGTCTGCAAAAACATGGGCAGACCCCGCTGTGCAAGGTGCTCCAAGGGAGTAAGGAGGCAGGTAGGAGACACCTGAGAGGCACTCTAGGGGCAGACTCAATGGGGGACTGGTGGGCATTGAGCAAGCCTGAAGGAGTGGAGCGACGAGGGCGTTCAGGAGGGGATAAAAAGAAATTAAAAAAAAAAAATGAGATGGAATGGATAAAAGCGTGCTTTAAGCACTGGTGTTTGGTGCAGACAGAAACAGTCTAGGCATCCCCAGCCCTGGTTCCTAGGAGTCCTAGCACAAGGGCATCAGGATCACGACTGGTATAGTAGGGTGTTCCCAGGCTTGCAGCATTTCCCCCATGAACCTTTGGTATAGAGCATACTTAGCAGCAGAGACCAGCTGCAAGGAAGATTTGTCATCTTCTGAGGAGGGTCTTGAGGGAGAGAAAGAGGAAGAGGGGAAACCACTTGGATGGGGAATGAGGAAGGATGCCCTGAACTGGGTCCTCTCAGACTCTCTATAACATGATTCTATAATTTCCACACAAAGACGGTATTGATCCAGCCTCAGAGGAACTGGTGATCTGAAGGATAAAGGCATCATTTCCATCCACTGTTGAAGCACAGGCTTAGAGGGGGGCAGAGCTGCAGCACCTGTGTCTCAGTCCTTGAGGCTCTGCTGACACCCTCGCCCTAGGAAGGATCAAGCAGAGACGCTTGCTTCTGACACTCCTTTAACAGAGAAGGTGGCAGAGCGGTGACCCAGGGAGGAAGCCAAGGGGTGGATAGTGGATGTCCGTGACTAGTTAGGCCCCAATGAGAGGCTTGACTCTAGTCTGGCTTCGATGCCTATGATTGAGCTGGGAGAGTATTGGCACTGAAATAGTCATTGCTATCTGAGTCAGCACCACTAGCAGTATGACCCCAAAAACCACAACAGCATCAGCACTGGGTCCATCACCGACACCACCCCTAGCACAGACATCAGTGTTGAGCCAGACATCAACCTCTTCCTCAGTGCCATTAGTGGCATCGAGTACAAGGTCAATGCCATGGTCAGTACCAATATTGGCACCAGCCTGACCCAGGCACTTACACTGTGAACAGTGTCAGCACTGGATTTGTCACCAGTGTTGTCCTCAGTGCCATCACTGTGAAAAAACAGCCGCAGTAACACCGATAGTCAGCCCTGACATCACCAAGCAAGTGGACAAGGCCAAAGGCCTTGACCCTGATTCCAGGTGGTCTATTACCAACAGTGACCAGACTGTGATGTGTTCTTCAGTGGCTGTCCAAAGGCAGCTGATGGTCTGCCCGACACCACTGCTGGAGACTCTTAACACAACCCTGACATGGTGGGAGGGAAGGAGAGCTCCATACCTCAGTTGACTCTGTGGACCGGCGAGGGAACATGGGGGAATGGTCCAAAGACCTGTCCAGTGAACTCCTGGACCAGCGCCTGCCTCCGAATTATTTCCACAGTGGGAATGAAGAAATGGAGTAGGTTTCTTCCCCTTTTTCGACAACTCAGGCATACTGACAGAAAACAGTAAAATGAGAATAACAAAGTTTTGCCAACTAAAGAATGGGTGATTCAAACAACATGAATTCTTGCTATATTATGACATATGCAGTATAACCCCAGGTTAGAACTGCTCCGGAGGTGAAAGAGTTAACTTCCATGCAGGGCATGGAATCTTGAGCACGAGCTCGGTTGAACACTCTGTCTGTTGAAGCTCAAACTTAAACTGTCAGATTCTTTACTCCGCCTCACTGAACAGTCGCTCCGGAGATTCCTCCTGCTGCTCGGTTTGTTTGTCGGTTTTAAAGTGTAATTCTCGGTTTATTTGAAATTTAACCATAATCGTCGGTTCAAGCTCTGTCTGTGGTATTGTAAGTAATAGATAGGCTTACTTTTTTATTTTTATTCTGTGTGGAACTTGTAAACGTCTTTTTCGGTTTGGTTTGAACCAATCAGAGGGGTTTAAAAATTACTTTCTAGCCCTTTAGAGTGCGGTTCCCGGTTCTTATCGGTTCTAAAAAAAACAGATTTTATTACGTTTTTTTCCATGACCCGTGACACGGTTGGGAACTGATAGAGTCTTGCTTGGTGAATTGCCGTTTACGGGCAAGTTTTGGTTAGGCTGGCACTATGTCTGAGAAACCCAAAAGAAAAACCGGACCCACTGGGTTTCAGCACTGTGGCCTCTGTGGGGAAGCCTTTGCCAAGGCTGACCCACACACCATATGTGTATATTGTCTGGGGTTTGACCACCTCAATGCAGACTGCCAGATTTGTAAAAATGTTCCTGCTGCCACTGTGGAAAAAAGAGTTGGTAGGCTCAGGGAAAGGGAGGCCAAAAGTCCGCTGACCGGATGGCCAGCCCGGTTCGGTTCCAACTGAACCTGAAGGGAGTGCCCTCTGACCAAAGCGAGCATGCTCGGCAAACGAAGAGCCAGCTCTGAGGAGCCAGTTCCAACTAAAGGGCTAGAAGTTCAGCTAGTTTGGGGCCAAAGTTCTTTCTCCAACACTGAGGAAATAGCCAAAGCTATTCAGATTGTCCAGTCTCTTTCCCCAGCTCTGTCCTAACCGCACCATTGCTAAGTGCCGGTCTGGTCGGTTCCTCGGTTCAAGATTATGATTTTGAAGATTTTTTATGAACCAGGGGAAGGGGAGGAAGGGTACGAGGAGAGTGAGTGTGATTTTGACAGTCTGGATGTGCTCATTGAACCGGACATCTCTCCAGACAGACCTTCAGGAGTGTCCCCTCCCAGGCTATCTGAGTCCCCTTCTCATTTTTTTGTTTTACAAGAAACTTGCTGACACTCTGCAGCTCCCTGTTGAGGAAGCTGCTGATGATCAAGAAGAGCCTGATTTGTGGAAATGATGGATATTCCAGAGTCTAGGAGACTGTCTATTCCCTTGCATAAATCTTTTAGGAAACAGACAGTAAAAATTCTGAAAAATCCTCATTCTAGCCTCCCTGTGGATAAAAGGATGGACAAGAGGTATGCTTTATCAGGCTCTGATACGGAGTTTCTATCTCAGCAGTGCAGCCATGTGGGGGTAGTGCAGGCTGCAGCCTGTGACAAGGCTAATATTCCTCTAGCTCTCTCACCCTCCTGAAAAGGATTCCAGGAGGATGGATGCCATGGCAAAAAAGCAGTACATGGCAGCATCTTTGGGACTCAGACAGGCAAATTATAGGCTTACGCGGCTATGTACCAGAAATCCAGGTGGGATACTGTCCTGGCCCTAGCAAAACAGGCCCTGAACAGCTTGCCAGGGAGCTGGAGCAGGTGGCTGCGGCCGGTATTGAGGCATCCAAGGTGCAATTTCATGCTGCTGTAGACTCTAATGATGTTTCATCTAGAGTTGTGGCTACATCTGTGTCTCTTCGCAGAATGGCCTGGCTCAGATGTACTGCCCTGTCACAGGATACCCTGCCCAGTCTAAGGCTATGGATTTTCCTGTTGTGGGAAATTCTCTGTTTGGGGAGCAGACAGAGAATTATATGAAGAAAATGGATGAGTATAGGACCACCTATAGGAGTGCACAGGCCAAAGAAAGGCAAGTCACTCCTCAAAGGCAGCATGTCGGGGCAGGGGCAGGCCTTTTCATATGCCATTTTACCAAGCCCAGGCCTCCTCTTCTGCTTATGCCCAGAGGAGGTTCTTTAGAGGAAGGGGCAGAAGGGGTTCTAGTAAGCCTGCTTCTACCCCTCAACCCAAAGCCCCTGCAAAACAAGCTCCCTGATGGGGTAGCCAGGGCCGATTCTCCACTACCGGTAGGGGGCAGGCTGGCTTACTTTGTCCAGGACTGGAAGTCTTTAACATCAGACAAGTGGGTCCTGGAGGTAGTAAGCCAGGGACTGGTTCTCAGCTTCAAAAAATTTCCGAAGATGAGAGCCAGATCTTTTCCACCTGCAAACCCATCAGAGGCACTTGCCCTGGAAGCAGAAGTTTCTGCCCTCCTGGCTCTCAGAGCCGTGGAAAGGGTTCTACCCATACACCAGGGCAAAGGGTTGTACTCCAGGTACTTCCTTACCCCAAAAAAGACAGGAGAATGGCGGCCCATTCTGGATCTCGGGTATCTAAACAAGCACCTTTTAAAACCAAAGTTCAAAATGGTGACCCTGGGGATTATTTTACCCTCTCTAAGGCCAGGGGACTGGCTAGCCTCCCTGGACCTCAAGGATGCCTACTTCCATGTTCTCATCAGAAGCTCCCATCGAAAGTACCTCAGATTGAACTGCCCTCAGACCATTACCAGTTCAGAGCAATGCCCTTGCCTTCTCGGCTCAAAGGTGTTCACAAAATGCCTGGCAGTGGCAGTTGCTCATTTAAGAGGCAAAGATTGCCATCTTCCCTTATCTGGACGACTGGCTCATTGTAGGCCAGTCTCAGAACAGGTCAAACTTCATTTCAAGTAACCAGCAGCTGCTTGCATCTCTAGGTTTCCTTCTCAATCTTCCAAAGTCAGTTCTGGAGCCTGTCCAGCTCCCTCACCTTCATAGGCGCAGAACTGAACACAAAAGAAGCCAGAGCCTTCCTTCCTCTGGAGAGCAAGGACCCTGGTGTCTCTGGCCTCCCCTTTCACCCTGCAGGTCTCTCGACCAGCAAGGCATTTCCTACAGCTCCTGGGGCACATGGCTGCTTCTACAGCAGTAGTGCAGGGGACGAGATTTCAGATGAGGGACATTCAGTTCCATTTGAGAGCCTTTTGGTCTCAAAGGACGGATCCCTAACCAAATTGATTCAGTGACTCAGAACCCTGATCCAGGCCCTTCAGTGGTGGCAGGATCAGAACAATCTGAGACAGGGGTTCCTTCACCCCAGTCTCATTCCTTGACCCTTACTACAGATGCATCCCTCCTGGGGTGGGGAGCTCACATGGGCAACCTTTCCACCCAAGGGCTGTGGTCCCCTCAGGAATCCCTGCTCCACATCAATTTGCTGGAGCTCAGAGCAGTTTTTATAGCACTTCAGATTTTCTCCACATCTGTCCAGAATAAGGTAGTTCAGGTCAGAACAGACAATACCACTACAATGTGGTACATCAACAAGCAAGGGGGCACTCGGTCTACAGCCTTGTGCACCGAAGCAATGAAGTTGTGGTCTCTGGCTTACTCTCTGAACGCCTCCCTTACGGCAGTTCACCTCCCAGGCAAGGACAATGTCCTAGCGGATGCTCTCAGCAGGATTTCCCAGGGCCATCACGAATGGGCACTGGATCCCCTGGTACTGGAGGTAATATTTGCCAGATGGGGCACTCCGCAAATAGATCTCTTTGCAGCCCCAGACAATCACCAACTTCCCCTTTTTTACTGCAGGCACCCAGTGTCGGGCTCAGTCCCTCTGGATGCCTTCCTTCTCAGTTGGGAAGGGAAGTTTCTCTATGCTTTTCCCCCCTTCCCTCTTCTTTTCAAAGTGCTAGTCAGAATCAGATCTCAATCCTGCAAGATGATCCTGATTGCTCCAGATTGGGCCAGGCAGCCCTGGTACCCACTCCTCATGTCCTTAGCAGTCCACCCTCCCCTATGCCTTCCCACGAATCACAACCTGTTAACCTGTGCCCAGGGGAGAGTTTGGTATCCGAACCTCAAATCTCTCAATTTCAAGGCTTGGCTCTTGAAGAGTTAGAGTTTGCTGACCTACACCTTTCTCAAGGTGTATTGAATATCTTGAAGGCCTCTAGGAAGCCTTCCACCAGGGCTACCTATAATTCAAAATGGAAAAGATTTTCCATATGGTGTGCTATAAACATATTTCCCCAGAATCTACTGGTGTGCCCACGATCCTGGATTATTTGGTGCATTTGAATTCCTTGGGGCTGAGACCAGCTACCCTAAAAGTGCACTTGGCAGCTGTGTCTGTCTTCTTGTCAGCAGGTAAGCCCTCTTCTTTATCAGCTCACCCTGTGTTCTCCAAGTTTTTTAAAGGGTTGCTTCACACCAATCCCCCGTTCAGGGATCCTGCCCCTGCTTGGGATCTTAATATTTGCATCGCTCAGCTTATGCAACCCCCTTTTGAGCCATTGTCTTCAGCAGAGCTGAAGTACTTGACTTGGAAAACTGTGTTTCTGGTAGCCATCACCTCTGCCAGGCGCATAAGTGAGCTACAAGCCTTGTCAGTGGAGCCTGATTTCATCTCCTTTCATAGAGATAAGGTAGTCCTCAGGACTAACAGGAAGTTTTTGCCTAAGGTGGTTTCAGACTTTCACCTTAATCAATCCATGTCTCTCCCTGTGTACTTCACTGACCATTCCTCCTCTGGTGAGAGGAGATTGCACAGTTTAGATGTCAAAAGAGCCCTTAGTTACTATATAGAACTTACCAAGGGTCACAGGTTCGAATCCCTCCAATTGTTCCTCACCTATGGTGAGGTTGGTAAAGGGAAACCTGCCACTAAAAGATCCATTGCCAGGTGGATTGTCGCTTGTATCCAATTCTGTTACGAAAAACTGGGTAAGGTTCCTCCCTCAGGCCTGAGGGCTCACTCTACCAGACGTACAGCTGCATCTCTGGCTGCTGCCAGGGACATTCCTATCCTAGAGATATGTCAAGCAGCTACCTGGAAAACAGTTCACACTTTTATTAAGCATTACTCCTTGGATATCCAGACTAGGAGTGATGCTCAATTTGACACAGCTGTGCTTCAGAGCCTATTTCCCAAGTAGGTTCTGTCCCTCCTCCATGGAGGTACTGCTGTGTAGTCTGCATATGTCATAATATAGCAAGACTTCATGTTGTTTGAAGAAAAAATTACTCACCTTAGTAATGTTGTTTCTTCTAATGGAGTCTTGCTATATTATGACCTCCCCCCCAGCCTGCCCCTCTCAGAACCTCTGTTTTTGGGATGTGGGTGGGCAGTGCAATGTTGGCACTTCTTTGATGCCCACTTTATTTCACCCTTCTAGGGTGCTTAGGTGTTATGCTTAAGTTTCTTCTTGAATCCCCCAACTTGAGTCTTTGTTTTGGGATCAAGATCAAAAAGGTGTTTTTGTAGTTAGTAGCCAGCGGCTAGTGTAGGTTTATGGCTTCCACACAGAACCTTAGTGAGTTTTTGCTCATAAAGATCTGACAGTTTAAGTTTGAGCTTCAACAGAGTGTTCAACTGAGCTCGCGCTCAAGATTCCATGCCCTGCATGGAAGTTAACTCTTTCACCTCCGGAGCAGTTCTAACCTGGGGTTATACTGCATATGTCATAATATAGCAAGACTCCATTAGAAGAAACAACATTACTAAGGTGAGTAATTTTTTCTTTGCACCCATGATGCATACTCCATGGCAGGAAAAACAGAACTGAGATAGGCGAGGGCATTAGCAATGGTTATTGACAGGCATGTGGCACCACTGATCCTATGCCAGTAACTATTACTGGTGCTCTGGCCAAAAAGATCTGCTCAAGTAGGGTCCTAGCGCTTCTAGCTTAGACCTAAGAGTGGGGCTCTATTTAGCAGATTGATTTGAGGAAGATCAAGAATTATACAGGATATAAAAGACACGGTTCAGTGACAATGATGTCAATGCCATGCCATGATTGGCCTGCAGGGGCTATGTGAGCACCAAAGACACGCCCTCTCCTACTGGGAGCTGAGTGCCTCTTCATCGTGATGTGGTTGGTCCCAGTACGGGATTTTGGGGCTTGCTTGTGAATTGCTGTTTCCCAGGTGGCAGTGCAATGAGCTGCTGCAGCTGCACTGCTTCAAAAAATGTGTGGATCATTTAACAGAAACTGAAATGAGAAATAAACTACGTAACCTAACTCGGAACTGAACCCAGGTCTCCAGAATACCGCCCTTGTGCTCTACCACTGAGCTACCAGACGAATGGTAATCTGAGGTTCCCAACAGTCTCACTTTTCTTTCTCTAACTGCATATCCTGCAACTAGGAATAACTGAGACGGTAGATATGTAATAGTGCAGTATTAGCCGCTGCTAAGCAACCAAGACACAAATTGTAATAACTGGGGGACATTATTTCTCATAGGAGAAGCTGGTTATAATTTATTGTTATAACCCGTGGGTTATAATGGCAAACATGTGCCTGCTTCTCCTTAGCCCTGCTCGCGATCACTCAGTGCGCTCTCTCAAGTACCATCAATGAGCAATCAAAGAAACAGTTCACTGAAGTATTGCACTGACTACAAAACTGCTCCTACACGTAAAACAACCACAAAATAAAAATCTGTCCCTCACTAACCTTTCGTAGCAGTACCAGGCAGTTTGTCTTTTGTCTCCACAGAAACTGCTATAAACTCGGACCTCTAGACCTAATAGTTGTAACCAAAAACCGAAATCACAAAGTTCAAGTTTTTAACCAGGTTTCCCAACATTTAAAAGTGTTCTCCAACTGTAAGTTTATTCTTTATTGCTGTTTTGAGAAACTGCTGTTTTCAGAGTAGGAACAGAGCTGTTGCCATTCTTGCACTTTGTAAGCTAAAGCAACCTGTTCATATTTATGTTAAAAATGTTAGTTATGCATACAAATACACATTTTTAAACACTATCCCACTGTGTATTCAATTTCTTCTTGTTTCATGCTGTGATGAATAAAAATATGACACAAGACACTGTTTAAAAGACAGTTTTTTATTCAAGAAAATCTGTTTCGAGAATAAAATGCCGCCCCCCCCCCAGCAATTACGTAAAACAACACATGGGGGTGGGGGGGTGCAAATCTCAAATTTAATGCACATCCTCGGTGTGGGATATTTTAATAAACTCTTGGGCTTCACGTAGCATGCCACACCTCAAGTGTGCATTAAATTCCCGTTATTCAATTCAATTTTATTTCTAACCAGGAAATACACCATTGAGATACTCATTTACAAGGTGGTCCTGGAAGGACTTAAAGGATTGACAAGTTACAACAGAATAAATACAATACAGACATAAAACATGAATGGTACATAGTAAGATACAGAGTTGGTTAACATGCAAGTAACTTTTTTTTTTTGAATGAAGTTGACAATTTAGTTACACAGGGATCAAGTGCCTTCTTAGGTGATGGATAAATAAACTTTAGAGGAGAGTACAGGTGGTAGGAAGGAAGGAAGGAAGGAGAATATGGGCTTAAAGATGGAGTGGTTGGGGAGTGATAGAGGGAAAGATGTGAAGGGGGAGAGGGTGTATGGGCTAGTGGAAGACAGAACACATAAAACAAAGGAGGCAGTCATGGGAATATAGGGAGGGAAAACAAGGAGGCCCAGAGGGAAAGTATAGGGTAACTGCAGTTGCAGAGCCCCTTTATGGGAGCGACTAGGCATAGCACTGGCAGTTTTCCTTCATAAGGGGTTTTAGGAGTGTCTTAAAGGAGGGTAGGCTAGCAAAATGGGTTAGTTTTAGGGTACTCTGGAGTGTGTTCCACAGTGCAGGCAGGGCGTGGCTAACAGAAGAGGTGCCAAAACGGGACCTGGTTCTGGGGGTATCCAGATGAATATAAGTATATTTCCTAAGAGACAAAGAACCTTAGCATGCAAGCACTGAGGCAAGGCTTACCCCAAAGGGCACTGGCTGGGAAGCCAAGTTTCAAAGAAATACAAAATCACACGTACCCTCATAATCCAAAGCATCATGGGCTGTATAGGCAAATCACCACAAAATGTTATGCTGGTTCAACTTTAAGCAAAAATGCAAGGTGCTGAAAGGCCTCTCACACAGTCTGCAAAGGGTGCCAACAGATTATGGGGGCATGTGTGATTTTGTATTTCCTAAGAGAGTACGTACATGGTGTGTACTTGAAAAGACTGGTTATGTACTGTGGTAACTTGCTGGTGAGGGCTTTAAAAGTTCATATAGATGCATTACGCCACCTTCTGGTGGATAACGAGGTCCAGCCTAATTGGCTGTAAAGCGAGCAGTGGTGGGTTTTGTAGGGAGAATTTGTCACAAATTTTAGAGCCCTATGGTACAAAGTATCCAGCATTGTAAGGAGAGTTTTGGGGCAAAGACTGTAGAGAAAGTCAGCATAGTGTAAAAGAAAACATTACTTACCATAGTAATCTTGTTTCTTCTAAGGGAATCTTACTGTATTCTGACAAATGCAGTATTGTCTCACCATAGGACTGCCCCAGAGCTGAAATGGTTACTAGAACCTGTGCTAATAGTGGAATGTTAGGCTCGAGCTCAGTTTTCAAATCACTGTCCCTGGTTGCACTTCCTGCAACTGTCAGATTCTTACGAAGCATGCAGAAGCTAAATACTATCCAAACTAAGTTTACTGCCCCAAAATACCCCTATTAGGGGAACAGAAACTCCAAACAACAGGAAGCATTTCTAAGACTCAAATCAACAGATGCCCAAAAAACTAATAAGTACCCACAGGTTTCCAACATCAGTGATACAGGAGTGAGCAGAGCCCTGTAGGTCCTAGCAGGGGAGGAAGGGTGGGAGCTCAGAACACAGTAAGATTTCCTTAGAAGAAACAAGATTACTATGGTAAGTAATGTTTTCTTCAAACCCCAGGAAATCTTACTATATTCTGACAAATGCAGACTACCCAAGCAGTGCCTTTGGAGGCAGGCAGAGGACCTATTTAGGAAACAAGCTCTGCAGAAATGCTGTGCCAAACCTGGTATCACTCCTGGCCTGGGTGTCCAGGCAGTAGTGCATGGTAAATCTGTGAACTGTTTTCCGGGTAGCTGCCTTACAGATTTCCAGAAGAGGAATGTCTCTGGAAGCTGCTATAGATGCAGCAGTCCCTCCAGTAGAATGGGCCCTAAGCCCTTGTGGGGGCTGCTTACCCACTTTGTCATAACAGAATTGGATACGTGAGACAATCCATCTGGCTATGGATCTCTTTGTGGCAGGTTTACCTTTGCCAACCTCTCCATAGGTCAGAAAGAGCTGGGTTCTAGCCCCTCTGTGACCTTTCATATGCTCTAGGTAGTAACTAATAGCCCTCTTGACATCCAAGCTATGTCGTATATGCTCACCTGAGGAGGAATGATCAGTAAAAAAAAGACTGGCAGGGTGATGGACTGATTAATGTGAAAGTCAGATACCACCTTAGGGAGAAATTTATTATTTGTCCTGAGTACCACCTTGTTCCTATGGAAGGCCACATAATTGGGCTCCATGGACAAAGCCTGAATCTCACTAATCCTTCTGGCAGAAGTAATGGTCACTAAAAACACAGCCTTCCAAGTCACATACTTAAGGTCAGCTGATGACATGGGCTCGAAAGGAGGCTGCATAAGCTGTGCTACGCAAATGTTTAAGTCAAACACAAGGGTAGGGACTCCATGAGGAGGGTGCAAATGCTGTAGCCCCTTAAAAAACTTTCGGAACACTGCATTAGAGGCCAAAGAGGATTGGTTATTTGCTGACAGGTAAGCAGACACTGCAGTCAAATACAGCTTCAAAGTAGAGGTCCTGACACATAGGGAATAAAGATGGGAGAGATAGTCAAGAACTACTGATAAGCTAGCCTGGGTATGGGCTAAGCTTTTGTCCCTGCACCAGAAAGAAAATCTTTTCCATTCAGAAGTACAGATTTTTCTGGTAGCAGGTTTTCTGGATACCCTAAGGACCTCCATTACCACTTCTGAGAGATTCAAATTTGCATACTCTAGGTCCTCAAGGACCAGGCTTTGAGTCTGAGGGATTGAAGGTTGGGGTAGAGAATCCTGCCCTGGGAGGAGGTCAGCAAATTATGCCTCCTGGGTAGGCTGATTGGCTTGGCTACTGACAGAAACAGAACTAGGGACTACCATGGCTGTCTGGCCCAATCTGGGGCAATGAGGATCACCGTGGCTGGCTGGGACCTGAGCTTGTTCAAGACTCTCAGCAACAATGGGAAGGGAGGGAAGGCATACAGGAACTTCCCTGTCCAATCCAGGGTCAATGCGTCCAGTGGTACTGTGCCCTTCAGTGGGGTCTGCAACAGTACAGAGGGAGCTGGTAGTTGTCTGGGGAAGCAAAGAGGTCTACCTCTGGAGTGCCCCACCTTCTGAACACCAACTGCAGTACTTGCTTGTTTAAGGACCGTTCGTGATGGCTCTGATTTATTCTGCTCAGTGCATCTGCCAGCACATTGTCCTTCCCTGGAAGGTGGATTGCCGACAGCAAAATGTTCAGGGAATAAGCCATGTCCATATTTTCATAGCCTCTGTGCACAGGGGTGTGGACCTTGAGCCTCCCTGTTTGTTGATGTAATACATAGTAGTCATGTTGTCTGTCCTGACCTGGACCACCTTTCCTTGTAGCATGCTGGCAAATGCCTGAAGTGTTAGGAACACTGCCCTGAGCTCCAACAGACTGATGTGCAGCAACGACTCCTGTTTGAATCAAGTACCGTGGACAGTATGCTCCCCTAGGTGTGCTCTCCACCCTGGTAGGGATGCATCTGTAGTGAGCACCAGAGATGGTTGTTCTTGGAGGAATGGGACCACCTGTCTAAGGTTTTCCAGATCCTGCCACCACTGGAGTGCCTGCACGAATGTTTGAGTGACTGGGACCAGCTTTGATAACCTGTCTCTTTTCTGATGCCAGTAATGCTTGAGGTGATATTGAATATCCCTCATCTGAAATCTTGCTCCTGACACGGTGGCAGATGAGGCTGCCATGTGGCCTAACAACTGGAGAAAGTGCCAGGCCGGCCTGAGGCTGTGAGGCTTGAAGGAGCCTACCAGCTGCCTGAGAGTGTCTGCCCTCAGCTGAGGAAGAAAGGCCCTTCCTCTGACTGAATCCAATTCTGCTCCTATAAACTCTAGGAGCTGTACTGGCTGCAGCACTGACTTCTGCTGGTTTATCAAGAACCCCAGGGACTGTAACAGTTCCTGTGTCAAGACCAGAGACTGCTTGACCTGCTGAGGAGACTGCCCCACTAAGAGCCAGTCGTCCAAGTATGGAAAAAACGCCACTCCCTGCCTTCTTAGGTGTGCCACAACCACAGCAAAGCATTTTGTGAACACCCTTGAAGCAGAAGTAAGGCCGAACGGCACTGCTCTGAACTGGTAGTAGCCTGATGGAAGTCCGAACTTGAGGAATTTTCTGTGAGACTGCCTTATTAGGATATGGAAGTAGGCATCTTTTAAATCCAGAGATGCCAGCTAGTCTCCCTGCCTTAAAGTTGGCAGAATCGTTTATAAGGTGACCATTTTGAATTTTGGTTTCAGTAAATGCCTGTTCAGGTGTCTGAGATCCAATATGGGTCACCACTCCCCTGTTTTCTTGGTTGTAAGGAAGTATCTTGAGTAAAGGCCCTTTCCTTTCTGTAAGAGAGGAACTGGCTCCACTGTTCCTAATGAAAGCAGGTTTAACACCTCCTTTTCCAGTAAGAGTGCCTCTGAGGGGGAAGAAGGTTGAAAAACTCTTGCCCTCAGTCTTGGTCCGACCCTGAAACTGAGTGCAAGGCCCTGACTCACTACCTCCAGGACCCACCAATCTGTGGTGATGGATTGCCATTCCTGGAGATAGTAGGTCAGCCTGCCCCCTACTGGACCTGCGGAGGCAACCTGAGCAGATCCCTCTGGGTGTCTGCTTATGTTGAGGTGCTGACTGGGTGTTGGGGCTAGTTCAGTTGGTGCCTCTCCTGCCCCTGCCTCTGAAGTAGCCTCTCTGCTGCTAATATTGTGGATAGGCTTGAGGCTTGAAGAATGGCCTGTAAGGTCTGCCCCATGACCCCTGGCATGCTGCTTTTGTGGGGTAGGGGCCTTATCCTTAGCAGCAGCAGCAATTTGGTATGCTGCTTTGTATTCACCATCTTCCTCATGTAAGCCTCAGTCTGCTGTCCGAACAGAGATGAAGGCTCACATGGGAAATCCATGGCTTTGGACTGGGTATCTTGTGTAAGATTGGTAGTCCGTAGCCAAGCAAATCACCTGAGAGACCCTGAAGAAGCCATCTGCCTGGCTGCAGTGTCACTGCTATCCACTGCCATTCTGAATTGGACCTTGGAAGCCTTTACCCCTCTCGGCAGCTTCCTCCAGGTCTGCCGCCATTGGTGCCGGCACAGATTTTGTAATCTCCAGCTCACTGTTCCAGAGTATCCTTTGGTACCTGGCAACATAGGCCATGTATGAAGCCTGCCTAATTGCCATGGAGGAACCCAGATACTGCTTCTTTGCAACAGAATCCAGCTTTCTGGAATCTTTGTCAGGAGGGTGTGATGCTAGGGGAATGCCTGCTTTATCACAGGCTGCTGCCTGTACCACACCCTCATGGCTAGGGTGACCGAACAGGAACTCAGCCCCACCCTTAGCCACCCAATATTTCTTATCCACCTTTCTATCAACTGGTGGAATAGAAGTTGGGGTATGCAGAATTTTCATAACCTGCTTCTTCGGGGACTTGTGGATGGGCAATAAAACTCTTTTAGGAGCCTGAACATCCATCATATCTCTATAGTCCTGTTCCTCCTCCTCATCAGTTGATTTCTGTGTGGGGAGGACCAGGGAATGAGCCACCTGTTTCACAAATTTAAAATGAGAGGTAAAGTCCTTGGTTCCGTAGTCAGGGGAGTCAGGACAACGAGGATCAGGTGAAATATCCGGATCAATGGGTTCACCATAGTCCTCGTCCTCATCATCAACAGCATCATCATCCTAATCCTCAGCAAAAGTGTCCAACTCAGGTTCCAAGGAACCGGGAACCGGAATGGAACTTGAGGTATCCAAACGTGGTTGCTGGGTCTGTTCATGAAAAGGGGTTACCAATGCCCACCATACAGTGCATACCACATTTTTAAAACTCAAGAACTGCCAGGCATATGTTTTTGACTAAATCTAAATGCTGGCTATATGTGCAGATAAATAACATAACTATAGAATTTTAAGGTATCCATATTTCTTTTATGGGGTGTCCTGCTCCATTTTGCTACTTTTTTACTTGAAAAAGTGTGACATGCAAAAACACATTTTACTAATTGTTTTTACAAGCTTTATTTACTGTTTTCCCTTAATAAAATAACTCTGCTTACTAATCTGGAGTTGTGTTTTTTTATTATCTGTACTCTTTAGCCCATTGTAATGCTCAATTTTTAATTTCTGGAGCTTTGTATTTAGTGTGAGGAATGTAACAGTTTGGTGTCACAGCATGTTACATTCACCCACCCGGCCCCCAAATCTGTAACTGTGCTAGTAGCACTTTAAAAGATTTTTTTGCTTCTCTCCTAGTTTGCCTCCTTGTGATAACTGACTCGTGTCACTGCTTGATCTAGCTTTCCCACAGAAGGGAGAGCAACCTTTGACCCTCACTCTACTTGGAGTCACATCAGGCCCAATGTTTACCCATCAGTCTGTGACAGTTGCAAAGTCATAACCTGTCCATCAGAACCAAGGAGCAATCATAGAGGGAGGAGCTGAGTTTTGCTTAAAAACCCATTGTTTGCATGTGGCTCCTCCATTTTGTAGGGCTCCATTCCATGAAGACAAGCACTTCATGCAACAACGAGGGCTGCAGTTACATTCACTACAGGTAGGCTTTGGTTACCATCATTCACTGGTTTTGGGGCACATTTTCGGGGAGCATATTTCAGTGACAAACGCATGTCTAGGTAAAGTGCTGGGCATCAGCTGTAATAGGGATTATACTGTGTATATGGGGTGCAGGGTTAAAATAGATTTTCTTTGTGGTGTCACTTGTTACATTCACCACAATATGTGGTGTCAATCATCATACCTACCAGCACTGTTATTATTGTCAAATTCCTCCAGGTTTTGTAACAGGATGTCAGTTATTAGTAGTAGCATGATAGCCATGAGGCATGTTCAGTAAACCGTTTAAAACTTAAACGTGTGGTGTCACTCGTTACATTCACCACATTATGTGGTGTTAAGCATCACACTTGCCAGTAATGTAATTGTTGAATTTTTTTATGTTTTATAGCAGTATGTCAGTCAGTAATAGTAGTATGTTAGCTGTTAGGCAAGTTTAGTACAGTTTTAGTAAGCCAAACATAAGTGTGGTGTCATTTGTTACATTCACCACGGTATGTAGAGTCAGACATCACACCCATCAGTAACATTAATGTTGTCAAATTTCTCCACGCTTTGTAGCACTATGTCAGTTATTAGTAGTAGCATGTTAGCCATTAGGCATGTTCAGTAAACTTTTTTCTACTGAAACACATGTGTAGTGTAACTTGTAACTATACATTCACAATGGTATGTGGTGTCAAACTTCTCTCTTGTCAGTACTGTTATTATTGTCAGATTTCTCCAGGTTTCGTAGCACTGTGGCAGTTATTATTAGCAGCATGCTATTACTTAGACACGTCAACTAAAGTCTGTAAAATTGAAACAAATGTGTGGTGTCACTTGTTACATTCACCACGGAATGTGGTGTTAGGCATCAGACTTGCCAGTAATGTAATTGTCAAATGTTTTCATGTTTTATAGCAGTATGTCAGTCAGTAACAGTTGTATGTTAGTTGTTAGGCATGTTTAGTACAGTTTTAGCAAGTGAAACACAAGTGTGATGTCACTTGTTACATTCACCACAGTACCTAATGGAAAACATCAAATTGGTAATTAATGTAATGTAATTCTTATAAATATTTGTTTCTCATGTTTTAATATAACTCAGTACATATGTTTATTAAAGTTTTACTACTAAAACAGATGTCTTGTGCCAGGAGTTATATTCACCACGGTGTGTGGCATCACTTGTTACACTCACCACAATACAGTTCTTTTATCTCAGGAATCTGTGAGACTTTTATCTCCCAATATGTTTCTTTTTTCATACTTGGGTCATAATATCTTGAAATGCATCACAAATGTAATCTTGAAATAATTTGAAAAATTGACCCTTATGTCGCACTTTGGTAACCTCTTTTCATGAACAGACCCTGCTTCGGAACCTGCACCGGGGTTACCGGTTGAAGTGATTGAATTATTCTAATAGCATTTGCTATTTCCTCAGCAGTTGGAACCGGGGTACTCAGTTGCAGTTCAACCGCTGAATGTTTTTCTTTTCTTTTTCTCTTTCCTGCGGCTGCCGAGTTAGCAGGTCTCTTTTTGGCCGAGAAAATAATCTCTTCAGTTAGAGTGAAGGAGAGCTCTCCGGAGATGTCTTACTGAGGCAAGCGGAGTAAAGAATCTGACGGCTGTAGGAAGTGCGACCAGGGACAGTGATTTGAAAACCGAGCTCAAGCCTAACATTCCACTTTCAGCATAGGTTCTATTAACCATTTTGGCTTCGGGGCAGTCCTATGGTGAGACCATACTGCATTTGTCAGAATACAGTAAGATTTCCTGGGGTCTGAAGTGGTAGGAACGTTGTTTGGACTAGTCGTAATTTTGCTTCATAGGTGAGTAATCGTTTGATATGAAAAAATAAACCCAGCCTGTGTTTTAGCTTTTTGGAAAGCTCTTTGACATGGTAAGACACAAAAGAGTTTACAATCCAGCCAGAAACCTAAATATTTGAATATATCCACTTTTTCCAGAGTTTCAGCCATCATAGTTATATGAGTGTTGACTGGTTGGGCGCTTACGGTAGTTACTTTAATGGATGGGGAGAGAGTCATGGTTTTTGGTTTTTTGGCATTCAGTAAGAGTTTCAGATGTAGCAGATTTTGTTGTAAAGTATTAAATTCATGCTGTAGGTCCATGCAAGCAGATTCAATGGTTGGCCGAGCAACATAAAGCACAGTGTCATTGCAAATAGGTGAACACTGGCAGAGTTAATATTGTGGTCCATATTGTTCATATATATGGCGAATAATAAGGGGCCCAAGATTGAATCTTAGGGGACACCTCTCAGGAGTAATTTACGGTGAGAGAGGTCTCCCTGCATTTTCACCTGTTGGTATCTGCCAGTGAGGTAACACGAAAACCATTTGAGGGCAGTGTCGTCTAGTCCGAGGTTTTGCAGTAGGGACATTAGTAAATCACGGTCAATAGTATCAAATGCGTTGCTTAAGTCTAAGAATAGCGTAGTTACGTGGTATTTGGCGTCAAGAGCAGTTTGCCAGTTGTTAGTGACTTTGGCAAGTGCAGAGACTGTACTGTGATTTGGTCTCAAGCCAGACTGCAGAGGGGTTAGAAGACTGTGTTGTTCCAGGAATCCTCTTAGTTGAGAATTTACCAGTTGCTCGAGAAGTTTTGACAATATAGGTAGAAGAGAAATGGGTTTGTAATTGTTTAAGTTGCTCGGATCTCCTGATTTAAGCAGTGGGATGACGTGGGCTGTTTTTCATATCAGTGGGAGTACACCTTCAAGAAGGGACATGTTAAAAAGATGCATAATTGGTGGGGCTAGTTGATAGTAGCCCAATTTTAGGAAGGATGAATCGATTTGGTCTGCCCCTGCATTCTTTTTGATGTCCAAGGTGGATAGAAGATCTTCAACCTGTTTCAGTGTGATGGGCATAGAGTTAAAAGTGGCTTGGCGGGCGGGGGCATTGGTAGAGAGCCAAGGTGTAGCATTACTAGTATGTTGGTTCAACAGTTTGCTTACCAGGGAGCTATCAAAAGCTAGGCCAGCAGTGGCAAAGTGATTATTCAGGGCTTCTAATATGTCTTGTTTGTTCGTGTAGGTACTGTATCTGCAGGTAATTTTAGTAGGCAGAGTTGATGAGTTTTTATGTCCTTCTACTTCATTTAAGATCTGCCAGAATTTGGTGCTATTATTCTTGGAGGACTCAAGTACGTCTTGGTGGTATTTAGCCTTTTCCGGATCTGATCAACCTGGTGCAGCTGTTTCTAATAATTTTAAAAGCAGCTCAGTCAGTTTCTAATTTAGTTTTTATAGCCTTTCTCCAGAGAGCGTCCCTATGGCGTAGTGCACTTTCGAGTGCTGTTGAACCAGGGACAAGATTTTCTCCTCAACTTAGTTTTAACGACAGGTGCATGGGTGTCGATCAACTTTAGAACTAAAGATTGAAATGTTGCGTAGGCATCAAGGGCAGAAAATGCAAGATAAAATTCCTGCCATCTAATTCTGTTGAGATCAGCTAGCAAGTCAGATGGATTAAAATTACGGTAGCTCCTTTTGCAGATATACCCTGCTGCAGTGGAAGTTTTGGGGGTGTGCCTTACAAAGGCTACAGCCTTGTGGTCACTGATGTCATTATGGAATACTCCTGTATGGCAGATTCTATAAGGCTTGTTGGTAAGGATTATGTCTAGAAGTGTACTGTGGGCAGGCTTTCTACTGTTGGGGTGTGTCATGTCAGAGATCAGTTGATGTAGCCCATGAGTGTCGCAGAAGTCCTTTAGAGGCACGGCACAAGTAGAATTCCAATCTAGGTTAAGGTCACCCAGGATGATCGTTTCCAAATCAATAGAGTCAAGAAGTTTATGGAGGAGCTTTAGTATCTCAAGCCCCTCCAGATGGAGGCCTGTAGCAACCTACCATGCAAATAGATTCGCTTAACGATACAGAAATTTTTAGTGCAAGACTTTCCTTTTCCTTGCGGCTGGAGAAGCTGTCAATGACTGAGACCCATGAACTTGTCTGATACATATATTGCAACTCCACCTCCTCTGGTGTGTCTATCAGCCCTAAAGATATTGTAAGATGGGATATTAATATTCTGATCTGGGGTGCAGCCCTTCAGCCAAGATTCAGAAATAACCAATACATCTGGCGATGCATGTTGCGCCCATGCCTGCACTAGGTCAATTTTTTTCAGTAGGCTGCATGCATTAATGTGCAGGAAGCTCATACCTTTTAGCTCTGCTAAGTCAGCTGGTGCAGAAATATTTGTGAAAGGCTCTGGGTTTAATTCTACGTTACCTGAACTAAGTAATAACAAGAGGAGAATCTTAATGATTCCATTGATCATAATTTTGAAAAGAAGCTGCCTAGACCATTTGTGAATAAATGTCTTAAACAGAGTTGTCTGAGAGCCTGTATAATAGTGATAGATGGATGCGGCATAATATGCAATTCCCGCGGATATGCACAGTGAGATGTATCGAGAATTTTGAGGTCTAAGATTTCTAGCGAGTTTCACATCATCCAAATTCCTTGTAGCAGGGTAATGGTGTTGTACCATTAGGCTATCATTGGACAAACAGTATTGCCCAAGCAGATGGATATTACCATTCGGTGTATTAGGCTTGGAGTTGTGGGTATCTAGAAAGATTGGGGCGCTTACCAATGCTACGCAACATATTAGGGTAAGTTGGAAACCATGGGTGTATAATTTTGTATGGAGCAGTCCCATGATGTACTAGTATATTGTGAAGGGAGAGACTGTGGCTAATTTTGTTAGAGGAAAAATGTAATGAGTGCACAGAGAACTGTGGAACAATGAGAAAGAGTACAGGATTGCGACTAGATGGCTAGTCCCTCTGGGGGTTGTCCTTCCTGGGGAGTTAATGAGGTAAGGAATAAACACTTGGTTACACTAACCTACATAGGCTTTAGCTTTCAGGAAGGCTAATCAGGAAAATGCACACCTAGTTTTTAACCTTCAGGGCAATGTCCCTTTAAGAGGTGGGGCTAGCTTGACTGGACAAGGGGTGGGTCACAAAAGTGTACTTAATAGAGAACGGGGTCAGCGTGGGTGGGTGGGATGAAAAATCAAGTAGAGGAAGGGGTCAGTAACAGTATGAGCAAGCTCTAAATTAGCTCCTCCTGGACTGAAGGTGCCAACTTTGAAAATCCAGCCCGTACCTGGCTTGCTGGGGAGTGGCTGGCGGCTTCTCCTTAATGCAGGGATTCAAACCAGGGGATGTGGTTTAAACTGAGTAGCAGTTTCACCCACGTGGACTTGCAGTCCCCTGGGGAAAGAAGGGGAGAGCATGATTTAATAAAAGAAATGCTGGGATGGGAGGGGTTGCGATATTACAATGGGGACAAAAGAACAGGGGAGGTCTTGAAATTAAGTGGGGGGTGGGTAGAAATGGGGAGGAGCAGCATCCACTATGGGAGCAGTGAAGGCAGCTTAGGAAATTAACAAGGGGTACACCCTGGAAAAGCAAGTTAAAAAGAACTAAACTCTTCAGTCTTCCTAATTCAGCTCTAAAACATTTAAAAGTCAAGTAGGAGGAAAGTGTCTGGTAGCAACTCTATACTTTTCACAGCAATAAACAAAAAGAGAAAAAAAAGAAAATGTTATGCACTCCCCCCCCACGTATTATTCTATTTGTAATGTAAAGATATATTTCTCATTACAAATTATGTTTCAATTGCTTAACAGTGGCTAATACTGCACCAATAAAAAACTTACTATCTCAGTTGTTCTAGTTGCAGGACATGCAATCAGAGAACGAAAGGTGAGACTGTAGGAACCTCAGATTAACACATGAGCCTGACAGCTCAGTGGTACGGCACCAAGATTGTATTTCAGGGGTCGGAGTTTAATTCCCAGTTAGGCCACATTATTTTTTCTCATTACAAACAACTGGAGTGTGAGTCGCTTAGCAGTGGCTAATACTGCAGCAATAATGAATTACCATCTTAAGTATTCCTAGTTGTGGGGAGGAGGGAGGAAGAAGGAAGGCAGGCAGGAGGGAAGGAGTCTAGCCTGGTGGTGCCGTCTGGTGATGCATGGTACTGGCCATGTGAGAGAACTGGGTGCGAGACATGAGCCCGACTCCCCCACCCTGGGCTGGTGGGGTCTGCAACATAATGCAGAGGCACTGCATGCCAGACCTGGGGGAGGGCGTTGAGCATCCCACTCTCCTAGTGCCTCTGCCAGTGGAAAGTGGTGCTGGCATTGACACATTGGGAGAACACGTTGCGTTGGCTAGAACCCACCAGACAGGCGGTGCTGCAGGATACCATTAGCTGCAGCCAGGGTGGAGTGTGGGCAGAAAATACACTGCTGCATGGATGATGATGCAGAAGGTCCACAGACCCAGATGCCACAAAACACCCCTGACCCCCCCCCCCCCCCACCATATGGAGACCCTGGCTCCTCCTCAGTGCTTTGTAGCACAGAGGCCACGTAGTTGCGCCACGATGCAGGGGGGTTGATTCCTGGGGTCATAAAAGCAGGGACCCAGGTGTACACTGGTAGAGTAAGAGTGTGAGTGAATGAGTGTGTGTGTGTGTGTGTGCGTGTGTCTCTAGAGAGGGCAAGCAAATTGCAGTTGCATCAGACTGTAATGAGTTGTTCAGTGAAATAAAAAAAACAAAAAATTAAACAAAAGAATGTGGGAACCTCAGTTTGCCATGTGAGCCTGACAGCTCAGTGGTAGAGCACTGGGACAGTATTTCAGGGGCCTGGGTTCAATTCCCAAATAGGTTATTAATATCTCTTTCTAATTACAATCTGCACTACAATTCCTTAGCAGTGGCTAATACTGTACCAAACTTATTAGCATCTCTAGATGATTTACCAACACTGGTTGCAGCACTTCAGTATACTTTTTTTTTTTGTTTTTGGTTTTACTTTTTTTATTTATCCATTTTCTTCTCCTGCCAACCGGCCCCATCCCCCGGTTGCCCCAGCCCCATCACCCCAGTGTCCTCTGGGACTTACCTGTCTGGCTTGCCCCCCACTGGCGGGGTCAGCGGGCCCCTCCTCAAGCCCCACTGGAAACAGAATCTGGTTCATGTGAACATGCCGTATTAGCTGGCTGCAAGGCCTGCGGGACAAGGGTGTCATCCTACTGGTCAGCATTTTTCCATTTTCTCCACTGGCACTGAGGAAGTAGCATACAATGACGCCAATGGCTGTACTGTGCACCCTCTCGTAAGCAGCACACCAGGCGTCGGCGTCACCTATGCTTCTCATCTTGTGTAGTCTCGGTGTGCCGACCCCCAGCCACCGCTAGGGGCCAGACTAACATGCCCTGGGATGCTCGAGCCTCCTACCCCACCCATACCTCTCAACCTCCTGCCTCATAAATCAGGGACAAGGCTTAAAAAAATCAGGGACACTTCTTCAAAGTTAGTGATATCCACTCAGGAAGCTGGTAGAATAAAGGGCTTGGTGTAAAATGCATTATCTAAGGAAGAACAAGTCTGTAACTTTAACGTTTGACATTATTTTGTGCTTATAACCCCCACAGTTTGGTCATGGAAAGACAATTTTTAGGGGGGACAGAGTAAAATTTTGAGGCAAAATCAGGAACGTCCCTGAAAATCAGGGACAGTTGAGAGGTATGACCCCAACCCTGGCCGATCCTCCAACTTTCAAGCTCATTTCCAAACTCGGGTTGGCAGCACCACAAGCGGTAGCACGACTGCTGCACTGGCAGGCAGGCCCCAATATACTTTTTTTTTTTGTTAAATATAATGTTTATTCAACTTTTTCCAGAACAGATACAGTACTTCTGATTTTAACAGAAAACACCTGCAAAACCCACAATTATTTAAAAAACATAGGTAGTCAGTAGGAGAAAAAAAAAACACTATAGAGCTATACTTACAAGGCCGTGAAGCATTTCATAGAGAACAGCTCCAAGGCACCACCAGTCTACTGTGTTATCGTAGGGCTGCTTCAACAGTACTTCTGGGGCCAGGTACTAAAACATTAAAATAAATGTTTATTATTATAAATACTGATCATTGTTCAACATTTACGCTGCTGCCAAAGATGTGTTCAGTGACTAGGTACACGAATAATTGGGCATTTGACAGCCCATGTTTGGTGACCCTCAATGCTGGACTCAGATGGGAATTTCTGTCAAAATGCCTTGGACTGAAACAACCAATGTCAAACTGGCAGGAGCAGCAACAGGTGTAGTAAACAGCTAAACCCAAATAAGCAGGTGTTATAAACAGAAAAGTAGAACATGGTCTACCACACCAATGGGAATTTTCTGTAGAGTGCAAACAATTCAGATACAGTACACAACACTGGTTACCAGTGATCTCTATTAGAATATTTTATTGATTTGCTTGAAATTCATTTAGCGCACATGACAGTTTTCTGCACCATTCTGTGCAGTTTTCTAAACATTCTGTGCAATGCATTTTTAAATTCTGAGCTATTAGTTTTCAATATTTAGTGCTTAACTTCCCATTTTTTCACACTAGCTATTTTGGTTCTAGGTCAGATACTTACATCACAACACAACTGATGATGTGAAAACAGTACTTGGAGTATCTCTAAATAAGTCTCCTCACTACATTGGGCTTCTGTGTTTTTCCTCTTGCTGTATCTGACTTCCCTGCCACTTTTTTTTGGTTACTGTTTTGCACCATAAATATTATTCTGTCATTATAAAATAGGGCTTCAGAATGCTAGCAACTTCACTGGACTAAACACAACACCTGACCCTTGATTAATCTCTGATATACTCACAGTTTGTAACCAACTTAATGTACCCTTATCTATTTAGCACTAACCGAACTATACAGTACATGAAAATAAAACCTTTTTCAATCGAACTAAACTTTTCCTTTTTTTTTTTGTTAAATACAAAAACCCACAATGGGGTATGGGTATCTTCAAAACAGTTGCATATTCGGGGTTCTTTAAAGGCACTCAGCCTTTGTTACCAAACTCACATATTCTACCTAGCAGCAACTTAATTACAAGAAAACAAAACCCTTTTCCATTTTATAAGTACAATAACCAACTCCAGAGCATGGGTTTCTTGAGAATTAATGCACATCTCGAGTGCGCTGAAAGTCACTTGGCTGTTAGCCTTGTGCCTTCCAATTTACCCGAGGCACGTATGAATTCTCTAGAAATGCCATGTTATGGGCTATTGCTTACTCAATTTTGTAATATTCTGAACCATTGAAAAATATACTGTATGTATTTTCTGCACTTTCTTCTGTGCTGTGCAGAAAAGCAGAGCACTGGCATGAGTGGAAAAGCCAGGCAGGCAAGAAGAGATTAGATACACAACTTAATTTCCAGCTGAGGCCGGGGCGGTAGATAACAGATGGAGGAAGGTGAAACATAGAAATACACAATTACAGTATAAATATTGAGGCAGGAGGCAGCAGTATACATAGTCCAGATGGAGGGTTGGGTAGCCCAGTTTGGATGTGTACTGGCCCAGGAACTAATCAACAATGAAAGAATAGTTCCTCATCTTGTGCCGCTGCAAGCCACTTCTACCACCAGCTCATCCTCCAGACTAAACCAAGTTTCTAGAAAACAAATACATTTTCATAGATATTTTTGTGCCAGAGTTTCAGCCTGACATTTTTGACAAAGAATTTGCTGGGGGACGAGGTGGGGTTGTCTCCTGTCAGTTGTGCCTTACTTGAAGCTTCTGCTTTTCCTAAAGCTTGGGTAGCAGATGAGTAGCTTTTTTTGTCATTTATCATACATGCCACCTTATGGTCTTCTGCAAGACAACCGTCAAGCAGAAAAAATGAAGCGCTTCATCTCACGTTTCAAAACGCAGGGACAGCTTTATGCTATATATTCAACCTTGCTGTCTTCTCGGTTTTACATTTGCCTCCTATTGTTTTACTAAATATTTTAGAAAATGTGGTATTTATCTTCCTGTAGCTCTGAGGAAGCATCTAACTGTCCCCAAATGACCTCACAACTGCTGCGCCGTGAAATCACAGTCTGTTGTCATGGTGCGCACGATGATGTGTTAAACAAAGGTGCTATAAGGTCAGCAGGGGATAGTCAAATGCTTTTATGCATACATTTTGGACAGACTACCAAGATGGGTTATACATCCTGGAAGGAAAAACTGAAAATAACAAAAAAATTGTAGTCTCTGGTAAATTATAATGACAGACACAGTGGGCAGGATTTTCAGACGGGTAGAGGTAACACGTGCGTCCGTATTTCAGATGCATGCTGTGTCCACGCAAATGCATCCACATCTCTGTATCATATTCACAGATATCTGGATGAATTTACGACAATTCTCACTCACAATTTCTGCTCAACTGCAGAACCCACACCCTTTTTTCAGGTGCAGCTACAGAATTATGTTCCGAGAATCTGACCAACTTTTTGTGGTCTAACTTCTCGGGAGGAATTCCACACTCATGTCCGATAAATGGATGCGAGTGACTGAAAAGCTCAACCAGTATGCTTATGAAAGAACATACTGAAGTTCACACCTGCTCTTTACAAATACCATAGCAGGGCTGTCGCTGAGCAACACTAAATCCAGGATGTGCCTCAAAAGAACTCCTGCTGTGTCTCTTTGAATTTAAATCCCATCAAAGCGGGGTGCGAGTAGAACTTTCATTTAATACTTTTCCTGCCTGTTTTAAGTTTGGAATTCACTAGGATGGTCAAAGACAGCAACTGCCCACAATGGTCTAAAACTGCAGACTGCACAAGGCATAGTCCCTGGCAGTCTTGTCTCCTTGCCATTGGGAGGCAAAGATGGGGACCCAGCATGGCAGATAGTCTTAGAGGCAATGAGTACACTGCACCAGTAAACTGCATTCAAATGTCTGGGTACCAAAAGTTGGTTGTCACGGATACAGAGGATGAAGCATCACTGGCCTTAACAGTCTGTACTCAACTGATAAAGAACACCCACCTACACCAAAGAATGGGGACCCTACATCGCAGAGGTGGTGAAGGGGTAACCTACAACAATTTCTCTTTAACGAGCTCCTGATGCCGTTGTGACAACTTTAAAAAACCAAAAATACTGAGGAACAATTTAGCTTATATTTAATATTTTTTTCTGTAATTTTCACCCTTACTTTTTTCTTACTAAAGAGATTTGCTTGTTAACAGGATTGCTGCCTTATCTGTTCTGGCTGCTTGCCTACACCTGACATCACAGTTCTACTTATAACATCACACTTTGTTACTGTGGAGATAATTATGATGTCATAAACGGGATTATGATGTCAGGTGTAAACAAGCAGAAAGAGCAGATAAAGTCTAAGGAACAGTAATCCTCTTTCATACAACTGTCATGGGCACTAAAGAAAAAATAGAAATAACTGTAGAAAATATATGAAATATAAACTGACCTGTGTCTAAATCCCTCATGTTTGTCAAGTTTTTCTAATGGTGCCAGGGGCTCTTTAAATTGCTACTAGAGGTCTGGCATTTGGCAGGAGATTAACAGCCCCATATGACAGTTCCTCTCACTCAACTGTTACCAGTGCTAACTTTAAATAAAGTCCAACAGAAAAACATGCTTGCATCCTGGCAATGCAAGGATGGTGCTGTGTGCTTCTCTCTGGTCTGGGCTGGCTAAGCCCAAAACATAATTATCACGTAGACAAAAAAATGGAGAACACTTGGAGCAGGTACTCAATATCATATTTAAAACACTATAAATCAGGCATGTAGCTACTTAAAGTAGCTCAGGAAACTTGCCTTTTTTATTATTATTCTGTTTTTCACCACATTATCACTTTGCCCATATGATTACAAGATAAAGTGCCATGATAATTCAGTGCTTTGTAAGTGCATCAAATTCCAATACTCTATGTAGTACATATAATAGAATGAGTACCCTTATCCTATGTGGAACAGCTGTGACTGGGCCAGGGTGCTTCGCTCTCTACGAGCTTCGTCAGGGGGCCCTACCTTTAAATGCGCTGTTTTGATTAAGAACGATGGGATGGATGTCATGAGACCATGCTCTGCAGACCACCAGGGCTGAGTAGTCTGTTCATCATAAAGAATATACTGTTCCATTTTTCCAGACCTGATCTATGGGACTTGTACTTGTCACAGTTTAATGAGGTCATCCAAAAATGCAGGATCCTCAGAGATCTGAATTCCCTACTCTCCCCAGCTCATTAACTCATCTCATAATGGTGGTAAAATGCTTTATTTCACTAATTCTAAAAACACAGAGAAATGGGCTTAGAAACAGAAGCAAAGTTTGGGAAGGGCACGGAGGGTCTTCTTCGAGGATATCTCTTTCATCAGGCCACGCCTATGGAACTTATAGCCACCAAGCCCTAGGACCACATGGAAACTTTTGCAAGCAGTCAGCCAGGGGCTGAACATGATGACGTCCGACATCGGCTCATACATAAACATGGGCAGCCACTCCTCTCCTCATTTATTTTCCCGCTGTCGATCAGACTCGTCGAACCGCTATAGGTAATGCCACTGTAATAGCCACCATTTTTTTTTCTCTTATACAGCAGTAATCACTTTTACAGTAACTTCTGATTACCTGTAGTCATTGAAGGACCCGTCAAAACTCTTTCGGTACTATGAGTGTGGAGAAAAAGATCTACACTGGTGACTCCAACGACATCTGTGTCTGCTGCCTTGGCCCAAACCACAATGAAAAAGCCTGCAAAATCTGCCTTGTTTTAACTGTGTGACCAGACGACACTGTAAAGGGGTTCCAGAGAAGCATCTCCTTGAGCAAAAAGTTGCCAGAATGGAGAAGGAGCTCCAACAGAAGGGTGCAGCATCACCAACTCAGTTGATTGAATTGAGGTTGTGTAAATCCCGGGACAAGGTGTCGGGGAGTCACAAGCACCGGGATAAGGACAGGGAGAAGGCCTCCCCGGTGTGCTCTGGGCTGCCATTTTGCTCTGCAGGTATGACCTTCTCAGCACTGTCGTCCACTCCGGTGGTGATACTGCTTCCTCCCAACTGTCAACACAACATCAATGTCAGGGCTTGGCACAGGCACCACCAGGCCTAGTACGTTGTCATCAACATCTGGGACCTGGCCTTCCCCGTTGACTTCTCCAGTCACACCTGTTGACCATACAGGTGCCGATGCTCAGGCGATTCTCTCATCCTTTTCAGACAGGATAAGACTCCTGTTACCTGGCCTCCGGTTCCATGGGGCCCATTGATGGGGACCGTCACTAACCCCCATTCGATGCTGCATAGTACAACCTTGCCACAGACACTTCCTATGGTGCCGCCGACGTTGCTGGCATGCTCCCTTCTCCCTTTCAACCTACTCAACAATGAGTACAAATACAATCTTGATTTAATAATGCAGGAGGAGGAGGCTGAGGACTTTGCTGAAACCCACTATCGCCGTGGCACCAGTTCCACTGTCTCAACATAGTGAGGACTCTGTGGTAAACACACCACGGTCCCCTCCAGAGGATCCCATTTTCCTCACCACGATGCAGCAGTTGCAAGCTGCCATGAGTTTTTGTGTGGAGGAACTGGACACTACTAAATATAATTTAACAGGATTCCTGGAACTATCAGAACCTCCTGCAATTGTGGTGCCCCCACCGCTTCCTGCTTTAGAGAATGGCATCTTTGCTACCTGGTACAGACCAAGCAACATTCCAGCTGTACCCAGGAAGGCATAAAAAATGTACATGGCCCCTTCCGGGAAGTCATTCTATGCCACACAACCTGAGACATGCTCAGTGGTGATTAGTGCTGCCTATGATAGGTCTAGGGCACCCAAGCACCTTAGTTCCCTCCCTCCTGTTAAAGAGTCAAGGAGGTTGGATGTTTTGGGTAAAAGGATATCCCTCAGTATCTCTGTGCCTTTGCCTTGCCAATTACCAGGCCCATATGATAAAATATCAGAACATCCTTTGGCAGAAGGCCAAAAGACAAGGCAATTTTATTTATATGGCGCCCATTCCCAGAGGCTCTGGGTGCCTCACAATGGTATCATGTCGCAACAGTGATGTGATGGGAATACAGTGAAGACCATCACAGCGACATTTCCAACAGTTTGCTTTGATGGTCCGCTGGGTTCCCGACACTGCTGCTTCCAGGGTGTTTGCCCCCTTCCTGAACCAACTACAACTTGGAGTTGGTGATTTTAAGTCTGGGGGGTGCATGGGCGGTGTGAGGAGCAAAGACCCCCACAGAAAACACAGTTTACTCCAGCGATGGCACAACACCAATTGGCGGTGCTCTGCCGTCACTGTACTGACAGTCACTGTGTTGCCACGGCATGGTGGAACCCCTCACAATAAAGATAAAAAACGATTAAATAGAAATATTAAAATATTAAAGACTTGAATCCAGGCCAAAACTTAAAATATAAGAAATATGTTTTTAGAGAACATTTAAAAGTGGTCAGTGAAGGAGCACCTCTCACTTCTTGGGGAAGAGCATTCCAAAGAATAAGTGCCACTGCACAGAACGCCCTATCACCTGAGGATTTCAGCCGTGATCGAGGGACAAAGAGGAGGTCTGCCTCTGCTAAGCAGAGGGCATGAGCAAGAGCATATAGAATCAGATCTTTTAGGAAGTTCGGACCCAGACCATGTAGGGCCTTGAAAGTCATCAAGCAAACCTTGAAGTGGATATGCCATTGAACTGGCACCAGTGGAGATCCTGGAGAATAGGCATGATATGCTCGAACCATGAGGTTCGCAGCTACCAGCCACGGCATTTTGAACTAGCTGCAAATGGTGCACCAACCTTGCCGATAACCCAAGAAACACAGCATTACAGTAATGCAGCCTAGACATGACCAAGGCATGTACCAGAGTTTCCAGATTAGCCAGGTCAAGACAGGGCTTGATCTAGGCAATATTACGAAGATGGTAAAATCCACTGCAGACAACAGCCGACACCTGGTGCTCCAGAGTCAGCTGAGTGTAACCCAAAACAGAAGCTCTTAAAAACTCTGCTGTGGCAAGCATTTGCTCCGCAGAGCGTATAATCTTTCTGATGCTTCTGCCAGGGTTGCAGCCTCGGGCATATGTCTCAGGAGGTGCTCTTGGCTTGGAGAGGTAGGCTTTGCGAATGGTGTGCAACAGTCTATTCTTAATGCGCCATTTCGATGGCAGACGTTGTTTGGCCCTGAGGTCCAAGACACTCTGACAGCTCTTCAGGCCTCAGGTAAAACTCTTACATCTGTACATCCATACCCATTCCAAGGGTAGTAGCAGGGGTCCCTTTTATCCAGCTGGTGTAAGACCGTGCCCAACCACCAAACAGGAGCAGAAGCCTTGCCAGTCCCAGGTACTACCACAAGTGCCCACTCAAAAGACCCTAGAGGTAGTGGAGCCAGGGGAGCCACCCCCACCAGCTCTGCCTGACTCCTTATACACACACCCAGCCACCTTTACCTCCAGGGGTGGTTGTAGAGGGTCGCCTCTCTCTTCACTTAACCCAGTGGAAGGAGTGGACTACAGATGCATGGGTTCTGGAGATCATAGAAAAGGGCCATGCTCTGGAACTTCTAGACATCCTCCAGATCATCCCCCCACTTGTCATCACCTATCCTTCGGGGCATCTGCCCCTGTTGCTGGAGGAGGTGCAGACTCTCCTTCAGAAATGAGTCACAGAAGCCGGCCCAATGGCACTGATGGTTGAGGTGCTGGAAGCTACATCTCGTGCCACGCCGGCAACCCGGGTTTGGGAGTGGACTCGGGCCATCTGGGGTCGGCAGGGGGAGGAGAAGATCGAGTGTCTGGAGGACTGCTCTCCTCTCCTGGGGTGGGTTCTGGGGATTTTCCTGTATGGTTGCAGCTCCTATGGGTGGCTGGGGGCACCACATACCATACTGAGGCAGCCAATAGGGATGGTGTCGGCGGGTGTCCGCGGGAGGGGGAGAGAGCGTGCCCTCCACGCACGGTCACCACTGCACCAACTATGCCACTGGGGAAGTAACTCTAAGGAAATCCACGGCTCCTGGTAGGCGAAGGCGGGACCAGTGGTTGGCCCCCACGCCCAATGTTGGGCTTTCCAGTCCCAAGCTTCCGGTTCTCCCTCCAAGTCCCTGGTCACTCTACTAGGTTATAGACAGAGCACCAGGAGGAGTTTGGTGGTCCTGCCCCGGGGGGACTCAGAGCTGGGAGGTTGCGCGGCCAGGAGAGGCAGAGAGGAGATGGGCCCAACTGGAGAGGCGAGGGAGCTGGAGGCTTCAGGTGGGCGGGAGAAAGCCGTACCGAGAGTCCATGCTGAAGACAGTCTGGGTAAGTCAGTGCAGAAAGAAAGTCTACAAAAAAAGAAACGAGTCATAGAGCCTGTTCCTCTAGAACAAAGGAACACAGGTTTTTACTGCTGGTACTTCCTTGTCCCAATATGGATAGGTGATCTAAGGCCTATTCTGGATCTCAGGGATCTCAACTTCTTCACAGAGTACAAGAAGTTCAGAATGGTCACTTTGCAGGGTCTCCTCCCCTTACTGCAAAGAGGAGAATGGATATGTTACCTTGATATGAAGGATGCTTACCTCCATATCAAAATTCAGAAGCTTCACAGAAAATACTTCATGTTCCTGTTTCAAGGGGAACATTATCAATTCAGAGTGTTGCTCTTTGACTTGTCTTCTGTGTCATGGGTCTTTCCCAAATGCTTAGCAGTAGTGGCAGCTACCTTTCACAGAGAACGCCTGTATGTTTTCCCTTATCTGGATGATTGGCTATTGAAAGCTCATTCCAGAGACCAGTTGCTCAAGACCTTAGTTCGAACCAGATAGCTGTTTGATGCTCTGGGGGTGTCAGCATTCCAAAATAAACCAGTATTGACACCCTGCCAGTGACTGCAGTACATAGGGGCAGTTCTGGACACAGTCCAGGTCTCGACTTTTCTGCCACTGGACAGGGCCAATGGCCTGATTGCCCAAGCACAATTAGTGCAAAACAGCTGTTACGTCTTACCAAGGATGTTCCTATATCTTCAAACAACATGAAGTCTTGCTATATTATGACAGTAGCAGTTTGATCCAGCTCTAGAACTGCTCCGGAGGTGAAATGGTTAAAACCATTCCAAAATAGAATTTTGGCCACGAGCTCTAAGAAGCAGCTCTATCTGTGTTATTTCAAACCTGAACTGTCAGATTCTTTACTCCGCCTCAGTGAACAGTCGCTCCGGAGATTTCTCCTACTGCTCGGTTCATTTCTCGGTTTAAAAAGTGTTTTCTCGGTTGGATTCAACCGAGAATAGTTTTATTTACAACATAAACAAGTCGGTTCAAGCTCTATCTGTGGTAACCATAAGTAAATTGAAGGTTTGTCTGTGTGGAACTTGTAAGTTATCGGTTCGGTTTGAACCGATCAGTTGGAGTTTAAAACTCATTTAAAACTAAAAATTTAATATTTTAGAGTGCGGTTCCGGTTCTTATCGGTTCTAAAAAAGCAGTTTATTACGGTTTTTCCAATACCAATGACACGGTTAGGAACCCGATAAGGGTGTCTTTGCCTGGCACTACGTTAAAGGGCAAGTTTTCTGGTTGACTGGCATTATGTCTGAGAAACCCAAAAGAAAACCGGCCCACTGGGTTTCAACACTGTGATGTTTGTGGGGAAGTCTTTGCCAAGACTGACCCACCACCAATGTGTTTATTGTCTGGGGTTTGACCACCTCAGTCAGACTGCCAGATACGTAAGAATTTCCTGTAGCCACCCTGGAAAAAGATTGGGCAGGCTCAGGGCGAGAGACAAAAAGTCCGCTGACCCGGATGGCCAGCCCGGTTCGGTGCCAACCGAACCGGAGGGAGTGCCCTCTGACCAGGGCGAGACTTCCTCGGGCCAAAGAAAAGCTGGTTCTGAGGAACCAATTCCAGTAAAGAAAACAAGAAAATCAGCAGGTCTGGAGTCCAAAACCCCTTCTCCAACTGCTGCAGAGATAGCAAAAGCCATACAAATTGTCCAGTCACTGTCTCAGGGTCCGTCCGAACCGCCACTATCTGGCAAAAGGTCGGTTCGTCCGGTCCCAGTGGTTCAGGAATATGATATTGAGGAATTTTATGAACCAGAGGAGGGGGAGGATGATTATGAACAGTATGAATGTGGCTGGGAAGGTCTGGGTGTGCCCATTGAACCGGACATCTCCCCAGACAGACCTTTAGAATCTCCCCCTATGCTGTCTGAGTCCCCATCTCATTTCATGTTTTACAAAAAAGTTGATGAAACCCTCCAGCTTCCCTTAGAAGAAGCTGTGGATGAGCAAGAGGAGCCTGATTTTGTAGAAATGATGGATATTCCAGAGTCTAGGAGATTGTCTGTTCCTTTACATAAGTCTTTTAGGAAGCAAACAATAAAATTTTAAAACTCCTAATTCTGTGCCTCCTGTAGATAAAAAGATGGACAGAAGGTACACATTGTCAGGTCCTGATACAGAATTCCTTTCTCAGCAATGCAGTCATGTTGGGGTAGTTCAGGCTGCTGCCTGTGATAAAGCTAATGTTCCCCTGGCTTCACATTCTCCTGACAAGGATTCCAGGAAGACTGATGCCATGGCAAAAAAACAGTATATGGCAGCCTCTCTGGGACTCAGGCAAGCAAATTATATGGCTTATGTAGCTAGGTATCAGAAATCTAGATGGGATACTGTGATGCATTAGCAAGCAAGCCCATGGCCAGCTGGCTAGTGAACTAGAACAGGTGGCTGCTGATGGCATTGAGGCTTCTAAGGTTCAGTTTCATGCTGCTGTGGATGTTAATGATGTTTCCTCTAGTGTCATGGCCACATCTGTAGCTTTTAGTAGGTTGGCCTGGCTCAGGTGTACTAGTCTGTCACAGGATACCCAGACTAAGGCTATGGATTTTCCTGTGGTGGGAATTCTCTGTTTGGGGAGCAGACAGAACTACATGAAAAGATGGATGAATATAGGACTACTTACAAGAGTGCCCAGGCTAAGGGCGCAAAGCCACTCCTCAAAGGCATACCCCAGGGGTAGGGGTAGGCCTTCACCAGACTCAGGCCTCCTCTGCCTATGCTCAGAGGGCTTCTTCAGAGGCAGAGGCAGACGAGGGGTGGGCAGACCTGCTCCCACCCCAGCCTAAAGCTCCTGCTAAGCAGGCACCCTGATGGGGTGCCCAGGGCCGATTCTCCTGTACGGTAGGGGCAGGCTGGCTTACAGCCAGAATTGGGCTTTAACCTCAGACAAGTGGGTTCTGGAAGTAGTAGGCCAGGGTCTGGTTCTCAGCTCAAAAAGTTTCCCAAGTTGAGAAGCAGACTTTTCTACCTGCAAGTGCTTCAGAGACCCTTGCTCTGGAAGCAGAGGTCTCATCCCTGTTAGCTCTCAGAGCAGTAGAAAGGGTTCCTCCCCTGCACCAGGGCAGGGGTCTGTATTCCAGATACTTCCTTACCCCAAAAAAGACAGGAGAATGGCGGCCCAGATTAGATCTCAGATATCTGAACAAGCATCTTTTGAAACCAAAGTTCAAAATGGTAACTCTGGCAATGATTTTACCCTCCCTAAGGCCAGGGGACTGGCTAGCCTCCCTGGACCTCAAGGATGCCTATTTCCATGTCCTAATCAGAAGCTCCCATCGAAAGTACCTCAGATTCGAACTGCCCTCAGGTCATTACCAGTTCAGAGCAATGCCCTTGGCCTTACCTCTGCCCCAAGGGTATTCACAAAGTGTCTAGCAGTGGCAGTGGCTCACTTAAGGAGGCAAAGGATTGCTGTTTTTCCCCATCTAGACGACTGGCTCATTGTAGGCCAGTCCCCAGAACAGGTAAAATCTCACCTGCAGGTCACCCAGCAGCTTCTCGCCTCCCTGGGCTTTCTGCTAAATCTACCAAAGTCGGTTCTGGAACCAGTCCAGGTACTCACCTTTATGGGGCAGAATTGAACACAAAGCTAGCCAGAGCCTTTCTTCCCTTAGAAAGGGTAAGGATTTTAGTGACTCTGGCCTCCTCCTTCACTCTGCAGGTCTCTCGACCAGCAAGACACTTTCTGCAGCTCCTGGGGCACATGGCTGCATCCACAGCTGTTGTGCAGGGAGCAAGATTTCAGATGAGAGACATTCAGTTTCACTTGAGAACCTATTGGTTTCAGAAGAGACCCCCTTTCCAAGTTGGTCCCAGTGACTCGAACCTAGATCCTAGCCCTCCAGTGGTGGCAGGATCAGAGCAATTAAGATTGGGGTCCCCTTCATTCCCCTACTCACGACTTGACTCTCACTACAGATGCTTCCCTTCTGGGTTGGGGAGCCCACATGGCGACCTTTCCACTCAGGAGTGTGGTCCCCAGGAATCTCTGCTCCACATCAATTTGCTGGAACTCAGAGCTGTCTTTTAGCTCTTCAAGCATTTTCTGCATCTGTCACGACAAGGTGATACAAGTCAGAACAGACAACACCACAACAATGTGGTACATCAACAAACAGGGGGCACTCGGTCTTCAGCCTTGTGCACCGAGGCAATGAAGTTGTGGTCTCTGGCTTATTCCCTGAACACTTCACTCATAGCAGTTCATCTTCCAGGGAAGGACAATGTCCTAGTGGATGCTCTCAGCAGGATTTCCCAGGGCCATCACGAATGGTCCCTGGATCCTCAAGTGCTGGGGATAGTCTTTGCCAGATGGGGCACCCTCAGATAGATCTTTTGCAGCCCCAGACAATCACAAACTTCCTCTGTTCTGTTGCAGGCCTCCAGTGCTGGGCTCAGTTCCCTGGATGCCTTCTTCTGGATTGGGAGGAAGTTCCTCTATGCTTTCCCCTTCCTCTCCTATTCAAAGTACTAGTCAAAATCAGATCTCAGCCTTGCAGGGTGATTCTGATTGCCCGGATTGGCCAGACAGCCCTGGTACCCACTCCTTCTGTCACTGACAATCCATCTTCCCTTTGCCTCCCCAGGAATCACAACCTGTTGACTTGTGCCCAGGGAAGGGTTTGGTATCCGGACCTCAAATCCCTCAACCTCAAGGCCTGGCTCTTGAGGAGTTAGAGTTTGCTGATTTACATCTCTCTCAGGGTGATCTTGAGATCCTAAAGGCTTCTAGAAAGCCTTCCACTAGGGCTACTTATAGTTCTAAATGGAAAAGGTTTTCCATTTGGTGTGCTGGAAAAAATATTTCCCCAGAATCTGCTGATTTGCCCATTGTGTTAGATTACATGGTACATCTTAATTCCTTGGGTCTCAGATCAGCTACCCTGAGAGTTCATTTGGCAGCTGTATCTGCTTTTGTGTCAGCAGAAAAGTCATCCCCTCTTTCCTCTCATCCTGTGTTTTCCAAGTTTTTAAGGATTACTCCATACTAATCCACCCTTTAGGAACCGGCCCCTGCTTGGGACCTTAATGTTTGCATTGCCCAGTTAATGCAACCCCTTTGAACCTCTGTCTTCTGCAGAGCTTAAGTACCTAACTTGGAAAACTGTTTTTCTAGTGGCTATCACTTCTGCCAGACGCATCAGTGAGTTGCAAGCCTTGTCAGTGGAAACTGACTTTATTTCTTTCCACAGGGATAAGGTAGTCCTTAGGACTAATAGGAAGTTTTGCCTAAGGTGGTTTCAGATTTCCATCTTAATCAATCTATCTCCTTCCAGTATTTTTCACTGATCACTCCTCTTCTGGTGAGAGGAGGTTGCACAGCCTGGATGTTAAGAGAGCTCTTAGTTACTATATAGAGTGCACAAAGGTCACAGGTTCAATCCCTCCAACTTTTCCTTACCTATGGTGAAGTTGGGAAGGCAAACCTGCCACTAAGAGATCAATTGCCAGGTGGATTGTCTCTTGTGTCAATTTTGTTATCAGAAACTGGGCAGAGCCCCCGGTTTGAGGGCTCATTCTACCAGGGGTACAGCTGCGTCTCTAGCTGCTGTGAGAGACATCCTATATTAGAGATTTGCCAGGCTGCTACTTGGAAAGCGGTACACTTTACCAAGCATTACTCCCTGGATGTCCAGGCCAGGAGAGATGCTCGGTTTGGCACAGCTGTTCTTCAGAGCCTATTCCCTAAGTAGGTTCTGCCCCTCCTCCATGGAGGTACTGCTGTGTATTCTGCTACTGTCATAATATAGCAAGACTTCATGTTGTTTGAAGGAAAAATTACTCACCTTAGTAATGTTGTTTCTTCTAATGGAGTCTTGCTATATTATGACCTCCCCCCCCAACCTGCCCCTCTCAGAACCTCTACTTGGGTGGGGTGCGGACAACTTGGTGTGGGCACCTTTTTATGCCCTGTTAGTGTTTTTGTCCCCTTTTGGGGCTTGTGTGTGTGTGTGTGTGTGTGTGTGTGTGTTTTATTATACTTATGTTTTATTCTCATATGATTAGAATGTGTTAGTATTTCTGGTCCCCTGACTTGAGTCTTGGGTGTTGGGACCAGCAATGGTTATTATTATTTAGGTAGCCATTTGGCTAGTGTGATTACAGCTTCCACACAGACCTTAGTGAGTTTGGCTCGTAAAGATCTGACAGTTCAGGTTTGAAATAACACAGATAGAGCTGCTTCTTAGAGCTCGTGGCCAAAATTCTATTTTGGAATGGTTTTAACCATTTCACCTCCGGATGCAGTTCTAGAGCTGGATCAAACTGCTACTGTCATAATATAGCAAGACTCCATTAGAAGAAACAACATTACTAAGGTGAGTAATTTTTTCTTCTGGGACTTATGGCAGCAGCGACGGTCACAGTGCCACTGGCCAGACTGCATATACCCCAACGGAACCTGTCCATTGTGATCAACTCATTGACAACCTAGAGTTCTAGAGTATCTGCTGTCCTTATGGATTCAGGCCTGCAGTATTCCTCTATCAAAGTGCACCTGACTGCTATATCAGCTTCCATGTACCTATGGAGGGCAGTATGTCCTTGAGGGGCATTCTACATCTAAAGCCCCCCATCTGTAATTCGGTCCCGGTTTGGGACTTGAATTTTGTTTTGGAAAACCTTACTTTGGCTCCTTTTGATCCAGCAGTGAGTTGCAGCTTACACGTTCTTTCTTGGAAAGTGTTATTTTTAGTTGCAATCACTTCTGCCAGAAGGATTTCAGAGCTACAGGCTCTAATGTGTGAGCCTCCTTACTTGATTTTCCACAAAGACAAGGTGTTTTTGCATACTAATCCTAAGTTTCTACAAAAGGTGGTGTCTGAGTTTACTTTAAATCAAACCATCTACCTGCCAGTGTATTATCCAGAGCATGCCAATCCAGGGGAAGCATTGCTTCATACTCTAGATGTACACAGAATACTAAGGTACTATGCACATCGCACAAAGGACTGCACAAAGTTTTCACAGCTTTTTGTTTTGTTCACCCCTGGGAAAGAGGATGCTTCTGTTTCTTAACAGTGCTTGTCCAAATGACTAGCCAACTATATTACTTTTTGCTACAGGAAGTACAGTAAGGAACTTCCTGGGGTGGTTCGTGGTCATTCATCCAAACACCTAGGCAACCCCAGGCATTTCTGGTCCTCCATAAATGCCCTGCTCCCCCTTCCACCAAGCAGTCATCTTCCCCCATAAATACACAACAAGGCTCCCTCACTGACCCAACTGACACTGCGAATGCACATTTCTCTAATCTTAGCAGCTACCTGGCTAAGCTCCCCATCCCCCTCCACCCCCTTGCCCTCACCACCACCTTCCCCTTCCACTAGCCCCCCTTTTTTATTTGAAGACCATTTCTCCTCCTGGGACACTTAAGCTTCTCCTCAGCCTTCCATTTAGAAGGAGTGCTGGTAGTGACGGCCTATCCCCCGCTTCTTAAAACTAGTGGCCCAGAACATTGCTTATCCACTCACCTTTACTATTTTACTCCCTTAAATTTTAAATAAACAGTTGAACATTTACTACCCCTTTGCCACCTTCACTGGACATAAACATAGTATCTTATACCCAGCTGACTACCCCATCTCCTCTGACATGCCCTCCTCCATTGTTTTTATACTTTGTTGCTCATTTCTACGATCAATGAATCCTTTATTTTCTCTATTACCTGCCCCATACCAATCTGACTTAAATCCTCCCTGTCTGATTTCACCTGAACCTATTTATACCAGCTCGGATTTCATCTACTCTCACCTGCTAACCTCTCAGTTTCGATCCTCTGACTACACTCCTTTACTCTATTATGGCAGATTTCTCAGGATTGTTGTGTTCATTAAGAAACACTGTAACTGCCCTCCTCTCTACCCATTTCCTCACCGTGCCCCTCGCCTCTTATGGCACCTCTGCCCCCTTCTTCTATCCAAGCTGGTGACACTGAATCTAACCCTGGTCCTCCTGCACCTAACACTGGCTCGACCACCCCAATAAAACATTCTGACCCTCTTTGGGCAGGGGTAAAGGGTCTACATATTGTTTGTATAAATATTCGTAGCCTCCTACGCAATCTCACCGAATTGGAGGCCTGGGTAGCCATGTATGAACCAGATATTTTATGCATTACTGAATCCTGGCTTAAACCAGCCATTCCTGACTCCGCCTACTCCCTGTCCAATTACAACCTCACTCGCCAGGACTGTGTCTCTTCAGAAGGGGGGGGAAAGGGTAGTTATCTACTTTAAAACCAACTTTAACCTCCCAACTATCCCTTCCCCTCCCTCACTGTGAGATGCTTCACCCCTCCCCCTCCTCCTCTTCCTGGGAATGTTAAGAAACTTCACATAATATGTGCTTATACCCCACCAGCAGGTGGCACTGCTGGACTAAGTGAGCTACTCTCGTATGCCAATGCTGCCATAGGACATAATGAAATTATTATCCCTGGCAATATTAACTTGGACAGGCTAGGCAAATCCTCCAATAACTACAATGCCCTTGTCCAAGGGCTTGGCCTCCACCAACTCATAACAAATTCCACCAGGCTCTCTCTAAACAAAGGATCATGCACCTTAATAGATTGGATTCTCACAAACAGGACTGACAGGGTTGCTGGGTGAGTGCCCTCTCTGATGCCATTGCTGACTGTTCCCTGTATACTACATATGGCATGTCCATGTTACCCCCTCCTCCACCCAAAGTCATACTTCATGATTTTTCTAGACTGGACAATGTGCTATTCCTTAGGGAACTTGCCACTATTGATTGGTCTGCCCTCTACACCACTGATAATGTAAATGTTGCTCTTGACTATTTCATAACCCAGTTCAGTGCCCTTCAGAATCGTCACGCCCCTTCTATGTGTCATAGAATTCGGGGTTCCCCCTCAAGATGGCTCAACAAAGAGCTCCTCACTTTACTTAAATCTTGGGACAGATGTTGGTCTAAATTCAAATGCTCTAGGCTGTTATCTGATCTGCTGGAATACCGAGCTGAGAGAAATATTGGCAAAAGGGCTATACACCTGGCAAAAAGCACATATTGTAAAAACTTACTGATAAGTGCCGATGGTGACTCGAAGAAGTTCTGGTCACATATAAAGAGCTTTATGGGTACAAAACATACTCTGTTCTCTAATGATATGGTCCTGGACGGTCAGCATTGTAACACTCCTACCACTATCACTAATGCGTTCAATCAATTTTTCTCTGATCTATCTGCATATACTAGCTCCCTTCCTACCCAAAACACATCTACCCTTGATCCTGTAAACATCTCTGCTAACTTGCCTCCTAGCTTCCGCTTTCGAGTGGTTACAAGTAAAGAGGTCTATAAGCTGCTATGCACTATTTCTGACAGCTGCAGTGCTGGGGCAGATTGTCTCAAGCCTAGACTCCTTAAGCAAGCTGCTCCCCAACTTGCCTCCCCTCTGACCAGGATGTTCAACTTATCAATTCAATATGGAATTGTCCCCTGTATCTGGAAGATCACCAGGATCATCACTGTTTTCAAGAAAGGTGACTCCAGATCACTCACTATTGCCTAATTGCCATTCTCTCTGTTCTAAGCAAGTTGCTTGAGAAAAGAGTCCCTTTCCAAACCATTACATTCCAACAGGACTGGAACCTCCTCGCTGCCTCTCAGCACGGCTTCTGAAAGGGCCACAGCACTACCAATGCTCATCAGCAATTTACTAACGACACAATCAACGATGAACAATGGCCTTATGACAGGCGCAGTTTTCATCGACTTGACAAAGGCTTTTGACTTTGTTGACCACACTCCACTCAAGGATAAAATGCTTTCTCTCTTGGCTTCTCCCCTGAAGTAGTAGCTTGGCACATAACTACCTCTCTAACAGAATGCAATTCATTAAATTCTCCTACCTCTGAACTTTCCACTATTAACATTGGGGTACCTCAAGGCTCTATCCTTGGCCCCCTTCTTTTCTCCATCTTTATTAATGACATATCTCTTCTTGCTCCTAACTGCTCTTCCTTACTTTATGCTAATGACCTTGTGCTCTATCATAGTGCTAAGGACATCTCCTGCTTCAATACTACTTTCTCTTCAGATTTCCACTGCATTCTTGACTTGCTTTCCAATAACAAACTCATACTCAACTCAAGCGTAACAATCATTCAGTGCTGTCTGGGTCTGCTCCTAGAATAAGGAACTGCTCAGGGAAGATTTCCGTCTCCAGCCCTGATGGCACCATCCCTACCAGTGTAAACTCCTTCAACTATCTGGGCGTTACACTAGACCCCACTCTTGACTTTGACCTACACATCACTAATACCTGTAAAGCTGTTAAAGGAGATAGGAAATGATGTTTACAGAGTTAACTGCCCTTCCATTTTCCTTTCCATGCCAGTTATGTATTCTGATATGCTTTGATGATTTTTTGATAAATAATCTAGCTTTGGGATACCTTCAGATCTACATATAGTTACACTCTCCTCACCAGCTACTGCTCTTGATTTTCATATTTCTAAGACATTCTATGACATCACAAACTCCCATTCCATGATATTCATCTGAATGGTCTGGAAGAACAGGTTACTCACCTGTAACAGTAGTTCTAGGAGTGGTATATGTTGTTCATCCACACTCTCTGGCATGTCCCTTTCCCCTTTAAATTCACCAGAAAGTCTTCAAGCTGGCTCCTCCCTCCACCCACCCACCGGTGATAAATACCCTCGGCTCCGCCCTGAGCAGCTAGATCTTAGCCGCTGGAAGCAAGGTAGTGCCTAAAGCCGGGAGGTCGGGTGGGTGCGTGTGGATGAACAACATATACCACTCCTAGAACTACTGTTACAGGTGAGTAACCTGTTCTTCTAGGAGCATGGATCGTTGTTCATCCACACACTCTGGCAGAACTCCAAGCAGTTCTCCGGGAGGAAGGAGGCAAGCGCACACCCCTATTTAGGAAACAGAGATTGGAGAACTGAGGCCCCAAAACCAGCATCCCGGTGTGACTCAAGGTCGATGTGGTAGTGGGTAATGAAGGTGTTTGCTGACTTCCAGGTAGCAGCCCGACAGATCTCCTGGATAGGGATGTCCCTGGAAGCAGCCACCGATGCAGCAGTATGGCGGGTAGAATGAGCTCTTATCACTCTGGGGGGCTCCTTGCCTGCCAACTCGTAGCACAGACCTATGCATGATGTAATCCATCTCTCAATGGTCCGTTTAGCTGCAGGCCTGCCAGAAGCGGCTTCAGCGTAGGTGACAAACAGCTGGCGAACCTCTCCCTGAATTTCCACCATCCTTTCCTTATAATAGGAAAGAGCACTTCTCAGATCCAGAGTATGGAGCCTGTACTCAGCGTCCGAGGTGTAGTTAGGGTAGTATACCGGCAGAGTCAACACCTGGTTAAGGTGAAACTCTGACAACACCTTCGGAAGGAATTTCAGGTGGGGGCACAGGACAACTCTGTCCCTGTGAAAGACCAGATAAGGGGAGTCCACCGACAGCGCCTGGAGTTCCCCTGTCCTTCTGGCTGACATGATAGCCACCAGGAAGGCTGTCTTCCACAAGTGTGAGAGCTCACACTTGTGCATGGGTTTGAATGGCTTGCCAATGAGCTTTGCCAAAACCAGCAAGAGATCCCACGGAGGTGGAGGTTCACGCACCGGAGGGGATATGTGATCCAGGCCTTTGAAAAAGCGCCTGACCACTGTCTCCTGTGCCAATGTCGGCTGATCGGCCCTCGCCCGGTAAGCAGAAATGGCTGCCAGGTGCACCCTAAGGGTCGATGACCACAGACCCCCTTTGGAGCGAGACCAAAGGTAGTCTAAAATGTTAGCCACAGAGCAGGATAAGGGGTCCAGACTCTTACACTGACACCAAATGGAAAACCTTTTCCATTTGAAGGCATAACATTTCCTGGTCAATTCCTTACAAGATGCCTCCACCACAGTGTAGACATCCTCAAAAAGACCCAGAGCCTGGAACTCTAGCCGCTCAGGTACCAGGCTGTGAGGTGCAGGGATTGAAGGTCCGAGTGGAAGACCTTCCCCTGGTTCAGCGATATCAGGTCCAGGCGTGTACACAGCCGCTCCGGGGCCCTGCAGCTGAGGCTGAGGAGATCTGGATACCAGAACTGGCAGGACCAATCTGGGGCTACCAGAATCACCTTCGCCTTGTCCCTCCTCACCTTGAGAAGCACCTTGTGGATCAAGGGAAATGGAGGGAAGGTGTAGAGGAGGCCTGGGGTCCATGGCCTCGAGAAGGCATCCCCCTGCAGCGAGCCCTGCTGAGGGGGGCGGGCATGGTACAGACTCAGCTTGGTGTTCTCCCTGGAGGCAAACAGGTCCGCCAATGGTTTGCCCCAACGGGAGAACAGATTGTAAGCTACCTCTGGATGGAGAGACCACTCATGGGATGTCTGGCCTATGCGGCTAAGAGCATCCGCCAGTTGGTTCGAGACTCCTGCCACATGGATGGCAAGGAGATCCGCCTCCAACTAGATGACGAGGGTCCAGATTCGGAGCGCCTCCTTGCATAGCAGACAGGAGTGTGTGCTGCCCTGTTTGTTGAGGTAGTACATGGTAGTGGTATTGTCCGTCTGGACTTGAACCACTTGACCCCGGAGCTGAGGAGCAAAAGCTGACAGGACCAGTCTGACTGCTCTGAGCTCCAACAGGTTGATGTGGCATCAGGACTCCTCAGGGGTCCAGAACCCATGGGCTATGTTGTCTCCCATGTGGGCTCCCCAGCCCATGAGAGAGGCATTGGTTGTCAGGACGACCGTCGGCTTGGGGAGGACAAATGGGATCCCTTCCTGCAATTGGTCTGGGACGGTCCAACACTGGAGAGCGTCCCACATCTTCTGGGTTACAGTGATCAGCTGGTTGAAGTGACCATATCGCTGAGTCCACTGGGCGGCCAGCTCCCACTGAAGGGGGCGCATGTGCCACCTGGCCCAATGGACCACTGAGGTGCACGCCGCCATGTAGCCCAGAAGGCACAGAAGGTCCCAGGCAGGGCGCAAGTGCCCAACTAGAAATGATTGGGCAAAGGAGGAGAGAATCTCCGCACTGTCCACCAGGAGCCGAGCTCTGGCTTGGCGAGAGTCGAGCTCTGCCCCGATAAAGCCCATCACCTGAGAGGGCATGAGTTCCGACTTGGCCTTGTTGATCAGGAGGCCTAGTTGAGAGGAGGTTCGGAGGGCCAGATCCCTGGACCTCTCCACCTCCTGAAGGGAGGAACCCACCAGGAGCCAGTCATCGAGATAGGGGTATATCCGAACTCCTTGACGCGAAGATGGGCTGCCACCACTGCAATGCACTTGGTGAAGACCCGAGGGGTCGATGACAGGCCAAATGGCATGGCTCAACTCATGGGTCCCTTCAACCCGGCGGAGGAACCACTGGTGGGGACGGATGGATTGGGGCGTGAAAGAATGCGTCCCAGATCCAGTGAACAGAACCACATGTTTCGCTCCAGAGATGGTATTATCTGGTTCAGAGTTACCATCCGGAAGGTGCGAGACCTGAGACATTCATTCAGGTCGTGGAGATCTAGGATGGGGCGCCAACCCCCCATCCGCTTGGGCACCAGAAAGTACCTGGACACGAAGCCTGGGTCTGTAGGAGGATCCGGCACAGGAGCTATCACCTCCTTGCGGAGGAGCTGAGCAATGTCATCCCGAGGGGCCGACTGAGTGCGAGCTGAGATCCTTTCCTCCCAAGGGGTGTGGGCTCGGCTGGGAGGGTACTGCTCGAATTCTAGAGGCAGTCCCTGGCCGACCACTTCCAGAACCCACCTGTCCGAAGTGATACCGGACCAGGCGGAAAGAAAGTGGCAGAGCCCGCCCCCCATGGGAGGACATAGAGTTGGCGTGACGGGTGTAGGGGTGGCAACCCCTGACCCATCACTGAGCAGGCTTAGAGGAGGAGGAGGAGGCTCCTGGACTGGCACCTCTGCCTCCTTTACGGGGCTGTTGAGGACCCTGCTTGGGCTTGGGGTGCCAAGCTTGACCCTGCTGCTGCTGCTGCTGACCTCCTTGATAGGAGGGCTGTCTAACCACAGGGGAAGAGTGCTGAAAGGGCTTCTTCTTGCGCTTATGCTGATTCTTGCCCGAAGAACCCTTTGCAGAGGTAGCATCCAAGGTGGCACTGGACTGCTCTATACGCTGGAGGTGACCTGCCACTCCCGGACCGAAGAGGTCGGTGCAGAGGAAGGGCACGTCAGCTAACTTGTGCTGAGTATCTACCAGAAAGGAGGATAACCTCAGCCAGGCCCTGCGGCGAGTGGCCACTGCGGCTGCTAAGGAGCAGGCACTGGAATCTCCAATGTCCAGGGCAATCTGGAGCTGCTGTTTGGCAACTGCACGGCCCTGGTCACGGACCTGCTTAACCGTGGTCTACATGTCCACTGGGAGATGAGGGAGGACTTCATCTAGTGACCCCAGAAGGGCATGAGAGAAGTGTGCCATGATCACGGCTGAGCTGGCCTGACAAAGGCCCAAGGATGAGGCTGCATAAACCTTCCGGGCAGAATGGTCCATATACGTGGACTCCTTGTCTGGAGGGCAGTCAGTGTCAGGTGAGCTACCCATGTGTCTAAACACAGAAGCAGTCACAAGGCTCTGGGCCGAGGGATGCTCTGTGAAACCCGCTAGGGACCCCATGGGTACCATATACTTGCAGGCCATGCGGGCAGACAGAGCTGGGGAAGAGGCAGGGCGTTGCCATAGCTCAAGGGCCAGGCCAACAATGGCTTCGGCCACTGGAAAGGCCTCCGTCGGGGTATCCCCCCTCTTGAGGATATCTGTGAGGGGGTACTCCGCCTTCTTTTGGATGGGCTCCAAGGGCATTCCGGTTGATTCTGAAATGAGGCAGAGGATGCCCTGAAAGGAGGAAGGACCTTCCCCCAAGCCTGCCACTGATGACTCGTCATCCTCTGGATGCAAGTGCAGACCAGTGGCATCTGAGTCCAAAGAATCAGGATATAAGGGTCTCCCACCTATGTCTTCCTCGATTCGCCAAGGGCGATCGGGGACCACCGTAATGGACAGACGACGGGGAAGGCCGGTGTTTGTCCTGAGGCTGCTTAGGCGGTGGTTCCATCAAAATCAGTGGGGAGACCGAAACAGGCCAAGCTGGAATGCGTACTGGCCCTACAGGTGGAGGAACTGGATTCTTCGGTTCCGCAGAGGTCGGCGTCGACCTAAGAGGCTGTGGCCAAGTAATGGCCGGTGGTGCCAGCAGAGTTGGCTTCTGACCGGTCAGAATCAGCTGTTGCCACATGAGATCCTCATAACGTTGACGGAGTTTCCGTCGAAGTCTCTCCTCGTTCGAGGAGGATGAGTATCGGTGGCGCCGCCTCTTTCTAGAGTGCTTGTGACCTTTCTTTGTTTTTTTGACCGAAGGGGTCCTGGTCCTTGATTGAGACCGACGGGGTCAGCTGGTTCGATCGGGAGAAGCCGGAGTCTGTGAGAACCGAGGTTCTGACACCTTTCCCTCGATCGGGCTACCCAAGGGCTGGGTCTCCTCATCGGGGAAGGAAAGGATAGGTGTCCTTTCCAAGGAGTCAGCGACAAGAGCGGCGACAACGGCTCGGTCGGGTCGAGAGTAATCTCGGCTGGTTCAGCCATGTCCTCGGCCTCAGTGCCTTGGCATGATGGAAGGTCCGAGAAGCCGGTGACCGAGGAAGCGATCTCGACCGAAGTCGAGACTGCAAGATCCTGGGAATCGGACCACTCTCGGTCCCAGGAACGTCTTCTTTGGGCAGAAGATGATTTAGGGTCCTTGTCCCTCTTCTTAGGGCGGGAGGAGTGCAAGCCCAAGGGTGCCTCACCCCTGGTGGAGAGAGACTGGCACAGCTCCCGAAAGGACCCAGCGAAGATGGAACCCAGGTTAAGTGGCACGAAAAAACTTCGGCTGGCCGAAGCTTGAGCAGCTTCCTCATCGAAAGCCGCCATCTGGTCAGAGCTGCTCAGCAGATCCCTTGGCCCGTGAAGCATCCACCTGGCCTCCTTCGATTTCACTGGTGGGTTGCTGAGTTCGGTCTCCCTAGTTTTAGGCGCTTTGTGGTCGCCCAGGACGCTGGGATGAAGGCCAGACAATGGTGGAAGAAGTGGTGTCATGCACGCCACCCAAGCAATAGACACACGAGAGGTGAGGATTGGTGCGCAACATTTTCTGTCCGCAGGGACACCGGTGAAATCCAGGGGACGACTTGTCCGATGCGCTCAGATCGGAATCGTAAACTCTGATGAGTTTTAAAGAAAGCGATTGCGGTGAAAACCGTCGTTGAGAATCCAGGGTCTACGAACTGCAGAAGTAGCAGGAGGGAACCTGAATCTTCCAGCGGAAAGGAAGATCTGGCGTCATGGGGCGGAGCCGAGGTATTTATCACCCGGGTGGGTGGGAGGAGCCAGCTTGAAGACTTTCTGGTGAATTTAAAGGGGAAAGGGACATGCCAGAGAGTGTGGATGAACAACATATCCACGCTCCTAGAATGGGTGTTTCTGAAGTCATAGAATGTTCAGGCAGTATGAAAAGCGACAGTAACAACTCCTGAGGAGAGAGGGATTCATGGTAGTTACAAAGGCAACAAAATGAGATCATTAATTTAACAAGAAAGGTCAAAAACATATCAGAATACTGGGTAGTCAATAAAATAACAACTAGAGGGCATCCAGAGGTCTAAAATTGTTTCCTATCACCTTTAACACAAAAATTGGTGTGGCTTGCAAAACCAGTCATGCCCTAACACCCGCTGCTAGGGTCACTATTGCCCAGGGTATACTTCTCCCTGCTGTTCCCTATGGCTCAATTTCATATGCTGGGGCAACAAAAGCTAGTCTCCATAGATGGGACACAACTTATAACATTACGCGCCACTTTGCCCTGGCCTCCCACTGCCACCTTCATGAAAATATTCGCTGGCTCTTCCCCACAGCAAATCATCTCTACTCACTTGGTACATTAACTGATCACTTCTGAAGGAAAGAATTGTCAAGTATCTAGAGGCCAGAGGGGCACAGGACCCAAGGCAGCATGGATTCACAGCAGGAAGGTCATGCCAGACAAATCTGATAGATTTCTTTGACTGGGTGACCAAAGTAGTAGATCAGGGAGGGGCTGTGGACATGGCCTACCTAGACTTTAGCAAGGCATTTGACACAGTCCCACACAAAAGATTAATATACAAGTTAGCTAGCCTGGGAGTGGGTCCCAAGATGACAGCCTGGGTAAAAATTGGCTGGAAAATAGGACACAGAGTAATAGTAAATGGAGTCCACTCTGATGAAAGGGGGTTACTAGTGAGGGTACCAGAGGTTCAGTATTAGGACCAGTCCTCTTCAATGTCTTTATAAGTGACATTGCAGAGGGACTGGAAGGAAAAGTATGTCTCTTTGCAGATGACACAAAGATCTGCAACAGAGTTGATGCACAAGGTGGGGTGGAAAGGATGAAAAGGGACTTGACAAGGTTAGAAGAATGGTCAAATGTATGGCAGCTTAGATTCAATGCTAAGAAGTGCAAGGTAATGCACCTGGGAAACAAAAACCCAGGGGAAGAGTACACAATGGGGGGTGAGATACTAACAACAACAAAAATGGAAAGGGACCTGGGGGTAGTCATATCAGATGACCTAAAGGTGGGCAAGCAATGTGAGAGGGCAGCAATGAAGGCTGGGGGGATATTGGGATGCATAGGGAGAGGCATCACCAGTAGAAAACAGGAAGTTATTATCCCTCTGTACAGACAGCTGGTCAGACCCCATCTGGAGTACTGCGTGCAGTTCTGGAGACCCAGTCTTCGCAAAGACATGACAGAATGGAAGCTGTCAGAGGAGGGCAACTAAAATGGTGCAGGGTCTGCACCGGAGACATATGAAGAGAGCTAAAGAAGCAATATGTATAGCCTCGAGGAAAGGAGGAGAGGGGGACATGATAGAAACTTTCAAGTACCTCAGGGAATCAACAAAGTCCAAGAGGGTAGCATCTTTCAAAAAAAGAGGTGTGCAAGAACAAGGGAGCACAATTTGAAGATGGGGGGGCGGCTCAGAGGTAATTTAAGGAAGTATTTTTTCACAGAGGAGGTTGTGGATGCATGGAACGGCCTTCCGGAGGAGGTCGTGGAGTCAAAAACAGTGGTGGAATTCAAGCATGCATGGGACAGTCATAAGGCAATTCTAGGGGATGGGGGTAGGAAAAAGTAGGCTGCTGGTTAACTAGGATCTGCAGCTTATCCAGTAGGCAGGGAAATGGGCAGACTGGGTGGGCCAAGCGGTCCTTATCTGCCGTCAAATTCTATGTTTCTATGTTTCTATCTCGGTCAGGTATGCCTCCTACACTAGCTCAGTTGTTGGTTACACCTATTCCCCATTACTCCTTCCACCCTGGTGATCACCCTGTTTTCCAAATCCCCAAATGCAAAATGGTAATGGGAGCTCAGGCCTTCGCCTACCTTGCCCCCTAATACTGGAATTCATTACCAGCTCCTCTGTGCTGCTCCCCTACTCACCCTAACTTTAAGCACCAGCTAAAGAGACACCTCCAAGCAACCCACATTTGCACCTGTTTTTGCCCCCCTTGAATGCTCCAGTTGAACCGTCTCACTGTGCTGGGCCTCCTCTTAGCCCTCTGCATGTCCCATGTTGCACTACTACTTGATGTACTTCAGACTTTTCCCTAATTCCCTCATCCTACCTCCCATGCAATTCCTCTAGCTTCTCTCCCAGTACTATGCTAATGAGAATATTTATCAAATCATGTCATGCGTTTTTCATTGTAATGCACTTACTGACATGTGGTGTTTTTCCTGCTATGTCAGGCTGTTTTGGTATCTCCAGTCTTCAGAATAACTGATAAGTTACTGTTAACTGTTTAATTCTTACTGCCATATGATTAATTAATCGTTCAATTACTGTGGTACCAGTTGACACTATTTTGCCTCTTTATTAATGTATTCATTCTTTATTACATATCATGTTCCTTGTATCTGCTCCTTCTTCTCTATGACTGTATTATGTATGATGCCTTGTACTCTCATCATAACTGTAAAAATGATGTCTTGTACTCTCCCAAGGTTGTGCCTGAAAATAGGCATTTCCAATATCTAGTGCACTTAACTCGGTGCATAAAACAAATAACTAACTAAATAAATAGTACAGCCCTCAACCCCGTCTGGAAGCAGGGTAGAATTGTCCCCATTCATAAATCAGGTGACCCTAGTCTTACGGACAACTACCGTCCCATCTCCCTACTGCCCCATCTTGGAAAGCTTCTAGAGAAGGCAGTAAACTACCAAATCACTCAGCATATCTCCAAATAAAATATCCTTTGTCCTCAATAACACAGTTTCTGGAAAGGGCACGGCCCTTGCCCTCTTCACTGATCACGTGCTAAGGAATATGGATGAAGTGAAGCTAACTGGTGCAGTGTTTGTAGATCTGTCCAAGGCATTTGATCTTGTCAATCACAACATCCTGATAGCAAAACTCGACATCCTTGGTTTCTCCCCTGCCTCCACAGCCTGACTCACTAACTACTTATTTGGTAGAACATAAATGGTATGCCTTGGTGGTGCCACTCCCCCCCCTCTTGCCTATCTCAGTAGGTGTCCCCCAAGGCTCTGTCCTTGGCCCCCTTCCTCTTCATTCACTCTCTCCCGTCGGAGGGCCTCTCCTGTAAATCACTCCTCTAAGCTGACGACCTAATACTTTACAAAAGTGACCCCCTCCTCACTATCCGCCACCCTTACCGATGATTTCTTCAAGGCTCACTGTTGGTTCTCCTCCAACAAACTGTTGGTCAAAGCTTCCAAAACAAAGGCCTTGCTATTCAGCTCCAAATCCAAACTCTCCGCCCTTGCCCAGACTGGTTGCCTTCTCAATGTCCAATCCCCAGATGGATTTCCCATGACACTGTTTCTGCCTTTAAGTATGCAGTCAAGGAAGAAAGCACCCATCACACGGAATGAAACAGACACTATACTAGTGCCAGCTAATATTTATTTACACTGTGGCAAACTACAACCGGTAAAAGGCTGGTGTTATTATTGGAATGAACTTACGTTTCACCCAGCTACACTGCTGGGCGTTATAAGAGTTTTTTGTACTGTTTCGCTTCCGCCTTTAAGTATCTAACCAACTCTGACCACACTGCCTCACAGATCAGGCGCATTAACCAGAAGACGAGGCTCTGCTATTGCCTAATTGACCACCTAACGCCTGAAGCCCGCCTTGCTGTTGCCCGTGGCAACCTCCTCCCCCTCTTTGACTATGGATGCCCGGTGTACTCCCTTACCTCCACTACCAACCTGAACCACTTGGACACTGCCTACAATCGGATATGCTGCTTTGCCCTCTGTGCGCCTCTCATAACTCACCACTGCTCTCTCTACCAGTCCCTTAACTGGCTCCCCCCACAAGCATGGCACTCCTACCTGCTGGCCCAGACAATTGGAGATACCTTGCACAATCCCTTCTACTCTCTACTAGAAACATAGACTTTGATGGCAGATAAGGACCGCTTGGCCCATCTAGTCTGCCTGTTTCCCTACCTACAGGATAGGCCGCAGATCCTAGTTAACCAACAGCCTATTTCTTCCTACCCCCCCCACAAGAATTGCCTTATGTCTGTCCCATGCATTCTTGAATTCTCCCACAGTTTCAGACCCCACAACCTCCTCAGGAAGGCTGTTCCATGCATCCACTACCCTCTCTGTGAAATAATACTTCCCTCATTGCCCATGAACCGCCCTCCTTCTATCTTTAAATTGTGTCCCCTTGTTCTTGCAAGTCTCTTTTCCTGAAAGATGCTACCCTCTTGGACTTTGTTGATTCCACTGAGGTACTTAAAAGTTTCTATCATGTCCCCCCTCTCCCTTCTTTCCTCAAGGGTATACATATTAAGCTCCTTTAGTCTCTCCTCATACGGCTTTTCTTTGCAGACCCTGCACCATTTTAGTTGCCCTCCTCTGGGCTACCTCTATCCTGTCTATGTCCTTGGAGATGGGGTCTCCAGAACTGGACACAGTACTCCAGATGGGGTCTCACCAACTGTCTGTACAGAGGGATAACAACTTCCTGTTTTCTGCTGCTGATGCCTCTCCCTACATCCCAGTATACCCCAGCCCTCCCTACTGCCTTCTCACATTGCTTGCTAACCTTAAGGTCATCTGATATATGATTACCCCCGTCCCTTTCCTTTGTTGTTGTTGTTACTACCTCCCCACCCATTGTGTATTCTTCCCTGGTTCTTGTTTCCCAGGTGCATTATTTTGCACTTCTTTGCATTGAATTCTAGCTGCCATACTTCTGACCATTCCTCCAACCTTGCCAAGTCCTTTTCATCCTTTCCACTCCTTGTGTATCAACCCTGTTGCAGATCTTTGTGTCATCTGCAAAAGGCATACTTTTCCTTCCAGTCCCTCTGCAATGTCACTGATGAAGACATTAAAAGGACTGGACCAATCTGAACCCTGCGGTACCCCTAGTAACCCCTCTTTCTTCAAGTGGACTCCATTTACAGTTACCTTCTGTGTCCTGTTGTGCAGCCAATATTTTACCCAGGCTACCACCCTGGGACCCCTCCCAGGCTGGTTAATTTGACTATTAATCTTTTTGTGGGACTGTGTCAAATGCCTTGCTAAAGTCTAGGTAGGCCATGTCCACAGCCCCTCCCTGGTCTACTACTTTGGTCACCCAGTCAAAGAAATCTATTAGATTAGTCTGACATGACCTTCCGCTGTGAACCCATGCTGCCTTGGGTCCTGTGCTCCACTGGCCTCTAGGTACTCAACTTTCTTTCCTTCAGAAGTGACTCCATCACTTTCCCTACCACAGAGGTCAGACTGACAGGTCTGTAGTTTCCTGCCTCTGTCTTGGTCCCACTTTGTGAAGGGGAATCACATCTGCCTTCCTCCAGTCCTCGGGTACCACACCATCCTCCCATGATTTATTAAAAAGAGTAGCCAGTGGTTTCACTAGTTCCTCCCTTAATTCTTTTAGAATTCTGGGGTGAATTCCATCAGGACCCATTGCTTTGTCCACCTTCAGTTTTAGGAGTTCTTGCAGAACCCTTTCTTCTGTGAAAGGACTGGGATCGACCCCCCATTCAAGAGTGCTTCTGTTAATTGGATTAGGCACTTCCCCCTCCTCTTTTGTGAATACTGAGCAGAAATATTCGTTCAGTATCCCTGCTTTTTCACTGTCCCCCTCTGCCCACCACCCATTCATTCTATTCAGCCTCACTATCCCTCCCTTTGTCTTTCTACGCTCGCTGATGTACCTATAAAAGGTTTTATCCCCCTTCTTAACTGAGTTGGCTATCTTTTCCTCAGTTTGGGCCTTTGCTATTCTGACTTCCCTTCCTGCTTCCTTCTGCCTTAACTGGTACAGCTCTCTGTCCTCCTCCTTCTGTGTTTCCTTATACTTCCGGAATGCTATCTTTTTCTTCCTGACTTTCACAGCCACCTCTTTTGAGAACCATAGTGGCTTTTTCTTTCGTTTTGATTTATTTGCTTCACACAAAGGCTTGTTGCCTCTGTAATGGCAGTTTTGATGATTCCCCATTGTTGCTCCACACCTCCTTCTAGCCTGTTTGCTAGTGCTTTTCTGAGGCACTCTCCCATCTTGCCAAAGTCGGCCCTCCTAAAGTCCAGTACCCTCACTTTTGTATGGCTTGACTCTGTAGTTGAGTTTAACGTGAACCACACTGTTTGATGGTCACTTGTCCCCAGATGGCAACCCACTTCTAGATCTGAGATCCTCTCCTGCCCCGTTTGAGGTCACGAGGGTCTAAGATGGCTCCCTCACAGTGGGTTCGAAACTAGCTGTCTAAGGCCTGCCACCTGTAGGGCATCAAGAATGGCCCTGCTCTTGGATGTGGCTGCAGCAAATGTGCTCCAGTTAACATCTGGCATATTCAGGTCTCCCATCAACAGTATCTTCCCTTTCTCTGCCATTCTAAGAATGCCTTCTATCATATCCTTGTCCATTCCCTCCCCCTGACATGGGGGTCTGTACACAACCCCTGTGCAGATTGTGGTGCCCTTTCCAGTCTCCAAGGTGACCCACAGTGCCTCCTCTCCTCCCTGTTTATTCTTTTGTTCAGTTGCTTTTATCCCTTCCTTCTACATAGAGCTACTCCTCCCCTCTTCTCCCTGCCTGTCTCTCCTGTAGGTTATGTACCCTGGTATGTTAACATCCCAGTCATGGTTCTCTGTGTACCATGTTTCTGTGACTGCTACGATATCCAGGCATCCCTCTTCCATCAAGGCCACCAGCTCAGGGAGCTTGTTGCCCAGACTATGGGCACTGGTACTCGTTACCCTCCATTTCCTGATGGCCTTACTCCCTTTTGCCCCATCCCTGTCCTTCTTGCCTTTGTCACTTTCTCCATTTACCCCTGCCCTTCTCCCTATCGACACCTTTATGTTGGTGTTTGCTGCACTTACTACCATGATTATTTGGGAGGCTAGGATTTCCTGCTCCTTTCCAGTGCCTCCCCTTGGCTGAGTTAAAAGCTTGCCAATGAAGCATTAAACCTATCACCTAGGATCCTGGTTCCCTCCCGGACAGATGCAGCCCATCATGCCAGTATAGGCTTGCATCACTCCAGATGGACCCCCAGTCCCCAATGAAGCCAAATCCTGAGCTCCACACCAGTTTTCAACCGCTGATTGAATCCCATGTGCGGAACACCCTAACCTCTCCTATGCCATAGATGGGCAGCACCTCCGAGAGGTTACAGTCGTGCTACTTGACCAAGGCCCCTCCCAATTCCACAAACTCTTCCTGCACTTCTCTAATCCCTTTCTTAGCCAGGTCATTTGTCCCTAGGTGGACAATGACATCCACTCCTCCCTTGTGCAGCTGCTCCGGCAATCCTGAGGATTCGCTCCCTGTCCCTCCAAGCCATGGCGCCAGGCAGGCACCTTACCTCCCTCTCCCCTTCCTCCCCCAGGTCTACCTTCCCAACAATGGAGTCCTCCACCAGGAGTTGTTTCCTTCCCCTGTGGGGTCCCCTGCCACCCTCCTGTGGGTCTCCTTTGTGGAGGTTCCCAGCATCCTCCTTGGTCTCCACTGTGGGTGCCTCCATAGAGGAACCACACTTTGCCAGAATGGCATAGGAAGTGTGGAGAGGTACAACTGGAGGGATGTGCCTCTGTTCCACCACCCTCACCCTCACCCTCCCTGAGCCCACTGTGGTCCAACTGCTCCTCTTTCTTGGCAACCTCTGAGGCACCGGCAGTGGCACTGGTGGTCCCTGGATGGAAGAGGAGGTCCCACAAATCCTGGACAACTCAGCCTGGAGATGAGCAACCTCCTCCCTCAGCCCAGAGAGGTGCCTGCAGATGGGACAACACCACATCCTCCAGAACGTCTCCCGGAAGACTGCTGCTCCACAGCCACTGCACTGCACCACTCCAATCATGTCTTATTTCTGGCCCCTTAACTGTTTGCAATCCTTACTCTTTCCTCTGTTTTTTTTTCTCTCTCTCCTTACTTCTGCCTGTGTGCCCTTTAAGCTCCTGATTGTCCTGTTCTGAGACAAGAATATTCTATATTTCTCAGTAGACCACTTACTTGCTCAGAGGCAGACCTTCAGCAGCTAGAGAAGGCCGGAGAGCTACTCTTGCCCTTCTAGGATAGTGGGTCTTTGGTGGTTCTGTGATCACTCATTTCCTGCTCCCAAACAGGAAGTTCCTGTTGTCAGTCAAATCCTGTGCCTATAAAAATAGAACTAGCTGAGGGGGGAGGGGAGGGAAGGAGGGCAATATAGTCCCAGCAGAGAAGTCCAGTCACACAGCAGTCCTTTCTCCTGGTGTCTTCTGCCAAGCTATTAGCAGAATCTTTCTAAGGCAGTCTTTAAATGTAGCTTCCTTCTAGCTAAGCCACTCCCCCTACTTACTAGATCTTTCTACAAGTAATTTAAACCTCACAGCTATTAAGTCCTTTTAATCGCCTGAGATTTACACCTAGATAACTGTTCAGATTCCCATTCAGTTCAGTTAACTCAGACAAACACACACTTTTTTTTTGTTTTGTTTGTTAGTTTATTTTTACCCTAATTAAAGGTCCAAGTACAAAAGTTCTTCTTCTTTAGTCCCAGCAGAGAAGTCCAGTCACACAGCAGTCCTTTCTCCTAGTGTCTTCTGCCAAGCTGGCCCAGAACCTTCTTCCGCAATCTACGTCAGTCACCTCACCTCCAACTCGAATGTCCTAACATAGCTACCATGATGGGCCAAAGAGCCTTCTTCGCGGCCGGACCCTCACAATGGAATGACCTCCCCCCTTCCTACATTCTTCCGACCCCCCTCTAAATCTAAATACCCTATTACGAATGCACTTCCTATCCTCCTCGATCTGCGACTGTCCACATGTCAGTAAGTAATGCTGCACCTCCCATGCAGCCCTTACTCCCCACTAGTGCTCCACTCTCTTCTCCTGCCCCGAATACTGGCTCACTGATTCTTCCTTCCATCCCACAGACGGCTATGTGTATACCAATAATGTATTTCCTGTTGATCTCAGTGTACCTCTTGATGTTACTGACTGCTGATGTTTACATTCCTATTGTCGAATGATGTAGTCACATTACCCTGTTTACATTATGTTATTTACCTTGTATGCTCAACTGCTCAATGTATTGGTGCTGTTTACCTGTAGTACACCTACACTGTTTGCTTGCCTTACACTGGATTTCCTGTTATGATCCTTGTATGATTCCTGCTGTATTCTCACTGTATTTTACTATTGTTTTGTGCCAGTTTCTGGCCTGGGCCATGCCTGAGAAAGGTCTTCGGATCAGTGCACCAACCCGGTTAGCAAATGAATAAATAAATAAATTCCACTAGAGGCATGGCCACCTGTGTTGCTTGTTTTAAAAATGTCTCTGCTCTAGACATCTGTGCAGCTACTGCCCAGAGTACTGTCCACATCTTCACTAAACACTACAGTCTGGGTACTGTCTCTCGTAGGCCTGCTGAATTTGGCCTAGCTGTACTGCAAGGCCTGCTTTTATAAGCCTATAGGCTCCAGCCATCCAGACGGTTCACTGTCAGTACTACTTGCTACTCGTTCCATAAGTGTGGCCTGATGAAAGAGATATCCTGAAGATAAAAAGAACAGCTGCGTACTTACTGTGACGCTTGGACAGCTGGTTCTGATCACTGTATCATTTTTTGTAAAATAAAAATGGGTCTGTCATGAGAGATGCTGAGAAATCTGGTGCTCTTGGAGTGACCTCACTCCCCCCCCCCCAGGTTTCAGCTGAAAGATGAAAGCAATGAGAAAATGCTGAAACAGCATGTGAGATTACACACAAAGGTTTTAGATACAAGGTGTGACATGGAAGGCCAGAAGCTAATTACAGGCTGGAAGAGGCTTGAGTTGAGCATATCCATTTTATGACGTTTCCAGAGAAGGAAACCAGGTTTAGTAAACTGATGCGAAATCATAAATGCTGATGTCTGTGTGAGAGGGGAAACTGATCAATAGATTAAAGAAATTTCATTTGAAGGACATGAGTCATGCTGAGGATTGCAGAATTTAATTCTTGAAAAAGACATCCTGTTTTTATATAGATATATTTTTTTATATATTCTGACAGGGAGGAGCTAGGTGACCTCATGCAAAATAGGTGGGGAAAATCAGCTTATAAACATCAATTCTGTTTTTCTTCAGAACACTTCTATCCAGACTCTGACAAAGAAACATCTGTAAGCACTTTAAACAAGTATTTAGAAAGAGAGACAAATCTAAGTACTGTAGCAAGAATTGCACTGTTTAAAACCTTGTTTTGTTTAAGTGATTTGTATGTCTTGTGATATAATAGTTCTGTATTGTATGTTTTACATATTATTATCTATTTTAGTAAAACTCTTTCTAGAGCATACTTGGTCTGTCTTTGATTTCTTTCATTTGCAAGAAAAGTATATATGGTTATAGCTGACACTAGGCATAAACTTGAATGGTGATACCAAACTGGAAAGAGAAGCGTTTTAAATCTGAGGTCTTTATTAAAGTTGTTAAGGGTTCATTTCTGTACACCTGGTTAGGTGCCCGTAGGCACAAATAACTGGCCCCCCGAAGACAGAATTATCTGAGCCTGTACATTGGGTACGCTAACAAGAGGTTCACAGTTTGAATCCCTCCAAGACTGGAGAACAAAGGTTGATCCAAACTCACAAAACAGACAAGAGGGTTACCTTGTTCTGTTAAACTGTTCACAAGACTGCGCTCGGAGGTTGGCACTTTGGGAGTAGAGGGCTGACCTGCTGAGTGACAGATTGGTTGGCAGCAGTGCGGATAATTTTGGTATTACAAGCTTTTATTGTTCAGTGTCAGCTTGAGACTGTAAGTTCACTTGCAAAGAAAGAAAAAGGCAGAGTTTTATTTTAAAAAAGGAAACAGAACTATATCACTAGATGTACAGTCAAGTTCCTACCCGTTTTATTTTATTTTTTTTCCTAAAGTGCAAGTCAGAGTAGCCGTAGTCAGGGAAGAAGATGGCTTCCGACTACAGCAGGTACACTGTGTAGATTACCCAGAAACGATTTGTCGCGGGGCAGAGGAGTCCGTTCAGGTGACAGCCAAAAAGCAGAACTTCATAGATGCCCTGATGGTAGCAGATACCCAGAGCAGCGAGTCACGGACCACGACTGGAAAGGACTAAACCTCGAGCGTGACAGGGCTAGCTGCCAGTGCAGTGCCCAGATCCGATGAGTACGGCAACAGGGCCACTGTCAGTGAAGGGCCACAGCAGCAGGGGAAGGTCACCAGTATCCTGAATCCAGAGGTACTCAGGCTGCAACTGAGTTGCGCAGGATGGAGCTGGAGTTCAGGAGAGAGAGGGGCGAAAAGAGAGGCAGGCGACGTGAGCAAGCGAGAGCCGAGATGCAGAGAGAGACAGAGGGAGGCAGGCGTTGGGAGCATGAGTGCCAATGAGCTGCAGAGGAGAAGAGAGGGCGCCAGAGGCAACACGAACTGGGCTGCTTGACTCCGACCAAGCGGCACAAACGGGTAGGTGGCTTGGGTTTAACTGGGACTGCAGGACTGGGTTACAAATTGAACTCCAAATTAATAGCGATTTAAAGGGGAGTATATGGATGCCTTTTAAATTCTTTTTAAAAAGTTTGTATTCAGGCTAAAATTCCTAGAGAGTCCTGGAGCTTCCAGCTATCCCCGCTACTTACCGGGAAAGCTCGGGATGCATTGGGTCAAATGGACAACGAGGACAGTAATAATTACAGCAAACTTAAAGCTGCACTGTTAAAAAAGTTTGAATTAACTCCTGAATCATACAGAGCTAAATTCCGTAAGCTCAGGAGAAGCCCTGATATGAGCTACAAGGAGCTAGCCACGAAACGTCAGTTTTTAAAACGTTGGTGGGAAGGAATTGAAGCAAACTCTGTTGATAAAATTGAAAATGTGATTTTATTAGAACAGTTTTATTGGGCTTGCCCAGCAGAGCTAAAAACCTGGCTAGAGGACGAAGATCCCAAAACAGTGCAAGAGGCTGCTGAACTCTCGGACCGCTATGCCAAGAGCAGACCTGCTCTGAGAGCAAATGGGGCAGGTGTGGCAGTGCAGAAAGGGAAAAGCATGCCTTCAGGGCAGCTAAAACCCTCACTGCCTCCACCGAAACCAGTTAGCCCCAGGTTTCAGAGAAAAGATTTCTCTGAGAGAAGAAATGAATGTTAGTTGTGTAAAGAAACTTAGCATATTGCCAGACAGTGTCCGAAAAAGGCAAGCAATAATACACAACAGGGTGCTAGAAAGGAAGTAGGTTGGTTGTGTCCCTGGAAGCATGCCAGTGAACATGAGGGAACACATGCACCCAGTCATGGTGAATAGTGTACAGACGCAAGGCATTAAGGGACACAGGGGCATCCCTGACATTGGTAAAAGGGGCACTGGTACAGCCTGGTCAGCTTATACCCAATAAATATGTCACTGTCCAAGTGTTCACTGGTGAAGAGAAAACATGGCCACTGGCCAGTGTTCTCCTGGACTGGGGTGAAACGGGGAACTGTGCAACAGGTGGCTGTAGCCAAAACATTAGCAGTGGATGTGATCCTGGGCAACAATCTAAAACAGGGGATGGTATGTGCAGTTACCTGTAGCCAAGCGGCAAGGGAAAATTGTAGTTCCCTGAACCCCACAGAAGTCATTGTGGAAACTACTGAAATGCTGGTTCCTCAGCCTGTGTCTCCTGATATGGAGATTAATGAAGGGGGTAGAAATTTCCCCAGTAGCAAGTAACCACACAGCTACAGAGGGCTACTCTGATGAGGGAGGGGTGACCTATTGTCAGAGGGTTGGGATTGACAGTGATCCTGAGTGCCCTGATGCTAGTGCTAGGGACCCTAGTTTAGCGACTGAAGGGGGCCTGTCCCATGCCTTGGGACTGTGTGAGGGGTTTGCAACTGCTCAGAGGAGTGACCCTAGTTTAGAGAAGCTGAGGGCTTAGGCAAACTTGGACAGTGCACAGGGAGGTGACGGCAAACAAAGTTTATTGGGAAAAGGGACTAATGTATACTCAGGCAGTACAGACAGAGGGAGGTATGCTAGGCAGGCAGCTTGTCATTCCCCATGGGTATCGTGAGCAGTTGCTTAAGATTGCACATGATATTCCCTTGTCTGGTCATATGAGAATCGCGCGTAGAACACAGCGGTTGGCCCAGAATTTCTACTGGCCTAACTTCACCCAGCAGGTGAAGGAGTATTGCAGGTCTTGTCACTGGTGCCAAGAAATAGGGAAGGCGGGCAAGAAGACCCAAGCCACCCTGATTCCATTGCCCATAGTGGAGGAGCCATTCCAGAGGGTGGGAATGGATATTGTGGGGCCTTTAAATACCCCAACTCCTCAGGGAAGAGATTCATCCTGACTGTGGTGGATTATGCCACCCGGTACCCAGAGGCAGTCGCCCTATCCTTACTGAGGACAGACAAAGTGGCAGATGCCTTATTTGGGATTTTCTCCCGTGTTGGATTTCCGCAGGAGGTTATCACCAATCGAGGGGGTTCCTTCATGTCGGACCTGATGAAATGTTTATGGGAGAAGTGTGGGGTGGTGCAGAGATGCACAACACCGTATCACCCACAAGACAATGGGCTTGTGGAAAGATTCAATGGTACTCTAAAGTCAATGCTCCAGGCGTTTGCTGAACAGCATGGGAGGGACTGGGAGAAATATCTTCCCCACCTGTTGTTTGCATACAGGGAGGTGCCCCAAGAGTCGACAGGATTTTCTCCCTTCGAACTCTTATATGGACGCCGGGTACGTGGGCCCCTAGACTTGATCTGGGAGGACTGGGAAGGCAAGCACTCACCCAGGAACTCCATTGTGGATTACATCCTTAGGTTTGGGGAAAGTCTAAAGGAGCTTATGGGGACAGCCCAGAGCAACCTAGCAGCTGCCCAACAGAAACAAAAGTGTGAGTACGACTGCAGAGCCAGAACTCGCTTGTACATGGTGGGTCAGAAGTCATGGTCATATTCGGTCGAAAGACAAGCTGCAGGCTGAGTGGGCAGGACTGTACAAAGTGGTTAGGAAGGTAAATGGCGTGAACTACATGCGTGGAGTTACCTGACGAAGACAGACAGAAAGGATGTACCATGTCAACATGATGAAGCCATATGCAAATAGGGCTGACATGGTGTTTACAGTATGTAGTCATGGGGAGGGGCGGATGAAGGAGACCCCTTCTGGATTTGCTGGAAGAAAGTTAGTGGGAGTCCTCTGTGGAGGCAGTACAATTGTCTCCCCAGCTGGCCCAGGACCAGATCCAGAAAGTAAGGGAGGTTTTAGCAGACTTTGCCCCTTGTTTAGCGCCAAGCCTGGACTAACCCCCTTAGTGACACACGATGTGGAGACAGGGGCACAGACGCCCATACGGTGGACAGCATATCGGGTGTCAGAGGCTGTCCAAAAGGACATTAGGAGGGAAGTGGAGGAGATGCTGGATTTAGGGGTAATCCAGAGATCCCACAGTCCCTGGGCCTGACCTGTAGTCCTTGTGCCTAAGCCAGATGGCTCTACTCATTTCTGTGTGGACTGATTGCAGTCACGAAGTCAGACGCCCACCCGATGCCCTGGATGGACTAACTCCTGGACAAGCTGGGAGGGGTGACCTACCTTACGACCATTGACCTGACAAAGGGGTATTGGCAGGTAGAGTTGACAGACAGAGCTAGGAAGAGGTCGGCCTTCATCACTCCGATAGGCTTAGTTGAGTTTAAAGTAATGCCTTTCGGAATGAAGAATGACCCGGCCACTTTCCAAAGGTTGGTGAACCAGGTGTTAATGATGCTGATGGAGTAGCGTGGCGTACCTGGATGACACTGCCATCTTTAGTACCAGCTGGGAGGAACACCTATCCCACCTTAGGGAAGTGCTGGACAGGATACAGAGGGCCGGGCTCACTGTCAAAGTCGAGAAGTGCCAGGTGGCTATGGGAGAAGTGGCATACCTTGGGCATGTGGTAGGCCGGGGACAGCTCCGTCCTAACCAAATAAAGATAGATGTGATCCAGGCGTGGCCCAGACCAGAAACCCAGAAGCAGGTCAGGAGTTTTCTAGGGACAGCAGGGTACTACAGAAAATTTGTACCCAATTACAGTGCCCTGGCTGCTCCCCTATCTGACCTGACAAAGAAAAGGATGCCAAAGAAAATTACTGGGGCCCAGCCTGTGAGGAAGCCTTTTCCAAACTAAAGGAGGCACTATGCAGTGCTCCTGTTTTGACAAGTCCTGACTATAGCAAAACCTTTATAGTTCAGACTGACGCCTCAGACATGGGTATTGGGGCAGTACTGAGTCAGACATCCAGCCAAGGGACAGATCACCCAGTAGTGTACTAAGTAGGAAGTTACTTCCCAGGGAGTAGGCATACTCCATGGTGGAAAAAGAATGTCTTGCCATAGTGTGGGCCCTAAAGAAGCTGGAGCCATACTTGTATGGGCAGCATTTTGTGTTGCTGACTGATCACAACCCCCTGGTTTGGCTGACGCAGATGGGGAAAAACAATAGTAGATTGCTAAGATGGAGTCTTGCTTTGCAAGGGTATGATCTGAAAATCGTACATAGGGCTGGAAAACAAAATCAGAACTCAGATGGTCTGTCTAGGGTCTATGAGGAGTGAACTGATTTGGGAAGCTCATCCCATGCAGGGGATAGAGCCCCCAAATTCAGTCTAGGTGGGGAGGAATGTGACACTTGGACAGCTGGTTCTGATCACTGTATCATTTTTTGTAAAATAAAAATGGGTTATGCACTGTCTGTCATGAGAGATGCTGAGAAATCTGGTGCTCTTGTAGTGACCTCGCCCCCAAGGTTTCAGCTGAAAGATGAAAGCCATGAGAAAATGCTGAAACAGCATGTGAGATCACACACACAGGTTTTAGATACAAGGTGTGACGCGGAAGAGGCTTGAGTTGAGCATAACCATTGTATGACGTTTCCAGAGGAGGAAACCAGGTTTAGTAAATTGGTGCAAAATCATAAATGCTGATGTCTGTGAGAGAGGGGAAACTGATCAATAGATCAAAGAAATGTCATTTGAAGGACATGAGTCATGCTGAGGATTGCAGAATTTAATTCTTGAAAAAGACATCCTGTTTTTATATAGATATATTTTTTATATATATTCCGACAAGGAGGAGCTAGGTGACCTCATGCAAAATAGGTGGGGAAAATCAGCTTTTAAACATTAAGTGTTCCTTCTGAACACTTCTATCTAGACTCTGACAAAGAAACATCTGTGAGCACTTTAAACAGGTATTTAGAAAGAGCGACAAATCTAAGTACTGTAGTAAGAACTGCACTGTTTAAAACCTTGTTTTTGTTTAAGCGATTCGTATGTCTTGCGATATAATAGTTCTGTATTGTATGTTGTATATATCATTATCTATTTTAGTAAAACTCTTTTTAGAGCATACTTGATCTGTCTTTGATTTCTTTCATTTGCAAGAAAAGTATATATGGTTATAGCTGACATTAGGCATAAGCTTGAATGGTGATACCAAACTGGAAACAGAAGCGTTTTAAATCTGAGGTCTTTATTAAAAGTTTTTAAGGGTTCATTTCTGTACACCTGGTTAGGTGCCCATAGGCAAAGATAACTGGCCCCCCGAAGACAGAATTATCTGAGCCTGTACATTGGGTACGCTAGCAAGAGGTTCACAGTTTGAATCCCTCCAAGACTGGAGACCAAAAGTTGATCCAAACTCTCGGAGGTTGGCACTTTGGGAGTAGAGGGCTGACCTGCTGAGTGGGTTTGTGACACTTACTGCAACAGCAGATTTTTTTTTTGCTCCCCCAGCTCTGGGCTGGCCTCTCCTTCGGGCCTTCCTATGCCCCTCGTTGCCAACTGTCCCGATGCAGCCACCCAACACCCACACTGCAGGCCCCGGTAACCGGATGTAACCCTTCTCCAGGTGGGTCCCTCTCCTCTGAGGGGGAAGGCACTGGCATGGCAGACAGCGTAATTCTTGGCCCGGGTGCTGCTGAGGTGGTCAGTGGACTGCTCGGGGTCTCGTGGCAGTGGGAGCTGGTGACTGTGATCCGGTCAGCTGTGGGGCTCTTTTTCCTATTTTGCTCCCGGGGGTGTGTCGTGCCACAAACGTCAAGGTGTACGCTGACGTTCACCACGCCCCGATGGTCAATGGGACACAGCGCGTTACCACACCCAGCCTTGTGAAGGTTAGCAAGTGCTGGGTCGCTTCCCTGCCCTCTCCCTGAGAGAAGGCAAGCAGTCATCCGATGCTCGAGCCCTCTCTCCCTGGCCGGCCCTCCAGCACCTGGGTCCATTCCTGAACCCGGGTCACTGGCATCGAACAGTAGATCTTTGAAAGAATCTCTTTCATCAGGCCATGCCGTCCCACCTTCCAGCACCCTTATGGGCCTGCAACTCTAAATAGATTTTGCTGCTATCTTCATTCTGTTCTCTTTATAGCCCTCTGCCTTGCCTGGTTCACAGAGTGATGGGTTCTCTCCTGGTTACCTAAAGGGAGGTCCTCCAAATATGATCTCTGGTGGGGAATTTGAGGAAAGGAGAGGCCGCCTATGTTTATGTATGAGCCGATGTCTGACGTCATTGTGGGTGGCCCCTGGCTGACAGCTTGCAAAAGTTTCGGTGTGGTCCTAGTGCCTGGCGGCTGTAAGTTCCATAGGTGTGGCCTGACAGGAGATTCTCTCAAAGATCTACTGTTGTGGTAAGTACGGAACTGTTCTTTTCTGAAAATGGATTCAAGTAATGAGTAATTGATATGAGACTTAGTTGTGTTTTCTACTCATTTTAGATGTAGTGCAGTGTTCCACACTAACTCAGTGCTTTTTCAATTACTCTTCCAAATATGAAAAGTGTGCTGCCATGGATTCATCTCATGTTGGAACTCTCACCCGAGCTCTGAGACAAAATGCCTTTTATGCAGCCTGTTAAATTTTTTTCTCACAGCCTCTGGTAGGCCATTTCTTCATAAGCTCAAGCTAATCATCGGACATTACAGCTCAGCTGAAAAAGCATCAAACTGGCATGCTGGGGGCCTGGGTTCAATTCCCAGTTGGGTCCCGTAATTTCTTTCTCGCTACAGTTGTAGTTTCACCTGCTTCAATTGCTAATAGTGTATAAACAGTTACTTTCCATCTAAAATGTTCCTAGTTGAAATATGCCATTTTTAGTACAAGAAAGAAAATGGCCATGGGGATGTTGTACTGGAACAGTACTCCAGGTGGCAGAGTTCAATTCCCAGATCAATACCATTACTTCATTCTTGATAAAATGTCTGTTCCTGAAACACTGACAGACAGAGACTTCCAGTTTCACTGACAACCCCAAAGCAAAAGTGAACAGTGACCAACATGACCCTTCTCAGTCAAGTGAGGCAAACTCTCTAGAATCAACCAAGTCTGATCTATATTACAGAGGAAACAGCAAGACATTCCTTACCTCTGGGGTTCCACAGAACGTTGTTGTGGTGTCACTAGAAGCAATTCCTTCCTTGCAGAGTCCAAAGTCTGTTAAAATGATGTGTCCCTGTAATGCAGTAGTATTATAAAGGACATTAGAAACTGCAGATTTAAAAAGTACAAAATATGTGTACAGTATTTGTTTAAAAGAGAACTGCACTGAACCATTCATTTTTCCTGAAGAACCGTTTTTTTAGGTGCCAACAAGCATAGCTTCTAGTGCCTTTTTGTAGTCATGCGTACTCTTTTCTGCATTTACTAAAGATTAATATTACAGTCATTATACTTTATACTCATTACATTCAGTATACTTTACCTGGGTTGTACCTGAAAAAGGTGCCTGCCACCAGTGTACCTACCTGGTCAACAACATATAAATAAATTCACTCTGAGTAATTCGGTTTTGCTGATGATAGTGCTATGACTGGTGTGTGCTTGCAGTCAATCCAAATTAGTTCCAGCCACGGTTTGTGTACAGGTTTTCATAAAATGGTTTTCAAGAATGCCAGCCAGCCGGGCGCGGTGTACTACTGCCAGCGGCTGACTACCAGGTTCGAGGAGCAGACCCGGGAAGTCAGAGAGTTGGTAGGGGAGAAGCTTGAGCATCCGGAGACTGCTCGCCTTCTCCGGGGGGCTGTGGGTCAGTGCTTGACTGACCTCAGGTGGAAGCCTGAGGTCACCAAGCTCCAACTGTATTATAGCGAAGCGTAGCGGACATCGGTGCTTGCACACCTAGATTTCAGAGCATCAATCACGCCCCCAAAAAACACTGAAAGTAGCTCTCGCACTCTAGTAGGCAGGACACCCGGCACATATCCCAATTCCCTGCCTGTCCGGGCTGGTGTCCTGACAAAATCTAGAAGTTTGGGGTGTTGTGCCTCACCTCGACCCCACCTGGAAGGAACAGCCAAGGCTCCGTGGGGACTATCACTGTGGGCTCCAGGTAGGTGAGTGGGGACAGATGCCATCGGTGTCTCCCAAAGTGCGAGGGGGGGGGGCGAGCATAAAAAATGTATATATTGTTTTCAGAATCCTAGAAAATTCCCTGGGCTTTTGTCTGACTGTTGACTAATTCTCCTATTTAATTAACAGCTGGGTAACTGAACTACATTCTAAAGCTAGTAGTGTCCTCATGACAAAACATATGAAAGTACCAATGGTGCTAAAAGGCATCAAACTGAATTTTGTAAACTATTAGTTGGTGGCATAAATGGGGGAGGTGCTATTTTCCCAATCAAGATACTATAGCTGGCTAGCCACATAGCACTGTCCCTGCCTCACCAGTTACAGTCCTGCCCACAGCAATATCTCCCATTGTACCACAGCACTACTCCTCTCCACAGCACTTCCTCCTGCATAAGTATATTAATGAAAGTAGGTTCCCATACAACTAGATATAAAATAAAATGGAGTTCTCCAGCCCATACTCTTCACCACTCATGACCCAGTTGTGCAACTAAACCTCTGTACCGAGGAAAGAGAAATGTATACATTTGTATTACTAGTTAGACATTTTAGCTGGGAAATGAAAGGAGTGAAGTGGTATAGTAAGTGTGGGCAGCCAAACCCCATTGTTATTTTGTACCCAAGTGTATAGGAATCACTATTCTTTGATATATGTATGAACTGCAGAACCCTTATCTGACCCTGGTGGGTCTGAAGTGCTATGGTGTGGTGAGAGACAGCGCTATGGTGAGAGCAGTGTGCTGTTAAGGGTGGTGTGTGTGTGTGTGTGTGTGTCTGACTGCGGGATGACTGATCAGCTATCGGGTAAACAGAACCTTGCTCCATTCATGCCATCAACCAACACTTTACAAAATTCAGTCTTGTGCCTTTCAGCACCTTTGACAGTCTGATTACTACTTAAAAAGCAAGGGAGGTGAGGTCCCACTTACCACAAACAACTTTTCATAAATGTTAAAACACACGCTAAAAATATTTCATCTCCCTTTCTATAAAAAATATAGCTTTCCTTAGTGAAGAGTTAGTTTTTATGTACTAAATCTACCACAGCAGAAATATATTTCAGAGTGACTGTATATTAGTAATAATGCACTCTGTGTGTCATGTGTGTAATGTCACTTCTCAGGTGCGAACGCACCTGAAGCATGACATTATTATACAACGACATATCCTGTTGTGCATTACTGCTTAAATAATGTGAATGAAATTACATCATTGCGACTGGATGTTGTGAACTCATTACAGGACACACACTTTTCAAAAAAATAAATAAATAACTGCCCCTAAAAACTCACAGTACACAATTGGCTAGTAAGCCTTCTCTGAAGCTATAAAAATGATACTTAAGTATGAGAATAAATGCATTTTTTTTCTTTTCTTTTTTAGTAGTGGGGAAGGGAAGTCTGAGAGGGAAAGAGAGAAATTATGTTATTTTTTTAAATGCCAGTGGAGGTGGGAAGGGCAGAGTGTCTATGTTTTTGTATTAATCTTGAATTAAAACTCAGCTCCCCAAGGAGATTGCAAGGGCCACTTCAGCTGCCTTCCCCAAACCGCAGCTCTGAGCTTGTTCGTGGAGCTCCCCAACAGCTCCCCAAGGAGGTCGAGAGGGCGTCTTCAGCTGCCCTCCCCAAACTGCAGCTCGGAGCTTGTCCATGGAGCTCCCCAACAGCTCCTCAAGGAGGTCGCAAGGGCCACTTCAGCTGCCCTCCCCAAACCGCAGCTTGGAGCTCATCCGTGGAGCTCCCCAAGGAGATTGCGAGGGTCACTTCAGCTGTCCTCCCCAAACCGCAGCTCGGAGCTCATCCATGGAGCTCCCCAAGGAGGTCATGAGGATCACTTTAGCTGCCCTCCCCAAACCGCAGCTTGGAGTTCATCTGTGGAGCTCCCCAAGAGCTCCCCAAGGAGGTCGCGAGGGCCACTTCAGCTGCCCTCCTCAAACCGCAGCTCAGATCTCGTCCATGGACCTCCCAACAGCTACTTAAGGAGGTCGCGAGGGCCACTTCAGCTGCCCTCCCCAAACCGCAGCTCAGAGCTCATCCGTGGAGCTTCCCAACAGCTCCCTAAGGAGGTCGTGAGGGCCACTTCAGCTGCCCTCCCCAAACTGCAGTTTGGCGCTCATCCATGAAGCTCCCCAACAGGTACTGCAGCATTCAGAGAGAATAACCGCCGCCGCTTGCACAGAGGACTCATTTTGGCACCGATTTAATTTTCAAATCCCTTACAGGACTGTTTCTGACTCTTAAGTCGGCGTTGAAATGGAGTTAGTCTAATTTTAGCATTCTGATGGTAGCTACTGAGTTATTGCTTTTCTAAGCAGCTTTAAGACACTGGAAGCTCAGTAATGTTGTTGTACTACCTATCTAGCAGCTGAAGCATGTTGCAAATGGCCACTGTACCTTGCTACGATTAGTTGCCTGTTTAAGCCAGAAGCTGCATTCTTGTATTAAAAAAAAAAAAAAAAAGGAGAAGTTTATATAGCAGCTCAAGTTTTACTTAGGAGCCACTGTATCTCACTGTTGCCTAGTTAGCAGCACTTTACTATTTTTGTTCAAGAAGCTAGAAGCTGCATTGTTTGTTAAGTTGATCTGGCATCTCAAGCTTGTTCTGTAAGAAATTCAGATGCTACATTCGTGCAAGAGTTATCTGGCCGCCCTGTAGTTTAGTAGACGGCACTCTGAGCTTAGAAATTCCTGTCCCTCCCCCAAATGACCTGCTCCCACTTTCTTTTGTGTCATACCTGCATTTAATCTGTTGTTCCTCTGCTCTCTCCACAGCTCCCCAAGGAGGTCACAAGGGCCACTTCAGCTGCCATCCCCAAACTACAACTCAGAGCTTGTCCGTGGAGCTCCCCATCAGGTACTGCAGCATTCAGAGAGATTAACCGCCGTTGCTTGTGCAGAGGACTAAGCCCTGCTGATGCTTCGTGTTGGCTACCCAACCACCACCCTTGGTGAACTAGTACTCTTATAGAGCAGGTCACGTGTAGGTAAACAGCCCACTTTCCCACTTGCAGATTATTGGCTACCACCACAAGTGGTCGCTATTCCATAAGCACACACTAAGCTTAACGCAATTTACTGCACCACAATGCTGCTTCCCTATCTAGCTCTAGTCGCTTGCCACCAACCTCCACCTACCCCAAGGAGCAGTCAGGAAATATGGCAGTTAGCATCCAGTCCATTCTGTATCCTACCCTATCTATCTCACTCATACAGCTCCCCCCTGCAGCCAGCCCACTTATGGATAATTAGCCCCTCAATTCTACCACCAAGCTTCCACGCTGGGCTAACAGCCCTAAACTCATCTGCCCCCACGGTGGCCTCTCATCCTCCTCACACTACCTGCAAGCCTCGGTGGCCCACATCATTCACCAAGATGCTGGTAACGCTACTACTCCTAATGTCTGGGGACGTTGAGCCAAACCCAGGGCCCACCTCTCCCTCCCCTCCCAGTCACCAACTCCCGAGAGGCCTAAAAGTAGCTCACCTTAATATCTGTAGCTTACTGCATAAAATAACCTTGCTTCAGCCAACTGTCTTATCCTTAAGGCCAGACATCATGATCAGTTCTGAAACCTGGCTGAAGCCTCATAACACGGATGCTGAAATCACCATCCCAGGGTATCACTATCATCTGTCATGACCGCCCAGGCAACAAAAGAGGCAGAGGCATAGCTATGTATATCTTATCCACCCTCCAGTTTACCACTGCCAACCTGTCCTTGCCCGAGCAGTCCATCGATGCCTTGCTTATTAAACTCTCCCTTCCCCACACTATCCCCATATTCACAGATGGCTCATACTGCTCCCCGATGCACCTAAGCCACCAATCCTGAAACACTTGGGCACCTTGAAATCTAGAGCATCCAAGGGTGAGCTCCATATACTCAGCGATTTCAATTTAAATTGTCTCTCCAGCGTTACCTCGAAGTTTTGTAACCAGGTGGCTGCCCTACACTTGACCCAACAGATCACTGAACCCACACATCTTAACCACAAATCGCAGAACCACTCCTTACTGGACTGAGCCCTCACCTCACACCAACACCGAATTACTGCCTCAGGCCTACTACCAGACTCCGTAAGTGACCATCGTATGATATTTGTAAGAAAAATCTTCCGGCCTAAGGCCCCCCCTGCCTTAATTTATTCCTATATGACCTAGCCACCCCAGACTGGACTTTCATATCCCAGGCTACATCTATTGATTCTGCACTGGAGTATTTCAAGTGCAAGTTCTTAGACATCTGGGACAGTCATGCGCCACTTAGGAGGATTCGAGTGAGGGGCGCCCACCTGCCATGGATCACAGCCAAAATACTGTCCCATATGAGAGCCAGAGACCAGGCTTGGAAGTTGCTAAAAGCCTCCAACTCCTCCGCAGCACGTGCCAAATATCGCTCCTTACGCAACGCCTGCACCAGGCTAATCCAGCTGACAAAAGCCAATTATTTCAAAGCCTCCTTCCAATCGTATTTAAATCACCCGGCTAAATTCTGGAAGGTTGTCAACCCACTTTGTCCCCACCTCCCAGCCCCAACACCGACATTAATTGTAGGAGGTACACCTGTGACGGACCCCCTAGAAGGGGCCTCGGAATTTAACTTCTTTTTTAAGGACTGCACCATGTCACTCTTGCCCTCACTCCCTTCCTACCATCAAAAAGCCACCCCCTCTTTCACTGACACAGGGGCCAAATCTCCTGCCTTCTCCTTCTGTCAGGTCACCCCCATGGAAATTTACAATGCTTTGTCTGCACTAAACCCTTCCAAGAGCAAATGTCCTTTTGGGCTGGACACCAAAATGCCCTACCTAGCTGCTCCTGCCATCGCTTTTCCCCCTGGCTGCTCTCTTCAACGTCTCATTCTCCCTGGCTGCTGTTCCATCGGAATGGAAGGATGCAGTTGTTATCCCACTCCCAAATGGGCAGTGACCCCTCAGCCCCTGGTAACTTCCATCCAATTTCCCTCCTCCCCATTCTGGCAAAACTACAGGAGCATCTTGAACTCTCAGAACATTCCTCCTTCTTCAGCTCCTCCTCCCTCTTCTCACCTTACCAGTCTGGCTTCAGGAAGTCCCACTTCACCGCCACTTCCCTCCTATGGCTCACAGACTCCATTCTTGATGGTATGGATAAAGGCATCAACACCTCAGCTATTTTCACAGACCAAGCAAAGGTCTTTGACACGGTCTCCCATGCACTCCTCCTGGACAAGCTCTCTCTTGCTGGGCTTTCTACTGAGGCCACCAGCTGGTTCCACTCCTACTTGGTAGGCAGGTCCCAATCTCTTAAAATAGTATGCAACCCCCCTCCCCCCCGATAATCCCACTCACTTGAGCTGCCACGGTGGGACCAGGGGCTCAGTAGTACCTCCCCGAGGGGCTGGGCCTGAGTCTTTACCAGTAGTTTCTGTGGTGCCTTAATGCCTCCACCTGGGGCCCCTGCGTCCCCTCCTGTGGGTAGAACAGGTTAGAACGTTTCCCCAGGATAACTAATGGTCATCCCTCTAACGACTGCCCGTGATGACCCTCCAGACCCACAATCACTCCCCACACACACACACAGCAGCTGAAACAGATGAATAATAAATATCCAGTTTATTACTACAAGCTAATACAGAGGAGGTGGGGGCTACTCCTCCAAAACCTCCTGGTTATCAAACATTCACTTATCCCCACTTTCCCATGAGTGCACCCAGACCAGTCACAATTAGTGTGTACCTCACAGTCCCTTAGTCTGCAGGCCTGCTGTTTACCGTTGGGGCCCTTACACACTCGCACAAGTTCCAAGAACAACAAAGATAGACTGATGTACAGGATGGTTCCCTCCTGGAAAAAGAAAACAATGGTCTCCCCTGAGCTGCAGCTCAGGGTACTCACAGTGCCCGGATGGTGCGACGACTCCTGCAGTCCACAGCACGTCGTCTCCCATGAAATGGGTGGCATAGTTCTTCGCCTGCCTGGCCTTTACATCTTCGCCCGCAGACCTTTGTATATGGCTTTCACCAGGCAGGCCTGTTCGTCCTTCTCTCCTCGGTTCCTCTTTGCAATTGGGGGGGGTGCACAGCAGTTCAACTCCCTCAGTGCCTTTTTAGTCTCCCCGGCAGGAAGATCTGTCCCTGATGCAGCAGCCTCCCAGATGCCCCAGGCTTGAGGTCACAGTACCTTCAGGCCAAACAGTCTGCCCCAGTACTTTTGAGCAACCAACCAGCGGGGCCCTCTTGCACAGCCCCAGTGGCTGTCTGGCTCCTTCCTGTTCCTTACGCTTGAAAGGGGAGAGGGGGGGGTGGACAGGGATGCAGCCCCAGAGCCTTTGCCAAGCAAAACCACCAAAGCAGCCCTCTGGTTTCCTTTTGGGGGGCCTGGGATTCTCTTTTCTCCTGTTCCTCCACCCTGCTCTCCTTCTGTCTCTCTCAAACTCTCCTCCCTTCACACCAGCTCTCCCTTTCTCTGCCCCTTTCTTCTTCCTGCCATGGGGGAGGGGTAGCCAAAGCCTTCCTGCTGGCAGTTTCCTCCTCTCTTGCTTTTTTGAGGGGGGGAGGTTGAGGGGAAGAGCTGCCTTTTCTCTTTGTAGGAACCCAAAACAAGTAGCATGCACTTTTCTAGCTAGACACCTGGTTCCTAACTAGCATCAATAATAATCACAGTCACAGTCACAGCTAGGCTTGCATCAGGTCCAACCACATCAATGGACCAGGCATGAGTACCCCAGGACAGTGGGAGCCCCCCCGCTCACCTTACGTAGGCGCCAGGCAGGGGCTTACATAGGTAACTCCACATCTACCTCACTTCCAATCACCACTTGAGTCCCCCAAGGTTCAGTACTTGGCCTGCTCCTTTTCTCCATCTTCCTAAATGACCTGCCCTTGGCCTGCCCGCACACATCCATCCACATGGATGCAGAAAACACGGTACTGTATCCATCAGGCCCCTCACCTGCTGATGTGCCAACCTGGCTACGGCAGGACTTCAGTGATGCTCAGCTCTGGTTTTGTGCAAATCAGCTATTACTCAATGCCAAGAAGACAGTCTCCATGACCTTTGGCATGAGGTAGAGACTCTCTTGGCCCCCCCACCATCCCTTCCTTCCACACCCTGGACGGGACTACGCTGGAGGCTTGCTCCTCCTTCAGATACCTCAAGGTCTGGCTTTACCAGCTCCTCGACTTTTCTGTACATGTCACAGAAAGCTCCACCCCAAGTTGGGTGCCCTATTTCGTAACCGTGGTTGCATCCCGCTGCCAGCCCCACCGCGCCCTTGTACAGAAAATGATTCTCCCTATCTTTGACTATGCAGATGTAGTCTACAGTGCTGCTCTCAAGTCCAGTGTAGCCAAACTGGAGCCCCACTTTCACTCTTTTTGACGTTTCACTTGACTGTTCTTCCACTACACACCACTGCACTCTCTACCAGACTCTCAACTTCCCCACATTCCAGGACCATAGACAGTCCCACTGTGTGAGTCTCACTGCCAAGTATTGGTCCCAGTCCTTGCCACCTTATCTCAAAACTGCCCTAACAGCCCAGTCACTTCTAATGTATCACCTCAGAAACTTCGACACCTGCCTCCTGGAGGTGCCGCGTATGTCCTCCTCTGCGGGTCAGGCAGCCTTCAGACAGTGCATGCTAAAACTGTGGAACTCCCTCCCTGCTTCCATCAGACTTGTGTCCTCAACTCGACAGCTCAATCATCTCATCAAAGCTCATTTCTCCTCAACCTGTGCTTGTGGCTAACTGTGTCGGCTATATACTAGAAGTCTGGAGAATGTTACTGAATTCTGATGAGTGATTTACATATATTTATTGTAATTGTTAGTACCTATTCTGTGTTTTGTACTTAATGTTTTTAAATATTTAGGCACTCTGTAGAAAACAGGACAATCTTGTAAACTAGGCCAACCGGCCTAAAGATTTGTTTTCCTGTATAAAAATAAAGTTTTACTACTACTGTATGTAGGCTGTTACCGATAAGCCCCGAAATGTGTAAATGCCTAGACTGTATTCTTGTTGCATGATCTCAAACTGTGTTATTATGTCTATTGCTGACTTAATATCCTTGTATACTGTTGTATCGAACCTTTACTTAATGGCTGTATTCCTTATACTGACATCCACTTGAATATTGTATGCTTATCTCCACTATCCACTTCCCCAGGACGCACCTGGAATCCAGCAGTACATTGCTCAGTGTGTCTTCCTCGCAAAACTTTTAAATAAATAAATAAAATAAATAAAACTAAGTAGTGCAGCTCATATGATCAGCAGTAAAAATTCCTACCCAGTCATGAGAAATAAGTTGCACCATGCAGTAATAAACGTACAGAAATCATGACTTGACTGCAGGCTGTGGTCCACTTCCCACAATCAAGTGCAGCTTAAGTGGGCCATGGGAGAGCCAAGTCCCTGAATGCACCCTGTCTCTGGCCAATTAGGTAAAATTTAGAGCAAATAAAACCAAACTAACCAATTAGAATGCCACTAGCAGTGCTCCATAACTGGCTGAGGGAGCCACTGTAAATAATAAAAAAGCAGATAATAGGATATGATCCCTGGTGTCAGATACACTACACACACACACACACTCACTCACGTATACACTCAAACACTGGGAGCCCAACCCTAGTCTCCAACAAATAAAACATGCCCCAGATGTCCATTAGTTCCTCCTCCCTAACTGGGTGGCAGTGATATTAAAACATACTAATACTGCACAATCAGATGTGCACATGCACAGAGGCACAGTCAGTATAGTATACACAAGAATGCACACCAGTACTGAGAGACACACACACAGATGCCCAAAGAGACAAATGGATGTACTCACTATAAAAGACACAATAATGCATACACACCAATATGCATTAATGTGCGGACATACTAATAAACATGCACACTGAGGTGCAAACAAACATGCCAGCAGACAGACACACACACACACACACACACACAGACTTTGAGACATACAGTGCAGTGTTCCATTTTACAATAAACTGCAGCAGTAGAAAGAAATTATACCATGGAGCTGTGTCAAGGGCCTGATCGGGGCCACAGTGAGCTGCTGTGAATGGTTGCCAGTTTTTAAAAAGACATATTGAGACCACAGTGAGCAGCAATGGTCTGCTCGGGTCACAGTGAGCTGCTGTGACTGATGGCCAATTTAAAAATGCTGTCTTAGGCCAGACTGAGCAGTAATGGCCTGATTGGGGCCACAGTGAGCTGCTACAACTTTCAGGGGTGGAAAAAACAACAGATCCATTGGTCCAACACTGTTAGAAACATCGAAACTGGCAGCAGAAATGGATTGCTTGGCCCACCCAGTGTTCATAGATTTTCACTGCCTGTTTTGTCTTTGCAGACCCTACCTCGTCTCTAGTGACCCTTCCCCCACCCTGCCTATTTAGCAGTATTCCCTTAGGCCTATCCCATACATGTCTAAAGTCCCCCATGGTGATAAAAGGCCAGTCTTGTGTTCCTCAGCACTCTTGGATGCATCCCATGTGCCTCTGGGGACTTGTTTATCTTTAGGTTCTGCAAACCCTTCAGTACTCTTTCTTTAGATACAAGTCCCATCCCCAATTTGTGACTAGCTGTACACTCAGATTTTACCTTACTGACAGTATATGCGTTCCCATGTCCCTCCTCCACAGTCTCAGTCTCGGCCTTCATCATCTGTATACTATCTACCGTTTGTCATTTTTCCCCCTCACACGTATCTAAAGTTCTATCATTTTTCCTTCACCCCTCTGCTATCATCAGCTCTGTGCTGCTTTTGCCCTCCCAATCAGCTGCTTACTTTTTTCTAGCTTTTCCTTATACACCTCCCTGTTGGTCCCATTTTGCTCCCCTTTGTAGACCCTAAAAGTCTCTTCTTGCCCCAGATTGCACCCCTCTCCACTGGGTCTAGCTATATTGGTTCACTAGGCTGCTTTGACTTGTTAACAAATGCAATGCACTCATGGGCTTCCTGTAATATAGACCCTTTTACTGCTTTATTCTTCAGATAATCACAGAGTAATTCTATAATTTTGTCAGTCAGTGCTCCTAAAATCAGGGACCACACTGCTGACCTTCAGTTGCTCGGAACCCAGCACAATGTTTTTAAGGTTAATCTGGTTAATCTCTTTATTCCCTATGGTGCAGGCCTAACATCCCTGGTCCGACCCCCGCTCAATCACCAGGCTGCTCAGGGGCTCAGCTTAACCATCGTGCTTCCTCTATTAGTTGCTCCCAGAGGCAAGGCCAGCAGGTGGTGCATTGGAGAGGGCCCTGTTGTCAGTGCAGAACCTGTGATGGGTCAAACTCCTACTTCAGCACTATGCAGCATTTTCCCCCACCCATGTGGGATGCTAACATTAGGGTGATGCAGGCTTACACCTGCTAGGATACAGTGCACATCACTCACTGACATCCCCGGCCCCACCCCAATGAGCCACCTTGAGGGCATGCCACATGTGGTACCCAGGTGGCAGTACAGCACAGAGGCTGACTACCCTCTCTCCCTAGAGAAGAGTGTCCTCTGGGACAAAATCCCCCTCCCCCGGCAGGTCCCTGATGAGCTAGGCTCACCAGCATCACGAGCTGTAGGGTAGCTCTACTGCTGGGCTGACAGGCCAGCGATGGGACTCCAGCACAGCGTTGAACTTCACAGTGTTATGGTCGTTCTGTCCGATTGCCTTCTAGGTTGTAATTACTTGGAAACTGTCATGGCTGGACAGTAGGTCTAATACTGCTTCAGCCCCAGTTGCCTCTTGCATCCATCGGATGAGAAAGCAGTCCTGCATAACCTCTACAACCTTTTGGCCTTTTTGGCTCCTTGTCTCCAGTGTATTCTAGTCTATATCTGGGAGTCTGAAGTCTCCCAGGAGTTTATTTCTTCCCTGTCTTGCTGCCTTCCATATTGCCCTTTCTCGCTCCTCATCGTGGGCAGCCATCTGGCTGGGCAGCCTACTGAATACTCTAATCCTGTATCTTTTCCCTCTTCTTCAGCCACATAAAGTCTTTAGACTGTGTGCATAGAAACACACACATGACAATCTCTTCATCCTTTCTAAATGACATATACCAAGATGTTAGGGGCTATACAACACATATACTTGTATCAGCAAACAGTAAATGAAAATTACGTACCTACCATAATTATGATCTTTCTGTGTATCTTCACCATTCATCACTGTTGGGTATCTGCTGGAGGTCAGGACCCCGTGGGATTTTTTTTTTTTTTAAGGTGGGGTGGAGCTGGCCTTTTCGTGGCGGCTGTGAGTTGGCCGTTAGGCTGTGTCGACTCCTCCTGCCTGCCAGTTCTGAGTCGCTGGAGAGGTAAGAGGAAGGGAGTGGAGGGTGGGACAAGGAAGTCCAAGGGACAGAAAAAGGAAAAGATGTATGAACCAAAAGGAGAAATAACTACTGAGAGGACAGGAAGGGAGAAGAGTTGGAAACTAAAGGGATTGGGACTGGCCCCAATCTCTGGAAAAGGAAGAGGGAGGTAGGGTGGGTAAAGAATTTAGGAAGAGAGGGAAGAGGTTGACACATCCTAGACCCTGGTCCATCTCCAGACTGTATAGGAACTGCAAGGAGTAGCAAAGGCTTTCTGCCAGAATTCAAGGCACAGAATAACTGGCAAACACTCCAGATAAGCAGAGTCGGCTATTCTGGAAGAAGGACGGGGTACAGGGAATTAACACCCTCTCAAGAGAAGATTATTGATGAAAAAAGGGGGAGAACAATTTATTTATTTTTTTTAACGAGGAGAAATAGGTTGGACGGGAACAGGGAGGAGGAGGAGAGAAAGGAGGGCAACTGTCAATTCCCATCCCACAGGGGTGGAGCCAAAGCACTGGAGAAGAAGTGCCCCCCCCCCGCTGCCCACTCTCCCTGGAACATTATCCCTGTGTGCCCCTGTTTTACCCCACTCCTAAAAAAAGGAGAGGGGAAAGAATGGGCACAGAGAGGGAGGGGACCAGAGACTGAGGCCCCAGGGGATGGAGGGTGGGATCATGATGAATGGTGAAGATACACAGAAAGATCATAATCATGGTAGGTACGTAATTTTCATATCTTATCTGTGTCAATCTTCACCATTCATCACTGTTGAGTGAATACCAAGCCCCCCCCGAAGGGGGTTTTGTTTTACACCCTAAGGGATAAGATCCCTTAGCTCTCAGTAGGTGGCACATGAAGAGGGGGAACCTTCAGGGTCTGGAGAGTGAAACGAAGTCCCCCTGGAAGGGGAAGGGGAAGGGAAAGGAAGTTGCCCCGACAAGCACTGTCTCGCTCTACGGGAGAAGAGATAGGTTCCCTGGTGAGCGGAATTAATCACCCTACGCCAGGCCAAGGGTGACAACCGAGAAAGATGCAGCCATGCCGTCCGCCTAGTGCAGATCGCTGTCCCCACGACCCCGGTAGCTACCTTGTTGGCAACGTAGGATGCCCTCGCTTGGTGCCTTGCTGGCTTGTCTGGTTTGCTCCGTATCAGGCAGTGAGGCTAGGAGCTGACCCAGCCTGGACCACAAGAACCTTTCATAGGCTGCATAGTGGGCTTAATGTGCTGAAATAGAAAGAAGTAACTGTGCAGAGTAGGAAGTCCTCCTACCCCAGAAGTCAAAATCCAAGGAGTCTTGATCTGGGGGTTGGTCATGGTGAAGGGCCCGAAGCCCATCAGGAGTATCCAATTGTGTCAATCCAGACTGTGGATGAGGCATGGAACCTGGAGACTCCGGGGTGTGCAATATCTCTGGCTGAGATCCCTTGGGGCAGGAACTCTGGAGAAGGGTCTCTGCCAGGAACGCAATGACGCCTCCCACAAGGGAGCAGGCCAGGGCAGCACCACAAGGGTGGCCTCGCCAAAATCGCCTTAAAAGGCATGCGCCGAGTGCTCAGGATTGCTGATAGTGGAAGGAGTAAGGTGCAAGTCCTCCAACAACCTCACGAGGAATCACTGATACTCAGTGAGATCAGCAGCTGGAGAGATGTGGACAGAAGTTTCCTCTCCCCCAGAAGAGGGGGATGAGGAGCTGGAGGGCACTGGCTGTTCAGTGGGTGGCTGCATGGGGGGAGGTTGAAAAACCTGGCTGTCCACTGCCCTAACGTAAGCAGGGAACCGAGCAGCCACCACTCTGAACTGCTCCCAGGAGAGAGGCCCGCTAGGACCAAGGATGCCTGGCAGCGGAGGAGAATGTGGCAGAGGGATGGGGACAGAGCCGAGAAGAGATGTCGGCTGACCTTCGCCTGGGCTAAGGAGTGGACCATGGGCACCCACGGAGGAAGATGCCCCGGAAGACCCCACAACCGACACCTGAACAACCATTTCGGTACTGCCTTGGCTGCGCCCAGAAGAATCCCCCCTGTGAGTTGACCGGGGCCGTATAGGTCCAGAAGGACGGTTCCCTACCGCAAAAGAATGGGACTCTCTCAAAGAGACCGAGGAGGAAGAGCGGAGATCCGCACTACGGCTTCTCCCAGAGCCCGGGTGGACCCCCGGAAAAGGCAGACATGCTGATCCCACACCCCTCAACCCCTCAGAGTCCGAAAGAGCCCTCCTCCTTGAGAGGGCCAGCCTAGGTAGTTGGCATCTCTGGGCAGCTCCCAAAGGGGCTACCCAGGGCACAGTACCCTCCCCTTCCCTCCTGTAGGTGCTCTGATCGACCCCAAAGTTGGGCGATCTAGGCACACCACAGGTGGGGGTACCCTACTGAAGGGTCAGTGAAACCACCAAGACCAGGCTGCACAGCTATGGTGGCCTGCACCACTGCCTGCTGGTCAGCACCCCTGACCCCAGTCTCGGTAGCCACCAACCCCACCTCAGAAGGGGGCTGACTCTGGCTTGTTGAGGAGACTACTGGGCTACCCACCTCAACAGCCAACCCCAAAGGGTCAGACTGAATGTCCAACTCAGAGCTTGACTCCGCCTCCGAGGAGGTAGAGGCCAAGGCCCTGTGCCAAACCGTAGGAGGGTGCCCACTGCCATCCTTGCCCACAGGCCCAGAAACCAAAGCTGTGCCCAAGCCGGTGCCAGCGCCCCCCGCAGCCCCGCGTACGGAATCCGCAGGAGGCACCGTCCCAGCCTGAACAAGAGCTCCAGAGCTGGGACCAGTCATGGCGCCATCCGGTCCCACGGAGCCATGAGCGGCGCCGAGGATGAAGACGGTGATGACGACAGCCCCATCGGCACAGAGGACTGCACCACCTGACTCCATGGCGCCACAAACGGCGCTGAGAGCATGCCGACAGAGGAATATGACAGCCCCATGGCACCGAGCCCCGAGGAGACGGCGCCGTGCTCAACCTCGGCACCGAGGTGAGACATGGAAAAAGACGGTGCCGCTAGCAGTGTCAGTGCCATGAACAGCTCCGGCAGAAGCTACGGCACCATGTGACAAGTCGGTGCCACTGCAGACTCCATCAGGGCCCACGGCGCCGAGGCCCACAGCGGTGCCAACCGACAGCGTCAGAGACGGCGCCAACCCGGCCTCTGTAACCGGGTCTGACACCGGGGAGCCTTCACCCCTGAAGGGCACTGCCATGGCGGCGCTCCTGCCTGCTCCCGGGAGGAACGGAACAGTCCTCCCTGCGCTGCGGAAGAAGCCTCAGCAGCAGCGGCTAGCTACTAGTAGCCGAGGCTCCCTCCTCCTCGGTCCGTATTGAAACAGGAGGGACCCGGAGGAAAGGCCGAGAGAACGTGGCTTGGCCTGACGAGTATGCACCCGACCCTCGAAAGTTGCCGGAGCTCGCCCCACTTTCCACGCGCGTTGCTTGATGACCCAGCAGTCCATGGAGGAACAGGCGTCGCATGAATCCATGTCATGAAGCTGGCCAAGACACGAGAAACACTGGTTGTGCTGGTCGGTGATGGAATACTGTCGGCCGCAAGGGCACCATCGCATGAGGGGCCGACCCGTCTTAGTAGATTTCTTGCTCTCTGACCGAGACATGACCTATGGAGAAAAAAACACCAAAAATAGACTCGACATCCTGGAAAGATCTTACCGGGCGACGGGTGTTGGCAGAAACAGAACCGGCAGGAGAACCGATGGACTTCGACTGAAGGTAAAAATTTTATATAAAACTACTGCGGCAACAGGCGTAGGACCCTTCACAGCTTCCCATGAGGCAACCTCTACGGCGGGAGATGAAGAACTGGCAGGCAGGAGGAGTCGACGCAGCCCAACGGCCAACCCACGAACGCCACGCAGTGCATCGGCCTCGAGGGTGGCGCTGATGGTGCGTCGGCTCCACCTAACTTTAAAAAAGAAAAAAAGCTCCCTGCGGGGTCCTGACCTCTGGCAGATACCCAACAGTGATGAATGGTGAAGACTGATACAGATAAGATCAATTACATGCAAAACACACTGTACCACCAGAGTATTGTCGATGTGACATTAGGGTAATGATCTCCATTTGTTATGATCCTTCGACAAAAAGGGGAAAAAAGACAATTCCCTAAATAGTTGGTGTCAAGCATACGGAAGATACTAGTTTTCAAACAACATGAAGTCTTGCTATATTATGACTATTGCAGTTTGTCCCACCATTAGAACTGCTCCGGAGGTGAAAGAGTTAACTTCCATGCAGGGCATGGAACTTAGAGCGTGAGCTCGGTTAGAAAAGCTCTGTCTGGGCTATTTCAAACTGAAACTGTCAGATTCTTTACTCCGCCTCACTGAACAGTCGCTCTGGAGATTCCTCCTACTGCTCGGTTCATTTCTCGGTTTAAACAGTTTTCTGGTTAAATTCAACCATGATTATTATTATTTTAACATAAACCGATCGGTTCAAGCTCTGTCTGTGGTATTGTAAGTAATAGATAGGTTTATTTCTGTGTGGAACTTGTAAATGTTTATCGGTTCGGTTTGAACCGATCAGGTTGTTTTGAAACTTTATTCTGAAGCATTTAAAAGCTTTTTAGAGTGCGGTTCCCGGTTCTTATCGGTTCTAAAAAAACAGATTTCATTACGGTTTTTTCCACGACCCGTGACACGGTTGGGAACCGATAAGGGTGTCTTGCCTGGCACTGCCAAAAAAAGGGCAAGTTTTTGGTTAGGCTGGCATTATGTCTGAGAAACCCAAAAGAAAAACCAGGCCCACTGGGTTTCAACACTGTAGGGTCTGTGGGGAAGCCTTTGCCAAGGCTGACCCACACACCACATGTGTTTATTGTCTGGGGTTTGACCACCTCAATGCAGACTGCCAGATTTGCAAGAATTTCCCTGCAGCTACCCTAGATAAGAGAGTTGGTAGGCTCAGGGAGCGAGAGGCCAAAAAGTCCACCGAATCGGAGGGAGTGCCCTCTGACCAGGGCCAGACTTCCTCGGGCAAACGTAAAGCTGACTCTGAGGAGCCAGTTCCAGCAAAGAGAACTAGAAAATCAGCAGATGTGGAGTCAAAAATTCCTTCTCCAACTGCTGCAGAGATAGCCAGGGCAATCCAAATTGTCCAGTCACTTTCCCTGGTTCCGTCCGAACCGCCACTATCTGGCAAAAGGTCGGTTCGGCTGGTTCCACCGGTTCAAGAATATGATATAGAGGAGTTTTATGAACCAGAGGAGGGGAGGATGATTATGAACAGTGTGAATGTGATTTTGAAAGTCTGGATGTGCCCATTGAACCGGACATCTCCCAGACAGACCTTTAGGAGAATCTCCCCTAGGCTTTCTGAGTCCCTTCTCATTTTCTGTTTTATAAAAGTTGCTGAAACCCTCCAGCTTCCTTTGGAGGAAGCTGTGGATGAGCAAGAGGAGCCTGACTTTGTAGAGATGATGGATATCCCAGAGTCCAGGAGATTGTCTATTCCTTTACATAAATCCTTTAGGAAACAAACAATAAAAATTTTAAAAGCTCCTAATTCTGTGCCTCCTGTGGATAAAAAGATGGACAGGAGGTACACTTTGTCAGGTCCTGATACAGAATTTCTTTCACAGCAATGCAGCCATGTTGGGGTAGTTTAGGCTGTAGCCTGTGATAAGGCTAATATTCCCCTGGCTTCACATCCTCCTGACAAGGACTCCAGGAAGACTGATGCCATGGCTAAAAAACAATACATGGCAGTGTCCTTGGGACTCAGACAAGCAAATTATATGGCTTATGTTGCAAGATACCAAAAATCTAGATGGGATACTGTCATGGCTTTAGCCAAACAGGCCCCTGGCCAGCTTGCCAAGGAGCTGGAGCAGGTGGCTGCTGATGGTACTGAGGCATCTAAGGTGCAATTCCATGCTGCAGTGGATTCTAATGATGTATCCTCTAGAGTCATGGCTACATCTGTGGCTTTTCGTAGATTGGCTTGGCTCAGGTGTACTAGTTTGTCACAGGATACCCAGGCTAAAGCTATGGATTTTCCTGTGGTGGGAAATTCTCTGTTTGGGAGCAGACAGAGAATTATATGAAGAAAATGGATGAATATAGAACCACTTATAGGAGTGCACAAGCCAAGGAACAGCAAGCCACTCCTCAGAGGCAGCCCCCCAGGGGTAGAGGCAGGCCTTTTCACAGGCCTTTTTACCAAACCCAGGCCTCCTCTTCAGCTTATGTTCAGAGGGAGAGGCAGACGGGGTACAAGCAGGTCTGCTCCCACCCCTCAGCCTAAAGCCCCTGCCAAACAGGCACCCTGATGGGATGCCCAGGGCCGGTTCTCCATTACCTGTAGGGGGCACGCTGGCTTACTTCGTCCAGGACTGGGTGTCTTTAACATCAGACAAGTGGGTCCTGGAAGTAGTAAGCCAGGGTCCGGTTCTCAGCTTCAAAAAATTTCCAAAGATGAGAATCAGATCTTTTCCACCTGCAAACCCTCTAGAGACTCTTGCTTTGGAAACAGAAGTCTCAACCCTCCTGGCTCTCAGAGCTGTAGAAAGGGTTCCTCTCCTACACCAGGGCAAGGGTCTGTACTCCAGGTACTTCCTTACCCCAAAAAAGACAGGAGAGTGGCGGCCCATCCTGGACCTAAGATATCTGAACAAGCACCTTTTACAACCAAAATTCAAAATGGTGACTCTGGGAATGATTTTACCCTCCCTAAGGCCAGGGGACTGGCTAGCTTCCCTGGACCTCAAGGATGCCTACTTCCATGTTCTTATCAGAAGCTCCCACCGAAAGTACCTCAGATTCGAACTGCCCTCAGGCCATTATCAGTTCAGAGCAATGCCCCAAGGGTATTCACAAAATGTCTGGCAGTAGCAGTTGCTCATTTAAGAAGGCAAAAGATTGCCATCTTTCCGTACCTAGACGACTGGCTCATTGTGGGTCAGTCTCCAGACCAGGTCAAATCACACCTGCAAGTTACTCAGCAGCTGCTTACCTCTCTGGGCTTTCTTCTCAATCTTACAAAGTCAGTTCTGGAACCTGTCCAGGTACTCACCTTTATAGGTGCAGAACTGGACACAAAGCAGGCCAGAGCCTACCTTCCCCTAGAAAGGGTAAGGACCCTGGTGGCCCTGGCCTCGTCCTTCACTCTGCAGATCTCTCGACCAGCAAGGCATTTCCTACAGCTCCTAGGACACATGGCTGCTTCCACAGCTGTAGTGCAAGGAGCAAGATTTCAGATGAGGGACATTCAGTTCCATTTGAGAGCCTTTTTGTCTCAAAGAAGAGATTTCCTATCCAAGTTGATCCCAGTGACTCGAACCCTGATCCAGGCCCTTCAGTGGTGGCAGGATCAGAGCAATCTGAGACAAGGGGTGCCCTTCATCCCTCTATCTCACTCCTTGACCCTTACTACAGATGCGTCCCTCTTGGGATGGGGAGCTCACATGGGCGACCTCTCCATCCAGGGATTGTGGTCCCCTCAGGAATCTCTGCTCCACATCAATCTGTTGGAACTCAGAGCTGTTTTTCTAGCACTTCAGGGGTTTTCTGCATCTGTTCAGAACAAAGTGGTACAGGTCAGAACAGACAACACCACTACAATGTGGTACATCAACAAACAAGGGGCACTCAGTCTTGGCCTTGTGCACCAGGCGATGAAGTTGTGGTCTCTGGCTTATTCCTGAACACTTCCCTCATAGCAGTTCACCTCCCAGGCAAGGACAATGTCCTGGCAGATGCTCTCAGCAGGATTTCCCAGGGCCATCACGAATGGTCACTGGATCCCCGAGTACTGGGGATAGTTTTTGCCAGATGGGGCACCTTCAGATAGATCTTTTTGCAGCCCCAGACAATCATCAACTTCCACTGTTTTGTTGCAGGCCCCCAGTGTTGGGCTCAGTCCCCCTGGATGCCTTTCTCCTCGATTGGGAAGGGAAGTTTCTCTATGCCTTCCCCCTTCCCTCTCCTGTTCAAGGTGCTAGTCAAAATCAGATCTCAGCCCTGCAAGATGATCCTGATTGCTCCAGACTGGGCCAGGCAGCCCTGGTACCCACTCCTCCTGTCCTTAGCAGTCCATCTTCCCCTGTGTCTCCCCAGGAACCACAATCTGTTAACCTGTGCCCAGGGGAGAGTCTGGTATCCAAATCTCAAATCCCTCAACCTCAAGGCCTGGCTCTTGAGGAGTTAGAGTTTGCTGATCTACAACTTTCTCAAGGTGTTCTCGAAATCTTGAAAGTTTCTAGGAAGCCTTCCACTAGGGCTACCTATAACTCCAAGTGGAAAAGGTTTTCCATATGGTGTTCTGGGAAGCATATTTCCCCGGAATCTGCTGATTTGCCCACTGTTTTGGACTATATGGTCCATCTTAATTCTTTGGGACTGAGACCAGCTACCCTGAAAGTGCATTTGGCAGCTGTCTCTGCTTTTATTTCAGCAGGGAAGCCCTCTTCTCTTTCTGCTCACCCTGTATTTTCCAAGTTTTTAGGGGATTGCTTCATACCAATCCACCATTCAGGGACCCTGCCCCTGCCTGGGATCTTAATGTTTGCATTGCTCAGCTGATGCAACCCCCCTTTGAACCTCTGTCTTCGGCAGAGCTTAAGTACTTGACTTGGAAAACTGTATTTCTAGTAGCCATCACTTCTGCCAGGCGCATAAGTGAGTTACAAGCTTTGTCAGTGGAGACTGACTTTATTTCCTTTCACAGGGATAAGGTAGTCCTCAGGACTAACAGGAAGTTTTTGCCTAAGGTGGTTTCAGATTTCCACCTTAATCAATCTATTTCACTTCCAGTGTTCTTCACTGACCATTCCTCCTCTGGTGAGAGGAGGTTGCACTTAGATGTTACGAGGGCCCTAAGTTACTACATAGAGCATACCAAGGATCACAGGTTTGACTCCTCAACTATTTCTCACTTATGGTGAGGTTGGGAAAGGAAACCTGCCACTAAGAGATCCATTGCCAGGTGGATTGTCTCTTGTATCAATTTTGCTATCAAAAACTGGGTAGAGTTCCCCTTCAGGCCTGAGGCTCACTCTACCAGAGGTACAGCTGCGTCTCTAGCTGCTGCCAGAGACATCCCTATCTTAGAGATATGTCAAGCAGCTACTTGGAAAACAGTACACACTTTCACCAAACATTACTCCTGGATATCCAGGCCAGGAGGGATGCTCGGTTTAACACAACCGTGCTTCAGAGCCTATTCCTAAGTAGGTTCGTCCCTCCTCCATGGAGGTACTGCTGTGTAGTCTGCAATAGTCATAATATAGCAAGACTTCATGTTGTTTGAAGAAAAATTACTCAGCCTTAGTAATGTTGTTTCTTCTAATGGAGTCTTCTATATTATGACCTCCCAACCTGCCCCTCTCAGAACTTCTACTTTGGGTATGGGGTGGGCAGTCCACTGTTGGCACTTATTGATGCCCCTTTTTATGTTTTCCACCCCTTCTTTTGGGGTGTTTGGGTGTTGTGTTTTATTTTATCTTATCTTCTTATCTTATCTTTTTCTGGTCCCCTGACTTGAGTCTTGGTGTTGGGACCAGGAAAATGTGTTAATATTTAAGTAGCCAGTTGGCTAGTGTAGGTTACAGCTTCCACACAGAACCTTAGTGAGTTTTGCTCATAAAGATCTGACAGTTTCAGTTTGAAATAGCCCAGACAGAGCTTTTCTAACCGAGCTCGCGCTCTAAGTTCCATGCCCTGCATGGAAGTTAACTCTTTCACCTCCGGAGCAGTTCTAATAGTGGGACAAACTGCAATAGTCATAATATAGCAAGACTCCATTAGAAGAAACAACATTACTAAGGTGAGTAATTTTTTCTTATGTCACTTGAACCACAATCTATTTCCAGTTTGACCCTTTACAGAATTAGCAATATTGACCCTAATGTTAACCCCACATCCACCACATAACATAGATGCAGCTATACACCACCTTAAAATATTGGCCCTTTGGCACCATGCATTCTTGCTTAAAGCTGAACCAGCCTAAAATGTCATGGTAATTTGCATCTACATCCCATGATGCTTTGCATTTTCGGGGTATGTGTGATTTTATAGTTCTCTGAAACTTGGCTTTATTGCCAATGCCCTTTGGGGTAACCCTTGGCTCAGTGCTTCTGCTCTAAGGTTCTTTCTCTTTGTACTCCACCTTGTTGGGACACCCGTAAGAAACATCAAAGCCATGCAATATGCTAAACAAGTCAGTGGTTCTTTTTTAGTAGTCTCTAATTGTCGGCTCATCAGGGAGTCTCAATTCGCTGACACTTATGATTTCTTTTTCCTGACACTCATTCTGTTCAATAAATGCCAAAAACAAACAATAAACACAGGTGAATGCTGCTTACAGTAAATACAGGTGAATGCTGTTTAAAAGCCTCTGAGTGCCAATTGGCACAGCACAGATTGCTTCAGTCTGATTTTTATTTATTAACAAACTGGTAACCAGGAAAGGCACACTGAGCTGAGGCTTGTTTCCAGGTGCAACCTAAAGGTGCAGATCTGTCCCAGCGTACTTACAATGCCCAGGTTGTTATTATTTAAATGGTTTGGATCTGTGACTGGACTTGCATCCCCTGCCTTGTTTACTGTGCCATGCTCTGTGCAATGTGAGTGCGTTTCGAAGCTCCATCACTATTTAAACCCCTTCCCCGACACATGAGCCACTCCCCCCTCATCTGGCACAGGACCTGATGGCCCTGCTCCGTGCAACTCTCTCTCCACTGCCCTCTGCATTGCCCCACTGAGGGAGATGCCCCTCAGCTGTTATCCTGAACCCTCATCTGTTCACATCTGATGAATCTTCTCTGTGACTCACCCTAGTCACGCACACCATTTCCTGCAGTTTCAAGATAGCAGTTCTCAGCTGGAGTGAAAACACTCAGTTTAGCCTGTCACCGAAGGTGAAAGGGTGCGGCTACAAAACTCAGCGCAAAACAAATCAGTGCATGACAAAATAGTCACAATGACGACAAGAGGCTCCAAACTTCTTTTAGTGCCTAAAAAACCTCTACTGCCAATACATTATTTCATGTAATACTTCTCCCTTTGCTCCCACTTGCTCATGTCCTCAGCTAGCTGTCACCTGATCTTGTCTGACTCTACTCATGTTTCTTCTAGTGTAACCCAGCTTAGTTTGCTCTGTTTATCTATCTTAATTTATTGTGCTCAGCTATATGAATTTATCTACTTATTGATCTCCCCATTATGGGGTCATACCACGATGTTAAATATTGTTCTGCTGGAGTTGTTGCCTTATTAAATTTACCAACTGTAGCTTTCAGCTATTATGTTTGGTTGTATGTGTCAGCATGGAACGGTCTTCTTTACCTGTCTGTAACTGCTATATACTGTAATAACTGGGGAGCATTTTTTCCCATAGGGAAACCTGGTTATAAGTTACCATTATAACCAACTCATTATAACAGCGAACATGTGCCGGGTTTTCCTCGCTCTATGTATGCACATCTCCCTCGTGCACGCACCAACGATCAGCGCACAGTAAAAAGACTCATCTCTAAGTGTTTTCACAAGCTTCTTGAAAAATATAGTTGCTGTTCTGTTCCTAAATTTCTATATCTTACTTCGAGATGCAGCTCTTGCAGCAGGTTACACCATTAGGACTGAAGCCGTCAGGCGTCAGGACCCCACAGAAATTTTCTAGCTAGCAGTCTTCAGCGGGGACCGCCTCCGACGTCGGTCTCGCCCCCGACGTCAGGCGTAGTACATAAGGAGGCGGTCCCACCACAATCCCCAGTTCTTTTCCCGCCGTTGACTTCGCAGCATCGGCCTCTCGGTCAGTTCTAGCGCGCGACGACTAGGAGAATTTCAACAGTTCTTTTCATCGGAATTCGTCTGATGTCCTCTCCAACTTCTGTGGAGGGCCATTCATCGAAGTGTGCCTGCGGCAAACAGATTCCTTTTAAGGATCCTCACTCGGCCTGTGTCCGCTGCCTGGGCCCGGACCACGACACCCAGGCCTGCTCCTTCTGCCAGGGCTTCAACAGCCGTACGAGGATCCGCCACCAGAAAGCCCTCCAAGCTTTCCTCCTTGAGGAGAAACTTAAGGCAATGGACCGAGACCCTTCCTCCAAAGGGGAATCTTCAAGGAAGTCCCACCGGCACCGCGAAAAGCACCGGGAGAAGGAGAGACCCAGATCCCCTTCCAGGGCCTTGGACTCCCGCAGCTCCAGCTCCAGGTCGGACCGCTCTCCGTCAAGGGCCCGCTCTCAGCCTCCCCCAGTTCTTGTCAAATCGGTTAGTGGTTCCTCCTCTCTGCAGCTTGTCAAGACCTCCAGGCTTGCTTCTTCCACTCTGGCTAAGGCCTCATCCAGGTCTGGGGAGCACCATAAGTCGTCCTCCCGGCATCCGGCCTCCGACGTCAGGTCTGTCTCCCAACCTCCGCCACCCCAGCGCAAGACCAAGGGCTGGCCTCCTTAAAGCGGACTCGGACCCGACGTTGGCCCATCCGTCGGCTAAGGCACATAGGCACTCTAAGGAACCGGTGACTGTCCGTCACCCATCGCCGGTCAGGCATTCGCCCCCGAGGATGCCGGTGGGGGGACTGGCATCCGCTACCGCAGAAAAGAGGATCACACCACCGCCTACTGACGTCGGTCGGGAGGCGTTGTCGGAGGAGGAGTCTACTCAGCCCGAAGACCAGGCGGGTGACCCCGGACCCGTCGAGCTCCTACGGGAACCCTCTCCGGAACCAGAGACCCCCGGGGATCTGACGCCCGGCCCCGATGACAGGCCACCATCGCCCGGTCCGTCGTCGGGCCTAAATCTGGCAGAAGTGAAGGAGCTCTTCACCTTCTGGTGGGACGCCATCAAGAAGGATGTGGTCACCACGCAACCTCCTTCTGCGACCGCTGCCCCTCCGACCCCTGCACCCCCTCCTCCACCTAGGGGGTCAGCAGGACGGGCATCATCCCCCAAGGAGTCAGCATCACCTCCTAGGGGCAGACCTTTGGAGAAGAGAAGGCCTCCGTCAAGATCCACTTCAGGGTCACCCAGCCCCAAGAGACCCAGAAGACGTCGGTATACCCCGTCCATGGAGGATTCCAGATCTGACATCTCTGAGTGCTCCAGATCTCCTTCTCCAATCAGCGTCCCCTCTCTGGATCCATGCGACCTTCCCAGATCCCCTTCGGATGACCCCTTATTCTCTGAGATAATGAGGCATATTCAGGAGAACATGGGGTAGGACGCTGAAGAGCTTGACCCCAAAAGACTACACCTTGCCCGCTACCTTTGGCAAAAAGACCCCAAGCCTGTGGTAGTGCCACCCTTGGTGGACACCTTTGTGGACATCACCAAGGCTGCGTGGAAGCGTCCACATTCGACCCCGGCAATGCTGAAGAAGGCTGACCGCCTGTATAAGGCCCCAAGGGAGGACCAGTACCTGGCGAACCATCCTCTGGCCGACTCCCTGGTCATTATAGCCTCACATGACCGGTCTCAGAAACCGCAGCACTTGAGCACGCAGCCACCGGACCCGGAGTCCAAGCAGTTGGATGTCCTGGGCAGGCTCACGTACACGGCCGCGACTTGTGCCATTAGGTCGTTGAATTACCTCACCTACATGGTTCAGTTTCAGAATGCATTGTGGGAGCAGGGACAGGACCTAGCTGAAAAATTGCCAGACGGTGGCCAGAAGGAGGAGCTGTTGCAACTCCTCCGTACGGGTTCGGATGTGGGGACCCAGGTTCTTAGAGCCGCATACGACTCTGCAGACTCTTCGGCCAGAGCTGCGGCCTCAGGCATGTGTCTCCAGAGACACTCATGGCTCCATGTCTCCGGGTTTACCCCGGACGTCCAGAAGAACATTATGGATGCCCTTATCATGGCGAAGTTCTGTTTGGTGAAGCCTCGGAGAAGGTGATCACCAAATTGCAGGAAGCCGGAAGGCGATTAGATCTGTACATGCTATGTACAGGTCTCGGCTTAGTTCCTTTCGCAGGAACCAGAGTCGCTTCAGGCGGACCAAAGACAACAACCTCATTCCGCCAGCAACAGAGGGGCTCCTTCACCCGAAAAGCCCAGGCCAAGACATCCTCAGGCAGAGGCCAGCGAGCCACAAAGTTGGCCCAACCTGCAGGATCCAATGCTGCCACAGCATGACTCCTTCCGGCCCCTCCTCAGGATCAATGGGAAATGAAGGTTGGGGGTCGCATCGCGGACCACCTGCCAGGGTGGCGGTCGATCACCACCGACAGGTGGGTGCTACAGTTGGTCGAAAAAGGCCATTATATAGAATTTGTAGACAACCCGCCCACAAGGCCTCCTCTGCATTCCCGCTATTCGGGTCAGCACGCCCTGCTCATACAGCAGGAGGTGCTCATGCTTCTAGAGAAGGAAGCTTTGGAGCACGTTCCAGGGAACCAGAGAGGAGCAGGATACTATTCGCACTTCTTCCTGGTTCCAAAGAAAACAGGGGACCTCCGTCCAATCTTGGACCTCAGCGACCTCAATCTATCAGTCATCTACAAGCGCTTCCACATGGTGACCCTTCTGGGGCTAATCCCCATGCTGAAGAAGGACGCTTTCTTGGTGTCCCTGGACATGCAGGACGCTTACCTGCACATTCCTATTGCTCAGGCGCACAGGAGGTTCCTGCGCTTCGAGTTTCTCGGCTGCCATTTTCAGTTCCGGGCGCTTCCCTTCGGACTGTCATCAGCACCTTGGGTTTTTACCAAGTGCATGGCAGTTGTGGCAGCGTCTCTGAGGAGACAGGGCCACTACGTGTTCCCGTACCTGGACGATTGGCTTCTCATGGCCCCTTCCAAGGAGGCACTACTGATAGCCATCCAATGTACCCAGACCCTTTTTCAGTCTCTGGGCATCCTCATCAACTATGAGAAGTCTCTCCTGGTACCGTCCCAGAAACTGCAGTTCATAGGGGCAGTTCTGGACACCGTCAAGGGAAAAGCCTTTTTCCGAAGACAGAGCGGAACGCATTCGATCCCTCATAAGGGACCTGTCAGCAAAGAAGACCATCCCAGCCAGACTGGTCCTTCACCTGCTCGGACACATGGCTGCGGCCATTCTTACAGTCCCGATGGCAAGACTTCACATGTGGGTAACCCAGTGGATGTTAAGGGTGCAATGGGACTAACGGCAACACCATCTGCAGCATCCAGTCAGAATCACGAAGGCCGTGGTTCGGGACTGGCAATGGTGGCTAGATCCGGGAACCCTCTCTGTGGGGGTTCCTTTCACAGTGCCGTCCCCGGTTATAACCCTCTCCACAGATGCCTCAGGGCTGGGGTGGGGAGCACACTTGAACAGGGTGAGGTCTCAGGGAACATGGACTACCCAGGAATCTCTTCTCCATATCAACATATTGGAGACGAGGATGGTTCTTTATGCCCTGCAAGCCTTCCAGTCAGAGATTCCACCGAGTACTCTCTTGTTGCAAACAGACAATATTGCGGTGATGTATTACCTCAACAAACAAGGAGGCACACACTCTTACTCCCTTTGCAGGGAGGCCATGAGAGTGTGGGAATGGGTAATTCGACATGGCGCAAACCTTGTTACTGTTCACATTCCCAGGGTGGACAACACCGTCGCAGACAGCCTGAGTCATTCCCAGGCCAGAGTCCACGAGTGGGAACTTCCACAGGAGGTGGCAGAGGATCTGTTCCACAGATGGGGCACTCCAGAATTAGATCTATTTGCGTCCCCATCCAATGTAAAACTGCCCAATTTTTGCTCGCTAGATCCAGGGCCTGGTGTTTTCCGGAGACGCGTTGTCCCTCTCCTGGACGGGCAGATTCTACGCCTTCCCTCCTTTCTTGTTGATCCAGAGAGTTCTTCTCAAACTTTGCAGGGAGCACACGACGCTGATCTTGATAGCGCCTTTCTGGCCCAGACAAATCTGGTTCCCGCTACTGCGTCAGCTATCTTGGGAACCCCCGCTTCCTTTGCCAATCAGCTCCCATCTCTTGTCTCAGGAGGAGGGTTCACTAGTCCACCCAGACTTACATTCATTGAACCTACATGCCTGGCTCCTAGAGACATAGCCATGATGCAGCACGGGGTCTCGCAAGAGGTGGCAGACGTGCTGTCTGCCGCTAGAAAACCAGCAACACACGCAACATATGCCATGAAGTGGCGCAGGTTTTGCCTATGGGCTCAAACGCATGGTTTCTCACCCTTAGACTGTCCTGAGAAGCTGGTTCTGGAGTACCTGCTTTCCCTTTTTCAATCTGGGCTAGCTTACTCCTCGATCAAAGTGCACCTTTGTGCAATCTCAGCTTATCATGCCCCCATAGGCCATCGTATGGTGGCTCAACTGGATACTACTCGTGCCTTTTTAAGGGGGGGTCCTCCACCTTAGGCCGCCTATCAAGGATCCGGTCCCTCCTTGGGACTTGCCCTTCGTTCTGGAGCAACTTACGCTGCTACCCTTTGAACCAGCCGCGGATTGCGAGCTACGTTTTCTGTCGTGGAAAACATTGTTTTTAGTTGCAGTGACTTCGGCGAGAAGAATCTCCGAATTGCATGCACTCATGTGCAAAGAGCCTTATTTAATTTTCCACCAGGATAGGGTATCCCTGAGGACAAATCCTAAGTTCCTGCCTAAGGTGGTTTCAGCCCTTACCTTTAATCAGGATATCGACTTACCAATGTACTTTCCTAAGTACACCAATCGAGGAGAAGCGCTGCTTCACACCCTGGATGTTCACAGGAGTCTTAGATATTACCTGACCAGAACCAAACAGCACCGGAAAGCGGATCAGCTGTTCGTATCCTTTGCTGAGAGGATGAAAGGGGCCCCTGTTTCGAAGTAGACCCTTTCACGTTGGCTCATTCAATGCATCTCTTTCTGTTATGACAAGTGCAGCAAACCCTTGCCAGGCACGGTCAAGGGCCATTCTACCAGAGTGGCCACCTCCTTTGCAGCGCTGAAGAATGTGTCCACTTCAGCTATTTGTGCTGCAGCCACCTGGAGCTCGGTGCATACCTTTATTAGGCATTATAGCATGGACATCGCTTCAAGGCGAAGGGCTGGTTTCAGCCTAGCTGTCCTTCAGGGATTTCTGTCCTAGGCTCAAGCAGGGTGGTACTCTCTGTTTTCCCTCCTCCCGATGGCTTTAGAATGTCGCCATTGCTTGGGAATCAGTCCTAATGGTGTAACCTGCTGCAAGAGCTGTATCTCGGAGTAAGATAATACAGTTACGTAAGAACTTACCATAACAGTAGATCTTCGAGAACAGCTCTTGCAGCAAACTTCCGCCCACCATTCCCACTTTGGAGGCAGGTTATAGCCTAACATCCATCTTTCAGGATGGAACGATTTGTTTTTTAGTCTTGGTCATCTGATGGCGGATCCTCAGTCTCCTCTTCTGATGTCATCCAGTGGCCGGGAGTCTCCGGCGGGAGAACTGGGGATTGTGGCGGGACCGCCTCCTTATGTACTATGCCTGACGTCAGGGGCGGGACCGATGTCGGAGGCGGTCCCCGCTGAAGACTGCTAGCTAGAAAACTTCCGTGAGGTCCTGACACCTGACAGCTACAGTCCTAATGGTGTAACCTGCTGCAAGAGCTGTTCTCAAAGATCTACTGTTACGGTAAGTTCTTATGTAACTGTACTTTCTAGGGACATGGATATGTTGTTCATCCACACTTATTGGCAGGTCCCTTGCCGCTTTAAATCTTGCCGGAAGGTCTTCAAGCTGGCTCCTCCCACCCACCCGGGTGGTAAAACTCTCGGCTCCGCCCATGGCGCCGAATCTTCGCCCCGCTTGGGCTCAGGTTCCCTCATAGCGCTCTGCGTTTTGACTAGTTCACAAAATTTCGGTCTTTGAAATCATTGGAAGTGTCTTTTTGAAACTTCAATCTTTTCTTCTTCGCTCAGACAGTGGCTCAGTCATTTCTGGCCCGAGAAGTAGCAGCGGTTAGTTCCTCAGGAGAGACTCGCATTCCGCGTGCGTTTATTGCTTGGACTTGGATCACGATCCTCAGGCTTGCAATTTCTGTTCTGCCCTTCGGTCAGCTCTCTGCGGAGGACCGCGGCCTGCTCGGGGCTCGGACATCGGTAGTTTTTCCACTCGGAGATTCCTCTGACCGGCAGGTGTCTGCTCGACTGTTTCTCAGCAGTCTGATCCTGCGGGGAGGGGCTGTTCCCGCCCCGGGTTGCGGTGCTATCCTGCTCTCCTTGGGTTCAACTCATGCAGCTTAGTTCAAGGGCTTCGTCATTCCCTCTCCTCCAAGGAGAGGACCTGGAAACCCTGCCGCTCGGCCTAAGGCTAAGGGCACTTGAGCGGTCTCTTCTCATCGGCGGGGCGGGGAACTCTCCCCTCCCTTGATCGGCCGATGCTCGACTTGATCGGGATGCGGCTCGACCACTGAACTCACGGTGTCCCCGTCAGGTCAGCCGGCCAGGTCCCCCGTCGACGTTGTCGAGTCTCGACCCGTCTTTTGGGTGGTCTTCTGGTGCCGCCATCCCTCCGCCTCCGGCGGAGGCTGAGGTTCCGTCCATTTCTTCGGGTCGACAGCCCTCGGTCCTTTCTTCCGAGCGAGGAGGAGGCGGGTCGTCCGCTCCTTCCTAAGCCGCCCTCGGTCCACCGGTTTGAGTCTCGGTCTAGGTCAACCTCTCGGTCGGGGCACCGAGTTAAGTGGCTTTGCCGTTCTTCCTCGTCCCCCTCCTCGGATGAGGAGCGGTTTCGACGCCATTGGCGTCGGTGTTACGAGGAACTTATGTGGTGACAGCAGTTGTTGTCTGGGGATCAATCGACCCCGATTCATTCTCCGGATAGCAAGCAGCTGCCGCTCGGTCGGCAGCCGTTCGAGTTAGTCAAGGAGCCCTCTCCAGAGCCGGTTGCTCGTCCGACCCTCGCTGCCCCTCCGCCAGGGTTCAGGCCAGGCCATGACCTGTTCTTCAGGTCACTCGGTCCCACTCCTGCCCGCCCCGGTGAAGAGAGTGCCTCGGGCCTGCGACGGCTTTTTGCAGACCCTTCGGAGCCTGAAGCCGGCTCTGCTATGTTTCCTAGCAGGGAGGACCCGGGGTCTTCCCAGGAACATTCCGTAGATGACAGCCCATCGTCCTTGAGGGGTCTGCTTCAGCTCATTTCAGAATTCACTGGGATGCAGCTCGAGCCCGTCTCCAAACGGGCACCTTACCCCCTTACGGAGATTCTGGAGCGAGGGTTCTCCCTGGAGAGCCTTCCCGGTGGCTGAGAGCGCAAGTAGGCCCAGCCCTGGAGCTGCATAAGCGGTGGCCTTCTTCCTGCCCTCTGCGCCTTGAGCCAGGGTGGCTGAAGTACCCTGTCCCTGTCGGTTCTCTGCCCAGTTTCTCGGAGCACCCCTCGGCTGAAGGGGTAGTCACGGCGACATTTTCAATGTCTTGGAAATGCTGGGAGCGTGGATAGACCCTGACAAAGGTCAAAAGGATGGACTACGTCAGGCGCAGGGTTGCGCTGCGTCCTCCTGAGCCTCGTCAGGCCAGCTCGGCGGCTCTTATGGCACACTGTTCCCACGCCCTTCTGGGCACCCTGGACGAGGTTTGGCCTCATCTCCCGGCCGATCTGCGGACCATGGTCCGGCGGGTACGGGACCAGGGTAGGGCAGTGGCAATACAACAGCTCCAGACGGCTCTGGATCTGGGTGACTCCTGTGTCAGATCGGTGGCGGCCACAGTGGCCATGTGCCGCAGGGCGTGGCTGAGGTTATCCTCTTTTTCCTTGGAAACCCAGCACGAGTTGGTGGACATCCCCTTCTTGGGGACTGACCTTTTCGGCCCTGGAGTAGAGGGTCATATCCAGGGGTCCGAGAAGTCCGATGCCACTCCGGACTCGGTCACTCTCGCCCGGAGGGTCAAGGGCAGCCGTCAGCCTTTGTGTAAGCCCCTTTGCCCCCTGAGCCCTGCGGCTCAACCGGCCCAGCATAAGGGCCAGCAGGCATGCGCTGGGTGGCCTGTTGCCAGTCCAGCATCTTCCTCCAAAAGGAAGCAGGGAGGCAGGAAACCGAGAGCCCCCTCGGCTCCTTCCCCCTCCAGAGCCTGCTCAGTGACGGGCCAAGGGCACTGCCCGGCCCGTCGTCCCAGCCAGTTTCCCCATGGGGGCGGCTCTGCACCTCGTTCTGGAGTTTAAGGGGTAGATCCTGTCGCGAGGTTGCGGCGGTTTCCCCTTTTGAGCCGTTGCCCATGGGGATCTTAGATCCCACTGCCTCTGTGTAATGGGGTCGTTCCGACGTGCCTGGCCCTCTAGTTAGAGGTGATCAGGAGGCTGCAGACCCCCTTTTTCAACCCTGGGTTCGTGTCCAGGTATTCCTGGCCTCAAATGGACAGGGGCTTCGCCCATTCTCCCGAACGCCTGGATGGTCTTTCTACTTCAGATATTCCATCCTCAGAACGTGGCGTGTGGCTGTTTCCTGGGTCTCCAGGATGTACCTTCTCCTCGTTCCGTCCATTTCTTGGGAGGCTCCACCCCTTCTTAGCGGGGGTTCTCCTTACGAGTTCCTAGCCAGGCTCTTCTTTTGCTCAGCAGTCTCTGCGGCACTGAAGATTCCGGATGTAACCCCACCTGGAAGGCAGACTGGTCTCCCGTTTCAGGAGCCAGTGGGAACTCGTGCCTTAGCGGTGAAGCTTCTTGAGGACTAAGCTGGAGCTCTTGAGTCCGAGCTCGGCTCAGGCGGACAGGGCTGAGGTTCTTCCTCCCTTACCCAGTCCGGGTTGGCGGGTAATTCTGTCCTGCTAGGACCTCCTGCACCTCCTGGGCCTCAGGCGGCCTTCCCCTAGTGGGAGGGGCCAGCCCAGAGGTCTGGCGCTGCGATCCTTGGACCAGTTCGTGACTACAGCCCAGGAGTTAAGAGCAGCTCACTTGGACCATTCCAACTTGACGGGGAGAACATCCTGTTCGTTAGCCCTAAGTCGTGATCTTCTCGACCGATACTTCTCGGATAGGTGGGGTGCCCATCCAGAATACAAATTAACCGCCTCTGGTCCTCTCAGAAGTCCCGATGCCCTTCCTGCTCGCTGGAGCACCAGGCAGTCTGCTTAGCTTGCACCTTCGCTCCGCTTGTCACGAGTCCTAGTGGTCTAAGTCAAGTAGGTCAACACCACGACCATGTGCTACCTACCCGACAAGGTTCGGTTGATCCCCTTGTCTCGGTGCAAGGAGGTTCTCCGCATGGGATTTTTGCGCAGTCGAGGGTTCCCAGCCATTTGATGGCAGGAGCCCCCAATTTCCTGGCTGCTGCCCTAAGCCGGGCATAGGCTGCGCCTCATGAGTGGTCTCCCCTGCCGGAGGTAGCACAGGATCTTCTCCCTCTTCCTTCAAGGGAGAATACGAGGCCGAGACTGTTTTTTGCCCGCCCCTCAGCAAGGCCTGCTGCAGGGGATGCCATCGGGGCCCCTCCATGCCTCTCCCCCATTTCCCTTGACCTACGGGCAAGGCGAGGAAGGACTTGGCGCAGGTGATGCTGGTAGCCCCAGACTGGATTGCCAGTTCTGGTATCCAGCTCTCCTCAGTCTCAGCCCCAGGCTCCCGAGGTGGCCTCTAGTCCGCCCGATCCTGTCTTCCTTTTCAGGGGAAGGTTATCCATCTGGACCTTCAATCCCTACACCTGTAGGCTGACCCCTGTGCGGCTAGGGGCCAGGCCTAGGGTCTTTCGGCAAGGTCCTCGACCTTCGAGGCATCCTGCTAAGAAGTCGGTCAAGATGCTCGTCCTCTGGGAGAAGTTCTCCCTTTTGATGATGGGATAGGGCCGTGCCCTTCCCTGTCCCTGGGCGAGCATTCCGGACCATCTGCGGTCCATCCTTAAACCAGGGCTTCGGCCGACGACCCTCTAGGTGCTTCTGCGGGTCACCCCTGTCTTCCGGGCGCGGGCTGGGAGGCAGTTGGTGGTGCGAGGAAGGTGATCTGGCACTTCTAGGCCTCGATCACGCCTCCCCTTTTGGGGAGAGTATCCCTGTTTCTGTGGGATCCTTGCTGGTATGGGCTTAGCTCATGAGCAAGCCATCTGAACCTTTTGCACAGGTGCGAGTTTCCCCCACCTGTTGTGGAAGAACACCTTCTTGGGGCCACTTCGCCATCCAGAAGGTGGGGAAGAGTTCCAAGCGCTCCTTTAATCTCCCTGTCTAGTCTTCCACAGGGACTAGGTTGTCCTGCGCCCCACCCGAAGTCCTTCCGAAGGCGGTGGTGGAGTCTTCCCTTCGGGGGTATTGCCTTTGCTGGGGTTTATCCCCATTAACACCTCGTTGGCCGTATACAGGTTCCATAGGAATCTGTTTGACGCTCACCTTCCTAGGGAGAGTAAAGCTAAAGTTCGGGAGAGGTTCACCAGCTGTTTATCATCTTCGCTGAAGCCGCATCTGGCAGATTTGCAGCCCAGTGGACGACAAGCGGGCGGGTCACCCCTGCATAGGTCTCCACTATAGGCGGGCGGGCATGGAGCCTCCCAGAGGGATAAGCGCTCTTTTTACCCGTCCTTCCGCTGCATCGGTGGCTGCTTCCGAGGATACTCGGTCCAGGATATCCGCAGGGCTTCTGCCCGGAAGCAGGCTTTACCGTTCCCCTTCCACATCGACCTTGGGTCGCGCGGGGTGCTGGTCGGGGCCTCGGTTCTCCAGTCTTTCTACCTAAGTAGGGGTGTGCGCCTTGCCTCCCTCCTCCCGGAGAACTGCTAGGAGTCTGCCAATAAGTGTGGATGAACAACATATCCATGTCCCTAGAAATACAGGTTACTTACCTGTAACAGGAGTTCTAGGAATGGTATATGTTGTTCATCCACTGCTTCCGACACCTCCCGGCCTGACGCGCAACCTGGCTTCCAGCGGGCTAGATCTGGTCATAGGGAGGCGGGCGAGTTTTACCACCCGGGTGGGTGGGAGAAGCCAGCTTGAAGACTTTCCGGCAAGATTTAAAGCGGCAAGAGACCTGCCAATAAGTGTGGATGAACAACATATACCATTCCTAGAACTCCTGGTACAGGTGGGTAACCTGTATTTTCGGGGCAATTGCACAAAAAAGGGGAAAAAAAGTCAATGGTTATTTAAACTGCACTCCAGCCCCACCTCTCTACCAGAACCACTGTTTTATATAATTGCTGGGTAGTGTTTTCAAGGTGAGAAACTGCTACCCAGCAATTATATAAAACAAGACATGGGACAGCTTCACTCTCAGGGTTTATGTAGCAGTAGCGTTCTCGTTATACACACTACCCCATGTATTATTCCGTATTTCTACCCTCCTTCCTCCCCTAGCCCTATCAACAGTCGTCTCTGGGGCTTACCATCTCACTGTGGGACAGTGCCCAATGACCCCCTCCCCCCCTTGGCAGGGCTTCGAGCGGACTACAATTCCAGAAGGAGGCTAGGTAAGAGATGTGGCAGCAGGTGGCCTAGTAGATGATGCATGGCCTGCAAGGGAGTGCGGTGTCATCCTGCATGGCCTCTGCTTTTATGCTAGTTTTCTCCCCTCGGGCGTCTGGCAGGCAATGACTGAAGGGGACACACACAAACACATGCATCTCAGTCACGAGGCGCCCTCCCTCTCCTAGTTGCTCTGCTTGTATTACCATTGTCCCCCAGGTGGCAATATCGCAGTGGAGCCAGCTGACCTCGCTCCCCAGAGCAGGAGAGCATCCTGTGAGACACTCACTCCCCCTCCCCCGGTCGACCGCTGAGTGACTTAGGTCCGTTCCAGAACCTGGATCACCAGCGTGGCACAAGGTGAGGTGCCAGAACCTCATCCCTCCATGCCATGGGTCCGACATTATTCTGTATTTCTTCTGTTCCCCTTTCTCCTGGGTCACACCAGAAAATGAGCCTCGGCTTAATGCACCTTTCCTGGTTACCAATTTTCAAATACATAATCAAATAAAAAGTTACAATGTAATGGCAAACACTGTCAGAACACAGAAAAAGCATGAAGTTACCCAGATCAGTTCAGGACAGGACTTGATGGACCAGAGGGGTACTTTTCTGTCATCAGATTTCTACGATTCTATGGTTTCTGGTCTGTCCTGTTTTCTTCCTAATTTTACTAGTTCAGGTTTAGTCTGGATAATTCTAACATACCATGTTGGCCAGCTTACTACAGTGGTAATGGTAGACACTTTTTATGACTCCATTGATACAGGTTTATATCCTAACCCATGGACACTAATGCAGTCATCAGGAGATGGATTGGCCCTCCCAGATGCCGCTCTACTCCTCCGAGGGGGGGCAGGGGTTGACGGTGACTCCTGCTACGCCACTGCCACCATCTTTGCAGCCAACTGCATTATACGCTAGAAGGTGGACAATCTGTGGCACACTGGCTCATGGACGTGATGAAATTATGTACTGGGGAGAAAACTAGAAATGCCAATGGGGGCCACCTCCCGGCAGGTGATGTCACTTCTTCCACCTGTCCTGACCTATTGAGGCCATCTCTAACTAACAGACTCCTCCTCATGTCTTGATACTGACTGCAAAGGAAAATGCCATCCCTGACACTGACCCTCCTGGTTGGGGCCTGTGACTCTGACCAGAGCAGTGCCAGATTCTGGAGCTCAGCATGACCAAAAGAATACTGGGGAGTTGAGTAAGGACCAAGCAGCCTGATAAATAGAGTGGCAAAAAAGACAATGCCAAGTCCTAATGAATCTGGCTGCTACTGAGCCCTGTGCTTAGCCTTTCACAGTACAGAAGAAACATTCCTAATACTACTAGCTGCAGAAAGAGTTAAAGGTAATTTTTGCTAGTAAGGCAGGAAGAAGCATTCTGAGAAATAAAACTGCATCCATAGTACTTCTGTATTTAAATAAAACAAGTCAGTTCCCATCTGCAGTACTCACTTCCCTAACTCCCTGCACAAAGCATAGTGGTGCAAGCCAGGATGTAACACAGTAATGCAGCAGTGTATCACAAAATGCTGCAGGGAACAGTGCAGTTCAATGGCAACTAAGCCCTTTTTTACTGCAGTATTTTATGACTTATTTACTGCATGTTACTGCATTGCATTGTAGCTGGCTATACTGCACATCTCTAAATGGCTGCTTTCTTTTGGACACTCAGCCTAAATTAGGAAGGGTGAATCTTAAGTCACTCTAGCTTCAGGCTGGGTTCATTCAGCCTTAAAAGGAAAATGCTCAGAAATGTTCAACTTTGGCCCAGTGGTGCCAAGGGTCTCATATTGCTTAACCATAAAGGAGGCCTGGGTTCGCACTGCAAATCCTACTCCCAGACCAGGGCTGCGGGAGTCTAGGGAATGCTACAGAGGCAGAAGGTGAGGATGGTTTGTGGTTGTTGCATCCCTTCTCTCTTCTTCAATCTCTACCTCAACTCCCTCCGCTTGGTCTGCCCAAGTAAGATCCTCCTCTACACGGATGACGCTGTGCTCTTCGCTGCTGACCCCAACACACTCCAGGCCACCCTCCAACAAGCTTTTGATAGAGCTGAGCATTGGTTCACATCACGAAGGCTAGTCCTGAACCTAAAAAAGACCAAAGCTATGCTCTTCTCGCATCGCCAAAGCAAAGCCAGTGGTGCCCCTCTCGTGATACTGCCTAGCACACTAAACCCCATTGAGCAGGTTTCCTCCTACAAGTATCTGGGCATTACCTTTGATTCGGTACTCTCCTTCCATTCCCATATCAATGCCCCTTCTGCTGCCACCAGTGTCAGGATTGGACTGTTATATTGCCATAGGAACTGCCTACCACAAGAGGCCCTTAGATTGGCAATCACCTCCTCTGTCCTGTTGCTAATAGACTATGGGCTGCCCATCTATGCTGCAGCTGACAACACTGCGCTTGCAAGAATTCGGCTCTCTATAAACAAGGCCTGCAGGCTAATGCTGGGAGCCCCTAGGCGCACCCATACGTGCCTGCTGTACTCCACTACCAACTTGCTCAACCTTGAAGAAAGGCTCTGCTTCCAAACCTGCCTTCTTGTAAAAAAGACCCTGCTAGGGCTCTTCACCCCCAGGGTCGCCACCTCCCTGCAGCATGCCTCCCCCTCAGTCTCCACCTGCAGCACTGTCAAAACCTCCCTTACTGTCCCCAGGGTAAGGACCTCTATGGCCCAGAGCTCCTTTGGCTTTCGGGCTCCCTCTTGGTTCAATTCCCTCCCAGCCAATATAGCTGACTCCACTAAGCTTGGTCCTTTCAAGGTCACCCCCAGAAGCCATCTGACAAGCACTCGCTGCTGCAACTGCACATAATCCCCCACCTGCCACCTCACCCCTAAGCTGGGTCTGCCCTGTCTACTTTTGCTGTATATACCTGGGGTCTCATGCAACATCTGCTGACTAATGTAATAAAATATCTCTGGTTGCTACCTGACGTGGTACTCGTGTACCTATATTATGACTACTGTGATCTATCTATTACCAAGCGTGTACCACCAGTGAATGCCTATAACACTGGTTGTTTTTTTAATTTAAGCATTATGTACTGTACTGTTTGTTTGCTGTGATGTATTGCTCTCATGATGAGGTGCCTTTGTAAATGAGTCTATTACTCAAAGGTCTGTAAACCGATGATCTAATAAATAAACAAAATAAATAAATAAATAAATCAGGTCGCCAACCAACAAGGATAAGCTGCAGGGTCAGACTCACTAAGGGGAAGGGATGAGTCAGAGACAAAAAGGCAGATTACACCCCTCCCCCCATAGGTACATAAGCAATAATGCATGACAGGGTGGGCAGTGTTGGGCTACACTCACCCACCCATAGGCACAGTGATGCCCAATGCAGCAGGCGGAGGACCTTATAGTAAACTTGTACCCCCAAATGGGGCTTGTTTATGCACTTACAGACCCCTGACAAAGCGATTCTGTCACTAAGCGCTGGGTCCTCCCAAGTGCCTCAGCACAGTATGGGCTCTCACTAATAATCATGTGAATGATAGTGCACTTGAAAGTGAGTAAATGGCAATATTTTGAAAGTATGATTTGAAACAATAAAGTGCAATAGAATTTTTTTTTTTTTAAATCTCTTTTTATGGTATTTTTACCTCCTTGGCTGGGTTTGTTTTGCCTATGGGTCCCCCTTCCAGCCAGAGCTCGAACTCCCTTGCTCCTAGCCCTCACAGGTCTTCCATGTGGTACTTACCCCAACCACTCGCGGCGGAGACCTGGCGCTAGACTTGGGGAGGCTGACTTAGATGCGTCTATGGCGGTGCCGTTGGGGCTAGCCTTCAAGTGCGCTGGAGGATTGTACTATGTTCCCCTCCCCAAGGCATGGGCATGCAGTGGCATCAGGGACTCTGCCGTGTGTGTGACCGCGCACTGCACGTCCGATGCCATCCCAACCACATGCACCGACCCCCAGCCACCACCAGAAGCCAGTGCAGCTGCGGTTGTCCCACCCCACCCTTCCCAGAGAGCAGTCCTGGAGACGCTCAATCCTCCTCCCCCTGGCCGACCCTCCGACACCCGAGGTCGCTCCCGTCTCGGGGTCGTCGGTGTGGTGTGAGGTGTGGTGTCCAGCGCCTCAACCCTCAGCACCACCGGGCCGACCACAGCAGTAGAATCTGTAATTGATATTTGGCGTGGTATGCCTTTATTTTGAGGAGAAGCAGAGGACCTTACAACCCCTACAAGGGCGGGAATAGAAAATGAGGCCCACCCTAGGGTGCATTATAGTGCTTAGAAAATGGGTTTTGATAGTTTCCCCCCAAAACAAAAAAAGAGATATGGATATTTAAAAACTATTATAAAAGGTTTTTCTTCTAACAATAATTCTTCTGCTGGTATGTTACTTGTAATTTTGTAGTATGCCACTTGGGGACACCGGAGAAGCTCAGAATAGGTAAGTGACAGTGATCTGGAGCATGTGGTCAGAAAAAGAGTTAGTACAGTATACCAAGCTACACATATATCCTGGGTAAGTCAGCTGCGCAGATAGGTTGTTTTTGTGTTGTGCTGACATAAATCTCCATCAGGCACAGGCACACCGGGGAAGTTGGGGTACGTTTGTCTGCTGCATGGCGGTAGCAGCATTCTGTTGCCAACAGACATTAATTGAGTGCTTTAAGTTGCAAGTAAGTGGGCAACCAAACAAGTGGGCAGGAGAGGGACCGGCCAGAACCAGAGCAGTGACCATTACTTTCACATGGCATTTGCCATTTAATGTAATATGTGTGTGTGTGGGGGTGGGGGGGGGGCAGTGGAACAAACGGTGGGTATGGAAAAAAAATGACATCTTCTTAAGACTTTCAAATTGGAAAGTGGAAGATTTGTATTCTTAGTATTTTGTTCCTAGGTCTTTTTATATGCCACCAGGTGATGGTAAATAAAAGTATGGCTTTTGAATGCCATCAGCTGATCAGCAAGTAGGATTTCACCAACCCATTTTCTAATTGTGTCTTGTGCACCTCAAGCTTCGGGGCCACCTTGTGCAGGTCATGTTGTCTTGCATGCCAGGGCTGAAAATTCACCAGGGAGTGTGGCCTCAAGAGGCTGTCCCCAGAAGAAGGAGGATGGTATGAAAATACAGGTTACTCACCTGTAACAGGAGTTCTAGGAATGGTATATGTTGTTCATCCACACTCATTGGCAGTATCCTTGCCGCTTTAAATCTTGCCGGAAGGTCTTCAAGCTTGCTCCTCCCAACCACCCGGGTGGTATAACTCTCGGCTCCGCCCCATGACGCCAGATCTGGCCCGCTGGAAGCTCAGGTTGCGCGTCAAGCCGGGAGGTCGTAGGTCGCGTGGATGAACAACATATACCATTCCTAGAACTCCTGTTACAGGTGAGTAACCTGTATTTCTAGGGACATGGATATGTTGTTCATCCACACTCATTGGCAGACTCCTAGTAGTTCTCCGGGAGGAGGGAGGCAAGACGACACCCCCATATACTTACTTGGGAAGAGAGACTGGAGAACTGAGGCCCCAAAACCAGCATCCCAGCGTGACTCAAGGTCGATGTGGTAGTGGGTAATGAAGGTGTTTGCTGACTTCAGGTAGCAGCCTGCAGATTTCCTGGATAGGGGCGTCCCTGGAAGCAGCCACCGTTACAGCAGTATGGCGGGTAGAATGAGCTCTTATCCCCTGGGAGGCTCATGCCATACAGCTAATGAGATCTATGCAGGAGGTTACCCACCCACAAATCCGGCTTGGCTGCAGGTCTCCAGATGCGGCTTCAAGCGTAGGTGACAAACAGCTGGCGAACCTCTCCCCGATTTCAGCCTGCAGCCCTTATAATAAGCGGAGCCTTCTAGGATCCAGAGGAGGAGCCTATATTCGCCTCCGAGGTGTGATTGGGGTAGAACACCGCAGAGTCAACACCTGGTTAAGGTGAAACTCCGACACCACCTTCGGAAGGAATTTCGGTGGAGGCGCAGGGCTATTGACCCTGGGAGAAGACCAGGTAGAGACTCGATGGAGCGTCTGGAGCTCTCCCATCCTTCTGGCTGACGTGATAGCCACCAAGAAGGCGGTCTTCCACTATAGAGAGAGAGCACACCTGTGCATAGGGTTCCGAATGGTTGCCCATGAGCTTTGGCCAGTACCAGCAGTAGATCCCACGAGGTGGGGTTCCGACTGAGGGAAATGTGATCAAGGCCTTTGAAAAAGCCAGACCACCTTCTCCTGCCGCACGACTGCTTCCAGCCGCGCCCAGAAGCAGAGATAGCTGAGAGTGCACCCTTGGGTAGTCGACTCAAGCCCTTGACTAGAAGGGACCATAAATAGTCCAAGATGCTTGCCAAGGAACAGGAGGAAGGGTCCAAGCCCTTGCCCTGACACCAAATGGAAAACTTTTCCATTTGAAGGCATAACATTTTCTGTGTCGACTCTTACGGGGCGCCTCAACTACATTGAGGACCTCGTGGAAAGACCCAAAGCCTGGAACTCTAGCCGCTCAGGAACCAGGCCGTCAGGTGCAGGGATTGAAGGTCCATGGAACACCTTCCCTGATTGACTGAGAGCAGGTCCAGGCGGAGCTGGAAGCTACCAGTGAGTCCTGGAGCTGAGACTAGGAGATCTAGGTACAGGGCATGGCGAGGCCAGTCTGGGGCTATCAGAATCACCTCGCCTTGTCCCTCCTCGCCTTGAGAAGCACCTTGTGGATCAAGGAAATGGGGAAAGGCGTAAAGAGGCCGGGGTCCATTGCCTCAGAAGGCATCCCCTGCAGCGAGCCCTGCTGAGGCGGGCATGGAACAGACTCAGCTCGCGTTCTCCATGGAGGCAAACAGGTCCACCTGAGGTGTGCCCCAAAGGAGAACAGATGCTGTACTACCTCCGGCAGGAGGACCACTCGTGGGATGCAGCCCCTATCCGGCTCAGGGCATCGGCCAGGGTGTTGGAGGCTCCTGCCACGTGAATGGCTAGGAGATCCGCCTCAGGCTGCCGCCACGAGTCAAGCTGAGAGCTTCCTTGCATAGAAGCATGGGGAGCGTCCCGCCCTAGCAGTTTAGATAATACATGGTCGTAGTATTGTCCGTCTGGACTCGGACCACTTGACCCCGGAGGAGCAGGCAAAGGTGGTGAGAGCTAGGCGGACCGCTCGAGCTCCAGCAGGTTGTAGCATATGGGACTCCCATGAGGACCAGAGGCCATGAGCCGATGTTCCCCAGATGGGCACCCCAACCCATCAGAGAGGCATCGGTGCGACAGAGAGACCGTCGGCTCGGGCGGACCAGACAGGATGCCCTCCTGCAAATGATCTGGAGCGGTCCACCCACTGGAGGCGTTCCACATCCCTGTGTCACCGACTACAAGCTGGTCCAGGGATCGCGAGCGTTATGACCACTGGCTGGCCCAGTCCCCACTGGAAGGGACGCATGTTCCAGACCCAGCAGGACCACGCCGTGGTACAGAACGCGCCATGAGACCCAGGGGCGCAGGAAGTCCCGGGCAGGCGCAATGCCCAACCAGAAATGATCGGGCAAGGAGGAAAGAACCTCGGCCCTGTCCGCCGGGGCCGCTCTGGCTCGAGAGAGTCGAGCTGCGCCGGATGAATAAAATCACCTGCTCGACTCGAGTTCCGACTTGGCCTCGTTGATAAGGAGGCCCAGTTGAGAGACCTGGAGGGCCAGATCTCTGACCCTCCGCCTCCTTCCTGGAGGAGCTGCTATCAGCCAGTCGTCCAGGTAAAGGTACACCGGACCCCTCGGCGCCGCGAAATGCTGTCACCACGCATGCATTTGGTGAAGACCCTAGGAGCTGGAGACAAGCCGAAGGGCATGGCTTGGAACTCGAAGAGAGATCCTTCCGCTCGGAAGCGAAGGAATCTCTGGTGAGACGGACGGATAGGGACGTGAAAAAACGCGTCCTGCAAGTCCAGAGAGCAGAACCACACGCCGCGTTCCAAGGATGGTATTATCTGAGCCAGAATGACCATCCTGAAGGTTGAGACCATCAGGAACTTGTTTAGAGTCGTGTAGGTGAGAATGGGGCGCCAGCCCCGTCCGTTCGGAACCAGGAAGTACCTGGACACAAACCCTGGGTCTGAAGGAGGGTCCACCCTCTCTTACCACCTCCTTCTGGAGGAGGAGGCGATGTCGGCTCGGCCAGCCGCCAGTGAGCTGGGATCCGAAGCCCCCGGTAGCGGCTCTGAAGGGTGGTGCCTGCTCAGATTCCAGAGGCAGGCCTCATCCCACCACCTCAAGACCCACCTGTCCGTGGTAACAGCGGACCAGGCGGACGGAAGTGCGGGCCGTCCCCAAGGGACCCAGGAGTGAGGTGGCGGGGATGGGGCGACACCCCTCAGCCCGTCACTGGGCAGGCTGGAGAGGGACCGGCCGAGGACCTCCTGGCCCCTTCCTCCCTGCCTCCTGTTAGAGCAGGCGGCTTGGGTTTGGGATGCCAAGGCCGAGCCTGCTGGCCCTGGCGTTGCTGGGCGGGGCGCCAGAGGCACAGAAGGGAAAGGACTTAGGCTGTAGTTTGCAGCCTTTGTCCTTCTGGTGAAGAGACCCGAGTCAAGGTGGCATTGGACTTCTCGATCCTCTGCAGGTGACCTTCCACCCCAGGGGCCGAAGAGGTCAGTCCCAAAAGGGAACATCCGCCAACTTGTGCTGGGTATCCAGTAAAGGTGGATATCCTCCAACCAAGCACGCATAGCCACTGTGGCCGCCACCGATCTGGCACATGAGTCCCTACATCCAAAGCAGTCTGGAGCTGCTGTTTGCCACTGCCCTGCCTGGTCCCGCACCTGTTAACCGTAGTCTGCAGATCGGCGGGAAGATGAGGATGACCTCATCCAGGGAGCCCAACAGGGCATGAGAAAAATGTGCCATGAGGGCAGGAGCTAGCCTGGCCAAGAAACCCGAGAGGGCATAGCGTAGACTTTTAGCCCGACATAGTCAAATTCTTGGACTCCTTGTCAGGAGGTTTGTCCACATCCCTGGCGTTGCCCGGCTGGCAGCTGTCGGTAACCAACCCTCAGCAGAGGGTGTTCAAAACCGGACAAGGAACGGTGGGGACACGACTTCCCTGGCCATCCTGGCGGGCGCAGGGCAGGGAAGCAGGGCGCTTAAGTTCCAGTGCGGACCCACTATGGCCTCGGCCACGGAAAGGCCTCCGTCGAATCCCTCGGTCCAGAATCTCCGTGAGGGGATACCTGGCCCGTTGGAAACAGGTTCGAGCTCCATCCCGGTAGACTCGAGATGAGCCGAAGCAGTCCTAGGAAGGACGGCGGGCTATCGTCCATTGACTGACCTCCTGGAAGACTCCAAGTCCAGTCGCTTGGAGAGAAGGAGGAATCATCTTCGGACTCGGAAGAGTCTCGAAAACTGCCTCTGGCCTGAGCCACCCTTCACCTGCCGAGGTGAGGTGGGAGTGAGGGTAACTGACAGCCGATGGGGTAAACCCTAGTGACCGAGAATCCTTGGTCGGACCCCAGTGGTGGCTGTGGAGGCGGAGGTTCCACGGAATCGGTGGAGCAGCTGGTTTGGCGAACAACGGCCTGGGTATAGGCTCTCGGACAAGTCGGGGGTTGTGCCAGCCCGTTCGGTCAGCAGCCATAATGGCGAGGAAAGGCGCCGGGTGGCTTATTCCCGACCAGGAGGGCTATTGCAACATAGGTCCTCGTGCCGTCCCGGCGTAATTTCTTGACCTCCCCTCATCCGAGGAGGGGCGAGGGCCAATGGCCAACGCCGCTTACATGATGCAGAGACCCGGGACCGCCTATGGCGGTGGGAGCAGCTGGACCCATGAAGAGTCAGACCGAGAGTCCGGAATTTCCGGGGTCGGTGCGGGGAGGTGTCGGCCGGAACCGGCACTCCCTTGACTCGGAAGGTCCATCCGAGGGCTCGGAACCCAGGCACAGGGGCGAGCCAGGATCCTCAACTCCTCCCGGGGAACCGGAGAGGAATCTCGGCTGCTAAAGGCGACAGCCGTCCAATGGGTCGAAAATCTCGACTTCATCAGTGGGAGTCTCGGTCAACTGACCTGGCAGGGGACACCGTAAGGCCAGTGGCCGAAGCCAGCCGTCGGCAACAAGCCGACCGGTCGGCGGCCAGGGAGAGGGACCTTCCCGCTCCCAAGGCGTCGACGGAGGGACTTACCCTTGTCCCTCTTTTGGACCGAGAATAAGGTCCAGCAGGCGCAAGCCCTTCTCCTTTAGTGGAGAGGGACAGATAAACTCCTTAAAGGAAGCCCGTGTAGGAGAACCCAGAGAGCGGGATAAATGCGGCCGAGGAAGATCACGGCCGCGCCGCCTCCTCTTCGAGGCGACCATCCGCCGAGCTGATCCGGCCAACGCCGCCCGACACCGACCAACCGGGCCTCCTTGGACTTCACCGGAGGGAAACGCTTCGGGACGGCCCAGTTGCAATCGGGCAGCACGGTCTCGAGGACGAGGCCGAGAAAGATGAGCACGGTCGCAGCCTGCGGGTCGTGCTCAAGGCTACAGTAGACACACGTGAGTGTGGATCCGCCCGAGACATCTTCACACCGCATAAGCATCTCCGAAATCCGGGAGTCGATGGTCCATCGCAGTCATGAGGATCGAAGACTGGAAGTCTTTTGCAAAATATTATTTTAAATCCGCAAACGGAGAAATAGAACCAGTCGCAAACGCGAGCGCTAAGGAGGGAACCTGAGCTTCCAAGCCGTAAGGAAGATCTGGCCATGGGGCGGATCGAGTTATACCACCTGGTGGGTGGGAGGAGCAAGCTTGAAGACCTTCCGGCAAGATTTAAAGCGGCAAGGATACTGCCAATGAGTGTGGATGAACAACATATCCATGTCCCTAGAACAAATGTCTATATTTTTTCAAAACTTTTTTCCTTACAGATAATTAGCATAAGATTTACAATTAATGGTCACATCTAAGCCAAGTATCAAATCTGCATATCAGGCTCTCAAATAATTTTTTTCCCTGAGTAGCTCAGTTTTGAGCACTACAGTAGGCCCAGTTCAGGGCAGTTGGATTTTTTCCATCAGATTTGTTTACTTATCTCTTAGTTCTATAAAACTATTTAAAGTATACATTTCCTTTTGATGCAGAAGAATAGTAAGATTAGACAGTGGTAAATCAGCATTTCCTGTGTTTCTCGATTGGTTCAACTTCTGGTTAGAGTATTTTTAATTGCTTACATGACAACATTTGGACTTAAGCAGGAGTGAGATTTTTTTTTAACAAGGGTGGGGAGGTATTTTATTTTAAAGCTGAAACCCCACAGCAAGTAATTTCCAGTATTTTAATCATCTATGACATGTTGCCGCTACCACTTCAGCAATATGCCCAAGTAACCCCCCCCACCAAACTCCATGGATTCAGTGCTGATTTACAGTAGGGGATAAAAATGCACTGCCACACACAAGTGAATGGACTGTGTTCTCCCCGGTGACCAAACTGGGAAAAAAGTCAGTACACAAACAGCAGGTTGTAGATGATACAAAATATTGTGAGTCTTCCACCCAAAACGAGCACTGGCATGTACACAGGTTGGGCTCTGCTTGCCTTTCTGTGGCGGGTCACAAATGCACTTATTAAAGCTGTTAGGACACAGTTTTCAACATGTGTAAATTGGGCACCGGTCACCCAGAAAATTAGCACAATTACAGTAACATCAACATAACTCAGCTAAATACCATATACTTTTGATTTAAAAACATGGCCTTTAATCACGATTTTATATTTTCACTTGCGGCTTATGATCAAGGGCGGCTAGTAATGCAAAATGACAGGTATGGTACTTGACAAGACAAGACAAGTCAAGTGACACTCACCTGGTCACACCTTAAAAGTATTCTGAAGTAGTTCAACAGAGAGCGGACAGCTGAGAGCAGACATAGAGAAATGGGAATCAGACGCAGCTGTGACAAGTGCTGTTAAAAGGGCTGCACATACCGGAGTCAAAGGCAAGGCAAAGCTGAAAAGAAAATCTTTTGATCTAGATTTCAAAGTTTCTGCCAGGAGAGCGGAGAAAGAGGAGAATCACCCCATTGCTGCCGCCCTCCACATCAATGAAAAGCAGCTTACAGCGTGGAAGAAAAATTTGCCAGCACTAGAAGAAAAGGTGTCTCTGACAGGATCCATCGGGGCAAATACAAAATGGAGATGATTAGATGGCAGGGGTAGGAAGGCAAGATACCCCGAGGTACAGGCTGACCTGGCAAGCTGGATTACCCTACAGAGAGAACAGCACTATCGGGTCACATGTAAAGCTGTTGCACTTAAACCTGTGTCCCATGCTCAGGGCCCTTCATTTACTACCTGCAGGGGGGGGAAGGTAGGTAGACAAATTTTTGTGGAGATGGGGCTTTACAATCTGACAAAAAACAACTGTTGGCCAGTGCCTGTCCAAAGATCACAAATTGTGCATGCTTCTCTGCTCGTCACATACGACTAAATCAACTGTTGCCAGCAATGATAGGTAACATGGAAAAGACTGCTACTTGGGCTGACATGCCCGGTAATAAAACAATCGACCATGTTGGCTACAAATCTGTACTCCTACTAACAACTGGCCATGAAAAGCAACGAGTGATGGTGTGTCTAGCTGCCACGGCCAATGGATGTAATTTGCCCCCTTTTGTTGTGCTGAAGGAAAAGTGGATGCCCAAGGAGACTATGGACATATCTGGTGTAATAGTGGCCATGTCACCTACTGGCTGGATGAGCGAGCAGCTTACTCTCCTCTGGCTGGCAAAAGTGTGGGGTTAGATAGCTTTCACAAAGCGTCTACTGTAATGGGAAGACTTTAGGTGCCATATTTCCCCCGTTGCTAAGAAGGCAGCAAAGAACAAAAAAACTTATGGGGTGATTCCCAGTGGCTGCACCAAGATTTTACAGCCAACAGACATTAGCTGGAATGCCCCTTTTAAAGCAGCTTACAGGGAGTTTTATGACAAATGACGGAGAAGCGGGAGAGAACAGCAGCTGGCAACTCCCGAGCACCAAGTAACACTGGATTTTGGACTGGATAAAGCTGGCATGGCAGGCAGTCAGCAGAGAAGTTATAATCAAATCCTTTGCGGTACCTTACTGTGAAATGTGCAACAAAGCTGGCATCTAACTCAGCTGAGACCTTATTAAGGAATGTGTTTTTTCCTTACCAGGTTTGTGCCATTACAAGCACTGATCCTGATGTGATCAGTGATTGCGGAGGATGGAATCGCCGAAGTACAGAGTGAGCTGATCAACAAACAGCAGGCGATCCAAGATCCAGATTCCTCCAACGCTGACACAACTTGCTTCACATGCAGTACCAGTGAAACTGAAACAGGAGCCTCTGAGCTGCTCCGATTCCAATATCAGTAGTGAATCAGAGCTTGAATGAATCAATGAATGAGTCAGAGGCAACAGAGACTTGTGTGTAAAACTGCTGAATTTTATGATAATGTTTGTCTTTTTTATTTATCTTTCAATAAATTATTAAACTTGTGCAGTAATTCATCTCTCGACTCACTCACTTCCGGAATCTACAACAACAACGAAGCATGCTCAGTTGCGTATGGCAAAGTTCTTTTTGGTGAGTTTGTTATTTTTACGGCTACAGTGGGTATAGCCTGCATATGTATTGCTTTGAGAAAAGATTAAGAAAATCACAGTGCCACTGTTCATGAGAGGAGGTCCCAAAATGCCTATGCTGAAAATCTGGTGCAACAAATCCCCAAAATAATTGCATTATGGGTGTGTGTGTTGTGCAGTTTCTATGCAAGCTCATGACTTCATAAATTTTTTTTAAATTTTCACTCCAGATTTTAAACATTACCAATTTTTACACCTCCTCATGAACAGTACAGCTGCCATTTTTTACATCCGGTTCAAAATGTGTATTTGCACCTGTGGCACCAAATGACACAGTCACTGTTCAAAATCACCTTTCAGCTAACGAACTGATAGTGTCACTGTTCATACGGTGGGGGTCACAAAAAGCCCATGTTGAAAACGTGGAGTGAAAATACCAAGAAACGCCCAGGGCGTTAGGATTTCTGACCATAACACCCTGCCCTGTAGGGACTGACAAGCATCAGGGGTGTGACCTGGGACTGTCAACAGTAATGCTCATGCCATTCCACTCCATCCCTACTCTGCAGTTAGTGACAGTTATCGAAGTGTGCCTTTGACTCTTCAGCTCCAAGGTTCACTCTATTCTCCTATACTGCGCCCATCTCAGTGTATTTCCTTATGGAATGGTGCGAGTGTAAAGCTCAAACACCCCAGGGAACACCTCGACACTTGTTTGTGTCTGCAGGGTAGGATGAGGTGAAATAGCATGAGCGTTATGGGCGACGATCCAAAGGCACACCCAAATGCCTGTCCATCTCTGCAGGATGGAGGTTGCATCACTTCAATACTTCTGCCTGGCTGTCTGTCTGTCTCTCTATCTGTCTATGTAATTATCTTTCTATCAATTGCATATATCGTTATTTTTACCTGTTTGTAAAACAAACCTGCATATCACATTTGCCTGCACTCTGGGAACATACTTATGAAACTCTGCATATTTGTACTCCACTCCTGCATATACCTCATACTTTCCTAATATTCCCATTATCACAAGCATAACAACCGTAACCTTATCAACAGCAACCCTCTCTGAAAGTTACTATTATATTTTCTTTGCTAACAGTCCATCATTATACCTGAATGCCTGACAGCAACACATTGATTAAATATAACTTACATCACCTCATGGACAAAAACCCGGTTTCTCTAAAAAAAAAAAAAAAACGGTGTAAATTATCCCAAGGTTGAACATATGCCAGCCATTACTTTTTCATGTACTGCCACCTTCTGTACCATCATGGGGAGTTGCATATGTTTCTCATGAAGGTTTGCATTATTGGGGTATGTGCAATTGTGTTTCCTTTAAAATTTGGCTGTATAGCCAATATCCTCCAGGATAACACATACCTCAGTGGCATTTGCTCTGGGGTTCTTTTGTAAACCTGTATTGCTTACTATTCCTTCCATTAAAATGTACACCTCCATATATTTTCCTAATAATGTATATGCCTTCCTTAGAACAGAAACTAAAACAAATCTTACTACTTACTAATCATTGTGTTGTTTCTCCATACCTCCTTAACAATTCCACACAACTTCACTAACTTCATTATGCAGCCACGGTGGATCTGACCAGATTTTGTTTTTAAAGGTACAGTATATGATACTAGTGGGTTGAGGAGGTGTTGAGGAGGTATTAGGCAGTCCTATTTTAATATATAGAACATTATATTGCCAGCACCAGCTTAATACTGCCACTCTCCACACTGTAGAGTCAATCTGGATTAGCCATAAGTGGAAAAAGGAAGCACATACAACTGCACAAAGTGCTAAAAGTCTTCATTATTCTCAAATGAGCTCTCTAAGCTTTCCATCCACGCTGTCTCCAAAAATGAAACAATGCAGTCCTTTTATTTGGAGACAGCATGGAAGTAGGGTATTTATGTGCAGAATAAAATGAAGCGCTTTAGTACTTTTTTTTATGCAGTTGTATGTGCTTCCTTTTTTCCACTTATGGCTAATCAATCCAGATTGACTTTCTACAGTGTGGAGAGTGGCCGTATTAAACTGGTGCTAGCAATCTAATATTCTATATGTTACTTGTTTTACGACGAGCACAGCTCCCAGGTGCAGGTCTGAGTAATTTTACAAATTTTTGACAGTCCTATTTTAATTGTTATTTTATCTGTAGCACCAACATTAAAGTACCAGAGCAATGCCGATAAGCACCTGTAAGCAACTCTTCAATTTGTGCACTGGTACTGCAACTAACCGGAGTAATGTAAGCCACGGCCATGGATCGAGGGCGGCTTTTGTTAGAAATTCTTGTTTAAGAGTGCGATATCTGATCGAGGGTGGTTTATATTGGAGGGTGGCTTTAAATCAAAGACATACGGCAGTAATAGTCTCAGATTGTCTCAGCCTGATATGTCCCAGCATGCTGATGATGCCCAGGTTGTTATCTGTTAAATGGTTTGGATCTGTGACCTGGCTTGCATCCCCACCTTGATTACTCTCCCATGGCCTGTGCAATGTGAGTGTGTCTCTGGGCTTAATCACTGTGTAAACCTCTTCCTGACACAAAGGCTGCTCCCCCCCTTTCAGAGAAGGATCTGGTGGGTCTGCTCCACACAACTCTCTCTGCTGCCCTCTGCACTGCCTCACTGGATGAGATGCCCCTCACCTCTCACCTGTTCACAAGCGATGAATCCTATCTGTGATGCACCCTGATCGAATGCACCATTCCTATTTGAGTTGATCCCAGTTTCCTCGTGTCTTCTGCAGTTTCAGGATGGCAGTTCTCAGCTACAGTGAAAACACTCAGTTCAACCTGTTACTGAAGGTGAAAGGGTGCCGCAACAGAACTCGGAGCAAACAAATCGGCGCACAATGAGGGGGTTAAACAGAAAACAGGGGGTTCAGCAGTGAGGTGAGGATAATCAGCATGGTATTGGTACGGCTGGATGGCACACACAGATTCCCACTGACAACACAAGAAGCAAAGCATCAGCATCACCATGCCTATGCTCCGCTCAAGTGCCCTGTAGTTAGCTTTTACTCAGAGCAATTTTGCTATCAGAGCAAGGAGGCAGCTGACTGAGCAGCCAGAACATTTTAGCTAGGGGGTAAGTAGACAGATACTTTATTCGAAGTGTAGGTTCTACAAGGTAAATTGGGACCTTCAGTCAAGGTAAAAACAGAAACACAGTAGTTATCAGTGTGCTAGTCTGCAGTAGGAGAAGGGAGCTGATAACCATCCTTGCAGTTACCTGGGTTAGGAGGATAGGTGTGAACTGGGGTGTGTGGCTTAGGAAGAAGTGAAGCAGTTGTCTGTATTTCGACTTCCCTAGCCTTCTTACAAGAGCACTACAAAAGAGCTCCCTCCTAACATTGCCAGCACGTTCATGTCCCGGTGAGTGAGTGGAACATTGAAAGAATAGAACAGGAGTATGATTGGTATCTTAGGCATTAGACGGCATCAACAGGCAGGCAGGGAACTCTGCCAGCCCAGTAAGGTAAGGTAAGGTAGACTACCTGTGTACTGGTTGCTGCCTGTTTAAATGGGTGTACTGTCAGTGGGATGGGGTAAACAACAGTGTAGGGTAGGGAGGGTAACATAGAAACATAGACTTTGACGGCAGATAAGGACCACTTGGCCCACCCAGTCTGCCCATTACCTTACCTATTGGATAAGCTGCAGATTCTAGTTAACCAAGAGCCTACTTCCTGCAACCACCCACTATAATTGCCTTATGTCTGTGTAACCCCCCTGCAAATGGGGGTTCCCAAAAGACTTCCAGGAGCTTGCTTGAATGCTCCAAGCCTGAATGGTGTTTGGCGTTTAAGCCATTTATCAGTGAGTGTTTTTAGAACCTCTGGTACTGTCTCTTTAAGAGCTGTCTGCTTGCAGACATAATTAGTTTGTATGGGGGACTGTGTGTTTCTTCTCTGAGTACCACGAGCTGCTGCCAATTCACTTCATTTTTGCAGTCACTAGGAGTGCAAAGGGAACCTATGTGAAAGATGTAACTGTTTGCCAGAAATTATTTAGAGTAATAATGAAATTACAGTTTGTCTAACCTGCTTTCTTTGCAGTCAGAACTGTGTCTGCTAGTTCCCCATTCTAGTTTTGAACTGCTGAACTGGACCAATCAGTGTGGGTAAGCTAAGCTCTAAATGGTGCCTTGGACTCATAATCTGAGCCAGCCACAAGAGGATTGTATGGGCAGTGACTCTGGGAGATGTAGTTTAGACTTCAGTGCCTTTTTGGACCAACAGCAGCAGTCTATTGTGGTGACAGCCAATCCAGTCAATAACTGGGAGGAACTCAAAGGAAGTGCCGGTTTTGTCGGTTGGAGTTTCAGTTGAGCTTTGGCAGTGAAGAAGGAAGGAGCCCTGTGCTTTTCAGTGTGCAGTTTTAGTCAAAAACGTGTGTAAGGCCCAAGTTCCGGTCTGCAGCTTGTGTAACAGCTTGTTAGGACTGAATCCGTCCTGTGAAAAGAATCAAAGGATCTCTGAAGAGTAGAAACCAGGCTCACCCTGTAGAAGACTGGAGAAATTGCTGAAAATTCACTCGGTCTGTCAGGAACTGAATCTGCTTGTGTGTTCTCCCGGTATTGTGCAGTAATTGCGATCGGGATACAGATGCAGCCTGCCTGGTATAGTGCTTTCTTTTATATGGATGTGTGAAGAGGTTTGTGTACCTCAAGTGAGCCCTGCTGACATTGAAGGACCCTATCTTATTTGGAGGTCGTGGAGTACTAATTCAGGTCGCTTCCTGTTGAATTGCCACATTAAATCCAAATGGAATTACTGTACTGCTGACTGTTTAATTCTCCTTTTCTGTGTGAAATGGCCCCTACCAGCTGCCACGGTTTGGGACTAGCCACTAGGCTTGGGTACCCAGGGACAGTAACTGATAGGGATAGGCCTGTGCACAGAGCCATAGGTAGATTATTAGAGTGATAAGCTAATTAACCTGATTTCCCCTGTCCTTGTCATATCCCCTAAATAAATCAGAGCTGCTTGTTTCAGCAAAGTTATACTGCCTGAGTATTTGTCTATGTTAAAGTACTGTACTGTGACTGTTGCACTGTATCTCATTTCACAGGAGGTCCCAGTGCCGGAACTAGACCTGGGGTAAGTGTATACTGTGAAGGTAATTCTGATATATTGTGTGGGCCACTACTGGGAAGAAAGGGGGGTTGCAGTGTCCCAGAGGGCTGTGACCAAGTTAGTTTAACTATTGCAAACCCTGACCTCTGGGTGGAGGCACCCGCCATTGGATCCAGGCCCCTCAACCTGTTAGTGGCAAATCAGGCAGGGGTAGTAGCCCCTGGGATAGCGCCATCTAGGGGTTACATCTGTCCCATGCATGTTTGAATTCCCCCACTGTTTTAGACCCCACAGCCTCTCCTGGAAGGCGGTTCCATGCGTCCACCACTCTCTCCGTAAAAAAGAATTTCCTCACATTACCCCTGAGCCGTCCCCCCTCTAACTTTAAATTGTGCCCCCTTGTTCTTACACATCTCTTTTTCTGAAATATGCTACCCTCCTGGACTTTGTTGACTCCCTTGAGGTACTTAAAAGTTTCTATCATGTCCCCTGTCCCTCCTTTCATCAAGGGTATACATATTAAGCTCTCTCAGTCTCTCTTCATATGGTTTCTGATGTAGACCCTGCACCATTTTAGTTGCCCTCCTCTGGACTGCTTCCATCCTGTCTATGTCCCTGTGAGATGAGGTCTCCAAACTGCACGCAGTACTCCAGATGGAGTCTCACCAACTGTCTGTATAGAGGGATAACCACTTCCTTTTTCTACTTGTGATGCCCCTCCCATGCATCCCAGTATCCCCTGGCTCTCCTTACTGACTTCTCACATTGCTTACCCACCTTTAGGGTCATCTGATATGACTACACCCAGATCCCTTTCCATTATTGTTGTCGTTAGTACCTCCCTGCTATTGTGTACTCTTCTCCTGGGTTTTTGTTTCCCAGGTGCATTACTTACACTTCTTTACATTGAATCTAAGTTGCCATATGTCTGACCATTCCTCCAACCTTGCAAGTCCCTTCTCATCCTTTCCTATCCCCTTGTGTATCAACTCTGTTACAGATCTTTGTGTCATCCATAAAGAGGCATACCTTTCCTTCAGACCCTCCGCAATGTCACCTATAAAGACGTTAAAGAGGACTGGACCCAGTACTGAGCCCTGAGGTACTCCACTAGTAACCTCCCTTTCTTCAGAATGTGTTCCATTCACTATTACCTTCTGTGTCCTGTTGTGCAGCCAGTTTGCTACCCAGGCTACCACCCTGGGACCCACTCCCAGGCTGGCTAACTTGATTATTAATCTTTTGTGCGGGACTGTGTCAAATGCCTTGCTAAAGTTTAGGTAGGCCATATCCACAGCCCCTCCCTGGTCTATTACTTTGGTCACCCAGTCAAATAAATCGATTAGATTCGTCTGACATGACCTTCCTGCTGTGAATCCATGCTGCTTTGGGTCCTGTGCCCCGCTGACCTCTAGGTACTCAACAATTCTTTTTTTCAGAAGTGGTTCCATCATTTTCCCGACCACTGAGGTCAAACTAACAGGTCTGTAGTTTTCTGCCTTGCTCCCACTTTTGTAAGACTTTGGTAAGACCTACAAAGGTCAGGCTAGGGGCACTTGAAACACACAGTAGGGTGGAAACAAGGGGAAGAAAGTGAGTACAGGATGCCAACTATCTTAAATGACCAAGGGACCAAAAAATGGAAACTGAAAGAAAACCCTGTCTAGGGTAAGCGGTCAAACACAAATTCAGAAGTGGAAAAGTGAAGGGAATCCAAGAGGGGGGTTAATGATAAGGGAAGACTAAAGGCAGGGAAGCAAAAATGTCAGGAGGATAAACAAATCATCAGGCATGCAAGTGGTGCAATGTAATGGGTGTAAATCTGCAATCTTCAGAGACACGTTCCGGAGAGGGCTGAACTGGCATGAGTACAGGGCACCTGTTGCCTAACCCAGGGGTCACCTAGTTTTCTGTTGTTCCCTCAAAGGATGCCGGCAAGGAGTCAGAGTGACTGGACCTTGGTGGGCTTCGGGAGGGTAGGGGGAGGAAAGAGGGAGAGCACCCTTCAGACACTACCACTGGGCAATTTCTTCACCATTCTGGTGAGACAGGGAAGCCAAGAGGAGGTACCTAAGGCAGGAGTAAGAGAGGAGATGGGGGTCCTCAACGGAGCAGGCCCCAAGGAGGGTGGGAGAGTTCCTGGAAAAGGAGGTATCAGTTGCTGGTGGGGCACTTCATAGTCAGGAGGACTGAGTTGGGGGCAAGGGAAGGAAGGGACCGGATAGTACAGTGCAGTGCATTTTGCTCTTGCAGCCCCACATCTTACTCACCATTGTTGATCTGTATAGCAGACTTAACTGGCTCTCCCCGTCCAACTACATGAACTTTGTCTTGGGCTGCTTCACGGGCAAGGTTCTGAGCTCTGGCACCCCCCTGGACTGGCAAAGTTTCTCGTGCCTGCTGTCTCCACTCCCTACTCCCCAAGGTCCTTGGGCCCTGCTATCCTCAAGGTTCCTGTGACACGTACCCAAATAGGGGACAGGGATTTTGCATCCTGTGCCCCGAGATTATGGAACTCCCTTCCTTTCCAGGAAAGGTCTGCCCCTTCCCAGGCATGTCTATGAACCTCCCTGTGGAAGCACTTGAAGCTCTCCTCAGTATGCGATTGTCTCAGACCTCCCCGAGTACCCTGGTCCCTGCACTGTACTCGAGCACATTATCTCCTGTACTTGGCTCCGGCCCTACTGTTGCTGCCTGCCTGCATGTGGCCCTGTGTAAATTGTGTATATTCTGTATATTTTTGCTAGGCATATTGCTATAGAAACGCTGTGCTGTTACATGTTCACATTTGACGCTGTCCACTGCTGCAATCTGAGCTATGCCACTATGTATGTTATTTATTTATTTAGTTGTTTAACCAGGTATAGCACACTAAACTGAAAGCTTTTTTACAGGAGCGACCTAGGAGCACCAGGAGGTTAAGTGACTTGCTCAGGGTCACACAGTATGCAAGTGGAAGCTGTGGGATTCAAACTCAGGTCTGGTCTGCTGGATGTCACCAGATTTGCAGCTCAGAGCCTTAGACCACTGCGCTATACTGCCTCCCACTGTTATGTTATGACTGTTATGTTTCTCCTAACTTCAGTGCATCTGCCTCACTTGCTTCAATTTGTACTCTGTAAGTTCTTTTATTCTCTGTACTCTCCCGGGTCGTACCTGAAAATAGGCATATGTTTTGTCTAGTGTACTTACCTGGTTAACAAAAGCTAAATAAATAAATTCCAGGCACTTCCGCAGGGAGGACTGGAGGGTGGATATTGCTATCCTTAAGGAAGAGGGAGAAGGGAGGGAGCAGGATGTTGATGTCCACCTGGGGTCAAATGATCCGGCAAGGGAAGTTGTAGGGGTAGTGCAGGATAGGTTTAGGAAGTTGGGGAGGGGCCTGAAGCAGGTAGCTTACACAGTAGTCTTCAATGAGGTGCTACCCATGCATGGTCGGGAGAAGACTAAGGAACTCTGCACCAGGTCCTTCAATGAGTGGTTGAAGGCATGGTGCAGGGAGGATGACTCTGGCTACATCAGGGACTGGGATCACACCAGGGGGGATGGAGGCCTGGACAAGGAAGATGGCCTCTATCCATCTAGGAGGGGAACAGGAGTCTTGAATGGCAGGTTTAAATGCTACATTGACAAGCATTTAAATTAGCCAGGAGGTGAGGCAGAAAGACTGAGGGAGGCTGAGATTTTCCTCCCCAGAGACTAGTGCAAGGTTAACCCAGGGAGAAGAAATTTCCTCGAGGTTGATGGAAGCAAACTGGAGGGCAGGGCAGGCAAGTCTGGTGCAGGAACTTCAGCTGGAAGAGAGGGGAAGGAGAGAAGGCAGGAAAACAGGAAGGCACGGAAAAGTTATTAGGGGTGGAGTACATAGGTGGGGTGAAGGAGAGATGGGGCAATTAAGGGGGGCTATTCTTGAGGCATCTGAGGTATGCATAAGAACAGTAACAAAGAAAAGCAGGTTTAAGAGGCCACTATGGTTCCCAGCAAGGGTCGGGGAAGCAGTAAGTGCCAAAAAGAAGTCATTTTATAAATACTAGGTAAAGCAAGGAAAGGTAGAAAGGGAGGATTATCTATATAAAAACAGGGAGATAAAGAGGGCCGTTAGGGAGGCGAAAACAGACACAGAGCTGCATATCGCAGAGTGGATCAGGAACAGAGGAAAAACAGTTTTCAGGCCTGCCAATACAGAGGTAGAGCTACTGCCCATGATGCTGACGACTCAGGATCGGGAACAAGTCTGGGTTGTTGGAGGGCCAGCCGGAGGGAGGGCAGAAGGATCGAGCATCCCATGGATTACTGTTCTTATCCGGGGAGGGAGGGTTGCTGTTCCCACTGCAATACTGCCACCTTGGTGACCACAGGTGGCAGTGCAGCCAAGGATGCCTCACAAGGGATGGGGTGACATTGGCTGGGGGAACCACTCTTGACCCACTGGTCTCCCCATGTGCATGCTGACGTAATCAGGGGGATCATGGGCACCAGGAACAAAAAGCTTGACCCTGGTGCTGGCTTCTGGTGGGAACCTGGTACATCTGGAGCAGTCCTCACCGTCACTGTCAAGCCACCCGCTGATGTGCATGACCAGGGGTGTAGCTGGCCACCCTCTACCCCTGCCTGGAGGATAAACCGAGGCTCCGTGGGGGCAGGCTGCAGACCAGGGATGGCCTGGTGGCTCGTAGCTAGAGGACCGGCCCAGAGAATCGGGGGCATACACAGTAAATTTAAAAAAAAAAAAGTTTTTCAGATATATTAGTAAAAAAAGCAAAAAAGGTGGGGGAATCTTAAGGCTAGTTGAGGGGATGGGGTGCCAGAAGAGAATGGGCAAAAGGCAGCCGTCTTAAATTACTACTTTTGCTCAGTTTTCACTAAGGAGGATGGCAGGTCCATGCCAGATTGTGGCATCAAAGCAGCCGCTAAGAGAGTCCTGGAATTGAGACAGCCATTGCTTATCAGTGAAAGGGTCCTGAAAGGACTGGCTGCCTTTAAGATTGATAAGACCCCAGGACCAGATGGGTTGCAGCCAAGGATACTCAGGGAATTAGTAACAGAGCTGGTTAAAGCATTGGTAGGTCTGTTCAGCAGCTCACTTAGGTCTGGGGAAGTTCCAAGGGATTGGAAGGTGACAGACATCGTATCGCTTCATAAGGGGGGGATAAGGAGCAACCAGGAAACTATAGGCCTGTCAGTCTAACCTCTAGTGTAGGGAAGCTGATGGAGTCACTGATCAAAGAGGACCTCACAGACTACCTGGAGTGCAACAGGTTCCAGGATAGTAAACAGCACAGTTTCATGGCAGGAAGGTCTAGTCAGACTAACCTGATAGTTTACTTTGACTGAGTGACAAAGGAGATGGACAAGGGCCATGCTATGGATCAGATGTACTCTGACTTCGGCAAGGCTTTTGTTTCTTTGTTTTCTGTTGGCCTTACCTCCTCTGCTGAGGGGTGTTCCTATGGTGCCCCCTATCTGAACAGCCGGTGGCTCCTGCACCAGATGCCATGCCCGAGCTGCCACCTCCTCCCCTCTCCCTCTCTCAGGCCACATCGTGGACCCCAGACGCGGAAGGCCAAGGGGTCAGGACCAGAGGGAGCTCCTGGAGCATCCAGTGCAGCACCGCAGGTGGATCCAGCCATACTTTTTCCCCTCGTTTCCCATGGTACGGGCATGCAATGACATCAAGGACACTGCGGCACGTGCTCCCGCATGCTGCATGTCAGACGTCTGCCCGTACCACCCCCATCAGTACACCATGAGTTGCGCTACCCCCTAGCCACTGCCAGGAGCCAGCACCATCACGGGATTCCCTCCCTCCCCTCCCCGGAGAGCAGTCACAGGGACACTCAATCTTCATCCCCCTGGCTGACCCCTGATGACCAGAGTCCGCTCCCGAACCCGGGTCGCCAGCGCAGTGTGAGGTGTGGTGTCCAGCACCTCAACCCTCAATGCCACCAGGCCGGCTTTCAGCAAGGCTTCTGACTCGATACTTCACAAATAATTGCTCAAGAAAATGGAAGACCTCGGTGCAGTTAAACCCCTAGTCAACTAGGTGGCTAGAGGGGAGGCAGCAGAGGGTGGTGGTCAATGGGGTTAAATAAGAAGAGTGGAAGGTTACAAGTGGGGTTCCACAGGGATCTGTGATGGGTCCGGTCCTCTTCAACATGTTCATTAGTGACACTGAAGAAGGAATTCTGAGCAGGTTGTGTCTCTTTGCACAGGACACAAAGCTATTTGGGAGGGTGGACAGTGACGAGGGAATAAGGAAAATGCAGAGAGACGTACAAAAGCTAGAGGGGTGGTCAAAGGTCTGGCAGTTAAATTTCAATGCCAAAAAGTGCAAGGAGATGCACCAAGGGAAAAAGAACCCCAAGACGGAGTACTGGATGGGAGGGGAGAGACTCAGCACTACAACTGATGAGCGGGATCTGGGAGTTATCATCAGCAATTCACTTAAGCAATTAAGCCAGTGCAACAAGGCCTACAGCAAGGCGAACAGGATGCTGGGATGTATCAGGAGGGTATTGACAGCTGAAGAAAAAAGGTAATACTTCCCCTCTACAGATCTCAGTGAGACCTCACCTACAGTACTGCACCCAGTTCTGGAGTCCTCATCTCAGAAAGGATCAGGATAGGTTGGAGACAGTACAGTGCAGAGTAACAAAAATAATTCAGGGCCAGCAGGGCAGATCCTATGAGGAGCGCCTCAAGACACTAAATGTGTACTCACTGGAGACCAGAGGGGAGAGGGGAGATACGACTGAGACATTCAAGTTCCTTACAGGAATTAACAAAGTGAACTGTGGGGAACGATTTAGCCTGAATACCAACTCGCGGTCATGTGGACATGAGTGGAAATTATCAGAAGGGACATGAGGAAGTACTACTTTACAGAAAGGGCGGTGGAACCTTGAAACAGTCTGTCAGCCAAGGTGGTGGGTGAAAAAACAGTTGGGGATTCAATCAAGGCTGAGATAGAATAAAGGGAATTGTGGTTGCCTAGGGCAACAGGACCAAGAAGAAGAATGGGGAGAGGACGGGGAGGGTTAGTACCCTGGAGGAACAGTACGTTCCAGGGATTATAGGGACTGGATGCCCCTCAGGTCTTTTTCTGCAATCATTATCTATGTTTCTAAGACAACATAACAAGGGAAGGCAGGACCAAGGTAACAGAGGGAGAGCAAGAAAGGGAGGCAGGTTATAGGAAGAGAGGGATGAAGAGAATATGTGCCAATGCAAGGAGTCTGGGAAACAAAATTACTGACCCAGAGGCAATCACTGTGGAGGCAGACCTGGATCTGGTGGCCATAACAGAATCATGGTGCATGGGCAACCACAGCTGGGAAGTGGCCATCCCAGGCTACACCATGTTCTGGAAGGAAAGGCTGAGGAGTTGTTTCATACATGAAGGAGGGTACAATGGCCACTGAGATACAGGGGCAACAGGGGGACAGTGAAGGGCTGGTGGTACTATAGGACAGCTTGGGCTAGGGGCCATTATTCACATGGGGGTGATGTACAAGCCTCTCACACAGGGGGAGGATTTAGAAAGAGCCCTGAGGGAAGCCTAGCAGAATGTCCAGCAAGGGTGATGTTTTAATAATGGGGATGTCTGCTGATTTGTATGCTGGATATAGACTGAGGCATTCTCGCCACAGCTACATCAAGAGGCAGGGCCATCCTCGACTTTATATGAGGGACATTTCTCAGGCAGCTGGTTTTAGAACCCACTGCAGATGGGGCAGTGCTGGACCCGATACTTAGAGAGACAGCACTGCTGACGTCACAGTGGGTAGTCCCCTGGGTACAAGTGATCACTGTACTGTGTGGTTTGGTATACAGATAGGACAATAAATAAATACACTAAGATGAGGGTTCTGGACTTCAGAAGGGCAGATTTTAAAGAAATGGGAAACTGCCTCAGAGAATGCCTCAAAGCGAGGGGAAGGCAGATGGGGAGTGGAGGCTCAGTGGGGAAAAATTAAGGAGGGTATTGCCCAGGCAACGGCATCCTGTTTGAAGGAAGTGAGCAAGGAAAGAGGAGGAAGAGACTGCTATGGTTCTCTAAGGAGGTGGCAAAGGCAGTGATGGAGAAGAAAACAGCATTTGGAAAGTACAAGGAGACCCGGAAGGATGAAGACAGGGAGGTCTATCTGGCAAAGCAAAAGAAGGAAGGTTAGGGCAGCAAAAGCAGTAACAGACATGAGGATAGCTAAGGAGGTCAAAAAGGGGGACAAGATCTTTTTCGGGTATGTGGGAAAAAGAGGAAGTCAAGGGGAAGAATAACGAGAATCAGGAGGGTGGGGTGGGAGTACAGTGCACAGTAAGATTAAGAAAAAGCAGAAATACTGAACGATTACTTCTGCTTGGTCTTCACAGTAGAGGGGATGGACCAGCATGCTGCAGTAAGGACCAGTGAGGTGGGGCAGTGGGCACAAGTCCATTATCAGTAGAGAGGGCCCAGAAGGGACGGGAAGCCTTAAAGGAGAATAAGGCAATGTGGCCGGATGGGATTCATCCAAGGGTCCAAACAGAACAGAGCATGGTGCTGGCCGCCCCTCCGGCAGCGCTTTTTAGCACTTCAGTGGAGATGGAGAAGTTTCAGAGGACTGGAGGAGGGTGGATGTGGTCCCTCTGCACAAAAGCGGCAGTAGTGAGGATGCTGGTGATTACAGGCCAGTGAGTCTCACATCAGCGGTGGGAAAGTTAATGGAGACAGTGCTGAAGGAGTGGCTTGGGGAGCACCTTATTTATTTTATTTTTATTTATTATTTATTAATTATTTATTCATTTATTAAATTTTGGCGACCGGGTAGGCCCACTGAGCCCCGAAGGTCCCTTTTTCAGGGGTGACCCGGGATAACAATACAAGATAAAATACAGTGGAGAAAAACTTTTGATTACATAGGTTGTTTAAGCATAAGGTGATTACAGACAGTGGTTACAGACATGGTTATCATCATGACACAGTTTTGCCTTGGTACTACTTGGCATAGTGATATACATGAGGTAGCATTGGTCCCTAGGTGTCCAGACACTAGAGGGAGGTACGTGGTCGGCTCACCTTTGGGAAGGTTTGATGCAGAAAAAGGGGATACCTTAAGAGCCGTGGCAGTGGCATGCACTTGTGGCCAGTATATGGGACTTGAGCCTGGTGCAGAAGTTCGTGAGTGAGGAGGCGTCCTGGTCGGGGGGGGGGAGCTTGTTCCGTGGGCTGGGGCTTGGCAAGAAAAGGATCTGCCGCCAGCATTGGTCCCTACTCTGGGGACTTCTAGTAGTGTTCATTCTGATGTCCTTAAATTCCTAGGGTTGTGTTTAATGGCTATGGTTCCGGCTATGCTTGGTGGAGCGGGGGGTTTGAGTAGCTTGTAGGCCTGGACAAGCAATGGGTAGTGGAGGCGAGCGGCCAATGTGGGCCACCGGAGCTGGGCCAGAGTGTCACAGTGGTGACATTGCGGGTGGTCTTGGGTAGCGAACCGAGCTATTTTGTTGTATAGGATTTGCATCCTGGATACCTCTTGCTTTGCCATGCCCTGTATAATCGGGGCCACACTGGTCAGGGTAGGGAGCAGGACACTTGTCGCAATGGAGAGCCTGACCTCAGGGATGAGCTGGTCCCTGAGTCGGTACAAGGTACCAAGTTTGCGATGTAGGGTCCTGGTGACCTGGTCCACGTGGTCCTTGTAGGTGATAGACTGATCCAGAGTTAGGCCTAAGTATTTTAGGGAGGGAACTACATTAATGCTTTTGCCAGAGAGTGTGGTTAGTTGGAGGGATGAAGACCTGTCAAGTCCCAGTGATCTTGGCCCAAATAGCATTGCCTTGGTTTTGTCTGCATTAAGTACCATTCTGTTCTCACACAGCCATGTCTCTAGGGATGTGAGGTCCTTTTGGAGGAGCGGACCAAGAGCGGCCACATCGCCCAAGGGTCGGTAGATGACAGTGTCATCAGCGTACTGTACAACCGAGCTCTCCCCACAGTAGGTACTTAATTCGTTGGTAAATAGGGAGAATAGAAGGGGACCTAGTATTGAACCCTGAGGTACTCCCTGTTTTAGAGGTAGTGGCTCTGACATGGCCCCCTTCCATGTGACCCTCTGTGTCCGGCCTGATAAATAACTCCCAAACCACTTGAGGGCATGGGGGTTTAGGCCCACATTGTGCAGCTTCTGTAGCAGAAGATTGTGGTCGACAAGGTCAAACGCCTTGGACAGGTCTATAAAGACTGCACCTGTGGGTATCCCATTGTCCACTGCCCTGAGCACTTCGTCCGAGAAGTTAATGAGGGCAGTGTCAATACCGTGGTTTGGTCTGAATCCATGTTGAGGGGGAGCAAGGAGCTGATGAGTTTCCAAGTAGTCCCGGAGTTGGCTGTAGATTAGCCTTTCTTGCAACTTGGCAAGTGTGCAGAGAAGGGAGATCGGCCTATAGTTGGTTAGTTTTTCACCTTTGTGGATAGGGACTACATTGGCATGTTTCCACTGGTCAGGGACTGCTCCTTCCCTCAGTGATCTGTTAAGAAGCATGGTTAAGGGCCTGGATAAGGAGGTGGCCTTGAGTAGCCGGAGGTTGATCCCATCTAGTCCCCCTGATCCTTTAGGTTTCAGCGTCTTTAGGAGGGTTAGGGCCTCAGTGCGCTTTGCCAGTCTCAGGTGGAAAGAGGGTTGTTCAAAGTGTGTTGCTTCAGCTGAGCTTGGGGCCAAAGTCAGGGAAGACTGACTGGTCCCGTAGGCCTCCAGATCTGTGAAGTGGTTGTTAAGGGCAGCCGATATTAGAGAAGAGTCAGTAGTGAGCTGACCGTTGATCTCCATGGGGCTGGATTCAGTCTTTTTGCTGCCCTTGATCAGGTCATTGACATGATTCCAGAATTGCTTAGGGTTGCCTAAGCTAGTTTTCTGGAGGTGTGTGATGTACCCTCTTTTAGCAAGTTTAGTGGCTCTCTTGGCTTTGTTTCTTAGGGCTTTGTATTCCACAAGATCTGCTGGGAGGGTGGAGAGCCTGAACTTCTTCCAGGCTTGTCCCGAGTAGTCATTAGAGCTTTGAGGGATGGAGAGATCCACTTGTAACAGCTGCCTTTCGCCCTCAGTCTCTTCATAGGAGCGAAGAGGTTGGCAGCTGTAGTTAGTAAGTCCTGAAAGTATTCTAAGGCCTCAGTCAGAGTTGGGAGGAGTGTTATGTGGCTCCAGTCCCTGCTACTTAGGTAGTGATTGAATTGTACTTCTGAGAATTTGGTGTAGTCTCGGGCAGTAAGGATTCTTGGCTGGATCTTGGGTGCTCTGTTCTTCCATATACAGAAAATCGGGGAATGGTCACTCAAGGAGTCTGCCATTGTGCCCGCACTCTGGATGTTTGCAGGATTTGACACCAGAGCCCAGTCCAGGGTGGTGTGATTCCCAGTTTTGTAATTCAGTCTGATCGGTTCAGAGATGACCTGCGTCAGACCTGCTTCATGGGTCAGAGACATCAAGGCATGGCCAGGGTCCTGGGCCCAGTTGAGGTTGAAGTCGCCCAATATGAGTAGCTCTGTAGCTACCTCTTGGGCCAGTGCATTCCTGATGGCTTCGAGTGATTGGAGGGCAGACTTTGGTGGGTGGTAGACACAACCTATTGTTAGTTGCTTGGTGTGTCCTAGGGTTATGCGGATCAATATACTTTCACCCTCAGCAGGGAGACTTCCCTGCAGGGTTAGAGGTGACACGGTGAGGTCAGTCTTTGTATAGACTAGCACCCCACCCCCTTTTTTGGATTCCCTCTCCTTGCGGTAGGTGCTATAGCCCAGTGCTTGTATCTCGTGATCAAGGATGTGGGCTTTTAACCAGGTTTCAGAGATGGCTAGGACATCAGGCTTGTAGAGGTCCAGCCAGGCTTGGACTTATGTATTTTAGGTCTGAGGCTACATACATTAATATGTGCTATCTTCAGACCCTTGGCAGACACCCAGCGAGGGTCCTGAGGGGATGCCACCAAGATATTGGTGGTATTGGGGCCGGGGTTGGGTTGAATATCTCCTGCCAGGAGTAGTAGCGCTACCAGTAAGCTGAGTAGTTTAGTACTGGGTATGGTGACGAGGTTCCTTCGACGCATCCTGCTCATAAAGTAGAACAGGTCATAGCATATACCCTTTTTTACCATCTCATGTGCCGTTGAGAGAGCAAGTGTGCTGGAGATAGGGTTATCGCTGTGGAAAAGGTGGGGGGGGGGTCATTATGCAGATGGCCCCTGGTTCAAGGCGGCATGGGTCAATGAGCCCATCCACCCAGAGGAGCGTCAGTGAGTAGATTATGGCAAGAAGTGCCCCCCTGTTAGGGAGAGGGATGCCTTGGTTTCGAGCACATCGGGGTGCAAGGGGGGAAGCATGTGCTTTGTAAGGCATGGTTGAATGATCTCTATACGGATCAGTTGGAATAGGGTGCTCTAAGTCTAGCTGCCCTTAGATCTATCAGGGGGTCGGCACTCGCTGACAGCTTAGGTTGTCAGTTGCAGAGCAGTCCCTGGCTTAAGGATAGATTTCGGCAGCAGTTTTTAGAGGAGTTTTTCACTAGGGGAGGGCCACTGCCTCATTTGCTGGAAGAGGAGGAAAAAAGAAAAAAAGCAAAAACGCTTTATCTGGCAAAGGGGCTACAGGACCACTGGTAGCACGGATTCACAGGGGGGGAGGTCATATCAAATTAATCTTACAGATTTTTTTGACTGGGTTACAAGGGAGAGCAGTGGACATGTCCTATCTGGAATTCAGTAAGGCTTTCAACACTGTGCTACACAGGAAGCTAGTTAAGAAACTAAGCAGCCGGGAAAGGGGGGGGGGTGAGAGACAGAAAGTGACAAGCTGGGCACTGAACTGGTAAAGGGATAGGAAGCAAAGGGTGAAGGTAAATGGTAACCACTCAGGTGATAGAAGAGTGATCAGTGGGGTGCCACAGGGTTTAGTACTGGGACTGGTCCTCTTTAATGTCTTCATAAGCGGCACCGCAGAGGAGCTTGAGGGTAAGGTGCGTCTCTTTGTGGACGATACAAAAATCTGCAACAGGGATGACACTCAGGAAGGAATGGTCTAGCAGGTGGCAGTTGGGTTTCTTTTTTTTTTTTTTAAACTTTTTATTTATAGAGTTTCAAAATACATCAGCAACGTGTACTCATCATAAAACAGTACATATGCAGTAAACAGGCAGTAGGCTACGGTGTCTGTTCAAAGCAATGAACAATGGTCAGATGTAGCACAGAGTTCCCTCAGACAAAAAGCCCCCAACCCTAAATAGACACAGGAGTAAATCACAGAGTGTAACTACACAGAACTTTCGCACTCTCACCACAGGAAACCGACTGAAGTCTGTGCACCGAGCTTCTCTCTCACTCACAGGCTTACAGTCAAGTGTTGGGGAGAAGAGTCCATATACAAAGGGACACAATATTGCTATACAGAACATCTGGGCTCAATTAAGTTACAATGTTACCCTGCACACACTAAAAGCCAACATGTGGCCACACGGGGAAGAATAGCACTTAAGGAGAACACTGATTTCACAAACTGCACATCAGCACACCAGGGAAGAAACAGCCCCTTTGTAAATAAAGATCTTAAAAGGCAAACAAGAATGTTTTATTAAAAACATCAGCAGAAGAAAACATTAAACTTTGATACACAGTCCTGTCTGCATAGAACAGTGTTCATGAAGAATCCTCAGGGATAACCCAGAAAAACCATATTCCTGAGATCCAGCCAGTCATCAGAAAATCTTAGGGAAACAGCCACAGTCCTGCTGTATCACTCTGGTTCCCCATCAGGGCCATGATTAGACACCTCCGATTCCAGCTGTGCAAATAGCTTTTCTGAAAAACTTTCAGCCACTTCAGGGTCAGTGAAAATATGCGACTTCTGCTTAAAAGTCACTTGTAAACGAGCCGCGAAGACTAGTTGGGCTTGCACTCCCTTAGCAAGGAGAGACTTTTTAACAAACTGTAGCTTCTTCTTACGATCTTGTGTTTGGGAGGACAAGTCTGGGAAGAAACCAAGACGACCATCTTCCCACACAGTGTTCCCCTTACTATGTGCCACTTGTAACAGCGGGACTCTTGCCTCCGGTGATGGAAGTGTTGCTGTAGTCATCAGTGGACGATTGGAAGAGCCTCTATGGGTCCTAGGGTGCAGAGGAATGGCGAAAGCTTGCAGCACACGCACCCCCATATCCCTCGGTAGCAGTCCCAGGTCATCAAAGATTAATCTGTCCACTGCTGACAACAGTTCCGTACAGCCAGCCAACTGGGGGGGAATCCAACTATCCGAACGTCCCGCTGCCTTAGGCCATTTCCAAAGTCTCTACCTTGGCCCAGAGGAAGTTCGCATCCTGAATCAGGCCTGCACTAATCTCCGACTGGCGTTCGGAGGAGCTGGTGAGATCGGCGATTGCTGTCTGGTTGGCAGAAATGTTATCATCTAAATCAGTAAGTTTTTGATCCATAGTCACAATTCACTTGCTTGTTTCATCTCCTGTTTCTTGTAACTTTGTAAAGAGAGGTAAAATCTGAGCAAGGTCCACGTTTGCAGATGTCGGGCCTCCAGGTTGTGATGTCGCGCTAGTCCCAGGTGGAGTAAAGTAGGTTTCCAGCCCTGAAGTTGCAGGCTGTTGCTACTTTTTTGGGCTCATTTGAAACAGGAGATAATCCGCTCTGCTCTAGTGGACAGAAAAAATACAGAATATCAGCAAAACTGTAAAAATAATGTCATTTTTGACAATCCTTCCACAGAGCTATGAGAAAGATGTCCGCCCCGACGGATACTCCACAGCACCCCCCTGGCAGTTGGGTTTCAGTGCAAAAAAGTACAAGGTTAGGGCTGTGTATTAAGATGGGGGGAGTGTAGCTTACAGTCACCAAGCAAGAAAGAAACCTAGGGATTATCATATCTGATGACCTCAGTGTAGCTGGGCAGTATGACAGCAGGATGCTGGGATGCACTGGGAGAGGGTTTTCTAGCGGGGGGGGGTGCTGCCATTGTATTGCTCACTGTTGAGGCCTCACCTGGAGTGCTGTGTCCAGTTCTGGAGGCCGTACTTCTGCAAGGACATTGAAAAGGTGGAGGTAGGTACAGAGGAAGGCACCCAAAATAGTGAGTGGGATGCACGAGAAGCCATACGAGGAAAGACTGCAGGAACTCAACATGTGCTTCCTGAAAGAGAGGAGAGTGAGAGCAGACATGACTGAAACCTACAGATATCTCACAGGAGAGAACACTGTGCAAGTGGAAGGTCTATTTCAGAGAAATAAGGCACTAGAACAAGGGGGCATGCAATGAAGCTAAGAGAGGGAAAGGTTAGGAGAGATGTGCGGCAATACTTCTTCATGGAAATGGTGGTGGATGACTAGAACACCCTACGAGAAGTGGTAGTGGGGGCAAAGACTGTGCAGAGCTTCAAGCATGCATGGGATAGGCACAAGGGCATATTAGGGAGAGGAAGGTGGGTAGGGAGTGACACCTATGACCAGCTAAGGTCTGTGGTAAAGGAACAGGCAGGGACAAAGACTGGATGGGCCTAAATGTCCTTTTCTGCCATCAAAATCAGTTTCTGTTTCTGTACATGCAGGGTGGGAGGTAAGAAAAAAAAACAGTGTTTTAAATGCAGGCTCATCTAGACTATCCTGCACACTTCAGAGTTACAGCATCAGGCACAAGTAACAAAACACTTCACTGCACCAGATTCACCGATGTTCCCAACATGGCTCCGTAGCACACAAAGTAAAGATGCTGGTCCTAAAGAAAGTGAATACACGACTCTGGAACAAAAACAAATGCAGTGACTACATTTATTACCAAAATGAAAACACCACATCTTACAAACTTACTCACCATAAGGAATCGCAAGGTAAGCGGCCACGAAGTTCACTAACATACAATGCTGCTTTCAAGCACTGAAAGAACTCGGAACATAATGTATCCTTCTGCCAGTGCAAAGCAATGGCTGAAACATGGACAAATCACATGACCAATTTTCTGTTGGAGTGTCAATGGGGAATAGTTCCCTACACACCCACTGCAGAAAAAGCTAAGAATCTGGGAAACAAAACAGTCACACTGACAAAAATAGTCCCCAAACTTTGCTTAGTGCCTATAAATCAGTACACTTTGTTTCTCTAGCAAGCAACTCAATCTGTTCCTTAATTACTAAGCTGAACACAAGCTGTGCAAGAAGCACATGAACTGCAGTGTCTCCCTGGGAAGACTTGCTGAATACTGAGCTGGACTCCATATCATCTGTGCAAGTATACTAATCATACTATGAAATAACAAGGGCCTCTCCATTGAGGTAGAACTCACATACAAAACTGGGGCTCCTAAATGACAGTGGGAGGCTGAGGACATTACACAGTGACACACAACAAAGAGAAGCGCAATAGGATATTATCCTACAGCTGAACAAGCTCTCCTCACAAGAAAAAGTTAAAGTCATCTGTAAGAACTCTAAAGACACAAGCTAGGAGGGATTAAGTAACCTGGCAACAGACAGAGAATAAAAGTCTGATTTATTTATTTATTGAATTTTGTTGACCTGGTAGGGCCACTGGGACTAGAAGTCCCTTTTTCAGGGGTGACCGGGGAGAGGGGGGAGATACAGATGGTAAGCAACTGAAACTGAACCAGATTAAGCTGTTGGTGGTATTTTTAGTGAATGGGGGAAATTTGGCCAGGACACCGGGGAAATCCCCTACTCTTTTCGATAAATGCCATGGGATCTTTAACATCCGCCTGAACTACTACCAATCCAGGCAGATGGGACCTTGGTTTAACGTCTCATCTGAAAGACGGTACCTCAGAAGTGCAGCACCCCCATCATGCTTCACTACAGTGTCAGTATTGGGATCGAAAGGCACTTGAAGAAGCAAGGCGGCACCTCTGGCCAGCACAGCTGCTTCCCGACCCGACAGCTCTTCCTGCCCGTTCTCCTGGAACTCTATCTCAAACTCCCTTCAAGTGATCACCAGCGCCCGAAAGGCACTTGAAGAGCAAGGCGGCACCTCTGGCCAGCACGGCTGCCGCGCGACCTGACGGCTCTTCCTGCCCGCCCTCCTGGAACTCCTTCTTGGACTCCTGCAAGTGATCAGCGCCCGAAAGGCCCTCGAAGAAGCAAGGCGGCACCTCTGGCCAGCACGGCCGCCGCCCAACCTGACGGCTCTTCCTGCCCGCCCTCCTGGAACTCCTTCTCTGACTCCTGCAAGTGTAGGTACTGCTACTTCAGCCTGTAGCCGGCTTTTTCTCTGATTGGAGCACCGCTCCTCTGATCGGACCGTGATTGGACGGTCCGTGAGACACGAGCGTTCCTATTGGTGCGCCTTTTACCTTAGACTGTTTAGCAGTTTCGGTACCTTTTCCTTGCTGAATACCTGATCCAGCTACCCTCAGTACTGTTGGTCCTCTGGCTGATTTTTTCATAGGGGAACCTAGTCTGTTAAAGCCTGATTTTCACTGTCCTAAAGAAATTGCTGAATTGCCTGTTTTCCCCTGACTACGTATAATTTTAATGACAGTTTATTTCTGCCTGCTGCTCAGCATTTATAGCTTTGTCATTTGCCCTGGATTACTGTTAATTGCCTGATTTTCTTACTAAATGTAACCCTTTAACTGCCTGTAACTTAAGGATAATTAATCTCTGCCTGCTGCTCAGCATAGCTAGCTTGTTTTTTTGCCCTGTATTACTGCTTCTATACACTGTTAATTGCAGGATAGGTTAATCCCCCTCCCCTCTACCTTTTTATCTTGTTCTCCCTTCAACTATCTCCCTCACTCAGCAAACCTATTTTTTTTTTTTTTGAAATTACTATTTTATTCGCCTTCCTGCCTGCCACCCCGACCCTTCAGGAGCCTCAAGGTAGACATCCCTCTGCCTTCCACCCTGCCTGTATGACCCCACAGGAACCCCATAGAGCTTCGGTTTTACCCCCCCCGAGCGGGGATGGGGCAGAGCCTTACCCCAACAATCAACTTTAAATGGGTCTAGGGGCCATTGGGCGAGGCGAAGCACATCGAGGGCATCTCCATGAGCTCCATCTTCCCGGCGGTGGTATTGAGCTTTTCCTTTCCACCCCACAACGAGGGACCCTGACGCCAAGGCGCGCAGAGCCGACGCCACTGCATGTCGGGCAGCCATTCCCTTTAACATTGGGGCTTGCAGTACTCCGAGCCTCCGCCGGAGTCAGACAAGTGTTTGGGCTATAGCCTTAACCTCCCGGAGTAGGCGAGCTGTGGTAGTCCGGACGGTGAAGCCTAACTCCCTGCGCTTTCCACCAGCGACCCGAGTCCGCTCCCGAACCCGGGTCACCGGCGTGGAGCGAGGTGTGGTGTCCAGCGCTTCAACCCTCAGCGCCACCGGGCCGGCCCCAGCAAACCTATTTTTTACTCATTGCCCGCCTCCCTATTCTTGACCCCGGCTCCTTAAACTACCTGCAGTCCCCTTCTTTCTCCTCCTAATCTTTCAGGCTCTCATTTTCCAACCCCCCCCCCCACTTCCACCTTGTGTAACTACTCCCTCTCCACCACAGGGTTGTGACCTCACCTTTTGTCCTCCCAGGCATCCTCCCCTCCACCTCCCTGCACTCCACACCTTTTTCTGAAACCCACACTCCTCACTGGCGGTCTGCCACCAGGTCCCAGCCCCCTCCTGAGCCTGACTTAACTTCCCTCTCTCGCTTGCTCTTCTAGGATCACCAGCACCCGAAAGGCACTCGAAGAAGCAAGGCAGCACCTCTGGCCAGCACGGCCGCGGCCCGACCTGATGGCTCTTCCTGCCTGCCCTCCTGGAACTCCTTCTCACACTCCTGCTAGTGTAGGTACCACTACTTCAGCCTGTAGCCAGCTTTTTCTCTGATTGGAGCGCCGCTCCACTGATCGGACCGTGATTGGATGGTCCGTGAGACATGAGCGTTCCTATTGGTGCGCCTTTTACCTTACACTGTTTAGTGGTTTTAGCGCCTTTTCCTCACTGAATACCTGATCCAGCTACGCTCAGTACTGTTGGTCCTCTGGCTGATTTTTGACCCGCCCCCTCCACCCCCTCCCAGGTCTCCTTTAAATACATCAACAGTACCTCCCCTTTCTTGTTCCCCACTCGTTACTGGTCTGTGTACCAATGGTCCTCCTGACAGCGTGACTCAGTGCAAAACTTAACTCAGCACCTACTCTTTTCGATCTACTACCCCTTACTGCCCCACACCCAATCTCATTGTGTGCTTACCCGAACCCACATTTAAACAAAGGTAATGCTATCTCACTTTTTTCACAAATTTTCAACACACAGTCACCTTTCAGGTGGTCTACTTTCTTCAGCAATAGACATCTTCTCCCCCTTGCCCTTATCTTACATTAGAATGTAATGCACAATACACACAATAAGAGGATTCTTGCCCCTCCTACTGTTCCTGGCCCCATTTGTGGGAATAAGCCCCCACACTCTAGGACCTGAAAAGGAACCTATCTCAACATTTGCAACATATGAACAGAATCTCTCTCTAGTGCTGGGAATGACTACCAGTTGTGCTGGACATGCTCCCAACTGCCTAAGAATTACAACGCTACCGGTTGCTAAATCCTACTCCTACACTGTAGCAGCCATATTGTGTGGCCTTTCAGGCTACAATAGCTCTTATTATATAATACAACACAGGGCTAGGCATCCTGCTGCCTGTAGCAAACCATGGATGCGCCTAAGTCGCAAACTCATACTGGTACTACTGATGCTATCTGGGAATGTCCACCCAAACCCAGGTCCACTCATTCATAACCTACGACAGAGAAATATACACACTACTGCCAAACCAGCTCCACGCAGCCCTTGCTAAAAGGAAAGCTGAGAATTCTATCACTCAGTATAAATAGCCTCCTACCTAAGTTATCCCAGGTCCAAGCATGGGCTGAACTGCAGAAACCAGACATCATTGACCTCACGGAAACCTGGCTATCTCCCAAAATCACTGATGCTGCCATAACACTAGAAGGCTTCAACTCCTTCCGCCAAGACAGGCTCGCCAAACGGGGTGGTGGTTGCCTAGTCTACGTCCATAATGACATTAAGGCGCAGTTTATGGACTGTAGCCAACACACTAGTGAGGCACAAATCCTCCATCTCAAACTCACCACTGGGAAACAAAAAGTCCTGCTGCTATCAACTGTCTACATCCCCCCAGGGAAGCAGACTACAGGGCTTAAGCTCTCTGAGGAAAATATGCAGCATATAGGAAAAGAGTGGGAGCGGGTAATTGTGGGGGATTTCAATATTAACTGGCTTTCTATTAAGGAAAACGAGCCTCGGGACCTAATAGCTGGCTTATATCTCACGCAGATGGTCACCCTTCCCACCAGGCACAACTACAAAACAGGCACCAGTACACTCATTGACTGGCTACTCTGCTCCAACCCTGATCACATACTAGATGTTAAGATTCTGCCTGATAGCCTCAGTGACCACTCGCCAGTCATGTGCACCTGGGCGAACAAGTTCACAAACAGCCCGCCTAAGGTCACTACCAATCGGGTGCTGAGACCTGGTCTACTGAATGATTTCAAACTCTACTTATCTTTGATCGACTGGTCCTCACTAGAGCACGCAACAGACGGCAACATCGCCTTTGAGTTCTTCCAAAAATCTTTTACTCGGGCATGCGATATCTTTGCCCCCAAAATTACCAAAATAGTCAAAGGAAACAACACCCCCTGGCTTAATACCTCAATCCTTGAACACATTCGACATAGAGACAACCTGTGGCACAAGGCTAAGGACTCAGGAAAGCTGCATGATGTATCGGCATATAAAGTGGCTAGGATTTCCTGTACCAGGCTCATTCGCTCGGCAAAAGCTAGCTTTTTCAAGAACCTCAACAAAAACTGGGGGTCCTCTAAAGGGTTCTGGAACACACTTAAATCCCTTACTGGCAGGACCTCTAGGGCATCCTTGGACCTACTTACCACTGACCATGGATCACTCTAGGATCCCATTCTGATTGCAAATGAGTTTAATACCTCTTTCACCGATTTAGTAGGGGTGCTTCCCAGTGAATTCCTTAACCCTATGAATAACCAACCACAAGGAAACACAAAACCCACTTCAGAGAGGGTAGGGATGCGACTTTTCTATTTTAGGCAAGTCTCGATCTCTGAAACCTTCAAACAAGTAAAGAGGGTCATTGGAAAGACCAGAATAGGAAGTGATCTGATTGACATGAAGTTGGTTGACTTAGCACTTGATGTACTAGCAGACCCAATCACCAAGGTATTTAATGCCTCCCTAAGATCGGGTGTGTTCCCAGACACCCAGAAATCTGCCCTGGTTATGCCAGTTTTCAAATCCGGGGATAAAGCACTCGCCGTCAATTATAGACCAATATCCATCCTCCCACCCCTCTCCAAAGCTCTTGAGAGAATAGTCTCTGAACAACTTACTTCCTCGACAGTCAACAACTACTCTGTAACAATCATCACGGTTTCCACAAAAAACACTCTACCATCATCGCACTTGTGGACTACACCACCCAGCTCTACAACGCTCTTGACCAAGGGATGGTGGTGGGGTTAGTTTTTATCGACCTTACAAAAGTGTTTGACTTGGTTAATCACCAGCTACTAATAAACACACTGCTCTCCTTGGGACTTGCCCCTGATACAGTCTCCTGGTTTCGTAGCTACCTTATACAAAGAACCCAACGAGTTAGAATCGGCAACTCACTCTCTGACCCCAGGGTAGTGGCTCTTGGAGTACTGCAAGGGTCCATACTAGGACCACTGTTTTTCAGCCTGTTCATCAACCGCCTCCCAGACGCCTGCCCTGCCAGCATCACTTTATATGCAGATGATGCTGTAATATTGGTCCCAGGTAAGGACCACTTAGCCATAGAGGAAGGCCTACTCGATAGCTTCCACAAACTTGAAACCTGGTTCTGCCGACATAAACTGTTACTAAACCACAAAAAAAACAAAAGCATGCTTTTCTTGGCTCCTCAAAACAAAAGGAACTCCGGCCCTCTTCGAATTCTGAATCAAAAGGGGAACTCACTTGAACAAGTCTCTTCTTTCAAATATCTGGGTGTTTACCTAGATGACAATCTTAATTTCTCCCACCACGTTGATCAAGTCGACAAAGCCACTAACATGAAACTGAGTGTCCTCTACAGGAATAAGCACTCAATGACACCAGCGGCCCTCAAACTAGCTGTAAGCAGCACAGTATTATCATCTGTTGACTATGGCTTACCAATCTACATTGCTGGATCTGACACTGCCCTTAAGAGGATACAAAAACTTGTGAATAGGGCCTGTCGACTGCCACTAAGTGCTGATCGTTGGACCCATACCTGTACACGCTACTCTGATACGGGCTGGCTCCCGCTGAACCTAAGAGCCCAATACCAAACTTGTCTGATTGTAAAAAAAGCACAACTAGGCCTCATGCCAGAATCCATAAGTAGTCTCTTCGAGAAGGCTGTGCATACTAAACAAACAAGATATGTGACAAAAGGAGGCCTTCAAGTCCCATTCAAGCGCACATCTCTGGCCCAAAAATCCATTACTTTTAAGGGCTCTAAATGGTTTAATGAGCTACCCGACACGCTGACAGTAACCACAAAGCTCAGCCTGTTCAAAGCGGGGCTACGGTCCCACCTTAATAACCTAAATACCTGTAAATGTGCTAGCTTATAATCTAACTATGTCAATTTCTCTCCTGCATTATCTGCCACCCCACCACCCTTGTCCCCCCTCCCACCCCCTCCTGCTACTTCGACTTTCAGCTATCCTACACCACCAGTCTCCTTACCCTTGTCCCTTCTATATCCTGCTACTTAGACAACGCCAACCTGGCTGCTTACCTTCTTCCCCTTCCCTCCACTGTTTCACTTGGACTTATACTATTTACTTATCCCTCTACTCCCTGAATATCCCTACACTGCAATCACCAGTAATATTGTTAACTCATCTCTTTTCTAGGTAGTACCCTGAACCATCATGCCCAGTACCGCATGTGCCATTGTACTGAGACCCTTGCTGCTTACCATGTTTTTTTCCTTTCCTTCATTGCTATATAAATTTTATTTTGTATTGTATTGTAATTGTATTTTATCTGTCTTGTCCATGACTTGGAACCTTTGAAAAAGAGTCCTTGACTCAAAGGTATTAATCCCAATCTAATAACTAAATAAAAATAAATAAATATTAACCCAAGTGCCAGATGTAAGAACTGAACCCACAGCCCTCTGATCTCCCGGCCTCAGAGGCGAGTGTGCTACCTACTGAGCCACTGACACTGTATCAAGTAAGGATAGAGCTAATGTAAGCCATCTTTCATTTTTCTTAAACTAAATTGTATTTATTTTTCATTAGTTTAACAGTTCAGTAGTTTAAACATTTAAAAACTACTAAGACCACAGGAATTATAACAAGTTAATGCATTTGAGTCAATTTCTTTAGGTTTTCAGCAGTTAAAAATGTTTGTCTATTTTACCAACATGTTTCCATTTTATAAGCACAATATGCTACTCAAGGGCATGGATACAGACTGAATTAATGCACAAACCAGGTGTAAGGCACTCAGCCGTTGGCCTTGTACCTTACTAAGCAGATGAGGCATGCATTCATTCAGCATATACCTCATGCTCTGTCACAGCTTTTTTTGTCAACATAATGCATTTTGTACACCCCCTTCCTGCCCTGATCCAGGCTGTTAAATAAAATTACCCTGGTAGTACAGTGGAACCCCTTCCTGCCTCAGTCCATGATGTGAAACGAATTACCCAGGTAGCTTAGGGAGCCCCTCCATCCTCCCCGATTCCAGTTGTAAACAACAACTCCCTCTCTTGGCACACCCCTCAGCACTCCACCACCCTCCAACCCCTGAATCTGGTACCCGACTCACCTAAAAAGCTGGCAGAGTGGTGGACAGCAAGAGGCACAGATCCTCCTCTCACCATTTTAGACTTCAGCATGACTAGGACCAAACATATATAATGTAGAAAACACAGTAAACATGCCCTCAGTCTCCGTCATTCAGTAGGTGGCTGGTGAGATGGTTAGAAGAGGGTCTGTGCAAGTCGATATCCACCATTCTGCATATCACATCCATGTGTTTTTCAGTGTGAGTAGGCTACCGGATTGGTGGGGTTGAGGGTGCTGAGTGGGTGGAGCGGGACAGAGAGGGATGTCATTTGACAGCAGGGATCAGGGAAGGAGGGGGGTACCACTGGACAATGAGGGCACTTTCTGTTCATAACAGGGATCGGAATAAGAAAGGGATACCAATGGACTACCATGGTAATTTCTTTTTAAAACAAGGATCAGAGCGAGAGGAGGGTACCAGAGGAGTACCAGCCAGGGTAATTTCTTTTCACAATGGGGATTGAGGCAAGGGGATACCACTACACTACCAGGGTAATTTCTTTTCACAATGGGGATTGGGGCAAGGGGATACCACTACACTACCAGGGTAATTTCTTTTCACAAAAGGGATCAGGCTGAGAGGGGGTTAGCCACTAGACTACCAGGGTAGGGTAATTTCTTTTCACAATGGGGATTGGGGCAAGGGGATACCACTACACTACCAGGGTAATTTCTTTTCACAAAAGGGATCAGGCTGAGAGGGGGTTAGCCACTAGACTACCAGGGTAGGGTCATTTCTTTTCACAATGGGGATTGGGGCAAGGGGATACCACTACACTACCAGGGTAATTTCTTAATGCAACAGGGACTGGAGTGGGAGGGGGTACCACTGTATTACTAGAGCGATTTCACTTCACAATAGGGATCAATTGGGGCCGGTGACAGGTACCTCTAGGTTGCCAGGAATTTCCATGGATATTAGTATACAAGAACCAGGTAAGGTGGGGGCAATGGCTAAAGCTCTGCACAATGCCTCCATGCATACATACAGTATATATAGAGGCACTGTGCAGAGCTGCTGATGGCCAAATAACGGCATGTAAATGGCCCCTTATCTCCCTGCAAGCCATATGTGGTCATACGCATGCCAGCACTGAATATGGTACCAAGGAGCAAAGGTGCTAACCCATTCAGATGTGCTGTCCCCCTCTGCACCTTGGTGTCTGCTTCAGCAGGAAACTGTGGTACGTTGAGCATATGCACTTTGTGCGATGCTACCACAGCTCAATATTTGTACAGGTACTATGCACCTGTATGAATAAATATACCTCCCCGGCAGCGGCATGCTAGTTCAGGCGTTAACACTGTTTTGCACAGTGCAAACTACCATGCCTGAATATGGGAGCCTCAATCTCTAGTGAGCATCTGTTGCGAGATTTGGGTGTTCAGCGAGCATGATTGAACTTAAAATGCATTTTCCAAAAACCAAAAATAATGTACCTAATGCCAGAGAGCAGACCTCACCCACATTTTTTGGACATGTCCCCTTCTAATGCCATATTGGTATACCCTCCAACAGGCTTTGTCAGAGTGTCTGGGAGAAGAGGCTGAATTGACTGCAGAAATGATTTTACTGGCTATATTTCCTCCTCACAGACTGGCCTGACATAGAAACATAGAATTTGACGGCAGATAAGGACCGCTTGGCCCACCCAGTCTGCCCATTTCCCTACCTGATAGATAAGCTACAGATTCTAGTTAATCAACAGCTTACTTCCTCCTGCCCCCCACTAGAATTGCCTTATGTCTGTCCCATGCATTCTTGAATTCTCGCACTGTTCCTGACTCCACAACCTCCTCAGCAAGGCTGTTCCATGCATCCACAACTCTCTCTGTGAAAAAACACTTTCTAACATTACCTCTGAGCCGTCCCCCCTCTATCTTCAAATTGTGCCCCCTTGTTCTTGCACATCTCTTCTTCTGAAAGATTCTACCCTCTTGTACCTTGTTAATTCCCCTGAGATACTTGAAAGTTTCTATCATGTCCCCTCCTCCCTCCTTTCCTCAAGGGTACATATTAAGCTGCTTTAGTCTCCTCAGATGTCTCCTGGTGCGACCTTGCACCATTTTGGTTGCTCCTCCTCTGAACAGCCTCCACTCTGTCTATGTCTTTGCGGAGATGGGGTCTCCAGAATTGCACGCAGTACTCCAGATGGGGTCTCACTAACTATCTGTAGAGAGGGATAACAACTTCCTCTTTCTACTGTTGATGCCTCTCCCTATGCATCCCAGTATCCCCCCAGCCCTCCTTACTGCCTTCTCACATTGCTTGCCCACCTTTAGGTCATCTGATATAATTACTCCTAGGTCTCTTTCAATTTTTGTTGTTGTTATTAACTCACCCCCCATTGTGTACTCTTCCCCTGGGTTTTTGTTTCCCAGATGCATTACCTTGCACTTCTTTGCATTGAATCTGAGCTGCCACGTATATTGACCATTCCTCCAACCTTGCCAAGTCCCTTTTCATTCTTTCCACCCCACCTTGTGTATCAACCCTGTTGCAGATCTTTGTGTCATCTGCAAAGAGGCATACATTTCCTTCCAGGTGTTCTCAAATGTCACTTATAAAGATATTAACTTTGTTACCTATATATATATATTGTGGCTGCAAAAAAAGCTATAACAAGATGGTGGATGTCTACGGATATTCCAACTGTACGGGACTGGAGTAGGGTGGTATCTAACATTTACTATCTGGAGTCTCTCACAGCCAAATTACATAATAAAGTTTCACAGGCCGAGATATTATGGAGGTCATGGGTATTTTACATATCTAGTAGAGACCCTGACTTTATGCCTTAAGATGGGAAGCTGTGGAGGTATTTAGTTACCAGGGGTATTGATGTCTTAAACAGGGATATGGAGATTTTCTCCACAAGGGCATCAAGAGTGAACATAATGGGGACAATAAATTAATATTCATTTCAAGAAAGGGTAAAAACGATGGCAAAATTATACATGCAGTCATACTGTATAAATGTATTTTTATTTACAGTATAATGGTATTGTCTATGTATAATGTTTATACATATAAGCCCTGTAAGAATATTGTAAATGATAAACCAACAGAGTAACAGACTGTACTGAAATGTGGTCACATCCATCTTTAATAAAAAGAAATAAAAAAACCAAAAATAATGTACTTTATAAAAATGGCTAAAACATTTCACATAATGAAGCCCAGGCACCAAAGTGATCAGTGAACATGATCTTGCTCTTCAGGTGCATCAGCTATCTATAGAACAGTTATGTAACGACTTCCTGTAACAGTAGATCTTTGAGAGGATCTCCTCCATTAGTCTGTACATTTGGAATTGTAAGCTGTCAGCTCCAGGACCACACAGAAACTTTTTAGGAGTTGGGGGTCACCCACAATAATGTGTACCATCAACACGTATGTAATGTGGGTGGTCCCATCATTCTTCAGTTCGCTACCAGAGGTTAGCCTTGGACAGCCTCTTAGAATGAGGAACGGGGAGACTAAAACCAGTACCAAGCAAACAAGTAGAGGCAAAGGACTGGATATAGTATGCATGGAATAAGGCATCAGGCACAGCATTTGATATGACCCTCGGAAGACAAAAGGGGGAAGGAGGGTGGGTACAGCATGGCCTAATGGAGGGAGTCTCTCGAAGATCTACTGTTAGGGTAAGTCCTTATGTAACTGTTCTATCTTAACTGAGGACATCTCCTCCATTAGGCCACACCTTTGGAACGATTCCAAAGCAGTACAAAGCAAGCCAGGCAGATGGCACAGTCTGATATGTGATCTGGACAGAAGGCCTTACAGTACAGCAAGCCCAAAGTCAACAAGTCTATGAGAGATGATGTCCAGACCTTAATGTTCAGTGAAAATTAACAAAACAGCAATGGCTATTTCAGTGTTGCTTCCTTCAGCAGATCTGAAAAGGATGACTGATGGCAGGAGAAAGAACTGAGGAGTGATGGGGCTGCCCACATTATATATGCGTTGACGTTGCACATCACTGTGGGTGGCTCCCACCTAGCAAAAAAGTTTCTGTGTCGTCCTGATACTGACGGCTTACAGTTTCAAAGGTGTTGCCTAATGGAGGAAATGTCTTTGATGAAGATCTCTGCATTCTTTTTTCAATGTTTTCTCCAAAGTCGTAATGTTTTGTATTGGAATCAAACTTGAGTTGGAACAAAAAGGAACTTAAAAAAACAGTACTCTAGAGAAGTCGCTTGACTAATTAAGAGTATTCCACTGTAACATCTTAAAGTTCCAAAACTACTCAGCTTCACTTTTTGGTTCTCCAACCCTAAGGTGACATTCTTGTTTAGCCAAGAGAGATCTCCTGAGCCCCATTTACTTATATTATAAAGCAAGTCAGATATAATTTATTTATATAAAACAAATCAGTTTCAATCCTTTAGTGCCTGTCAGTTCCTTTGGTACCTTGATGTTAATTCTGTCAAGATTAATGTTACTGTTTGTGTGAGTGAGTCGGCCATGTATCATTTGTGATGTCTGCGTAGCTGCATGGTCAGTGGACTATAGTACTGGTTGGAGCTTTTCCCTTAACAGTTGCACAGTAGGGCATCAGCATGCATGTCCATAACACACCCGGAAGTCCCCGAGAGGAATGTCTCATCTCACTCTAAGCTGCTAATCATGGTGCTAACACTCTTGCTCCATTGATCGTGCTGCCTGTGTAACTTCTTGAGGATGGTGTTTTATCCACCTGAGAGCCGGTAGCAGGCCATATTTGTTATTCTTTTTTTGTCAGATAGGGGAGTCACCATATCTGGTAGCGATACTGATAAAGGCCCTCTGTGGTCATGAGCCATTGCTGCCGGTGGCAGCATCAGGAAAGTCCTCCAGGAAAGGGAGACACCACTGCATATTGCAACATCAGTAAGACCCCTGTTGTGCAAAGTGTTGCTATTGCAAATTGTAAAGTACATGTTTGTAAGGATGTGTGCTTTTTTTAGGAATAGCATGGTCATTCAAACCTTGGCACCCTCTAGTACATAAGTATTTGGATTACATACTGGTTCCAGTTTTGTTATTGTTTCATCCTGACTGATCTTTTAGTAAACTCAGTGAGTGTTTCTGATTGACACACTCTGCTAAGCACCATTTTAGAACTCTGTGGTATAGTCTTTGTCCCTTTCAACCACAGCGTTCCATACCAGACCACAGATGCACTGTGCCAACAATCTAGGAGCTTAGTAAGGACATAAACTACCGTACATCATACATTTCTGAAATGGTCTTTAGCACCAATGTGTAAGTCAGAAATACCCTCTCAATTTCCTAACAGGCCAGTAAATGTGAAACAGTATCATATTCTGAGCCAATATTCAAAACATAGTTTCAACAGAAAATAAAGGCTTGCAGGGTAAATACAGTTTTCATTTAAAACATTGATGTTATCAAGGAGTCACTGCTTACACAACACTTGTTCTTAAGAAACATGCACTTACCTGGGAGTCTAAAAGTATATTTTCCGGTTTCAAGTCCCTGTTTTAAAACAAAATTCAGCAGTATTACTATAACACTAGACACACTCAGTTATAATTGTCTAAATAAACAGAAATACTAGAAGGGGTGAATCACAGACATACACCATTACAGAGGAAGTGCTCCTGTCATTGGGTGTGGTCTGTAAGATGTAGGTAAAGTACTAGCACTGTAGGCTGTCATGCGTGCTGTGATGAGTGTATCATATGGGCTATGTGTAAAGTAAAAGCTTATGGTAGATGTTGCTGTAGAGTGGCATTACTTATTGGTTTAAAAAAGTTTTATTGGGAAAGGTATACTGAGCTGATCACTCATTTCCATATTTGTTCTGGGGGAAGGGGAAAAAAGGGGGTGCAATACAATACAATATGCAGGATAATTACGAGTCATAATACACTATAAAAAGTGGTGCATACAAGAAAACATGGCAGTGGTTCAAAGACAGCAAACACAAAGCAATGATAACTATTCTAAAGTAATGCAATTACAAAATATGAGCAGTGCAGACTTGTGCAAAGGGAGATAGCTTGAGAGGCTACACCAAGGAAATGTGTGTGTGTGTTGGGGGGAGGAGATCAGCAGCAAGTGCAGGAAGTGTGAGCCTGGGCAGAGAAATGTTGGGGGGGGGGAGCAGATGTAGGTGTGAGCCTGGAGCAATACTTCAAAGGAAGATGAGAAAGCAGAGCGGATGGCAAGGGGAGGTTAGACCAGAGACGGGGTAGCCAACAGGAAAAGGCAGACTAGCCAACAGTGAATTTGACCCTGGGCAGTGAGGAATTAGAGTCCATAGAACAGAAGGACTAGGAGGAAGATGGGGAAGGGGGGGCAAAACAAGGTACTGGGTCCCCTCCTCTTCTCCCTCTAAATCAATCAACTACCCATGGTTACTACCAGCTGTAGCGCCACCATGTATGCAGATGATCTGGTAATCCTGGCTCACTCCAAGAAAGCCACTACCCTAAACCAGAACCTGACCGATGACTTTAACAGGGTATTGTCATGGGTTACTAGTCACAAGCTGGTCCTGAACCTAAAAAAGACACAGGCTATGCTGTTTGGCTCAATGGCTAAAATCAAAGCCTCATTGGCCTGCTTACACGTCACCAGCACAGATGGATCCTCACTACCCATAGTGAGCTCCATCAAATATCTGGGGGTAACACTTGACCCCCAACTTGACATGGGTAATCATATCCTTAACATCTACAGGGCGGCAAACTGCAAACTGGGTCTGGCCTATAGGGCCAAGTATAACCATACACCAGCAGCCAGGCTTGCCCTAGCGAAGGGTGTGCTCCTTCCCTCCCTCAGCTATGGGCTGCACCTATTTGCTCGCTCTCCAAAGACATATCTCACCCGGTGGTACACTGCTTACAATAACATTTGTCGTTTTGCCTTGGCTGCCCCCCAACTCACCCACCGTTGTGAGCAATATGAGAAACTCTGCTGGCTCTCACCAGCTAGATACCTTGATTTTGGTTTGGGATGCCTCTGGGAAAGTGATCAGAACTAGCACCCCCAGGGCTGGCCCGCTTCTGCCTAAGCTGAATCCCACCCCTACCAACTTAGGTCTCTCACATCAGGATGCTCAAAGTCCCTCCTACCCGGACCCTCATGGGGATCGGACTTTGCCATAAGTGCGCCCAGACTCTGGAATTCGCTGCCTGTGGATATCCGAGCTGCCCCCTCCTATCTGAGTTTTCGAAATTCCCTGTGGGGTTTCCTAAAACTAGCATCAGAGTGTGACTGCCCCAAACCTCCCTAGAGTAAAGTGTCAAATTGTTTTGTCTGAACCTCCCCAGGGTGTCTCCACTGAATTCCTGGAGATATTTTCCCCACTGTATCAATGACTTCTGACTACTCCTGCCTAAAAAGCCTTGGGCATTTTTACACCCATTATTGCTGCACGGTCATAGGCTAACCATGACATATTGCACCTTGGCCACTTGGTAGAAACTTGTACTACCAAGTGTTTCTGTTTCTGTCTAACATGTGCATATTTAGAAAAATGTGATGAGCTGTATATACCTGTCCGCAATCCAACTAGCCTAGGGGGTGTATACGACAATGTTATAAGTTATATTATGACCAATCCAGTCCTTGAGCTATGCTCCACTCCTATGTATGATGACCTGTATATATCTGTCAGTTGAACTAGCTAGTCTAGAGTGTATAATCTGAAATGTGCTTACTACTGTATGTTTCTACCAAATGATGTATTTCCCACGTTTGTTTACTGTGACAAAAAACTGTACTCTCTTTGCCATGTCTCCTTGACTGTTGTTCCTCATGTTGTACTCTCCCGGGTCGTTCCTGAAAATAGGCATAATACTTGTCTAGTGTACTTACCCGGTAAACAAAAGCTAAATAAATAAAACAGTTAAGATAGGGAGTGTCAAGCCAGCTTGTCAGTGCAGCAGTACGGCTACCGCTCACTACACTGACAACCTGGGTTCATAAACGAGCCTGGGTCATCATGGGCTGCCGGGGTGGAGTAAGGATCCCAGCCGATGCTCTCCTCTGGGAAGGGAGGGCTGACATCCCTGCTGTTCTACTTCCACTTGGGTGAACACAGGTGGCACTACAGCAGAGGAGGTAATGTGGGTGGGGCAGTTATCAGCCGGGGACCCATTCTGTGCATCCTTTGTGTACATACATGTACTGGTCCCCCAAGCATGACAACATCTGCCGGGGTTGGAGTAAAAACAAAGAAAAAATGGCCCCGGTATCAGCTCCAGGAGAAAGATGATTTGGTATATCCAGGATGGCCCCACCACCTCTGTCCAAGAGAAAAATTACCTGGTATATTCAGGCTGGCCCAACCACCTCTGTCCAAGAGAAAGATTCTCTGGTATATTCTGGCTGGTCCCACCTCCTCTGTCCAAGAGAAAGATTCTCTGGTATATTATGGCTGGCCCCACCTCCTCTGTCCAAGAAAAAGAGTCTCTGGTATATTCAGGCTGACCCCCACCACCTCTGTCCAACAGAAAGATTCTCTGGTATATTCTGGCTGGTCCCACCTCCTCTGTCCAAGAGAAAGATTCTCTGGTATATTATGGCTGGCCCCACCTCCTCTGTCCAAGAAAAAGAGTCTCTGGTATATTCAGGCTGGCCCCACCACCTCTGTCCAAGAGAAAGATGCTCTGGTATGTTCAGGCTGGCCCCACCACCTCTGTCCAAGAGAACAATTTTTTGGTATATTCAGGCTGGCCCCACAACCTCTGTCCAAGAGAAAGATTCTCTGGCATATTCAGGCTGGCCCCACCACCTCTGTTCAAGAGAAAGATTCTCTGGCATATTTAGGTTGGCCCCACCACCTCTGCCCAAGAGAATGATTCTCTGGCATATTTAGGCTGGCTCACCTCTGTCCAAGAGAAAGATTCTCTGGCATATTTAAGTTGGCCCCACCACTTCTGTGCAAGAGAAAGATTCTCTGGTATATTTAGGCTGGCCCCACCACCTCTGTCCTTGGGCCCTATGTATGGGCCGATTGGGGGTATATCCGTCTACACACCGAACCCTGCATGGGAATAAACCAAAGCTTTGTGGCGATAAGAGGACATGGAAGGTAGGTGGGATCAGTGGGACGTGCTGGGGTTGCCTCCAGGGAACCGGACAGGAGAGTAAGGGGGCATAAAATACAAACTGCAAAAGAAAAAAAGATAGGGAGTATCAATATACAGTAGTTGGAGAAGTCAAAGTGACTACTGAGCCAGATTCCCAGGTACAGTACTTGAATGAGGAGACATACTACAGCTGGGAACCATACAGCATTGTGAAGACCAAGAGTGGGGTGGGGGGGCACTGGATGCCAGTCAGATACCGCCTAGTGCCAAAGGACACTGACAGTCTTTTTGGCATTTACAGAATTAGGTGACTGCATCAACATGAGCTGGACATTAATCTGGTGCTGTGTAACCAGGTTGTGGGTGGGGCCAGAAGTGAACAGCACTATGTCATCGGCATACAAGGGTAAGTATGATGCACTACAGGATATCAGTGGTTATTCAGGAAGACTGAGAACTGAAATGGACCACTGACAGAAGTTGAAAACCTGACTCAATTGGGGAGGGAGGTGGCAGCTAAGAATACAGTTTGGAACCTGTTGCTCAGGTAGGACCCAGACCAGAGCTATATATTGTATTATGGAAGGTTGGATTATTTAGTTTTCAGTTGCAAAGTTAGCCCACGGAAATTATTCGGTTGTAAGAAACAAAAATGAAGCAAAAAGAAATATATCTTTGGAATATGTTTTGTAGATACATGTAGTGCTACAGTGTGTGGTTTATTGACAGAGTGTGGTGCATTGACGGAGTGTGGTGCAGTACTCTTGTGCAATAATGAAGATGTACTGTATATTCTTTATTGGCAAGGGGTGTTTGCTAGTTGCCCCATCAGTGCGAGTGATGCACAAAAAACCTGTGATATTTATAGTGTTTGTCTCTTTTGGAAACATTTTAAAACACATAACATTGAGACACAATTCAGTTTATATTTAATAGTTTTCTTTCCTGCATTTCTTCTATTACTTTTATTCTTCACTACTAGACTCATTTATGTGGAACTGTTGATCACGCCTCCTGTTTAATCTTTTGCTGAAATAATAATCCTATTTGTGACATCATAATCATTTCCACAACAACAAACTGTGATGTCACAAACAGAGGATTATGACCTTAGCGAAGGATTACGCGCGCCAGGAATAGATACACTCGGACGATAATCTTGTTTCCATGTAAATGTATTTACAGTAGTAATGAAAAAGACACAAATAAATGCAGGCAATCGATATAAACTGAAATGTATGTAAATACTATGGGTCGGATTCTCAAAAGGCTGCAAATGCTTCGAGCTGCGGGTGCACCAAACATATGGCGCATGGGGCATGCAGCATTCTCCTGGCCGGCCTCCCATGCACCAACTGCCGCAAGTTAGACCAACTTTTTCTGGCCTAGCTTGTGGTAATCCCGGGAACCCTTTTTACAGAGCTTATGGGAAACGTGTCATAAATACATCCGATCTTCCAAAATCGAGTACAGTGTGCGGCAAAGTTGTTGGTGCAGCTGCGCCAACAAACAGATTTGACACAGGGCTTGACATAAGCTCTGTGTCGCGCTTTGTGAATCCAGCCCTGTGTTTTCAAAGTTTTCTCAAAAGTGACAAATTAACATTAAGCAAGTATTTTTCTGGTAGCAAATTATAGTTTGAATCAATATATTTAGTGGCAGAATTTTCTGGTCAATTCTGATGTGTATATTTTAATATGCACCATAGCACCTGGGCTGAAACAGATAGGGATCAGACCCCCTGCACAAGACAAACAAATAGGGACCAGGCACCAAGGAGAATAAGAATGGGGGTGATGATGGGTAGGCTAGGACCCTGGAGGATCAGTAGGTCTCAGGGCTAAATAGGGAACTCAGGCAGACTGGATGGACCTTTGGCCTCTTTCTACCATCGTCTGTGTTTGTTTACCAACATGCCAATCCTGAAGAGGAGTCCCATGTCCTTTTCAAAATCATAAGAGAGTGCACACTCTGGATCACTTGAACACTGACTATGTCAGACCCAAAACAGCATCAGGTGTTATGCCTATTTACTAGGGTCTACCACCTCCCCCAAACTGAGGTAAGGCACATAAAGCTGTAACAGCTTGTTTATAGGTGAGTCGGGGGGGTACTACATGGACGTACTTATCAGCAGAGGGGATGTTGGCCACAATACTGGTGAAAATCCCCAATACTTATGGTAAGTACATACGTACATAGTTGCCAGCAGATTAGGCCTAATGGTCTATCATGTCTGCCCGACACAGCTCACTGGTAAGGTACAGTAACTGCTCTGCCTCTCTCCTTTAACCCTCCACCCCACCCTCCCTCCCTGCCTACCCCTGATGTTCTCCTTATCTCCAATCCATACTAAGCCCCTATGTCTGTCCCAGACCCTCTTGAAATGGTCAACAGTATCCACTTTTATCAGTTCATCTGGAACTGCATTCCAGGGTGCCACTACCCTCTCTGTGAAATAATACCCCCTTACCTCCCCTCTGTACCTTCCCCCTACCAGTTTTTAGACTATGGCCTCTCTAGTCCCCTCCCCCTTCAATTTGATCAGTCCCTCCGTTTTGACTTAGTTGACTCCTTTCAGATACTTGAAGGCCTCTATCATATCACCCCCAATCCCTCCTGTCCTTCAGGGAGTACATGTTCAGTTCTCTAAGTCTATCCTCATATGACATTTCACCCAAAACGCTGATCATTCTTGTCGCCCTTCTCTGTACACTCTCTCCAGCAGTGTGATGTCTTTCTTTAGGCAGGGACACCAGAACTGCACACAGTACTCCAGGTGCGGCCTCACCAGCGAGTTGTACAGGGGAAGTATAACCTCCCTTCTCCTGGATGTTATACCCTTGGCTATACACCCAAGCATTTTATTCAGTTTAACAGCTGCTCTCCTGCACTGTTCCCAGTTGTTCCATTTGGTGTCAATCATCACCCCAGATCCTTCTCCATCGTGGAGACAGCCAACTGTACTCCCTCCAACTGGCAGCTATATCCAGGGTTCCTAACGCCAAATGTAGAATGCTACATTTACAAGCGTTAAACCCCGACTACCAAGTGTGTGCCCATTTCTCCAGCCTCACCAGATCTTCTTGGAGTGCCCTCCTTCCCTCCTTGCTGTCCACCTCAGGCCCCCATCTTGGAATCATCAGGCTCATTCTACTTCTAACTCCTTCCCCTATGTCTGCAATGAAAACATTGAAAAGAACAGGACCCATCACTGAACCCTGTGGGACCCCACTGATGACCCTTCTATGAGTCGAGGCTACATCCCACAACCACCCTCTGCTGTCTGTTGTCCAGTCAGTTTGCCACCCACCTCATCAGTTTTTCTCCCACCCCCATGATCCTCAATTTCTAAATCAGCCTTCAATGCGGGACCAAGTCAAAAGCCTTGCTGAAGTCCAGATATAGAACATCAACAGGCTTTCTTCCATCCAGGGATCTTATCACCCAGTTGAAGAACTCAACTAGGTTAGTTTGACACGATCTCCCCCAGATAAATCCATGTCGGTTATCATCCTGAAAACCATATGCCTCCAGGAACTCCACCATCCATTCTTTTAGGATGGCCTTCATCACTTTCCCCACTATGGATGTGAGGCTGACCGGTCTGTAGTTCCCCAGATCATCCCTAGATCTGCTCTTGTGGAGAGGCACTATGTGTGCCATCCTCCAGTCCAGAGGAACACATCCTGTTTGGAAGGAGGAACTGAATAGATTGGCCATTGGAGCTTCTAGGACATCTGCCAGTTCCCTCAGAACCCTGGGGTGGATGCTGTCTATCCTGAGGCTCTATCCATCCTCAAGGACTTGAGAGCCTCCCTTGCCCTCCCTACCTGGATCTCCCCACCTGTGAGTGCCTCCTTCCCTTGTCCCCTACCCTGCCCCCTGTGGCAGTGGCCCATCCCTTTCCTTAGTAAAGGCCGAGCTGAAATAATCATTTAACACTTCAGCCTGTTCTTCCATCCCCCCCCTTCCTCAACTTGCTTATCTGCCCCCCCAACCCTCCCTAACGTATATACAGAATTCCTTCCCCCAATCCCTTGCGCTAGTCCAAGTTATTTTTCCACCTTGGCAGCTCTTACCTCCTGCTGACTTCTCTGAGATCCTGTGTGCTCTTGGTCTGCCCTCGCTACATGAGCACTTGTATTTCCTGAAGGCCATTCTTTTGCTCCTCACCCCCTCCTGCACGTCCCTTGACCACCAGCAAGGTTTCCTGGCTCTCACTATCTTATTGTGGGATCTGTAACTCCCACCTGAACATCCACCAGAGATGAACAAACGGGACCTCATTTAACATCTCATTCAAAGGACAGCGCCTCAATAGTGCAACCCCCCCTTAGTGTTGCACTACAGTATTAACCCAACCCAAGTTCCTCACGTGGGACTACAGCCTACGAACATCTGCTCTTCCGGCTCAAGATGGGAGCATTCAACCTACTAAGCCACTGACACTCCATATTATGTCAATTGTTTTTTTTTTCTTCCCCAGATCTGAACAGTTTGCCATTACAAAGTTATAGACTGAGGGGAAATTTCTAATCAGTGAACCACAGTGCTCACACCTTAAGTAATACCTGAGGCTGTATGTCCTTGCTAGAGTGCATCATTATGGAAAGTCTGAAGATCATCGAAGTTTTAGTTACCGAGTTATGTCCTAAAACCATTTGGCAAAAGAAAAGAATCTTTCAAAATAAATAAATCTGTGACACAGTCCAAAAGGGAAAAAAATATTTCTTATTTAAAGTAGCAGTACAGCGAAACTGGGCAAAGAATTTGACCCTACCTTTTTCTCTACAAAAGATTCCAGGAATCTTCCTGTTTTATTTGGTGGTAACATTTTCTAGTTTCACCAACATTTTTTGAGAATTTTATAAATGCCTAAATTTACTTTATTTTCAAGAAAAAAAAAAAAAGATGGCCACCACATATGGCCTAGAAATAGCATTGTAAACCTGGCATTGGTTAGGGTCAAGAAAATAAAAAGAAAAAAGAAAAACCTAGGGTGCATCGCACAGAAGGTACCTATGAAAATACATTTGACAGGTATGCTAATGTTTTTATTAACTGTAGCTAAAACTAGCTTTTTAGAAAATTTTTTTAATTGTTGCAACACTGTTTTAATCTTTGCTAGCCATGCACGAACCGCCAGTGCTTCAACAGTTATGCTTTCTTCAGGGCAGCGTATTCATTTTTTTTTTTCAAATGTTTTAACGAGCCTCAGAGGAAATGAATTCTCACAAAGTCCTACAGAACTAGTTTAAATAGCAAGTGACTACTAGACAGGTGGGCCGAGCAAACTGAAAGCACATAATGTGTCTGAGAATACTACTGCATGGTTAAATCATCAGTTTAAATCTGAAAAGAAAATGAAATAGAAATTAACTTGGCCTTTAGGCTGAAGAGTAAGTGAATGAATCTCAAATGCAATAAAAGTTCTGTCTACTAGTGTGTGTAACACAACACATGTTTTTATAACATCTAGGTTATTACTGACTTACTCAGATCTTAAACGCTCTCTCATAAGAAACTCCTTCCCAAACACAGCACATTGTAATGCAACAAATCCTGCCTTCCACTCTGTCTCTACCTACGCATATGTGGGGTACTATGCTGCCCCCAAAGTTTCCCTGGCCAGGCTGGATCCCCTCTTCCACTCCTACTGCTTTGCACTCAATCATGCTACCTGCACACACCATTGCTCCATCTACTCTGACCTCTCCTTCTCCTCACTTGATTCTCAGTGCCTCTCTCATTGTGCATCATTGCTCTCCAAATTCTGGTACAGCTCCGCTCAGTTACCTCACCTCCCTCCTATCCTCCAGTTCTCTAACTCCCTTTGCTTCTCTGGATCTCGCTCCTTTGTTGTCCTTCGATCACTCCCAAACCTTTACCGGGCAATGCGTCATCTCCTCTCCCCTCCTCTGGCACAACCTCCCTCTGACTCTCCACTCCCCCCCTCCAAAGTGTTCCTTCAAGATTTTATGTCCCACACCTGCTTGTGCAGCTAACACTTCTTTGCCCTGCTGCCCTTGTATTTTAACTACTACTAGTTCCCCCCTTCTCTCTCTGCTGCCTTCTGCCTTTTCTGTCTGTACTCTCCAACACTGTCTCCCCCGATCAAACCTGGAAGTGAGTCTTGGCTCAGTGTGCGTTGTTCCTAGTCTCAAACTTTGTAAATACATAAAATCTGTACAGAAGGAAATGAAAAAGTCTATGTGGCAGCTGGCCTGACAGCATGGAGGCTGAGGCGCTGGATGCCTTACTTCCCATCATGCCAGTGACCTGAGTTCTGCAGTGAACTCAGGACACCAGGGGTTGGCCAGCATGGGAGAGGATGGAGTGTCCAGAGGACTGCTCTCCTCTCCTGGGAAGGGGAATATAATGCACTGCTTCTACACTGCCACACACATGGAGGCAGTAGTGACAAGGCAGTAGGTGCATCCCAGAGGAGGACATTTGCGCTCAGGTTCATTAACGGTGCCCCCTACTCAACACACCACTGTACTCTTTACAACATTGTAGGCTGGGGCTCCCTTAGTCTTAGCTGACAAAAGAACACCATGCTTTGGATCTATAGGGCCATCTCTAACAAGCTGCCTCAATATATTAAGGATTGCCTACTTTCTTGGCAGCTTTCTGCTGAGAAACCAGACTCATATCGCCCTTTACATACCCAGAATTAGGACGCACTTTGGTTGGGCAGCAATTAGCCACACCTTACCAGTCCTCTGGAATACTGCTCAAAATTTACTGCAGCTCATTTCACCTGTACCATTAGCTGCCTTCAAAAATCTTATCCAACAATCACTTATGGAGTCCTGCAACTGCTTCCGGCACTGAATCTCTGACTCTCCCTCCTACCTGTCTGTCACCTCCCCTACTAATGGCACCTTTTCACCCCATACCCTCCCTCTTACCCTTAGACCTAACGGGCTGACTAATGCAGCTATGACAACTTGAAGGTATTACAATTGCCCCTCCCACCCTTCACCCCTCCTCCCTCCACTATCCTTGGCGCATCCTGTGCCCTCAGTGCCCTTGTTTTATAGTCTTCTCCTAGGCCACGTAATGCTTTACTGGTCTAGACCTCATCCAATATAATATTGTACCCTACCGTCTAACAGAGACCTGCCTTGCACAGAACTCACACATAGCAGTATTCTGACTGCCTTTGGCACCACACCTATAAATTATGCTGCCGTGTTCTGTTCTGAGTGTCAAGTCTTACGCTGCTATTTGTAAATTATTGTACACCACTGTGCCAAGCCGTGCCAAGCCATGCCATTCTCACTTGTAATGACTGTACATAGGCTGCTAAAGTTGCTATGCCTACGCCAGATTGTTGTATTGTGACTTGTTGTTGTTGTTTAAACTACCAGGTCCATCTTGTAAATGAGCCCTGCTCAATGGTGTTCTGCCTGGCTAAGTAAAGATATTGATTGATTGATTTGGTGGCTGGCCCACGGCGCATATGTGCCTCTACTTGCATGTGCACCTGAATCATTGTATGCTGCTGGATGTGAGGGAAACTGCAAATGAAAAGCCTGGCTCTGGCAAATGAAGCCAGGGCTGCTGGCTCACACACACCGTCGCCTAGGACCACCAGCTGGATTGTGTCCCAAGAGCAGGGAGGATGAACCTCCTCCCTCCCCCGGGACTCCGCTGCAGGGCTAAATTGGCTGGAGTACAGGTAGGCACCAGGGGAGGCGGCTGTCAGTGGGGTGGAGTCTGGAACTGATGGCCCTACCAGAACCACAGCCGCAGGAAAAAAAAAAAAAGAGAACCAAGTCTATGTGGCCTTTAAATAGACTCACACATAAATTAAAACAAGTTTTGCCATTATTTTTGATAATAATTCTGTCTCTCAACATAAAAACACAAGATTTGTCTGCTGCCCACAAGGCTGATCTTACTTTTTTTTTTTTATCTTTGTTTTTGTAGCAGGCTTTACCATCTCACCAGTCTCACTGTTACAACTGTAGTTGTATCAGGACCACATTTATTGTATACAGTGCCCACAGGGACGGCTCTGATACAGCGGCTTTGTTTTTTCAGTAAAGCTCCCTACACTGCACACAGTGTTCAAGTCTACCCAACAACAGGCAATTATTTTCATCCCCCCAGCACCAAACTCACTTCAAACAACATGAAGTCTTGCTATGTTATGACTGATGCAGTTTGTCCCACCATTAGAACTGCTCCGGAGGTGAAAGAGTTAACTTCCATGCAGTGCATAGGGATAGTGAGACTGAAGGGGGAGGATGGGGGCCGCGTGGAGGATGACAACAGTAAAGCTGACATATTGAACAGGTATTTCTGCTCAGTCTTTACTGAGGAAGAGGAGGGTAATGGGTCTGAATGGAGTACAAGGGGTGAGAATGGTGCAGAAATGGACACAAGTCCCTTTACACGAAAGGGTCCTGAAGGAACTGGAAGTAATAAGAGTTGATAAAGCAATGGGGCCAGATGGGGTGCACCCAGGGTCCTTAAGAACTAAGAGAGGTGGTGGCTGAACCTCTTGCTATCCTGTTCAGCCGAGCACTAGAAACAGGGAGGTACCCAAAGACTGGAGGATAGCAGATGTAGTCCCCTTATACAAAAGTGGGAACAAAGAGGAAGCGGGAACTACAGACCAGTCAGCCTCACCTCGGTAGTGGGGAAGATCATGGAAGCACTACTGAAGGAGATTGGTGGAACATCTGGTTGTCAATGGACTACAGGACCCAAGGCAGCATGGTTTCACCAGGGAAGGTCAAGTGTCATGCCAACCTCATTGAATTTTTGACTGGGGACTAGGAGGTGGATCAGGGGAGGGCAGTGGACATGGCCTATCTGGACTTCAGCAAGGCCTTTGACACTGTGCCACAGAAGACTATTGCACAAACTGGGGAATATGGGTGTGGGCAGGACAGTAGTGCGGTGGGTAGGTAACTGGCTGGGCAGCAGGACACAGAGAATGGTGGTAAATGGCTGTCACTCCACAGAGGAAGAGTGACCAGTGGGGTACCACAGGGATCAGTGCTGGGACGGTACTATTCAATATCTTCATCAGTGACATTCATAGGGACCTAGAAGGCAGAATTTCACTGTTCGCTGATGACACAAAGCTCTGTAACAGAGTAGACACACCAGAGGGTGTAGACAGAATGAGAAGGGACCTGCAGAAACTTGAAGAATGGTCAGGGGTTTGGCAGTTGAAATTCAATGCAAGGAAGTGCAAGATAATGCATATGGGGCACAAAAACCCTGGCACAATATACCAGTTGGGGGTGAGGATATAGCATGCACCAAGCAGGAAAGGGATCTTGGAGTTATCATCTCTGATGACCTCAAGGCAGGGAACAGTGTGACAAGGCAGCAGGTAAGAAATAGGATGCTGGGATGCATAGGCAGGACATCACCAGCAGGAAAAGGGAGGTCATAATTCCACTATACAAGACACTAGTGAGGCCGCACTGGAGTACACTGTGCAGTTCTGGGAGACCTTACCTATGTAAGGACATAGACAGGGTAGAGAAGGTTCAGAGGAGGGCAACAAAGATGGTGCATGGATTGCATCACAAGTCCTATGAGGACAGGTTGAAGGCACTGAACATGTACTCCTGGAGAAGAGGAGGAGAGAGGGATATGATAGAGACATACAAGTATCTTACAGGGAGGAACAGGGTGCAGGAATGCACTATTTTTAAGCGAAAAAGATGTTCTAGGACTAGAGGGCATGGGATGAAGTTGGAGGGAGGACGATTCAGAGGAAACGTGAGGAAGAATTTCTTCACAGAACGGGTGGTGGACAAGTGGAACACCCTGCCAGAGGAAGTGGTGGGGGCTGAAACAATCACGGGATTTAAGAATGCATGGGATAGACATAAAGGAATTCTGGAGGTCAGGGGTAAGGGGCAACAGACTTCCTGGAAAACATAAACTGAACTTACAAACTTAAATGGGCAGACTGGGTGGGCCATAGGCCCTTATCTGCCGACACTGTCTATGTATCTATGTATAAACGTAAAGCTGACTCTGAGGAGCCAGTTCCAGCAAAGAGAACCAGAAAGTCAGCAGGTGTGGAGTCCAAAATCCCTTCTCCAACTGCTGCAGAGATAGCCAGGGCAATACAGATTGTCCAGTCACTTTCCCCGGTTCCCTCCAAACTGCCACTATCTGGCAAAAGGTCAGTTCGGTCGGTTCCACCGGTTTAAGAATATGATATAGAAGAGTTTTATGAACCAGAGGAGGGGGAGGATGATTATGATCAGTGTGAATGTGACTTTGAAAGTCTGGATGTGCCCATTGAACCGGACATCTCCCCAGACAGACCTTTAGGTGAATCTCCCCCTAGGCTTGCTGAGTCCCCTTCTCATTTTCTGTTTTATAAAAAAGTTGCTGAAACCCTCCAGCTTCCTTTAGAGGAGGCTTTGGATGAGCAAGAGGAGCCTGACTTTGTAGAGATGACGGATATCCCAGAGTCCAGGAGATTGTCTTCTGTTTTATAAAAAAGTTGCTGAAACCCTCCAGCTTCCTTTAGAGGAGGCTTTGGATGAGCAAGAGGAGCCTGACTTTGTAGAGATGATGGATATCCCAGAGTCCACGAGATTGTCTATCCCTTTACATAAATCTTTTAGGAAACAAACAAAAATTTTAAAAGCTCCTAATTCTGTGCCTCCTGTGGATAAAAAGATGGACAGGAGGTACACTTTGTCAGGTCCTGATACAGAATTTCTTTCACAGCAATGCAGTCATGTTAGGGTAGTTCAGCTGCAGCCTGTGATAAAGCTAATATTCCTGGCTTACATCCTCCTGACAAGGACTCAGGAAGATTGATGCCATGGCCAAAACAATACATGGCAGCGTCTTTGGAACTCAGATAAGCAAACTATATGGCTTATCTTATGAGATACCAAAATCTAGATGGGATACTGTCATGGCCTTTAGCCAAACAAGACCCTGGCCAGCTTGCAAAGGAACTTGAGCAGGTGGCTGATGGTATTGAGGCATCTAAGGTGCAATTCCATGCTGCAGTGGATTCTAATGATGTATCTCTAGAGTCATGGCTACATCTGTGGCTTTTCGAGATTGGCTTGGCTCAGGTGTACTACTTTGTCACAGGATACCCAGTCTAAGGCTATGGATTTTCTTGGTAGGGAAATCTTCTGTTTGGGGAACAGACAGAGAATTATATGAAGAAAATGGATGAATATAGAACCACTTATAGGAGTGCACAAGCCAAGGAATGGCAAGCCACCTCAGAGGCAGCCCCCAGGGGTAGGGGCAGGCCTTTTCACAGGCCTTTTACCAGACCCAGGCCTCCTCTCTTCAGCCTATGTTCAGAGGGGGTTCTTCAGAGGGAGAGAGGCAGACGGGCACAAGCAGGCCTGCTCCCACCTCAGCCTAAAGCCCCTGCCAAACAGGCACCCTGATGGGATGCCCAGGGTCAGCTCTCCATTACCTGTAGGGGGCAGGCTGGCTTACTTCGTCCAGGACTGGGAGTCTTTAACATCAGACAAGTGGGTCCTGGAAGTAGTGAGCCAGGGTCTGGTTCTCAGCTTCAAAAAATTTCCAAAGATGAGAATCAGATCCTTTCCACCTGCAAACCCTTTAGTGACTCTTGCTTTGGAAACAGAAGTCTCAGCCGTCCTGGCTCTTAGAGCTGTAGAAAGGGTTTCTCCCCTACACCAGGGCAAGGGTCTGTACTCCAAGTACTTCCTTACCCCAAAAAGACAGGAGAGTGGCAGCCCATCCTGGACCTAAGATATCTGAACAAGCACCTTTTAAAACCAAATTTCAAAATGGTGACTCTGGGAATGATTTTACCCTCCCTAAGGCCAGGGGACTGGCTAGCTTCCCTGGACCTCAAGGATGCCTACTTACATGTTCTTATCAGGAGCTCCCATCGAAAGTACATCAGATTCGAACTGCCCTCAGGCCATTATCAGTTCAGAGCAATGCCCTTCGGCCTTACCTCTGCCCCAAGGGTATTCACAAAATGTCTGGCAGTAGCAGTTGCTCATCTAAGAAGGCAAAGATTGCCATCTTTCCTTACCTGGATGACTGGCTCATTGTGGGCAGTCTCCAGACTCAGGTCAAATCACACCTGCAAGTTACCCAGCAGCTGCTTACCTCTCTGGACTTTCTTCTCAATCTTCCAAAGTCAGTTCTGGAACCTGTCCAGGTACTCACCTTTATAGGTGCAGAACTGGACACAAAGCAGGCCAGAGCCTTCCTTCCCCTAGAAAGGGTAAGGACCTTGGTGGCCCTGGCCTCGTCCTTCACTCTGCAGGTCTCTCGACCAGCAAGGAATTTCCTGCAGCTGCTAAGACACATGGCTGCTTCCACAGATGTAGTGCAAGGAGCAAGATTTCAGATGAGGGACATTCAGTTCCATTTGAGAGCCTTCTGGTCTCAAAGAAGAGATTCCCTATCCAAGTTAATCCCAGTGACTCGAACCCTGATCCAGGCACTCCAGTGGTGGCAGGATCAGAGCAATCTGAGACAAGGGGTGCCCTTCATCCTTCTATCCCACTCCTTGACCCTTACTACAGATGCGTCCCTCTTGGGATGGGGAGCTCACATGGGCAACCTCTCCACCCAGGGGTTATGGTCCCCTCAGGAATCTCTGCTCCACATCAATCTGTTGGAACTCAGAGCTGTTTTTCTAGCACTTCAGGTGTTTTCTGCATCTGTTCAGAACAAGGTGGTACAGGTCAGAACAGACAACACCACTACAATGTGGTACATCAACAAACAAGGGGGCACTTGGTCTTCAGCCTTAGTTGTGGTCTCTGGCTTAGTCCCTGAACACTTCCCTCATAGCAGTTCACCTCCCAGGCAAGGACAATGTCCTGGCAGATGCTCTCAGCAGGATTTCCCAGGGCCATCACGAATGGTCACTGGATCCCCTAGTACTGGGGACAGTTTTTGCCAGATGGGGCACTCCTCAGATAGATCTTTTTGCAGCCCTAGACAATCATCAACTTCCACTTTTTTGTTGCAGGCCCCCAGTGTTGGGCTCAGTCCCCTGGATGCCTTTCTCTCGATTGGGAAGGGAGGTTTCTATGCCTTCCCTTCCCTCTCCTGTTCAAGGTGCTAGTCAAAATCAGGTCTCAGCCCTGCAAGATGATCCTGATTGCTCCAGACTGGGCCAGGCAGCCCTGGTACCCACTCCTTCTGGCCTTAGCAGTCCATCTTCCCCTGCGTCTCCCCAGGAACCACAATCTGTTAACCTGTGCTCAGGGGAGAGTCTGGTATCCGAATCTCAAATTCCTCAACCTCAAGGCCTGGCTCTTGAGGAGTTAGAGTTTGCTGATCTACAACTTTCTCAGGGTGTTCTCGAAATCTTGAAAGCTTCTAGGAAGCCTTCCACCAGGGCTACCTATAACTCTAAGTGGAAAAGGTTTTCCATATGGTGTTCTGGGAAGCATATTTCCCCGGAATCTGCTGATTTACCCACTGTTTTGGACTATATGGTCCATCTTAATTCTTTGGGACTGAGACCAGCTACCCTGAAAGTGCATTTGGCAGCTGTCTCTGCTTTCATTTCAGCAGGAAGCCCTCTTCTCTTCTGCTCACCCTGTATTTTCCAAGTTTTTAAGGGATTGCTTCATACCAATCCTCCATTCAGGGACCCTGCCCCTGCCTGGGATCTTAATGTTTGCATTGCTCAGCTGATGCAACTCTTTGAACCTCTGTCTTCGCAGAGCTTAAGTATTTGACTTGGAAAACTGTATTTCTAGTAGCCATCACTTCGCCAGGCGATAAGTGAGTTACAGGCTTTATCAGTGGAGACTGACTTTATTTCTTTCACAGGGATAAGGTAGTCCTCAGGACTAACAGGAAGTTTTGCCTAAGGGTGGTTTCGGATTTCCACCTTAACCAATCTATTTCACTTCCAGTGTTCTTCACTGACCATTCCTCCTCTGGTGAGAGGAGGCTGCACAGCTTAGATGTTAAGAGGGCCCCAAGTTACTACATAGAGCGCACTAAGGGTCACAGGTTTGACTCCTCCAACTATTTCTCACTTATGGTGAGGTTGGGAAAGGAGACCTGCCACTAAGAGATCCACTGCCAGGTGGATTGTCTCTTGTATCCAATTTTGCTATGAAAACTGGGTAAGGTTCCCTTCAGGCCTGAGGGCTCACTCTACCAGAGGTACAGCTGCATCTCTAGCTGCTGCCAGAGACATCCCTATCTTAGAGATATGTCAAGCAGCTACTTGGAAACAGTACACACTTTCACCAAGCATTACCCCTGGATATCCAGGCCAGGAGGATGCTCGGCTTGGCACAGCGGCTTCGAGCCTATTCCCTAAGTAGGTTCTGTCCCTCCTCCATGGAGGTACTGCTGTATAGTCTGCATCAGTCATAATATAGCAAGACTTCATGTTGTTTGAAGAAAAATTACTCACCTTAGTAATGTTGTTTCTTCTAATGGAATCTTGCATTATGACCTCCCCAGCCTGCCCCTCTCAGAACTTCTACTTTGGGTATGGGGTGGCAGTCCACTGTTGGCACTTATTGATGCCCCTTTTATGTTTTCCACCTCTTCTTGTTGGGGTGTTTGGGTGTTGTGTTTATTTATTTTATTCTTATTTTTTCCTGGTCCCTGACTTGAGTCTTGGTGTTGGGACCAGGAAATGTGTGAATATTTTAGTAGCCAGTTGGCTAGGTAGGTTACAGCTTCCACACAGAGCCTTAGTGAGTTTTGCTCGAAAGATCTGACGGTTTCGTTTGAAATTACCTGACAGAGCTTTCCTAACCGAGCTCGCACTCTAAGTTCCATGCACTGCATGGAAGTTAACTCTTTCACCTCCGGAGCAGTTCTAATGGTGGGACAAACTGCATCAGTCATAATACAGCAAGACTCCATTAGAAGAAACAACATTACTAAGGTGAGTAATTTTTTCTTATAGTTCCCCTCCATATTAGTTTCTTTTTTTTTTTTTTCCAATTCTCTCGTGGACCAGGTCAGCCACAGGACCCATCAGTTAGTTTGGGGGAGGGGGGGCAGCTTTTTTATTTTCCTGATAGGCCAGGTTGGGCATCAGACCCATCAGGCAGTTTGGGGGAGGGAGACAGATTTTTGTTTTATTCCCTGTCAGGCCAAGCTGAGCTAGTAAACTCAGCTATTTTTTTCATTACACCAAGAGGCTGGGAGAGATACTATCTATATCCTATAAGCATCAAACGCTGCCACAGCTCTGCTGTTCTTTGTCCTTTTGTACTGCAATAATTTAGTAGCATGAAAACTCTGTTTTTAATAGGTGATTTAATTTTTTTTTTCAGAAAAAAATAAAGATTAGCTTTCCGTTCGCAAAGTTGTGAAGACCGAGAGTTTATTAGTGTCTCCTCTCGGAACTCATTCATTGTCATTCTTGTTATTATAGTGAAGGTGGGAAATAGACAAGCAGAGGACTTATTCAGTGCATCACATAGGTCACCTGCATTCTTGTGAGATTCCACATTTATTCATCAGGCTCTCATGCACTGTTCTCCTTGCAGCCAACAGAAAGTAAGCAAAGTGCGGCCTTACAGAAAGTTACTAGGAGCAATAGATGAAAATTATGTACCTACCGTAATTCTTGATCTTCCTGGATATCTTCACCATTTATCACTGGTGGGTACAAGCCAGAGGCACTAGGACCCCATGGGAAGCTTATAGCTAAAGCTTTCTCTCTGGAGGAGGAGGGACTGATGTCGGGGACGGTGCCGCCCTCGAGGCTGATGTACTACATGGCGCTTGCGGGTTGGCCAGTAAAGGACACCGGCCCCTCCACTACCTCATTTCTGCTTGCCGGAGAGGAAAACATATACAGAAAAAAAGGAGGGAGGGTGGGGCAAGGGAGCCCAATGGATACAAAAAGGAAAGGATATAAACTGAAAAAGGAATAAGCAGGCCACAGGAGAAGGAGTGGGGCTCTAAGAGGACTGGAAGGAGGACCCCAACCACTGAGCAGGCCAAGGAGGGGGTAAGGGAGTGGTGGAGGAGAAGGAAAGGAAAAGAATAGAGAAAAGGAAAGTGACAGAGAGAGAGAAGGATGTGGACTCCAGCAAGGAGGACCCCTAACAAAAAAGGGGGACCTCCTTTGTGGACTAAAAAAGGCAACCCAATTTTTTTTTTTTTTACCCAGGGGAGAAACCCCTGAAGTCAAGTACTGGAGGATGTAATAGAGGACAAGAGACCTCACACACACTGAGAAACCTGAAGAAGCATCACTGGATGCCGAGTAAGATATAGTTGACCCTTGGCACTGCCATTTAAGGTTACAGCCCTCCTGGTCCACTTGAGAAAAAAAGAGAGGTGAGGCCACCAGATTCTCTCACCTTCTCTCTCTCATTGCATAAGGGTGGGGAAAGGACCCACCCAGGAGCAAGATCCCTCCGGAAAGGGAGAAGAATCGGGCCCCCAGAACGGTGAGGCAATCACCCTATACCGGACCAAGGTTGACAACTGGGATAAGCGAAACCACGCCATCCGCATAATGCAGACTGCTGTTCCTACTAGCCTGGAATCTACCGCGTTGGCCTAGTAAGATGCCCTCGTTTGGTGTCTCGCGAGCTCCAAGCCATGGGTAGAAATGGTGATGGCCCACCTGGTTGCCTTACTATCAGAGACAGCTGCCAGGATCTGGCCCAGTGAAGCCTACAGATGCCTGGCATAGGCTACCTGGTGTGCAGTGCTAGACAGCAAGAGATGTGTGGAAGAGAAAACCCTTCTGCCCATGCAATCAAACTCTGCGGAGTCAGCCTCTGGGGGCGGTTTCTTGAAGGGCGAAGACACCCCAAGGGGGTATCCAGCCACTGCAGTTCAGATGTAGGATGGGACATAGCTCCTGGAGACCCGGCTGGAGTGCAATACCTGTGCTGACAGTCCCGAGGGTCCAGAACAGAGGAGGTGGGAAACTACCAGACACTGTGCGACTCCTCCATGAAGGGACGGGGACATGGAGAGATACTGATGGATTCCAGACTGAATTCCCCAAGGAAGGACAGTGTCACGCACACAGGATTGCAGTCTATGGAGTTCCTAGAACATCACTGTGAAGAACCACTGATAATCAGTGAAATCAGTGTCAGAGGAGATGTGTGTGGAAGTGTCTTCTTCCTCTGAGGAGGAATCAGACGACGTGGATGGACTCTGTACAGGGGGTGGCGGTGCAAAGGTAGGAGGTGGAAAGACCATCTCATCTAGGGCCCTAAAGTAGATGGAGAATGCACTTGTTGTCACCCTGTACTGTTCCCATATAAGGAGACCCAGGGGACAGGAGAGTCCTGGAAGGGGGGAAAGGAGGAGGCAGAGAGGAAGAAGGAGGGGAAATGCGGTCTCCTGAGACCGCAGACTCTCTGCCAGGGCTGTGGGTACAAGTAGGGGATGCCTCCCAAGGGAGGGGGGTTGCGTTGTCCAGTCACTGAATGTTGCTCAATGTGATCAGAGCAAACAGGGTGGTGCCCTTGGGGAAGACTCCTGGTGAGGAGACCGGAGCCATACAGGCCCATAAGGGTGGCCCCTGTCCCCAACAAGAGTAGGGCTCCGACCTCTAGCAGGAGAAGGAGAGCCCTTATCAGCACTCCGACTCCGCCCCAGGGAAGTCGAGGCCACTGGGACAGACCGGGTCCCCTGATGGGGCCCCACCAGACCCAAGTCAGAGTTTCAAGACCTGCCCCTCAAAAAAGGCCCCACCTTAGCCATAGCTCTCAGAGAGGAAGGAAGGGTGAAACCGGCGCCAAGGTCAGCCTTAAATTCCTCCTCGGCCTACACACTGGCGCTGACAACCAAAGTGGTGCCAAAGAAGACACCGGCAACAGACGTGGCACCGGAGGCCACACCACTGCCAACAGCAGCACTGGCCTCAGCATTGTCATCAGCAGTGGCACCAACTGCAGGGCCATCACCAACTGTGACACCAACTGCATCGTCCCCAGAGATGGCACCGAGCACGGTGCCGTCCCCAGAGACAGCACCAGCCACAATGCCATCCCCTGAGGTGGCACCGACAACGGTGTTATCCTCAGAGGCTGTGCCAACTGCGACACCATCCCCAGAGGTGGCACCATGGATGGCACCAGCTCAAGAAGAGGGCAAAGGAGAGGACCCCAGACTGGGTCCAGAAAGCGCCCGAAGCCCTGGAGAGCTGGATTGCCTATCGGGATCATCCCGATCATCCTTCAATTCTGAAAAAGAGACCACAGAGATCCCCAAAGAGGTGACCCAGACACTCTAACCGTCCTGGCACTGAGGACAGTGTCAGGAGGGGACCCAGCAGCAACGGCGGCACCAATTCGCTCACCGACACTGGGGGTGGTGTTGTGAGCCGAAACCGCACTGGCTGCAGCCACCGAGGAAGCTGCCGATGTAGGCCCGCATATAGCTGAGGCCACAAGAGGTGTTCAACTGGCCCCCCTTGGGAGGCCAACTGTCCACCTGACCCCTCGCTCAAGCGTCCAGTCTCAGTGAGACCCAAGACAGCGGAGTCTCGTTCTCCCCAGTGCGATAGCAGCAGGGGAGTGTTAGCCCAGAGACCATACCTGGGCAGCCCCTCGCACAATGCCGCCACCGAAAGTTGGGGGTCTCTCCTCAACCTTGATGCGCAGTTCAGAAGGGTGCAGAACTCACTGAAAACAGGTCGAACTGGCCTCAGGGACAAGTAAACCCTCATCAAAGGCTGAAGTCCTAGATTTCAGAAGGGCAGACTTCAACCAGATGAGGGAGCTAGTCTGGGACAAGTTAGTCAGAGTGGACAGCATCAGGGATGTGGAGGAAAGATAGGGGTTGCAATCAAGGGGGACATTCTCAAGGCAGCAAAATCTAATATGACAACAGTAATCAAAAGGAAAAGGTACAAGACACCAACATGGTTCTTTGGAAAGGTCAGGGAAACAGTGACAGCCAAAAAGAAGTTGTTCACCAGGTACAAGGAAAAACAAGGGAAGGAAGACTACCTAATCAGAACAAGAGAAACCAAAATGGCAGTCAGAGAAGCAAAATGGACACAGAGCTGCGTATTGCTAAAGGGGTTAAGGGTGGTGGGGGGGGGGGACAGGTTACTCACCTGTAACAGTAGGCCTAGGAGTGGTATATGTTGTGCATCCACACTTCTTGGCATGTCCCTCTCCCCTTTAATTCTCGCCGGAAGGTCTTCAAGCTGGCTCCTCCCACCCACCCGGGTGGTATAACCCTTGGCTCCACCCCATGATGCCAGATCTTAGCCCGCTGGAAGCGAGGTTTGTGCATTGCAGCCAGGGAGGTCGGGTGGGTCAGGGTGGATGAAAAACATATACCACTCCTAGAACTACTGGGATGTGGATATGTTGTTCATCCACACTTCTTGGCAGACTCCTAGCAGTTCTCCTGGAGGAGGGAGGCAAGGCGCACACCCCCTACTTTGGGAACAGAGACTGAAGAACTGAAGCCCCAAAACCAGCCTCCCAGCGTGACTCAAGATCAATGTGGTGGGTGGTGGTGAAGTTGTTTGCTGTCTTCCAGGTAGCAGTCCAGCAGATTTCCTGGATGGGGTCCCTGGAAGCAGCCACCGACGCAGCAGTATGGCGGGTGGAATGAGCCCTTAGCCCTATGGGAGGCTCCCTACCCGCCAACCTACAGCAGAGATCAATGCAAGATATAATCCATCTGCCAATCGTCCACTTTGCTGCAGGTTTGCCAGAAGCAGCTTCAGCGTAGGTGACAAACAGCTAGCGAACCTCTCCCTGAATTTCCGCAGTTCTCTCCTTGTAATGGGAGAGAACTTGTCTCGGGTTCAAGGTGTGGAGCCTGTACTCAGCATCCGAGGTGTAGTTTGGGTACAACACAGGCAGAGTCAATAACTGATTAAGGTGAAACTCTGTCACCACCTTCAGGAGGAATTTCGAGTGGGGCACAGGACAACTTTGTCCCTATGGAAGACCAGATAAGGAGACTCCACCGAAAGCACCTGGAGATCCCCAGTCCTTCTGGTGGACGTGATAGCCACCAGGAAGGCCATCTTCCATAACAAGTGTGATAGCTCACACTTGTGCATTGGTTTGAATGGCTTGCCCATGAGTTTTGCCAAAACCAACAGTAAATACCACAGAGGTGGAAGTTCACGCACCGGAGGGGATATGTGATCTAGGCCCTAGAAAAAGCACCAGACCACCTTCTCCTGTGCCACCGTCTGCTGACCAGTCCACGCCCGGTAAGCAGAGATGGCTGCCAGATGCATCTTAAGGGTCGAAGACCAAAGACCCCCTTTGGACAGAGACCAAAGGTAGTCTAAAATGCTAGCCACAGGACAGGACAAAACAAAGGGTCCAGGCCCTTGCCCTGACACCAAATGGAAAATCTTTATCATTTGAAGGCATAGCACTTTTTGGTCTACTCCTTCCTGGATGCTTCCACTACTGTGAGTACATCCTGAGAGACCCAAAGCCTGGAACTCTAGAAGCTCAGGTACCAGGCTGTCAGGTGCAGGGATTGAAAGTCCGGATGGAATACCTTCCCCTGATTGACAGATATCAGGTCCAGGCATGCTGGAAGACGCCTTGGGAGCCTGTTGCTGAGGCTGAGGAGATCTGGATACCAGAACTGGCAGGGCCAATCTGGGGGTTACCAGGATCACCTGCGCCTTGTCCCTCCTTACCTTGAGTAGCATCTTGTGGATCAAAGGAAATGGAGGGAAGGCGTATAAGAGGCCTGGGGTCCATGGCCTTGAGAAGGCATCCCCTTGCAGTGATCCCCACTGAGGGGGGCGGGCATGAAACAGCCTCAGCGTGGTGATTTCCCTGGAGGCAAACAGGTTCACCATTGGTTTGCCCCAGTGGGAGAAAAAGCTGTGAGCTACCTCTGGATGGAGAGACCACTCATGGGATGTCTCGCCTACACGGCTGAGAGCATCCGCCAGTTGATTCAAGGCTCTTGCCACATGGATGGCTAGGAGATCCACCTCCAGTCAGCTCATGAGTGTCCAGATGCGGAGCGCTTCCCTGTACAGCAGCCGGGAGTGCATGCAGCCATGCTTGTTGAAGTAGCACATGGTCGTGGTATTGCCCGTCAGGACTTGAACCACTTGACACCGAAGCTGCTGAGTGAATGCTGACAATGCCAGTCTGATCGCTCTAAGCTCCAACAGGTTGATATGGTATTGGGATTCCTCAGGAGTCCAGAACCCATGGGCCCTATTGTTCCCCATGTGGGCTCCCCAGCCCGTGAAAGAGGCATCGGTCGTGAGGACGACCGTTTGCTCAGGGCATTCAAACGGGATCCCTTCCTGCAGATGGTCTAGGATGGTCCACCACTGGAGAGCATCCCACATCTTCTGGGTCAAAGTGATCAGTTGAAATTACCTAGGCGCCGAGTCCACTGGGTGGCCAGCTCCCATTGAAGAGGGTGCATATGTCACCGTGCCCAACAGACCACGGTGGTGCAGGCTGCCATGTAATCCAGAAGGTGCAGAAAGTCCTGGGCAGGACGCAAGTGCCCAACCAGAAAAGATTGGGCAAAGAAGGAGAGAACCTCCACCCTGTCCACCGGGAGTTGAGCTCTGCCCCGATGAAACATATCACCTGAGATGGCACAAGCTCTGACTTGGCCTCGTTGATCAGGAAGCCAAGTTGAGAACAGGTCTGGAGAGCCAGGTCCCTGAACCTCTCCACCTCTTGCAGGGTGGAACCTGCCAAGAGTCAGTTGTCAAGGTAAGGGAACACTCTGACCCCTGGATGCCCGAGATGGGCTGCCACCACTGCAATGCATTTGGTGAAGACCTGTGGGGCTGATGACAGGCCAAATGGCATGGCTCAGAACTCATATATGGTTACCTCTACTCTGAAGTGGAGGAACCGCTGGTGGGATGGACGGATTAGGACATGAATGAACTCGTCCTGAAGATCCAGTGAGCAGAACAACATGTTTTTCTCCAGGGATGGTATGATCTGGGACAGAGTTACCATCCTGAAGGTGCGTGACCTGAGATACTGATTCAGGTCGTGCAGATCTAGAGTTGGGCTCCAGCCCCCCATCCACTTCCGGACCAGGAAGTACCTTGAAACGAACCCTGGGTTGACTGGAAAAATCTGACACTAGAACCACTTCCTCCTTAAGGAGGAGTTGGGCTATGTCATCTCTCAGAGCTGACTGAGTGTGGGCTGATACTCTCTCCTCCCATGGGGCGTGGCTCGGCAGGGTGGGTACTGCTCGAATTCTAGAGGCAGACCCTGGCCAACCACTTCTAAGACCCACCTGTCCGTGGTAACAGCGAACCAGGTGGAAAGGAAGTGATGGAGCCGACCCTGCACGGGAGAACCCAGAGCTGGTGTGACGGGAATAGGGGTGGCAACCCCTATCCCGTCACTGGGCAGGCTTGGAGAAAGAGGGTCCAGACTGGAAGCCACCTGAAACCTGACTGCCTTTGTCTGCGGGCCGCTGGAGGCCCGGACTTGGGCCGAGGGTGCCAAGACTGTGCCTGCTGTTGCTGCCCACTCTGAAAGGGGGGGCTGCTGGGCCATAGGAGCAGGTGCCAAAATGGCTTCTTCGTCTTCTGCTGCTTTTTAGAGCCGGGGCATCTTTTTGGGCAGAAGTAGCGGAGTCCAAGGTGGCACTGGACTGCTTGATTCACTGAAGGTGACCATCAACACCTGGGCCAGAGAGATTGGTACCCAGGAAAGGAACATCAGTGAGTTTATGCTGGGTATCCGCCGAAAAGGTGGAAAGCCTCAGCCAAGCCCTGTGGCGCATGGCAACCGCGGCTGCCACCGAACGAGCGCAAGAGTCCCCAAGATACAAGGCCATCTGAAGTTGCTGCTTGGCAATGGCTCAGCCCTGGTCCCCGACCTGTTTGACCATAGTCTGAAGGTCTGTGGGGAGGTGCGGGAGAACTTCGTCCAAGGAGGGCATGGGAGAAGAGTGCCATGACGACGGCCGACCTTGCCTGATGGAGGCCTAGAGAGGAGGCTGCACAGACCTTCCTGGCAGTGTGGTCCAGTTTTTTAGACTCCTTGTCCAGAGGTCTATCAGTGTCAGCAGAGCTGCCTGTGCATCTGAACACAGAAGCGGTCACTAACCCCTCCGCCGAGGGATGTTCTGTGAACCCCGAGAGGGACCCAGTGGGCACCGCAGACAGTGCTGGGCAGGGTGCTGCCATAGCTCCAGAGGAGGGCCAACTATGGCCTCGGCCACTGGGAAGGCTTCTGTGGGGGTATCCCCTCTTTTAAGAATATCTGTAAGAGGGTACTCTGCCATTTTCTGGACAGGTTCCAGGGGCATCCCCGTAGATTTGGAGACAAGGTGGAGAATCCCCAAAAATGACGAAGGCCCTCTTCCGTTGACAGACTACCAACGGACTCATCATCCAGTGGATGACAGTGAAGGTCGGTGTCATCCAAATCTGAAGAATCCACATAAATCGGTTGGCCACCAAGGTCCCCTTCAACACGCCTGGGGCAGTCAGGCATAAGGGTAACTGATAACCTACGAGGAAGACCCGGAACAGTCTGAGCATCCTTCATAGGAGCCTCTCCCAAAGGCTGTTTAGGCGGTGGCTCCACCACAATCGGTGAAGAGACCGATTGTGGCCGAACCGGAGCAGGTTTAGCTGGCTCTGCGGACGGGGGAACCGATTTCACCGGTTCTAGTGGCGTCAGCTTCAGCCTAGGAGGCGAAAGCCAAGTAATGGCTGGGGTTGAAACCGAAGCAAGCTTCTGCCTGGACAGAATCAGCTGTTGCCACATTAAATCCTCGTAGCGTCTGAGATCCCGCCGAAGCCTCTCCTCATTCAAGGAGGACGAGAATGAACAGTGGCGTCACCTCTTTTTAACTGTTTATGTGCTTTCCTCGGCCTGTCGGTCGAGGGGGGTCCGAGATCTCAACCTCGATCAGATTGGCTGAGTCAGTCGCTTGGGAGACACCAGGGGAACCAGTGATTTCCCTGGATCAGGGACCGGTTCCTCGATGGGAATCCCAGCTGGCTGGGTCTCCTCATCAGGAAGAGGCAGGACCAGGGTCCTAGTCAAAGAGTTGTTGGCCTAGTCGGGCGACAACAGATTGACACAATCGAGAGTGCTCTAAACCGCATTGTCGATTGAGGCCTTGGCCGACTGACCAAATGGCAAAACTGAGATGCCAGCAGCCGAGGACTGCAGTTTCCTGGGACCGAGATTGCTCACGATACCAAGAAAGTCTCCACCGAGACGAAGAATCTCTTGGTTCCTTGTCCTTTTTACGGGACTTTGAGATATGCGACCCCAAAGGTCCCTCACCATTAGTGGGGAGAGACTGGCACAACTCCCGAAAGGAATCCGAGAACATTGAGCACAAGTTGAGAGGAACAAAAATCAGCCAAGAGGAGAGCTCCGCCACCCATGCCGCTTCCTCCTCGAAGGCCTGCATTTGTTCTAACTGCTCAGTGGACCCCGCAGCCAGGGAGACCACCCACCGGGCTTCTTTGGATTTCACTGGAGGATTGTGTTTCTCAGGCCTGCATAACTTAAGGCATGCGAAATGATCGTTGAGGATGTTCGGATGGAAAGCGAGACATATCTCGCAAGCCTGGGTGTCATGGCCAACACCCAAGCAGTACATGCACATGGTATGAGGATCAGTTCGCGACATTTTCTGGCCACACGGGCACAACCAGATGAAGAGTTATCTTCCATGATCGAATAGCACAAATTGCAATTGTTAGCTCGAACGAGCCAAATCTTCAGAGGATCCGAAGAATTTGAAGCCGGGGCCTACAAAACACAGTAGCAGAGAGGAGGCAACCTGTATCTTCCAGTGAAAAAGGAAGATCTGGCACCATGGGGTGGAGCTGAGGGTTATACCACCATGGGAGCAGCCAGCTTGAAGACCTTCCAGCGAGAATTAAAGCGGAAAGGGACATGCCAAGAAGTGTGGATGAACAACATATCCACATTCCTAGAAATGTTCTTTAGATAATTATGGAAAAAAAGAACGAAGATGGGAGGAGGAATCGTTAGGGTAACAGAGGGAGGTATGGTAATTGAGGAGATGCGTAGAAAACAGCCACTCTTAATGACTACTTTTGCTCTGTATTCACCAGGGAAGATAGAGGGCTTCTACCAGCGAGTGGCATTACAGCATCTGTAAGGGGGATCCCCGAGATGAGGCAGGAAGTATTTACGAGTGAAAGGGTTTGGAAAGGGCTAGCAGCCCTAAGACAGGTAAGGCCCGGGGTCCAGAAATGATGCATCGGAGGGTGCTCAGGGAACTGGCAACAGAACTAACTGAACCCCTGATAGGGGTTATTCAATAGCTCAATTCAGACAATGGTAGTTCCAAATGACTGGTGTGTAGCAGATGTACTCCCACTCCTGTAGGGGGGAGACAAGGAGCAACCAGGTAACTACAGACCTGTCGGCCTTATCTCTATTGCTGGCAAACTGATGGAGACACTAGTCAAAGAGGACCTCATACACTACCTGGAGAGCAATGGACTCCAGGATAGTAAACAGCACGGGTTTGTGGCAGGAATGTCTTGTTAGACCAGCCTGATAGTATTCTTTGACTGGGTAATGAGGGTGGTGGGTAAGGGCCATGCTGTGGATTTACTCTACTTTGATTTCAGCTAGGCTTTCAACTTTTTGATTTGGTGCCTCACAGAAGGTTGCTGAAGAAGCTACAGGATCTGGGTACAGCGAAAGACACGGTTAGAGGGATGAAAAAGTAGTTAAGAGGGTTTGGAGATGATGAGTAGAGATCTGGAGAGGTTAGAGGAATGGTCCAAAAAATGGAATTTGTCTTTCAATACAGCAAAGTGTAAGATCATACACTTGGGCAGAAAAAACAGGAAAGCTGAGCTGAATACCAGATTGTTTTTTTTGGGGGGGAGAGGGGTTAGATCCTTACAAGTTACAGAAGAAGAAAAGGACCTAGGTATCACCATTTCTCAGGACCTGAAGGTGGGAAAGCAGTGTGGAAAGGCAATTGCAAGAGCCAGCAGGATACTGGGATGCATAAGGAAGGGAATATCTAGTAGAAGGAGAGAGGTCATAGTTCCCCTGTACACCTAGCTGTTTAGACCACACCTGGAGTATGGGGTCCAGTTCTGGAGGCCATACCTCAGGAAAGATGTGGAGAGGGCAGAATGAGTTCAGAGGACAGCGACAAAGATGGCGAGAGGGCTTGATCACTTACCATATGAGGGGAGACTGAAGGACGTTGGCATGTATTCTCTGGAGCAGAGGAGGGATGGGGCGACATGATCAAGACATTTAAATACATCAAGGGTATAAATAAGGTGCCTTTGGAGAGCCTTTTCCAGCTAAAGGAGTGGCCCAGGTGAGGGGCATGAATTCCAGATCGGGGGGGGGGGTTAGAGGTAACCCTAGGAAGTACTTCTTCACTGAGAGGGTGGTTGAAAATTGGAATGGGCTGCTGAGGGAGGTTGTGAGTAAGAAGACAGTAGGAGGGTTCAAGAGGGCATGGGATAAACACAAGGGGATGTTGGGAAGGGGGGGCTATTGTAAAGGCCTAAGGGGATACCTAGGCAAACTGGGCATACTGGGTGGGCCTGGCAGTTCTTTTCTGCTGTCACATTCCTATGTTCCTATGAAAAGGAGACAGCAAAGGACTGTGGTTAACAGAGTCAAATCAGAAGAGAGGGAGGTCCCCAGTGGGGTGCCGCAAGGATTGATCCTGGGTCCAGTCCTTTTCAATATGTTCATTAGCAACACGGGAGAAGGAATCCAGAGCAAGATGTGTCTTTTTGCAGATGACACTAAGTTCTGTGGCAGGACAGACAGCAAGGAGGGAGTCAGGGAGATGCAGAGAGACTTGCAAAAGCTAGAGAGGTGGTCAAAGGTTTGGCAATTGAAATTCAATGTCAAAAAGTACAAGGTGATGCACATAGGGAACAAGAACCCCAGGACAGAGTACTGGATGGTGTGGTGAAGCTGTGCACGACCTCTGAGGAAAGAGACCTAGGGGTCATCATCAGTGACTTCCTAAAACAATCAAACCAGTGTAACGAGGCCTACAGTAAGGCAAACAGGATGCTGGGGTGTATAGGAAAGGATAATGACAGCAGAAGGAAGGAGGTATTGCTACCTCTCTGTAGATCACTGATGAGGCCCCACCTGGAGTACTGTGCCCAGCTGAGTCCTCACCCAAGGAAAGAAAAGGACAGACTGGAGACAGTGCAACTTAAGAGTGACAAAAATGATTCAGGGCCAGCAGGGCAGAGCTTACGAGGATTGGCTCCAGGCACTGAACATATACTCATTGGAAGCCAGTTGAGAGAGGGGGAGATATGGTAGAGATGTTTAAGTTGCTGAAGGGAATGAACAAGGAGAACTGTGAGGAATAATTCAGCATGATTAGCAGATTGAGAACGTGGGGCACACATGGAAACTGACGGGAGGGGGGAGGGTTCAAAGGAAGTGAGAAAATGTTATTTTACAGAAAGAGTGGCAGAGCTGTTGAACAATCTGCCAGCTGATGTGGTGGGCACCAAAACTATCAGTGGTTTCAAAAATGTCTGGGGCATAGTGAAGAGCTTAGTGGTTGCTTTGGGTGACAGTGGTAAGGCGGAGAGCACGAGGGTGGATAGTGTGGGTTAGAAAGTCACGGGTTTGTTAGGGTTTATGGGCAGACTGGATGGACCAGTAGTCTTTTTCTGCCGTCATTGTCTATGTTTCTATTCATGAGATATTTCTTGTTCAGTTTAACATTTTACAAGAATGGCTTCCAGTCAGTCTCATCATTTAGGCCCTGTGATCTCAGTGACCTTAGTCTGTACGGTAAATCCATTTTATTTCACTACTGGGAAGTTTCTGCAACCTGCCCTTCCCCTCACGGATTGTTGAATTTGCTCTATGCTCATACAAATACGGCCCCTAGGGTCCAAGCTGTGCTGGATTTTGTAGTATGCCCCCAATAGTGTGTCAACCTTCCGATTTACAGTCTCTCTGGTATGTTCCTGGAGCCTTCTTTTCAGCATCCTGATAGTTCTCCCAACATATAATTTACCACAGGGGCACTGGATTGTATACAAATACTGTAGTACATTGGATAAACTGCCTTACTTCTATTATCTGGGCTGTTTGTGGCTTAGTGTATTGGCACATATTGTACCAGGCATACTTATAGCGTACTTCTGGTAGTTTTGGCAGCCAATTTAAAGGTCTCTCTTTGGGCTTGCAGTAGTGACTACTAATCACTTGGTCCTTAATACTCTTTCTTTTTTTAAAGGTAATCCTGGGGGGTTGATGTATAGCTTATTCTAATACTGGATCACTGCTTAAACTTGGCCAGTTCTCAAGACTCAAGAACTGTGATAGTGAGCTCCACAGGTTGTTCGCGATTCAGAAAGAAGGACTAGTCGCCCTGATGTGTGAGCACCCCCACATGCTAATTTAGTAGTGTGGTCAGCATCGAGGAGTGTACCAAGAAGAGGCTTACCGACCGCAACATGGACAATGACAGCCATAGACAGAACTTGGGTTTTACTGTGCATACAGGCCTCTCTAGTGAAATTTATGGAGCAGCTTACATCAGAAGGAACATTTACATTCAAAATCACGATGCAATAATAGCATGAGATGCAGTCTGAAGGAGCAATGACACCGACCTCAGAAGTAAGTGCACACTTCTGCCTTTTGGAAACAGACTTTAATATTTATTTATTTAAAAGTTTCACCAGGAAAGGCACACTGATCAGAATTGCTCGTTTTCAGGTGCGTAATGGGGGGAAGGGGAAATGGAGTTACAGCAAAATTCCAGGAATAAATACAATACAAAATACAGTGGAACAGGAAATAATATAAAGAAATTAAAGTACAGGCAAGCAAAGAGCAGAAGAATTGGATCTGCTTCAAGTAGAAAGAAGAGGTAAACAAACAGAACAGAGCAACTGCTGTTTGAGCATAAATATTATAATGTATACAATGAAAGAAATAAACAAAATATACAAAAATTGATAACATAGCAGACACAAATTCAATTGAAAGTGCAATGTGTAGACCTGCCAAAAATCGTGGGGAGCTTAGAAACAGGTACAGGAAGAGGAGAGAATGTTGATGTGAAAGGCTGTGGGTGGAATAATGGACTACGAAGCAGTGATGATTTGAAGAAAATTAAATTGCAATTTATTGCCAACAGAACAAAATAAATAGCGGACTGCATTTCGACAAAATAAAACAAATCGAAGAGAAGCAAAACTCAAAAATCATAAATAAACATCTCCATATACATAGCTAAAAGAGGCTAGCTCGATCTAGGTGTTTCACCATCAACACTTTTCCACCATCTCTCTAAAGGATAGACTAAGCATACATAAATACCTAATGGTTATCATGTGACATAAAACTCCTCCCCTTATGTTTTAAATATTAACCTAGAAACTCTCTTTGTATGTCTTTTTTCCCGAAAGTTAAAAGGAACATTCATAATTTAATAAATACTTTAAGTATGTAGTACTACAACATAAAATAATTCAGCCTTTCAATACTTTTTATTATTACAGGCTCCCTAAGCACCGCCTCCCTAAACTGTGGCTTAAATATGGAAAAAGAACGGCCGGCCAGCCCTTAGATTCACTGAGTGAAGAGCTGGCGTGCCGTGCTGCATTAAGAAACGGGTGGTTTCCAGGTTATTAATACGGGCAAAACATACAGAATTTGCAACCGGGAGTTCCGGTAAGCTAGGGTTTCCCAAACCTAAAGTCTTTATTTACAAAAAAAATTGAGCACTACAAGGAATAATGCTAAACCAACCCCGCAAGCATTTTGGTTCTTTCAGTGAGCGAAGGATTCTCCAGTGCGAAAGAGCGCACCTTTGAGGAAGACAGAAAACAGCCCCAATTCAGCGCCCGCATCACCGAGGAGAATCAAAAACATTTTCTTCCAGGCGGTGGCTGTTGGTCACAGATCCAGGGTCCCTGATTTACCATTAAAGAGGGGAGTTAGCAAGGTCAATCACTCCCAGGATGTGAAAAACTAACAGGGGCTCATTTTAAACTTTTATTTACTATCACTAATAAACTTGAAGCTATTATGCTTCATACCAGAATGGCTCACACTGGTTTCAGTATGCAAGTAAAGGGAAGCTCCGAGAACTTGCGTTTTCCATTATAGAAATGTTTTTCTGCTGCCAGCTTCATTTTTTTTTTTAACAACTGCTACAAAGTCATGCTCATGGAAAGTTAAGAGGCAGACTGCAACATACAAATAGATTTGACAGATGCACAAAACGAAAGATAAAACAGATAACGAGGGGGCAATGCAACTAAGTGGGTGGCCAGCCCAACAAACAAAACGAACACACAAATATTTCACATAGACAACAAGTGCAGTCTTATGATATTTCCAGATACACGGCTTCCTAACAATACCTCCTGATACTACTATACAGATTGTAACAAGGGAAAAAGGGGGTGGGTTACCCTTTCACATTTCCTCCCTGCCTAGAACAAAACCGATAGGGTTTGTCAAAAATTCTTTCCAGCCAAGACCTAACACCTATCTTCAGATCCCTCCAGAGGAGAGATGGAGCCATAGCCCACCCTCTCCAAGGCTCCACCTCGGGGACCCCAAGTAACATATTAACTACTAAACATGAAGGAGGTCTTTACTCCTTCATCAACAATTCCATCACTTTCCCTGAGGTCTGATAGGTGTTGTGACAAATCCATTCCATACCTGGATATAAAGTCTGCATTACTGTGAGCAACCCCTTTTCTGTGTTTAATTGTAAAACGATAAGGCCGTAAAGAAAGATACCATTGTATAATGTGATGGTTTTTATCTTTCATAACGTTCAGCCAGCAAAGGGGATTATGGTCCATCCATAATTAGAATTCTATCCCCCCAGAGGTAGAATCAGAGAGCTTCAATGGCCCAACGGACGGCCAAACATTCTTTTTCTACAGTAGAATAGTGAGTTTCCCTCTCGTGCAATTTTCTGCTAATATAAACAACAGGGTGTTCTTCTCCATCTATTACTTGAGAGAGAACAGCTCCTATGCCATGATTTGACGCATCTGTCTGTACCATAAAAGGCTGAGAAAAATCTGGCATAGTTAAAAATGGGTGAGGAACATAATCATGCTTTAATGGAATGAAAGGCCTCTTCACATTCCTGGGTCCAACTGTCTTTATCCGGTTTATTGTTTCCAGTCAAATCGGTTAAGGGGCTTGCTATCATGGAAAAATTTGGAATAAATCACTGGTAATAGCTGGCTAGACCCAGAAAGGATCTTGCCTCTTTTTTTTGTAAGGGGCCTAGGGCTATTAGCTACTGCACTCACTTTGGTAATTTGGGTTTTACCACTCCATTCCCAATTTGAAATCCAAGATAAGTTGTTTCTTGCATGGCTAATTTACATTTTTTTTTTGGTATGTGTGTTACTTTTCTCCCCATGGGGGTCCCAGCTGGCCTCATCATCCTTGCATCCCCTGTGATCCAGCCGCCGTCCGACCTGCGCCGTCTCCTACTGAGGGCAACCACCGATTACCCCACTGCTTGCCCACCGTGGCGGGGGCAGCAGGGCTCGATCAACTCCCCCACCACACAACGGATCTGCTCACGGTGTTCCCTCGGAGTGGTGCAGGACATCGCGGACAGCCATCAAGCCACAACGGCTGGGCACTCCCCCTTTTTCCGTGTTCTGTTGGAGGTAGGATGTGCAATGCCAACAAGGGCTCCCTGTGCACACAGTGCACCCGCCGGCTGCCCCGCCTACCACCCCATTCTACCAGGCAAGAGGTGCCGACACCCACCCTCTACTAGGTGTCAGACTTACGCCAGACACTGTACCCCAAACCACCCAGGGAGAGGACAGCACGATCCACTCCCTCCCCTGCCGACCCCCAGCAACCCGAGCTCGCTCCCGAAACCGGGTCGCTGGCGTGGCACGAGGTAAGGTGTCCAGTGCCTCAACCCTCAACGCCACCGGGCCGGCGCTAATTTACATTTAGTTGGATTAATTGTTAATCCAGCATTAGCTATGGCTGACAATACCGAACCTAGATGATGTACATGTCTTTCCCATGAAGGGCTGAATACAATGATATCATCTAGGTATGCTGCACTATAAGAAGAGTGTGGTGTTAGGATTTTATCCATCATTCTTTGAAACTGTCCGGAGCACCATGCAAACCAAAGAGCATCACAGTGAATTGGAACAATCTTATAGGTGTGCTAAACGCTGTTTTCTCTTTGGCATCCTTGTCAAGGGGAATCTGCCAATAACCTTTAGTTAAATCGAGAGTGCCAATATACTTAGCAGTTCCTATATGATCAAGGATGTCATCAATTCATGGCATAGGATAACTATCAAATTTAGAAAGGGTGTTTAGACGTCTAAAATCGAGGCATATACGAATGCCTCCTTCCTTTTTACTAATCACCACCATAGGGAAGTTCCATTCACTGTGAGGTGGTTCAATTATACCCAGGTTCTGCATCTTTTTAACTTCCTGTATGACTTCCTCTCCAAATCTTTCAGGTAATCTGTACGGTTTTTGTCCGATAGGCAGTTGTTGGGCTACATGAATTTGATGTACTGCTCCTTTTGTCTTCCCAGGGTTCCCTGTAAATACATCCTTAAATTCCTGTAATAAGTTCTGCAATTCTCTGGCTTGCTGGTTGGTCAAGTCAGGGTTTGCTGAAATATCCCCCCATTTCTCCTATACCCTCCAACCTTTGGTATGTAAGATGTAAATCACTATCAGAAGGGTCAGGATGAACATAACTATTAAGAAGGGGAGGTCTTTCTATCCAGGGCTTTAGCAAATTGGCATGATATATCTGTTTTTTTTTTCTTATCGGTTAATTCTATTTCATATGTTACAAGACCAGCAAGTCTACCACTTTATATGGACCTTGCCACTTCATATGTAATTTATTATTTGAGGATGGTAACAGGAGTAAAACTTTATCCCCCTCTCTGAATTCCTTATGCCCCGTCATAATACACCTTCTGTTTTAACTGGTGTTCCACATTAGCCTGATGTGCTTTTTGCACGTACTTCGCTAGTGGTGTACGTAACTGTTGCCAGTATTCCAGTGGCAGAATTTCCTTCTGCAGTTCCCTCTCTTCCCATTCCTCTTTAATAATGTCTAGGGGGCCTCTGGGATTGCGGCCATACAACAGTTGGAAGGGTGAATATCCAGTAGAGGCCTGAGGTACCTCCCGGTAAGCAAACATTAAATATGGTAAATACATATCCCACTTGTTCCCTTCCTCTTGAACATATTTCCTCAACACTGATTTCAATGCCTGCTTGAAACGTTCTACCAACCCGTCCATTTGTGGATGATATGGTGTGGTAAATATAGCCTCGATTTGGAGGGTTTGATATGAGCGTTTCAGCAGATTTGAACAAAAGTTGGGACCCCCTATCCATTAAGATTTCTCTTGGTAAACTCATACGGCTGAAGATCTTTACTAATTCATTTGCTATTTTGGATGCAGTCACAGTTCGTAGGGGAATAGCTTCGGGATATTTGGTGGCATAGTCTACTACCACCAAAATAAATCGATTCCCTCTGACACTCTTGGGCAGGGGACCCACCACATCCACTGCAATTCTTTGGAAAGTATCAGTGATCAAGGGCATAGGAAGGAGGGGGTACCATGTCCTTACGTTCAGTCTTAGCTATTTGCTGGCATTCCCTACAACTTTTAAAATACTCAGCCACTTGTTCGTGAATGCCAGGCCAATAGAAACAATGGAGTAAGCGACTGACGGTACAGTCCCTGCCTAGGTGACCGGCTAAGGGAATGTCATGGGCTATTTCTAGCAATTTAGTTCAATAAGACTGGGGTACTAGTAATTGTTCCATTATCTCCCCGGACTCAGGGTTGGTACATACTCTATACAGTAAGCCATTTACTATTCTATACTCCTTTTGGGATCCCTCAATAGTTGTTTCCACCTGTGGATACAAACGAATTAGAGATTCATCCTCAGTTTGTGCCTTTCTAAAATCCCCACAATCAAAACCTTTAAGAGATTGAATAGTTATAGGAGTCCCAGAAACATATTCTTTAATGTCCTTTTTATTAGACATTGGGGAGGGATATCCAAAGGGGTTGCGCAACAGTGTTGCACCATGCGCAACCCACTGATGCACCCCGGTGTGATATTAAAAAGGGGATGTTGCGCCGCGAAGATCCCGATGCACCGGGGTGCACAGGGGGCATGCCCATGCATATTCCGCACATCCTGATATTCAGCCTGGGATGTGTGGCGCATATGCTGGTGCAACCCCTACTTGCACCGCACACTGGTGCTCAAAGTAGAGCCACAAAGAAATAGGAGCAAGGGCTGGCCACCCACAGGTGAGCTGCCAGAATGCAGGGTGCAACATGGCAGCTGCCAGCTGTGGGTGGCCACCCGAGCTCCGGAGCCAGGGTCTGTCGGCGTCGTACCCCCTGCCTGATCGCGGGCATTAGTAATAGAAATCACACATCCAATCTCCCTGGTGGTCCAATGGAATGCTTGCAGCCTGATTGCGGGCATAAGTAATTTAAAATACACGTCCAATATCCCTGGTGATCCAGTGGACCGCTTGCAGCCTGATCGCGGGCGTAAATAATATAAAGTACATGTCCAACATCCCTGGTGGTCCAGTGGACTGCTTGCAGCCTGATCGCAGGCATAGGTATGTTAAAATCAGTGAAATCCAACCCTGGTGGTCCAGCGGTACCCCCCTCCCCACCCGCCCACTGAGCTCCGCCACCTCCCCTTGGTCAGCGGTGGCGGCAGCACCCACCCTGACCCATGACCACCCATCAACTGACTGCGTACGATGCGGCTGTATGCCCATTGGTCCTGGCGTGGGCCAATGGGTGTGCGAACATTACGTTACTACATAGTCCTGATATCATATCTGGACAGTGTAGTGCGATGCGTCTGCCGCCCACTGGCCCCGCCAGGACCAATGGGCGCAGCCGCATCGTACGCAGTCAGTCGACGGGCAGCCAGGCGGCTTGCGGGAGGGATGGTGGGGCTCAGTGGGTGGGTGGAGAGGGGGGTACTGCTGGATCACCAGGGTTGGACTTCACTGATTTTAGCTTATCTATGCCCGCAATCGGGCTGCAAGCGGTCCACTGGACCACCAGGGATATTGGATGTGTATTTTAAAGTACTTATGCCCACGATCGGGCATTGGGGTACTTTGCCGATGTGCAGGGTGCATCGGTCCCTGATGGCTGCAGCCTGGCAGGGGCACCAGGCACAAGTTGCAGGGGATCGGTGCACCTGTATGCAAATGGGGCCATAATGGCATGCTAATTGCCCCAGTTGCACCTTGCATGCATTATGGCCCTATTTGCATATCCACTGCTGAATATCGTGTCGCCTGCACCTACTGCAACCGCACTTGCGCTGGCACATCCCCCTGCTCCACTCTTGCCACTTACACTGGTGCAGTGCCACTGCACCATGCGCAATGCAGGTGGCCATGTTGCAGTATTCAACGGTGCTGAGCCATGGCACAGCTCCATTGAATATCGCCCAGTCCATGCCCTGGTGCATCCCAGTTGCGCTTCGCCCTGCTTGCACCCCTGCCAGGCGCATTTCTGAATACCCCACCCCTTGCCAATGCTCTTTCTCATTCCGTTTATGTCTTCTGGATTTCCTATCCTTTCCTGGGGTACCATAAATCTCTGCATCAAAAGGAAATGTTTTCCAGTGGTGGTTCCTTTATCATTTGTGCTCTAGTGACCACTGCACTAATACCAGTCTGAAACAAAGTGTCAAAATGGGGAAAATCCTGGCCGATTACTACTGGTACAGGTAGGTGGGACACTACGCCCACATTCACAGTTTGACTCTGCCCATTTATTCGTAGTACAGTCTCCCGCAGTGGATATTGATGTGTGTCCCCATGGATACATGTTACTCTTGTTGTTGGTTTTCCTTCTACAGTTTCTGTTCCCAACAAAGAGGCATGTATCAAAGTCTGCTTATTCCCAGAGTCTTTAAGTCCAGAGACTACCTGTCCCCTGATCTGTACAGGTACTACATACTGGCCCCAACTGGCAAAGGCCAAATGTGCAGGTTCTGACTTTCTCTTAGGGAAGAATCTTGCAATGTGTCCCTTCCCTTTACACTCATGACATTATGTCTGGGTTATGAACTTTTTGAGGTTTTGCTAGTTAGCTGTAGTCCTAGATGATTGGTAATTTGAATAGGGGAAGTAGGTCTTACTGTAGTAGGTGATGTCTAGGTTCTCAGTCCTTCTCTGTGTCTGTGGGGCCTAGCTGTTAAGTAATCCACAGCAAGACAGATGGCCACTTCTGCAGTTTCTGAGCGATGTTCTTTTACCCATAACTGGACATCCTGTGGGAGGATTCTAATAAATTGCTCCAAAATGATATCTTCAATGATTTGATCAACAGTTCTGGTTGTTGGCTGTAACCATTTAATACACAAGTCTTTTAAGTGGGTAAAGGCATCTTGAGCATTATCAGCAGTCTGGACACGATATGTCTAAAATCTTTGCCTGTATGTCTCCGTGCTAATATCATATCTTTTCAAAATAGCCTGTTTAACTTGATCATAGTCATTAGCATGCAAAATGTCCATGTGACTATAGGCTAGTTGCGCTTTCCCGGTCAAATAGGGAGCCAACCGGATTACTCACTGATCTTGTGGCCAGGCACACGCTGTGGCAACCCTCTCAAATGTCATTATATATGCTTCAATGTCATCGGTTTCAGTCAGTTTTACTAGTTTGATGTCCTTCTGTGCTCTTCCTGGTGACGGAGGAGGTCTATTATTATCCATCATCTGAATGGCCCACAACGTATCTGCCCAACGAGCCTCATTCTCCCTTCAGTCTATCGCTCTCTGTTTTTCCATTTCTACTTGCCTGATGCATAACCACCAAAGTAAGTCACCGGAATCTTCTGGAGGGAGGTCTTTCTCAATTTCACCCCCACCAGCTTGTGCTCCTTCCACTGGCTTGGCATCCATCATTCTCTCACCGGCAGCTTCTCTCTTCCCCTCCTTTCTCTGGACTGTAGGGTCTAAACCAGGCAATAGAGGTAACTGTAATTGCCTCACCATGGACCTTGTAGCTTTCCCGGATACTGGAAGACTCTCCACCTTGTCCTGTTGCATTTAGTCCATCTGGGCCATACAGCAGACCCTTTAGCAGGCAGTCCCACTGGATCCCACCACTGCCACCATGTGTGAAAGCCTGTGGGTGGAATAATGGACCACGAAGCAGTGATGATTTGAAGAAAATGAAATTGCAATTTATTGCCAACAGAACAAAATAAATAGCGGACTGTACTTCGACAAAATAAAACAAATCGAAGAAAAGCTAAACTCAAAAATCATAAATAAACATCTCCATATACATAGCTAGAAGAGGCTAGCTCGATCTAGGTGTTTCACCATCAGCACCTTTCCACCATCTCTCTCTAAAGGATAGACTAAGCATACATATATACCTAATGGTTATTATGTGACATAAAACTCCTCCCCTTTTGTTTTAAATATTAACCTAGAAACTCTCTTTGTAGGTCTTTTTTCCTGAAAAGTAAAAGGAACATTCATAATTTAATAAATCCTTTAAGTATGTAGTACTACAACATAAAATAATTCAGCCTTTCAATACTTTTTATTACAGGATCCCTAAGCACCGCCTCCCTAAACTGTGGCTTAAATATGGAAAAAGAATGACCAGCCATCCCTTAGATTCACTGAGTGAAGAGCTGGCGTGCTGTGCTACGTTAAGAAATGGGAGATTTCCAGGTTACTAATACAGGCAAAACATACAGAATTTGCAAGCTAGGGTTTCCCAAACCTAAAGTCTTTATTTACGAAAAAAATTGAGCACTACAAGGAATAATGCTAAACCAACCCCACAAGCATTTTGGTTCTTTCAGTGAAGCGAAGGATTCTCCAGCACGAAAGAGCACACCTTTGAGGAAGACAGAAAACAGCCCCAATTCAGCGACCGCATCGCCGAGGAGAATGAAAAACATTTTCCTCAGGGTGGTGGCTGTTAGTCACAGATCTAGGGTCCATGATTTACCATTAAAGAGGGGAGTTAGCAAGGTAAATCACTACCAAGATGCGAAAAACTAACAGGGGCTCATTTTAAACTTTTATTTACTATCACTAATAAACTTGAAGCTATTATGCTTCATACCAGAACGACTCACACTGGTTTCAGTATGCAAGTAAAGGAAAGCTCCGAGAACTTGCATTTTCAGTTATAGAATGTTTTTGTGCTGCCAGCTTCATTTTTTTAACAACTGCGACGAAGTCGTGCTCATGGAAAGTTAAGAGGCAGACTGCAACATACAAATAGATTTGACAGATACACAAAACGAAAGACAAAACAGATAACGAGGGGGCAATACAACAAAGTGGGTGGTCAGCCCAACAAACAAAACAAACACACAAATATTTCACATAGACAAGTGCAGTCTTATGATATTTCCAGATACACGGCTTCCTAACAATACCTCCTGATACTACTATACAGATTGTAACAAGGGAAAAAAGGGGGGGGTTACCCTTTCACAGTTGCATAGGAGGGAGGAGAGGGCAGGAGGGGAGCCAGCAAGGCAGATTGCTAGTGGGAAGTTCCACAGTTTAGGGAAATGGTGGGAAAACACAGACTGGCCAGCAGTGGAAAACCTGGGAGGGACAGACAAGGTGCAATAGTCATGGCCCCAGAAGGAGGGCAGGGGGGTTGGGGTGATAAGGAGAAATAAGGAGAAGGAGGAAAGGTAGGAAGGGAGAGAGCAAAATCAGAATTTAGAAATGAAGGAGATACAGTGTGAGTGAAGCCTATCATCAAGGGAGAGGAAGGAGAAAGATCGGTAGAGATCACAGTGGTGAGTATGAGGACGACAGTAGAAGGAAAAGCGGCAAGAGTGACAGAGGGTGTCAAGTCTGGCAAGGGAAGTTTTGGGGGCGGCACTGTAGACTACATCTCCATAGTCAAAAACTGGAAGGATCATTTTCTGGACTAGGGCCCAGAGGCCAGACAGTGGGATACAATCACAGTTTCTGTATAATGCACCTAACTTGGGGTACAGTTTTCTGATAGTAGCATCCACATGTCCAAAAAAGTCAAGGTGCTGATCTAAACAGACACCAAGATACCTAAAGGAGGAGGTATCCTCCAGTTTTGTTACATCGAGGGTGAGGGAAGGGAGCTGTAAGCGTCTCTGCCCTATGCCGAAGTTCATAGAGGAGGTCTACCATGCATTCAGGAAAAGTTGGTATGAGCGTAAACAGTGCTGAACATTATCAAAGTCAAGCTGAGGTTGGGTAGCCACACATATTATACAGAAAGACAGAGCAAGACATTTTTCCGAATCAACATCAGTAGTAGAAACGAATGAAAATGAAGTTAACCCTCAAAGTGTGTTTTTCAAATTGGAGAAACTCCTAGTAAAAGAGCATGGAACCGAGCTACAACATCATGTTAGAATGGTACATAACCAATAAAACAGCCGCAAGAGGTTTGCATTTTGATAAACTTCCATCTGTGGCTTTGTAGAATTTTATGAATGGAGACCTTTGGGAAGAGGCATTGGCTAATTTTTCTACCCAGCTTATGCAAATCATCCGAAGAAAAAATTACAGATTGAAATTGCTAATGCTTTAAAAGAACTTGCCTCCCTTAAAGCAAACTGGAAATTTGAAATGCTAGATAAGGCACTCAAGCTTAAGACACAAAAAGCAGAAAAAGAAATCATACTAAGAAAACAAAGTACACTAGACGGAGATTATAAAGAGGGAAAGTTGTATTATTGCAAAGAAACAAAGGCCAAAGCACTGAAAGGTCAAGATCCCAAGGGAGGTGAACTACAAAAGTAAACAACAAAAAGACGATTGCTCAAGAAACAACAGCAGTCCATCACAAAAAGGTGGCTTTTCCAAACATACCCAAGCGTAACAGACTGGTGGCAACTGTTAAGAACATTTATTGCATGGAAAAAATAACAGTCAATTTAAGACTTCAGACAAACGTTTATGGGAGTCTGGTTGCCTTTCATGCATCTGACAGAGTATTTGGAAGGCAGATCAATTTTGTCCCAACAGGCAAAAGGATATTGATTAATCTAATCTAACTCTGCAGTACAATAGGCCCTGTACCATATAGTCCAGCTGGCATTAGACGTAATCAAGAAACCACTCCCCAACTCTCTTTCTTTTGGTTAATCAGATCTGTGTTGTTAACTGCTTTTTTGATAGGCCCATATTGGACCTCAATTGTAGATGAGGATGTATGTCAAGACAAGGGAAAATCAGATAGAGTTGGGTCTCTAATGTATTAGACAAGGGTTTGATTAGAAGAATATACCCTTTCCAACGTCCTACTACTTATAGAAACCTGTCTAATGACGTTATCTCCATGTCTTGGACATTTGTGTTCATCTAAAATGCTCATTAAAGAAGTTTAAAAAAAAAAGAACAGCACTGATCAGTGACGGCTCAAGTGAGGAGGATCAGGACCAGGAAGCCAGTTCAAGAAAGGAAGTTAACTTTTTTTTGTCAGAAAAGACAAGCACACATCTGCCCCAGATGACAAAAAAGCAGCGCAAAAAAAAAAAGGCACAAGAAAAAAAATTAAAGAGGAGGAGAAGAACTCGGAGGGGTAAAAGAGGAAGAAGACAGGAGGAGGATAAGGCTTCAGAGGGAACAGAAAAACAAATAACACATCAAACAGGGAGCTTCCTAAAGTAGAAGACTCAGTCTTAAAGAAGGGACTATCTTTTGTTCTGAGTGTAAGACCAAATTGTTTTCAAACTGAAATAGACAATATAAACTTATGAGAAAAGTCAACCGTAAATACTTCTTTTCTTTAAAAAAAAACATCAGCTTTATTAGGCAAAGTAAAAACATTATTACAAACCACGGGATCTTTAGACGCATGGAGACAGTCCCAGACATTCTAATGCAATTACAATTACTGCATGGCTGGTACAGTATATGTCAATGATAATCACCCCTCCGGACGGCCCATTTGTTTGTAATGCAATTATTACATTGTTCTTCCATCTCTCATGGCTTTACTATTGAACTATTAAACTAAAAGAGAGAAAAAAGAACCACAAACCAATCATCGTCACTGCCAATCATGGCATATTTAATTTGACACTGCCACATTGCTTGTAAGAGCATAAGAATATGAGAAAGTGCCGGCAGAAGGGGACCGTATGATTCATCTAGTCTGCCCTTGTCGGCTACCCCCCCCCTTTTTCCTTCCTAAGTTTCCGCAGTGCCTATCCCATGCTAACTTGAACTCTCTCACTGTCTTTGCTGCCACATCTTCAGGGGGCAGATTGTTTCAAGGCTCCACCACCCTTTCAGTGAAGAAAACCTTCCTGATGTTGGTTTTGAATCTACCTCCCTATAGGTGCATGCTGTGTCCCCTTGTTGGTGTGGACAAGCTTTCTCTGAAAAGGTCCTGAGTTTGTACTGAGTTAATTCCTTTGGGGGTATCTGAATGTGTCAATCATATCCCCTCCCCCCGTCCCTCCTCCTTTCCAGTGGGTACATCTTGAGATGGTGGAGTCTTGACTCGTGTAGTTCTTGATGAAGTCTGTGAATCATCTTCATAGCTCTCCTCTGAATGGTCTCCAGAAGATCTGTCTTTCTTGAGGTGTGGTCTCCAAAACTGGATGCAATACTCTAGGTGTGGACTCACCAAGGACCTGTACAGTGGGATTATCACCTCACTTTTTCTACTCACGATACCCCTGCCTATGCATCCAAGATGCCGTTAGCTTTTTGTGCCACCTTTTCACATTGCCTGGTTGTCTTTAAATCATCAGATATAAGTACTTCTAGATCCCTCTCAACCTTAGTTTCTTTCAGTTGTTCCCCTCCTAGGGTATATTTCCTGCCAGGGTTCTTTCTACCCAGGTGCATAATTTCAACTGCCATTGTTTTGACCATTCTTCCAGCTTTTTCAGATCAGAGTCTATTCCTGTGGCCCCCTCTTGCGTGTCTACTCTTGCTGAGCTTGGTGTCATCTGCGAACAGGCATACCTTTCCCTCCAATCCATCAGTGATGTCACTGATGAATATGTTAAATAGAACTGGACCCAGTACTGATCCCTGGGGGACTCCACTGGTTACCCCACCTTGCGCTGACAGAGTGCTGTTTATCATGACCCTCTGGGTTCTCCTCTGGAGCCAGTTCCTAACCCAGCTGACTATTTTATGCCCCACTTCAGTGTGTCCCAACTAGTTTATTAGTCTCCTTTGTGGAACAGAGTCAAATGCCTTACTGAAGTCCAGATACACTATGTCTACTGCTCCACCCTGGTTCACCGTTCTGGTCACCCAATCAAAGAAATCAATCATATTTGTCTGGCATGACCTCCCTGCTGAGAAGCCATGCTGCTTTGGGTCCAGTTTTCCATTTGCTTCCATATATTGCACTATTCTATCCTTCAGTAATGTTTCCATGATTTCCCCCACCACTGAGGCGAGGCTGACTGGATGGTAGTTATCAGTGTCTTCCCTGATCCCACTTTTGTACAGTGGTACCACTGTGACTTTTTCCAGTCTTCTGGGACTCTGCCACTCTCCAGGGACTTACTGAAGAGGACTGCTAATGGGGAGGCAAGTCCCTCTGTGAGTTCCTTCAGGATTCTTGTGTGGATACTGTCAGGTCCCATTGCTTTGTTGTTTCTTAATTTTTTCAGTTCTTTTAGGACCCTCTCTTTTGTGAAGGGATTCGTGTCAGCTTCACTGGTGTGGTGTCCTCAATTTCCTACTACCTGCCCACTACCATGTTCCTCTTGTGTGAAGACTGAGCAGAAGTATTTGTTCAGAACCTTTGCCTTTCCTTTGACAGTCTCCACATCCTGCCCCTCTCTGGTTCTCAACCGAATACCCCTTTTGTTTTGTTTTTTTCTCCCATATGTATCTGTAAAAAGATGTGTCCCCCCCTTTTTAACCCCTTCAGCAATTCTTTCTTTTGTTCATGCTTTGGCTATCCTAATCGCCTTCCCTGCTTCTTTGAGCCTTGCCTAGTATTCCTCCATGTCGCTGTCTCTCTGTCTGTTTGTGCCTTTTGAAAGCTTTTTTTTTCTTTTATACTGAAAGCAACCTCCTTAGAACACCAAAGAGGGTTTCTCCTCTTCTTAGTTTTACTGATCTGTTTGGTACATTCTGCTATGGCCAGAGTTACTGCGTCCTTCCAGCTTTCCTCCACATCTCCCCTGCAACATCTTTGAGGTGGTTTTTAATGCATGTTTTAATTTTGACATAGCCTTCCTGAAGTCCAGGATCTTCAGTTTTGTGTGACTTGTGTCCTCTGCACTTTTGACTGTGAGCCAGAGTGACCTATGGTCACTTGACCACAGATTGATTCCTACCGTAATAGAAACACAGAAACATAGATTTTAATGGCAGATAAGGACCGCTTGGCCCACCTAGTCTGCCCATTCCCTACCTACTGGATAAGCTGCAGATTCTAGTTAACCAACAGCCTACTTCCTCCTACCCTTCACTATAATTGCCTTGTGTCTGTCCCATGCATTCTTGAATTCTCCCACTGTTTTTGACCCCACAACCTCCTCAGGAAGGTGGTTCTATCGTCCACCGCCCTCTCTGTGAAAAATACTTTTGGCGTTGCCCTGAGCCGTCCCCTCTATCTTCAAACTGTGCCCTTGTTCTTGCACATCTCTTTCTCTCAAAGATGCTCCTGTCTTGGACTTTGTTAATTCCCTTGAGGTACTTAAAAGTTTCTATCATGTCCCCCCTCTCCCTCCTTTCCTCAAGGGTATACATATTAAGCTCTTTCAGTCTCTCCTCATATGGCTTCTGTTGCAGACCCTGCACCATTTTAGTTGTCCTTCTCTGGACTGTGTCCATCCTGTCTATGTCCTCGTGTACATGGGGTCTCCAGAACTGCATGCAGTACTCCAAATGGGGTCTCACCAACTGTCTGTACAGAGGAATAACAACATACTGTTTTCTACTGATGATGCCTCTCCCTATGCATCCCAGTATCCCTTCGGCCCTCCTTACTGCCATCTCACATTGTTTGCCTACCTTAAGGTCACTGATATGACTACCCCGAGGTCCCTTTCCATTTTTGTTGTTGTTAGTGCCTCCCCGGTACTCTATCCCTGGTTTTTGCTTCCCAGGTGTATTACTTGCACTTTTTTGCATTGACTCTAAACTGCCATACTTTTGACCATTCCTCCAACCTTGCCAAGTCCTTCTCATCCTTTCCACCCCCTTGTGTATCAATCCTGTTGCAGATTTTTGTATCGTCTGCAAAGAGGCATACTTTTCCTTCCAGCCCTCTGCAATGTCTCCTATAAAGACATTAAAGAGGACTGGTCCCAGTACTGAACCCTGCGGTACCCCACTAGTAACCTCCTTTCTTCAGAGTGTACTCCATTTACTATTACCTTCTGCATCCTGTTAGTCAGCCAATTCGTTACCCAGGCTATCACCCTGGGACCCACTCCCAGGTGGCTAACTTGTTTATTAATCTTTTGTGTGGGACTGTGTCGAATGCCTTGCTAAAGTCTAGGTAGGCCATATCTACAGCCCCTCCCAGGTCTACTACTTTGGTTACCCAGTCAAAGGACTCTATTAGATTTGTCTGACATGACCTTCTCGCTATGAATCCATGCTGCGTCGGGTCTGGTGCCCCGCTGGCCTTTAGGTACTCAACAATTCTTTCTTTCTTTCAGAAGTGATTTCATCATTTTCTCTACCACTGAGGTTAAACTAACAGGTCTGTAGTTCCCTGCCTCTGCCTTGCTCCCACTTTTGTGAAGAGGAATCACTTCTGCCCTCCTCCAATCCTCAGGTATCACACCATCCTCCCATGATTTGTTAAAAAAGGGTAGTCAGTAACGTCACTAGGTCTCTTCTTAGTTCTTTTAGAATGCTGGGGTGAATCCAGTCAGGCCCCATTGCTTTGTCCACCCTGAGTTTTAGGAGTTCTCTCAGGACCCTTTCTTCTATGAATGGACTGTTATCAACCCCCCTGTCCAGAGTGCTTCTATTGCTTGGTTTAGGTACCTCCCCCTCTTCTTCTTTTGTGAATACTGAGCAAAAGTATTCGTTCAGTAACTCTGCTTTTCCACTGTCATCCTCTGCTCACCTCCCCTCGCCTTTGTTAAGCCTCACTATCCCTTCCTTGGTCTTCCTTCACTCTCTGATGTACCTATGTAGAGGACTGTGTACAGTACTTCCTGAATGCTATCTTTTTCTCCCTAACCTTTCCCACCACCTCTTTTGAGAACCATAGTGTTTTTTTTGGTTTTTTTTACTTCGTTTTGTTGATTTGTTTCACACAAAGAGTTGTTGCCGCTACGATGGCAGTTTTGATTTTCTCCCATTGTTCTTCTACCCCTCCTTCCTGCCCATTTGATAGTGCATTCCTTAGGCACTCACCCATTTTGCAAAAATCAGCCCTCCTAAAGTCCAGTACTTTTGTCTTTGTATGGCTTGACTCTACAGATGTGTTTATCATGAACCACACTGTTCGGTGGTCTCTAGTTCCCAGACGGCTACCCACTTCCAAGTCTGCAGTCCTCTCACCATCTCCATTTGAGAGCACCAGGTCTAAGATTGCTCCCTCCCGAGAGGGTTCCAACACTAGCTGTCTGAGGCATGCCCCCTGCAGGGCACTGAGAATGACCCTGCTCTTGGATGTGGCTACAGCACATGTGCGCCAGTTAAGATCTGGCATATTCAGGTCCCCAATCAGCAAAATCTCCCCTTTTTCTGCCATTCTAAGGATGCCTTCTAACATTTCTTTGTCCATTTCCTCCCAGAGATGGGGGTCTGTATACAACCCCCGTGCGGATTGTGGTGCCATTACCTATCTCCAAGGTGACCCACAGTGCCTCCTCTCTTCCCCGTTTATCCTTTAGTTCTGTTGTTTTGATCTCATCTCTTACGTAGAGAGCTACTCCTCCTCCTCTTTTACCCTTCCTGTCCCTCCTGTAGATTGCATACCCTGGTATGTTTACATCCCAGTCATGGTTCTCTGTGTACCATGTTTCTGTTTCTGCCACAATATCCGGGTGTCCCTCTTCCATCAAGGCCGCTACATCAGGAAGCTTGTTACCCAGACTATGGGCATTGGTACTAATCTCTTTCAATTCTTTTATGGTCTTACCTGTTTTAGTCCCATCCCTGCCCTTACTGTCTTTGGCTTTTTCTCCAGTTACCCTCACCTTGCTCCCTATCGACCTCTCTACCTTGGTGTTTACCTCGCTGATGACCCTGTTTTGTGGGGGGAGGCTGGGAATTCCCTGCTTCTCATCAGTGCCTCACCCCTTGGCTAGTTTAAAAGCTTGCCAATAAAGCATTTAAACCCATCACCTAGGAGCCTGGTTACCCTCCTGGACAGATCTTGCCAGTATAGGCATGCATCCCTCCAGGTGGAGTCCCAGTCCTCAATGAAGCCAAAACCCTGTGCTCTGCAAAATTTTTTCAACCATTCATTGAATCGCATGGTGCGTTGTACCCTAGCCTCACCCATGTACAGACAGGCAGTACCTCCGAGAAGGTTACCGTGTGAGCTGCTTGGCTAAGGCCCCTACCCAACTCCACAAACTCCTCTTGCACTGCTCTGATCCCATGCCCAGCTAAGTCATTTGTCCCTAGGTGGACAATGATGTCCAGCTCCCTCTCGTGCAGATGCTCTTGCAATCCTGAGGATTTGCTTTCTGTCCCTCCAAGCCATGGCTCTGGGCAGGCACTTTATCTCCCTCTCCACTTTTTCCCCCAGTTCTACTCCCTAATAATGGAGTCCCCGACAAGGAGCTGCTTCCTTCCCCTGTGGTGTTCTGTGCCACCCTCCTGTGGGCCTTCCTTGTGGCAGTTCCCAGCAACCTCCTTGGTCTCCAGTGCAGGTACCTCCATTGGGGAACTATGCTCCACCAGTACAGCATAAGGATTGTGGAGAGGTGCAACTGGAGGGATGTGCCTTTGTTCTACTACCCTCACCCTTCCTGAGCCCACCATGGTCCAACTGCTCCTCTTTCTTGGCAATCTTTGAGGCAGCGGTGGTGGCCCTGGTGTTCCCTTGGTGGCGGAGGTTCCCCAATTCCTGTCCAATTTGGCCAGGAGACGGGCAACCTCCTCCCTCAGAGCAGAGAGTTGACTGCAGATAGGGCAACACTGCAGCCTCCAGAATGTCTCCCAGAAGATTGCTGCTCCACAGCTACAGTATTGCACCACACCCCACATAGCTGTCTTTTTTTCCTGTTTATTTAAAATAATTTTTTTTTTTTTTTAGTGTGTGAGTGCACTTACCCTCAATGCAGTGTGCTGGATTGGTAAGGATAAGACAGCTGTATGCCCTGTGCCCTCTTGGGAGATGATGTCAGAACCCTGGTATAAGGAAATGACAGCCTTGGGGGTGGAGGAGGGGCGGGGAGTTGGGCCACAAGCCTGTTCCTCTGGAAACAATCAGCTACAAACTCTGACCCACCACTCCGGTGAGTGCTGACCTTCCTTTCAGCAAGACAACCTGCACAGCAATGCACCAGAGAATATACCCACCAAAAAACAATCACAGTCAGAGAAAAATCAAGCAGTTGGGCCCAGTACCTATAATGTAAGCCTCCCCTGACCCCATACAACCTGATGTTCTATGCTCTGAAGACAATCAGAGGAACCAGTTTCCACAACCTGAGGCCCTGTCTGGGTTGAATACACAAACTGCAAGGTTCACAAACAAAAAAAATCCTCTGCTACCAGTAAATAGTTCACTGTACCAAAAAATAGTTTGATGCAACCTGTCACAAAATACTAGTAGATAAATAATCCAGCTAAAAACAAGGGAAAACCAGTTATGCAGTATTTCAATCCTTCTGGAGTTAAACTCACAAGATTAGCAATTCTGCAAATTATTTCTTGATTCAAAAAGAAGAAGAAGCAAAAAGACAAAACACAAAGCAATACCAAGTTTAAAATTCAAAGTTAAGTAAGGCAGACCTCCCACAGATTTGAGCAAGGGTGCACTTTCTTGCAGACTGCCAGTGTCTTCCCCACAAAAAGTAGCTTGTTTCACCTTCAAGCAGATGGGGTTTTAATGCCTAATTCCTACCTTGAGGACCTATCTATATCAGGCAGATTTAAGTCTCCAACGAGCAACAAGTTGCCTTTATCGGCCATCATTAGGATGGCTTCTAGTAGCTCTTTGTCTCTAGCCATCTGTTGAGATGGGGGTTTGTAGATTACACCGACCTGGATGGAGGACATTTCCCCAGCTCCAAGGGTGATCCATAGGACTTCAGTCTCAGTGTTTGCCATATGTACCACTGTGGCTTTGATTCCTTCCCTTACATACTGTAGATAGCCACTCCCACCCACCCCCCTTTCTAGTCTCTCCTGTAGAGAGTGTACCCTGGGATAGCAACACCCAGGTATGGTTCTCGTTGAACCAAGTCTCTGTTACAGCTGCCCCAGTCAAGATTAGCCTTTGCCATTATGACAGTATGGTCCAGCATCTTGTTTACTAGGATATGGGCATTGAGAAAAAGTGCCCGCCAACTTTGGCTGTTTTAGTGTCTGTTTGCTGTGTCTTTACTTCTATTACACTGTTTTTGCTTCTTGAGTGGTTTGGCTTGGGCTGCACTTATTATGTCCTGGTCAGTGCCTGTTGCCTTGTGACCTGTTGCAAGAACTAGCAAGTGGGGGGTGGAGGGGCAACTGCCACCCCTGGTGCCATAGTGGGTAAGTGACCCACAGACATCAAACTTATTTTTTTTGTTTTAACTTTTTATTTATTACTTTTATAATGTTACAGCATGAACTGTATCACATAAAATACAGAAGAACGAGGTACGCAAACCTCCTCACTAAGTGTACAGACATCATCATTTAGTACATTTAAAACAGTAACAAAAGTGTCCATTCAGTGGGGGACCCACCAGATCAATATTATCAGGAATAAAGTCCAAGCTGATTATCCCATAGGACAGTGCCACTCTCGCCTCGTAATACTCCAAAAAAGAAAAAGCTAGCTGGTATATCAGCTCCCATGAAGGACTGCTAGTCGGTGGAGGGCTAAACAACTTAAGTAACTATAAATAGACAAGAAAAAACGAAGGTCTGAGCTCAGTTAAGTTATTTTGTTTACCCATATTGTTGGCATAGCAGGGTAACTTGCCATATGGGTTACAGGCTCTCTGTTTAGAACATGTTAAAAGTTCACAAACTGAGAAGTGGTCTAAAACCACTATCTCTTATTGTATTATAGCACTTAACTTTTGCTAAGATCTAGTTTAACAAGGTTATTTAATAAGCAGAGAAGCAAGTATGATTGGAACGACCAAACAGTGAAAAATTAATAATTCAACACAGTAATAATTCTGAGTTAGTTATCTGCTCCTATATAACATTATTAGATATGAGGGTAAACCAGTAAGATTCCCAGAGATATCCAGCAAACAACAGCGCACACTTTTCTTTAAGAGAAATGACTCCCAAAACGAAACTTGGTGAACTTCACCCCTCCTCATCAGAGGTATTATCAAGAGGGCTCAGCGATTTAATTAACTTATCTGCAAACATAGTAGCTGAGGCAGGGTTCACGAAGATGTGCGTTTTCGACGCACGTCAAACTTGCAATCTGGCAGGGTAATTTAATCTAGCTTCCACTCCGTGTTGTAGCAGGATTTTCTTAAAAATTTGAAGTTCTTTTTTTCTGGTCCAGAAAGAATGCAAGGCGGCTGCCCTCCCAAATAATGTGCCCCTGGGCTCTCGCAGCTTGGAGTAGGGCTATTCTGGTGTCCTGGCAAGACAATGGCTGTCGGCTGTAAGGGGCCTTGCTTTGATCACCGGCCTGATCTAGGTCATTGTGGGATCGTGAATACTTTCAAAATTTTTATACCAGTATCCGGCTGCAACAACTGAAGATCTTGAAATATCAATTCATTCACCGACTAAAAAATATCAGTTGATCCCGCAAATCTAGGGGGGAATCCCACTATACGGATATTAGCCTGTCTCTGTGAATTCTCAAGGTTTTCCACCTTAGCCTTTAAGAAGGTGAGGTTGTGCACAAATGCAGCATTACACTCCACTTGACGGGAATTTACATTGAGCAGATCTTTTATAGCAGCTGTGTTTTCTTGTATGGAGGTTTCATTACAATTAAGCTTAGCTTCCACGGCTGCTAACCGTTGGTTTGTTTCTTCACCCGTTGCCTGGATTTTGCTGAGCATTGCCACGATTTGTGCTGAATGGGGATCTTGTGCTGAGGATCCACTTGGTGTTGCGGGCCCTGAGCCTTTAACAACACCCGGTGAAGAAAGGAGTTTTCCTTCAATCTCTGTGTGTTTGTGTCTGTCTTGCAAACAACTGCAGCTCTGTTTTTGTAAGTCTTTGCAACCACCCTTCTTCTTTTTCTTTTTTGTTAATTCTTTTTATTCACTCCAGGCAATGGAACTCTGTCAGGCTACAGAGTGTTCTGCCACTTCTACCACCCACCGTAGTCCCATCTGCTCAAGGGCATTAATTTCTCCTCGGCAAACCCTCTCTGGCCAGCGTCCATGAGGAGACTGAAGGGGCAGGGGCGGAGATCTGGTATTGGGCATGTGGCGGCAGGTGCTACGAGCCGTCACCTATCCGGGCTGGAGGGCATTTTCATAAGTTACGTCTCAGATGTGGGACATGCAATGCCGCCTAGACCATGACGTGGATGCTCCTGCCCACATCTGGGAGTCAGCTGCCCGACATCTTCCCCTGCTTGCGAGCCCCTGTGCGTCACTGGTCTCCACCTAGGGACACTGCTACGCCTGGCTGCCCCTGGATCCCTCCCTGAGAGAGGAGAGCAGTCCTCCGGATGCTCAATCCTTTCTCTCCCCTGCCGACCCTGGCGGACCGGGCTCATTCCTGAACCTGGGTTGCCGGTATGGCACGAGGTGTGGCATCCAGCGCCTCAACCCTCAGAACCACCAGGCCAGGCTTGCAACCTCCTTCTTAACAAGCATCCTGTTTTTTTCTAAAATATTCTTGTATGTCTCAGGCAGGTGCAGCAAGAATACAATGTCCCAGAACTGAGGCCCCCTCTCCACAGCTTCTGAAAAAGGGTTTAAAAACTGCTCTCAGGTTAACCCCTTGAGTTCCCAATAGCTTTTTGTAATCATCTCAAACAGTAATTATACACATTTCAACAGTAACACTATATAACTTCTCAATAAAGGGATCCCAATATCAGTTACATTTACACATACTGATTTGCACATATTTTTTATACCAGCAGATATGCAAGGGAGGAAAATACAGAAACAGCAAGGGGAGACAGAAGGAGGCAAAGAATTGCGAGACTGTCAGTGTGATCAAATCCTAGGTCTCACAGGAAAATTTGGTTGTGCAACCAGACAGACAAGAGACAGGGAAGGAAAGAACAAAACAGATCCCTGGATTCAAACTCTCCATAACAACTGGGACAGGGTCCTATTCAACCTTGTCACAGTGGGCAGGCCCAGAAAATATGGTAATGTGACCCAATCTGTCCACACCCTCGCCAGCACAAGTCCAAGTTCCTTGACTGGAAGTGCTTGGTTATCGTAGATGTATGGAAAAACTGTGTCATATATTTCCACTTAAATTCTCTCCACCCTGGTGAGGCAGTCACCTTCCACCCCCTCTCCCATGTCAATTTCCATTTAACCCTTTAGTAGTCTTCTCCTAGCAGGGTTTTGTAGGCCCTGGATACCATCCGCATTTACCTAATTACTTAATAATAGGCAGTCCAGTATAGGAAATGCTCCAGGGGCATCAGGTCCCTGTCTACCTTAGCAAGTAAGTTGTGAGTTACTGTCATACCTGTAAGTACCTATGGAAAGCATTCTTAGTTAGCCCATTCTTTTCTTGGATTTTCTTAAATGAAAAGATGGTCTTACTGTGTATCAGTGTTTGATACAGTATGCACTACTTGTAACGGACTAGTCTGACATTCTGCAGTTAGTCTGTTACAAGTGGCGTCCATTACAGCTGTTTCACATTTTACTAGCCGCTAATGATATGGACACTACAACTAAGGCATGGTGCCATGGTACACTCCAGTACATGATTACAGTTTCCGTGATTATAGCTCTTTTTCGATGTTTGCAAGGCAACCTTTGTATTGGAATAGCTTTATTTAAACATGGGAAGTAAGTAAAAAAAAAAAAAAGTTAAAATCAGTGCTCTGTGCTGCCCTGTCTACTGTGTTGTGCTGCATTTACTTAGCTTTATCTTTGTCTTCTTTGGCATATCTACTCCACACAGAGACTGTAACTGCTAGCTGCTTCCAGCATGGGATGATGTCGTCTCTTTGTTCTACCGCACATCGAAGTGTGAGTAGTGCCTGGCACACATTGGGTAAGACAAGTCCGCTTACCTGTAGCCATTGTTACAGCAGTAGAGCAGCACAGGGTAACATAAAAGACAGAATGAGAATAAAGTCGATAGAAGGGACCTTAAATAAAGACAGCTAATCACTTCAGACTTTTTGGCTTAACAAAGGGGATTAGTATCTTAGCTGTTAATAACATACAGCACCTGTTATAATACTAATTAACGCTCATCAGCAAGACAGAAGTGTGAAATTAGTCGATAACTATGAGTGAACTTTGTGTCTCTGGTGGCCGCTAAATCTGGAGTTGCAGGCCTGCATTAACAGGGTGCTTTAACATTGCAACAGACACGGTTTGGCATTTGGCAAATAGGATTTGTTCAGTGCTTCCAATCGTTTGTTACATCCGGGTCCGTTATATTTAGCGCATACTGTACCAAGTTAGGGAAAGTCTGTTCCACCTCAAGAAACCTGGGTCAGTGTGAGGAAGCATGAAATCTGGGTCTCCAATGAGGGAGGTGAGGGGTCCTATTTCATTTGCTGTTTGTGTGAGTTGTCTAGCTTTTGCTAAAATTTTGAGGGTGTGGAGTCCAAGGATTCCTCATATCTTTCCACATCTATGGAGTGAGGGCTACGTGGGAAAGGGCAAATAAGGGGATGGTTCAAAGTTGGTGGGCCTCAATTTCCCTTCACCCTGAGTCCCCACTCTGTTTAATCCAGGTTACTACTGGTGCCAACTGTGAGGCAAAATAGTAGAGCCAAAGGTCAGGCATAGCTAGGGCTCCCTTATCTCGGGGCAAGGATAGCAATCTCCTACTGGCTGTGTGCCTGACCTTCTTGCAGATGAAAGACGTAACAGCCTTATTTGTTTGTTTCCAGAAGGTTCTGCAATATGTATGGGGAGGACCTGAAACAAAAATTGAAAAAAGAGGTAAATCATTCATTTTTAGGGTGGCAAGTCAGCCCTCCCCAGGGAAAGGGAAGCATCTCCCACTGAGATAGGTCTGCTCTGACCTCAGCCCAGAGTTTCTCATAACGGAGTATAAAAAGCGAGGCTAGACTTGAGGATATCCTTACCCCTAGATATTTTACTGTATTTTTAGCTGCCCACTTAAAGGGAAAATTAGCTACTTGTTCTCTTGTGGCATGCCCCCCTCCACCCTGCCTGACAGCTTCAGATTTTTTTCCAGGTTGACTTTGTAAATTACAGTTACATTAGAACTTACTGTAGCAGTAGATTTTTGAGAGAGGTTCCTGCAGTAGGTCTTCACATATAGGACTCACCCCCCTGGCATCAGGACTGCACGTCAAACTTCTAGCTAGCAATCTATAGCAGGGGATTGCCCCCAGCGTCATATGATGGGACGTCGGCGTGGCTGTACATAGGGGCAGTCACTACGCCCGCCCTCCTGTTCTCCCACCGGAAGACTCCAAAAAGAGGAAAACGGGAGAAATAAGTACAACTCCTAGAACCTGGAGCTACTGAACATACGAACATATGAAATTTGCCAGCAGATAAAGGCCTAGAGGTCTATCAAGTCTGCTCGAATGTACAGCTAGCACCCCTTATTCTGCAGCTGCCCCTCCCTTCCACCCTTCCCCTTCATTAACCCTCCCCCTTGTCCTGTTCCATCCTCATTTGAAGCAGTCCACTGTTCTACTGCATACCACTTCAGCAGGTAATGCATTCCACCCAGCCACCACCCTCTCTGTAAAAAAGTGTCTCCTCATCTCCCTCCTGAACCTTCCTCGCTCCAGTCTCATATCATGGCCCCTGGTGGCCCTCCCCTCCCTTACTTTGAACAGCCCCTCTGTACCCGTCATGTAATTAAAGGTTTCAATCATGTCCCCCTGTCTCTCCTCTCCTCCAGTGAGTACATGTTCAACTCCTTCAACCTCCTCTCGTATGATAAGTCCCCAGCCCTTGATCATCTTTGTCACTCTGCGCCTACCCCCTCCAGTAACTTAATGTCCCTCTTCAGATCACGGACGCCAGTACTGCCGCAGTACTCCAGGTGTGGTCTAACTAATGACCTATACAGTGGCAGAATCACCTCCTCCCTCCTCGAGGATATACCCCTTGCAATACAACCCAGCATTTTGTTGGCCTTTGCAGCTGCCTTCCCACATTGTGCTGAGCTGTTCATTGACCCAGTAATGAGCACACCCAGATCCTTCTCCTCTTCTGTTTGGGCTAGCTGCACTCCCCCTAGCTGGTAACTCCTCCTTGGTTTCTTCATCCCAAAATGCAGCACCTTGCACTTTTTGGCATTAAAGCCCAGTTGCCAGGTGTCTGACCAGGTTTCAAGCTTTGCCAGATCATCCTGCAACCCCTGTCATCCCCCTAGGTCATCCACCACCGCACCTACCTTGGTATCATCAGCAAACAGACTGATCTTGCTCTTGATGTCCCATGATATGTCTGCAATGAATATCTGAAACAACACTGGTCCCAACACCGAGCCCTGTGGAACACCGCTCGTCACTGCCCTTGGGTGTGAGAGCTCCCCACCCACCACCACCACCACCCTCTGTTGTCTTCCCTGCAGCCAGTTTTCTACCCATCTCTCCAGCTTTGCACCCGCACCTGTGCCTACTTACTTCCTTCCCAGCCTTCCATGTGGCACTGAGTCGAATGCCTTACTGAAGTCCAGATACAGGACATCCACTGCATGGCCCCTGTCCAGTTGCCTAGTTACCCAGTCATAGAACTTGACCAGGTTGGTTTGGCAGGATCTGCCACGTATGAAGCCATGCTGTCTGCTGTCCTGTAGTCCTTTGGCCTCTAGGAGGGCCACCAGCCTCTCCTTCAGGATAGTCTCCATTAGCTTACCCACAATGGATGTGAGGCTCACTGGTCTATAGGTTCCCGGTTTATCCTTGGGGCCACTCTTGTGAAGGGGCACCACATGAGCCATCCTCCAGTCCTGAGGTACACACCCCGAATGTAGTGAGGCATTAAACAGGTCTGCCAAAGGTCCTGCAAGGACCTCTGCCAGCTCCTTCGGTACCCTGGGGTGGATGCCATCTGGGCCTGGCGCCTGGTCTACCCTCAGTGCCTTCAACCCCTCTCGAACTCTGCTCTCCATGATTTCCCCATCTGTCACCACTTCCCACCCTGCTTCTGCCATTTCTCCCACCTTGGGTGTCAGCCCCCCTCTTCTCTTTAGTAAATACTGAGCAGAAGTACTCATTTAGTGCTTCCGCCTTATCACACCCTGCTTCCACCCAACCCCCCTCCTTCCTAATCCTTACTATGTGGTCCTTACAGCTCCTTTTCTCCCTGATGTACTTAAAGAAGTCCTTCTCCCCCTTCTTAATGCCTTGTGCCAGCCTGAGTTCCATAGATGCTTTGGCTCCCCTTACTGCCCTTGTCACCTCCTTCCGATTCTGTCAAGTACTCCTCCCTGTCTTCTTGTACTTCCTAAAGGCAGCTCTTTTCCTCCTTACCTTTTCCATGACCTCCTTGCTCAACCAGATCCGTTTCTTAGCCCTAGCCTTCTTGCTCTGGGCTTTGCGGCAGGTTTTGGTTGCCTCCATTATCCCCAGCTTTATGAGCTCCCACCTCTGGTTAGTGTCCATACTAGATTGAATTCTGGCCAGGTTGCCTTTTACCACTTCCCCCATCCTCCCAAAGTCGGCCCTCCTGAAGTCCAGCACTATTGTGCCAGATTCCCTCCTTCCTTGCCCATATCCAATGTGAGCCATACTGAGTGGTGGTCACTCCTGACAGCGGTTCCTCCACTGTAAGTTCTCTCACAAAGTCCCCATTTGCCAGCACAAGGTCAAGGGTATTCCCTAACCTGGTTGGTTCACTGACCATTTGCAGCAGGAAGCTGTCCTGGAAGGCATCCAGCAGTACCTGCTCCTTCTGTTCCTGGTTGTTGGGTGCTCCAGTCCACCTGACATGTTGAAGTCCCCCACAATCACCACACTACCCTTCGCAGGTCCTCCTGATCTGTCCCGCTAGTTCCTGTCTAACTCCTCCGTCCTGACATGGTGGCCTGTACACCACTCCCATTCTAAGAATCCTATTCTTGGAATCCTGGATTTGCATCCAAAGTGACTCCGTACTACCCTCCTCCCCTTCATCCCTTACACACTTCAGTCCTTCCTTCACATATAGTGCCACCCCTCCTTTCCCAATCACCCTGTCCCTATGAAATAACCTGTACCCTGGTATAGACAGGTCCCAGTCATTGTATTGGGTGGTCCATGTTTCCGTGATGGCTGCAATGTCCACCTCTCCCTCTGCCATGAGAACTTGTAACTCTGCAGTTTTCCTCCCAAGGCTCCTAGCATTAAGGGTAACCAACTTCCACCCTTCCCCCCCTCATCCTGCCCTCCTTTCCTAGCATCACCAACAGTACTTGCCATTTGTCCTTTGTCACTGTTATGGGGGGTAAGCTCATTTGGTTTCCCAACCTGTGGTCTCTGCATATCTCTTCCCCAACTGCCACCCCCCACTCCTAGTTTAAATTCCCAACTTCCTCTTTGTACTCCTCCATCCTCTGTTTCAACACTTTCTTTCCCTCCTCACTCAAGTGTAGTCTGTCCTTGGCATAGAGACTACTGTCCTCCCAGGTCCCTCCCCCCCCCCCCAACAGCCCATACCCTTTAGCACAACACCAGGTTCTTAGCCATCCGTTAAATTCCTCTATTCTCAGCTTTCTTGTTGTGCTTGCCTTTGGCACGGAAACTGAAAAACAAAGCCCTGGGAAAGGAAAGGAGAAAATAGCAGAAGCTGGGGGAAGGTGGGAGGGAAATAATACCTACTGCAGGAACCGCTCTCGAAGATCTACTGTTACAATAAGTTCTTATGTAACTGTAATATCTTACTTCGAGAGGATTCCTGCAGTAGGTCTTGACAAATAGGACTGAATACCAAGCAGTCAAGAAAAAACTAAGTTGGAGACTAAGTTCCGGGAGGAGGAAACATCTGCCAACTAGAAAGCTGATTATGACAGGAGGCCTTGCAGAACAGCGAGACCGAAACCAGCCTTATGCCTAGAGGCGATGTCCAGACTGTAATGCTTGGTGAAAGTATGGACGGAACACAAGTGGCTGCAGCACAAATATCTGCAGTGGACACATTCTGCAAGAAGGCCATCGAGGTAGCCATACCACATGTCGAGTGACCTTTCACTTCCCCTGGAAGGGGCTTCTCATACTTCTAGTAGATGTATGAGATGCAATTAGTCAACCATTTAGACAAACCCTGTTTCGAAATGGCCGAACCCTGAAGTCTGGGTGCGATACCCACAAACAACTGGTCAGTTTTACATGCCTCCTTGGTCCTAGAGATATAGTATTTCAGAATCCTGTGCAGATCCAGCATGTGCAAGAGGTATTCCCCCCATTGGAGTACTCTGGGTAATAAACCGGCAATTGAACGTCTCGGTTCAAAGTAAATTCCGAGACTACTTTTGGAACAAATAAAGTGTTAGTCCGCAGAGCCACCCAGTCTCTGTCGAAAATCAAATATGGCTCCTTACACACGAGGCCCTGAAGCTCTGAAATCCTTTGAGCTGAAGTGATGGTGACTAAAAACAGCGCTTTCCAAGACAAATAGCACATGTCGCAACTTGCTGCCGGCTCAAAAGGGGACAAAGTACGTTTCTCTAAAATAAAATTTCAATCCCAGGGGGGAATCGAATTACGGACCGGAGACTTTTTTTTATACTTTATTTTTATTTAGTTTAAAAGTAATTACTCTTATACATTTACTGTGTTCAAGACAGTTCGATACATCACAGTAAAGCTATTACTTGTGGGGAGGATAAGCCTCTCAATCTAAGGAAGTAACAGCATCCTGAACATTTTGATACCACATGGGGGGTAGTAAAAGGTATAATATTCCATTCATATACTAACAGAAAATAAGCTGTGGTAATGAACCCATGAGCAGTGTGACTAATTTCGTCATACTAAAGTCCAATTAAAATAAAGACCAGCACAAGGCATTAACTCCACAAAAGTGGAGTAAGGGACGTTACACTATGTTACTAAAGTTAACTTGTAAATTTTAAACATCAGCAGCAGGGATCTAAGAATGCAGATTACTCAAGAAACATAAAGGAGCTATATCTTTATAAATTTTAGTATTGTTGTATCAACGAGCTAAATCAGAACTCCAAACTTATAGGTAGAAATGTCAACAATTACGAGGGTCCCTTAGTACTCTCCAGTACAGAGTCAAAACGGCTTCAGCAAGTAGCAAACATACCGTCAATTCAGCCGGCTCCTAATTCCCGGAGTCCTCGTCTTCCGATTCAGTCTCTCTTATATGCCGGGCTGCAGAAGAGGCAAAACGAGTGGCCCATTTCCCAGCCTCAGTGGGGTCTGAGAACAACCACACTTTCCCCTGATGCACAATACATAGCCTGGCTGGAAAGACAATTGAGTGTGGAATAGAGGCTTCGCGTAACAGGCGCCTTGTGCCATCAAACTTCTTGCAGCGTGTTCTGGTTGCATAACAGATATCAGGGAAAAAGAAGACAGTGTGGTCGTCCTGTATTATTTGGCTCAGCTGTCTGGCCAACCATAGAATTCGATCTCTCGTCCCCACACCATCTGTTACCACTAACAACGTGTGTGGCACCTCTGATTCTTCTCTTTGGCCCCTACAGGTTATCTGTTAAACTTTCTGAATATTAAAAGTGGAGGGCTGACCTTTCAGGGCAAGTTTCTCTTCCAGCCACTCTTTGATGTTTAATAGAGGGTGAGCTCCTTCAACCCCCTTCAACAGTCCCAAAATGTGCACATTGGAGGAGTGGGCCTGGTTTTCCAGGGTCTCCATACGAGCCCGAAGATGGGTATTCTCCTTGATGATCATGGCCGTAGCTGCTGTGGTGGATTCTGATACTTTTTTTACGTCATGAAATTCGGTTTTAAGACCTTCCACATCCTTTTCCACCACCGTGATCCTAGTGGCAAAGGTATCCACCTTATTGTTCAATTCAGCTACCGAGGTGATGATTCTTTTTAATTTCAAGCCAATGTACGCCATTGTTTCTTCTGATTCTGGATTAGGCATGGCCTGCACCTCGCCAGAAGTCTTTGGTGGATTAGAGGTTCCCATCGATTTTCCTCCTGTACTGCCTCCCCTTTCTTTCTTCGGGTTGCCCATCTTAGGGTTTGAAGGGTTTCTCTTTCCAATGAAACCAATATTTGCCTCCAAAAACAACTGGAAAGTATGATAATTTAACAAAAACAGCTAAAATGATCAGAGCTGTGTCCTCCTGCTGTTTAGCTCGGGCTCCACAGCGACCCTCCTCCCCCCCACGGACCAGAAGCTTAAGGTGGAGTATCCCTTAAGGAAGGTTTTGAAGACCTCCAGCTGAGCAAGGGTTTTGCCCCCCAACGGAAGGTGGTAGGCGGAAACCGAAGAAAGGTAGACCTTCAGAGAGGAATAACTGAGGCCCAAATCAGACAAGTGCAAGTGTTACTCAAGGACCTGGGGGGCCAAGCAAGAGAATGTGTCCAAGCCCTTGGCCATGGCCCAGATAGAGAATCTCTTCCACTTCATAGCATACATGGAGCTAGTTGAGGGTTTCCTCACCTTCACTAGAACATGGGTGACTCTAGAACAGATGAGAAAGCGATAGACTGCTATGTCCAAAGGTGCCACGCATGCAGGTGAAAAGACTTGAAGCTCAGATATACCAGGCTGCCCTGCTCCCAAGACAGAAGGTCATGAGAGAGAGGAAGTGGTACCGGGGGGGTTCCAGTGTCAGCTGCTGCAGCAGAGGGAATCAAATCTGCCAAGGCCAAAGTGGGGCTATAAGAATCATGTAAGCCCCCTCTGCCTGAAGCTTCAGTAGAATCTTCTGATGAATTGGAAAGGGAAGGAAAGCGTACATAAATCTCCATGTGCAGGATAGAGACAGCACGTCTTGCCATAAAACACCACGCCCTGGAACAGGTGAGCAAAAGCTGAGAAGTTTTGCATTGGATGGGGAGGCAAAGAGGTCTATCTCTGGCTGACCCCACTGATTGAAGTGATCTTCCACTACTTCCTGCTTTAGCTCTCACTCGTGAGCTCGTGTGACTGTGCAGCTGAGACTGTCCACCAGGATGTTGGGAACTCCTGGAACATGGACTGCTATCAGAGACAGGCCGTGCTGAGCTGCCCAGTACCACACCCACATTGCCTCCCTACAGAGGGGGTACGATAGGGTGCCTCCCTGTTTGCTGATGTACCACACCGTTGCCATGTTGTTGATCTGGATTAGGAGTGTTCCCGGAAGTATGAAGGACCGGAAGGCTTGGAGAGCATAAAGCGCTGTTCCCATCTCAAGAATATCTATATGCAAATGCTCCTCTTGTGGACACCATCTCCCCTGAGTTCGATGGTCTCCCAGGTGGGCTCCCCAACCTTGACCCAAGGCATCCGTCGTGAGGGTCAAGGAAGGGGACGGGGATGAAAGGAGATCCCCAGAGAAAGGTTGGATAGATCTTGCCACCAGAGCAAGTCTCTCTTCAAGCTGCTGGAGACTAAGACCCTGTGGTCCATGCCATCCAATCTTTGGTTCCACTAGACCCGGAGGGTCCACTGGGTCATCGTCATGTGCAGTCTGGCCAGAGGAACTGTGGGGATGGCAGCTGCCATGAGACCCAACAGTCTGAGGATGGCTCACACTGTGGTCTGAGAGCTGGACAACAACGCAGTCTTTTGAATCAGAGTATCCGCCCTGTCCGTAGGGAGAAAGGCCTTGCCCTGGACTGTATCTAGCACCACTCCAATGAACTGGAGGCACTGAGAGGGTGAGAGTTGAGACTTGGGATAATTCACAGTGATGCCAAGTCTGGAAAAGAGGTCCAGGGTGGTGGAAAGGGAATCCATCAGACTATCCTGAGATGGAGCGGATGACAGCTAGTCATCCAGGTAAGGGAAATGAAAATTACGTACCTACCGTAATTCTTGATTTTCTTGGACGAGTCTCCACCACTCATTCACACTAGTGGGACCTGCGCCGGAGGCACTAGGACCCATCGGGAGCAAACTTTTTGCTGGAGGGTCGGCGCGAGAGATGGCGCCGCGAGGCATGGCGCCGAGAGCGGTGGCTCGCGCGGTAATGACTATCTCGGCAACGACCCTCCAACCACCTCAGTACCTTTTTTACCAAGGAGATGCAGCGCAACTAACATAAAGAGTAAACCTAACCTTAAAAACGGACATAAGATAGTCCGGACGACCCGTGTAAGAAGGGTCAGCAAAGAAGTCTTCACGGCCTAAAGATTTGAGGGAGTGAAGACCAACACAGCGGTGAGCTCAGGGGATGGAGGGTGGGCGTGTGAATGAGTGGTGGAGACTCGTCCAAGAAGATCAAGAATTACGGTAGGTACGTAATTTTCATATCTTCCTGGACATAAGTCTCCACCACTCATTCACACTAGTGGGAGAGTACCAAGCTGATAATCCCCCAAAAGGGCGGCAGGGGAGCCAGAGCTCACACGTCTAGGACAGAAGTCCATTAAGGATAGTTCTGTCAAGGTGGAATGACGCCTGGCATGAACATCCAGTGCATAATGCTTAATGAACGATGCACTGAGCTCCAGGTGGCGTGCATTGCAGATATCTGCAATTGGAACATTCGCACTTCCGCTAGGGATGCGCGACTGCCCTAGTAGAGTGAGCATACACCTACCTTCCAATTTAACCTGTGCCATGGAATAGCAATGTCAAGACATGCCACTAACCATGATGAGATGCATCTGATAGCGACAGGCTGACCCAGCCGGTCTCGTTGAAGGAAACAAACAATTGCTGAGTCTTCATGAAAATTCTTGGTTCTATCTAAGTAGAACCGAAGGCTCTCTTAACATCCAAGGAATGAAGAGACCGCTCTCCTTCATTTTGGAAGTTAGGCAAGTAAGAGGAAGCTCCAGAGGTTGGTTTAGATGGAATTGTGACACAACCTTGGGAAGAAATTTAGGATGAGTACGAAGAACTACTTTGTCCTTATGGAACACAGTATACGGAGGGTCCGTAACCAGGGCATGTATCTCAGAGACCCTGCGGGCTGAGGTAATGGCCACTAGGAAGGCTGTCTTCCAGGTAAGAAATTTTAGCTCACAGGTAGCTAGGGGTTCGAAAGGCTTCCGAGTGAGCATGTCTAGCACAAGGTTAATGTCCCAGGTCGCGACCGGACGCCTAACAGGGGTCTGGTATGCAGAATTCTTAAGAAATCTCTTCACCATAGGTAACTTAGCCAGAGACAAGGAAGAAACCGCTCATGGAACGCGAAATGGCACTAAGGTGAACTTTAACCGAGTACTGGAGACCTGAGTTTGTTAGGTCCAAAGGTACTCCAGAACCTTGTCTGGAGGACAGGAAAAGGATTCCAAGAGGACTTTGTACACCAGAGAGAAAAGCGTTTCCACTTAGAAGCTGTAGTTTTGGTAGCTGGCTTCCGAGCAGCCAGAAGGACGTCTGAGACTCTACGAGAGACGTTAAACCGGTTCACTTCTACCTCTTCAGGAGCCAAGCATGAAGGTGAAGTGACCTCAGGTTGGGGTGGACCAACGAACCCTGAGTCAAAAGATTGATTTGCAAGGGAAGTGGTCTCGGAGAGGCTACCGACATACTGTTGAGTAGAGGAAACCATAGTTGCCGAGGCCAGGAGGGAGCAATGAGAATCATCTTGGTCCCCTGAGACTCGAACTTGAGGAGAACTCTCTGACTTAAAGGAAGCGGTGGAAAGGCGTAGAGAAAGAGTTTTGTCCACCGCAGCCTGAATACATCCTGACAGAAAATGCCAGGCCCTGGATTCTGGAGCAGAAGAGAGGCAGTTTTATGCTGAGTGGGGATGCAAAGGTCCAGGTCTGGAGTCCCCCACTCTTCGAACAGTGACCGAGCTACGGCTGGGTCGAGAGACCACTCGTGAGGGTCTGCCTCTGTCCTGCTGAGGTGATCTGCTAAGTCGTTTTGTACACCCGGCAGATATACCGCTTGAATTAGAAACTTGTGCTCCAAGCACCACTCCCACACTCTCATTGCTTCCCTGCAAAGGGGATAAGAGTGAGCACCGCCTTGCTTGTTGATGTAATACATCACAGCTTTGTTGTCCATTTGAAGGAGAATGTTCTTGTGACAAAGAACATCCTTCAACGCTCAGATCGCATAGAGGACTGCTCTCATCTCCAGGACATTTATGTGGAGCTGAGTTTCGAGCTGAGTCCATACACCTTGAGTGTGAGAGAGAGACAGAGCTCCCCATCCCATTAGCGATGCGCCTGTGGTGATGGAGATCTGATGATCCAGAGGAGCAAGGGGAATCCTTCCAGGAGATTGTTCTTGAGACCACCAGGTGAGAGACCTTCGTAGGGGCCTGGCCACCTTGATGGGATAAGACTGGGGTGAGAGGTCGGTGACCACTGAGTGGAGAGCATCCATTGGGTGGTCCTCATGTGTAACCGAGCTAGGGGTACAGTGAACACTGAGGATGCCATGAGACCCAACATACATTGCATCGAGAGAGCTGTGACCGATCGGTTCTCCCCGATGTAACTGGCCATCTGAAGGATGTCGAGTCTTCTGTCCTCTGGAAGGAAAGCCTTCGCGGAAGAGGTGTCCAGAAGAGTCCCTATGAAAAGGAGCCTCTGGGAGGGCTGCAGTTGTGACTTCTTCAGATTTAGCAGAACTCCATGGACGAAGAAGGCGAGAGGCCGTTTGAACGGCTTCCAGAGTCCCTTGGCTAGAAGGACTTGCTAGGAGCCAATCGTCTAGGTAGGGAAACACTCGGAGTCCGAGCTTCCTGAGATGCGCTGCGAGAACTGCACAAGACTTTGTAAAAACTTGCGGCGCCGAGGATAGCCCAAAAGGCAGGACTCTGAACTGATAATGCTGACCCAGAGCTACACACCTCAGGAATTTGCGATGGGTCGGGTGGATGGGGATATGCTGGTAAGCGTCCTGCATATCCAGGGAGGCCAGCCAGTCATGCTGATGCAGCAAAGGTAACAGGGTACCTAGGGAAATCATTTTGAATTTCTCCCTGGGGAGGAATTTGTTTAACTTTCTGAGGTCTAGAATGGGGCGCATCCCCCCAGATTTCTTTGGAACCAGAAAGTAATGGGAGTAGAACCCTGTGTTTCGCTGATGCGGGGGCACCAGTTCTATTGCCCTGTTGTTTAGAAGGCCCTGGATCTCGGCGGTGAGGAGGTCTGACTGAGAGGTCGACAACCTGGGTTGTCGTTTGGGAGGGCAATTCGGGGGGTTTTCCAAAAGATTGAGAGAATAACCCTCGCGAATTATCCGAAGGACCCATTTGTCTGAGGTTATGGACTTCCACTGATTGTAGAAGTACATCAGACGACCTCCCACCGGAGGAGAAAGTTCCATCTCGGGCAGTGTGGATGGAACTGGGGCCAGCAATTCATAAAGTAGCGCTGGGGGCTTTAGGCCCCTGTGCTTTCTGCTGCGCTTTCTTTTGAGGTTGGGCAGGTTGGCTTTTATGGAAGCTTCCTCTGCCTCTGCAGGACTGGCTACTATGAAACTGACGTTCACCTACATGCCCCCGAGAGGGGGTAGGCGGGGTCTAGCCAACTTAATGGCCGACCTAGTCTTCTGAGTGGCTTCTAGGGCTTGCTCACCTGAGGCCCAAAAGATAGGAGCCATCAGCGGCAACGCCATTACCTGCTGCTGAGCATCATTCGTAGCAGAAGCACGCAGCCAGGAATGGCGTCGAGTACAAATACCTGCGGCTGCTGAACGAGAAGCAGTGTCGAAGCGCCCATGAGCGGCTTTGACCTGTTGGTTATTGGACTCAATACCTCTGATAATGGTTAGAAGGAGCTCTGACTTGGAGTCGGAATCTGGAAGAGCTTCAACCATTCGCTTCATAGAGTGCCACAGGATATACTCATACTGAGAAAACAGCCTTGATAGCTGGCAACACGCATACTTAAAGTGGAGGCAGCAAAGACTCTCTACCTAATGTATCAATTTTACGAGACTCTTTGTTAATAGGTCGAGCTGTAGTAGCTGAGGAAGAACGACCTTGTCATTCTCTGCCAGGACTAAAATAGGATCTGCAAAGGCTTGGGATGCCAAATGGGACGATCCTTGGAGCTGAATATTTTTATCAATGGATTTAGCCACTGAAGGAATAAGAGCAGGATTATTCCATACCATTTGAGACAGCGTCTCGAAGGAGGGTTGAATCGGAGGAGTCAAATCTGTAGGGATCTCCGAAGCATGAAGATACTGGAGTCTTAATATTTTCCCAGGATCGATGTCCGTAGTCTGGAGAGAAAGAGTGGATCTCAGGTTCCTCAACAGAGACTTAAAGGATAGGTCCTCGACCACAGGCTCTGTAGCGGTGAAGGATCCTGTTTCTCCACTTCATCACCCAACCGGGTCTGGGTCAGGCTCAACATCATCTCCTGATAGTCCAGGAAGGACTGCTTGACAGGAAAGGAGTGAAAATAGGAGAAGAAGAAAGAGCAGATAGAAAGGAGAGTCCCGAGGGCCGAGGCGCCGAGGGTCGAGTGAGACACACGGCATCGCAAGACCCGCTGGCGCCAAGAAGGCGCGCCGACAAGCGCAGCGACCCCGCGGAAGGCGCCGAGGACACCCCTGGAACCTGGAAAGCAAGAGAAGGGAAAAAAAACAGGAGATAAGGGCATCGGTGTGGCCCCCTGCGCCGCAGCCATGTGAGGGGGGAAACACCTAAGCAAGGAGTCGCTGGCACCGAAGGAGGCGCCGAGCGACTAGGAAGGTCCAACCGCCTCGCCTGATCGCCTGACGAGCCCGAGGGTCTGGGCAACCGAGCCAGGCAGAAGAACCAACCTCCGAGCCCATCGCCCATAAGAGCGGCCCACTGATGAAACTGCTCATCTGGAGCCCTACCTATAGGCGGGTGGGGCTCGATGTCGAAGACGGCGGACACCGGAAGTTGGCGACTCCGAAGGAGGAGACCGGCAACTAGACATGCGATAACCGACCGTCGACGCGGAGCGTATCGAAGGCGACCTCGAGTGATGCCTTCTCTTTTTTGACCTGTGGGCCGAAGAAGAGCTCGAGGCGGAACGGTGCCGAGAATGCGACCGTTTATTTTTATGCCGGCGGGGGGACCACCCATCCCCCCGGGCATCGGACTGACCATTGTTGGAACCCCGCTGAGGGGAAGGGGGCTGACCGGACCCAGCCCGACTGGCTGAACAGCTTTCATACGAAGTCTCCCTACCGTCACCTGACCTGCTCATGGTCGACTCCGTCCAGTAGGCCGAGACTTCTTTACTATAACAGAAATAGAATAAAATTAAGCGATACTACTATCGAGATAAAATTACAAAAAAATAAACTGAAAACTATGCGCTAGTTTGAAGTTTGACTCCCGACAAATGACGGCGTTGTCACTGAAAGCGCACTTTCGGCAAGAGAAAAAAGAACTGAGGCGGTTGGAGGTCGTCGCCGAGATAGTCATTACTACGAATATCGCCGCGCGCCATGCCTCGGCGCCATCTCTCGCGCCGACCCTCCAGCAAAAAGTTTGCTCCTGATGGGTCCTAGTGCCTCCGGCGCAGATCCCACTAGTGTGAATGAGTGGTGGAGATTTATGTCCAGGAAGATCACATAAATCCCCTTGCGGCGTAATGCCACAGCTACCACTGCCAGGCACTTGGTAAACACCCGAGGTACCAAGGAGAGGCCAAAAGGAAGGGTCTTGAACTGATAATGGTTCTCCTTAAGGGAGAATCTCAGGAAATGGCGGTAGGCCTGGAGGATAGGGATATGCAGGTAAGCATCCTGCATGTCCAGCGAACCCAGCAATTGGTTCTGTTGGAGCAGGGGTAGAAGTCCCTGGAGAGTCAGCATGCAGCGGAACCCCTTGTATTCTACAAAGAGGTTGAGCAGGCTGAGATCCAGAATGGGTCTCAGATCTTCCATCTTTATGGGCACTAGGAAGAAATGGGAGTAATATCCTCTTCCTATCTGCCCTAGAAGAACCAGCTCTATAGCTCATTTTTCTAATAGAGCTTGGATTTCCTGCTGAATGAGGCCTTGGTGGCCTGACGGGAAGTGAGACCTTCCCGGTGGGTTGTCCAGGGGTCTGTCCAGGAACTCTGTTGAGTGCCCTCTTGCGATGAGCTGGAGTACCCAAGTTGCTGCGGTTATCGTCTTCCACCCTTCCAGGTGGAGGGTGAACCTTCCCCCAAGGGTTCCTCTTGAAAAATGGGAGGAGGTGGAGGGGATCCCTTTGAGTCAGGATGCAGAAGAGAGGGCTGCTTTGCCACCTCTGGTGGCCTTCTGGGCTTTTGCCTGGGGAGTCTGGGCACCAGAACCAGTGGCACGACGCTTGCCCTGTCATCTGCCCTGGTTCTGCTTATGCCACCTCTTCTGGGGGCGATGAAAAGGCTGCTTGGGTTTTTGGCCCAAGCGGTACAAGGACCGAATGTCCTTAAATAACCTGCTGCTCTCCTGTAGCTTTGTTATGATGTCCTTAGCATCGCCTCCAAAAAGGACAGAACCCCTGAAGGGGGCATCCAGAAGAGTGCTTTGGATATCTTGCGCCAGTTCAGCAAGACGGAGCCAAGCCAGATGCCTCAAACAAACGCCCATAGCAGTGCACCGGGCCACCGAATCAACTAAATCATAACTGGCCCGCAAGACATGGCGGCATGAAGACTTGTTACATCTTACTTTTTCCAGAAGCTTATTTCTGAGGTTCTCATCCGGAATAGCCTGAATATCCTTTTCCAGATCAGATAAAGCCACCTTCTGGAAGGACACCATGTGAGCCACTTAGTTTAGAGACCGAATAGCACAGGTAGAGGAAACATATACCTTGCAGCCATACTGGTCCATCTGTTTAGACTCTTTATCTGGTGGGGAGGCATTCAGGTGCTTCGGCTGACCCGACCTATCATGGGCCGCAGTAATAACTACTGAGTTGGCCTTAGGCTGACTAGTTAAATGCCATGCCATGCCCCTTCCGGGGGGCTGGGTGATGAGTCCTATCGGCTTTCTTGGAAACCGCAAGAATGGATGACGGTTGCTGCCATATTGTCAACATCAAGTCCTCATGCGGCCCTGTCCATCGTGGGATGGGGAAGGGGTCTGCATTAGTGAGGTCAAGGAGTTCTGCAAGCCTCTTCCATTTGGGGTCCATCTCCTGAGAAACCCAGCCACAGGCTTGCTGGATGGACCTAAGGAGCTCTGCAAAGGATAGGTCCTCCAGCGGGGACATGGGAGACTCCTTCCATTGTGGCTCAATAGGGGAATGAGGCTCTAAAGGACCAACAGAGTTGGAGTCAGAGTCTGAATCAGAAGACTCTGGTCTGCTTGGTATGGGGGTGATGTCTGGTATCGCTTCCGTGGCCTTCATTCCAATGAAAACTCCAACTGGGCATCTGCCAGAGTCCCTGTCTGATGATCGGTGGTCGATTGGGGATGGGCTCCTTGTCACTGCCCTGTGGGTCAGGGTGGCAGCCACGACCAGATGGGGTTGTCCCAGCTCTTGCAGGAGTTGGGATTTTGCATCCTTTCACCAAGCCGGGATCGCCCCTTGCAGTTCTGGTTGAGGAGGAGGCAGTGGAGGTTGGTAGCCTGGGTACCCCGTGGTACAGTAAGGGGGGGTAGCCAGGAGTCTGACGCCAGTAGGGCTAAGGAGTGTACCCCTGGTACACGTGGCCCAGCATCAGGTACCCTGGCATCGGCGCCTGCGACGGGTAGCCCAGTGACGGCCCTTCAGGCATTGGGTAGTGCAGGAACTGTGGTGGCGGGTAGCTGGGGTAGTTGCCAGAGGGGCCCGACGGTGGAGGGGCTGAAGGCCCAGAAGATGGCAATGCCGAGGGACCACTGGGAGTGTGTGGGTCCATCAGCTGGTCTGGGGTCGCTATAGGGATCCCTGATGGGCCAGGAGGGGGCTCTGGTGTCAGAGTGTAAAGCCCTAAGTCCATCCCCAAATCTGTGGGGGTTTGAATCGGAGATTGGCCCAGCGTCTGGGGTCGAATAACACCAGACGTCTGGGGTCGAATAACACCAGACGTCTGATCCAAGAAGGACGGGGGTGGGGTAAGGGAATAGATATTCCCATCAACAGATCTGGAGTGGGAGCAGAAATCTTGGTATGAAGGCCCGACACAGGATAGGTCTCCTTGACAGCAGAACTCAAGTCCCGGAGGTCCGGGGAAAACGAGAGGTTGGGCTGCGTCAGTGAGGCCTGGGAGGGAGAACCCTCATGGGACACAGGGGAGCCTGGAAGCTGGCTCTGTGAGACGTCGGGAACCAATGAAGGGTCTGATGGGAGAGCTTCAGCTGAGTGGTCATCAAACAAACTGGCAACCGACTGATCGGCTTCAACTGGGCAGGCATCGGAGGAGCCGACATCTGACCTATCGGTCATGGTGAAGCGGACCATAGCTGAGGAGCTGGAGTCTGGCTTACTGACCAAGACCCTGCACCCAGCGGTAGAAGCCAGAGCGAGTCTTATCGGCCGAGCTATCGACAGGTCCCACAATCAAGTCCTCCAGAGAGGAACTGCCTTACCGCCCACTGACTGAGGCAGGAGGGACAGAAGGCATCTGATCCACCGTGGCGGACGGAGACCTAAGAGGAGGAGGAGTACTCACCGATGTGGAGGCCCCAGCTGAAGTGGCATCAGCTGTCTGGCGACGCTGAGTAGAGGGAAAACATTCCCGATGTTTCTCCATCACCTTTTTCTCTGAGGTGAGTGAAGAGGAGTGTTCCCGCAGCTCCTGAAACTCCTTTTTCATCGATGCAAGGCATTGTTTTAGGAGATGGGCATCAAGGCACCGGCAGAGTATGGCCTGGTTAAATGACTGGCAGATCTCACAATCAGCACCCGGTGTTTGGGGCCCAGGCAAAGGACGCAGTGGGAGTGACGGTCCCCGTGTGAGATTTGAGCGCCGCACTGTGAGCACTTCTTTTTAATTTTGCACGAAGACATGCAACAAAATTTAGGAAAATAGAAAAAAAATCAAAAATACTTACATGAAATAGTGGTCGACTGAAGCCGCGTTCACCGCGAGGTCCGACAAATTCAGGTTGACGGCGGGAAAGAACTGAAGGGCAGGAGTGGGGATCGCCCCCTATATATACAACCACACCATGTCCCTGGCCCCCGCTATAGACTAGTAGCTAGAAGTTTGCCGTGTGGTCCTGATGCCAGGGGGCACAGTCCTACATGTGAAGACCTACTGCAGGAACCTTCTCGAAGTAAGATCCGGAGATTCTCCATAGAGTCATAGCTCTTTTAGTAACACTGGCACAGAAGTTCGTGGAGCGGTTAGGAAGAAGCAGGAATCATTCGTACAGAGGGAAACTTTGTGGGATCTATCCTCTGCTGGAATTCCTTCAATATTTTAATTTCTTCTAACTGCAGCAGCTAAGTATTTGATGCACAGCGCAAAGAGTAGGGTGAGAGGAGGCAGCCCTGCCTTGTGACTCTCGTCAGGTGAAACCTGTTTGCCACCACTCCATTTACCTTAATTAAGACCTGTGGGGAGGCATATAAGGTTTTAAAAGTATCCTAGAATTTAGGTCCCATACCTGTCTCCTCCAGGGCTCTGTGCAGGAACCTCCAGTCCACCCGGTCAAACGCCTTCTCTGCATCCATGAATATGGCCAGAGCAGGGTCTGGTGCTGTTCACTGCTACGAAATAAGGTTGAGAAGGTGTCTAATGTTATCATGGATTAATCTATCATGAATAAAACCTGTCTGGTCTGGGTGAACCAGGGTCCCCACAGAGTACTGGAGTCTATCTGCAAAGACTGAAGTAAAGTTGTTTTGACCTACATTAAGTATGGAGATGGGTTGAACCCGCACAGTGCGAGATCTTTTTCTGGCTTGGGGATGATACAGATTTGGGCATATTACCAGTATGGGGGTGTCTCCTCTCCATCCTGTACTGCCCTAAATACCCTACCCAGGTGAGGGAGAAATTCGAGTTGGCCACCTTTCCTGCTTTGAGCCTGTCCATGGCCACCGGACTTCTTCTTGAGATATGGGGGTGTCCAGCACCTCCACAGCCACCTGCATAAGATTTTTATCTCTCACTCTATGGTAGAATCCATCTAACTTCTCTTGGTAATCTTCTACCTCTTCCTTCAGGCACAGTTTTTTATAGGACTCAGTGACTTTCAGCGCTATTTTATGTGGCTCTGACCAATAATGATCTGATTGTGGCCCTTTCCTGTTACTTAGGGCTGTTCTGCTAATGCCCTTGTTTCAGAGCTGCCAAGCCAACAACCTCCCTGCCTGATTCCCAGTTTCATAATGCCTCTGCCTAGAGTATCTCAGGGCCCCCTTCAATCCTGTCATCCAGCAGTTTGTTTAACTTAGCCCTAAATCTCTCCAGCTTTGTCCTAACATCTTCGCTCAGAACTATCTTATGTTCCACCTCCACATCAAAAAGCTGGGCTTCTAGGTCTCTCTGCTCCTGCTCTCTTTTTTTAGGCTGGAGACATAGCTAATCATTCTGCCAGTCATACTGCCTTAAATCTGTCTCATCACACAGCTTCAGAAGTGTCCTGGGAGGGGCTGCAGGCTGTGTATTATCTTGAACACTCTTTCACCATTTCCTTATATTCCTCCCCATTGAGGAAATACATTAAGCCTTTAGGAAGAGCACTTAAGGATAGGGGCCAGGGATAGTCCCGTAACTACCATGGAGTGATCCGATATGATTCTGGGGATCATTTGAGACTTGTCTATGGTATGCAGGCATTCTACAGTGACACAGAAGAGCTCTGGCCTATAATAGGTCTGGTGTGGTGCTGATCAGCATGTGTAATGCCTAACCTTTGGATTAGCAAATCTCCTTTCCTCCACCAGGACTAGTTCCTTAGCTAGTGCCCCTGAGCACTTGGCAGCCCTACTGTGTGGTTCGAGCTGTGTGCCCGACCTATCAAAGTTAGGGTTTAAAACTGTATTAAAGTCTCCCCCAATTATGAAGAGACTTCTAGAGGTTGGGACTACCCTAAGGATGACATTCTTCAGAAATGTGACATTCTAGTTGCACTGCAATATTTAAAATATTGGTCAGATTCCATGCATACCATTGTCGTGCAAAATTAAACTACACTGACCACGAATCGCTACTGGCAGTGACTCATTGAGACTCAAGAACTGAGATAGTGAGCGCCACAGGTTGTTCCTGCTCCCCATGACTAACATCTTTTGGTAGACTCCCAAATGCCTCTGCCACTTTGCCTCTAGTCAAGTCATGAATACTGTGCTCACCTAAGTCTCTTGCGCCACGTACAGCAGCTCCATGGTGTCACCACAGTTTAAACTTTCCTATTTGAGTCAATGATTCATTACAGTAGCCTTCTTCGCTGTCCTGTTGGGCTGTAACGCTATTAATGTTAGGCCCCTGGCATACCTATACTTCAGAAATCAATTTACAGTGCTATCCTCCTCTTGAGATTATCACAATATCACTTTAAATTTTGCCGAACTGAAGTGATGTCAGTGGTATCCCGTTTGGAATGCCCTCCCACCTGATGCCAAAAGACTGCTGACAGTCAACACCTTGACGAGTGCCATGTATGATCAAGCTCATTGCCTTATGTAGTTGCCAACACCCTTATACCCTGGATGCTCTAGTCTCCCAGCCACCCTCTCCCGATAAGATTTACATTATTCTAACCTCTAAATACGTACATACTGATCATTTTGCTTATAATCTTTATTTTTATTTGCAGTGTTACCAAAATTTATGCTCTATCAATTAATTCCCGAATAATTTTCTGTATGTTTGTTAGCAACACCCTTCTGCTATAACTGCCTCCCTGGGACCCTCTTGAAAAGTAGGCACATAGCCTAAATGTAGGTGTTTTCATGTGCTAAAATTCTAAATAAACGTAATTTGACATATGAATCAGGCTACTTTGGCTCTTAAGGCTCCATTGTTTTCTCCCTTTTTAGCAGGTTCTTACATTATTTCTAACCAGATGACTCAATATTTAGGACAGTTTTTCTTACCTAAACAAAATCGCTTTTTCATTTCCACTTTTGGCTTTAGCAGAATTGACGCCATCATTCCCAAATTATTTCCTTAGTTTGCTAAAACGTCTCCTAGAGACTGTAGCAGGCTCTGACCACTGCCATCAATGTTATTCTAACAGCCCTAAAAATCCTACTCCCTCAGCGTAGAAGAGAAATGATTTAATAATTTATGTTCCAGTGCACTTCTGTTTTAGACAGCACGCGAACCAGAAGTGATGTCAGACTCAGACACAGAACCCAATTTTACAGAAAAACAAAGCAATACTTCATGTTCAATTTCTTCACCCACAATTCTTCAAAAAACTGTAATGCTGAACTGATTACTGCTAGGCTAACTTCAGATAAATCACCCACTCAATGAAAGCACTGTGCCCTCCCACACACTTGGATTCACTGGAGACTACAATACCCAGAAGCTCTTGCTGCTGTGTCCTCTCACAGTCATCCCCCTGGCACTCAGGACAGCTCCTTGCTGTCTTAGCCACACTGCATCTTCTTGCTGCACTCACACACTTTAAGATACAGTAGATCACTTTAAGGTAGCTAACTATATTCTCCCTTAGACAGGCTCCCAAATGACTCTTGTCAAGTTTACTCTGCCACAGGTTGTACAGACAAAACATTTAAAATAAGAGAACCTGGTAAATGTGGGATTACAGTAAAAACAGATCCCAGAGTGAACTTAAAAAAAATTACTGAACAGCATCCTATACTTACAATGTGATGACTTGGCTCCAGCTATGGAAACCAGGAAGAGTGCTTTAGCAAGTGTAGTTAACCTCTCACTGAAGAAGGAGAGGTGATATGTTATCCAGCCTCCAAAATATCACAGGGTTAACTGTGTGTTTCATACGATACAAACGTTGCAGATTTATACTGAGTGCTAATAAACCGACCCATCACTGCAAGTTACACAGAACCCTAAACTGGATCGCACCTACTGTATATTTATAGGAGTACTGTCAGTGTGGCTCAACTGCTAGCAAAGCTGCCTGTGGGCCAGAAGATTATATGTTGCAGTCGCAGACTGGGGCATGGGCTCATATATCAAAACCTGGCTTTCCGGTGCAGTATTGAGGGTGCAGTACTGACAGCGTGTGCCGTCCTTCCGACGAAATGCTAAACTGAGGTCTCTTCAGTTCATCTCTGGTACTGTCTAGGTGGGAAATCAAAAATACATGACTTTTACTCAAGAGTACAGTTCTTCTTCAGTGTCTTGGCCAAAATTCCCTCTACCCATAAAACTAGTTCAGGCAATTGACCATGGTTGTGTGTAAGTGTTGATGGGCAGAATGACTGACACCAGACATTTACAGTGTCTTTCACTGCTTGTAGAAATTCTTTGGGAAACAGCATGTATGAAAAGTGCAGTATAAAAATGTGAATTCCTTGAGAAGCACTCTTTTGTTTATAGGATCATCTATCTCTTCATGTAGTCTTAGGGAGAGAGAACTGTAAACTAAATGCTGAGTAGCTCTGACACCCGAAGGATGTAAAGAAAGGCATTCTTAGCTATAACCATGAGTACAGCTCATTTACCTGACTGAGTACTTTAACTCAGATGAGATGATGAGCCCAGTCTTTAAAGGAAAGGCAGTGAATGCCTGGCATGTAGCTTTCTCTGCTAAACGGTCAGGGAGTGGTACTGATGTTAGCTGTGGAGGCAGCCGTTGTTCGCCCAGCATTCTTGCTGGAGGGAAAGTATGGTCAGGTGGTTACATTTAAATAAAAGGACTAGAATGGCAATGCTTTGACACCCTAGTTCACATAACTGCTTTCTTCCCCAAAGAAAAATGCTTTCCATCGTATCGTCATCAAGGGTGTAAAGACAGTGGCAAGTGTGTCACTGCATGCCATTCCAGTCCTTTTATTTCAATGGTTGGCCACGGGAAGGGGGGGGGATACAAACTGTGGATAGGAGAACCTTACCTGTAAACAATTTTAATGGAATGTAAGTAGCCCAATGCACTGGCAATTTCCGCAGCATAAAACCTGGCTCTGTATTCAGGGAAGCAACGCTCTCTTTGTAGATGGAAAAACAGCTGCAAATATTGAAAAATATGTTTTTGGTATTCAGTGGAAAGCAGTGAACTTTCGTACTTCAGAAACAAAATTGAAATGCCATTCTACATCACCACATAAAAAACTAAATATTCCTTTTATGATTCACAGTTCATACCGGTCACTGAAAATCATATACATGAGCAATGCTGCCAAAACTAACCCGCACAAAAAGTTATTCATTTTGTGCAAGTGGCCACCTGTTGCTTCTCATTTCTGAAGCATGTTTCCTTTGGCCAGCTGATGACAGTACTAGGCATGACGTCTGGAACAGAGCTCTCTACAGGGCAGCTGATCTACAGCATCTAGTGCTAGCCTCTTGTCATCCCTCATCACTCACTGAGACATCAGATATGACCAGTCTGGTAGAAGATAAGCAGCTCCTTGTTGTTATGTGTGATATCACAATGAAAAAGGGCACAATGCTGATGAGGTATGAAGAGGAATTAAACCAGATACTGGTACCGTATCTCAGGCTTTAGGTTGGATGCTGTTCTATAACCCCCCCACCCCTAGTAAGGCCAGGTAGACAGTTTCACAATTAGCAGAAGGAAAAAGAAAAGGTGTTCCAAATATAAAAAGTAACAGCTGGCTACATTTAAAATGAACAGCAGATCTAGGGTTTATTACCAGCTTTTTAAGCATGAAAATCACATTTTAACTATCAACTTTTCTCAAGACTTAAAATACAGGACACTTAAGAGCATACCAAGAAACTTATTTTCTTTTTCATATAGCTTTTTCTCTTCAGGGCTCCAGGGGGCAGGCAAGCTGCAGTCCTGACTCAGAGGATCTCAATTTGCCCTGTTCACAGGGCTTCACTGAGCCTCCCCCATGCCCCATTTTCTCCCCGTTATCCTGGGACCCCAGAACACAGTCGTGCATGTACGTGGAGGTGCACATGTACTCCGTGACTCTGGTAACAGACCCTTCTTGCCAGTCAGCCTAGTGCCTGGCTCCATACGGCTTGGCGCTGCCACCTAGCCTCCAGCAGGTGGCAGCCAAGAGTTGGGGAAACCCACGTCCCTCCCTGGGAGAGGACAGCTGCCTTGCGGCCACTCAATCCAGCTCCCCCTCCTGGCCGACCCCTGGTGCCCCAGGCTCGTTCCCGAACACGGGCTGCCGCACCAAAGAAACAACTTGTACTGTATGTGATAATTTAGCAGCATGGCATGACAGGGATGGGTGTGGGGGTACTGATCAGTACTGCAATCCCTCCACTCTGGAGTGGCATTTCACTATTACAGTATATAGTGGCAACACGTTTTAATGCTTTCAAAGTTTAAAATTAGAAACATAAACTCAAGGCTGCTTCCCTGTGCACTGGAAACACTTCAGACAACAGCATGCCTGTGACCCATGTGAATACCACATGGTATTCCCATGGGTCCCAGTCAACCAAGAGGCTGCAGTTCCATGGGTTATATTACAGCTTAGAGTTTAACTGTATTGCAAAAAAGGTACCATTGTCTCATCTTGACTTTTTTATTTCTGATCATTTAATAACTGAGCCTGGAGTGGGAGAAAGGGGTAATATATCTTTCACAGATATGTTTTTGATGATGTCATAAGAGCTGCTGAAGGACCATACTTGGAGAACTAGACAAAGGAAATAAAGTAGGGATATTTTCTTTCACTATTCATTTTGTTCTATTTGGGAATCACAGCAGATGTTTTCTTTTTTTCCATACTGATTTTTTATTTTTGCCCTCACCCCTGCTGTCTGCTCCAGGTGAATGTATGCCGTCATTCAGATGGCCGGGGGTTACTTCCCAGGTTTTTTTCTCTCTTCCTCATCCCCTGGCAGGGGCAGTGCCTCTGGTGGCCTTGACAACCACAGCTTCCCCTGCAGCAAGAACGAGCTCCCGTGCCCAGCTGCAGGGGTTGCATCTGCAGCGCAATCTGCCACCAACTCTCCTGGCTGAGATGCACTGCTGAGCAGCAGCTGTCCCAGGTTTGCCCCCGACGTGACTCTCCGGACTCGCTTTTAAACTCAGATCATCAGATCATAAGCATGGTAGTGCAATGCGCTACCAATGGGCCACTGGGGTGGCCAGATACATAGACAGTGTCGGCAGATAAGGGCCTACGGCCCACCCAGTCTGCCCATTTAAGTTTGTAAGTTCAGTTTATGTTTTCCAGGAAGTCTGTTGCCCCTTACCCCTGACCTCCAGAATTCCTTTATGTCTATCCCATGCATTCTTAAATCCCGTGATTGTTTCAGCCCCACCACTTCCTCTGGCAGGGTGTTCCACTTGTCCACCACCGCTCTGTGAAGAAATTCTTCCTCACGCTTCTCTGAATCGCCCTCCTCCATCTTCATCCCATGCCCTCTAGTCCTAGAACATCTTTTTTGCTTAAAATAGTGCATTCCTGCACCCTGTTCCTCCCTGTAAGATACTTGTATGTCTCTATCATATCCCCTCTCCTCCTCTCCTCCAGGGAGTACATGTTCAGTGCCTTCAACCTGTCCTCATAGGACTTGTGATGCAATCCATGCACCATCTTTGTTGCCCTCCTCTGAACCTTCTCTACCCTGTCTATGTCCTCACGTAGGTAAGGTCTCCAGAACTGCACAGTGTACTCAGGTGCGGCCTCACTAGTGTCTTGTATAGTGGAATTATGACCTCCTTTTCCTGCTGGTGATGCCCCTGCCTATGCATCCCAGCATCCTATTTACTTTACCTGCTGCCTTGTCACACTGTTTCCTGCCTTGAGGTCATCAGAGATGATAACTCCAAGATCCCTTTCCTGCTTGGTGCATGCTATATCCTCACCCCCAACTGGTATATTGTGCCAGGGTTTTGTGCCCCATATGCATTATCTTGCACTTCCTTGCATTGAATTTCAACTGCCAAACCCCTGACCATTCTTCAAGTTTCTGCAGGTCCCTTCTCATTCTGTCTACACCCTCTGGTGTGTCTACTCTGTTACAGAGCTTTGTGTCATCAGCGAACAGTGAAATTCTGCCTTCTAGATCCTCCGCAATGTCACTGATGAAGATATTGAATAGTACCGGTCCCAGCACTGATCCCTGTATTCCTGTATGTATTCCTTTCAATTTAATTTCATGGTTACGTTTACTCCCTATCCTAGTTATAGGCCATAATATGCAAGGCTACATACGAGTAGCCGGTACTAACAGCCAAGTCTGGTTCATTTTGCCCTAAGCCATTTTTCCCTGGTTGCCTCTGAGCCACCCCCCACCCCTCGTCTGAAGGAGAATGCCACAGCTACACCTTTCCTCAGGCTGGTAGGGCAGAGAAGCAGTAATCAGCCAGCCCCGCAGGAATGTGAATGGCAGGTAGCCAACTCCTACCCCTCCCTGGAGGCTGAGCACCTCAGTGCCGGATTCCAGAGCTCACACACAAATCCCACTCTTCCAGGGGGCAGCAGGATGCAGTTGGTCCTCAGTGGTGGAACTCAAAATCAGAACTAATGCAGCCTTCACAGCTGCTGTACTGGCCTCCTAGCAGGCTAGCACTTTCTTGTAAATTATGTGTTACACCCTAAAAATATCCCAGTACAGGAACCTTTTTTCTGATAATATTTTATACCCTGCCCCACTGTCATCCTAGGAGATACCCTGGTTAGGCCACAGCTGTTATGTAGACGGCAGCTGTGTGTTTTTCTCCCCAGGTTTTATCTGTGTTCCTCCCTCCTCCCCGTGGTGTGGGTAGTGTCATGCAGTCAGCCTTGCGTAACTACAGTGTGTCCCTGCAGAAAGAATAAGCTCCCTCGCCCGTCTGCATGGAGTCTTTGTGATGCCAGAACCCACCACTGTCCCTCCTCCACCAAGGCACACTGCCTCTCAGCAACTGCCTTCAGCCTGGCCTGCCTCCCAACGCGACAATCCAAGTCTGCTTCTGAACCCAGGTTGCTTGCACCTCAGTGCAACTTGCCAGGCTGGGACATCAGGGTGGCGCCAGTGCAGAAACTTGTAAGGAACTAAATAAATGAATAACTTTGATTAGTTGTTTCGCTCCTTCATCTGGTGGGGTGGCTGTACCACCTTCAGGCCACATTAGCTATGGGGTAGGGGCTGAGGAGATTCACCCCTTACTCTGTCCCCCAGTTGCAGTTTCCCCTCCTCATGGGGATGTTGGCACCAGGCCAACCGTCCTGTTGGAAGCGCGCATGCGCACGTCCCACCACATGCTCTGCAATGTTCCTACTCCCCCATGCCCAGTCTATAGCACCACCACTTATACTCCTACAGGTGGCAGTTACAGAGCAAGGGAATACAGCCCTCTCTCTCCGCAGAATAGGAGAGCATTCACTGGAATGCTTAATCCTCCTCCACTGGCTGCCCCCCACCACCACCACCATCCCAGGCTTATTCCCGAACCCGGCTCACCAGTGCAGCAAGCCATAATAAATGAACTGCTTTGAATGAAAAACCCCTTTGTGTTAGAGTTCCATTTATAATATTTAGCTGAGAAAGAAACACTGAGCAGAAGCTGGTTTCCACGTGTGAGCCATGAGAGGATTAAACACAGCAAGGTTAAATGACTTGCTCAGGGTCATACAGTATGCTAATGATGGTTGTTAGATTACAACCAGGTCTACCAGGTATCCAGGTTCACAGCTCTGTGCTCTAACCACTAGGCTATGTTGTTCATGTAGATTTTATATTCATCAATTTTTAGCACTTTTGGATAAGGACTAATATAAAATAATAAATAGAAATTTAAGCCAAAAAGCCAAACCACACATACACACCTCTCCTCCATTAATGAAATCTAAAACAAAATACAACTTGTCTGCTGTCTGGAACGAATAATGCAACCCAACCAGAAAAGGATGCTTCACGTTTTTGAGGAGGACGTTGCGCTCGGCCATGATGTGCTTTTGCTGCAAGACAAATGCAAACATGAAACAGCTAGATATAATATCCCTTTATAGGTTTGTTTTTGTATCTCCCTATTCTGGAATTAAAGACAATGAATGAGCTGTGGCAAGTGCTTTGGTGAGACATATATCTACTTTTGAGTTTATAAACATTTTTCCTTCCTGTGCTTCCCTTCTTACCCAAGTAGTCAGGCTTTCCACTACACTCCCCCCCCCACAAGCCCTTGATCCTGCGCCTATTAGAGTGGTCATCACTGGACAACTGCTACCCACTGTCTGACTACTCATATATTGCCCTGGACATACCCCTCTGGGTGAGGCTGGCCAGTCAGAACCTCCCTGACCAACATGGGCAAAGTAACCCAAACTTCTGGACATTCAGCTGAGCAAAAGAGAGAACATGGTGGCATCATCGACCAAAGTTCCAACCTTGTTTACACCCCTATTTCTCATCCTTATTCTTCTGAGGCATGGCCTGAGATGGAAGACCTTTCTGACCACTGACTTACACTCACTGGTACAGGAATTGAGATATGATATCACATACATCTTTTTTATTTTCTTAAATATTACTAACCCACAAAACTCTCTTGGGTCACACTGGTTTGATCTAGTAGTGACAGTAAGTATCTCATGCACTGCATTCTAGCTACCTGCTTGATGCGATGCAATTCCATACCAGGCATAATGTATACGTTCACCTCTTGCCAACCCACTGGCACATTGGTAGCACTATCGCTCGCAACGTTGGTGATCTGGGTTCAAGAACGAGCCTGGGTTATCAGAGAGCCGGCCAGGGGAGGAGAATTGAGAGCCTCACAAGATGCTCTCCTTCTCCGGGGTTGGAGAGGGGATCAACGCCGACTTGCGATGTCCACCTGGGTGACCACAGGAGGCAGTCAAGGCAGAAGTGAATTTCTGGGGCTGGGGACCACAAATTGGCTAGATGGAGTTGCACACTCAGCATGACCACATCCGGCCAGCGTCCCCATAACAGAAAAATGAGAAAAGCAGCAGAGCTTTATGACGGCTCTGGGCTGCCCACAGACCCTACACCCTGCTGACCTAGGCACACTTTGTGGGTACCAGGAAACGTTTACTAAGGAACTTGGTCCAACCTAAAGTCCCCAACCTTGGGGAAGGGCTACATTCAGAGTCAGATAAGCTCTGGGGGGTGGGGAGACAGGGTTGCAGCTGCCTGGAAGCCCTGAGACAGACTCCTGCTGGATTGGGGGGGGGGGGGATAAAAAAAAGTTTACCTCTTTTCTATTAAGAATCATCCTCTTCTGTAAAACTTTAATTCCATAATAGGTCCCATCTAATTTCCGTTTTGCAAGATACACCTGCCAATGCAATAAGATAATATTAAATTTGCAAAAAGAAAAACAGATACTGCATTTGCAAAGAGGATGGGCCCAGGGACTGCCACAAAGGTGGACAAAGCCCCAGTTGACTGGGTGGCAGTTTTGCAGGGACAGGGTAGAAGGTAAAGGCAAAGCAAAAAGCAGTTACTTACCAGTAATAGTAGATCTTTGACAGAATCTCCTTCATTGGGCCACACCTTTGTAACTGTAATCCATCAGCATCAGGACCTTCTGGAAAATGTTGCTTAGTCAGGGGATGCCCACGATGATGTACAAAGCTATTGCCTATAAATAGAGAACGGCCCCCTCACTCCTCAGTTCCCCACTGGAGATAAGCATGGAGGACCATGTACTGAGAGGACCCAGGACACCACTGCAGGACCATGCAGACAAGGAGAGGCTGGAACAAGTGACACAAAACACACATATAGCAAAAATACCATACCTTCTGTGAAGCCAGTGGGCCGGCCAGCCAGTCGGTACCTCACAAAATGGGGAAGGAGGGTGGGTGTGCTGCGGCCCAAATGAAGGACATTCCTCAAAGATCTACTGTTACTAGTAGGTAACTATTCTATCTTCATCAAGGATATTTCCTCCATTGGGCCACACCTTTGGAACAATTTCCAAGCAATACAAAGTTCCCAGGGAGATGGGCTGTGATCAGGACAGGAGGTCCATGCAGAAAAGCAAGACCAAAATCAGCACATCTGCGGGAGGTAATGTCCAGAACTGTAATGCTTATTATGAAATAGGCACTAACAATCTCAGCTCCTGATTGGCTGAGAGCTACTTTCAGCTGGGCCATTATCCCAGCACAATGGCTCAGATGAAAGTAGCTCCTAGCAAAACAGACTCTGTACCCAAGAAATAGCACTGTGCTCAACTGCCCACAGCTTCTTCCCGCACAACATGTACCTCAGTTAGCAACTGCAATGTCCCATGTCACAAGCACTCCCCAATCCCGGTCTCTCAACTCTCTGTTTTTTGTGGGTTTTTCTGTAATCTGCTGACTGCAAGAGCTACTTCCTGATCGGCTCCATCTCACAGACCACACTCGAGACGGACCGCAAAAGGAAAAACTATTTGTAATTTAAAGAAAAAAAACAGACAGGCAAGCTGTACACTGCATGGCCCACGAGTGGTACTTGCCTTGGCGTCAATCGGTTCCATCTCACAGACCACATGTGAAACAAACCGCAAAATAAAAAACTTTTTTTTTTTTTTTTTTAAAGTTAAACCAACAACAAAAAAAAACAGGCTGGCCGTAGACTGGGGCAAGTACCCGCTGCTCCCCCGATCTGACCAGGTCACTAGGAACCAGTAAACACATCCGGTAGCAAAGGCACCGCTCAACAGTTCCATTACTTGCACTAACAAAAAGAAATGCTCCTTAAAACATTGACGCCACCTGCTGGCAAAGTGGTCAAAACACAATGACGAAATGGGACTATTTTTTTTCTTTGTAAACATTTATTCAACATTTTGTATCTTTCTTTAGCAAATAATATATATATTTTAGTAATTTATTTATTTATTTATTAACATAGTAGTAGTAGGGACCCATTTCATAACTGCACACGGTACTTTGGGGCATTATGGTGGCTAATGGCCCTGCTTGGGTGAAGACCTGGCTTCACCGTGCTTTTCAACCCACCTGAGGCAGGCCATTTATCTCACCATAATGCCCCCCCTCCCATACCTTACTGATTAAGTAAAAGTGTGGACAGTGCTCCATGTGGCAGCAGCATAAATGTCAGCAGCAGGTGGCCACACTATAAAGAGGGTGGCCATGCACAGCCTGAGGAAGTTCCTTACCGTATTTAAGCAATAAGGCATGACCAGGGGTTATGTTAATGGTCTGCTAATCACCTTCTAGTTGTCAGCGTGGCTCAGTTGGTAGCACATCCGCCTCTGGACCAGAAGGTTGTGGGTTCTCGTCCCACACTGGGATTGGACTTGCACCTAAAAATCACTGGCATCCGAGTGCAGTATTGGGGGGTGCTGTACTTCGGATGAGACGTTAAACCGAGGTCCCTTCTGCCCATCCTGGTGTTGTCCTGGTGGGTGTCCAGGTGGAAGTAAAATAACCCAGGGCACTCTTCGCAAAGAGTAGGGAACATTCCCGGTGCCCTGGCCAACATTCCCCTTCCCATAAACCGGTTCATGCAATTATCCAGGCTGTGTGTGGGTGATGATATGCGATATGGCCGCCAACACACATTCAGTCACTTCACTACCAGTCTAGCATTGCTTGTAAAGTGCTTTGGATGTATGAAAAGCGCTATATAAATACTGATTCTCCTTCTTCTAGGGGTGTACTGTGGCACGAGGTGTAGCCGAGTGCCACATGCCCCAGAGGGTGATTAACTAACCATTAACATAATCCCTGGGAGTGCCTTATTGCTATTATAATGCAACATGTTTTTAAACAGTGTTAAACCTTGTTCAGCATATGGCTAAGCTCTACATGTATGTTAATAAAAGATTAACATAAGGCTGTTAGAATGTTTGCAGCCAATCAGAAAGCTCCATTTCTCAGACCCTTTTTATAATTCCCATAACAGAATATGATTCATTTAGCCAGCCATTTGGACAGGCACTGCTTTGTCACTGAGATGCCCTCTCTTACATGTCTGCACAAGACAAACAGCTGAGAGTATTTTCTACAGTCCTATGTGCGCGCTAGATAGAAACCCAGGGTTCTGTGCAGATCAAGGGTATGGAGCAGTTCCTCACTCTTTTTGGTATTCTCAGAATAATGCACTGGCAGGTTAATGGTCTGATTCAAGGTGAATTCAGACACACCACCTTAGGTTAAAAAACATTAAAAAAAAAAAAAAAAGGATCTTCCTATCCTTGTGAAAAATCTGGTAGGAGATGGAAGCACCTTGATATGGCAGCAAAATGCACCTTAGTAGAGGAGAACTACAGATTGGAGTCTGACAGAGACAGGAAGTAGGCAAGTACAGTATTAACAGGACATGTAAAACGGTCCTCAAAGCGGGAAGCACACCAAATAGTGAACAGATTCCATTTTTTTTTTTTGTGTGTAATCTATTTTTCCGCCCCGTGCTCACTGGTCCACCACTCCTTCGGGCTCTACCAAGTCCCCCCAGCCCTTACTGTCTTACCCAGCCCTCCTCTGATCCTCATATTGCAGCCGACCCCGGGACAGCCCGGGCGATCCTTTGTTATGGGTCCCTTCTCCTAAGGGGACGGCACTGAGGGAGAGGCGTGACCCCAGCACATACTCTAAGGGCCCGGGGATGCTGCCGAGGAACAGGAGGCCCTGGGAAGGCACTGGAGGCCCTCAGGGAACAGAGAGCCATCACCTGGCGGCCAGTGAGTGATTTTCCTGGCTTTCTTAAGGTGCGTGACGTCCGGACGTCAAGGTAAGAGCCAACGTCTGTCACTCACCACCCTAATGATCCTGACGTGTTGCTCTACCCCTGGCCTCCACCAGTGGTCGCTTTAACATTGGGTCGCAGCCCCTTCCCTCCCTGAAGACAGCGAGCAGTCGTGGGACACTCAAGCTGCCTCCCCCCGGCCGGCCCTCCGGCGACCCGAGCTTGCTCCCGAACCCGGGTCGCTGGCGTCGCAAGCAGAAATCCAACTGCCGCGCCAACGGGCCAGCCCACAGATTCCATTTTAGTGAATATGTACAGTGGCGTGAAAAAGTATTTGCCCCCTTCCTGATTTTCTCTGTTATTGCATATTTGTCACACTGGATGTTTTCAGGTCTTTAGACAAAATGTAATATTAGATAAAGGGAACCTGAGTTAACAAATAACACTTGTTTTTTTTTACTTATTTCATTTATTTAATGAAGAATGTTAACCAACACCAACTGGCACTGTGTGATAAAGTAATTGCCCCCTAGTTAAATCAACCCAATTAAAGGGATAATTAGAGTCAGCTGATTGAACACAGCCAGGCTTGATTACAGCCAGCCCTGCTCAATGTAAACCCACTTATTTTGACCCTTACCATCAGAGTCACGCTGCCAGCACAAAGATTCAACAAGCACATTATGCCACGATCAAAGGAAGTTCCTGAAAAGATCAGAAAAAAAGTTGTTGCTATCTATCAGTCTGGAAAGGGTTACAAAGCTATTTCTAAGGCACTGGGACTCCATCGAACCACAGTGAGAGCCATACTCTCCAAATGGAGAACACTTGGAACAGTAATGATTCTTCCCAGGAGTGGGCGGCCTGCCAAAATTACTCCAAGGGCACAGCATAAAATCATCCAGGATGTCTCAAAGGATCCTAAAACAACATCCAAAGAACTGCAGGCTTCTCTTGCCTCAGCTAAGGTCAGTGTTCATGACTCCACAATCAGAAAGAGACTGGGCAAAAATGGGCTTCATGGGAGAGTAGCAAGGCAGAAACCACTGCTAACCAAGAAGAACATAAATGCTCATCTCTCATTTGCCAAGAAGCACCTGGATGATCCACAAACCTTTTGGGAAAATGTTCTATGGACAGATGAGTCCAAAGTGGAACTTTTTGGATGACATGGATCCCATTATGTCTGACGTAAAGCAAACACAGCATTTCACAGTAAGAACATCATACCAACAGTCAAACATGGTGGTGGTAGTGTGATGGTGTGGGGATGCTTTGCTGCCTCAGGACCTGGACGACTTGCCATAATTGAAGGAACCGTGAATTCTGCTCTATACCAGAAAATTCTTAAGGAGAATGTCCAGTCATCCGTCCGTCAGCTGAAGCTGAAGCGTTGTTGGGTCATGCAGCAAGACAATGATCCAAAACACAAAAGCAAGTCCACATCAGAATGGCTGAAAAGAAGTAAAATTAAAGTTTTGGAGTGGCCTAGTCAAAGTCCAGACCTAAACCCAATAGAGATGCTGTGGCAGGACCTGAAACGAGCAGTTCATGCTTGAAAACCTACCATTGTTACTGAATTAGAGCAGTTCCGCGAGGAAGAGTGGGCTAAAATTCCTCCACAGCGATGTGAAAGACTGATATTGAATTATAGGAAGCGTTTCATTGCAGTCATTGCAGCTAAAGGTGACGTAACCAGTTATTAAGTGTAAGGGGGCAATTACTTTTTCACATATTGCCAGTTGGTGTTGGTTAACTGTTTTCATTAAATAGATGAAATAAGTAAAAAAAAAAAAAAAAAAGTGTTATTTGTTCACTCAGGTTCCCTTTATCTAATATTACATTTTGTCTAAAGACCTGAAAACATCCAGTGTGAGAAATATGCAATAATAGAGAAAATTAGGAAGGGGGCAAATACTTTTTCATGCCACTGTATGTCTGGTGGAGGGTTTCCCAGCCACCAGCAAGACATTAGCCACTTGCAGAGACACCCCAACACATGTAGTGGCTATGTCCTCAGGAGCCAAGCATGCAGGTGAAAGGACCTGAGATTTGGGTGGAGCAGGACCCCCCCCCCCATCCTGAGATGGCAGACCCCGACACATGGGTAACTGGGCAGGCGGTTCCACTGCCAGATGCTGAAGCAGAAACCACATCTGGCAAGTCCAGAGGGGGGCAATCAGTATCAGGGTGGCCCCCTCTGCCCGCAAGTTTAGAAGAACCTTCTGAATGAGAGGGTCAGAGGGAACGTGTAAAGGAACCTCCCCTCCAGGAGAGGGATGATGTCTGCAACTTTAGAAGGACCTTCTGAATGAGAAGGATCAGAGGGAACGTGTAAAGGAACCTCCCCCTCCAGGACAAGGACAAGGACAATGCCCACAACTTTAGAAAGACCTTCTGACTGAGAGGGATGAGAGGGAATGTGTAAAGGAACCTCCCCTTCCAGGAAAGGGACAATGTGTCTCGCCAGATAAATACAGACCCTGGACCGAGCAAGACGAAATGCAGCAGTTTTGCATTGTGTGGGGACACAAAAAAGTCCAACTCTGAACAACCCCATCTTACGAAAAGGCTGCTTACCATGAAGATCAGATGTTCCCACTTGTGTACTTGAGACTGGGACTGACTTAGCCTGAGTGTCTGCTAAGACATTTAGGACTCTTGGGAAGGAAAATGGCTGTGACCTGCAGGCCACGAGACAGTGCTCTCTGCCATATTCTCATTGCTTCCCTGCACAGAGGGTACAAGAGAGTGCTCCCATGCTTGATGATATAGTGCATAGAAACATAGAATTTGACGGCAGATAAGGACCGCTTGGCCCACCCAGTCTGCCCATTTCCCTACCTGATGGATAAGCTGTGGATCCTAGTTAACCAGCAGCCTACTTCTTCCTACCCCCAACCCCTAGAATTGCCTTATGACTGTCCCATGCATGCTTGAATTCCACCACTGTTTGTGACTCCACAACCTCCTCTGGAAGGCTGTTCCATACATCACCACCACCTCTCTGTGAAAAAATACTTCCTTCAAATTACCTCTGAGCTGCCCTTCTATCTTCAAATTGTGCCCCCTTGTTCTTGCACACCTCTTTTTGAAAGATGCTACCCTCTTGGACTTTGTTGATTCCCTTGAGGTACTTGAAAGTTTCTATCATGTCCCCCTCTCCCTCCTTTCCTCGAGGCTATACATATTAAGCTCTACTCTCTTCATATGTCTTCCAGTGCAGACCCTGCACCATTTTAGTTGCCCTCCTCTGGATAGCTTCCATCCTGTCTATGTCTTTCGGAGATTGGGTCTCCAGAACTGCAGTACTCCAGATGGGGTCTCACCAGCTGTCTGTACAGAGGATAATAACTTCCTGTTTTCTACTGGTGATGCCTCCCTATGCATCCCAGTATCCCCCAGCCCTCCTTGCTGCCCTCTCACATTGCTTGCCCACCTTTAGGTCATCTGATATGACTACCCCCAGGTCCCTTTCCATTTTTGTTGTTGTTAGTATCTCACCCCCATTGTGTACTCTTCCCCTGGGTTTTTGTTTCCCAGGTGCATTACCTTGCACTTCTTAGCATTGAATCTAAGCTGCCATACATTTGACCATTCCTCTAACCTTGCCAAGTCCCTTCTCATCCTTTCCACCCCACCCTGTGCATCAACACTGTTGCAGATCTTTGTGTCATCTGCAAAGAGACATACTTTTCCTTCCAGTCCCTCTGCAATGTCACTTATAAAGACACTGAAGAGGACTGGTCCTAATACCGAACCCTGCGGTACCCCACTACCAACCCCCCTTTTTTCAGAGTGGACTCCATTTACTATTACTCTCTGTGTCCTATTCTCCAGCCAATTCTTTACCCAGGCTGTCATCTTGGGACCCACTCCCAGGCTGGCTAACTTGTATATTACTCTTTTGTGTGAGACTGTGTCAAATGCCTTGCTAAAGTCTAGGTAGGCCATGTCCACAGCCCCTCCCTGATCAACTATTTTGGTCACCCAGTCAAAGAAATCTATCATATTTGTCTGGCATGACCTTCCCGGCAGAATCCATGCTGCCTTGGGTCCTGTGCCCCTGGCCTCTAGATATTTAACAATTCTTTCCTTCAGAAGTGATTCCATCATTTTCCCTACCACTGAGGTTAAATTAACAGGTCTGTAGTTTCCTGCTTCTGCCTTGCTCCCACTTTTGTGAAGGGAATCACATCTGCCCTCCTCCAGTCCTCGGGTACCACCCCATCCTCCCATGATTTGTTAAAGATGGTAGTCAGTGGTGTCACTAGTTCTACCTTCTTCTTTTAGAATTCTGGGATGAATCCATCAGGCCCCATTGCTTTGTCCACCTTCAGTTTTAAAAGTTCTTTCAGAACCCTTTCTTCTGTAAATGGCTGGTATCAACTTCTGTATCCAGAGTGTTTCTACTGTTTGTTTTAGGTACCTCTCCTCTTCCTTTGTAAATACTGAGCAAAATATTTGTTTAATATCTCTGCCTTTTCACAGTCACCCTCTGCCCACCCTCCCTCCCTTTATTAAGCCTCACTATCCCTCCCTTGGTCTTCCTTCGCCCCTGATGTACCTATAAAAGGTTTTATCCCCTTCTTAACTGAGTTGGCTGTCTTTTCCTCAGTTTGGGCCTTTGCTGTTCTGACTGCCTTCCTAGCTTCCTTTTGCTTTAACTGATATAGTTCTCTGTCCTGTTCCTTCTGTGATTCCTTGTACTTCCTGAATGCTTTCTTTTCTCTTGAACCTTCACTGCCACTTCCTTTGAGAACCATAGTGGTTTCTTACCTCGTTTCGTTTGTTTATTTGCTTTACACAAAGGCTTGATACCTCTGTGATGGCAGTTTTATTATTCCCATTGTTCTTCCACCCCTCCTTCCTGCCCATTTGCTAGTGCATTCCTTAGGCACTCACCCATTTGACAAAGTCAGCCCTCCTAAAATCCAGTACCTTTGTCTTTGTATGGCTTGACTCTATTGCTGTGTTTATTGTGAACCATACTGTTAGATGGTAGCTAGTTCCCAGATGGCTACCCACTTCTACATCTGTGATCCTCTCTTCATCTCCATTTGAGAGAACCAGGTCTAAGATTGCTCCTCTCGAGTGGGCTCCAATACTAGTTGTCTAAGGCATGCCCCTGTAGGGCATCTAGAATAACCCCACTCTTAGAAGTGGCTGCTGCAACTGCACTCCAGTTAACATCTGGCATATTCAGATCACCCATCAGCAACATCTCCTTTTTTCTGCCATTCTAAGTATACTTTCTATCATTTCCTTGTCCATTCCTCCCCTGAGAAGGGGTCTGTATCTAACCCTGTCGTATTGTGGTGCCACTGCGGTCTCCAAATTTACCCACAGTGCTTCTTCTCCTCCCTGTTTACCCTTTTGTTCTGTTGCTTTGATTCCTTCCTTATGTAAAGAGCTACTCCTCCTCCTCTTTTACCCTCCCTGTCCCTCCTGTAGATAGTGTATCCTGGTATGTTTACATCCCAGTCATGGTTTTGTGTGTACCATGTTTCTGTGACTGCCACGATATCCAGATGTTCCTCCTCCATCAAGGCCACTAATTCAGGAAGCTTGTTACTCAGACTACGGGCATTGGTACTCACTGCTCTCCATTTTTTGATGGCTTTACCTTCTGTTGCAGCATCCCCCACTGACCTTTCTACCTCTGTCTTTTCTCATTTAGTACCCTGTTTGTAGGGGAGGCCGATTTTCCTGCTGCTTATCAGTGCCTCCCCCCTTGACTAGTTTAAAAGCTTGCCAATGAAGCATTTAAACCGATTGCTCAAAAGACTTGTTCCCTTCCTGGACAGATGCAGACCATCCTGCCAGTATAGGCTGGTGTCCCTCCAGGTGGAACCCCAGTCCCCAATGAAGCCAAACCCCTGTGCTCCACACCATTTTTTCAACCAGTCATTAAACTGCATGGTGCAAAGTACCCTCGCCTCACTCATGCCATTGACAGGCAGCACCTCTGAGAAGGATACTGTGTGTGCTACTTGTCTTAGGCCCTTCCCAATTCTACAAAGTCCTTCTGCACTGCTCTAATCTCATGATGAGCCAAGTCATTTGTCCCTAGGTGGACAATGATGTCCAGCTCAGACTCCCTGCAGCTGTTCCCGTGATCCTGAGGATGCGCTCCTGTCCTCCAAGCCATGGCACCAGGCAGGCACCTTACTTCAGTTTTCCCTGCTCCCTAGTTCTATCCCCCATATTGGAGTCCCCACCAGGAGCTGCTTCCTTTCCTTGTGGTGTCCTCTGTCTCCTTCCTGTGGGCCTCCCTTGTGACAGCTGTCCTCAGCCTCCTTAGTCTCCTCTGTGGGTGCATCCATAGGGGAGCTATGCTCCCCCAGAATGGTGTATGGATTGTGGAGTGGAGCATCACACTGATGTCTGTCCATATCAACAGGGGACCTGGAGAGAGATGCACTTCCAAGGCCTGGAGCCCAAGAAGAACAGCCCTCATCTCCAGGACGTTGACGGGGAGATCCAAATCCTGGTCTGTCCACAATGGGCACCCCATCCCTTCCCGGGGGCAACTGTCGTGAGGATGTGCTCTGCAGTTGAGGCGAAGAAAGGGATCCCATGCAGTACGAGCAGCGGTTCCATTCATCCCAGCAGAGACTTTCTTAGAGGGAATGTAATGAGGATCATATGTTCCAATTTGTTTTCAGTTGATTCCATTGCACCCAAAGAATCCACTGTGGTATTCTCATATGCAGGCGTGCTAATGGGGCAGTTACAATGGCAGCTGCCATAAGGACTTGGAGGTGAAGCATAGGTCTGGCGGACTCATAGTGACTCCTGTGCATGAGTCAGGCCTGAGCAATCAGCACCTCTGCTCTGTCCCAAGACAGGAATGCACTGCCCACTGCTGTGTCCAGCACTGCACCGATAATACTGGGGGCATTAGCACAGAATAACAGATTTCAGTACACTGACTGATATCCAGGTCCCTGAGCAACTGCTGTGCTTGAGACCCTGTGTACTAGACCACATCCCAGGATGGGCCCTGCAGGAGCCAGCTGTCCAAATAGGGGAAGACATAAAACCTTTTCATTCAGAGGGCTGCTGCCACAACTGTGAGGCATTTGGTAAATGCCCGCAGGGTTGAAGATAAGCCAAAAGGCAAGAGTAGGAACTGATGATGGCAGTCCTCCAGAGTGAATCTGAAGTACTTCCTGTGGCATGTTCTGATTTTGATATGAAGGTTAGCATCCTTCATGCCCACAGCCCAAAGTCATACTCCTTTCTGCAGTAGGGGAATAAGAGCCTGAGGAGAGGAGAAATCCTCCAACACTTTTTTTTATTTGATGAATTTGATCAAAACTCTTGAGGTTCGACATGAGATGCAAATCTTGTGTGGCTTTTGGGACCAGAAAGTACTTTGAATACAGCCCCCTGTTCCTTTCCTGGGAGGAACTGGCTCTGTGACTTTTTTTTCTGAAGTAGAGACTGAACCTCTTACCTCAAGAGGGACAGGTGTCCCAGAGGGTAATGAGAATGGGTAGCATGCAATGGAGGTTTTGAGAGCAGTTCCAATACATGCCCGTTTACCACTGTTTCCAGGACCCATTCGTCTGTGGTACTCTCCCTCCATTTTTGTAGGTGAAGGGAAATTCCCTCCCCCCCAACTTGCACCCCTGGAGGTGGCAATGGAGAGGGAGGAAGTGGGGAGTCGGAAAGTGCTGGAGGTAGCAGGGCTGCCTGAGCTGGAACCTTTGAGAGCCTTGAAGTGGCCACCCTTGGCCGCAGGTCCTGCTGGGGGACCATTACACCTCTGCCACAGTGGGGCTGATAGGGGCCCCAGCCTCCTTGGCCAGCAGGCTTCTGAAATGCATCCTTTCCACGGGTTCTGTATGTATTCTGGGGGTGGTCAGGGACTTTACAGACTGTAGAGTCATTTTAGAAGACTGTACGTCTTTTAATTCATGATCAACATCTTGGCCAAACAGCTTGAAGCCTCTAAAGGGGGCACTAAGGAAGGCTGTTTCATGTCTAAAGCAAATCCTGCTATTCTGAGCCAGGAGTAACAGCCAGGAGTACCTTCTGGGGCATATACTAGAGGTGGGTGATCTAGCTGTAGCATCTGAGGCATCATATGCTGATCTTAGTAAATGTTTACTAGTACCAAGACCAGCAGAGGCAGCTTTAGTCAATTCTGCCTTTGCGGGGCTATCTGGCAACTCTGTGCTGTAGCCATAGCTGACTTTTAGAGGCTATTCCAGTACTTAATCATATAGGCCTGGTAGTTTGAAACATGAAGGCCCAAAGTGATAGAAGCATAAGTCCTTTCCCCTGTTACATCCAACTTAGAAACACAGAAATTGTTGGCAGATGAGGACCTCTAGGCCCATCCAGTCTGCCCATAAGCCCTACACTTGTATGTGGCCTATGATCCTACCTGGTCAATGGCTCCTCACCTTTCCTTCCAACCTGTAAGGTTCCCTTATGTCTGTCCTAGGCATGTTTAAATCCCTCCACTGTCCTTGCTCCCACCACCTCCTGTGGCAGGCTATTCCATGTGTCCACCACCCCTCTCTGTGAAGAAAAACTTCCTCACACCCTCTCTGTGAAGAAAAACTTCCTCACATTCCCCTCAACCTGCCACCTTCCAATTTCATTTCATGCCTCCTTATTCTTGTACCCCTCCTACTGAATATTGGAAGATGTCTCCCCCCTGCACCTTGTTTATGCCCTTAAGGAACTTGAATGCTTCTATCATATCACCCCGATTCCGCCTCTCCTCCAGCGAGTACATATTGAGGTCCTTTAATCTCTCCTCATATGTTTTCTGGTGCAAGCCGTGTGCCATTTTTGTTGCCCTTCTCTGGACCGCCTCCACTCTGTCGATGTCCTTACAAAGGTGCGGCCTGGAGAACTGCACACAGTACTCCAGGAGAGGCCTCACCAGTGTTTTATACAATGTCATCACCACCTCCCCGCATTCTGCTAGTGATACCTCTGCCTATGCACCCCAGCATGCCACTGGCTCTCCTTGCTGTCTTTGTACTCTGCTTAGAAACCTTTAGGTTGTCTGAAATGATAGTCCCCAGGTCCCTTTCTTCCTTGGTGATCATCAGCAACCCCCTCCCATCCTGTAGCTTTCCCCAGGGTTCCTTCATCCCAGGTGCATTATTTTGCACTTCTTTGGATTGAACCTCAGTTACCACACCTCAGACCATTTTTCAAGCTTCCTCAAGTCCCTCCTCATTTTCTTCAACCCATCTGGTGTATCCACCCTGTTGCAGAGCTTGGTGTTATCTGCAAACAGACAGACATTTCCCTCCAGCCCTTCCGCAATGTCACTAATGAAGACATTAAACAAGACTGGCCCAAGGACCGATCCCTGAGGTACCCCGCTGGTCACCCCCCTTTTCCCCACATTGGATCCCATTTACCACACACCCTCTGCCTCCTGTCTGTTAGCCAATTTCTAACCCAGTTTACCACTTTGTGCTCCATACCCAGACTATCCATCTTGTTAATCAGCTTTTTATGTGGGATGGTGTCGAAGACCTTGCTGAAATCAAGGTAGGCGACATCCCCCCCCCCCGACTTACTTCCTTTGTCACCCAGTCAAAAAAATCTATCAGATTTTTCTGACATGACCTTCCTGCTATAAATCCATGTTGTTTTGGATCATGTGCACTGATGGATTTTAAGTGTGCCCCTATTCTTTCTTTAAGCCTCCATGATCTTCCCTACCACTGAGGTGAGGCTGACCTGCCTATAGTTCCCTGCCACTTCTCTACTACCACTTCTGTATAGAAGGACTTCATGTGCCCTCTTCCAGTCCTCCGGAACCACTCCTGTGCTGAAAGACTCGGTGAACATGGCTGCCAGAGGAGCTGCTAGCTCCTTTAATATCCTCAGGTGTATGCCATCTGGCCCCATTGCTTTGTCCACCTTTAGTTTTGTTAGCTCCTCCAGGACTCTCTCCTCTGTGAATGGACTTGTATTTACCTTTCTCCCTCCCCTTCATGTCTGTTACCCAGCTGTGGTCCCTGACCCTCCCCCTCTTCAGTGAATACTGAAGAGAAAAATTTGTTCAGTATTTCCGCCTTTTCCAGGTCTCCCTCTTTACACTCCCCTGCATCCCCTCTGAGGCTTACAATCCCCCGGTTTTCCTTCTTTTGCTGATGTACCTACAGAATGTCTTGTCCCCTTTCTTCACTGTCTGCGTTAGTCTTTCCTTGGTCTGCGCCTTTGCATTTCTTGCAGCCTTCCCCGCTTGCCTGAGATTTATTAGGTACACCTCCCTGTCTTCCTCCCTTTGAGTCCCCATATATTTCCTGAAACCCGCCCTTTTGGCTCTTACCTTGCGTGCCAACTCTCTCTAGAACCATAGTGGTTTCCTCCTTCTTTTACCCTTGTTTACCATCTTGATGCATTGGTTTGTCACCTCCTCTATGGCTCCCTTCAGGTGTTCCCACTGCTCCTCAACTCCCCCTCCTATCTCCCTCCTCGCCAGGGCCTCTCTGATACACCTCCCCATTTTAGCAAAATCCACCCTCCTAAAATCTAAGACCTATGCCTTAGTGTGACTAGACTGTGTCTGTGTCCCCATGCTAAACCACACTATGTGGTGGTCGCTGGATCCCAGTTGACCTTCCACCTGGATGTTTGTGATTCTGTTCCTACTGATCAATACTAGGTCCAGAATCGCCCTGTCTCTGGTGGGGTAGATCACCAGCTGTCTGAGGCCTGCCCCCTGCAGGGAATCCAGGATGTCTTGGCTCCTGGTTGAAGCAGCTGCTGGGATGGTCCAATCAACATCTGGGATATTGAAATCACTCAGCAGCAATACCTCACCCTTTGTTGCCATCTCCTGAATTTGATCCACTAGATTCCTGTCCACCTCCTCCCCAGCGCTGGAGGTCTGTAGATCACCCCTGTGCGGATTGCTGTGCCATTGCCAGGCTCAAGGGTGACCCGCAGTGTCTCAGTCGCCCCATGTCTACCCTGCAGCTCTGTTGCTTTTATACCTTCTACCACTTTCTAGACTCCTGTCTGTAGGTAGGCTGATCCTCACTCTAAGAGCCCTAGAGAAATCATGGGTATCCATGATACCTACGGTGTCAGTTTCAGGCTGGAAAGCATAACAGAGTATGACAGATGGAGAAGGATACTGTTTGGCAGAGTTTCTTTGAACTGCTGGCAGGGAGCCAGGTCTATGCCAGGCAGCAAATGTAGCATCTCCCAATGCAGGGTAAACAGGTGGCATCACAACAGTGGGAGCAACTGATGCCTCTCAGAACTCTATAAGTTCCTTTTACCAAAGTCTTCCTCTTCACCTTCAAATCACATTACATCCTGCATTTGTGTAAACAAAGCCTGGAACGATGGATCCTCAGGAAGAGACATGAGGTTATACACCAGAATCTTCAGTGCATGACGACGAGGTTTGAGATGGAATGGAAACTGCTTCCACTGGGTTCCTCATCACCACCTTCATCCTCTAAATCTTCCTCCATTTCAAGGAGCTAAGGACTGTATTCCTCCTCCTTCTCGTTTCTTATGATGATGGGGGCAAAGGCGGCAGCTGACCAGTCGGTTTAGCAAGAATGCTTTTCAGTTTGGTCGATAATGACTGTGCCAACAGGGGAGGCCTTGTTGATGGAACCAACACCACCATTTGTAGCGATGGGAAAAGGCATGCTAACATCTCTGAGAATGACACCAGCATAACTTGTGAGTTGGTGATGCCTGGTTGAGGGGTCATGACTACAGATGTTGACCAGTCAGAATCTGCCAATGATGGCTGTATACCATCAGTAGTAGGTACGGCAATGCCAGAGCCAGGGCCTGATCTTGGTGTCTCAATGACAGTTGTGGGGGCTGTAGTCAACGCCACCAGATCGGATGCTGATGAGGAGTTACTTTTCTTCAATAGAGACCCCGACCTCACTGGTGAACCATGTTTCTCTTTATGCTTATGGTGGCTGGAAGAGAAAAAGGGTCTCAACCACAATTTATCCTTCTCTTTGGAATTATCCACTGAACTCGATGACCTCAGTTGCGATGCAGTCAACAACCACTGGGGTGCTTCCTTACCCGAGGTGGGCGGTCAAGAGGGAGAAGCTAGCTTGGATCACGTGGCCTTTCGACTGAGCCTCCATTGCTTTTACAACAATGAAAGTCTCCAAGGCCTTCTTCTGGCATCTCCTTGTGGTCTGGTTAAATCACTGGCAGATCTTTCAGGCCCTTATGTTGTGGCACAGGCCCTAGCAACAAACAAACACAGTGTGAGCATTGTAGATCTTGTAACTGCAGGTAGAAAACCTAAACAAAGGTTCTTTCAGTGGCAGCATACAGGAACAACATTGATAAAAATGAAATTTAAGTTAGAAAACAAAATAAACAGTAACGTAACAAAACGATAGCATTGTTTTTGTGCAGGTCCAGTGAATATGTCCTGATGGTGAAAGAAAGAACTGAGGCGTGAGGGGGCTTCCAACATTTTATAGGCGCCAATGTTGTATGTCACTGTATTTAACTAGGCAAAGTTTCTACGAACGGTCCTAGCGCGATGGTTTACAGTTCCAAATGTATGGCGTAATAGAGGAGATATCCTTCATGAGGACTGTGAAATATGGGAGACTATCCATCAGGACAGGATCTTTTTGGTCACAGAGTAGTCTAGAGAATAACCGCCAAATTCAACTAATTAATTCCAAAGGATTTAGTCTTTCTTAGCTAAAAAAAAAAAAAGAGATTCTTTTTAACACTCAAATGTTGAAAGGTGTTGCCTCATCTCCGTTAGCATGCAGTGTAGGGATAACAAAGCCAATGAAATAAATGTTCAGAAGAGAAACCAGAGTACCAATGACATGTACTGATTAATGTGAATTTATGACGCAGCCTTTTAGAATCTGCAATGTGTTCTAAGGACTACCTTCTCTTTATGGATGACCAAAGGGTAAAGGTCAGTGCAAAGAAATGAAAATGACGTACTTACCATAATTCTTGATCTTTCTTTGTATCTTCATCATTCATCACTGCTGGGTACAAGCCGGAGGTGCAGGACCCCTGGGAGCTATTTTTTTTTCTCTAAGGTGGAGGCGGCATTGGGGAGTCCCACGCCCTCGGGAAATATGAACACACTCGTGGTCCCTCGGGTTGGCCAGTAACTAATGCTGACTCCTCCTCCACCTCAGTTCTGCAGAGCCGGAGAGTGAATAGAAAACAGAGAAAGACAAGAGACAAGAGCATGGCAAGGCAAGGAAGCTCGAGAGACAGAAAAAGAAAGGATATAAACAAAAAAAGGGAGAAAGACAGCCAAGAAGACAGAGGTCAGGTAGTACCTAGATGTCTGGAACAGGGCCCAACCTCTGGGCAGGCAAAGGAGGGACAGAAGGGAGGAAGAAAGAGAGGTAAACAGGAAAGGATAGAGAAAGATAGGGGAAGGGATGGGAGACCACACAATACCCTAAACGAGGTTCCTGGACACTCTGGGAGGCCAGAGGTGGGGGAGGCACTACTGCCCTGAGTCATCAGAAAGACCTCTTTATATATAGTTTTTTTTTTACCTCACCCCTACAGAGTGGGGAGGTGAAGAGGGAGAGCCTCAGGTTGAGCACAGGAAGTCCAGCGAGGCAGAGCACTGGTGTTAAAACTGCCCCCCACCTCAACTCGAGATGGAGAGGTGTCAGTGGTCTTCCACTCCTGCCCCCAATAATTCAGGGTGGGGACAGAATCCACCCTGGGGCAGGGACTCCCAGGGTAATACCCTCCTCTAGAGAGGGAATAGGGAAGACTGCCCACTCCTCAGGGAGGCTGGAGGGGGCCGGAAGAAGAGTCTCTACAGGAGTCTCCTCCTCAGCCATTTCCCCTTTTTTTTTTTTAAGGGAAAGTAGGACCCTGCCCAGGGAAACATATTCCCTGACTGAGAACTCATCGGGGAAGGAGCAAAGCTCCGGAAGGAAAGAAAAAATGACTCACCTTAGTAATGTTGTTTCTTCTAATGGAGTCTTGCTATATTATGACAAGTTGCAGTTTGTCCCACCACTAGAACTGCTCCGGAGGTGAAATAATTAAATCCATTCCATGAATGGAACTTTGAGCACGAGCTCTAAGATAGAAGCTCTGTCTGTGTAGTTTCAAACCTGAACTGTCAGATCTTTACGAGCAAAAACTCACTAAGGTCTGTGTGGAAGCTGTAACCTACACTAGCCAACTGGCTACCTAAATAATAACACTCCATTGCTGGTCCCAACACCAAAGACTCAAGTCAGGGACCAGAATTAATAATATGATTTAACAATATGAGAATAACACAAGAGAATAATAAACACCACACCCCAAACCCCAAAAAGGGTGAAAGGCCAAAAGGGCATAAAATAGCTCCACACTAGGTTGCCCACACCATACCCAAGTAGAAGTTCTGAGAGGGCAGGCTGGGGAGGTATAATATAGCAAGACTCATTAGAAGAAACAACATTACTAAGGTGAGTAATTTTTTCTTCAAACAACATGAAGTCTTGCTATATTATGACAAGTTGCAGACTACACAGCAGTACCTCCATGGAGGAGGGACAGAACCTACTTAGGGAATAGGCTCTGAAGCACAGCTGTGCCAAACCGAGCATCCCTCCTAGCCTGGACATCCAGGGAGTAATGCTTGGTGAAAGTGTGTACCATTTTCCAAGTAGCAGCCTGACATATCTCCAATATAGGGATGTCTCTGGCAGCAGCTAGAGACGCGGCTGTACCTCTGGTAGAATGAGCCCTCAAGCCAGAGGGGGGATCTCTGCCCAGTTTCTGATAACAAAATTGGATACAAGAGACAATCCACCTGGCAATTGATCTCTTAGTGGCAGGTTTCTCCCTTTCCCAACCTCACCATAAGTGAGGAAAAGTTGGAGGGATTCGAACCTGTGACCCTTGGTACGTTCTAAATAGTAACTAAGGGCCCTCTTAACATCCAAATTGTGCAATCTCCTCTCACCAGAAGAGGAATGTTCAGTGAAGAATACTGGAAGGGAGATAGATTGGTTAAGGTGGAAATCTGAAACCACCTTAGGCCAAAACTTCCTGTTAGTCCTGAGGACTACCTTATCCCTGTGGAAAGAAATAAAGTCAGTTTCTACTAACAAGGCTTGCAACTCACTTTATGCCTAGCAGAAGTGACAGCACTAGGAAAACAGTTTTCCAAGTTAGATACTTCAGCTCTGCAGAAACAGAGGTTCAAAAGGGGGTTGCATTAACTGGGCAATGCAAACATTAAGGTCCCAGGCAGGGCTGGATCCCAAAAGGGTGGATTAGTATGGAGTAATCCCTTAAAAACTTGAAACACAGGGTGAGCGGAAAGAGGATGACTTTCCTGTTGAAAACAAAAGAGAGCAGCTGCCAAATGAACTCTCAGGGTAGCTGGTCTGAGGCCCAAGGAATAAGATGGAACATGTAATCTAACACAATGGGCAAATCAGCAGATTCTGGGAAATATGCTTCCCACAATACCAAATGGAAAACCATTTCCATTTAGAATTATAAGTAGTTCTAGTGGAAGGCTTTCCTAAGCCTTTAGAATTTCAAGAACACCCTGAGAGAGGTGAAAGTCAGCAATTCTAACTCCTCAAGAGCCAGGCCTTGAGGTTGAGGGATTTGAGGTTCGATACCAAACTCTCCCTGGGCACAGGATAATAGGTTGTGATTCCTGGGGAGACACAGGGAAGATTGACTGTCAGGGACAGAAGGAGTGGTACCAGGGCTGCCTGGCCCAATCCGGGGCAATCAGAATCACCCTGCAAGGCTGGGATCTGATTTTGACTAACACTTTGAATAGGAGAGGAAGGGGGGAAAAGCATAAAGAAACTTCCCTTCCCAATCCAGAAGGAGGGCGTCCAGGGGACTGAGCCCAACACTGGAGGCCTGCAGAACAGTGGAAGTTGGTGATTGTCTGGGGCTGCAAAAAGATCTATCTGAGGGTGCCCATCTGGCAAAGACTATCCCCAGTACTTGAGGATCCAGGGACCATTCGTGATGGCCCTGAGAAATCCTGCTGAGCATCTGCTAGAACATTGTCCTTTCCTGGAAGGTGAACTGCTATGAGGGAAGTGTTCAGGAATAGGCCAGAGACCACAACTTCATTGCCTCGATGCACAAGGTCAAGACCGAGTGCCCCCCGCTGTTGATGTACCACATTGTTGTGGTGTTGTCTGTTCTGACTTGTACCACTTTGTTCTGAACAGATGCAGAAAACACTTGAAGTGCTAAAAGACAGCTCTGAGTTCCAGCAAACTGATGTGAACAGAGATTCCTGGGGACCACTCCTGAGTGGAGAGGTCGCCATGTGGGCTCCCACCCCAGGAGGGAAGCATCTGTAGTGAGAGTCAACGTGTGAGCAGGGGAATGAAGGGGCCCTAATCTTAATTGCTCTGATCCTGCCACCACTGGAGGGCCTGGATCAAGGTTTGAGTCACTGGGACCAGCTTGGAAAGGGGGTCTTTCTCTGAGACCAATAGGTTCTCAAGTGAAACTGAATGTCTCTCATCTGAAATCTTGCTCCTGCACTACAGCTGTGGATGCAGCCATGTGCCCCAGGAGCTGCAAAGTGTCTTGCTGGTCAAGAGACCCGAGAGTGAAGGAGGAGGCCAGAGCACCAAGGTCCTTACCCTTTCTAAGGGAAGAAAAGCTGCGTCCGGTTTGTGTCCAATTCTGCACCTATAAAGGTGAGTACCTGGACTGGTTCCAGAACCAACTTTGGTAGATTTAGCAGGAAGCCCAGGAGGTGAGAAGCTGCTGGGTGACTTGCAGGTGAGATTTTACCTGTTCTGGGACTGGCCTACAATGAGCCAGTCGCTCTAGATAGGGAAAAACAGCAATCTTTGCCTCCTTAAGTGAGCCACTGCTACTGCCAGACATTTTGTGAATACCCTTTGGGCAAAGGTCGTCAAGGGCATTGCTCTGAACTGGTAATGACCTGAGGGCAGTTCAATCTGAGGTACTTCGTGGAGCTTCTGATTAGGACGTGAAAATAGGCATCCTTGAGGTCCAGGGAAGCTAGCCAGTCCCCTGGCCTTAGAGAAGGTAAAATCATTGCCAGAGTTACCATTCTGAACTTTGGTTTCAAAGATGCTTGTTCAGATATCTGAGGTCTAAGATGGGCCGCCATTCTCCTGTCTTTTTGGGGTAAGGAAGTATCTGGAATACAGACCCTGCCCCAGTGTAGGGGGAACCCTTTCTACTGCTCTGAGAGCTAACAGGGTTGAGACCTCTGCTTCTAGAGCAAGGGTCTCTAAAGGACTTGGTAGAAAAGCCTGGCTCTCATCTTGGGAACTTTTTGAAGCTGAGAACCAGACCCTGGCTTACTACTTCCAGAACCCACTTGTCTGAGGTTAAAGACACCCAGTTCTGACTGAAGTAAGCCAACCTGCGCCCCTACTGGTAAAGGAGAATGCGTCCTGGGCACCCATCAGGTGCCTGCTTGGAGGTGCTTTAGGCTGAGGGGTGAGCAGGCCTGCCCACACCCCGCCTGCCTCTGCTCTGAAGAACCCCTCTGAGCATAAGCAGAGGAGGCCAGAGTTTGTAGAAAGGCCTGTGGAAAGGCTCACCCCTACCCCTGGGGTGTGCCTCTGGGAGTGGCTTGTCCGCCTAGCTTGGGCACTTTTGTAAGTAGTCCTATATTCATCCATCTTTTTTCATATAATTCTCTGTCTGTTCCCAAACAGAGAATTTCCCACCACAGGAAAATCCATAGCCTTAGTCTGGGTATCCTGTGAGAGGCTAGTACACCTGAGCCAGACCAACCTACGTAAAAGCTACAGATGTGGCCATGACTCTAGAGGAGACATCATTAACATCCACAGCAGCATGAAACTGCACCTTAGAAGCCTCATCGCATCGGCAGCCACCTGTTCCAGCTCGCTAGCAAGCTGGCCATGGGCTTGTTTGGCTAATTCCATAACAGTATCCCATCTAGATTTCTGATACCTTGCTACATAAGCCATATAATTTGCTTGCCTGAGTCCCAAGGATGCTGCCATGTACTGTTTCTTGCCATGGCATCAATCTTCCTGGAATCCTTGTCAGGAGGATGTGAAGCCAGGGAATATTAGCTTTATCACAGGCTGCAGCCTGAACTACCCCAACATGACTGCATTGCTGAGAAAGGAATTCTGTATCAGGACCTGACAATGTGTACCTTCTGTCCATCTTTTATCTACAGGAGGCACAGAATTAGAGTTTTTAAGATTTTTATTGTTTGTTTCTAAAAGACTTATGCAAAGGAATAGACAACTCTAGACTCTGGAATATCCATCATTTCTACAAAATCAGGCTCCTCTTGCTCATCCACAGCTTCTTCCAAGGAAGCTGGAGGGTTTCAGCAACTTTTGTAAAACATAAAATGAGAGAGGGGACTCAGAGCATAGGGGGAGATTCTAAAGGTCTGTCTGGGAAATGTCCGTTCAATGGCACACCCAGACCCTCCCAGCCACATTCATACTGTTCATAATCATCCTCCCTCCTCTGGTTCATAAACTCCTCAACATCATATTCTTGAACCGATGGAACTGGACGAACCCACCTTTTACCAGATAGTATGGTTCGATGGGACTGAGACAGTGACGGACAATTTTGAATAGCTCTTGTTATCTCTGCAGCAGTTGGAGAAGGATTTTGACTCAAACCTGCTGACTTCTTTGTTCTCTTTACTGGAACTGGTTCCTCTGAACCAGCTTTTCTTTGCCCGAGGAAGTCTCGCCTGGTCAGAGGGCACTCCCTCCGATTCGGTTGGCACCGAACGGGCTGTGCCATCCGGTCAGCGGACTTTCTGGCCTCTCTGTTCCTGAGCCTGCCCAATCTCTTTCCAGGGTGGCTGCAGGAAATTCTTCAAATCTGGCAGTCTGACTGAGGTGGTCAAACCCCAGACAATAAACACATGTGGTGTGTGGGTCAGCCTTGGCAAGACTTCCCCACAGGCATCGTGAGTGTTGAAACCCAGTGGGCCCTGTTTTCTTTTGGTTTCAGACATAATGCCAGCCTAACCAGAAAAACTTGCCCTTTGAACGGCAGTGCCAGGCAAGACACCCTTATCGGTTCCTAACCGTGTCACGGGTATTGGAAAAAAACGTAATAAATCCGTCTTTTTTAGAACCGATAAGAACCGTGAACCGCACTCTAAAATGACAAGCTTTAATAATTTTAAGCTTTTAACCCAGCTGATCGGTTCAAAACCGAACCGATAAACCTACAAGTTCCACACAGAAAATACAATTTTAAATTATTTACGATACCACAGACAGAGCTTGAACCAAACGGTTTTGTGGTTAAAATAAAACTATTCTCGGTTGAATCGAACCGAGAAAACACTGTTTAAACCGAGAAATGAACCAAGCAGTAGGAGAAATCTCCGGAGCGACTGTTCAGTGAGGGGAGTAAAGAATCTGACAGTTCAGGTTTGAAACTACACAGACAGAGCTTCTATCTTAGAGCTCGTGCTCAAAGTTCCATTCATGGAATGGATTTAACTATTTCACCTCCGGAGCAGTTCTAGTGGTGGGACAAACTGCAACTTGTCATAATATAGCAAGACTTCATGTTGTTTGAAGAGAAGGTTCCCAAGCCCTCTCTACTCCTCGTCCCTCCCAATGAGGACCCCACCGCTAAAAAATGCTGGAGAGCTGCACCCTTCAGAGAGGGGCGCAGATACCCTAAAGAAAGAGGAGGTCCCTATCAGGATTGCGGGAAGACCTGGGGAGCCCCTATCTAACAGGCCAAGTGCCCCTACTTGACCTCCCCCAGGTTGGGCCCCTGTCTCTTCAAAGAATAATCAGAGGGCCCAGAGGTACCAGCAGGACTCAGCCCACAACTGGCCTCAACTGGGGCAAGGCAAACAGGGAGGAGGTACCACCCAGAGACTGAGGCCCAAGAAGGGATGATGGGTGGAAAGCAGTGATGAATGGTGAAGGTACACAGAAAGATCAAGAATTATGATAAGTACGTAATTTTCACATCTTATCTGTGTCAATCTTCACCATTCATCACTGGTGGGTGATTACCAAGCCCCCCCCCCCCCGAAGGGGACCTGGTACCTTCCTTTGGGAGAAGGCTCCCTCTGCCCCCTATGTAGGAGACAAAGGAGGAGGGGGACCCCCACAGGCAAAGCTAGGCCTGTGACTGGTCAGGGTGAGGCGGGGTCTCCCTATGCCTGGGAGAAGGAAGGTGCCCCTGAAGCTCCCATCTCACCCGGTGGGAAAAGAGGTGGGCCCCCCAGAAAAAGGAGGCAATCACCAGAAGAGGCAAAGCCATGCCGTCCACCTGGTGCAGATCGCTGTCCCCACTAACCTGGACGCCACCTCACTGGCGTCATATGATGCCCTTGCTTGGTGCCTCACAAGATCCAAGCCATGTGCGGAGAGGGCAGTGGCTTGCCTGGTTTCCTCTGTATCAGGCATAGGCACTAGGATTTGTCCTCGCACGGACCATAAGTGCCTGTTGTAGGCGGCATGATGGACCTGATGCACTGCAATAGAAAGCGAAAGGCATGTTGAGAAGATGACTCTCCTTCCCCATCAGTGGAATTCCGCGGAATCTGTCTCAGGAGGTCAGTCGTCTTGGGCTTCTATGGCCGGAAGGAGTGTCCAGGAGTGTCACTCCCGAAGTGGAGTGAGGGAGGGCTCCTGGAGATCCTTGTGGTGCACAATACCTGCGCCATCAGTCCATCGGGGCTGGGGAAGGGGCTGATGGATGCTGCCAGGTATGGAACAATGTCTCCTGAAAGGGGTAGGCCATTTGGGCACCACCAGGTTATCCACATTGAACTCACTTAGAAAAGTGCACGTCGCCCGTTCAGGATTGCATCTTGCTACCCAGGAGATGTGAAGCTCATCCACCAGCCCCAAAAGGAAACACTGACGGGTCGTCTGATTAGCATCAGAGGACAGGTGGATGGAGGGATCCTCTTCCTCAGGTGAGGAAGACGAGGAGTCAGAGAGTCCAAGTCTGGCTGCTGCAGGGGTGACAGGTGAAAGACCTATTTGTCCACTGCTCTAACATAACAAGGGAAATCAGCAGCCGAGGCCTTGAACTGCTCCCAGGTCATAGGACTCGAGTGGCCCAGGAAGGGGGATGGGTAAGGCAGAGGTAAAGGGGACACATGCCTCTGGGAAAGAGGATGCCCTCTGCTAGGGCTAAAAGACAGCGCAGGTGATCCAGCACCCCGGAAGGATCCGCCGGTTGGAACAGCCACTGGCCACTCAACCATACTGAAACGGTCAGGGCTGAGCCCTGAAGGGGATTCCCCCCTGTGAGGCGACCGGGGCTGCATAGGTCCAAAAGGGCAGCCCCTAGCCTCCTGCAATGAGGTCTCCCTCAGGGACTCTGAGGGGGAGAAGGTAGGCTTGGCGCCGTGGCTCCTTCCCGGGCCCCAGAGGGCTACCAAGGAAGGGTGCTGCCCCTCGCCCCACCTGCTCACCCCTCTGTACTCTGAGAGGGACCTCTTCCTTACCACCAGCCATAAGGGTTCTACCTCACCTACCAGCGCCCGGGGCAGCTGGGACGACCCTCCCAGGCCTAGACAACTGAGCAGCTCCGGGAAAGGAGCCAGCTCGATCACCGGGGCCTGGGGACTCAATCCCTCCTAAGCCAGAGTCCCCACCAATGCCAGAAGACTCTCTGGTGCTGCCCTTGGCCCCAGAGAGCTAGCCGGCGCTGATTAGAACAACCGGCTCCAAAGGGAGAGAAGGTTGGGAAGGTGCAGAAATGCTGGGTGGAGAACAGCCCTGATACTCCGAAGAGTCGGGCAACTAGTCCGGATCCGCCTCTGAATCATCCTCCTCCGAAGAGGAGTGGATCCAGAGGACCTCCAGAGAGGCTACCCCCGAGGCCCTCCTACTCCTGGAGCTGCGAGCCGGACCAGCACTGCTCACGCACCACCCCGATGACCGGAGCTGCGAATGACCCCAGGATCCGGGGTGGCACCAACAGATGGCGCAGAGGAAACCACCGAGCTGGGTCTGGCAGCCGCAGGCCACGACACCAAGGGAGACCTCACCTCCGAGGAGGTGACTGCCATGATGGTGCCCCCAGCCCAACCCCCGGGGTGGGGGTCAGACCGTGCCTCTGGCACTGTAGAAGGGGCCTCTGCTGTAGCAAGGCTAGAAGAAGCAGAGGCCCCCTCCTCCGCAGCCTGTATAGAACTGGGAGGGGACCCGGAGGAAAGGTCGAGGAACCTGCATCTGGTGTCCCGTGTGCGAGGTTGCCCTACAAAAGTCAGCGGCGTACGGCCGACTTTAAGCACTCAGTTTTCAGGTACTCTTCGGTTCATGGAGAAGCAAGCGTCACATCAGTCCATGTAGTGGTTTGGGCCCAAGAAGGTCAGGCAATGATCATGTCGGTCCGAAATGGAATTAAGTCGGCTGCAGGGACACCGACGCATGGGGGGCTGGCCCGCTCTACAAGACCTTTTCTTGTCCCCCGGATGAGACATGATCAGATGGACAATTAAAACACAGCAAAAGGTCCCGGTGCTGATAAAACAGAAAGATCTTGCCGGTAGATCCAGAGACAAAGTGGCACTGTTGTTGTTGAATTTTGTTGACCCTGTAAGCCCACTGGGCCTAGAAGTCCCTTTTTCATGGGTGACCGGGGGGGGGGAGGGGTTACAGATGGTAAGCAATTGAATTTGAACCAGATTAAGCTGTGAAGGCACGCAGAACTAAGGCTTCGAGATGACTGAAAACGGACTAGGCCGCGATGGTGCAGAAGGAATTGGCTAGTCACTGGAAAAAATCTACTGGCCCCACAGACCTTTTCTCTGGCCCAAATGGTGCACTTATTGAAGTGTTATCTTCTTCAATAAAAGCCAGCAGGGCTAGTTAAAGGAAAATGTTGCCAGCCTGACTCAAAATCTACCAACATCTGGTATGTGGGCCTGTGCCAATTTCAACACCTGAACCTGAACTTTCAGCTCATTTACCTGCCTAACCAAGGTCACAGACACTAAAAAATTTTATTTTTCAAGAAAGGAATTTTAGATGACAGGAGTGTAATGGTTCAAAACAAAGAACAAAGAGTCTTGAAATACTAAGTTAAGATTCCAGAAAGGATCAGGTCCTGTCAAGTGGAATGTCAGGAATTTTCAAAAGACTGATGCAAAGTGAGAAGCTTCCTTAAAGGGAACGTAACTGTGTTTTTTAGAGACCCTGGGTGAGCACTTAGGATAGCCACAGTAACCAACGGCTAATGAAAATCAAATGTGAGAACTTCCGGTGCCGTCACGGACTCAATGGGACCCTAAGCTAACAAGCTCCCAACCCCGTCTGATTTATCTGGTGGAATCCTATTATTAGAAGCAAAAATCAAAGCCTCAGAAACCATCACGAATCGGCAGAGATGACAGCTAAAAATAACAAGCCAAAAAGTGCTAGAAATAACGCCTCTCAAACGAAATTTAAGCAACTTACCCTGGATGAAGAAATGGAGGCCTTCACAACTCTTTCATGCAGAGACCCCACGTTCTCTGACTCTTCCCTTGACATCGACGACAAGGATCCAGGTCCCTCGAGAAAGACAGAGCGTACGCTGCAAAAAATATTAAAATCGGTACAAAAAATAGAGTCTTCTATAGCAGACCTGAGACAGGATGTCCGAAAAATTGACTCTAGGGTGGCAGATAACTCCACTAAGCTTTCGGAGCTTTCAGAGGCGCAGGACTCAGGAGACAGAATTCTCCTGTACTTATTGCAATGGGATCGAGAGACACACAACCGGCTAGAGGATATTGAGAACAGATCCCGTTGCAACAATTTTAGAGTGCATGGTGTTCCGGAGGGCACAGAAAAGGGGTTCGCCACCTCAATCGACTTTATGCAGCACCTACTATGCTCAATACTTTCAGTACCCTCCGATTTGGATTTAAAGATGGATCGTGCCCAACGGTCTCTGGTTCCTAAGATAACAAATCCTACAGCCAGACCTCGATCCTGGGTGGTCCGTATGGTGCTGATTCAATTGAAAGAGTGGGTGCTGAGAGAAGCCTGGCGACTCCGAGATATAAAATATCAAGACTCACCCGTTTTCTTTGAGCAGGATTTCTCCCCGGCTCTGCAAACAGAGTGAATGAAAGTGCGCTCAATCATAAAAGAAATCGGGGTAATAAAAAAAAGATCATCAAAGCGCAACTGCTTTTCCCCTCAAAGCTGCGACTACATCTAGAGTCAGGCCGTAATGTATTTGAGAATCTCCTCGAAGCAGCTCCTCTCCTGAAAGAATGGGGGATCCTGGTGCAGGATTTAGATCAGGACCTCCTTGAGCAAAACCTCCAGAAAAAGGTTCGGCAACTGCAATCCAGAGGCATGAAATGACCGCACAAGGGCTCGTTACCCACTTCCCTGATGAAAGACGCCAATCAGATCCTTCGGCGTGTAGATGGCAAAGGTAAAAACCCCACTGGATCAGCCGCCTCAAAATTGCTTACTCCTCGCTGACTGTACGCGCGAAGGAAGCGGACCCAGAGACACAGTGCTTGAGGGCTGATCGGAGGACCGATCCTACTCGATGGGCTGCAGAACTTTCATGTAAGGGACTCATGACAAATGCAAGTTTTACTTATGATTTTTGTATTGAGTTGGAGCCTGTGGGGTTTTCTTTTGTTGTGGGTTAGGAAGGTGAGGGGGGGCTGGTCTATGAAGTAGAGGTGCTTTCTGCAGTTTTATACTGCAGTATCACGCTAGGGCGCTTTACTAGTTTCAGTTCTAGTTCTAAAATAAAAAAATAGAGGGACGGGGTGGATCTTTAACAGGGAGGGGATGTGCCTGAAGGGCTGAGCTGTTTTCCTGGCGTGGAGCATCTGCTGAAGAGCTGTAGGGCGGGCGCTTACATCACCGGGGAGATCCTGATGAGCTTTTGCTCGATTTGACCGCCAGGGGGAGCGCTGCCTAAGATAGGAAGACACTGAATCTCCCCTGATCCATCCTTTTCTCTATGAGGGGGAAGGGGGATAAGGAGATTATCTCCTCAAGAGACAGACTGGAGTTGACACATTTTTTGCTCACCACAATAAACTGGCTCTTAATGAGTGGTGTGGGGATTTCCCTCCAGTTCTCGAGTTGATTTTTGTTTCCCTTTTTAAGGTGGGGGGGGGAGGAAAGAAAAAACAATAAGGCTGGCACTTAGGGGCTTCTTGTAATAATAATAATAATAAACTAAATCAAAGTAGCCCCACTTCTTCCAGGGCTAAAGCTTTTAAGGCTGAGGACGCTCCTCCCAAGAGGCTGAAGGTTATAGATATGAAACACCTCAGACACAAAAGTGGCCCTATGGGAGGTTCATATGTGTTAGTACAACAAAGATTGGGAACTTTTCTGACAGGTTAAAAATACAGCATAGTGCCTAGCACGGGTGTAAGGGAGGTGGGGGAAAGGGGAGGGAGAGGGAAGAGGGGAAGGAAGGGGGGGGGGAGAGGGAAAGGGAGAGGGATTCCAAAAAAAGATTGAGTATACCGAATGAGATGGGTAGGGAGTTATGTGGGACCTCGTGTTCTGCGTGACGTTTTCATCAGATTAGAGCAAAACTACATCTTTGCTCTTAGTCTCTCAGTGAGACTTTAGGTGTTTATTCCAAACACTTTCCACGACAAGTGGACCTGGACACCTCCCTAGGGAGGAACCAGGACATACACCTTGGAAGCGTCTTACTTCTTCGAGCTTTTTAATTCAGTATCCAAAAGTTTCTTTGTTTTTTTTACCTTTTTTTTAATAGTTGACAATTGTCAGCTGTTAAAGTTTATTGTTATTGTTACTAGTATCCCATGTTAAGGGTACAGTTCTCTTCTAAGTTAATATTGTTAAACAAGGAACGGTACAGCCAACTAGAGAATCCCAGATCGATGAAGAGGCTATTGTTTTTTCCTGAGCAGATTAGTCATGAAGGTAGTAATATTCTAACTACTTTTTACCTGTACCAGAAAAGATTACAATGGATATGTTAAAAGTCTATTCTTATAATGTGAAAGGAATCAACTCCCCCATCAAGAGAACCAGGTTGTTGCAAGAGCTTAAAAAATTAAAGGGAGACACAATTCTACTTCAAGAGACTCATCTGTCCCCACAAGAGCATTTAAAGCTATGCAGAGCATGGGTGGATCAGGTTGTTGGAGCCTCGCACCCTAATTCTAAAAGGGCAGGGTAGCAATTTTATGGCGTAAAGGATTACATTTTACTCTAGAGTCCTCAGAGGAGGGATTGCAAGGCAGGTTTGTTAGGGTGTCAGGTAAGGTACAAAGTAGATTATTTCACTTTATCAACGTGCATGCACCGAATTCCCAACAAGAAATTTTCTTTGATACCCTTTTCAAGAAAATAGCTAAGCTCCCACCGGGATTGCTCATAATGGGGGGTGATTTTAATACCACTCCCCATCCTCAGAGAGACCGCTCTTCAGGGGTGACGCCCACAAATGGTGGGGCCGCCAGAGCCCAGATGGCTCTAACTACAGAAATGGGTTTGACTGATATCTGGTGAGCTCATCATCTGACAGACAAGGACTACACGTTTTACTCACATGCGCAGCAGTCCTACTCCCGCAAAGATTTATTTTTCATTCATGCTACCACCCTTCACTCAATCACTAATTCTTATATACATAGTATTACCTTATCCGACCACTCCCCAATCTCCATTCATATCGCCCTTTCGCCCCAGGACAGACAAACCCAATGGAGACTGAATGTCTCCCTGTTAAACAATAAAGCCCTCATTACCAAATTGAAAGAGAGTATTACTTCCTTTTCCTTAATCCAATCAATCAACTGGTCATTCCCCCTTGCTTAAATGGGATATGCTCAAAGCGGTCCTCAGGGGGGAGATAATCAGTAATGCAGCAGCCCAAGAAAAGCTTTCACAGTTAACACATAACAGATTGCTGCAGGAGCTAATAGACCTGCAGAAGAGCCACAAAATGAATCCCTGTGATAAACAAATTCAGGGCAAACTAAATAAAATCAAAAAGGACCTACAGGAATATGAAAATAAAAGGGCGGAGGGGCAGTTGCGATTTGCAAACCAGAGGTATCATGAGGTGGGGGGTTAAGCATCACATCTACTCGCTTTCCATTTACGAAAAGCGCAGGCAGACAGATATGTCCCTTACATTCAAGAAAGAGGACTCCAAGGGAAAAAATGGACCTCCCCTAAAGATATAGCACACCAATTTCAAAAATATTACCAAAACTTATATCTGGAAGATAAAGACGCAGGGTACAGTCGGGACAGCACCCAAACCTTCTTAGATCCCCTCAAACTGCCCAAAATATCAGAAGTGAGGGCAGAATTGAACCACCCCATTACAGTGGACAAGACCTTGGGTGTTATTCACCAATTACCATCCGGGAAGACTCCCGGTCCAGATGGGTTCAGTGGTGAATTTTTTAAAGAGCTGGCCACTTTAGTAGCACCCCTTCTAACGGAAGTTTTTAATTCTAGTTTAGAAGAAGGCAGACTCCCCGAAAGCTGGTCCCACTCCATAACAACGGTCATACCGAAACCTGGGAAGGACGCAACTAAATGCGAATCTTTCCGACCAATTGCTCTCCTTAACCAGTACCAAAAAATCTTCATAAAAATACTAGTAGTCTGATTGCAAAAACACGCTGAGTTGTTAATTCACCCAGATCAAACGGGCTTCATTCCGCATCGTCACATGAGTGACGATTTTAAACGTTGTACAATCTGGCAAGCTCCCCCAGAACCCAGCCTTGGCCATCTTCTTGGACACGGAAAAAGCCTTTGATAGGCTTAACTGGATATACCTCTTTGAGGTACTACGTAGAATGGGATTTGAGGGAAACTTCCTAAATTGGATTAAAATGTGTTATCAGGGTCCTTGGGCGACAGTGAGAGTGAACGGTACCATCTCATCCCCCTTCTACATAACTAGAGGGACATGGCAGGGGTGTCCGCTATCACCCTTGCTCTTTGCAATTAGTATGGAGCCCTTAGCCCAAGCCATTAGGCAACACGACAAAATCGAGGGTACAGAAATTCAAAATACATCCCACAAGATATCCCTCTACGCGGATGATACCTTGATATACCTAGGCAATCCGGAGGCAGCTCTTCTGCACTTATTAACACTCTTAGAACACTTTGGTGCCGTTTCCGGCTTTAAAGTCAACTCAACAAAATCCGAAGTGCTGCAAGTGGGGGATGAGCTCCATCCGGACATGAGGAAGAGGGTTCCATTCAAATGGGTGGAACACAAATTAAGATATCTGGGAATACAAATCCCTACACATCCGACTCTTTTGTATAAACATAACTATGGAGCCCTGGGGCAACAGATAAAAGCAGACTTGAATAGATGGACACAGCTCCCCTTTAACATTCATGAATAGATCAGAAACAATTAAATTGAACATTCTGCCAAGATTCCTTTTCCTGTTTACAAACCTTCCCCTTCAAATTCCCAAAAAAGATTGGAAAGACCTTAAAAAAAAAAAAACTCTCAGACTTTATTTGGTCAGGCAAACGCCCGAGAGTTCGCTGGGAAATTTTGACAGAGGAGAAATCCAAGGCTGGGATAGGACTTCCTGACTTTCCAAAATATTATTTAGCAGGCCAAATTTTGGCAGTCGTCAAAATGTTGAGCCCGGGGGGAAAAAACATAGGTGGCTGGAGATCGAAGAACAGGAATGTGGACTTCTCCCATTTAACATCCTACCCTGCTTGGCTCAATCGAACGACCTAAAAAACATAAAAAATAAGTTTACACGGCACACAGTCTCAATGTGGCCAGAAGCCAGACAAAACTGGGAAATAGTCCACCCAGTGTTGGAGTATATTCCTCTAACCTACCTCCCAAGATTCCCAGCTCATGCGGACAACCATTGCTTCTTCAGATGGGCAACTAATGGGCTTAAATACCCTTGGCAATTGGTGGAAGGGAACCGTCTAAAGTATTTTTCGCAGATGCAGTCGGAATTTAGGTTACCTAACATAGATGCTTTTAGGTTTTACCAGTGTGCGCACTACATCACCATTAACATTGGGTTGACAGATTTAACACAGGATCCGGCGACTCCCAATTTATTAACCCACCAAAGGAGTATTCTGGGAGACACCAGATCTTATATATCATTGATTTATAAAGAATAGAGAACAGAGGGACCCTGGCAGTACAGAGAGTGGAACACAAATGGGAACTTGAGGCTAATTTAAGTATCTCAGAGAAGGAATGGCAATACATCTGGCGAGGTATACATAAAACAACTAATTCCCTTTCCTGGAGAGAATTTAGATGGAAGGTTAACATTCGTTTTTTTCAGAACCCCGACCATCTCATCACATTATGCAATGTCCGCCTCAAACAAATGTTGGAGGAGTTGTGGACAAACCGGAACGCATTACCATATTTTTTGGGGTTGCCCTTTAATTTCCTTATTCTGGAACACAATAGCTCAAGAGCTCTCCCAGATCTTCGCTCTCTCAATCCCACTAGAATTTGAGAACTTGGTTCTGGGCTCTCCTCCAAAGGAGGTTAAAACCTCAGCAGGGAAATACCTCTTTTACATCTTAGTTGCAGCAGCACTGAAGGTGCTCACCCAAAACTGGATAACGGATAACCCCCCCCCCCCAGTTGGAACTTGGTATGGGATAATTAAGCAAATCAAAGAGATGGAGGATATTACAGCCCATCTGAGGCTGTCCACAGATAAGTTTAACGCCAGATGGTTGCCCTTTTTCAAGCATTTGGAACGAAGGGAGGGGATTCCTGTCATGGAGCAGTTGCTCCGCAACTGAATCTGAAAGAATAGACTCACCTAAGTAATCTTGCCCCTGGAGGGTGATCCTGGTCCTACTTTCTCCTCTCCAGAGGGATATACAATGCTGTGGGTTTTTTTAAGGGTCTGGCTGTTACCACCTTACAAAGAGTTTTGTCTTTTATGATCTATTATAGTCCTAAGAAATGAGACACAGGTTCAGTCTAAAAGTCTATACTGAATAAGTCTACTCAAGATGTACATTTTACAGAACGCCTCTAGCTGATCCATTAAGATACTCCTGAAGATCAGTTCATAGCGGATGGCCACAAAATGAAGAGTAATGTAGCACTTCGACTATTCTATCGTCTCATCCCAGAGTCTTATAATGCACCAAATTTGGGTGGCCTTGTCTGGGATTCTGGTTTGGTAAATATAAATAATTAAATTAATTGGACACACAAAGGACTTCATTAAGGAAATAACTTGTTGTAGATTATGACTAATTGAAGCTGTGTATGCCTCTTTGTTGAGAATGTATTGTAAAGACTGATAAAGTTATTATGTTCTCAATAAAATACATTTTAAAGTTCAAAAAAAAAAAAGAAAATCAAATGTGGTGAAAAAAGCAATCTGTGTAATGAAAAATATATCATTTTACAGTGTTCTGCAGCACAGGTGCCGCAATTTGCAGTGTGTGGTGAAATATTTATTTTCCTTAGAGCTCACCCAATAGGCAGACTTACTTTTTCATCTGGAAACTAGAGGACATGCACCCAAAGGTGCTCAGGGAGTTTAAGAACGTAACAGTGGGCATTCTGGCAATGACATTCCAGAAGTTACTGCAAACTGGTGAATTGCCAGGGGACTGGAGGAGGGCAAATAAGACTCCTCCGTCTACAAAGGGAAGTTGATATGGCCCAGCCAGGTTACTACAGGCCAGTGGGCCTTCCCTCAATTTTGGGAAAATACTAGAAATGATTACCAATGATCATATTAAGGAGTAGCTGTTCAAATTCCAGCTGTAAAGGAGAATCAGCATTGGTTCACTAAGGGGAGACTGTGCGGGTCTGACTTGTTGGGCATCTTTGAGGAAGTAACAGAGGTACCACACAGGGAAAAGAGAGCTGATGTACTCTACTTAGATTTCAGTAAAGCATTCAGTATGAATACTCATGAAAAGTTGGTCCTGAAGTTGAGGAAATGTAACATTACAGAAAATATAATACCATGGATGAGTAGGCATTAGTCTCAGTAGACACAGTGGTGCATGGGATACCATCAGAATGGAAGGAAGACATCAGTGGTGTTCCCCAATGATCATTGCTGGGACCCTTACTGTTTGATATTTCCATTGATGACCTGAAGCTAGGGGTCTCAAGTAAAGTATTCAAATTTGCAGGTGACACAAAGCTAACAAGAGTGGTAGACTCCAGTGAAGGGGAAGACCTAAATATGTACTCTCTGCAGGCCAGGCAGGAGTTGGGGGAACATTACTGAAACATGTAAGTTTCTCAGGAGTATAAACAAGGTGAATAGCGAAGATCTATTTGTAACAAATACAGACGTAGTCACTAGGGTACATGACCGGAGAGTGGTTGGGGGAGTTCAAGAGAAATGTGAAGACATTTTTCTTCACTGAGAGGGTAGTGAAACCATAGAACAGATTACCTGTGGAAGTGGTGGGGTAGCTACCCTTACTGGGTTCAAGCGGCTCAGACAGGGCAGGGCTTATACTCGGGCGCAATACAGGTTAGATCGGGTGAGGGAAGAGCATAACAGACCACCAGTGCAGTAGGTCAGTGAGGTGAGGTAATACAGTGACGGCAAAACTGACAGACCTTCAGTCGCATTCTGGCATCAAATGCTATGCTTCTAAGACTATCTGCAAAAGGACTTACTTGCACTTGGAGAGTAGGCCAGCAAGTGGCAAATTAAATTCAATGTGAATAAGTGCAAGTTACCGTATTTCAGTTAGGCTCAGAGAATTCAGGTCAGGGGTACAATTTAAATCGCAAGCAACTAGCAGTAATGGACAGAGGAGAAGACCTAGGAGATCACAAATAGGAAGCTGAAGCTGTCACAGACATGTACAGCAGCAGTGGGTACAGGAAGACAAATTGAATGCTCATCTGCAATGGGTACAGTCTAACATGCCATGACAGTGGATAATTATGCCCCTTTAGAAGGGCTTGTTATAGAGGCATGTGGAATACTGTGTGCAGTTCTGATTGTCCCAGTACAAGAAGGATACAAAGCAAGAATTAATCAAGAAGGTGCAGCAGCCAGGATCTAAAATGATTAAAGGGATGGAGAAGTTAAAGGGGAACCCTCAGCTCCTTTAGGCAAGGTAAGACAAGGCAATGCAATTTTATTTCTATAGCAGACTTGGCCAAAGGCTCAGGGTGCTTTACAGTAAATATAATAGCATTTCATAACAGTTAGTTAGCAACAGGCAGTGAGCAGTTAAATCATAAACATCAGAAATAATTTAAAATCGGGGGAGGGCTTAGCGGTTTGCTAAGCATACTGGGCAGGCTGGGTGGGCCTGGCGGTTCTTTTCTGCCGACAAGTTCTATGTTTCTATGGCTTCAGCAAAAAGATAGTTTTTTAGATTAGTCTTAAAGGCCCCTAACATGTGGGCAGATCTAATATATTGTGGCAAAGCATTCCACAAAGTAGGAGCCACAATACAAAATGCTCTGTGCCCCGAGTGACACATCCTAGATACTGGGACAGACAGCAGGCCCGCATCAAAGAGTTGAGGGAGCGAGTTGCGTGGTAGGGAACTAGGAGGTCTTTTAAGTGACCTGGTCCCAAACCGTGTATGGCCTTGAATGTTGTCAAGCATATACCGAAGGTTATGCACTACTGCATAGGCAGCCAGTGCAGTGCATGCAGAAGAACAGGTTACTCACCTGTAACAGTAGTTCTAGGAGTGGTATATGTTGTTCATCCACACTTCTTTGCATGTCCCCTTCCACTTTAAATCTTGCCGGAAGTCTTCAAGCTGGCTCCTTCCACCCACCTGGGTGGTATATACCTTGGCTCTGCCCCATGATGCCAGATCTTAGCCTGCTGGAAGCAAGGTTGTGCACCAGCCAGGAGGTCGGTGGGAGGTAGGATGAACAACATATACCACTCCTAGAATACTGTTACAGGTGAGTAACCTGTTCTTCTAGGAGTGTGGATATGTTGTTCATCCACACTCCTTGGCAGACTCCAAGCAGTTATCTGGGAGGAGGGAGGCAAGACGCATACCCCCTACTTAGGAAATAAAGATCGGAGAACCGAGGCCCCAAAACCAGCATCCCGGCGTGACTCAAGGTCGATGTGGTAGTGGGTATTAAAGGTGTTTGCTCACTTCCAGGTAGCAGCCCGATATATTTCCTGGATAGGTATGTCCCTGGAAGCAGCCAACGATGCAGCAGTATGGCGGGTTGAATGAGCTCTTATCCCTCTGGGTGGCTCCTTGCTCACCAACTCATAGCACAGACCTATGCATGATGTAATCCATCTTGCTATGGTCCATTTGGCTGCAGGTCTGCCAGAAGCAGCTTCAGCGTAGGTGACAAACAGCTGGCATACCTCTCCCAGAATTTCCGCCGTTCTCTCTTTATAATAGGAGAGAGAACTTCTCAGGTCCAAAGTATGGAGCCTGTACTCTGCGTCTGAGGTGTAATTAGGGTAGTATACCGGCAGAGTCAACACCTGGTTAAGGTGAAACTCTGACACCACCTACAGAAGGAATTTCGGGTGGGGGCGCAGGACAACTTTGTCCCTGTGGAAGACCAGATAAGGGGAGTCCACCAAAAGCACCTGGAGCTCTCCTGTCCTTCTGGCTGATGTGATAGCCGCCAGGAAGGCCGTCTTCCATGACAAGTGTGAGAGCTCACACTTGTGCATGGGATCGAATGGCTTGCCCATGAGCTTTGCCAAAACCAGCAACAGATCCCACGGAGATGGAGGTTCATGCACCAGAGGGGATATGTGATCTAGGCCTTTGAAAAAGCACCCGACCACTGTCTCATGCGCCAACGTTGGCTGACTGGCCCACGCCCGGTAAGCAAAGATGGCTGCCAGGTGCACCCTAAGGGTCGATGACCGTAGACCACCTTTGGAGAGGGACCAAAGGTAGTCAAGAATGTTAGCCACAGAGCAGAATAAGGGGTCCAGACTCTTATCCTGGCACCAAATGGAAAACCTTTTCCATTTGAAGGCATAACATTTACTGGTCGATTCCTTACGGGATGCCCCCACCACGGTGTAGACATCGTCGGAAAGACCCAAAGCCTGGAACTCTAGCCGCTCAGGTACTAGGCTCTGAGGTGCAGGGATTGAAGGTCTGGATGAAGGACCTTCCCCTGAGCTAGAGATATCAGGTCTGGGCTTGTACGAAGTCGCTCCAGGGGCCTGCAGCTGAGGCTGAGGAGATCGGGATACCAGAACTGGCACAGCCAGTCTGGGGCTACCAGGATCACCTTCGCCTTGTCCCTCCTCGCCTTGAGTAGCACCTTGTGGATCAATGGAAATGGGGGGAAGGTGTAGAAGAAGGCATCCCCTTGCAGCGAGCCCTGCTGAGGGGGGTGGGCATGGTACAGTCTCAGCTTGGTGTTTTCCCTGGAGGCAAACCGGTCCACCAGCGGTTTGCCCCAATGGGAGAACAGGTTGTAAGCTATCTCTGGATGGAGAGACCACTCGTGGGATGTATGGCCTATGCAGCTGAGAGCATCCGCCAGCTGGTTCAAGGCTCCTGCCACATGGATGGCTAGGAGATCCGCCTCCAACCAACTTACGAGGGTCCAGATGTGGAGCGCCTCCTTGCACAGCAGACGGGAGTGCATGCTGCCCTGTTTGTTGAGGTTATACATGGTTGTGGTATTGTCCGTCTGGACTTGAACCAATTGACCATGGAGCTGAGGAGTGAAAGCTGACAGCACCAGTCTGACTGCTCTGCGCTCCAACAGGTTGATGTGGCATCAGGACTCCTCGGGGGTCCAGAACCCGTGGGCTCTGCTGTCCCCCATGTGGGCTCCCCAGCCAATGAGAGAGGCATTGGTCGTAAGAACGACCATCAGCTCGGGACGGACAAAGGGGATCCCTTCCTGCAACCATTCTGGGGTGGTCCACCACTGGAGAGCATCCCACATCTTCTGGGTTACAGTGATTAGCTGGTCGAACTGACCATGGCATTGAGTCCACTAGGCGGCCAGCTCCCACTGGAGAGGGTGCATGTGCCACCTGGCCCAATGGACCACTGAGGTGCACGCCACCATGTAACCCAGAAGGTGCAGAAAGTCCTGGGCAGGGTGCAAGTGCCCAACCAGAATTGATCGGGCAAAGGAGGAGAGAATCTCCATCCTGTCCACCGGGAGCCGAGTTCTGGCTTGACAAGAGTCAATGAAGCCCATCACCTGAGAAGGCACGAGTTCCGACTTGGCCTCATTGATCAGGAGACCGAGTTGGAAGCAGGTCTGGAGGGCCAGATCCCTGGACCTCTCCATCTCCTGAATGGAGGAACCTGCCAAGAGCCAATTGTCGAGATAAGGGCAAAGTCTGACTCCTCGACGACAAAGGTGGGCCACCACCACTGCAATGCATTTGGTGAAGACCCAAGGGGCTGATGACAGGCCGAACGGCATGGCTTGGAACTCGTACAGGGTTCCCTCGACCCTGAAGCAGAGAAACCGCTAGTGGGATGGACGGATAGGGACATGAAAGAACGTGTCCTGTAGATCCAGAGAACAGAATCACATGTTGCACTCCAGGGATGGTATGATCTGGTTCAGAGTTACCATCCAGAAGGTGCGAGACCTGCGATACTGATTCAGGTCGTGGAGATCTAAGATGGGGCACCAACCCCCCATCCGCTTGGGCACCAGGAAGTACCTGGAAATGGAGCCTGGGCCTGTCGGAGGATACGGCACTGGAGCTATAGCCTCCTTGAGGAGGAGCTGAGCTACGTCATCTTGAAGAGCCGACTGGGTGCAAGCTGAGATCCTTTCCTCCCGAGGGGCTTGGGCTCGGCTGGGAGGGTACTGCTCGAATTCTAGAGGCAGTCCCTGACTGACCACTTCGAGGACCTACCTGTCCGAAGTGATATCGGACCAGGCGGAAAGAAAGTGGCAGAGCTGGCCCCCCACGGGAGGACCAAGAGCTGGCTTGATGGGAATGGGCGAGGCCACCGCCAACCCATCACTGAGCAGGCTTGGAAGAGGAGGAGGAGGCCTCTGCACCTCGGCCTCCCTTACGGTGCTGTTGAGGGCCCTGCTTGAGTGTGGGCACCAAGCTTGAGCCTGCTGCTATTGTTGTTGCTGACCTTGTTGATAGGAGGGCTGCCTGACCGCAGGGGAAGAATGCTGAAATGGCTTGTTCTTTTTCTTCTGCTGGTTCTAGCCCGAAGAACCCTTAGCAGAAGTGGCATCCAAGGTGGCACTGGACTGCTCTATATGCTGAAGGTGACCAGCCACTCCTGGACCGAACAAGTCGGTACCCATGAAGGGCACATCTGCAAGCTTGTGCTGGGTATCCTCTGGAAAGGAGGAAAGCCTCAGCCAAGCCCTGCGGCGAGTGGCCACTGTGGCTGCTAAAGAGCGGGCACAAGAATCTCCCACGTCCAAGGCCATCTGGAGCTGCTGTTTGCGACAGCACGGCCCTAGTCATGGACATGCTTGACCGTGGTTTGCACATCCGCTGGGAGATAAGGGAAGACCTCGTCTAATGACCCAAGAAGGGCATGAGAAAAGTGTGCCATAATAACCGCTGACCTGGCCTGACGAAGGCCGAAACAAGAGGCCGCATAGACCTTATGAGCAGAATGGTCCATATATTTGGACACCTTGTCCGGGGGTCGGTCAGTGTCGGCTGAACTCCCAGTACGCCTGAACACAGAGGCGGTCACCAGGCTCTCAGCTGAAGGGTACAATGTGAACCCCACAAGGGACTCCATGGGCACCGCGTACTTGCAGGCCATACAGGCAGATGGTGCTGGGCAGGAAGCAGGGCGCTGCCAAAGTTCAAGAGCCAGGCCCACAATAGACTCGGCTACTGGAAAGGCCTCGGTCGGGGTATCCCCTCTCTTGAGGATGTCGGTGAGAGGGTACTCTGCCTTTTTCTGGATGGATTCCAGGGGCATTCTGGTAGAGTCGGAGATGAGGCGGAGGATGCCCTGGAAGGAGGAGGAAGGACCTTCCTCCAACCCTACCACGGAGGACTCATCACCCCTGGGATGTGAGTGCAGTCCTGTGACGTCTGAGTCCGAAGAGTCAGGATAAAGTGGTTTACCGCCTAAGTCACCCTCAATATGCCAAGGGCGATCCGAGGTGACTGTGACAGACAGGCGCCGGGGAAGACCGGTGTCTGGCCGATCCTCTTTCGAGGGAGCCCCTCCCTGAGGCTGCTTAGGCAGTAGTTCCACCTGGATAGGTGGAGAAACCGGTTTTGGCCGAACTGGAACATGGGTCAGCCCCACGGGCAGGGGATTCGAGGGGTCAACTTCAGCCTAGGAGACAAAAGCCAACCGATGGCTGGGGTGGACAGCGGAGCCGGCTTTTGCCCGGTCAAAATAAGCTGTTGCCACATGAGGTCCTCATAGCGTTGACGGAGTTTCCGCCAAAGCCTCTCCTCGTCTGAGGAGGATGAGGACTATCTGTGGCGTCGCCTCTTTTTAGAGCATTTATGGCTCTTCCTCGGTCATTCAGCTGAGGGGGTACTAGACCTCGATTGAGATCGGGGAGGCCGACTCGGTTGATTGGGAGACACCGGAATCGGTGACACCAGAGGGTCTGGAACTGGTTCCTTGATGGGGACACCAGCAGACTGGGTCTCCTCATCAGAAAAAACGAGGACAGGAGTCCTCTCCAAGGAATCATCAGGCAGAGCCGGCGATAAAGGATCGATAGGATCGAGGACTATTTCCACCTCGTCGACCACTTCCTCAGTCCCCTGGACAGACAGAAGGTCTGTAAAGCCAGCGGCCGAGGATGCGATCTCGACCGAAGTCGAGAGCGCGGTTTCCTGGGACTCTGACCTTTCTCGGTCCCAGGAATGTCTTCATCGGAACGAAGACATCGGGTCCTTGTCTGTCTTCCTAGAGCAGAAGGAGTGCAATTCCGAGGGCGCCTCACCCCGGATGGGGAGAGACTGGCACAACTCCTTGAATGAGCTCAAAAAGGTGGAGGCAAGGTTCAGTGGAACGAAGAAGCTTAGATTGGCCGGAGCTTTAGCTGCTTCCTCCTCAAATGCCTTCATTTGTTCCAGCTGCTCGGCGAATCCCTGCGGCCGCGGAAACTGCCCACCTCACCTCCTTCAATTTCACCGGTGGGTTCCTTTTCTCCGGTCCCCCCAGCTTCAAAACGCGCCATGTGGTCATCCAGGACGTTGGGATGGAAGGCCAAGCAAAAAGTACATGTCGAGGTATCATGTCCGGCAACTAGGCAGTAAGCATGTTAGGTGTGGATCGGTCTTGGCGACATCTTCTGTATAGGGGAAGCCCGCGAAATCGCGGGAAGATTTCTTCTCCATATCTGATGTGGTAGAATCGCAATCGCTAACTCGAATGAGTTTTAAAAGTAACTTCGGTAAATACCGACGTTTTGAATCCAGGGCCTATGAATTGCTGCAAGAGCACAAGGGAACCTGTATCTTTCAGCAGAAAGGAAGATCTGGTGTCATGGTGTGCAGCCGAGGTATATACCACCTGGGTGGGTGGAAGGAGCTAGCTTGAAGACTTCCGGCAAGATTTAAAGTGGAAGGGGACATGCCAAGAAGTGTGGATGAACAACATATCCACGCTCTTAGAACTGGTAGAATGTGATCCCTATGAGAGGAGCCTATAATCTGCCGGTCTGCAGCATTGTGGACTAGCTACAGACATTGCAACAAACCTCCAGATAACCCTTGGTCAAAAGCATTGCAATAGTCGAGCCTAGAGGTGACAAAGGCATGAACTATCATCACCAGGTCAGTAGGGGCCAGATGCAGTTTAATACTGGTGATGGTAAAAGCCAGCCACAGCCAACACCTGTTGATCGAATGACAACTTGCAGTCCAGGATGACCCCAGGAGTCTTAACTGCATCTATAGCTCTGAGTGGTAGACCATCTAATGAAGGATGTAAAGTCAATCCACTCATCATCACTGGGTCCTGCCTACCTTGCTTGACAATCATGACCTCCGTCTTACCCAAGTTAAGACATAGCCAGTATGAGGCCATCCATTTGTTTACTTTAGTCAAGCACCTCTCTAGAAATCACATCACACTCACCAGAAGTGCCAGACAGTTAAAACTGAGTATCATTTGCATAGCAGTGAAACTCAATGCAGTGCTTTCTAATGATCTCACCCAATGGCAACATATACATTGAAATAACATGGAAGCAAGGACTGAACCTTGAGGAACTCCACAGGAGACTACCGAGGCCCTGGAAAGAAAGCTTCTCAGGGCCACCCGCTGCACTCTCCTGGTTATGTATGACTCAAACCAGCTCAATACAGTAAAGTGAGTCCTACATAGTCCCTCAGCTGATCCCAAAGTACACCATGGTCGACAGTGTTGAATACCGATGAGAGATCTAACAGGACCAAGAAGGAACAAAATACCCGATCCCTCACCATGAGGAGATCATTTGTCACTCTGACGAGGGCAAACTCCATGCTGTGGCATGACTGAAAACCCAACTGGAGAGGTTCATAGAAATTAAATTGCTCAAGGTGTTCTGCAAGTTTCTCAGTCACCACCTACTTAATTATCTTCCCCATAAACAGGAGATCAGAGACAGGTCTGTAATTCCTCATCACATCAGGGTCCAAAGAAGTTTTTTTTAAGAAGGGACCAAACCACTGCCTGTTTAAGGGCAGATAGGAAGATGCCCTCCCTCAAGGAACACCTAATGATCTGGAAAATAACGGGAATCAAAACCTCTCGGCACTCGTGAAGTAGTCAGGTAGGGCCCGGATCAAGCAAACAGCTGGTGGGATGCAAACCTGCAATCATCCTGAGTACCTCTTCCTCTAAAACTGGCTGAAACTTTCCCAATGCAGACAGATCAACAATGCCACCCAGCCCCCAAACATCACTGGCCCAGGGGTTGAAATAAGAGGGCGCTGAACACTAAATTGTGCCCACAACTGAGCAGTTAGCGCCTACTTCCTTCAATAAGAAGGATTCAGAGGTGCCAGATATAGCGCAATTGCCACAGCAGTGCTATTGCAGTACTGTGTAATGCAGGTACACCATGCGCTGCTGCACTATTGTGCAATGCAGGTACACTATGCGCTGCTGCACTGTTTTGCAATGCAGGTACACTATGCGCTGCTGCACTATTGTGCAATGCAGGTACACTATGTGGTATTGCATGTTGCAGATATGCTATGTGCTGCTGCGCTATTGCAGTAGCACTGAACGTAATTGCACAATTACGGAGCCTACATAATTTAGTTCTCATGCTGTAATCAAGTTGTTTTATACTAACTTCAGACTCCTGAAAGTTAGTTTTGTCTCAAAAGGGTACTCCCATTCATTCTCATATAAATAAACTTACTGCTACTACTGTTTTTTTACCACATTCCCACCAATAAACCCATTTTTCATATTAGATGTGGCTAAACATTCCAACACAGGCAGTATTTTTTAGACTGAGGTTAAATTCAAGTGTTTGAGAATACAGTCCATGATAAATGAATACAAGTGAGCAATACAGAGAAACTGATTGGAACGGGCTATTTAGAGACAAGTCGGAGACCAGCTGCATTTCTTTTCAACTTTTGTCAGTGATTGGTTTGTTGTGTAAATAAAATTTAAACATCAGGTACTCACCAGAATATATAATCCTATAACACCCTCTATTGAACTGTCACCACATTATTATTTCAACAAATCTGGTCTACACTCTGACAAAAGAACTGCAGATCTATTTTGGTACTGCCGACTCTAAACGCCTTGGAAAAAACTAGTTCACAGAAAACTGATAAAATATGTACATTCTCTTTTGGTTTGGTCTAAGTAGCTCCTGGTCAGCAGAAAACTGCCCATGACCAGGAGCTATTATTGACTTCTCATTCACCAAACCTTATTTTGACCCCTGCTGGCCCAAGGCAGACCACTTGAGCAGATACCCGATCTAATGGAGGACAGCTTGTCAGCGAAGAAATCTCTAAACTCATATTTTTGAGCAGAAAAACTCGAGCAGACCACAGACAGGGGTGGGTTTAATAACCTATTCACAGTGCAAAAGAGCTGTCTGCAGCAGTCATCCATGACAGGAACTCTGTCTTTTTCAGGATTACTTCTCATTGATGCTCACTGTAGTGAGTTTACAATGCCAATATGTCATCCAAGGACTGGGACCCACACCAAGAACGCTCCAACCTCTGTCCCATAGTCTTCAAGAAAAAATTACTCACCTTAGTAATGTTGTTTCTTCTAATGGAGTCTTGCTGTATTCTGACTATTGCAGTGATATCCAACCTTTGAACTGCCCCGGAGAGGAAAGAGTTAACTTTCCATGCAAGGCATGGAATGCTGAGCTCGAACTCGATTGAGACTCTGTCTGCTGTTGTTTGAACCCAAACCACCAGATCTTTACGAGCTATACTCACTGGGCGTCCTGTCTGGAAACTGTAAACTCACACTAGCCAACTTGCAACTAAATATAATAAAAATATTTTTTTGGTTCCAAGGCAAAGACTCAAGTCAGAAAACCCAAAAAACAAAAACAACACACACCCAAAAATAAGAGGGTGAGAAAAAGGGGGCACCTCTAGGGTGCCAACACTGTTCCTGCCCAACCACATCCCAAAACCCAGGTTTTGAGAGGGGGGCGGAGTCGAATACAACAAGACTCCATTAGAAGAAACAACATTACTAAGGTGAGTAATTTTTCTTCAAACAACATGAAGTCTTGCTGTATTCTGACTATTGCAGACTACCAAGCAGTACCTCCATGGAGGAGGGACAGAACCTACTTTGGGAATAGGCTCTGAAGCACTGCTGTGCCAAACCGAGTATCACTCCTAGCCTGGATATCCAGAAAGTAATGCTTGGTGAAAGTATGTACTGTTTTCCAGGTGACTGCTTGACAAATCTGTAAGATAGGAATATCCCTGGCAGCAGCCAGGGAAGCAGCTGTACCTCTAGTAGAGTGAACACTCAGGCCTGAGGGTGGGATTCTACCTAATTTTTCATAGCAGAATTGTATACAAGAGACAATCCACCTGGCAATAGATCTCTTAGTGGCAGGTTTTCCCTTACCAACCTCACCATTAGTGAGGAACAATTGGAGGGAGTCAAACCTGTGACCCTTGGTGCGCTCTATGTAGTAGCTAAGGGCCCTTTTCACATCCAGGCTGTGTATCCTCCTCTCCCCCAGAGGAGGAATGGTCAGTGAAGAAAACAGGAAGAGACATACAGTAGACTGATTAAGGTGGAAATCTGAAACCACCTTAGGCAAAAACTTCCTATTAGTCCTGAGGACCACCTTATCTCTATGGAAGGAGATAAAATCAGGCTCCACTGACAGGGCCTGTAACTCACTTATGCGTCTGGCAGACGTAATGGCTACCAAGAACACAGTTTTCCAAGTCAAGTACTTAAGCTCTGCTGAAGACAAAGGCTCAAAAGGGGGTTGCATAAGCTGAGCAATGCAAACATTAAGGTCCCAAGCAGGGGCAAGGTCCCTGAAAGGCGGATTGGTATGCAGCAATCCTTTGAAGAACTTACAAAATACAGGATGAGCTGAAAGGGAAGAGGGCTTGCCTGCTGACAAGAAGGCAGAGACAGCTGCCAGATGCACTCTAAGTGTAGCTGGTCTGAGGCCCAAGCTATTGAGAAGAACCATATAGTCCAGGACTGTAGGCAACCCAGCAGACTCTGGAGAAATAAGCTTCCCAGAGCACCAAATAGTAAACCTTTTCCATTTGGAGTTGTAAGTCTTTCTGGTGGAAGGCTTTCGAGAAGCCCTTAGAATATCCAGAACACCTTGAGAGAGGTGCAAATCAGCAAACTCTAACTCTTCAAGAGCCAGGCTTTGAGATTGAGAGATTTGAGATTCGGGTACCAAACCCTCCCCTGAGAACATGTTACCAGGTTGTAATTCCTGGGAAGAGACAGGGGAAGGTGGACTGCTAAAGACAGCAAGAGAGGATACCAGGGCTGTCTGGCCCAGTCTGGAGCAATCAGAATCACTTTGCAGGGTTGAGATCTGATTTTCACTAGTACCTTGAACAGGAGGGGGAAGGGAGGGAAAGCATACAGGAATTTCCCTTCCCAATTGAGAACTAGAGCATCCAGGGGGACTGATCCCAACACTGGGGGGTCTGTAGCAATAGAGAGGAAGTTGGTGATTGTCTGGGGCTGCAAAAAGATCCATCTGTGGAGTGCCCCATCTGGAGAAGATCACCTTCAAAATTAGGGGATCTAGTGACCATTCGTGATGGCCCTGGGACATCCTGCTGAGAGCATCTGCCAGGACATTGTCCTTCCCTGGGAGGTGCACTGCTATCAGAGAGGTGTTCAGAGAATGGGCCAGAGACCACAACTTCATTGCTTCCGTGCACATGGCTGTAGACCGAGTGCCCCCTTGCTTGTTGATGTACCACATTGTGGTGGTATTGTCTGTCCTGATCTGAACAACTTTGTTCTGAACAGACTTGGAAAAAACTTGAAGTGCTAGAAACACTGCTCTGAATTCTAAGAGACTGATGTGAAGCAGAGATTCTTGAGGTGACCACAACCCTTGGGTGGTCAGATCCCCCAAGTGGGCTCCCCAGCCCAAGAGGGAGGGATCTGTGGTAAGGATTAGAGAATGAGATTGAGTGACAAAGGGAACTCCTTGTCTTAGGTTGTCCTGATCCTGCCACCATTGCAAAACCTGGATCAGGGTTCGAGTCACTGGGATTAGCTTGATCAGAGAATCCTTTCTCTGAGACCAGAAAGCTATTAAGTGGAACTGAATGTCCCTCATCTGAAATCTTGCTCCTTGGACCACTGCCGTAGAGGCTGCCATGTGGCCCAGGAGCTGCAGAAAATGCCTTGCTGGTCGAGACACCTGGAGGGTGAATGAAGAGGCCAGTGTCACAAGTGTCCTTGCCCTGTCCAGAGGAAGGAAGGCTCTTGCCCTTATTGTATCCAGCTCCGCCCCTATGAAGGTGAGGAGCTGCACTGGCTCTAGAACTGACTTTGAAAGATTCAGGAGGAATCCTAGAGAAGTGAGCAGTTGCTGAGTTATCTGTAGGTGTGACCTGACTTGGTCTGGAGACTGACCCACTATAAGCCATTCGTCCGGGTATGGAAAGATGGAGATCTTTTTTCTCCTTAGGAAAGCAACCACTACTGCCAGGCATTTTGTGAACACCCTTGGAGCTGATGTTAGGCCAAAGGGCATTGCTCTGAACTGATAGTGGCCTGAGGGCAACTCGAACCTGAGGTACTTTCTGTGGGAGCATCTGAAGAGAATGTGGAAATAGGCATCCTTGAGGTCCAGGGAGACTAGCCAGTCCCCTGGCCTTAGAGAGGGTAGAATTATTCCCAGAGTCACCATTTTGAACTTTGGCTTTAAAAGGTGCTTGTTTAAATATCTTAGATCCAGGATGAGCCGCCATTCTCCTGTCTTTTTGGGGGGTTAGGAAGTACCTAGAGTACAATCCTTTTCCCTTGTGTAGGGGTGGAACCCTTTCTATGGCTCTGAGAGCCAAGAGAGAAGAGACCTCTGCATCTAGGGCAAGGGCCTCTGAATGATTTGCAGGTGGAAAGGATCTGGTTCTCATCTTGGGAAATTGTTTGAAGCGGAGAACCAGTCCCTGGCTTACTACTTCCAGGACCCATTTGTCTGATGTTAAAGACATCCAGTCCTGGACAATGTAAGCCAGTCTGCCCCCTACAGGTAGTGGAGAATCGTCCCGGGCCATCCCATCAGGGTGCCTGTTTGGCAGGGGCTTTAGGTTGAGGGGAGGTAGCAGGCCTGCTTATACCCCGTCTGCCTCTCCCTTTGAAGAATCCCCTCTGGACAAAGGTGGAAGAGGAGGCCTGGGCTTGGTAGAAAGGCCTATGAAAAGGCCTGCCCCTGCCCCTGGGATGCTGCCTCTGAGGAGTGGCTTGCCTTTCCTTGGCTTGAGCACTCCTATAGGTGGTCCTGTATTCATCCATTTTCTTCATGTAGTTCTCTGTCTGCTCCCCAAACAGAGAATTACCCATAACAGGAAAATCCATGGCCTTAGTCTGGGTATCCTGCGACAGGCTAGTACATCTGAGCCAAGCCATCCTATGAAGGGCCACAGATGTAGCCATGACTCTAGATGAAACATCATTGGAGTCTACTGCAGCATGAAATTGCACCTTGGATGCCTCAATACCATCTGCAGCCACCTGCTCCAGCTCCTTGGCAAGCTGGCCAGGGACTTGTTTAGCTAGAGCCATCATAGTGTCCCATCTAGACTTCTGGTATCTAGCTGTATAGGCCATATAATTAGCCTGTCTGAGTCCCAGAGATGCTGCCATGTACTGTTTCTTTGCCATGGCATCAATCCTCCTGGAGTCCTTATCTGGGGGGTGTGAAGCCAAGGGTATATTTGCCTTATCACAGGCAGCAGCCTGCACGACCCCAACATGGCTGCATTGCTGGGAAAGGAACTCCATATCTGAGCCTGACAGAGTATACCTCTTGTCCATTCTTCTGTCCACAGGAGGTACAGAATTAGGAGTCTTTAAAATTTTAAATGTCTGTTTCCCAAAAGACTTATGAAGGGGAATAGACAGTCTCCTGGACTCTGGGATGTCCATCATCTCAACATAATCAGGCTCCTCCTGTTCCTCTACTGCTTCCTCCATAGGAAGCTGGAGAGTTTCAGCCACTTTTTTGTAAAACATAAAATGGGAAGGGGACTCAGAAAGTCTAGGAGGAGAAACGCCTGAAGGTCTGTCTGGGGAGATGTCCGGGTCAATGAGCACATCCAGACTTTCATAATCACCATCACTATCCTCATACTCCCCCCTCCTCCGGTTCATAAAAATCCTCTAAATTATAATCCGGAACCGGAGTAACCGACCGAACTGAGCCCCTAACCAATGGTGTCGGTTTGGTCAGAACCGCAGTTAGCGATTGCACAATCCTTATCGATTTGGCAATTTCATCAGCGGTCAGAGAAAGAACTTGTGGATCCGAACCGGCTGACTTATCCCTTCTTTTTCTTTTAACCAGAACTGACTCCTCCGAATCAGTTCTCCTTTTGCCTGAAGAAGTATCTCCCTAGTCAGAGGGCACTTCTTCTGGTTCGGTTGGAACCGAACCAGGCTGGCCATCCAGGTCAGCGGACTTTTTGGCCTCCCTTTCCCTCAGCCTACCTACTCTCTTTTCCAGGGTAGGTGTAGGAAAACTTCTGCAAATCTGGCAGTCTGAATGGAGGTGGTCAAACCTCAGACAATAAACACAGGTGGTGTGGGGGTCAGCCTTAGCAAAGGCTTCCCCACACACACAACAGTGTTGAAACCCAGTGGGCCCGGTTTTTCTCTTGGGTTTCTCAAACATGGCCAGTCCTAACTAAACTTACCCTTTTTTCGGCAATCTGTCAGCCAAGACACCCTTATCGGTTCCTGACCATGTTACTGGTCGTGGAAAAAAACCGTAATGAAATCCGTTTTTTTAGAACCGATAAGGACCGGTTACCACACTCTAAAAAGCCGAACAAAATTTTTTTTTAACAAACCTGATCAGTTCAAACCGAACCAATCCGACGTTTACAAGCTCCACACAGAGCTAACAATAATAAACCTATCTAGTACTCATGGCACCACAGAAAAAGACTGAACCGACAGGTTAGATGGATTAAATTCGGTTGAAACTGAGGGAAAAAAACAACACTTTAACCGACTAAATTGAACCGAGCAAAGGAGAAATCTCCGGAGCGACTGTTCAGTGAGGCGGAGTAAAGAATCTGGCTGTTTGGGTTCAAACAACAACAGACAGAGTCTCAACCGAGCTCGAGCTCAGCGTTCCATGCCTTGCATGGAAAGTTAACTCTTTCCTCTCTGGGGCAGTTCAAAGGTTGGATATCACTGCAATAGTCAGAATACAGCAAGACTTCATGTTGTTTGAACCGGTGCATCTCATCATAATACCAAGGAGAGTGGCATCAGGGGGTCAAGGGCCGAATACGGCAGAGTGCTAAGGAATTCAAGGTGGACGTAAGAGCACCATTATAGTGCTCCACAGTGTTCTTAGAACATGCGCACAAGTGAACATCATGCTACCAGACCATTAGTTCCCAGTTAAGAAAATAGCAGGTAAATATACATTTTTTTCTTAACTCACATGTACTTTTGATTTTAGGTTATATCTGATTGATCTTGTGACCCCCCACGCTGCTGTTTAAAATAGCACATGATTGCGTTTATTCTGCCAGTACTGACAGGACTCAACTGAGACTGAACTCAGCGTGATCAGTACTACTCCTTTAAACATGCACTAAATCAACAGACTGTCTGGCACACAGACATCCCCTGCAGCTCAGCCCAATACTAGCATCAGAGGGCTTGCCGCTAGGGGACTCTGGTATATATAGTTTGGAGGCATGATGGGTGGTGGTGGGGAATTACAGGATCAACCAGATATAAAATAAAAATACTCACATGTAAGTTAAGAAAAAAATTATATTTATTTGCGGTATTCTTAATTGGGACCTGAAGGTCCGGTATAATTTCTGTAAGGGAGCTGAGAGTTCACCTTTAAGCTATGAGCATCATCTAGACAGGCTGGGAATATTTTCCCTGGGAAAAGAAGGCTAAGCAGAAACATGGTTTCAGCCTGTTCAGGGCAGCAGAACTAGAAAGTACGGAATTATAGGTAATGTGAGGTAACATTTTCTCACCCACAGAGTGATAAATATATGGAACATGCCACCAAAGGAAGTACTGTGAGGAGTGTCAAAACGTTCTAATTTAAGTTGGATCAGGTTCTCATTTACAAAAATATTGTTGACTCGAGCGTTAAATTTCACTGGGGAAGAGAGGTCACAAAGAGCATGCCTCATAGCAGAATTGACATGTCTCAGAGGAAAAGGCAGATCACTTGGTCCTGAGAATTGACATGTCTCAGAGGAAAAGGCAGATCACTTGGTCTTGGGTTTCCAGAGGTTCCAGCCACTGGTGGTTTTCCTCTCCATAGTGCCCAAGTCTATAAAATCCAACGGCAACAATTCCCATTTAACTATAACTACAAGTATTCCCATGATACTGAATGGTGTAGCAGCCTAGATGGCAGGTGGCAGACATAATGGACCCTTGGCCTTTTTGTTTGTTTGAGCAAGTGTAGTAAACATACTGTTAAAGTAGCAGACTTCAGAGACATGTCTCTGCAGAATCCAATGCAGCTCAGACTACAGGAGGCTTGACTTTGACAGGCCAATGATTAGCAAGGCTGATCATGACACTGTTCTGCTGGTGATAGATGGAAACTTCACATAGTTGAAAGGAGGCAGCCACACCTAAGAAATCATAGTTGAAATCATATTTCTGGGAGATATCGACTGGAAAAATCAGAAGGCCACTACAAAAGCAGCATAGCCCTCTTGTCAACATGCACCAAATACAACACATATCGAGTGATACTAGGGGTAACAAAATCCTTGATGTTGTTTTAAGCATGAAGAATACCCACATCCTGAACAGTAACACTGAACAACCATTAGGAGGAAGTGACCATAACAGCATCGGATTTGAGACTGAACATAAGGACAGATTAATACGAGGTGTAACTGAAATTTGTCTGTATGATACAGCTGACAAGAGCACAATAATAGATACAGTGGCCTCAGTGGCCACTCCCCAGTGTCCTGTACCTGGTCTAATAAATTTCTCAAGCCACCCCCCAAAGTTATAACAAGCAGAGTATTGCCTTATGGGAATCTTATCAAGTTGAAAACCCATCTCCTACAACAGGACTGGACGCCAATCCTTGAATCAACTGATATTAATACTGCACTAGAATACTTCATTAAATCTTTCAACTCTGCATGCGACTTATACGGCCCAGTAAAAAAACGTAAAATCAAAGCGCTATCAAATCCATGGATTACATGCCAAACCTTGCCGAGCTCAGGTTGGGACCACCTCTGGGCAGTTGCCAGAGACACAGGCTCACCTCATGATACCCTAAAATACAAGCAGGCACGTAAATAGATGTACCTACAAATTAGGCAAATGAAGAGCTTAATTCAAAAATGCCCTTGAATCCACCTGGGGTGATGGAAGAGCTTTTGGGACAACATCCAAAACATAATGGTAAACAATCAAAATCGCACTTACCATTATGAAAGTTGATGGATCCACCACTCTTGACCCAAAGTCTATTGCAGATGCGCTTAATAAGACATTCACAGACCTTAGTGGGTCCTCCCCAGATTTCTTCTCTGACTTACCTGTGCCTAGCCTAGTATCACAAAACACCCCTCGTGACAAACCACAATTTTACTCAAGAAAATCAAAGTGCACAAGCACACAAGTACATAAGAAAGGCCTGCTCCAAATCCAGAACAAGTAGTGACACGCTAGATCTAAAATCCTGTCTCTCGCCCTGGATGAAGTAATTCACCCTTGCAAAATTCTCAATCTGTCACTTTGCCAAAGTCAATTTCCCAACAAATGGAAATCTGCCATAGTACGCCAGTGCACAAAGGGGGGGACAAACCTCAACAGGAAACTATCGACCAATATCAATACTCCCTCCCCTCTCCAAAGCACTTGAACGAATAGTGGCAGACCAACTCTCTGATTACCTGGACAAATACAATCTACTCTGTAATCAACAGCACGGCTTTAGGAAAGGACATAGTACAACAGCAGCCTTACTTGATTTCTCTGGAGAAGTCCACTCAGCCCTGGACAAAGGGTGCCAAACAGGTGCAGTCTTTATCGATCTTACAAAAGCTTTTGATACAGTCCATCATGGCCTACTTACCTCTCTACTTTCTAGCCTAGGCCTGGCCGAAGGTCCTTGTGCTTGGGTAAAAAGTTACCCATCCAATCGGTCACAGACTGTAAAAATTTCTAATGAACTCTCCGACTTCAAACCAGTTCTCTCGGGTGTACCACAGGGATCAATTCTTCGACCGCTCCTCTTTAGCCTGTTCCTTAACTCCCTTCCAGATATCTGCCAGGAGAAAATAATCTTGTACGCTGGATGATGCTGTAATTCTCTCTTCCCACAAGGATCCAAACTCCCTACCTAAAAAGCCTGCAACTTGCTTTCTAGTGTTGAAAGGTGGTTCCTGGATAGTAAACTTGTGCTAAACCACAATAAAACAAAAGCCATGCTCTTCTCCAGTCACCAAAACAAAATAGGCATACTCCACTCACCATACAAACCTCTGCAGAATTACACTGGACCAAGTAAATACTTTCAAATACCTTGGCATCACTTTTGACCAAGGGCTCACCTTTGCAACCCACATTGACAACACTACGAAAACAGTGAACCAACGCTTTGGAATACTATTCAGAACTGTCAATTTCTAAATCAAGCGGCATTGAGAATAGCTATACAGAGTTCCATAATCTCAATCATTGACTATGGCCTTATTATTTATGGCTCAGCTACCCACTGCTCTAAGGCGTATCTCAATCACTCTAAATAAGGCCTGCTGGCTCCTCACGGGGGCTCAAAGACTGACTCACACGTGTGATCTGTACTATGAATCAGGCTGGCTGAACCTATCAAATCGTCTTATTTATCTCATCTGCACAATGGCAAAAAAATCTATCGTGGGACTGACTCCATTATGTATTCAAAACCTACTCCAACTGAATCCTGGCTCACGACCCTCCACCAGATCTGAACGCCAACCTTTCCTGGTTCCGAGATGCCGGACTGCACAGGGACAAAGATCTTTCACATACAGGGCCCCGACATGGTTCAATGCGCTTAGTCCACCTACTCTATCCTCAACCTCGCTTGAAGCTTTCAAATCCATGCTCTATGCCCACCTCACCACCACTAGCAACTGTGACTGCGCTTAGATAAAGACTACTCCTCCTCATGTCCATCCTCACATCTGAGGCCTCTTCCTCCCTGACTAATGAACCCTCTGGTACCTCTACTACTTCCTGTCTCCCACCCAAATACTCCCCCCCTTTTTTCCTGTCCCCTCTCTCTTACTCTCCCACTCACCACCTTTCCCTCCTCTCTAGCCTCCTTTTGGCACCTAATGATCACCCTCTCCCTGGAAGTTTCCTTAACCTCGAAATTGTCTACTCGCTTGAACCTGTTACAGTTTGTTTTTCTATGAAACTTAAAAACGTTACTGCCTTAAACTGTTAATAGCAAATTTATGATGTAACTTTCCTGTCTGGTTTTACCTGTAATGTGTATCGTGCTTTGTTAAATGTTCTTTGTGACGTGGAACCTTTGTAAAAGAGCCCTGGCTCAAAGGTATTAATTCCTAGACTAATAAACTAAACTAAACAATCGATGAAACTGAGTGGACAAACATACTAGACAAGAAACCAGTGGAAGAGATGTGGCACATCATCAAGGACAACATAACCACAGTCTGTAATAAACCACATTAAAAGGATTACGAAGTATTATAACAAGGCCTAAAACCAAAATGGCTGAATAATGACATAAAAAAAGAGCAAATTATGCAATAAACATTTGAAAACACATAACCAAACTGCACTGTCAGAACATAAACCCACTCTAAAGAAATGTAAAAACAAAATTAACCATCCAAAAAAGAAAACTGAACTGCAACTAGCCACCAATGCAAACAAAAACAACTGTAAACAACTTAAAAAAAGCACTAACGATCAAACGAGGAGTATCACAAGCACTAAAGGAGTAACAGTCAACAACCCTGTGAAAATAAACATTTCTGCTCCATATTCAAAACTAACAAGATAATGCCACTATATTACACTCATAATGCAAACAGAATTTTTTTTTTTTAAATAAAGCTTTTTCTCCAGTCTTGGTCATTGCAGGCGAGCTCTTCAGCCCTGTCCCCACCTCCTCTCACCTGGGACTCACCTCCTCTGAACCACAGAACCCACGATCCCACCATGGAATGGCCCCCGTGTCAAGGCCGGGAAGGCGAGGGCCATCCTCTCCCCACCTGGTGACTATAATCCAAACTGGGCCTGGTGGACAGGTGGCAGTGCAAGACAGAAGCCTGCAGGGCTTCATATACTCTGTGCCAACCAATTTTTCTGTCTTCTCCCCTGACACCCCAGGGGTATGGCAAATACAGTTTGTGCATACATGTGGAGGGGTGCATAGTCACCAGAACCCACCAGCCCGCTCCACCCACCCGATGTAATGCCAACCCCCCGAGCATTGGCACCACCACCGGACCTCCAACGGGTGGCGACCAAGAGCTGGGAAGGTTTACCTCCCCAGTCCCGGAGAGGAGAGCTGCCTGATGGTCTGCTCGATCCTCTCCCAGCTCTCCCATGCTCTGCCAACCCCCCCCCCCAACTTGAGCTTATTCTCGAACTCGGGTCACTGGTGTGGGAGCCGTCAGGTGCATTACAGCACTTCAACCCTCTACATCTCCAGGCTGGCCTCTTAATGCAAACAGAATGACATAAAATTAGATGACATGCGCCAAAAAATCTGAAATAAAAAAAAATGTAAATAATGGGATCTGCTATAATTACACCATTAAAATACAATTTGAGAAATCAAACACAGGAATAGTGCTCAATAACTGGAAGATTGCAAATGTAATCCCAAAACATAAAAAGGTAGATAAACATTAACACAAGAACAAGCCCAACTGCCATGCAGCATGATCTTTGACAGCTGTCGAGAGGGAACAAAGCACGGATGGTCGGCAAAACTGCCACCAAGCCCCGCTGTCAGTGGGAGATAAGATAAAATATGTTAACAAAACAAAAACTACCGACCTATCAGTTTAACCTCAGTCCCCAGTAAATTTTTCCTGAAAATGATCAAATGTACAGAGAACAACACAGCTTCAGCAAAGGGAAACTTTTTTGTGTCACAAATTTAGTGGGTTTTCATGAAAAGTAACCCAGTTATTGGACATTAATATCCCCATTGGTATCATTTTCTTGGATGTTTGTAATTATTTCAAATGGTGTTCCACAAGGCTCAGTCTTGGGCCAATTATATTTCAATTGTTCATAGGGAACATGAACAACATGGTTATTAACTAGAATAATAAATACACAGATGACACTAAGCTAGGCAGTCCATGCGGCACCCCAGAGCAGTTACAAAGTATCCAAGAGGACCTAAACAGAATATCCATATGGACATTCACACGGAGGATGCAGTTTAACCTCCAAAAATGGGTATCCTGTGATATGGGTGAACGCATAACAGAGAGCCCAAAGTACAGAGACTACATTATGGCAAGAACCAAAATGGCAAAAATGCTTTTCCCCCTCTCCGAGGTGCTACGACCTTGGAGTTTGTTAATTAAATAAGGGGGTGTGGGGAGACCAAAGCCCCACTAACATGTTCGGCAGTTTCACTCCTCACCATAATGTAGTCACTCTTATGGGCTCACTGTTATGAATTGGTGGCACAGCTGGTTAGTGCGACCGGAACGGTATTCTGGGCGGCCTGGGTTCAAGTCCCACCTGAGGCACTTTACTTCTTTCTCGCCTTTGTTTTTGTATGTGTGCCATAAATATGTACACTGCACCCTTGTGATCAATGATTCAAATATTACCTCGAAAGATCACCCACTTCAAATAAAAAGCTCCAAATTCCGTACAAACATTCGTAAGTACTTTTTCACCCAAAGAATAACAAACGTTTGGAACCACTTACCCACAGAAATAGTCACATATGTCTCTAATACAATATTGAAGTTGAAATTGGACATATATATACTCAATGGAGTAAAACTGGATTATTACGGGTAATGGCTAGGAGCAGCTAACGGGCATATGCCTACTTTGCTCCTTTACCACCTTAGTGTGAGCCTTAATATCTACAATACATGCCCAGCAGCCAGCTGAGCACTGTCACAATCAGCCTGCTGCTTGTCCTCCCGCAAACCCAATGCCTTTCCCAGTGCTCCCTCTGTAAAATAGTTCCACCCTCTGCAATTTAGCTCACCCACCTCTCGATCACTTCCCCAGTGCCCTGTAAAAATAAACTGTCCACTGCGAGTTATCCTGCCCACCTCCTGATGGTTCCCCGTGTCCCGCTTCTAAAAGATGAACTCCCACCCACTGCCAGTTATCCTGCCCACCTCCTGATTGCTCCCCTTCTGCCCCATTTGTAAAAATAAACTCCCACCCCCGCCAAATATCCCGTCCACCTCCCGATCACTTTCCACATGCCCTGTTTGTAAAAAATAAACTCCAACCCACTGCCAAGTATCCTCCCTACCTCCTGATCGCTTCCCCTGTGCCCCATTTGTAAATAATAATACCCAACCCAGTTCCAGTTATCCCATCCATCTCCCGATCGCTTCCACAGTCCCATCATGTCCAGTGATGACTTCTAGACCCCTACGCCCCCACCCCAACCCCCCTCTCAGCACCCACTACCCCACCTCACCCCCACACCCCTCACTTACCTATCTGGTCCACCGGCATGTCCTGCTGCTTCAACCGACATGTCCGGCCTCTTCTAATGCCAATTGCGAATGCATGATAACAAGGTAAGTTCAGTTAATGACTTTTTAATGTGTTAGACCTTTTGTTCATAACTTTTGTCATTTTGTTAATATTTTTTGCCCAAATTTTCAACATATACTTTTTTTACCCCACTTCGTGATCCAGGTGGGTGAAATATTTCAAATCTCTCTGAAACATGTTTTTGCAGTCACTCTATGAACTCATGTTTCAGATAGGCTTTAAAAAATTTCATTCATCTTGATCACAAAGTTGGGTAATAAAAAAACTGACAAAGGGGAAGATAAAAGACAAGGGAAGTCACAGAGTTTGGAACTGTCTGTTTTTGAAAGCAGCACAAGGGAAGTCACAGAGTTTGGAACTGTCTGATTTTGAAAGCAGCACAAGGGAAATCACAGAGTTTGGAACTGTCTGATTTTGAAAGCAGCACAAGGGAAATCACAGAGTTTGGAACTGTCTGATTTTGAAAGCAGCACAAGGGAAATCACAGAGTTTGGAACTCAGTGCTTTGGCTTCTCAGAAGGAACTAGAAGGGGGACAAGATCAGATCTACAGTACAGTAGCTTCTTGTTGTTTTACATTGTTTCTTGTGGATTCTACTTGGTAGAAGGTTATTTCTTTTCTTTCTTACTACTAAGGGGCTAGCAGGGTATTGTTTGGGGCTGTTGGAATTTTGAAACCTGTTTTGGTAGCTATAAGTGGGCTCATTTGTTTGATTCACCGTGTGCAGGCTGCATTGTAGATACCTATTTCTTCTGTTTTAAAACATAATTGGTGTGATTTAACTGGGTCTGTTTCTTTGAATTGGAGACATATATCTTCTAATTCAGCCTATTTTGATGTGTTGTTGGTGAAGCTGTTTGAATTGGAGTCCTGTTTCTTGGGTAGCAAACTTATTTTGGGGGCTTTGAGTAGAATTGTGATTCATTGTTGCTGGCTTCACTAGCTGCAAAGTTTGAGTGCAGAGTGGGGAAGGGTGCTAATGGTCTGACCAGAGGCCTCAGCTACCTGATTGCTTCTGGTAGACTTGGGCTGGTCCCACCCTTGGTCCATTATTTCCTTTATACCAGGGGTTCTGACATCACTTCCTCAAACAGGCAAAGGATATGCACCACCTGTCATAGCAAAAGCAGACATCCAGGAAAGGAACAGTAGCAAGTGAAGAGGTGACTGCCTCTCAGTGGAAGGGAAGTAAATGCAAATCTAGGAGCTTTCATTATTACTTCTTCGCATTGATATTGCATTGGGGAAAGGAGGAGTAGGAGTTTGAAGAAGGTTGTGCAATGGCTACTTAAAGTCTGTTTTTGAGTGTGGATAGGAAGTATAGGAATATAAAAAGCAGTTGCTCAATATATCTAAACATGTGCAACAAAGGAGGTAAGGGAAATAAAGAAAATGTTTTGCACTGATAGAGGAGGGAGAGGGGAGACTTGGGGGAGTGTTTGGTATCCTGAATCTGCAAGGGTGGGGGGTCGTTGGTGGGCAACGACAGCAATGGGTATGGTGGTAGGCTGCAACAATCTGGTGCACCAATCTTTCTAAAATTGCCTGGAGTGTGGGAGGATGTTTAGTGTGCAACCACATAGAAAAACTTAGAAAGGAGATTGAGGGTCTGCAGGAGGAACTAAGACAGGCAAGGCAGATTGGGGTGGGTTTAGCCCAATACTGGAGGGAGGAAGAAGGGAGATGAGGAGGCGATTTAAGCCAACAGTGGTGAGAGAGGGTCAGAAGAAGAGAAGCAGAGACAAAGGGCCCAGGCCAGGAAGAACAATTGCGGGAAACCAGGTCAGAGACAAAAGACAAATGGAAGGAGGAGATAGGGACTTGTGAAGGGAGGTGAAGAAGTGGCAAAAGTCATGGAGTGGAAAGGAGAGAACAGGTTACTATGAAGAGAGAGGGAGCGGGCATCTGTGAAGGGCCTTCAGAAAATAGTTGTGCACTGCTAGAGAGGAAGAAGGTGGAGGAGGGAAATGATGAAATTAGAGGAGTAATTGATAAATGCCTGGACCAAACTGGAGCGGGGGGAAGTTCTGCTGGGAGAATTGCAACAGGGGTAATAGGGGGAAATAATGTGCAGGAGGAAGAAGAGGAGCTGGAAATGAGAGAGGGAGATGAATGGAAGCAAGCAGCGAGTAAGAGGGGTGGAATCTTAGTGCTGGGGGACTCAATACTAAGAGGAGTTAGGTGGGGTAGCAAGGGGGAGAGGCATAGTTGCATTTGGGTGGAGGCCATGCCAGAAATGACAGCGGAAAGGGTGGGACAGTCTGTTCTGAAATATGCTAGAAGGGGTAGGGACAGGCCTCATTTAATTATACATCTTGGGACAAACGACCTGGCTGACAAGACAGTAGATACAGTCCAGAGGAGGTTTGAGGAACTAGCACAATTATGTGAGGGGGCAGGAAGATCAGTACCTTTTTCAGAGATACTTCCTGTGCCAAAGGCAAGCACAACAAGAAAGCTTACAATAGAGGAATTTAACGGATGGCTAAAACCTGGTGTTGTGCTAAAGGGTATGGGCTGTTGGGGGGACCTGGGAGGACAGTAGTCTCATGCCAAGGACAGACTACACTTGAGTGAGGAGGGAAAGAAAGTGTTGAAACAGAGGATGGAGGAGTACATAGAGGAAGTTGGGAATTTAAACTAGGAGTGGGGGTGGCAGTTGGGGAAGAGATATGCAGAGACCACAGGTTGGGAAACCATATGAGCTTACCCCCCATAACAGTGACAAAGGACAAATGGCAAGTACTGTTGGTGATGCTAGGAAAGGAGGGCAGGATGGGGGGGGGAAGGGTGGAAGGTGGTTACCCTTAATGCTAGGAGCCTTGGGAGGAAAACTGCAGAGTTACAGGTTCTCATGGCAGAGGGAGAGGTGGACATTGCAGTCATCACGGAAACATGGGCCACCCAATACAATGACTGGGACCTGTCTGTACCAGGGTACAGATTATTTTGTAGGGACAGAGTGATTGGGAAAGGAGGGGGGTGGCACTATATGTGAAGGAAGGACTGAAGTGTGTAAGGGAGGAAGGGGAGGAGGGTAGTACGGAGTCACTTTAGATGCAAATCCCGGATTCCAAGAATAGGATTCTTAGAATGGGAGTGGTGTACAGGCCACCATCTCAGACGGAGGAGTTAGACAGGGAACTAGTGGGACAGATCAGCAGGACCTGCGACAAGGGTAGTGTGGTGATTGTGGGGGACTTCAACATGCCAGGAGTGGACTGGAGCACCCCAACAACCAGGAACAGAAGGGAGCAGGTACTGCTGGATGCCTTCCAGGACAGCTTCCTGCTGCAAATGGTCAGTGAACCAACCAGGTTAGGAAATACCCTTGACCTTGTGCTAAGCAAATGGGACTTTGTGAGAGAGAACTTACAGTGGAGGAACCACTGTCGGGGTGACCACCGCTCAGTATGGCTCACATTGGATATGGGCAAGGAAGGAGTAGAATCTGGCACAATAGTGCTGGACTTCAGGAGGGCCGACTTTGGGAGGATGGGGGAAGTGGTAAAAGGGTACCTGGCCAGAATTCAATCTAGTATGGACACTAACCAGAGGTGGGAGCTCATAAAGCTGGGATAGTGGAGGCAACAAAACCTGCTGCAAAGCCCAGAGCAAGAAGGCTAGGGCTAGAAACCGATCTGGTTGAGCAAGAAGGTCATGGAAAGGTAAGGAGGAAGAAGAGCTGCCTTAGGAAGTATAAGAAAACAGGGAGGGGGAGGACAGGAGAGTACTTGACAGAATCGAAGGAGGTGACAAGGGCAGTAAGGGGACCAAAGCATCTACAGAACTCAGGTTGGCACAAGGCATTAGAAGGGGAAGAAGAATTCTTAAGTACATCAGGGAGAAAAGGGCTATGAACACATAGTAAGGATAGGAAGGAGGGTTGGATGGAAGCAGGGTGCGATAAGGCGGAAGCAATTAAATGAGTACTTCTGCTCAGTATTTACTACAAAGAGAAGAGGGGGAAAGACTCAAGGTGGGAGAAATGGCAGAAGCAGGGGGGGGCAGACAGATGGGGAAATCATGGAGAGCAGAGTTCGAGAGGGTTTGAAGGCACTGGAGGGTGGACAAGGCACCAGCCCAGATGGCATCCACCCCAGGGTACTGAAGGAGCTGGCAGAGGTCCTTGCAGGACCTTTGGCAGACCTGATTTAATGCCTCACTACATTGAGTCGTGTACCCAGACTGAGGATATGGTCATGGTGCCCCTCCACAAGAGTACCCCAAGGATGAACCGAAACCACAGACCAGTGAGCCTCACATCCATCGTGGGTAAGCTAATGGAGACTATCCTGAAGGAGAGGTTGGTGACCCTCCTAGAGGCCAAAGGACTACAGGACAGCAGACAGCATGGCTTCATACGTGGCAGATCCTGCCAAACCAACCTGGTCGAGTTCTATGACTGGGTAACTAGGCAACTGGACAGGGGCCATGCAGTGGATGTCCTGTATCTGGACTTCAGTAAGGCATTCGACTCAGTGCCACATGGAAGGCTGGGAAGGAAGTTAGTAGGCACAGGGGCGGGTGCAAAGCTGGTGAGATGGGTAGGAAACTGGCTGCAGGGGAAGGCAACAGAGGGTGGTGGTGGGTGGGGAGCTCTCACACCCAAGGGCAGTGACGAGTGGTGTTCCACAGGGCTCAGTGTTGGGACCAGTGTTGTTTGGGATATTCATTGCAGACATATCATGGGACATCAAGAGCAAGATCAGTCTGTTTGCTGATGATACCAAGGTAGGCGCAGTGGTGGATGACCTAGGGGATGGCAGGGGTTGCAGGATGATCTGGCAAAGCTTGAAACCTGGTCAGACACCCAGCAACTGGGCTTTTAATGCCAAAATGTGCAAGGTGCTGCATTTTGGGATGAAGAACAAGGAGGAGTTACCAGCTAGAGGAGTGCAGCTAGCCCAGACAGAAGAGGAGAAGGATCTGGGTGTGCTCATTACAGGGTCAATGAACAACTCGGCACAATGTAGGAAGGCAGCTGCAAAGGCCAACAAAATGCTGGGTTGTATTGCAAGGGTATATCCTCGAGGAGGAGGGAGGTTATTCTGCCACTGTATAGGTCATTAGTTAGACCACACCTGGAGTACTGCGTGCAGTACTGGCATCCGTATCTGAAGAGGGACATTAAGTTACTGGAGGGGGTGCAGCGTAGAGTGACAAAGATGATCAAGGGGCTGGGGGACTTATCATACGAGAGGAGGTTGAAGGAGTTGAACATGTACTCACTGGAGGAGAGGAGAGACAGGGGTGACATGATTGAAACCTTTAAATACATGAAAGGAATAAACAAGACAGGTACAGAGGGGTTGTTCAAAGTAAGGGAGGGGAGGGCCACCAGGGGCCATGATATGAGACTGGGGCGAGGAAGGTTCAGGAGGGAGATGAGGAGACACTTTTTTACAGAGAGGGTGGTGGCTGGGTGGAATCGTTACCTGCTGAAGTGGTATGCAGTAGAACAGTGGACTGCTTCAAACGAGGATGGGACAGGACAAGGGGGAGGGTTAATGAAGGGGAAGGGTGTGGCAGCTGCAGAATAAGGGGTGTTAGCTGCACATTCGAGCACACTTGATAGACCTCTAGGCCTTTATCTGCTGGAAAATTTCGTATGTTTGTATGTTCGTAACTGCATTGGAAATCTGGGGTCAAAATCTGAAAAAAAAAAAACAAAGCTATGAACAAACATTGAATTTCTTCAACAAATGCTCATAGCTTTGCTATTTTTCCAGATGTTGACCCCAAATGTTCAACGTAGCCTGTTGTTTACCCTACCTCATGAACAAGGCAGGTGTAATTTTCCAGATTCTCTCTGAAACATGTTTTTGCAGTCACTCCATGAATCCATGAAATCACCTTTTGGAGGGGATTTAAAACATTTCACCTGTGTTGATCATAAGGTGGTGAATAACAAGACTAGGTTAAAAATTTGTTGGTCAAAACCTCAAAAAATGACAAAGCAATGAAGAGACGTTGAAATTCCTCAAGGAACACTGTTAGCTTGTTTACCAATTTTCTGGATCCCTCTATTGCTTGTGCCACTTAATACAGCTCTACAATGTAATTGCTTACAAGCCATTTGAAATGTATTTTTTTCCCTGGAATCATTATTTTTCAGCAAAAAGGACTTTAGTTTGTCTTGACCTTATTCTGACGTCCGCTTCTTCTCTCGTGTTCCTGAGAGAGATCTGGCACTGAATGCTGCCAAACTCGTGCATGAACAAGTTTGTAATTTTTTATGGCATATAAAATAAATAGCTGGCTGTGTTAAAGAAAACAAGTTATACTGCGGAAATCAGCACATTTTCTTTAACACAGCCAGCTATTTACTTTATATGTAGGTGTGGTAGGATTCAATGTTTATTTTTTCTTTATTTCGACATAAAAAAAAAAAATCAAAGTTTATGCGTTAACATTGAAAATGACATTCTCCAACATCAGTTAACACCCTAGAACCAAATTATGGTGTTTTAAAATTATTTTTTTCTATTAAAAAATGGTGACATACTAAACATACAATACATACATACTTCTTGACATACTAAAAGAATGAAACTGTAAACAGAAATAGCATCAGCTATCACTAGTAATAGCAATGTGCAATTATGAATTTCTCTATAGCAAGCATAATACAAGGCATACAAGGTGTCTTGTAACCCCCCCATGAATACAGACCCAATACATAAAAAAAAAAAAAAAAAAAAAATCAATTAATGGATAATGCGTATTGCTCCACCGTATGATTGCGGTCTGGGGTGCAGCACTGTATGATTGATTACCAGCTTTAACATCTTTTACTATGTATTCACGGGTGGGTGGGGGGCCTGAAGATGCCCCCATGTATGCAAGCTACATAGTTGTGTAAACGGGTAATTTGATTTACAAAAATAGAGGAATACCGATGTTTAAACATTTTCGTTGAAAATCAAAATGTAGTCCATTTCAACTGTAATCAATGTGTATTGATTTTTATCAAAACCTACCAAGCCTATTTATATGCCATAAAAAACGCTGACCTTTTCTATGCATGAGTTTGGCAGGATTCAGTACCAGATCTCTATTGGGAACGTGCAGAAAGGAGTGGATGGCGAAATAAGGTTGGGATGAATGAAAATCCTTTTTGCTGAAAAATAATGATTACATGAAAAACATGTATACTTCCACAATGGGCTTACCTTTTCGCAGCTGCTGCCTGTTCTCCTTCATCAGGGGGTCAGTGGCTCTGGTGGGATCTGGACCTGGTTGGTCGGGTGATTCTTGGTGGCTCCAGAGCCCCTGTGGTAGTGTCTCAGCTTTTGGTGGGCAGGCCGGGCACCATCCTGTTGTTTTCCATACCTCCGGGTGCAAGTGGGGTGCTTTCAGTCCAGGGGTTGCTATGACGATGGACTGTGTATTTGTAAATAGTAATGGCAGCCACGCCTTACGGTCGCCAACAAGAACAAGTGTGGCGGAGCGGCTGCTCCGGGTCCTAGAGTTTGGTTCTTTTAGGTCAGCCGGGCCTGGGACCACAGAGAGGGGAGAGAAAGAAGAAAAAATTATGTAAATAGTTTTATGGCCCTTTTCTCACATGCACAGCCTGGGGAACTTGAAGTTTATAGGGCAGCTGCTCCAGAGGTTACGGGAAGTAGTTTCAGTACTGGCTGGCACCAATAGGGCCAAAATTGTAGATAGTCGTTTGAGGGACTAGAGGTCCCATAGGGCAGTGGGGCGCAGAGTAGTTTGGGTGCCAAGAGTTTTGGTCCAGGATTGGACCTTTATTTTGATGGAGAGTTTTTGGCGCCTGGAGTAGGGGGATCAAATAAGGAGCAGTGTGGGAATTAGAGAGGGAGGGTTGGAGGAAGGATCGAGCAGGGCCGACTGCCCACTCAGTCAGCAGTGGACTTTCTTCATTTTCTTTTGGAAGTAAGTTGGCTCGGGAAGGACCAGGTATGTGGCAGTGGCCCTCCCAGTTTGGAGCCACATCGTGGGGTTGGACACAAGTGCTGCCTATGTACAGAAGCAAGACAGGATATCCTGGCTAGGGAGAAGAGCACAGATGGCTGTGGGTCCTGTAGCATGGGGGGTGGGCTGAGTCGCTGGCAGCCCAGTAGGACTGCCGCCGAGTGGGACCCCTTAACCAGAGTGCTTGACATCAGGTGCCAGAGATGAACAGAGGAAAAAAAAAGAATGGCAACTGAGAGGTGAGGGGATCCAGGGGTCTGGGCCAAGCCCTTGGTCCCAAAGACTGTTTTGCTGCTGTACCCTTTAGGGAGAGACTGTGAATAGGGGTTTCAGTGGGTTCTGGGGGTCCCGGGACAGCCCTCTGATTCCACGTGGCCCCAGCTAGAGACTGTTCGGTTTCTGTGTTAGAGGAGGAACTGTCGCTGCTTGATGTTCTAAGCTTGATTTGGCCACAAGTTTAGCTGCCTGTATTTGGACTGTGGCTGACTAGCTTGAAAGGTAGCTGGCTGGAATTTAACTTCTGATGTGACCTTCATAGTCCAGAGCACCTGTCAAGCTTCTAATGTGACCTAACGGTCCAAAACAACTTGTGTGTTTTTCCGCTCCATGGAGTGGTTGTTTCCTGTTCTAATTAATTGTTCATTAAATGGGATCCCCTGTTTCTGCAGTTGGAGTGTTTGCCTCATTTGTTTGGATGTACTGTTTTGCTGCTAACAAGATGTTGCCTCCATAGCCTAGCTCCTAATGTGTGTGTCAGAGTGGCATTCAAGGGGTCAGGCCTCAGAGGACCCTCGATGAAGACAGCGAGAGATCTGACTAGTGAAGTCTGTCTACAAAGGCCTGGGAGATGAAGATATCAAGGCCAGGCAGGTGAAGATCAGCTTCTTATCTCTCCAGTCAGACAGCTCTGCACCCAGGGATCTGAGGGCACCCGGTATTATCAGGTCTGGTAAGCCAAGCCGACCAGGTATGTGAACCCTTTCTGCTGTATAGTGCTCCCCTCCCCAGGACTTTTACCACCATACCCATAGACGCGGGGAGGGGGGGCTTACACACAGATTTCAAATGCCTTGTAAGCAGTTGTTGTTGAGCTGCACTAAGTGGCAGGAGTAGTAGAGGGGTCCAGAAAATTGGTAAAAAAGCTGACAGTGTCCCTTTCAGTGTTTACTCCTAACTGCTCTTTTGCCAGATTTCAACCCCACATTTTCAACAAAGTCATTTTGGGCTAGATTTTCAAAAGCCCCCGAGAATGGCACACGTTGTGCTGAATCCCCACCTGTGCCACATACCAGGTGTGCCAGGGACCCTGTGCTGGATTTTGGTAGGAAATTGGTCCCAGCACCATAGCCCCTGACACAGCCACAAGCGGTCCAAGGTGCCGAACAGATGGTGCAAGGGAGGGGGACTGATGGAGGCTTCTGTCATCACTGGCCCTGGAACCCAGGCCCCAGGTGACAAGATACAAGACAGAAGGCACTGAAGCCCTGCGAGAATGCTGTGCCACACCACCAGGCCATCAGCAGTGCAGCATGCCAACATCTCCCAGGAAGCAGACAGATGTGTGTATGCATAGCGGGCACCACTGCTCATGCCCAGGTTGCCAAGGAAACATGTGGGAGGTGTGAAGGACCTGTACTGCCCAGGGTGATACCATCCAGTTGCCGACTCCAGTGCCCAGCACATGACACAGAGTTGCCCACAAGACCATACACACCAGTGGCAGGCAGTAGTGCAGTGGTACCACAACAGCAGCAGTCTGGGAAGGAAGTGATCTCCACAGTGATGCCAACACCCTCTTGTGGGGTATGGTTGCAGACAGCCATGCCTCATGAGAGGTACATGCATGGCAGCTAATGCAACAGACACAGTCGGATGAAGTCATACACTGGCAAGAACAACCTATACAGAGGCAGGGCAGGACATTGCACACACCCAACTATGTGGCCATCAACAATGATAATGACTCTGTATCAGCATATCAGCATGAGGGAGTGACCGATACAAGTGGTACAGTACCCACAGATGGACATAGCACGTGAGGATGGGTATGGCGAACTATACAGTGCAAAGCAAGACATGATTCACTGTATAGTGCCCTCAATGCCACCCAATTTCTGTGTCTGCACCTACCACTTGCATGGGCCTGTATATGTGTCAGAACTCATTCCACCACCAGGCCAATGTCTCGGACTGCTATTCCTGGAGACAGCAGCTGTTCTATCCTCATATGACACTGGCACAGGTATAGTTTTAAATGCTGAGCTTCTATTTAGGATAGATGCACTGCCAAGTGGGCCAGCCTGTGTCGCAGGATCGCTGGCTGTCCAGCATATGGGGCTCTGGATGGCACAAGGGACCGTTAAACCAGCTCGTGGCTGGTCTAAACCCTTGTGAGCCATGTGGCTTTAGGAGGAATTTGAGAATCCCAATATATGGGGATGCTGTAGCACTGCCATGTGGTGCTAGCTTCCTTCCGCCATGCTGCACCCCCGTGTCTGGTGCATGGCAGTCTGCTGCAAGGGCACCTGGTTTCAACGCAGTCTGCATTCAAAAATCAGGACTGCTGCAAGTTTTCACAGAAGGTGCATTTTGCATCAATTCTATTTGATGCAGGCACCTTGCATCAGTTTTTGGAACTTGAAAAATTGAGCCCCTTGTATTCTACGTCACGAACATGACGAGTCATTTTTCAAATCCTGACCTAAAGGTCTTTTACACTTGCGCTGCAAAATGGAATTTTGGACAGGATTTCATAAAACAGAGTGTCATTTTCATAAGGTGGTATAATAAAAACACTATCTTGAACATCTGGGGTAAAAACTGAAAAAACAAGTTATGAACATACTGTACATTGACATTTTTCAATTGTTTACGTATAACTTTGTAACATTTTTACTTTCTGAATCCACATTTTCAACATGTTTTTTACCCCACTGAATGAACACAGCGGGTTATTATTATCTAATCCCCCAGCAAAACGTGTTTTTGCACTCATTCCACAAAACAATATTTCGGGCCACATTTCATAAATGGCACCAGTCATGTTCATAAGCTGGGGCAATAAAAACTAGTAGTTTAGAAATTCAATGTTACAATCTAAGAAAACAACAGTGTTATGTATAGACCTCTTCATTTCTCAATCATGACCATTTCATTATTATAACTTGTGCTGTTAATTTTAGCCTCTGAAATATAAATCCCAAACACATACACAGAAAATACAAGCAAGCAAACATTTAGCACTGATGACTGCTTGTTTTCATCTTGCATTACCATGTTCCTATGAAAGGTTTCTGGGTGATGGTTGGAATTTTACAATATGGTCAGCAGGTTTCAAGAGGTTATTTTTAGTACTTTCTAATTTTATTCCCTCAGGCTGGTTCTGGAAACTCCTTCCATCACCGCAAGCCCTCATACCACTTGACGAGTTCTCATGATTCCACCACAAAAGCCAGTCTATAATGCACAGCCCTGTACGAACTGCTGCTGAAACTTCCAACTTATGCTTATTCCCCATGTGTGGAACTACGGGGATACCCTACTCTTCAAGGGACAGTTCTGACTTGATGAGCACAGCTGGAAAGGTGAAGCTGCCCAAGATATGGCAGAGTCTCGAAATCCCTTAATGAGTGCAGTGGGTGGAGAGATTTCATCTGTAGGAGCCCCCCTGTATTTTCTTCCCTATGCCACTTGCTTATCCTTACCACAGGATGCCTGAACTGGGCAGATCACCCAGCATAACGTGGAATGGGCATGTCAGAGAACCTGGCAATCAGGTCCTCTTCTCAAAGTCCCCTGCTGGCCTTGCTGAGGGACAGATGTCACCTTCACATCACACTTCGGTTGCTTTGGCATGTGCTGATGCAAGGCAACCCTTAGTTAGAGGGTCACATCTCTCCTCCATGCAAGGCTTTCCCCCCTTGGGTTACCAAAGGTAGCCATGCCTCTGAAAGAGCCACCCTTCCTTCCAAAGACAGGAAGTGTCCGAGTTGGACCCCCTACTCTATCTCAGCCAGCTGACTCCTGGCGCCAAGGACTTGTGAACCTGAGTCATCAAAATGGCATGTGGATGCACATCCACCATACTACTATGACAGCTTACATGGGACTTTTTATGCATTTTCTTGCAGGCCTAACACTTTTAGTAAAGAAAATACTATAAACTCAAACACTCTAGATACTTTTCACAAATATCAGTCAGTGGCACAAGCTTTTTACAGGCCTTGGAAGCCCAGACGTCACCAAAAGGTTTCCCTTTCACATGTAACATTTGGGAGCCATGATTTTAAAATTAACTGGCAATCTATTTGAAATTATCTACAAAACAGACAAAAAACAGAAGTTAGACTAAATCAAGTTACCAAGTAGGGAATGAGCCATGACTGGGCATAGTTTAAAGCATTTTGATGCATGCCCCAGGGGCATAAGTCTGACAGAAATGCTTTAAACCATGACCTAGAGTGGTTTATTCTGCTTTTATAAAATGGGCATACAATGCTCTAATCTGATTGGCTAAAGCCGTATTGTAGTTGTGTGCTTATCAGCCCATAATTTGCTAACCAGCACTACATTTGCAGGTAAAGCCCATTTACCTTGGGTATCACTGTCTCACCATATCCCCAGTCAGCAATGTCAGACTGGAAAGCTGACCACGATGTGAAAAGCTGAAGCCGACCGTAAAACCGGAAGTCAGTCTTCAGTGGTTGGTTTACTCACCAGTCGACTGTAAACATTAAAATGCCAACAAAACTGAATCCTAAGCAACAATTAAAAAAATGTGATAATCTACCTCTCCTTTCTGTTTTCCACACCTGCCAGGTGCCTCATTACGCACCTGGAGCATGCTCTTATCTGCCCATAAACCACACCTAGTCATGTCTTATTCCTTACATAAAGGGGCATTTTGAGGTTGTAGTTTACTAAAATATATAGCGACATATACACTGTAGTTACATGTTTACTGCATGCAACTTCATTGCAACTGCAATGCAGTTACACAATAACTATTGTGTAGTTAAGTGACACTTAACGCGCATGTGACAGGGTAGAACAGGATCCTGTCCCATTTGTTATGGAGATAGTGTTTAAATGGAAGGATCTTTCCTTTTCTGTCTCTTTTGTCTGGCTGCACAACCAAATTTTCCTGTGAGACCTCGGACTTGATCAACCCGAACACCCAATTCTTTGCCTCTCACTGTCTCTCAGTTTTCTTCTGCGGTCTGTTTTTCTCCCTTGCATATCTAGATCTGCTAATATAAAAATATATGCAAATCACTGTATGGAATGAAACTGATAGAGGGATCACTTTTGTTTAGTGAATATTTAGTATTACTGTTGAAATGTATATTAATTGTAGAAAACTAGAGGTTACTTGAGTGCAAATGCTTGAGGCCTTTTTGCAAAAGGCGCCTCAGAAACATCCTGCCTGATATTTATGAGAACAGAACATTTTGCAAAAACAGGATGCTTGCTAAGGATGGGGGTTGAAATGTCTTATAAAAGAGCTAAGCTGAGCTGCAAGGAAGATTACAAGAAAGATTTTATTTTATTTTGCTTCTGTACATAGTTGTTATGAACAAGTTTTTTTTTTATATTACTGCTACTATAAATAAAGTTTTGGTGAATTTTACAACTGCTCCTGGGGTTTCCCTATGCTTCCTGACCTGTACCTCAACAACAGTGCAGTCTTTTTAAGGAACAGAATGAATTAAATAGTTCCCTTCATGGTTCTTAAGACTTGCTGATCAGTTAGCTAATGCCCAGCTGTGCAAAAGGTTTCAATTGCATGACAGAGGATTGGGGGGGGGGGGAACCTTAGCCATGGTGCTGAATGCTGACTGCTGTTGCTACAGCTGAGCTGTGTTAGCTACAGTTCAACAGAAAAAAAAAATCAAGGGATAGAGAGGTGCAGTAATCTGTAGTCAGGGTACAAATATCAAGATGACTGCACTGAACTTAGAAAGCAGATCAGGCATTATATGTGCATCAGCACTGTTTTAAACCATGGTCAGGTGATGGCTGTAAAACCAATAATCTTTCCAGATTCTTTATTGCCATTTTATAGTAAAATAGAGGATAGGCCAGTGATGTAGGGAGAACAGTATTTGCATGTGATTCTCAATGCGACCAAGGTGTGGCAATGGTGTGGACTTTGAAGAAAGCTACTCACCCACACTGCCTGCAGGAGGAAGGGTGCCAGCATGTCAACCTCTAACACTGGGGTGAGGCACATGGGAACCATAAAGGGCACTGCAGGCCAGCGGATGGAGAATAAGTGTATCCCATTGGATACTCTTCCTCCAGGGAGGGAAAGCACTGTCCCAGTCACTATGGGTAGCACTAGCTGTGTAGTCAGAAAACGGGTTGGCTGGTTGGGAAGAGTTAGGTGCAACACTTGGTGTGGCCCCTCCTTACTCCAGCTTGGCTAAAGATGAGTGGACCAGTAGACCAAGAAAGAACAGTTACATAAGAACTCACAGCAGCGATAGATCGTCAAGGGGATCTCAGTCATTAAGTTACACTGTAGGAACTTCACTGTCGGTGAAGTGGAGACAAAGGCAGCATAGCTCTAGCCATGGGGGACTGAGGTGAGAGGGAGAGGTGCCCAGGCCTATATGAAAGGCTGGATACACCAGACAGTACAAATAGGAAAACGCCGCGCTGCCCTCCCTTAAAGGGACACTGTCAGCCCCCTTAGGCTTCATAGTGCTCCTAGTTTAAAAAAACATTTTATGATTGTCAACATTCTATAAAGAGTGCTGATGTAGCTGGTAGTTTGAGTCTGATTCTTTTTTCCTCTAAAAAGTGAAAAACAGACAACCCACCATACTGGTGTTACCACACAAAAACAGGTTTGTTTACATCCCTTGATCAACTCCCACTGCCTCCTTCCTGGACTTGGAAACAACCCTAACATAGTCTAGCCACTCATGATGCAGTGGGAGTTTAGGAGGCTATTGTACCCACTATGAGTGACTGTACTGTTTAAAGGTGTTTCTAACATTCAGGAAGTATTTAATAAGAAAAGTAACAGGCTTTGAAACAAAACAAAGTTGTTTATAAATACACATTAGCATGCATTTCAGGTCTACTAAAGAAGCAGACAGACAAAACAAACAGCAACATCAATAAATTTTGGAGAAGGTAAGCAATCATAAAATGTGGCGTTTTAACTAGAAATAATATGATGCAAGACAGGTTGACAGTGTCCCTTTAAAGTAAAACAGTTTTAACTGGGGTGGCACCTTATTTGCTATATATTTTTCCAGTGTGTGTACTTGTTTGTTGAATAAAATATTTCTGTTTGGATTTTCCCAAGACACATAGGTGTTTGGACTCTGCGTATCCATTTTACTTTAAGGGAGGGCAGCAAGGCTTTTTCTTATTTGTTCCATGTAAAAAGCTGCTGCGCGCGGTAAAGGGCCAGTACTCCGTGAAGGGTAGCTACCCCAAGTAACACGGAAATCCATACACAGAGCACTTGGAGACAAATTTTACCAAAAATTGCTTACAATTTTATTTGGGCTCTCAGTTTGGGACTGACAGCTCAAATAAAACTGTAAGCAATTGTTGGTAAAATTTGCCTCTGAGTGCTCTGTGCATGGATTTCTCTTTTTCTTATTTGTATTGGTTCTTGGTTTTGAGCCTTACGAAGCCCCTGCCAGTGGCGATCTCTATTTTGTTGAAACAATGCACCAGACAGCCAGTTCCTGGACAAGATCCTCAAGAAAGGGGATGGTGGGAGGGAAAGCAGACCTGATGACTTGGATCCCCCTTGAAGATCTACTGTTACGGTAAGCTCTTATGTAACTGTTCTATCTTCTTCGGGGGTATCTCAGTCATCGGGTTATACCCTAGGAACGAGTCCCAAGCAGTGGCTGATACAGACAGACAGTCTGGGAGGAGGGCTCACCATAAACTTAAGACAGGAGGCCCTGCAGCACAGCTTTGCCAAAACCTGCATGGGCTCTTGAGGCAATGTCCAGACTGTAGTGCTTGGTAAAAGTGTGGACGGTACTCCAGGTGGCAGCCGAACAAATGTCAGCAGCTGAGACCACTCGGAGAAAAGCCATGGAGGTAGCCATGCCTTTCATGGAGTGAGCCTTGATAGCTCCAGGCAATTCTTTGCCATACTTGTAGCAGAACACAATGCAATTCACCAGCCATTTGGATAAACATTACTTAGAAACAGATGCGCCCTCTCTACCTAGGGTGAAGGAAACAACTGCTTAGACCTTCTACATTCCTTGGTCTGAAGCAAACAGTACTACAAAGTTCTGCACATATCTAATATATGGAGCACTGCTTCCCCTGGATTGGCATGCTGTGGAAAAATAAACAGGAAGGTGGATAGACTGATTGAGTGTAAACTCCGAGACCATCTTAGGGAGAAACTTAGGATTTGTGCGCAAAGTCACCCTGTCTTTGCGAAAAATCAAATAAGGTTCCTTGCACCAGAGAGTCTGAGTCTCAGAAACTGTCCAAGCAGAAGTAATGGCAACTAAGAATAATGCTTTCCAAGACAGAAAGTGTAAATTGTAATTCGCGATTGGCTCAAAGGGAGACAGGGTCAACTTCTCCAAAACAAAATTCAAGTACCAAGCCGGGAAAAGAGAACGGATTGGAGCTTTCAGATGCAGGATGCCCCTTAAAAAGGTATGGTACACATCCAGCTGAGCAATCGTGCAGTCATCCACAGGTTCATGAAAGGCAGAAATAGCCAAAATGTGCACCTTGAGGGAGGACTACTGGAGACCTGAGTCAGACAGAGATCAGGTAGTCTAGGATGTGATTCACTGGACAGGTGAAAGGGTCCAGACTATGCTTGGCAGCCCAGATGACAAACCGCTTCCATTTCATGGCATATGTGGCATGAGTGGAAGGCTTCCGGGCAGCCACTAGGACATCCGCCACCTGCTAGAGACCCTAAATCTGGTTATATCCTCAGGACTCAAGCATGCAGATGAAGGGATCTGAGGTTATGATGGACCAGGGTCCCCCGATCCTGGGTCAGCAGGTTCCTGCAGAGAGAAAGAGGGAACAGAGGTTCCTCAGCCAACTGCTGCAGCAGAGGAAACCATATCTGACAAAGCCAGAATGGAGCTACCAGAATCATGCAGGGCCCTTCCATCTGCAGTTTGATTAGTACCCTCTAAATGAGAGGGAACAGAGGGAAGGCATAAAGGAACCTCCCACTCCAGGAGAGGGACAATGCGTCTCACCAGAAAACTCCAGCCCCTGGATCTAACAAGCAAAAATTGGGCAATTTTGCGTTGAGTGGGGACGCAAAAAGGTCCAACTCTGGATGACCCCATCTGTTGAACAAGTCTTCTGCGATGGATGAGAAAAGTTCCCATTCATGCATGCTGGACTGAGTCTGTCTGCCAGTGTGTTTTACACACCTAGCATGTGGACCGCCGAGAGTGTCAGACTGTGATCCGACACCCAGTACCACACTCTCATGGGTTCCATGCATAGGGGGTATGAGTGAGTACCCCCCTGCTTGTTGATGTGGTACACTACACACAGATTGTCTGACTGCACCAGCAGCTAACCCAGAGTAAGGTGTTCCTGAAAGGCCTGCATGGCGTAGAGCACTGCCCTCATCTCCAGGACATGGATATGCAGGGAGATTTCCAACTGCGACCAAGATCCCTGGGTCTGGATGGGACCCAGGTGTGCTCCCCGGCCCAGGCCTGAGGCATTCATGGTGATGATCTGCTGTAGGAAGGAGATCTGGAATGGGACACCTTGATGCAGATTCCAGGGGTCTGTCCACAACTGCAGTACTCTGCAGATAGGGGAACAGACCAGGACTGAATGATCTAAGTCGTCTATGCACTGGTCCCACTAAACTCCACCAGTGGAACAGTGGGTATGGTACTTGTCATTAGGCCTAGCAATCTCAGGTACACACTGGCAGGAATATAGCGGCTTTAAGTGACTTCCCGAGCTTGGGTTATAAGGCACTCTACCCTGATTTGGGGCAGAAAATCCTTTCCCTGTGCCGCGTCCAGGACCACTCCTATATACTGCAGCCATTGGGATGGTACAAGGGCCAACTTGGGCAGACTGACGTTGATACCCAAGGAGTGGAATAACTGGAGAGTTCTCTCTAGAGTCAGCAGAAGCTGTTCCCTGGATGAGGCCTTTAGGAGCCAATCATCCAGATAAGGGAAAACATACAGTCTCTCCCTTCAGAGAGCTGCTGCTACCACTGCTAAACATTTGGTAAAGCCTCAAGGTGCAGAGGACAAGCCAAAGGGCAGCACCTTGAACTGAAAAGAAAAATGGAGAAACTTCCTGTGAGGAGGAAAGACCGATATGTGCAGGTAAGTGTCCTGCATGTCCAGTGAGCAGAGCCGATCCCGTTTTGAGGAGAGGCATCTGGCCTGGTAAAGTTACCATCTGGAACTTTTTGTACTGGACATACAGATTGAGGTCCTTTAGGTCTAGAATGGGCCTCAAGTCACCGGTCTTTTTGGGAACCAGGGAAAACCTGGAATAAAACCCCTTGTTTCTCTGGTACCTGGGTATAGGCTCAGTGGCCTGTTTGTGCAAAAGGGAATGTACCTCCTCCCAGAGAACACACAGGTGAGCCAAGAGGTAACTGGAGGGTGGGGGAGGGGTTTCTGGAGGCGGCTCGATGAACTCCAAAGTATTCCCCCCCCCTTTGATCTGCAGAATCCACGCATCTGAAGTTATAGACCCAACCTCTAGCCACTGCCTCCTGGTCCAGGAACAGAAGAGGGGGGTCTGGCAAGGAGTCAAGCAGATGTGGATCCACTCGCAGGAGCTGGTCCTTCACTTCTGGGGTGCTTGGCTGCAGGTCCAGCACTGAAGGGGGTGGGCAAGGCAGCCGGGGCTCTGTGCTTTCCTTGGGGCCAAAAGACTGCACCGGGTTTATTGTTCGTTTTGCGAAAGGGAGGGCGCCCTCTATCTCTTGGTTGAGTATGGTAGAGAGAGTGCACAGACTTAAGAACCCTACCTGATCTTGCAGATCACTGATAATGTCCTGGACATCTGGGCCAAACAACTTAGTGCCATTAAAAGGATCATTAAGCACTTTTTGCTGAACATCAGCAGCAAAATCGGATACCCTCAGCCAGGAGTGCTCACATAGGCATATGCCCATGGCAGCAGCCCTGGCAACGGTGTCAGCCATGTCATAGAGGGCTCCGAGGAGGTGTTTGGTAACATGCCCCGCTGCCTGGAGGCACTGAAGCAGCTCCTACTTTTGCGTGCCATCTTGGAGGGCTTGGGCAGCGGACTTACCCGTCCTCCGACCAGCATTTTGGTACTTTACCATGTGAAACAGATAATTTGCAATCCTGAAACCTAGCGTAGAGGAGGCATATACCTTCTTACCCAAAGATCAATCCTGCAAGACTCTTTATCTGGGGGAAAGGAACTAAGGTGCTTAGGCGTCTTAGACCTGTTGTAAGCTGCCTTAATGACCACAGAGTCTGTTTTGGGCTAGGCAGCATAGCAGGGGAACCCCTGGGGGGCATGGTAAAGTTTTTCCGCCCTGCAGGGCATAGCTGGCACCATGTCTGGTCTGTGCCAGGCTGCTGTGGCTGCATTCTTCAATGCCGGCAGGATAGAAGGAATGATTTTAGGGGGAGACTCTGAGATCTCCAGAAAATCCCCCAGTTCTTTCCTGGTCACATCCTCTTCCTCAGTGTGGAAGCCCATGGCTGAGGACGGCTGCTTTACCACATTGAATAAAGTGGCGTCCTCAGGAGGAGACCTAGGTGTGTGTTTAACTGAATCCTCACTAACAGAGGAAGCTGTGGACCTGTCAGAGATTAGGATCTCTTCCTCCTCCTCATCATCAGGAAGAATGAGGTCTGGGTGGTACTCCTCCTCGATGTTGACCTCCTTTGTGAAGGTGTGGGATAAAACAGACACAACAAACCAGAAGTCAGGTGCATAAAAACGCAAACATGCGTTATTTTACTAAAATCAGAAAATAAAAAAATAAAAATAATAAACATACAGAAAGCAGAAGGTTATTTAATGTCCAGTATCCAGCAAACTTTCTAATTTCAAAAATTCCTGAGGCTTAGATTCAGCTTTTGCAAATAGAACAGTGTGGAAACAAACACACACTTCTGAGGTCTTTCTCACTTGAAAGTCAGTATTCACCTGATTCCCCTATCTATCTTTGTTACTCCAAGTGGTAGGTTTTTATACAATTCATGGATGACATCACCATCGGGTGATCCACCCCTTTTTGCTAAAACCAATATAAACCTCTTATTCTGAGGAGTTCACCCTCAAACAGTAAAGACATACATGTTATCTTTTCTAGCCTAGACTCAGCTCCTCTTTTCTTGGTTAAGTGGGTTATATGTTTCCATTTTGTTTCATCTAAAAAGATAGTTTTAATAATATAGTAAGTCCATGAGTGTTCCACTGGGTTTGCAAGGGGAACGGGAGAACGAGGGCACACTCCTCTTCTCCCTTCTCCTGCCAACCCTTGGAACTCATCATATCTTTTATTTTATTTTCATTAAATTATTATATAGACACCCTAAAATGGACAAGGTGTGCAGCAAGCGTATTTCATTTCATTCCCAGTAGCGTCATCCCATAAAACAAAGGCCGAAGGAATTGGAGCCCCAGACACCCCATACATGGGCATCCACCCCAGACAAGACTCAGCTTGTCACATCCTCCGAATCAGGTCTGGTGTAGGGTGCACCGCTGATGGCTTCGGAGAGCTTCCTTGACCCGATGGTAGGCGTCGATGACAAAGTTGCCATCGGCAATGAGGGCCTGTATGCGCCCGGCTGTTGAACAACCACAGAAGTGAATTTTGTCAGGATTTCATTCAAGTCGACGTAGTTCGTTGATGGAGGGGGTCGACATCACAGGTGTCTAAGACCTACCTGCTGGTTCCTGTGAACCCGAGGAGCCTGTAGCTCTGGAAGGAGAAGGGCTGGCCTTGATGGGAGAGCTGTCGACGATGAGCCCGTCACTGACGAAGGAAGGGCCGGCAACCTGGAGGTTGACAGCCAGCTGCCCCGAGAATCGGGTGAGGGTGCTGTCGGTATGGGTCTGGTGGGCACAGAGACCTGAACAGCAGGTTTGCGCATCGGTGCAGCCACAGCCAACTAGGATCCCCCAGAAAAAGGAAAAGAGGCTGTTGGGGAATGAGATTGGCACTGGGGGGAGCGGTTGCAATCTATGTATTTTTTGTGACTTTTTCCCTGAGTAGTTGTCTCGGGCCTTAGAGACCTGTGAGCTGGATGACCCCATCGGCGACTGGGAGGCCGTGACTCTGGTGGACCCCTGCCCCGGAACTGGCTACCTGTTGATCCATCAGGAGATTATTAAGAGCCTTTCTGTGTTGCCTGAGGGTTGTTTGGTTAAACTTCTGGCAGACCTCAGTCAGAAACTTTGTGGTCAAGCCCAAGTCAGCAGACACAGGGAGAATGTGAGAATGTTCACCTGTGGAGGCAATCTTTCCACAGTGACAGAAGAGAGAAGACAAAGGATTAACTCGACATAAATAAGTTAGAGGAATCTCTTTAATAAAAGAGATTCTGAAAAATAGCAGAAGAAAAAGCCTTAGGCGAAAAAGGCATGAATACTGCGTCAGAGCTTCCACGGAGACCCATGCGAGCAAGTTGATATCTGCAAAGATCTAAGGAGGGAGCAGGGCCACTCATGCCTTTATAGGATTGGTGACATCGACAGACATTGACGGCGTGGGTGGCCCCAGTTGTACTGCTGAAAATCTTCCCTGTGGACACTGCTTCACTGATGGTGAAGTTCCTACAGTGTAACCTGATGACTGAGATACCCCTGAGGAAGATCTGTTCCTAACAGCGTAGATTACCAGGGAGAATGGAAGTACACTTGGAGCAATGGCAAGACTAAGATGTAAGCCATTCTGCCTGCAGATTTCAGATGGGAAACAACTGCGGCTACAGCAAGACAGACACTACCCTAGAGAGGCAAAGTGCCAATCTGGAATGTAAACTGGCCATGTAGTGGTGGCATGGGGAGGAGGATTGGCAGTTAAGGAGGACTCAAATAGGGTTAACGTGGGGGTGGAGTCGAGCATTCAAGACACTGAGAGAGAAGCGGTTCTGGTGTACTGCCAAGGCTGTGCAAAGTACACCATCCTGCCTATGAAGGGCAGGGAAAATGCATCTTTAGCCACTGTGGGGTGGTCAGTACTCTTAAGAGGTGGCAATGCCAGGTTGGAAAGGCAGTTGGCGGTGCAACGGGTGCACAAGGAGGTGTGCAGGAAGTGGAGGAGGAGGAGGATGGGGAGAGCAGGCTATAGATAGGGGTACTAGGCCAGAGGGAACGGATAGCAGGGACAGAAACAGTAGGAGGGGAGGATGACCGGGACTGTGATCTCTAGTGGTAGGAATGGGAGTAGATAAGAGAAGTAGCAGGCATGATCATAAGGGACACCACAGCCAGGGAACACCAGCAACAGGCATCAGCTTCTATCTGGTGGGACTGAGTTAAGTCAACAGGTAAAAACAGGTTGCTCACCTATAACAGTAGTTCTAATAGTGGTAAATGATGTTCATCTACACTTCAGGAAGTGTTCCTTTCCCTGTAAGACTCCACCAGAATGTCTTCAAGCTGGCTCCTCCCACTCATCCAGGTGGGAACTCCCCTAGCACCGCCCCATGTTGTCAGATCTTACCCTGCTGAAAGCAAAACCCATGTGCTACTTGCCAGAGGTCGGGTGGGTCAGTGTGGATGAACACCATATACCACTCCTAAAACTACTGTTACAGTTGAGTAATCTGTTTTTCTAGGGGCGTGGATATGATGTTCTATCCACACTTTCGGCAGACTCCTACCAGTTCTCTGGGAGGAGGGGGCCAGAAACACACCCCCTATTTAGGGAAGAGAGATTGGAGAACTGAGGCCTCAAAATCAGCATCACAGCATGACTTAAGGTCAATGTGGCAGTGAGAGATGAAGGTATGTGCTGACTTCCAGGTAGCAGCCCTGCAGATGTCCTGGATAGGGACATCCCTGAAAGCAGCCACTGAGGCAGTGCTATGGTGGGTGGTATGAGCCCTTAGCCCAACAGGAGGCTCCCTACCAGCCAACCTATTGTAGAGGCTGATGCAGGATACAATCCATTTGCCAACTGTCTGCTTAGCTGCCAGTCTGCCTGGTGCGGCTTCAGCATAGGTGACAAATAGCTGGCGAACCTCTCCTTGAACTCCAGCCGTGAGCTCCTTATAGCAGGCTAGTGCTCACCGCAGGTCCAGTGTATGGAGCCTGTGCTCAGCCTCTGAGGTGTGATTGGTGAAGTATACTGGGAGATTAATCACCTGGTTAAGGTGAAAATGTGACACAACCTTTGGGACGAACTTTGGGTTTGGGTGGACAACCTTTTCCCTGTGGAAGATCAGGGAAGGAGACTCCACTGAAAGTGCCTGGAGCCAGGAATAGTGACAACGCCACTTGCCCAAGTGGTGAGAGCGCGAGTGCCAATGCTGATGAGGGCTGCACGACTCAGGACTGTGGGAGCGGGACCTCGACCACCGGGGCTACCGACAGTATCTCTCAGAGGGGACCAGCAACAGCTGAGCCTCCTCTGGGTCCGGACGCTCCTGGGTGAGAGGCGGCAGATCAGTGGACTGGTCCATCCCTCCTTGAGAAATGAGAGGTAGGACTGGAGTCCTAGATAAGGAGGTGTTGGCCTCTTCAGGTGACAATGGGTTGACCAGCTCAAGAAAAATCTTGGCCGGAAGATCAGCCTGCATCTCGGCCAACTGGCCCAATGGAGAGACCATGGGGCCAGCAGCCCGGGCCGAGGAATTGACCAAAGTCAGAACCTCCAGAGAAGCACAGGAATCGGAGGCCCGAGAGTGCTCCCGATCCCACGACAAATGATGAGACCGTTTTTTGGTCTCTTTTTTTTTTAGACTCAGATTTAGATTTAGTGCCCGAGGGAACCTGCCTTGGGTGGGAAAGGCCTGGCACAATTCCCTGAATGCTCCTGTGAAGTAGGAGCCCAAAGAGAGCAGCAAAAAGGCTGAAGCTGAGGAAGCTTGTGCTGTAGCGTGGGCCACAGCTTCTTCAAATGCTGCAAGTTGTTTGGCAGACCCTGAAGCTGTGGAGACCACCTGACAGGTGTCCTTGGACTTAACGGGAAGATCCCAGTCATCTGGATAACCCAGTAAAGGACAGGCATGCCATCCTCCAAGGTGGACAGGTGAAACGTGTAGCACAGGCTGCAAGCCTAGGGATCATGCTCGTGGCCCAGGCAGTAGCTGCACACGGTGTGTGGATCCATCTAAGACATTTTCTGCCCACGGGCACATTTCTGAAACCCCGGTGCCAACTTTGTGTCATCCATACTGGAGAAAAGAAGGAGTCACCTGAAGATAAAGTCTTTATCAAATTCAAAGAATTTAATAGCAAAGGGCCTACTCAGCGCAAGAACAATAAGGAGGAAACCTTCTTCTTCCAGCGGAAAGGAAGATCTGACATCATGGGGCAGTGGTAGGGGAGTTACCACCCAGGAGGGTAGAAGGAGCCAGCTTGAAGACATGCCGGTGGAGTCTTAAAGGGAAAGGAACACTGCCTGAAGTGTGGATAAATCATCATATCCATGTCCCTAGAATTTATTTATTTAGTTGAAAATTGGTAACTGGGAGAGGCACACTGAGCTAAGGCTTGTTTCCAGGTGTGACCCAAGGAAGGGGTACATAGTAACAACAGCAGCATTGTACATACATAAACATTTGAACAGCACAGTACAAAATTGATATGGAATTTGAATAAATACTAAACAATAATATGTGCAGAAAGTAAAGTGTGGTGCAGCACAGTAACAAATATATAGCAAGTGCATATTTAAAAGTGGCAGCAAAACTTGCTGAACAGAGTCCTGAGTGGCAAATTCATTTCCCGACCTCATAATGGAGGGAGAGCTCTAGCGGCATGGAATTTAGTCAAGACAGGAGCAGTGACCCAGCCAGCTACTTGCCCTGATGGTTATAACATGGCCTTGGATTGTATCAGGAGGAAGGGTAACAGGAACAGGTGGGGAGGGGTTGGAGTTCCAACTGGTGCCTGTGGGAGCCAGGGGATGGGGAGAGGTAGAGGGAGGAAGGAAGTTGGTTCCAGAATAATGGATGTTGATAGGAGAAGGCAGACTCCAGCCTGGATTGGAACGGGAGGAGTCAGGGTGCCTCCAACCTGTACCGACTGCTGACAGCCCTTTAGTTAGGAATGGAACCAAGCAACAGCAGGTGCTCAGAGGCCAGCAGAACTCAGCTTGTTGAGGAGATGTGGATGGGACACTGAATCAAAGACTTTGGCCTTACTGATGAAAATAATATCCACAATGTGCCCCTGGTCCACACCGGGGAGTATAGAATCAGTGACACGCAGCAGGGAAGAAACGGTGGAATGTTACTTCCGTAAATCAGACTTGAATTGTGAGAGGAAGCTGGAGGAAGAAAAGAAGTTGAGAAGTCCTGTGTGGACCAGTTTTTCTTGCAGCTTAAAGATGGAGGGGAAGGGAGGAGTGAGATGGGATGGAATTGGGGCTGGTTGGCCTACCTGGTATCAACACACAATCCATCAAGGAGGAGGAGGAGGAAGGAAAAGGCTGTAAAGAGGGGCAGGAAGGCAGAAATCATGAGGATACAATTGTTAGAACAATGGGTGAGGTGGAGGAGGCACTGCTGGACCAGGATGGTAGCTCGACTGACATGGTGTGTCTGTCTGGAGCGTGGGTTGAGGAAGTGCTATCCTGGGTCCAGCAACTCAGCTAGGACAGGAACAGACCCTTGTCCATACTAGCATGAATGTCACAGGAAGCACAAGTTCTGATGACATATGGAGATCATTCATTGAACTGTGAACACTCCTGAAGGGACTGTTATCCAGGGTGATCTTTTGCAAGATGCTCCCAGTATTGGGGTTAGTACGGCACAGCAGCAGATCATTAAGAAGGCTAACACTTGGCTAAGGAGCTGGTTCAAGAGAGAGGGGTTTGTTTCTTCAGGCCAACTAGAAGGTCTTTTGTGGCAAGGTGTGGCTTTACATCCAGCATGGGCTGCACCTCTGCCCAGAGAGAGTGGGGGTACAGGCCAAGAGAATGGACTGCGCAGTTGGGGGGATCTGAACTAGGGGGGATTTGAACTAGGGGCTGAGGGGGGCTAGTGCAGGGGATCACAATGGACTAAATGTAAGGAGATCATACGTAGAAGGACAACAGAGTTGATGAGCACAAGGAAAACTGAACCCCTATGGTGGTCAAGGAAGCATGGAGGGGCAACTATCCTCCCTTGCATGCAGGCTATGAAGGCTAAGATTTAGTGGCCCTTACAGAGACTCAGTGAGAGGAAGAAAATGACTAGGATACAAGGATAAATGGGTACAAACTGCTTATGAGAGACAGGCCTTTCAGAAATAGTTGGTGGATTGTCTCTCTTTGTAAGGAAATGAGTCCATGTGGAGGAAAAGGAGGACATGTGGGGGCAAATAGTGTTACAGAGTCCATTTGAGTTCAGCTGGGGAAAAGCGGGTAAAACAGTCAACTTGGAAGTGTGCTACAGGCCCCCAAACAGCACAGTGGAGCATGATGCCCAGTTAGTCCAGCAAATGCTGAAAGGAGCCAAACTGGATGCAGTGATGATCCTGGGCACAGACCGACATCTAGAAAGAGCTATTGGCAAGGCAGAGGGAACATTTCTGTCTGTCTTCAAGGACTTCTTTCTTCAGCAGCATGTCCACTGCTTCCTAGGGCAGCATATCTGACAACGTACTAGGTTTGAAGCCACACCTGACATTGTTCTCAGCAGTGGGGATAGAGTCATCTCCAGTGTGAAAATCAAGGAACTGAAGGTTGCAGTGACCACAACTGGGTAAACCTTCTCCTTGGTGACAAAGAAAACTAGTCTTAGTCACAAAGACAAGAAACTTTAGCGGCAGACTTTTCCATGATGAAGGACCTGGTGTGCATTGGGTGTTGAATGGCTGTATAGTGCTGGTAATGCACAGCACACGTGACTTTCATTAAAGAAAGTGCCCGGAGCAGCTACAGAGAATTTCTGTAAGCAATAAACGAAAAAGAGCCCCAAAACATGGTCCCCCCAGCTCAACAGACACCTAAGGCAACTGATTCTGAACAAAAAGGTCTGTGACTGCTGGAAAGAGGCGGGTTGCTTTCAAACCAGAGAGGGGCACAGTGCATCACTTAGGGACTACAAAACTACACTGAAGATAATCAAGGGACAGCTGGAAGCCAGGATAGAAGCAGGAGATACAGACAACACCAAAACCTACTTTCAGTAACTTGAACATAAGCATGGGGGGGGGGGACTTTTGAGAGAGCAAGAAGCAATGGCTGAGATGGTCAATGAATACTTTGCAGTGTTCACCAAACTACCCCTGGTGGGGGGAGGGAGCTCATTGGGAGGGTCCATAAGATTAGGGCAGCCACTTAACAACTATCCTGCCTTTGTAGCTGACTATCTGGGAAAGACCAAGCCAGATAAGTCCCAAGGGATGCACCCCAGGATCATAATGGAGCTAAACAAACAACTGGAGGGCCACTTGCAATAACTTTTCAGGCATCTGTGAAGACATGTATGCTGCCAGAGGACTGGAAAGTGGACAAGATGGGGCAAGGCTGGACCTGAGCAACTAAAAGCCAGTCAGCCTGGCATCACTGTTGAGCAAGGTCCTGGAAGCTGTAATCAAAGACAGAATAATGAAGCATTTGATTTAGGCAAAGGTTCCAGCCCACTCAGAGCGTGGCTTTATGGCAGTAAGTTATGCCAAATGAACCTGATCACTTCTTCAAGGGGGTGACCAGGTAAAGCACAGGAGCAGGGCTGTGGACATAGTCAATTAGGACTTCAGTAAGGCCTTTGATACCGTGGTGAATAAAAATCCGCGGGTCAAAGAAAGCCAGTATAATATACACCTGGCATACAGAAGGCTGACTTCTAACAGGCTTGGGGTCAGGAAGCAGATGGGGTTGGTGCTGGATGGACACAAGTAAAGGAACTACTCAGTGGCATCCCTAGGGATCAGTGCTGGGGTCACTGCTGTTCAACATTCTCATCAATGATCTGAAAGCTGGGGTCTCCAGCAAGCTGCTTACATTCTCAGATGACAGTATGCTAGCCAGGGCTGTGGACTCCCTTGAGGCTAGGGAAAAACATCGGGGCACCTGAACAAACTGGCTGATTGGTCCGATTCCTGGAGCCTCAGATTCAAAGTAGTCAATGCAAGATACTATACTTGGGGAGGAAAATGAGGTAGGACCTACACCTTGTATGGGGCTCCTCTTACACCAGTAGAGAAGGAGAAATGATCTGCAGGTCATAACAGAAAAGGGGCCGAAGCTGGACAAGCAGTGCATGGTCATCATCTAAAGAGCCAGCAAAATGCTGGGGTGCATCAAGGGGGATGAGAAGCAAAGAAAGGGAAGTAATCCTGCCACTTTACAAGGCCCTGGTCAGGCCCTACTTGGAGTACTGCATGCAGTTTTGGTCACCTCAATACTAAAAGGACATTGAGGGAGTAGAGAAGGTACAACACAGCAGGACAGCCAAAATTATTAGTGGCATTGGGAACAAAAGCAATGATGGGTGGTTGGAGGCCTTTTAATATGTTCAGAGTTCAATGCACCCCCATAGTAAATCTGAAAAGTTATCACTTCTTTCTGCCTAAACTGGCTGATTTCTTACTTTTATCTCCATGGTACAGGGGTTCTCTTAGTTATCATTTTACAGCTGTAATACGAACAAGCCAGATCATCAGATGCCAAGGTGTAACCCTATAGTTTGGTCCTATGTAAGAAATGCCTGCAGTGGCTACTCCCATAGAGTGCATTGCCTAAACTGGCTCCTTTAATGTAATAACTAAGAGAACCCCCTTTTTTCAAGGAAATAAAACTAAGAAATTAGGCAGTTTTTGCAGAAACAAAATTGTAACTTTCCAGGTTTGCCACGGGGGGGGGGGGCGCACTGGAATCTGTGGCAAAAGTGGCATAAAACCAGCAGCATCCCTTATTATAAATGTGAGTTTAACTCTCTGATTAAAACAAGGGTAGAGTGTGATATTTTTGGATTATGTTTAGTTTGTTAGTTGTGTGGTACTCCTTTCTGCATGATAGTAGAGTGGGTAGGGAACCCCTATAAACTGGTATGTGTTTGCGATGCATACAATACTTAATTCATCTCTGCTTGTGAAGCAGGGGGAGCGGACATGATAAAACTAGGTCTGTTCTGACCTTACTCCGCAGGCCACTTTATTTATTTATTTATTTTGTTTTTGTTGACCGGGTAAGTGCACTAGACAATTCCTGCCTATTTTCAGGCACGACCCGGGGGAGGGGGATACAGATGAATGCCAACTGACTTTGAACCAGATTAAGCTGTTGGTGGTATTTTTAATGAATGAGAGAAAATTGGCCAGGACACCGGGGAAATTCCCCGTCTCTTTTCGATAAGTGCCATGGGATCTTTAACATCCACCTGAACTACCACCAATCCAGGCAGATGGGACCTCGGTTTAACGTCTCATCCGAAAGACAGACGGCACCTCAGAAGTGCAGCACCCCTCTCATACTGCACTACAGTGTCAGTACTGGGATATCAACCCAAGTGCCAGATGTGGGAACTGAACCCACAGCCCTCTGATCTCCCGGCCTCAGAGGCGAGTGTGCTACCTACTGAGTCACTGACACTGCTACACTTGAGGTGCTGACACTTAGCACCTGCAAAATTCTTTGAACATCAGGCTCGTGTTTCCACATCATCATAAAATAGAACATACTGTGGCTGCTGATTAGTATTGCTACTATTCTTTATGTTTCAGCATTCTTTATTGTAAACTTTGTTCCCATGCAATATACTCTGTCCACCAGGATGCATCTGGAAACTAGCTATATCAACTCAACATGTTCTAGCTGGACAAAAAATCTCAAATATAGAGAATACTGGATGGGCAACTATGCACAATCAGTGTGTCCTGCCACAGAGGGGTTCTGATTCCCTCTGACCTCGAGAGCAAAGCTTGAGAGGACCATGGGAATCAGAACCCCGAGGTGACAGAACACACTGACTGTGCATTGAGTTGCTCATCCTGTATTTTTTATACTGCGTAGTATTATGTGAAATGTGCACACTGTAGTTCTTTCACTTTCAGAATTAGACTGACTTGTGCATTCTCTAGAGGTTTTAAAATGCTGTAGTACCACAGAAGGGTACAATCACATTCCATGACTTCTAAACTGTGGTACAACAGTATTTTAAAAGGGATGGAATTATATACAGAACAGTGCTCTACTATACACTATAACTACATTATCTACCTCAGGGCAGTGCTATTCAGATGTCTCTGCAGTTATGCACTGCCCAAACCAACTTAGAAATACCATACTGGGCATGTTGGATAAGCTGGATTGAGAAAATGAAGAACAAATGTATTGCACATAACAGAAAGTACTTAGGAAAGCAAATTTAAATTATATATTTTTATTACTTTTAGAGGATAACTAGATTTGTTTAAAATATATTGTATTTCTGATTTAAATGCAATTGCTATTAAACAGTTTTAAGTTTTTCTTTCAGTAGAATGTTATGTTTTAAATGTATACATCTCATAATAATTAAAAATAAGAATTAACATCCTACCTTTCCAAAACTTCCTTTCCCAATTACCTTCAGGAAGTCAAATTCTGTTGGCTTAGCACTGAAATATGGATTGGAGTTTCAAACAAAACAAAGAAAACTTAATACGTAATAATTAGAACACAGTCAAAAGTTACCTAGCTTAATGTTGCTATCAGTTTCAGAAATACCTTTTTGTCCCACTACAGGATTTTAGGTTTTCAGTTTAGACATTCCTTGAAAATGTCTGTAGAGACAGCTGTCCCCTTCCTCCATCAGGAAGTTCGGGACCACCATGGCTGCACCTGCTCCTCCAGCTTGGAGTGTGTTCACTGGTCTGGCAGTAGGTAGGAGCGTGAATGCCAGGAGGACCAACTCACCTACCCTAGGAGTCAAGTGTCTAAACTCTACTACATGCATGGCTGTAGCCCCCCCCCCCCACCACTGCTTCTAACATAGACAACCCAAGTCCACATTACAATTTTTTTAACTGGAAATACATACCAAAACTAAAACAGGGAAGTACATAGTTAAAATGATACTGCAAACATCATGTGTAGGTATTTTAGCTGAAAATAAAATAAAGATTTCTAACACATCAAATGCTACATTTTATAAATATAACAGGGCTATCAGCTACCATACTGGATCTAGCAATTACCCAGCTAATTTAACAGCAAGACTGATTCATGTTTCTGCTGGTCACATGATAAGAACAGCAACTGTGTAGAGGTTGGTGGTTGTGTAGTTAAGGTAAAATCCTTTCAAAAATACAGGGTTCAGATCTTACACTGGGTCAAAAGTGTAGTCAATCTGGTCATCTCAATTTATTTTCTAGTGGAGAGGAATCACTGTCAGGGAAGGCCACACATGAACTCATAAGATACACAGAAGCAGAAGCAGGGGTAAGCCACTCAAGCTAGTGAGATGGCAGAGCCGTGTGGGAAACCCTGCATATCATATGCCTGCTCTGTACCCAGCCTGTGATACACTGAAGTCTTTAGGTTCCAGTGACGTTAATTCTTTACTTTTCATGAGTCTGAAATTTATAACTCAAATTTCAACAAAAAAAAGAATTGTGATTGTTAGCTGCTACTTTCTCTGTTCTGAAATGCCAGGCAAAGTAGTCTTTCTTCTTAGAGTAGTAGTAAATTTTATAGTATTTATGGTACCCTTCCCCTGAGGCTCTGGCACCATTACAATAACACAATAGCAGCAATTAATCATACAGTAAAATAAATATAATATAATTACTGGTGACCATAAATATCAACCGGATTACTGTTCTGTTAAAAATCTATAATAACAGGATTTCGGGTTATTATGCTTCAAAACGCCATAATAACCCAAAATCCAGTTATTATGGCATTCTTGAAACAACTGTCACTTTCCACAGAGGTAGCGTGACCGGGCGGTGTTTGTTGTGCTAAACAATAAGCCCCAAGATGTATTAAAAGAGTAGTGCCCAGTGTGAAAAATATGCCGATTTTATTTTTAAAACTTACTTTGCTTTGTTTGGTCTGAAAGAAGCCACCAAGCATACAGCGAACAGAGTAAGTGACTTGGCGGCTTCAGAAGAGTCAACTCAAGCGTCACCAAGCGTTGCTATAGGAATTCACTAAAAACAGTCACTAAAAATACCATCAACAGCTTAATCTGGTTCAAGGTCAGTTGGCATTCATCTGTATCCCCCTCCCTGGGTCGTGCCTGAAAATAGGCAGAATTTGTCTAGTGTACTTACCCGGTCAACAAAAACTAACTAAATAAATAAATAATTAATGCTCCCTAAGGCCTGCGTCGACTCTTCTGAAGCCACCGAGTCACTCGCTCTATGCTTGGCAGTTTCTTTGAGACCAAACAAAGCAAAGAAAGTTTTAAAAATCAAATCAGTATATTTTTCACATTGGGCACTATTCTTTCAATACATCTTGGGGCTTATTGTTTAGCACAACAAACACCACTCGTTCACGCTTCATGCACGGACCCTCCCCCAAGTCATTTGCCCTCAGCAAGTAAACAATGCTAGTCCATACACCAGCAATTATAAAAAATAAAAGACAGACAAGTGTGATCTTATGGATTTTTTTCCACACACCCTCAATGTGTGATGACCACATAAACCTCTCGAGCTTTGTTCTCGAGGTTTACGGGTCATCACACACCTCGGGTGTGTGGAGAAAAAATCCATAAAACACACTTACCTATCCATTATTCTCTATATAATAAAACAGTTTCAATAAATAACTCATAAATAATTAAATAAGAATCAGTGCTGGGGGAGCTGACAGAGACCCTCACTCACCATAAACCTGTGCAAAAAGATGTGTTTTAAGACCCCTTTTAAATGCCTTGACCAAGGGGCCTCTCTCAGGACCCTTGGAATAGAGTGCCAAGGGATCAGGCCCACCATCTCAAAGGCCCGGTCCCCCAAGGTCTTTAACCTTGCCCTGGGAATAGCCAGGGGGCCATCCCCGTGGAGCGGAGAGGGCATGAGGACATGTAAGGGTGCAGGAGATCCAACAGGCAACCCGAGCCCAGTCTGTGTACGGCCATACAAGTTAGTAACCCAACTTAAAGGAAATCTGCCACTTAACCAGCAAGGGAGACTTTGCTAGACCTGAAAAGGTCAGTCAGCAACCTAGCAGCGATGTTCTGCAGTAGCTGTAGGCACTGCAGCATACCTCCACTGACCTCAAGGTACAGAGCATTACAGGAATTGAGCCTTGAGGTCACAAAAGTGTGCACCAGTGTGATCAGTTCCTCAGGGGAGATAAGGGATTTAATCTGGGAGATATTCCTTAGATGGTAGAAACCACTCCGGATAACTGCTGAGACCTGAGCCTCAAAAGTCAGTCCCCGTCCAAAATGACTCCTAGATTTCACACCTTACTTGCAGTCACAAGCCCAGAAGAGCCAAGCCGATGCCCTGTCTCTCTTTCTGCTGTTTCTGCTCTCCCCCATGACCCGGCTCCACCACAAGTACTTCAGTTTTGTCAGAGTTGAAGCTCAGCCAGCTTAATTGCATCCAGTCTTGGATCTCAGCCAGACACTTATTAAACACATTGACCACATCATGTGTCCCAGATACAACAGACAGATTCTGCATAGCAGTGAAACCCAACCCCATACTGCCTAATGGCCCCTCCCAAGGGCAGCATGTACACCACAAGAAACATGGGTGACAGAACCAAACCCTGGGGTATCCCACAAGGCAGGGCCACTGGGAGCAAGGAGAAATTTTCCATCACTACACTTTGTATCCTGCCAGTGAGGTAGGACTCAGACCAGCAGATGACTGCCAGTCAGACCTACATAATTCATCAGCCGATCCAGTAACGCTCATGGTCCATGGTATCAAACGCTGATGAGAGATCAAGAAGAACAAGAACTGACAGGTCCCCCCATCCCTTGCCCTGAGAAGGTCCTTGTGCACCCAGACCACTGTACTATGCCTGAACCTAAAACCAGACTGGAGAGGCTCATAGATGTCAAAGGCAGTGACTGGTGTGCCTACAGTGCAACCACTTTCTCAACAACCTTGCCCCAAAAGGGGAGGTTAGAAACAAGTCAGTAATTTGCCAGGATATCCAGATCCAAAGATGGCTTATTCGGAAGGGGGTTTCACCAGGGCATTTTTTCAATGCAGCTGGGAAACTCCCCTCTGATAAGGAACACTGGACAATCCCAACAGAGACTGGGCCCAGCTGTCTGACATGGCTCACTAGTAGCCAAGTCGGGCCTGGATCCAGATTGCAAAATATTGGCTGCAGCTCCGAAATCACCACACACCCACACCTCATCCACCATCACTGGTCAAAACTCTCCCCAGAACCACTGAATTCCATTGTGTCCCATTGTCCTGAGGCTGCCTGGTGGGGGATAAAAGATCCCAAATGGTAAAATCAATGAAACAGCACACACACCAGACTCAAGAAAATAACAAATATAAATTTATTGGTGCAGCATAGGCATGTGAACAAAATAGCTCTTTAGCTGATTTGTTCACATTTCTATGCTGCACCAATAAATGTATTGTCAGTTATTTTCTCGAGCCTGGTGTGTGTGTGTGTGTGTGTGTGTGTGTGTGTGCTGTTTTTCGTTATTTTTTCTGCAACTGGTTGTACAGCAGCACCTTAGTGAGATGGGTGTGCGTTCCCCTTTTTTGTGCACCAAGATCCCAAGTGGTCCAAGACTGAAGAGTCAACATGCCAAGCTTGGTACTGTAAGGGCTCTGCCTATGAGGTGATACTGCCACCACAGCTCGTCAGTACTGTACAGGAAACTAGGCAGTTTATAACAAGACAACACATCCTTTGTAAGAGGTTATATCTGTGTAATTATCAAATTGTTATATACTTTTGTGTAAATTTGTGAGTATGTACTTGCTTACAAAATTATGAATAACATTTTAAAAAATAAGGGTTGTGAATAAAACATAAACCAGGGGTTCACAACAACACATGCAACAAAAATGACTTACTGAGGATTTCCAGAGGGTCCCAAGTTAATGTCTCTTGAGGCAGAATGTTCCTGTCCAAACAAAGAAATTAGTCAGAACTGCTTGTGCATCTTGCATATTAATCCAGTCAGAATAATACTGTACTTTCAGCTAAAATTAACTTATATCCTTCAAGACTCTTCACACTTTCACATTCTTGAAATACCCAAAGGTATCTGATCAAAGTTAAATGTGTTCCTAAACTAATGCACAGAACTATAATGTTCAGTTATGTGAAAATAGTGGTCACCTATCTCAGCTTGATCCTAGGGACAGATGGTGATGGCACCAGTGTCCAACATAAAAATGAATCTCACTCTTCAGTTTAAAATACTTTCAGACACTTTGGTTAAAATGGTACTAAAAAAAGCTATGCCAGGCAAGGTTTCATGATCACAATTAGGCCATTAATACCAAGCAGCAGCACTATTAAAATCTATCAGTGAGAGACCTGTTAAAGAAAAAATCTGAACTGCTCCCCAACCTAGGGTGTACAGATAATCTGAACAGAAGTCTAAAAGTTGAACTTCTTGGGTTTGACCAGGAAACTGAAAAACGTTTCTGGTAACATGGTCCTGTTGTCGTAATATTTTATGTCTATCCCTGTGAGGATATCTGAGGCAATTGTTCTGAATGCCTGTATGTTCTAATGTATGTTTTACTATACTGTACCCTGTACTCTCTCGGGTCGTATTTGAAAATAGGCAGGTATATTGCCTAATGCACTTACCTGGTCATCAAAAGCTAATAAATAAACAAACAACAGCTTGGTGGGATAAAACAGTAAGAGTTGGGGAAAGAGGTTGGAAATAAGAGGCTAAAAAGAGGATGATTAGGGAAACAAATGAGGGCCAGCCAAAGGAACAGTAAGAACCTGAACATAAAGGCACATCACAAAAGGGCACAAATAGCCTGAACATTAGGCAGAGGAACAAAGTATGGTTGCAAAAGGGGGAAGTTTCTTGGAAGCTAAAGGGCAAAGTGGCAGTGGCTCAGTAGGTAGCAAGCTTGTGTCTGGAGCTGGAAGATCAGTAGGTTGTGGGTTCCAGCCCGCACCAGGTACTTTGAGTAATACCTATAACTTTTTTGTGAATAAATGGTTATTTAATTTTCAGAAGCATAACACACAGTAACAGTAGCTGAACATGTATCCAGTTTTGCTTTAAAAAGAAGGAATATTCAGAATAAATAGTGCATTTGAAAAAAAACATATGTTGGATAAATAACATTCAAAACTAATACAAGGTCTCACTAGCCAATATTAAAATGCAAGCAGTTAAAAAAAATTTATCTGTTTAGATGTTTGCAAGATAACATGAATAAAAAACTAACAGACTGCTATCTTGTAGATAGATGACTAACAAAGAAGGGATCACAGATCTCCAGGTAGAAGGTCACCTGGGGGCCAGTGACCATCACATGGTATGGTTCAATTTGGCTACTACATCTAAATCATCCCATTCCAAGGCAAAAATATGGGACTTCAGAGGAGCTGACTTTGATAAGATGGCCAACAGAGTTAAGCTAGCCCTGGCAAAAAGAAACACAGGTGAGGGGGTACAGGCAAAGTGGGCAAGCATTAAGGATGCAATACTAGAAGCAACATCCCATTGTGTTAGACAGAAAAGGAAGTGCAAAGAGAAGGAAACCACTTTGGTTCTCAAATACAGTAGCAGAAAAGGTCAGAGCTAAAGGCTGGCCTCCAGGAAATATAAGGGAACACAGCGGGATGAAGATAGGAGGCATACCAAACTGCCCTAAGGGAAGCAGGTAAGGCAGTAAGGCAGGCAAAGTCCCAAACTGAGGAAACACTAGCCACGAACAGTAAAAGAAGGTGACAAGACTTTCTATAGATACATTAGTGAAAGGAGAAAGTCCAGAGAGGGTGCTAAGCTTAATGGAGAAAAGGAGCATGTGAGGAGGAGGACCCTGTAAGGCATCTATCCTAAATAGATACTTTTGCTCAGTATTTACTGAAGAGAAGGTAGAGGCAGGGCCCACAGCTCAAGCATCACGGACACAGGGGGAAGGAGGTGAGCACTACTCCTTCACAAAAGAAAGGGTCCTACAAGAGCTTGCTAAGCTCCAGGGTGGATAAGGCAATGGGACCTGATGGCATACATCCCAGGGTACTAAGGAGCTAAAGAAGGAACTAGCAGAGCCATTAGCAGAATTGTTTAGTGAGTCTCTGAGCACAGGAGAGGTCCCAGAAGACTGGAGAAGGGCTCATGTGATCCCACTCCACAAGAGTGGTAGCAGGGAGGAGGCAGGGAACTACAGACTGGACAGTCTTACCTCAGTAGTAGGCAAGATTATGGAGGCACTCCTTAAGGAAAGGATAGTGCAACACCTGGAATCCATAGGGCACAGGATCCAAGACAGCATGGGTTTACAAAGGAAGGTCCTGTCAAACTAATCTCATAGATTTCTTTGACTGGGTAACCAGAGTGGTGGACCAAGGGGAGCAGTTGATGTGCCTACCTTGACTTCAGCAAAGCTTTTGACACTGTTCCACATAGAAGATTGATAAATAAGCTGGGTAGGCTCGGGGTGGGTCAGAAGTTGGTCAACTGGGTGGCAAACTGGTTGACGGGCAGAAAACAGAGAGTGGTGGTAAATGGTATACAGTCAGAAGAGATGCAAGTCACAAGTTGGGTACCTCAGGGATCAGTCCTGGGGCCAGTCCTCTTCAACATCTTCATTAGTGACCTTGCAGATGGACTAGAGGGTAAGGCTTGTCTGTTTGCAGATGACACCAAGATCTGCAACAGAGTAGATGATCCAGATGGGGTGGGCAGAATGAGAAGAGATCTGGATAAACTAGCAGAATGGTCAGAAGAGTGGCAACTGGGATTTAATGCAAAGAAGTGCAAAATCATGCACATAGGGAAGAGAAACCCTGAAGCCACCTATAGGCTGGGAGGAGTTGCTAGCAGTCACAAGGAAGAAAGAGACTAGGGCATCATCATCACTGATGACCTAAAATCATCAAGCAGACCTCTAAAGCAGTAGGTAAGGCTAGGGGGTGTTAGGGTGTATTAGTAGGGTATCACAAGTCATAAGAGGGAGGTAATAATCCCTCTGTACAAGACACTGATTAGGCCCCATCTGGAGTACTGCGTGCAGTATTGGAGGCCACATCTTCACACGACATTAACCAAATTGAGGCAGTCCAGAGAAGGGCAACCAAAATGGTGCAGGGACCGTATCAGAAGACATATGAGGACAGATTAACGGAGCTCAATATGTATACCCTTGAGCAAAGGAGGAGAGAGGTGATATGATCGAGGCATTCAAACACCTTAAGAGCATAAACAAGGTGAAAAGAGTCTAACATGTTTAAATATAAGAAAATAGCAGGACAAGAGGACACAGCATGAGATTAGAGGAGGCCAATTAAGGGGAATGTGAGGAAATTCTTTTCACAGAAGAGTGGTGGATGCATGGAATGGCATTACCACAAGAAGTGGTCTATGAATACAGTGCAGGGCTTCAAACAGGCATGGGATAGGCATAAGGGAGCAATACAAATGACTATGAATAGATAGGCCACTGACAGAGCAAAGGCCAATGGCACATTTATAAGGTAGAAAAAGAAATGGGCAGACTGGATGGGCCTTGCGGTCCTTATCTGCCGTCAACTTCTATGTAAGTAAAGAACTAATGCGGTCACGTTTGCATCCATTAGGTCTACTTGAGACAGCTGAAGTATATGGAAAGTGAAAATAATTTCAACATATCTATAAAGACCAAAGAAGAAAAAAGGAAAGAAAGAAGAAGAAACAGAAAGAAGAATGGAGAAACATATTCCATCATGAATGACTAGGAAATGATACATTGTATGCTTCGAGAGGAAGAATATGGTCAGTTCGGTATCCTGCTGTGTAATGGGACTGAATTTCAAGATTATTTGGCAAAGGGACAATCGGGGGACAAAGACCTAAAATCAGGGACACACCTTAAAATTTGGTAATATTCGCTTAGAAAGCTAACAGAAGAAAGGGGTTAGAGTAAAATGCATTTTCTGAAGAACAAGTCTGTTAACTGAAATGCTTGACATTCTGTGCTTACAATCCCCACTGTTCGTCACAAAAACACAAATTTTGCAAGGGACAGAGGACATTATTGAGGCAAAATCAGGGACATCCCTGTAAATCAAGAACAGTTGAGCGGTAACACACACACACTCCAATTTATCTACAGTAAGACATTTAACATTAATTTATAGACCTTCTACAACTATATAACATTCGATTCTGTGACATCTGACCTACATACAACTGTAGTTTCATGAATGCTTTCTTCTCTCTTTTGGATGTGTTTATCTAATTACTCCCTTAAACTGTCACATTCATGTGTAAAATGTTTTTTTTTTCCCTTTCTAATATTGTTCTGGGCACTTAAAAAGAGAGGTCTTTTAAAAAAACTGACATTTCCTTCCGAGGAAGAACTATGCAAGTTCGAAGGCTCAAGGATATTCTGTAAATCCATGTTGGTCCAATAAAAGGTATCGAATCACCTATTTTGTCCATCTTGGAAAAGACTGAAATTTCAACAAGCTTTTCCACTTAGTATTAAAACCAGCTATGTTGTGCAAAATCCATGACACAGTCTTTCCAGTGTAATATATTCTAGCAGTTCAGTGGGTTGTATTTCCTGTCCAAAGTTTACAGGACATATTGCAACTTTCTGCTGCAACCAATATTAATGCTAGTGAATATTTGGTTCTTTAGATAGCCCTGCATTTGCTTGGCAATGACCCACCGTACATGTTTCTACATTAATGTTGTGACTCATGTCTGGTATCCCTATTAAATTTGGGTTTAATGTCAGACCACTTTTTTTTTTCATTTTTGAACAATCCGAGAAGTTGACTGATGAGAAATCTCTGTATGAGGAATCTCAGATGTTATTCCAATCCCACCCAAAGGCACCTCTGTTCAATGCAGTGGACCACCAAATGATCTCTTCTTTTTCACTCACCCCCTAACAGAATTTACAAATAAACCATGAAAAGCAGCAATATGTGGCTTACATTGTAATAGTTTCAAAAAGGTAGATGTGCTTGGAGTACTTCTAAATAATAATTCTGGGTTTGTGTACAGTTGTTTTATTGCTTGTTTACATGCTAAATAAAAGTGAATGTCGAACACCTCTAAGTTGCATTTTCCTGAAGTGTCTCAGAAGTTTTACATGCATCAGATTCTCTTACGTCACCAACCATGTTAATACCTTTATCTTTCCAATCTTTTTTTGACAACTATAATTTCATTTGTTAAAATATTTTGATTATACCATAAAATTGAAGATATACATAGTCTGAAATTTACCAGTTTTGATATTTGTGCCAGGATTTGTATAGTCAGACATCAAGACATTACCAAATGTGTGCGCGCGTGCGTGTGTTTTGTTTTGCAGATATCAATGATTTTAGATCTTTTTGCTAATGGCTACATATTTTCCCATTACAATCCAATCAGGTGGGTACTGTAGAGTTTTCTTCTATCCATTTTGCGATCTGTTGCACTGGACACGTTAAATAATATCCATAACTGACACTAGTGTAGTGTGTGTGTGTGTGTGGGGGGGGGGGGGGGTGGTACTGCACTGTTGAGGTGCTGTCCTTCAGATGGAATGTTAAACCAAGGTTTCTTCTGCTCATCTTTGGTCACTGTCCAGATGGAAGTTAAAGATCCCATGGCATTTATCAAGGAAGAGTACAGGAGTTTTCCTTGTATTGTGGCCAACATTCCCCTGTTAATAAAACAGGTCCATGTAACCCCTTCCCAGGATGCACCTGGAAAATGAAAATTACACATGTTACCATAATTCAGGACCTCAAATACAGCCTTTCGGTTCCATTTTATGTATTTTACAGCCAGCATTTCTGTTTGGAAATGTGTTGCTGCAATGTGCTGGTTTGGCCACTTGGCTGCAGTGGAAGTAATGAGCCTATGTAGTACACAAGCACATCATGCCTGAAGCTGGGGGCTAGAAAAAAAGAAGCCTGAAGATAAAGATTGTGCTTTGCACTTACAGTGCCTTCAGAAAGTATTTCCCCTTGGATTTTGTCACATTTTGTGATATTGCAAACTCAAATTAAAATACATTTATATGGGATTTTTTTGTCACGTATCTACACAAATTACTCTATAATGTCAAAGTGGAATGAAACTTCTGGAATTTTTTGTACATGTAATTTAAAATAAAAACCTGAAATGTCTTGATTTGATAAGTATTCACCCCCTTTGCTATGACACTCCAAATTGAGCTCAGGTGCATCCAATTTCCTTGTGAGATCACTTTAAAACTTGAATGGAGTCCACCTGTAGTCAGTTCAAATGGCTGACATGATTTCAGAGGAAATACACCTGTCTATGTAAGGTCCCATGGTTGACCGTGCATGTCAGAGCAGAAACTCTACCATGAAGACCAAGGACCTGTCTGTAGAACTCCGTGATAGAACTGTGAGGAGGCATAGATCTGGGGAGGGGTATAAAAACATTTCTAGGGTGTTGAAAGTTCCCAGGAGCACAGTCAAGTCCATCATTAGGAAATGGAAAGATTACGGAACCACCCAGACTCTTCCTAGAGCAGGCCGTTCTCCCAAACTGAGCAACCGGGCAAGAAGGACCTTGGTCAGGGAAGTGACCAAGAACCCAATGACCACCCTGACAGAACTACAGAGTTCCATGGCTGAGATGGGAGAACCTGTCCAGAGGACAACAATCTCTGCAGCACTTCACAGATGTAACCTCTATGAGAGAGTGGCTAGATGGAAGCCACTCCTGAGAAAAGACCACAGAATAGCATGCCTGGAGTTTGCAAGAAGGCACGTGGCAGACTCTGAGACCATGTGGCAAAAGATTCTCTGGTCTGATGAAACAAAAACTGAACTCTTTGGCCTGAATGCAAAGTGCTATGCCTGGCGCAAACCGAACACAGCTCATCACCCATGTAACACCATCCCTACCATGAAGCATGGTGGTGACAGCATCATGCTATGGGGATGCTTTTCAGCGGCAGGGACTGGGGCACTTGTCAGGATAGAGAGAACAATGAATGGAGCCAAATACAGGCACATCCTTGAGGAGAACCTGCATCAGTCTGCAACAGATCTTGGACTGGGGCAAAGATTTACGTTCCAACAGGACAACGACCCCAAGCATACAGCCAAAGCAACACTGGAGTAGCTTCAGAACAAGAAGGTGAATGTCCTTGAGTGGCCAAACCAAAGCCAAAACTTGAATCCCATTGAGAATCTGCGGAAAGACTTAAAGATTGCGGTTCACCGACGCTCCCCATCCAACTTGACAGAGCTTGAGCAAATCTGCAAGGAAGAATGGGCGAAAATCCCCAAATCCAGATGTGCAAAACTGATACAGACATACCCAAGAAGACTCAAAGCTGTAATTGCTGCCAAAGGTGCTTCTACAAAGTATTGACTCAGGGGTGAATACTCAAGTAAACAAGATATTTCAGTTTTAATGTTTCATAAATTTTGTTACACAATATAAATATTTTGCCCTTTAAATTGTTGAGTATGCTGTGTGAATCAAGGGAAAAATCATTTCAATGCATTAAAAATTCTGGTAGTAACACAATAAAATGTATAAAATCCAAGGGGGTGAATACTTACTGAAGGCACTGTAAGTGGGTGGGAAGGAGCCGCAAGCTGGCATTCAGGAACTGTCTGAGCATGTGAGGGCTGAAGTGAAGAGAGCGGCGAGACTGCCAGGTAAAAATGAATGCAGGTCGTCATGCACTGAAACCAGGGTGGGGGGTGAGGTAGGAGAGAGAAGCTTGCCATCTGGTTAATGCTGTGCACGTCATGCACTGAAACCAGGGTGAGGGTGTGGTAGGAGAAGAGAGAGCTTGTCATCTGGTTAATGCTGTAGCACGTCATGTGCTGAAGTTTGGGGGCAAGGGAAGAGAAAGCCTGCTAACTGGTGACACAGAACTAGAAGGAAAGATGTTCTGTGATTGATGAGTGCCACAGCACATTATGGGCTGAAACAGGGAAGGGGGGGGGAGGTCATTTGATAAAGGAGGAGGGTCAGGCACTGAAGAGGAGACTGGAGAAAAAAACAATTCCAGTTGGGCATTTCAGAGATAGCAGCATGCAGGACAAAAAATGAGAGGCAATATAGCATAGTGGTTAAAAGCACTTGAGCTTCAAATTAGGGGAACTGGGTTTGAATCCCATAGCCACCACTTGCATACTGTGCGACCATAAGCAAGTCACTTAACTTACCTGTGCTCCAAGAATGCACCTGGAAGTGAGCTTTGGCTTAGTGTATCTGTCCTGCCATAAAATAAATAAAAATGTGTAGGTCCTACCTGTGTATTTCCAGTAGCACCTTGCACCTGGCTACACTGAATCTGAGACTCAAAGGGTCTGACCATTTTCTCAGCTTCTTTATGTCCACCTGAGGGTTCTACCCATCCTCAATGGAGTCCTTCACTCTGGCCAGCTAAATGTCATCAGTAAACTTAAGAAGCTAGCTGGGTCAGCTTAGTGGCGCAGTGGCAGCGCTACCGCCCACCATGCTACTGACTCAAGATCAGGAGTGGTCTCAGGTTGCTGGCCGGGGGCAAAGGAGAAAAAATTACTCACCTTAGTAATTATGTTTCTTCTAATGGAGCCTTGCTGTATTCTGACTTATTGCAGTTAGCCCCAGCACTTGAACTGCTCCAGAAAGAAAATAGTTAAATTCTATGCAGAGCATACAACGCTGCGCTCAAGCTCAGTTCAAACCTCTGTCTGCTGCACTTTGAAGTGTAACCGTCAGATTCTTACGAGCTAATACTAAGTCACTCACTCACTCACTATGTTGAAACTGTAAAACTTTTACTAGCCAAATGACAACCGGCTATTTTGGATCCCCCAAAAGACTCAAGTCGAGAATCCAAAACCAAAAACCAGGTAGTGAACAACTTATGACTACTGAAATAAACATAACCCACTTCCTCTCTCTAAAATGAGGGAGTGCCCAAATGCACCCTTGGGGTGCAACACTGCACCTGCCAGCCCACTTCCCAAAAAACAGGTTCAGACAGGGAAGGCAGGGAGGGAGGTCAGAATACAGCAAGACTCCATTAGAAGAAACACAATTACTAAGGTGAGTAATGTTTTCTTCAACCAACATGAAGTCTTGCTGTATTCTGACTTATTGCAGACTACCAAGCAGTGCCTCCATGGAGGAGGGATTCAAACCTATTTTGGGAATAGGCTCTGCAGTACTGCTTTACCAAACCGAGCATCAGTCCTAGCCTGGATATTCAGAGAGTAATGCTTGGTGAATGTATGGACTGCTTTCCAGGTGGTTGCTTTGCATATCCCTAGCAAAGGAATATCCCTGGCAGCAGCCAGGGAAGCAGCTGTACCTCTAGTCGAATGAGCCCTCAGGCCTGAGGGTGGTATTTTGCCTAGCTTCTCATAGCAGAATTATATACAAGAGATAGCCCACCTGGCAATAGTTCTGTTAGTGGCAGGTTTGCCCTTACCCACTTCCCCATAAGTGAGGAACAACTGGAGGGAGTCAAACCTGTGTGCCTTAGTTCGCTCAATGTAGTAACGAAGGGCCCTCTTAACATCAAAACTGTGTAATCTTCTCTCTCCTGAAGAAGAATGATCAGTGAAGAATACAGAGAGAGACATGGATTGGTTCAAATGAAAATCAGAGACCACTTTAGGTAAGAACCTCCTATTGGTTCTAAGGACCACCTTATCTCTATGGAATGAGATAAAATCAGACTCCACTGACAGAGCTTGTAATTCACGGATATGTCTGGCAGAGGTAATAGCTACCAAGAACACAGTCTTCCAAGTCAAGTACTTAAGTTCTGCTGAAGACAAAGGTTCAAAAGGGGGTTGCATAAGCTGGGCATGCAAACATTAAGGTCCCAAGAAGGGGCAGGATCCCTAAAGGGAGGATTGGTATGAAGCAACCCCTTGAAAAATTTGCAGAAAACAGGATGAGATGCCAGTGGGGAAGGCTTTCCTACTGACAGAAAAGCAGAAACAGCTGAGAAATGTACTTTGAGGGTAGCTGGTCTGAGGCCTAGGCCATTGAGATGAACTATATAATCCAGAACTGTAGACAATTCAGCAGTGTCCGGGGATATACTGTATGCTTTTTGGAACACCAGATGCTGAATCTTTTCCATTTGGAGTTATAAGTTTTTCTGGTGGCAGGTTTTCGAGAGGCTTTGAGAATGTCCAGAACCCCTTGAGACAGATGCAATTTTGCATACTATAACTCTTCAAGAGCCATGTCTTGAGATTGAGAGACCGAAGGTTGGGATACCAGATCCTCCCCTGAGAGGAGGTTAACAGATTGTGATTCCTGGGAAGAGATAGGGGAAGATGGACTGCTAGGGACAGCAACAGGGGATACCAAGGCTGCCTGGCCTAGTCTGGAGCAATCAGGATCACTTTGCAAGATTGCGACCTTATCTTGACCAGGACCTTGAACAGCAGAGGAAAAAGAGGGAAGGCATACAGAAATTTCCCTTCCCAATTCAGAATCAGAGCATCCAGAGGGACTGGGCCCAAGAATGGAGGTCTGCAACAGAAGAGAGGAAGTTGGTGATTGTCTGTGGCTGCAAAGAGATCCATCTCTGGAGTGCCCCATCTTAAGAAAATCCCTTTTAAAACTAGGGGATATAGGGACCATTCGTAATGGCCCTAGGAAATCCTGCTCAATGCATCTGCTAGCACATTTTCCTTTCCTGGGAGGTGGATTGCTACCAGAGAGGTCTGCAGGGAGTAAGCCAGGGACCATATTTTCATGGCTTCTGTGCATAAGGCCGTAGACCGAGTGCCTCCCTGCTTGTTGATATACCACATGGTGGTGGTGTTGTCTGTCCTGACTTGAACCACCTTGTTCTTTACTGAATGTGAGAAGTCTTGCAGGGCCAGGTAAACTGCCCTGAGCTCCAGAAGGTAGATGTGGAAAAAAGACTCCTGAGTGGACCGCACTCCCTGGGCTGTGAGAGCCCCAAAGTGAGCTCCGCAACCCAGGAGAGAGGCGTCTGTGGTTAGGACCACAGAATGAGACTGAGTAATGAATGAGACCCCTTGCCTGAGATTGTCCTGATCCTGCCACCACTGAAGAGCCTGGATCACAGTCTGAGTCACTGGAACCAGTTTGGTCAGAAGATCTCTTTTCTGAGACCAAAAATCCCTCAGATGAAACTGAATGTCTCTCATCTGAAATCTGGCCCCCTGGACCATTGCAGTGGAGGCTGCCATATGGCCTAGCAGCTGAAGAAAGTGTCTTGCTGGTCGAGAAACCAGAAGGTGGAAGGAAGAAGCCAGCTCCATGATAGTCTTCACCCTTACCAAGGGGAGAAATGCTCTTACTTTGACAGTGTCTAGTTCTACCCCTATGGAAGTCAACAGTAGTACCAGCTTGAGAACTGACTTGGGAAGATTGAGAAGGAAACCTAGAGAAGTGAGCACCTGCTGGGTCACTTTTAGATCTGACTTGACTTGGTCTGCAGACTGACCCACTATAAGCCAGTCGTACAGGTACAGGAATATGGAGATATTTTTACTCCTTAGGAAAGCCACTACTACTGCCAGGCATTTTGTGTATACCCTTGGAGCCGATATTAGGCCGAAAGGCATTGCTTTGAACTGGTAATGGCCTGAAGGCAGTTTGAACCTGAAGTACTTTCTGTAGGAGCACCTGATGGGAATATGAAAGTAGGCATCCTTTAGATCCAGGGAGGCTACCCAATCCCCTGGCCTTAGAGAGGAAAGAATTATTCCCAGAGTCACCATTTTGAACTTTGGCTTTAACAAATGTTTGTTTAAGTATCTTAAGTCTAGGATGGGCCGCCACTCCCCTGTTTTTTTTTTCGGGGTAAGGAAGTACCTGGAGTACAGACCTTTTTCCCTGTGTACTGTAGGAACTCTCTCTATGGCCCTTAAGGCCAGAAGAGATGAAACCTCTGGCTCTAGGGCAATGGTTTCGGAGATGTTTGCAGGTGGAAAAGATTTGGCTCTCAGCTTTGGGAACTTTTTGAAGCTGAGAGCCAGTCCCTGGCCTACTACTTCCAGGACCCACTTGTCTGAGGTAACAGACTTCCAGTCCTGGAAATAGTAGGCCAGCCTGCCTCCTACAGGAATGGATGAGTCGACCCGGGCTGACACCTCAGGGTGTCTGCTTGGCAGGAGCCTTAGGCTGAGAGATGGATGCAGCCCTGCTCATCCCCCTTCTGCCTCTTCCTCTGAAGAACCCCCCTCTGAGAAAAAGGAGAGGAGGCCTGTGCTTGATAGAAAGGCCTATTAAAAGGCCTGCCCCTGCCCCAAGCTTGCTGCCTTTGAGGAGTTGCCTGCCTTTCTTTGGCCTGTGCACTCCTGTAGGTGGTCCTGTATTCATCCATTTTCTTCATATAATTCTCTGTCTGCTCCCCAAACAGAGAATTATTAAAAACAGGAAAATCCACGGCCTTAGCCTGGGTATCCTGAGACAGGCTAGTACACCTGAGCCAAGCCAGCCTCCGAAGAGACACAGATGTAGCCATGACTCTATAAGAAACATCATTGGAGTCCACAGCAGCATGAAATTGAATCTTTGATGTCTCAATCCCATCAGCAACCACCTTCTCCAGCTCCTTGGCAAGCTGGGGAGGGGCCTGCTTAGCCAGTGCCAGTACAGTGTCCCACCTGGACGTCTGGTACCTGGCTGTATAGGCCATGTAATTCGCCTGCCTGAGTCCCAAAGAGGATGCCATGTACTGCTTTTTTGCCACGGCATCCAATTTCCTGGAGTCTTTATCTTGCTGGGGTGTGAAGCCAAGGGAATGTTAGCCTTATCACAGGCTGCAGCATGCACTACCCCAACATGGCTGCACTGCTGGTACAAATACTTCGTACCTGAGCCTGACAGCATGTACCTCTTGTCCATCCATCTGTCCACAGGAGGTAATGAATTTGCTTTCATCATCATCATCATCATCATAATCATCCTCCCCCTTCAAGTCCGGTTCATAAAAATCTTCAGGGATATAATCCTGAACCAGAGGAACTGAACAAAAACGAATGCCTGCCAGAAGGCGCCGGATCAGTCGGAACCGAACTAAGCGATTCCACTATACGAATCCTCTGGCAATTTCCTTGGTGGTCGGGTGATGCGGTTCTGGATCCGAACCGGCCGATTTGTCTTCTCTTTTTCTTTTTGACAGACCCGATCCCTCAGAATCGGCTTTCCTTTTGCCCCAAGGAGTCTCGCCCTGGTCAGAGGGCACTCCTTCCGGTTCAGTCGGAACCGAACTGGGCTTGCAATCTGGGTCAGCGGACTTCTCAGGCTCCTTTTTCCTACGCCTGCCCAACCTTTTATCCAGGGTGGCTTTAGGGAAATTCTTACAGATTTGGCAGTCTGACTCTAGGTGACTAAAACCCAGACAGTAAACACAAGTGGTGTGAGGGTCGGCCTTAGCAAAGGCCTCCCCACACTCACTGCAGTGCTGAAACCCAGTGGGCCTCTTTTTTTTCTTGGGTTTCTCGGACAAAGCCATAACTAAACCCTTACCCGTTTTATGGCAACCGCTAGGCAAGACACCCTTATCGGTTTCTAACCGTGTTACCGGTATTTGAAAAAAAACCAAAAAAAAACAAAGACACTTTTTTTTTAAACCGATAAGGACTGGTACCTCACACTAAAATTCCTGTAAAGAAAAAGGAAACAATCACCAACCCAGAGACCGGTTCAGCCGAACCAGTCACACAAATTCAGTATACAATTTCCACACACTTTTTCTAGCTAAGTCCACTACCTATGCACTTACTGTACCACAGACAGGGATCTGAACCAAAAAACAAATGCGAGAATATCGGTAAAACCAATGATTTTAAACTGCGAATTGAGGGTGAAGGAGAAATCTCCAGAGCGACTGTTCAGTTAGGCAGAGTAAAGAATCTGACGGTTACACTTCAAAGTGCAGCAGACAGAGGCTTGAACCGAGCTCGAGCTCAATATTCTATGCTCTGCATAGAATTTAACTCTTTCCTCTCCGGAGCAGTTCAAGTGCTGGGGCTAACTGCAATAAGTCAGAATACAGCAAGACTTCATGTTGTTTGAATGAGCATCCAACGGACTGCTCTCCTTTCCCGGGGGGGGGGGCATGCTGTTCCCACTGAATGTCACCAAGAGGAGGCCCGGTGGTAGTGTGGGCCCACAGCACAGAGAGGGAGCTGCAGAACTTCCGCAACAAGTGTGTGTGCCTCCATGTGCATGCACGATGCCATGTGTGCCCCAGCATGGGGAACAGGGAGAAAATGGGAAAATGTAGGGGCTTGGGCTGTCTGCTGAGCATGGGACAGGACTGATAGCTGCCCAAGCCTGCGACTGGAAGAAAAAAACCTTTGTGGTAAAAAAAGAAGCTAACTCCTGCTTCCAGATTGTTGATGAAAATGTTCAGCAAGAGTGGCTCAGCACCAGTCTTTGAGGAATACTGCTAAGTACCCCTCTCAATTTTGAATAGTGCTCTTCTGTAACAACACTGTATTACCAGTTCCCAAGCCAATTAGCAATATAGTATATGCCTTGAAGATAATGCACTGGTGTACTTTGCTAAGAAACTTGTGCACAGTTCAAGGCCTCACTGAAGTTCAGATAGAGTAGGTCTACAGGCCTGTCCCAGTCTACCTCCCTGGTCAACATCTCAAAGAAGGTATCAAGTTGAAACAATACACAGCAAGGCACTTGAGGACAGTGGGTGCACAGTCTGGGACAAATAACTGGCACACCGTAAACAAAGAAGCAGAGTCTCAGAGACTACTGAAACCAGATGCTTACCTCTGGTTCTTCCTTTCATTGGGTCTGCTCACAACCTGAAAAGATCCTTGAACATGGTGCAAATGATGAAGAAAAGCACCAGTAGCTGGTCAAATGAACTTGTACAGCAATGATCAGTAGCAACAAAATGCAAGACAAATAACAGTATTTAGGGGACAATGTCTCTCCACTATAAAATAATAGCATATAAGTAGCACTGCAACAATAATACTGATAGTCACTTTCTTTGCTCTCCCCATGGCCCGTGAGTGCCAACTGAAACATAGAAACACAGAATGTGTTGGCAGAAAAGGACCACCAGGCCCCACCCAGTCTGCCCCAAATTCCCTACATAAAAGCAAAGGCCCCGCTTTTTCCATGATTCCGTGGCTGCAGAGATTGCCGCGGAATTTAATGTAAACCGTGGAAAACTGCGGAATATTATTCTGCAGTTTACATGAAGTGAGGAATATTATTCTGCGGTTTACATGAACTTTGGAATATTATTCCACAGTTTATATGTACTGAAGATTATTATTACGCAGTTTACATGAACTGCGGAATATTATTCCGCGGTTTACATGAGCTGGGTGGTAATATTTCACAGTTTATACTGAAGAGTCAATATTTAGCCAGTCCACTGGCACAGCAATAGCACTACTGCTTGTGACACCCCAGGTTCGGGAACAAGCCTGGGAAGTTGGAGGGCCAGACAGGAGGAGGAGAAGAAGGAAGAGGAGGATCGAGCATCCTAGGGACTGCTCTCCTCTTCTGGGAGAGGCTGGTGTTCAGGTAACCTCTCGTGGTAGCCTGGGGCACGACTGCTGGGACGGACTTTGTTTGGAAAGTGTATTAGATGTCCAGCGTGCCACCCCAATGGCATTGCATGACACACCTCACAGATAGAAAATGGAGGTTCCACCACTACACGATGACGTTTACCCCCACATTGCAGACCCCACGCCACCAACCAGGCTCTTGTTCCCATTCCTTTCAGTCTCCAGGGGAGGGCCCCCGACGCAGTGCAGCCCTGAAAGGCAAGTCAGAGATGTTCGGGAGTGAAGTAAGTCCCTGGGTGTGTGGCGGGGGCTGGCGTGTGGTCGGACCAATGGGGCAAGTGGATGAGGAGATAAAGCATAATAAATAAATATAAAAAAATGAATAGTCAGTATAAACTGTGAGTAAAACAAATCTGCAGTTTACATCGACTCTGACCAAAGAAAATTATTCCATGGATCATATAAACTGCAGCATTCCATGGATCATATAAACCCTGGAAAACTATTCTGTGGTTTATATTAAATTTTGCAGAATGCTTTTTGGAATTCTGTGAAATTTAAAAACAAAAATCTGGAAAGTATTTTGGAACAGCCCATGCCCATTAGTTTGTCTGCTAGGGCTTTACCTTAAAAATCAAAACAGGTATCCCCTATCCAGCTCAGCCCCACCACCCTCCCTACCCCACCCTGAGACCTCCTTGAGTCCCTTTATTTGAAGCAGAATTATTTTTATCAGGTCCCATACTGTGCAGCAATCCGCATCCTTCTAATTTCACCGCCGGGCCTGAATTCCAGTTTCTTGTTCCAGAAGTGCTTTGAGTACAGCTGCGCAAAGCACTACTGGAATGAGAAACTGGCATTCTGGCCTAGTGGTAAAACTAGAAGTAAGAGGATTGCTGTGCAATGTGGCAGCCAATAAAAATATTATTTATTCAAATTTGGCAGCCCTGGGGACTCTCAGGCTGGGTTGGGGAGGGCAATGGGGCTGAGATGGAGTGGGTGGGTTTTTTACTTTCTAATACTAGGAATTCAGGAGATAATTGACTATCTGCTCTGCTTTGTAGGTCCCAACCCCCAAAATAACATTTTCCCCTACCTGGGTGCTTGGGGTGGGGTGGGGTTGCTGACTGCTACCAAAATCCCTAACTGCTGCCACAGAATTTCTGCAGAAATAGGAAACTAATGCTGCAGCAGTTCTGCAGCAACAGGGAGACTTGAACAGAATTTAAATCAAAACTGCCACAGAGAAATCGGGGCCTTGCTAAAAGTCATCTCTTAGGGAGTAAGCCTTCAAAACTAAGCCTCCTAATAATTCCCTTGTGCCTATCACATGCCATTTTAAAGCCCACCACTGTCTTAGCCCACACCACCTCCCCCGGGAGTCTGTTCCAGCTCTCCACCACCCTCTCCGTGAAATAGAATTTCCTAATGTTACCTCTGAATCTACCCCCTCTATCTCCAACTCATGACCCCTAGTTTTCAAATGTCTCTTCAGCTGGAAAATGTTGCTCACTGGTACCCCATTTATGCCCCTGAGGTATCTGACGGTTTCAATCATGTCCCTTCTCTCCCTCCTGTGCTCCAGGGCGTATATGTTAAGGTCTCTCAGCCTGTTTTTATATGACAACTAAGACCCCCCACCATTTTAGTTGCCTTTCTTGACCCTCTCCAATCTCTCCACATCCTTCTTGAGGTGCGGCCTCCAGAATTGGACTCCATACTCCAGGTGTGGTCTCACCAATTGCTTGTAAAGAGGTATTATGACCTCCCACTTTCTACTAGTGAACCCCCTGCCAATACACCCCAACATTTTACTAGCTCTTGCCACTGCCCTCTTCCACTGCTTTGCCACCTTAAGGTCTTGTGAAATGATTATGCCCCGGTCCCTTTCTACCTCAGTTGCCTCCAGGACCTGCCCCCCCATCCTGTATTAGAAACATAGACTTTGATGGCAGATAAGGACCACTTGGCCCATCTAGTCTGCCCATTTCCATACCTACAGGATAGGCAGCAGATCCTAGTTAACCAACAGCCTATTTCTTCCTACCCCCCACAAGAATTGTCTTATGTCTGTCCCATGTCTGCCCCATGCATTCTTGAATTCTTCCACAGTTTTAGACCCCACAACCTCCTCAGGAAGGCTGTTCCATGCATCCACTACCCTCTCTGTGAAATAATATTTCCTCACATTGCCCCTGAACCGTCCCCCCATCTTTAAATTGTGTCCCCTTGTTCTTGCACGTCTCTTTTTCTGAAAGATGCTACCCTCTTGGACTTTGTTGATTCCACTGAGGTACTTAAAAGTTTCTATCATGTCCCCCCTCTCCCTTCTTTCATCAAGGATATACATATTAAGCTCCTTTAGTCTCTCCTCATACGGCTTCTCTTGCAGACCCTGCACCATTTTAGTTGCCCTCCTCTGTACTGCCTCTATCCTGTCTATGTCCTTGCGGAGATGGGGTCTCCAGACTGGACGCAGTACTCCAGATGGGGTCTCACCAACTGTCTGTACAGAGGGATAACAACTTCCTGTTTTCTGCTGCTGATGCCTCTTCCTATGCATCCCAGTATACCCCCAGCCCTCCCTACTGCCTTCTCACATTGCTTGCTAACCTTAAGGTCATCTGATATGATTACCCCCAGGTCCCTTTCCTTTTTTGTTGTTGTCACTACCTCCCCCCCACTGTGTATCTTCCCCTGGGTTCTTGTTTCCCAGGTGCATTATTCTGCACTTCTTTGCATTGAATCCTACCTGCCATACTTCTGACCATTCCTCCAACCTTGCCAAGTCCCTTCTCATCCTTTCCGCCTCCTTGTGAATCAACCCTGTTGCAGATCTTTGTGTCATCTGCAAAGGGCATACTTTCCTTCAGTCCCTCTGCAATGTCACTTATGAAGACATTAAAAGGACTGGACCCAATACTGAACCCTCACGGTACCCACTAGTAACCCCTCTTTCTTCACAGTGGACTCCATTTACAATTACCTTCTGCGTCCTGTTGTCCAGCCAATGTTTTACCCAGGCTACCACCCTGGGACCCACTCCCAGGCTGGTTAATTTGACTATTAATCTTTTGTGTGGGACTGTGTCAAATGCCTTGCTAAAGTCTAGGTAGGCCATGTCCACAGCCCCTCCCTGGTCTACTACTTTGGTCACCCAGTCAAAGAAATCTATTAGATTCGTCTGACATGACCTTCCCACTGTGAACCCATGCTGCCTTGGGTCCTAGGTACTCAACTGTTCTTTCCTTCAGAAGTGACTCCATCACTTTCCCTACCACAGAGGTCAAACTGACAGGTCTGTAGTTTCCTGCCTCTGTCTTGGTCCCACTTTTGTGAAAGGGAATCACATCCGCCTTCCTCCAGTCCTCTGGTACCACACCATCCCCCCATGATTTATTAAAAAGTGTAGCCAGTGGTTTCACTAGTTCCCCCCCTTAATTCTTTTAGAATTCTGGGGTGAATTCCATCAGGCACCATTGCTTTGTCCACCTTCAGTTTTAGGAGTTTCTTCTGTGAAAGGACTGGGATTGACCCCCCTATCAAGAGTGCTTCTGTTAACTGGATTAGGCACTTCCCCCTCCTCTTTTGTGAATACTGAGCAGAAATATTCATTCAGTATCCCTGCTTTTTCACTGTCCCCCTCTGCCCACCCACCGTTCATTCTATTCAGCCTCACTATCCCTCCCTTTGTCTTTCTACACTCGCTGATGTACCTATAAAAGGTTTTATCCCCCTTCTTAACCGAGTTGGCTGTCTTCTCCTCAGTTTGGGCCTTTGCTATTCTGACTTCCCTTCCTGCTTCCTTCTGCCTTAACTGGTACAGCTCTCTGTCCTGCTCCTTCTGTGTTTCCTTATACTTCCGGAATGCTATCTTTTTCTTCCTGAGTTTCACAGCCACCTCTTTTGAGAACCATACTGGATTTTTCTTTCGTTTTGATTTGTTTATTTGCTTCACACAAAGGCTTGTTGCCTCTGAGATGGTAGTTTTGATGATTCCCCATTGTTGCTCCACAACTCCTTCTAGCCTGTTTGCTAGTGCTTTTCTGAGGCACTCTCCCATCTTGCCAAAGTCAGCCCTCCTGAAGTCCAGTACCCTCACTTTTGTATGGCTTGACTCTGTAGCTGAGTTTAGCGTGAACCACACTGTTTGATGGTCACTTGTTCCCAGATAGCAGACCCAATTCTAGATCCAGAGATCCTCTCCTGCCCGTTTGAGATCACGAGATCTAAGATTGCTCCCTCACGGTGGGTTCGAAACTAGCTGTCTGAGGCCTGCCACCTGTAGGGCATCAAGAATGGCCCTGCTCTTGGATGTGGCTGCAGCAAATGTGCTCCAGTTAACATCTGGCATATTCAGGTCTCCCATCAACAGTATCTCCCCTTTCTCTGCCATTCTAAGAATGCCTTCTATCATATCCTTGTCCATTCCCTCCCCCTGACATGGGGGTCTGTACACAACCCCTGTGCGGATTGTGGTGCCCTTTCCAGTCTCCAAGGTGACCCACAGTGCCTCCTCTCCTCCCTGTCTACTCTTTTTTTTTCAGTTGCTTTTATCCCTTCCTTTACATAAAGAGCTACTCCTCCCCCTCTTCTCCCCTGCCTGTCTCTCCTGTAGGTTATGTACCCTGGTATGTTAACATCCCAGTCATGGTTTTCTGTGTACCATGTTTCTGTAACTGCTACGATATCCAGGCATCCCTCTTCCATCAAGGCCACCAGCTCAGGGAGCTTGTTGCCCAGACTACGGGCATTGGTACTCATTACCCTCCATTTCCTGATGGCTTTACTCCTTTTGCCCCATCCCTGTCCTTCTTGCCTTTGTCACTTTCTCCATTTACCCCAGCCCTTCTCCCTATCGACACCTCTATATTTGGTGTTTGCCGCACTTACTACCATTTTTTTTTGGGGCTAGGATTTCCTGCTCCTTTCCAGTGCCTCCCCCTTGGCTAGTTTAAATGCCTGCCAATGAAGCATTTAAACCTATCACCTAGGATCCTGGTTTCCCTCCTGGACAGATGCAGCCCATCATGCCAGTATGAGCTTGCATCACTCAGGTGGACCCCCAGTCCCCAGTGAAGCCGTCCTTGAGTTCCACACCAGTTTTTCAACCACTGATTGAATCCCATGGTGTGGAATACCCTAGCCTCCCTACACCATAGATGGGCAGCACCTCCAGAAGATTACGCGGCGTGCTACTTGTCTAAGGCCCTCCCAATTCCACAAACTCTTCCTGCACTTCTCTAATCCCTTTCTTAGCCAGGTCATTTGTCCCTAGGTGGACAATGACATCCAGCTCCCTCCCCTGTGCAGCTGCTCTGGAAATTCTGAGGATTCACTCCCTGTCCCTCCAAGCCATGGCGCCAGGCAGACACCTCACCTCCCTCTCCCCTTCCTCCCCCAGTTCTACCTTCCTAACAATGGAGTCCCCCACCAGGAGCTGTTTCCTTCCCCTATGGGGTCCCCTGCCACCCTCCTGTGGGTCTCCTTTGTCGAGGTTCCCAGCATCCTCCTTGGTCCCCACTGCAGGTGCCTCCATAGAGGAACCACACTTTGCCAGAATGGCATAGGAATTGTGGAGAGGTACAACTGGAGGGATGTGCCTCTGTTCCACCACCCTCACCCTCCCTGAGCCCACTGTGGTCCAACCGCTCCTCTTTCTTGGCAACCTCTGAGGCAATGGCAGTGGCACTGGTGGTCCCTGGATGGAAGAGGAGGTCCCACAAATCCTGTTCCAACTCAGCCTGGAGAAGAGCAACCTCCTCCCTCAGCCCAGAGAGGTGCCTGCAGATGGGATAACACCACATCCTCCAGAACGTCTCCCGGAAGACTGCTGCTCCACAGCCACTGCACTGCACCACTCCCATCATGTCTTATTTCTGGCCCCTTAACTGTTTGCAATCCTTACTTTTTCCTCTGTTTTTTTTCTCTCTCTCTCTCTCTCTCCTTACTTTCTGCCTGTGTGCCCGTTAAGCTCCTGATTGTTCCTGTTCTGAGACAAGAATATCCTATATTTCTCAGTAGACCCCTTACTTGCTCATAGGCAGACCTCCAGCAGCTAGAGGGGGCTGGAGAGCTACTCTTGCCCTTCCAGGATGGTGGGTCTTTGGTGGCTCTGTGATCTCTCACTTCCTGCTCCCAAACAGGAAGTTCCTGTTGTCAGTCAAATCCTGCGCCTATAAAAGTAGAACTAGCTTTGGGTGGGAGGGAAGGAGGGCAATATAGTCCCAGTTGAGAAGTCCAGTCACACAGCAGTCTGCCCCTCGGTTTTTACTCCCTACATGCATGATTTTGCACATTTTTGCACTGAATAACAACTGCCACTCTCTTGACCACTGTTCCAGCTTAGCCAGGTCCCTGCACATGTTTCCAACCCCTTCTTCGGTATCCACCCTGTTGTAGATCTTTGTATCATCTGAAAATAGACATAACTTCCCCTCTAGCCCTTCCGTTATGTCTCCTATAAAGATGTTAAACAGAAGCATCCCTAGTATCGACCCCAGAGGCACCCCACTAGTGACTGAGCCCTCCATTGAGGGCACCCCATTCACAACTACCCTTTGCCTTCTGTCCCTAAGCCAGTTCCCCACCCACCTTACTACTACCGGATTTAGCCATAAGCATCTCATTTTGTTCAGCAGCCTTCTGTGCAGCACAGAGTTGAACGCTTTACTGAAGTCAAGGTATGCAATGTCCACCCCACCCTGACCCCCTGATCCACTACCCTGGTGACGCAATCAAAGAACTCAATCAAGTTTGTCTGACACGACCTGCCCTCCGTGAACCCATGTTGCCAATGGTCTTGTTGACCATCGACTTCAAGGTAGCTACTTATCCTTTTCTTTAGCAGTTTTTCCATAAGCTTCCCTACCACCGATGTCAAGCTCGCCAGTCTGTAGTTGCCTACTTCCTCTTTTTCACCTCCCTTGTGGAGAGGGACCATATCTGCCTTCCTCCAGTCCACAGGAACCTCCCCCGTTTCCAGGGATCTATTGAATAGGCTAGCCAGAGACTCAGCTATTTCCTTCCTGAGCTCCTTTAATACCCTGGGGTGCACCCCATAAGGACCCATGACCTTTTCTACTTTCAGGCCCTCTAATTCTCTTAGAAGTTCTTTTTCTAGGATCAGACTAGTGTCCATCGCCCTTGTTGCCACCCCGCTATCACTGATCCAACTGTCCTCCCCCTCCATCATGAATACAGAACAGAAGTAGCTGTTAAATATTTCTGCCTTTTTCTGTTCACCCTCCACCAGCCCTCCACCCTTGCCCTTTAGCTTAACTATTCCTCCATTCGACTTTCTCCTCTTGCTCACATACCTGAAGAAAGATTTATCTCCTTCCTTGACAGATCTTGCTATATTCTCCTCCATTCTTGCCTTTGCTTTTCTGACGTCTGAGCCAACCTCCTTCTGCCTTACTTTGTTAGCCACCCAATCTTCCTCTTTCTGAGTCTGTTTGTATCTCTTAAAGGCGGTTCTCTTTGCCCTAACCTTCTCTGCCACCACACTGTTGCACCACAGTGGCTTCTGTTTTTTCCTGTTCTTGCTAATCTGCTTGATACAGTGATTTGTGGCCTCCAATATTGCCCCTTAATTGCCGCCCACTTTTCCTCCACCCCTGCCAGTGCTTTTTGAAGACAGACGCCCATTTTCCTAAAGTCTGCTTGCCTGAAATCCAGTACCATCACCTTGGACTGGTGATCCACAGCAGCAGTCCCCACTGTGAACCAAACTGTACTGTGGTCACTTGTGCCAAGGTTCTCTCCCAACGAGACCTCCCTCACCCTGTTCCCATTTGTGAAAACCAGGTCTAGAATAGTCCCTTCCCTGGTTAGTTCATTTACCAGCTGTCTCATCAGACCCCCCGGAAATGAGTCAATGATTTCCCTACATCTGGTGGATGCCACTGATGGGGTACCCCACTCTACATCCGGCATATTGAAGTCCCCCATCATCAGCACCTCACCCCTGTTTGCTATCCTCTGTATTTCCTCCAGCACTGCCCTATCCACCAACTCTTACTGCAAAGGTGGCCTTCACACCACCCCTGCTCTTATGACTTCCCTTTTTCCTGCACTTCCATAGCCTTAATGTGTTCCCTCACATATAGTGCAACCCCCCCCCCCACCATGTCCCATTCCTGACCCTCGTGGCACCACGTCTTGGTGATTCCCACTATATCTAGGTCTGCCTCAGCCATGACCACAGACAAGTCAGGGATCTTGTTTCCCAGGCTCCTGGCATTGGTGCACATGGCTCTCCATACATCAGATCTACTCTTACTTCCCCCGCCATGCACATCCTTTTCCACGGTACCCCACTGAGGGGTTACCCTTGCCCCTCCTAGCAGTTAACTTTTCATGCCCTGCCAATTTGCCCCAGGCCTTGTGTACATGCCCCCCGAATTTCTACCGGTCATGGCCCCTGAATCTAAGATGGCAACCTCCCCTGTTTACCTGCAGTTGCCCCAAGTCATCCCAGGCTGTCTAAGTACACATCAAATTTTGCACTTGCACACTGAGCCCTTCCCACATTAAGTGAAGGCCATCCCCCTTGAATAACCCCCTATCTCAGAAATCCCCTCAGTTGCCCATGAAATGGTACCCTCTAGCCTGACACCACATTTTCATCTAATCGTTCAGTTACGTGATTTCAGCATGTCTGATTTTTCCTCCCTACCCCCCTTCTCCCATACTGGCAATACCTCAGAGAATGACAGCGAAACTGCCCTACCCTCTAGACTATCTTTAAGTTGTTCCAAACTGTTCTTTGCCTCTTCCACCGACTGCCTTGCCAAATCGTTAATGCCTAGGTGAATCAGGACCCCCAGACCCCCGTGCTTTCCTTTGAGCATCCCGCCAATCTTCTCCATATCCTTCTTGGCTGATGCTCCTGGCAGACATTTTACGGTCACCCCCTTACCCCCCTCCAATTTGGAGTTCACTCATCTGACCATTGAGTCCTCTATCACCACTAACTTCTTCATACTCCTATGCTCTTCTACCCCATTCCTTTTTCCCTGTCTTCTGGTCTTTTTTAGAATCCTCTGCTTGTTCTAGCTCCCCCTGATCTGCTGTGGGTTCGGCTTCCTTGACCAAGGGCGCATACCAATTTTGCGTCTGGTTGCTGTCCATCCTAGCCATGCTGCCCTTACCTGCTTTTCCCCTTCCCTCCCTCTCCACCACCTTCCAACCCCCCCCCCCCGACTCCGTGTGGCCCAGCAATGTATGATATGCTGAGGGAGCACTCCCTGCCAACATGTGTCTCAATCTTGAAATTTTCCCCCAGGCTGCCTCCAGCTGCCCCCTGAGCCCATTGCAGGTTCTGGCATATTGGGCACCTCCCCCCTTCAAAGCATCTCTCCAGAGATGAGAGCCCCGCATCGACAGCAATTGATAATTCCCATTTTTTCCCCAGTGAAACTGCTCTGGTCCCAAAGCAGCTTTCTCCCTTATGCTTTACCCCACATGGTACCAAAATGTCCCGTAGATTCCTAAACCAACTCTAGCATACACATGTATTAAACATCATCCTATAGAGTACCTAATACAGTATCTCTAGCCCCAGAACTTAACCACACAATTGCATAACAATTAGTGCACACGGCCCCAAAAAGCCAGCAATTGCCCCTTATCTTAAGATCAGCAGTCGCCTATCATAATATTTAGTGCACTCAGCACCAAAAATTCAGCAACTGACAGCAATTGCCTTTTATCATAAAGTCAGCATACTCTAATCATATCATAACATTTAATGCACCAAGCCCCAAGAATTCAGCACTGTCCTTATAAAAGTCAGCAACTGTCCTTATAAAAGTCACAGCCCCAAAAATTTAGCAAATGCCCTCAGTCTACATTTAGTGCATGTAGTCCCAATTTGACAGCAAATGCCTTTTTCAAAGCCTTTGATCAAGTGTTTGCAGCCACACCTTTTACCGAACTCCACCCCCTGCTCCTCCTGGTTGATGTATCTGCTCGCAGGGTGAAGACCTGTGGGAGCCCTTAACTAGGAGGGTGTGTGGAGTGGGTGGGTGGGCCAAAAACTCTGGGCCAAGTACATGTCTCTCTGTCTGGGCTGTGGCTTAAATATCCCAGCCACTGTTTAAATCTAGCACCTCCTTCTGCGATTGGCTCCTCTGGGAGCCCGACCAATGTGGCAATAGCCGCCGGGAATCTCAGCCCCAGTGAGAGTTCCTCCGCACTGTGGCTTTGGCCGCCAACCCTTTCAGCGGCTATGACCGCTTTCTGCTCCCCATTTGCGGTTCCTCTCGCCTCCCGTGCACTGTGGATGTGGTGGAGAAAACTCTGGGCCAAGTGCATGTCTCTGTGGTTGGGCTGTGGCTTAAATAGCCTAGCCACTATTTAAATCCAGCACCTCCTTCTGCGATTGGCTCCTTCTGGAGCCCAACCAATGCGACAACGGCCACCTGGAATCTTAGCCCCAACAGGGGCCCCTTCGCAATGCAGCTTTGGCCGCCAACCCTTTCAGCAGCTACGACCGCTTTCTGCTCTCTGTTTACAACGCCTGTCGCCTCCTGTGCACCACAGATGTGGCTGAGAAAACTCTTGGCCAAGTTCATGTTTCTGAGGTTAGGCTGTTAAGTATTCATCTTGATGCAGCAAAATGCTGAAGTTTTGACACCACTAGATGTCTTTCTCAAAGCGTCAGTACAATGCGGGAGGGGGGTAAGTTATTTGAAGGCTCACGAAAGTGCGCATGACACATACATCTGAACCAAGTTATTGTTCAGAGCTCACTTCAACCAAAAGGATTCAACAAAGAACTGTTAGCGCTTTCTGGTAACGATATGTTGTAGCTCTCTTGTAAGCTTCTTCACTGTATAGCAGGGTTTGTGCTGGAACTTGCCACTTGGGCAAAAAAAACAAAAAAAAAAAAACATTTTTCTCTTAAAAAGATGCATTTATTAAAATCTTCAAGGTCCATAAAAGGAAGATTTAGTTTGTGAGTGATACAAATAATAAAATCACTACATTTAAAACAAGTACAGCTAAAAATTCTAGTACACCAAGTACAAAACAGAATAGTGATGATGTTAAACATGCCGCCAGTGGGCACTACTAGCTCTGCTCTACTTCAGTCATGTACTGTAGCTGCTACATCTCTGGAAGTGCACACAACTTCCATTTCTGTAACAAAAACAACTGCATCCTTAGAAATCACATCAGCGCCTTATACTTCAGCCATTCTCCTCTTTTCAAAAGTGTTGCATCTCTAGAGATATCAAGTCTTGCCCCTGCTTCATCTACAAGTGTTGCATCTCTAGAGTTATCAAGTCTTGCCCCTGCTTCATCTACAAGTGTTGCACCTCTAGAGACATCAAGTCTTGCCTCTGCTTCATCTACAAGTGTTGCATCTCTAGAGACATCAAGTCTTTCCCCTGCTTCATCTACAAGTGTTGCATCTCTAGAGTTATCAAGTCTTGCCCCTGCTTCATCTACAAGTGTTGCATCTCTAGAGTTATCAAGTCTTGCCCCTGCTTCACCTACAAGTGTTGCATCTCTAGAGTTATCAAGTCTTGCCCCTGCTTCATCTACAAGTGTTGCATCTCTAGAGTTATCAAGTCTTGCCCCTGCTTCATCTACAAATGTTGCATATCTAGAGTTATCAAGTCTTGCCCCTGCTTCATCTACAAGTGTTGCATCTCTAGAGACATCAAGTCTTGTCCCCACTTCATCTACAAGTGTTGCATCTCTAGAGACATCAAGTCTTGCCCCTGCTTCATCTACAAGTGTTGCATCTCTAGAGACATCAAGTCTTGCTCCTGCTTCATCTGCAAGTGTTGCATCTCGAGTTATCAAGTCTTGCCCCTGCTTCCTCTGTAAGTGTTGCATCTAGAGACATCAAGTCTTGCCCCCGGTTCATCTACAAGTGTTGCATTTCTAGAGATATCAGGTCTAGCTCCTGCTTCATCTACAAGTGCTGCATCTCCAGGGTTATCAAGTCTTGCTCCTGTTTCATCTGCAAGTGTTACATCTCTAGAGATATCAAGTTTTGCCTCTGCTTCATCTACAAGTGTTGCATCTCTAGAGACATCCAGTCTTGCCTCTGCTTCATCTAAAAGTGCTGCATCTTTAGAGACATCAAGTCTTGCCCCGCTTCATCTATAAGTGTTGCATCTCTAGAGACATCACGTCTTGTCCCTGCTTCATCTACAAGTGTTTCATCTCTACAGACATCATGTCTTGCCCCTGCTTCATCTACAAGTGTTACATCTCTAGGGACATCAAGCCTTGCCCCTGCTTCATCTGCAAGTGTTGCATCTCGAGATATCAAATCTTGCCCCTGCTTCATCTGCAAGTGTTGCATCTCTAGAGATATCAAGTCTTGCCCCTGCTTCATCTACAAGTGTTGCATCTCTACAGATATCAAGTCTTGCCCTTGTTTCATCTGCAAGTGTTGTATCTCGAGATATCAAGTCTTGCCCCTGCTTCATCTGCAAGTGTTTCATCTCTAGAAATATTAAGTCTTACCTCTGCTTCATCTGCAAGTGTTGCATCTCTTGAGATATCAAGTCTTGCCCCTGCTTCATCTGCAAGTGCTGCATCTCTAGAGATATCAAGTCTTGCCCCTGCTTCATCTGCAAGTGCTGCATCTCTTGAGACATCAAATCTTGCCCCTGCTTCATCTACAAGTGCTGCACCATTTCAGATATCTAATTCTCTGTACAAAAGTGTTGCTTCTCTCAAAGTTAGTGATTCTAATATCCCGCCTTATTTAGTTGCTTCCACAGAAATTTTAGAACAAGTCAGTGTGTAGGTGGGTCCAAATCTAAGCCAATCTGCATCAACCGGTGAATGCAAGTCCAGACTTGGTAATCGTGGAAGGATATTCAGGCCAGTTTGGAAATGTGACAGATGCGAGAATGACTGACATACTGCTAAATGTGTCTTGATGCAAAATTAAACTCTTTCATAAGAGGGTGTTCAGTTATGAAAGCAGTAAGCATTACAAAGCATAAAGCATAAAACATCAGCAAGCATTGGTAAAAGAGGTTCAGCAGGGGCAGATTAATGTAGTGAAAAATTAAAATCAGATGCAGCAATAATAGCTGATCTAATAAAAATGTGTATTTTGCTAAAAAAAACAGTCTCCCGTATACAGTCATTCCAGGAAAAAACAGTCTCTGTGGCGAACTTGGAGCTGAAGACCTCAAAACTCTGTATGTTGATTCACACACTGATTACAGTTATCATTCATTAGTTAGGAATTTCCAATCAGTTATTGCTGCTGTGATGAAGGGCAACATCATTATCAATTTGAAACGCAGTCCCTGCTTTAGCATTTTGCTAGCTCAAGCAACAGATATTGCAGTGGAGAATGATCTTATACTATATGTGTGCTTTATCAATCTTGAGTATGATTTATCTGAAATCCATTTTTTGCCTTTGACCCAACTCCCTGGTGCTACAAGCTCAGGTTATTGTGAATCATCTCACAGAGGTTTTCAAACGGAAGTCCCACATAGATTGGAACAACATATGTGGTGTTGCCGCTGAAGGGGCTGCAGCCAAAACAGGGGTTCAGTTTGGAGTCTTCACCATGTTAAATGAAATGCATCCAGGAATTCTATCATCTCGTTGCATTTCACACAGAATGGTGATGGTCACTACATATGCTTCAGCAAGCATACTTTAGCTTGATAAATACCAGGAACCGTTTAACAGCATTTATAGGTCTTTTGAAAATTCCTCTAAAAACTCAAATGCTCTAAAACAGATTCAGAATGTTCTGAATGAGAAATAGCATAAATTCAGTGAAGTTTTTCACACCAGATGGTTGTCATTTGAAGCATGCCTGCTGCCATTAAAACTGAGGAAGAAAAGGTCCTGGGTGTAATTATCACGAGTGACCTGACACACTCGGCACAATCAGGAATGCTGCAGCCAAAGTAAATCAGATAGTGGGCTGCACAGGTAGGGGAATTGCCAGCAGGAAGGCAGAGGTCATTCTGCTGCTATAGAGGTCTCTTGTTAGACTGCACCTAGAGTACAGTGTGCAATATTGGTGCCCTTATCTTAAGAAGATATCAACTTGCCAGCGCACCAGCACAGCAGTTGGAATTCTTCCTGCGGCGCCGGCGACCCGGGATCGAGAACGGACCTGGGTTATTGGAGGGCCGGCCGGAGGAAGAAGGATGGAGTGTTCAATGGGGGTGGGTGAGGAAGTGTCCAGCGCACTGAGGACTCCTGGCGGAGGCCGGGAGACACTCACGCTACTGGCGCTCATCACACAGGGAGGCGGGGCGGATGCAGGCATCACTGCATGTCCCCGCCTCCACAGAACACAGGAAAAATAAGACAGTGGGCAGGGTCCACTGTCTACATGAAGCCCTCCTTGGGGCTTCGATTAGCCACCACCGCCACAATCCCCCAACCAGTCACTAGTCCCGCGGCACGGATAGGGGACCGTTGACGTGGCCCCGCCCTCTGGGGGGGTTAGCCGGGAGGTAATTAGAGGATGGAAGTGGCAACAGGTGGCGGTGGAAGCCCTGAGGGCCATGACCAGGGCAGATGAATGACAGTGGACCTGCCAAGTAAAGAAAGAATAAAAAGAAAAAAAGATGATGTCTGGAAACAGTCCAGAGAGGGGTAACCAAGATGATCCAGGCCAGTAAGGCAACATCTATGAGAAAAGGCTCAGGGGGCTCAACAAGTACTCTCTTGAGAATGGCGGGGAACACGATTGAGATCTTCAAGTACTTTAAATGTATAAACAGGGTGAGCACTGAGAGCCTCTTCAGCCTTAGTGGAAACAAGGTTACTAGGTGTATAAGCCTGAAGTTGGTAGGGGGAAGGTTCGGGGGGAGATGAGGAGGTATTTACTTTTTCGTCAACAGGGTGGTAGCTAAATGAAATGAGTTGCCGGAGGAGGTGGTATACCTGAAAACGGTGAACAGCTTCAAAGGATGTTGGGATGCGAGGTCATCGAAAGGAGGGACCAATACTCATACAGTCAGGGAGATACGGTATAGTGGGTTGGGGAGGGACATGCCAGAGATGAGGTTCTATATGTTTCTCATTTGTTTTTTATGTTTATTTTCTATTCTTTTCACTCAGCCATGTATAAATATTTGGGAAAGTTGTTACTTGTTGCAGCTTTGGACTTCAGGAGTACTAATCCAGCAGGATATACGATATGGAGCTTGTTGTAGTTAGTTGGTGCATAACTATTGTACTTGATAGTTTATAGATTCCCTATCGCTGGTAGTTTGTAATGTTGCTTCTTTTATCATGGTACAGAATACATGATGGATGTTAACCAGAACATTCATGGAGCACTAACAAGGTGCAGGACTAGATTTTAGAGCTAGCCATTTGATAGAGGATAAAGACAGGGCATTATATATTTACAGTATTTATGTTTACAAACCTGACGTCTGTTATTTTGCAGACAGATGTATGTGATGTGTCATTTAATGCTGTCAATAAACTTTATAAGTTAAAAATAGAGGCTGGGACAGGGTGAGGAGGAAGGTTGTAGGTGGGGGGGAGACAAGGGGTGGAGAGGGGTATTTGATATGGGTCAAGGAGGATGTGGGGAGGGTAACTGCACAGTCGAGCAGACTGATAGACCATAAGGCATTTATCTGCTGGCTCATTCGTATGTTCATATGTTCCCAGAGTCCATGGCTTGCTGAAGTCCATTTCCATCTACACATTTCTGTCTCATTTTCTTTCTTTTTTAAACTTTATTTTTATTCAAGCATTTGGTATACTCATACATTACAATTCACACATGTACTGAACACTGTACATACAGAAATGTAATAAATAAGACAGTTACTTAATAGATTAACCAGGCAATTGTGCCAACTAATAGGGCATGCATTTGGTCAACAGTAGAAATTCACACCAGTCAGAGTCCAAGAGTCTTTGTAACTGGTTAGAACTCGTGGAATGGTATCAGCTAGCTCCATAACCGAGTCCTGTTCCACAGTCAGGAGCCTCTGGGATGAGGTATTTGATGTGTCTTGAAATCTCCATCAGAATATCTACTACCTACAGAGGGAAGGTGAACTACAACATAGCCTGTGGTACCTACTAAAAAGGGCCTGGTGCTCCCAACATTTTATTGTATTTATTTATTTATGAGTTTTCAGAAGGCCTTTGAGCGTGAGCTCTTTTACAAAGGCTCCACATCAGGGTGGACAAACAGCAGTACAGTAGTTACAGATTTCAGAACAAATTCAGTTACAAGGTTCCAAGTCAGGGTGGACAAAAAATACAAAACACCAGCACAGTAGTTTACAGATTTCAGAACACATACAGTTGTTACTGGATTTAGCACAAATACAGCAGTTACAGATTTCAGAACAAATACAGTTATTACTGGGTTCAGCACATTAGGTAGATTAAAGAGTAGTATGAGATTTATTTGCAAGTAGTGGGAGACAAATCAAGCGTAAGAGGAAATCTGGTTATGTCTTGGAAGACTCTAGGGGTGAATCAGCCCTAGAAACCTCGAGATCTACTGATAGGCTATGGTTGAAAGGTGGGGGTTGGGGGCCATATGCACAGCCTGAAAAGGAGTACTAGTAGCTTACTAGTCGTGAGGGCAAGCTGTCCCCAGCCCTCCCCACAGATGCCGAAATCCCCCCCGCGGACATCGGGAGCAGCACTAGAGCCAGTGTGGTCACGAGGGCAAGCTGTCCCCAGCCCTCCCCACAGATGCCGAAACCCCCGCAGCCATCAGGAGCAGCACCAGAGCCAGTGCGGTCGCGAGGGCAAGCTGTCCCCAGCCCTCCCCACAGACGCCGGAATTCCCCCTTCGGACATCGGGAGCAGCACCAGAGCCAGGTAGCCATCACAGCTTACAGCTTGCGCCACAGATTCAAACTTGGCGCCTTTTTTCGAACAAAGACTGCTGTGCATTTGATTTTGTGTTGGTGGAGCAGTGCTGATAGTTTTTCACAGCACTCTGTCTCCAAAACCGACCTGAAATTACACCAGTGGAATTTTACTTTAAGGGGATTTGAACAGAGCAGGGCAGCGCTCACCTTAAGGCTGCTTCTAAAGCTTCTTACTTATATTAGGAAGCAGAACAAATAAGAGGAATACAGCTATACTGTGTTAAGATACTGGAAGTGTAATCTGCATGTAAAAGATCTTTTACTCCCTAGACTGTTTAAAATGAGCCTGCATACAGCCAGTAATCATTGCTTTAGTGATTTTATAGTGCATAAGTACGATTTCGGCATGCTACGAATGCCTTACAAGTTATAGCTCCTCCCTCCTACCTACCTCTACTTATAGCTGCCTTTTGTCCCTTCCTGCAGTGCGGTCGCGAGGGCAAGCTGTCCCCAGCCCTCCCCACAGATGCCGAAATCCCTCCCCCGCAGACATTGGGAGTAGCACCAGAGCCAGGTAGCCATAAAAGCTTGCAGCTGCTTCTCGGAGCTCTAGCCCTGCCTGCGCCACCACCACCCTTGGTGAGCTCCTCTTTATATAGCAGGCAACACGTGAGCTCGTAAACCAATCAGCCCACTTTGCCATTAGCTCCTTATATTTTTCTGCCACTAGTGGCCACCGCAGAGCAGATTCCAACTACTACTGAAATAAAAATGCAGTTTCTCACAGTAACCATTATTACGCTTTTCCTAACGTTATCTTCCCTCCCACACTCACCCCATCCTATTCCACCTGGCCCTGTGCCACTTCTCTCTCTAGTTACTAAGCCACCCCTCCACTCCTCCTCCTCGGCACCAGTGGACCACAACTGGTACCACTGGCACAATTGGTCCCGGGGGGCCTCTATCCTACCTCCCTCTTTCCATGCTGAGCAACCTGCACTATACATCACGCCACTCCAGACCCAATGACAAACTGGCTAACTCCCAGCCATCCCACCGTGAGGGTCATCTGTAAAGACATCGCGCTTATTAAGGCACACCTGACTATCCTTCTCATTGTAGCCAGGGACGTTGAACGTAACCCGGGTCCACCGGCCCCCATAGCTGGCCAACCCCCTGCACCAACCACGCACCTCCCTAAGGGTTTTAAAATTCTCCACCTAAACGTATGTAGCATCCTAAACAAAATAGTAGCCCTACAAACCACTGTCCTAGCCCTTCACCCTGACATTGTCATTATCACTGAATCTTGGCTGAAGCCCCATAACCGAGATGAAGAGTTCTCAATACCCGGTTACTCCTTAATCTGCCATGACAGACAGGGCAGAAAGAAGGGTGGCTGCACTGCCATGTATATCTCCTCAAAGCTCCAGTTCTCCATAATCACTCCGACGGCACCCATACAAACTATAGATTCACTTCTAGTCAAAATACCCCTGCCACACTCTATCCCAGTATACACAGCAGGGTCCTACTGTCTGCCAGACACACCTCTGGGTAGCATTCTTGACCACCTTGGTAACCTGAGGTCCCTTATGGAAGGCGGTGAACTCCATATACTTGGAGACTTCAATCAGAACTGGCTAGGGAGCGTGGCCTCTAAATCGCGATGCCAAATTAATGCTCTAAACTTGCACCAGCAAATAGAGGAACCCACTCGCCTAAACCACAAATCCAATAAACACACACTACTGGATTGGGCACTTACTACCCACCCTCATCGGATAGTTAAAGCAGGTCTACTACCAGACTCCCTGAGCGACCACCATATGATTTATATGGTGCATAAAATCTTCCGCCCAATGGCCCTTCCACCTCGCACGCTTCACATCAGAGTTTATAAATCCCTTGATCTGACAGCTCTCCTAAACGACCTCACCAGCATTGACTGGTCCTTCATCCCCAGAGCCACCTCTATGGATGAGGCCCTAAATTATTTCTCTACTAACTTCCTTGCCATCTGGGACCTCCATGCTCCACTCAGGAGATCCCGAGTAAAAGGATCCCACTTGCCATGGGTAACATCTAACCTCTTGGAACACCTAAGAGCCAGAGACCATGCCTGGAAATCCTTCAAGGCCACAGATACTCAAATGGCTCAGCAACACTACCGGTCACTAAGGAACGCTTGTACAAGACTCATACGTCAGGCCAAATCAAATTACTTTAAAACTGCATTCAACAATAACTTTGCTCACCCTACTCAATTCTGGAAGTCAATAAAATCACTTCTTTCCCCACCGGCCCAACCCCCCCACTCCCTCTCTCAACCTGGAAGGAAGAATCATCATGGATCCCTGCCTGGTTGCCACTGAGTTTAACTCATATTTTTCCACCACTACTTCTTCACTACTCTCCTCCCATCCCCATTCCCCACCCATTGTGCCCCCTATAGTATCCTGCCCGACCCCCTTCTCGCTCCGCCCAGTCTCACCTGGCCAGGTGCTAAAAATACTGCAGTCACTCAATCCATCCAAAGGAAAGTGTTCATCGGGCCTTGATTCCAAAATGCTCCTACTCTCAGCACCGGCCATAGCCCACCCTCTAACCCTGCTCTATAACCTGTCCTTTTAACTCGGGGCAGTCCCCACAATATGGAAACAAGCCACAGTCATTCCCCTACCCAAAGGCGGGGACCTCTCCTCCCCATCCAACTACCATCCCATATCTCTGCTCCCCATCCTAGCCAAAATTCAAGAGCGCCTTGTACTATCTCAGCTCCACCACTATCTAGATACCATATCATTTTTCATCCCCTACCAAGCCGGCTTCAGAAAAAAATCACTCCACCACCACCTCCCTCCTTCGCCTTACAAACTCTATCCTTACGGGCATCGACAAAGGGGAAATTACAGCAGCCATATTTATAGACCTGGTGAAAGCCTTCGACACGGTCTCTCATCCCCTGTTGCTGGCAAAACTTGCCCAAGCTGGTCTGTCAGTGAACGCAAATAACTGGTTCCATTCATACCTGTCAGGTAGGTCTCAATCAGTCCATATAGGCTCGGCTAGATCCACCTCACTTCCTGTCACCAGTGGAGTCCCCCAAGGGTCTGTACTCGGCCCACTGCTGTTCTCTATCTTTCTCAATGACCTGCCTGCTGCCTACCCTCAATTGGCTATCCATATGTACGCAGACGATATGGTGCTGTTTGCCTCTGGCCCATCCACAACCGCCGTGACAGCCTGTCTACAGAAGGACTTCAACTCCATCCAACGTTGGTTCCTCTCAAACCAACTATTCTTGAACTAAAAAAAACAGTCTCCCTCACCTTCGGATCTCGGGCCAAGCTAACCCGGCTTACTGCACCACCCACATTCTATAATCTGGACAGATCTCCACTCGAGACCTGCACTTCATATCGTTATCTCGGCATCTGGCTAGATCAGTACCTTGACTTCTCAGCGCATATAGATGGTCTACACAAAATATTGCACTCCATGCTGGGAGCCCTCTACCGGAACAAGAATTGCATTCCTGTACAACCAGGCAAGCAACAGTCCAAAAAATGATCCTCCTGATTATTGATTACGGTGATGTTATCTACTGTGCCGCCCCCCCAAACCTCCTTAGTGAGGCTTGATCCCCTTTACAACTCCTTCTGCCGATTCTCTTTGGACCATCCTCCCAATACCCATCACTGTGACCTCTACCAGCCATTGGGCCTCCCCTCTCTACATAACCGACGATTGTTTCACTGTGCTAGAACCTCTGCCAAGTTCTGGTCACAGACGCTCCCATCCTACCTGTCATCCTCCCTAACCACCCTCTCTCCACCGGCCTATGCTCTCAGAAACATAGACTCTAAGCTTCTGCACATTCCACACAGATCCACCCGGTCTGGCCAGGCTGCTTTCAGCTACAGGCTGCCCAAATTATGGAACTCCCTGGCAGCTGATATTAGACACTCCCTAACGGAATTCCCTTCTTAAAATGCACTTCTCTTCCATCTGCTCCTGTCCCCCTTGACCCCATCTCAATTCCTCCTCCCAGCTGATATCAACAGCCTGGTTTTCCATTTTCGGTCTGCACCCAATATTGTTAAAATGCTATTGAAAATGTACTACTCTACTTGTATTATAACTGCCTCATCCATTGTTTGTACCAAACACATTATGTATAACTTGTTGTTATTGTTGTTTTTTGGTTTTTCTGTACTACTGTACCATTGTAAACTCCCTACCCCCAGGGCGCATCTGGAACCGAGCAGTGCTCTGCTCAGCATGCCTTCCTGGTAAATCTCTTAAATAAATAAATAAATAAACTAGTGCTCCTGGCAAGGCTTGGTTGAGGGCAAATTTTCTCAGTGTCAGTGCTGGGTTTTAATGGTGGGAGTGGGTTAGTCTTTCAGGTTTGGCCTGAAGAACAAGTGCATTGTGAGCTAGCCCCTAGGTGCTGTTTGAGGCCTGTTTTGAACTGTGGCAGGCTGTGAGTTTGTAGTTTCTGCAGGAGGTCATTTAGCCAGAGTGGGGCTCGGTAGGAGAAAGTACGCTGCCCAAGTGAGGTTCGCTGGAATGGGATACAGAGGCTAAGTCAGATTTACTGTACCAACTGGGGTTTCCTGGCCTTCCTAATGCCCCTCTACTCCTTCCAAGTCTGTCACATCTTTCCCTGGTGAGTCCTCTCCTTCCCCATAACCCAAACAGTGCCTATGCCAAAGGGACCCGAGTTCCACAAACTTCTGCCTTAGCAGATGAAGGTCTCCAGTGGTCCTTTTCATCTGTTCTATATCCCCCACTTTGCTCTGCCACATTTCAAGGGTGGGTGCCTCTGGGCTGAGCCATTTAACTGTGATACATTTCACTGCTGCCAATCATAGGATCTAACCCAGCTTGTGCACCTGTGATGCCCCCTGCAGCAGGATCGGGAACCCCAGACCCACATCATAAAAAGCAGCAGGGATTTGGAGCTTCAAAATCCCCTGCATTGCCCGGTGTCTTGCCCTCCAGTATTCACCCAGTACGGAGCATGCCCACTGGATATGGTGACGGATTGCCACCCCTCCACACTGTCTCTAGTATCTGTCAGTGAATGTTGTGCCATAATGCTTGGTGCCATTTGGGTTGGGGTAGGGGGAATATCTGGTAATTAACTTCCAGTTATACTCCCTCCAGGAAGGGAGGAAGTCACATTCTAACCCTCTCCAGTCTGCATTTCCATTGCATGTGTGTTATGGGATATCCACTTTCCCTCTTCCATGCTTCTTTTATCCTTGTCAGTGGAGATTCTATACTGTTTCCCAGTATTTGATACAGTCCTGTTACACATCGCACCTTAATCTTTAAAGTCACTGACCAACAGAAGTTCCCCAGCTCAGTTTGTGATCTGGTGATCTTCTCCAGGACACCTGGGGCAATCAGGTAATGTTTAAGCTGTAGACATCTACAATAGGTCACCTGTCTGAGGCCAAATGATGTCTCTAGAACCCCAAAGGGTAAACAGCCTTGTTGTGTGAGACACTGTGCAAATCTCATAAGGCCACTTGTTTTCCAGTATCAAAATCCCAGGTCCAGAGCTTGGGGTATGAAGTCCTCATGATGCCTGATTAGGGTCAAGGGTCCCAAGTCATTTATTTCCCTAACTTCACTACAGCACGTAAGGTATGCCTTGTGCATGGATTCATTATAAAGAGTCAGGTGTGCAGGGTAAGTACTGTTGTTGGCAGTGTCCATATCTGACGCCCTGGGGACATATCTGCTTCTGTCTGATACCACCTGGAATCTGTCTTTTCTTTTAGCCCAAGTACTGTATGTAAATAGGACACATGTGCTGCCAAGCAGTAACTGTGAAAGCATGGCATTTCTAGTCCTCCTTTGTTTTTAAGGGGATGCAACATCCTTTTCACAAGATGGGGACTTTCCCCTGCTCAGACAAATTTCTTTACATCTTTAAGAAACTGTTCCACAATACACTGGGAATGGGAATAGGTAAGATCTAAAACAACAACAAAAAGAATTTGAGAAGAACATTTATTTGAATTACATGAATGTGGCTCATCACAGATAGTGGCAACAATACCCACCTCACTAAATCTGCCTTAAGGGTATCATGTCATTTCTGATCATTTTTCTTAAAAAGACAGGAGATGTCTGCTGATATCAGGACTCGCCTAATAATGAAATGTATTGCTTTCTGCCCATGTGAACGGAAATGTGTCTTCTAAAATGATGGGGTGGAGCTCCACTCAGAATCACTGCTTCAGACTTGCCCTGATTGATCCTGCAGCCTGCAATGTCCCCAAACTGCTGTAGCACACTCAGCAGACGCAACACAGAGGGAACAGAGGCACCCAGAAAAAAACAAGGAGTCGTCCATGTATGATGCAACATTTTACTCGACTCTTCCCGCCATAATGCCCTTAATATTCAGGTTAGCACAGACAGCTGTGGCTAAGGATTCTAAACCAACAGCAAAAAGGAGCGGGGAGAGCGGGTACCCCTCGTGGGTTCCCTGCTCCAAACAAAAACTGTCTGAATTGTGGCCATTCACTCTGACTGCTGTTTCAGGATTATAGTAAAGGGACGAAACTGTCTGCACAAATGTGATGCCAAATTTAAACCGTTAGGGTTTGTGATAGAAACTACGAGTCAACTATCAAAGGCTTTGTCTGCATCCATACTATATGAAAGGCCCTTGAATGTTTTTGCAATGTTATGATGTTAAGGAATCTGTGAATGTCATCCTGCAACAGGTGACCCTTAATAAAACCAGTCTGATTATAGTCTAGCAGTGTCAGTGGCTTAGCAGGATACACACTCACCTCTGAGTCCAGAAGATCCAAAGGCTGTGGTTTCCACCTTCAGACTGACACTGTAGTGCAACATGAAAGGGCTGCTGCACTCCTGAGTTGCTCTTTTGAATAAGACGTTAAACTGAGATCCCGTCTTCCTGTTCTGGTGGTTGTTCAGATGGACATTAAAGAATCCACAGCAATTCTCGAAAAGAGTAGAGAAATTTCCCCATGGTCCTAGCCAAATTTACTCCATCCACTAAAAATACCACCAACAGCTTAATCTGGTTCAGTGTCAGTTGGTTTCTGTATCTGTATCCCCCTTCCCCTGGGACAAGACTGAAAATAGGCAGAACTGCCTAGTCCTCCTTTCCAGGTCAGCTAAAACTAAATAAATAAATAAATTCTGGTGAATGATTTCTAACATGCACCTCTGCAGTCAGTCTGAAAGGATCCCAGTAAAGATCTTCAAGTTGGTGCGCCTGTACGAGCTGCACTCTTCTGAGTCCTTGTCTGGCTTGGGGATGATAAAAATTTGCACTTGATGCCATGATGGCAAAATTTGTCCTCCCTCCTCTAGGACATGGTTATAAACAGCAGTCAGCTGTGGGAGCACCTCTGGAAGAAATGCTTTATAATTAAACTCAGATGGGTAATCATCCACACCCAGGGACTTTCTGTTCTGAAGCTCTGGTACCTTATCTTGGACCTCTTGTTTTGTAATTGGTGCCTCTAAAATAAGGCTATCTGTTTCCCTCAGGCTTGGCATGTGCAGTTCCCCCAGATAGTCCCGCACCCTTTGGGCATGATCTGCTTGTCACTCTGCCTAATACAAGTCTTTATAAAAGTTTCCAAAGGACTGCTTCATCTCTGGGATTAGAGGTATGGACCCCTATCTTTGTCTTAATTCAAGATACTACTATATTGGGTTCCTGTTTGTGAATCTGGTTGGCTAAGAGCTTTCCAGCCCTATTACCTGCTCACACTACCTCTACCTTGTGTAGGGAGCCTTCTAATTGGTCCCCCAAAAGACAGGTGAGAGAGTCTCATTTATGAGCCAACTCTCCTTTAAGCTGTTCATTTACCATTACTTTATGCTGAAATTCGAGGTCTAGAACTTCCTTCTCTAGTCTTTTTTACTACCCTTGTCCTCTTTTTCCCTGCAGTGTAACTAATTAATACTCCCCTAATCTTTGCTTTAAGAGCATCGCAGTATATTGTGGTAGTGGTTTTTCCTTTGTGGTTGGTAGGAACAAAGTCTTTATTTAACTTTTGACTAGTTTGTGGATTTCTTTTTCCCCCTTTGGTAACTGAGTAAGCCACACAAGGCCTTTTTTCAGGGGTGACCTGGAAGCACTGGAGAGGTTAAGTTACTTGTTCAGAGTTACACAGTATGCAAGTGGACATTGCTGGAATCAAACCCAGATCTGTTGGATGTACCAAGTTCAATCACAGCTCATTACTCTAACCTTAGGGCTATACTGTTAGCCCATCAGGTTTAGATTCCAATTAGACTTTTTGGAAATCAGGGTGGCAGAGAGCAGCAGCTTTACTGGGGCATGGTCCAAAGTCATAACAGATCCGATCATACAGGCTGTAGTCCTATGCACCCATTGTACGAAGAGTAAAAAAAAAATCTATTTGGGAATAAGTATTGTGCCGGGAAGAAAGAAACAAATAATCTCAGACTTTGGGGTACAAAAAACACCCAAATGTCAACCATACCCAATTCTGATACTAGTCTATGCAAAATGTTTCCCAATCTGGACTGCAGCTCTCTTTCCCCCTGACTTATCCACAGTGGGGTGCAAAACATGTTAAAACTCTCTGCCAATAATATTCATACTGGTAGTACAGTATCAAGAACTGTATCCTGTAAAACATTTGGAAAGAACCTGCCTCTCTCCACCTCCTCATTCCAGGCACTGTTAAGCAGTATATGTGGTTGATCCGTATGCATTCCTGTGACCCTCACTTTTTTGTCTGTATCACCTAGACCACCTGTGTTCTTCCTAATCAGTACTGCCATGCCCCCACATGGGGATGCACAACAAATGGAGCATGAACTTCCCCAACCCAGGATCATTGGAGATTGGCATGTTCTACCATTGTTAAATGAATCTCCTGCAGGAATGCTACTATTGCTCCCTGTCACTGCAGTTCCTGCAGGATCCTTGTGTGCTTCACTAGGCCATTAATGCCCTTTACATTATACTGTAAGTCACTATCTGTAGGTCAGCAATGTCCAAATAGAGGAAGCAAACATTCCATCACATTCCCCACCATAAAGAAGGAAAAACCCATGGCAGCTGCAACAGGGGGCAAACTGAACAGCTGAAAACCACATGTAAAAAATATCAATAGTACTGTAAAAACTTAAACCAAACAAACTCAGTCGAGTTATGCTTCAAAGTGTGCCACTAGCACCATGCTCACTGCTAGCCTGGAGTTGTAGAGCATGGGTGAGCTACCAGTTAAAATGATCACCCACCTCACAAGATCCCCAAGAGACAGGGGCCTTCATGAAAGTAGAGTCAAGAGCTTGTGTACCTGGCTGCTTGGTATTCCACCAGGTATTGTAAGAGGTGCAGTGAATCTGCACCTCCTCACCTCAAATAAATGTTAACTGCAACAGGTGAGATGCGGGTGAGGGAGCCACCAGAGACCCCATCAGTTAAGGCACTGTAGCTTACTTTCAAGGGTGGGACCCCAATAGATCCCACCAGGAGTGCACGACAATGGACCTGACAGTTCCACAACTGCTGGCACTCCAGAATACCCCCCCTCCCTTGATGAACTCTACCATGAAGTGTCCCCGAGCTCACCCTGAAACTGCTCCATGCGACCAATCTGGAACCTGCACTGTCTCTCTCTCTCTCTCTGGATTATATGCTATAACCTGCTGTGCAGGCTACCCACTTCATGCTACTGTAAGACGATCCTGCTCAGGAAACTGCCCAGAATCACAAAGTCAGTCCCATCCTTCTATCAGTTTCAGGCCTTTACACCGAGCGAGGCAGTGCTCTCACTGCCACCCCAATCTCCTAGGGACACTAAGTACCAGTATTTTACCCATAGGACCTCCAAACAGCCACCAACTGAAGAGATCATGCTCTAGGATGATTTAAGATCAATGCAGGACCAGGAACTTTCCACCTTTTGGTGCTTCACCAAGCAAGCTGCCAGGGGGCAGCTGTGCTATCTTTTTGGGGCATCCTCAAACCATCTCTATAATGGGTGACCAAGAGAGGAAAGGCTCGTTGAGAACCCAACAACCAGAAGCACACCTCCATTTATAACTTATTGTCTCAAACAGGGACTGTGTCACTGCTCAGATTGCTTATTGCCCATCCCCTCCCACGGCCTGGAGCCCAGCCCCAGGAGAATGCGCACACCCTCCCATGTCTGTGGCCCCCCCAAAAAAAAAAAAACACCACACTTACCTCCCCTAGAAACATCTGGGTGAAGAGAAATTATCAGCAATTCAAAAAATTAAAACAGAAATTCTTTAGCTAGGACATAGGAGTGCAATGATATTAAAAGATAGAGTCCATCCCTGAAGTTCAGGTTACAATGGAAGTCGATGTGGAAGGTTGAGTTGAATTAGGTGAGACCTCCACGCTGTTTGAGCTATCTTCTGGCCCCTTTTCTTGTTTTCTGGCAAGTGTAGACCATAGTTTCTTCAACTGGTGCACAATTTCCAGCAGCTTTCAGCTCTTATGCTTCCTCCAGGCCATTTGTTTGAGCTCCTGCCTCTGAAATTCTGCCAGGGCATCTTCAAGTTTAACCCCTGCTGAGGCAAGGTAGGTTTTGGCTTCTTTTAAATCAGGGAACCACATTTGGCCTTTGGGGGTGATCACTTTTAGGCTTGCTGGCTGCTCCAGATATGATTTGATGCCCTGTCATTTTTATAGTTTTTGAATCACCAGCATTCTTGCAGCGAGCCAAAGTGAGAAGGGTAAAATCGCGATCTAGAAATAGTCGAGTACCCCCAAACAAAAGTTCTTTTTAGCCCATGTTGTCCTCAAGATCTCTTCTTTAATATGAAAGTTCATGAAGGTCATTAAAAACAAGTGACCTTGCCTTGGGATCCTTGGGGGTTGGTACCAGCATGCAGTGGGCTCTAACAATGTTGAGTTCCTTCATTGCCAGTAGTCCCAAGATTTCCTTTACAAACTGTCCATAAATGATAGTAAATCCCCTGACTCCGTTCCTTCAGAGATTCCATGCAGCCGAATGTTACTTCAGCAACTGTGGTTCCCATCTCCTCTATGTGCTGTAGTAACTGCAGTTCTTCCTGATGCAGGGCAAGCAGTACAATGATCTGCCTGTCCAGCATGGTGGTACAGTTCATTATGCAAGCTTCCACTGCACTTGTCCACAGCTCAATGGCTCATAGGTCTCGCTGGTCCTCCGCTGCCTTCCCTTCCAGCCTTCTCAGTGTTTCTCCAATATTTTGCAATTTGGAGCAGAGGCACTTGTAAGTAATTGTGAAAACAGCTTCCTCAGAATTACTGGCAGGTGATGAGTTAGCTGTGGATCTGAGAGGGTTACAGGCCGAGTCATCACGTTCATGTTTCCCAAGTTTGGGGCTAGCCATTGCTGAAAATTCTTTAAGTCTCTGGTGGGTGGACATAATTAGATTTTCACAGATATGTTTGTGGCTCAGTTTGTCCGTTGATATGGTGCAGATTGTTGAGGACTGGGAAGGCTGAGCTCTCGGTTTAGACCGCCATGCAGCTGATGTCACTGAAAAGTCCCTCATTTTCTTTCTGATGTGTTCCACCAACTCTGATTTATGAATCGAGCTTTTCAGCAGAAAAAAATACATTCCAGGAAAATGCAGGATATGATGGCCTTCACAATTTAGAAATGCTCTGAACTCAAAGCAGGGACAGGTGTGTCCATAATGAAGTTTAGAGATTGTACACCACAGGAAGCTGCATCTGAGTTAAATTTTTTCTGGAAACATACTTAAAGATAGTGGCAAACAAAGCACAGAAGCCACTTCTGCCTGTAAATCATTTGTTCAGAAACTTATCGAGTCCATCAATAATTTATTTAGTGATACAGAAAGTTCTAAAGTTCTGAGGGGTCTCAATAATGTTTTCTTGCTTAGGTTCATCTTGTTAGATTCTTCTTCATGTCATGCTTCTTCATCATCTAATGATTATTCTAGTGCAGCATCTTCTTCCTCCTCTTCAACTTTCACAATATTTGCCAGCATTTCAGTAGCACGGCATTCGTCCCAGTTAAAACAGATTTTGCTGATGTACACAAACAGGAGTACAGCCACTTCTGAACTCTAGAAAAGAAAAGGTGACATCTGTTCAAAACAGTCACTAATGTGTGTAAATTTCTTATTGCACACGTGGAAGGGGTTTATCCATGTCTGTGAATTCTTGCTTCTGTTTTCAAGGCAGTGCCAGTGTCCAAGGCTGACTGCGAACATGGCTTCAGCAGATACAAGCTTATCAAGACTCATTTAAGAAACTGCACACAGAGATATTACAGAATCTCATAATGATCTCCATAGGGAGCCCCCACCCCACAGGCTCAAGATTTCCATTTCAAACAGACTTTCAGCCTTTGAAAGAGAGTCTGTGAAACCCCGCCAGGTATAATGGTGAAACTGTACTGGCACTGATTAATCCAAAGTGGCACAAAAAAATTGGGGGGCACAGGATGTGGCACAACCCCCCCCCCAAAAAAAAAATAATTGAGCAAGCCCTGGAATAGTGTGCAGTATTATCTAAAGAGTTCCTTCTAGTCGTATGCCCTTACATGTACAGTAACTATACATGCCATTCCCGCTTCTCTTCTCCAGACTCTAGAGGGGTCCTTTATCTTTGGGTGAGCCTGATTTGTACTTTTCGGTTTTCTTTTTTTGTAGTGAGTGTACGTTAAGGCATATTTTAAAAGCAGTTACACAATACACTACTGACGCACGTTGACAATGAACACATCCCACTTGTGAGTGGGCAGCACAAATTCACGTTGGTTAACATTTCATTCTACAATAAAAGACATTCACATTGTTCCATTTCATTCTGGGTTACTCTCAGTCCTTCCATATGAGAATTTTACAATACTATGTTATCTTGACCTCTCCAGATTCTATCCAGAAGCAGCTACATGTGCAGCATTTTCCAGAGTCTGGAATAAATGTGCATAGTGTTCCTATAGCCTGCTATCAGTTTCTCAGTCTTAATGACCATGAATACTTTTTTGGTGCATTCCCTGATGGGGGGGCACTTCCAGGTCACATTATAATCCTCGATCTTCTTCGAGGTACAGCTCTTGCAGTAGGTTACACCATTAGGACTGAAGCCGGCCGGCGTCAAGACCCCACAGAAAATTTTCTAGCTAGCAGTCTTCAGCGGGGACCGCCTCCGACGTCGGTCCTGCCTCCGACGTCAGGCGTAGTACATAAGGAGGCGGTCCCGCCAGAATCCCAGTTCTTTCCCGCCGTCGACTTGCATGTCTTGACCTCTTTGGTTAGTACTAGTGCACGACGACCAGGAAATCCTTTCCCGAAATCGAAAACTTGGAAGAAATTCTTCTTCAAGACAACCTTTCTTTGTCTGATGTCCTCCCCAACTTCAGTGGAGGGCCATCCTTCTAAGTGTGCCTGTGGGAAGCAGATCCCGTTTGAAGACCCTCATTAGGCCTGCGTTCGGTGCCTGGGCCCGGACCACGACACCCAGGCTTGCTCCTTCTGCCAGGGCTTTAATAGGCGGACCAGAATCCGCCGACAGAAGGCTCTCCAGGCTTTCCTCTTAGAAGAAAAACTCAAGGCCATGGAACCTTCCTCCAGGGGGGAATCTTTGGGAAAGTCACACAGGCACCACGAGAAGCATCGGGAGAAGGTGAGGCCTAGATCCCCCCTAGGGCCTCGGACTCCCGCAGCTCCGGCTCCAGGTCGGACCACTCCCCGTCTAGAGCCCACTCTCAGCCTCCCCCGGTTGTGGTCAAATCAGCCAGCGGTTCTTCGACTCTGCGGCCTGCCAAGACCTCCAGGCCCTCTTCTTCTGCTAAGGCCTCATCCAGGTCAGGGGAGCATCACAAGACCTCGTCCCGGCACTCGGCCTCCAACGTCCGGTCAGTCTCCTTGCCGCCGCCACCCCAACGCAAGACCAAGGAGCTGACCTCTCTTGCGCGGCGTCCGGATCCGGCGTCGACCCTGCGTGCGGCCAAGGTCCACAAGCACTCCCATGAGCGGCGGTTTGTCCCTGCTCGCGGTGAGGCATTCTCCCAGGACGCCGGGCGGGGATCAGGCCAGATACCGGAGTCAGAAGAACCACACCACCTACCGACGCCGGTCAGGAGGCGTGTCGGAGGAGGAGTCCACTCAGCCCGAGGACCAGGCGGGCGACTCCGGACCCATCGAGCTCCCACGGAAACCCTCCCCAGAACCAGAGACCCCCGGAGAGCCGACGCCCGGCCCCGACGACAGACCACCGGTGCCCGGCCCGTCATCGGGCCTCAACTTGGCAGATGTGAAAGAGCTCTTCACTTTCTGGTGGGACACCATCAAAAAGGATGTGGTCACCACACACCCTCTCCCCGCACCCGCAGCGCCACCGATGCCTGCACCCCCTCCTCCGCCAAAAGGGGCAGCAGGCCGAGCACCTTCCCCCCAGGAGCCAGTAGCACCTCCTAGGGGCAGATCTACAGAGAAGAGAAGGCCTCCGTCTATATCTTCTTCAGGGTCACCCAGCCCCAAGAGACCCAGAAGACGTCAGTATTCGCCATCGACGGAGGACTCCAGATCTGACATCTCTGAATGCTCCAGGTCTCCTTCACCGATCAGCATCCCTTCTCCGGACCCACGCGACCTCCCTAGGTCTCCTCCAGATGACCCCTCGTTCTCTGAGATAATGAGACACATCCAAGAGAACATGGGATGGGATGCGGAGGAATTAGACCCCGGAAGACTACACCTTGCCCGTTATCTTCGGCAAAAGGATCCCAAGCCTGTGGTAGTACCACCCTTGGTGGACACCTTTGTGGACATCACCAAGGCAGCGTGGAAGCGTCCACATTCGACCCCGGCTATGCCGAAGAAGGCTAACCGCCTGTACAAGACCCCAAGGGAGGACCAGTACCTGGCTAACCATCCTCTGGCCGACCTCCTGGTCATTACAGCCTCTCATGACCGGTCTCAGAAACCACAACATCTGAGCATGCAGCCATCGGACCCAAATTCCAAGCAACTGGACATGCTGGGTAGGCGCACTTACGCGGGCTGCGACTTGTGCCATCTGATCCCTGAATTACTTGACCCACATGGTTCAGTTTCAGAACGCGCTGTGGGAACAGGGACAGGATCTGGCAGAGAAATTGCCAGACGGTGGCCCAAAGAAGGAACTTCTCCAGCTCCTCCGCACGGGTTCAGACGTGGGGACCCAAGTGCTCCGAGCCGCGTACGACTCCGCGGACTCTTCGGCCAGAGCGACAGCCTCAGGCGTATGTCTCCGGAGAAACTCATGGCTCCGTGTCTCTGAGTTTACCCCGGACGTCCAGAAAAACATTTTGGACGCCCCCCTTTCATGGTGAAGCTTTGTTTGGTGAAGCATCAGAAAATGTCATCACCAAATTACAGGAAGCTGGGAAGGCTGTTAGATCTGTCCAGGCCATGTACAGATCTAGACTCAGTTCCTTTCGTAGGAACCAGAGTCATTTTCGCAGCTGGACTCAGAGGCAACAACCTCGTTCCGGTCAGCAACAAAGGGGCTCCTTTTCCCGGAAAGCCCAGGTCAAAACGTCCTCGGGTAGGGGCCAACGTACTACCAAGTCGGCCCAACCTGCAGGACCCTCTGCTGCCACAGCATGACTCCTTCCCGGCCCCTGCCCCTCAGGATCAACGGGAAACAAAGGTCGGGTGTCGCATCGCAGATCACCTGCCAGGGTGGCGCTCGATCACCACCGACAGGTGGGTGCTACATTTGGTCGAAAAAGGCCACTTTATAGAATTCCTAGACAAGCCCCCCACAAGGCCTCCTCTGCTCTCCTGTGACTCGGGTCAGCATACTCTGCTCATAAAGCAGGAAGTGCTCACGCTTCTGCAGAAAGAAGCTGTGGAGCACGTTCCAGGGAACCAGATAGGAACAGGCTATTATTCACACTTCTTCCTGGTTCCAAAGAAGACAGGGGACCTCCGTCCAATCTTGGACCCTAGCAACCTCAACATATCGGTCGTTTACAAGCGCTTCCGCATGGTGACCCTCCCGGGACTAATCCCCATGCTGAAGAAAGATGCTTTCTTAGCGTCCCTAGACATGCAGGACGCCTACCTGCACATCCCCATCGCTCAGGCGCACAGGAGGTTCCTGCGCTTCGAGTTTCTCGGTCGCCACTACCAGTTCCGAGCACTTCCTTTCGGGCTGTCATCAGCACCAAGGGTATTCACCAAGTGCATGGCAGTCGTGGCAGCGTCTCTGAGGAGACAGGGTCACTACGTGTTCCCGTACCTGGACGACTGGCTTCTCATGGTCTCCTCCAAGGAGGCATTGCTGCTGGCCATTCAGCACACCCAGGCTCTTTTTCAGTCTCTGGGCATCTTAATCAACTACAAGAAGTCTCTCCTGGTACTGTCCCAGAATCTGCAGTTCATAGGCGCGGTTCTGGACACAGTCAAGGGGAAAGCCTTTCTTCCCGAGGACAGAGCGGAACGCATACGATCCCTCATAAGGGACATGTCAGCGAAGAAAACCGTCCCGGCCAAGTTGGTCCTTCACCTCCTCGGACACATGGCTGCGGCCATTCCAACGGTCCGGATGGCAAGACTCCACATGCGGGTAACCCGGTGGATGTTAAGGGTGCAGTGGGACCAAAGGCAAGACCATCTGCAGCAGCCAGTCAGAATCACAAAGACCATGGTTCGGGACTGGCAATGGTGGCTAGATTCAGGAACCCTCTCAGTGGGGGTTCTCTTCACAGCGCCGTCCCCGGTATTAACACTCTCCACAGATGCCTCAGGGCTGGGGTGGGGAGCACAGCTGAACGGGGTGAGGTCTCAGGGAACATGGACTACCCAGGAATCTCATCTCCATATCAACATATTGGAGATGAGGGCGGTCCTTTATGCCCTGCATGCCTTCCAGTCGGAGATTCCACCCAGTACTCTCCTGTTACAAACAGGCAATACTGCAGTGATGTATTACCTCAACAAACAAGGAGGCACACACTCCTACCCCCTTTGCAGGGAGGCCATGAGGGTGTGGGAATGGGTAATATGACACAGTGCAAACCTCATCGCAGTTCACATTCCCGGGGTGGACAACACGGTCGCGGACAGCCTGAGTCATTCCTGGGCCAGAGTCCACGAGTGGGAACTTCTACAGGAGGTGGCAGAGGATCTGTTCCACAGATGGGGTACTCCAGAATTGGATCTATTCGCCTCCCCATCCAATGCAAAACTGCCCAATTTTTGCTCACTAGATCCAGGGCCTGGTGTTTTCTGGCGAGATGCATTGTCCCTCTCCTGGGCGGGCAGATTCCTCTAAGCCTTCCCTCCATTCCAGTTGATCCAGAGAGTCCTTCTCAAACTTCGCAGGGAGCACGTGACACTTATTTTGATAGCGCCTTTTTGGCCCAGACAAATTTGGTTCCCGCTGCTGAATCAGTTGTCCAGGAAACCTCCGCTTGCTTTACCAATCAGCTCCCACCTGTTGTCTCAGGAGGAGGGTTCACTAGTCCACCCGGACTTACGTTCACTGAACCTGCATGCTTGGCTCCTAGAGACATAGCCATGTTGCGACAGAGGGTCTCACAAGAGGTGGCGGATGTACTTTCTGCCGCCAGAAAACCGGCGACACACGCAACATATGCCATGAAATGGTGCAGGTTTTGCCTGTGGTCTCAGGCACACAGCTTCTCACCCTCAGACTGCCCCGAGAAGCTGGTTCTGGAGTACCTGCTTTTCCTCTTCCAATCCGGGTTAGCTTACTCCTCGATCAAAGTGCACCTTTGTGCAATCTCAGCTTATGATGCCCCCATAGGCCAACGCATGGTGGCCCAGCTGGATACTACCCATGCCTTTTTAAGAGGGGTCCTCCACCTCAGGCCGCCCATCAGGGATCCCGTCCCTCCTTGGGATTTACCCTTCATCCTGGAGCAGCTTACGTTGCCACCCTTTGAACCTGCCGCAGATTGAGAGCTACGTTTTCTGTTGTGGAAAACACTGTTTTTGGTTGCCATTACTTCGGCGAGAAGAATCTCCGAATTGCATGCTCTCATGTGCAAGAAGCCTTATTTAATTTTTCATCAGGACAGGGTGTCCCTGAGGACGAATCCTAAGTTCCTGCCTAAGGTGGTCTCAGCCCTTACTCTTAATCAGGACATCGATTTACCAGTGTGCTTTCCTAAGTACGCCAATCGAGGAGAAGCACTGCTTCACACCCTGTATGTTCACAGGTGTCTCAGATACTATTTGACCAGAACCAAACAGCACCAGAAAGCGGAGCAGCTGTTCGTTTCATTCGCTGAGAGGATGAAAGGGGCCCCAGTTTCAAAACAGACCCTTTCACGCTGGCTCATCCAATGTATTCTTTTGCTATGACAAGCGTCAGAAACCCTTACCAGGGAGTGGTCAAAGGGCCATTCGACAAAAGAGGAATAGCTACCTCCTTTCTTGACACTGAAGAATGTTTCTATGTAGGCCCATATGTGCCGTAGCCACCTGAGTTGGTGCACACTTTTTCCAGGCATTATAGCCTGGATATCGCCTCAAAGGGAGAAAGTGGGTTCGGCCTTGCTGTTCTTCCAGGCCTCCTGTCCTAGGCTCAGGACGGGTCTGAATCCTGTACTGCCTCCTCCCGATAGCCTTTCAAGGTGCCATTGGCTGGAATCAGTCCTAATGGTGTAACCTGCTGCAAGAGCTGTACCTCGAAGAAGATAGTACAGTTACGTAAGAACTTACCGTAACAGTAGATCTTGAGAACAGCTCTTAGCAGGTACCTTCCCGCCCACCATTCCCCCTTGGAGGAAGTAGGTTCCAGCCTATGCTATCTTTAGGATTGGAAATGTCAGTTCTTAGTCTCGGCCATCTGATGGCGGGTCCTCGGTCTCCTTTTCTGATGTCGTCCAGCATCCGGAAAGTCTCCGGCGGGAAAGAACTGGGGATTCTGGCGGGACCGCCTCCTTATGTACTACGCCTGACGTCGGGGGTGGGACCAACGTCGGAGGCGGTCCCCGCTGAAGACTGCTAGCTAGAAAATTTCCCGTGGGGTCCTGACGCCGGCCGGCTTCAGTTCTAATGGTGTAACCTGCTGCAAGAGCTGTTCTCGAAGATCTACTGTTACGGTAAGTTCTTACGTAACTGTACTTTACTATGGCAGCTATTATTGCCACGTGATGTTTTTTTGCTCCTATTAGTCTATCCTGATAATCTCCTAAAATGCATATTTCCAATAGGAAAGCATCCTGTGTAAGTTAAAGGGGGGGGGGTCTCATGCATACTGAGCTGACTGGTTCCCCATTTGGGTCAAGTCCTGGGGGCGTTCACTAAAAGTTGTTTAAACCTTTGAACTGCATGAGTCATAATTAGTCTAACTGATGCATTTATAAATGCATCTCCATAGTTGTGCCCAATCTGCACTGTAGTTTGCTGTATTTGGGACAAGACTTGAAGCCAGTATGGGCACAGGTACACACACACACACACACACAGGCCCTTTTATCCAATTTGTTAATTTTGGCGTACGGCTGGGAACCTGGATAGGGAGGGATGCACTAATTGCAGATCTCCTTAACATTTATCCATGAGTATTGTTCTAGGGGATTAGGCCCATATTTCTTGGCTCGCACAGTACATGAGCCAGCAGTTAGTAGTAAAACATTAAGCTGCTCTGCACATTACATCTTTGCTAAAATGTTTGGAGCACATCAGTTTGCCCACTTTACTGTTTTCGGCATAAGCTGTGCATGCTTTCTTTTGGCACGGTAGCTTTTATAGCTATTTCAGTATTCCTGCATGTGTTTGTTTCTTTTATCAAATTATTCACTAAATCTTTTCTTTTCAGGATGAACTGTGGCGGCGGTTTCAACCAGATCAGATGAGCACATGCATACCAACTTTGGAAAAAACCAGTTGTGAACAGTGACTTCATTTGGATGTGTGCACCCACTAGCATTCAAAAACCCGACTCTCACAACATCTTGACCCTTTTTAGAAAGACATTAGCTGGTGCTGAAACGTTAGCATCCTGTTGCATTGAGGTACACAAGCACTGCCCAGCACTCTGGACCTACAGGGCACAAGATCAGAAAGCGTGACTTTGCATTATTATTTCTGCTACTTAATTGCTGTTATTTTGTGGTGGAGGGACACTGTCCCCTAAATGCTGCTATTTGACTTACAGTCTGCTGCTATTTGCCATTGTTGAACAAGTTTATTTGCATCAGCTTCTGCTGCTTTTCTTTATCGTTTACACAGTCTTCAGGACATTTCAGATTGTGAGTGGACTTAAAAGGAAAACCCTTAAGGGCTGTAAGGGCGTATGGGCTGAAGACCCCAAGGCATACTGCGACACCTGTTGGTGCCTGCAGGGTGGAGTGAGGTGCAATGGCATCAGCGTTATGGCCAGTGACACAAAGGCACACCCCAACGCCTGTCAGTCTCTGCAGGGTGGGGGTGGTGGTTGGCATCAGTTCAACACTTCACTGCCATTCCTATTATGCATCTCTCTAACTCCTGCACTACTAATGCCAATGCCAGCAAGCCAACATTTGGCACTGACAAATGCTTGTTATACTACGTATCCACCTACATTAAAAACACATGGTGAAAAGCTGTGCAGAAAACACAGAAAGTCTGTGACATCTACTGAAAAGGCTAAATCTAATAAGCACTTGGTTTCATAAGATTTTGTGTGGAATCAAATAAAGCGTAACGTTACCAACTTTCTAAAGAAGTGTTCAAAAGTGGCATCTTTGACCTTGACACTCAAGTTCAAAGGCATTTAGTTTACCAGTAGAAGTGTCTATACCAAGTCTGAAAAAAACTAAACTGTGCAGTATTCAAGAAAATGAAGGAAATATAAATGTAATATTTTATATACTTTTGGTCACATGGTATATATAAAAACATTTGTGACATATACTGCATGTACAGAGGATATGTAGGTATGTAGACAATCAGAAATGCACCTGGTACTGGCGCGTGGTGGTACAGTGCAACTGAGTTGCGCTGGAGCAATTAAGGGATATATTCAAGAGAGTTGTGCCATGGCCCATCTCTTCTGAATATATCACAAAATGCAAGCTGTGCAAATACAGTGCATCAGCACATCTCCCCAGACAGGTCTGAATACCAGGAATGGGAAATGTGCCAGCGCATCAGAGATACACCATGTGCAAATCTGTGATATTCAGACAATGATATGCAAATTGAGCTACCTGCATGTCATTATGGCCCCATCTGCATGTGTTGTGCAGGGCTGGCCAGCAAAATGCGCCTGGTGCCCTGCACAGCATGCGGTTCCTGTACCAGGGACCGCAGTAGTACCCCCTTCCCATCCCAACCCTCTGATCGCTGAAACTGTAACTGTTTCATATCCCTGGTAGTCCAGTGATACCCCCCTCCCCTTCAGACTCCCCGATCGCTGTGATCATATTAAGTATGTTTCCCTGGTGGTCCAGTGGTTCCCCCCTCCCCATCCTGACCCTCCAATCACCGTAAATAAAGGAAATAAATACCCCTGGTAGTCCAGTGGTACCCCCTCCCTGCCCATACCTCAGATCGCCGTAATGTCATCACTAAAATAGCTCTGGTGGTCCAGTGGTTCCCCCCTCCCTGCCCAAACCTCTGATCGCTCGTAAATCATATTCATATTGCCCTGGTAATCTAGTGGTACCCGCCACCATGCCGGTAACCACGATTGCACGTAATATGTATGAAACCAATTCCCTGGTGGTCCAGAGGCATCCCCCACCAACCACCCACACAGGACCCCCAGCTCACTCTGCCCCCCCCCCCATCATCGGCAGGCAGCAAACCCACCTGCTTACCTCCGTGGCTGCCCATCGAATGACAGCTTACAGTAGCGGCTGCAAGCCATTGGATCATACTGTGGACCAATGGGCTTGCGTGCCTACTAATACCCATTCACAAATATGTGAATGAGGCATTCATTCACATGTTTGAGAATAGATATTACAGTATGCGCATGCAAGCCCACTGGTCAACGGTGTGGTCAACGGACTGCAGCTGCTGCTAACTGTCATTCACGAGCAACCTCGCGAGGTATGCGGTAGGTTGCTGCCTGATGAAAATGATGAGGGCGAGAGTGACTGTCCTGTGGTGAGTGCTGCTAGAACCACCAGAGGATTGGTTTTGTTCAAATGCGGGCGATGCGGTTACAGGCGGGTGGGGGTATCACTAGACTACAAGGGCAATATGAATATGATTTACAAGTGATCGGAGGTACGGGCTGGGAGGGAGAACCACTTGACCACTAGGGCTATTTTAGTGATGACATTACAGTGATCGGAGGTACGGACAGGGAGGGGGGAACCACTGGACCACCAGGGCTATTTTAGTGATAACATTATGGTGATCGGAGGTACAGACAGGGAGGGGGGAACCACTGGACCACCAGGGCTATTTCATTTATTAATGTGACGGCGATTGGTGCTACGGGAGGGGAGTGGGGCACTCACTGGACTACCAGGGGTATTTATATCCTTTATTTGGCGATTGGAGGGGTGGGATGGGGAGGGAAATCACTGGGCCACCAGGGACTATTATGTGCTTGTGTATGGTGTTTGGGGGGTGTTCCACTCACGGCTGGCGGCTGCTGTGTTGCGCACTGCAATACAGTGGCCCGCCGGTGGGTGAACTGCACTTGAGCCTTTTATTACAGGCTGAACTTTGAGCCCAGGTATGCAGCACATCTCTGCGTTGTGCCAGCAGATGCACCGCATATCCCAGGCTGAATTTCGGGATGTGCCGCATATGCACGGGCATGCCCCCTGGAGATGTGCCGCATACATTATCTTTGTGCCCCGGTGCATTGGGAATTGCGCTTTGCAATTCCCACCTTTGAATATCGTCCGGGGCACAGTTCTGTGGTTGCGCTGGCACAACCCCTTTGAATATCTAGCCCTAAGTTTACAAGAAATGCAATAAATGTTATACCAGATGAAAAAACAAGATAAATAAAAATAAAAGGTTCATTATATATATGTATGTCCTAGAATCTTGTTTAAACAAGCATGATCATGAAGGTGTCAGATCAAAAGCTCAATGTAGAATGAATAATAATGTTAGTTTGGGGATGGGGTCGAAGTACTCGAAAGTTCATCCTACGTATTCAACTGTAGGGATCACGGATCACTCAACCATCTTAAGTTAAGATCCAGAGAGGATGTGTGCTAAACTAAAAAAAAAATACAGGTTTAAGTTTTTTATCCTACAGTGAACTACTGGTTTCACCATCTATTTCTTTAAGCAGGCATGCATGTCATCTTGACTTATGTTTTTATTTTGTAGTTTTGTGCTTCATTGTTTTATCGGTATAACATTCCACTGAACAAAGCTAATTCTGAAGGAGGTCCTGACAGAAAGTAATACAGTTACATCTTATGTGTGACAATGTAACAAAGTAAAGGGGCACAAAGCAATACGTAAGCATTAATCACCGACAGAGGAGGGCTCTACCGGTGGATTAATGTCCTGCTTGGGGGGGGGTGCACAAGCAGAAGGCCGAGGGCTTCCAACCACCCAGCGGGCATTAATCCCCGGTAGAGCCTGACACTGGAGGTGATTAATGCGCTTGTAACATGGCAAGCGTGACAGGGATATTGTGCGAGCCGTAGATCACTCGGAAAATACACAACAGTTGCCAAAAGTCGTACTGCTGCTTGCTATTGTATGGTAGTTTTGCTTGCAATCCAGTCACTGTCATGATCCGAGAGCCTGCGTGTTCACAATGCACGGAGCACAATCTTTTAGCTAATGGCGCCTATTTCTCACCTGACACGAACAGAAGATTGCTGTCTGAAAGACACAAGAACGGCACATTTTTTAAATTTTTCCTTAGACGGTATATAGCAATCGCCGATGGAAGCAGTGCACTATGGGAAACCTATTCACTCCCAGTAACAAATATGCAGACACTTATTATGGGCGTACTGCGCTTATCTACCTTGTCTCTTTGTTTGCGACGATATATGCATGTTTCCCATTTGTTTGCTTTTGCCACAGTTCCATATGTGATGTGGTGCCTCTGAGATCGTCTGACTGGGCGGCGCAACTCCGCTAAACATTTGATCTGTGCTTGATGACTGCTGCCATCTACAGGCTTGTCCAGATAGCTACTGGTGCTGCCTGTGTGTACCACCACTGCCCGGCGCGCTCCTGATTGCTGCGTTCACTGTCTCGGCTCTTCATTCCAGCCCCAGTGCTGCACCCTCTGCCTGAAGGACAGTCTAGGTACTACCCCAGCAGGCATTAATGAGCGATTTCCCTGTGGACACTTGAGATACTGACCTAGTGGGCGCTACTGCTGGGTTAATCACTGCTGCCAGTCGGTCAGAGGACACGTTTGTGTCAATCGGTGAGCTCTATTTTACTACTGTGTCCAGAGCCATATTACAAAATACTTTAGACTGCCCTTTTCTCCTGTCTTGTAAGATGCGACTTTTCCTAATTTTGGATCTGCTGTAACATTTATTTAGATCTGAAATAATTAAAAGGAGCATCCTCAGCTGTTTCTGATGAACCACTGTCCCATAATGTGATGGAGTGGTGTCATTTTCAAAATGTTTTTGTTTACTGCATTTTAAACAACTACAGAAACATTAAATGCAGGTAAAGGCATACACTAAGGTCATGCACGTTACATTCATGCAGGAGAAAATGAGCCACTTTCCTAGTGGTACAACATGCTTATGGGTAAGGTAAAATATATTATGAATACTTAACACAGCCTAGTAACGGGAAAGCCATACGAATCTAACTGGCCCAATGATTTAATCACCATAGTAGAATTACTTACCTTTTGGTCTACAATGGCAAAAGTCTAGTACCCAACCAACAGAAATTACTTCCTATAAAGCACCCTGCTAAGCCTTGTAAAACAGAATTAAAATAATTTCTTTTTTTAAAACTTTGTTTTTAATTCAATTTAAAATGTAAAACATTTATAATGAACAACACGATCACATGAGAGAAATCTGGTAATAGCACACAGGCTAAGACACACAACCCGGACCCAGTGACAGATCTTATGTTATACATTTGGAGGCACTCCATTAAGTAAATGCAAATTTATCAAAAAATAACTTGGTGTAGCAAAGGCCTGGACTACTGCTAGTATAAAAAAAAAAACATATTGCATAAGTTTTTCATTACAAATCTGGGTAAAGACCCCTTATTAGTCCAGGTATCCTTAAATAATGAATCACTCTGAGCAAACATACTACACAGAGCTCCCCATGTACCCAATCTCAGAACAGGAAACTTCCAGAAAAATACACTGAGCAGATCTTCCAAGAATCAATCTTCACCATTCATCACTGATGAGTCTGTGCCGGAGGTGCTAGGACCCCGCAAGAGCGTATAGCTTTGAGATTTTTGGAGTGGGGGAGCCGTCGTCAGGGTCGGCGCTGCCCACAAGGCAGATGTATGACATGGTGCTCGTGGACTGGCCAGTAATGAACGCTGGCTCCTCCCTCTCCTCAGTTCCATTTTTCCCACCATAGAGGCTGCATCTCCATAACAATGTTTGGCTAAGTGCATCAAAGTTCCATTCGCTGCTTCACTTGATGCCGTACCATCTCTTTCGATGCCACATGGTCTCATTCGACACCGCGTCACTGTTTTTATTTTCTGCTGTCCATTTAGTACAACACTGAGTGCTATTTTTGTTGATTTTGTGTTATTTTTTTTCTAGTTCAGTCTTGTCTGTTCTGGGGCCTAAGAAGCAGACCACTTTAAAGTCCCACCACCCAGAAGAATTGTCTCCCTCTCTCTCTCTGGTCAGCTTTTATTACATTTTTAATTTTAGATTCTATATTCTTTTCCCTATCCTTTGGGCTCCCTTGCCCCACCCTTACCATCTTCTTACCCTTTTTTCCTCTACTAGGCAGACAGAACTGAGGAGAGTGGAGCCGTCATCGGTTACTGGCCAGTCCACGAGCGCCACATTATACGGCTGCCTTGTGGGCGGCGCCATTCCCATTAGCTCCCCCACTCCACAAATCTTAAAGCTATATGCTCCCGCAGGGTCCTAGCACCTCTGGCACAGACCCACCAGTGATGAATGGTAAAGATATTCTGGAAGATCAAGAATTACAGTCAGTACATCATTTTCATATTTGTCTTTTGCTAGTCAGGCTATATTCTGATTACACCCTCCTCACATATCATCCAGTACAAGCAAGGGGAAAAGAAACACAGTTCAACATATTTCACTATAGGAACAGTAGAACTCGGAAAGCTCAACATAATAAAAATTAATAAATGCAGTATCTGGAGTTCCAAAAGTTACTGCAGTCTGAATGCTCCATTTCTATCCTCACAACAATCAGAATGAAGAGTACAGAAATAGATACTCACAGTTCAGGTATCTGGTCCATTGAAGAATCACCCTCCTGACAGCCATGCTATCTAATCAGTTTGCAGTCTGTGGCTGAGGCCATTGGCACCAGAAGTGAACCACATGGCTGCAGCCATTACCACGTAGGCAATGCAGGGAAGAGATTAAGCTGATGAAAAGGCACAGGTATTAAATGAATACTTCTGCTCTCTTTTTACAAAACAGAAGGATGAACTAGTGTCTCATGTAAAACTTGGGGATAGAGAGGGGGAAAGGAGGGAGAATGAGGGAAGAGGTGATTATGGAAAACTCGGTCCACAGGGGTTTAAGGCCCTTAGGGTGAACAAATCCCCTGTGCTTGATGGCATGGACCCCAGTGTACTGAGCGAGATGACAGCAGTACTTGCAGCCCCTCTATATTAAAAGAACTTCGAGAGATGCTGGCAGCACCACTAACAGCCCTATTCAACAAATCGATAGAGACGGGTGGTTCCAGGGGACTGAAGGAGGAAAATGTAGTCCCTCTCCACAAACATATGAACAGGGAGGAGGCTGGCAACTATAGGCCAGTCAACCTGAACTCGGTGGTGAGGAAATTAATGGAGTCACTGCAAAAGGAAAGGATTGTGATACTTCTTGAATCCAGCAGAGCACAGGATCCAAGGCAGCATGGATTCACAGTGGGACGGTCCTGTCAAAGAAACCTGTTAGGTTTCTTTGACTGGGCGACCAGGGAGGTAGACAGGGGAAGGGTGGTGGATGTGGCCTACCTAGATTTCAGCAAGGTCTTCGACACCGTCCCACATAAGAGGTTGATAAATAAGTTGGGCAGCCTTGGAGTGGGCCCCAATGTGGTACACTGGGTCAGAAACTGGTTGAGTGACAGAACACAGAGGATGGTGGTAAATGGCATTCAGTCCGAGGAGAAGGGGGTGACCAGTGGGGTGCCACAAGGATCCACGCTGGGACCAGTCCTTTTTAATGTCTTCATAAGCAACATTGCAGAGGAGCTGGATGGAAGGTATGCCTCTTTGCAGATGACACTAGGATCTGCAACAGGTTTGACACTCCTGGTTGGGGGTTGGAAAAAATGAGAAAGGACCCAAACATGCTTGAGGAGTGGCCAACAGTGTGGCAGCTAAGATTCAATGTAAAAAAGTGCAAAATCATGCACTAGGGTGCAGAAATCCAAGAGAGAGTACAAGATTGGGGGGGGGGAGGGGAGAGGTACTGACGGCCACCAGTCAAGAAAGGGGGCTGGGGGTAATAATATCTGATGAGCTAAAGGTAACCAACCAATGCAGAAAGGCTGCTGGGAGAGCCAGTGGGATGCTAGGGTGCACAGGGAGCGGTAACACCAGCAGAAAAAGGAGGTGGTTATGCACCTGTACAGATCACTAGTGAGACCTCATCTAGAGTACTGTGTCCAGTTCTGGAGGCCGCATCTCTGGAAGGACATAGGCAAAATAGAGGCAGTCCAGAGAAGGGCAACAAAAATGGTGCAAGGACCGCACCAGTAGTCATAGGAGAAAAGACTAGAGGACCTCAATATGTATTCCCTGGAGGAGAGGGGGGGGGGATAAGATAGAGACTTTCAAGTACATCAGGGGTATAAACAAGGTATAAGAGGGTAGCACCTTTCAGAAAAGGTGAACAAGAACAGGAGGGCATGATATGAGGCTAGAGGGGGTAGGCTCAGGGGCAATGTGAGGAAGTACTTTTTCACAGAAAGAGTAGTGGATGCTTGGAACAGCCTCCCTGCGGAGGTGGTGGGGGCAAAAATAGTAGGGGAATTCATGAATGCATGGGGCAGGTACAAGAGTACTCTAGCAACAGGGAAGAGGTAAGCCGCAGATCTACTAGGGTTTATGGTAATGCATTAGGTAGGGAAAAAGGGCAGACTAGGTGGACCACATGGTCCTCATCTGCGGTCACCTTCTGTGCATCTCTGATGGACCTGTTTAACCGCTTGCTGCAAACCAAGTGGTGCTACGGGAATCACTAATGTGGTTCCCCTGTATAAGAGTGGGGCAAGAGTCAGGGATGACCCACAGAACTACAGGGCAGTGAGCTTGACAGTTGGCAAGCTGACGGATCCCATCCTTGAAGAAGGGTTAACTGAGTTCCTTGAGGCAATGGGCTCCAGGATGACAGGCAGCGTAGATTTCTGGCAGGGATGTCGTGCTAATCCAATTTGATCAACTTCTTTGACTGGGTTACCAAGGCGATAGACAAAAGTCAGGCAGCAGACATACTGCATTTGAACATTAGCAAAGCCTTTGACTTGGTCCCCCATAAGAGGTTGATCAAAAAGTTGGACCTAGAGGCGGGTAATAAACTGACAAGGTGGGTGGCAAATTGTCTGGGTGGGGAGGGACCTAAAGGGTGGCAGCTGTAGAGGAATTTTAAGGGATGAGGGAAGTCACCAGTGGGGCCTCCCAGAGATCACTGCTCCAACATTATTTCAAAAAGCAGTTCCTTAAGGCTGAAAGTAATATCCTGCTACTTGCTAACGTGAAAAATAACTGTATGAATGACTTGGGCAAACCTTTGTGCTAGCAACATGTTCCTCCTCACAAAACCAGACCTTAAAAATCTCCTCAAGAACTGTCTTGTGATAACCTACTTGCCCAAAGAATATAAGCTAGAGAGATTCTCTCAAATTCCCAACAACCTCATAGCAATGAAACAAAAAACGATCAAAGCAACCCACATGCTACCAAACATCAGCTTATGCTGAATAAAATCACAATGGAGATCTGAGAGAACAGCTGCAACCTTAACATAGCATGGCTAGACCATTAAAAGGCATTTTATAATACCTCATACTCTTAGATCCTCGAATACCCAAAACTGTACACAACTATCACTACTGTGATCACATGATCACCTTCTTGGATCACAGTGAGAATACGGAAAATCGCCCCAAGCCTAAGTCATAATAATGGCTGGAGCAGCATCAAAAGCACTCTATCAAAATTCAGCAAGAAGATTCCAGGGAGATTTTTGTCACAAACACATAGGTTGCAATGCAGTCATAGAGAAATGAAGTGACTGGACACACTAAATTAGTGTAATTCCCAAAACTTTCATTCAAGACCAAAAAAAAAACAACAGATGTACAAGCTGAACACAGTGCTTTGCAGTATCTTCTTTGTTAGTGCGGTACTTGTCACCACTTTAGTTCTGCCACACCCTCAATCAACTAAGCAGTCTTTCCAACTTCCTGGGGTATGGGTCCAGTTTAAACTCCCAAGATACCATGGAACCCCCAAACTAACTAACCTCCTATTTGTAAATGACTTGAAGTTATATAATTAATGTGAAAAACACCTGAAAAAGCATTGACATGACCTTCTCTGATGACATCAAGATATTTATATTAGATAAATGTGCCAAAATTGCACTTATAAAAGGAAAGTTAACATGCACTGAAAACATCAAATTGAAAGAAGGCTATAGCATAGAGGAAGTTGAACATGAATGAAGGTACAACTACTTGAAGATAGACAGAGGAGCAGCAATACAAAATAAAAGAATAAAACAGAAGAAATAACCCAGAAGGCTGTATATAGCTGTTTCAACACTCAAAGAAGGGAGAGCGGTGGACCAACTGTATTCTTGCAATGGTCTGGCAAATTCCCACTTTTAGAAAATATTACCCCGAAGTAAAAACTTTAATAGTATTGACCTGAGAAAGAACTTTTCTCTGAAGCTTGAGTGGTTTCTCTCAGACACAAGAGAAACAGAATCACAGTCATATTCCACATTGTTACGGGGCATGGCCATGCTTCTGTCAGTCAGTACATAGTCAAGTCTTGTAGCAGAGACCGTAGATATCCCTCTGCTTGATCTTCTGAACGATGGCTATGGAGCTGGACAAATGAGTAAGAGCATGGGTACTTTCACAAACATAAGAGACAGGCGCTGCAGGGGATTCCATTTTTCTTGGTGGAGATGGTGGAAAATAAATATGGCAAGTATTGCAGAGAGACCTTGGTGTTGAAGGCGACATACCATGGGGTAGCTTTCTAAGACATCTACAGGCTGGATAACATGTCATTTTTGTTGTCTGTGAGAGACAGAGCGGGTAGGGGCTACCTAACAGTATACTGCAGGTTTTTTTGATCTGTAGTATGCTTGCTGATGTTAATGGTAATTTAATCAGACTGTGGGTAATCTGCTATGTCAGACTTACCTTTTATTCCATGTTAGCCACTCAAGGCACTTTTGAATAGCTGCATTATATTCCAGACAGCAAATGAGCATTTCAGGATTACTTCTACTAGCAATGATCCCAAATTTGGAGACATTACCCAGAGAAAAAACCTGTAAGTGCACTTACTAAGGGAAGAGTTTCTCATATTAGATGAGACTGCATTGGCCATGTGTTGATTCATCATACTAAATCCCACACCCAGCTTTTCTGCTTTGCAATCATTTCTTAATTTTTTAAATATAAACAGGCTTCTGTTACAATTCAACATGTGCCACAGAGTGGGCTTAAATCTAGAGTACCCTGAATATTTACTCACCTCTCTGTGTCCCAATCCCAGTGGTATGTTGTATAAAAATGGATCCTCCAGAAGCCAACTCCATGTGTTAGGCAGCATGGGGCTGCCTGTTATGCACCAGGTCCATGTCTCAGGCCTGGGATGGCAGGAGCACAGGCCAGAAGAGAGGGGGGATAGGAGTGTGACTGTGAGCTCTCCTCCAAGTTTGGGTGGCTTCGTGGTGCCACTCTGCAATGATACCAGGTTATCGCCTGTTTTTTTGTGCTACTGATGGTGAGGGTGACCATGAGCCATCTGGCACCCCAAGGTCACTGCAAGGATGTGCACATTCTCTGCGAGTGCTGGGAGAGACCATGAAAAACAGCAAAATTCCAGTCATTAGTCAGCATATGATAGCATGGGTCAATGACTCCCCACTGCCTTCAGGCATATAAATGGCTGATCACTCCCATGTTACTGAGTTTCACCATTGTGATCATACGAACATACGAATGTGCCAGCAGAAACAGACCACCCGGTCTTTCTCAGTCTGCTCAAGTGTGCAGCTAGCATGCCTAGTTTGCAGCAGCTGCCCCATCCCCTCCCATTTGCCATCCCAGTGCCATCCCCACCTCCCCCACCCTCACTCTCCCCTGTTTCCTGTCCCAGTTCAACTACCCTGATTACATCATAGCCAGGAAGAAAGGGGAGCTCCGCAATGGCCAGTAAGCCATGGTTGTATGGTGTACTTGTCCAAGGAGGAGCAATAGCTCAATAGTGGAGAAGCAGTTGAGCACCAGGACTGAATGCAAGCAGTTCAGGGGCAAAATGGTATTTAAAAAAATCTGTTCTCCCTCATGGCTGTGGAGGAGCAATATAGCTGGGGCTCTACGTTGGAGGGGCTGTGTGTGAAGGCCTGTAGGACAACAGTTTGAGCCTTTCTTGATTATTTTGTCATTCTGGTGTGAGTTGAAGGCATCTGCAGCTCTACAACAATTCTACCAACAGTAATCGAGGAGAGGTTACTCAAGATGTTCCTATAGTATGTGGCAGTTGTCCAGGTTGTGCAGCCAATATATGCTGTTCCCAGTTGTACGGACTCATTTTACAATGTGAACTCACACACAGAGCAATGGAGCACCTGATTCAAGGAGCCAGCAGCAAGGCTCCTATTCCCCCCAGCTCCCGCGGAACAACAGAGCACCTGATTCAAGGAGCTGGCAGCAAGGATCCTATTTCCTCCAGCTCCACACACAGAGCAATGGAGCATCTGATTCAAGGAGCCGGCAGCAAGGTATGGAAAAGACTCTCCTGTGAGAGTGAAGCTGCTAAATTATTGAACTGCTGTATATGCTGTGCAATATTTCTATTTTGTTGCGATTTACAAGGGTTGTTCTCTGCCCGTTTGTGTGACCTGTGCTTTAAATTACTTTAATTTAGGTCAGCAGAGAGCAAGTGATGGTTTTTGGCACAGTTGTTTTCATAGCACTCCCCTTACCTGAAGAGGATTATTGGCTTGTACTTTAATTCGGAGTGCTGCATGCCATGTTGCCCTGCTGCAGTTTGTTCCCCACCCCCAAGCAGCCTTTGTCCGTGCTTCCCACTCCAGGAGCCCTGATCCTTTTGTCTGCCTTAATCAACGCCCCCCAATTTACCTCTGCCTGTCTTCTCCTTTTTTACAGAGGCTCTTATTTCCCCCAGCTCCACACACAGAGCAACGGAGCACCTGATTCAAGGAACCAGCAGCAAGATACGGAAAAGACTCATCTGTGAGAGTGAAGCTGCTGCATTATTGAACTGCTGTAGCCCATTGCTGCCTGCCCCGCCCATCCCTTAATTTATACCTCACCACTATCATGTGACGGTCCTTGCGTGAAACAATCTCCCTATTTTTTCTTTTGTCTTTTATATTCACTGAATGCTATGAGTCACTACTGAGCAATCCTCCATACTACTCCTCAAGCACATCACAGGTCACATGACTCTGAACTCTAAACTAACTAACCAGCCCACATCCTCTTGTTACTAACCTTCTCCCCTAAATCTACTGTTACCCCTCTCTGGGCTTGAATCCCCAACCTTCTACACTCCAGACGGTGACACTAACCACTACACCATTCCTGTGGTCACAATCGTTGATGGTTCTCTGCCTCCTTTAACTCCTATCACCCTACCTCTCCTACATACTGTAGCCCCCAGGAACCAAGTAACCTGCAGCTGTTATCTCAACCCAGGCACTAATGTGCGCACAGCCAACTGAAACAAAATGGCTTTGATCCCCATCACTCTCCTTTTTCTGCTACCAGCTTACTCTATCATACCCTGCACCCCAACCTCTACCTATATTTTACACCTAAAAGTCACACCTCACGGCACTGTACCAATTAATAACACCTCCACCTCCACCACTAAACCCACCACACATGATTGTGGCTTGGCAAGCTGCCGCTCTCTAACGGTGTACACCTTTCTTCAATTCCACACTAGCACTAACTCCAATAGTACACTAAAAAAAATGCTAGGTGGAGACCACATAAATGGCTCAAGTCTCTAGGACAGTATTTATATAGGATTTCCGTGTTTCTCCATCTATTGTCTGGAAATATTCACCCCAACCCAGGCCCCTCACAACTATCAAAATGTCATAACACCAATAAAAGGTTCCCAACGCTGGCCTCCATTAACATCTGCAGCTTGCTACCTAAACTTAATGACCTGGAAGTCTGGGTAACTAAGACTAAACCTGGCATCCTATCCCTAAATGAAACCTGGCTCTCCTCAAAAATGCCGGACACTGCAGTCTCCCTTCCGGGTTGCATCCTTTTCAGGCAAGACCGCACTGGTAAAAGGGAAGGGGGATGTGCTGTATATGTTAAAGACCATCAAAAGTGTCAAGCCCTCCCCTCTGTGACCCCAGTTAACAACTCTCAGGCCCCAGCAGTTAAAATGATTCTTGGCCAACATGGGAAGTCACTTACAATAGTGTCTCTCTACATCCTCCTGCGGAATCAGGCACTCTGCTTCAAAATGATTACTGACTATCCTGAAAACGTCGTCCCACACACAGAAGTGGTGGTACTTGGTGAATATCAATTGGCTAGGTCCTGAAGCTGACCCATACAAAGATGCTCTTGCAGCTATTGGCATTTCCCAGATGGTACCCTCCCAAACAAGAATCAATCAAAGGACTGGTAACAGCTCCCTTCTTGACCGGATTCTCACCACCCACCCTAACAGAATCACCAACACCTCAGATCTCCCTGACTCAATGAGTGACAATTCCCCATAATATGCCATTGGTCCAACAAGGCCATCAAACCTCCACCTAAAATCACATTCCAACGCATCCTTAAAAAAAAGGGAAACTCGAACAGTTGAAAGCTTATCTTGCACAGTGTGACTGGTTCCCCCTAGATACATCCAATGGTGTGGACGATGCATTAAACTACTTCATCGCACAATGTAACAAAGCTTGTGACAAGCACACCTCACCGAAAAAGAAAAAGATCAGAGGATCAACTACCCACTGCCCTACTAAATGTGATGAAAGACAGAGACAATCTCTGGCAGCATGCATGGGCTACTGGAAGTCAGGTTGACATGCAATACTACAAATCTGCCAGAAACTCACAGACCCGGGAAATACTTAGGGCCAAAGTGGAACACTTTAAAAGTGAGTTCATGAACACCTGGGGGAAACAGATGAACCTTCTGGGATAACATGAAAGTCCTTACAAGCAGCCCAACAAAACATCCCCCTCACTGATTATGGTAGATGGTGTCGCCTCACAGGACAACCAACAAATTGCAGACTCCTTTAATGTCACATTCACTAGTTTCAGTGGTGTACTGCCCCCGGACTTTTCTGATTGGCCCAATAACACAGACAGCTTCCTTACAGCCATTCTTCCCCCAGATACTCCACCCTTCTACTTTAACAGAGTCACACTTGCTGATGCCAAGAAATACCTCCAAAAAGTACTCAGAAAATCTAGGTTTAGCAGCGACTTCTTAGACCTAAAACTAATGAACCTTTCTTAATGTATTGTTGGTGCTCCTCTCTAAACTTTTAAATCTATCACTCTCCCTCAGGCAGTTCCCCTAGCTATGGAAAGTGGCTATTATCACACCTGTACACAACAGTGGTGACAGGTCACAACACTAATTATCGCCCTATATCTATCCTTCTCCCTCTCTTTAAAGCCCTTGAACACATTGTATCAGACCAGCTGTCAGAATACCTTGTCAAATACAACATTCAATTCCCTCAACAGCACGGTTTTAGAAAGGCAAACAGTACAACGACGGCCCTTCTCGAATTCATACGTGTAGACCATATTCACAAGGCCTTGGATCGATGACATACAGTTGGGGTAATTTACATTGACTTGACCAAGGCCTTCGACACTGTAAATCATCCCCTCCTGATCCACTTTCTCCCTGATCTGGGACTCTCCAGCGAGGTCACCTGCTGGATCAACAGCTACCTAGATGGCTGAACACAGCAAGTGAAAATATGTGACACTCTCTCCCGCAGCCTCCCAGTATGGTCTGGTGAGCCTCAAGGGTCCATCCTTGGTCCACTGCTTTTCAGCTTATTTATTAACAACCTCCCAAAAGCCTGCAACAATAACGTGGTCCTGCATGCAGATGATGTCGTAATTTTCACTAGCCATCCTGTCCCACTTCCCCTCTCTAATAACCTACAGTCCAACTTCAGCTTGGTCGAGACATGGTTGGGACAACACAGATAGCTTATGAACTATAAAAAGACCAAGCTCATGCTTTTCTCTGGCCCACATAATAGACATAAATCAACTGGTATTGCCATCAGGAACACTCTAAACCAGCCACTAGAGCAAGTCCAGGAGTTTAAATATCTTGGCATTACATTGGACAGCTCCTTTTCATATCACCTACATATCAATCACATCTCAAGGGCTGTTAACTCAAGACTAGGGATCCTATATCGTCACTGTCATTGCCCGACCCTGAAGTCGCGAAGACTGGCGGTAACCAGCTCAATCATATACAATATTGACTATGGATTAGTCATTTATGGCTCAGCTGCAGATTCCTCACTTGTCAAGTGAATTTCAACTGCTCTGAATATAGCTTGTAGACTTATATTAGGGGCCGACAAATACACCCATACACGAGAGCTCTACAAACAAACCAATCGGCTCCACCTTAGGGGCAGGGTCTCCTACCAGGCCTGCCTACTCGCAAAAAAGATCAGCCTCAACCTCACTCCACCAGCCACCCAGTCTCTACTAATGCTGTCAACCAACCCACGTGCTAGTCGTAGTACAACCAGGTAATCTTACCTTGTCCCTTTCTGCCGGAGATCACAGGCCCAACAGACTTTCAGTTTTAGAGCACCTACCTGGTTAAATGGCCTCCCACCTAAATTCGTTGCTGAGCATACGCTTGGCTCATTTAAACAAACTCCACCAACACCTTGCTGCACTTAGTAGCTGTGGCTGTTCCTGCTGATCACTGGAGTTGTCTACCCCTCTGACTGCCCTATTCCCCAAACCCTTCCCATTGCTATTCTCCTCTCCACCACCTCATATCTCTCCTCTACCTACTCAATTTTGTCTCCTCACCCAGCCTCCCCCTCTACACCCCTGTTCCCCCTCCCCCCCTCCTCTTACCACTCTGGACCACTACTGTTCCCTTATTCCGACTCGCTCTCTCTGCCTTTTCCCTACTTCTCACCTTTCCCCATCGCCCACATTCTCCTGTGCTCCTACCCCCCTTGTCGCACTTAATCTTGACAAAGACACCATCGTGACTGCTACCTAGTTAGCTCTTTTACTGTATAGCTTGCTTGTCCTACTCTGTACAACAATTTTGTGGTAATCTATGTCATTTGGCCTCTCTCACTTCTGTAATCTACTGTTATACACTATTAAAACTCTGGAACAAGACAATTTGTGACCGCACCTAGAAGTGTGGTGGTGCCTGGCAAAAGTTATAGAGTTATACAGTACCTAGTCAGCCGGCACCCACCAAAGGCCTGGAATACTGCAAAGTTAGACTTCCAAATCCACAGACATTTCCTGTTTCCCTTTTCCAAGGAACAATTGTAAGTATCCAAATGGTGAAAAAATTCAGTCTTTATTATTCCAAACTTGTGCAAACTGTGCAATAAATATGACAGGGTATCAAAACAGGAAAAACGTTCCCTCAGCAAGCAGCTCCCAAACAACTGGGCAGTTAGTCAACTAACATGTTTCGCACTGATTCGTGCTTTTGCAAAGCCTAGCAACCACTTCCCAGTGTTCACTTAAGTAGTGTACTTCTTAAAGTGACAGTACTCATTTTATACATTCGTGTATTGAGTTCATCAATTCTCAATAACCCACAAATACATATAAAGATAAAAACATTTTTCTTTCATATTTACAATTATAAAAGGATCCTTATAAGAGTACCATGCACACAATAAGTATATTTATACATTTAGTTGGCACCTGTTCACTCTAAGTCCAGATATGCACAAAGGTTTAGTTTCAAAGCAGCAAAACTTAACAGCATTTTTTTGCAAGGTTGCTGGTGCATAGATCTGAAAAACACAATAAAACAAAATCCTGATAAGGCATATCAGGCGATACGACTAAGCATTCACATAATCATTTCTTTTTCCTTAAAAATGGTTTTATTTCTATTCTCCCATTCAAACCAGACCATTCCATTGCATTAAATGCATATATCCAGTACTGTTCTCTTTGCATTAGCAAGTTATTAAAATTACCTCCCCTATGTAGCCATGTGGGTTTCTCAATGCCTGTAAAAATGAAATCATGTTTAGTTCTGTCCCTGGATTTTAATACATGGTTTGCCAGGGTATTGGTGACATCTCCATTTTCTATTGCTCTTACGTGCTCACCAATTCTGACTTTGAAAGCTCACTTCACTTTTTCAAAATAGAAACTCCCACATCTGCACTCTGCCAGGTAAACAATGCCACATGTAATGCAAAGATTTTTCTCTCGTACTTAGTTCACTTTCTACCTCTTTCTGGATCACAAGAAATAAAACCATTTTTAAGGAGTGAACAGGTGCCAACTAAATATACAAATATACTTATTGTGTGCACTGTACTCTTACAAGGATCCTTTTACAACTGTAAATAATATGAAAGGAAAAAGTTTTTATCTTTGTATATATATTTGTGGAATGTTGAGAACTGATGAGCTCAATACATGAATGTATAAAATAAGTACTGTCACTAAGGTGTAGACTACTTAAGTGAGCACTGGGAAGTGGTTGTTAGGCTTTAAAAAAGCACAAATCAGTGCGAAACATGTTTGCTGACTAACTGCCCAGTTGTTTGGAAGCTGCTTGCTGAGGGAGTGTTTTTCCTGTTTTGATACCCTTTCATATTTATTGCACAGTTTGCACAAGTTTGGAATAAAAGATTGAATTTTTGCACCATTTGGATGCTTACAATCGTTCCTTGGAAAAGGAAAACGGGAACTGTCTGTGGATTTGGAAGTCTGACTGCAGAATTCCAGGCCTTTGGTGGATGCCGGCTGACCAGGTACTGTGTAACTATTAAAACTCTGTAACTTGCTCTGTAATGTACTGTTTACCCCATGCTGTAAATGTTTGCACCATAACTCCTTATGCTATGTTTTCCTTTAACTCTGTAACCTATGTGATTCACCTTTATTATGTACTGATCATGCTGACGCAGAACCTTTGTAAACAAACCTTTGGTTCAAAGACATAATTGTAATCCTAGTTATCAATACATAAATCGATACAGAAATAACTGGCACATATTACTAGAGATCCCTTTTTTAGTGTATGAAGCAAGGGGCCCTGTGGCCTTTTAACATGGCACTGAAGGGAGATTAAAAAAAAAAATCCAGTGATGTAACACATTGGCTAGCACTTCCAATAGTCCATGCAAGTGACATATGCTTGCAACACCACTTATCAACTGAGGTTCTGGGACTGTGGGAATAAAAGATGCATCAGATTGGATATGAGAATATACAAGCCACATTCTACAGGCCTGAGGTGGTTCTGGTGAAGGTGGCAATTAATGTTGAGGGGGACTATAGTAATGTGAACTAGATGTAGGAAAAAGATTTTTTGGGGGAGACATGCCCCCCCCCAAAAAAAAATTTACACCTATGGCTCTGTGGGAGGGTGGACACAAAGAAGGAAGTCAGGGATCTAAAAGAGGACATAGTGGAGTTAGAGAGGTGGTCTGGCATCTGGCAGAAGTGGTTCAATGCTAAAAAAGGCAAGGCACAAAGGCCACATACAGTCACATACAGATCAGGGGGTGTGAACATCACAGTTTCAGAAGAAGAAAGTACCTGAGGATAGCTATAACTAGCAACTTGAAATCCTCTACGTAATGCAAAAAAGCAGCAGCTAGGGCAAACAGGATGCTGGTTTGCATAGTTAGGGGTTTCACAGAAGGAAGGAGATGATCCTGACACTGTACAGATCTATAGTGTGACTGTACCTAAAGTACTGTGTGCAGTACTGGAGCCCCTACTTAATAAAGGACATAAACCAGCTAGAGGCAGTACAGAGAAGGACTGTGAAGATGGTCCAGGGTCAGTGTGATCTCCCATATGAGGAAAGGCTTAAGAATGTAAATTTGTATTCACTGAAAGAGAGAAGAGAGTGGGGTGACAAGACAGAAAACTTTAAGTACCTCAGAGGTATAACAAGGTCAAGCTTGGGAATCTCTTTTAGACTTGGTGAGAACAGGAACATGGGAGGGCACTATGTCCAAGAAGGAGGTCAGGAGACACTTCTTCATGGAGGGAGTAGTGACAGCATTGAATGTGCTTCTGGAAGAGGTTGTCAACCAGAAAATGATTGGGGGTTTCAAAAGAGAGTGGGACAGAGTCCATGGGAAGGTAGGCATGCAAAGAAGGGGATGAAGCGCTATGTTAATGAAAGTACATGGGCTCCACAACAAGCAGACTAAATCGACCGTGTGGCCTTGTTCTGCCGACAAATTCATATGTTCCAATGTTCGCATGATGAGACTAAGTATTGCTTTTACATTTCAAGACAGGCTGTGACAGAAAAAAGGTAGGCGAGACCAATATGATTCTCTGGAAAGGTCAGAGAAACAGAGCCAAAAACAAAGGCATTCACCAGGCACAAAGAAAAACAAGAGAAGGAAGAATGGCATGAAAAGTTGACTAATATTGCTGTACTCCTTGTAATATATGTCCAGTTACTGCTCATAATTATATAATGTGTATGACACTGCCTCATGACTCTCTATAATTAACCCCGGGTCGCTCCTGAAAAAAGGACCATCTGGTCTCAGTGGGCCTACCCGGTTACTAAATTAAATAAATAAATAATGAGAACAAGGGAAAGCAAAAGGGCTGTCAGCGAAGCAAAGGCAGACACAGAGCTGCATATTGCGGAGGGGGTCAATGGTAGGGAAAACAGTTCTTTAGATACATTAGGGAAAAAAGAAGGAAGGGGAGGAGGAATTGTTAGGCTACTAGAGGGAGGTAGGGTAACTGAGGGGGATGGACAGAAAGCAGCCATTCTTAATGACTACTTTTGTTCTGTATTCACAAGAGAAGACAGAGGGTCTCTGCCAGAGAGTGCCGTTAGGGCAGCTGCAATGGGGATCTCTGCGATGAGGCAGCAAGTATTTACCAGTGAAAGAGTTTGGAAAAGGCTAGCAGCCCTAAAGATAGATAAGGCCCTGGGACCAGATGGGATGCATCCAAGGGTGCTCAAGGAACTGGTAACAGAATTAAATGAACCCCTGGTGGCACTATTCAATAGCTCAGTTCAGACAGGGGTAGTTCCAAAAGACTGCAGGGTAGCAGATGTAGTCTCATTCCATAAGTTCGGTTCAGTTTATTGAAGAGATAAGTTCCATTGAGCAATCTCATTTGCAAGGAGGTCCCTTGTACACCATACTCAACATGATTTCAAGATAGCAAACAGCACGGGTTTGTGGCAGAAATGTCTTGTCAGACCAACCTGATAGTATTCTTTGACTGGGTAATGAGAGTGGTGGGTAAGGGCCATGCTGTGGATTTACTCTACTTTGATTTCAACAAACTTTTGACATAGTGCCTCACAGAAGGTTGCTGAAGAAGCTAGAGGATCTGAGTACAGCAAATAACACAGTTAGATGGGTGAGAAGGTGGTTGGAAGGGAGACAAAAGAGGATTGTGGTTAACTGAGTCAAATCAGAAGAAATAGGTCAGCACTGGGGTGCCAAAAGGATCGGTCCGGGGTCCAGTCTTTTTCAATATGTTCATTATTAACATGGGAGAAGGAATCCAGGGCAAGATGGGTCTCTTTGCAAATGACACTATGCTCTGTGGCAGGGTAGATGGTGAGGAGGGGGTTAGGGAGATTAGAGAGCCTTGCAAAAGCTAGAGAGGTGGCAAAAGGTTTGGCAGCCGAAAATCAATGCCAAAAGTGCAAGGTGATGCACATAGGAAGCAAGTACCCCAGGAAAGAGTACTGGATGGGGGCAGAGCAAAGCTGTGCATGACCTTTGAGGAAAGAGACCTGGGGTCATCATCAGTGACTCCCTAAACAATCAAACCAGTGTAACGAGGCCTACAGTATGGCAAACAGGATGCTGGGGTGTATAGGAAGGGGTACTGACAGCAGAAGGAAGGGGATATTACTACCTTTCTCTAGATCACCAGTAAGGTGCTACCTGAAGTGCTGTGCCCAATTCTGGAGTCCTCATCTAAGAAAAGACAGGGACAGGCTAGAAACAGTGCAACATAGGGCGACCAAAATGATTCAGGGTCAGCAGGGCAGATCTTACAAGGATCGGCTCAAGGCACTGAACATGTGCTCACTGGAGGCCAGACAAGAAAGGGGAGATATGACAGAGACCTTCAAGTTCCTGAAAGGAATGAACAAGGTAAACTAAGAGGAACTATTTAACATAAGTAGCAGATCAAGAACACGGGGGTATGAGTGGAAATTGACAGAGGGAAGTGAGAAAGTTTTATTTTGCAGAAAAGCTGGTGGAGTTGTGGAATAATCTGTCAGCTGATGTGGTGGGTTCCAAAACTATCACTGGTTTCAAACACGGCTGGAAACAAGTGAAGGGCTTAGCGGTTGCTCAGGGTGACAGCAGTAGGGCAGGGAGCATAGGGGTGGGTAGTGTGGGTTAGAACCCTGTATGGACAGTTTTTTAGGGTTTATGGGAAGACTGGATGGGCCAGTGGTCTTTACTGCCATCACTGTATATATTTCTAAGATCTACTGATATGGCAAGTAACTGCTCTGTCTTCTTTGAGGATATCTTCCATTTAGTCACATCATGGAACAATTCCCAAGCAGTATCAGAGCATTGTGGGAGGCAGGAAGGCTCTAGGGACCCTAAGTCAGAAAGCCTTTTGGGACAGTAAAGCCAAATTGGCAGGTATACAAGAGACAACATCTAGACTGTAATGGTTTGTGAATGTGTGAACAGCACTCCATGTTGCAGCAGCGCAAATCTGACCAGCAGACACACCGTGAAAACAAGCTGCAGAAGTAGCCATGCCATGAGGGGAGTGAGCACAGACAGAACCAGGAAGTTGCTTACTGCGCTTTCTGGTAACAGAAATTAAAGCAGCAGTACTACGAAATCAGGAAGTGAGCTATCGAAATTCTGTTTTTTGGCTGTAAGCATGTGGCCAAAGTTCCAGTTTCATTACTTGTAAATGTTTTTTTCATTCATCTTTAGTTTCTTAGATATTTGCAATTTATTTGAATTGTTGTAATGCTACAACAAATATGGCATCTGACTAATTTTCAGCTGCTCTTTTTCTACCAGTCACACCATGTCTTTTGACAACAGCAGAGGGACCCTCTGCTGACCATTCCCGATGTACCTGCAAGTCATTCACATGTGCAGTTGGCAGCAGAGGGGGTTCCAGTGCAACATGCTTAGTGGCAGAAATGTAAACAAATGCAGAAAATAACAGCAAATTACTGGGCGATAGTACAATGCTGACGAGAAAGAGTACCAGGTATATGATTAGTAGGGTACAGGGAATAAACTGTCAAAAAAGCACAATTTTTTTTTCTCATAGTACTGCTGCTTTAATGCAGCAGGTCAATCATTTGGAAAGGCCCTACTTAGAGAGAGGGGAGCCCACCATCCTGGAGGCGAAGGTCACAAATGGTTAAGAGGCTTTCCTAAAATCCTTCATATGATTAAGGTACCAACGCAACATTCATTGGACATCAAATGTGTGCAGATGACATCCCCCACTATCCGTGGGAGTCAAGAAGTAAAAGCGGAAGGTCAACAGTCTGATTTAGTGTATGCTCAGAAATGACCTTCGGCAGAAAATAAGGACTGGTATGCAAGGTAGCCCAATCCTTGTGGAAAAAAGGATAAGGAGGCTCCGCAACCAGACCTTGCAATTCAGAAATAGGTCACGCAGTCCTCATGACCACAAGGAACTATGTCTCCCAAGAAAGGAAGCGCAGTTCACAAGTAGCAGTAGGCTAGAAGGGAGGTGCAGTAAGGACCTCCTAAATCATATTAAGGTCCCACACTGGAACTGGATCTTGGACTGGGAGGATGCAGAACCAGAATCCCTCCATAAAACCTGTTAGAAACCTTGTGCTGGGTAACCTTTTGCCACTGGTGAAGGCATGACAAACTGACACTGCAGCCAAGTGCACCTTCACCAAAGAATACCATAGGTCTGAATCTGTAAGGGACAGGAGGTAATCCATAACATGACTGACTGGACGCGTAAAGGGGTCCAGCTGATTGGTGATGCACCAAACTGTAAAATGTTTCCATTTTTGGGAGTAGGTGTATTGAGCAGACAGCTTACAAGCTACCAGTAGAATAGCTGCAACCATGGGGGCCACCCCAAAGCTGGAGAGTTCTACATCTGCAGGAGCTAGGTGTGGAGGTGCAAGGATTGAAGAGAGACTTATTCCTGCTACAGAAGTATCAATAAAAGGGTTAGGTGTGCTCAGTGCTGTGTGGGGGGGGGGGCTCCTTTCAAAGTGACAAACTTGGCATTTACGAGAACAAACAAGGATAGAGGGCATAACTACAGTAGAGCAATAAACAGATTACCGCAGGCATATAACCCTACTTTTTTTAATTTAACCCCAACAGTGAAAAATAGCAGCAACAAAGCAATTATAAGCTCCCTGATGAAGTTCCAGTGAGGGACGAAGCTGCTGGGATACGGTGGAAGTCCTCAATCTGGTCTAAGCTCTCTAAGTGCTTTGTTTGTTACTTTTCACTACTGGGCTTAAATAAAAAAAATGTAAGGTTATATAGCTGTGGTAATCTGTTTATTGCTCTACTTTTGTTGTGCCCTGTATCCTTGTTAATTCCTGCAAGAGAAGACCTGCTCGTAGAGGGTACAAGATGGGGTAACACTGACAGTTTCTGAAGTAGAAGGAACCAAATTCATCTGGGTCAGAACAGAGTCACCAGAATCAGGGTGGCCAGTTCTGCCAATAACTTGATCAGAACCATCTGAATCAGAGGGAATGAAGGAAATGCGTACATGAACCTCCCTTTCCGAGAGAGAGAGAGAGAGGGAAAATGCACTTCAACAGGTCTTGCAGCAAGCGAGCAAGCAGAAGAAAAAAAAAACAGGTTACTCACCTGTAACAGCAGTTCTAGGAGTGGTATATGTCACAAACCCACTCAGCAGGTCAGGCCATCTACTCCCAAAGTGCCAACCTCTGAGCGCAGTCTTGTCAACAGTGTAACAGACAAGGTAACCCTCTTGTCTGTTTTTGAGAGTTCGGATCAACCTTTGGTTTCAAGTTCTGGAGGGATTCAAACTGTGAACCTCTTGCTAGCGTACCCAATGCACAGGCTCAGATATTTCTGTCTTCAGGGGGCCAGATATCTTTGCCTACGGGCACCTATCCAGGTATACAGAGATGAACCCTTAAAAACTTTAATAAAGGCCTCAGATTTAAAACTCTTCTCTGTCCAGTTTGGTACCACCATTCAAACTTATGTTTAGTATCTGCAATAATCATATACTTTTCTTACAACTAAAAATAAGTCAAAGACAGACCAAGTAAGTTCTAAAAAGAATTTTACTAAAATATTTAAAAATACGTAAAACACAAAATACAGAACTCTTATACCACCAGACGTACGGATCTTTTAAAAGAAACAAGGTTTAAACAGTGCGAATTCCTACTTAAAGTACTTAGATTTGAAATCTTTCTAAATAGCTGTTTATAAGTGCTCCAAAGATCTTTTCTCAGTCAGAGTCTAGGTAAAAGTGTGTGTCAGTGAAGTAAAACTGAATAATTAAAAGCTGGCTTTTACCCCACCTCTTTGCAGGAGGTCACCTAGCTCCTCTCTGGCAGAACAGATATATATAAAAATATATATCTTATACAAAAAAACAGGAAGTCCTTTTTTTTTTAATTTTTTTAAGTATTACATTCTGCAACTTCAACATAATTCATGTCCTTCAAATGACACTTCTTTTGAGCTCATGCTGTACCCTCCCTCACACAGGCTTCACAAGAACATTTACAACCTTGCACCCTTGTGTAACAACCTAGGTTCCCTTTCTAATGTCATAAACCTTGTTTATGATTTCTCTGTTAACAAAATTAACTTAAACAAGTCTGTAATTAATTCAGAGAAACAGTATCATTGATTAAAGTCTTCCATGTAACACATTGTCTCCAAAAACTGAGTGTGTGTGAACTCACATGCTGTCAGCATTTTTCTTATGGTTTTCATCTTTAGCTAAAATCTGGGGGCAGATGAGTGAGGTCATTCTAAGAGCACCAGATTTTTCAGCAGAGACAGTCAGTAATACATTTTATATTAAAAAATGATATAGCACTCAGAGCTGGCTGTCTATGTCACAGTATATGTTGTTCATCCACACTGTTTGGCATGTCCTTTCCCTTTAAGAATCTTGCCGCAAGGTCTTGAAGCTGGCTCCTCCCACCCATCCACCTACCCGGATGGTATAACCCTTGCCTCCACCCCATGATGCCAGATCTTTGCCCACTGGAAGCTCAGGTTGTGTGTCGAAGCCGGGTGGGTTTGTGTGGATGAACAACATATACCACTCCTGGAACTACTGTTACAGGTGAGTAACCTGTTATTCTAGGATTGTGGATATGTTGTTCTATCCACACTGTTTGGCAGACTCCAAGCAGTTCTCCAGGAGGAGGGAGGCAAGGCGCACACCTCCTCTGATATACTTACTTGGGGAAAAGAGATTGGAGAACTGAGGCCCCAAAACCAGCATCCCGGCGTGACTCTAGGTCAATGTGGTAGCGGGCAATGAAGGTGTTTGCTGTCTTCCATGTGGCAGCCCTGCATATTTCCTTGATAGGGATGTCCCTGGAAGCAGCCACCGACACAGCAATATGACGGGTACAATGAGCTCTTATCCCTCTGGGAGGTTCCTTGCCTGCCAACCTATAGTAGAGATCAATGCAGGATGTAAGCCATCTGCCAATCATCCGCTTTGCTGCAGGTCTGCCAGGTGTGGCTTCAGTGTAGGTGACAAAAAGCTGGCGAACCTTTCCCCAAACTTCCGCCGTCCCCTCTCCTTATAATAAGAGGGGATACGTGGTCAAGGTCTTTAAAGAAACGCCAGACCACCTTTTCTTTTGTCACCGTCTGCTGACCGGCCCGCGCTCAGTAAGCAGAGATGGCTGCCAGGTGCACCTTAAGGGTCGTAGACCAAAGACCCCCTTTGGACAGAGACCAAAGGTAGTCTAGGATGCTAGCCACTGGACAGGACAAAGGGTCCAGGTCCTTACCCTGACACCAAGTGGAAAACCATTTCCATTTGAAGGCATAGCATCTCCTGGTCGACTCCTTCCTGGATGCTCCCACTACTGTGAGTACATCCTCGGAGAGACCCAAAATATGGAATTCTAGCCGCTCAGGAACCAGGCTGTCAGATGCAGGGACTGAAGGTCTGGATGGAATACCTTCCCCTGTTTGACAGACAACAGGTCCTGGCGTACTGGAAGACACCTCAGAGGCCTGGAGCTGAGGCTGAGGAGATCTGGATACCAGAACTGGCATGGCCAGTCTGGGGCTACCAGGATCACCTGTGTCTTGTCCCTCCTGACCTTAAGGATCACCTTGTGAACCAAGAGAACTGGAGGGAAGGCACAGAAGAGGCCTAGGATCCATGGTCTAAAGAAGGTATCCCCCTGCAGTGAGCCCTGCTGAGGGGGGCAGGCATGAAACAGCTTCAGCTTGGTGTTCTCCCTGGAGGCGAACAGATCCACCTGAGGTTTGCCCCAGTGGGAGAACGGGCTGTGTACTACCTCTGGATGGAGAGACCACTCACGGGACGTCTCGCCCGCACGGCTGAGAGCATCCGCCAGTTGATTTGAGGCTCCTGCCACATGGATGGCTAGGAGATCTGCCTCCAGTTGGCTCACGAGGGTCCAGATGCAGAGCGCTTCCCTGCACAGCAGCCGGGAGTGCATGCCGCCCTGTTCATTGTGGTGGTACATGGTAGTGGCATTGTCGGTCTGGACTTGCACCACTTGACCCCAAAGGAACAGAGTGAATGCTGACAGTGCCAGTCTGACTGCTCTGAGCTCCAACAGGTTGATATGATATTGGGATTGCTCAGTGGTCCAGAACCGGTGGGCTCCCTAGCCCGTGAGGGAGGCATCAGTCATAAGTATGATGTTGGCTCGGGATGGACAAACGGGATCCCTTCCTGCAAATGATCCAGGACGGTCCACCATTGGAGAGCATACCACATCTTCTGGGTCACAGTGACCAGCTGGTCAAAGTGACAGTGATGCTGAGTACTCTGGCTGGCCAGCTCCCACTGAAGGGGTGAATATGCCACCAGACTCATTGGACCATGGTGGTTCAGGCTGCCATGTACCCCAGATGTGAATTAGGCAAAGGAGGAGAGAACCTCTGCCCTGTCTGTCAGAAGCCAGGCTATGGCTCGGCAGGAGTCGTGCTCTGCCCTGATGAAACACATAACCTGTGAAGGTATGAGTTTTGACTTGGCCTCGTTAATCAGGAGACCAAGGTCAGTGCAGGTCTGGAGGGTTAGGTCCCTGGACCTCTCCACCTCTTGCTTGGTGGAACCCGCCAAAAGCCAGTTGTCGAGATATGGGTAAACTCTGACCCCTCAACGCCGAAGATGGGCCGCCACCACTGCAATGCATTTGGTGAAGACCCGTGGGGCCGGTAACAGGCCGAACGGCATGGCTCGGAACTCGAATAGGGCTCCTTCTGCTCGGAAGTGAAGGAACCATTGGCGAGATGGATGGATCAGGACATGAAAGAATGGATCCTAGAGATCCAGAGAGCAAAACCACATGTTCTGCTTGAGAGATGGTATGATCTCGGACAGAGTTACCATCCTGAAGGTGCGGGACCTGAGGAACTGGTTCAGGTCATGCAGATCTAGAATGGGGCACCAGCCCCCCCATCTGCTTTGGAACAAGGAAGTACCTGGCCTGGATACAAACCTTAGGTTGACCGGGGGGGGGGTCCATGATTCTGGCCACCACCTTCTTGCGGAGGAGCTGGGCAATGTTGTCTCGGAGTGTGTACAGACACCATATCCTCCCGTGGGGTGTGGGCTCAGCTTGGAGGGTATTGCTCAAATTCCAGAGGCAGTCCCTGGCCCACCACTTCTAGAACCCACCTGTGTGTGGTAACAGTGGACCAGGCAGAAAGGAAGAGGTGGAGCCGCCCCCCCACCGGAGGATCCAGAGCTTGTGTGACAGGTATGAGGGTGGCAACCCCCATCCTGTCACTGAGCAGGCTTGGAGGAAGAGGGTCCAGATTGGGGACCACCTGAGCCCTGTCCTCCAGGCTTACAGGCTGCCAGAGGCCCAGACTTGGGCCGAGGGTGCCAAGATTGTGCCTTCTGTTGCTGCCCCGCTTGAAAACGGGGCTGCTTGGCCGCAGGAGCAGAATGCCGAAATGGCTTTGAGAGAAATGCGCCATGATGATGGCTGAGCTTGCCTGACGGAGACCCAGTGTAGAGGTGGCACAGACTTTACAGGCAGAATGGTCCCATTTTTTGGACTCCTTGTCCGGAGATCTATCTGCTGAACTACCCAAGCGTCTGAACACATGTTCAGTCACCAGACCCTCCACAGAGGGGTGCTTTGTGAACCCCGAAAAAGGACCCAATGGGCACCGCATATTTGTGGGCCATATGGGCAGAAGGTGCAAGGCAGGAGGCAGGATGCTGCCATAGCTCCAAAGCCAGACCAACAATGGACTCGGCCACTAGAAATGCTTCCGTTGGTGAATCCCCCCATTTGAGGACATCCGTGAGGGGATATTCAGCCTGTTTCTGGACGGGTTTGAGAGGCATCTCCATGGATTCAGAGATAAGATGGAGGATGCCCATAAAGGAAGAGGGGCCTTCCTCCATCGAGAGACTACCAACCGATTCCTCGTCCAAGGGACGGGAGTGAAGGTCCGAGTCCTTGGACTCCAAAGAGTCTGGATAAATCGGCCGGCCACCTGAGTCTCCCACCACCCGCCTAGGATGGTCAGGAGTGAAGGTAACAGACAGCCTACACGGGAGGCCCAGAACAGGCTGAGACTCTTTGGCAGGCACCCCCACCGCGGGGGCTATTTAGGTGGCGGCTCCACCAAAATCGGTGGCGAGGTCGGTTTTGGCCAAACTGGAACGGTTTTGACTGGCTCTGTGGGAGGAGGAATGGTGCAGGCCGGCTCCAGAGGAGTTGGCTTCGGCCTGGGAGGCGATAGCCAAGTAATGGCCGGGGTGGAAGCCAAAATCGGCTTTTGACTGGACAAGATTACCTGTCGCCACATTAGATCTTTGTAGCATCGATGGGTGTTTCTGGCAAAGGATCTCTTCATCCAAGAAGGAGGATGAAGAATAATGTTGGTGATACCACTTCTTAGAGCGCTTGTGTACCTTCTTCGGCCTGTCGGGTTGAAGGAGTCCGAGACCTCGATCGCCTGGGTGACCAAAGGGGTCCATCAGAAGGCACCGGGGAGACCGGTGGCTCTTCTTGGTCGGGGACCAGTTCTCCGAAGGGGTTCCCAGAGGGCTGGGTCTCCTCATCGGAGAGAAGCAGGACCAGGGTCCTGAATAAGGCGCTGTCGGCCTCATCGGGTGACAATGGGTTGACTATGGCCTCAATCAGATCATCGTCCAGTGTCTGGACCAGCTGGCCTGATGGTGGAACTGTGAAACCAGTGGCCGAGGCCACAACCTTGACCGAAGTCAAGACAGGTGATTCCAGGGACCAAGATCTCTCACGATCCCAGGAACATCATAGGTGAGACGAAGATTTTTTCCGTTCCTTATCCTTTTTACAAGACTGAGAAACATGTGTGCCTGAAGGCCCCTCGGCCTTGGTGGGAAGGGATTGGCACATCTCCCGAAAGGATCTGGAGAAAGTGGAGCCCAAGTTGAGCAGGATGAAAAAGGACTTCGAAGACCGATCCGCGGCCCGAGCCGCCTCTTCCTCAAAGGCCTTCATTTGTTCGAGCTGCCCAGTGGAACCCACAGCCACAGAGACCGCCCATCGGGCTTCTTTAGATTTGACCGGTGGGTTCCGTTTCTCCAATCTGCCCAATTTCAGCCATGTGCGACGATCGTCCAAGACGTTCGGGTGAAATGCATGACACATTTCACAGGTCTGAGTGTCATGGCCAACACCCAAGCAATGCACACGCGTGGCATGCGGATCAGTGCGAGACATCTTTTGCCCACATGGGCAGCGGTGGAAACTGGGAGAGGAGTTATCCTCCATAGCGGTCAAGATCGCAAAGGGATTTTCAGTAACTCTAATGAGTTTGAGTTTAAGCAAATCCGAGGATTTGAAAGCCAGGACCTACAGAACACGAGAGCAGTAAGGAGGGAACCTGCATCTTCCAGCGGAAAGGAAGATCTGGTGTCATGGGGCGGAGCTGACGGTTACACCACCCGGGTGGGTGGGAGGAGCCAGCTTCAAGACCTTCCGGCAAGATTCTTAAAGGGAAAGGACATGTCAAACAGTGTGGATAGAACAACATATCCACGATCCTAGAAGTGGCAGTTTTGCATTGTATGGAGACACAAAGAAGTCTATGTCCAGGCAACCCCATTTTTTAAAAAGGTCATCCACGATGGAGTCCAATAGCTTCCCCATTTGTGGCAGAGCACCTGGAACCTGCTGATGTGATCCGCTAGGGCACTGAGGGTACCAGGCAGAAAGATAGCCATCAGGAACATCTTGTATTCTATGACCTAGTGCCACACCTTCACTGCCTCCCTGCAGAGGGGTACAAATGAACACTGCCTTGGCAGCTGATGTAGTACATCACCTAAACACTTGTATGATCAACAACTAGTGACCCTGAAGGAGGATGGTGAAGGCCTGTAGGCCAAGCAGAACAGCCATCATTTCCAGAGTGTTACTGTGGCAAACAGTATCCAAGGGGAATCATTATCCCAGAGTCCATAAGAGACCCAGTTGGGTACTCCAGCCAGAGTCTGAGGCATCCATCATCATCACTAGAAGAGGTGATGGATGGAGAAAGGGGGGCCCCATTTCTAGGTTGGAGGATTCCAACCACCAGAACAGGTAGAGGCGAAGTGAAAGAGTGACCTGCATGAAGCACTCTGGTTCGTCCCAATATTGAGCCCACTAGGCATGGAGGAACCACTATGGAATACTCGTATGCAGAAGTACCACTGAAACAGTGAGGGATTGCCTCAGCTATGAGACCTATTAGCCACAGTAGACATCTGGTTAGGACATAGTTGCTGGAAGAAATCAGCCAAGACTGTGCAACCATCGCCATTGTACCATCTGAAGGAAGAAATGACCTGCCCACCCATGTCCAGAATTGCTGCTATATACTGAAGCCACCGGAATGGAAAGAGCACCGACTTCATCTCATTCATTAGAATGTCCAATTGCTCAAAGAGTTGTCAGGTATGAAAATGTGTGTAAATAATTGCCTCTTGTCATGGGGCCTTCAGGAGCCAATCATCGAGGTGTGGGAAAACATAAAGGCTGTGGAAGGCAACTGCAATTGCTCAAAGCATCTAGTAAAGACACACGGTGCAGAGGATATGCGAATGGTCAAGACATGGAACTGAAGTGAGAACTCTGTAGCATAAACTGCATCTACTGTCTGACACTCCAAGTTCTTGATATGAATCATATCCAGGGCACACAGCCAATTCCCTTTTAGTAGCAGGGGAAGCAGGGACTGCAGAGAGACCATTTAGAACTGTTTGCAATAGATAAACAGGTTCAGGCCTAAAAGGTCCATGCCAGGCCCTAAATCTCCCATCCATTTTGGTAAAAGAAAGTACTAGGAATAATATCTCTGACTGAGTTCTGCAAGCAGAACTGGTTCTATGGCGCTCTTGTGGAGGAGGAATTGTACCTCCTCCAGTATGAATGAGAGATGTCCTGGAGGATAACAGTTTGGTAAAAGATGTACCAGAGGGACAGAGAGAAGTTCTAGGGTGTGTCCTCACTGAACCACCTCCAGCACCCAAGCATCCATCCAGGCAGAAGGGGATAGGGAGAAGTACCAGGAGAAGCACAGGGAGGCAGGGAGGTCAGTAAGGGAAGCCAAAGCTCAGACAGAAGAACACATTGCAAAATCAGTGGGTAGAGGGGACAAAACCTTTTACAGGTACATAAGTGAAAAAAGAAAGGCAAAGGGAGGGATAGTGAGACTGAAGGGGGAGGATGGGGGCTGTGTGGAGGATGACAACAGTAAAGCTGACATATTGAACAGGTATTTCTGCTCAGTCTTTACTAAGGAAGAGGAGGGTAATGGGTCTGAATGGAGTACAAGGGTGAGAATGGTGCAGAAATGGACACAAGTCCCTTTACACGAGAAAGGGTCCTGAAGGAACTGGAAGTAATAAGAGTTGATAAAGCTAATGGGGCCAGATGGGTGCACCCTAGGGTCCTTAAAGAACTAAGAGAGTGGTGGCTGAACCTCTTGCTATCCTGTTTAGCCAATCACTAGAAACGGGAGGTACCCAAAGACTGGAGGATAGCAGATGTAGTCCCCTTTATACAAAAGTGGGAACAAAGAGGAAGCGGGAACTACAGACCAGTCAGCCCCACCGGTAGTGGGGAGATCATGGAAGCACTCATTGAAGGAGAGATTGGTGGAACATCTGGTTGTCAATGGACTACAAGACCCAAGGCAGCATGGTTTCACCAAGGGAAGGTCATGTCAGACCAACCTCATTGAATTTTTTGACTGGGTGACTAGGGAGGTGGATCAGGGGAGGGCAGTGGACACGGCCTATCTGGACTTTAGCAAAGCCTTTGACATTGTGCCACATAGAAGACTATTGCACAAACTGGGGAATATGGGTGTGGGCAGGACAGTAGTGCGGTGGGTAGGTAACTGGCTGGGTGGCAGGACACAGAGGGTGGTGGTAAATGGCTGTCACTCTACAGAGGGAAGAGTGACCAGTGGGGTACCACAGGGATCAGTGCTGGGACCGGTACTATTCAATATCTTCATCAGTGACATTGCACAGGACCTAGAAGGCAGAATTTCACTGTTCGCTGATGACACAAAGCTCTGTAACACAGTAGACACACCAGAGGGTGTAGACAGAATGAGAAGGGACCTGCAGAAACTTGAAGAATGGTCAGGGTTTGGCAGTTGAAATTAATGCAAGGAAGTGCAAGATAATGCATATGGGGCACAAAACCCTGGCACAATATATCAGTTGGGGGGTGAGGATATAGCATGCACCAAGCAGGAACGGGATATTGGAGTTATCATCTCTGATGACCTCAAGGCAGGGAAACAGTGTGACAAGGCAGCAGGTAAAGCAAATAGGATGCTGGGATGCATAGGCAGGGCATCACCAGCAGGAAAAGGAGGTCATAATTCCACTATACAAGACACTAGTGAGGCCGCACCTGGAGTACACTGTGCAGTTCTGGAGACCTTACCTATGTAAGGACATAGACAGGGTAGAGAAGGTTCAGAGGAGGGCAACAAAGATGGTGCATAGATTGCATCACAAGTCCTGTGAGGACAGGTTGAAGGCACTGAACATGTACTCCTGGAGGAGGAGGGAGAGGGATATGATAGAGACATACAAGTATCTTACAGGGAGGAACAAGGTGCAGGAAAACACTATTTTTAACAAAAGATGTTCCAGGACTAGAGGGCATGGGATGAAGTTGGAGGAGGATGATTCAGAGGAAACGTGAGGAAGAATTTCTTCACAGAACGGAGTGGTGGACAAGTGGAACACCCTGCCAGAGGAAGTGGTGGGGGCTGAAACAATCACGGGATTTAAGAATGCATGGGATAGACATAAAGGAATTGTGGAGATCAGGGGTAAGGGGCAACAGACTTCCTGGAAAACAAACTGAACTTACAAACTTAAATGGGCAGACTGGGTGGGCCATTGGCCCTTATCTGCCGACACTGTCTATGTATCTATGTATCTGTTATGATCTTCCTCCACTTGGAAGGAAGAGGGAGGTGTAGCCTCCCACTATGATCCCCTGGTCCATAGGGGCTAGGGGAAGTGGAAGGGAGTCAGGTTACGGGGGGAATGGCACACCACCAAAATTCGCACCTTTGGTGACCCCTGCATGGGCACCAGGAGGCAAAGGTGCTGGAGGAGCAGCTTGGATAAGATGGAAGCCATATCCGGGTCCTCATCCTGAATAGCCTCTACCAAGGCAGGCATAGGGCCTACAAATGGAACCTCTGTTCTGTTCCTACCCTGAGGATTAGATTCAATATATGAAAGTCATTTTAGATGTTTCTAGGTTCCTCAAAACAGATTCCACATTGATGCTAAAAAGCTGCTTTCCTCTAAAGGGAGCATTAAGGATCGATTGCTAGACATAAGAGGCAAAGCCTGTAACCTGAAGCAAAGAGTGGTGTCACAAGCAAATGCCACATGCAGCCACATGTAAACAGAAAGTAAAAAGTATTAATCAGCCACCAGATCACTGGCAAAAGTCTTTTCAACTTCAGTTTTAGCTGGACCATCAGGCAGGTTGTGAACCATGGTAGCCACAGACTTTCAGAGGCTATTTTGATATTTAATCACATAAGTCTGGTAGCTGGCAATCCTTAGGCCAGGGATGCAGAAGCATATGTTCTCTTGCCCATCACATCCAGTTTTTTGACTCCTTGTCAGGAGGAAGAGTGCTCATGTGCTTTGGAGCTTTAAAGTGATCACTGGTAGGCATAATGACCTCAGAATCCATCTCTGGCTGAGAAGCAAAATAAGGCTTGGCAGTAGGGGCAGGATAGTGTTTATCCACCTTATGAGGCACAGCTGGCAGAGCACTAAGAGTATTCCAAGCAGCCATAGTGGCATCCTCCAAAGATGAATGGATAGGAGGTACAGCCCTTCCTCTTCTTCCTCATATTCCTTCTCCATCAGGTCTGAACTGTACTTCAGCTCTTGCTCCTGATCAACAGAAATAGAAAACCGGTCAATGGTAGGAGGAGGAGGAGGAGGCAATGCTGTCAGCAGAGGCGTCATCTGAGAAATCCCTTGACCTGGTGGTGGCAGCAGTGTAGTGACCCCCCAGTAATGGCGCTGGACCAGGCTGAGTTGATAGGGTTGGCATCGATAGAGGAGCCTGAGGCAGGAGCTGTGAAAAATAGTGCAGACATAGTGTGGAACAGCAACTGCACATCGATGAGCTCCAATGGGGTCAGTGACGACTTATTTGCCACCAAGAAAGCCTGATGGTATGTGAAGCCCCAGTAGGTGGATTAGAAGCAGTGCTAGACCTCAACCCTGATGTCTGTGACACGGTCGGGGGAAGGGGGCAGCAGAACCCAAGGATTCAGCATGGGTTCTGTCTTCTTTTACAGACTTACCTCTCTAAGAAGAGACAGATACCTTATAGGAGAGGCATCCTTTTCATGATGCTGCTGCTCATCAGCGTGATGGTGCGTCTCTACCGATTTAGCAGAATGTTCCTTTTGTGATGATTTAACTGGTGGCTCAGACGACTGCATGGAGCTGGGGTTGGAGAAAGCAGGTAACAATGGCGACGCAGCATGCGAAGCATGATGTTTGTCCTCCATGGCCTCGTGTTTTTAAATATGTTTCTAAGGCTTTCTCCAAAGTCTCCGTGTAGACTGGTTAAAAGCCTGGCAAATGCTACAAGCATTCACATCATGAACGATGTCCAAGCAACAGATAAACACATTGTGAGTATCATCCTTATCAGTCTTTACTTTGCTATAACAGTAGTTGAACAGTGACTCCTTGTCTTCTGTTGGCAGCGTAAACAATACTTAAATATTAACACAGAAAACTAGAGAAGTAATAATGTTAGCGATACTTGCAAAGTTTGATGGTGTTCTTCAGCAGCAGTAGACTGACAAGTGGTTGACAGCGGGAGAAAGAACTAATGCATAATGGGGCCACCCACATTATACAGGTAGTGACAATGCACATCGTCATGGGCCACCCCAGCTATCAAAAGTTTCCGGGTGGTCCTGATACCGACTGCTTACAGTTCCATAATGTGGCTCAATGGAGGGAGATATCCTTGAAGAAGATCCTGCTTAACTCCATTGCAACAGTGGCAATTACAATGATGCTTTAGAACTAAAGCCTGCAGTAGTTCTACTGCATCAGTTAGTGCTGCTGTTGTCCTCTGCAGTCTCTGTGTTCTTGTCCTGTGTTGGCCATCAAACCTTTGATACAGTACTGTGCTGTTTTCTGTAGTTTGAAGTGCGTCTGAGGTGGAAGAAAATACTTTTAGAGGAGGTTGCATTTGTAATGTTTTATTTTTGGTCTGTCTGAATAGTTTAGTGTTGCAGGTTCTTTTTTTGCAGACTGAGCATGCTGTCCCTTTGTTATCATACTTTCCTGTGCTGGATAACAAACAAGGTTGATGGCCAGCACAAGACAAGAACACTGGTACTGCAGAGGACATCAAAGCACCGACTGATACAGCAGAACAACTGCAGGCTTTAGCTGTAAAACACCATCAAGTCCCACAATGCCTTGCTCGAGTCAGGTCATGATCTTCGTAATGGAGCCAAGCAGGTTTTCACACCAGACATGAATAAATCAACAGGATGTAATAGACAATCATTGTTCATGCCTACAAATTGGACAGGTATTCAGGAAAAAAGGTTAAGGGGCCCTTCACTTTAACCCATTAGCACTGTTAATCAGTTAGATTGAAAACAAAGGGTGTCACCAAGGCTGACCCCTACTATAAGCCCTTCCTTAATACCATATTGCCAGCTGCCTCTCATGGTTAAAAAAAATATATATATTCAGCCCATCATGCCCACTATCATCTGTTTTTTTTTTTTACAGGAATTACTTTTTTATGGTTGTCAGTACGCATTTGTGTCTTGTCCTGCTCTATCAGAGACAAGTCAGCTGTGTTACCAGAGAACACTAAGCGTTGTTTAGCCAGAGTGCTTGTTGGTGGTGCTCAGTCTCATCCAGTGCTCGTCCAGCTCTCAGATGTTACTCTCTCATTCTGCCATCTGGCTGTACTGAACTAAAATGGGAGGAGAGAACTTTTTTTTTTGCAGGTCACATGAGCTCCCCTTATGCCTATCCTAGCCCTCTTACAGCCACCCATTGTCTTCTATGATACCACTTCCTCTGGCAGCGCATTCCATGTGGCCACCACCCTCTCCGTAAAAAAAAAAAAAAATGCTTTCTAACATCCCTCCAAAACTACCCCTCAATGCTCAAAGACCAGCCTGGTCCTGATGCACTAAAAATTCTCAGGCTTGAGGCCTCCTCAAACCAATTACTTAAATATCTTCACAGCATCACATGAATAGATGAAAACTGAAATCGTTTCTTTATACAAAGAGAACATATAATAACTGTAAAGTCATGAACAGGACAATCAATGGTTAAACTGTGCTACTGCAGATGAAAAGCAAACATTTTTTACACTAATAAATCACCAGTGTCCAAGATATTATTTACTACAACATCTCCACCAGCACATAGCGCAGCACTGAAAAATATTGGTCAAACAGGGTTCAAACAATTTGGTAGCCAGAAATTGCACTGGTCTGCGACCAGCAGATAACATACAGCAGTTACAAACACTGAGAGTTCAATAATCCTCCTCCAGTGAGGAGTGTCCATCTTCATCTCCACTTGCTGGCTTCTGTGCCGATTCCAACCTTGTAAAAAGTGATCCTGCCTCTTTCGGACCTGTGTAAATGAAAGTTCTATTATCCACATGTACCTGGAGGTGAGAGGGAACCACAGGTGATATTTAATGTACATGTCCCACAGCCTCTTCTTCACTTGGACGAACGCCTTTCTCTTCATATGCATGGCATACGACAAGTCCAGAAAAACCTTGGATTCTTACATTTCCACTGTCCCTTAGTCCCTGGACACCCTCAGTACTTAGTCCTTCATTACTTCTAACTATGATCATAAGTACAGTATGTGAACCTTCTCCCAAGGCACAAGCTCTCCATGTGTTCATTCTATAGAGTTTAGCCGTCAGCAATCTGAATTTCAGAGCCAGGACCTATGATAGCCAACACTATAGACATATAAACAGGTCAGAACCAAACTCACATTACAGGTCTGGACAGTGTTTTTCAGTGGGTCAGTTCTTGCTCAGGGCAGATTCTGCTCCTTCACTGATGCTAAGGCTGCCACCATCACTTTGCTAGACACTGCTGCAGAGTCTGCAGTCATGTCACTAGTACTGTCCACTCTCTACTTGACAGACACTAATCCTTTGTTTTTATGTATTTATTGTAATAATCGGATAACACCTTTCAGCCCAATGGGATCATTTACAAAGGTTCCACATCAGATGGAGGGTACAAAACTTTACAGTAAAGAATATAAATAAAATTATATCAACAATACTTTAGAGTGCATAAATAATACATCAGAGCAATAATCAGGAGAACAGAAAATCGAGGAAGGGTAAGAGAGATGGGAAAGGCTGGAACAAGGGTAGGGTATAGGACCGGGATACAGTGCACGGTTAGGGGAAGGGTTAGGACAGGGGACCTGAGAGTAGAAAGTGTCAGTTGGTAGGGGAAGGGGTAGTGAAGCAGCTTAATGAGCCTTGTCAAAAGGGGGAGTGGGGAGGTGAGGCAGAATCAATGGCAATCGTAGGGGTCAGTGGGTGTCAGTGCCTCCCTCAGCCCAACCTTGAACTGGTTAATTTTGGAGAAGTTGACAAAGAACTCAGGTAGGTTGCCGAACCACAGCGGGGCTCTGAAGGCAAAAGAGCACACAGCTAGAGTGTTACGGAGGAAAGGGACAATCAGAGCATTCCTAGACATGCTCTTGATCAAGTAATTATTTGTGACAGAAAACAGGAGGCTCAGGATTGATGGAGGTGTGAGCCCTAGAAGGACTTTTTTGGCCATAAGGCATGTGTGAAATTTGATCCTGTCCTGAAGAGGGAGCCACTTAGTCTGGTATAGACAGCACAGATATGGGTAAGCCTGCCTGCACCAAGCACAAAATGACAAGCCTTGTTCAGCAGAAGCTTGATCCTCTTCAGGGCTATGTCTGAGGCCATGCCATAGATTGTTATCCCATAGTCAATAATTGGGAGAACGGACTTAACCATCGCAACTCGTCTTGCTTCATGGGTTAGGTTATGCTTCTGCCTATACAGAGCCCCAAGGTTTTTGCTGGCAGAGTTGACCACATTTGTCCACGTGAGGGGTGAAGGAGAGTGTTTCATCGACTGCGACCCCTAGGTACTAAAAGGTGTTTACTTGTTCCAGAGAAACAACATTCTCATTTAGGATAATGAGGGGGTTTGTCCTGGTCTTGTTCTGGGGTCCGGCAAAGAGCATCACTTTGGTCTGTCTTGAACCAAGCTTCTAGTGACTCGAAGCTGTATTGCAAGTCACAAGTAAGGGTATCAATGCAGGGGCGTCTGTGGAAAATTATGGCTGTGGCAGCATACATTAGGACCTGGGATGCAGGACATGCTTTGGGCAGGTTCTTGATAAATATGATAAAGAGTAAGGGTTCTAAGATGGAGCCCTGAGGCACTCCAGTCATTACTGACTTTGTGTCTGATAGAACCCCATCAATTCTGACTTGTTGGGAGCTGTCAAAAAGGTAGTTGGAGAACCAGGCCACCATATCTGTGGAGATGCCAAGGGAGTGGAGTTTGTCCAGTAGAAGGGAGTGATTTATCAAGTTGAAGGCCTTTGTAAAATCAACATAAATAGAGTCAACATGGAGGCTGCTATCAAGGGCATCATGAATAACGTTTGTATATTCATTCAATTAAAGCTGCATTGGTGCTACGGTATTTTCGGAAGCCATGCTGCTGTTGACATTGGATTTGGTACTTTTCCAGATAGGTTATGAGCTGGCCCAAAACTAATCTTTCCAGGGCTTTAGAGATGGGTGAAAGGACAGAAATGGGCCTGTAGTTAGAGAAAGTGGAGTGATTACCCTCCTTTGTGAACTGGAGTTACCAGTGCCATTTTCCAGACACTTGGGAACGGCGAGTACTGCAAAGGAGAGGTTGAAGATTTTGGTTAGTGGAGTAGAAATCTCATCAAGAGATAGTGCTATTAACTTCATATAAGGGTATCACTGCCGACTCTGGTCTTATTCAAGATCCTCCTTAAGTATCAATGGTGTTGGAGACAGAAACGGCTTTGAAATAGAATTTATGATAGGCAGGATCACCAGAGCCTTTGAGGATATCTGGATCCAGTTGGGCAGCACAGGGAGGCTCTGTGTCAATGGGTAGAACAGCACCGAGGTTGGAGAAGGTGCTGTTAAATAAATCTGTGATTTCATTTGGGGCAACGAGAGTAGTGCTGTTATTATCGAACAACGGGGTGCCAGTTTGTCACTTTTTCCCAGGAGCTCCTTGAGGGATTGCCAGAACCTTTTTCCATTTCCCCAGCTGCTGGTCTGCTTCTCCTTGAAGTCAGATGCCTTGACCAGCCTTATGTTTCTGGTGCACTTTTTGCATGCAGCCTTATAGTTTCGCAGATCAGTATGGGAGCCAGAGGCCCTGGCCTGGTGCCAGAGGTTGTCCCTATCCTGCACATGAGCCAAGAGAGTAGGTATGACCCATGTAGCTGATGAGCCTTTCAGCATTTGTTTTTTTGATGGAGGCAAATTTATCACACGCAGCAGTAAATTCAGAGATGAAAAAGTTCAGTGCCAGGTCAACGTCTGGTATGCAGTCTGAGTAGCTCCAGTCCAGGTTGGCTAGGGGTTCCTTGAAGGTACCGATTAATCGTCTTGGGATTACCCTGGGGTCGATGAGCTTGGGGGGATTTAGTGATTTTAGCTGATCAGGTGCATAGTATTGGGAAGTGGTCGCTAATGGCATCAGGCAACTTGGCGACCTCAGTTAGCTGACCTGGGTGGGTGGCTGGTACCCAGTCTATGAGGGTGCTGGTCCACGCTCTGTAGTTAGTTCTGGTGCTGTCCTTTACAACCTGAGTGAGGTAGAGGTTGACTACCCTATCTCTGTATACTATACTGGAGTTGGCGGCCCAGTTAATGCTAAAATCCCCCATGACTATCATCTCCCAGTTTAGACTGGCTTGTTTATATTAACAGGTAAATGTATCAAGACCATCATGGTGCTTGCCAGATGGTAAGCAGACAGTCACGATTACTAGATTTTTATGCCCATTACCCAGGGACAGTCTCACAGCGAGACATTCACAGTCGTCAGTCAAGGGGTTAAGGGCAATCCTATATCCCTTAATGTGATCCCTAAGGTACAGTAAGCAGCCTCCGCCATGCTTGGATGTCCTGTCCTATCCCGCCTGAATAATTTGTATCCATTCAGAGAAATCTGGTCATCAGGGATTTTGGGGATAGCCAGGTCTCTGTGATAGAGATTACATCAGGCTTGATTAACTCAACCCACGCTTCCAGAAAGGTGAATTTTTTTTGGGGGGGGGGGGAGGCTTCCAATGATGAATGATGCAATCCTGAGGGTGCCTATTGGAGCCCTGGGAAGTTCTGTCCTAGGGCCAGGCTTAGGAAGGATATTTTCCAACAGTAGTAGTAGGATTAGCAGCAGAACTATAGTGCATGGTCGGTGGTGAAACTGCCAGAATAACTTGTGTTGTCTGGTAAGCTTGCAGTTGCATTCAGGTTTTAATGGCCCCTGGGAGACAGCAGGGAGGGGAGAGGTCAGGGGGGTAGTCTGACTGGTAAGAGTAGCGGAGCCTGAGAGGATGAGTGGGCATAATCTGTGGGTGGGTGGTGTCAGTTCCCCAGTTTCCCATTGGAAAGGCTTCAGATGATAGTAGCAGAATGGTGTAGGAAGCAGCTTCCTAGTGGGTTCGTTTGCAGTGCTTGTAAGAAGCACTAACATAATGCCCAGGATTAACAAAGGTCTCAAGGGGAGGACAAAAAGCTGAGCAAAAGCTGGCATGACTTTCTGTCGGAATAACTGAAACGAGAGTCATGCTCACAATATTGTTGGTGGTTGAGCAGTTGTGTGGGTTTTGGAGGACAGGCGAGAGGCTCCCTGGTTACAGACTGCTCCCCCTAATGTCACTTCCCTGATTCAACTGGTTACAGACTGCTCCCCTTACAGTCACTTCAATGATTTAATCGGGTAGGGAAGCAGTGACGTTTACAAGCAGCCCAGCACTGTGTTTCAGACAAGAAGGGAAAGTGGGCGAGGATGCAGCAACAGAGTTCACTAGTGGAGACAAAGCAGGTGAAGTAGAAAGGGGAGAGTGAGGTACTCTGTGCTGATGTAGGCAGCAAGCAGCTGACCGGATTGCAGAAAGGGGAGAGTGAGGTACTCTGTGCTGATGTAAGCAGCAAGCAGCTGACTGGATTGCAGAAAGGGGAGAGTGAGGTACTCTGGGCTGATGTAGGCAGTGAGCAGCTGACTGGATTGCAAAGTGCTGATAGTGGAGCCAACTAAGGAGGGATAAATAAACCTGCGAACACTGACATGGGGTGGGAGGGCGGTGGGAAGCATGGGTGGGCAAGTATTATGCGATGCAGCACCAGCGGCGGCACATGCCAGGATCCTTTAGCGTTCTGTCAACGTACCTGGGGAGCTCATACTGCAGTGCTGTGGGAATTGGAGGACTGCCTGGGTGGGGGGGCTTCCTAACACAGTGCCCTCACGACCCTGAAGATGGTTACTGCTGCAGGGGGAATGTCGGCATTCTCACTGGTACAGCAGGGCTGGAGAGAGAACAAAAAAAGGTAAGTGAGAAGCAGAAACAGAGAGCAAGAGAGGAGGGTCTCAGAGAGCGAGAGGGTGATAGCAGGGGATGGCTGGGAGAGTGGGTTCTGAAGGGGGGGAACAGAGGGAGGCAGGGAAAGAGAGAACAATAGCAGAGCTATGCAGCGCCATGTCAGCAGTGGTGCATGCCAGAATCCTTTAGCATCTTGTCAGTGTATCTGGGGAGCTCACACTGCAGTGTTGGGGGAATTCAGCTTTTTGTCAGTTCGCTGCACTGAAGTCCCGAATGCTTTTTTTTTTTTGTTTGTTTGTTTTTGAGGCCTGCTTGGCAGGTGACTCAGCAGCAGCAGATAGTAGTGTAGCATGCAGGGTCTTTGAGGCTCCACTTCCAGATAGTGTATTATCAGCCTTGGCTGCAGCTCTTTTTCTCCCAATATTGTTAGACTCAGTCCAAATGATTATACAGGAATAATTTTTCAATATAAAACAGAAGAAATAAACTCAAGGCAGGAACACTTGTTAAGGTAAAGTTAATTAAGCAATAAGGCATGACAGGGGGTGTGTTATGGTGGGATAATGCCCCACAGCGAAGCCAAGTACTTCCACCATACGAGAAGGGCCGTTAGACCATCATAATACACCCCCTGAAGTGTCTTATTTTAATTATGAAATGGTCCCTTAGTCCATTATTTTAGAAATTAGTTCTTTTTTTCCTTTTAGGATTTTTTTAAACAAACAAAAAAAAAAGTTAAAAACATAAAAAAGTAGTTCACACAGTTGAAGCAGTGTTGGTGTCTTGGCAGAAGGTGGTGCCAACACTGCATCAACAGTGCAACATTCAAGCAAGTCAGTGGCAGAGAGGCACTGGCTTCATCAACTAGTTTCCCACTGTTGAGGGCTCAGTCAGTAGAACCGCCAACAGTACTGAGAACAGTAAAGGCCACTGGGGAGTTTACATATTTGAGCAGCAGTACAAGATTGGCAGTTACAGTCCGTGCGCGTTGCAGCTGTCCGCCAGCAGTATAGTGAGTGTGTCAGCACGAGTAAGTGATACTTGCTCAGTGGAACCCATCTGTTTAGAAATATTTGCCAATAATGAACAGCCAACTCATAATTCATGAATCAGCTGCTGTTTGAGCCACAGTTTACATTAACGGTACAATCAGGGCTTCGGGGAAACAGCAACAGAAGATGCCAATACAGATCAGGTCAGGACTGAGTGGATGGCTCTGGAGACAAGTGCTGAATCCTGATTGCTTGGCTCTACTTTCAGCTGGGAAGTTGTGCTAGGATAACGGCCCGGCTGAAAGCAGCTTTCAGCCTTCTTACTATCCATTTCATTATTAAGCAATAAGGCACGGAAGGGGTGTGTTATGGTGGGGCTAACAGCCTGCCTTGTGTGGGTTGAAGCATGAGGTGAAGCTGAGGGCCTCCACTACCTGAGAAGGGCTGTTAGCCCACCATAATACACCCCCTGGAGTGCCTTACTGCGATTAAGAAATGGGTCTATCAGTATTAATAAAAAAAAAATTAAAAGAAAAAAGAAAGTTCTGCGATTTAAATTGTTAGAAAATACAAATAAATTAGAAAAAAGAAAAAGTAGTGCTATTTGTTCTGCGGTGTTTGCCAGTAGGTGGCTCCTATGCTGCATGATCGCAACAAGCTGTACTACAACTCTGAAGGGAGAGGCGGCAGCACTTGTCCTCACTAGATAGGCAGTTTTTTCAGAAGCTTGCAGTTACTATAGCCACTATAGCCACCAAACACAGCTCAAAAGTAACATCTTTTTCAGTTTCTGTTTGATTCCACTCCGGCTGCGCTATGCAAGCTGCTACCTGTTACAACTTCTGGTTGCCTGCTGCTCAGTCTCTCTTTACACTCTGCTGTCACAGATAGGTAGTTTTCCTGAAGGCTATTAGGGCACTTCAACAAACCCTGCAATTGGCAGGCATCTGGGTGACAAAAAACATTCTGGTGAAACTGAGTGAAGGGAGAGAGTGAGCAGCTGGTGACTGGAAATTGTAACGAGCAGTACCTTGATTAGCACAGTGGGAGCTGAATCAGAGAGAAAACTGTTACATTTGAGCTGAGTTCAGCAGCTATGGTAATGAAATTTAAAAAAAGAAATAAACGTAATTTCTCAGTCACAGTCCCCTGGTAAAAATGTTACTTTTTTTTTTTTTTAAAGATGTCATTGTTTAGGACAGATCGTCCGGATGTGCCTCAATATGTGGTGGACTGCTACTTTGTGCCGTTATGTTACTTGTGGCCATTTTTGCACTGAAGAGACATGGATTAGTACAGTTGTGGTGCAGGATCTTAATTGTGTGTGGGCTTCTTTCAGCCGGGCTGTTATGCTGGGATAACGGCCTGGCCGAAAGTAGCTCTCAGCCAATCAGCATTCTGCATTCTTTGCGCCCATTTCATAATATGGCTCAAGCACTAGGAATTCAAAAGAAGTGTGTTGCTAACTTGTTTGCTGACTCTGCCCCTCACACCATGGAGCAGCACCTTTTGCATGCTAGCACAGTTCAGTCACACAAAAAAGTTTTGCTAAACAATGAGTGTTCAAACACAGCTGAGAATACTGACTAAAAACCCGGGGACAGCCAGAATAAGAGGAGTACTTCATTCTACAACTTCATATCTAAAAAAAAACCTAAAGCAGACTCAAAACAAGGAAAAAGGACATCTTACAAGTCAAGTGAAAAAGGGTGATCTAAAACAGCATAGAAAGGTACAGGTTCTACAATTTCACAATAACGTGCACTACTGCTTTAACATTCTTTCATGCCGACAGTTCTCTGAGCTTCGACGTTCAGTTAAATTACTCAATTTTCTGCAAGATATGGCATTATAGTTTTCTTAAATGCTTGTCCCTACCAAGCAGGCACCATCAAGCAATGTGCCACACTGTTACAATTGCACTATAGATTTACTTTTAAAGAGTTGCACCAAGCTGCAGGAGTGCACCACAAGTTATGGTGCCTTACCTTTGTGAAACGGCTTCTGTATATACAACAACTTACAAAATTTCTCCTTTTATTTTAGAAGTGGAAGGGATCGTAACTTTGCCCCCTTCCCCCAAGATCCCTTCCACTACCTCTGAAGCAGCCCATAATCCGCCCCCCAAGCTCAGGCATGTAATAACGTGCACCCAGGAAGAGCGCAGGGGCGTGCCCCCATTAAAGTCAATGGGGGTCACTTTTATGTCCATTTTTTCACATAAACATGGCCAGTTTGTGATTAATGAAGGGCACCAATCAAGTAAGACAGTCCTTTTTAGTCAAGCGATGCCCTTCATTAATCACAAACTGGCCATGTTTATGTAAAAAAATGGATATAAAAGTGACCCCCATTGACTTTAACAGGGTGCTCTCCCTGGGTAGATGTCATTATGTGCCTGGGCATGGGGGCAGATCATGGGTGGCTCCAGAGACTGGGAACTGGAAGGGATCCAGGGGGAGAAAGTTATGATCCCTTCCACTTCTAAAATAAAGAGAGAAATGTTGTAAGCTATGCACAGAAGCTGTTTTGCAAAGGTAAGGCACCATAATATGTGGTGCAAATCCACTTATAAAAATAGCTGGTGAATCTCTTTATGGGCTGTCTATAAGAAAAAAGTAAGACAATGAGGGAAACATAAGATGATTCTCTTTTTTTATAATTCTACTGTTTTTATGTTTATAATGTTCTCATTTGATGTCCTCCCATCCCCTGACCAGTTACCAGTCATAATTCTGAGGTACCAGATTCTGCTACAGTCTGCAGCTGAGGACCCCCATATACTGCGAAGCAGGCCTGATGTCTATGTCTTTACATCCTTGCACCAAAGAGACTCTCCCCACCATCAGTGGGGTAATGCAGTCAAACATAAAGGGTGTCCTCTCAGAACAGCGGTCTTTCCTCTACAGCACTAGGAGGCAGCTGTTCCATGGGGAGTACAGAAGACCCTCCTTCAAGTGGAGAGTGCATCCCCGAGCACCTTAACTGCTAGGCTACCGGAGCAACCCAAGATAATTTTTTCATAGTGATGTTATACAAGTATCATAAGGTCCCTTTCTTAACCACATCAGCAAAAAAGTAGACATGACTATAACCGGCAATGTTAATCTAAGAGCCCCATACATAGTGTGTGGGGCTGCCCCAATTAGCAACTTTAGTGGCAAAAATATATATTTTTTTTACTTAATGTTTTGTTTTAAATAACCTAGTCGATTCTTCTGCCCCCCTGACCGCCACTTGAAAAAAAAAAAAAAAAGCCACATGGGGCATCCCAAAACCCCTGTGGCTGACATCACGGCTGGAATGCAGCTCCGGGAGATGCATTACACAATTAATATGCAACCTGTAAGGGGGGGGGGGGCCCTGTTGAGCCCAAGCCTGGTGGAAGCAAGAAATTACATCTCTGCAAATTTTCCACTTAAGAACAGTAAAAACTGCATTTTAGACACTGTTTCGATTAAATTGGACCATCAGAGCGGATTCCTGACCATTGAATTAGGTGATATAGGGAATCCTAGGTGTGATAAAGCTGCAGGAGGTCCAGAACAAAGAAAAGGTGCTGGCGGAGCCCAGACCTCGTGGTCTAGCCCAGAAGATTCAGCTATAACTCCCTCTGGTACTGACGAGTCTCTGACAACGTTGAGGCTAAAAGTGCAAACCCTAATTAACTCTGTGGCTAACCTTTCTCAGAAGGTGGATTCCTTCAATAGCCGGGTGGTAATACTAGAATCTTCGGTGGAGGGTCTAAAGTAGGATTTTGCAGAGGTAGCTAAAAGGGCCAATTCTGCCAATGGAGCTACCGTATTGATGACTAAGGAACTACAACATGTTCGCACAAGGCTTGAGACCATGGAGAACCAAATCAGGAGTGCTAACATACGTGTATTAGGCTTGCCCGAAGGCTTTGAAGGTGACCATCCACTCATGGCAATCCAGGAATTTCTTACCAAAAAGCTGCTGGTTACGGGTCAAGATCCTATTACGGGCATACAAAAAATTTACAGAGTTACCCCCCGTGGTCGACAACAGTCGGAAGAGTCTCGAACCCTGATGATCGTCACCTCTGGGACTGGTGTGAGAGACAGAATAATAGCACTGGCTCGCAGGGCAGGTCCGATGATGATGGAGGACCATCCAATTTACCACTTCCCAGATCTAAGTTTTGCAATGTGGACGCCGCAAGAAGTTCGACACGATCAGGCAAACTCTGAGGGAGGCTGGTATTGTACACACTATCGTTTTCCCGGCTCGCCTTTGCATAGTCTACGCAGGAAAGGTCTATTTATTTGGGGATCCTGTGGAGGCTGGAAAATGGGCTACAGGATTGGTCGTGAGGTCTGTGAGTACCCCCGAAAATCCGAATGTGGACACTTGAAGGGACTGTGGGGACCTGCTCTGAATGTTTCCCTGTTCATTGATCGAACAATCTCTGAAGATAGTTATTAGGCTGTTAATCCAATGTTTCGTAATATGGTATTATGGGAGGTGGATTAGTTTGGTGGATGGGCTAATTATATTATCCCTCCTAAAGGTTTCTTGCTCCAAATACATGGTTAGAAAATTTTATTTTTCTAATTAATTTAGGTATAATGCATGGCGCCATAAGCTCTTTTTGAGCATGGTCTTTTGGGACCAATGCTGGACATTCCTACTTTTTTAGCAAATGCCATGCTGCTCTTGGGCTCCCTTACACAGCAATAATACAGGATGGTAAATCTTTTAGTTTTGTAGTAATTAAAGCAACGCCCCTTATGTGGTAACTCAATATGGCAAATGCACATTTTTACTTTTATTAAGGGACTTGTTCTCAAATGAAAATGCTATTGTGGTCTGTTTGCTATATGCTTGCTCAATGATATGTCATTGAAAAATAAATTAAAAAAAAAAAAAATGCAACCTGTAATTAGCCCCAGGAAAGGAGTGGGACCGATCATCAAACTGGAGTTTTTTTTAATGACTCCTTCAAGGCTGCAATGTAGCTGTGACGTCAGCTGATTATTTAAAAAGAACATGAGCCCAATATTTGAACACCATATTGACTGAAGCTCAAAGGGCTGTGTGCATGTCCAACCAGGCTTTTGAGACAACAGGAAGTATATTGGAAACAGGCTCTAAAGATCTGTACAGTGCTAACTGGTTTCACCGTGCACCTCATACGAGTGCTGCACAAATCACTAAACTGTGTGTGCGCGCAAACCCCAGTGGTGACCACTCATGTTAAAACACCTATGCACTCTGAGTAGGCTGGGCAGTTTGCAAGGCACAAACCCTCAAGCACTGAACTGCAATATTGGTCCATAAAACTCTAATGCCCCCCTTTCAACATGCTACCACCACCTTACCATATCCTTATCTATCGTTACCGGTGAAAATACATATCATTATTAAGGAGCAATGCTCTGCTTAGTGTAGGAAGGCAGTGGACTGTGGATTAAAACAACTATCTGGTTCCACCTGTGAGAAGCATGAGACGCAAGGCTACAGCACACCCTTTCCCATGGTGAAATCACTGTATTGCTGTGTTTAGGGAGGCCAGCATGAAATGTGTATGCTCCTGTTCAAGGGACCGCTACATAACCATAATATCACATTGACGCCTACTGTCCACACGGGTACAAATCAATGTATTCCACCCTCCATCAACAATTTTGCCATAAGCACTAATATAAGTGTTCATCCATTCATATGGTCACCACTTTAGCACAACTGCCTTTTATAGGACGCTGGTACTGTCATCTCATGGTCAGCGTTATTTGTGCACTGTAAAACATGCTGTTGCCTAATGAAAAGTAGTGCTGTGCAAACAGCCAGTTAACATGGTCACTGGGATTCCAATACACAACTGTTCCACGTATGCATGGCTCCACCTTTCAGTAGCATGTATGCTGGGATTTCATTTGCACTCATGCGCAAACGTCTTTGTGCCACACAAACTGAGGCATCCAGTATACACAACTGGACTGCAAAGTACCCCTCAGGCAAGCAAAGCCCTGTCTGCATGGCACAAAGTGACTTTGTGCCATACGGAGTGTTTGAATATGGGGTCCCATGTGAGTAAAACACATTTTAAGGGCTAGAAGTGCTAATCAGGGGCAGCTGCACACAATACAGTTTGTGTGCGGCTCACAGATAAACATTCCTCTTAAAGGGATTGGGTAAGCACAGGTCTACAACAATAAGAGACGTGTTGACTGGGTTAAAGAGTCATTACTGTACATAAACATCTGAATAAATGTCTAAAATGGAAGATATTCTGTTAAAGTTACCTGCAGATCATTCCCCTCTTCTTCATCTTCAGAGGGATCTGAAAGATGTCTTGTACTGTCCATCTGAAGAAATTCTCTTACATCAGGGCTGAAAAGAGATTAAACAAGTTTTTACTTTTTTACTTCACTGCAGTCCTTACAAGTCACTGTTGTAATCCATATCTTGCAGTAAATATAACTTGTAACAGTGCCTCTTTTAGTTATTGGCTACAGAAAACAAAAATATGCTTCCATTTCTGCCCATCCATAAATTGAATGGAACTCTTCTCACTGGTATTATGTTGCATACTGCACAGGTTCAACATAATGCATCATACTAGGACCTCAGGTACCTTGCAAGCCAAACACCGACATTTCATGAGCTGGTCCTTCCAAAAATGGCAGATTTCATGATGTGTAACAAATGAATAGCATACATGCAAGGATACTGTGAGATACAAATTTTTTTTATTTTCTGTTTTTACCCCCGCCCCAACCCAGCACTGTCACCCGACTGCCTTACCTTGGCCGCCTCTTCCCAACAAGGACTCCCCCATGAAGCCCTGGCTTACCCCCCAGGCAGGGACACAGTGTGGGGGGGGGCTTCCCCTCTCCCCAGAGGAATCAAGTAGACGTCAGGATCTGGGGGTGGTACTGCGGCCACAGGTAGGTGAGGACCCATTATCGGGTCCTTGCATCTGTGTAGCACCGGGAGAGGCATTTTTTCTTTGTACGCCCTCCCAGAGCGTGACATGCCACGATGCCATGGCTTACCTCGGCGTCCATCATGCTCTCTCCTCTTAGTGCGGGCATTGGGGCTGCGATACCACTGGCTTTTGCCAGAGGTCTGGACACCCCGAGCCAGTGTGCCCCCTCCTCCCGGAGGAGCTGAGTGGTCCACTGGACGCTCAGGTATCCACCCCTCAGCTGGCCCTCTGACTCCTGGGTCTGCTCCCGAACCTCGGTTGCCAGTGTCGCAAGCGGAAATCCAACCACTGTGCTGATGGGCCAGCAGGATACTGTAAGCTACTAACACGGCTAAAAATACATATACTCCTTATTTTTTTACAGCTGTAAATCAGATTTTTAATCTAACGACCCAGTTAGTAAGCCCAGAAAATAAATGCAAAAAAGCCAATAAACACTCCATTTTTCACATTTCACTGCTTAATACAGGGTGCAGATTGATAGGGCTATTGGCATTCTCAATATATAAATCATGCATTATCTTAGTATTTCTTCTATTATTGTATTAACAATATGTGTCAAGTTATTAATTTATGATACCATGCATTGTCAGGGCAGTGCCTTTGTCTTTATTATGTGATCTTCTGTATTTGTAACTAAGCTCCAAATCCTTTTACAGGACAACTCGGTAAACAGGGCTAAATGTCCTAACAGTTTTAATCCTGTATAAAAAAAAAAGGTTTTACGTACTTACCATTAAGAACATTTAGACAGGATAACTCCATTAATGTACAAGTGGTGCATTTTCAAGAAAGCCCTGTAGCACTGGAACTTCACATATATATGTAATACATACAGGTACAGTAACTACAGAACATCAGACACAGCATGTAGCACACAGAATTTTAGGTACAATATACCTTAGAAGAGAACTGAATATACAGAATATAGATATATACACTAAATAATTACCAGAAAGTGCTGCTAGTGTTACGGGGTAATAAGATATTTCTGTTTAAAGAGAACCTTTCCTGCTGTTTTTGCAGATGCCCAAAAAAAACCTAGAAGAGACCCTTACCTGCCCCCAATGTAACTGGTGCCAGATAGTTAATTTATTTCTGTTCTGATTTTTCATTGGCAGGGATCGTAATCTGGCTTCATGAAGACAAGCCACTGATCTCTTCCACTTCCTCATTGTGAGAGCCGTCCCCACGGGCTGTTTCTTAAACCCATTTTTTGTAGTTTAGATGGCCACTCAGAACAAGTCAAGGTCACCACTTTAACAAGGACCTTGTTAGTTAAGCAATGGCCTTGATTTGTTCTAAATGGCCAACTAAACTATGAAAACTGAACTTTAAAAAGTGGCCCCATTACTGTCTATGGAGTATGCCTCCATGCTCTTAATATAATGGCATCTTAAAACATGCTTGCGTGGGGGCGGCTCTCACATTCAGTAAGTGGAAGGGATCAGCAGCTCGGCTCCACAATGCCAAATTACGATCCCTTCCCAAGAAAAATCAGAGAAGAAATAAAAGTGTGGCACCAGTTAAATTGAGGGCATGCAAGGGTCCTTTCTGTTTTTTGTTGTGAGCGCCAGAAAAGGTGCTCTTTAAAGTTTTGTTGAGTCTAGTCTTCATGTTGATACTATTGGCTTGCCTGATCTTCAAGTTTAGTGAGTTCCACAGTATAGCTCCTCTCAGTAGGTTAAAAGTTGTTTTTACCTTAATCACTACTGACTTTTGGGATCTGCAGGTTACTGGATCTGGTGGCATGTCCACAGAAACTGCAGACCTTAATAATCCATTAATGAAGAGAGGGAGGAAGGAAGGAATAACTAGCATCTGTACATGAGAAAAGAAAGGTTAATTAGGTATCTGCATGCCAGTGATACCCAGTTGAAGTCCAGAAATGTTTGGTGTACTGAACTCCAATAATGCAAAGCTTCATGGGCTGTATATGCAAATCACCACAAATGTTATGCTGATTCAACTTTAAGCAGAAATGCACGGTGCCGAAAGGCCTCTCACACAGTCTACAAAGGGTGCCAACAGAAGACACAGACATGTGTTTCATCCTACCAGGACTCATCAGTTTGCCTCGTCTGTATGACACCCCAGTGGAATGAACCAGCTACCCTAAGTTGGTCTATCAGGTTTGGGTTGTGGTGAGCCCAAGAAAAACCAAAAACAAGGTAAAAGACAAAGAACCTTAGTGCGTAAACACTGAGGTAAGGGTTACCCCAAAGGGCATTGGCCGGGAAGCCAAGTTTCAAAGAAATACAAAATCACACATACCCCATAATGCAAAGCATCATGGGCTGTATATGCAAATCACCACAAAATGTTATGCTGGTTCAACTTCAAGCAGAAATGCATGGTGTCGAAAGGCCTCTCACACGGTCTGCAAAGGGTGCCAACAGAAGACACAGACACGTGTTTCGTCCTACCAGGACTCATCAGTTTGCCTCATCTGTATGACACCCCAGTGGAATGAACCAGCTACCCTAAGTTGGTCTATCGGGTTTGGGTTGTGGTGAGCCCAATAAAAACAAAAACAAGTTAAAAGACAAAGAACTTAGTGCGCAAGGGGTACAAAGTGCACAAATTGGTAAAAGTAGTACCAGCTGCAGAGTTGTCACTCTATAAACTGATGACTTGAGATAGTAACTGACCAATCAGAACGCATGATTCTCCCTATCCATTCAAGAGCTAGGATGCCAAGTGACTTATATAGTGATCTGTTGTGAGACACATATCCGGTGTAAACCTGCATGATTGTACAGTACAGGACAGCTTTATTTATTTAGTTTTTGTTTACTGGGTAAGGGCACTAGACAGAAACTACCTATTTTCAGGCACGACCCGGGAGAAATACAACGTCAGCTAACATAGGACAGTGCAGTACAACAGGACAGTAGAACACAACATAACTTCAAAAGAAGATACAACAGCATCAGGTTACAAGGAATAGTGCAATGTATACAGTCAGTAGGACACTACGTAATTACCATAAGACATTTTAGGGGTAAGCAGTGTTGTAGTAGGAAGCAGTTGATTAGGCAACCTTATAGCTAAAGCAAGTGACTAAGTGGATGGATTGCCTAAAAGTATAATGGAGACTCAGGGCACGGCACATTATGCAGTACTGTCTGGTATGCCATCCTCTACACCACATCAGCATATTCTAGAGTGGGAAGAAGACACTGCATTAGGGAGTTTTCTGTCTCACATATCTGGACTGTGCTTTTGTCTTTACAGAATGCCAATCTTTTGGTGTATTGTTTTTGCTACATGTTCTACAGTATGTGCTGATCAAAAGCTGGAATGAGGATCTAGCCATGCACCCAGATACTTGAAGCTTTGGATGTATAGCTGTTAAAGTTGGCCTGGTTTCAACGTTTATCTGAAAAATCATTACTTTGTTTTTCTTTGCATCCAATAGCAGGCTGTTGGCAAACATCCAGTGCTGCATTTAATAAAACACACACTGCAATTTCTTATTTAGGCCCTTCGCAGACCTAGAGTTAGTGTACAGCACTGTGTCATCCACATAAATGGGGACATTTATGTCAGTGCATACATACCATAGGGAGGTCATTCACAAACAGCGTAAACAAAAGTGGCCCCAGAACACACCCTTGTGGTACAGTTAGTCCTCAGGAGGCTGACAAACTGTACTTCCATTTACTTTTACTATATTTGTCCTCCCTATTGGGTAGTTTCCATTTAGGTTTTTGCTTCATTGACAAGCATTTAAACTAGCAAGGGGTGGGGGTGGCAGAAGGATGCAAGGGGAATCAAACTGCCCACCCCCACAGGATAGGGAAGTCAACATGAAGGACCATAACGTTATGGTATCGCCAGAGGAAACTAAACCCATAGAAGGGGGAACAGCGGAGGACAGGAGGAAGGGGGTTGAATACGGAAATGACAAACTGAGAAGGCAAAAACACAGCAGTGGGGGATGATAAAAGGACAAATGGCAGGACATGGAAGGCCATGTATACCAATGCCTGCAGCATAGGGAATAAAATCCCAGACCTGGTGGCCTTGATAATGGAGGCTGACCTGGACATTGTAGCTATTACTGAAACGTGGTATACTGGAAGCCATGACTGGAATGTAGCAGTACCAGGTTATAACGCTGTTTAGAAGAGATGGGGGGTGTAAAAAAAAGGAGGGGGTAGCTCTTTATGTCAGGGAGGGTATTAGGGTGACTGAGGTACAGGGAATGCAGGGGGAGATGGAGGTACTTTGGGTCACCCTTGAGACAGGCAATGCACTGCTATTCGTACAGGCATGATATACAAACCTCCAGCATAGTGGGAGGAAGTGGACAGGGTTCTAGTGGAATCCATCCACATGATGGTAGTTAATGGGGAGGTTCTGCTGGTAGGTGATTTCAGTCTGCCAGATGTGGATTGGAGCATCCCAGCTGCTGCCTCAGCCAGGAGCAGGGACATCCTGTACTCTGTACAAAGGGCACGCCTCAGGCAGTTAGTGCTAGAGCCCACTGGGGAGGGTGTAATTTTGGACCTGGTACTCACCAATGGGGACACAATTGAGGAAATCAGGGTGGGTGAACACCTGGGACCAGTGATCATCGCACAGTGTGGTTCAGCATGAGCACAGTGGCAGAGTCAAGCCACACAAAAGCGAGGGTCCTGGATTTCAGGAGGGCGGACTTTACAAAGATGGGGATATGTCTCAAGCATGCCCTGGCAGGGAGAGACAAAAGGGGGGGTGGAGAAGTAGTGGGCCCATCTGAAAGGAGCCATAGTGGTGGCAACAAACCTTTGCATTAGGCAAGTAAACAAGGGTAAGAGAAAGTGACTATGGTTCTTAAAGGCAGTGGCTGGGAAGGTAAGGGCAAAAAAGATGACTTTCAGGAAATACAAGGAAACACAGTGGGAGGAGGACAGGGTAGTGTATATGGATAAACAGAGGGAGGCAGGGAAATCAGTCAGGAGTGCAAAGGCACAAGATGAGGAAAAAAATAGCACAGGAGGTAAAGAAAGGAGACGAGACCTTTTATAGGTACATTAGTGAAAGGAGAAAAACCAGGGGTGGGATAGTAAGGCTTAAAGGGGAAGAAGGACAGTGTGTGGAAAGGGACCTGGAAAAAGCGTCAATACTGAACAAATATTTTTGTTCTGTATTCACAGAAGAAGGTGGTGAGGGATCACAGTTAGGCAACTTGAACATAAACAGGAGGGAGATGGACACCAGTCCATTTACAGAAGAGAGAGTCCTAAAAGAACTCACAAAACTGAAAGTGGACAAGGCAATGGGACCAGATGGGATACATCCTTGAATATTAAGGGAACTATGGGAGGTGCTGGCGCCATCACTGGCAGCACTGTTCAACAAGTCACTCTATATGGGAGTGGTTCCAGAGGACTGGAGCAGGGCAGATGTAGCCCCTCTTCACGAAAGTGGCAGTAGGGAGGAGGCTGGAAACTACAGACCAGTCAGCCTCACTTCAATAGTGGGGAAGATTATAGAATCACTTCTTAAACAAAGGATCGTGCAACATCTTGAAGCCAGTGGAGCACAGGACACGAGACAGCATGGATTAACAGAGGGAAGGTCATGTCAAACAAACAAATCTAACTGATTTCTCTGACTGGGTGACTAAGGTCATGGATCAGGGAGAGTGGTGGATGTCGCCTACCTGAATTTCAGTAAGGCCTTTGATACCATTCCACATAGACTTGTGAACAAGCTGGGCAGCCTGGGAGTGGGTCACAAGCTGGTAAACTGGGAGGTGCTGTGGCGGTGGGAGACCTCTGGACAAGGCTCAGAGATCATGGACCTCCAAAAGGGGATCATCAATGCAGGTGGTTACTAGACCAGTTTGACTGGGGTGCTGGTGGAGCCTCCTACCCAGCTGGGGGGGAGAGAGAGAGATGGAAAAAGCAGGGTCAGTGACATAAAACAAAAAACCCTCATCAACCTCCTTTCCCTCCAACTCCTGGTCAACCAGCTTGAGAAAAATCTCAACCGGCTCTTCAACTGGGGATGAATACTCCAGTGAGGCTCCACGGTAGCACTGACCTCCCTTGACCCTCGGAAGATCGACTCAAGTCGACCAGTCTGGGGCATTGAGAGGCTGAGAAAAGCAGGAGCATTCTCATTCCCACGAAAGACGGTGGCGCCTCTTGTGCTTTTAAGCATAAGGTAGGTGCTCACTGAATGGCTGGAGTGCCGAATTATTTCTCCTGGAACTCTCTGGGCAATCCCTAAAAGGCACCCCCACAGCCGTGCCCATAGGGTTCACGCCCAAGGTTGATGAGAAGCCTGATGCCACTGCCACCTCCTCCATGGCCTTGAGCTGGGACACTGACCCGGTGGCCACCAAGGCCTGTCAGGGTTCCTGAGGCCTACCTTGGAGTAAGTGTGGGGACACAAAACAGAACTGGTGTGCTACAAAATAAATGGAGCTGCTGCTCGAGTAGGCAAGCAATCAACAAACAACACAAAAAGAGCAGCACTGCACAAGAACTTCAAAAGTAAAATAAAGTATTAATTGAAGTGGCTCTAAACAAACAAAGGCCCCGGCGCTTCGACGGGTAAACCGTCTTCCTCAGGGAGTTCTTGTGCAGTGCTGCTCTTTCTGTGTTGTTTCTTGGAGTAAGTGCGCCCTCCGTTCCTCCAATGACGGATACATGGCCTAGCAGCATGGGTACCCAATTACACCATGGTTATTAGCCCAAAGGCTGTAAAGACATGTATCATGCAGATCAATGGCTGACATTTCCTGCTTGCACCTAATGCAAGATGTTTTTTTTGCAGTCCATTTGTGAATCGTTGACAGAACAGTAACTGGAAGATGAGAGACACAATATCAAAAACTTTATTAAAAGTAAACAACATGGCAAAGTTATAGAGCTTAAAATATTGATTATAAAATATTTCCCGCAATATTATCCGAAAGACTGGATAATATACTTCCTCAGATAATTCATCCGGATCAAACAGGGTTTATAAGGGCTAGACAAACCATGCACAGTATTAAACACTCCTTGGACATAATACAACAAACCACCATGACAAGTACCCTATTGCTCGTCCTCAGCTTGGATGCCGAGAAGGCATTTGACAGGGTGTCCTGGACAATTCTACAGGCTGCCCTATCTCACTTTGCCTCCCCACAGACATTTATAGACAATGACTCATTTGTACCATGTCACAGAGGCATAGGTCAGAGTCAATGGTCACCTCTCCTCCCCTTTTCGGTTGCAGAGGGGGAACAGATAGGGATGCCCCCCTCACCTTTATTGTTCACCCTATATATAGAACCCCTCACCTCACTCGATACAGAGGACCAGAAGGGGAAGAACACCACATAGCTCTTTATGCAGATGATATAATGCTATATCTAACAAACCCAAATGCAGATCTACCTATAGTATGGGCAAATTACGGGCCAGTATGGTAGATTATCCGGCTATAAAATGACTGAAAATAAAACTGAAGCCCTGGCTGTTCAATATGCCCCAGAGGAGACAGTGAGAACTCAATTCCCATTCAGGTGGGACTTACCACAGATAAAGTATTTGGGTATTAGGCTCACTCCATCAGTTTCACAGCTATATGAGGCAAATTTTAGGCCCCTACAAAAACAACTGTAATGGGATTTAGAGGAATGGACAATATTGCCACTATCCACAGAAAGACAAGTAGCAGTGGTCAAAATGGTGATACTCCCAAAATTCTTATATCTGTTCCAAACCTTAGCAATCCCAGTGCCCACGGGAGCATGGAATAGGTAAAACAGATAAATAACAAGCTTTCTGTGGCAGGGCCGTACACCAAGAATAGTTCTGGCAATGTTAGCTAGGCCCAAGAGATTAGGTGGCCTAGCACTACCAGACTTGAAATTATACTATGAAGCGGCTCAACTACAACCAATAATGTGCTGGCTGAGAGAGGTACCAGAACAACAGTGGGAACAGAGGAAGAGAGAATTTATCCATAGGACCCCTATAGAGTTGGGATTGTTGGACAGTAGGGGGCTACAGGAAATATATAAATGTACATCCACATTTGCATACATCCCCCTGCAGGTTTGGGAAAAAATGGATATGGAAAGGTGGGATAGGAGGGGAACTGTTGTGGCTGCTCCCCCTGCATCTCCACCCAGACTTTATGCCAGCATCCCTGGACACAGGCTATAGAATATGGTACCGCAAGGGAATCAGATCCCCACTGCAATTGATAGGGGACGGAGGAATTAAGCCATTTCAAACGCTGGTAAAGGAATTCGGATCATCCAATAAAGAGCAATTTCGCTATTTCCAAGCAACGGTGTATATAACAAACACTTGTGATCGTTTCCGCTAAGTTGTACAGGCCACCTTCCTACCATCTCAGTTTTAGCACTTAAGAAACTGCCCTACTCTACAAGCCCTTACCTACCCCTATTGCTTAAAATCCCCTCTCTCCTATCCACTCCACCCCCCTCATTCCCCTACTCCTCTCTCCTTCTCGTCTTCCCCCTCATGCTCTCTCTTCACACTCCTACTGTCAACCTGACTTCCTATCCACTTATTTGTCTGTCCCTGACAATGCCTCAGTGGCTGATTTTACTTTGACTGTACTGTCACTGAGTGTTTATATGCCTAATTGTTTACAGACTGCTTCCTGGCAAACATTGTACAATGCCATTTAATCGTTTTTTCTTGTCTTTTGCAATTCTATATTTGTTTCCCTCCCTGTGTCATGTTTGCAACAATGTAAATCTTCTTGTTGTGGAACCTATGTAAAAGAGCTTCTAGTTCATAGGTGTTTTAATCCAAAATCTAAATAGATAACTGGTTAGGGTAAGGTTAACCCTAACATAGCACCCCCCCCCCTTGAACTTAGTGAAGATAGTGATGTAGGGGGAAGAAGGGCCACATCTAATTTCCAACCTTTATAAGATTCCACAAGACCTGGGTAAAACATCTGTCCTGGGTGCCTTCAGGAAATGGGAACAAGAGCTGGGCCACCCATTATAACAGGGACTATGGGAAAGGGGACGCCAGAATGTTTATAAAATTAACTCCTCGATGCAATGGTGGGAATTTAATTGGAAATATATTATTAGATTTTTTCATCACCCCAGTCCAACAGCTCTATAGAAATATTGCACTCAATGCACACTGCTGGGGGCAGTGCGGTGACCTACAAGCGGACATTTTCACATAATGTGGAATTGCCCTAAGCAAGTCCCCTTTCTGAGAGACATCGAGGAAACAATCCAGGAAGTGGTCTTGCCCCAGTTACAACTAACAAGGGAGCAAGTGCTGTTCTGCATCTATCCACCAGAGATTAAAGACCCTTCTACCAAATATCTGTTGGGCATATGCATAGCAGCCATAAAAAAAGAGTATCATGCAGAAATGGTGAGCAAATAAAACTCCAAACCAAGAAGACTGGAGGTCAAAAATAGATACAATTTATAAATTTGAAATTATGACCTACAGGTTAAGAGACCAGTTGGAGAGGGACAGAAACAGATGGACCCGCTGGCTTCTGTATGCCATGTCGAAAGACCCAGCGTTCATACCATGAAGATCCTTCCTCATTGGTAGGGTAAGCTGAATTTATTTACCTTATAGATGAAAGATGGGACACCTCCCTTTCACAGGTAAAAGAAGAATAAAGTGATCAATAAGATGTATAATCCACACAAAGTGACTATGTCAAGCTTATTAATGTACCACCTACTGTTATTTTCTGTTGTTTTATGTTAAAATGTTATGTTTTGCTGTATCTTGTATGTGGTTTGTAACTTGGTAAACAATCAATAAAATTTGTTTATTAAAAAAAAACAAAAAAACCTGGACTAACATTGCAGGTGCTGCGCAGAAGACGACCTGCCCCTTCCAGTGGAAATCTGACGTCAGATGGGGCAAAGCCAGAGGACGATACCAAGAATGGTGGGAGAAGTAAAGGTTGAAGATGTCTGGTGAACTGAGCTACACCCAGCAACTGCCAGAGTGTGGATAGTTAACTGAATCCCAGTTGGTAGAGTTTTCCAAATTCAGAGTGAGATTTAATGGAAATTATGACTTTCATGATCATGCGACTTATATGGGGTCCTGAAAAGCAGCTGATACCTCTGGCAGAACTTTGAAAAAACATTCAGACACAGCACAGTTTATATTTCATATTTTTTCTGTGTTTTTCACCTTATTCTTTATTAAGGACATTCTAATAAAAACAGAATCTTTGTCCTCTCATTTTTCATTTGTTCCAGTTGCTTATTTTTGAGCCGAGGTCAAAATCCTCTGCTTCCGACATCACAACCCTGTCCATGGCAACAAAGTGTGATGTCAATAGTAGAGGACTACAAGTTGGAGCATGCTGCAAGATCAGATTAACTCCAAGGGACAAGGATCCTATTTCCATAACAATGCACTGAGCAATACAGAATAGGGGTAAAAGAAAGAACAGATACATAAGAACTTACCATAACAGTAGGTCTTCAGGAGAATCTCCTCCATTAGGCCACATTTTTGGAACTGTACGCCATTGGAACATGGAAACTTTCTGCAGCCAGGGGCTGCCTACAATGACATGCAGTGTTCACGTGTATGTAATGTGGGTGGCCCCGTTAGTCCTCAGTTCCCCACTGGAGACTAGCCTTGGAGGGTCTCTAACTGTGACAAACCAGGAGGCCAGTACAAGGCAAACAAGAAGAGGCAGGGGATTGGAAATAGGATGCATGGAGTAAGGCTTTAGGCATAGCATCTAATATAAACCTCAGGATACCAAAACGGGGAAGGAGGGTACTGCATGGCCTAATAGAGGAGATTCTCTCGAAGACAGAACAATTATGTACTCATTATAACAGCAGATCTTCAAGAGAATCTCTTTCATCAGACCACATCTATGGAACTATAAGCCGCCAGGCACTAGGACCACATGGAAACTTCTGCAAGCACTGCACTAGGGGCCGCCCACAACGAGGTCAGACGTCAGCTCTCCCATATAAATGTAGGCGGACCCTTTCTTCCTCATTTCCCTGCTGAAGATCATGCTTGAAGGACCTTCCTGTAGGGAACCAGGAGAGAACCTAGGGTTCTGTCAATCAGGTGAGGCAGAGAACAGCAGACAGATTCTCATGGAGAAGGAGACAGCACTCATCAGAGTCTCAGGATCCTATGGGGGAAGGAGGGTGGGAAGGCATGGCCTGATGAAAGAGATTTTCTTGAAGATGTACTGTTACGGTGAGTACGTAACTGTTCTTTTTTTTTTTACTTTATTTTTAAGGGTTTTTTTTATTAGACAATCAACATATAATACATAATAACAGTACATAGCTTGACATTTCATCAGGTATGAACATAAATACATGTGTCCTTGTGCATCTGATAAACATACATTTTGAAATTGAATGCATATTTCTATTGCAGAGGGCATAGATTAAAACCTATATATACAGATACATATATATATATATAAACACATATACATATATATATATATATATATATATATATAATTAAATCAATGGAATTAAATCAAGGGATGAAATCTGATCTAATGAGGGAGAGGTAGAGTACCCAGCGCCTCCAAATCAATTCAAAGAGAGTTTTTTTTTTAATTCAAAACTGCAGTTAATCTTTCCATTTTATAAATTCCTATCATTATCTCATGCCATTGGTCCAAGGTAGGAACCTGTTGTGTCAACCATTTCTTAGTGATTGTTTTTTGGCAGCCAGTAAGCAAATCATAATTAATTTTTTTGAATGGAAGTCCCTGAATTCCCTCAGGTAGTCAGAGAAGAAAAACAGGGTGTTATTAAGGCTGAGGGAGGGCAAAAACAGCTCTACTAGGGCATCCTGAAGTGCTTGTTTAAAAGGTTGAGGCACAGGGCATTGCCAGAATACTTAACCGTGTGTGGCAGGTGTATGGCCACATCCCCTCCAGCACCTCGCATCCCCAGCTTGTGAATATTTTGCCTGTATGGCCAGGGTCCTAAAATATCTGAGAGTAACCTCCCATGAAAACTCCTTCCATCCAATGGATGAGGTGCCCCTGTGTAAACCCTGCAAGTGCTTACTCCAGATGTCAGCAGGAATCTGGATGACCAAATCCACCTCCCACGCAGATTTCACTGTGTCAACAGAATTCCCCTCCACCCGAGTCAGAGCTGTACAAATACAGTATATCATATGTTTCAGGGGTATTCTTCCCTCCAATGCCTCATTAAGAAGCTCCCATAATTGGGGTATTGCTCCACCCGCCCATAGATCCGAGGACAGAGTTCTGATAAAAGCCCATACTTGTAGGTATCTAAACCTGTCTCTTGGAGAGATACCATACTGTTCCCCTAGATCCTCCATTGCGAGGAATGTCCCATCTTTTATAAAATGAGATACCAAGTACAGCCCCAACCTTTCCCACTCACGGTATCCAATGTCAAGTTTAGCAGGTATAAAGGAGTCCAAGTATGGCAGGGAATATAGCAAGGGTCTACACCCAGTCATAGCTCTAAGTTCAAAATTGTCTGCCAACATTTTATGCTTGTAACTGTATAGGGGTTATCTGTTATTTCTTGAATTGGCTTATAAGGGTATGCCAACAGCACTTGATTCAGGTTGGTAAGATCCTCCTCCAGGAACTCCAGAGCCTTCCACCTGGCTCGGTATTGGGGATGCAACGGGTAAAATATGGTTCTGAGTTGAGCTGCATAGTAATACAGTTTTAGGTCCAGGAAACCTAATCCCCCCAACTTTTTTGGAAGCTGCAGGGTAGTATACCGGATCCTAGGCCTCTTTGAATTTATTTATTTATTTAAACATCAGTTTAGAAACCTTTGAGCCAGAGGCTCATTTACAAAGGTACCTCATCACAAAGAGGACATCAGAACAGTAGTACAAGGGACACAGTACTTACAAACAAAAAAGTTACAGTTCAATTACAATTTTGTTTCAATAGAATACAATCTCAACGAAGCAAAAGATAACAAAAGGTGCAAAACTTATGGTCGGGGGAGAGCTGGTGGGAGTAGAAGGGAAGGAGATAGGGAGGAGGTAGTAGGAAAGGAAGGGGGGCAGCTCAGTGAGCATTGTCAAACAGAGTATATATATATATATATATATATATATTTTTTTTTACACTAGGAATTCCATATGCATCATGAGATTTTTTTATTTAAGTTTCTGAAGAAGCCCTCAAGGACTGGGACAGGTAAGCTCTGAGCCAAATATAAGAATCAGGGTAGCAGATTCATAGAAACATAGAAGTTGACAGCAGATAAGGACCATAACGCCCATCCAGTCTCCCCATTTTTTCTACCTTATGAATGTGCCATAGGCCTTTACTCTGTCAAAGGCCTATTTATTCATACTCATCTGTATTGCTCCTTTATGCCTATTCAATGCCTGTTTGAAGCCCTGTACTGTGTTCATATACACCACTTCCTGAGGTAGGCCGTTCCATGCATCCACCACCCTTTCTGTGAAAAAGAACTTCCTCACATTACTCCTTAATCCGCCTCCCTCTAATCTCATGCTGTGTCCTCTTGTCCTGCTATTTTCTTATACTGAAACATGTTAGACTCTTTCACCTTGTTAAAACCCTTAACATATTTGAATGTTTTGATCATATCACCTCTCTTCCCTCCTTTGCTCTAGGGTATACATACTGAGCTCTGTTAATCTGTCCTCACATGTTTTCTGATGCAGTTCCTGCAACATTTTGGTTGCCCTCCTCTGGACTGCCTCCATTTTGTTTATGTCCTTGTGTAGGTGAGGCCTCCAGTACTGCACGCAGTACTCCAGGTGGGACCTAACCAGTGTCTTGTAAAGAGGGATTATTACCTCCTTCTTATGACTTGTGATACCCCTACTAATACAAGCTAACATCCCCCTAGCCTTAAGCCTTACCTGCTTTTTTTTTTATTTATGAATTTTCTGATTTTACAGTAGATACTGTATTATACAGAGAATAAGAACGGTATGAGGTTCGCAGACCTCCCAGCTGGATGAATAAATGATACTATCTTAACACTTTTGATTACTTATAAGTTGAGGTCCATACAGAAGGGAGGACTGTCATTTATTTAATCCAAGGAGTAAAGTCCAGTCTGATTATGCTGTAGGTTAATGACACTCTCACCCAAAACACTGCAAACAGATCTTGCAAGCCAGCATAACAGGCCCCATGTATAACTGGATATTTGTGAGGGGGCTGAATGGCTAAATTATGATAGAAAGGCCACAGACTAGGTCGCCTGTACCCAATAAGTTGTGAGGTAGCCCCACAGTCCTAGGCAGAGCATGGCAACCTGCCCTCTGGGATGCAGAATACTACATCAGAAAAATTGTTAAGTATTCACCAAACTGAGTAATCTAAACAGCAAAGTTAAGTACTTCTAAAGTATTAGCCTTATATAAAGGATATGACGTCATTTTATTACTGAAATCGGAGCAGCATATTTAACTAGAATAAACTGAGAAATGCAGCTTATGACATCATAAACAGATTTATGCAAAGAGCCAACCTACTAAACCCCAATTAACTATATTCCTTCGGGATACTTCCAGTACTCAAAATTGGGCTAAGCACAAATGCTCGCTATGGAACAAACTTATTTAAGTCCAAAAAGATTGCGTCTTCACCCCTCCTCATCGGAATCATTCACAGAGGGTTTCAGTTGACTGATTACCTTCTCGGTAAAAGCAGCTGCCACCGATGGATCCACAAAGACATGCGCTGTTGTATTATGGAGAATAATGAGGCGTGCTGGGAAGTTCACGTGCGCCTCTATACCATGCAGGAAGAGCTCCTTCTTCACTTGTTGAAGTTCTTTTTCTGGACTGTGTAGCGCCTGAAAGATCTGGGGGAAAAGCCCAGCCGACTTCCTTCCCAGATGATTTCCCCCTTGGATCTAGCCGCTTGCAGAAGGGGAATTCTGGCCTCTGCTGATGACAAGGTAAAGATTGCTGTAAGCGGTCTATGTGCAGGGTCTCCTCTCTTTCTAGGCCACTGGGGTATTGCAAAGGCCTTCAGAATCTTTACCCTGAAGTCGGCTGGTAGTAGTTGCAGATCGTGGAATATCATCCGAGTCAAATGTATGGCAGCTTAGCTTCAACGCAAAGAAGTGCAAAGTAATGCACCTGGGAAACAAAAACCCAGGGGAAGAGTACACAATGGGGGGGAGATACTGACAACAACAAAAATGGAAAGGGACATCGGGGTAGTCATATCAGATGACCTAAAGGTGGGCCAACAATGTGAGAAGGCAGTACTGAGGGCTGGGGGGATACTGAGATGCATAGGGAGAGGCATCACCAGTAGAAAACAGGAAATTGTTGGCCCTCTGTACAGACAGTTGGTAAGACCACATCTGGAGTACTGTGTACAGTTCTGGAGACCCCATCTCCGCAAAGACATAAGACAGGGTGGAGGCTGTCCAGAAGAGGTCAACCAAAACGGTACAGGGTATGCACCAGAAGACATATGAAGAAAGACTAAAGGAGCTTAAGATGTATAGCCTTGAGGAAAGGAGGGAGAGGGGGGACATGATAGAAACTTTCAAATACCTCAAGGGAATCAACAAAGTCCAAGAGGGTAGCATCTTTCAGAAAAAGAGATGTGCAAGAACAAGAGGGCACAATTTGAAGATAGAGGGGGGGACGGCTCAGAGGTAATGTGAGGAAGTATTTCTTCACAGAGAGGGTTGTAGATGCATGGAACGGCCTTCCTGAGGAGGTCATAGAGTCAAAAACAGTGGGGGAATTCAAGAAGGCATGGGACAGATATAAGGCAATTCTTGTGGGGGGTAGGAGGAAGTAGGCTGTTGGTTAACTAGGATCTGCAGCTTATCTGTTAGGTAGGGAAATTGGCAGACTAGGTCGGCCAAGTGGTCCTTATCAGCCATCAAATTCTATGTTTCTATGTTTCCATATGACAAGGCATTTACGATCTCTGATGATCCTGCAAATCAATAGAGAAAGCCCACAATTCGAACATTAGGTTGCCTCTGCTGCGCATTTTCCATACTCTCAATCTTGGCTTTAAGGTAGGAAAAATCCCGCACATAAGTGGCATTGCAGTCCGCTTGCCACATGCTTGCCTCCTTCAAATCTTGTATGGCAGTTTTGTTCTCCTGGAAGCGGTGCTCATTTTCAGACAATTTTGCTTCAACTGCCGCTAGCCTTTCATTCGTCTCCTCACCAGTGGCAAGTATTTTGGTGAGCATTGCCAAAATTTGGTCAGTCGGCAATTCCAGAGAGATCAGGTCACTCGTAGTAGGCTGCCCCAGGCCTCTGGTGGAGCTTGAGGAGGAAAGATAAGCATCCAAACCATGTGAGGTGCACTTAGACTCTTTTGTTGGCCCCATCTTGTTGTAGGATACTTCTGACAAATGGGGTGGTGATTTAAAAGTTAGTCCAATCAAAAAATCTGACTTTGTAGCCCAATTTACAAGTAGTTGGCTCAGAGCTTAACTAAAGTGCTGCAGCCATCTTGCTGCTCCGCAGTGCCCCGCCTTACCCACTGCTTTAGTGGTCTGCTTGGATGATTTCAGGTCATCTGTGACGATGATGCCCAAGTCTGTTTCTTCTCTTATGATTGGCAGTAACTCCACTCCCAACTTATAGGTAGCTTCAGGGTTCCTCTTCCTTATGTGCGTGATCTTGCACTTCTTTGCGTTAAACCCCAGTTGCCACTCTTCAGACCATTTTGCCAGTTTTTCCAAATCTCTTCTCATTCTGCCCACCCCATCTGGATCATCTAGTCTGCTGCAGATCTTGGTGTCATCCGCAAACAGGCAAACCTTACCCTCCAGGCAATCTGTAATATCACTGATGAAGATATTGAAGAGGACTGGCCCCAGGACTGACCCCTGAGGTATCCCACTTGTGACTTGCATCTCTTCTGACTGTTTATCATTTACCACCACTCTGTTTTCTGCCCGCCAACCAGTTTGCCACCCAGTTGACCAACTTCTGACCCTCCCCAAGCCTACCTAGCTTATTAATCAATCTTCTATGTGGAACAGTATCAAAAGCTTTGCTGAAGTCAAGGTAGGCGACATCAACTGCACTCCCTTGGTCCACCACTCTGGTTACCCAGTCAAAGAAATCTATGAGATTAGTTTGACAGGACCTTCCTGTTGTAAACCCATGCTACCTTGGATCCTGTGCTCCTATGGATTCCAGGTGTTGCATTATCCTTTCCTTAAGGAGTTCCTCCATAATCTTGCCCACTACTGAGGTAAGACTGACAGGTCTGTAGTTCCCTGCTTCTTCCCTGCTGCCACTCTTGTGGAGCAGGATCACATGAACCCTACTCCAGTCTTCTGGGACCTCTCTTGTGCTCATAATCTTGCCCACTACTGAGGTAACACTAACTGGCCTGTAGTTCCCTGCCTCCTCCCTGCTGCCACCCTTGTGGGGCAGGATCACATAAGCCCTTCTCCAGTCTTCTGGGACCTCTCCTGTGCTCAGAGACTCACTAAACAGTTCTGCTAATGGCTCTGCTAGTTCCATCCTTTGCTCCTTTAGTACCCTGGGATGTATGCCATCAGGTGCCATTGCCTTGTCCACCCTGAGCTTAGTGAGCTCTTGTAGGACCCTTTCTTTTGTGAAGGGACTTGTGCACACCTCCCTCCCCCCTGTGTCCATGGTACTGAGCTGTGGGCCCTGCCGTATCATCTCCTCAGTATATACTGAGCAGAAGTATCTATTTAGGATAGATGCTTTTCCTTTGTCCTCCTCCATACACTCCCCCTTATCCCCTTTGATCTTAGCAATAAACCCTCTGGACTTTCTCCATTCACTAATGTATCTATAGAAAGTCTTGTCACCTTCTTTTCTGTTTGTGCTAGTGTTTCCTCAGTTTGGGCCTTTGCCTACCTTACTGCCTTCCCTGCTTCCCTTAGGGAAGTTTGGTATGCTTCCCTATCTTCATCCCGTTACGTTCCTTTATATTTCCTGAAGGCCAACCTTTTGGCTTTGACCTTTTCTGCTACTGTTTTGGAGAACCAAAGTGGTTTCTTCCTTCTTTTGCTCTTGCTTTTCTCCCTAACACAATGGGATGTTGCTTCAAGTATTGCATCCTTAATGCTTGCCCACTTTGCCTGTACCCCCTCACCTGTATTTCTTCTTGCAGGGCTAGCTTAACTTTGTTGGCCATCTTATCAAAGTCAGCTCCTCTGAAGTCCCATATTTTACCTTGGAATGGGATGATTTAGTTTTAGTGGCCAACTGAACCATACCATGTGATGGTCACTGGCCCCCTGGTGACCTTCTACCTGGAGATCTGTGATCTTTTCCCTGTACTAGATCCAGGATAGCCCTGTCTCTTGTGGGTTGTTGTATCAATTGTTTGAGGCCCTCCCCCTACTGAGAATCCACTATGTGCCTATTTTTGGCAGATGTTCCGGCTGGTATTGACCAATCTGTATCTGGCATGATGGAGTCTCCCATTAGCAGAATGTCCCCTTTAGCTGTCATGTTTAGTATATCTTTTAACAGTAATGTGTCTACGTCCTCCCCTTGGTCTGGAGGCCTGTAGACAACCCCAGTTCATATGGCTATCCCATTTCCTATTTCCAGGGTGACCCACAGTTCTTCTGGCTCCTTATGTGTATTCTGCATTTCTGTAGTTTTGATATTTTCATTGACATAAAGGGCCCCTCCACTCCCCCTTTTTTCACCTCGGTCTCTTCTGAACAGTACATAGCCAGGTATGATAGTCTCCCAAGTGAGGTTACTGGTGAACCATGTCTCGCTGATGGCTACTATTTCTAGTTTAGCCTCTATCATTGTTGCTTCCAGGTCTGGGATCTTGTTTCCCAGACTGCGGGCATTTGTGTACATGATTTTCCATTGGCTATACTTCGGTGCGTTAGTTGTGGTGTATGGGGAGCTGGCCCTTTTTCCTCACCTGGTGATCCAAATGAACTACAGACATGCTGAACTCCTGTTTGATGATTAGCTGGGGGGGTGCTCTTCCCATTCGATGTATCGGGTGCTGCACCCCTCTCCCCATTTGCTAGTTTAAATATTCTGAAAAGACATCAAACTTCTGTCCCAATGCACTGACTCCCTCCTTAGTCAGATGCAATCCATCGAATTTAAAGAACATTTGCTCCCAAAACTGTTGCCAGTTACCTACATATTTGTGTCCTTTTTTCCTGGCACCAGCCCTTGAGCCACATGTTTAACTCCCACATCTCCCCTTCTCTGACATTCCACCTGTCTGCCCCCCTCTCCCAGACTGGCAGGATCTCAGAGAAGGAGATACTGGACCAAATGGATGACAGTTTGTCTCCCAGCCGGGTCAGGTGTTCCTTGGTCTCCACAACTGACAGACTGGCTAGATCATTAGTTCATATGTGTACCAGGACATTGATGTTTTCTCCTGCTTCCTGCATGATTTCAGCAATGTGGTCAGTGTCTCTCCATGCTGATGTATCTGGGAGACATCTGACCATTACCCCTGGCGGGAGGTAGGTATCAACTCCCTGAATCATGGAGTCTCCTATGATTAGAAGTGTTTTGGATTTCCTTTTTGCCTCTTTTGTTTTGGTCCCTATTATGGGCGAGTTTTGTAGCATTAGCTCCTATGCTGCAGTGTCCTGCTCTGCAGTGTCCTCTGCCCCTTTGTTTGACTTCGGAGATAGTGGCAGATACCTGTTTGAAGTTTTTTTTATGGTTTGTGGAGGTGATATGCTGGTGAGCATTGAGTGATGGGGCACCCAATTTGCCCCTGCTAACCTCCCAGACCAACTACCCTCTGCAGCTGAGGTGCTTCAGTTGGATGTTGGGGAAATGGGTGGTTCTTGCAAAACATTTCCTCCTGAATATGTGATTTGAGGTGCGCAATCTCTGCCCATGCTGCCCAGAACTGAACCCTTAGATCTCTGATGGTCCAACATGTAGAACAGTGTCCAAAATCCTGTATAACTGCCCTTTTGAAAAGTGTCCTGCAGTACCTGCAGTTAATAATATCCATTCCAGTTAAGTCGCCGAGTTTATAACCTGGTCTGAGTAATTAGAAGGACAATGAAAGCAAACATAGAAACATAGAAACATAGAAGTTGACGGCAGATAAGGACCGCAAGGCCCATCCAGTCTGCCCATTTCTTTTTCTACCTTATAAATGTGCCATCGGCCTTTGCTATGTCAGTGACCTATCTATTCATAGTCATTTGTATTGCTCCCTTATGCCTATCCCATGCCTGTTTGAAGCCCTGCACTGTATTCATAGCCACTACTTCTTGTGGTAAGCCATTCCATGCATCTACCACCCTTTCTGTGAAAAAGAATTTCCTCACATTCCCCCTTAATCGGCCTCCCTCTAATCTCATGCTGTGTCCTCTTGTCCTGCTATGTAAAAAACATGTATTTTTTCTTATTCTTTTGTGTTTTGTTTGTTTTTGTATAACTTTTTTATAACAAGTTAAATTAATTGTGCCCCTTTAAGTGAAGTTACTGTGTGGATACCACTCTGATCCTCCACTTCCTGCTTTGCTATAGGAAATGTCACGACTGTGCTACTCTATAAAAGGAGTGTGGCATGGGGTGGTTGGGGATGGGGGTTGGTGGTTGGGCCCTTCCCCCGCTGAAAAAGAAGAACCACAGACGAAAGAAATAAAGGTAGAACAGAAACAATCAATCAACAACAAATGCACACACTATCCCACAGTCTGCATCTCGTAGGTGCTCCTGTATTTAGCCCTGAAAGCTTAGCCTAATGATAGATAAAACTGTAAAACCTGTCAGCACAAAAGTAACAAAACCTGCAAGCACCATCTGTAACAATTTAACAGAAGATATTCCCTGCAAAAAAACACTTTGCTAAACAGAAAAATAAAGCAGTAATCTGTAAGCACAAAAAGTAACAAAACCTGGAAGCACAACCTGCAGAACAATATAACAGAAGATATCCCCTGCAAAATACACTTTGCTAAACAGAAAAATAAAGCAGTAATCTGTAATCACAAAAAGTAACAACCTGTAAGCACAACCTTCACAACAGTTTAATAGAAAATATACCCTGCAAAAAAAAAAACTTGAAACAGAGAAAAATACAGCAGTAATCTGTAAGCACGACACAGTATCAATCTGCAAGCACACCCTGTGACAATTTAGCAGAAAATATACCCTACAAAAAAACAATTTCAATAAGAGGAAAAATAAAGCAGTAAACTAACACCTGTACGCACAACACAGTAACAAAAAAGGAAAATTACGTACCTACCGTAATTCTTGATCTTCTTGGACGAGTCTCCACCACTCATTCACACTAGTGGGATTGGCGCCGGAGGCACTAAGACCCATCGCGAGCAAACTTTTTGCTGGAGGGTCGTAGCGAGAGACGGCGCCCTGAGACATGGCGCCATGAGCAGCGGCTCGAGCGGTAATGACCATCTCGGGCGACGACCCTCCAACCGCTTCAGTACCTTTTTACCAAGGAGGTGCAGCCAACTAACGTAAAGAGTAAACTCAATATTAAAAAACGGACATAAGATAGTCCGTATGACCCGTGTAAGAAGGGTCAGCAAAGAAGTCCTCACGCCTAAAGATTTGAGGGAGGAAGACCAATACAGCGGTGAGCTCGGGGATGGAGGTAGCGTAGGTAGATGAGTGGTGGAGACTCGTCCAAGAAGATCAAGAATTACGGTAGGATGCGTGTTCCTATCTTCCTGGACATAAGTCTCCACCACTCATTCACACTAGTGGGAGAGTACCAAGCTGATAATCCCCCAAAAGGGCGGCAGGAGAGCCAGAGCTCACGCGTCTAAGATAGAAGCCCATTAAGGATAGTTCTGCTGAATGCAGAATGTCGCCTGGCATGAACATCCAGTGCATAGTGCTTAACGAAAGTATGCACTGAGCTCCAGGTGGCGGCGTTGCATATATCTGCAATTGGAACATTGCGAATTTCCGCTAGGGATGCCGCGACCGCCCTAGTAGAGTGAGCGTACACTCTACCTTCTAATTTAACTTGAGCCATGGAATAGCAATGACGAAGGCATGCCACTAACCATGAAGAGATGCATCTAATAGCGACAGGTTGACCCAGCCGGGTGTCGCTGAAAGAAACGAACAGTTGCTGAGTCTTGTAACATCCTTGGTTCTATCTAAATAGAACCGCAAGGCTCTCTTAACATCCAAGGAATGAAGAGCCTGTTCCCTTCATTTTGGAAATTAGCTAAGTAAGCGAAGTACCAGAGGTTGGTTCAGATGGAATTCTGACACAACCTTGGGAAGAAATTTAGGATGAGTACGGAGAACTACCTTGTCCTTATGGAATACAGTATAAGGAGGGTCCGTAATCAGGCATGTATCTCAGAGACCCTGCGGCTGAGGTAATGGCCACCAGGAAGGCAGTCTTCCAGGTAAGAAATTTTAGCTCACAGGTAGCTAAGGGTTGAAAGGCTTCCGAGTGAGCATGTCCAGCACCAGGTTAATGTCCCAGGCTGCAACTGGACGTTAACAGGGGTCTGGTATGGAGAATCCCCTTAAGAAATCTCTTCACCATAGGTAACTGAGCCAGAGTTAAGGAAGAAACCGGCTCATGGAACGCTGAGATGGCACTAAGGTGAACTTTAACTGTGGAGTACTGAAGACCTAAGTTTGATAGGTCCAAAAGATACTCCAGAACCTTGCCAGGAGGACAGGAAAAGGATTCCAAGAGGATTTTGCACACCAGAGAAAAGCTTTCCATTTGGAGCGTCACGTTTTTCTAGATTGGCTTCCGAGCAGCCAGAAGGATGTCTGAGACTCTACGAGAGCGTTGAACCGATTCACTTCTATTCTTCAGGAGCCAAGCATGAAGGTGAAGTGATTTCAGGTTGGGATGGACCAACGAACCCTGAGTCAAAAGACTGATTTGCAAAGGAAGTGGTCTCGGAGATGCTGCCAACATACTGTTGAGTAGAGGAAACCATAGTTGCCGAGGCCAGGAAGGAGCAATGAGAATCATCTTGGTCCCTGAGACTCGAACTTGAGGAGTACTCTGGATTAGAGGAAGTGGTGGAAAGGCGTAAGAAAGCGTTTTGTCCACTCGCAGCCTGAACGCATCCTGACAGAAAATGCCAGGCCCTGGATTTCTGGAGCAGAAGAGGCAGTTTCTGCTGAGTGGGGATGCAAAAGGTCCAGGTCTGGAGTCCCCACTCTTTGAACAGGGACCGAGCTACGGCTGGATCGAGAGACCACTCGTGAGGGTCTGCCTCCGTTCTGCTGAGGTGATCTGCTAGGTCGCTTTGTATACCTGGCAGATAAACCGCTTGAATCAGAGACTTGTGCTCCAAGCACCACTCCACACCCTCATTGCTTCCTGCAAAGGGATAAGAATGAGCACCGCCTTGCTTGTTGATGTAATACATCACTGCTTTGTTGTCCGTTGAAGGAGAAATGTTCTTGTGACAAAGGACATCCTTCAGAGCTCGGATTGCATAGAGGGACCGCCTCATCTCCAGGACATTATGTGGAGATGAGTTTCAACTGAGTCCATACACCTTGAGTGTGGAGGGAGAGACAGTGAGCTCCCCATCCCATTAGCTGATGCATCTGAGGTGATGGAGATCTGATGATCCGGGGAGCAAAGGGGAACTTTCCAGAGATTGCTCTCTTGAGACCACCAGGTGAGAGACCTTCGAAGGGGCTCCGTCACCTTGATGGGATAAGACTGGGGGTGAGAGGTCGGGGACCACTGAGTGGAGAGCATCCATTGGGTGGTTCTCATGTGCAGTCGGGCCAGAGGGACAGTGAAGACTGAGGACGCCATGAGACCCAACATGCGTTGCATCGAGAGAGCTGTAACCGATTGGTTCTCCCTGATGTAACGGGCCATCGAAGGATGTCGAGTCTTCTGTCCTCTGGAAGGAAAGCCTTCGCTGAAGAGGTGTCTAGAAGCGTCCCTATGAAAAGGAGCCTCTGGGAGGGTTGCAGTTGAGATTTTTCAAATTCAGCAGAACTCCCATGGACGTGAGAAGATCGAGTAGTCGCTTGCATCGGCTTCCAAAGTCCCTTGGCCGGAAGGGCTTGCTAGAAGCCAATCGTCCAGGTAGGGAAACACTGAGTCCGATTTTCCTGAGATGCTGCCATGAGAACTGCACAACACTTTGTAAAAACTCATGGCGCCGAGGATAGCCCAAAGGGCAGGACTCTGAACTGATAATGCTGACCCAAAGCTACAAACCTGAGGAATTTAGTGTGGGTCGGGTGGACGGGATATGCTGGTAAGCATCCTGCATATCCAGAGAGGCCAGCCAGTCGTGCTGATGCAGCAAGGGTAACAGGGTACCTAGGGAAATCATCTTGAATTTCTCCCTGGGGAGGAATTTGTTTAACTTTCTGAGGTCTAGAATGGGGCGCATCCCCCCAGATTTCTTTGGAACCAGAAAGTAATGGGAGTAGAACCCTGTGTTTCGCAGATGCGGGGGCACCAGTTCTATTGCCCTGTTGTTCAGAAGGCCCTGGATCTCCGCGGTGAGGAGGTCTGACTGAGAGGCCGACAACCTGGGTTGTCGTATGGGAGGACAATTCGGGGGTTTCAAGAAATTGAGAGAATAACCCTCGCGAATTATCCGAAGGACCCATTTGTCTGAGGTTATGGACTTCCACTGGTTGTAGAAGTACATCAGACGACCTCCCACCAGAGGAGAAAGTTCCACCTCGGGCAGAGTGGATGGAACTTGGGCCAACGACTATAAGGTAGCGCTGGGAGCTTTAGGTCCCGCGCTTTCTGCTGCCTTTTTTGAGGTTGGGCAGGCTGGCTTTTATGGAAGCTTCCCTGCCTCTGCCTTGAAAGGACTGGACGACTATGAAACTGGACGCCTGTTCACATGCCCCGAGAGGGTCAGGCGGAGGTCTGGCCAACTTAATGGCCGATCTAGTCTTCTGAGTGGCCTCTAAGGCTTGCTCCACCTGAGGGCCAAAAGGAGCCATCAAAGCAGCGCCATCACCTGCTGCTGAGCATCATTAATGACGGAAATGCGCAGCCAGGAATGGCGCAGTACAAATCGCGGCTGCTGAGCGAGAAGCAGTGTCGAAAGCGCCCATGGCGGCTTTGACCTGTTGGTTATTGACTCAATACCTCTAATAACGGTCAGAAGAAGCTCTGACTTGAACCGAATCTGGAAGAGCTTCAACCATTCTTTTCATAGAGTGCCACAGGATATACTCATACTGAGAAAAATAGCCTTGATAACTGGCAATACGCATACTTAGAGTGGAGGCAGCAAAGACTCTCTTACCTAATGTATCAATCTTACAAGACTCTTTGTTAATAGGTCGAGCTGTAGTAGTTTGAGGAAGAACGACCTTGTCATTCTCTGCCAGGACTACAATAGGATCCGCAAAGGCTTGGGATGCCAAAATGGGACGATCCTTGGGAGCTGAATACTTCTTATCAATGGATTTAGCCACTGAGGGAATAAGAGCAGGGTTATTCCATACCATTTGAGACAGCGTCTCAAGGAAGGCTGAATCGGAGGAGTCAAACGTGAGGGATCTCGCAACATGAAGATACTGGAGTCTTAATATCTTCCCAGGATCGATGTCTGTAGTCTGGAGAGAAAGAGGATCCCAGGTTCTTCAACAGAGACTTAAAGGACAGGTCCTCACCACAGGCTCTGTAGCAAAGAAAGATCCTGTTTCTCCACTTCATCACCCAACCGAGGTCTGGGTCAGGCTCAACATCATCTCCTGATGGTCCAGAAAGGACTGTTTGGACAGGAAAGGAGGAAAATTAGAGAGGAGGAAATGGCAGAAAACAAGGAGAGTCCCTGCGGCTGCCGGGCGCCGAGACGGCAAACGGGCTGAAGATTTGCATCGAGGAGGCGACGGGCGCCGAAGAGGCATCGCCCCGCGAACGCCCCGCGGGCGCCGCTGCCAACGCCAAGACGGCGCTGCCGACGGCGCCGCAAACGGGCGCCACAGACGACGCCAACGGCACCAATTCGATCCAATGGCACCACCGGGCGTGGCGCCACAGACTACGCGGGCGCGCCGCCAACGGCGCCGAAGACCACGCTGGCGCCGCTAACGGCGCTGCAAGCTCGGGCGGCAGCCGAAACGGCGCCGACGAGGCTACAGACCCTGCAGAAGGCGCCGAAAAGCCCCGGGAACCTGAAAGCAAGAGAAGGAAAAAACCAGGAGATAAGGGCATCGGTGAGGCCCCCCGCCGCAGCCATGTGAGGGGAAACACCTAAGCACGGAGTCGCTATAACACGAAGGCGCCGCTGACTAGGAAGGTCCAACCGCCCTACCTGATCGCCGGAGGAGCCCGAGGGCTCCGAGGTAACCGAGCCAGGCAGAAGAACCAACCTCCGAGCCCATCGCTCCATAAGAGCGGCCCACTGATGAAACTGCTCATCTGGAGCCCTACCTATAGGCGGGGAGGGGCTCCGATGTCGAGGACGACGATTATCGGAAGTTGGCGACTCCGAAGAAGGAGACCGACAACTAGCAACGATAACCGACCGTCGACGCGCAGACATACCAGAAGGCGCACCTGTGATGCCTTCTCTTTTGACCTGTGGGCAAGAAGAGTTCGAGGCCGAACGGCGCGACGAATGCGACTGCTTATTTTTATGCCGGCGGGGGGACCGCCCATCCCCCCGGGCATCGGACTGACCGTAGTCGGAACCCCGCTGAGGAGAAGGAGGCTGACCGGACCCAGCCCGGCTGACTGAACAGCTTTCATACGAAGTCTCCCTACCGTCACCTGACCTGCTCATGGTCGACTCCGTCCAGTAGGCCGAGACTTCTTCAAGTAAGTTAAATTTAAATATTAGAAAAATTTTACGAAAAATAGAATAAAACTAAGCGATACTACTATCGTGATAATGTTACAAAAAAACAAACTGAAAACTATGCGCTAGTTTGAAGTTTGACTCCCGACTGAGGCGAAGCGACGTCGTCACTGAAGCGCTTCTGGACGGGCGAAGAAAAAGGAACTGGAGGCGGTTGGAGGGTCGTCGCCGAGATGGTCATTACCGCCGAGCTGTTGCTCGCGGGGCGCCGTGTCTCGCGGCGCCGTCTCTCGCGCCGACCCTCCAGCAAAAAGTTTGCTCCCGATGGGTCTTAGTGCCTCCGGCGCCAATCCCACTAGTGTGAATGAGTGGTGGAGACTTATGTCCAGGAAGATCCTGTATGCCCAACCTTGAACAATTCCACAGAAAATATACCCTGCAAAGAAACAGTTTGAATCAGAGAAAATAAAGCAGTAATCTGTAAGCACAAAACAGTAACTAACCTGTAGGCACACCCTGTAACAATGTAGCAGAAAGTATACCCTGCAAAAACAATCTGAATCAAAGAAAAATAAGGCAGGAATATGTAAGCAAAAAACAGTAACAAAACCTGTAAGCACAAAAGAAAATAGCAACACACAGTAAATCTGCCTAGCCAAAAGAAGCCCTAATTATTCTCCTTGCTCTGATAATGCTGTTCCATACTCTGTCCTTACAAGCAAACCTAGAAGAAAATAGCTCGGGTGAAGCTAGGTGCTTAGCCAGCAAACCAAGTCTTTCACCTCTTCTTACTGTATCCATTCTCGGGAGCATTGGCAAAGGGATATCCCTTCACCTTTCTAGGTCCAAAGAGAACCGAGTCAGCAAAGGGCTATAATTAATACTGAATAACTGAGTGCTATCCTCCGTGAGTTGAATGCCTAAATATTTTAACTGCTGTAATTTCCATCAGAATATGAACAGCGCTTTAATATGTTCCAATCGATCATAGTGAAACTTCAGAGCCCCAGTCTTGGTGGAATTAATTCTGTATCCTGTCAACTCCCCAAATTCTGTCAGTATGTGCCATAAGGGTTCCAAAGACTGCTCTAGGTCTGATAGATACACTAGCAGGTCATCAGCATAGGAGGGCTAACTTGTGGTGGGCACCTCCCATCTCAAGACCCCAAATGCTTTCTTCTTGCCTTATGGCCTGAGCCAGTGGCTCCAGATATATGGCGAAAAGCAGAGGTGGCAGGGGGCACCCCTGTCTGGTGCCACGTAGCAATGGTACTGGTTTCGAGACTGACCCATTAACCTTAACATATGCTATGGGGTCTGAGCATAAAGATGTAATGATCCGAGTAAACTCCCCCGAGAAACCCACCCTCCACAACACCACCCTCAAAAATGGCCAAGCCACTCGGTCAAAGGCCTTCTCCGCGTCCAAGCTAAGTAGCAAGAAAGGTGCCCTCGACCCGGCGGCATGATGAAGGAGGTGAAGCATCCTTTTGATGTTATCCTGTGTCTGCCTACTGGGTACAAATTCTGTTTGGTCCACATTAATGAATAATGGCAAGAGGGTCTCCAACCTCTCAGTCTTGTTCCCCCAGGGTAATAGGCCTATCCAAGGCTTCTTTTTGTTCCTGAGAGTGGGTAGTCAGAGATCCGCAAGAAATGACTGAATTCTCTGCTGGACCATTCTGTGACCAGGGGTATAAAGGAACTGATAATAGCCTCGAAAGGCCTGCATAATATGTGAGGGTAAGTTTTCCATTTTGCCCGATCCAAGGTCTCTGATCCGCATGACCGTTGCAAGGGTGACTTGTTGTCTAAGCCTGTGTGTTAAGAGGTGGGTGGTCCTCGGGCCACCCTATAATACTTTTGTTTTAAGTACTGAAGGGCCTGCTCTGTTTTAATTTTCAGGATTCACTGTATTTGTTGTCTAGTAATCTGTAGCAGAAGATAAACTGCCAAGTCCCCAGCTGCATGCTGCTCATGCAGATCTTTCAACTGCTGCTGCAATTTTTCTAATTGGGTTGCTTGTTGTTTCTTATAGTGGGAAGCAAATTTTATTATATCACCCCATAATACCACCTCAACAGTGTCCAATATGGTCTTCGGGTCTATACCCGGGGTTTTGTTTTCCTGTAATATTTGGGGAATATGCTCTTCCACCAAAGTTTTAAAAGCCTGCCGGTTCAGCAAGTAATTATTAAATTTCTACAATGTCTCATTCCTCTCTGAATCCCATGCCAGTTTAAGAATCAGGGCAGAATGATCAGATGGGGGAGGGCATGAGCTGGCATTCCCGAACTCGATGCTGGTGTTCACCCGAGATATGGAAATAATCTATCCTGGTATATATTCCATGTGGTGCACAATAATGGGTGTAATGCCCTTTGTCCCAGGTAAAGGGACCTCCAGACATCCACCCACTGTAATTCCTTAAAGTATGTCATAGCTGCTTGCTGAGGAGCAGATCGTTTGGGTATTCTGGGATTAGTAGTGGCTATGTGTTCATAAATCTGATTATGATCCCCCCCCATTAAAACTCCCTAGTGTTGCTCTGTGATTTTTCTGTAATTGTTCCCTTATAACCTCAGCTTTTGAGCCAGGGGTATATATATATATATATATTGATGCCAAGGTAATCATGTGGCCCTCCAGGGTCCCACATACCACTGCCAGGTGATCCTCCGGGTCTGAATAGGACACATTCATCTGAAAAAGGGTAGCCCTGAGAACCAAAATGGTGGCCCCTCTGTGTTTTCCCCCTTTATATGAGGAAGCTATAACATGACAAAATCCAAATTTGGTACTTTTTTTATTTTTATTTATTGATTTTGCAAGCAAAAACTTACAGCACAAATATACATAGGAGAATAACCAAATACTATATCATACAGAGCAAATACTTATAAAGTACTAATCCAGGACACCCCCTCCAGTGTTGCATCATGAGGGGAATTGCGCAAGTAAATACTACACTGAAAAGAGTAGACCCAGGTAATACTGAGCTCACAGCCAGGAAGGCCAAAGGGAAAACATTTCAAGGATATTATTGAACCTAATTACCCTGTTACCATGAAAGTCTACTGTCTAAGCGTTTCCCCCAAATATATACTGAAAACTGTCATAGGAAAAGGAAATTTCCCCAAGCTCCTTGAGAAAAGGAAAATAAAGAACAAAGACATAACCATTCGTGCACCCCGGTTCAAATACAGGCAACTTATCTTAAAATACAGGTCGGGGAACATCGACAGAGAGTCCTCTCCATATTTAGGACTCTACGTTGCCTAGCGACTTGCAGAGCTCTGTCCCAATCCCCGATGCCAGTACAGATAACTAAGAAGAGCCGAGGGGCTAGAGGATCAGCCGCAGCACGTCGAGGAGAAATTCGATAGGCCTTCTCAATAGAAAATGGGGAATCTGATTCTTCCAGACCTAAAATAGCTGGCAGTAGAACTTTTGCAAGGTTTAGAGGGTTATCTCCCTCAGTGCCCTCCAACAGCCCAAGAATTCTCAAGCTGCATTCCTGGGCTTGGTTCTCTACCATTTCCAAGTGTTGTCGGAGGAGGGTATTTTCTTTTACCAGCTTGGATGTCGCATCCACCAACCTGAGTACTGAAGTGTCCGCTCTCTGAACAGTAGCCTCACACTGCTCCATTCGTGTTTCTAGTGCAGTCACTCTTGGGGTAAGGCTGTCAAATTTCGTATCGAGATCTTGTACGATTTTTACCAGTTGGTGTAATGTAGACTGGATAGTGGTGAGTGAGGCAGTTTCAGCTGATTCAGGAGCAGGATATGCAGTGGCACCATGTTGCCCAGGCCTCTCATCCTAATTCTGACGTTTGGGAGTTAAGAAGTTGCCTGCAGATGTAGCAGACCCCTTATTCTTCCCCATTTTGACGTTTCAGTAGTAAGGGGCAGATCAGTTAGCCGTCAGAAATCAATCTGTCAACTTTTGGGTGCAGAAAAAGTATTTTTTAAAGTAAAATCAAGTATTCTCGCGGAGCTCAAGTAATGTGCTGCTTCCTATTAGGCTGCTCAGCAGCACCCCCCCCCCCAAAAAAATTCTGTAAGTTTTTGGTGCTCTTCTTTGCTTAAATGAGTTTCCTGTAGCATAATAAAAGTGAGTTTCTGTTTTTTTCACTGAAGCAAGTATCTTATACCTCTTAACTGGGCTATTTAACCCATTCACATTTTGTGAACTAACAGTGACCTGTCGTTTTGTAGCCATCTTATTATCTTCCCTCTTCCCTGAGACCTCTATAAGGGCCACCTCTGTCAAACCCATAATCATCCCCCTCCTCTTCTCCATCGACCCACTGCATCCTTAATTTCAGGTGTTTCAGAACACAAAAGCACCTTTGATTGTCAAGCTGAGTATAACATATAACAGATGCCTAACAGTAAACATACCAACACAACCTATTTACATTAATGCTTCCAAGGCAGGAGGGTTGTTTTTTGCACCCTCTTCCCGGTTGGAGGATAAGTCCCCATGGGGACCTCCCCCAATAGGGAGATGAAGTGGTCAAAACAATCACCAGGCCTCCCTGGTCCACATAAATATCAGACCCTAATAAAATGGACAGGCACAGAAAGATCAACTCCCAGTATGCTCCTAGGTAACCTCCGTATCCCAGGAGACTTAATATGGTGGATAATTGTCAACCTATTAACTCCCAGTACACGTTGAGCAAAAACTTATCTTGAGATCCTGTCATTATAAACATTACCCTACCCCATTCTGAGGTCTTAACACTATATGTAGTGAAAAAACCCAAGAAAGGAAGTAATTTAAAGGATGAAAGAATAATATAACCTTACATTGCGTCATAACAGTCTAGCAAGGAGAATAAACACCCCTGCTCATTCCCTCTAGTTATGTGACACCATAATTGTGCTGACTGGCATTTACAGATTTCTCCCCCTTCCCGCCACCCCTCTTCTTGAGAGCACTGAGAGTTATTGCCTTATTGAGGGTGTTACCATTTCAGTGTTGTAGGGTGAGTCAGAGGGGATCAGTTCACCAAAAATACCATCCTGTAGGGAGAAAGTTATCTCCTCCCCCCTCCCCAGTACAACACTGAAGACTCCAGTCCATGCACTGTGTCCCCCACCCCAACCCCCGCTCCATAGCAGAGAGTCAATTATTGATGCATGGTAAGTCCCATTATGATATTGTGCCAGTCAACAGTTTTGCCATGGTGGATCACTGTCTTAAACTTAGGTAGAATGATCTGTGTTTCAAGTGATCCTGTTCCAAAGTGTCCCACTTTATAGGGAGCCACCGGGTCAGGATATGCTCTGATGCATGCCCAGAGGATCCGTTGGCCCACGAGAAAAAAGAAAAACACCCATTCCGCCCCCTCCTCATACACAGCTTGGGGAGATACCTGGGCTGGCAGTCCCCATATATGGGCTTCAAGTGTTCGCCTTAGACGGCGATTAATAAAGAGAAAGTCGCACCAGTCAACATTCAAATGTCCATCTTCTCTTGAACTGGTCGCGTCCCATGATTCTAGGCCTCATCTTCCCCTAATAAGTCTCTAATGTCCTGTGTCAACTGGATCCCAGCTGGACTAGTTTTATTTCTATGCTGATGTCGGCCTCCTGGTTGCCATTCAGATCTTGCTGGGTGAAGTCACTGCTCCTTCACGTGTTCCATGGACACTTTCCAGCCCTTGTCCTGCAGGGCACGGTGAGTTTCCTCGGGTGTATCATAAGTAACTGTGCCCGAGTCACAGAACACTAAGTTTTGCAGGGTACGGTGTCGGAAAATGAATTTTGTGTTCTTTCAGCACCCTGTGGATATACGAGAATGCGGTAAGTTGTTTAAATATTTCCAGTGGATAGTCATGATGAAATTTAAGATGTGCTGCATTATATTTTACAGTCTTTTGTGCCCAGGCTGTTCTCAATATCGCTTTCTTGTATTTGATGCTGGAGAACTTCATTACTACTAACTAAGGTCTGGTGGTGGGGTTGGTCGGCTTGGCTGTTAAGGCTTGGTGCGCCCGCTAAATATGGAAATGGAAAGTTGGGGATAAATTTAGAACATCTCGAAGGAGGTCTTCCAAAAACTCCTCTATCCTACCAGTCTCCGCTCCTTCTGGGAGACCGTATATGCGCATATTATCTCTCCGCGATCGGGCCTCAAAGTCCAATAACTTATGCTACATGGCCTCCTGATGATCAACCAGGAAATCGGCCACTGCGTGTAGCTGTTTTTCCATTTCACCTTCCACTGCTGCCACACACTCTTCTACCACCTGTAGCCTGGTATGTAAAGCTTGGAATTCTTATTTATTTTCAGCTCGAAATGCCTTTATGTCTGCCAGCAGTGTTTTGAACCTCGACTGAGACAGGTGCTCCGTTTCTGAATCAGTATCCATGTCCAGGCCTACACTGCTGATTGGTGAGGAGCTCCTGCTGTGGGCCTCTCGATCCAGTAATCTTCCTCATCTTTCTTATTTTAGATGCCTTTTGCCCAGGATCTGCCCAATCTGGTGTCTCTGCCATTGGATGTAATTTTGGAATTATTTAGTGCTGAACTGGTAGGGATTATTAAATGGGAGTTAGGGAGCTCTAAAGAAGTGCAACCATCAAGGTGATGACGTCACCTGAAGTCTTCATACATAACGGTTCTATTTTCTTTGAGGATATCTGTTTAATCAGGCCACACCTATGGAATGAGTACCAAGCAGTACTGACCATAAACAGTTTGTGTGGCTGGAGCCTACAGGCCTCAGAAAGCAAGCCCTGAAGCACAGCTGGGACAAAGCCAACTCTTTTAAAAGAGGCAATGTCTAGACTGTAGTGCTTAGTGAAAATTTGGACAGTATTCCAGTTGGCTGCTGCACAGATTTCTGCAGCAGACACATTTTTAAAACGGGCAACAGATGCGGCCATGCCTCTAGTGGAATAACCATGAACAACCCCAGGAAGTTCCTTACCATACTTCCTATAACATAAAGTAATACGGTTTGCTAGCCATTTGGACAGGCACTGTTTTGAAACTGAAGCGCCCGCTTCCCTAGGGGTGAGTGAAACTGAAAGGTGTGAGGACTTCCTGCAGTCACTTGTGCAGTGTATACAGTACCTGAGTATTCTATGTACATCTAGAATATGGAGCTATGCTTCCCCTGCATTGGCATGCTCAGGAAAATAAACTGGCAGGTGAATTGCTTGATGTAAAGTAAACTCTGGCACCACCTTTGGTAAAAACTTAAGATTAGTATGCAAAGACACCCTGTCTTTGTGGAAAATCAAATTAGGAGGCTCACACATTAGAGTCTGTAGCTCTGAAATCATTTGAGCAGAAGTAACAGCAACCAAAAACACCTTCTAAGAAAGAAAGTGTAAGCCACAAGTCCTGGCTGGCTCAAAAGGAGTAAAAGTGTGCTTTCCCAACACAAAATTCAGGTCCCAAGCCAGGACTGGATTGCAGATAGAAGGCTTCAAGTGCAGAATGCCTCTCAAAAACACACGAGCCACCTCCAGCTGTGCAACCGTATGGCTCTCAATAGGCACACGGAAAGCTAAAATGACAACCAGGTGCACTTTGATAGAAGAATACTGCAGGTCTGCATCTGATGAGGACAGCAGATACTCTATAACCCGATTTACTGGATAGGTAAATGGATCTAAGTGATGAGAAGCTGCCCGAAAAGCAAACCACTTCCACTTCATGGAATAAGTGGTCCTGGTGGAGGCTTTCTGGCAGCCACCAGGACATCAGCCACCTTTTGAGAAACCCCAAAACTAGCAATGGCTCTGTTTCCAGGAGCCATGCATGGAGGTGAAGCAATTTGAGGTCTGGATGGAGCAGGGTTCCCTGTTCCTGTGACAGAAGCCCCTGTCATAAGGGCAGGTGTATTGGTGGTTCCACTGCCAACTGTTGCAGTACAGGGAACCAGATCTGTTGAGGCCATAGGGAAGCAATGAGGATTAGCATTGTCTCCTCCATCTGGAGCTTGAGTAGCACCCTCTGAATAAGAGGAAGGGAAAGAAAGTATACAGGAACCTCCCCTTAAAAGAGAGGGACAATGCATCTCACAAGAAAACTCCAGGCCCTGGAACGAGTAGGCAGAAAGAAAAAATTACTCACCTTAGTAATGTTGCTTCTTCTAATGGAGTCTTGCTGTATTCTGACTATTGCAGTGATATCCAACCTTTGAACTGCCCCGGAGAGGAAAGAGTTAACTTTCCATGCAAGGCATGGAACGCTGAGCTCGAGCTCGGTTGAGACTCTGTCTGTTGTTGTTTAAACCCAAACCGCCAGATCTTTACGAGCTATACTCACTGGGTGTCCTGTGTGGAAACTGTAAACTTACACTAGCCAATTGGCTACTAAATATAATAAAAAGATTTTTTGGTTCCAAGGCAAAGACTCAAGTCAGGAAACCCAAAAAATAAAACAAAACACAACACACACACCCAAATTAAGAGGGTGAGAAAAAAGGGGCACCTCTAGAGTGCCAACACTGTTGCTGCCCACCCACATCCCAAAACCCAGGTTCTGAGAGGGGAGGCAGGGAGGTCAGAATACAGCAAGACTCCATTAGAAGAAACAACATTACTAAGGTGAGTAATTTTTTCTTCAAACAACATGAAGTCTTGCTGTATTCTGACTATTGCAGACTACCAAGCAGTACCTCCATGGAGGAGGGACAGAACCTACTTCGGGAATAGGCTCTGAAGCACTGCTGTGCCAAACCGAGCATCACTCCTAGTCTGGATATCCAGAGAGTAATGCTTGGTGAAAGTATGTACTGTTTTCCAGGTGGCTGCTTGACAAATCTCTAAGATAGGAATATCCCTGGCAGCAGCTGTACCTCTGGTAGAGTGAGCCCTCAGGCCTGAGGGTGGGATCCTACCTAATTTTACATAGCAAAATTGTATACAAGAGACAATCCACCTGGCAATAGACCTCTTAGTGGCAGGTTTTCCCTTACCAACCTCACCATAAGTGAGGAACAGTTGGAGGGAGTCAAACCTGTGACCCTTGGTGCGCTCTATGTAGTAGTTAAGGGCCCTTTTCACATCCAAGCTGTGCAGCCTCCTCTCCCCAGAGGAGGAATGGTCAGTGAAGAAAACAGGAAGAAACATAGACTGGTTAAGGTGGAAATCTGAAACCACCTTAGGCAAAAACTTCCCATTAGTCCTGAGGACCACCTTATCTCTATGGAAAGAGATAAAATCAGGCTCCACTGACAGGGCCTGTAACTCACTTATGCGTCTGGCAGAAGTAATGGCTACCAAGAACAGTTTTCCAAGTCAAGTACTAAAGCTCTGCTGAGGAGAATAGACAGCCTCCTGGACTCTGGGATGTCCATCATCTTAACATAATCAGACTCCTCCTGATCCTCTAGTGCTTCCTTCATAGGAAGCTGAAGAGTTTCAGCCACTTTTTTGTAAAACATAAAATGGGAAGGGGACTCAGCAAGCCTAGGAGGAGAAACCCCTGAAGGTCTGTCTGGGGAGATGTCCGGGTCAATGGGCACATCCAGACCTTCATAATCACCATCACTATCCTCATACTCTCCTTCCTCCTCCTCCGGTTCATAAAAATCCTCTAAATTATAATCCGGAACCGGGGGAACCGACCGAACAGAGTCCCTAACCGATGGTGCCGGTTCGGTCGGAACCGGGGTTAGCGATTGAACAATCCTTATCGCTTTGGCTATTTCATCAGCGGTTGGGGAAAGAACTTGTGGATCCGAACCGGCTGACTTATCCCTTCTTTTCTTTAGCAGAACCGACTCCTCAGAGTCGGCTTCTCTTGCTCGAAGAAGTTTCGCCTGGTCAGAGGGCACTCCTTCTGGTTCGGTTGAATCGAACCGGCTGGCCATCCGGTCAGCGGACTTTTTGCTTCCTTCCTCAGCCTACCTACTCTTTTCCAGGGTAGCTGAGGAACATTTTCAAATCTGGCAGTCTGAATCGAGGTGGTCAAACCCCAGACAATAAACACAGGTGGTGGAGGGTCAGCCTTAGCAAAGGCTTCCCACACACACTATAGTGTTGAAACCCAGTGGGCCTGGTTTTTCTCTTGGGTTTCTCAGACATGGCCAGTCCTAACCAAACTTACCCTTTTTTCGGCAATCCGCCAGGCAAGACACCCTTATCGGTTCCTGACTGTGTTACGGGTCGTGGAAAAAACCGTAATGAAATCCGTTTTTTTTAGAACCGATAAGGACCGGTTACCACACTTTAAAAGTAGAACAAACTTTTTTAAAACAAATCTGATCGGTTCAAACCGAACCGATCCAACGTTTACAAGTTCCACACAGAAGAAACAATAATAAACCTATCTAGTACTCACGATACCACAGACAGAGACTGAACCGACAGGTCAACTGGAATAAATTCGGTTGAAACCGAGGAAAAAATGACACTTTAACTGACTAAGTTGAACCGAGCAAAGGAGAAATCTCCGGAGCGACTGTTCAGTGAGGCGGAGTGAAGAATCTGGCGGTTTGGGTTTAAACAACAACAAACAGAGTCTCAACCGAGCTCGAGCTCAGCGTTCCATGCCTTGCATGGAAAGTTAACTCTTTCCTCTCCGGGGCAGTTCAAAGGTTGGATATCACTGCAATAGTCAGAATACAGCAAGACTTCATGTTGTTTGAAAGTGGCAGTTTTGTGGGGACACAAAAAGGTCCAACTCTGGACAACTCTATCTGATGAATAGCTCTTCTACCACTGAGGACAACAGTTCCCATTCATACATTCTGGACTGTGACCTGCTTAGCCTGTCTGTCAAGACATTCTGGGAACCTGGAACATGTACTGCTGTTTCCCTACTCCAGCAAATCTATGCCTTTCTGTAGGCCTTTATAAAAGTAAATGGACACACCTCTGCTTCTTCTGCCCTAGACTGGGGTACTTGTCAGGGGTGCCCACTCTCTCCACTGTTATTCACTTTATTTATCGAGTCGCTTGCTCAGGCTACCAGGGAGAGTGGGTCTTATACAGGTATTCAGGTGGGGGATAGGGAACCCCCCCGCAATGAGGACGATGTTCTCCTCTGCGTGGCAGACCCTGAGAACTCAGTTCCAGAGGTATTTCACATACTGACCTGTTTTAGCACTCTTTCAGCCTACAAACTCAACACCACAAAAACAGAGGCCTTCCCATGCAATTTTAACCTGAGCCCAGAATTGAAGCAGCAACATCTGTTTTGCTGGGACCTTGGGGGAATTCAGAAAGAAAGGGTACTACAAGAGCTCGATAAGCTCAGGGTGGACAAGGCAATGGGACCTGATGGCATACATCCCAGGGTACTAAAGAAGCTAAGGGTGGAACTAGCAGAGCCATTATCAGAACTGTTTAGTGAGTTTCTGAGCACAGGATAGGTCCCAGAAGACTGGAGAAGGGCTCATGTGATCCCGCTCCACAAGAGTGGTAGCAGGGAGGAGGCAGGGAACTACAGACCAGTCAGTCTTACCTCAGTAGTGGGCAGGATTATGGAGACACTCCTTAAGGATAGTGCAACACCTGGAATCCATAGGAGCACAGGATCGAAGACATCATGGGTTTACAAAAGGAAGGTCCTGTCAAACTAATCTCATAGATTTCTTTGACTGGGTAACCAGAGGTGGACCAAGGGGGAGCAGTTGATGTTGCCTACCTTGACTTCAGCAAAGCTTTCAATACTGTTCCACATAGAAGATTGATTACTAAGCTGGGTAGGCTCAGGGTGGGTTAGACATTGGTCAATTGGGTGGCAAACTTGTTGATGGGCAGAAAGCAGAGAGTGGTGGTAAACGGTATACAGTCAGAAGAGATACAAGTCACAAGTGGGGTACCTCAGGGATCAGCCCTGGGGGCCAGTTCTCTTCAATATCTTCATCAGTGACATTGCAGATGGACTGGAGGGTAAGGTTTGTCTGTTTTCAGATGGCACCAAGATCTGTAACAGAGCAGATGATCCAGATGGGGTAGGCAGAATGAGAAGAGATCTGGATAAACTAGCAAAATGGTCAGAAGAGTGGCAACTGGGGTTTAATGCAAAGAAGTGCAAGATCATGCACATAGGGAAGAGAAACCCTGAGGCCACCTATAGGTTGGGAAGGGAGTTGCTGGCAGTCACAAGGGAAGAAAGAGACTTTACAAGACACTGGTTAGGCCCCATCTGGAGTACTGCATGCAGTACTGGAGGCCACACCTTCACAAAGACATCAACCAAATTGAGGCAGTCCAGAGAACGGCAACCAAAATGGTGCAGGGACTGCATCAGAAAACATATGAGGACAGATTAACGGAGCTCACTATGTATACCTAGAGCAAAGGAGGGAGAGAGGTGATATGATTGAAACATTCAAACACCTTAAGGGCATTAACAAGGTGAAAGAGTCTAACATGTTTCAATATAAGAAAAACAGCAGGACAAGAGGACACAGCATGAGTAATGAGGGGTAAGGGGCAACAGACTTCCTGGAAAACATAAACTGAACTTACAAACTTAAATGGGCAGACTGGGTGGGCCATAGGCCCTTATCTGCCGACACTGTCTATGTATCTATGAGATTATAGGGAGGCCGATTAAGTGGTAATATGAGGAAGTTCTTTTTCACAGAAAGGGTGGTGGATGCATGGAATGGCCTACCTCAGGAAGTGGTGGATATGAATACAGAGTAGGGCTTCAAAAAGGCATGGAATAGGCATAAGGGAGCAATACAGATGAGTATGAATAGATAGGCCATTGACAGAGCAAAGGCCAATGACACATTTCTAAGATAGAAAAAGAAATGGGCAGACTGGATGGGCCTTGCTGTCCTTATCTGCCGTCAACTTCTATGCTTCTATGTTTCTATTCCACTGGCATACACAGGGTCTGGGGCCCCAATGGTTAGACATGGAGAAGGCCTTGTTACCCTTCCAAGACACGATTAGGTACATATTTTATTTAAAACTTGATAACCAGGAAAGGCATCATGAACAGAAGCTCATTTCCAGGTGCAACCTGGGGAAGGGGGGTACAGAACAGTGGCAAATACATTTGGCATACAGAGCGCAATGAAGTATACATTACAAAATTATATTTACTGAGTGGCATTAAGAAAATAGAAGTACAACACAAAAGCTATTTACAGCTGGTGGAAAACTAGTAAGTACTAGTAAGTACATTCACAAAAATTATTCACAAACACATGTGATGAGGTGCGAAGAGAACATCAGATGTGATTAACGAGGCCTAGGTAGAAGAACAGATGCAGGAAGCATGGGGGTCTGAGTAGTTGCCTAAGAGTAGGGAAAGAAGGAGAGAGATGAAGTTGGGAGGGAAGGCTGTTCCAGAGGAAGGTAAATCTGTAGGAGAAGGAGAGTTTGTCCGCAGAGGTGAGGACACGAGGGAGGGAGAAAATGCAGATACAGTTTGAGCATGAGTTGTAGGGCGAGGGAGTAGCAGGAGTAAAAAGAGAGGCAAGATAGGATGGGAGAGATCCAAACCAGTATTTAGCAATGAAGATAGAGCAATGAGAGGAGTGCCTTTGTGAGAGAGACTGAAAGAAAAGGGAAGAGTGAAGGTCACAGTGATGAGTGCGGGGGGAAGGGAGTTTGAAGTGAACCTACAAAAGGTGTGAAACAAATCATCAAGTTTGGCGAGCGAGGTAGCTGGAGCAGCACTGTAAACAACATCTGTATAGTTAAAGGCTGGAAGGATCCATTTAACTAAGAGGTCACGTCTTATAGGCAGAGAGAGACTGGACTTGTGATAATAAAGTAATCCAAATTTTGGGTGCAGTTTGGAGTGGAGGACATTTAAGTGGGAGGAGAAATTGAGGGAGGGGTCATGCCAGATGCCAAAATACTTATAGGACGGGACATTGTCAAGGGAAGTGTTGTCTGCAGAGAAGAAAACTGGGAGGGAGAAAAGCCTGGTGAGTTTTTGTTTAGAGCCAAAGGTCATGGCAACAGTTTTTTTGGAATTAAGCTTAACGCTATTGGTATTAAACCACGTTGAGACTGGTGAGAGATCTTGTTGAGCATGAGATTGTATTTCGTGGATGGATGGTCCAGACAGGGAAAGGATGCTGTTGTCTGCGTACATGTGAATGTGGGTGCGGGTGCATACTGAGGGGGAGATGATTTAGAAAGAGGGAAAAGAGAACAGGCCTGAGGACTGAACCCTGGGGAACACCTGCCAGGACAGGGAGGAGTGAAGAGAGGATGTTGTTGATAGAAACTGACTGGGAACGGCCAGTTAGGTAGGAGCTGAACCAGGCTACGGTGTCAGGGGAAAGTCCAATATAGCCTAGCTTGTAGAGTAGGAGGGTATGGAAAACAGTCAAAGGCCTTTGCAAGGTAAATAAAAACAGCTGAAGAGATCTGACCCTGATCCATGGCTGAGTGAATGGAGTCCATGAAGCACAGGAGAGAAGAGGTGGTTGAGTGGGATTTCCTGAATCCTGACTGGAATGGTGAAAGGGTGTTTGACGAAGATAGAAAATCATTAAGCCTGGTGAGAATTAGGGACTCTTGAACTTTGCCAAGGGCAGGAAGAAGTGAGACTGGGTGGAAGTTTCCAGGGATAGTGGGGTCCCCACCTTTGTGAAGTGGGAGGACTGTGGCAGACTTCCAGGTAGTAGGGACCGAAGCAGGGGAGAGAGAGATTTAGGATGTAGCCTAATGGGGTCACTGTTGATGGAGTAGAGATTTTTAGGAGCCTGGGATGCAGTCCATCGGGACTAGACTTGCTGGGGTTGAGAGAGGTAAAAGCTCTCAAGACTTCTGATGGTAAAACTGGTTTAAGATGAAAGCCAGGAGGCTGCAAGAATGAATGAGGAGAGCAGGGTTGGATTGGAAGGGGTCAGCACAGGAAGTGAAGTACTTATTAAGGGCTTCACCAGCATGAGCTGGATCAGATATTAGTGTACCAGCCACACGGATTTTGGGGTGGCAGAGGTGGGGTGTGAGATTGAGTGAAGGTCCTGACAGAAGGAGGATGGCGTACTATTAAAGGGGTGCGGCTAAGATTTGAAGAAATCAGTTTTAGCGCGTCGAATGCTAATGGTACAGTTGTTGCGGAGGGCAGGAGGTGGGCTTGCGTGCCTGAGGATTTGAAACGGCGCCAAGCATGATCATGAACTCTGCACTTGACCAGGATATCAGGGGTAATCCAGGGATGGTGGGTGCATCTTACTCTGGTAGTTTTGAGGGGGGCATGGGTATCCCAGATCTTCAGAAAGATGGAGGTGAAATGGGTGAGGGTAGAGTCAACTGAAAGGGAAAAAAGGACAGGGGACCAGTTAGCCAGTGCCAGGTCCTGGAGATGTTTATGAACAGCGAGTGATTTCAGAAATTGATATACTTGGGGGAATGGGTAGGGGGTGGATTTCTATACAGTAGGTAGGGCAATGGGCACTGAGCACATCAGGTAGGATGGCAGCACAGCAAATGCGATGGGGGTGAGTAGAGAGCACCCAGTCTAACAATGATAGCTTGGCAGAAGACACCAAGAGAAAGGACTGCTGTGTGACTGAACTTCTCGGCTGGGACTATATTGCCCTCGTTCCCTCCCCTCCACCCAAAGCTAGTTCTATTTTTATAGGCACAGGATTTGACTGATAACAGGAACTTCCTGTTTAGGGGCAGGAAGTGAGTGATCACAGAACCACCAAAGAACCACCATCCTAGAAGGGCAAGAGTAGCTCTCCGGCCCCTCTAGCTGCTGGAGGTCTGCCTCTGAACAAGTAAGTGGTCTACTGAGAAAATAGGATATTCTTGTCTCAGAACAGGACAATCAGGAGCTTAAAGGCACACAGGCAGAAAGTAAGGAGAGAGAGAGAGAAAAAACAGACAAAAGAGTAAGGATTGCAAACAGTTAAGGGGTCAGAAATAAGACATGATTGAGTGGTGCAGTGCAGTGGCTGTGGAGCAGCAGTCTTCCGGGAGATATTCTGAGGATGCGGTGTTGTCCCATCTGCAGGCACCTCTGGGCTGAGGGAGGAGGTTGCTCATCTCCAGGCTGAGTTGGCCAGGATTTGTGGGACCTCCTCTTCCATCCAGGGACTACCAATGCCACTACTGTTGCCTCAGAGGTTGCCAAAAAAAGAGGAGCAGTTGGACCACAGTAGGCTCAGGGAGGGTGAGGGTGGTGGAACAGAGGCACATCCCTCCAGTTGTACCTCTCCACAATTCCTATGCCATTCTGGCAAAGTGTGGTTCCTCTATGGAGGCACCTACAGTGGAGACCAAGGAGGATTCTGGGAACCTCCACAAAGGAGACCCACAGGAGGGTGGCAGGGGACCCTGCAGGGGAAGGAAATAACTCCTGGTGGGGGACTCCATTGTTAGGAAGGTAGAACTGGGCAAGGGGAGAGGGAGGTAAGGTGCCTGCCTGGCGCCATGGCTTGGAGGGACAGGGAGCAAATCCTCAGGATTGCCGGAGCAGCTGCACAGGGGAGGGAGCTGGATGTCATTCTCCACCTGGGGACAAATGACCTGGCTAAGAAAGGGATTAGAGAAGTGCAGGAAGAGTTTGTGGAATTGGGGAGGGGCCTTAGTCAAGTAGCACGCACGGTAACCTTCTCGGAGGTGCTACCCATCTATGGCATAGGAGAGGCTAGGATGTTCCGTACCGTGGGATTCAATCAGTGGTTGAAAAACTGGTGTGGAGCTCAGGGATTTGGCTTCATTGGGGACTGGGGGTCCACCTGGAGTGATGCAAGCCTATACTGGCATGATGGGCTGCATCTGTCCGGGAGGGGAACCAGGATCCTAGGTGAAAGGTTTAAATGCTTCATTGGCAAGCTTTTAAACTAGCCAAGGGGGGAGGCACTGAAAGGAGCAGGGAAATCCTAGCCCCCCCAAACAATCACGGTAGTAAGTGTGGCAAACACCAACATGGAGGTGTCGATAGGGAAAGGGCAGGGGTAAATGGAGAAAGTGACAAAGGCAAGAAGGACAGGGATGGGGCAAAGGGGTAAGGCCATCAGGAAATGGAGGGTAATGAGTACAATGCTCGTGAGTCTGGGCAACAAGCTCCCTGAGCTGGTGGCCTTAATGGAAGAGGGATGCCTGGATATTGTAGCAGTCACAGAAACATGGTACACAGAGAACCATGACTGGGATGTTAACATACCAGGGTACATAACCTACAGGAGAGACAGGCAGGGGAGAAGAGGGGGAGGAGTAGCTCTCTATGTAAAGGAAGGGATAAAAGCAACTGAACAAAAGAGTAAACAGGAAGGAGAGGAGGCACTGTGGGTCACCTTGGAGACTGGAAAGGCACCACAATCCGCACAGGGGTTGTGTACAGACCCCCATGTCAGGGGAAGGAATGGACAAGGATATGATGGAAGGCATTCTTAGAATGGCAGAGAAAGGGAGATACTGTTGATGGGAGACCTGAATATGCCAGATGTTAACTGGAGCACATTTGCTGCAGCCACATCCAAGAGCAGGGCCATTCTTGATGCCCTACAGGTGGCAGGCATTAGACAGCTAGTTTCGAACCCACTCGTGAGGGAGCAATCTTAGACCTCGATTCTCAAACGGGGCAGTGAGAGGATCTCAGATCTAGAAGTAGGTTGCCATCTGGGGACAAGTGACCATCAAACAGTGTGGTTCACGCAACTCAGCTACAGAGTCAAGCCATACAAAAGTGAGGGTACTGGACTTTAGGAGGGCTGACTTTGGCAAGATGGGAGAGTGCCTCAGAAAAGCACTAGCAAACAGGCTAGAAGGAGGTGTGGAGCAACAATGGGGAATTATCAAACTGCCATCACAGACGCAATGCGCCTTTTGTGTGAAGCAAATAAACAAATCAAATGAAAGAAAAGCCACTATGGTTCTCAAGAGAGGTGGCTGTGGAAAGTCAGGAAGAAAAAAGATAGCATCCGAAGTATAAGGAAATACAGAAGGAGCAGGACAGAGAGCTGTACCAGTTAAGGCAGAAAGAAGCAGGGAGGGAAGTCAGAATAGCAAAGGCCCAAACTGAGGAAAAGATAGCCAACTCAGTTAAGAAGGGGATAAAACCTTTATAGGTACATCAGCTAGCGAGAAAGACAAAGGAGGGATAGGAGGCTGAATAGAATGAACGGTGGGTGGGCAGAGGGGACAGTGAAAGCAGGAATACTGAACGTAATATTTCCGCTCAGTATTCACAAAAGAGGAGGGAAGTGCCTAATCCAATTAACAGAAGCATTCTTGATAGGGGTCGATCCCAGTCCTTTCACAGAAGAAAGGGTTCTGCAAGAACCCTAAAACTGAAGGTGGACAAAGCAATGGGTCCTGATGGAATTCACCCCAGAATTCTAAAAGAATTAAGAAGGAACTAGTGAAACCACTGGCTACTCTTTTAATAAATCATGGGAGGATGGTGTGGTACCCGAGGACTGGAGGAAGGCGGATGTGATTCCCCTTCACAAAAGTGGGACCAAGACAGAGGCAGGAAACTACAGACCTGTCAGTCTAACCTCTGTGGTAGGGAAAGTGATGGAGTCACTTCTGAAGGAAAGAATAGTACCTAGAGGTCAGTGGAGCACAGGATCCAAGGCAGCATGGGTTCACAGCGGGAAGGTCATGTCAGACGAATCTAATCGATTTCTTTGACTGGGTGACCAAAGTAGTAGACCAGGGAGGGGCTGTGGACATGGCCTACCTAGACTTTAGCAAGGCATTTGACACAGTCCCACACAAAAGATTGATAGTCAAATGAACCAGCCTGGGAGTGGGTCCCAGGGTGGTAGCCTGAAAACATTGGCTGGACAACAGGACACAGAAGGTAATTGTAAATGGAGTCCACTCTGAAGAAAGGGCAGTTACTAGTGGGTACCGCAGGGTTCAGTATTGGGTCCAGTCCTTTTTAATGTCTTCATCAGTGACATTGCAGAGGGACTGGAAGGAAAAGTATGCCTTTTTGCAGATGACACAAAGATCTGCAACAGGGTTGATACACAAGGAGGCGTGGAAAGGATGAAAAGGTACTTAGCAAGGTTGGAGGAATGGTCAGACATATGGCAGCTAGGATTCAATGCAAAAAAGTGCAAAATAATGCACCTGGGAAACAAGAACCCAGGGGAAGAATACACAATGGGTGGGGAGGTAGTAACAACAACAAAACAGGAAAGGGACCTGGGGTAATCATAACAGATGACCTTAGGTTTGCAAGCAATGTGAGAAGGCAGTAGGAGGGCCGGGGTATACTGGGATGTATAGGAGAGGCATCAGCAGCAGAAAACAGGAAGTTGTTATCCTCTGTACAGACAGTTGGTGAGACCCCATCTGGAATACTGTGTCCAGTTCTGAGACCCCATCTCCGCAAGGACATAGACAGGATAGAGGCAGTCCAAAGGAGGGCAACTAAAATGGTGCAGGGTCTGCAAGAGAAGCCGTATGAGGAGAGACTAAAGGAGCTTAATATGTATACCCTTGAGGAAAGAAGGAGAGGGAGACATGATAGAAACTTTCAAGTACCTCAAGGAATCAACAAAGTCCAAGAGGGTAGCATCTTTCAGAAAAGAGACTTGCAAGAACAAGGGGACACAATTTAAAGATAGAAGGAGGGCGGTTCAGGGCAATGTGAGGAAGTATTATTTCACAGAGAGGGTAGTGGATGCATGGAACAGCCTTCCTGAGGAAGTTGTGGGTCTAAAACTGTGGGAGAATTCAAGAATGCGGGACAGACATAAGGCAATTCTTGTGGGGGGCAGGAAGATAAAGGCTGTTGGTTAACTAGGATCTGCGGCCTATCCTGTAGGTAGGGAAATGGGCAGACTAGATGGGCCTAGCGGTCCTTATCTGCAGTCAAAGTCTATGTTTCTAATGAGTGAGACTGAGATCTGTGGTTAGGACATGTAGGCTCTTTGATCATTTGGGAAAGGTTTAGTGCCTCGACCTGCTGACATGAGTTAATTGAGGAGGGGGAGAGCAAATCAAGATTAAAATCACCCAAACGAATGAGTTTGTCAGCATTAGTGAGAGCAGAGATGGCAGTGATGCAGGAGACCAGGGATGAGGGGGTAAGTTTTGGCGCAACATATAGGACCCCGACAAAAAGGGGAGAAGATGATGGGAGGGTGAGAGTGGTTAGAAGAAATTTGTGAGAGCTGGGGATAGCTTCACGATGGGAGATGGTGCATTTTAAGAAATTACGGGCGTAAATGGCCACTCACCACCATGTTTTCCTCAGTCCTGTCAGAGGAGGGTGAAGTCAGGAAGGGCCAGTTGAGAGTCAGGGACACGGAAGGATAACCAAGTTTCAGAATCGCAAAGTATATCAGGGGAGTGTAGGGGGAAACCATACTTTTAGGTCATCCAGTTTGGGTAGAAGGCTGCATACATTTACGTGGAAGATCCGCAGGCCTTTAGGGAGAGCTTAAGGGAAGGGGTGCCAGGATTTAGCTCAATGTACCCTGTGAGTAGCAGTAGAAGGACCAAGAGGTGGAGACGAGGAGCATGGGACTTGAGTTTGATTGCAGACGTGGGTAGGGGGCTCGCGAGGGGGTGTGGGAGGAGTTGTCAAATAGATGCTAAGTGTATGCAGGAGCAGCCAAGTAGCCCATGGTGGATAGAGAAGGAGGGGTAGAAGACAGGGGGAGGGGGGAGGAAAGAGGAGGTGGCTGTTGAGGTGGCAACATTATGGTGTGAGCAAGTGGTAATGGGGAGGAAGTTAAAAGTTAGAAGATAAGAGGCAGGAAGGGGCTGAGGAGGGAAGGAGGAGGAGGACTAAAAGAAGGAAGGGTAAAGTGCGGAGGGTAGACATAGGGGTACAGACAGTGACACGGGAAAGGGAGAAAGGGGCCATGAGAAAAAAAAAAAAACAGAAAATGAAAACAGAGGTGAAGGGGACTAAGACGAGAAAAAACTGAAGTGGAGCCTCAGCAGGAGGAGGTACTGGGAGACAGGAAAAAAAAAAAAGAGGTAGAGCCCAATTGGATGTGCAGTGCTGCTGGGAGTGGCCCAGAGGTGCAGCTTGTGGATTTAAAGAGTGATGGGGCAGGGAAGGGGAGGGGGGGGGGCAGGACAAATTAGGCAGTAAAATGAAGCCGCAAAAACAGCCTGAGCTAGGAGTCAGGGCAGGCTTGCGGAGGTAACCAATCAGAGGGGAGTTTCTCCAAAAGCAGCAAATCACAGCTCAGCTGTAGTCCAGCGCCAAAAAGTGAAAAAAATGAAGAAAATTCTCCACTTCCCTGTGGCGGCCGTACCTTGTTTGAATGCAGCAGAATAGCTGAGGGGCATGTGGGCGGTGGCCGTAGAGAGAGACGCACCGCTGGGAAGCACACCCATTCAGGGGGGCCTGCATCTTTTTCCAATGCAGCGGAATAGCTATGGGGCACATTGGCGGTGGCTGTAGAGAGAGCCACACCGCTGGGAAGCACGCCCATTCAGGGGGGCCTGGATCTTATTTGAATGCAGCGGAATAGCTGAGGGGCAGGCGGGTGGCGGCCAGAGAGAGAGGCACACCACTGGGAAGCACGCCCATTCAGGAGGGCAGAAAGAGTGGCTGGACACATCACAAATCCTTGGTTGGCCTGTGTCAAAGTGGTGCTGTGACAGGTAGTGGCAGCCACATGACTGGAGTCTGAGTTAGTATGGGTGTGCCCTTTGGCAAACCTACATTACTTTGCACCAGTTCAAATAAATGTCTCCTTCAGAGAACGGCAAAAGCAGAACATAATCTATTTAAGTCAACTGTGCACAGCTGCAGATATTAAACCATTCTCAGAACTGTAATAATAGTTCGACCTGGATCAAAGAGACTTCTTTCAATACCTCCAGATAAGGCAGTACCACGCCACTCTGCCCATCAAGGCATAAAAGCCTAATAAACGTGCAGCACTTTTGAGTACCCTGGCACTACATATCAGGCTGCAGTCCACCACTCACCTTATATCCATTATCAATAAAGCCCTTATCTATAAAGTCCTTTAGGAAACCTATCAAAATAGTACTACATATGTGTCCACTAAGTGGGGGCAGGAGTTGGGCCAGCAAATAGGCAATGTGGCTTGGGAAAAGGGGTGTTATGAGTCAAGAAGGGTCACATCCTCACTAATGTGGTGAGAATATGTCTGGAAGCACCTCATGTGGTTCTTTAGAACCCTAAGCATTACCGCCAGATTTGCAAGGGATGGGGACGCTGCATGCTGGAGGGCCTGTGGTGTTGGACTTGTAACCATACGCATACAATGTGGTCCTGTCCAAAGCTTGGAACCTTTCTCCGGGAGCTAGAGGGGGCTATTACGGATGTTCTGCATACACTAGAGCAGCTGACACCACAAACATACTCCATATTTATCCAAGGAGCCTGAATGATAGACATGTTAAATATCTACTCAGGATCATGCTTGTAGCGACTAAGAAGTACATAACCAGGAAGTGGTTGACCCCTCAACAGGTCACCTTGGACCAGTGGAGAACAATGGTCAATGATATTTATAAAATGGAAAAAACTACGTTCAGCCTAAATGAAAAAAACAAGAGGTCTTCACTGCCAAGTGGACTGCATGGGTTTTATATGTAATGCAGCATGATCACACCTTTGTCCCCCTAAATGACTTAACGGCCATATAGTTGGCGAGGCTGAGGTAGGAACCTCCTCGAGTGGGGAGGGCCACCTCAGGAATGCCATGGGAGAAGCAATGATAAACACAAAGAGTGAGGGGTCAGGGGCTACTTTGCTGTATTTAGGTTGGAGTCTCCAGATAAATTTGTGCCCCCGAGATGACACTCTGCTTAATAGGTTCTCTTATCGCTTACTTTGTCTCTTATCATATTATAACACTTAGAAATGGAAATTTACAGCTATAACATGGTGACACCTCCAGTGCTGTGTCAGGAGGCATATGGCACTCTACAGTTTATGTTAAAATCTAATCATGCCTGTTGACATGGTAGCATTTTGTACCTCTTTGACTGAAATGTATGAATTGTGTGTGAAAAAATCATTTAATACACAAATATTCACAAAAAAAAAATCCAGCTCCTGGCAAAGTACCAGATGCAGACTATGTTTTTATTACAAAAACTGACTAGCTGCCTGGTAGTGTCACTACTTGCTACAGTGGCCACCGAGGTTTGGAAACTGATTTGGGTCGCTCGGGTCCAAAAAGGCGAGGGAGGTCAGGATGTCCTTAGGACAACTCTTCTGCCTCGGGGGTTGGGTAGTGGCCAGATGGCAGCACAGTGGGAACACATAGATGGGGAGAGGAGCAGCCAGCTGATGCCAGCCATGCACGTGTTCAGCAGCACACATGATGCCAGTCATGCACGTGTTCGGCAGCACACATGCATGAGGGTCACTGCATGCTAGCAACCTCGGTGAGAAAACCAGGAACTTGAGGAAAAAGACCTGGCCCAGTGTTGCACTGGCACCCCCTCAAGCCCACGCACAACAAACATGGCAGCCCACCCACCATCACGGTCCTAGGTAAGTGGTTGATTATCAGCAAGTCTAGGAGAATACTGGTGATGGGGTTGGCGGGTTGCCATTAGGCAAGCTGGGGCGAGAAAATGCTGAATGAAAGAAAATAGGAAAAACAATACTGACTGGAGAAATGGGAAGGGTGAAAGAGGCTGGGACTGACTGGAGTGGGCAAAGGGTGGTGAAGGGGTGTTGCTTATCTTTAGCTTTTTAGACTCCCATACCAAGGACTCAAAGTGTCTTTGACCGAAATGCTGAACCAGAGCTCAGAGGTCAGAACTAAAGCCAATCCAAAGTTGCCGGTTTTCACATTTGCTCACCCTTGGCTTGAGTCACAGTAGTTCCACCTTGTGGTCCAACCTGCCGCAGTACCCAGCTGCTCAGGTTATGTACTGGGCCTTTTGAGCTTATTGTGTAACACATCTACAATACTGTAAATAAAGGAAATGAATAAAAAAATGGGATTTTAAACCTACTAATGTACAGTACGTGAGGCCTGACACCCCCAAACCAAAAAGGTTACTGAATTTAACTCTGAAGAACTTCTGCCCATGTGCTGCAACATTTTTTTTTATATATTTTGAGACGTTAAACCGAGGTCCCATCTGCCTGGACTGGTGGTAGTTCAGGTGGATATTAAAGATCCCATGACACTTATCGAAAAGAGTAGGGGAATTTCCCCAGTGCACTGGCCAAATTTCCCTCATTCACTAAAAATACCACCAACAGCTTAATCTGGTTCAAGGTCAGTTGGCACTCATCTGTATCCCCCCCTCCCCTTGGTCATGCCTGAAAATAGGCAGGATTTGGCTAGTGCACTTACCCGGTCAACAAAAACTAAATAAAATAAATAAATAAATATTACTTTTTCTCCTTGGGTCCCAGTCTGCTCTCCATCCCAACTGTCCTCCCAGGCCTGTACTCTGACGTCAGGCCAGCTTCCCCTTCTTCTTCCACGGCTTCCCTTCCGTGGCAGGGTGGCAAGGAGCTCCCAACTCACTCACCATTACAGGATCCAGATTCCAGGGAAATGCCTTCTCAGGATTGGGGCCCACGGAGGACGGCCACTCATGCCGCATGACCTGGGACCCATTTTTCCTTTTTCTCCCCTTCAGGGGCAGAGTGTGCAAGGATGACAGCAATGGCGCCATGCACCCTCCCATATTCGCACCTCATCAGGTGTCTGCCCTGCCTCTGACCTGACATCTTTGCAGTGTTGGTGTGCCAGCCTGCCCCCAGCTGCCGCTAGGGGACAGGCATGCACCTACAGCTGGTCTCCCTCCTACATGAAAAATGAGAGCTGTCCCTCGGACGCTTGATCCTTCTGCTCCCCTGCTGACCCCGGTGGTCCGTGCTCACTCCTGAACACAGGTAGCCGATGTGGCACAAGGTGTGGTGTCCAGTCCCTCAACCCTCAGCGCCACTGGGCCGGGCTCATGTGCTATAACATTAAACATGAAATAACAGCATTAATATGCTAACAATCATATTTAAGTAGAAACTTGAATGTTACTTACTGGTTACATAACTGTGGATGCGTAACTATTTTCTGAATAAATTCATTTAGTCCTGCTTGCCTCTGCTTAATGAAATCTGTTAAAAACAGAAGACTGTTAATGGCTGTGCATGTACAAATGTGAATAACTTTGTAATAACAAGTATATAAACATGTTTTTCATCTGGTTCAAAGTTGGGCTGCTATCGTATATTGTATGTCTACCCAAGCTTGCAAAACTCTGAAGAGCCAGTACACAAGAAATGACTGTAGGAGGCCAACAAGTTTTCTATTGCTGTGCTCCCCCCACTCGTTCTCCATTTTACCTCCAGTCCAATTATAGAGGCTGTCAATGTCCGTTTTCCCAGCTTATACCAATACCACACTGTGGTGAGCTACCAGTGGGTGGGAGAATGGCTAGCTGGATCTGCTCCGTGGCTGTTCACCATGGGGTGGAGAATGGTTGTGTGTCCCCACTCTATGACTACCTTCCAGGGTGTGGGTGAATGGCTGGGTGGCCCAGCTCTGTGACTGTCCACCACGGGGTGGGAGAATGAGTGGCCCCACTCTGCAACTGTCCACTGGGGATGGGAGAACAACTGGACTGCCCACCGCTTCCCTCCCTGTGAGCACAGCACCTTACTGCTGCTACGTACCCAGCCTTCAGCTGATGGCAGCGTAGCATTCCCTGGGCACACAGAATACATTATTGATTTTATAACAGTCAGTTATTACATTTTATTTCTTAAGTATTTCTTTGCTCTTTTGCTAGCTCAATTTTGTACAGCAGTACTGTACTGTACTATATGCAATATATACAAGTTCCGATAAAGAGACAATGTCCATTTATTCTGGCATTCTTGGTTTGAAAAATAAGAGAGCAATCTGAAGAATGAACCCTTTACATCAGTATTTACAGAGAAGGCATCTAAGGTTGTAGCACAGGTGGCTGTGAGGACTATACTGAAGCAGCAGAAGACAGTTTCTGCAGTATCAGTATCACTGCCTTTATGGTAACAGAGAACTTGGACAAAATTAAGCATACAGTAATAAATTACAGGGCCCAGACTGATTACGCCTACGGGTGCTCAAGGAATTAAGGAATGTAACAGTGAACATCCTTGGTAGGTATAGTCCAAAACTCCTTGGATAACATTGCAGGGTTCATTTCAGGTGTTTGCCTATGTGGGACACTAAACAACTGGGTATAAAAGGTAGGGAATAAATGAAAAAAAAAAATATATATATATAATTACAAAATGGGGTCTGGTCAATTCTGGCTCCTTATTGCTCAGGGCCCTGTCACATGGTACTGCATTAAACTAGCACATGCTCCTGCTCAAAGACACAACAGGGGTGCATTAATCAACATCACAACGTGGTGGGATCAAAAAGAGCAATATGCTTATTACATGTCATCAGGATCAAAAAGGTCACAACGCGAGTCAAACAACCCAGCAACATCAAAAAGAAATGCAAATGAAAACACACACACACACCACTACTCAAGAATCACAAACTGTAAAGAAAATCTAACAACTTTAGAAAAACATACTTCATACTCAAAAATCCAAACCTAAAAAGCCTCAGTGCTGCTCACGCAACAAAAACATATTGAACACCTAACAAAAACACAAAATACATAGATACATAGACAGTGTCGGCAGATAAGGGCCTATGGCCCACCCAGTCTGCCCATTTGAGCTTGTAAGTTCAGTTTATGTTTTCCTAGAAGTCTGTTGCCCCTTACCCCTGACCTCCAGAATTGCTTTATGTCTATCCCATGCATTCTTAAATCCCGTGATTGTTTCAGCCCCCACCACTTCCTCTGGCAGGGTGTTCCCACTTGTCCACCACCCGCTCTGTGAAGAAATTCTTCCTCACGCTCCTCTGAATCATCCTCCTCCAACTTCATCCGATGCCCTAGTCCTGGAACATCTTTTTCGCTTAAAAATAGTGTATTCCTGCACCCTGTTCCTCCCTGTAAGATACTTGTATGTCTCTATCATATCCCCTCTCCCTCCTCTCCTCCAGGGAGTACACGCTCAGTTCCTTCAACCTGTCCTCATAAGACTTGTGATGCAATCCATGCACCATCTTTGTTGCCCTCCTCTGAACCTTCTCTCACCCTGTCTATGTCCTCACGTAGGTAAGGTCTCCAGAACTGTACAATGTACTCCAGGTGCGGCCTCACTAGTGTCTTGTATAGTGGAATTATGACCTCCCTTTTCCTGCTGGTGATGCCCCTGCCTATGCATCCCAGCATCCTATTTGCTTTACCTGCTGCCTTCTCACACTGTTTCCCTGCCTTGAGGTCATCAGAGATGATAACCCCAAGATCCCTTTCCTGCTTAGTGCATGCTATATCCTCATCCCCCAACCGATATATTGTGCCAGGGTTTTTGTGCCCCATATGCATTACCTTGCACTTCTTTGCATTGAATTTCAACTGCCAAACCCCTGACCATTCTTCAAGTTTCTGCAGGTCCCTTCTCATTCTGTCTAAACCCTCTGGTGTGTCTACTCTGTTACAGAGCTTTGTGTCATCAGCAAACAGTGAAATTCTGCCTTCTAGGTCCTGTGCAATGTCACTGATGAAGATGCTGAATAGAACCGGTCCCAGCACTGATCCCTGTGGTACCCCACTGGTCACTCTTCCCTTTGTGGAGTGACAGCCATTTACCACCACCCTCTGTGTCCTGCCGCCTAGCCAGTTACCTACCCACCCCATATTCCCCAGTTTGTGTAATAGTCTTCTATGTGGCACAGTGTCAAAGGTCTTGCTGAAGTCCAGATAGGCCATGTCCACTGCCCGCCCCTGTTCCACCTCCCTAGTCACCCAGTCAAAAAATTCAACAAGGTTGGTCTGACATGACCTCCCCCTGGTGAAACCATGCTGCCTTGGGTCCTGTAGTCCATTGACAACCAGATGTTCCACCAATCTCTCCTTCAGTAGTGCTTCCATGATCTTCCCCACTACCGAGGTGAGGCTGACTGGTCTGTAGTTCCCCGCTTCCTCTTTGTTCCCACTTTTGTATAAGGGGACTACATCTGCTATCCTTCAGTCTTTGTGTACCTCCCCTGTTTCCAGTGATCGGCTAAACAGGATAGCCAGAGGTTCAGCCATCCTGGGGTGCACCCCATCTGGCCCCATTGCTTTATCAACTCTTATTACTTCCAGTACCTTCGGGACCCTTTCTCGTGTAAAGGAACTTGTGTCCATTTCTGCACCATTCTCACCCCTTGTACTCCCTTCAGACCCATTACCCTCCTCTTCCTCAGTAAAGACTGAGCAGAAATACCTGTTCAATATGTCAGCTTTACAGTTGTCATCCTCCACGTGGCCTCCATCCTCCCCCTTCAGTCTCACTATCCCTCCCTTTGCCTTTCTTTTTCACTTATGTACCTGTAAAAGGTTTTGTCCCTCTCACCTGATTTTGCAATGTGTTCTTCTGTCTGAGCTTTGGCTTCCTTACTGACCTCCCTGCCTCCCTTTGCTCCTTGTGGTACTTCTCCCATCCCCTTCTGCCTGTGTCTTTTGTATTGCCTGAATGCAATCTTTTTGCTTTCACTTTCTTTGCTACCTCTTTGGAAAACCAGAATGGTCTCCTCTTCCTTTTCCTTTTGCTAACCTGCTTAATGCATAATTCTGTTGCTCTTGTAATCCCCATTTTAAATACTGCCCACTGTTCCTCAACCCCTGATTCCTGCCCCATTCCCCTTAATGCCTCTTTCAAGTATCTCCCCATTTTCCCAAAGTCTGCCCCCCTAAAATCCAGGATACATGTTTTTGTGTGGTTTGGTTCTTCTGTTTCTGTGATTTCAAACCACAATGACTGGTGGTCACTGTTCCCCAGGTGCTCCCCCACTGTTACCCCCATCACACTGTCCCTGTTTGTGAGCACAAGGTCCAGTATTGCCTTCTGCCGAGTTGGTTCCATGACCAGTTGCTTGAGGAAGGCACCCTGAAGGGAGTCCAGGATAAATCTGCTCTAGTTGATGCTGCTGCTGGGATGCTCCAGTCCACGCCTGGAATATTGAAGTCTCCAACCAGTACTACCACTCTTTGTCTGCCATCCTTGGATGGCTAGCATCAGCCTCATCCGCTTATTCCTCCTGGGCTGGTGGTCTACAGACCACACCTGTGCGGATGGCTGGCCCCATTTTCCTTTCCAGCTTAAACCACAGTATCTCTCCCCCATTTTGTTCCTCCTGGATCTCTGTGGCCCTTATGTCATTTTTCACATACAGTGCCACTCCTCCTCCCTTCCTGCCTGCCCTGTCTCTTCTGAATATGTTGTAGCCAGGTAGGGCCATTTCCCAGTCATGGTTATCATTACACCAGGTTTCAGTGATGGCCACAATGTCCAGGTCTGACTGCACCATGACAGCCTCCAGATCTTCCATCTTGTTGCTAAGGCCCCTGGCATTTGCACACATGGCTTTCCATGATTTCACCTCCCTAGACTGTTTCGCTGTTCTACTCCAGCCCCTTCCTTAATTGTCCTTTATCCCTGGTTCTCCTTGCTGTCTGCCCCTCTGCTGAATTTTGCCGCTTTTCTGTCTATCCACCTCTTGGCCGCTAATCTCCATCTTTTGCACACTGCTTTGTAGAGATAGCCACTCCTCTGGTTCACTGGTTCCACTGCTAGCTGTGGGGGGTGAGCAAGTAGGTACCCTCCTTGCTGGCCTGCCACCCCTTTGCTAGTTTAAATGCTTGTCAATGTAGCATTTAAACTTATCATTGAGTGCTTGATTCTTCAGGATGGATGCAGGTCAGGCTTGAACAAACCTCCATCCCTCCAGGTGGGTCCCCAGTCACCAATGAATCCAAACCCTTCCTCACAGCACCAATTCTTCAACCATGAGTTAAAGTTCCTGTGCATGCACCTCTATGCTCTCCTTGCCTCTCACAGGTAGTACTTTGAGAAAGTGACAGAAGTAGCTACTTGTTTGAGACCCTCCCCAATTTCCTAAACTCTTCCTGAACGCCCTTGGCTCCCCATTTGCCAGGTCATTAGTACCTAGGTGGATAATGACATCCAGCTCACCCTCCCGTCTTGCCTTCCCAGTGATCCCCAGGATCTTACTTCCATCCCTCCATGCCATGGCACCTGGTTGGCACCTCACCTCCCTGTCCTCCCCCTCCTGTGTTCCTAGCTGGATCCCTCTTATGATGGAGTCCCCCACCAGGATTCGCTTCCTCCTCCTCTGGGGTCCACTGCTTTCCCCGCTGAGGTCACCTCCTTGGCTAACCTCCACATCCTTTCCTTCCACTTCTCTGGGTACCTCTATTTGGTTGTCCCTGCTTGCCAGTGTGGCATATGAGTTCTTGAGTGGAATAGGATCTTGATGTGCCTCTGCCTGACCACTCTAACCTCCCTGAGCCCACTGTCATCCAAGTGCCCTTGTTCTCGCATCCTTGAGGCAGTTGCATTGGACTGGGTGGTCTCTGGATAGGGGTGATGGTACTCCTGACCCAGTTTACTTCCGCTCTGAGTCTGGCTACCTCATCCCGCAGTCCAGAGAGATGCATGCAGATAGGGCAGTGCCTCAGTGTCCAGAAGGTCTGCCTGAATATGGCTGCCCCATAGCCACTGCACTGCACCACTCCCCACATTATACTGCAATTATACTGCTATTCCACTACTCGTCTGCTACTGAAGCTCTCCTAGTTCCCTTTTTATTAATTTACTGTCCTAAAATCCTGCCACTGATCCTCAGATATTTTTCTTTTAAAAAAAATAAACCAAGAAATAAATAAATGAATCAAAACACTTGTCGTGTGAGGGTGGGCTTCTTCACCCTTATGCCCCTCCTACTCCACACCCCTTCCTATACCCTGTGTTTAGCTCCTGTCAATCAGATTTAACAGGGCATATAATTAAGAGTTGGGGGGGCGAAAATTTGCAGCAATTAAAGACAGCAAAGAAATACACCACCACTATGTTCTAAATTTTCAACAGCCCCAAAACAATTCTAAGTAAAGACAACAAAGAAAGTACAGTGTCACTAAAAGCCCACAATCTAAGTTTAAAAGAAAAATAGCAATTACCAGTTACTGTAAAGCACTGAACTGAATATGTTTCCTTCCCCTTCTGGCTTCTTCTGAGAAAATATAACTCACTTGCTACCTCAACTCTGACTAAGCCCCACCTCCAGTTATCACGTAGCTGAGGTCAGAGGCCAGACAATTAACACCCCAAAAAGTAGAGACATCTTGGACTCGCTGCAAGGAGCATTCCTCAGGCATCTAGTTAAAAAGCCCTCTCATTTGGCGGGGGGGGGGCGATACTAGACCTGGTGCTGACAAACACGGACAGTGTTGCTGATGTCACGGTGGGTGACAACCTGGGGTCCTGGAATCACTGTACAGTGTGGTTCAATACAAGGACTGGGCCAGAACCAAGCCACACTAAGACAAGGGTCCTGGACTTCGGAAGGGCCGATGTCAGGAAAATGGAAGAATGCCCTGGCAGGGATAAAGAATCTGGGTGGAATTGAGGAACTATGGGCAAAATAAAGGGGGCACTGAAAAAGCAACAAATCTCTGTGTCAGGCAGGTTAAAAAAGGCATGAGAAAAAAGAGACAGAGCTATGGTTCTTTAAAGACATAGCAGAAAAAGAGCAAAAAAACTAGCATTTATAAAGTACAAAAAGACAGGTCTCCTGGTCCACAGCTCGATGCTCCAACTACCAGGACAGACCGACTAGGGGGTGGTCATGCCAGACCAATCTAATGATCTTAGGAGATGTAACAAGGTGTTTTGTTCTAATACCACAGTATGTTGACAGAAAGGGTTGTTCGGGCAATTTAATGGTCCTTTGAGTAGCATGTTATGCTCCCGTGCAAACAACCCAGATTCGGGAGCACACTGGAGAGCCAGAAAGGTGGCCGGAGGAGGGGGTGGGGTGGTACTGCCATGCAGCAGTACTCCAGACCAAGGAAGGAACATCATCAGGTTCCTTCACCCAAGTGACATCTAAGGTGGGCCAGGGAGCTTGCCTTCTCTGCAAAAGCACACTGCATGACTATAAGGCTGCCTGTCATGTCATCACCTGGTGCTGTGCAGGTGGTTGGCAGAAGAAAAACACAGGGTACAACCCTATGTACCTAGAGCCATCTAAATGACAGTCCCTTGGGCCCTACATCTCATGCATCCATTATAGTCACGACAGCGGGGGTGGGGAGCAGCAGGCGGGGTTGTGATGGAGCCAAGACCTGACTGGAAGCAGGTCACCCACTCAGGTGGCAATGGACATCATTTACTTGGATTTTAGAAAAACATTCCATACAAAACCTCATAAGAACCCAGTGCACAAAGTTAAGTGGTATGCTATTCTCAAAGTGATTTTTAGAACCACATGGAACTTAGACTGGCAGAAAAGATGCTGGCACTGCCTCTTGATCCTCATCGGAATCAACCAATGTACTCCAGTGACTCTTGAAACTTTAAACAAATCCATTCAAGTAATGAGACCTGGATCGAATACTCAATGAGACTTATTTAATACACAGCTGACAGGACACCAAGAATAGGCTTATTATAGTCACACTGGTAATGGCAGATGTGTGCCGAGCGGGACAGCCACCGCTATCTATTGTATAAGTCTTCTGATTAAAGAGAATAAAACTCTCTGCTCTAGATCACAGAACCCTGAGAACAATAATCACAACAACCTCCGTCTTACTGTCTGTTACAGGGAACAGATGATAAAGGTCCTAGGCAATGCATGGATTTCTGGCTACCAGTTTTGGTAAAAACGTAGGACCAGATCAGGTCCATAGGAATAGCACTGCCAGCAGGGAGACAAGGATTCACGTGCATCCCCAGAAACCCACATCAGAGCTGGCATTATCAACTGCAATCCGCTAAACTCATTAATTCAGGGGAAGGTCTGGCTCCATCTATGATTTGGATAGGGGCTGTGTAAGAACGTCCCTTGTGACTGAACACCCTTATGCAACCCTCACCCAAAAAGAGATATCAAAATAATGCTCTGCCTTGTAATGCTGGAGATGGCCTGGCTGATTACTACAAGGAGTTCTCTCCCCCAACCCCAAGATTATAAAGCATGGGGCAGTGATGGCAAAGGATGGGAGAACATAGCAGTCAACCCACAACTGTTTTCTACAGCGGGAGCCAGAACTGACTGGGGAGGGAGGCGCTGTGCAATCAGTATCAAGATTACAGCACAGTGGTACCATTGAAGAAGTCAAAGATAAAGGCAGAGGTGAAGGGATAGGAGTGGATACTTGAACAATACACAGTTTGCTAACTGAAAAAGTTCTTGAAAATCTGCTGCATATTGCAAAGTTGGTTGACGGTGAACTTTGGAAAGTTCATTCAGCCCTAACAGCCTATTTATTTTTCTACTGCTTTTACTCCCCATCCCCTACTTGGACGATTGGGGTCACAAGAGCTGCACTCTTTCTCCAGTTGGGAGGGTGAAAAAGTAGGCAGGTGACTACCTTAATAGCTGATGCTCTGTGAATGACTGGCTGGGGGGGGGAGGGGGATACCAGGTGGCCCATGCCCTTCCTGAGGGTCTCAACTCTGCGATGGGAGGGATTCCAGACCTCACACAAGAACCCCAGTCTCTCGTGCCAATAATCTCTTTTAATTATTTCATTTGTAAGGTGCTTTGGAAACCAAGAAGCTCCAGGGACAGCAGGAAAGGACTCACAAACAAGGGATGGCAGTTCTAAAGATGTGCATGCTTGAAGCAAGAAGGAAGAGAAGGGACAGCAGGGAATTATTCAGACTGAGTGGGAACACAAATATCAGGAGCAACTCCATGAAATTAGTAGGAAGAAAATTCAAAAGAGACACCAGGAAGTACTCATTCCCAGAGAGGGTGGTGGAGGAGGGGGAATAAGCTGCTAGAGGAGGAGGCATGTGCAGAATCAGCGGGGCATCCAAATGAGGGTGGTAGAGATACAAGGGCTTGGTAAAGTCCACACCAGAAAGGGACGGGGGAAGGGAAGAGTGAAGAGCCTCGAGGGATCTCTCCTTCAACACTTGTTCAAATGTTAGGTAGGAATGGTGGACAGGATGGGCCAACAGGCCTTTTTCTGCTGACAGATTCTATGTTTCTATGGAATAAGAGTGAGTGGTCAGGAAACTGAAACCCTGGAGAAATTTCACTTTTGAGTCTTAGCTTAGGCAAGCTCTGAATGAATAAAATCTGACCATCAATTAAAGAGCTACTGATGCCAAAAAGAAAATTCTGAAAAACAATGATTAGGTACAATTCAGCTTGCATTCCATATGTATTCTATATACTGTATTTATCTTCCTTGTTATTTATTACTGAGTAAAATGTGCACGAGTACATGATGTTTAGCCCTTAGATTTCATTTAGAGTTTATCTGCCTCTATAGCTTACTCCCTACTTAAAGTCATAATGCTCTGTTTTGACATCACAATCTGTTGCCATGGAAGAAACTGTGATGTCACAAGCAGGACATCAGGAAGGGAGAAAGCAACAGGAACAGATTAACTCTTCAGGAGCAAAGATCCTGTTTTGATGCAGATGACCTCAGTAATACATAACGGGGAGTAAGAATACAGAACTAATGGGAAATACAAGCTGAACTGTGTCTAAATATTATGTTTTGTTAAAGTTCTACTGAAGGTGTCGACTGCTCTTTAAAGGAGGGGGGCACCGTCAACTCCCTTAGACCTCAAATTGCCCAGGTTTAAAAAAACACAAAGTATAATTGCTTACTTTCTGTAGAGATTGCTGATGTAGCTGGTTGTTTTTTATTCTGATTCCTTTTTTATTTTAAAAAGTGAAAAACAGACTGCCCCCATATTGGTGTTACCACACAAAAACATGTTTGTTTACATTTCTTATCTACTCCAACTACATCTTTTCTGGACTTGGGAATGCCCCAGCACTGTCTGTCTACTTGTGATGCAGCTGGAGGAGATTATTGCAACATGAGCGGCTGCACGGTTTGGGAGTGTTCATCATACCCTTGTTGCACACTTCCTGAACATAGCAAGGATTTGAAACAAAACAAGGTTGGGTATAATAACACCATTAGCATGCATTCCAGTTCTACTAAGAAAGGAAGCATATACTGTAAAACAACCAGCAGCGTCAATGAATTTAAGAGAAGGTGCGTAATCATAAAAATGTGGGTTTTCAGCTTGAAATAATATGAAGCAAAAAGGGTTGACAGTGTCCCTTTAATTCTTTCACGACTCTTGCTAAGAGAGTCTTGACCCCAGTCTGCGCTGGCAATTAATAAGAAAGGTAAAAAGAGGTACTAAGGACTGGATATTTGAATAGTTAGCACTGCACAAACAGTGTTTGCACTACGCTGTGATCTGCACACTTCAGCATATCACACCACCTGACAAACTGAGCTGGCTCGAAGGGCTAGGGCATTTGGTAGCTGTGCTATCAACAACCACGTCAGTTTGCAGTCTGTGATAAGAAATTACTTGATCTGCAAAACTGTGCTTCAGTAAGCTTGTTTTTCCTCGAGTGCATTTGAGCTCCTGGTCCAGTGGTGTAGAGGGCTAAAGCATTTTGCCTTACCTCCTGCCACACCAATGACCCGTGTTCACTGGCAAATGTGGGTCAAAGGGGTCAGCTGGGGAGGGAGAGGATCAAGCATCCGAAAGACAGCTCTCCTCTCCCGAGGGTGGATTGGTAGTCCCACCGAAGGACTGCCCCAGGTGGAGGTCTTAAGGGCAAAACAGCCAGGAAAGCATCAATGACAGGAGGGTGCTGCCGGATTCCGTAGTGTGCACATGCCTCCACGTGCGTGCACTGACAAGTGCGCCCCAACAATGGGAAGGGGGAAGAACGTGGAAAAAAGGGAATGCAGGCAGGCTACATGAAGACTGGATCACGCTCCAGACCCTCAACTCAACTCCTGGCAACTGGATTGTGTGCAATGGGGGAAGGGGCCCTCCCCTCAGGGGCCCCACCATGGAGGAAAATCCACACGAGACTTGCCGAGGAGAGGGGGGGCCGGGAGACAGCAATGTGGTCACAGGTAGATGTGAGCTCCCTCGATGGGGACAGCCGAAGCCACCTGCCAGCCACCCTGCAGGGGAGGGGAAAAAAAAGTGCATCTGAGCTATGTGTTTTTTGTTATTTCAGTGAGTAGCTGCTCTTACAAATGCACAAGACTGAGGCCACCATTTCCATTTTTGTATGGCAGGACATAAAGTGCCATACTGAAAGGCACAATTAGCATGGCAGAAAAGTGGATTGTGCGTGTGCCATAACTGGCGCCCATCACCTATGCAGGCTGGCAGCGAGGCACTGGTCAATGCTGCCAAAAACCTATTTTTTTAATACAGCAAACTGTGGTGTGCATTCTCCCCCTGCTTCTCTGATGCCATGTATATTTAATATAAACACCCTCACTAGACGTCCCCTCTCACCTCAATCCTTGTGCAAACATATATATACCATTAATCCCTGGAAGTCTAGTTGACCCCCCCATCTGATCCCAGTTCAAAATAAAATACATGTATAGTTACACAAACCCTGGTAGTTTAGTGGACCCTCCTACCTTTTTATATTGCTGGGATCCGTAGACATTACTGAATCTAGTAATACTACTTCTGAACAGCTTTGGTCAATTTTACTAGTAGAATATAGCCATTGTGTCTCTGATGGTGCAGAGTGATGAGAGAATGCTGCTATTCAGCTCGGTTGCTAGCCACACCCCCATGGACCCTCCTACCTTACCCAATATGTTTTAAAAATAAAATGTTAAAGACAGAGTATTACCTGGGGGGAGTCCAAGTATCTGCATCAGAGGAGGAGAAGGACCTAGGAGTGATGATCACTAGTGACCTGAAGCACTCCACGCAGTGCAAGAAAGCAGCAGCAAAGGCAAACAAGATGCTGGGATGCATAGCTAGGGGGATCAGTAGTAGGAGAGAGGAGGTTATACTGCCCTTGTACAGGTCACTGGTAAGGCCGCATCTAGAATATGGAGTGCACTACTGGTGCCCACACCTCAAAAAGGACATTAACCTGCTGGAGAAGATACAGAGGAAGGCTACAAAGATGATAGCCGGTCAGCAGGGCAAGGCATACGAGGAGAGGCTGAGGGTACTGATCATGTACTCCCTGGAAGACAGGAGAGAGAGAGAGAGAGAGAGAGAGAGAGGATATGATTGGGACATTTAAGTACTTGAAAGGGATAAATAAAGTTGATAAGGAGAGTCTCTTTAAGCTGAGTGGCAACCATATCACAAGGGGGCACAGTCTTAAGCTGGAGGGTGGAAGGTTCAGGAGGGAGGTCAGGAAGCACTTCTTCACAGAGAGGGTGGTGGACACTTGGAATGCGCTGCCAGAAGAGGTCATCTCGTTGAATACGGTGGGCAGCTTTAAGAGAGGCTGAGATAGGCATAGGGGGAAGGTAAGAATCATGGGTAGGGAGGATGGGAGGAGTGGAGAGGGAGGGAGGGAAAGGACATTAGCTCAAGCTGTGGACCCTGCAATATAAGCAGACTTGATGGACCAAATGGCCTTCTTCTGCTGGCTTCTTCGTATATTCGTATACATTCTCTGGTAGTCTAGCGACACCCCCTCGTCCAATCGAAAAAACTCCACAAGAGAATCCTAGTGAGTGTGTGGCATTGGACCTGGCTGCAATGCCTGCATGAATACAGCATATCTCTGGTAGGGCAGCGAGCTAATTAGCATACAGTGCTAAACTTTGTGCGGTACAAAAAGTCAACCATGAATATGCTGCTCCCACTGCCTAGAGAGGGCACATGAATCCTCTGTTAGAAGAAAAAAAATACTTATTTGCAGGGCCCTGTGTTTACTGCTGCAAACTGCACCTACATTCTGCGACAGGGCCTCATGCTTGCTGCGGTCAGGCTATGAGCAATTCTCCAGCAATTCTGTGACAGGCTTTACACTCTCTGGCAACTCAAATGATCCCCAAAATAAAATCTAGTTACCCAGAAAGCATGTTCAGAAAAAGGCACCCTGACACAGTTTGACAGATGTGCAGTCAAGGCAATGAAATGCAAAGCAATTCTGGCATCATGATTTGGATTGGATGTAAGGCATGGGGGAATTGAAGAGTTTTTTTACTGCTGTCTGTTTTATTGTCCCATGGCTCCCACTAACCTGCCCAGTGCTAATTTATCACAGTTGTGCTCCTGAGAATTTCTCCCCCTGCCTGCCCAGTTGCTGGAAGACCAGTATTGCCTGGTTGCAAAGTAGTGCTGCTCCAATAGCTCCTTCCCACCCACTTGCTTGATTCCTGGTGGTGATGATTTGTGCTGTAATGCTGCTCTAGTTGCTTCCTCCTGCTCGCGCAGTTCAACATCAGTGGTGTCGTTTGTGTCAATGCGACTTGGCTTTCATATCTTCTCTCCCACTCTGCAAGGATTTACTGAGAGGCTAGAGAGTAGCTGGACCATTTTACATTAGACAAAGGTCCAGAAAGCCTCTCATTTTTTGTCTGCAATTACTAACGCTTTTTCATTCCACAATTCTGCAATTGGCAAATAGAACCACTATTCTTTCTCATGAAATAGACTTCCTGAAGTTCCTCAGTGTTTGTAGAAGGCCATAATGGTTATAAGCTTCAGGGCTGAGTGTCAGTGGGCTGGAAAGGAGTGGCTCCACTGACTACTGCAACCCAGAGGGGATGGATGCATAATGGAGCTGCCTACAACTCACACTGATGCCATTTTGAGCTTGCTCACAATCATTTTAGCCATTTAGTTGGAGCGTTCAGTGGTGATGGTCACTTTTACTGCACCACAAAATGCTGTTTCTGAGGCAAAGGCTTGTTTTTGCGGAAGGACCATCTTTCTGTGGCAGTTGCTGCAACCGCAGAAAACACGGGGCCCTGCTTATTTGTAACAATACTTCTTCTAATGATATTCTCCCACTGCAATGCATGACCCTCACATTCTTCCTAACTACTGCTTTTGGAGGTACTGGTTGTTTTTCTCCCCTTCTGAGAGAAGGTCAGATGATTAGAATGAGCTGGACACCAGGCAAAAGGGCTGTGTATGCAGCGCCTGTTACTGGAGGCAGTGGCTCACAAGCAGGGAATCTAATCAAGAGAGACTAGATGAACACCACCAGAAGAAACACTGCCAAAGCACATCATTTTTCTCCCGTGAAATTAACTGTTAGACTACTATATGAAGAAGGGATCAAATCAGGCCACTGAGTAGTGGGGGAATAGGCAGGAAGGACCATATTAGGTCTATTCCTGTTCCTTAGTAACCTTAGTAACAGTCTACAGAGGAGCAGCAGCATTCTAGTGTTGATTGCCTTGCAGTATACCATTCATCTAAAACACATTAACTGAATCCGCTGTTCAAATCATAAAGGAATATACACACGTTATACATGTACCCCCTGTCTAATGCATAACTACTCACTATGGTAAGCACCCACTCTGGGGCAAAAACAGATTAAACAAATGAAAGAAAGGAAAGGTTACTCATCTTTAACTATAATGTGTAACAGCACTACCATATAAATCCATGCATCCGTGGACTTCATTAGAATTTTTTATATTGACCTGAACAGAAGCGGGAAAAAGCAAAATTAAGGAAAGCAGCAAGGTCTAATGGCTACAACACAACTACACCCCCCAAAGATCCTAGGTGCAAATTAAACCACAGCCACCAAGCTCACTGTGTGAATGACCCTAAGTAAGTCACATGATCTTTCTGTGCTTCATTGCTCCCAGATCTGTCTACAAGCAGGACCCTGCTGAAAAAGTGTGATCACATCTCAGTTGATTTTTCTCATGCAAATAAATTGTTAAAGACTGTCAATTAAAAGTGAAGTTATACAGGATGGGGCAACCCCTACCTTGGGAGCTGGGATGAAGTGGGGGGCAGAGACCCAAAATTATACTTCCTCTACATACTGTAGCAATATTGAGACAGAGATGTTACGTAAAAATAAATCTGGGATACAGAATTTGCTTCTTATGCCCCTGAGGAAGTTTGTACCCCGAACAGCTGGGGCTCGCCACTACGCTCAGTTATCTTTTTTCCCTACCCTGTGTTTATCCTCAGATCCCTACGACCTGCTTCCATCGAGACTGATCCCCCACGGTCCTGTCACCCAACTTCTCTGGGACTTATCTTCTCAGTTGCGGCTCTGCCACAGTACCCTGACCAGAGGTGCCCTGTCATTGGTGCAGGGCCCCTACGGGACCGGGCCATCACTGTGCACTAATTGGAGGGTTTTTTCACACTATTTTCTCCCTGGGGCCCACGTGGATGCAATGACACAATATGAATGTTCCACTTCCAAAGAGACACCCGTGACATACAGGTGTGGGTTCCCCTTCCATTGCTGTTCCACGGTGCTACCACCCAGATTCCTCTAGGTGGCAGTCAAGATGTAGGACAGATGTTTCCCCCTCCCTAAGGGAGAAGAGCGGTCCTACGGACGTTCAAGCCTCCCTCTCCCAGCCAGTCCCCAAGCTACCCACGTCCATTTTCAGACCTGGGTCACTGGTGTGGCAGAAGGTGAGGTGCCCAGTGCTCAGTCCACCATTCCACTGGGCCAGCATTATGGCTGGTTCATAATGTGCTTTTTGCACATTTCTGGATATTATATCCATAGCACAATATTATTTATTGGATTTTGATAACTGGGTAGGTTCGCTGAGACAAGCATCCTTTTTTCAGAAGCAATCTGGAATTAGTTATATTCAATAAATATATTTATTTATTTTGCAATTTTTGGCCAGGAAGGACACACTAAGTGGAGGTTTGTATCAAGTGTGTCCTGGGAGTCCAGAGAAGTTAAGGGACTTGCTCATGGTCACACAGTATGCAACTCGTGGCTGTGGGATTCAAACCTACTTCTCCTGGTTTGCTGCCCAGTGCTCTTACCCACTATATTATGCTGCCAGAAGGAATTTTTGCAAGGTACATACAGCACAGCAGCAGTAACATTCCAGGGGACAGAATAATTGTAATAAAAATTCCACACATTCTATACAAAATGCCAAGGTATGACATGCATTCAATCACATATAAGCAACAGTACACACAGAGCTCAAGGAATACATAGGGTATAGATGAAAAGGCATCAAATGGCAGGCAGTGCCAGTCACGCAGGTCTCAGTGGATACAGGTACAGACATTCTTAGGAGAAGAGTGCCCTTTACACAATCCTTTGAATGCCAGAAGCTGTGGGCTCTCCTGAACTGTAAAGTGGAGTTTGTTCCAGAGCTGGGAGGCTTTATATGAGAAGGATCGTTGGCCAGCAGCTGTCAGAACTTTGGTACCTCAAGTAGTGGATGAGTTGAGGAACAAAGGAGCCTCCTCTGAGGTCTTCATTCTAATACATCCCTGAGATTAGGTAAGTAGTCACTCAGAATCTTATAGGTCGAAGAGAGTAGACCAGTCTCTCTTCTGAAAGGGGCCTGTTAAGGGGACAAGGACAGTACTGTTGGTGTTCTCAGTGGTGTTCTCTGTTACCTGCGCTTACAGCAAACCTGCCTATCCTATGATAAAGTATTGTAAGCTTATTGAGCTCAGTACCCCTCAACTATGCGAGAACAGGAGCCCCATACAAAAGAGTTGGGAGTAGTATACTACTGGCTATGGATAGGCAGGCTTCATTTGTGAGATAGGCTGTCAGCCTATAGGGTAAGCCTAGTTTCTGGGAAAGAAGCTTGGCTGTAAGTTCAGTGTGGGGTCTGAAGGAGAGTTCCTGGTCTTGGAAGACACCTAGGTACTTCTTATTATCCACAACCTCCAACAGAGTGCCCCTGGTGGTAACAACCTGTAAGCGTTCAGTTCTATCTGAATCCAGCTTTCTTAACCCAAATAACATTGTCTTTGGTTCTTTGAGTTCAGGACAAGTTGATTTGACGTAAACCATTGTCCTGCTCCCTGAAGTCCTCTCTTATCTCAGTTTCACTTATGTTAAGGTCAAAGTCCATTCTATACAACACAGCATCATCAGTGTATGGTAGTGCTTTAGCTTCACCACAGTTGGAGGGTAATTCATTAATGAATAAGGAGAAAAGTAGGGGCCCCAGGATATAGCCCTGTGGTACCCCATCAGAGATCTCACGCACTGAGGAGAGACATGATCACCATTTACCTGACTGGTCACAGTCTGAGAGACAACTTCTAAACCACCAAGAGGAAAGATGATCTAGGCCCAGGTTCCTTAAGTTGGATAGCAGGAGTTCATGAGTCACCAAGTTGAAGGCTTTCATTAGGTCAAGGAGTATAGCTTTTGTGGCTCTGCCATCATCAATGGCACTAAAGTCATCAGCAGTGAGACATACTAGGGCTGAGTCAGTGCCATGATGCTCGTGAAAAGCCATGTTGGCAGCTGTGAGCAAGATGTTTGTCTCAATACAGTCTACCAGTTGGTCGTATACTAACTTTTCTTGACTTCTGCCACAGCACGGAGAACTGATATAAGACTAAATGCACTTTAAACAGGCTGCTGAAGTGCTCATTTTTGTTTGATTCTGCTGCCTTGATGGACCCTGCTTAAAGGGGAACCAAAGAGAACATTTACAAAAAAAAAATATGTTGTGCAGAATGTTTTGATTTGTAGGTGTAGTCCTAGTGTGTTCTTCATTTGCAGTGGGAGTTTTTTTTTTTTTAATTTGCTTAATGGTTTTATGGCCCCTGGGGATCTCCATGTTAGCATTTTTCTATGGCTCTTCTTTCTTCTACAATGCTTCTAGTCCCACGTGACAGTGATGCATCCAGGACCATTGATTCAGAGAGTAATAACTGCTGCAGCAGCAGCCTTTTATTTGGAGCCTAATGTTCCAGCTTCAACTACACAACTCTTTCTAATCCAAACTTTCCATTTTTCTAGGTGTGTGTCTAGGTCTAGCCAGCAGCAGAGAATGTTTTGTTTTTAAAACTTTTCATGTTATTAAACTACACACAACCATAAAAAACACACACACAACTCACCTCAGATCACACATGCTATAAATTAGTGAAGTCTTTAGCTGTTTCCTTACAGAAAAGCCCACTCAATTATCCCTCAGGTGTTTGTCATTTGTAAAGGTAGCCTTCATCAGAGCTCCCTAGATTAGGAGAGTTACTTAAAATCACAGCTTTACCACTGTCAACTTGATTAAGAAAGCCCTTGTTGAATGAATGGTCCTGGACACATCACTGTCAAATAGGACAGCAGGCACTGTATGAGGAAAAATGAGCCATAAAAATGCTAACATGGAGATCCCAGGGGCCATCAAAAAGCAGGCAAATTTAAAAATAGCTCCTCACAGCAAAGGGAAGGACACACTAGGACTACACCTACAAAACAAAGCACTCTGCACATTCTTTTCAGTAAATTTTTAATTTAGTTCCCTTTAAAGGAGTACTACATCCTCATATATTGTAAATGATATCTGTTTCCTTGTCAGACAACTCTTCATGTAGCTATTAGGGACATACATGTCTGCTTTAGTTTAGTTTCACTGTTCATACCAACCCCTGTAATGAGGCTGGGGTCTCAATTTTCTGGTTGTTGAAATTTCATTGTCCCTGAGAGGTGCGTTAGCATATGAGAACATGATGCTACAGCACCCATTTATATCATGTATCTTTATGCCAAAAGTACACATAGCCTGAAAAAAACCCTCTGGAAATGCACAGACTGAGTGCAGTTTAAAGGACAAAAACCTTGCATTATATCTAAGACAGTTTGTAAATATGGTATTTCACACTTCACTGCATTTTGTTTTGTAGAATTCTAAGTAAGCAGACAGGCATATCGTGAAGTCTAAAGGGTGCTGACACAGCATGTCCTCATGCTAATGCAGCTCTGCAGGACAACGAGATTTCAACAACCAGAAAATTGATACCCCCCAGGATAGTTACAGAAACTGGCATGAACAGTGAAAATAAACTAAAGCAATCGCATATACTGTATACCTAACAGCTACAGGAAAAGAGTTGTCTCTTGACAAGGAAACAAATAACATTTACAAGATATGAGGGTGTAGTACTCCTTTAAGAAATCAGTTAAAGGGCATTTGATTTGGCCTTCCAGCTGCAGTGCTCTTAATAAATAACAGTGGAAGCTGCAGAATAATGGCTCATTGTTCATCTATTTTGAGACAGCACCTCCTGGTATTCTTGTTCAAAACAAACAAAAGTTTGCAGGACTTGAAGGGCTGGGGGCAGCCCAAAACACATAAAACAGGGACTTTCTTGGCATCAGGTTTCTGGAAGTCTGCATCATGCAGTATAAAATATATACTATGATCCATATGTGATGTCACAGTCCTACTCAATTCACTGCAGCTCTAGTAACTTCATTGCAGAAGCAGCAGGATACAGTTAATTGGCATTGAAGACACTGCTACTTGGCCATTAACTGTTCTAATTTTTCTGAATGTTGTGCAGCTTGAAGACAGTTTTTTTTTTTTTAAAATATAGGTTTTGCAATTAACCAAATGTACCTCATGCTTGGCAAAGAAGAAAACATTACTTACCGCAGTAATCTTGTTTCTTCCAGGGTATTCTTCTATATTCATGACTCTATGCATTCAGTCTCCTAAGTACTGCCCAGAGATAGAACGTTATGCAAATGACAGAACCCATAATTGGCTTGTGCCACTTATTCAAACTGCTGCCCTTATCAGCTGCCACGTTCCAATAACATACCAGATTTCTGAGGAGCCTACAAGGAAAGTATAACTACTACTACTGTATCTATCTATTTACCTACCTATAGTAAAGACTACACTATCATGAACAAACTACAATTACAGTAATATCATTAGCCTACCCCCGTTAATGTCAGAATCACCTGGAAAGAGGGGGAAAAAGAAAGACTCTACCCATCAGGGTTTAATCAACCTATGCCAGTGTTTGTAACTCCTTGTTTGAGTCAGCTAGGAATGCAGAGGCCCTGGTTCTGGAAGGGAAGGCAGGGTGGGAGAAGTATGAATATAGAAGAATACCCTGGAAGAAACAAGATTACTATGGTAAGTCATTTTTTCTTCTCACCCCAGGTATTCTTCTATATTCCTAACTCTATGCAGACTACAAAGCAGTACCTTTGGAGGTGGGCACAGAACCTACTTTGGAAATGGACTCTGCAGGACTACTGTGCCAAACCTGGCATCACTTCTGGACTGAATGTCCAGGCTATAGTGCTTCATAAAGGTGTGTACTGTTCTCCAGGTAGCTGCTTTACAGATTTGAACCAGGGGAACTTCCCTGGATGCTGCTATGGAAGCAGCTGTACCCCTGGTAGAGTAAACCCCTCAGCCCCGCTGGGGGCTCCTTTCCAACCTTTGAATAACAAAACTGAATACACTGGACTATCCAGCAAGAAATGGACCTCTTTGAAGCTGGGTTCCCTTTACCCTCATCTCCATAAGTCTGGAACAAATGTTTTTTGTCCTGTCTGCGATCTCTGGTGTGGGTCATATAGTAGCTTAATGCTCTCTTGACATCCAGACTGTAGAGTCTGCGTTCACCTGAACTAGTGTGTTCAGTGAAAAAGACTGGGAGGGTAATTGGCTGGTTCAAATGGAAATCAGAAACCACTTTAGAGAGGAATTTCCTATTTGTTCGTAGTACTACCCTGCTTCGGTGGAAGGAAAGGTAATCCTTTTCAACACACAGGGCCTGAAGTTCACTAATCCTTGTAGCTGAAGTGATGGCTACCAGAAATACAGTTTTCCAGGTAACATATTTCAGGTGTGCTGAGGCCATGGGTTCAAAAGGGGACCTCATGAGCTGAGCAATGCATATATTCAGGTCCCAGACTGGTACTGGTTCTCTAATAGGTGGGTGCAAATGGCACAAACCTTTAAAGAACCTTTTGGAAATGGGATTGGATGCCAGAGAAGTACTCTTCCCAGCAGAAATGTACAGAATGCAGACACTGAAGCTAAATGAACTTTCAGGGAGGTATGTTGCAGGCCCTGGAAGTGCAAGTGAGTAAGACAGTCCAACACAGTTGGTATCCCTGCTTGTGTTGGTACGATGCCCTTGGAGGAGCACCAGACCAAGAACTTCTTCCATTTTGAAGCATATGTTTTCTTTGTAGAAGGCTTCCTGTAACCCTTCAAAATGTCCAGAACACTTTCAGAAAGTTGCAAATCAGCATACTTCAAGTATTCAAAAGCCATGCGTTGAGCCTGAGTGATCTGAGGTTCGGATACGGGATCCTGCCCTGATGGGAGGTCAATGGATTGTGCCTCCTGGAAAGGTGTATTGGTTTGGCTACAGACATGGAGAGTAGTACAGGGTATCAGGGCTGTCTGGCCCAGTTTGATGCTATCAGGATCATTGATGCAGGCTGCGACCTGAGCTTGATCAAGACTCTGAAAATGAGAGGTAATGGGGGAAGGCGTACAGCTTTTCCCTGACCAGTCCAGAGTCAGAGCACCCAGGGGAATTGTACTCTTGGCTGGTGGTCTGCAACAATACTGTGGCAAGTAGTGGTTCTCGTGGGATGCAAAGAGATCTATCTCTGGTGTACCCCACCTTCTGAACACTCCTTCCAGTACCTGCCTGTTGATGGACCACTCATGGTGGGCCTGGCTGATTCTGCTCAGGGCATCTGCTAAGGTACTGTCTTTCCCTGACACATGGATGGCCTGCAGCGAGACCTTCAGTTAGTAGGCCAGACTGCAGATCCTCATAGCTTCCGTGCACAGGGGGTCTGACCTAGTTCCCCCTTGCTTGTTGATGTAGTACATTGTTGTGGTGCTGTCTGTTCTGACCAGAACCACTTTCCTCTGTACCAACGGTGCACATATTTGCAATGCCAGGAACACTGCTTTTAGCTCCAGCAGGTTTATGTGTTGGAGCGACTCTGTACTGGACCAGGTTCCATGTGCGGTGTGTTCCCCTAAGTGGGCACCCCACCCTAACAGAGAGGCATCGATTGTGAGGATGGCTGATGGGGTTTCCTGCTGAAAAGGTAACCCTTCTCTGAGGTTGTCTACTTCCTTCCACCACTGAAAGGCTTGCAGCAACGTCTTTGTTACTGGAATTAACTTGGAGAGATTGTCTCTCCTTTGGTACCAATGTCCCTTGTGGTGAAACTGTATGTCTCTCATTTGGAAACTGGCACCCAAGACTGTGCCTGTTGCAGCAGCCATATGTCTCAGCAGCTGCAGAAACTGCCTTGCTGGCTTTGGTTCATTCAGTTTAAACGAGGAAGCTATTTGTAGGATGCTTTGTACTCTGTACTGAGGAAGGAAAGCCTTTCCCTCTAGAGTGTCCAGTTCCACTCCTATGAAGTGCAGCACCTGCAGTGGGGTGAGGACAGATTTATCTCGATTTACCAGGAACCCTAGTGGCTGTAAGAGGTTCAGTGTTACCTGCAAGTGGTGTTGCACCTGCAGGGGTGAGCTCCCCACCACTGGCCAGTTGTCAAGGTACGGGAAGACTGAGATACCTAACCTTCTTAGGTGTGCCACCACCACTGCCAGACACTTTGTGAACACCCTTGAAGCTGAGGTATGACTGAAGGGTAAGGCTGAAAACTGGTAGTGTCCTGATGAGAGTCTGAATCAGAGGTATTTTCTATGAGACTCCCTTATGGGGATGTGGAAATAAGTGTCTTTTAGGTCCAGAGATGCCAGTCAATCTCCTTTTTTGGATGACTGGCAAAATCATTGACAATGTAACCATTCTGAACTTTGGCTTGACTAAGTACTTATTCAGTAATCTGAGGTCTAGGATAGGCTGGCACTCCCCATTGTTCTTTTTGGTAAGGAAGTATCTTGAATAAAAAACCCTTCCCTTTAACTGAGGTGGAAAATGTTCCATTGCTTTTAGCAGAAGGAGGCTTTGCACTTCCTTCTACAGGAGTTTCCTTTCCAAATGGGAAGCTAGTTTGAACGCTCTTGTTCTTAAAGGGAGGGGAAGGATTTGAAGCACAGGGGCAGACCCTGACTCACTACTTCCAAGACCCACCTGTCAGTGGTGATGGATTTCCAAGCCTGGAAATAGTGAGCCAGCCTGCCCCCTACTGGGATCCAGGAGGCAGCCTTGACCACTGAATCAGGGGTTCAGTTTTGCTGGGGGCTGAGCCTGGGTGGTCTGGGATCCCCTCCTAGACCCCCTTCTTCCTCTACCTCTGAAATACCCTGTTTGCTGAGGGTATTGCTGATATTGAGGAATAGCTTGGGCCTGATAAAAAGGCCTGCTGTACGCTGCTCTGCTTCTGCCCCCCTTCCGTATGGCCTATAGGAAGAAGAGGGTTTCTCCTTTGCTGAATTACTCTTATAGGTGGCCTTGTATTCATCCACTTTTTTATGTCGGTGCACTTGCGCAGCCAACATCTTGCGGCAGTGGGGATTTGGAGGCGCGGTCGCTGTTGGGCGAATGCAGGGCATGCACCAGTAGGTGCGTCCCTCATTCCCCAATCTGCCTGCATGCCGGCGCCACACCATGCATACATAATGTGGTGAGCACATCCAAGGAAAGGTCTGCTGCAATCCAAGCAAAGCTCGTCAGACGCAGCGGGCCTTCTCTTGATGTGCTCACCACATTATGCACATGGCAGCACACTGGCTGCCAAACTGCCGACTTTGGGGGTGCCCAATCCCCTTGTTGGTTACCCCTGCGTATGTGTCGATGGGGGGGCCCACTCTCCATTGGCATAAATCACCCCCCATTATTTAATGCCGAGGGTGCTCAATTCCCGGCTCGGCCCCCCGCTTCCTTTGTGTGCCGGCAGGGGTGCCCAAACTCTGTCGGATAGCAGAATCCCACAATAGTTAGGTGGCACGCTGAAGCCCACCCCAGCATGCCAAACTCCTTTAAAAAAAAAAACAACTGTCCCGCTGATGTCCAATTTTTTTTTCCCCTGTAAAACAAAAACGGTCCCTCGTAGTCTCCCTGCCCCCACCCGCACTCCACCCACCCTCTGCGCAGGCTGCCTCCCACACACCCCACCCCATACTTACCTCGAGTCCGCGCGACGATCTTCCGTGGACCAGGAACACGTCTGCACTCTTCAAAGCTGACCGCGAACTGAAGAAATGCCGGTAAGCTGTATAATAGAATAAATAGGGTATTTTCAACTTTGCTGCATATCTCAGGCATTTTTGGGAATTTTGGCCCCACATTTTAAACATGGGGTTTTTGGGACCCCTCCTCATGAATTCCTGCACTGTCATGGTGTTATTCGGTCCCAAAAGATGATTTTGCAGTCACTGTGTGGAATCACCTTTCAGGGCCGAGTAACGAAATGACAGTGCCACTGTTCATGAGGGGGACTCTCAAAAAGCCTATGTTGCAAATTTGGTGGGAAAAATCCCAAAAATGACTGTTTTACGAGCGCTCATTGCGCAGTTGCTACACACGCTTGTAAGTTAGCGAATCTACAATATTTTCATGCCAGATTCTCAACACTGGCATTTTACCACACCTTCTTGTGAACCGAACAGCTGTCATTTTTCACATCCTGGCCGAAATGTGTTTTCGCACTTCTGGCACAGAATAGCGTGGTCACTGTGCGAAATCAGCATTCGGGACACACTGCGAAAATGACAGTGACACTGTTCATGAGCAGAGGTCCTAAAATGCCTGTGTTGAAAATTTGGTGACAATACTCCATAAAATAAGATTTTCACTCCAGATTTTCAACAGTGCCATTGTTCTGCACCTCCTAATGAACAGTACAGCTGTCATTTTTCACACCCTGACGAAAATCTGTTTTCGCAGTTCTGGCGCAGAATAGCGCAGTCGCTGTAGAAAGCCCGTGTTTGAGACACATTATGAAAATGGCAGTGACACTGTTCATTAGCAGATGTCCTAAAATGCCTATGTTGAAAATTTGGGGACAAAAGTCAATACAATGCGTGTTTTACGAGCGTGCGTTGCGCAGTTTGCACGCACGGGACTTTGTGAATTTGTAATAGTTTCACTCCAGCTGTTCATCATTGGCATTTTTCCATGCCTTCTTATGAACAGTACAGCTGGCCGAAATGTGTTTTTGCATGTCCGGCGTAGAATTGCATGGTCACTGTGCGAAATCAGTTTTTGGGACAGTTTAAGGAAATGACGGTGACACTATTCATGAGGAGAGGTCCTAAAATGCTTATGTTGAAAATTTGGTGCTGAAAGTCCATACATGACTGTGTTGCAAGCGTGCACTGCGCAGTTTCCATGCACCCTTGTAACTTCGTCAATCTGCAATATTTTCATGCCACATTTTCACCACTGGCATTTCTGCACACCTCCTTATCAACAGTCCAGCCGCCATTTTTCACAGCCTGCCCAAAAGCAGCGTTTCCGCAGCGAAGCTTCGTAATTGTGCTGCGCTGTCAAAATTACCTTTTCGCACATTAACAAAATCAAAGCGCTATGTATCTCTAGCTCCGCCACTGCCAGTGCCAGCACAACAACATTCGGCATTGACAAATACTTGTTCATATAGGCCTTAGTTTGCTGACCAAATAATGGTTTTCCACTGGAAAATCTATGGCTTTATTCTGGGTGTCCTGTGTAATGTTTGTGGTCCTGAGCCATGCAAACCTCCGGAGGTCTATGGTGAGAGCCATCCATCCGGCAGCAGTATCATTCGTGTCTGCTGCCATCTGAAACTGATATTTGGTGCTTCTAAGCCAAACCTAGCTGTTTCAGCCAAATCATCTGATAGGCCGGTAGGAGCCTTCTCAGACATGGCCAATACTGACCGTCTACAGGCTGCTACCTGAACGATCCCTTGATGGTCAGGATGAGAGAAAAGGAATTCAGCCCCTTGCCTGTCAAGCTGATACTTCTTGTCTGACTTCATATCCAGAGGAGGGACAGAGTAAAGGGTCTGCAAAATCTTTAACAAGTCTTTCTTGAAAAAACTTGTTGAAAGACAGCAGTAGCTTTTTTGTGGGTGTTAACCATATAATTTCCATATATTCAACCTCCTCCTCATTCTCTATAACGTCAGTGGTTGCCAGATCAATGGCATCCACAATCTTCTTTACAGAGGAAAAATCTTTAGCCCTCGGAGACCCAAATTCCTGCTCAGGGGAAACCTCAGGCTCAATAGGTTCACCTTCATCCTTTTCAAAGGCCCCATATTCCTTGAACTTCATCCGCTCCTGGGGTGGAGTAGGGGCAGAGGAAAGCCTAACCGGGGGCTTGAAACAGTGTTTGGGGAGTTGGAGGGGGCATGAGTGCCTCCAGAGCCTGGATTACTTTGAAAGCTTGTGCAATTTCTTCTCAGGATGGCAGGCTAGGAGACACAGATGAAACCCATTTTGGTTTCTCAGCCTGAGGTTCACTGTGTTTTGTTTTCTTTGACTTCTTGGCAGGAACTAAGGAGTTAGCCGGTTCACCAGTCCTTTTAACTAGATGATGCTTCACCCATGTCAGGGGTGTTTAGTTTAGACTGTGCGGTTTCACCCACATGTTAAGGGACTGTAGGCTGGTCACAGCCCAAAGCACCCTTCTCCAGTTTCCTATGAAGCCTTTCCAATCATTTAGCAATGTTTTTTTTGTGGAAAGGACTTGCAGATTTCATAACCTGCTGAAAAATGTTCATGTCCAAGGCAGACCACACAAAAATCATGTTTATCTGCCTTGGCAAAAACACCACCACACTTACGGCAATTTTTAAACCCCAGGGGTTTCGTTGTCTTTTTAAGTTTTTCTGACATTATTAAATCAGTCACAAAAACTACAACCATAGACAAAATAAACCTTTTTTTTTTTTAAAGAAAAAGCGGTTGCGATTGGTTCAGGAACCGATGAAGATTCCAATACGGGACCGAGAACTGGGACAAGAACCAGGTTAGCGGTTCACAATACCGGGTCAGCAATCAACAAAATCGAAATTTTAATTAAAATAAAGGCTAAAAACTAAACTGAACCGGAGTTAAAAAAAAAACAAAAAAAAACTCTGGAATAAACAACTAAGGCTCGGTTCCTCAGTGGTTATCCCGAACCGTGAGGAACCGAAAAAATTTAACTTAAAAACACTAAACTAACTAATGGTAAAGGAAAATTAACAGAAATAAAGCCATCAGTAAGAATAATTAAAAGAAAATACTCAAGTGCAGTGAAGAATCACACTCAGGAACGACAGACGGAAAATCTCCGAGGAACCTTGACTTGTCAGGCGGAGAAAGAAATTCGATACGTTATTGGAATGTGGCTGCTGATAATGGCAGCAGTTTGAATAAGTGGTACAAGCCAATAATAGATTCTATGATTTGCATAACATTCTATTTCTGGGCAGTTCTACTTAGGAGGCTGACTACATAGAGTTAAGAATATAGAAGAATACCTGGGGTGAGAACTAGATGTTCCTCAACTTTGTTGATGTTGATTATTTGTTGCATCAGGTATACTATAGAAATTTTTATATAACTGTATGGACTAAGCTGAAAGTTTAAAGGATAACTAAACCACCTTTTTTTAACAATAAACTGTTCAAAAATCCGACTTCATAGTGAAGCAAAGGTAAGGCTACTGTATACACTAATACTAAAACTACATTTAAATAAATTAACATAAATGGCTGGCTCCTGTGTGCCTTTGTGTTGCTGCAGGCTTGCAACCATGTCCATCATTTGGCTGCCTGAGGGAGAGCGCAGCTCACATTGGCTACATGCACCGGAGGAGGTGGAGTCAAGTCGCACGCGCACCACAAGATGAGCCCTGTGTAGGCAGTTACCGCCATTCAACATTTTTTTTTTTAATTTAAATTTTTATTGTCTTTAAAAAGATCATATCCATAGTACAGTGCGATATAGGTACATAGATAAGAATATAGCAGTTGTATATAGTTACATCTCATAAGAACACAGATCAATACACTTTCCATATCAGCTATTACACTACAAATCAGAAGAAATTTATTTATTTATTTATTGATTGAAATGTTTCACCAGGAAAGGCACGCTGAGCAACATGATGCTCATCTCACGGTGCGACCGGGGGGGTGTTCAGAGGAGAGCAGGTGAGTACATGATACATAGCATTAAGTTACACGTTGGAGTCATGAACTGAGAGTATCATTACTTACACACTGGTACAAAAGAGTGGGAGTAACAGTGAACAGAGCTGTGCAACAGCCTTGAGGGGTACATCAAGGGAAGCAGCATAGGGAAGGTTTAAAACAACAGTAGGTTGTCAGCCAAGGGAGAACAAGGAATAAGGTTAAGATCTGGATTATGTTTACACAATACATACTGTAGGTGACAGCCACTAACTACAGGAATATGTTTGACAGGGAGACAAGGCAGAAGTGCAGTATGGGGAAGTGTGGAGGTTGGTAGAATATATGCTAGCATTTGTAGCTGTTAGCTAAAGCCACTGGTCAGGCCGCATAGGATGTAGGGGGAGCAATGGGGGAAGGTAGTAGTAGTAGGAAGGGGGGGGAGGGGGATTGGCTAGAGGAGGGGAGGAGGAAGTCAGGTGCATGAACAGTTTACCACGTAGGAGTTTATGAGGGCAGAGGATAGAGAATGCCTAGAGGAGGAGTGGCAGATTTGGACCAGCAGGTCATTCCAAAGCTTCGGGAGATGGTAGGAGAAGGCCGACTGGCCTGCAGAGGTCAGATGGTGAGGGGTTACCAATAGTCAGGAGTCAGTAGACATGAGGGCATGAGAGGGGGTTGGAGGAGATGATAGGCAGGAGGCGAGGTAGGGTGGAAGGGAACCGAGCCAGAAGTCAGAAGCAAATTTAGCACTGTGAAGGACGTGCCAGTTGCTAAGGGATGGGAGGGCTAGCGAATGGAAAAGTTTGCAGTGGTGGGTGTGAGGGGGGCATCAAGGGCAAAGAGTAAGAAGAGGAGTAGAAAATATTAGGAACATTAATTTCATTCCCCACCACAGGTATGCAAGTAAGGCTTGTGGGTAGATATATATTAGTGTACAGCAACCCATTTCAGCTCCATCTTCAGCCCTAAGCGAATCCAAGCCCAGGCCCCCACCACACCCCCGATTTATGTTTTTACACAAGAGAAATCGTATGAGGTATATCACTTATATCCCCGCCATCATGGTACAAAGTCTGGGTATCACTCTAACTGTAAGTAAGTCCACAGACTCCATCTGTTCATGAAACCCATCATTCGGTTATTCAGTTTGGCTGCTGTCTGTTCTAATCTATATACTTCATAGGCCAACGTTCGGCAGGTTTCTCTAGTCGGTTTACGCTTAGTAAACCAGAGTCTGGTAATCACTTTTTTTGGTATCAAGACCAGGAGAACAATAAGTTTATATTGTCCCCCATTCAGCTGGAGGCCTATGGGGGGAGTTGCAGTCAGGATGAAGGTCGGTGTAAGTAATTCAGGCTTCTGAAATATATCATTTAACTCACAGATGACCTCAGACCAGTATCCCTGTAGGAAGGGGCAGGACCACAGGATATGTGTCTCCCTAGCTTGGTAAAAGCCACACCCTCTCCAGCATTCCACTGGATCTCCCTTCCTGTATTTAGCAGTAATAGCTGGGGTTCTAAAGTAGCGTAGTCTGGTTTTCCAGGCAGACTCCCTCCAATATGTTGAGGTTGAGACCTTAGAATAAGGGAGAGTGGCCTTATGCCAGAATCCCACAGCTTCCACTTGCAGACTGTGTGACCCTGAGTGAGTCGCTTAACTTCCCTGTGCTCCCAGGTCGCACCTGTAAAAAAGCTTTCAGCTTAGTGTGCTAGTCCTCGTTAAACAATTAAAAAAAAAAAAATCTCTACCCCATGTCCTTTTTCCAATGTTGTCAGACAGGGTCCAAGGGGATAATACCACCTATTCAGAGTGCTTGGTAAAGTTGATAAATACGATGCTCCTGTATACCACCATTCAGGTGATATCTAATCAATCCAACCAAAGGGGAAGGGGATTCCGCCACTGAGGACAGGGAGTCCTTGTGGGTTAGAAGGCATTTTCTGAGTTGTACATAGGCTCGGTATTGATTGGAGGGCAGTTTATAAGTAGACTGTAGATAGGTAAAAGAGAGTAAGCCGAATGGGCCTATAACTTAGAACACATAACATAAATGGTAGGGTTTCCAATCCCTCAATAAAGAGACCAATCCTCTCAGAAGTGGTAAGGGTGGATCTGCTAACTAAGATCCATATTTTAAAAGGTTCCCCAGTAAATTGCATAAACCTACGCAAAGGAAGACATCTTGGGGGGGTGGCAGAATATATGAGGGGAAGTTTTCTAACCCATTAATGGTTGTTTCAATATCTTTCCAGTTTGCTATGTAAGAATCTGAAATTTGCAGAAGGACAGTACGTAGTTGCGCTGCCTGTGCTTAGTTCTTTAAATTTGGGATGCTAAAGCCACCCTGGGTTCTAGACAGTTGTAATATGTTATATTTCAATCTTGGTGGCTTGCCTCCCCAGAGGAACCTAGAAATTAACTTGTCCCATGCTATGAAATATGTATTAGTAGGTATAATGGGTAAGATCTGAAGAAAGAAAAGGATTCGGGGAAGAATGTTCTGCTGGATGGTTTCCGCCCTACTCACCAACCCAATGGGGAGGTGTGTCCATTTGGATAAGTCAGCAGTTATTCTTTGGGTAATCGGCTCAAAATTAACCAACTCCAGGTGTAACAATCGAGATGGTATCTTGATTCCCAGGTAGCACATTTCTACCCTGTTCCAGCGGAATTTGAAAGCCCCCTTCATAGCACTGGAGGAGATAAAAAAATAATTTAAGACTTCCATCTTGGAGCCATTTATCTTATACACTGACACATTTCCAAATAGTTCTAGTTGATCCCATACTGCCGGGACAGAGGTTTCAGGAGAGGTAAGTGTTAGCAGGATATTGTCCGCAAAAAGCATGAGTTTATATACCCTACCCCCCAGGGGTAGTCCCTCGACACTGGCTTGCTTCCTGATATTGACCACTAAGGGTTACAGATATAAAGAGAAGAGCAACGGAGACATTTAGCAACCTTGTCTGGTGCCCCAGGCTAAGGGGAAGGGAAATGATAGGGAGTCATCTAGTTTAAGAAATGCCACAGGAGATTGATACATGTGCTGAATTTGGGAGATAAATTTATCCGGGAAGGCAAAGCATTTAAGTGTAGCCCACAAATAGCGCCATGAGACCCTGTCAAATACCTTCTCAGCATCTAGGCCGAGAAGGACTAATGGGATTTGTCTTCGAGTCATGCTCCGTTAATAATAATACCCGCCGAATGGCATCATGGGCCTGATGCTTCATAATAAAGCCTACCTGATCTCCATCCACTAGGTGGGGAAGGAGACCATCTATTCTATGACCTAAAATGGACATAAATAATTTATAATCTGTGTTTAGTTTCAAAATCGGTTGGTATGATCCCATCAAAGTAGCATCCTTGCCTGGTTTGGGGAGGGCTGCTATCTCAGCATATCTTCAAGACGGTGGTGGTGGACTTCCGTCCTGAATTTCCTGGAAAGCTTTAAGCAATGGTGGAACAAGTATTTTACTCCATTTTTTGTAAAACTCTGCCAGGTACCCATCAGGTCCCGGTGCCTTCTGAGTCTTTGTTAATTTAAGCATGGCCTTGATTTCGTCTGCAGTAATGGGACGTAGCAGTCCTTCCGCCTGTGCCGGAGAAAGCTGTGGGAGGGGGGTATTTTGTAAATATTGTGCAATTTCTGGGAGGGGCAGAATGATCTCCTCCGTATAGAGGTTTTTATAATAGGTAGCCATGGCTTGCCTGATAGCTGTGGGGGTGTACCAGATATTTTTTTGCTTGAGGACTGTATAATTTTGTAACCACCGCCTGCTGTCTCGCCCCCACCTGCAATCATCTGGCCAAGTGCTTAGCACCTCTGGGTCCCCCTTCCTGGTATTTAAGTTTTAAATACAATAACTGCTGTTCTATTTTTTGATCCTCTAATTTTTGCAATTTTTGTTTGGTGAGCTGAAGTTGTGATTTCAGACTCATATCTCCTTGACTGACTCGAACCTGTAACTGGGCCAAGGTGTTATGTAGTTCTACCTGTAGGATTTCCCTTGCTTTTTTTCTTTTTAGCTGAACATTTCACAATCTTTCCCCTGAGCACCGCTTTAAGAGCATCTTATTGTATGGCACAAGAAGACTCTGCTGAATTATTATCAGCCAGAACCAAGGGAACCATGTGGTTCACCATGTGACTGAATTCGGAGTCCTGAATATAGGATACGTTAAAGCGCCAGAAGGAATTTCTTTTGTCTTATCCAGGGCTAACTTAAGAATAGAGGAGTATGGTCAGAGAGAATCGAGGCCCCGAGATGTCCTGATGTCCTGAACCATTTTCAAGTGTTCTGCAGATTCAAAAAAATAATCTAACCTCGCCGAGGTACTAGTTTTGGGAGAGTAGTGGGTATACATCCGGATTGAGGGAAAGAAATGCCACCATATATCAATCATACCAAGTGCAGGGAAGGTTGTTTTTAAATATTTTTGAAGCGGGGAGGCTCTATGCCTAGAGGGTAGTGAGGTATCAATTGTGGGGTTTAAAATTACGTTAAAGTCCCAACCTATTATGTAAAGACCTTGAGCCACAGAGACATAATCATCTAAAAATTTCCATGCCACCGGGACTGGGCTGCCTGGGGGGAGATATACTGAGGCCAGGGTCACTTGAGTGGAACATAGTAAGCCCACCAGTATGACTTATCTACCTTCATTGTCATTGATCTGATTTTGCAGCTGGAATGGCACCCCCTGTGGGATTAAGACTGCCACTCCCCGCCTGCGTCCAGAGGGGTGGGAAGAGGCCAGCACTGTATGAAATCCCCATGATTTTAGCTTTGCATGCTCTGATTGGGGGAGATGCCTCCCTTGAAGGAGAATGATGTCAGGTTTGTCCTTCTTGAGGAATTGAAGCAACCTTCTCCTCTTAGTAGGGTTGTGGATGCCATTAGCGTTGAATGACAGTATGTGGGAGGGACTACCAATCTGTAAGGTTGGGTGGGCTATGAAGTGGGACGGGGTTACGATCCAGCATCTCCCCTCCTTATCAAATAGCGGAGAGGAATTTGTAAAGTGTCTCCCCTGCCTTCTATGAATCCTATGGAAATCCTCTGTGGTTCCTTCGGATAGTAAACTAATGTATACCCGGGTCTCTAAAACTGGGTCCAGGTGCGTCCCATGGAAAGTCGAGGTACATCTGCACTGCGTTGCATACTGTTTCAAAAACAATGAACATTTGGCCAACAGGGCACAACTATAAGTATTAATTAACCTACTAAACTCTGCCAGACTGGTGTATAACCTTAAACTTCTACCACATTTCCAGTAACCAGTATAACATCCATCTGGCGATAAAACAACTGTGGCTTCCAAGGTGGAGGAGGACTGAGAGTCTCTCCCTATATCCTTCAGAGAGGCAGTAATGTTATACCACTCCCAGACAGGTTGTGGGTATATCTGAAATACTGCCTGCTTCAGACCTCCTGGAGACCTAAAAGATCCCAAAGAAAAGTATACACTAGGATGGAAAAGAAAAAAGGGTATGGGAGTGTATGATCACCTCAATAACATTAATGGTGAAAGACCCAGACGAGTATCCACACATCTCCCTCCCACCAAATCAAATATTTTGTTCTATTAATTTGAACCCAGGAGATATGTCCATCTTGGCCCATAGTGCATAAGCTTCGCTTATCTGTTCGAATGTTCATGAGGTCTGCCCAGATAAAACCAAAATTATTACTTTTTACAATACAGACATACAGCACAGCATCAGTGTATAAATTGAGCAATTCTAAACATTGTCCCCCTATGGTATCCCTCTCTGCTCCAAAAGTTAAACCATGATTGTCTCAGTGCTCCATGTCCCAGACAGTGAGGTAGGGGCTGTAAGATACAGTTAAATAAAGGTCCCAAGTGTAGTCTTGCTGAAGGAGTCATTTGTATAGGGGTACTAGGGGGATGAGGGGTCTAAGGAGGAAATAAGGCCCTCAGGGCATGTCCCAACAAGTGACCACATAGTTCCCCGTAAAATTATGGTGACTATGAATACTTCCTAGCGATCTAGAGTTAGGCCTGCCTCGAGGGCCCTGGCAGAGGGAGCCCCTACCAAATTGCCTCCCCCCCAATCCTAACCCGCTTCCCGTACCTAGGCCTCAGCGAGCCCTACTGAGGTAATTAAGGAGAAGGCACAGCTAGAGAAGCAGCCCTAGGTTTCAAGTGGCTGCAGAATTATTCTCCACTCTGCGGAATTCTACCAAACGTTGCTTCGGTGCCATGTTCTTGCCTTCATCATTGTTGTCCTTCTCTTTACCATGGTTGGATGTAGGGACTGTTTGCCAATGCAGCGGCTGGGGCAGAGGCTGTGAAGAAACCCGGGGGTGTTCTTGAAAAACCAGGAATTGCTGCATCAGATCCTCTCGTGCCTCTGAGGTGGTGGAATACTCTTTCTTGCCTGAGGGAAGGTGGACAACCAGCCTTGCAGGGTAAGGTGTAGTAAACTTGAAACCCTGCGCTTTCAAAGTGGGCAGAAGTGGAAGATGAGCTCGGCGTAGTTTCATTGTCTGTGGCGCATAGTCATGGTCAATATAGAAACATTTCTGTTGGTAGAAGATTTTTTGTTTTTGCCAGGTGGTTAGTAAAACCTGCTCCTTGACTGAACAGCTATTAAAGCGTGCAATGATTGAACGAGGGCTGGCTGTCGCTGAGGCTGGCTTTGGAGCAAGAGCCCGGTGGACACAATCAAGATCCGGTACAATGTCCTGTGGTAAATCAAGCATGGACATGAGCAGAGTAGTGATAAAGTCCTTAATGATAGCTACTTCGGTGCCCTCAGGTATGCAATATAAACGGATGTTTTCACGTCTTGCTTGATTTTCTGCGTCTTCTTGAAGCACTTGAAGTATTTCTTGTTGTTCCTGTAAGCATTGTACCAGGTCCCCCAGGTCGTCTACCCAGTTTTCAGTTGCAGTGACCTGGCGCTCCGTATCATTGGCCCTTTGCTCAAGTAAGGTAACGTCCTGACGCATTTCCCCATACAATTGTTTAATATCTGCCTGAAAGGCACATAGTTCATAGTAGATTGTGTTGAGTTTTATTTTTTTGTTATTTTTAGCTTTCGGGGTGCATTGAGAAAGGTTTGCAGACTTCGCTGAGATTGGGGTAGGCTGCGACTGTGGTATTTCAGTGTCTGAGGCCTCAGTTTCCGATTCTGCAGCATCCTCTATAAAATACTCCATCTTCCGAGTGGATACTGGTTCAGCACTTCTGATACCCCTCTCATTTATGTTTTGTGAGCAATTTATGTTGAATTCTGCATAGCTGAAGGTAGGGTTTTGCTTGGGGAGAGCGAAAGCAGTTCGACTATGCGGCCATCAACCTCGGAAGCTGAACCGGAAGTCACCATTCAACATTCTGTGAGCGGAGAATGAACTGGTGAAGAGTCTGACTGAGGGAGGCAGCCGTGCCACAGCAGTACATTCAGTCAGTGCACCAAGCACTGTCTGAAGGAAAAATGCCACCCGGGTCCCTCACAACAGCCAGTCAGGGGCCACCGAGAGCAATACGCCAAGAGCCAGGCTGGAGGCCACCTCTCATATCATTGCAGACCCACTGTGGTCGACCAGTCGGGCCAGCATCATCAGAGGAGTCAAAATAAGGTAGCAGTAAGTTATTGTAACTTCCTCCCCTGACCAACTGTTTGGGTGAGGGTGGCTGGCATGTGTTATGTAACATTAGTCTGCCCATTGATGGCCTCAGGATCACATGTAAAAGTGCAGAAAATATCAAATTTAAAACTAAATACCCCAAAGACTCAGGTTGTAGGAGGGGCAATTTTTCCCATTCCAATATGGGTGCATCCTATTCACTTCTGCACCCCCCCCCCCAAAACAGAATGGTAAAATGAAATTAAAAAAATCACAAGCTACCTGTCTGACTCGCTCTTTATTTATATGAAACCATCTGATTATCAATATTTTTTTTTTCAACTGCCAGCAGGCCAGACATCTCTTCTCAAAGAGGGGGTGGGGTGAGTCAGGCAGACAGTCTAAAATGGAGAATAACTCCTTTTTTTCTTAAAAAAATATCAATACTGCCAGTGGGAATGGGCCTGGCAATAAATGGTGCTGCGTGTGACGGATTGGACGCTGCAGTAAATTTATAACAAGGTTTATCAAATACTTTAGCTGACCTCACATTATCTGGAAAGTGAGTGCTGGCTCGAAGTAGTTTTGTTTTTATGTATGCATGTATTTATTTACTTACTTTTTCATTTATTTTTATTGAAGCAAGAGTACAACTGCCAAGTACAATATACTCTCGTATCATGTCAGCAAATATAACATATGACAGGTACGGGAGGTAAGAATAACTGACTCATAAGTTCCATCACAAGGATGTAATTGTACACTTAATAACCATTTGTGAAATAAATTGCAACCAAACATAGAAACATAGACTCTGACGGCAGATAAGGACCGCTTGGCCCATCTAGTCTGCCCATTTCCCTACCTACAGGATAGGCCGCAGATCCTAGTTAACCAACAGCCTATTTCTTCCTACCCCCCACAAGAATTGCCTTACGTCTCTCCCATGCATTCTTGAATTCTCCCACAGTTTTAGACCCCACAACCTCCTCATGAAGGCTGTTCCATGCATCCACTACCCTCTCTGTGAAATAATACTTCCTCACATTGCCCCTGAACCAAAGGCCATGAAGTGCTCCACTGTAAATTTAAAATCCATATCCCAAATCAGCTAATAAGTCATAAGTGACAAAGAGGACTAGACAAAAGCATTAAGGTACAAAGGTGTCATCATACCTCATTATGTACATAACCCACGGCTGCCATCTGGTCCGAAACTGAGGTAAGCGATTGTGGTGATATGCTGTAATGCATTCCATTTCATAATATACCCATAACAATTGATCTCTACTGTAGGCAATCTAGTCTTCATCCATAATGTGGTGATCACGTTCTTTACAGTCAACATGTAAAGGTACACCAATGATCTATTTTCAGATCTAATCCATGAAGGAGGTAGAGAGAGCAATATCAAAGATAAGTCAAAGTGGGAGGGTGAGGACAATAAAGAATCCAACTGATCAGCTAGAAAAAGCCAGAAGAGCCAGAGTAGGGGACAACTCCAAAAACATGACACGTTTCATGACTGGCTCCCCACAGCCCCTCCTACATTTACCATACTGTGATGGGAGGAATTTGAGTAGAACGGCCAGAGTATGGAAAAAACCGGACCGGCATTTCCAAGCAAACTCTCTCTGCATCACTGATAAAGTGATTTTTAAAGCAGGAAGAGCATTCATAACCCAACTATCAAATGGAACTGCAAGCTACGGTTCTCCAAACCACCTGTTCAGAATGGAATTTGTGCTATCACCCAATAATTCCTGTAGGCATGGACAGAGGTTGCTGACCAGGTGTCCCCAAGCAACGCCATTGATGGCATCCCAAAGCAGTCTAAACAGCAATGGAATGTGGTCAGGGGGCCTAGTCCTATCCTTAGATTGGTGTAAAAGCTAAGTTTAAACCTGTAAGAATCTGAAGTGTTCCCTATGAGCCAATGCATACTGTTGCTGCAATTGCTCGAATGGAAGCACCCCAGAGATATCCAAAAACTGGAAGATATGTGCTACACCCAGATGGTGCCACCTGGCAAATGTTAGCTCTATCTGAACAGCTAAAAAGTCCAAATCAGGTACCAACAGCCCACAAAAATAGATGGGGAGAAAGAGCTGCGGGATTGCAGATGATTTAAACCACAACCTTAATGTAGAGGCTGTAAAGGTGGTATAGTCCTGCAGAAGAGGAGTGTGGGGTCTATTAGTGATGAGAAAACAGACAATGTCGTACATATCATTAAGTATAAATTCTATATTCTTCCATGGTGGTTGAAGGTGGGGATGCATACAGTAATGGATGAGCTGTAATTGAGACGCCAGTGCATGGTACAGTGAATCTGGTAGATCCATTCCCCCTACTGGGGGGGAGGGGACGCCCAGCACTAGAGAGTTGTAGAAGGGAAAACCAGATCCTTGGCAGTTGACCACCCCAGATGAAGCCAGAAATTAGTTTGTTCCATGAATTGAAATAAAATGGGGATTGAAGAAAGGAGATTGTTTGAAAGAGAGATAGCAGGTGCGGGGAGATTACTCATTCAGACCACTTCAATTCAGAAGAAAAGCAAGAGTTAACTGGTTCCACCAAGTTGGGTCATTCATCAAGGCGTTCATCAGGGATTCATAATAAACAGTTCCAGATTACCCAAATCTTCATGTATAACACCCAGATATTTAAATTTAGGGCCCCTCCACTGAAGGGGAAAGGACTGCTTTAAGGGTAGCAAAGAGGAATAATTCCATAACAAAAACTTAATTTTTTGCAGATTGAGGGGGAAACCTGGAAAAAGAGCCAAATGAAGACAATACAGACCAGGCAGCAGGAATAGAGCACTCGGGGTTAAGCAAAGTAAAGAGGATATTATCCACATACAAAGAAGCTCTGTATTCTGTACCCCAACCAAGTGGAAGTCCCTCCACCTCAGGGTGCAGCCTAAAAACCACTGCTAGAGGCTCAATATATATAGTGCAAAAAGCAATGGAGAGAGAGGTGGTAGCCCTGACGGGTTCCCCTTTGGAGTACAAAGGGTGAGGAGTGAGAGCCACTAATTTGAATATATGCCTGAGGCTTGGTGTAAATATTTCAAAGCCACTGAATAAAGGACCCAGGGAAGCCAAAGGTTGACAGGGTACTACAGAGAAAATTCCAGGACACCCTCTGAAAAGTCTTCTCTGTGTCAAGGCTTAACAGGGTTGCCAGAATAGAGCACTATGTGATATACTGTATCTCATAAGAGGCAACATCCTGTGGATGTTATCCATTGTTTGTCTCTGTCGAATAAACCCAGCTTGATCCGAGTTGAAGAGAGTTGGAACAATGCCCTCTAGTCTATGAGCCCAGACAGCCATGTAGAGCTTCCAGTCTACATTCAAAATTTAAATTGGGCGATAGGAGGAAGGGAGGATTGGGCCCTTCCGAGGTTTGGGGATAGCTGACGTGGTGGCATAAGACCAAGTGGGAGAGGGGATTCACCTAATGAAATTTCCTGAAATACTTTAAGATAAAGGTTAGGGAGCTTAAAAAATGCCTTATACCACCCCACTTGGTAGTCATCCAGCCCCGGGCATTTCTGCGTTTTTGCTTTCGGGAGTGCAATTTGAAGTTCCTCAGGCTGGATTGGAGCTATCAGAGCTGCATGTTGGTCCTCCGTGAGAACTTGAAGGTGAAGTGATGCAAGATAAGAAGAGATGTTCGCAGTCAGGGGGGTGGGAGTTGTTTCCATACAAGGTCTTCAAAATACTTACAAAAGATATGTAAAATAGTAGTGGAGTTTTGTATGAGCTGCCCACAAGTAGGATCTCTGAGCTACAAAATGCAAGCTGCCAGCTTTCACACATAGATACATAGACAGTGTCGGCAGATAAGGGCCTATGGCCCACCCAGTCTGCCCATTTGAGCTTGTAAGTTCAGTTTGTTATCCTAGAAGTCTGTTTCCCCTTACCCCTGATCTCTAGAATTCCTTTATGTCTATCCCATGCATTCTTAAATCCCGTGATTGTTTCAGCCCCCACCACTTCCTCTGGCAGGGTGTTCCACTTGTCCACCACCCGTTCTGTGAAGAAATTCTTTCTCATGTTTCCTCTGAATCGTCCTCCCTCCAACTTCATCCCATGCCCTCTAGTCCTGGAACATCTTTTTAGCTAAAAATAGTGTTTTCCTGCACCCTGTTCCTCCCTGTAAGATACTTGTATGTCTCTATCATATCCCCTCTCCCGCCTCTCCTCCAGGGAGTACATATTCAGTTCATCAACCTGTCTTCCTTAGGACTTGTGATGCAATCCATGCACCATCTTTGTTGCCCTCCTCTGAACCTTCTCTACCCTGTCTATGTCCTTACGATGTATGGTCTCCAGAACTGTACATTGTACTCCAGGTGGGGCCTCACTAGTGTCTTGTATAAGCGGAATTATGACCTCCCTTTTCCTGCTGGTGATGCTCCTGCCTATACATCCCAGCATCCTATTTGCTTTACCTGCTGCCTTGTCACACTGTTTCCCTACCTTGAGGTCATCAGAGATGACAACCCCAAGATCCCTTTCCTGCTTGGTGCATGCTATATCCTCACCCCCCAACTGATATATTGTGCTAGGGTTTTTGTGCCCCATATGCATTATCTTGCACTTCTTCGCATTGAATTTCAACTGCCAAACCCCTGACCATTCTTCAAGTTTCTGCAGGTCGCTTCTCATTCTGTCTACTCTGTTACAGAGCTTTGTGTCATCAGCGAACAGTGAAATTCTGACTTCTAGATCCTGCGCAATGTCACTGATGAAGATGTTGAATAGGACCGGTCCCAGCACTGATCCCTGTGGTACCCCACTGGTCACTCTTCCCTCTGTGGAGTGACAGCCATTTACCACCACCCTCTGTGTCCTGCCACCCAGCCAGTTACCTACCCACCACACTACTGTCCTGCCCACACCCATATTCCCCAATTTGTGTAATAGTCTTCTATGTGGCACAGTGTCAAAGGCCTTGCTGAAGTCCAGATAGACCATGTCCACTGCCCTCCCCCTGATCCACCTCCCTAGTCACCCAGTCAAAAAATTCAATGAGGTTGGTCTGACATGCAACCTGCGGGCTAATAACTTGCTACCCTTGGCATCCTCTTCATAACATGAATGTCTCAGGAACAGCAGGGCCTGATGTACCTTCTCATCTAATAGGGACTGCAACTCTTGCTTGACTGTCTTGATACCCTGCATGTAACCACATCGCTTGAAGTGTAACGCTCATATGTGTAAAGCTGGTCTGTTAGTACAAGGTAACACTCCTGTTGTCGTTTCTTTTTGCAGTAAGCATAAGAGATGATGTCTCTCCTCAACAGTTTTTAGAGTATCCCAGTGAATGGAAAACTGCACCTGTGTGTGTATGTGGGGTGGGGGTTGTCAGTGACAATCCGCTGAATCCAATCCAGAATATATTTGTGAAATTCTTGATCTTTAAGCAGCGCAATGTTAAACTGCCATAGCAACATTTTGGGCCTCTTCACTAGATCAAGTTTAAGGGTCTGGGCACTATGATCTGATAAAAAATGAGGTACAGCACTAAGGTCCTGATTCACCCCAAAATGTCTGCAGGACATATAAACATAGTGCACACGTGGGAATAAGAACCAAACCAAGAAGAATAATGGGTATACAGCTGTGTCCTCTGAAAAAATCTGCACCACAAATCAATGAAACCTAAGTGTTGAAGATTTGCCCAGAAATATTTAAGGGCTCCAGTTGATCTATGTTTGCTGGGGTTGGAAGAGTCAAGATCTGGGGACATAGTTAAAGTGAATTCATCCCCTGTGATTAGTCAGCCCAGCAGTATATCTCATAGTTTATTAAGGAAAGTGCAAAACACTGGAGTTTGGGCATTAGAAGGAAAATGCACACATGCAAGGGTGACATCCAATTTATACAGACGCCCCTGAAGGAGTACACATCCACTTGAGGAGCCAGAGTATTCCCAGCACACCTGAAAAGGCGTACTGTGTGGGATAAAAATGGCAGTGCCCTGATATTTGCCCTTCTTGCTAAAGGAGGAGCAGACTGTATAGCACCCCCACTGGCCAGATGTTCTTGCTGGGTGTGATAAGTCTCCTGAACAAAGAGGACATCTGCTGGGTTGTTATAGTTATATTGAAAGAATTTTGTCTGCTTGACTGGGTTATTCACCCCAATAATATTATGGGTCCAGATAGTAACCGGAAGCCTAGGAGTGACCATATCTCAAAACTAAGAAATGTTTAATAACCTTGGGTAAAACAGATCCTGTACTGGGAGACCCCCGCCTAACCTACCCAAGGTTGGGCCCATCCACCAGACGCCAGCCCAGTAGGGCCTAACACAGTATGGTGACAAAAGGGATCAGCACCGACCCCCCAACAGCCTGACACCGGAGCCACCGAATGGAATTAAAAATCCCCTACTGCCATTAAATAACTTCACTCACCCAGCCACTGTCTCAATTTCTACATAAAAACAGATAAACTGTAGAACAACCATCAAAGAAGAAACGACTGGTGGTCCTCCCGGGGGCTCAACTGAGGCACCCATGCTAAGGGTCACTCAAAATTCCTGCCTTATCAGTCCTGGAAATCTGCAGCACCAGGGACCACGTTTTTCAAGAAGGAAAGAAAGACCATGCTTCTGGGCCCTCAATGGGACTGTTAGTCTCAAAACTACGAAAAGGATAAAATAAACCAGGAAATGGCAGATAAAGGACCAGGGCAACTAAAAAAGGAAATAGTATAGACATGGAATAGGCCAAGGTGGAAAATCCACATCACCTCCCCAGCTATGCCTATGCCTAGTACAAAACAAGAAGCCCATATTGCTAAGGCAACCCTGACCTACTTAAAAAGCCATATTCCTATGGGTACCAGTAGCACTAATCCAGGGCAGCAGACACAGGGCTAAGGGCAAAAGAACTCGGTGGCATTACCAATCATCTACAATAGTATAATAGGTTAAGCAGCTAACTGCAACAGTAGAACCAAATACAATCAAAATATGCATCAGAGTCCATAAAACATTCCAACTCAATCAAATCAAGCTTTACTTTTATAGCGCCTTTCAGAACCAAGACGCTGTACATAAAATCGAATACCGACAAATATAAATATAAGTTAAAACAGAGACAATAAAACAAATTAACCATAATTAGGGAAGGCCAAAGTAAATAAAAATATTTTTTTAACTCAATTTTAAACTTGTCGATGGTCAGGCATTCTCTTAACCGAAGAGGTAGAGAATTCCACAGGGTTGGAGCCGGAAAAGAAAAAGCACAGGCACCAGTCTGTCTTCGATCGCACCTGGGAATCTCTAGCAATCCCTCATCGGCAGATCGGAGAGGACGGAGGGGGCTGTAGGGTACCAGGAGGTCTTACAGATAACTGGGTCCCTGATCATGTTGGGCTTTAAAGGTTAGCAAGCCAACCTTAAAGGTGATCCACCACCGAACGGGCAGCCAGTGCAGCTCGCGGAGCACAAGCGTAATATGACTGGACCTAGAGGTCTCAGTCAAAAGCCTGGCCGCCACGTTCTGCACCAGCTGCAAGCGGCGGATATCAACCCTGGTAGCCCTAGGTAGAGGGAATTGCAGTAATCAAGGCGGGTAGTGACAAAGGCATGGACCAATGTTGGAAGATCGTCAGGTGGAACCAAGTGCTTCACCTGGGTGATATTCCTCAGATGGTAAAAAGAGGATTTGACGACAACCAACACCTGAGATTTTAGTGTCAGACCATCATCAAAAATAACGCCCAGGTTACGCACCAGGTCTGAGATTGTGAGCGGTATGCCATCAAGCAATAAACCTGATGGCTGTCCGGCCCTCAAACCCACCCCTGGGTGACCAGGGTCCACTACCAACACTTCAGTCTTATCTGGATTCAGTCTCAGCCAGCTGGTACTCATCCAAGTTCTGATCTCAGTAAGGCAATTATTTAGCATGGAGAGTGCATCATTCTGTCCAGGTAGAAAGGACATATACAGCTGAGTATCATCTGCATAGCAGCGAAAGCTCAGACTGTATCGCCTAATGATATCTCCCAATGGCAGCATGTACACTGCAAACAACATGGGGGCCAAGATGGAGCACTGCGGCACCTCGCAGGGCAGGGAGTGAGCGCCAGAGGAATAAATTCCAGTGGCAACTCTCTGAGACCTGCCCACGAAGAATGAATGAAACCATTTGAGGACTGTACCAGACAGCCCACAAAGATGCTGCAGGCACTCCAACAGCACACCATGGTCTACAGTGTCAAATGAAGCAGAAGGACCAGAATGGTACATGCCTTTCGATCTCTTGCCATTAAGAGGTCATTCAACACCCAGACAAGTGCAGTCTCCGTGCTATGCTTTTTCCTAAAACCAGACTGGAGAGTATCATAGACACTGCGAATTGTAAGGTGATCGTTCAATTGCAGCGCAACCACCTTTTCAATAACCTTACCAACAAGTGGCAGGTTAGAGATAGGCCGGTAGTTAGCTAGACAATCTGGATCCAAGGAGGATTTCTTAAGGAGTGGTCGAACGACCGCCTCCTTGAGGGGGTCTGGAAAGACCTCCCCCCTCCAAGGACTTCCAGACAATTTCAGCAAGGATCGGGCAGATAACATCTACACATCCCACTAAAAGGGGTGTAGGGCCCGGATCCAAACTACAGCTGGCTGGGCACAGTGTTTGAATGATCTTCACAATGTCCATGAATTCCGACAGGCAGAAATCTGACCAGACAAACCGAGTGCATGCCACTTCCTGCCGATCTCCACAATCCCTCATAGGAGAGGTCGGGCCGATGCCAGACCTGATGCTGGCAATCTTATCTGCGAAGAATCGAGCAAACTCCTTACATTTAAGCTGAGAAAAGGCTTCTCTGGGCTGAAGGCAGATTGGATTGCACAATCTGTCAACAGTCCAGAAAAGCTGAACTGGTCGATTCTGCGCAACAGAAATCTCCCTGGACAGAATTTCTGCCTTCTTACGGGTGATTTCTGATTGATAGCCATCATAATGTGCCATCAACCTAAGCCTGTTAGCATCAAGGTTGGACTTCCTCCAGGCTCTCTAAATCTTTTGGCCAACTCAACTCCTTCAAGGAACCATCAAACCAAGGGCTCCTTAGTTGAAGGGTGAGAAGGCCTGAACGCAAACAGGAACAGGAACAATCTTGTCCAGGGCATCTCCCACATCCTTATTATAGGCTAATATGAGATCATCTGGACTAATGCATTCACCTGACAAACCCGATAGGTCCAGCACCACCGACAGATCACTAGGGGCAACTCCCCTTAAAAAGCGGTACTGAACCATCTCCGTAGGGGCAGATCTATTAGGGGGGCCCTGAAGCTGAACCTTATGGTGCGATGGTCAGACCAGCTGACTGGTTCCACCCCCAAGTCAGCTATCTCCATACCCAACAGAAAGATCAGATCCAACGTGTGACCCCCTACATGGGTCGAGGAGGTAACTACCTGTGTAAGGCCCAGCATCATGATCAGCTGGAGGAGATTTTGACCAAAATGCAAGAGCTCATCGTCGACCCAGGCACTGAAGTCCCCCAGAATTATCCATCTGGGGGACCTCAACACCATGTCGACAATGAAGTCCGCTATCTCCTGAAGGAATTCTCCACCATCTCCTGGTGGACGGTAGATGAGGAGTATCCTGCAGCTTACACTGTCTCCCAGGATATACTCGAAGGATCTGGTACTTCCCAAGTCCAAGGCTAGTAGAGTCAAACACTCTAGGGTCTACTACTGGAGACTCCTGATGGTTCTCACTATACAAATGAACTCCAAACAGTAAGTAGCAGAACGGCGTAAAACAGTTAATGAAATCTAGTAAAGTTCAATGTCCAGCCAAACCGTCGGCAAGGTTAAAAAGTAAATTTCCAAAACAGGAACAGTCCCTGGACTTTGATCCATGGGGCAGAGAGGATCACAGCACATGGTTCAGCTCAAATAAAAGAAAACTGTAGTAGAATTACTACTGCAAAATGTAATGTGCCATTCTGGGTCACCCCAAGCATAAAGGCAAATATCACTGCCGCTGTATGGGGCAGAGTCCCTGGGGAACCAAGAAAGAGAGAGAGAGATGGGAAGGATACTACACAACATACAAAATTCCAAATCCATGTTGCTAATAAACCATGGGCTGCCCAAGTGGTAAAGGCACCACCAACCCCCTCAACCAATCCTCAGGGACAGTGACACATGTGTCAACTGTCACCGATGGTGGAGAGAGGAAATGAGCTTAGTGCAGTAAAAGTCCTCATGGGCAGGGCCCACCCAAGGTACTGAGCTACGACACCCCAGAGAAAGCTCCCAGTGCTGAAATAAAATCACTATGCTTACCTTTCTTTTCAGCCTAGGTGAAACAAGAGTTAAATCGCTGTCCCTATGCTAATGAAACATCCAGGAGGGAGGAAGCAGTAGGACCCCCACACCCCGAGGGATCATGGCAGCTAACAGCGTGTCATCCCCTCAATGAATGCCCAGGCACTCACAGCTCAAAAAAGGTAAAACTCATAGGATACTGTTAAGTTAGTCAGGTAGTTGCAGGATGTCTATGGAAGGAGGTGCGTTGTTTTAAAATGTCAACAATGGTAGCCTCGGTCTGCTTGTGTCATCGTTTCACTGAAGAAGCCTCTTGCAAACATGGTGGGAGTAGAGGAGCGGTCTTGTCAGGCTTGGAATGCTCCAGGCGAGGTATTTCCATGGGTCAGAAGATCAGCAGCAAACTCCGCAGCAGTATCATAGCTGCGCTGTCCCTCCAGAAACTGGACCACCGGCCTAGCTGGGTACAGGGTTTGAAATCTGTTTCTTCCCAAGTGCCTGCATGACTGGAATATAGTGTCTGCACTGTTTCACAGTAAGAGCAGCATAGTTATTATCAAAATAAATCCTTCTCTGTAGCAAAGTGTTTCTTACAGGGTATATCTTCTGTAAAATTATTACAGGTGGTGCTTACATTTTTGTGACTTTTTATCATTAGGCTAAGCAAAATTACTGTTTGCCACTAATTTTTTTTTTTTTTTGCTGAAAGGTTTTTGGTTCATCTCACAGGTGTTGCAGTCTCCTTCTCACATTGAAGGAGCTAACTGCTTTCCTCCCACAGCTCTTCTAGGGCATTAGGTGTGTAACTGGGGGGGTGAAGCTGACAAACTGTTAGTAACTTCCAACAGAAGGAAGGGTTAAAAGGTCACGCTAGTTCAGGGGTTCTCAAATGGTTCCATGGGGAGGCCCCAACCTGTTCCAGGGGAGGTTCAAGCAAGTCTGAAAAAGTACTGTATTTAAATTTTGAGTTTTATGTATTTTGTGTGAAGAGCTGAAGCAAATTGAAAGAGGATAATAGTAGGTGAATTTTATGTATTTATTTACTAATAGGTGACGAGGGAAGGTGAATGAGCCAAAGCTCATTTCAGGTGTACCCGAGGAAGGGTAGGCAGTGAATGCACTTCAAAAGGTAACTGCAAAACAATCAAGAAATACACAGTGAACAATAGTGCAAATAAATATGAACAATAAACTAATAATGAGTGGTGGTAATTGATCAATTTGTAAACTGATGGCAGAACAGCCCAAATACAAGGGTTGACCATAGAAGTGCTCAGAGCAATAGCAGGAAGGAGCAAAGTAATCCCAGAGAAGTCGCTTAGGAGCAGGGAAGGAGGGGAGAAGCAAAGTATGTAGGAAGGTTATTTCATATAGAGAAGAAACAGAAAAAGTAGTCTGACCCATGAAGGTACTGCAACAAGGGGTAACAATGGTTCAAGAATGAAAATAGCGGAGCAAGTAGGCTGGCCTGTTTGGGGGGGGGGAGTTACAATAAGCTGAATAATAATATTTGTTTATTTTATTTATTTGTTATTCAGATAACACCTTTGAGCACAAGAGCTCTTTTTCAAAGGTTCCACATCAGTACGACAAAGAACTGAATGTGAGCCAAGTACTCAAAGGGGTTTCAATTTATTCATGGTGTACTGCGAAAAGTACAGTATTTTTTTGGGGGGGGGCCCAAGATTATTTCAGTTTTTGTGAGAGGCTCAAAATCTTTTCCATGGATTTGGGGAGGCTCACTGTGACAAAGTCTAAAAACTATTGGTTAGTTGATATCTTGGAGGTGGAAGGCTAGATTTGCTGACAAAGGCACCTAGTTTCAGCTGAGCTCTTTTCTTCTAGGTTGCTTGAAAGGACTGAGCAAAGAACCTTACCAGAGCAAGGAAAAGGATTAAGGCTTCTTTTGGCTGGAAGTTTTACTGTGTGTTGTTATTTTTATTTTGTACTCACAGGGATTGTTACTGTTTGTTGCTAACATTTTATTGTTTTATTTTTCTCTGATTCAAATTGCTGTTGCTGGGTATACCTTCTGCTGCATTATTACAGGGTGTGCCTACAGGTATGTGCTTACAGATTACTGCTGTAATCTTCTGATTTAAATTGTCTTTTGCAAGGTATATCTTCTGTTACTGCTTTATTTTTCTCTGTAGCAAAGTGTTTCTTACAGTGTATATCATCTTCTGTGAAATTATTACAGGTGGTGCTTTACAGGTTTTACAGCTTTATCTAACATTAGGATAAGCTTTCAGGGCTACTGCATTTGTTGCTGGCTGATTGTTTCTGCTCTTACCTCCTTGTTTCTTTCATCCGTGGTTGTTCTTTTTCGGCATGGGAGGGGGGCCCAGCCACCCACCCCCATCCCCAACCACCCCACACTACACTCCTTTTATAGGGTCATGACATTTCCTGTAGCAAAGCAGAAAGGGGCGAATCAGAGGGGTATCCACACAGTGACCTCATTTACAGGGGAACAAGTAATTTAAACTTGTTATAACAAGTTATGCAAAAAAACAAAACACAAAATCAAACTTTTGCTTTCATTTTCCTCTTTCCAATTACTCTGACCAGGTTATAAACGCAGCAGCTTATCTGGAATAGATATTATTAACTGCAGGTACTGCGGGACACTTTTCTCAAAAGGGCAGTTTTACAGGATTTAGGACATTGTCCTACATGCTGGGCCACTGGAGATCTAAGGGCTCAGCTCCAGGCAACATGGGCAGAGACTGTATGCCTCAAATCGCATATTCAGGAGGAAATATAATAGAAGAACCACCCGCCCTTTCCCCAACATTCAACAGAAGCACCTCGACCGCAGAGGGTAGTTGGTCCATGAGGCTGGCAGGTGGTTATGAGGGGCAAATCAGATGCCTCATCACTCGGTGCTCTCCAACATATCACCTCCACAAACCATATAAAAACTACAAACAGGTATCTGCCTCTGTCTCCGAAATCAAACAAAGGGGCAGAGGACACTGCAGCACAGGAGCTAGCACAACAAAACTCACCCAAAACAGGAACCAAAACAAAAAACAGCAAAAAGGAAATCCAAAAAACTTCTACTCATAGGAGACTCCATGATTCAGGGAGTTGATACCTATCTCTAGCCAGGGATAATGGTCAGATGTCTCCCAGGTACATCAGCGTGAAGAGACACTGACCGCATTGCTAAAACTGTACAGGAAGCAGGAGAAAACACTGATGTCCTGGTACACATAGGGACTAACGATCTCGCCAGCTGGTCAGTTGTGGATACCAAGGAACACCTGACCAGGCTGGGTGACAAACTATCACCCATTTCATCCAGCATCTCCTTCTCTGAGATCCTGCCAGTCTGGGAGAGGGGGGGCAGATGGACGGAAGGTCAGAGAAAGGGAGACAGGGGAGCCAAACATGTGGCTCAAGGGCTGCTGCCACGAAAAAGGACACAAATTTGTAGGGAACTGGCAACAGTTTGGGGAGCGAAAGTTCTTTAAATTTGATGGACTGCATCTGACTAAGGAGGGAGTCAGTGCATTGGGGCAGAAGTTTGATGTCTTTGCAGAATATTTAAACTAGCAAATGGGGAGAGGGGTGCAGCACCCGATACGTCGAATGAGAAGAACACCCCTTCCCCTCATCTACTGGTCAAACAGGAGTTCAGCATGTTTGTAGTTTATTTGCATCACCAGGTAAGGAAAAAGGTCCAGCTCCCCATACGACGCACAGGGGAAAAGCCAGACCTCGCCCAACAACTAACACACCGAAATCTGGCCAATGGAAGATCATGTACATAAATGCTCGCAGTCTGGGAAACAAGATCCCAGACCTGCAGGCAATAATGACAGAAGCTAAACTGGACATAGTAGCCATTAGCGAGACATGGTTTACCAGTAACCACACTTGGGAGACTTCAGTATCTGGCTATGTACTGTTCAGAAGAGACCAAGGTGCAAAAAGGGGGAGTGGAGTGGCCCTTTATGTCAATGAAAATATCTAAGCTACAGAAATTCAGAATACACATAAGCAGCCAGAAGAACTCTGGGTCACCCTGGAAACAGGAAATGGGGCATCCATACGAACTGGTGTTGTCTACAGGCCCCCAGACCAGGGGAGGACATAGACACATTACTGTTAGAAGATGTACAAAACATGACAGCTAAAGGGGAGGTTCTGATAATGGGAGACTTCAACATGCCAGATACAGATTGGTCAATACCAGTAGGAACATCTGCCAGAACTAGACACATAGTGGATTCCCTGCAGGGGAGGGTCTCTAACAACTGGTACAACAACCCACAAGATACATGGCTATCCTAGATCTAGTACTGACTAATGGGGAAAGGATCACAGATCTCCAGGTAGAAGAGCACCTGAGGGCCAGTGACCATCACATGTGGTATGGTTCAGTTTGGCCACTAGAACTAAATCATCCCATTCCAAGGCAAAAATATGGGACTTCAGAGGAGCTGACTTTGATAAGATGGCCAAAAGAGTTAAGCTAGCTCTTGCAAAAAGAAATACAGGTGAGGGGGTACAGGCAAGTGGGCAAGCTTTAAGGATTTAATACTTGAAGCAACATCCCATTGTGTTAAGAGAGAAAAGGAAGTGCAAAAGAAGAAGGAAACCACTTTGGTTCTCAAAAACAGTAGCAGAAAAGGTCAAAGCCAAAAGGCTGGCCTTCAGGAAATATAAGGGAACGCAGTGGGATGAAGATAGGGATGCACACCAAACTTCCCTAAGAGAAGCAGGGAAGGCAGTAAGGCATGCAAAGGCCCAAACCGAGGAAACACTAGCACAAACAGTAAAAGAAGGTGACAAGACTTTCCATAGATACATTGGTAAAAGGAGAAAGTCCAGAGGGGGTATTGCTAAGATCAAAGGGGATAATGGGCGTGTGTGAGGAGGAGGGCCACGTAAAAGCACCTATCTGAAATAGATACTTCTGCTCAGTATTTACTGAAGAGAAGGTAGGGCAGGGCCCACAGCTCAGCACCATGGACACAGGGGGGAGGGAGGTGTGCACTAGTCCCTTCACAAAAGAAAGGGTCCTTCAAGAGCTCGATAAGCTCAGGGTGGACAAGGCAATGGGACCAGATGGCATACATCTCAGGGTACTAAAGTACCTCAGGAAGTAGTGGATATGAATGCAGTGCAGGGCTTCAAACAGGCATGAGATAGGCATAAGGGAGCAATACAGATGAGTATGAATAGATAGGCCATTGACAGAGCAAAGGCCAATGGCACATTCATAAGGTAGAAAAATAAATGGGCAGACTAGATGGGCCTTGTGGTCCTTATCTGCTGTCAACTTCTATGTTTCTTTTTTGACTGTAAAACACTTCACATTTTCACTAGGCTGTTTGCAGAACCCATTCTTTAATAGCATAATTTTAAAAAATGGACAATCACTGAGCAGGGGCAAGCAGTACGAGATGCAGGCTTAGGCCCAAGCACTTGGTAAGTACACTCGATATCAATACTGAGGTCTGCGGGTAGCTCCAAGCTGTATGAAAGAAATTGCCCAAAAACTCAGCTAGGTTGTTCACCTCAGAAACTTCTGAGAGCCCATACAGTCTAATATTCTTCCTTCTAGTCCAATTCTCAAAAGTCTGTCTGCCTGGCAATTATGTGCACTTCTTCCTCTAACACTTCCTGCAAGGTTATTTTGAGCTGCTCAACCCAGTTATCAATGGCATTTAGGCTGCCGCTACTTCATCCATACTCTTCCAGGACTGCAACATCCTTTAAAACTTCTACTTCTCCCATACAGTAACTTCTGCCAGGAATGACTAGATCTTCTGGAAAATTGTTTCTAATTTTATATGCTTCCCCGGGGCTCTCTCAGTTTTGGTTTGAGAATCTGCATCGCATTGTGCGAGACTGGAGGCCTGTGATATTTCTAATTTGGAAAACTCGGGAGGCAATCCTGCACTATCATGTGTCTGCAGAGCAGATTTTCGCATGATGGGCTTCATAATCAACAGTTAACCCCATCTCTGTATAATTACCAGTGATTTTAAGGTTGCCAGCAGGTTTTAACGGGCCAGTCATGGCAGAGTGGGATGACAGCTCGAAGATTAAATGGCCATTAGCTCCATGACATCACTGGAAATCTTTTTTTTTTTTTCCTTTTTCTTTTTTTACTGTTGCTGTGGCTTGTTTTATCAGCATCTACTGTAAATTTGTGTTTATGGTCAGATGGTCTTATTAAGATTAGGAATGCAATTAAACACAGAACAGCAGTAGGAAGGGTTCAGAGTGTCCTTCTCCAGATGGGGAGGGCTCTCACTGTGTCACTCTGCAGAGACTTCTGGTAGAGAAGATGCTGGTGATGGCCACACAGGCCAGCTGCTGTGTGTGCAAGAGTTGGGGTGGGCGGGATCAGAAAAGGAGGAAATGACACATACCAGCACGCTGCATGATGGTCTCTCTGCCTCTTCCTATGCCATGAACCCCGTCCCCCAAGTTAACTTAAGCTGTTTTTGGATCATGCACCACTTCTACCAAATATATTACTCTTGGATTATTACAAAAATGAACAGGAAGGGAAGTTTAATTTATATGGTAAGCGGTGCATAAGCCCCAAACAATTTAAGGAAACTGTGGAGGGGTGTAAATTAAATACTACTACTGGGTCAAAGAGAGAAGGAAGACAGAGGGGTCCAGTGTCAGGTGGATTGGAGGGTCCATGGCATCGGGAGGGGGAGAAAGGCCATTTCTGTGTTTAACTGGGTTGCTAATATTAATGATCAATGGTGGCAAAGGGCTGGCTTCCGGGGCTGACACTGGCAGGCAAACATTTTGAGCCCGTAAAGTGTTTTACATCCAATCCCGTGTCCGTGTGTCCTCTCTACTGCTTGATCTGGCACTTTTTTCACATTTGGGGAGGAGGGGGTCTGCGTGAGGTATTTGCAGTTCCAGCTGTCTGGGGATTTAAAAAAAATAAAGATCAATGACAAAAGATGGGTGTGTGTGTGTGTCTGCTGTAGCAAATGAAGGGTACTCTGCATCAGAGCATTTAACAACTGGATGAAAGCATGGTACATGGAGCAGGGCTTCGTCTACATTCAGGACTGGGTGCCAATCTGGGAAGATATGGGCCTCTATAGAGGAGTCAGCCTGCATCCTTCCAGCAAGGGGACTGTAGTCCTTGGTGGAAGGTTTAAATGCTACTTGGATGAGTATATAAACTAGCTAGGGGAGAGGCTGTAAAACCAAGGGAGGCAACAATTAACCCCCACAACGATGGAGCTTTAGAGAGGGCCCGAGAGCAGTAAACTCCACCAGCACAGGGACACAAGAAGACAGGGGTGGTGACAAGACAGAGGGAAGGGGGTTATAAATCAGGTAAGCAAAAGTAAAAGATTAAAGGAAACAGGGAATGGAGAAGGTAAAAAAGGGAAGCGGTGGGACACGGGGAGCTTCAGAGAGCAGCATAGGCAGAAAGGGGAGGGGAAAGTAGAGAAGCAGGCAGGGAAGGAGAAAGGTATGGAGAAGCATGTATGCCACTGCATGGTGTCTGTGAAACAAAATTCCAGACATGGAAGCCATCATGGCGGAGGATACCCTGAATTTGGTGGCCATAATGGAGTTGTGGTGCACTGAGCACCACGGCTGAGATATAGCCATACCCGGTTACTCTCTGTTCAGAAGAGATAGGGCAAGGAGGTGGGAAAGAGGGGATCTGCCATATGTGAGGGAGGGAGGGAGGGGAAAAAAGGCCATGGAGGTACAGGGGCACCTGGAGAAAAGTGAAGGGCTGGAGGTGCTGCTGGTCATCCTGGAGACAGACTCTTGGGCAGCTATCCACACCGGGGTGGTGTATAGATCTCCAGCACAGGGAGAGGAGTTCGATGAGGCACTTGGGGAAGCCATCACCAAAATGCAAGTAAGGGGGAGGTGCTGCTAATTGGTGACTTCAATCTGCCAGATGCGGACTGGAGCTTTTCTGACTGCGGCTTGGACAGGAGCAGTGCTATCCTTGACTCCCTACAAGGGGCTTTTCTCAGGCAACTAGTTATCCCACTAGGGATAGGGCAATGTGGGACCTGTTGTTTACAAACAAGAACAGCACTGCAGGTGTTAAAGTGGGCAGTCCCCTAGGTTCCAGTGATCACCGCACAGTGTGGTTTAACAAAGACAGGAGCAGAGGCAAACCACATGTGGCCAAGGGTCCTGGACTTTACAAGGGCAGATACTAAACAAAAGGAAGGCTGCCTTAGAAACTGCCTAATTTGGGGGGGGGGATTGGCAGGGAGGGGTAAGGGCACAGTGGAGAAATAAGTGAGGACATATTGACGGCAACCGGACAATGTGTGAAGGAAGTGAGTAAAAGCAGAAGGAAAACAACACTGTTATGATTCTCTAGGGAAGTGGCCAAGGTGCTGAAAGAAAAAAGGGTGTCATGCAGGAGGTATAAGGTGTTTTATCAGCACCTACTGTAAATTTGTGTTTTTATGGTCAGATGGGTTTATTAATATTAGCAACGCAATTAAACACAGAAGAGTCACAGGTAGGGTTCAGAGCATTCTTCTACAGGATGCTCGCCTCCTGAGGAGAAATGACACCCTAGTACGCTGCATAATGGCCTCTCTGCCCTCCCCATGCCCAGACTCTCCACCGTATCTGACACAGGACCCTTCTATCTCCCTCCTCTCTTTGCCTCATTAGTATTTAACCCCCACTCCCTAGGTTGCCCCATATGTTTTGGGCAATGCATCACTTTGCTTGGGATCTTGCTCACCTGGCAGGAGTATTCTACACTCCCCCCCAATGCATGGCCCTGACAAAGCACTTTGTGTGACGCTTCATCCTGGCTGTCACGGGAAAGCACTGCAGATCCCTTCCCAATGTTGGACCAGCCACCATGGCATACGCTCAGATGGTAAAACACAGCGGACCATTGAGTGTACACTCAGTTTATAGCCAATGATGCAGTCAAAACAAATTTTCTAAGCAGATTTCCTGATGTTAATTATCAGTGTGAGGGTAACTGAGGCCTGTGTTGATAAACAAGTCCATCACTGTTATTCAAGCACTGGAAGTCATTAGTCTCTCATCGTATGTCACTGTTGTTTGTACCTTATCTATATTGCTGTGCAATACAGTATTCAACGGACATAAAAAATCCTGTAATCCATCTCATTGATCAACTAAGGTCTTTACCAATGGCATGGATAAATCCTGCAATAACCTGGCTGAGCCTTGGTTGAGGAAGAGCTTTTATAAAAAAAAAAAACATAATTAAACACATACACTTGTGACACACCACATGAAGTATAGGTAAATCCCCCCAATAACCCATGCCCTGTCATGCTTTATTGCTTAATTTGTTTACATAAATATAGAACTTAGTGGAAAGGCAAATTATATTTTTCAGGCGCCCAATACCGGAGGCTCTGGGCGCCGTACAATAAAAAACACATTATCAATACAATGATTTAAATTAATATTAAACAAATCAGTAATAATAGCAGCATAAACCGGTATAATCAGTAAACATATATATTAAAACTGGTACTCAAAAGGAAAGGAGCGGGGCTCCCAGGGTGGACTAATACCTAAGGTCTGGGAAGGCCTGATTAAACAGGAAGGCCTTGAGGCGGGCCTTAAAAACCTCAACCGAAGGGGCCTCCCCAATAGATGGAGGAAGCAAATTCCACAGGACAGGGCCGGTGACATTAAATGTTCTGTCGCTATCAGTTTTAAGCCTCATCCTGGGAATCACCAGGAGGCCCCTGGAGGAGGACCGGTAGTGGACCGAGACAGCAGGTGTAAGAAGGTCTGCCAGATAGACAGGGCCCAGCCTGTGTAAGGCCTTAAAGGTGAGCAAGCCCACCTTAAAGAGGATCTTCCACCTCACTGGTAGCCAGTGCAGATCATGCAGAACCAGGGTGATGTGACAGAACTTAGACTGCCCAGTCAGCAGCTTAGTGGCCGCATTCTGCACTAGCTGTAGCCAGTGAAGGTTACCCCGAGATAGAGCCCATTACAGTAATCAAGTCTGGATGCCACGGAGGCATGCACTAAGGTGGGGAAGTCCATAGACAGAACTAGGGACTTAACCCTGGCGATATTCCTAAGATGGTAAAAGCTGGTCTGGACAATGGACGACACCTGAGAATGAAATGACAATCCACTGTCGAAGGTAACGCCAAGATTTCGCACCCTAGAGGAGGCCTTCAATGGCACAGATCTCAGAAATAAACCGGTTTCGGCGCCTGAGGCCATCCTGTTCCGCCTTCTGTTCGACTCCACCACCAATACCTCCATCTTATCAGGGTTCAGTTGCAACCAGCTGGAGGCCATCCAGTCACTGATCTCCGTAAGGCAGCTATTTAGTACTTCCCTGCACAACAGGCTCCAGGGACAAAGGAAAAATACAGCTGGGTATCATCAGCATAGCAATGAAAACCCAGACCGTATTTCCTAATGAGCTCACCCAAGGGCAGCATGTACACGCCAAACAACATCGGTGACAGGACTGACCCCTGAGGTACTCCACACAACAGGAGGCTAGAGGAGGAAGAGAAATTCCCCATCACTACTTGCTGCCTCCTGTTGGTGAGGTAGGACTCGAACTAGCAGATGACAGAACCGCCGAGCCCACAAAATTCCCTCAGGCAGTCGAGCAACCCACAATGGTTTACCATGTCAAAGGCTGAAGAGAGATCAAGGAGGATGAGAACTGTCTCCTCCCCCCGATCTCTAGCCCTGAGGAGGTCATTATGCACCCGAAGTAATGCAGTTTCTGTACTGTGCCTCGCACGGAAACCGGACTGGAATGGCTCATAGACATCGAAGGCCATGAGGTGCTCAAGTTGCTGCGCCACAACCTTCTCAACAATTTTTCCCAAAAATGGGAGGTTGGAGATTGGATGGCAATTCGCCTTGACGTCAGGGTCTAATGATGTTTTTTTCAGGAGGGCATGAACTAGCGCCTTCTTTAAGGCATCTGGAAAAATCCTCTCTGACAGAGAGAGCACCGGACAATCAAGGCGAACACCGGGGCAACAGTGTCGACACATCTCATCAAGAAACGTGTCGGCACTGGGTCCAGTTCACAATATGTGTGCTTTAACCTGGAAGCAACCCCAATGACCTCAGACACCTCCACTGGTTTAAACTCCCCTCAACTAGGTGGAGCGCTCTCCAGGCGATCGCTGTAGGCTGCTGTAAGGCTCACTGGTGGAACGCCCTGCCGGATGGTGGACACCCTGTTCGAGAAGAACTGAGCAAACTCTTTGCACAAAGCATCAGAAAAAGTATTTTTCGGCTGCAGACAGGCTGGGTTTAGGAGCCTGTCCACAGTCTGAAAAAGTACAGTTGGTTGATTCTTCCTGGCAGCAATCTCTCTGGACAGGAACTCTGCCTTCTTACCAGTGATTGCCCTCTGATACTCACTGTAGTGTGAGCGCAGGACCAGTCTATCTGCCTCCAGGCCAGACTTCCACAATCAGCACTCCAACCTCTAACCCACAATCTTCATCACCTTGAGCTCCCCATCAAACCACGGGGACCTCAAGTGAGATCTGGGTCATACATGGGCTGGAGTGAGGGAATCAAGCGCTGCCGTCACCACCATATTATAGGTGACGACTGCCATACCCGAACCCCTTACACTTGCACTGTCCACACTAGATAGATCGCCACTGCCAGAAATCCCTCTGTGGTCAAATCCCTCAAAGGGTGGTAGCTGACCATCTCTGCAGGGGAGGGCTATTGGGGGGGCCCCCAAGTGAGAACCCCACCATGCGGTGATCGGACCAAATGACCTGGTCAATCTTAAGGCTGCTAATCTCAAGCCCCAGGTCCCAGTGAGAAGACCAGGTCCAACATGTGGCCGTCCTGGTGGGTTGCAGAGGAAACTTCCTGCGACAGGCCCAGAGATGATATAGTACAGAGGAGGTTATAACCTAGCCTGAATGATTCGTCGACAGCCCAGGCATTTTAGTCCCCCAGGACCAAACACTGGGGGAACTAAAATGTCTCGCTGACAATGAAATCGGCTACCTCCTGTAGGAATTCACCTGCTGCCCCAGGGGGGCGGTAAATCAGGAGACTCCGACAACCTGCGCCCGGACCTCCACATGCGGCCACACATTCAAATGAACCTGGTCTTCCCACTGAGAGCACGGAGAAGCCAAGCTCAGATCTTAAACAGATGACCACTCTCCCACCCCTGCATTCCACTCTGGGGCAGTGCACCACCAAGTACCCAGGGGGGACTGTGCAGTGTGCTGTGTTTAGTAGCATTTGATGTTAGGTTCCTTTGCAAATAATATCATGGAGAGACAGCAGCAAGAGGGAGATATACCATGCTGATAAAGAGTTAGCCTGAAAGGTAAGAAATAAAACAAAAATAAAAAAGAGTTCAGCACCACAGAGGAAGCACAACTGACTTTATACAGTATATGCAGAGGCAAAGCAGCAGTGCAGTCACTTATTTGTAGTGTACAGTGTACTTTACAATGAAGTGTCCATCAACAATGCATCACCAAGACTCCAGCAAGGAAGAGGCATTGTTGAAGTGAAGCATTATTTAATGGTCACCTTACCACATCAGGCCAAGAGGCCCAGGCCAGTAAACAATTTTAGCCTGTCAATGATGATACTAACTTTATTTTTGAACTCTTGACTACTTAAATAAAGAAAATTCATTCTGACATTTTAATTCACCCATGTTGTCATCCACCAATCGCATGCACCTCAGTCTGAAAGCTGTTAGCTGTTGGGGACTATCAGTAGTGCGCCATCGTAAACTGAAACTGAAATCTGAGTGACATCAGACTAGTAGGTCTATGAGCGAGTGTGTCACACTTCCATCTTTCCATGCAGTGTATTATGTCGAATTATGTTAAAAATCTAAATGTAATAGTTGTACTACTGCGTTTCTACATAGCTAATAACCAAACCATTTAGTCATACTGTTTTAAGGTGTCAGGATAGTTTTGCAGTGTCATTCTCTGTGGTGTCACCACCCCTGCTCCAGCTTCAGCAACAGTAAATGTCTTAAAGTGTGTCAGGCAGTGCCACCCCAGTGACCCAGCGGCAGTGTGCTGTGCTGCCATGCTGACAACTCAGGTTTGGAAGCGAGTCCAGGAAGTCACGTCAGGCCGTGACCAAGACAGCTGCCGCTCGGCAGTGCGTCTTGGTCAGGGACGATTGGTGGTGGACTGTACACCACAGTGACCCCTGAGGCTAGGCCATAGAGCTTGCCCCTTTTGCATGGTGGATAGTTGCAGCTGTGTGAGGCTGACTCAGGCATCGTTCCCACCAGGGAAGGTGGGAGGACAAAACCAAGGGGGAAAAAGACTTGCGCTCCATGATGTTCTGCCCACCCCGCACCACTGCCCGGACCACCAATCCATGTGGGATTATTCTCCGAGTGCGGAGAGAATGGCCCCCTCCTTCCTGGCTCCATCACGGGGAGCCATGGCGATGGGCGGGTGGGTCACTGGATCAAGTGAGTACAGAGGGAGGTGGTAGCAGGCCGAGGGGGTGGTGGGGATGGAATGTAGATAGCCCCCCTCACTCCCGAGTTCGGCCACGGAGAAAAAAAACAATACAGCACACACAAAAAAAAAAAAAAAGAGCATTGATTGGCTTGCCATTGTGTCATATGGTTTGCCACTGGTACAGATAATACTGATTCGATTTCTTGGTATATAAGATTGCTGTTGATAACATTACATAGATCTTAGTCTAAAGTTGGTAATAAATTATCTAACTAATAAGTACAACATGATAACAAACAAAACAGAAATCTGAATCAGGCTGTAAAGTTTAATCTGCAATCTAGGTACCATGGAATATACAAGAAGCAGCATATATTTTTTTTATTTACACACAATGGCATCTTCCTTATCCAATATGGCTGAAAAAGAAATCTCATATGCTGCAGATGTGCAACCTCATCAATGTGAAAAATCTCAGACTGGATCCTCCTCTTCTTCCTCCTCCTCTTCCTCCTTGACTCAAACTACTGAGTCACAGAGCAAGAGTGTGTCAGTTTTTCAAAAATGGTGTTTTGGAGAGGTTTTTTATGTGACATCTGAAAAGGGTAAAAATATTTCAGTTCGGTGTAAACTCTAAACGCTGAAAGTAAAGATTTTATCAACATCCAAAAATAATATGAACTTGAAAAAACATGGAACGCATCCATCCTGCACCTTTGGAAAAGTTCAAAAAAATAATCATACAGTGCAGCAGTAGAAGTGGTAGTCTGGCCATGACCCACCTTGCTCAGGAAAGATACAGAAAAAGGAAGTGGAAGACAAATTGTCTAGCACAACTTCAAGCACCAGTACTTCATCACTGACATCATCAACATCGACTGGAAAGATGAAGATATGTTTCCTCCAGCAACAATTATTTAATTCTTCCAAGAGATCACATGCTAGTCGGTCTCGTGCTGACAAGCCTATTATTCAGTTTGTAGTTGAAGATCTTCAGTCATTTAGTGTTGCTGACCGGCCTTCCTTTGTCAAATCAGTCACTGTTCTATAGCCCAACTAAAACAATAATGACACAAAAAACACTAACAGAATAGATGCACATATCAAAACATGAAAACAAATTTGATTTCTGAATTCAGCAATGTCAGTCATATCTGCACTACTGCAGACATTAGGACTGTACAGAACAGTTGCTATCTAGGTGTGATGGCTCACTAAACTGATCAGAAAACCTTGGTTAGAAAGTCGGCAGTACTGGCGTAGATGCGAATAAAAGGAAGACAAACCTACTATGTGACTGCATCAAAACTTGAACAAGTTCACATGAAATATTGCATTCAGAAAAAAAGATTAACACTGTGACCGACAACAGATCAAACTTAAAATCATCCAAGGAGTTTGGATCCAATATATCACATCCATCAGTGCCATGACAAATGTGATCAAGTATGATGAAAATGATGATGATGATGATGATGACCATGACCAGCAGCCAGGGGGAGGCAGTCGCCATACAAACGAAGATGATGATGACACCGTTTGGAGATGTAATGACGTTTGATAATGTATGCAGGATTCTGAATGATGGTGATGAAGACATGGAGGAGACCTACAACCTTCCTTCTCATCAACGTCGTGCAGCACATTCACTGAACTTACTAGCTGTTAAGGTTATAAATTCACTGAACTTACTTGCTGTTAAGCTTATAGACTCTGCTACTTCAAATACTGCCTACAAGAAGATTTTCCGCAGCACAATGGCAAAATGCTCAGCTTTTTGGAATAACGTTCACCAAGGTTCACAAGCAAGTGAAATTGTTTCCTACAAAATTTGTACTAAGTTGGTTATCTCCAATGGCACAAGGTGGAGTTCTTACTACAGAGCCGAAGAAAAAGATGATCTGCATAACATCTTTGATGAACTTGCCTCACAAGGTTCAGAACAAGTGAAATCGCTTTCTCTTGGAGACATACAGAGTAATACAGCCTCTTGCAACTCACTGGATTATCTGCAAGCAGAAACAAAATACTATTATGGAATATCTTTTTCCAGCACTGGTGACTTTGAAAAAGAAATTATTTGATGTGAGATTGGGATTGCGTTTTGCATCTCCTCTTCTTTGTGGAACTGTGAAAACTGTCAACACTCAGTTTGGTACCAGTTTTGGGCAGAGGGAGTCTATTTTATCCAGCATCACGTTATAACTGTTTCGTCTTCAATGGACTGCCAATGAGAAAGAGGCACACGCAGTTAAAAACATGCTTGAAAATAAACTGCTGTCATATCAGGAAGATATTGGTCGAGGAAGCCCATCACATGAAGACCACCTTCAGGATGATAATGACTATTTCTTTAAATTTGACAAAAATCAGCAACCCAGTAGTGGTGGAGTTCTTCGTGAGCTGGAACAGTACCTAAAAGACACAAATAAAACAGCTGAAATTTTGCAAACGTCCCCAACAATAAAGAAAATATCCCTGCATTACAATACTGCACAACCATCTAGTGCTCCAGTTAAAAGATTGTTCAGCATTGCTGGACCGGTCCCTACAGCTATAAGAAACTGACTTGGTGATAAAAACGTTCAGTGCAGCTACTACTGTACTGCAACAAAACATACTGGGAATAGTATTTATTGTGGTGGTGAGTCAACCTGAAGCCTAGCCTAGGTTGAGGCTGACGGTGGTGTGGATAACGTAATGAAACAAGTAAGCTGTGTGTAGTGACTGTGATGATCTTATTACATGTCCCCTAGACAACATCTCAAGCTTATCTGTTGCTACTTTTTGGTAATGGTTAATTACACCTTATGTTGAGTTCTTAATATTTGGCCCTATCATTTTCACTGTGTATATTAATTTTGCTTTAGGGCTTCACTGCAGTACTGTATTACGTTTAATTATTGTACTGATTTTTGTACCAACAATTCTCAGGACCTTATTTTATCTTGTTACATATGCACCTTGTTGATTTGCTTACTGTTTTTGAATCCTATGTGACCCCTCCCTTATGTTGCACCTAGAAACCAGCTCAGTGTGCCTTTCCTGGCTACCAATTTCAAATAAATAAATAAATCTTATTATGCCAACTTTATCTCCTAGACAAGTTAAGAAAGAAAACAAGCTTCACTATCTGTCTTGCCAATTACTTTTTCTTGCTGTGTTGTAACAGCAGTTATTCTTCCCCTAGACAATGAGCTTATCTTGCTATTTTGCATTTTGGCACTGGTATAGTATCCCAATATCACAGACAAAAAAACTGTGTTTCTAGATAATTCTGTGCGACTCGGAAATCAACCTTTTATGTCTAACAAATATTAGGTAGTTAATATACTGTATATTTTAAATTATTTTTGAGAGTGTGTCTCACTCATCATGATAAACCTGCAGTATCAACAACGAACAATAATAACAATTCTAATAGCAGTATTGGTAAGTCAGCAGAAAATATCAGGAGTTGACTTTATCCGTGTGGTCTGGTGTCCTGTGGCAGTGAGCATTTCAGATGTCAAAACTCTCTAATCACAATCTCGTGATACAGAAAGTTGTACAAGATCAACATACCACTTTTGCCTGCTTTGGTGAGTAACACATAACGTAGTAACATTCTGGGTGGACGGGTTTGCAGAATGCATTAGCCCGCACAGATGTAAGCAATATAACATAACGAGATCCATACTGGATGTGGAGGAGGATGTATTAGGGTGGTGAACTGCTACTTGACTATATGGTAACAAGCCAAGCCATTTAGGGGTATGGCACTGGAAATGGGTATATTTTGATGATATATCAATTATTTCACTTTTTGCAAGGAAAACTGGTATTACTGCTTGAAAAACCAGCTGGCGACTACCAATACTGCTGCTTTAACTTTGTATGTTGAGTGCTTATGTACTTCAATTTGCACACTTGTGTGGTAGACAAACTGATGTGTACACCATACATGACTAAAACCATGTCCTCCCTTGGCCTTGCCCAGGCATGCCTCCTCAACAAATGAGATAGATTTTCACAGTAGACACTTACTACACTTGTTGACGTTTTTGTATTTTTTCTGCAGAAAATGCAGACTACATGTATATGGCACTGTCCATCTGCTGGCTGTCGTTTAACTTTAGCCCAAGCTGCCATTCAGAACCCAGCTGAGCAACCCTAGTTTAGCACTCTGGCATAACAATCATTTTCCAGTGAAATGCCTGATTGCTGGTAAGAAAAAAATACTTACCATAGTAATCTTGTTTCTTCCAAGGGAATCTTACTATATTCTGACAATATGCAGTATGATTGCACCGTAGGACTGCCCCGGAACTGAAATGGTTAATAGAACCTATGCAAATAGTGGAATGTTAAGCTCCAGTTCGATTTTAAAACCACTGTCCTTGGCTGCACTTCCTGCAACTGTCAGATTCTTAAGGAGCATGCATAAATAACTAAACAAAACTAATATAAAAACAATTCCCCCCTAAATACCAGCCCCTCTTTAAACAACTGGGGCATCGTTAAGACTCAAGTCACAGATGCCCAAGAAAACAAACAAACATACCAACAGGTTAGCAGTAGAGTATGGACAGCTGGAATGCAGTGCACATTAGGTTCTAGTGGGGGAGGTAGGGTGGGAACTCAGAATACAGTGAGATTCCTTGGAAGAAATAAGATTACTATGGTAAGTAGTTTTTTCTTCAAACCCCAGGAAATCTTATTGTATTCAGATAATATACAGACCACCCAAGCAGCACCTTTGGAGGTGGGCAGAGAATCTATTTAGGGAACAGGCTTTGCAGTACTGCTGTGCCAAACCTGGCATCACTTCTGGCCTAGGTATCCAAGAAGTAGTGCTTGGTAAATGTGTGGACAGTTTTCCAGGTAACTGCTTTGCAGATTTCCAACAGAGCAGTATCTCTAGCAGCTGCTATGGAGGCAGCTGTTCCCCTGGTAGGGTGGGCCCTGAGACCTGCAGGGGGCTGTCTGCCCACCTTGCTGTAGCAAAACTGAATGCAGGCAACAAGCCAGCATGCAATCGACCTTTTTGTAGCTGGTTTACCTTTTCCCACTTCCCCATAGGTCAGGAAAAGCCGAGTATTGTCCTGCCTGTGACCCTTTGTGTGGTCCAGGTAGTAGCTGATAGCTCCTTTAACATCCCGGCTATTGCAGCCTACGTTCCCCTGAAGTGGAATGGTCAGTGAAAAAGACTGGCAGTGTAATGGACTGATTGAGGTGGAAGTCAGATACCACCTTGTGGAGAAACTTCCTATTAGTCCTGAGGACAACCTTGTCCCTACAAAATGCAATGCAGTCAGGCTCTGTGGACAGGGCCTAGAGCGCACTAATCCTCCTGGCAGAGGTGACTGCCACCAGGAAGAAAAAATTACTCACCTTAGTAATTGCTTTTCTTCTCATGGAGTCTTGCTATATTATAACAATAGCAGTCAGCCACTGCAGCTGAACTGCCCCGGAGAGGAAGGAGTTAACTCCAGAAGATCTGGAGTTCTACAGCGCGAGGGCGCTGTGCTCAAAGCTCTATCTGGCAGTTTCAAATGAAACTGTCAGATCTTTACGAAGCCAACATCAAAGGACGGAAAAAGTCTGTGTGGAAAAACTACACTAGCCTATGGCTACCTACTAGTAGTATAACAACAATATAAACAACAAAGAAACACCCAGAACCATAATAACAAAGATTGATGGTATTATGGTTAGTTTCCTACTCATGACAAGCACATATGAACCCCCTTCCCCAAGACTCAAGTCCAAGAAGGGCAATAAAAATAACCTAAAAGAACAATCTAGATCTCAACCCAAAGGAAAACAGGGTTAGGGAAAACTAAAATGGCATGACACAGTGCTTGCACCAATTTGCCACCTCTACCCAAGTAGGAGTTCTGAGAGGGCAGGAGGGAGGTGGTTATAATATATGAAGACTCCATGAGAAGAAAAGCAATTACTAAGGTGAGTAATTTTTTCTTCAAACACCATGAAGTCTTGCTATATTATAACAATAGCAGATTACACAGCAGTACCTCCATGGAGGAGGGTCAGAACCTACTTAGGAAATAGGCTCTGAAGCACAGCTGTGCCAAACCGAGCATCTCTCCTGGACTGGATATCCAGGAATAATGCTTGTAAAGGTGTGAACTGTCTTCCAGGTAGCAGCTTGACAAATCTCCAGAATAGGAATGTCTCTAGCAGCGCTAGAGGCGCAGCTGTACCCTGGTGGAGTGGGCCCTCAATCCTGAGGGGGGTACTCTACCCAGTTTCTGATAACAAAATTGGATACAAGAGACAATCCACCTTGCAATTGTTCTCTTAGTGGCAGGTTTCCCTTTGCCAACCTCGCCATAGGTAAGAAACAGTTGGAGGGATTCGAACCTATGACCTCTGGTGCGCTCTAGATAGTAACAATGCCCTTTTGACATCCAAGCTGTGCAGTCTCCTCTCACCTGAGGAAGAATGCTCAGTGAAAAATACTGGGAGGGAGATAGATTGATTCAGGTGGAAATCAGAAACCACCTTAGGCAAAACTTTCTATTAGTCCTAAGGACTACCTTATCTCTGTGGAAAGAGATAAAATCTTCTTCCACTGACAGGCCTGTAACTCACTTATCGTCTAGCAGAGGTGATAGCTACTAGAAAACGGTTTCCAAGTTAAATACTTGAGTTCTGCTGAAGACAGAGGCTCAAAAGGAGGTTGCATTAACTGAGCAATGCAAATATTCAGGTCCCAGGCGGGAGCTGGTTCCCGAAAGGGAGGGTTAGTGTGAAGTAACCCTTTAAAAAACTTGGAGAACACAGGGTGAGAAGAAAGGGAGGCAGGCTTCCCTGCTGACACAAAAGCAGAGACAGCTGCCAGATGAACCTTCAGGGTAGCTGGTCTAAGGCCTAAGGAATTCAGATGGACCAAATAGTCCAAAAGAATGGGAAGATCAGCAGATTCTGGGGTAATCTGCCTCTCAGAGCACCAGATGGAAAACCTCTTCCACTTAGAATTATAAGTGGCCTAGTGGAAGGCTTCCTTGAAGCCTTTAAAATATCCATAACACCTTGAGAAGGTGTAAATCAGCAAATTCTAGCTCCTCAAGAGCCAAGCCTTGAGGTGGAGGGACTTGAGGTCCGGATACACACTCTCCCTGTGCACAGGCCAGTAAGTCGTGAACTCTGGGCAGGCTCAGGGCAGGGTGGACTGCCAGGGACAGGAGCAGAGGTACCAGGGCTGTCTGGCCCAATCTGGGGCAATCAGAATCACTCTGCAAGGTTGAGATCTGATTTTCACTAGTACCCTGAAAAGGAGAGGAAGGGAAAGCATACAGGAACTTCCTTTCCAATCCAACAGAAAGGCATCCAGAGGGACTGAGCCCAGTACTGAGCCTGCAGCAAAAAAGGAAGTTGGTGGTTGTCTGGGGCCGAAAAGATCTATCTGAGGAGTGCCCCAACTGGCAAAGACGGACCCCAGTATTTGTGGATTCAGAGCCCATTCGTGATGGCCCTGAGAAATTCTGCTGAGGGCGTCCGCCAGCACATTGTCCTTCCCTGGGAGATGAACCGCTATCAGGGAGGTGTTCAGGAATAAGCCAGAGACCACAACTTCATTGCTTGGTGCACAAGGCTGAAGACCGAGTGCCTTGCTGCTTGTTGATGTACCACATTGTGGTGGTATTGTCTGTCCTGACTTGAACCACTTTGTTCTGGACAGAATCTGAAAAGATCCGAAGAGCTAAAAAGACAGCTCTGAGTTCCAGAAGATTGATGTGGAGCAGAGATTCCTGAGGAGACCACACCCCCTGAGTGGTAAGGTCGCCCAGGTGAGCCCCCCACCCTAACAGGGAGGCATCCGTGGTGAGGGTGAGGGAGGGAGAAATGGGAATGAAGGGAAACCCTTGTTTCAGATTGCTTTGATCCTGCCACCAGTGTAGGGCCAGGATCAGCCAATTTGGTAAGGGGGTCCTTCCTCTGAGACCAATAGGCCCTCAAATGGAACTGAATGTCCCTCATCTGGAATCTTGCTCCCTGCACAACAGCTGTGGAAGCAGCCATGTGTCCGAGGAGTTGCAGGAAATGCCTTGCTGGTCGAGAGACCCGCAGGGTAAAGGAGGATGCCAGGCGATGAGTCTGTCCACCCTTTCCGAGGAAGAAAGGCCCTGGCTAACCTTGTGTTCAATTCTGCGCCTATGAAAGTTAGGGCCTGAACTGGTTCCAGAACTGACTTTGGCAAGTTTAGCAGAAATCCCAGAGAGTAGAAGCTGCTGGGTGACTTGTAAGTGGGATTACTGACCTGAGACTGACCCACAATGAGCCAGTCGTTCAGGTAGGGAAACATTAGCAACCCTTTGCCTTCTTAATTGAGCCACTACTACAGCGAGACATTTTGTGAATACCCTTGGTGCAGGTAAGGTCAAGGGCATTGCCCTGAACTGGTAGTGGCCTGAGGGCAGTTCGAACCTGAGGTACTTTCGTGGAAGGCCTGATCAGAACATGAAAATAGGCATCCTTGAGGTCCAGGGAAGCTAGCCAGTCCCCTGGTTTTAGGGAAGGCAATATCATTGCCAGGGTTAACATTTTGAACTTTGGTTTCAACAGATGCTTGTTCAAGTATCTTAAATCCAGAATGGGCCGCCATTCTCCTGTCTTTTGGGGTAAGAAAGTATCTTGAATAAAGCCCTTGCCCTGATGGCAAGGAGGAACCCTTTCCACTGCTTTGCAGACCAGAAGAGAAGAAACCTCTGCTTCCAAAGCAAGGGCTCTAAGGACTTGCAGGTGGGAAATGCCTGGCTCTCATCTTTGGAAAATATTTGAAGCTGAGAACCAGACCCTGGCCTATTACCTCCAGAACCCATCTGTCCGAGTTAGGGACAGCCAGCTCTGGCTGAAATAGGCCAACCTGCCCCCACTGGTACAGGAGAGTCGGCCCTGGGCACCCCATCAGGGTGCCTGCTTACAGCAGCCTTAGGCTGAGGAGGAGACGGCTACTAGCCACGCCTACCCCTGCCTCTGAAGAAACCCTCTCTCAGACAGCAGAGGAGGCTTGAAATTGTAAAAAGGCCTGGAAAAGGGTCTGCCTACCTCTGGGAGCATGCCTTTGTGGCATGGCATGCTTCTCCTTAGCCTGGGCACTTTTTAGGTAGTTCTGTATTCATCCATCTTTTCATATAATTTTCTGTTTGCTCTCAAACAGAGAATTTCCCACTACAGGAAAATCCATAGCCTTTGACTGAGTATCTTGGGACAGATTAGTGCATCTGAGCCATGCCAACCTACGGAAGCTACAGAAGTGGCCATGACCCTAGAGGAAACATCATTAACATCAACAGCAGTATGAAATTGAACTTTAGAGGCTTCAATGCCATCAGCAGCCACCTGTTCCAACTCACTAGCCAGCTGGCCAGGCCTGCTTGGCTAACTGCAACACTGTGTCCCACCTAGATTTCTGATATCTAGCCACATAAGCCATATAATTTGCCTGCCTGAGTCCCAAAGAAGCTGCCATATACTGTTTCTTCGCCATGGCATCAATCTTCCTAGAATCCTTATCAGGAGGATGTGAGGCCAGAGGAATATTAGCCTTGTCACAGGCTGCAGCTTGTACCACACCTACATGACTACTCTGCTCAATAAGGAAGTCTGTATCCGAGCCTGACAAAGTATACCTTCTGTCCATTTTTTTATCTACAGGAGGGACAGAATGAGGATTTTTTAAAATCTTTGTTGTTTGCTTCCTAAATGACTTATGCAAAGGAATAGACAACCTCCTAGACTCTGGAATATCCATCATTTCCACATAATCAGGCTCCTCTTGCTCATCCACAGCCTCCTCTAAAGGAAGCTGGAGGTTTCTGCAACCTTTTGTAAAAAAATAAAGAAAGAAGGGACTCAGACAGAATAGGGGAGATTCTAAAGGTCTGTCTGGAGAAATGCCCGGTTCGATGGGCACGCCCAGACCCTCCCAGCCACACATATATTGATCAAATTCCTCCTCCCTCCTGTGGTTCATAAAATCCTCGACTTCAAAATCCTGAACCACTGGGACTGAGCAGACCAACCTTTTACCAACTGTTGGTGGTTCTACAGATCCCTGAGACAGTGACTGGACAATCTGAATGGCTTTAGCTATCTCTGCAGCAGTTGGAGACACAATTCTGGACTCCAAACCTCCTGATTTCTTTGTCTTTTACTTGGGACTGGTTCCTCTGAACCAGTCTTCCTTGCCCGAGGAAGTCTCCTGGTCAGAGGGCACCCTCTGGTCCAGTGGGTACTGAACCGGGCTGGCCATCCGGGTCAGTGGGACTTCTTGGCCTCGCTCCCTGAGCCGCCCAATCTCTTCTCCAGGGTGGCTGCAGGAAATTTTTACACACCTGGCAGTCTGACAGGAGGTGGTCAGCCCCAGACAATAGACACAAGTGGTGTGTGGGTCAGCCCTGCAAAGGCGTCCCCACAGACATCACGGTGTTGAAACCCAGTGGGCCGGTTTTCTTTTGGGTTTCTCAGACATAATGCCAGCCTAACCAAAACTTGCCTTTGATGGCAGGCGAAAGCAGACACCCTTTATCGGTTCCTAACCGAAACACGTGGTATTGAAAAAACCGTAATAATTTCGGTTTTTTTAGAACCGATAAGAACCGGGAACCGCACTCTAAAACCCACAGTACAGTTTTAAAAGACAGAAAAAACCAAGCGATCGGTTCAAAACCGAACCGATAATTAATTTTCCACACAGACTTGAATTTTTGTACTTACGGTTACCAGATAGAGCTTTAGAACCGAAATGCGGTAAAAATAATGACTTTTGCCGGTTCAAATGAACCGAAAACTACTCTTTTAAACCGAGAATGAACCGAGCTGAAGGAGCTGATCTCCGGAGCGACTGTTCAGTGAAGCGGAGTAAAGAATCTGACAGTTTCATTTGAAACTGCCAGATAGAGCTTTGAGCACAGCGCCCTCGCGCTGTAGAACTCCAGATCTTCTGGAGTTAACTCCTTCCTCTCCGGGGCAGTTCAGCTGCAGTGGCTGACTGCTATTGTTATAATATAGCAAGACTTCATGGTGTTTGAACACTGTTTTCCAGGTTACATGCTTGAGGTTCTGCTGAGGACATGGGCTTGAAAGGAGGCTGCATAAGCTGGGAAATACATATATTAATTTCCCACACTGGTGTAGGGTCCCTATGTGGGGGATGCAGATGTAACAGCCCCTTGAAAAATTTTCTGAATACTGGGTTCAAGGCCAGGGATGAACCCCTACCTGCTGATAAGTAAGCAGAGACAGCTGCCAGGTGCATCTTAAGAGTAGATGGTCTTAGGCCAAGAGAGTGAATGTGGGTCAAATAATCCAGAACGACTGGCAAACCCACCTGACTGCGATCTATGGCACTTCTCTGACACCAGATGGAAAACCTTTTAGATGTGTAGGTCTTCCTGGTGGAAGGCTTTCTAGAGACCCTGAGGACCTCCATGACTCCTTCTGAGAGGTGCAAGTTGGCATACTCGAAGTCCTCAAGAGCCATGCTAGAGCCTGAGGGACTGGAGGTTGGGGTATAGGATCCTGCCCTGGGAGGATGTCAGCAGGTTGTGCCTCCTGGGGAGGCTGACTGCTTTGGCTACTGACAGGGAGAGAATCAGTGAATACCAGAGCTGCCTGGCCCAGTCTGGAGCAATGAGGATCAATGTTGCCGGCAAAGATCGGAGCTTGTTCAGTACCCTTAGCAACAATGGAAAGGGAGGGAATGCATACAGGGACTTCTCGGTCCAATCCAGCAGCAGTGCATCCAGTGCGATTGTGTCCCTCATAGGAGGTCTGCAGCAGAACTGAGGTAGCTGATGGTTGTCTGGGGCTGTGAAGAGGTCCACTTCTGGAGTGCCCCATCTCTTGAAAACAACCTGCAGGACCTGCTTGTTGAGTGACCACTTGTGGTGGTTTGGATTGGTTCTGCTGAGGGCATCTGCCAGGACACTGCCCTTCCCTGGAAGGTGGACTGCAGAGAGAGAGATCTCCTGAGAGTATGCCAGACTCCAAATTGTCATGGTCTCTGTGCACAGTGGAGTTGACCTTGTGCCTCCCTGTTTGTTTATGTAGTACATAGTGGTTGTGTTGTCTGTCCTGACTTGCACCACCTGGCCCTTCAGCATGCTGGCAAAAGACTGGATGCCCAGGAGGACTGCTCTAAGTTCCAGCAGATTTATGTGTCACAATGACTCTGGCTTGAGCCATGTGCCGTGAGCACTGTGCTCCCTCAGGTGTGCTCCCTATCTCAGGAGGAAGGCATCTGTGGTTAGCACCAGCAAGGGGGTTTGCTGCAAAAATGACATACCCTGTCTGAGGTTGTTCCTTTCCTGCCACCACTGTAGTGCCTGAAATACAGGTTACTCATCTGTAATAGGAATTCTAGGAATGGTATATGTTGTTCATCCACACTCTCTGGCAGGTATCCTTGCCGCTTTAATTCTTGCCGAAAGGTCTTCAAGCTGGGTCCTCCCACCCACCCGGGTGGTAAAACTCTCGGCCCCGCCCCAGGGCGCCAGATCTGGCCCGCTGGAAGCTCAGGTTGTGCGTCGAAGCTGGGGAGGTCGGGTGGGTCGTGTGGATGAACAACATATACCATTCCTAGAACTCCTGTTACAGGTGAGTAACCTGTATTTCTAAGGACATGGATATGTTGTTCATCCACACTCTCTGGCAGACTCCTAGCAGTTCTCCGGGAGGAGGGAGGCAAGGCACACACCCCCAATACCTACTTGGGAAAGAGAGATTAGAGAACTGAGGCCCCAAAACCAGCATCCCGGCGTGACTTGAGGTCGATGTGGTAGTGGGTAATAAAGGTATGTGCCGACTTCCAGGTAGCAGCCCTGCAGATATCCTGGATAGGGACGTCCCTGGAAGCAGCTACCGATGCAGTGGTATGGCGGGTAGAATGAGCTCTTATCCCTCTGGGAGGCTCCATGCCCGCCAACCTGTAGCAGAGCTCTATGCAGGAGGTGATCCACCTGCCTATCGTCCGCTTTGCTGCAGGTCTGCCAGGTGCGGCTTCAGCGTAGGTGACAAACAGCTGGCGAACCTCTCCCCGAACTTCAGCCGCCCGCCTTCATATAAAGCTGGCGCCGCCTAGGGTCCAAGTATGGAGCCTATACTCGCCTCCGAGGTGTGATTGGGGTAGAACACCGCAGAGTCAACACCTGGTTAAGGTAAAACTCCGACACCACCTTCGGAAGGAATTTCGGGTGGGGGCGCAGGACAACCTTGTCCCTGTGGAAGACCAGGTAGGGAGGCTTGACGGAAAGTGCCTGGAGCTCTCCCATCCTTCTGGCTGACGTGATAGCCAACAAGAAGAAAAAATTAATCACCTTAGTAATGTTGTTTCTTCTAATGGAGTCTTGCTATATTATGACATATGCAGTATAACCCCAGGTTAGAACTGCTCCGGAGGTGAAAGAGTTAACTTCCATGCAGGGCATGAAATCTTGAGCGCGAGCTCGGTTGAACACTCTATCTGTTGAAGCTCAAACTTAAACTGTCAGATCTTTACGAGCAAAACTCACTAAGGTTCTGTGTGGAAGTCAGAACCTACACTAGCCACTGGCTACTAACTACAAAACACTCTTTTGTTCTTGATCCCAAAACAAAGACTCAAGTCGGGGATTCAAGAAGGAAAATTTAAGCATAACACCTAAGCACCCCAGAAGGGTGAAATAAAGTGGGCATCAAAGAAGTGCCAACATTGCACTGCCCACCCACATCCCAAAACAGAGGTTCTGAGAGGGCAGGTTGGGAGGTCATAATATAGCAAGACTCCATTAGAAGAAACAACATTACTAAGGTGAGTAATTTTTCTTCAAACAACATGAAGTCTTGCTATATTATGACATATGCAGACTACACAGCAGTACCTCCATGGAGGAGGGACAGAACCTACTTGGGAAATAGGCTCTGAAGTATAGCTGTGCCAAATCGAGCATCACTCCTAGCCTGGATATCCAAGGAGTAATGCTTAGTAAAAGTGTGAACTGTTTTCCAGGTAGCTGCTTGACGTATCTCTAGGATAGGAATGTCTCTGGCAGCAGCCAGACGAAGCTGTACCTCTGGTAGAGTGAGCCCTCAGGCCTGAGGGAGGAACCTACCCAGTTTTTCGTAACAGAATTGGATACAAGAGACAATCCACCTGGCAATGGATCTTTAGTGGCAGGTTTCTTTACCAACCTCACCATAAGTGAGGAACAATTGGAAGGATTCGAACCTGTGACCCTTGGTACATTCTATATAGTAACTAAGGGCTCTTTTGACATCTAAACTGTGCAATCTCCTCTCACCAGAGGAGAAATGGTCAGTGAAGTACACAGGAAGCGACATGGATTGATTAAGGTGAAAGTCTGAAACCACCTTAGGCAAAAACTTCCCGTTAGTCCTGAGGACTACCTTATCTCTATGAAAGGAGATAAAATCAGGCTCCACTGACAAGGCTTGTAGCTCACTTATGCGCCTGGCAGAGGTGATGGCTACCAGAAACACAGTTTTCCAAGTCAAGTACTTCAGCTCTGCTGAAGACAATGGCTCAAAAGGGGGTTGCATAAGCTGAGCGATGCAAATATTAAGATCCCAAGCAGGGGCAGGATCCCTGAATGGGGGACTGGTGTGAAGCAACCCTTTAAAAAACTTGGAGAACACAGGGTGAGCTGATAAAGAAGAGGGCTTACCTGCTGACAAGAAGACAGACACAGCTGCCAAGTGCACTTTTAGAGTAGCTGGTCTCAGCCCCAAGGAATTCAAATGCACCAAATAATCCAGGATCGTGGGCACACCAGCAGATTCTGGGGAAATATGTTTACCCGCACACCATATGGAAAAACTCTTCCATTCTGAATTATAGGTAGCCCTGGTGGAAGGCTTCCTAGAGGCCTTCAAGATATCCAATACACCTTGAGAAAGGTGTAGGTCAGCAAACTCTAACTCTTCAAGAGCCAAGCCTTGAGATTGAGAGATCTGAGGTTCGATACCAAACTCTCCCTGGGCACAGGTTAACAGGTTGTGATTTCTGGGAAGACATAGGGAGGGTGGACTGCTAGGACATGAGGAGGGATACCAGGGCTGCCTGGCCCAATCTGGAGCAATCAGGATCATCTTGCAGGATTGAGATCTGATTCTGACTAGCACTTTGAAAAGAAGGGGAAGGGGGAAAAGCATAGAGAAACTTCCTTCCCAATTGAGAAGGAAGGCATCCAGAGGGACTGAGCCCAACACTGGGGGCCTGCAGCAAAAAAGGGGAAGTTGGTGATTGTCTGGGGCTGCAAAGAGATCTATTTGCGGAGTGCCCCATCTGGCAAATATTACCTCCAGTACTAGGGAATCCAGTGTCCATTCATGATGGCCCTGGGAAATCCTGCTGAGAGCATCCGCTAGGACACTGTCCTTGCCTGGGAGGTGAACTGCCATAAGGGAGGCGTTCACAGAATAAGCCAGAGACCACAACTTCATCGCCGGTGGACAAAGCCGTAGACTGAGTGCCCCCTTGCTTGTTGATGTACCACATTGTAGTGGTATTGTCTGTTCTGACCTGAACTACCTTGTTCTGGGCAGATGTGGAAAAAACTGGAGTGCTAGAAAACTGCTCTGAGCTCCAGCAAATTGATGTGGAGCAGAGATTCCTGAGGGACACAGCCCTTGGGTGGAAAGGTCGCCCATGTGAGCTCCCCACCCCAAGAGGGATGCATCTGTAGTAAGGGTCAAGGAATGAGACTGGGGAGTGAAGGAACCCCTGTCTCAGATTGTTCTGATCCTGCCACCACTGAAGGGCCTGGATCAGGGTTCAGTCACTGGAATCAATTTGGTTAGGGGATCCGTCCTTTGAGACCAAAAGGCTCTCAAATGGAACTGAATGTCTCTCATCTGAAATCTCGCTCCCTGCACCGCTGCTGTAGAAGCAGCCATGTGCCCCAGGAGCTGTAGAAAATGCCTTGCTGGTCGAGAGACCTGTAGGGTGAAAGAGTAGGCCAGAGACACCAGGGTCCTTGCTCTTTCCAGAGGAAGGAAGGCTCTGGCTTCTTTTGTGTTCAGTTCTGCGCCTATAAAGGTGAGAAGCTGGACAGGCTCCAGAACTGACTTTGGAAGATTGAGAAGGAAACCTAGAGATGCAAGCAGCTGCTGGGTTACTTGTAAATGCAGTCTGACTTGTTCTGGAGACTGGCCTACAACAATGAGCCAGTCGTCCAGATAAGGAAAGATGGCAATCTTTTGCCTTCTTAAATGAGCAACTGCTACTGCCAGGCATTTGTGAACACCCTTGGAGCCGACGAGAGGTCAAGGGCATTGCTCTGAACTGGTAATGGCCTGAGGGCAGTTCGAATCTGAGGTACTTTCGATGGGAGCTTCTGATGAGAACATGGAAGTAGGCATCCTTGAGGTCCAGGGAGGCTAGCCAGTCCCCTGGCCTTAGAGAGGGTAAAATAATCCCCAGGGTCACCATTTTGAACTTTGGTTTTAAAAGGTGCTTGTTTAGATACCTGAGATCCAGAATGGGCCGCCATTCTCCTGTCTTTTTTGGGGTAAGGAAGTACCTGGAGTACAACCCTTTGCCCTGGTGTATGGGTAGAACCCTTTCCACGGCTCTGAGAGTCAGGAGGGAAGAAACTTCTGCTTCCAGGGCAAGTGCCTCTGATGGGTTTGCAGGTGGAAAGACCTGGCCTCATCTTCGGAAATTTTTGAAGCTGAGAACCAGTCCCTGGCTTACTACTCAGGACCCACTTGTCTGATGTTAAAGACTTCCAGTCCTGGACAAAGTAAGCCAGCCTGCCCTACCGGTAGTGGAGAATCGGCCCTGGCTACCCCATCAGGAGCCTGTTTTGCAGGGGCTTTGGGTTGAGGGGTAGAAGCAGGGTTACTAGAGCCCCTTCTGCCCCTTCCTCTAAAGAACCCTCTCCGGGCATAAGCAGAAGAGGAGGCCTGGGCTTGGTAAAACGGCCTATGAAAAGGCCTGCCCCTGCCCCTGACATGCTGCCTTTGAGGAGTGACTTGCCTTTCTTTGGCCTGTGCACTCCTATAGGTGGTCCTATACTCATCCATTTTCCTCATATAATTCTCTGTCTGCTCCCCAAACAAAGAATTCCCCACAACAGGAAAATCCATAGCCTTAGACTGGATATCCTGTGACAGGGCAGTACATCTGAGCCAGGCCATTCTGCGAAGAGACACAGATGTAGCCATAACTCTAGATGAAACATCATTGGAGTCTACAGCAGCATGATATTGCACCTAGGATGCCTCAATACCATCCGCAGCTACCTGCTCCAGCTCCCTGGCAAGCTGTTCAAGGGCCTGTTTTGCTAGGGCCAGGACAGTATCCCACCTGGATTTCTGGTACCTAGCTGCGTAAGCCATATAATTTGCCTGTCTGAGTCCCAAAGATGCTGCCATGTACTGCTTTTTTGCCATGGCATCCATCCTCCTGGAATCCTTTTCAGGAGGGTGAGAGGCTAGAGGAATATTAGCCTTGTCACAGGCTGCAGCCTGCACTACCCCCACATGGCTGCACTGCTGGGAAAGGAACTCTATCAGAGCCTGATAAAGCATACCTCTTGTCCATCCTTTTATCCACAGGGAGGATAGAATGAGGAGTTTTCAGAATTTTTACTGTCTGTTTCCTAAAAGATTTATGCAAGGGAATAGACAGTCTCCTAGACTCTGGAATATCCATCATTTACATAAAATCAGGCTCTTCTTGATTATCAACAACTTCCTCAACAGGGAGTTGCAGAGTGTCAGCAACTTTCTTGTAAAACAAAAAATGAGAAGGGGACTCAGATAGCCTGGGAGGGGATACTCCTGAGGGTCTGTCTGGAGAGATGTCCGGTTCAATGGGCACATCCAGACTGTCAAAATCACACTCACTCTCCTCGTACTCTCCTCCCTTCCCTGGTTCATAAAAATCTTCAAAATCATAATCTTGAACCGAGGAACTGGACCGAACTGGGCGCTTGCCCAATGGTGCCGGTTCGACGGAACTGGGAAAGAGACTGGACAATTTGAATAGCTTTGGCTATTTCTCAGCGGTTGAAAAGAACTTTTGGCCCCAAACTAGCTGACCTTCTAGCCCTTTTAGTTGGAACCGGCCCCTCAGAGCTGGCTCTTTGTTTGCCCGAGGAAGCATCGCCCTGGTCAGAGGGCACTCCCTCAGGTTCGGTTGGAACCGAACTGGGCTGGCCATCCAGGTCAGCGGACTTTTTGGCCTCCCTTTCCCTGAGCCTACCAACTCTTTTTTCCAAGGTGGCAGCAGGAAAATTCTTACAAATCTGGCAGTCTGCATTGAGGTGGTCAAACCCCAGACAATATACACAAATGGTGTGTGGGTCAGCCTTGGCAAAGGCTTCCCCACAGAGGCCACAGTGCTGAAACCCAGTGGGTCCGGTTTTTCTTTTGGGTTTCTCAGACATAGTGCCAGCCTAACCAAAACTTGCCCGTTAATGGCAATCCACCAAGCAAGACTCTCTTATCGGTTCCCAACCGTGTCACGGGTCGTGGAAAAAAACGTAATAAAATCCGTCTTTTTTAGAACCGATAAGAACCGGGAACCGCACTCTAAAGGGCTAGAAAGTAATTTTAAAACCCTCTGATCGGTTCAAACTGAACCGAAAAAGACGTCTACAAGTTCCACACAGAAGAAAAAATAATAAATAAGCCTATCTATTACTTACAATACCACAGACAGAGCTTGAACCGACGATTGAGGTTAAATATCGGTAAAATAAACCGAGAATTACATTTTAAAACCGACAAACAAACCGAGCAGCAGGAGGAATTTCCGGAGCGACTGTTCAGTGAGGCAGAGTAAAGAACCTGACAGTTTAAGTTTGAGCTTCAACAGACAGAGTGTTCAACCGAGCTCGCGCTCAAGATTCCATGCCCTGCATGGAAGTTAACTCTTTCACCTCCAGAGCAGTTCTAACCTGGGGTTATACTGCATATGTCATAATATAGCAAGACTTCATGTTGTTTGAAGGCAGTCTTCCACGACAGGTGTGAAAGATCACACTTGTGCATTGGTTCGAATGGCTTGCCCATGAGCTTGGCCAATACCAGCAATAGATCCCACGGAGGTGGAGGTTCTCGCACCAGAGGGGAAATGTGGTCAAGGCCTTTGAAAAAGCGCCTGACCACCTTCTCCTGTGCCACCGACTGCTTGCCGGCCCGCGCCCGGTAAGCAGAGATGGCTGCCAGGTGCACCTTAAGGGTCGTCGATCAAGCCCTTGCTGAGAAAGGGACCACAGGTAGTCCAGAATGCTTGCCAAGGGGCAGTCGGAAGGGTCCAAGCCCTTCCCCTGACACCAAATGGAAAACCTCTTCCATTTGAAGGCATAGCATTTTCTGGTCGACTCTTCACGGGACACCTCAACGACGCTGAAGACCTCGTCGGAAGACCCAAGGCCTGGAACTCTAGCCGCCAGGAACCAGGCCGTCCAGGTGCAGGGATTGAAGGTCTGGATGAATATCTTCCCTGATTGACTGAGATCAGGTCTGGGTGGGCTGGAAGCCGCCTCGGGAGCCTGGAGCTGAGGCTGAGGAGATCTGGATACCAGAACTGGCGGGGCCAGTCTGGGGCTACCAGAATCACCTGCGCCTTGTCCCTCCTCGCCTTGAGAAGCACCTTATGGATCAAGGGAAATGGGGGAAAGGCGTAGAAGAGGCCCGGGGTCCACGGCCTTGAGAAGGCATCCCCCTGCAGCGAGCCCTGCTGATGGGGGCGGGCATGGAACAGACTCAGCTTCGCATTTTCCCTAGAGGCAAACAGGTCCACCTGAGGCGTGCCCCAGTGGGAGAAGAGATCTTGTACTACCTCCGGCAGGAGAGATCACTCGTGAGACGCAGCCCCTATCCAGCTTAGGGCATCGGCCAGGGTGCTGGAGGCTCCTGCCATGTGAATGGCTAGGAGATCCGCCTCCAAGCTGCGCACTAGGGACCAAATGCGGAGAGCTTCCTTGCATAACAGCAAGGAGCGCGTCCCACCCTGGCGGTTCAGATAGTACATGGTCGTGGTGTTGTCTGTCTGGACCTGAACCACTTGACCCCGTAGAAACAGAGCGAAGGCGGTGAGAGCTAGACGGACCGCTCGGAGCTCCAGCAGGTTGATGTGGCATCGGGACTCCCGAGGGGACCAGAGGCCGTGCGCTCGGTGTTCCCCCAGATGGGCACCCCAACCCATCAGAGATGCATCGGTCGAGAGAGAGACCGTTGGCTCGGGGTGGACGAACGGGATACCCTCCTGCAGATGTGCTGAACGATCCACCATTGGAGAGCGTTCCACATCTCCTGGGACACTGTCACGGGCCGGTCCAACGGATTGCGGCGTTGTGACCATTGGCTGGCCAGTCCCCATTGAAGGGGACGCATGTACCAATGGGCCCAACGGACCACGCTGGTGCGGGCCACGAGGCCCAGGAGGCGCAGGAAGTCCCGGGCTGGGCGCAATTGCCCAATCAGAAATGATTGGGCAAAGGAGGAAAGAACCTCGGCCCTGTCCGCCGGGAGCCATGTTCTGGCTCGCAGTCTCGAGCTCTGCCCCGATGAACAGAATCACCTGCTTTGGCACGAGTTCCGACTTGGTCTCGTTGATGAGGAGGCCAACCTGAGAGCAAACCTGGAGGCCAGATCTCTGGACCGCTCTGCCTCCAGTCTGGAGGGGGCTGCTATTGTAGTCGTCCAGGTAAGGGTACATCCGGACCCCTCGGCACCATGAGAATGCTGTCACCACTGCCATGCATTTGGTGAAGACCCTGGGAGCTAGGGAGAGGCCGAAGGGCATGGCCCGGAACTCGTATAGGGATCCCTCTGCTCTGAAGCGGAGGAACCTCTGATGGGATGGATGGATTGGGACGTGAAAGAACGCGTCCTGGAGGTCCAGGGAGCAGAACTACATGCCTTGTTCCAAGGATGGGATTATCTGAGCCAGAGTGACCATCCTGAAGGTCCGAGACCTTAGGAACTTGTTCAGGTCATGCAGGTCGAGAATGGGGTGCCAGTCCCCAGTCCGTTTTGGGACCAGAAAGTACCTGGACACAAACCCCGGGTCTGGAGGAGGATCCGCCACCTTCCTGACCACCTCTTTTTCGAGGAGCAGGGCAATATCGGCTCGGCGGGCCGACAGCGAGTCTGCAGACCCCGTGGCCCCCCGAAGGGCGACGGCTTGAAAAGGCGGAACCTGCTCGAACTCCAGAGGCAGGCCTTTTCCTACCACCTCCAACACCCAGCAATCCGTGGTGATAGCGGACCAGGCGGAAAGGAAGTGGCGGAGCCGTCCCCCCACGGGGGGAACCCAGAGGGGAGTGACGAGGTTGGGGGCAGCACCCCTCAACCCGTCACTGGGCAGACTCGGAGGAAGAACCGGCCAAGGGAACTCCTGGGCCTTTACCTCCTTGCTTCCTGTTGGAGGAAGCCGTTGGCTTGGGCTTGGGAAGCCAAGCGTGAGCCTGCTGGCCCTGTTGCTGGTGCTGCTGGGCCGGTCGAGGAGCAGGGACTGAAGGACGAAAGGACTTCTGCTGCTGATGGTGGCCTTTGTCCCTCTAGGCGGAGGTGACCGAGTCCAGAGTGGCATTGGACTTCTCGATCCGCTGGAGGTGTCCCTCCACTCCAGGGCCGAAGAGTCAGTCCCCAAGAAGGGGACGTCCGCCAACTTGTGCTGGGTATTCGCCATGAAGGTGGATATCCTCAGCCACGCCCTGCGTCGCATGGCCACCGCGGCCGCTACTGACCTGGCACAGGAATCACCTATGTCCAGAGCAGTCTGGAGCTGCTGCTTCGCCACCGCCCTACCCTGGTCCCGCACCTGGCAGACCGTGGTCTGCAGGTCAGGCGGGAGATGAGGAACAACCTCATCCAGGGAGCCCATGAGGGCGTGGGAGAAGTGTGCCATCAGCATGGCCGAGCTGGCCTGTCGGAGGCCGAGGGAGGACGCAGCATACACCTTTCGCCCGGCAAAGTCCAGCTTTTTGGACTCTTTGTCGGGGGGCTTGTCCACATCCCGAACGTTACCGGAAAGCCGGAAAATGCTGTCGATGACTAACCCCTCAGCAGAGGGGTGTTCCGAGAAACCGGGCAAAGAGCCGGTAGGGACCGCATACTTCCTGGCCATCCTGGCCGAGGGTGCAGGACAAGAAGCAGGTCACTGCCAAAGCTCCAAGGCTGGGCCGACAATGGCCTCAGCCACCAGAAAGGCCTCCGTGGGAGAATCCCTTCGGTCCAGAATCTCCGTCAGGGGATACTTGGCCCGTTTGGACACGGGCTCGAGCTGCATCCCAGTGGACTCCAAGATGAGTCGAAGCAGACCCAAGAAGGACGATGGGCTATCGTCCACTGACTGGCCCCGGATGACTCCAGATCGCACTGCCTGGAGAACAGCGAGGAATTGTCATCGGATTCCGAAGAGTCTGCGAAGAGCTGCCTCGGCTCTGAGCCACCCTCCACCTGCCGCGGACGGTCAGAAGTGAGGGTGACCGACAACCTGTGGGGCAGGCCATGACCCGACCGAGAATTCTTGGTCGGTGCCCCCGACTTTGGTTGTGGAGGCAGAGGTTCCACCACAATCGGTGGACCAGGTGATTTCGGCTTAGCAGCCGGCCCTGGGGCGGGCAACTCGACTGGAACGAGTGGTTGCTTCGGCCGTTCAGGCGACAGCCACTTGATGGCCGGGGTCGACTTAGGCCCGGATAACAGCAACTGCTGCCACATAAGATCCTTGTAGCGCCGGCACAGCTTGCGCCGTAGTCTCTCCTCACCCGAGGAGGAGGAGGATGAGGAAGAACGGCGTCGCCGCTTACTTCGGTAACGAGACCAAGACCGCCGATGTCGGCGGGAACGGCTGGACCGAGACGAGGTCCGAGACCGAGACTGAGACCCCCGGGGGGACCGAGGTTGGGTCTGGGAAGGGGCGGGGGATACCCGCTCTTCCCTCAGCTCGGGAACTTTAACCGGGGACTACGGTCCCGAAGGAGCAGACAGATCCTTGGTATCCACCGGGGGAACCGGTGAAGCAGGGTTGTCGGCTTCTCCAGTCGACAGCCCGTCTAACGGATCGAGAAAAATCTCGACTTCGTCGACAGGAGTCTCGGCAGGCTGGCCTGACGGGGGCACCGTGAAGCCAGCGGCCTCAGCTGCAACCTCGACCGAAGTCGACGGTCGGCTGCCCAGGGAGGGGGACCTCTCCCGCTCCCACGAACGCTGACGACGGGACTTACCTTTCGATTCCCTTTTCTTGGGCCGAGAAGAATGTCCCGAAGGCCCCCTCTCCTTTTGTGGAAAGGGACTGCCAAAGCTCCTTGAACGAAGCTGTATATGAGGAACTCAGAGAGAGCGGGATAAATGCCGTGGCCGAGGAGGAAGAAGATGCGCCTGCCGCCTCCTCGAGGCGATCAACTACTCGAGCCAGCTGCGCGGACACATAATGAGCCTCTTGATTTTACCGCGGAAAACGCTTCTCCTGCGCTCGAGCTTCAAAACAGGCAGCGATCATCCAGTAACACTGGCCGAGAAAGAACGGGCACAACTCGCAAGCCTGTGGGTCGTGATCTAGGCCTAAGCAGTAGACGCATGTGGAGTGTGGATCTGTCCTGGACATTTTCTGCCCGCAAGGGCACCTCCGAAAGCCGGGAACGGATTTGTCCATCGCAGCCGCAAGGGAAGATGAAGACCGAAGTTTGAAAAACTTCAAAATCAATTTCGGACGAACCGAAGAATTAGGATCCAGTCTAAAAGTGAGAGCGCTAAGGAGGGAACCTGAGCTTCCAAGCGGTAAGGAAGATCTGGCGTCATGGGGCGGAGCCGAGAGTTTTACCACTCGGGTGGGTGGGAGGAGCCAGCTTGAAGACCTTCCCGCAAGAATTAAAGCGGCAAGGATACCTGCCAGAGAGTGTGGATGAACAACATATCCATGTCCCTAGAAGGACAGTTCCTGTAACTGGCACTAGCTTTGACAACAAATCTCTTTTTTGATGTCAGTATACCCTGAGATGAAACTGAATGTCTCCCATTTGGAACCTGGCCCTTAACACTGTTGCTGTTGATGCTGCTATATGGCCCAGCAACTGTAGAAAATGCCTTGATGGCCTTGGGGTGTGCAGCTTGAAAGAGCTGGCTAGCTGCACCAGGCTGTCCACTCTTCCCTGAGGAAGGAATGCCCTTCTCTTTACAGTGTCCAACTCAGTTCCTATAAACTCCAGGAGCTGTACTGGTTCTAGCACTGACTTCACTAGGAACCCTAAGGACTGCAGAGTATCCTGTGTGACTGCCAGAGCATCCCTGACCTGATGAGGTGACTGACCTATGACTAGCCAGGCACTTGCACGCCCTGCCTCATTAGGTATGCTACGACCACAGCCAAGGACTTTGTGAACACTCCTGGGACAGAAGTCAGTCTGAAAGGCACTGCCCTGAACAGATAATGGCCTGATGGCAATCTGAATCTGAGATACTTTCTGTGGGACTGCCTGATGGGGATGTGGAAATAAGCATCCTTTAGGTCTAGAAATGCTAACCAATCTCCCTGCCTTATTGTTGGGAGGATGGTTGCCAGAGTCACCATCTTGAACTTTGGTTTTGACAAATGTCTGTTTAGGTGTCTGAGATCCAGTAGGGGTCACCACTCCCCAGTTTGTTTTTATCATCAGTACAGACCTTTTCCCCTTTGTGCCAAGGGAACTGGCTCTACTGCCCTTTCTGACAGAAGGTGGGATACTTCCTCCTCCAACAGAGCTGTTTCTGATGGGGTAGAAGGTCTGAAAATCCTTGCCTGCAGCTTTGGCATGATCTTGAAGCTGAGAGCAAGACCATGGCCCACTACCTCAGGACCCACTCGTCTGTGGTGATGGTTTGCCATTCCTAGAGATAGTGGGCTAGCCTGCCCCCTACCGGGGCTGGGGAGGCAACCTGGACAGACATCTCAGGGTGCCTGCTTGGCTTGAGCTGCTGGCTGTGTGCTGGGGCAAGTGCAGCCACTGCCTCTTCTGCCCCTGCCTCTAAAATATTCCCTCTGCTGTTGATATTGGGGAAAAGCTTAAGGCCGAAAGAATGGCTTAAAAGAAAAAATTACTCACCTTAGTAATGTTGTTTCTTCTAATGGAGTCTTGCTGTATTCTGACAATAGCAGTGAGTCCCGACCTTCGAACTGCCCCGGAGATGAAAGAGTTAACTTTCCATGCCAGGCATGGAATGCTGAGCTCGAGCTCGGTTGAGACTCTGTCTGTTGCTGTCTGAAGTCAAACTGTCAGATCTTTACGCTTTACGAGCTAAACTCACTGAGGCCCTGTGTGGAAGCTGTAAACCTACACTAGCCAACTGGCTACTGAAATATAATAACAGATTTTTTGGTCCCAAAACAAAGACTCAAGTCAGGAAACCCAAAAAATGAAATAAACACAACACCCACTCACCCAAAGAAAAGAGGGTGATAATAAAAGGTGGGGCACCTCCTGAGTGCCAACACTGCTACTGCCCACCCATATCCCAAAAACAAAGGTTCTGAGAGGGGAAGGGAGGTCAGAATACAGCAAGACTCCATTAGAAGAAACAACATTACTAAGGTGAGTAATTTTTTCTTCAAACAACATGAAGTCTTGCTGTATTCTGACAAATGCAGACTACCAAGCAGTACCTCCATGGAGGAGGGACAGAACCTACTTGGGAAATAGGCTCTGAAGCATAGCTGTGCCAAACCGAGCATCACTCCTAGCCTGGATATCCAGAGAGTAATGCTTGGTAAAAGTGTGAACTGTTTTCCAGGTAGCTGCTTGACATATCTCTAAGATAGGAATATCCCTGGCAGCAGCTAGGGAAGCAGCTGTACCTCTGGTAGAGTGAGCCGTCAGGCCTGAGGGTGGAATCTTACCTAGTTTTTCATAGCAAAATTGAATGCAAGAGACAATCCACCTGGCAATGGATCTTTTAGTGGCAGGTTTTCTTTACCAACCTCACCATAAGTGAGGAACAGTTGGAGGAGTCAAACCTGTGACCCTTTGTACGTTCTATGTAGTAGCCAAGGGCTCCTTTCACATCCAACTGTGCAACCTCCTCACCAGAGGAGGAATGGTCAGTGAAGTACACAGGAAGAGACATAGATTGGTTAAGGTGGAAGTCTGAAACCACCTTAGGTAAAACTTCCTGTTAGTCCTGAGGACCACCTTATCTCTATGGAAAGAGATAAAATCAGGCTCCACTGATCGGTTTGTAACTCGCTTATGCGCCTGGCAGAAGTGATGGCCACCAAGAACACAGTTTTCCAAGTCAAGTACTTAAGCTCTGCTGAGGACAAAGGCTCAAAGGGGGGTTGCATAAGCTGAGCAATGCAAACATTAAGGTCCCAAGCAGGGGCAAGGTCCCTGAATGGCGGATTGATATGAAGCAATCCCTTGAAAAACTTGGAGAATACAGGGTGAGCTGAAAGAGAAGAGGGCTTACCTGCTGAAAGAAAAGCAGAGGCAGATGCCAGATGCACCCTTAGTGTAGCTGGTCTGAGTCCCAAGCTGTTCAGATGGACCATATAGTCAAGGACTGTGGGCAGGTCCGCAGACTCTGGGGAAATATGCTTCCCAGAGCACCATATGGAGAATCTTTTCCATTTGGAATCATAAGTAGTTCTGGTTTAAGGCTTCCTAGAAGTCTTTAGAATATCCATAACACCTTGAGAGAGGTGTAAATCAGCAAACTCTAACTCTTCAAGAGCCAGGCCTTGAGATTGAGAGATTTGAGATTCGGGTACCAAACCCTCCCCTGAGCATAGGTTAACAGATTGTAATTCCTGGGAAGAGACAAGGGAAGGTGGACTGCTAAGGACAACAGGAGAGGGTACCAGGGCTGTCTGGCCCAGTCTGGAGCAATCAGAATCACCTTGTAGGGTTGAGACCTGATTTTGACTAGCACCTTGAACAGGAGAGGGAAGGGGGAAAAGCATACAGGAACTTCCCTTCCCAACTGAGAACCAGGGCATCCAGGGGGACTGAGCCCAACACTGGGGGTCTGCAGCAAAAAAGGGGAAGTTGGCGATTGTCTGGGGCTGCAAAAAGACCTATCTGTGGGGTGCCCCATCTGGAGAAGATCACCTCCAAAACCAGGGGATCCAGTGACCATTCGTGATGGCCCTGAGATATCCTGCTGAGAGCTTCTGCCAGGACATTGTCCTTGCCTGGGAGGTGTACTGCTGTAAGGGAGGTGTTCAGGGAATAGGCCAGAGACCACAACTTCATTGATTCCGTGCACAAGGCCGTAGACCGAGTGCCCCCTTGCTTGTTGATATACCACATTGTGGTGGTATTGTCTGTCCTGATCTGAACAACTTTGTTCTGAACAGACTTGGAGAAAGCCTGAAGTGCTAGAAACACTGCTCTGAGTTCCAACAGATTGATGTGAAGCAGAGATTCCTGAGGGGACCACAACCCTTGGGTGGTCAGGTCTCCCAAGTGGGCCCCCCACCCCAAGAGGGAGGCATCTGTAGTAAGGATTAGAGAGTGAGACTGAGTGACAAAAGGAACTCCCTGTCTTAGATTGTCCTGATCCTGCCACCACTGCAAGGCCTGGATCAGGGTTCGAGTCACTGGTACCAGTTTGGTAAGAGTGTCCTTTTTCTGAGACCAAAAGGCTCTCAAGTGAAACTGAATGTCCCTCATCTGAAATCTTGCTCCCTGCACCACTGCTGTAGAAGCAGTCGTGTGCCCCAGGAGCTGCAGAAAATGCCTTGCTGGACGAGAAACCTGTAGGGTGAATGAAGAGGCCAGTGTGATAAGGGTCCTTGCCCTGTCCAGGGGAAGGAAGGCTCTGGCCTTTTCTGTATCTAGCTCTGCGCCTATGAAGGTGAGGAGCTGAACAGGCTCTAGAACTGACTTTGAAAGATTCAGAAGGAAATCTAGAGAGGGAGCAGTTGCTGAGTTATCTGTAGGTGTAACCTGACTTGGTCTGGGGACTGGCCTACTATGAGCCAGTCGTCCAGGTATGGGAAGATGGCAATCCTTTGCCTTCTTAGGAAGCAACTACTACTGCCAGGCATTTTGTAAACACCTTGGAGCAGAGATTGGGCGAAGGGCATTGCTCTGAATTGGTAATGGCCTGAGGGCAGCTCGAACCTGAGGTACTTTCGATGGGAGCTTGATGAGAATATGGAAATAGGCATCCTTGAGGTCCAGGGAGACCAGCCAGTCCCTGGCCTTAGAGAGGGTAGAATTATTCCAGTCACCATTTTGAACTTTGGCTTTAAAAGGTGCTTGTTTAAATACCTGAGATCCAGGATGGGCCGCCATTCTCCTGTTTTTTGGGAGTGAGGAAGTACCTGGAGTACAATCCTTTCCTTGGTGTAGGGGTGAACCCTTTCTACAGCTCTGAGAGCCAAGAGGGAAGAGACCTCTGCCTCTAGGGCAAGTGCCTCTGAAGGATTTGCAGGTGGAAAGGATCTGGCTCTCATCTTTGGAAATTTTTTGAAGCTGAGAACCAGTCCCTGGCTTACTACTTCCAGGACCCATTTGTCTGATGTTAAAGACTTCCAGTCCTGGACAAAGTAAGCCAGCCTGCCCCCTACAGGTGGTGGACAATCGGCCCTGGCAAACCCATCAGGGTGCCTGTTTGGCAGGGGCTTTAGGCTGAGGGGTGGAAGCAGGTCTGCTTGTACCCCTTCTGCCTCTCCCTCTAAAGAACCCCCTCTGAGCATAGGCAGAAGAGGAGGCCTGGGCTTGGTAGAAAGGCCTATGAAAAGGCCTGCCCCTGCCCCTGGAATGCTGCCTCTGAGGAGTGGCTTGCCTTTCCCTGGCTTGAGCACTCCTATAGGTGGTCCTGTATTCATCCATTTTCTTCATAGTTCTCTGTTTGCTCCCAAACAGAGAATTACCCACAACAGGAAAATCCATGGCCTTAGTCTGGGTATCCTGAGACAGGCTAGTACATCTGAGCCAAGCCATCCCTCAAGGGCCACAGATGTAGCCATGACTCTAGATGAAGCATCATTGGAGTCCACTGCAGCATGGAATTGCACCTCAGATGCCTCAATACCATCAGCAGCCACCTGCTCCAGCTCCTTGGCAAGCTGGCCAGGGACTTGTTTAGCTAAAGCTATGACAGTGTCCCACCTAGATTTCTGATATCTAGCTGTATAGGCCATATAATTGGCCTGCCTGAGTCCCAAGGATGCTGCCATGTACTGTTTCTTCGCCATGGCATCAATCCTCCTGGAGTCCTTATCTGGGGGGTGTGAAGCCAAGGGTATATTAGCCTTATCACAGGCTGCAGCCTGCACTACCTCAACATGGCTGCATTGTGGGTAAGGAACCCCGTGATCTGAGCCTGGCAGAGTATACTTGTCCATTCTTTTATCCACAGGAGGTATAGAATTAGGAGTCTTTAAAATCTTAAATGTCTGTTTCCCAAAAGACTTGTGCAAGGGAATAGACAGCCTCCTGGACTCTGGGATATCCATCATTTCCACATAGTCGGGCTCCTCCTGGTCATCCACAGCTTCTTCCATAGGAAGCTGAAGGGTTTCGGCTACTTTCTTGTAAAACATGAAATGGGAGGGGGACTCAGAAAGCCTAGCAGGAGACACTCCTGAAGGTCTCTCTGGGGAGATGTCCGAGTCAATGGGCACATCCAGACTTTCATAAACATTCACTTTCCTCATACTCTCCTTCCTCCTCCTCCTCCGGTTCATAAAATTCTTCCAAATCATAATCCGGAACCGGTGGAACCGGCCGAACCGAGCACCTTCCTGATGGTGCCGGTTCAGTCGGAACCGGGGAAAGCGACTGCACAATTTTTATTGCTTTGGCTATTTCATCAGCGGTTGGAGAAGAAACTTTTGGATCCACACCGCTGATTTTTCCTTCTTGTTCTCTTAACCGAACCGACTCCTTGAATCGGTTCTCCTTTCCCAAAAAGTTTCACCTGGTCAGAGGGCACCTTCTGGTTCGGGTTTGAACCAACCGGCTGGCCATCCGGTCAGTGGACTTTTTGGCCTCCCTTTCCCTGAGCCTACCAACTCTCTTTTCTAGGGTAGCTGCAGGAAAATTTTTACAAATCTGGCAGTCTGAATTGAGGTGGTCAAACCCCAGACAATAAACACAAGTGGTGTGGAGGTCAGCCTTAGCAAAGACTTCCGCACACACACTACAGTGTTGAAACCCAGTGGGCCCGGTTTTTCTTTTGGGTTTCTCAGACATGGTGCCAGCCCTAACAAAACTTACCCTTTTAATGGCAATCCGCCAGGCAAGACACTCTTATCGGTTCCTGACTGTGTTACGGGCCATGGAAAAAACCGTAATAAAATCCGTTTTTTTTAGAACCGATAAGAACCGGTAACCACACTCTAAAAGTAGAAATAAAGATTTTTAACAACCTAATCGGGTTCAAACTGAACCGATGAAACGTTTACAAGTTCCACACAGAAAAGAAAATCAATATAACCTATCTAGTACTCACGAATACCACAGACAGAGACTGAACCGACAGGTTGCGGTTTAAATTCGGTTGGAAACCGAGAAAAATGGACTTTAACCGACAAATTGAACCGAGCAAAGGAGAAATCTCCGGAGCGACTGTTCAGTGAGGCGGAGTAAAGAATCTGAGGGTTGACTTCAAACAGCAACAGACAGTCTCAACCGAGCTCGAGCTCAGCGTTCCATGCCTGGCATGGAAAGTTAACTCTTTCATCTCCGGGGCAGTTCGAAGGTTGGGACTCACTGCTATTGTCAGAATACAGCAAGACTTCATGTTGTTTGAATGGGCCTTACCCCTGCCACCTCTGGCTTGGTGTTTTTGGGGTGTGGATGCCCTTTCTTTGGCAACAGCACTTTTGTAAGCAGTCTAGTAATCATCCATTTTCTTCATGTAAGCTTCTGTTTGCTCTCCAAACAGAGATGGAGGCTCACACGGAAAATCCAAAGCCTTTATTTGGATATCCTGGGTCAGTTTAGTAGTCCTGAGCCAAGCAAACCTTCTGAGAGACACTGACATTGCCATCTGCCTGGTTGCAGTGTCGCTGCCATTGACTGCCATCCTAAACTGGGCCTTAGAAGCTTCTATGCCCCTTTTTGCAGCCTCTTCCAGGTCAGCTGCCATGGGAGCTGGGACAGCCTTTGTTATTTCCAGGATAATATTCCAAAGTGTTTCCTGATACCTGGAGACACAGGCCATACAAGAGGCCTGTCTAATAGCCAGAGAAGATCCCAGGTAAGTTTTCTTAGCCATGGAGTCTATTTTTCTGGAGTTCTTATCAGGGGGATGTGATACCAGCTTTGTCACAAGCTGCAGCCTGTACCACCCCCTCATGACTAGGGTGCCCAAAAAGGAATTCTGCTTCTTCCTTGGCTACCCAATACTTTTTGTCCACTGGTGGCACAGAAGTGGGTGTCTGCAATATTCTGTTGACCTGTTTCTTCAGGGACTTATGGATGGGCAACAGTAGTCTCTTTGACGCTGGGATGCCCATCATCTCCATATAGTCCTGTTCCTCCTCCTCCTCCTCCGTGGACTCCTGAGTGGGGAGGTCCAGGGTTTGAGCAACTTGATTTATGAAAGCAAAGTGAGATGTGCAATCCTCAGATCCCTTGTAAGGTGAATCAGGACAGTGAGGATCAGGAGAAATGTCAGGATCAATGAGCTCTCCATAATCCTCATTCTCTTCATCCGCATCATAGAATTCACCACTTTGTTCCAGCGAACCAGAAACCGAGGTTGAACTGGGGATTTGAATTGGTGTTTGTGCCTGCAGCCCCTTCTCAACCCAAACCAGAGTTCCAGGTTGCAGTGACTGAATGATCCTGATTGTGTTCGCAATCTCTTCAGCAGTTGGAACCGAGGTCTTTCAAGGTTGCGGTTCCTGCGCTGTATGTTTTTCTTTCTTTTTTCTTTTACCCACAGTAACCAGTTCAGCAGCTGTATCTGTGGAACATTTCTTTCCTAAGGAACTATCACCCCGTCAGAGGGCTGTTCCTCCAGTTCCTTTTGAGGAGTCAGTTTATCCGAGGTCAGGTCAGCAGCCTTTTCGGACATATTTTCCTGCAGCCTTTTAAGTCGCCTCTCAAGCGTAGACTGTGGAAAGTTCTTACAGATTTCACAATCTGCATGCAGGTGGTCAAACCCTACGCAGAATATACAAATTAAATGTGGAGCAGCCTTAGCGAATAGTTCTCCACACTTGGTACAACGCTGAAAACCTGCAGGGCCAGTTCTTTTCTTGGTTTTCTGTGACATCTAAACCAGCCAAGAAAAACTTTTCTTTTTTTTTTTTTTAGGTTAGCTTTTAAACCATAAAAACCAAGAGTTACCCCGGTTAACCAATATCCAAATTAACACGACTTATCAGATAAGTTGAAATAAACTTAAATCTACTGAAGTTCACTTCAGAACAAAATAATAGCTATCGGTTCCCTCCTGGTTGCGAGGAACCGAAAAGGAACTGAGAACTCACCCGATAAACACCAAATCTAGACTAAATCTACTTGTGTACCAAGGACAGTGCATCAAAAATCAGAAGAAATAAACGGTACTTTCGAAAACCGATGAAAATAAAACTCTTCAAGTAAGTGAAGGAGAGCTCTCCAGAGAAGTCTTACTGAGGCAAGTGGAGCAAAGAAACTGACGGCTGCAGGAAGTACAACTAGGGACAGTGGTTTGAAATCTGAGCTCCAGCCTAACACTCCACTATTTGCATAGGTTCTATTAACCATTTCAGCTCCGGGGCAGTCCTATGGTGAGACAATACTGCATATTGTCAGAATAGAGTAAGATTTCCTGGGGTTTGAATAACTGTTATTATCATCAACATCCTCCTCCTCATGAACTCAGACAGTCTTATGCCCATCACCATCCTGACTGACAATCATCAACAGTTATTCATCACTACGTGCAAGGAAAGGACTGGGAGCAGGCAAAATAGATGGGGCAGGGGCCCATGGTGACAATGCAGTGCTGGCCAGTGCAGCTGAGGCAGACTCAGAAACTTCACCATATGTAGCATGGCAAAACTGCTAACTTCACAGCTCCTATGAATGGTAAGGGTTTTCTTTTTTTGGGGAGAGGGCGGAATTTCTGTTCAAAAACAAATCCTGCCCAGCCAGTGTCAATGCCATCATTACTGATTCATTCACAATGACTGAACTGGTGATGAGTCAGTCTGATGAACTACCCTTAATAGCAGTTAGGTCAGTATGGGATCAGCCTTAGCTGAGCCTGTAAAGGAACATTACGTACACATCATAATTCTTGATCTTTTAGGAATATCTTCACCATTGATTCATACTAGTGTGTCTGAGGAGGAGGTGCTAGGACCCTGCAGGAGCCAGAACTCTTCAGGAGGGCTGGCGCCAAGTTAAGCTGTATGCATGTGCAGCACTGAGAGGGGGAGCTCGCAGCACCATCTTACCTTGACACCAGCCATCAACTACCTCAGTAGGGTTTTTTTTACCGAGGAAGTGCAGCATATCCTAACAAGTAAATATGCATTTAAGCTAAGGGCATAAGATACCCTGGTGACCCATGTAAGACGGGTCAACAAACCAGTAACACAGTGTTTTCACTGCCAAAATCAAGAGCAAGGGGTGAAGACCAATAAAATACAGAGGAGTGAGCCCAGGGGATGGTGTGTGGGCATGTGAATCAGTGGTGGAGATATTCCTAGAAGATCAAGAATTATGGTGAGTACATCATTTTCATATCTTCCAGGAGTCAGTCTTCACCACTGATTCCCACTAGTGGGTCAGAGTACCAAGTTCAGACAAAAATTCCCCGAATTAGGGTGGTAGGAGCCAAGGACTCACTCAGGAAAGTGATACATTCAGGACTGTCCCGTCAAAGGTGGCATGCTGCCTGGCACAGATATCCAGGGCAAGCCGCTTAACAAAACTGTGCTCTAGGCTGCAGCTCTGCAGAGATCACAGACAGGCAAATAGCTAATCTCTGCCAGGGACATGGCAACCGATCTGGTGGAGAGGGCATGCACCTGGTCCACCAGTTTGAACTGGGCCATGGCATAGCCGTGGTGTAGGCAGCTCACAATCCAGGCAGAAATGCACTAGACTGCAAAAGATTGTCCCTTTTGATTAGGATCAAAGGAGACAAAGAGCAGGTTGGAATGCTTGAAGTTCTTGGTTCTGTCCAGGAAGACTATAAGGACCCTCTAAACATCCAGAGAATGGAGAATACATTATCCTTCATTCTGGAAGTTGGCAAAATACATATGCATCACTAGTGTCAGGTGAAGCTGGAACTCCGACAGCACTTTTGGTAAGAACTTGGGATGTGTACGGAGAGCTACCTTGTCCTTTTGGAATACTGTACAGAGGGTCTGTGACCAAAGCATGTATTTCTGACACCCTACATGCAGAGGTGATGGCCTCTAGAAATTCTGCTTTCCATATTAAGAATTTCAGCTCACATGTCGCAAGGGGCTACAAAAGTTTGCAAGTGAGCACATTCAGCACAAGGTTGCTATCCCAGGTAGCCATCAGCTCCTTGAAAGGAGGCCTTGTGTGTAAGATGCCCCTAAGGAATCTCTTGAACAGTGGCAGCTGTGCCAGGTAAAGGTTCCCGATGGGCTCATGGTATGCAGATATAGCACACAGGTGGACCTTTACCGTGGAATACTGTAGCCCAGCATCAGAAAGATCAAGCAAGTTTCCAGAACCTTGTCAGGTGGGCACTCAAATGGGTCCATGTGGGTTTTGAAGCACCAAATGGAAAATCTTTTCCACTTAGCTGTATAAGTTCTTCCCAGTGGAAGGCTTACAAGCAGTCAAATGTCTTTCAGACCCCCTGAAATACCTTGTACCTATTCACTTCTATCTTTTCAGGAGCCACACCTGAAGATAAAGGGAGCAGAGAATGGGATGGACCAGGTTACCCTGAGTCAGCAAGTCCATCATGAATGGATGAATCTTCAGTTTGCTGACAGTCTGTTCAACAGAAGAAGTCATATCTGTCGAGGCCAGCAGAGGGCGACCAGTATCATCCTGCCTTCATGTGCCACCAGTCTGAACTATACTCTCTTGTACTATTTATTTATTTATTTTATTTATTAGGTTTTTGTTAACCGGGTAAGTGCGCTAGTCAGCAAGTGACTGTTTTCAGGCACGACCCGGGAGGTACAATTACAATACACAAAGAGTACAGCCAGATTATTAAGACAACGAGTACAAAAAATGCAGAGAGAAATACATATGGCAATGTAACATACATTAGTAAACAAAAATATACTTTAGCACTTGATCATGGAACATACTCAAAAATGTGAATAGTAGAAGGCAGAAAATAAGAGAGGATAGGCATCAGTAGAAAAGACACAAGGAAGAGAAAACTGGCAAAAGAGGGACTGGAGGGACTGTATACAGAAATCGATTTTACCATTGCAGTCTGAATGCATCTTGACAGAAAACACCATATCCTGGATTTCTTGAGCAGAATCAAGGCAGTTTGACATTGAGTGGGAAGGCAAACTTGTCCGCATCTGGGGTACCGCACTCACAGAACAGTGATGTCATGACATATGAAGATAGTAACTACTCGTGAGGATCGGCCTCTGTTTGAATGAGCTACTCTGCCCCTGTGTTTTTGGACCCCTGGCAGATAAGTGCCTTGGAGCAGAATCCCTTGCTCCAGGGATCATTCTCACACTCTCATCAACTCCCTGCAGAGAGGGTAGGAGTGTGCCCCTCCCTGTTTGTTGATGTCCTACATGACAGACTTCTTGTCTGTCTGGAAGAGGACTGATTTGTAGTTGACTTAAGACTACTAGTGCTCTCAGGCAGTACAAAACAGCTTGCAACTCCAACACACTGATGTGGAGATGAGACTCTAATGGACCCCATACATCTTGTGTTTGGAGGCTCTGACCGTGGCCCCCTATACCAAGACAGGGGCATCTGTGTTGAGAATTACCTGAGACTCTGGCTGAGAGAGGGGGAAGTCCTGGAGAAGACTGTCCTCCACTGACCACCATGTGAATGACCAAATCAGGATCTTGGTCACCTGAATGAGGTAGGTCTAGGGATGTGGTGCTTGTGACCACCGTCTACTGAGCATCCACTAAGTCATCTCATGTGCCACCATACCAGGGGCACTGTGAAGACAGAGGAGGTTATCAGAGCCAGTATGCGTTGCATGGAGTGAGCCTTTCATGGTTTTGTACCCCATGATGTAGCATGCCATTTTAATGACTGCCTGCAGCCTGCCCACCAGAAGAAAGGCTTGGGCCTTGACTGTATCCAGGACTGCTCCTATGAACTGCAGCTGCTGTGAGGGCTGGAGCTGACACAGCTCTAGATTCACCAGATCATCCAAACAGGTGAAGAACTTAGAGGCAGTGGCCACTGCCCATTCCATTTTTCTGCCTGGATGGAATGGCTATCAGCCAGTCATCCAGGTAAGGGTAAACATGGAGACCCACTTTTCTCAGATGAGCTATGATTACTGCAAAGCCCTTTGTAGAGATTTGAGGTGCTAAGAAGAGCCAAAAGGACATGACTCTGAACTGGTAATGCTGCCCCAGCATGACGAACTGGAGGTATCTGTGGTGCATCCGTATGTGTTGGTATGCATCCTGCATATCTAGGGAAGCAAAGATCCCAATGAAATCATTTTGAATTTTCTCAGTCAATGAATTGTTCTGATTTCTGAGGTCATGAAGGGGGCACATGCCCCCTGATTTCTTTAGTATAAGGAAGTAGTGGGAGTAGAAGCCTGTGTTTCACTCTGACTCTGGCACTATCTACACTGCCTTGGTGTTCAGAAGGCCCAGAATCTCCTACACCAGAAGCTCTGACATATTCGCTGATATGAGGGGCTGCTTTCTGAGCAGATAGTCCAGAGGGATTTCTGTAAAATCCAGGAAGTATCCCTCCCAGATGATCCTGAGGACCCACTTGTCTGTCATAATGGACTCCCACTGATGGCAAACCTGGGTCAGGACCCCCCCCCTCACCCCCACTGGGGAGAAGAGGTCTGCCTCAGGCAGCTGAGGGAGGACTGGGGATGGAGCTTCAGAGGGTGGCACTAAGTGTTTTTGGCACCTGTGCCTTCTGATGTTGGGGAGGCCAAGATTTGTTCTGGGCTCCCCTGCCTTTTCCACATAAGGACTGCTTGTTCTGAAAGAAATTGCATCCTCTTCCCTTCTGAGGGTTGGCAGGGGCTGGTCTGGAAGTCTTGAGGGCAGTCCTAGTTTCACGAGACACCTTAAGAGACTTCTCTACCTGCTGTCCAAACAGATAATTTCTGTCAAAGGAAACATTCATAACTTGTTGTTGGACATCTTGCGAAAAACCAGTGGTTCATTGTCAGGAATGTCTTCTGATGCAGATGCCTGCAGCGGCAGAGCGGGAAGCTGTATCAAAGGCACCAACAGCTGCTTTGAGCTGATGACTGTTGGGACTCAATGCCACGTTTTGCAGTCAGCAGAATTATTTGTCCAGTTTCAGAATCTGTCAGGGACTCTAACAGGGACTTAAGTGAGCTCCAAAGGGTGTACTCATATTTGAAAAAACTGCCTTGGTAGCGAGCAATCTGTATGCCTAGGGTAGCTGCTGCATAAGCCTGTTTGCCTGTAGTGTCAATCTTGTGTGGCTGTTACGAGGGTGTGCAGTGACCTCTTGGGGGGAGAATGACCATATCATTATCAGAGAGAATAACAATAACATCAGCTACAGGATGAGAAACACACACTGTTCTATCCTTAGAGGCAGTGTATTTTTTGTCTGTCTGCTTGCAAACAAATGGTACTGAAGCAGGCCTACTCCAGGATATGTCAGACAGGGTTTCCAATGCGCGCCAGAATAGGAGAACCTAAACTGACCACGATGGTAGAAACGTTTAACCACTGCAGGGGTAGACATTTACTTTGATCAAAAATAAAGGGCCACATTCATGTGCCTCAGAACGAAGAATTCAGGCTAAAGGAAGAGTCAATGCCTTCGCCCTCAGAAATTATCAGATCGGGGGTCAGACTCTTCCCCCTCCACATCTTCCTTAGTGGGAGAGTGATGGAGAGGAGTGGATTGCATGCTAACCCAGAATGTGGCCTTGGCAACACCAGTGACACCGGCCACAAAGGACAAGGAGCCGATGCCAAAGGCAGCATCAGGACCAGCACTGGGCCAGGCTCTGAAAGACCCAGACCTGGTGCTGGCACGGGCATCCGATCCAGTACAACTGATCCAGCCAGCACTGAAGTGACCGGCAATGATACCATGCCCAGCCCCACCACAGTGACACAGGATGGGGGTGCAGCCAGTGGGACAGAAATCAACAGCGCAGTCACTGGCAAGGACCCAGGGGCTGTTGCTGGAGACAAACGCTCTACCCAGCTTAAGGGCCCCACCTGCAGCTCTAGTTCCACTGACTCCGAAGGGCCAGGGACTGACTCTGCTGGCAGAGGTACATGAGTCAGATGCTACACCCACTGCTCCAAAAGAACTGCTCAATGGTGAAACCGCCCACTGAAGTCTCCACTTACAAACAAAGAGGGACTCCGGGCTCAAGACATCGGCCTAGAATCAGAGGTACCTGGTGATGTCGATGGCACCAGTGAGGGCTTCTGACTCCAGGAGAAAGAGGATCTCTCGGCAGACCTCATGGAGGGCGATCTTGAGTGGTACCATTTCTTCCCCTTCTAATGGTAAGAGGGAGAACTCAAGGCTGTGAGGCTCCAAGAACCTGACTGGGATTGGGAATGGGCCCACTTCTTTTTGTGCTTCCAGCATGACTGTCCTTTCCCTGATTGGGAAAGTAACAGGACACGGCCCTGCTGCCGGAGAAGCCTGCCTGAGTAGACTCTCTACTGTTGTCCTCCATGGCTGTCACCATTGACTTAGTAGGGCTGAGAAAGACTGACAGAAATATTTTTGTAAAATCACTAAACTGACACAAAAATAACAAACTCTAGCTTTAAACACTGAAGCTAAGAAGATCTTTATATTGATGTTGTACAGACATGAAGTTCTGACTCCCAGTGGGCAAGCAATGTCACTCAAAGATGCACACTGAACAGTTGGGGGGGGGGGGTTGAAGGCTGGTGGTGAGGTAAGCCTGTGCCGCGATCTCCCCCTCGTGGTGCTATGCATGAGCATACCTCACCTCAGTACCAGCCCTTCTGAAAAGTTTATGCTCCACAGTGTCCTAGCGTCTCCAGCTCAGACCCACTGGTGGGAATCAATGGTGAAGTTTGATTCCTGGAAGATCCACTATCCATTATTATCAATTTATTCTGTGAATAAATCATTGATAGCTGGTTGCCGCTGCAGGGTCTCTGAGGGTAATGGGTTTGATGTATGGGAGTCTTTTTATTTATTTCTATTTTTTTAATTAACTGAAATTTAAAGGGAAAATGGTATTAATTTGCTACCTAAGATCACACTCTGCATTGTTTCTAAGTGCCTCCAGCACAATGCCAAGTAGTATGTTCACTGGAGAAGTAATATCATAGCCTTGCCACATGGTGAACTGCCTGAACACCTTGCCAGGCGGAGATGAACTACGCAAAAAAAGTACATCAACCTATGACCACTTCGCGAAGTGCTATGTGTAGAGAAGTTTTAAGCTTCACACTCGTATCATCATTATTTCATTTCTTTTTTTGTATTATCTGTTTTCACCCTCCTACGTGCTCCGGAGCTGCCTCTCCTTCGAGCTGCCATGACCCACAGACATTCCCCCTACTATCTCCCCTTCGGCCACCTACCTCAAATTTGCAGCTTCAACGGGGTAGCCTGGTGTAACCCTTCACTGGGTGGGTCCCCCTCCTTCGAGGGGGAAGGTACTGGTGGGGGACCAGCACAGTATTCTGTCTTCGGTCCCAGGTGCTGCTGAGGCATTTCTGTATCTTCGAGGAGTCTTCATAGGTACCCAGGGTCGGCAGCCGTCATCCGGCAGTTTGCAGAGCGGTTTCTGGTTTTTCTAGTTCCCCAGCGCGCCGCTCGTGTAATGCCCCCCCCAGTCTCCACTGGGGGCTGCTACTGAGCGAGGCCATCTCTGTTCCCACCCCAGGACAGGAGAGCAGTCCATCGGACGCTCGATCCTATCCTCCCCCTGCCGACCCCCAGCGATCCAAGTCAGTTCCCGAACCCAGGTTGCCGGCGTGGATTGAGGTAAGGCGCCAGCGCCTCAGCCTTCTATGCCACCGGGCCGGCCATTATTTCATTTCTGACAAACTGCATTATTTAACCCACAAAAAAGCATTTAATGAGGTAAGCTTACCATTCTTTAAGCACAGTGTTTTTTCAGACTGTGCTATATGTTGTGCTCAGCCGTGCTGTTTGCAAAGGTAAATCTTCTTAATCTTGGCATTTGTCAAAGAACAAAGTGATTATACTTGAAATCAAAATGTAAAGTTATTGTTATCGATATTATGAAAAATACAACATATGATATGTAACATTATACACAGACTGTTGAAAAACAAAGAGAAGAACTTAGAAAACAGTACTGTACATTAATAGACTAGCGCCATCTGTACCATAAAATAAACATTTCGACAAGATCTCTTGTGCTGTTTTGTGCCTGTTGAAAATGATCTCATTTGTTCTATATGCTTTATAGTTGCTTTGCTAGGACCATGGCCCAAAAAAAAAGAAAAAAAAGTACAAATATTTAGATGAAAATAACCAAACTCATCAGTACCGGTCTTACTGGACAACCTGATGCACATGATATCGCAGGTAACAATGTTCTTGACTTTTTCATATTAATTAATCATGTAAACATGAAATAAAATAACATAAAAGCTCATTCATTGTCTATGGAATCTATTTTATTTATTTCCTCAGCTCATACATATGTTTGGAGTAAACATAACAAACTTATCAAATACACTGTAATATGAAAAGTAATAAAAGTTACTTACCACGTTTTATTCAAGAGTAATAAATAACTAATTGATTACATTTCTTTGAGAGTAACTAGTAACTGTACCTTTTTTTAAGTAACTTCCCAACACTATATTTAAAAAGCATTATAAAATGGCAGAATAAAATCCAGTAATCTGACTGACTCTTATTTATGTGTAAAATATGGTTTACACATGGTTAAAAAAGGGACTGCTCAGCAGTGAAGAGTCTGGAACCCAGAGCAATGGGCATTTGGAACACAGGCATTTCAGTTAGCCCCCTACAGCCAGAACTGATCTTCCACCACAAACATGACTGCTACCTTTACACTGTAAAAAAAAAAAAAAACTTCAACTAGGCCCTAAAAATAAAACTACCGTAAATGAAAAATAAAACAAATGAATTAAATGTTGTTTCCCTGATTATCACGCTCTCCTTATACATAAACAAATTAGAAACAATAAGTATTGTTTACAGTTTTCACTACAACTGTTTCTTTGCTCACCGTAAAAAAAAACCCTTCTATCTTTACCTGCTCATCAGGGAACTCTCTTTTTCTTCTTGCCCTGATAGTGAGATAATTGAGTCTCTGGCTGTAACAAATGCCCTTTTTGCCTGTGTGTACAGTGTGTTAGGAGAGAAACATTCTGCCAGCGGAACTGAGCAGAATTTTGAATCCATGTGTAACCCCCCTGCAAATGGGGGTTCCCAAAAGACTTCCAGGAGCTTGCTTGAATGCTCCAAGCCTGAATGGTGTTTGGCATTTAAGCCATTTATCAGTGAGTGTTTTTAGAGCCTCTGGTACTGTCTCTTTAAGAGCTGTCTGCTTGCAGACATAATTAGTTTGTATGGGGGGACTGTGTGCTTCTCTGAGTACCACTCGAGCTGCTGCCAATTCACTTCATTTTTGCAGTCACTAGGAGTGCAAAGGAACCTATCTGAAAGATGTAACTGTTTGCCAGAAATTATTTAGAGTAATAATGAAATTACAGTTTGTCTAACCTGCTTTCTTTGCAGTCAGAACTGTGTCTGCTAGTTCCCCATTCTAGTTTTGAACTGCTGAACTGGACCAATCAGTGTGGTAAGCTAGCTCTAAAATGGTGCCTTGGACTAATCAGAACTTGGACTCATAATCTGAGCCAGCCACAAGAGGATTGTATGGGCAGTGACTCTGGGAGATGTAGTTTAGACTTCAGCACCTTTTTGGACCAACAGCAGCAGTCTATTGTGAGTGACAGCCAATCCAGTCAAGAACTGGGAGGAACTCAAAGGAAGTGCCCGGTTTTGTCGGTTGGAGTTTCAGTTGAGCTTTGGCAGTGAAGAAGGAAGGAGCCCTGTGCTTTTTCAGTGTGCAGTTTTAGTCAAAAAACGTGTGTAAGGCCCAGAGTTCGGTCTGCAGCTTGTGTAACAGCTTGTTAGGACTGAATCCGGTCCTGTGAAAAGAATCAAAGGATCTCTGAAGAGTAGAAACCAGGCTCACCCTTGTAGAAGACTGGAGGAATAGCTGAATTGCACTCGGTCTGTCAGGAACTGAATCTGCTGTGTGTTCTCCCGGTATTGTGCAGTAATTGCGATCGGATACAGATGCAGCCTGCCTGGTATAGTGCTTTCTTTTATATGGATGTGTGAAGAGGTTTGTGTACCTCAAGTGAGCCTGCTGACATTGAAGGACCCTATCTTATTTGGAGGTCGTGAGTACTAATTCAGGGTCGCCCCTGTTGAATTGCCACATTAAATCCAAATGGAATTACTGTACTGCTGACTGTTTAATTTCTCCTTTTCTCTGTGTGAAAGGCCCCTACCAGCTGCCACGGTTTGACTAGCCACTAGGGCTTGGGTACCCAGGGACAGTAACTGATAGGGATAGGCCTGTGCACAGAGCCATAGGTAGATTATTAGAGTGATAAGCTAATTGACCTGATTTCCCCTGTCCTTGTTATATTCCCCAAATAAATCAGAGCTGCTTGTTTCAGCAAAGTTATACTGCCTGAGGTATTTGTCTATGTTAAAGTACTGTACTGTGATTGTTGCACTGTATCTCATTTCACAGGAGGTCCCAGTGCCGGAACCAGACCTGGGGGTAAGTGTATACTGTGAAGGTAATTTGATATATTGTGTGGGCCACTAGTGGAAGAAAGGGGTTGCAGTGTCCCAGAGGGCTGTGACCAAGTTAGTTTAACTATTGCAAACCCTGACCTCTGGGTGGAGGCACCCGCCATTGGATCCAGGCCCCTCAACCTGTTAGTGGCAAATCAGGCAGGGGTAGTAGCCCCTGGGATAGCGCCATCTAGGGGTTACATCTTGGAGGCTCACCGCTGGGATTGTGTGTCCTCTAGTGGCCATATTTACGAACCACTGTTAAGAAAAAAATGGGTACCCTGACAGAAGTGGCTGTGCACCGCTGGTGGAGGTGTACTGGGAGGAGATCGACCCCAAATGCTATGCTTATCCTGACATCCCCTGGGTATCAATACGGACACTGTGCAGGGAGTACTTTCCAAGGTGGAAGGTTTACAAACCCTGTGGTGGTGGGTCGGCATGCTAATCTGCTCACCCACACTTTCCTGGCCCTAGTAGAGTTTAAGGATCCCATAGATAGCTCCAAAGTGCCACAGACCATTACCCCAGAGGGAGCCCTCACTGCTTGGAGAGTGATAACTAAGGACAGTAAGACCGGGGAATCAGCCCTCACCACTATCTGAAACTTTTGAGGAGAAATTTGCTGAATGGTTGCTGGGAGAGGGAAACTGTGGAGGACTTGAAGAAACTATTCTTGCCACCTGGGGTGTTCCTCCCCAACACCCTCTCCTGCTCCAGTGCCCGTAATGGTGGCTGAACCAATGCAGACTCCTATTTCTGCACCTGCCATTAGTCACGACTTCACCAAGGTTGAGGATCTTCTGGCACCCTCCCACCCCCAAGGGAGGATGACTGGGAGACCTGGATAGACTATGTTGCCCCCAAGTGCTAGGAATGGCAATGCTCGGAAGCCGAAAAGCCGAAGAGGGTTAGTGAGAGCCCGAGGTCCTGCCCTGGCTACCATTCGCAAGCAAACGGGCCAGTAACCCTGAAGTGACTGCACAGGCCTATCTTGAGGCCCTGGAGAATGTGTATGGGAGCCCAGATTCTGATGAGGACCTATGGTGGAGAGTAAGAGAAGCACAACAGTACCAAGGGAGTTGTTGTCTGTGTATGTATCTCTGCTGGAAAATTGTTGCAAGAATGCCTCAGAAAAGGTAGTTTGCCAGCGATTGAACTGGACCGAACCAGGCTGGACAGGATCCTTAAGTCTGCCCCCTTCTCAGAACTGCTGTTGCTTCAGTTACGCCTGGCAGATCGACTGGAATCCCCACCCTCCTATGATGAGTTAATGAGAGAAATTCGAGGAGTTGAGAAAAGACGACCTCGGGAGGGACCTGCACCAACAGCTGTGGCTACGACCCGAGTGGCTGAGGGTGACCCATCAAGTGAAGTTCAGGGGCAGAGGTTGACAGTCAATGAGTGCTCTGACAAGGAAAAAGATATGCCACAATGGGGCGAACTGTTGAGAGAGATCGCGAATTCAAAACAGTCCCTTTATGAAGGCCACGCCTGCAAGTATGGCCCTGACCTATATCCGACTGCATCTGCTATGGGGTGGGGGTACCCACCCATGTATCTCCTGCTGATAACAGCTCCAAACTCAATTCCTTGACCATGGAAGTGGAGAAACTGACGAGATGTCTCCAAATGCTTATCACACCGCAGACAGAGATGGCACCCAGGTTTCCAGTTAGTAATACCCCGCCCTGGCTCCCAGTGGCGCCCGGCCAGCTCAAACTCCAGAAAGTATGTTTTGCTATAATTGTGGGAAAGATGGGCACATGAAAGGGAATGCCAGTCCCCAAAAGACACTGACAAAGTTGCATATAGGCTACAAGGAGAGCTTCGGAGAAGAAATCAGTGGTTAAGAGGTGCACGACATGATCCCAGTGAGGGCACCAAAAATGCTAATTCACGTCCTTTTGTGGCAAAGTTGCCCAGGCCCCCACTACCGCCTCTCCAGACTGGTCCAGAATAGTGGGTCCTCCATGGAGACCACTGTAAAGGTGAATGGAGTGTCTACAAGAGCTGTATTAGACAGTGGCTCCCAAGTGACAATTATGTTCCAGGATTGGTATCAGAAGCATTTGTCAGACGTACCCTTACAACCATTAGAAGGACTGCATGTATGGGGGTTAAGTGAGAAGGCCTACCCTATTCTGGGTATATCCGATTTGGCTGTCTTTCCCACCTCCGTGGCTGGAGTGGCAAACAAGTAGAGACCCTAGCCTTAGTGTGTCCCCCACTGGACTGTATGATGGTGTCCCTTGTTGATTGGAACAAATGCTCATATGTTCGGAAGGCTGGCACAGTTGTGTTATGAAAACAGGGTCAAAGACTAGTAGAGCTTTAAGAGTTCCGCTTTAATTAAGAAGGCCTATGAGGCACAGAGAGATGCTGAAAAACAGAACCAGAGGAACCGGTCGAATTGTATGGAAGAAGGATCCTGAGTCTCTGATCCTGGCGCCAAATGCCCAGTGTACCTTACAGGGAGAGGTCCGTGATCAGAAAGGATGTTAAGAATAAAATATTAATGTTGGATGCACCAGGCGATGGAAAATTGCCAGAGGGACTGCTGGTCAAGCCTAGTATTTTGCCCGCTATAGCCCATGCTTATGCCAGAAGGGTAATGGTCCAAGTTCATAATGTGTCTGAAAGAGACATTCGAGTAAATAGAGGTTGCATCCTGGCTAATGTGCATTGTGCAGACACTGCAGTGCTACCCAGCAGCAAGAGTTCAAGGAAGAATGACAGAGTAACGCCTGACTTGTTTGATTTCGGCGACTCCCCGCTGCCAGCTGAATGGAAAGTGAGGATCAGTGAGAAGCTTGCCCAGAGAGACCAGGTGTTTTCTTTAAAGGAATGGGATGTAGGATGCATGCAAGGAGCTGAGCACAATATCCGCTGCATGACGAAAGACCATTTCGTGAGAGGTCTCGACGCCTGGCACCTGCTGACATAGATGATGTGAGACGGCATCTGCAAGAGATGTTAGCTGCTGGTGTAATACAAGAATCCAGAAGCCCTTATGCTTCCCCATTGTGGTAGTGAGGAAAAGAATGGAACAGTAAGGATGTGTGGATTATCGCACCTTAAACTGGCGGACTATCCCTGATCAGTACACAATGCCCCGCATTCAGGATGCTTTGGACTGCCTAAACGGGAGCAAGTGGTTCTCTGTGCTGGATCTCCGCAGTGGGTACTACCAGATCCCGATGGCCCCAGAGGACCGTGAGAAGACGGCCTTTATCTGTCCGCTTGGCTTCTATGAATTCATGAGGATGCCTCAAGGGATTTCAGGTGCCCCAGCCACTTTTCAACGCTTGATGGAGCGTGCAGTGGGGACATGAACTTACTAGAGTGCCTGGTATACCTAGATGATGTTATTGTGTTTGGCAGCTCACTGGAGGAACATGAGAGCAGATTATTTAAGGTATTGGACCGACTGGAGGACTTTGGCCTTAAACTGTCCATTGATAAGTGTCAATTCTTTCAAACATCAGTAAAGTATGTGGGACACATAGTATCCACCGAGGAATAGAGACCGACCCAAGTAAAGTTGAGGCCTTGACCACCTGGCCACAGCCCAAAATCTAAAAGAACTGCAAAGATTCCTGGGATTCTGTGGTTATTATCGGCGCTTCATCAAGGACTATTCAAGAGTGATCCGCCTTTACTTAACCTTACTCAAGGGTATCCCCAACCCACAAAAATACCAAAAGTCAGTGTCCCTCAAGACTGAAAGAGTGTATTTTCATCCGAGTGAAGTATTTGGGGCCCGCTGGACTCTGATTGTGAGACTGCTTTTCATGAGATCATATATCAACTTACCCATGCTCCAGTGCTGGCCTATGCTGATCCAAGAAAACCTTACGTCCTGCACACTGATGCTAGCTTGCAAGGGTTGGGGCTGTGTTGTACCAAGAGCACGAGAATGGCCTGAGACCAGTGGCCTTTGCCAGTAGAAGCCTGACCCCATCCGAAAAGAACTATCCTGTACATAAGTTAGAGTTCCTAGCTTTGAAGTGGGCTATTGTTGACCAATTCCATGAGTACTTGTATGGGGCTAAAATACTAGTAAAACTGACAATAATCCTTTGACCTATGTGCAGACCTCAGCTAAGTTGGATGCCACTGGCCATAGGTGGCTTTCTGCATTATCTACATATGACTATGCTCTCGAATACCGAGCAGGTCTGAACCACATAGATGCTGATGCTCTCTCCCGGAGGCCTGTTCCCCAAAATGATTGGGTCCGATTGGCAGAACCTGACATTCGGGCACTCTGCCGGAAGTTTGACAGGGAGGAACAAATGTCCACGGACGCAGTGGACTGCATGGTGGATTGCTTGGGAGCCTCTGAGAATTGCATACCTGCTGCTTATTGCCACTTTTCTGCAATAGACATTGGTGCACTGCCTCAGCTGGACAATGACAGTATTCGGGCGGCTCAATCCCGCATCCCATGATCAAAGCAGCTTTAGAAGCCCTCTATGCAGGAAAAGATGTGTCCAAATTACGCCCACTGATTTGAGAACTGCACTGTTATACAAAGAAGGTCCTAAGTTGAAACTGATCAATAAACTGTTATACAGAGAAACAGTAGACAGAGGGGACAAGTAGACAAACAACAACTAGTGCTGCCCACTGCTTTTCGAGACTCAGTACTGAGGTCCTTGCACAACCACATGGGGCACCTTGGTATAGACAGAAAACTTGACTTGGTGAGATCCAGATTCTATTGGCCTAAGATGGGGCTGATGTGGAGCAACACATTCGAACCTGTAGTCGCTATTACAGAGGAAAGCTTTTATCCCAGAGGGCTGCCCCCTTGTTAACATCACCACCAGTGCACCCATGGAGCTGGTCTGTATTGATTTTCTGAGTTTGGAGTCAGATCAAAGAAATATCAGTAATGTGCTGGTGGTCACTGACCATTTCACGAGATATGCCCAAGCTTTCCCACCAAAGACCAGAAAGCATCCACTGTGGCCAAAGTACTTGTAGAAAACTTTTTGTTCACTATGGGCTCCACAAAGAATCCATTCTGATCAAGGGAGAGACTTTGAGAGTCGCCTGATCAAAGAGATGCTTTCTCTGTGGGGAGTGCGAAGTCCAGAACCACCCTTACCACCCCCAGGGGACCCACAGCCTGAACGCTTCAACCGCGACTTTGCTAGATATGCTAGGCACCCTGCACCCAAAGGACAAGCTTAGATGGAGCCAACAAATTAGCACCCTGGTACATGCTTATAACTGCACCAAAGTGATGCCACTGGATTCTCCCCACCGCCTGATGTTTGGAAGAGAAGCTCGACTACCAGTAGATGTGTGTTTTGGGGTCTCCTGATGGGGTTCAAGCTGACAACTATTTACAGTATGTGCAAAGTTAAAGGCCCAGCTAACTCATGCGTACCAACTGGCTCAAACCATGGCTGCCAAAAGAAATCTGGCCAACAAAGAAAGGTATGATAAAAAGGTGAAAGCACAGGAACTCCAGGAGGGAGATCGGGTATTGCTAAGAAATCTGGGACTGCATGGCAAGCACAAGATTGCTGACAGATGGCACCATCTCCCTCACATTGTAGTGGGCAAACTAGATGATCTGCCAGTGTACAAAGTAAGGCCTGAGAATAATTCAAAAGATGTAAAAACAATGCATAGAAATCATTTACTGCCCATTGGACAAATCTTAATTGAGTCTGAGCCCCTAGAAGATGCCCCCTCTGGACCAGTGACTAGAGCTGCTGCTAAGAAAAGATCAAGAAAGTCTGCACCTACAGAAGCAAAGTTAAAGTGTTCTCCTCCACAAGTCCCAGTTGAGCATGACTGTCAGTCCATATCGGAAGAAAGTGAGAGTGACTTTGAATACTATCCTTCTTACGAACTGAGTCAATTGTTTCGGGGCAATCCCCTAGTCAATACTGGAGATGAAGCTGGGCCTTCTGGACTGTCTAAGCCCCCAGCTTCATCCTTGGAGCCAATGCTCCAGAAAGTGAAGTGCAAAGCATCAGATCAGATGAAATGGAATCATTGTGCATGGTTGAACTGTTTGAGCTTTCAGGGGAGGAAAATGATAGATTGGGGCAGACTGGTGATACACCCGAACAAGAAGAGTATTTTGAGTGCCCTGACAGTCCACTGCCAGTGTCCGAAAGCTCTCCATGCAAGCCAAATGTTGTGGACTCAGAAACTGTAACTCCTGGAGCTGAAAGTGCCCCAAGTTCTAGCCTCTCTACCCCATGGAGACTCCTGACAAGTGAGGACAATGCTGAAAATGAGGCTCAGAGTGCAGAGACTATAACAGTTCCCCTAGAAAGACTGGTCGAGCTGTAAAGCCTGTGGTGCACCTCAGTTATGATTCACTTGGGAGGCCTGTGGACTTGCCTCTCAATGTTGTCCATAAAGGAGTGTATGTGTCCCCAGCTCATTGCCCAAACTGAGCATCAGTGCTAACTCCAAGTTACTTGTGTTGCCCTCTAAGTATGGTGCCCTTGCCCCATCCAGCCCCAAGGTAACTGATAGGAAGGGCCCCTCTTCAGGTTTCATGTACAAGAGGTAATAACTTGAGTTATGGTACAATGTGTATGTAATACTGTGTAAAGAGGACGACTGCAATGTTTCAGAAATGTGTTCTTGGTAAAATGATATATTGACTGATGATTACATGTGCAAGCCTAATGCAAATGTATATGGTTGCAGTTGAAACTTATGGGGGTACTTGTAGCCTGATCAAGCTTTCCCAGGCCAGGAAGGGTGCCCCCCTGCAAATGGGGGTTCCCAAAAGACTTCCAGGAGCTTGCTTGAATGCTCCAAGCCTGAATGGTGTTTGGCATTTAAGCCATTTATCAGTGAGTGTTTTTAGAGCCTCTGGTATTGTCTCTTTAAGAGCTGTCTGCTTGCAGACATAATTAGTTTGTATGGGGGGACTGTGTGCTTCTCTGAGTACCACTTGAGCTGCTGCCAATTCACTTCATTTTTGCAGTCACTAGGAGTGCAAAGGAACCTATCTGAAAGATGTAACTGTTTGCCAGAAATTATTTAGAGTAATAATGAAATTACAGTTTGTCTAACCTGCTTTCTTTGCAGTCAGAACTGTGTCTGCTAGTTCCCCATTCTAGTTTTGAACTGCTGAACTGGACCAATCAGTGTGGGGTAAGCTAGCTCTAAAATGGTGCCTTGGACGAATCAGAACTTGGACTCATAATCTGAGCCAGCCACAAGAGGATTGTATGGGCAGTGACTCTGGGAGATGTAGTTTAGACTTCAGCACCTTTTGGACCAACAGCAGCAGTCTATTGTGAGTGACAGCCAATCCAGTCAAGAACTGGGAGGAACTCAAAGGAAGTGCCCGTTTTGTCGGTTGGAGTTTCAGTTGAGCTTTGGCAGTGAAGAAGGAAGGAGCCCTGTGCTTTTTCAGTGTGCAGTTTTAGTCAAAAACGTGTGTAAGGCCCAGAGTTCCAGTCTGCAGCTTGTGTAACAGCTTGTTAGGACTGAATCCTGTCCCTGTGAAAAGAATCAAAGGATCTCTGAAGATAGAAACCAGGCTCACCCTGTAGAAGACTGGAGGAATAGCTGAATTGCACTCGGTCTGTCAGGAACTGAATCTGCTGTGTGTTCTCCGGTATTGTGCAGTAATTGCGATGCGATACAGATGCAGCCTGCCTGGTATAGTGCTTTCTTTTATATGGATGTGTGAAGAGGTTTGTGTACCTCAAGTGAGCCCTGCTGACATTGAAGGACCCTATCTTATTTGGAGGTCGTGAGTACTAATTCAGGGTCGCCCTCCTGTTGAATTGCCACATTAAATCCAAATGGAATTACTGTACTGCTGACTGTTTAATTCTCCTTTTCTCTGTGTGAAAGGGCCCCTACCAGCTGCCACGGTTTGGACTAGCCACTAGGGCTTGGGTACCCAGGGACAGTAACTGATAGGGATAGGCCTGTGCACAGAGCCATAGGTAGATTATTAGAGTGATAAGCTAATTGACCTGATTTCCCCCTGTCCTTGTTATATTCCCCCTAAATAAATCAGAGCTGCTTGTTTCAGCAAAGTTATACTGCCTGAGGTATTTGTCTATGTTAAAGTACTGTACTGTGATTGTTGCACTGTATCTCATTTCACAGGAGGTCCCAGTGCCGGAACCAGACCTGGGGGTAAGTGTATACTGTGAAGGTAATTCTGATATATTGTGTGGGCCACTAGTGGGAAGAAAGGGGGGTTGCAGTGTCCCAGAGGGCTGTGACCAAGTTAGTTTAACTATTGCAAACCCTGACCTCTGGGTGGAGGCACCCGCCATTGGATCCAGGCCCCTCAACCTGTTAGTGGCAAATCAGGCAGGGGTAGTAGCCCCTGGGATAGCGCCATCTAGGGGTTACACATGTATTCCATGATAAACATTCCATATCTTGAATGTGAAGAAAAACAGAGGAGAAAAAAAAAACAGGAAGAAGAAAGTAGGCAATACTACAATGACATCATCTGCAGTGGGCGAAAGGACTATTTTATCACAAATGCACACAAGTAAGTCTATTGTTTCTACATATAAACATACTTTTCCCAATAGTAAAAAGTAAAAAAAAAAAAAAGAGGCAATTTTATAAGCGGAATAAGGCACTCAGGGATATGTGTAAAATACATTTTACAGTACGTTCAGTGGCTGAAGTCACTTAGCCTTCAGCCTCGTGCCTTACTACACCCCTGGCCATGCTGTAAAATATGTTTTACACACACCCCTTCATGCCTTATTGCTTATGTAATGATTAGTACAATCTGTATGACTACTTTAAAAAGGCAACAATAACCTATGAATGGGTTATTTGTACAGATTTTAAATGAGGGACATTATTACTGACAGTACCCTTACCAAGGCATGATTCAACATTAGAGATTACAGAGGCATTAGAAAACGCAGATGTGGAGACACTTGAGTGAAGCCTGCTCAAAAAAGGCTAGGTTCTGTCTACCTACAGTCCTCACGTTTGAGCTAAGTAATTTCCAATTTAAATAGAGCAGTTTCATGCAAACAATATCTGTTTAGCATTAAATCATACTACCATAGGTTTACAGATTTCAAACAGCTGACCCCAGAACCTAGAACAGTCTATCTGTGGATTTAAAAAGGTTAAAAAAAATAAAAAAACATTGTCAGAGGGCATATACAAGTCTTCCAACAGTGGGGCCATCCAGTGTTCTCTGCTGCTTTTCAACACTGGACATAAAAAACTGACATGATTTAGATCACTCTTTTCAGGCGCACCACAATTACAATTTGGGGATGATATTTCTGGTTTCCTCTGTAAGAGCACTAATGAGTTGCTCGTAAATAGTTCATATTTGAACCTTGTAACTGATAATCGATCTTTAGGACCATTGAGAATTGTTAAATAGGGTTCCATTTTAAATTCCTTTGTCATGTTTTTTGTAACATGAATTGGTTTTGAGAATGCTTGCTTTGCTCAGCTCCCTTTGGACTGCCATATCCCTGCATCTTAATTTTTGTGATAATTTCCAGCCTGGGACAATAAAAATTCCATTAAACAAATGTCCCTATCTCATAGGAAACATTACCCCCTTTACAAATCTTATACTATGAAAATAAAATCCTCTTGACGAATATATCTGCCCCTCTAAGCATTTCCTTGGCAGTCTATACTCCGGGATAAGACATGCATCCAGTACTGAAATAATCAGCCTTTCTTGAATCTGAGTAGAAATTGCCTCAATTCAGCTTTTAATATCAGAATTGAAACAGGCACTTGAAGCATATATCTTATGGCTTTATTCAGCATTACATAGGAATGGGCAGACATGAAGGTCCACAAAAAAAATATATATATATATATATATATATATATATATATACATACATATATATATATATATATATATATATATATAGATATAGATATATATATATACATACACACACACACACACACATCATACATACATACATATATATTATACTGGCACGGTAGTGCCAGTATAGTCAAGGTAAAAGGTAACTTCTATTTTAAACCCGAATTCTGGAACGTTAACGTTGGAACCATTCAACGGATTTGCATGAAATTTGGCATGCATAATGTAGGGGTATGTCTCTTGACCTGCCAGATTTCGTGGAAATCTGGTGTGTGGTTTCTGAGATACAGTGTTTTGAAAAAACAGAAAAATTCATCTTTTTTGACATTTCTTTGTCCACCTGGATCTCAGACATGGCTTTAGATTGTGGTCTAAATTTTCAGGGTAGAAAGCATTTGCCTCACAGATGTGCCTTTTGAAGGTTTGGTGAAGAAATATTGATCTGTTCAAAAGTTATTAAACTTTAAAGTTTCCCATTATAGCCCATAGGGAAAAATATATGATCTGAAAGTGAAAGCAGGTAAACAGCCTCAAAAACCAGTTTCCTTGCCACTTCACAGCAAGAAAACGGTTAGGACTTTTGTGCTGAAAGGTTCAGGGTGGCAAACCATTGCCCCACAGATGTGCCCTTTGCTGGTTTGGTAAAGAAATGGACACCAGTTCAATAGTTACAGCACTCCAAAGTTGCGAATTTTCCTATAGATAACAAGGTAACTTCTATGTTAAACCCAATTGTTGAACGTTAATAACTTTGGAACTTTTCAACGGATTTACATGAAAGTTGGCATGCATAACGTCTAGGGATCGGTCTCTTAAACTGCCAATTTCGTGGGAATCTGGTGTGTGGTTTCTGAGATATAGAGTGTTGAAAAAACAGAAAAATCTGTGTTTTTTGACATTTCTTTGTCAACCTGGATCTCAGAAATGGCTTTAGAGTGTGGTCTGAAAGTTTCAGGTAGAAAGCCGTTGCCTCACAGAGGTGGCTTTTGAAGGTTTGGTGAAAAAATATTAATCCGTTCAAAAGTTAATAAACTTTAAAGTTTTCCATTATAGCCTATGGGAAAAAAATATATGATCTGAAAGTGAAAGCAGGTAAACAGCCCCAAAACCCAGTTTCTTTGCCACTTCATAGCAAGGAACTGGTTAGGACTTTTGGGCAGAAATTTGCAGGGTGGCAAGCCCTTACAGTATATAGAAACATAGAAGCTGACAGCTGATAAGGACTGCAAGGCCCATCCAGTCTGCCCATTTTTTTCTACCTTATGAATGTGCCATAGGCGTTTACTCTGGCAATGGCCTATCTATTCATACTCATCTGTATTGCTCCCTTATGCCTATCCTATGCCTGTTTGAAGCCCGGCACTGTATTCATACCCACCACTTCCTGAGGTAGGCCGTTCCATGCATCCACCAACCTTTTTGTGAAAAAGAACTTCCTCACATTACCCCTTAATTGGCCTCCCTCTAATCTCATGTTGTGTCCTGCTGTCCTTCTTATATTGAAACATGTTAGACTCTTTCACCTTGTTAATGTCCTTAAGATGTTTGAATGTTTTGATCATATCACTTCTCTCCCTCCTTTGCTCTAGGGTATATATATTGAGCTCTGTTAATCTGTCCTCATATGTTTTCTAATGCAGTCCCTGCACCATGTTGGTTGCCCTTCTCTGGACTGCCTCCATTTTGTTAATGTCCTTGTGCAGGTGCAGCCTCCAGTTCTGCACAGAGTACTCCAGATGGGGCCTAACCAGTGTCTTGTAAAGAGGGATCATTTCCTCCCTCTTACGACTTGTGAATCCCCTACTAATACACCCCAACGTCCCTCTAGCCCTACCTACTGCTTTAGTGGTCTGCTTGGATGATTTCAGGTCACCTGTGATGATGATGCCCAAGTCTCTTTCTTCCCTTGTGATTGCCAGCAACTCACCTCCCAACCTATAGGTATCTTCAGGGTTTCTCTTCCCTATGTGCATGATCTTGCACTTCTTTGTGTTAAACCCCAGTTGCCACTCTTCAGACCATTTTGCAAGTTTTTCCACATCTCTTCTCATTCTGCCCACCCCATCTGGATCATCTACTCTGCTGCAGATCTTGGTGTCATCTGCAAACAGGCAAACCTTATCCTCCAATCCATCTGCAATATCACTGATGAAGATCCTGAAGAGGACTGGCCCCAGGACTGATCCCTGAGGTACCCCACTTGTGGCTTGCATCTTTTCTGACTGTACACCATTTGCCACCACACTCTGTTTTCTGCCCGCCAACCAGTTTGCCACCCAGTTGAGCAACTTCTGACCTATACCAAGCCTACCCAGCTTATTAATCAATCTTCTATGTGGAACAGTATCGAAAGCTTTGCTGAAGTCAAAGTAGATGACATCAACTGCACCCCCTTGGTCCACCACTCTGGTTACCCAGTCAGAGAAATCTATGAGATTAGTTTGACAGGACTTTCCTGTTATAAACCCATGCTATCTTGGATCCTGTGCTTCTAAAGAGTCCAGGTGTTGCACTATCCTTTCCTTAAGGAATGTCTCCATAGTCTTGCCCACTACTGAGGTAAGACTGACTGGTCTGTGGTTCCCTGCCTCCTCCCTGCTGCCACTCTTGCGAAGCGGGATCACATGAGCCCTTCTCCAGTCTTCTGGAACCTCTCCTGTGCTCAGAGACTCACTAAACAGTTCTGATAATGGCAATGCTAGTTCCACCCTTAGCTCCTTTAGTACCCTGCGATGTATATCATCAGGTCCCATTGCCTTGTCCACCCTTAGCTTAGTGAGCTCTTTTAGGATCCTTTCTTTTGTGAAGGGACTTGTGCACACCTCCCTCCCTTCTGTGTCCATGGTGCTGAGCTGTGGGCTCTGCCCTACCTTCTCCTCAGTATATACTGAGCAGAAGTATCTATTTAGGATAAATGCTTTTCCTTGGTCCTCCTCCACACACTCCCCCTTATCCCCTTTGATCTTAGCAATAACCCCTCTGGACTTTCTCCTTTCACTAATGTATCCAAAGAAAGTCTTGTCCCCTTCTTTTACTGTTCATGCTAGTGTTTCCTCGGTTTGGGCCTTTGCCTGCCTTATTGCCTTCCCTGTTTCCCTTAGGAAAGTTTGGTATGCTTCCCTATCTTTGTCCTGCTGCATTCCTTTATATTTCCTGAAGGCCATCATTTTGCCTCTGATCTTTTCTGCCACTGTTTTTGAGAACCAAAGTGGTTTCCTCCTTCTTTTGCCCTTGCTTTTCTCCCTAACACAATGTGATGTTGCTTCACATATTACATCCTTAATGCTTGCCCACTTTGCCTGTACCCCCTCACCTGTATTTCTTCTTGCCAGGGCTAGCTTAACTCTGTTGGCCATCTTATCAAAGTCAGCTCCTCTGAAGTCCCATATTTTTGACTTGGAATGGGATGATTTAGTTCTAGTGGCCAAATTGAACCATACCATGTGATGGTCACTGGCACCCAGGTGACCTTCTACCTGGAGATCTGTGATCCTTTCCCCACAGATGTGCCCTTTGCCAGTTTGGTGAAGAAATGGACACCGGTTCCATAGTTACAGCACTCCGTAATTGCGAACGTTCCCATAGGATAACATTGTGGTGGTTGTGGCGCCTTTTGGCAGCTATATCTCAAAAATGGTTCGAGATACGGATTTTGTGCTAAGTGCAGCTAAGCATGCATGGAGGTGGACAGGCCATGAATACAACTGCGAAGGAATTTTTTTCCAAAGTTCCAATGGTTCCTGAACTATTGCAACTTTAGCAGCACAAGGGTTACCTGGAATGGCTCTAGGCATGCGCTATATCTCTATACTTATGGGTACACGGGCTCTGCGCTCCAACATTTGGATCCCATTATGCAATAATGGGAGCGCAGAGCCCGGGCCCTGCTCTCCCACATGGAGATGTGATGTCATTAAAATATCAGTACACTTATGTATAGATGTGAGCAAAAATCAGAGACAATTACAAAATATACGCATGATGGGAGCGCAGGTCCCCACAACCACATATAAGTAACATTACACTTTCTCAAAAAGAAGGAAAATTCATAGCAAAAAACACTTCGTTAATGCATCAGTTAGGGTTGACATTACAGCGACAAAGTTTGGAAATCGATGTTAGGGTTACCAACCACCTCTCCCACCCACTCCATTCACCACAGGGCGCCAGGTGTGCCCTGGGGTCATCGGGCTCTCATTCCACTTTCCTATACTGTACCACTCAGTTTCCTTACAAATGAAATGGGGTGAAAGTTAGAGTCGATAACCCCAAGGCACACCCGACGCCTGTTGGTGTGTGAAGAGTGGGGGTGGGGGTAGTAGGGTTGGTAACCCTAAAATCAAATTTCCAAACTTTTGTCGCTGTAATGACAACCCTAACTGATGCACTAACAAAGTTTTTTGCAATATATGTATATATATTATACCTGCACAGTAGCGCAGGTATAGTTAGGGTTGAGTAGGCACTTTAATGTTAAATCCCACATTTTGCACTTTAATAACTTTGCAACCATTTTTCCAATTTAGCTAAAATTTTGCGTGCACGGTCTGGTACCATAGATCTCTGGATCTGGCAAATTTCGTTCCGGTTGAATTTGCGGTTGAGGAGCTGTGGAGTGTCAAAAAGTGTGAAAAATCCTCACTTTTTGGCAAATTCTTTTTGCTCGTCTCTATAGCCCGGTTTGTCCGTCTGGTCTGAAATTTTCAGGGTATATGGTGAATGGGCCACTGAAGTGCCTTTTGAAGGTTTTGTGAAAAAATATTAATCTGTTCAAAAGTTATTAAACTTTTATGTTTCCTATTATAGTCTAAGGGAAAAATATATGTGCACCACAAAAACTTTTGCGAAAGTACCATTGGTTTACATGTGGGACTTTCACAAAAGTCCCCAATATAAACCAATGGTACTTTCGCGAAAGTCCACAGAATGTTTGCAAAAATTCCGCAGGTAAACAGCCCCAAAAGAACAGTTTCTTTACCACGTCATAGAAAAAAAGGGTCAGGACTTTTTGGCTTAAATTTGCAGGGTGGCAAGCCCTTGCCCCACAAATGTACCTTTTGTTGGTTTGTTGAAAAAATTTACACTGGTTCCATAGTTACAGCACTCCAAAGTTTTGGAATTTCTCATAGGATAACATTGTGGCACCCATGCCACCTTTTGGCGCTTACAGGTATATCTATAGAACATCATCATTCATTGGTTGAGTTGCAGTCCAAAACAGTTAGATACAGTATGCTTTGTACTTACATTGCTAATTGTTTGTCATTCTGTATAGAAACTGATTTCCCTGTTGTCTTCATGTATGCAATGTAGTGTACTTGCGTGCTGATGTAATTTATTCTGTGTCTTCCATTGCCCCTTCCCCCAGGACGCATCTGGAATTGAGCGACAGACTGCTCAGTATGCTTCCTGGTAAAACTTTTAAATAAATAAATATCTCGAATACTGTTCGAGATACGGATTTTTAGCCAAGCGCAGCTTAGTACACCCATGGAGGTGGATAAAACTTCGAAGCAGTTTTTTGCAAAGTTGCTATGGTTACTGAGATATTGCCACATCTGCAGTACAAGGGTTACCACGAATGTCTCAAGGCATGTGCTATGTGTCTGTACTTATGGGTAGGTGAGAGCGCAGGGCACAGAGGGCCTGCACTCCCACCTATGCATATCATTTTGTTAAAACTGGGGAACAGGGCCCTCCTGCACTATGCCTCTACAGTTATGGGTAGGTAGGAGCGCAGGGTCCAGAGGGCCCATGCTCCCACATACAGTATGCATACGAGTAACATTACACTTTCTCAAAAAGAAGGGAAATTCATTGCAAAAAACTCTTTTAATGCAGCAGTTAAGGTTGATTTCACACCGGAAAAAGTCTGGAAATTTGATGTTATGGTTACCAACCCTACCACCTCACTCCCCAACTTCAACACACCAGCAGGCGTCGGATGTGCGTTGGGGTCATTGGACCCAACTTTCACCTATACTGTACCATCTCAGCTTGTTTACACATGGAATGGGATGAGAGTTAGGCCAACGACCCCAACGCACACCCGACACCTGTTGGCGTGTGGAGGTTTGGGGGGGGGGGGTTGGTAACCCTAATATCAAATTTCCAGATTTTGTTCAGTGTGGAATCAACCCTAACTGCTGCATTAAAACTGAGTTTTTTGCAATGAATCTATCTATCTATCTATAGATAGATATATTGGGATATGCAATTGGGAAAAGTGTGATACATGATTAAACTGTATAAGAGTAGTTTGGCCTCAGGTAACCTCATGAGTGGCGTAAACCATGACTGATGTGCCCCTTGGATGTGCCAGAGGGGAAAATACTCAAGTACAGATATATCATGTATCACACAGGGTCCCCATTTCATATTTCATTCATGCAACAAAGAAGGGCCTTCTGCTTTGCATTTTTTTTTTAAGTTTTTAAAAGATGTTTTTTTAATTAGTAAGAGTTTGTGGCACTTTTTGGTGAAGCAGAGCCTTTTCATGTTAGAGGTCTATGGTTGCCATGGATGCAGTGTCATGATCTCACATTGACACTGTGATATCATCATTCATTGGCTGAGTTGCAATCCAAAAAACAAATCAAAGTAAGATGGCACTGAGTCTTGGCAAGTATGGTTCCAATACCGGTGGAAGGAGAAATAGTGCTTGCCAGTTCACAGTTTTAGTTTGGAGACTTTTTTGCTGGCCACAGAGTTATACTGTGCCACAGGAGAAGTTCAGTGTTTGTGAGAGTGGAGCAGGTGGCGACAGATGCAAATATTAGCGCAGACAGCCTGGAAAAGGTAGGTGGTTGTTGCAGTTGCCAGTGAGTCACTTTTTATTTCTTTAAATAATTTAGCTAAACTGATTAGTGTCCACCCCATTACATATATTTTTTTTAATTTATTTACATATATTTTTTTTAATTTATTTATTGTGGTCTCAGATTAACACCTTTGAGAACAAGCTCATTACATAGGTTCCACATCAGAGATTTAACCAATAGTGATTAAAGCTACAAAGAGATAAGCAGCAGAACTGTAAGTGCGGGCAACTGACAAATGGGAACACAGAAATATAGTACAAAGTTACAAGCAAGATGACTCAGGCAAGGAATTGTGACCGGCTAATAGTGGCAATATGAGTCGCAAGGTAGGAAATAGGAAATGCAGGGGAACAGGTAGACATAGACAAGAGGGAGTTGGAAGGGGGGAGTGAGAAGCAGAAGAAGTCAGTGTTAGCAGGAGGAAAGGGATAGAGTGGGAGTTAGAGAGGATCAGTGGAAGCCACACCTGAGCTGTATTAAAGAAACATCCGCTGAGAAGGCATCACAAAATAAGGGTATTGGGATGAGAGTTGGTGGGAGGGGAGAGATGGAGCAGGAGGGTGGGGGAGTTGAAGGAGGTGAGAAGAGGGGGCAGGGCTGCAGAAGGGCACAGATCAGGTGAGAAACACCAAGTGCAAGGTACAGGGTCAAGTGGCAACCGGAGAGTGATGCCTAGACATGAGATTAAGCAGCAGTTAATGGGTTAAGGGAAGCAGTCACAGCTGGCTTTAGCAGTGAGGTGTTTTCTAATATCATGTTTGAAGGGTCCTAAAGCTGTTACTGAGGAAATAACAGGAGGGAGATCATTAGTCCATGTGGGGGCATGGTGTGCAAAGGCTCTTTGACCAAGGGAGGTGTGGCACCTAGGAACTGTAAAGACCATTGTATCTGAGCTTCTGGTAGGACATCCATTTTCATGGGGGCGAGGAGCTTCTGTACACCCAGAGGCATCTGGCCCAGACACACTTTCTTGGCCATGAGGCACGTGTGGTATTTGAGTCTGTCAGTGAACTGGAGCCCGTTAGCTTGGTGATATAGGTCACAAGTATGTGTGAACCATGCAGAGCTAGTAAGGAGCCAACAGGCTTTATTTATATATAAATTGGTTAGTTACCTGTAACTGTAGTTCCAGGTGTGTTACATAGTTGACATCCATACACTGGCAGTTCCACTGGATAACGCTGATTCGTTGAAACGTCTTAAAGCCAAGTTCCTCCCACAACACACTCCCACCACCTGGGCAGTACATCCCTCAGCTCCACCTAGTGACATTGTATCTTGCATGTTGGAAGCGGGGATCAGTGTGTTACTTGCCATGGTAGGCCAGGTGGGGGTGGTGTGGATGTGAACTATATATCAGTCCTTGAACTATGGTTAAGGTGAATAACCTATTTTTCTAGCGGCATGGATGTAGTTCACTGTCCACACATTGGCAGCCTTCCAGCAGTTCTCGGGGAGGTGGGGGCAAGGCGTGCATCTCTATTTGGTGAACAGAGACTGGAGAACCGAGGCCCCAAATGCAGCATCCTGACGAGACTCAAGGCCAATGCTGTAACGGGTAAAGAAGGTGTGTACTAACTTCCAGGTGGCAGCCCTGCAGATTTCCCGTCTCAGAATGTCCCTGGAAGCAGCCACCGAGCAGTGGTATGTCTGGTGGAAGAAGCCCTAAGCCCTATAGGAGCCTGCCTACCAGTCAACCTAAAGCAGAGGTCAATGCAGGATGTAATCCACCTGGCAACAGTCCACTTAGTTGCCAGTCTGCCAGGTGTGGCTTCGGTGTATGTCACAAACAGCTGGCGAGCCTCATCCTGAACTCCACCAGTACCCTCCACAGATCCAGGGTATGGAGCCTGTGGTTGGCCACCAAAGATGGTTTGTTACAGTATACTGGTAAGCTATGGTGAAACTCTGATACAACCTTCAGGATGAACTTCGGGGGGGGGGGCGAAGGATGACCCTGTCTGTGTGGAAGACCAGGTAAAGAGAGACCACTAAGAATGCCTGGGGCTTACTGATCCTTCTGGCTGACATAATGGCCACCAAGAAGGCCATCTTCCACGACAGGTGTGACATCTCACACCTGTGCAGAGGCTCAAATGGCTTGCCCGTGAGCACACAGCAATAGGTTCCAAGGTGGTGGTTCATGTACCCGAGGGTACAGTGGTCAAGACTCTTAAAAAGGCAGCCAACCACCTTCTCTAGGCCACCATCGGCATACTAGCCTGTACCCGATATGCAGAGATGGCAGTCAGGTACACCTTGAGGATCATCGCTCACAGCCTCAGCTGACAGAGGGACCAGAAGTACGCGAGGATAACAGCCACAGGGTAGGCAAGGAGATCAAGCTCCTTGCCCTGACACCAAACAGAAAACCATTTCCATTTAAAGGTGTAGCACCAGTGAGTTGACTCTTTTTGGGAGGCCTCCATAATGTGGAGCACAGCTTCCCAAAGAGCCAAGGCTTAGAACTCTAGCTGCTCAGGAACCAGACGATGAGGTGAAAGAACTGAAGGTCTGGGTACGAGACCATTCCCTATTGTCTGGTCAGCAGGTCTGGTTGAAGAGGCAACTGCCACAGAGGGCTGAGGCTGAGGAGATATGGATACCAGCTCTGCTATGGCCAGTCTGGAGCTAATAGGATCACTGTCATTCCGGGCCTTGACCACCACCTTGTGGATCAAGGGGAATGGAGGAAAGGCATAGACAAGGCCTGGGCCCCAGAGCTTCATGAAGGCATCCCCAGCAGTGTCCCAGACTGAGGGGGGCAGGCATAAAACGGTCTCAGTTTCGCGTCCTCTCAGGATGCAGCCAGGCCCACCAAAGGCGTGCCCTACAGGGAGAACAAGTACTGTAGGTCACCACCTCCTGATTCAGGGACCACTCCTGCGACGTCCCTCCCACCCAGCGGAGAGGGTCTATTAGCTGACTGCCTGCTCCATCTACATGAATCGCCAGGAGATTTACACCCAGGCTGCACACGAGCGATCAGGTGTGGATGACCTCCTGACACAAGGTAAGGAAGTGTGTGCTGCCCTACCTGTTCAGGTAGAACATGGTTGTAGTGTTGTCCATCTGGACCTGTATGACCTGACCCCTGACTAGAGGAGTGAATTCTGCCAGAGCCAGCCACACTGCATGGCTCTCCAGCAGGATGATATGGTGTCGGGGCTCCCTGGGTGACCAGAACCTGCAAGTTCTGTGGTCCCCCAGGTGTGCTTCCCAACTCCATGAGAAACACATCTGTCATGAGTGTGATGGTCTGTTCTGGTGGATGAATGGGATTCCTTCCTTCCTTCCTTCAGATGTTCTTTCTGGGATCAGCCACTACTGGATTGCATGCCACATCTGCTGGGTCAATGTGACTGGCTAGTTCAAGAGGCCTAGGCACTGGGACTACTGACAGCCAAACTGACAGCCAAACTCCTACTGCAGGTGGCATATCCGCCAGCAGGCCCAATGGACCACACTGGTGCAGGACACCATGTATCCCAGCAGCCGTAGGAAGTCACTGGCATAGTGCGAGTGCCCAACCAGAAATAAAAAGGCAAAAGAGGTAAGATCCACAGCCCGATCTGCAGGGAGTCTAGCTTTAACCCAATTAAATGGATCACCTGCAAGGGATCAGTTTGGACTTGACCAGGTTAACCAACAGGCCCAAGTCTCTGCAGATCTGGAGGACAAGATCCCTGAACCGCACCACAGCCTCCTTGGATGTTCCAGCTATCAGCCATTCGTCCAGGTATGGATACACCCTGACGCCCTTGCACCGCAGGAAGGCTATCACGACTGCCATGCACATGCACTTGGTGAAGACCCAGGGTGCAGACAAGAGGTTGAAGGGCATGAGTCTGACTGGGAACTGATACAGAATTCCTTTTGCATGGACCTGAAGGTGCCGCCGGTGGGACGAGCAGACTGGGATGTAAAAGAACGCATCCTGGAGATCCAGGGAGCAGAACCACATGTCCTGCTTTAGGGATGGTACGATCCAATTCAGTGTTATTGTCTGGAACTTGTGCCTCCTCATGTACTGATTGAGATCATGCAGATCCAGTGTGACAGCCCATCCGTTTCAAGACAGGAAGTACCTGGACACGTACCCCTGACTTGACAGGGTGTCTGTGACACAGGCTATAGTTCCTTTCACCAGGAGCTGAGCAACAGTTGTCCTGTCACACCCAGGACTCTGAAGGAGCATGGGATTGGATCTACCTACCACCTCTAATACCCACTTGTCCATGGTACTGAAGGACTAAAGTAAACAGAAGCGGCGAAGCCGACCCCCAACAGGGAGCTGGGTCAGGAACTGGAGAGGTGGGAGGTTGACACCTCCAATCTGCTACTGGGCAGTTTTGAAGGGAGCACCAGCCACTGGGGCCAGAGGAGCAAAACTGCCCCTATCACTTTATGTTTCCTGCCCAGAGAACTTGGCTATGGGCCACCAGGATTGGTACTGCCCCTGTTGGGGCTGATGCCAAGGCTGCTGTCGTTGAAACGATTGACACTCTACTGAGAGACCGTAGTGGCACACAAGATCATGAAACACACTGACTCAATGTGAGTCTGGCTAGAAATACTTTTTATTGCACACTTGCAAAAGAATTAAAGCCAGGTCTACAGTAACATGCTGCTCCTCTGCACAAACCCAGTGCTTAGACTCTTCACAAGCCTTCTTCAGGGGTGTCCACCGTGAAAGTGAACAGCCTAAGCCAAAACCTGCGATGCATCACGACAGCCACTGCCACAATATGGGTGTAGGAGTCACCTATGTCCATGGCTGTCTAGAGCTGGTGTTTAGCCAATGTTTGAATCTGGTCTCCAACCAACTTCACTGAAAACTGCTTATCGGCAGGGAGGTAAGGGAGAACATCATCGAGCACTCCCAACAGAGAGTGACCAAAGCTGGCCATCATCACAGCTTATCTCCCCTGATGGAGACCCAGAGAGGATTTGGTGTAGATCTTCTTGGCTTTGTGGTCAAGCTTTTTAAACTCCTTGTCTGGGGGCTTGTCAATGTCCCCTTGGTTTCCAGACTTCCAGAAAGCCAAGTCCGCAACCAAACCCGTGGCTGAGGGATGGTTCGAGAACCCTATGAGGGACCCCGTAGGTAGCGCATACTTGCAAACCATATGGGTGGAGGATGAAAATCAGGATGCTGGAAGTTGCCAAAGCTTCAGTGCCAGTCCCAAAATGGCCTCAGCCACTGGAAAGGCAACTCCCGTCCCTATCCAGGATGTCTGTGAATGGTACTTAGCCCTTTTTTGAACAGGCTCCAAAGGGGTATTTCACGGATTCTGATGAGTCAGATGAGAGCACCACATGACACCGACCCAGGGAGGGTTGGTACTCAAGTCCTTGATTGACGCTCGGTTGCACGTATGTGCCCTCAATGACCGCGTGGACAAGCCATCTGAAGAAAATGACCCTCGACCATTTGCCACCGTGGACCACATTAGTATTGTCCAACTGGGTGATTTCCACTGAAAACCAGCTTGGCAAGCTGGCTGCAGCATGGGAGTTCTTAGTCAAAACTCCCAAATAATTTGTGGTGGAGTTGGCCAATGCCAAGGAGAAGCAACCCAAGGATTGGTATAGACCATGTTCCAAGGTGCATGCAGGAGCTCCAGCTGTGGCTGCACAACCACTGGTGGAGGCTGATCCCACATGGATCCAGCTGGGGATGCTAACCGATCCACATACTCCTGAGAGAGGACGTGGAAGACAGGGATCTTGGAGATTGACTCCCATCGATCTCCTTTGACAATTGGTTGATAGGGTTTAGAAAGATCTTGACTGCCTGATAGGCCAGTGCCTAGGTCAACAAGCCCAACAGAGGCACCATGGAGCTTGCAACCTGGCCCTCAACCACGGGAAGCTTGACTGAAGTTGAGTGCTCAACACGTGTCAAGCAGTCGGGGAGTCAAGGGAGCGGGAGGACCTTGATTCTCTCCCAGTCCCATAACTGTGCCAGTGGCGCTTGTGGTGTTTCTTACCATGGCGGGCAAGGCTCTCCACAAAGGCCTAGAGGGTCCAACACATCTCCTGGAATTCACCAGTGTAGGATGGATGCTCTGATGCTTGCCCCAACTGGAAGCAGCACTGAGGCCGATGAGGTATCTGCTACAGCAGTAGCCAACGTCTCTTCTATGGCCACAAGCTAACCATCAGACCCCATCACAGTTGAGACCTTCTTGCAGCCTTTTGACTGGAGCTCTGCATCCCTGTTGGCTAGCCAGCAGAGAAGAAGCCTGGCCGCACAGTCTTCCAGGGAAGATGGAAGCATCATCAGTTACAGACCACAGCCAGAACCGTCTTGTGCAGCCCCTAAACAGTACAAGCAAGACATGCATGGGTCCATCTGTAACATCTTCTGTCAGCATGTGATGCAGAATCTGAAGCTGAGAGCTGGCTTTGCTTTCTCGGATTCTGTCTTCAATTGATGAGGCTGGAGCGAGGGAGAGGAAAGGATATTGAGGATACTGTTGAAAATTCAAAGAAAACTGAAGAAAATCGCCAGTAGTGCACTTGGTAGTCTACAATGCGCTGTTCCAGGTATCGACCACCCTTTCAGTAAAGTAGTATTTCCTCACATCTCTCCTGAATTTACCCCCTTCCAGCTTCATTGCATGTCCCCATGCTCTCATGCATCTTTTCATATAATGGAGTAAAGGCCTCTATCTGGAACCACCGCACTGCAGGAATGGGATAGACATAAAGGAATTCTGGAGGTCAGGGGTAAGGGGCAACAGACTTCTAGGAAAACATAAACTGAACTTACAAGCTCAAATGGGCAGACTGGGTGGGCCATAGGCCCTTATCTGCCGACACTGTCTATGTATCTACGTATCTATGTAACCTGGAGAGAGTTGAAAAACTACACCAACAAAGCAGGAGAGATTTTACACTGCTGTGTTTTGTCTGACAAACAGCAGAATCAATGTTCCTCAGTGCACGGTTTTAAATAGCTGGCCGTGCGAGTCAAAATGAGGAATGGATCAAATAAGTGTGATCCATTTTTCTGTATTTTTGTTTCACCATTTCAACGTGCTTAGCGGGAAGATTCTGGCTGCAAATGTTAATCAGTCCAAAATGGGCGTCAGAATGCCCTAAGCGCTGCCCACCTGAGAAGTAACTGGCTGCCAAATCCCATGCTACCGAAAGACACAACTGGAAGGGAGAAGCTGAAAACATGACCCATGGAGCAGTGAAGACAGCAGAGTGGAGCACCAGCTCCAATGAGGAGAAAATTCAACTGTTTCTTTGCAAAAAGTTAGCCGGTATTTAATCATGCTTGAGAACAGCAAGGGCAGCAGAAAATATTTATCAGGTACTAGGGACTTCAGCTTTGGGACTTCGGCCTTTCTCACCTTGCGAGTCCCCCCCCCATGGCCACCTTAGCTGCTGTGCACTGTTCTTTCCGAGGGGAATCGAGGGACTTTTTTCTTTGTTGATGTTGACACCCTCAGCCCTCCATCGTCACTGCAGCCCCTGGCCTGCCGATCCAGATCAGTATCCTCAGCTGTCCCCTGGCTTGCCTGGCTGCAGCTGTGCGTGGTTTTGGTTCTGAAGCAGTGATGATTGTGTCAGTGCCCCTTTGTACTGCGTCTTTGCCTGTCAGTGTAGCGGGGGATGGCCCTTAGCAGCCAGAACAGTTGCGAGTCCCATGCTGCAGTTGGAAGCTGATGGATCCCCTGCTTTCTCACTGTGAAAGTTTGTTCTCCTCCCTCCACCATGGCCTCCTCAGCTGCAGTGTTCTGTGCTGTCCGAGGGGCTCGAGGGACATTTTGGTTGATACTCTCAGACATCACTGCAGCCCGTGGCCCGTCAATCCGGATTGAAATCCTCAGGACTCGTGCTGCAGCTGGAAGCAGACGGGTCCCCTGTTTTCTTACTGTGTGAATTTGTTCTCCCCCCAATGGCCTCCTGAGCTGCTGTGTTCCATGCTGTCTGAGGGGATCGAGGGACATTTTCTTGGTTGACACCCTCAGTCCTCTGTTGTCACTGCAGCCCCCGGCCTGCTGATTGGATCGGAATCCTCAACACAGACTGTCCCCTGGTTTGTCTGGCTGCAGCTGTTACCCAATGAGTCATGTTTTGACAACAATCACTGCAGGCAAATGCATCCCATGTCTTTTCTGATCCTAGTTTTGTGCACGGGTCGGGGGGGTGCTTAAGAGGCAGTGGGTTTGGTTTTGGAGCAGTGAGTGGTGATCGGGTGCCCCTTTGAGCTGTGTATCTGTGCCTGTCAGTGTAGCGAGGGATGGCCGTTGACAGCCAGAACAATTGCGAGTCCTGAGCTGCAGTTGGAACTGATGGATCTCCTTGAGACCAGCAGAAGTGTGTGTGTGTGTGTGTGTGTGTGTGTGTGTGTTGGGGGGGTGACTAAGTGAGCTGCCATGTGACAGAACTCAAGTTCTCTAGCCCTGACACACGGGGGGTGAAGCAAAGTCGGTCTCTGTGCCCTGCTGTCTGAAAGTTAGTTGTGTTGTTCTCTGGGCCCTCAGTCATGCCACCTGGGGGGGGGCTGACTCTGTACCCACCACATCTAACTCAGTTTGCCAAGAGATAACTGTTGACCATCCACCTAATATCAGGGGCAAGTCTGGGCACTGCTCAATCCATTCTGTGCCCTTAGTGCCAGTGGGGAATTTTGGCACAAAACCAATTTCAGCAAAGTGAGGTGGGTTGTTATTAAGACCAGCAGAACAGTGTTTTGTGTGTGTGTGTGTGTGTTGGGTGGGGGACTAAGTGAGCTGCCATGAGACACAGAACTTAAGTTCTCCAGCCCTTCCACATGGGGGGTGAAGCGAAGACTGTCTCTGTGCCCTGCTGTCTGAAATCTAATCTCACTGTGGTGTTCACCCTGGGCTCTCAGACATGCCACCTGGGGGGGAGGGGTTTGCAGAGATTGACCCTGTATCCATCAAGTCTAACTCAGCCAGTGGAGTTAAACTGTTGATCACCCAATAGCAGGGGCAAGTCTGGGTACTGTTAATCCATTCTATGCCCTTAATGCCAGTGCAGGGATTAGCACAAAACCAGTTTTAGCAAAGTGACGTGGGCTTGTTCAACTTATGGGTCTTCAGTGCCGGGGTGTAATTCCTTCACAAGTGAGCCACCCAGGAGTCCTGTTGACCCTTCTGACACTAGGAGGTGCGAGTTGTGCATATAGCCATGACTATGGCAATGCTCACTCCCCAATCGGGGGCAAGTCGTGCCTAGGCTTTAGGCGTCTGTAGGCCCAGTGATCTGGGGTGGGTAGGAGTGGGGGTCAATTGGTTACGAATTGTGACATTATGCTTTTGTTTTCTGTTTTTTCTTTTTGTATAGGGACATACTTTAAGTTTGTGAAGCCCAGCCCTGAGCATTCTCATATAATTTTCTGCTTATTTCAGCCTGACAGGTGCTTATGGCAATTTAAACTTTTACATTTAAGCTGTCATGCTGAGGGTTCATGGTTCAATCTGTAAACTGTGTTTGACTCATCTTTCTTGACTGGTCCTGACAACTCTGAGTATTTTTCCCCCCTTATGCTCCACACACCAAAGGAAGCAAACAATGTGCTTAGCAGGTAAGAAAAAACACAGAGCATATTGTGTCATATAAATATGACAACTTTTCATTTTGCTAATCAATTCGATCCCCTTGCTACACACATTAGCTATGTTGAGTAGCACTTTTCTGCAAAAGTGCTAATCAGTCCAAAATGCTTATTAAAACCCTGCAGTGCGACAGTGCACTCTTATGTTTGGTCCTTAATTACTGTCAGACAGGGGAAATAACCAACATTTTTTTTCTATCGGAATCCATATCTATATGTATGTGTATGTATATCTATATGTATGTGTGTGTATGTATATCTATACGTATGTGTGTTTTATATATATATATATATATATATACTGTATATATATATATATATATATTCTTTGCAAAAACTGCGTTAATGCAGCATTTAGGGTTCAGGCTAAAGTGAAAAAGTAAGAAATGTGGTTTTAGTGTTTCCAACCCTAAAACTCCACCCCCACCTCAAACAAATCAGGGTGCGGTTTTTCTGGCATTGTCAACCCTAAAGCTCACCTCATTAGGTGTGTATGTTTGTGGAGTGTATAGAATGGGGTGAGATTTAAGGTTGACAACCCCAAGGAGGACTGCACCCCTGATTTGTTTTAGGGGTAGGTGTGGGGTTTTAGGGTTGGAAACCCTAAAAAGTACAGTTACGTAAGAACTTACCATAACAGTAGATCTTCGAGAAGAGCTCCTGCAGCAGTCTACACCTAAAGGACTATGCCGCCAAGCACTAGGACTCCACGGAAAACTTCTATCCCGCAGTACCCAGCTGGGGCCCGCCCCTTACTTCGGTCCGCCCACCGACATCACCCTCTGTATAAAGGGGGCCGTCCCCAGCCCAACCTCAGTTCACCTGCTGGAGACCAGGGGGTTGTTCAGCAGGAAGAAGCTGAGGCAGGTGCCAAAAATTCCAGAAGGAGAAACATAATAGGGGAGATGGAGGGAAAATAGTGCCTGCTGCAGGAGCTCTTCTCGAAGATCTAATGTTACGGTAAGTTCTTACATAACTGTGCTATCTTACTTCGAGTAAGAGCTCCTGCAGCAGGTTACACCTTAAGGACCGAGACCCAAGCAGTGTCCCGGAAGGGGAAAAAAAGGAAATACAGGGTGGAAGGTAAACCCCTATTAAAGGTTTAGGAAATTAGGCCTTGGAGCACAGCTAGGTCGAACTCTGCTCTCTTTCTGGAAGCAATGTCCAGAGTGTAGTGCTTAATGAAGTTGTGCACAGTGTTCCATGTTACGGCAGTGCAGATGTCTGCCGTCTAAACATTTTTTAGAGCTGCAAAAGATGCAGCCATTCCCCTTGTGGAATGCCCCTTGACCAGTCCCAGCAAGGGTTTTTTATACTTATCGTAAATGAAAACGATACAATTCTTTAACCATTCTGACACAGTTTGTTTTGCCACAGGTTTCCTCAGAGTCCTGTGAGCAAAGGAAACAAACAACTAATGCCATTTTCAGACCGATTTAGTACAGCTCAGGTAGTAACGAAGGATCCTATGAACATCTAGAGTGTGAAGAAGGGCCTCCCCCTGATTTGAATACTCAAGATAGAAAACTGGAAGGCAGATGTCTTGATTCAGTGTCAGCTCAGACACTACCACTGGAAGAAACTTAGTATTAGTTCGAAGAGACACTCGGTCTCTGTGAAAAATTAAATAAGGTTCTTTACATATCAGTGCTTGCAGCTCTGAAATCCTTCGAGCTGAAGTGATGGCAAAATTGAGATCTCCCTAAACAAAGCCTGTCGCCTAGCCACAAATAGCGGCCGACTTGTACACACCTGCACCCTCTACAATCTCTCCAACTGGCTCAACTGTGATGAGAGACTGAAATACCAGACCTGCCTATTTGCCAAGAAAATAACCAATGGACTTGCCCCCCCCCCACCATCCCCCTGGCCTCTCCACCCTCCTTCAGGCTACCCCAACAATGGCTGCCACCCCTAGCTCCACTAAACCCACCCTTGTTATTCTCTACTGTAAAACAACCATGGGACAGAGATCTTTCTGCTACAGAGCCACTACCTGGCTGAATTCTCTGCCCAGCACTATCACCTTGGAAAACAAGATTGGCTGCTTTAAATCCCTCCTTAGGGACCATCTCTCCTTACCTCCCGAACCTGTTAATGCCACTAACCCACTTCTCTGTTTGTATCCTGCACCCCCCCGCCGCCACCTACTCAAAGAAGCCTTACCTACCTCAACCTCTAGCACCTTTCGACTCGTGCCAAGCGATCCCCATCCTGCCTAACCAGTCATATCGATCCCATGTCACCGCCCACTTTCCAACCTCGCTCCCACCCCAACTACACGCTGCTCTTGACAAGGGCTCCTCATTCAGCCTTACAAAGTCTGATTTTTACCTCGTCCATACCTGTATACAGACCTACCTCATATCTTTCTAATCTGTTCCTGCTGATATGTATGTTGCTCAATCCTGTAAATTTCTTGTATTAAAAATGCGTAATTGTGTTAAATGTCTGTTAAAATGTTGTTTCCTGACATGGAGCCTGTGTAAAGGAGTCTCTGACTCAAAGGATTGTAATTCTGATATTTTCAATAAAAAAAATATATATATTTTTTTTTATATACTTTTTCTCTCTAGGGCCACCAGTCTGCCTTACCTCTACACGTCTGGCATCCTCTGGGTATTCAGGCCGCCATCTCCTGGGACTACTCTCCGGCTCCACATTCGGGTCCGCAGCTACCCCCGTGGCTTACCCCCTGCAGCGGGGTGGAGGGGAGCTGTCCCCCAAGCTCAACCCTCCCAGATCAGGATCCAGTAATGCCACACACCCTCGGCACCGATCGAGTCCCCTCTGGAGACAGCCATCATGCCGCCACAACTAGTGCCCCTAATTTTCACTTTTTCTCCCCAACGGCTGAGGCGTGCAATGACGCCTAAGGCCCCGAGCGTGCGCACGTCTGCACGCACTCCAAGCCAAGCGTCTGCCCCAGCACATTTCTCCCAAGTCCCTGCCAGTGCTCTACAACCACCCCCAGAGGCCGCTAGAGCACCAATGGCAACCTGCCCCCTCCCTGGAGAAGGAGAGCAGTCCTATGGACGCTCCATCCTTCTCCTCCCCTGCCGACCCCCGATGACCCAGGCTCGTTCCCGAACCCGGGTCGCCAGCGTAGAGCGAGGTGTGGCGTCCAGCACCTCAACCCTCAGCGCCACCAGGCCGGCCAATAAAAAAAAAAAATTAAGAAAAATAACGCTTTCCAAGACAGAAAGCGGAAGTCACAGTCCACGGCCAGTTTGAAGGGAGGCAATGTCAATTTCTCTAGAATGAATAAAAGGTCCCATGTGGGGACGGGATCCCTGACTGGAGGCTTTATATGAAGCATGCCCCATAGGAATGTTCGGGTAAGGTCCAACTGAGTGATACTCGTACTCTCCACAGGTGCATGATAAGCTGGAATAGCGCAGAGATGCACCTTAATGGAAGAGTATCGCGGCCCTGTGTCCGAAAGCAATAGGAGATATTCCAACACTGATTTCACAGAGTACGTTAAAGGGTCCAGGGAACGTCCGGCTGCCCATATGCCGAAGCGTTTCCACTTCATGGCGTATGCAGCTCTTGTAGACTGCTTTCTTGCCTCTACTAGGACTTCAGCCATGTTCTGCGAAACTCCATACCTGGAGACAGCTAAGTCTGCAGGAGCCATGCATGAAGGTGTAGGAAACCGAAGATCCAGGTGGACCAATGTGCCCTGGTCTTGGGATAGCAAGCTGGATGACAGAGATAGTTGAAAAGGTGGTTCCATAGCCCACAGCTGCAAGAGGGGGAACCATATTTGTCACAGCCAAAGCAGAGCAACCAGGATCATTGTTGCTCCCTCCGCTTGTAGCTTGAGCAACACCCTCTGTAGCAGGGGAAAGGGAGGGAACGCATAGAGAAACCTCCCTGTCCAAAAGAGGGACAATGCGTCTTGCCAGAAAACACCAGGCCCTGGATCTAGTGAGCAGAAATTGGGCAGTATTGCGCTGCATAGGGACACGAAGAGGTCCAGCTCTGGACGACCTCATCTTCTGAAGAGGTTGTCCACCACTTCTTGAAGCAGCTCCCACTCGTGGTTCCTGGACCAGGAGTGTCTGAGCTCATCCGCCAGGACGTTTTGGACACCTGGGACATGAACCGCTCTCAGCGTGAGTCCGTGTTCCAGGGCCCAGTACCACACTCTTATGGCTTCTCTGCACAGAGGGTTGGAGGTGCTCTTGTTGTTGATGTAAAAGACCACCGGTCTGTAGAAGCAGGGGACCATGGGAAAGGTGAGTCTGGAAGGCCTGCATGGCATACAGAATCACCCTCATCTCCAAAATGTTGATGTGCAGGGACACTTCTATGTCTGACCATGTGCCCTGTGTATGGTAATTCTGAAAATGAGCTCCCCATCTTAGACCCGATGCGTCCGTCGTTAGGATTTGGCTCGGTGAGTCCGACTGGAACGGGACTCCCGCTTCCAAATTGGGAGAAGTGAGCCACCATGATAGCGTCTGTTGAACAGCCCTCAACACACTTATGGAATGTTCGAGGTCGTCAGACCTCTGGTCCCATTGAACCTGTAGGTTCCATTGAGGAATTCTCATGTGCAAGTATGCCAGTGGTACCGTGGGTATGACCACCGCCATGTGTCCTAGTAGCTGCAACATAGTCCTTGCCGTGACACGGTTGGACGCAGCTATTCTGGAGGCCCGGTCTCTCAGCTGACTGGCCCTGTCGGGTGGGAGAAAAGCTCTTCCTTCCTGTGTGTCCAGAATGGCCTCTATGTACTGCAGACGTTGGCAGGGCCACGGACAGGACTTTGGGAGGCTGATGGTTATCCCCAGCTGCTGGAACATCAGGAATGTATCTGACAGGGTGCGACTTAACTGCGACCTGGAGGGAGCAGTTAGGAGCCAATCGTCCAGGTAAGGATAGAAAAAATGACCCTGTCTCCTTAAAGCGGCTGCCACCACCATGAGACACTTGGTGAACATCCTCAGAGCCGAGGATAGACCAAAAGGTAGAGCTCAGAATTGGTAGTGGTTCCCCTGAAAGGTGAACTGCAGGCACTTTCGGTGAGCTGGAAACACCGGTATGTGAAGGTATGCATCTTGCATATCCAGGAAGCATAACCAGTCCCCCTGACTTAGCATGGGGATCAGACCAGGTAAGGTCACCATCCTGAACCTCTTGTATTCGATGTACTGGTTCAGCTGGCTCAAGTCCAGTATGGGCCTTAGGTTTTCCGTCTTCTTGGGGACTAAGAAGAAGTGGGAGTAATACCTGGTTCCCTGTTGGGAGGGAGGAACAGGCTCGATGGCTCGTTTTAAGAGCAAGGCCTGGATCTTTTCTTTGATGAGGGCTGTATGGGTCAGGGAGTATTGAGAGGAGGCTGGAGGATTGTCAGGGGGAAGTTCGACAAACTCCAGCATACAGCTACTTTCTATGATGTCCCGAACCGAAACGTCTGTAGTAATGTTGCTCCACCCGTCTAGGTAGAGGAAGAACCAACACCCTACTGCCTGCCCCATCGCCTCAACTGGGGGAGGAAAGCTGGCAAGGAGTCATGCATGGGTGGCTGGGGTGGGCAGCGAGGACTGGGAGGATTTGGCATTCCTAGGCCCCGTGTTCCCAGATGGTTGTGAGGGAGCCTTTCACTTGAAAGGACCTCGGGGCTGTTGGCTTCTTTGTCTACTGGCACCCGGATGCTGAAATGGCCTATGCTTGGGCTGCTGAGGGTCCGCCAGGTATATATGGTGGATGGATTGCACCGCCTTCCCGGAGTCTTGAAGATCTTTAATGATTTTTTGTACTTTCTCTCCGAAGAGGACGGACCCATGAAAAGGAGTATCCAGGATGGAATCCTGGAGGTCCGTCTAAACCTGAATACCCTCAGCCAAGAGTGATGATGAAGGCAGATCCCGGGAGCCGTGCTTGAGCGGCTGAGTCCGCTGAACCGTAGGATGCCCTCAGCACATGCTTCCCTACGTCCAGTCTGGACTGAAGGACATCCAAAAGTTCCGTATGGGATGGGCCTTCAGGCTGCTTTTGGGCCAGCTCCAGGGCTTTCTTCCAAAGAGATTTTTGGTACAGTACCATGTGTGCTAGAAAATTTAGAGACCGCATGGAACAGGTGGAAGAAGCGTAGATTCTCTGCCCGAACTGGTCCAATTTCTTAGACTCTTTGTCGGGGGGCTGTGAACTCGTGTTTCAGCTATTTTACTTGGTTTACTTGGTTTTTTGGACAAAAGTAGGCTAGTAGCCCATCGAGATTGTCCTCCATATTGATGGATCACACTCCCAGGTCCCGTTTATTCATCCAATTATCGAATTTATTCTTGAATATTGATATATTTGTTGAATTGACAATATCTTGTGGTAATTTATTCCATAATCTGGGTGATCTAATAGTAAAAAAGTTTAATCTCTTATTGTTTACTTTTTCTGTTTCTAATTGTCTATTATGCAGCCTCAGTACAATTTTTCTTGTTGAATAAACAATACCACATAGTTTCATTTGTTCAGGTGATCTAAGTATTTTGAACAATTGTAAAAGGTCACCTCTGGTTCATCTTCGCTCTAGAGAGTATAGTCCAGTTTTTTTTAATCTACTATCATACTCTAAATGAGTGAGATGCGGTACTAATCTAGTAGCTCTATGTTGTATTTGTTCAATTTTGTTTATATCTTCCTTTAAGTAAGGGTTCCAAAATGGTGATCCATAGTCAAGATATGGCCTTACATGTGACCTGTACACTGACAACAGGCATTCTTCTGTTTTAGAAATGAATGTTTTGAGGCAGCCCATCGAGTGCGGTTGAGTTCCGCATGGCGGCGCCGGCACCCAGGTTGAGAGCGGACCAGGGTCGCTGGAGGGCTGGCCGGGAGAAAGGATGGAGCGTCCTAGGGACTGCTCTCCTTCTCTGGGGAAGGTAGGAAGCGCCGAGCATCGCGACCCTGGCGGAGGCCAGGAGTACCGCTACTGGCGCGCATACCTAGGAGGTGGGGCGACGCCCGGCATCATTGCGACCCGCCTCCCCAGAAAAAATGGAAAAAGGAGCTGCCGACCGCCCGCTAATGAGGCTCGCCAGCTCAATTAGCTCCCGGGCCAAGCCCAGCGACCTCAGTCAGATATCTACTGCGGCATGCAGGAGGTGCTGCAGCCCGCCGTGGGGGCAAAGCCACGGGTATCGGGGCTCATGGCTAATCCGGGGAGTGGAAGCCCGTGGCCCGTGACCAGGCCGAGATACATCAGGCGGGCTGCAGCTTGGAAAAATAATAAATAGAAAAAAAAAAATGAATGTTTTGTTAATTCTGTGCAGTAAAGCATTTGTTTGATTAACAATTTTTGAACAATGAGATGAGGATGATAATTTGTCATTCACTATGATGCCCAAGTCTTTTTCTATAGAAGATGCCCTAATTATACTATTATTCAGGTAATATTTTTGTTTTGGGTTGTCTGTTCCAAAATGTAATACAGCACATTTAGCTACATTAAAGTACATCTTATTAGTACTGGCCCATTGTTCAATTAGTAAGAGATCCAAAATCAAGTTATGACAATTAGTAGGGGTGTTTACCATTCCTCCAAGTTTAGTATCATCAGCGAATTTAACCATTGTATTGTGTGGTGAGATATACATGTCACTGATGAAAAGATTAAACAATACCGGACCCAGGACGGTGCCTGTGGGACACCACTTCCACGATATCCACACTGAAAGTACCCCATTCACCTAACCCTCTGTGTTCTACCACACAACCAAGTATTTATCCAGGATATGATGGGTGCTGAAAAACCTAGCTGATTTAGTTTATTGATCAGGATACTATGTGATACTTTATCAAAGGCCTTGCTGTAATCTAAAATAATGACATCTGTGGGTATTTTACGGTCAAGGTTGAAACTAATATAAATGTAAAAACTAATCAAGTTTGTAGTACATGAGTATCCTGTTCTAAAGCCATGTTGACATTCATCATTAATGTTTAATATAGACATCTCTTTTTCAAGTTGATGTTTAATTATTTTTTCCATTAGTTTACATGGTATGGATGTTAAGCTGATGGGTCTGTAATTTTCAATTTTAGAATGAGAGCCTTGTTTAAAAATGAGTGTGACAGTAGCAGTATGCCAGTCATTTGGGACTGAGGATTCATGCAATGATTTTTTGAATATAATAGTCAGGGGGAGAATTATTGCATCCTTAGTTTCTATAAGGAATCTGGAACTAATATTATCTGGACCAGAACTAGTATAATGTTTGAGGGTATCAAAGACCCAACGAATATCTTGAAACAGAGTTTCACATGTTTCAAGTTTAAAGTCCACTGTAGTAAAAGTAGTTTTAATAAGTTCAGGAGTGAAAACAGATGAGAAATATTTGTTCAGCTCAGAAGCTGTTTCGATATCGGATGTTATTGTCAAATTGTTGCATACCAAGGGACCTATCGTGTTGTTGTTACTTTTCTTACCATTTAGGTAAGTATATAAAGCCTTATGATTAACTTTTGTGTGCACAATTTTGAATTCAAAATTACGTTTGGCTAATAAAATGGTTTTCTTTAATTGTCTAACCACCTCTTTGTATTTGGGGAGAATGTTAATTTCCTGATCCGATGAGCATTTTCTTAGAGCTGTAAATAATTTATTTTTCTGTTTAATCAGAGTTTTAATATTGCCGTTGAACCATGGGGGGATTTTCCCTTTATTGTTATACTTGAATTTGTCAGGAACATGTTTTTTTCCAGTTCCAAGATCTCCGTTTTTAAATAGCTCCAGGCTGTTTCAGTATTCATTGGTTGCATTATTTGTTCCCAGTTAAGGGATTTTATCTGTTGATTAATAGCTATAAAGTTCACCCTGTTGTATTGTTTTATTTTTAGTTTGTTCGTTTTGGGTAGTAGAGGTAATTGAATAGAGAAGAAAAGAGACAAATGGTCACTATTTCCCAGGGGATTAAGTAATTGAATATCGGATATGTGAGTCTCAGGGTTAGTTATAACTAGGTCTAATATATTTTTCCCCCTAGTTGGTTGGTTTACATATTGAGTTAGTCCCAAATTAATTATAACTGACAGAAACTGTTCATCATGTTTATTAATTCCAGAAAGTGCATCCCAGTTTATAGTGGGAAGATTGAAATCCCCTAAAATAAGAACCGGTTCTTTATTGGCTAATTGGGTGATTTCACTACAAAGTTGTTTGGTTTGATCAATATCAGATGAAGGGGGACGATAACAGGTACCTATGAGGACTTGGTGGGCCTAATATGAACCCAGATACTTTCAGAATGTATGGTAGTTGTTGATTCATATGATGGAATGTCATCTCGAACATACAGACTAACCCCAGCACCTTTTTTTATGTCCACTCTGTTTTTGAAGTAATGTTTAAAGTCAGAGATTTCTGTTCTCCATTTTTTATCCGTATTCCCCCAAGTTTCAGTGACTGCTATTAATGCTAAGTTTGAGGTTTTAGCAAAAATTTCAAGTTCCGCAAATCTGGTGGTTGTGAGTGATCTGGCATTTAAAGAAAGGATATTGAAGTTTGTCGAATGGGGTGTACATGGGCTGCTTTTACAAGAGATGGGGGTAGTCCCCATCTCCCCCCTTCCTATTAGTTTAAATGACTGTTTATGAAATTTGTTATCTTTCGCCCTAATATTGAACTACCTCTTCTGCTGAGGTGTAAACCATCCCAACAGAAGAGTGAGGGTCTGTCCTCAAATTCCTCCCAATGGGTTAAGCAGCTTATGCCCTGTCGATAAGACCACTTATGAATCCATTCATTTAATGCTATTATTTTGTTGTTAATGTATCTAGTTGCTCTTGGAATGGGTAGAACTTCAGACAGACATATACTGCAACCGTAATCAGTTAGTACATTACATAAGGCTACATAGTCTTGTTTAATCTGATGAAGTGGGGATTGTGTGATGTCATTAGAACCAACGTGGGTAACCACTAAGGGGTTTTTCCAGCTGTTGACAAAATTTCTTTTACCACTGAAGTAAGGTCAGCTATTTTAGCTCCTCTATAGCTAGAGCAAGTCCGGTTTTCTTTATCAGGGTTACAAACTGTCCGGTCGATATATTTTGTTATGGAGTCACCCAGTACATATATCTGGTTTTTTGGTAAAGGCATGTCAGAAGTATGTAGAGATTGAGACACAGAGGGAGTGTTCAGGGGGGCAGTATCATGGGGAGATTTAAATGCTGAGGTTTCAGTTATTTCGTTCTTCAATGTCTTATAACTACTCATGTTTGGTTTGTCATGTACATATTCGACGGTGCCTAAGGAGTAATTTTGTCCTACCATATGCTGTGGTTAGGACCATGGAATCTGCCCTTGGATTTTCTCCCAGGAGCGGCTCAGCCTTAGTGGGCTTATACAGTATGTCCGCCTTCTTGGGAACAGCTGAGAAAGAAGAAGGGTATCCCAAGCCAATTTGGTTAAATCCTGGAAGGGGGGAAATAGAGAGGGAATAACCAGAGGTTTTGGGTCACTCGTGCCCAAAAAGGTGTGGAGCCTCTTCCTCTCCGGATCTAATTCCTCCATATCCCACTGGTTCAGAAATTGGATGTGGCGCACAACATCCATGAATGTCGGGTCATCTGGGGGGAGATTTGGGTGAACTGTGAGAACCTTCTGACACCGGGGAGTAACCCCTGGAAGTGGAGTCCAAGGAGTAAGGGTGGCCTCTAGAGGAGGAAGACCTTGAACGCTTGCACCTGTGCCGGCATCTGCTCCTGTCATCCGATGAAGACAACCTGGATGAGGAGCGGTGATGCCTGCCCCTGTGCCTGTGATGCTCTGGATCTGAACCTGGTGGAGTTGGACTCCTGGGTAAGAGCTGAGACTATGGCAGAGGGTCCGGCACTGGTGTCTTGTCTGGGACCGGGGTGGGAGGCTGTGGTGGTGGAGGAGGTGGGGGAATATCTTTCTTGAGCAAATCCCCCTTAACTGTGTTTCACCAGGACATGAACAGCTGTCTGACATCTGCCAGGGGAACCATGGGCACTTGCAGGGGTGGTGTACCCTTAGGTTCCGCGGGATCCTTTGGTGGGTTGCTGGGCCCTGGTGTCTCTTCCAGGCATTCATCAGAGCTCGACGGTGCATTAGGGCCTGTCGCCTGGTCACCCATCTACTGGTCCCCTGATGCCTGGTTGTCCGGCACCAGGGCAGAGGGCATATGGCCTGTCGCTGTGTCAGCAGGTACCTGATCATCAGGTTGAAAATCCATTGAAGACGGCAGCCCTGGCATCAGGTTCTGAGACATTAGGCCCCTGGGCGTCTGGGCTAGAGTAGTCGCCCTGGACGTCTGATCGCTTGGTGCCTTACCCTGTGGCGTCTGCCTCTGGTTCTTCCGCCTGTCGGAAGGCTGGTCATCCGAGATCTGCATCAGCGTTTTTGCTTTTGCAGCTGACATGTCTCGGGGGAGCATTCCCTAGAGCAGGAATGCTCCCAGCGTCTGCACCTGTAGTCTGCCATTGACGACGAGCTGGAGTATGAAGAAGGTGCTGGAGCCTTATCGGTTTAAGTCCCGGCCTTAGGCCCCAAAGGTTGCTGGAAGGGCCTAAGGCTTAGGGAGGGACCCGAAGGCCCTTGCCCTAAGAGCTGCCACCCACTGAGAGGGTGAGGGTGGGAGCCCTCACCAATGGCAGGCCGGAGGATGTAAGGCCTGATGGGGGGGGGGCAGAGTCTGCTCTCTTGCCAGAGTGCGAACCGGAATGCTTGTCCTTACTGTGAGGAGATTTTGAGCGAGACTCCAACCTACTGTGCTCCTTGTGCTGGTGCTTCCCTCCTGAGTGTTTCTTCTTGTGGGAAGTCGGCGACCTGGAGGCTGAGGGCCGGCATTCGATGGACGCTGAAGGGCGGCGAGCTGCTGCTCCATGATGTAGGCCTGGAGTGTCTTGTGGTGACAGATGTGGGTCCACGGGTTAAATTTTCTGCAGTACGGGCAGGCATCCACGTTGTGGTCAGGCCCCAGGCAGGAGAGGCACTGGGAGTGAAAGTCTTTTGCCAGAATCTGCCGCCTGCATGGACACTTAGATTCCAGTGCTTTACTGAAGGAGACGGAGATGACAAACTGTACTGAAAAAACTTATTATCGAAGAATAAATGGGTGGTACTTGAACTAGAAGACTAAAGATGGCAGTCGACTGATGCAACGAGGCGTCCAAGGAGCCGAAGCGCACAGGTTGACAGTGGGGAAAAGAAGTGAGGTGGGACTGGGGACCGCCCCCTTTATACAGAGCGTGACGTCGGTGGGTGGACTGATGTAAGGGGCAGGCCCCAGCTGGGTACTGCTGGTTATAGGTTTTCCATGGAATCCTAGTGCCTGGTGGCATAGTCCTTAAGGTGTAGCCTGCTGCAGGAGCTCTTACTCGAAGTAAGATTTACATTTCCTTACTTTTTTCGCTTTAGCCTAAACACTAAATGTGGCACTAATGCAGTTTTTTTGCAAAGAGTTTCCTTACTTTTTGAGATAGTATAACCGTATCCTTATTTGCCTGTGGGAGCAGGGCCCTGCCATTCATAATTTTTTAGATAGTGTAACTGTATCGTTACTTGCCTGGGGGAGCACATATGTAGGAACATAGGAATGTGACGGCAGAAAAGATGCATATATGTATGCTGGTGTGGAAGCACAGGGCCCAGCGCTTCCATTTGTAGGACAACAATAACCAAACTGTCAGCATAGCCTTCCTATTACCCCACGTCATAAACCCACTACTAAACAATTTACAATTCCTGCCGAAACATCATTCAAAGTCACTGCACCATCATTCCGTTCCAGAGGCGTGAAAAGACACTTTGTTCAAGACTTGAAAAATGACAGCTGTCATGTTCGTAAGGTGTTGTAAAGAAATGGCTATGCTGAAAATTTGGTGTGAAAATGTTTAAAATTATGAAAGTTACGCAGGAGCGTAGGTAAATTTCAATGGATGTGCATAACTTTGCCATTTTAACATATTTCGACCCCACATTTTCAATATACCCTTCTTATGACCCCACCGCATGAACAAGGGTGGTGAAAATGTTCAAATTCCGTCCCTCAAAAAATGGCCTTTCAGTCCATTTTGCATACTTCCTCTACCATTGCCGATGAGATGGGGTCTCAAAAAGGCCATGTTGAAAATCTGGTGTAAAAATGGCAAAGTTATGCACCAAAGTTGAAAAATCCCATTGAAATACATTGAACTGCACTTTCCTTACTATGTCATATAGCAGTCACCGGTTCCATCAGCAAGATTTGTCTTCAATTGGAAAGTAGATTTTCACCCTGGGACCGGTTCAGGTGAGAGAGGGTGTGTGTGGGGGAGGGTCTGGAGAGGTGCGGGGTGGTGAGTGCAGAGTGGGAGGTTGGGGTGGGGTTGAATCAGCGAAGGAAGCTTTTTTTTTTTACAGATTAACATAAAAAAAAAAAAGAAGACACCGAGTGACCATTATCTTTATTTCAAGCCCGACAGCCATCAGGGGATGGGGATTGGGGGAGGGTGCCACTAGACACCGGGTTAAATCCTGCAGTTACAGGGATGGAGGGTCGGGAGCACTATTAGACACCAAGGATTTAATTTGTCTAACTTTGAAATGTCTGTATACTATTTACCTGTTCCTATGTGTTATGTACGCTATGCTATTTTTGAATTGCCTCTTCTGCCCCATTTTGAAATGTATGTATATCTGTCTACCATGAACTCTGCACAACCTGTTTTGTAATTTGTTTTCCTTATTTTCTTGTAACCTCTCGGGTCGCAACTGAAAATAGGCATCTGTGTTTATCTAGTGTGCTTACCTGGTTAGCAAAAGCTAAATAAATGAATAAAATACATAATTATGTGACAGCGATCAGAGGGTGAGGGTGCCACTAGATACCAGGGATAAAATACATAACTACAGGGATGGCAATCGGAGGAGGGAGGTGCCATACCCTGGTACCTGTTCAGGTGAGTAAAGGTGTGTGGGGGGTTCTGGGGGGCTGCGGGTTAGTGGTGCTCAGTGAGAGGGTCAGATTTTTTTTTGCAGGCTTAAAAAAAGCCATCAGGACCGCTCTTTGTTCCAGGTCTGCCAGTCATCCGGTGGGGGGCACCAGACAGCAGGAATAAATTTACAGTCGCTGGGATAGTAAACGGAGGGTGGGGGCTCCACTAGACACCAGGGAAAATATTACAATTACAAGGATGGCAAATGGAGGGTAGGGCGCCACTAGACACCAGGGATCAAATATATAATTACAGGTGTTGATCAGAGGGGGCCACTAGACACCAGGGGAAAAATTTAAAAAAAATACAGGGGTTGCGACCGGAGGGAGAGGGGTGTCACTAGACACCAGGGAAAAATAACTTAAGGGGACAGGGTGCAAAATCCTTTTTCCATTTGAAGGAATCCTTTTCTGAGTCAAATGAAAAGAATAAATGAAAAAGGAATTGGCAAAAAATAAGTCAAAAATCCCCTTCCGTGTGAAGAGTTCCTATTTTGTTTGAATGAAAATATCAAATAAAAAGGATCCCTTAAAACAAAAAAAAGAATCGGCAAACAAACTAAGTCCAAAATCCTTTTCTGTGTGACGGGATCCTTTTTTGTTTTAATGAAAAAGATGATACAGAAAAAAATGGAAAAAAAAAAACTAAGTCCGAAATCTGTTCAGTATCAGGGGATCCTTATTCATTTGAATGAAAAACCCCATAAGGACAAAGAAATAGCGAGTCAAGAAAAAAAGATTTAAAATGCTAAAAAAAAAAAAAAAACCTACATTTCGGGGTCATTTCTCCAACAGTAAACTGCAGAATCCATCTAACAGAGTCCAGATGAGCAAGACACATGTATTGGTATCTGTGCAGTATGTCATTTTTGGGGGGTTTTTTTGACATTTTTTTCTTTGAGAAAAATGAAAAACATGATGGCAGCAAACGAAAAAGGATTGGCCCAAAAATGAAAAAGGATCCTTTTTCATGTGGACCAAATTCTTTTTTCATTCCAAACATCCCACATCTCAGAATCCACACATCTGACTGGAAAATAACTTGGCAAGTCAAGAGATCTACTGTACCCCATGAGACCGTGCACGCAAAATTTTGTGCAAATCCGTTGAACAGTTGCAAAGATATTAAAGTTCAAAATTTGAGGTTTAACATAAAGACCCCTGCTCAACCCTAAATATAGGGCACTACCGCACCCTATATTATCTATAGATATGTATACCTATGAGTGTGTGTGTGTGTGTGTGTGTGTGTATATATATATATATATATATATATATACACACACACACACTACTACACACACCTACACACAATATACACACGTGTGTATATACTGTGTATATATATATATATATATATATATATATACACACACAGACATAATATATATATATATATATATATATATACATACACACAAATATACAATGGTGAGCTGTCAGATAAATGATTTATCTACACAAGTGCTGTTTGACCTCAGGTAACCTCATGAGTGGCGTCAGCTACAAATGAGGTATCCAAGGTCAAACAGCACAAGTGTAGATAAATCATTTTTCTGACAGCTCACCACTGTATATTTCATTTATTTAATAGGAATGCTTTCTGTCAGTGCAGGGACATTTGCTTTTGACTGTTTATTTGCATTTGTTTGTTGAAAAAGTGGATAAAAACTGCATTTTCTGCTGTTTTTTTGTTAATTATGAATAAATCTATGAGGTATCTATAAATGAAACACCACTTATTTTGTAGATGATTTTGTGCTGAATAACTTTCATGCTCACAGTACCATGCTAACGTTTTTTTGTTTTAAAGTTATTTGCATTTGAATATGGTTAGTACTGCTACTGAGGCCGAACATTCTAAATAAGTTCCGGAGTGGTTTTGACATAGCTACTATGTGTATAAATCTGTGATGATGTGTCTACTATGTGTATAAAATTAAGCAATATACCATGACAAGGAGTGGGTATATTGGTGGATTTACCACGCCTGGTGTGGTTCGGTCATGAGGCACAGCCGAGTGACTTAACTACACCAGAAGTGGTAAATCCACCCATATAACCACTCCCTGTCATGGTATATTGCTATTATACAATGTTAAACTTGTTGGTTTTGTTTTTATAGTGATATAAAACTTTTACAGTGGGTATACTGGAGGATTTATCACGGCCATGTGATGTGTTTTGACCAATGAGGTTACAGGATTTTCATACCCCATTGTATAATATAGGATAAAGTATGGGTCTTGGTGTGTAACGAGAATTTACACACACCGAGGTGTGATGCTACATAAACACGAGGCGAAGCTCGAGGGGTTTATAGATAACTTTATCAAGCAGGTGTAATGGTCAATTTACGAGACACATATTTCATTTTATATCATTGTTGGGCTTCTTTTTCACCTCAGCAATTATGTAAAATAAAAAAAGATTGCTGTGCCGGCACAGTCAGATTACCTCAGTGCGCGAGGTCCGCTTTAACTTTACTTAAAATATTTTTAGGGTGGTCAGTCCGGTAGCTGTGTGGAACATTTCAACTAATTGTAAAAATTACTTACTGCCGAGTGTCCGTGGCAGTTTCTCTCTACCGTGGGTTTGCGGTTTCCTGTTCGGGAAGGATACAGCAAGTGAGGAGTTCGAGCATGCGCAGTGTGGGGAAAACCGTGCGTGTTTGCCGTTATAAACGCTCCTTTATAACGGCAAATTATGCCACGGTTTCCCTATGGGAAAAAGGGAAGACCATTAATTATTGTGAAATTTCACATTTATACATATAGTAACTCAGATACACAGATTTATCACACAGGATTTATGCCCACACCTATTGCATATATATATATATATATATATATATATATATATATATATATATATATATATATATATGTGTGTGTGTGTGTGTATATATATATATATATATATATATATATATTCATTGCAAAAAACATCATTACTGCATCAGTTAGGGTTGATAGCACAGTGAGAAAAGTATGGAAATGTAATCCCCCGACCAAAGTTTTGCATGTGCATAGAAAAATGTCAACAAACGCGCATAACTCGACTATTGTTAGGAATTTTTTCCCCAAATTTTTTTAGTAAACGTGGAGGAGATCTTTAGACTAAAGCAGGGAGGTATCACCAGAGGGCATGGTTGGAAGGTGGAAGGGTGAGGGGAGAAAAGAGGAGGAGGTTTTTCACTGAGAGGGTAGTAGACCCTTGCAATGCGCTGCCTGGTGAGCTAGTTCAGAGATCCACAGTGGAGGGCTTCAAGAGAGGGTGGGACAGACACAGAAAGCGGATGTATCAGATGATGGCCTGGCCCAAGGGGGTAGGGATGGATGATAGGGGTTTCTGGAACACAAGGGGGGTGGGAGAGCCTCAGCACCCAACTAGGGATCTGAGGTTTGAGCAGACTAGATAGACAGTAAGGCCTAATTTGCTGGCAATTAGTATGTTAGTATACACGTCAGAAACAACTTGTGAGAGAGAGAGAGAGAGAGAGAAAGATCTTCAGGGCGTCTGGACTTGCAGGCGGAGAGAGGCCGGGTCCCAAAAAGGCCATGCTGAAAATGTAAACTTTGATAAAAGAATTCCAAAAAATGGCAAACTTATGAACATAAGTTCAAAACACCATTGAAATACATTATACGGCACTGACCTTTATTCCTCAGTTCACGGTTCGGCTTTGAAAAGTGCAGGCGTGTCTCGGTCCACATAAGATGACAGCCTATGACCTCTGGTGGTAAGTATAGGGTAAGAGTGTCTGTGAGGTGGTGGGTGCTCAGTGGGAGGGGGCGGGGCATGACAGGGACGATGAGAGACCATTTTGTTTTTTTCAGGTTTAATTAAAAAAAGATGTTGGGAAACTGTTTTCATTCTTACAGGAGTTAAAGAAACATTTATTTATTCATAACTAGGACTACAAATACCTTTGAACCAGGGGTTCTTTTACAATGGTTCCACGTCAAGTGAAAAAAACAATACAAACATAATCAAAAGAAGGAACAAAAATAATACAATGTGAATAAATATCATAGTGGACAAGTTGATGAGCAGAATAATTACATAGGTGTTACAACTGCAGAAAACAGAGGAATACAGAAATTTACCAGTAAAGAACAACAGTATCCACAAAAACAAGTATGCAGTCTAATATACTGCAGACTTTGTCACTCTAGGAGCTACGCAAGGAGTAAGCAGAATAAAACCTGAGGGGGATTGATGCAGGGGAGATAGAGGAGGGGGGTGGGTAGGAGGGGCGAGGGAGAGGATATAGCAGCAGGTATGGAGGGGGCATTGGGCTGCTAGAGGAGGTAGGTAGGGAGGCCAGGGGCAGAGCTGGGACTATAGGGCACAGTCACACTTACTTAACATACAAGGGGGGAGCCACTAACCACCAATGAAGAAACATGAAATATGGGGATCAGAAGGTGGAGGTACCACTGGATACCAGGGATACATAAAGGAGGGTGGGAGGATACCACTAACACCAACAGATGAATTGTTTTTAAAAATGAAATATGGGGATCGGAGGGTGGGGGAGTGCCACTAGATACCAGGGAAATGGTGGCTCACAGCTGAATCTTCAGCTGGCAGCACAAGTTCCAGCTGCGACTGCAGAAGCCAAACAAAATCCCACTGTTCTCATACACAGAATGCAGGGAAGGGCTCCTCTCGCTAAGCTGGGCTCTTGGGATTTAGAGTGCCCAGAAAACATACATATGGGCACAATATTTACAAACAAACATCACAATCTAGCTAAACAGGTCTCATTTAACTACGTTCCAATGTTTATTTTTTATAATCACTGCATTTCTGGTTTTTTTCCATGTTTGTTGGTTCGTGGAAAAGGTCAACAAGATGGTGGTTAGTACGGCACAAAAAAATGTTTAGTGAGCCGGCCCGCGGCACAGCGACAGCGCTACCGCTTGCGACACCGGTGACCTGGGTTTGGGAATGGAGTCCAGTTGCTAGAGGGCCGGCCGGGGGAGAAGGCTTGAGCATCCCATGGACTGCTTGTCTCCTCCGGGGGGGTAGGGGGAGTTTTGGCTTGGTGCAGGACCAAACTCTAGCAGTGGCTGGAGGTTCGGCTTGCCCAAGCCAGTACAGTGAGGTGGAGCATGACGGACACCTATGTAAGCCTTGGTGTCAGCGCATATCATGTCTCTGGGGGGCATACATCTAAAATGCCTCGGCCTGGCACGACACCGACAAAAGGGCTAGGTAGGCCCTCGCACCTGCAGGAGCATCCGAGATTGAGGACCCTGAAGAGAAATGGAAGGTACGGGGCTGGGAAGGTGGCTCGAGGTGCCTGGTTGCCAGCTCCCACTCTGTCCCTGCCTGGAGGGCAAGCCACGACTCTGTGAGGGGTCGCTTTGGGGTTCACGATGCGGTGGTCAGGTCGGGTGACAGTGCTCAAGGTGGAGAATAAAAAATAAATATAATTAAAAAAAAAATATTTGGTGCCGTGCCAAACACATGGCACGAAAGTAAAATGGGCATTTGCAGCATCAGTTTTTTTACTTTTGCCACAAACGTTATAAAAAAAATGTACTATGCATGCACAGATTGAAAAACACTAAAATTTACAGCTTAACTCTGGAACCCACTGAAATGTTTTCACCGGTCCTGTCAAATGCACTACCTTGGGACATGACACATGTCCCCTACAAGTTTGGGGCAACAATTCCTTTCCATGTGCTGTAGGCAAGAGCAAAAAAATCAATGTTAAGTATAGGGAAAAAAATTTTTTCCTTAAAATGACACTTGCAGATCTCAGAAACCACACAAGCTGCTGTCACAAAAATGTCCACGCAGCAAGTCTTGAGCTGCTAGACAACACATGCAAACTTTCAGCTCATTCTGTCAAAGAGAGCCAAATATATTAAGGTGCAAACTTTGAAGTTTAACATTAAACAGGCTACTCAATCCTAACTTTAGGGGCACTACCGGAACGCAACAAAACTAGGAAAAGGAGGCATAATGATTTCTAACTCTAACATTCCAGGCCCCCCTCACGGGCTCCATGCAAATACAGTCCAACCCCGATTAACCAACCCCCGCTCATCCGAACTCCCTTTCTAACGAACGCAGTGTGTGTTCCCCTAAAGCTCACAGTAATACAACTGATAATCGAGGTTGGACTGAAACGCTGCACTGTAACTGCGGTCTCTATAAGCAATATACCCCAACAGGGTGTGGGTATATGGAAGGATTTACCATGGCTGGTGTGGTTCGGTCACGAGGCGCAGCCTAGGGACTTAACCACACCAGAAGTGATTATACAAAGGCCCTGTTTGTTTTTGTAAAAAAAAAAAAAAATATTTAAAACGTCCGTTCATTTTCAAAGTTGCTGCGCATTTGTTTTTTACTGCGGATGCACTGCTTGGATTTGTTTGCGAGTTCTGCGCATGTGCTGGAGGATCGCTGATTGCCACCGCTACTATTATAATTTTTTCAGCTTATTTGCTGTCGAGAGAATGAACTGCATTTCCTTTTCTTTTTGTTTTCCGGTGCGTCGCTATTCTGAAATGGTGTAGCATTTTTTTTTAAGTTTTGAGGCTAGCGACGGAGTATCGGATGTCGGGTTAACGACTAGGTAATCTCGCCGTCCATCCATGCGCTTGGCAGTGGTGCATTTGCGATGAATGGAGGGATTTGCCAGGAAGTTCCTGATGTGGCAGAGTGGTGGCTGGCACCTTTTCCAGTGGGTACACTGGAGGTTTACAGCACTGACAAGGTGCCAGCCAGCCAATCAAAATGCAGGGCTCTGTCCATTTTTTTTGTGCCCGTTGTATAATCTTCCTTAACTCTGTTTGATGTGTGGCTGTAATCAACAAGCTTCACAAGCTCACCTTAAACGATTAACACCTGTCCCCTATTAACAACGGCTCATTTACTTAATCAATATCACCTGGCCCCTGTTAACAATTGCACTTAAGCACTTTCAAAGTCACAGATTCACAGTTTGTTACTCACCAGCAGTGATGGCAGGCAAGTGAAAGAGGGCTGTTCTCAATGTTGCCCAGAAGCTTAGGATCATGGAGCACCTGGAGAATGGTGAAAGGGCAGCCGTTTTAGCAGGCAAATATGGAGTGGGGAAGTCAACCATAAGCAACATTAAAGGAGCAAAGAACAAGCTCTAGGACTTTGCTCCGTCAATGGACACTGCCTCCTGTGCTGAAGACCAGAAAAATACGTGCACCTGTAAGGACAAACAGCAGGATTCTGCTTTGTATCTATGGTTCAGGCAGGAGCGCGAGAAGGGAACACCAATCTCTGGTTCCCTTCTCAAGGAAAAGGTATTTATGTTCCACGAGCATCTACGCAACATGGCACCCTTTGCTGCAAGTGAGGGATGGCTCAACCGCTTTAAACGGTGCCATGGGATACGGCAGCTTTGACTCTGTGGCAAGGGGCTCAGTGCTGCTGAGGAGATTTCACCTTTTATTGAAAATCTTTTGCTAGTCACTGAAGCCACTGGTCTCGTCCTGGATCAGATTTACAATGCGAGCTGGCCCGGTGGTGCTGAGGATTGAGGCGCTGGATGCCGCGCCACGCTGGCGACCCATGTTCAGGAATGAGCATGGGCCTCTGGGGCTTGGCAGGGGAGGAGAAGGATCGAGCACCTGATGGCAGCTCTCCTTCTCTAGGGAGGGGGAACTGCAAGCCTCGCTGCAACATCGTCACCTGGGGGAACTTGGGTGGAAGGTGCAGTAATGAGGTAGCAGCATCGTGAGGGGTTGGATGTTGTCTGGGGGCCTGAGCAAGGCACGCCTCCGCGTGCCTCTGGCTCAATAGCCCTTCTAACATGCTGACGCCCAGGGACGGGGAGAAAAGCACAGGAAAAATTCCTCACGATGGCGCCGGTAGACGGACTCCAGAGATGGCGATCAGAGGAATCCGGGGGGTCCAAGTGCAAGGTGTACACTCCCTATCACAGTTGAAGGTTTGGGAGGGTCCTCCACCTCGACTTGGGGGGGGGGGGTAATCCGGGAATCAAGGGTATATGGAGCAGGGCACCCAAGTGTGCTGAAGACCCTTGGAGGAAATCTGACGTGGATCGCCATAGGAGTCCTGAACAGTGGGGCCATTGTGAGGAACTGGTAGAAGTATAAACGCAGAGTCAAAAAAAAGGTTTACAATGCAGATGAGTCCAGCCTGTTCTGGAGATTCTTACCAGACAGGACTTTGGTCCATGGTGGTGAGAAGGATGCCCCCGGTCACAAAAATTCTAAAGATCAGGTCACCATCCTGGGATGTGTAAATGCCTCAGGGAGTCACAAACTGAAGCTGGTTCTGACTGGCAAGTCAAGGCTGCCTCACTGCTTTAAACACGTTAATATGGCATCACTACTCCTGCAATATGAAGCGCAACACAATGCCTGGATGGACAGCACCATTTTCTCCAGGTGATTTATAGAACAATGTGTGGCCCAGGTAAAGCAGTATTTACAGAGCAAAAGATTGCCCATGCATGCCATTTTGCTCCTAGACAACTCCCCCGCACATCTTGAGCTCACTGATGTTCATACTAGGGATGGCTACATTAAAGTGATGTTTTTGCCCGATAACACCACCAGCAGGTTACAGCCCTGTGATCAGGGCATTCTTGAAACACTGAAGAGGGGTTATCGAAAGAAACTCCTACACTCGGAGCTGTCCCAGACAAATCAAGCTCTGCCATTGAGTGAAATCACAGAATCGCTTTCACTCAAGGATGTCGCATACATGTGTGCTGAGGCATGGGAGAATGTACAGCCGAACAGCATCCGTAAAGCCTGGGTGCGAGGTGGCATTAAAACTGCTCATGAGGACACTAGTTCTGGTCCCTACAACGAGCCCGAGGAGCAAGTGGAAAATGAAGATCATGAGCTCCAAACACTGGCTGCTATGATGCCAAATGCTCCCACAACAGAAGAGTTTGCAGAGTGGGAGCTTTGCGATGCACAAAAGCAGGGGCACGAACACATGTCCGAGGATGCCATTCTGGAGTTCATGCAGAAGGAGGAGGAGGCAGCATATGCGGAGGGTGAAGAAACAGATGCCTAGGAAGACAACAGCCCTGATGCAACTGTGCCCACACATTCGGAGGCTGTGGAACTGTTCACCCGATGCATCTGATATATCGACAGCCAACCGGACTGTGATCCGGTGCAGGTGTTGCTGTTGCAGGTGGCGCAACAGAGAGCCTGCCGAAAATCCCAAGACCAAAAAAAGGCAAACTTGCTTAACAGATTATTTTAAATAAAGGCACAACATGAACCAAATTTCTTGATTAAAGAGCAAAAAAAAAAAGACACATTTTCTAAATAAAGATCGTCTTTTTCTGGCATTACTGGGCTCAGTGTACCTTTCCTCTATTTTGGCTATGCTAACTCCAGTTTATCCGCTCTCCTGATTATCCGAACTAATTGGGTGTCCCCCATGCAGTTCGGATAATCGGGGTTGGACAGTACCATACAATAGCCTTACTATGTTAGCCTAATGTACATATGGGCCATGCCGGGGCATACACAGTCTGGGTAGTGCACTGCAGTCCCCATGCAAATTCCCTACCATGGGATTACGGGCATCTTAAGAACTTGTAGAGGGTGTTTCGGGCCCTACGCAAATCCTGCAGTCCAGTATTACATGCTCACCAGCACTATCGTACCACAATGAATGTCACATTTTTCAATATTTATGTCCCAAAGTCTCAGAACTTACATTTTAAGCCACTGAGACTTCCACAGAAGTGACAGACTTGCAATCCAACCTTTTAAATGGTTTGTATGCTGTTACAACATAAAAATATATTTAGAGGTGAAAGTGACACTTCTCACGCACTGTGTTCATGAAAGGTCCTTAAAACAAACAAGACTGTTCGAAAATTTGGTAAAGAAATGTTAAAAAAAAGTCCAAGTTACAAAAAAAAAGCTGTTTTTTGACATGAAGTACAGCTTTTATTGTCGGGAGCCAGTATTCTTTGGTTGCAGTTACTGGCAACCAAGAAATTCTTTATTGGAGCATAAAAATTGTTATCCAGCACTAAAACTGGACTTTCATGCTACTGTGTCTGAATAACGTGTGTGTGTATAAGTATGTTATTTAGTAAAGTACATTTTAAATTATCCACCAGTAATAAAATCTCGTGTAGTAATGGAGGATTGCACATCAGATAACTTACAAAAAGTCATAAGTTTCAAGAGAAAGTTTAGACGGACAATAACAAACAGCTAATAAGATGGGCTTTTCTTGATGGCATTTACCTTCTTCAGCAAGCACCTCACAGCTATCTTGGCAGATTTTTTTTTTATTTAATTTGGACACAGGAACTCTGTTATGGTAATATGTGATACATAAGCCCTTCCCTTTGGATGATCTTCTCTTAATAGATTACACAGTATGTAATCAAGTTTCTGCTAAAATCAAGAACCCAGATTTATAGCTGTCTACCCAGTCCCTAACCATATCAAACTTTGGAATAAAGCTTCTTATGTTAGCGTGAGCAATCAAAAGTACCTATAGCCCGGAAGACATAATTGTTAGACACTGGGACAGGGTTAGGACAAATGTGCCCACACTGATGTAGCTACAGAAAAATTATAGCCTTAAAGAGATGCAGCATCCTTTTCCTAAAAAGTCTCTGACCACTAAAAATGACAGTATTAAGGCAATGCACAAATTTAGAGTTGTTTCTAGGGGCCAACAAGATGTAGGATTATGAAGGCTAACAGAAGATAACATATATAGTTATACAAAAGAGGAGCAGAGATTTATTTATTCCCCATACACCTCCTTCGGTTGGCCTTCTGCAAGATCCTTAGTGCAGACAATTAGGGGTATTAATTAAAGCAGTTCCCAGTAGCAACCACATTGAATTAAAAATTAAATTGAACTGGTGCTTTGAATGCATAAGCAAGCCCTACACAAGCACACAATCCATAATGAACTGGGTTACTCTACACCCCCCAAACCAGTACCAAGCAGATGTTTGCAGCACTTAAGTAAAAATTCGTACCTGGATCAAAGTTGTCTCCAAATATTCTTTTAGCAGGAAGCTTCAGGTTCATATTGGGAAACTGCTTCTTTAGCTAAAATACAGAAATCTTGCATGAGTTTGTGTTGATCCCAGCATCACAATATTTTCTTTTTTTTTATTTATTAAAAATTAGTCACTGGGAAAGGCACACTGAGCCGAGGCTTATTCCAGGTGTGAGGGGAGTACAAGCAGAACAATACATCAATTACATATCAGTGAGCAATTCAGTGACAGCTTAGACTGCACAATAGCACAGTAAATACAAACAGAATCTCTTGAGTATGTAAGTAAAGAGCGTAGTGCCTTAGGAGGTAGTTGAGTGCCATAGCCTGACAGATGTCTGCCTCTGTCACAGCCAAGTACAGGGAGAAGATTGCTAGTGGTGGATAGGAGGAGAACTGGAGAGTTAAGTGTGTTTGGGGGGGGGGGTTGACAGTGACAGGTGAGACCAGGAAGGCACCTTAGGTGGTTTCTGAGGGCCGAGACAGAGGATGAAAAGCGGATAGGAGATGGGAGCAGGTTCCAGAGGGAGGGGGAGGAGGTAGGAAAAGGCAGCTTTCCCAGCAGTATCCTCCATAGTAATCCATTTACGTATAATTAAGGCTCTCTACAAAGGTACTCTTGGAAGCCATTCATTTTGCATGCCATAATGAGTGTCACAGACAAGCACATCGGGATGACCCAGTGGTGTTGCAAAAGCACATGATGCTGCCACCTGGGAGACAGGCTTCACCTACAAACCCCAGAAACCCACTGGAGAGTTAATTGCTGGCTGGGTGCACTATGGCTATAAGGGGCTCTGCTAATGGTAGTGCAGGCGACAGGCCACATGGTGTCCATGTACCCTCTGCTGCCATACGGTCATGGAGCAGCAGTGCTCTGGACAGGGAAGACAGCTACTCACTCAGCCTCCTGCTGGGGTGGGGGATGAGGGATGGAGAAAAAGAATAAAAAAAGACAGATTAAAAGGAGGATTAATGCAGCTGGAAGCCAGAGTGATAGACTCCTATCAATTGAGAGCCTTAAACAAAGTAGCCTCCTTACAAAATTCAACAGAAATACCACCAACAGCTTAATCTGGTTCCATTTCAGTTGGTTACCATCTGTATCCCCCCTCCCTCGGTCGCCCCTGAAAAAGGGACTTCCAGTTTTAGTGGGCCTACCCAGTCAACAAAATTCAATAATAATAATAAAGGTGCTTCGCTATAAGGCTAACCTTGGTATAAGGTTACAATATCCTGGGTCTCAGCTACTCCCATTACAATCTGTCTCTTTCTAACCTGCACCTCTCTGTCCACTCTAGTATATATTTTTGCTGGCTTGTGCTAACCTTATTCATATTACCATTACAGTGCTATATGCTCTTAATGCAGATCTAGAAATTATGGTATTCCCCTTGTTTTGTATACAAGTTTTCAAGGTGGTGTACAATCTCCATCACACTGGTATTATGACTGGAATACCACTTCTCTATGCCACCACTCTGCAGTTTAATCTACAGTACTGTTCTTTTGGTAGGTAGAATACCAGATACTGAGAATGAATATTATATTTTTGGTTTTGGTATTCCGCCTTTAACAACAGATTTTTGTCTTGACTTTCACCCGTGATACAATATTTACTAAATAAGTGAATTTATTGCATTTCATGTCGTATGTGCCTTGTGTATTTTATTGCATTTCTATAAATCTTTACTTTGCAGCGGGGAAAACCATATGCTAATAAAACTGATGAAACTTGCACCTCACAATAATAGGTTCATAGGTTCTACAGACAAGAGTAGGCGTGAGCCCATTGACCTTGTCCACCATACTCAATGGAAAATACCAGTGAATCCACCCCGCAACAAGTAATTATCAAGTTGGTACTTGGAGCTGTTAAAGATCTACTATCAACTATCTCCTCTGCTAAACAGTTCCACTCTCCCACAACTCTCACTCACTAAACCATCCCCTTCTCTTTTCAGTTTTAAGATGACTGCCCAAGTTGTTTATTGTGTCTTTTGGTCACTTTTCCCTGTTACTAAGTTCTAAATGCAAACATTGCATTGTGTCTATATGGGGTATAGCTTTATACAGTCATCGGGTCTCCTCTTTTCCTTCTCATTTCTAGGCTGTAAAGTCCCAGTTCTTTTAGTCTGTTCTCATATGGCATTCCTCCAAGTCCCCCAATCATTTTAGTTGTCCTCCTCTGTATCCCCTCCAGTCTGGGAATGCCACACCTATTTTGCGGCAACCAAAACTGGACACAATACTCAAACGTGTGGTCTCACCAAAAGCTCTGTACATATGAACAACCCCCCCCCCATCCCTGCTGGTAACAGATGTGATTTTATGGTATTCAGAGATAGCCTTATCACATTGACTAGAGTTTTAACGTTACTGATAGCTCTCATTCCAAGGCCTAACCTCATGTTAGTTAGGCAAGGGGAAACGCATCTGCTTGAGTCCTCCCCAGTTTTACCTTTTACCTCTCACATGGGCACTGATGTGTAGGTCCTAGTGATGCTATAATGGCCACAGTCTCACTGTGCTTCCATCTGGGCCACCAGGGGGCAGTCCCGGAGTAAGACCCTCAGCCCACCTACCCTGAAGGAGAGTATCTGTTGAGATGCTGCTTCTTCCTCCTGCCAGTTCACAGCAGCAGACCTAGAACTGAGCTGAAAAACTCACACTGAAGTGAAGCATATAACTGCCGGCCCCTACACGAATAATATTCCTTGGACAACCAGCAGCCCGCAGGGTGTGAAATTATTATCTAGTCCCTTGCCCACACCAGGTAACCTTTTTCCAAAACACTAGTATTAATACTGCTAACGTGTATTATCGCCCTAAGAGAACAGTAACTGTGGCCTCCAACTTCAAGTACATTTGTAAAGCCAGAGGATAAGAAACCCATGTAATATATAGTATGTGTCTTCTAAAAGGGAGGTCCTAGCAAGATGGCAGTGGATGGTTACAAACGCTCACAAAATGGGCAGGGAAATTCCTGTAATCTCACAGGTGACAGGAGTCACAAGATGAGTATATTTTTTAAGGATCTCAAAGCAGGTAACTTTTTTGTTTCGTCAGACATAGTACCCTGACTATCCCTCCACTCTCACCAAACAAAAAAGTCTGAATTTGCAGTCATCCCCCCCACACCTAGCTCATCACACACCTTATCCATTTTAGTTCAACAGTACATAAAGTTGAATGCATACACCTGGAACCCTTTGCTAGTCCACTAGCAGATGAATGGAGAGATCTCCCAGTCACCAAACTTCAAATAAAAATAAATAAAGTAAATGAGAGCACACAGCTGTCAATGGGAGAGAGCAATTTATTTACATGAAGTGTGTGACTGGGAAAGGTCCGCTAACCTTAGGCTCATTTCTAGGTGTGACCTATAGGAAAGGTACAAGGAGTAAAAATAGAGACCGCATAAAATAGTACCAGGAGCAAAACAGAGCAAATAAAAATGGCATAGTGCAGGTAGCAAACAGTGCAAGACTGATGAATCCAAATATATATATATATAACACACACACACACACACACACACACACACACACACACACACACACATAGTACAACGGATCATGAATAAAAACATAAACATACATACATATATATATATATATATATATATATATATATATATATACACACACAGGAGTGTAAAAATAGGCAATGGTTTTGTAAGGGGTGCAAATAAACTCAGGCTGAACTGCAAATAAGAAACTGTGACACAGGCAAAAGCAATATACGTCAACAGACTAGGCAGAACTGCCAAAAGGTCTAAGAAATTAAGGGGCAGGAGGGAGCCAAGTGAAGTTTTAATATCTGCTTAAGGCAGGGGTATGAGGGAAGAGTTGAATCTGAGAAGAAAGGCTGTTCCAGAGGAAGGGGAAAAAGAAAGAGAAGGCAGTTTTCACAAGTAGAAGTTTCAAAACGGGGAACAGGAGATGCAGTCCATTGAGTCGAGCAAGTAGGTGGAGAGGAGGCTCAAGAAAGGAGAGTGCAAAGATAGGAAGAGAGGGAGGATAACCAGTATTTAGAGATTGAGGAGACACAATGTGTGAGGCAACGGGAAAGGAGCAGAAGGAGTGGGATGTTAGGGTAGAGTGAGCAAAGATGGATGAATGGAGTAAAGGTGGTAGCAAAGCATGGAAAAGAGTGTCCAGTATGGTGAGAAGAAATTTTGGGCAACCCCATTTACCACATCCTCAAAGTCAAACACTGGAAGGCTCATTCATCTGATGGAGGCTCTTATGGCAGACTGGGAGAGGTAGACGAGACCTGTAGTGATGAAGGGTGCCAAAGTTGGGGTACAGTTTTTTGTGAATGGCATCAATGCGGGTAAAGAAGTCCAGGCAACTCTATAGCAACGCACCAAGGTATTTGAAATGAGGCACATCTTCAGATGGGATGCCATAAAGGGTTGTAAAGACGCAAGGGGATGGGTGCGTTGCATGCATTTGACTAATCCCATGGGCTTGGAGTAAAAGATGTCTGAGCCGGCAGAGCAGATTTTGAAGCAAATACAAGGGCAAAAGGGAGGGTGCTTGGAAGTAGGGGTGGTGGTGGTGGTGGGGGAGGGGTATATTGTGCATAATTAACAATAAAAAAAAAAAACTTGGTGAACTTGGAAATAACAGCATTTTTTCAGAAGCAGTCTGAGACCAGGGGTGGGAGTATCACATAGATGCTTTTTTTTATTTTACACAAAAACTGTTGTGTAGAGGGGAATTCGTGCTGAGGAGCCCATGAAGAAGGTTGTCCTGCAGAGGACTTCATAAACAAGGTAGACTAGCACCCGTCCCGCTAAAAAAGTGAGAGATTACATTTTAGGGGGAATCATTTTTCATTTAATGAACTATTATAACCCTATTTGTATTAGTTCTAAAATAACAAGCATTTGTCAATGCTGAATGTTTGCTTGCTGGCATTGGCAGTGGTAGTGTAGAAGTTACAGAGCTGCATTATAGGAATGGCAGTGAAGTATTGAACTGAAGCCAACCCCACCACCACCCTGCAGAGAGTGACAGGCATTGGGGTGTGCCTTTGGGTCGTCAGGCATAACGGCCACGCCATTTCACCCACCCTACCCTGCAGACACCCGGCAGAGTGTCACGGTGTGTAGGGTCTTGGCTGCCGCACCCCATTCCATCAGGAAACACGGTGAGATGGGTGCGGTATTGGAGAATGGGTGAACTTGGGGTCAAGAGTCCAAGGCAAACCTCGATGCCTCTCACTGGCTGCATGGTGTGGAATGGTATGAGCATTACAGGCAAGAATCCCAAGTCACACCCCTGATGCCTGCCATTCTCTACAGGGTGGGGCATTATGGTTGGAAACCCTAACGCCTCAGGCATTCGTTGGTATTTTCACTACAAATTTTCAACATGGTTTTTCTGTGACCCCCACCTCATGAACAGTGGCAATATCAGTTTGTTAGCCGAAAGCTGCTTATGCACAGCGACTATGGCATTGAGCACCACAGGTGCAAAAACACATTCCGAACAGGATGTGACAAATGACAGCTGTACTGTTCATGGGGAGGTGTAAAAAATGGCAATGTTGCAAATCTGCAGTAAAAATATTAAAAAAACTGGTGAAGTCACGAGCGTGCATAGAAACTGTGCAATGCACACTCGTAATGTAATTAGTTTTGGGATTTTTTTACAGCAGATTGTCAACACAGGCATTTTGGGACCTCTGATCATGAACAGTGTCACTGTGATTTTCTTTATCTGTCCTGAACAATGATTTCCTACAGCGACCACGCATCTCTGTGCTGAAAGCGTGAAAATACATTTCGGCCATGTTGTGAAAAATGACAGTGGTACTGTTCATAAGGAAGTGCGGAAAAATGCCACTGGTGAAAATCTGGACTGAAAATATTACAAAGTCATGAACTTAAGAGGGTGCATGGAAACCGCGCAATGCTCACTCCTAACAGTCATTTTATGGACTTTTGTCACCAAATTTTCAACATAACCATTTTAAGACCTCTGTTCGTGAACAGTGTAACTGTGATTTTTTTTAATCTGTCCCAAACATTGCTTTCGCACACCGACTACACCACTGTGCACTACATGTGCGGAAACACATTTTGGGCGACGTGAAAAATAGCAGCTGTACTGTTCATAAGGAAGTGTAATAAAATGGCAATGTCGAAAATCTGGAGTGAAAATATTGAAAGATGCAAGAACTTACGAAAGGAACTGCGTAACGCACGCCAGAAATGTCATTTTTAGAATTTTTCACTAAATTTTCAACATAGCCATTTTAAGACCTCTGCTCATGAACAGTGTCACTGTAATTTTCTTACTGTGTCCCATACATTGATTTACTTTACCGACTGCAGCCATTGTGCGCTACATGGCGGAAACATGTTTGAGCAAGATGTGACAAATGACAGCTGTACTGCTCATAAGGAAGTGTAATAAAATAGCAATGTTGAAAATCTGGAGTGAAAATATTGAAAATTCGCGAACTTCTGACGTGCGTAGGAACTCGCATAGCATGCTCGTCAAAACAGTAATTTTAGGAATTTTCCACAAATCTTCAACATGGGCTTTTTGAGCCCACATATGAACAGTGGCAGTGTCGTTTGTTACTTGGTCCCGAAAAGTGATTTTAGCAGTGACTCGTAAATCACCCTCGGGCCCGATTAACGCCATGACAGTGAGAGTATTCATGAGAAGGGTCCCAAACCCCATGTTGAAAATTTGCAAAATTCAAAAATGCAGAGATATGCAACAAAGTTGAAAAACCCTATATATCCCATTATACAGCTACCGGCATTTCCTTAGTTGCATGGGTCGGCTTTGAAAAGTGCAGAGCGTGTTCCGGTCCACCGAAGATCGTCGCGCGGGTCTGGAGGTAAGTATGGAGTGGGGGGTGTGGGGAGGCAGGGTGCGCAGTGGGTTGGCGCGGGTGGGGGCAGAGTCAGTGAGGGACCGGTTTTCTATTTCAGGGTTTATTTTTTTTTTTAAAACAACGGAGGAGATGAAGCGGGACGTTTGCCATGCTGGGGTGGGCTCCCAGCGTGGCACAAGGATGGCATGGAGCCAACGGGGGATTGGGCACCCCCGGTGACAGAATCTGTTGCCACGCTGGGGTGGGCTCCCAGCGTGGCACAAGGACGGCTGTTTGGGGGGGGCGTGGAGCCGACGGGGGATTGGGCACCCCCATCGGCGACAGCATCTGTCGCCACGCTGGGGTGGGCTCCCAGCGTGGCACTCTGTACTCTGGGTGGGGGGAGACAGTGGAGCCGACGTGGAGATTGGGCACCCCATCGGCTATAAGATGTGTAGCCACGCTGGATTGGGCACTCAGCATGGCTTGTGGAACTCTGTTGGGGTAGCGAGCACAGCCGACGGGGATTGGGCACCCCCGTCAGCTATACAGTGTGTGCGTGGGGGGGGTGAGCACGCAGCATGCGTGTGTGTGTATATAGGGGGAGCGCGCATGAGCAGGAGATATCTTACCGCTGCTCACTGAAGCCCCCTTTCAACTGTATGCCACTGCATTTTGGAACTGTCATAGACAGCTCCAGCAGGCATTGGAGAACTGCGTCCGCGCCTGCAAACACACTGACTGAATTGGGAGAGGGCTGCCACACCTCCGAAAACTCGGATGATGGCACTATGTTTCTTGCACATACGTGCAAACAAACATAAAAATTATATTAAATTACAATAACATACTCCAGGGTGTGGGGTTATGCTGCTGTATCTGCACTTCTTGGGTGGTTGAAGACACTTGGCCATCGGCTTCATACCTCATAATAACACACCCAAGGAGTGCTGTTATCTCAGCATAACCGAATACCTTGTTGTATATTATAGCTTATTTAAAGAGCAGCTGTGCACTAAAATATGCACTTTTGTTTTTGGACTTTTTAAATTAAACTTTTACTGAAGATGGTATGCTTATAATGATCTTAATATCAAAACAATTCTATTCAAAAATGTAAAAAAATAAAACTATACCAGATAAACTAGGTAGAAATTTTTGTTTTCAGGGCAACTTCCATTTTCTTATACTTCGATCTCGAGCTCTCTCCAACACTTCAGTCACATTCACCTACCTAAAATTTGCCAACTGTTTGCAAATGTGCGAGAATAACCTGGAATAAGTCACAAGCATCATCTTCCCAACAGAGAGTGGTACCCCAGAGATAGAACCTTACACAAATAATGGAATTTAGAACTAAGGTTCAAACTCTGCACTGTGGTCAAACTCCACTCTAGCCTCAATGTCACTTTTATTTCTATAACTAATGAAGCTGTGACTACTAAAACTAGCTCAATAGCTAACAAGAAATTTCTAAAATTTTTAAATACAATTTTTGGAAAACACCAAACAAATTTAAGACATACATCAAGTGGAAACATTTAAAATTAGTTAAACATATTTAACTGTCCACATTTTACAACTGCCAAGAAACTGCAATGGTAATGTTCAAGCAACCTTTTTGTAAAATATTTTTACCTTAATGAAAAGAACAGATCCTTGAGGGGTTTTCAGGTTCTAAAGGGGAGGCAGTGCTGGTCAGTGTAAATCATAGTGAGGGATCCCTGAGAGGAAACAGCATTTCTACAGTAATTTTTTTTTCTTCTAACCCCCAGGAACCCCTCACTCAAGCTTTACACAAGTAGACTCTACAGCAGTACCTTGGGAGGCTGGGTCCAGAACCTACTTAGAAAAAATGTTCTGCAAGACAGCAGTTCCTAAGCTGTCATCCCTCCTGGACTGCATGTCCAAAAATTAGTGCTTTGTGTAGGTCTGTACTGTTTTCCAGGTAGATGCTCTGTAAATGTCCAACAGTGAGATGTCTCCTGTGAATGCCACAGAGGCAGAAGTATCCCGTGGAATGTGCTCTTAGACTTGAGGGAGGATTTCACCAGCTTTTCATAACAAAACTGTAAGCAAGAGACTGTCCAGTGAGAGATAATTCTCTAGGTTGCTGGTTTATCTTTGCCCACCTCACCATAGGTAACAAGAAGCTGAGTGCCCTGGGACCCAACATCCTTTGTCTGGTCCGGGCACATGCCCAGTACTCCCCTCAGATCTAGGCTAGGCAATTTCTGCTCACTTGGGCTGGAATGCTCAGGGTAGAGCACACAAAGATAACACAAAGCTGACTGATCTTGGACTGGACATCCTTTGCCCAGTCCAGACAGATGCTTAATACCTGCTTCAGATCCAGGCTGTGCAATTTCTGCTCACCTGGGCTGGAGAACTCCAGATAGAGGACAGAAATGGCAACTAACTGGTTCAGGTGGAATTCCGATACCATCTTAGGTATGAACTTCTTACTGGTTCTAAGGACTACCTTGTCCATATGGAAGATGATATAGTTTGGTTCTGTGCAGAGGGCTTGCAGCTCACTTCCCCTCCTAGCAGATATCATGGCAATCAGGAAAACAGTTTTCCATGTGACATATTTTAGATCAGCAGTAGTCATAGGCTCAAAGGGGGCCTCAATCAGCAGGATAAGACAAATGTTCAGGTCCAACAGGGGAACTGAGTCCCTCACAGGTGGGTATAGGTGACTCAGGCCTTTAAAGAACAGGTTGAGAGGCCAGCGACTTGTCCTTGCCCACTAATATGTAGGCCAACACTGCCGTCAGCTGTACTTCTAGTGTTACTGGACTCAGACCGAAGGACCAAAAGTATACTATGTAGTCCAGGACTGTAGGAAACCCTGCCTGAATTGGGAATGTATCTCTAGGGGCACACCAGTATGACACACTCTTCCACTTAGTAGTATGCATTCCTGGTTGCTGGTTTCCTGGAAACTTTAAGCACCCTCAGGACCTCCTCTGATAGATTCAATCAGGAATACTTTAGCTCTTGAATAACAATGCCCTCAGGTATAATGTCCTGGGGTCTGGAAGTGTTGTACTGCCCTGAGCTATTGTCAGCAGGTTGTAACTCAGTGGCAGGCTGATTGTATTCTTGCTGGATGGACCAGGAGTATTGAATACCAGGTCTGTCTGGCCCAATCTGCACCTATTAGGATCATTGTTTCTGGCTCTCTCCTAAGCTGTAGGAGCACTCTCTGTATGAATGAGAATGGTGGGAAAGCATACAGAAAACTCCCCGTCTCCTTCAGGGTTAGGTCGTCCTCTGGGACTGTGCCTTTGGTTGGTGGCCCACAACAAAACTTTGGGAGATGATTTTGCTCCCAGTAGGCAAACAGGTCTATTTCTGGAGTGCCCCATCTTGAGAAAACTGTGGCTAGAACCTGCTGGTTCAGGGTCCATTCATGGTTTGTTTGTTAATTATTTAAAATTGGTAACTGGGAGAGGCACACTCAGCTGAGGCTCGTTTTCAAGTGCAACCGGGGTGGGGGGAGCAGAATTACAAACAGCCAGTCAGGTGATATGGTTACAATGAGGATGATATAAAAGAGCACAAGCTGAGTGCAGTAACAGACAAAATGGCAAAACAATGCATATGGAGGGCAAATTAATTACTATACAAATCATCTATGCAAACTGGGTAAACTCAAAGTGCACAGTGCCAGAGTGAAGGGAAGGTGAGCTGGTGCTGAAGGTCAGAGACAAAACAGTGTGATTATGTTTCCCTGGCTGATTCTGCTTTGGCAGTCTCCCAGGATATTTTTTTTTTTTTTATTCATTACAAATCGGGTTTATAACTTTGAGTCACAGACTCATTTACAAAGACACCTCATTGGGGGGCAGACATCAAGACAGTTATTACAGTGCAGATTAAAACAAAGGATAACATTACAGGTGCAGTAAAAGGAACATTTGCCTAGAAGGGCAAGAGTAGCTCTCTGGCCCCCTCTAGCTGCTGGAGGTCTGCCTCTGAGCAAGTAAGGGGTCTAATGAGAAATATAGGATATTCTTGTCTCAGAACAGGACAATCAGGAGCTTAAAGGGCAGACAGGCAGAAAGTAAGGAGAGAGAGAGAGAAAAAAAAACAGAGGAAAGAGTAAGGATTGCAAACAGTTAAGGGGCCAGAAATAAGACATGATTGGAGTGGTGCAGTGCAGTGGCTGTGGAGCAGCAGTCTTCCGGGAGACGTTCTGGAGGATGCGGTGTTGTCCCATCTGCAGGCACCTCTCTGGGCTGAGGGAGGAGGTTGCTCATCTCCAGGCTGAGTTGGCCAGGATTTGTGGGACCTCCTCTTCCATCCAGGGACCACTAGTGCCACTGCCGTTGCCTCAGAGGTTGTCAAGAAAGAGAAGCGGTTGGACCACAGTGGGCTCGGGGAGGGTGAGGGTGGTGGAACAGAGGCGCATCCCTCCACTGGTACCTCTCCACAATTCCTATGCCATTCTGGCAAAGTGTGGTTCCTCTATGGAGGCACCCGCAGTGGAGACCAAGGAGGATGCTGGGAACCTCCACAAAGGAGACCCACAGGAGGGTGGCAGGGGACCCTGCAAGGGAAGGAAACAACTCCTGGTGGGGGACTCCATTGTTAGGAAGGTAGAACTGGGGGAGGAAGGGGAGAGGGAGGTAAGGTGCCTGCCTGGCGCCATGGCTTGGAGGGACAGGGAGCAAATCCTCAGGATTGACGGAGCTGCGGCACAAGGGAGGGAGCTGGATGTCATTGTCCACCTAGGGACAAATGACCTGGCTAAGAAAGGGATTAGAGAAGTGCAGGAAAAGTTTGTGGAATTGGGGAGGGGCCTTGGTCAAGTAGCACGCACGGTAACCTTCTCGGAGGTGCTGCCCATCTATGGCATAGGAGAGGCTAGGGTGTTCCGCACCATGGATTCAATCAGTGGTTGAAAAACTGGTGTGGAGCTCAGGATTTAGCTTCATTGGGACTGGGGTCCACCTGGAGTGATGAAAGCCTATACTGGCATGATGGGTTGCATCTGTCTGGGAGGGAACCAGGATCCTAGGTGATGGGTTTAAATGCTTCATTGGCAAGCTTTTAAACTAGCCAAGGGAGAGCACTGGAAAGGAGCAGGAAATCCTAGCACCCCCAAATAATCACGGTAGTAAGTGGCAAACACCAACATAGAGGTGTTGATAGGAGAAGGGCAGGGTAAATGGAGAAAGTGACAAAGGCAAGAAGGACAGGGATGGGGCAAAGGAGTAAGGCCATCAGGAAATGGAGGGTAATGAGTACCAATGCCGTGGTCTGGGCAACAAGCTCCCTGAGCTGGTGGCCATGATGGAAGATGGATGCCTGGATATCGGCAGTCACAGAAACATGGTACACAGAGAACTATGACTGGGATGTTAACATACCAGGGTACATAACCTACAGAGAGACAGGCAGGAGAGAAGAGGGGAGGAGTAGCTCTCTATGTAAAGGAAGGATAAAAGCAACTGAACAAAAGAGTAAACAGGGAGGAGAAGAGGCACTGTGGGTCACCTTGGAGACTGGAAAGGGCACCACAATCCGCACAGGGTTGTGTACAGACCCCCATGTCAGGGAGGGAATGGACAAGGATATGATAGAAGGCATTCTTAGAATGGCAGAGAAAGGGAGATACTGTTGATGGGAGACCTGAATATGCCAGATGTTAACTGGAGCACATTTGCTGCAGCCACATCCAAAGCAGGGCCATTCTTGATGCCCTACAGGTGGCAGGCATTAGACAGCTAGTTTCGGAACCCACTCGTGAGGGAGCAATCTTAGACCTCTGCTCTCAAACAGGGGCAGTGAGAGATCTCAGATCTAGAAGTGGGTTGCCATCTGGGGACAAGTGACCATTAAACAGTGTGGTTCACGTTAAACTCAGCTACAGAGTCAAGCCATACAAAAGTGAGGGTACTGGACTTTAGGAGGGCTGACTTTGGCAAGATGGGAGGTGCCTCAGAAAAGCACTAGCAAACAGGCTAAAAGGAGGTGTGGAGCAACAATGGGAATCATAAAACTGCCATCACAGAGGCAACAAGCCTTTGCGTGAAGCAAATAAACAAATCAAATGAAAGAAAAAGCCACTATGGTTCTCCAAAAGAGGTGGCTGTGAAAGTCAGGAAGAAAAGATAGCATTCCAGAAGTATAAGGAAACACAGAAGGAGCAGGACAGAGAGCTGTACCAGTTAAGGCAGAAGGAAGCAGGAGGGAAGTCAGAATAGCAAAGGCCCAAACTGAGGAAAAGATAGCCAACTCAGTTAAGAAGGGATAAAACCTTTTATAGGTACATCAGCGGCGTAGAAAGACAAGGGAGGGATAGTGAGGCTGAATAGAATAGCGGTGGATGGGCAGAGGGACAGTGAAAAAGCAGGGATACTAAGCGAATATTTCTGCTCAGTATTCACAAAGAGAGGAGGGTAAGTGCCTAATCCAATTAACAGAAGCACTCTTAATAGGGGGTTGATCACAGTCCTTTCACAGAAGAAAGGGTTCTGCAAGAACTCCTAAAACTGAAGGTGGACAAAGCAATGGGTCCTGATGGAATTCACCCCAGAATTCTAAAAAATTAAGGGAGGAACTAGTGAAACCACTGGCTACTCTTTTAATAAATCATGGGAGGATGGTGTGGTACCCGAGGACTGGAGGAAGGAAGGCGGATGTGATTCCCCTTCACAAAAGTGGGACCAAGACAGAGGCAGGAAACTACAGATCTGTCAGTCTGACCTCTGTGGTAGGGAAAGTGATGGAGTCACTTCTGAAGGAAAGAATAGTTGAGTACCTAGAGACCAGTGGAGCACAGGACCCAAGGCAGCATGGGTTCACAGCTGGAAGGTCATGTCAAACGAATCTAATAGATTTCTTTGACTGGGTGACCAAAGTAGTACACCAGGGAGGGGCTGTGGACATGGCCTACCTAGACTTTAGCAAGGCATTTGACACAGTCCCACATAAAAGATTAATAGTCAAATTAACCAGCCTGGGAGTGGGTCCCAGGGTGGTAGCCTGAAAAACATTGGCTGCACAACAGGACACAGAAGGTAATTGTAAATGGAGTCCACTCTGAAGAAAGGGGTTACTAGTGGGGTACCGCAGGGTTCAGTATTGGGTCCAGTCCTTTTTAATGTCTTCATCAGTGACATTGCAGAGGGACTGGAAGGAAAAGTATGCCTTTTTGCAGATGACACAAAGATCTGCAACCGGGTTGATACACAAGGAGGCGTGGAAAGGATGAAAAGGGACTTGGCAAGGTTGGAGGAATGGTCAGAAGTATGGCAGCTAGGATTCAATGCAAAGAAGTGCAAAATAATGCACCTGGGAAACAAGAACCAGGGGAAGAATACACAATGGGTGGGAATGTAGTAACAACAACAAAAAAGGAAAGGGACCTGGGGGTAATCATATCAGATGACCTTAAGGTTAGCAAGCAATGTGAGAAGGCAGTAGGGAGGGCTGGGGGTATACTGGGATGTATAGGGAGAGGCATCAGCAGCAGAAAACAGGAAGTTGTTATCCCTCTGTACAGACAGTTGGTGAGACCCCATCTGGAGTACTGTGTCCAGTTCTGGAGACCTCATCTCCATAAGGACATAGACAGGATAGAGGTAGTCAGAGGAGGGCAACTAAAATGGTGCAGGGTCTGCAAGAGAAGCCATATGAGGAGAGACTAAAGGAGCTTAATATGTATACCCTTGAGGAAAGAAGGGAGAGGGGACATGATAGAAACTTTAAAGTACCTCAGTGGAATCAACAAAGTCCAAGAGGGTAGCATCTTTCAGAAAAGAGACTTGCAAGAACAAGGGACACAATTTAAAGATAGAAGAAGGGCGTTTCAGGGCAATGAGGAAGTATTATTTCACAGAGGGGTAGTGGATGGATGGAACAGCCTTCCTGAGGAGGTTGTGGAGTCTAAAACTGTGGGAGAATTCAAGAATGCATGGGACAGACATAAGGCAATTCTTGTGGGGGATAGGAAGAAATAGGCTGTTGGTTAACTAGAATCTGCGGCCTATCCTGTAGGTAGGAAAATGGGCAGACTAGATGGGCCTAGCGGTCCTTATCTGCCGTCAAAGTCTATGTTTCTATTTAACATAGGTTACATAATGTAGTAGTTTGTATGTTACTTAGGTTACATAGTGTTACAAAATTGTGAGTTACACTCATGGATATAGTAGGTCCTCAGAGAAGACAGCGGGTTACATCCCTGTTTGGACCTAGTAGGGAAGGAGTGGGTCTGGGGGAAGGAGAAGCTGTCCAGTGGCTTTGCCTGGCAAGTGTACTGCAGAGATCTTTGCATCTAGGGAGTAAACCACGCCCCAGATCCTCATTGCCTCTGTGCACAATCTTGAGGATCTTGCACCTCCCTGCTTGTTTATGTAATACATTGTCGTGTTCTTTGTTCTTATCTGGACACACTGTACTTGCGTCTGGGAAAAGAAGGACCACACTGCAATAAAGACTACCCTGAGGTCCAGAGACTGATATGTTCCTGAGTCTCCTGTGGGCTCCAGATGCAATTACAGTGAGGTCTTCCAGGTAGGTACTTCACCCTAGGAGGGAAGCACCTATTGTGAGAATACTTCTTGGGGATTACTCGAGGAAGGGAATGCCCTTTCTGAATCAGCTTTTGTCCTTCCACCACTCCAGTGGCCATACCAATGCTTTGTGACTGGCATTAGTTTGGAGAGAGTCCCATCTGAGACCAGTGGTCTCTTAAGTAGTACTGAATACTCCTCATCTGAAATCTGGCCCACAGCACCACTGCGGTGGATGCAGCCATGTGACCCAATAGCTTATAAAATCCCTCATAGGCCTTGGCTGGCCCACTATAAAGGATTTTGCTGTGGCAATCAAATTTGCTACTCTCTTCTGAGGGAGCAGGGCTTTTTCCTGCAGGGTATCCTGTTCTGTGCCTATGAAATCTAGTACCTGCATAGATTCTGTTTGGTTCTCAGAAACCCCAGGTTCCTCTGGGTGCTTTTCACCTTCTGGATAGAGAACCTTGTCTCTTGTTCTGTTTTTTCTGAAACTAGCTAGTCGTCCAGGTAGGGAAAACCACCACACCTTGCCTAATCAGGTGTGCTGCCACCATGGCTAAACACTTTGAGAAGACTCTTGGTGTTGAAGTGAAGCCAAATGGAAGGGCTACATACTGGTACTGGCAGTTTCCCAAGCCTGCCCTGAACCTGAGATATTTTCTGTGGGAAGGTCTATCTGGAAAGTGAAAATAGGCATCTTTCAGCTCCAATGACTCTAGCCAATCCCCTGACCATAAGAATGGTATCACTGTGCCCAGTGTGACCATCTTGAACCTTTCTTTTTTGGCATGCTTGTTCATATATCTTAGGTTTAAAATGTGTTGCCACTCCACATTTTTTGTGATTCAGGAAGTACCTTGAAAACAGGCCCTTGCCCCACTGTGAGGCAGGGACCTTTTCCACTGCTTTTGCTTGTAGCAGTTTGTTTACTTTCAGTTCCAGCAGAATTCTTGCTGAGGAACAGTGAGCTGCAGACTTGTGTGTTTCTGTAATTTGGGGAATATTCTGAACTGCAGGAAAAACCCTGGCCCGCTACCACCAAGAGCCACTTATCTGCAATAATGTTTACCCATTCCTGGAAGCAGTGGGACAGTTCACCCCCCCCCCCGGCAATGGTTGGGTGACATGGTCAGAATTGTCAGGTTTTTTTTGGGGGGGGCGGGGCTGAGGCTTGGGGGCTGGTAATGCCACAGCATGCTTGGAGCCCCTCCTGCCTCTGCCCTGTAGTAAACTCTTTGGAGTTGGTATTCATAAGGGGAATAGGAAGCATACAGTCTGGGAAAGTAGCCCCTACCCCTGCCTCCCTACCACAAGGCCTGTAGGAAGTGGAGGCCTTTTCTTTATCAGTGTTGTTTTTGTAAGTGGCCTTGTGCTCAACCACATTTTTCATATATGCCTCTGTTCTGTCATCAAAAAGGGACTCTCCTTCAAATTGGAAATTCATGGCATTGGTCTGAGTATCTTGGGTAATGATGGTTGCTCTTAGCCAGGAGAATCACCTGAATGACACTGCATGAGCAACCAGTGTCATTTGTGTCCACAGCCATATGGAACTGGTATCTGGTGGCATCCAGGGCTGACTTTGCTGTGGCAGTCAGGTCCTGTACCAGCTCACCATCAGCCTTATCAGCTAGTGCCAACACTGCATTCCACAGTACCTTCTGGTAAGCTAAGGAAGCTAAAGTGTCCGGCGCTCACAGACAAATGTAGCGGCACCGAACCAAGAAGAGTTCAACCAAAACAAACAGGTGCGCTAACACAAATTCCAAAAGTACTTGCTCAGTGATTAGTTGTGCTTAAAATGCTGTACAGAAAAGCCCCACCGCTTCGAAACTCCATCAGGCTCTTCGTCAGGAGGGGCCTCTGACGAAGAATCTGTGACAGTTTCAAAGCACTGACCGCTATGAGGCTCTTTTATTTGTATTTTTGCTATCACTGGCCTTGGGGTTCACCCTTTTGGACACCCTGGTATCTTTACCATCTTCTCCATGCTTATCCGATGGCTGAGCAGCTTTATTTTTTTTCTCTGTTCCATCTGACAGGGACTGCTGCTGTATATAAGAAGATGACCCCTCTGATGAGTGCTTTCCACCATTAGGCACTCCCTCAGAACCTTTATTATGTTTTGGTGACATGGAGGCAGACTGAGAATCCATAAACTCTTCTCTTTTTTTAGCCCTCTCCTGTTGGGCACGCCAGCACAGCGGTTAGATTTCCACTTGTGACGCCAATGACCCAGGTTCGGGAATGGACCCGGGAGTTGGAGGGCCAGCTGGTGGAGAAGGATCGCGCATCCTAGGGACTGCTCTCCTTCTCTGGGGAGAGGGAGGGAAGAGTGTCCAGTGCTTTACAGACCCCTGGTGGAGGCAGGGGATACCGTTGCGACACTGTCATGTTAGGGGCGGGACGGATGCTGGACATCATTGCACGTCCACAACCCCAGGAAACAAGCAACAGGGAAAAAGTCGGCCCCATTGGTATGATGACCCGCTCTGCCGCTGCCGTTTCCACTGCCTTCGACGTCCGCTGGGGGTCATGCTCCCCTGGCCCCAACCCAGGGAGTAAGCGGGGCTTGCCAATAGTGTCCATTGGGAGGAATCCTCCCAGTGGCCCCGCCCAGAGGGGCAAGCCTGGGCATGGGGGGGAGCGGCTGAAGGGGTGGGTCCGAAGATTGGGGGGAACCAGAACCCCAAAAAAAAGCCCTCTCCTTTTGGGGTTTCAGGACAACATTTTATTCAGAACTCACAAGTGGTAAAATCAGGACCCAGGCACCTTAAATAGAGCTCGTGGCAGTTTGCCTTTGCCAGGAGTTGGAAAGAATTTTAACAGGTTTTAAAGCCTGTTGGTCCCGTCTTCTTTTTCTTGGGTCAGTCAGTCATGGCAAATACTGAAGACCTTAACAAAAAAAACTCTGCTCCCAAAGCACTTTGTCAGAACCTGTGAGACAAAGTGGTTTGGGGGTTGGGGAACCTTTTAATTCCAGTACCTTCTATCAGGAACCAAATTTAAAGAGACGAAAAACTGCAAATATGGCCAATTAGAATGGTTTTAGCAAAGCAAATAGTCTGACAAAAGTAGTTAAATGGTCTAGTTCCCATTAATTGGGAACTGGGACTGGAAGACAAAAACTGCTGAATTTTAATTTAAAAAGTGGTTTAAAGTGCCAAACCACATAATACACAAAATAACAGTGTGGTTCCCTTCAACTGGGAACTGCATTGTACTGCATCCTTCTCCAGTTCCTGGGAACTGATCGGAAACCACAGAAACTGCAAAATGCACCAAAAATAAATCTTAAAATCAATACGCCTAACTAATGCAGAGTTAACAAATGCTGACTAGCGACATTTGTTTTTGTAATAGAACAATAAATATCTGGAGACCAGTGATACTACTGCTGGCTTCGTGATGACTGCTCTCTTCAGGCAGAGAAACAAATCTAACATTATAGATACAGTGGAGCATGACCATAGAGCAGAGTTTGAACCTCAGTTCTAAATTCGAAAAGGGTCTCCTTCTCGGGCATAACTCTGCCAGGAAGACGATACTTGTGTAAAGCATCAGTGAGGGATTCCTGGGATTAGAAATACAATGAAAGCAAATGCCCCAACGCTAAATGCATGCAACAAGATCTTTTATTAGGTATGAACTCAGATGGTAGGCACGATACAATGAAAAATTAGATACCTTCTAGTTTTCGGTGTTATGCTCACTCCTTGGCTCCATATTTTAAAGATATATGAAAAGCCAATGTAGCTGAAGTTGCCCTTCTTGTCAATCGTTACCTCCCTAAATAGCTCATCTACATTTTCATCTGAAAACATCCCCAATTGTGGTCAGCACCTCTCAGAGTTAATCTTCTTGGATAAACACTGTTCCAGCATGCCGGGAGGGTGAGAGTCCTCAGTGGTCTTCTCAAACTGTGGCTGCAGTGGAGGGGGCTCGATGCGATGTGGAGAAGTAGACACCTTAGTTTACTAAGTCTGGTGGCCCGATAAGGGGAGTGGCCGGAGGAGGCCAGGGGACCATCGTCCCCAAGGGAAGAACCCTGCCCTCTCTGCAATGGTCCACTGCTGCCAAAGGAGCTCACAGCAGTGCCGACGCATACGCCATCAATGTTTTTCTTCACCCAAGGATGAAGCAGTTGCAGAGCATCGATGATGATGCCTCCTGGTTGAGTGAGATCAAGGCTGCAGAGCATCGATGACAATGCCTCGAGATTGAGACAGTGAGCCACGCCTCGACCATCAACTTGAAGATCGGCACTATTGTGCGTGTTACGGGGGTTCAGAATAGACAATGTGCTTGGGCAGGATGATCGATAACAGTCTAGGAGGCACACCCAATGGTGGAGGCAGCTCCCCAGGTAACTGAGCTGGGGGTACGGACCAGTCCTTGTCCTCCTCCTCCTGAGGGAATACAGGGAGCACCAGGGTCTGTGAGATGGACGACTCTTCGTCAACCTCCTCCAACAACCGGTCAACAGGTTTGAGAAAATCTTGATCACCTGATTGACTGGAGTCCAGGTTGAAAGGTCCAGCACTATGGGAACCTCAACCTGGCTCTTAACTGAAGGAAGCTAGACCAAAGTTGAGTGGTTGGGAGAGTCAAAGGAGAGGAAGAGCGAGATCACTCCCAGTCCCACGACCTGCGACGGCAATGCTTTTTGAGCTTCTTACTGCAGTGGGAAGGACTGTTTCTGAAGGTCTGGAGGGCTATACACATCTCCTTGAGTTCCTCCAAGAAAGACCCTCAGACACTGGACCTAGTCGAGAACAGCGCCAAGACCAACGAGGTTCCAGCTGCAGCCGCTGCCACCTCTTTAGGGACTGCTAGCTGCAAAGCTGTCCCGGCAACCAGAATCCATTTTGTGAGTCATTAGCTTAAATAAGAGGAGCCTGTCCTTCCTTTCTTTGATGGACACTGGCAGTATGGCGCAGCATTGAGGGTAGTTGTCGGCGATGTGCTATTCACCAAGGAAGTAGGTGCATGCGTAGTGAGGATCTGTGGCCATCTGCCTGCACCAAGCACAGAATCTGAAACTCACTTTCTGCTTTCCATCATGATTGTTGGTTGATGGAGTGAAATCGAAAGACACAGGAACAACTTTTAAATTTAAAGACTAATGAATTAGTCGAAATCTGGCAAATAACATACTTGAAAACTCTAAATCCTACCACACATGCATAGCCGCGAAGGAAGAGACATGTCCCTTTCTGCTGACTTCTGACATTATTGGGCAGAGCCAGAGGATATACCCTCAGGGTGGTGGCAGGAGTTTAGCTTTAAGACATGACAATGACTCAGCTGTCTCCTGGAAGACTGCAAATGTATAGAACTGAATCCACGTTCCTAGGATAACCTTTACTCTAGTTTGTCAATGCCATAATGGTTAGCACTTCTCTTCTTGGTCCTACCATTGACCCCGCCTTGGCTCTACTAGCTTATATAAGCACCCCCAACCTTCCTCCCACTCCTTCCCCTCCCTGACCTCTTGCTCCTTCGCATCCCCCATATACTTGGTTATAGTTTTTCTCCTGCAACAAATGTTCTTAATTATGTATACTTACATGTTGTCTGACTTATACCTTGCATATTAGTATATTGTGTTCTGAATTTCCAATTCCCTACTGTCTAAATTATGTATTCCAACTTATGCAAAATTTTGTACTATGTAGATGCCGCCAGACTGCCGTACTGTGCATGCCGTATTCTCTGTATACTGTTCTCTGAAGTACCTTTGATGTTATGACAATTTTGTGTTACTGTATTCTGATGTACCTCATTGTCCTTCCGGGACCTCCTTGTAAATGAGCATGCTCAATCTAGTTTTCCTGAAACACACTTGAACTTATAGAAGCATTTACTGAGAGAAATCCTTCTAAAAAACTTAGAAAGGTTCATCTCAGTTTTAAATCTGTCAATATTTTAAGTTGGGGAAACAATTAGAAACTGGCTAGTGCAAGTAATTATTTTCCTTGCCTGCACTTCTGTGCACATATGTGATTTAGCCAATAATGCCCGACAGGGTGTGTGTCGTGCTGGGATAACGTCACGCCTCAGGTGGTTGGGGCCGAGTGCATCCAATAACTGAGGCAAGACATTATCCCAAACGACACACAACCTGGAGGGCATTATTGCTATTATACAATGGCTCATTGTTACACAGAATAAAAAAAATCATTTTAAAGATGTTTTTGTGTGGAAAAATATTTTCGTTTTTTAAGAGAAGATGAAACAATCAAGCAAATGAAAATCAAGCAAATGGTCATCTAAAAGTTCACAGTGAGGCTGAGACTAGACCTGTGATGTTGTGCTGGGATAACATCACGGGTCCAGCCCAAGACTAACCAATCAGAGTCCAGGATTTTTTCTTGCAATTGTATAATTTTAGTTTGATTGTTTTTCACCTGTCAGACAGGAATAGGACAAAGTGCAGTGGGCAACATAAAATGGGTTACAAATGTCCTTCTTCCTGACTGTCTAAATAAGTTCTGAGACATACATGGTAATGCCCCAGAACTGCACAGGCTGCAACAAGTTCAGACAGTGGGATTTGGAATTTGGGCAAATCGCACACAAAATTCATGACACACTTAACTCATCCCTGATTGCCATCACAAACATGGCTGCCACTTTTACTCACTAAAAACCTTTGACAAGACCCTAAAAAAAATTACAGTCCATTAAATTGTAATAAATAAATAAATTCTTTGTCTCATTATCCCCTCCTCATGCTCATAAACAAACTGAAAATTATTCATATTCAAAGTTTGAATTCTCAGTATTTCTTGTTGACCATGAAAATCCCACATCTATCCTTACCTGTTTACCAGGGCAATCTCTGCTGCCTACTCTAACAGATGAAACTGAAGCCATGGCTCAGTTTAAAGCCTTACTTTGTGTGTTACAAGATTAACATTCTGCCAGAGGAATTCTAAAGAAGTCAGAATTCCTGTATTCCATGGTAAATGTTCTGTCTACTGAATGAGCAGAAAGACAGATGATTAACAGGTAGGAAGGACTACTTTTTACCAGTTACTTTTAACAAAAATAAAAACAGTTTTTGATCAAAAACAAGTAGGTATTTTATTTTATTGTTTCTCAGTGTACCCTTTTTATAAGCACATTAAGACACTCCATGTAATTGGTTGTCTGGTGTTGATGAACTTGCAGGTGCTGAAGGCACTAGGCAACGGCGCAATGATGTCTCACTATGCACCTGGACATACATTGACTCTAGACAATCAAGGTCATGTCATTTCTTTTTTTTCCCTATTCGTATACTTTATTGTGCTTTTTCCATTTTTCTCCCCGGTCCCCTGCCTTGGAAGTATGCGCACGCCACGTCTCAGGGCACCCTCTCTAAGTGTCGCACCCTCCACCTACGTTAGCCACTGGACCTCCACTCAGTGGCAGCGGGACTACGGGCTGGGAGAGGGGGCAGCGACCACCCCAGGAGAGGAGAGCTGCCTTCCAGCTGCTCAATCCTACTCCTACCCTCCCCACCCCGTGCAGACACCCAGACGATGAGTCCGTTCCCGAACCCGGGTCGCCGGCACAGCGCGAGGTAAGGCGTTCAGAGCCTCAGCCCTCCACCGGGCCGTCATGGCCATGTAACTTCTTACTATTTACTTCATTACCAGAATGCCAGAGGCAGGACTATGGAGCTGCAAAAAGTCATTAACACTGTCGTGCTGTTTGGGCAAGGGTGGGATGAGTCTGCAAAAACTAATTTGTTGATGTACTGTATAGATGGGTGAAGAACAGCAATGAAAGAACACAGTGGTACATTCATAAGATTTTTTTCTTAATGCCTGCTTAGTCAGGTAATGAAATACTGCTTGGCAAATGTGCGTGTACGCGAACACATACACAAAGTAATCCAACACTGATTAAAATGGCCTTTTTTCCTCAGCAAAGTAGTATGTGTACATTGTGTACAGTAGTACTTTTCCCCAACTGCCAAGTGACTGGGATCTGGTACATATAACTACATACCTTACCAACACTCATGTACATGCCCCCCCAAAAAACTGAATTTCTGTCCCTGGTGTGAGTGGAGAGAACTGCAGACACCACAACTATCCAGACAGACTCAAGCAAGAGGCCCCAACTAATTTCCTTTGGCTCCATTACGATTCTAATATGGATCCCATTTGCCCCTTTTTGACCTACCTAGCTTGCTCTTTGCACTTAGTCAGCTCCAGTGCATGTCTGAAAATTGCATCACGGTTACCCTGACACCATGGGCCCTCCCAATGAACACCCTCCTTTCCCCAAGGGACTTCTGTTGAACATGGAAGCGAAATATTCATTCAGAAACTCGGCCATCGCATCTGGTTCTCTTCACAGGTTTTTCCCGTTCATAGAAACACAAAATGGGCACACACTACTGAAAAAGCCCAGTGCCACTGTGGCAGTTAGGAACTCCAAAGGACAAGGACAAGAACAATAAAAGGCACAGCACTTGTGGAGAAACTAATACCAAAAAACAGAACAAAAAAGGTATAAGCTTAAGCAAGTACTGAAGTATGTTTACTGGCGTAATAAACAAGTAGTGACTAGGTAGAGGAAAGCACCAAACAACCCAGTGCTTTAAAGAGCTCTTACTCTTCTTGCCAAGAGGAAGAGCTCCTTCAAGCACCAGTGTTTGGTGTTTTCCTACACACAGTCAACACTACTGCTATCCACGCTTCCAGCTGCTCTTTGACTGGCTTAATTCTAATCTTGCACTCCCCCAGTGCTGCTCTGTACTAATCTTTGGCCTGGAGGCAACCGTCTCTTTCCAGCAGTTGCAGATCTTTTTTGGTGTGTGTTTTAGGAACAGTTACCTAAGGTCCCTATTGTAGGGGGGTTGGCAGGGCACGTCTTGGCCCTTTTTGCCTTACTGCTTACTGGGATGCAGACCTCAGAGGCTGCTACAAGCACTTTCTTCAATGAGTCCCACACGTGCTCTGAAGTACCAGCTTCATGCATATGTTCCAGACCCTTGGACATCAGGTCTTTTATCTTCACAAAAAAATCTGCCTTTCTGAAGTTCTGGATCCTGGTGCCCGAGGCCTGTCTACTCTTCCCTGCCACCCAGGAAGGCTACTTAGTTGTGGTCACTACTTCCAACGAGTTCCCTGATATTCACACTAGAGATGACCCAATCACCAGTAATGAGTAAGCTGCATGAACGTTTGGCCCTGATTGAAGTTGTAATTTAAGGAATGAGATAAAATGGAATAGGCCAAAAGTAAGAAGGGTGCATGAGAGATCCTTTTTTTTATACATTATATGGATGCTACCCCCCTCCCCAACCGCCGTAGAATGGCTAGAGATACAGTATGTAGCTTTTGCCTGGGACTCCGGTTGTTCTGTATAATAATTTGTACTCTTTTAGTGAATAAGTTTAATGTAAGTTAAAGAAAGTATACCTGTGTTCAAATTTCTTTTTTTATTTTCTTATTGAGATGGTGAACTGTATTAGTTGCAGGATTTTTAAGTTTTATATGGTACATTTTGTATGTATGTGTTTTGGTATACTGTACCTAACTTCAACTTACCTTTAGGTATGTTGCAATGGTGTGTTTAAAAACTAAACTAAATGTAAGTTCCAATGGTGGCCTCAAACCAAGTAGTCCTTACCTAGAGAGATAGGAACCACTGGCTTAGTATGGCAAACATTCCATGAGGATTAGAATATTTATCTTTTTGGTTAGTTATACTTCGTTATCATAGTTTTTTCTATATTTAATTTTAGGCATTTCTATTTTCTATACCCATGTCCCTCCCCTAACTGTTCTCAGCTACCTTGCTTTCACCTTCAGCAGTGGGGGTTTAAAAGCCTCCCATCTTTCCTAGTTTCTCATCGTCAGAGCCCTCCTGCCTGCACGTCCTGGGGTCGAGAGGGCTTGCTGTATCTCAGACCACCCTCCCCCAGCACCACATCACTGCCAGCCTCGAGCTGCATGATCAGGGAACTTGCCCAACTAAAGTCATCTCTCTGGCACCAAAGCAGTTTCAGAAGGACTACAACAGGCACCAATCATTTGCTGCCACTCTGCTTCAAAGTAGCACATCCATCCCTCTTTAGAGCTAATTCTGAGCCGCCTTTCCCAGCCACAGGCGGACCTCCACCCATTTAAGTACAGACCTCCCAAAGCAGTCCTCCACACTGCAGTCTGGAGCGCTAAGCACTGTACAACAAAGGACATTAAAAAAGGCTACCTAGTCAGCCCTGAGGCAGTCACTGGCTGGACACTCTGCATGTTGGCTTCCCATACTAAGCCAACAGTAAGTACTCTGCTCTGCTGCTCATTATTCTATCGTGGCAGTACTCACATTAAGTTGCTGTTTCTCATTTACTGATACTGCTGCTTAGGCTGCTGTTTGTACTGTGAATTAACTGCTTGCTCTATTACCCTGTTGTTCATACCAACCATTTGTGTTAGTATTGAAGCTCCTTACCAGGGTTGCCTAATATTTGCTCATTACTGCAATACCGTAACTGGGGTGTGTTGTTTTTGCTCTTCTTGGACCCTAACTGTAGTAACTAACTGTGTGTGTAGAAAGTTCGCTATTATTTGTGTTGGGTTCCACTGACACTCCCCATCTAAGTGTCTTGTCATTGCTGTGTTCTCCTCTATTAAATACTTGACTCTAATAAGAGGGTTATAGACCTACACTCCCCCGCCTTGCTGTTTGGTAGCTTTGCCTATTACACAACTGTTGCCTCCAACTTCCCATTGCTTACTACTTGACTTGGTCTTTGGCTACCATTTTGCTGCTACTAACAATTATTTCAGCTTCTGCTCTGCCTCCAACTCCTACAAATGCCCTCGCACCCATACCACTCCATCATCTACTGACTCTATCACCTCCTACTCTCACATTCATGCTGGGTTATTGAACAGTGATTACCTCAGCTTCTGGATCTTTTGTTGGTAGCCCCCCCTTTCCTGCGCAGTTATTCTCCCTGGGGGATGGTAGTCCAAGAAATGATTTACCTGGTGGCTTACCAGTACTCCCAAGAGACTACTACTACTCATTTTACTGGGAGGAGATACTGAGCTAAATCCAAGCCCAGCCCTGCCTCCACCTCAGCCCAACCTATGCACGCCACAACCCAAAGGCCTCTATCACATAAATATCTGCAACCTTCTACCTAAGATTGACCTTATTAGGATCTGGGTATCTCAAACTGCCCCCGATATCTTGGTGCTTTCTGAAACCTGACTATCTGCCAAGACTCCTTCCTCTGACACTGCCCTTCCAGGCTATGTCATCTATCGCCAGGACAGAAGTAAAGGGGGGGCCTCTTTGTGTCCACTGCCTTGTACTTCACCCTCACCTCCTAGGTATCAGTTCCTAGGTCACACGCGTTAACATGTGGCAAAATTATCTTTCCCCATTATAACCTTCTGTTCATCACTGGAATTTACTGCTCCCCTGGTAAAAATGCTGAAGCTAATACATTTATTATCTCCTGTCAGCTCTTCCACATTGACACCCCAAGGCATGAACATATAACACTTGATGATCTAAACATTAATTGGCTTATGCCTAAGTCCTCTTCTCTCCACTCTAAATACAAGGCCTTGAATCTCCACCAATTGATAACCTACTCTACACCTTTCAATAATCAGTCTTCTAAACACACACAGCTGGATTGGATCTTATTCACCCACCCCCACCGCACTGTGGTAACAAACACCCTGCCTAACATGTTTAGTGACAGTTGCATCACTTTCTGTGTTTGCAGAATTACTATAAACAAAGGCCCCCCGCCAGAATTATCACTGCCCACTCCTACAGACATTTTTTCTTACCTCTTTTTCTATCTGATCTTATTTCCACTGATTGGAGCTTGGGGTATAATTCCTCTGATCCTGATCACTTCTGCACAATATTCTAGCCATTTGTAATGCCCATGCCCGTATCATATCAGTCAGAGTGAGAGGCGCACATCTTCCCTGGGTCTGTTCTGATTATATTACACTTTCTAAACTCAAAGATGCTGCCTGGTCTGTAAATAAATCATCTGGCTTGGCTGCACACTTTGTGTATTACAATAAACTGAGAAACCTCTGCGTAGCTACCATCCGTAAACCTTTGGCTTCCTAAATTCACACTAAATTTACCAGTGAATTATCAAATCCCTTTACATTCTGGAATGTTGTTAACAACCTGTTCCATCCTGTTAGTACTGGCACTGAGATCACCCATCTAAATTGCGCTTCCGGGGTGGTCACTGACCAAACTGCTACAGTTAATGCCTTAAATACTCAATTCATTGATGGTCCCTTGGGCATTGCCCCTCCTCATCCAGGTCCAAATTCTAGTCTGGCTTCCATTCGCCTTCACAATGCAGGTGAGACATTTCAATTATCCTAAATTACACCCTCAACAGTCCTTCATGAACTCTCCTGAATCAAGCAAAGTTCTCATGTCGGCCCTGATGTTCTCCCTCCTCACCTCCTAAAATCTGAAGCTTGAGGTATTGCTGCCTGGGCTGGCTCATATCCTTAACTGCTCCCTAGCCACTGCACTCTGGAAGCACACAACTGTCATTCCTCTACTTAAAAGTGGCTGCACCGACTCTCCTGCTAACTACAGACCCATATCCCTACTCCCTGTTCTCTCTAAGCTACTTGAGAGGCTAGTAGCTTCCCAGCTATCAGACTTCCTCTGTAATGCAGCCAATTTTTTTTTCAGACTACCAATCTGGTTTCCATGCTTCTCACTCAACATCTACCTTCCTGCTTAGACATACTGATCATATGTTCTCCAACAGTGATGTGGGGGTGAGATAGGTGTCATTTTCTTTGACACAGCCATGGCTTTTGATACTGTTGACCATGTTCTCCTACTGAGCAAACTCACTGCTTCTAGGCTCCATGGCTCCACCCTCTCCTGGTTCACTTCCTTTCTCTCAGACTGTTTCCAGTCTGGCCTTACTAGCACTGCACTGTCTGACTCCAGGCTTATTTCTAAGGGAGTACCTCAAGGCTCTGTCCAAGGGTGGCTCATATTCTCCATTTTTTATAAATTTATTATATTCATTTATTTGAAAGTTTGTGACCGAGAGAGGCACACTGAACTGTGGCTCCTTTCCAGTTGCAACCTGGGAGCAAGGGAAGGGGAATATCTGTACAGATGTAAACTGCCTTATTTATTACAGTTGCAGATTAATACCCTTGAGCCGAGGGGCTCCTTTACAAAGGTTCCAAGTCAGAAGATACAAGACAGCACATTTGTTACAGATAGTTACTGGCAAACAAAACAGTAAAATACAGACAATGTTACATTAGTATTTCAGTTACATAAGTGCTGGTGAGGATAACATCAGCACTCCAGGGGTGCGGTACAATGTTTAAGCACATTCAATATACAATTTAAAGATCATGACATTACTGAGGTTCATACTAAGGCTGCATAAGACAGTCTCTAGAAGGCTAAAAAGCCCATGTAAAGGCTGTCCCCACAATTCAGTGGAGGAAACAAGAGTCACCAACTGTCATATGTTTATCCAACCTATTCTTAAAAATGATGAATGAATCTGCCTGCACAACGCATGCTGGTAACTTATTCCAACATTCTATTGCTCTACATACAAATCCGTATTTTCTCAAATTTGTTCTACACCTTACATTCACTAACTGTTGATCATGTTTTCTCCAGTTAAAGATCTTTTCCCTAAAATGCAAACCTAATTCAGTTCTTAAACTATCCTGGTGCAAAACTTTATAAAGGAACAAGAAATCACCCCTTATCCTTCTTTTAGATATGGACCATGGTCTCATCGATTTTAGTCTGGTTACATACGTTGGTTCTTGTGACCAGATACCATTTTAGTTAGAATTCTTTAAGGACGTTCCAGCAGAACCCTATCCTTTTTCAAACAAGGACTCCAAAGTGAGGAGCAGTAGTCCAAAATAGGTCTGACATATGATTTAAACACTTTCCTGGGAGACCAGAGTACATGGCGTAGGAAATAATAGCCAGAGGGGGCCTTGTCTAGGGTGCAGCCGAGAGTGAGATAGTACTGGGGGGGCAGTAGGAGGGAAAGAGGTTAGGGGGTGAAGGGACCTAGGAGGGGTAGTGGGAAGTGACACAACACAGGGGGAAAACCTGTAGTGTGCTCTAGGAAAGTACTATTGTACCCCGAGTCTAAACTGGGCAACAGCAGTCATTTCGGAGGGCTAGGTATGAGTGAAGCCCATTTTGAAATGGGCCAAAGCTTGCTATATTTGATGAGGGAGACAGGGACATCATTAAACCACTTAGGACCCCTGTATGATAGGGATCACTGAGCGAATGTGGTGTGCTTAAAGGCACAAAGCCCGCCCCCAATTGCAATTCTGGTATTTTTAGTTGCTTGGGTGCACTTGAACAAGTAGGCAGTGGATACAGGAGTCAGATCAAGGAGAGACTTTTCCCCACCAGGCAGGCCTGGTATTGTACTCAGAGATGGAGTGGGAGCCATCCAGTCTCCTTATATAGCGCACAGGTGTGGGTCAGGTAATTTGCCCCGAGGACAAGTCTACAGGCCGTATTAAGGAGGGTTTTGACCCTTTTCAGAGCGGTATCAGAGCCAGCGCTGTATATCACCAGCTTGTAGTCTATAGTGGAAAAGGCAGAGCTACACGTGGCCAATCTTAACACATCAGGTGTTGTAGCATGCCTGTGGTGGTAAAGCACACCTAGCTTTGAATTTATCAATTTTACGACTTGGCCGATATGTGTGGAGAAGGTGAGGGTGTCTTCTAGGTGAACCCCCAGGTATTTAAATGTGCTTACTTGCTCTATTGTCTCCCTTTTTGGCTTTGGATTAACAGTGGACTGTACTTCTTTTTGTTGTGAGGCATTGTGAGGAGCATGTCTTTGGTTCTTTTGTAGTTGAGCAGGAGCTTATTCTGCACAAACCACGTTTCCAGCAACTGGAAGCTGGCTTGTAGTTCAGTTATAATTTTGGACAATTCCCAGCCAGATACTGATATAACTGCATCGTCAGCACATGGTACTACGAAAGAAAACGGAGGGTAGCGAGTTAATAAATAGGCTAAAAAGCAGTGGGCTGAGTATTGAACCTTGGGGGACTCTGAGGCTCACTTCCCTTGGTTCAGAGAGTTCACCGCTAATATGCACGCATTGTGATCTGTGGGAGATGCAGCTTTGAAACCATGCGACTAAGTCAGGGGACAGGTCAATGGCTAGTAGGCTGTTTAGTAGGAGTTGATGGTTTACTGTGCCAAACGCTTTGGTGAGGTCTATGAAGATAGACCCCACTGCCATTCTAGAGTCCAACTCATCATATAGTTGTGAAGTGTAGTCAACCAGTGCAGTTTGGGTGCTATGATTTTTATGGAACCCATGCTGTTGTGTGCAAAGAAGATTTTATTTGTCCAGATAGTCTGTCAATTGATCCAGTACAATCCTTTCCAAGACTTTAGATTGGGGGGGGGGGCAAAATGGATACTGGTCTGTAGTTTGATAGGTTGATTCTATCACCGCTTTTAAAAACAGGGGTGACAAGTGCAGACTTCCATTTGTCAGGGAATACTCCTGTTCTTAAGGATGTGTTAAAGGTTTAAGTGAGTGGAGCGGCCAGCTCGTCCAGGGTGAGGGCTATCATCTTTATATCTATTAGGTCGCTCCCCCATCCTTGTTTTACCTAGGACCCGCTTGACATATTTTATGGTTTCAGCTCTGGTGATCTGACTGAAGTAAAATGGAGGAATGCCATAGTGGGTGGGACAGGATGGGCCCACAAAAGGATACTGTCCAGTCGGTTGGGAGGTAAGGTAGTTGCTAGGTAGCACAGCACTTAGGTCTGTAAAGGCTGAATTAAAGGAGTCAGCAATATCTCTGAGCTCCTGTATTGTCCCAGAAGACGCTGTGACAATCAGGTCGGGGGGACCTTGGAGACCCTAACCGTGAGGGATTTTATGGAGTTCCAGAAGTCCCTACTGCAACCCCAAGACTTGGTCTTGTAAGGGGCAAAGATGTTGCTTGCATTTGTGAAGATACAGAAAAAGTATTCCAGGGATTGGTTTCCATTTTGTGTTCTATCGGGGGGTCCAGTCGCCCAATCTCAGGAACTGTTTGAAAGATTCTGACTATCCCTTTCTTAGTGAGTGGTTTCTAGAGAGTCGGGGAGTGGACTTAGTAAACTTATAGGGCCAAATGCACTTAACAGGGGAATGGTCACTGAGGGAGTCCAGGACTGATACCTCAGTAATATGTTCCGGGCAGGTGGAGAGTAGCCAATCTATGAGGGTACTTGTACCTGTTCGGTAGTTTAGTCTGGTGGCCTGGGTTACCAACTGGGGTGAGATAGAGGCCTGATATTTAATCCCTTATGGCTGATGAATCTTGGGATTGCCAGTTTGTGCTGAAGTCACTCACTACAACCTGTTCCCAGTTCTGCTTGAGCTGCTTTTGGTAATTAATGAACTGCTTAATGTATACCATGGAGAGTACCAGTACCTTGTTTTGTCGGCCTATGGTGAGTTTGATGCTAAGTATTTATGCCTCACATGAACTTTGGCTGCTTGGTAACACCTGACCTTTAATATCGTTTCTCAGGTAGACCAGGCAGCCACCTCCATGCTTTGATAATCTATCCTGGCAGAAGGCAGTGTAGCCATCAAGGGACACAGCAGCATCAGGGGTCTTAGAGGACAGCCAGGTCTCCATTAGTGAAATTATGTCTGGATTGAGTTGCGCTGTCCATGCTTGGAATTTGCGGTGGCTTAGGTAGGAGGCTACCTATATTCAGTGAGAGAATTTTAAGGTGTCCAAACCCCGGGGTATTGCCTGTCCCAGGTGGACCAGAGTTAGGGTGCATGTTCTCAGAAAGCAGAAGCAGGATCATAATCAGTTTCCTGAGGTTGCGAAACCAGTATGCCCAGGGCGGGTGTATACGTTTGCACTTAGTGTGCCTAGGAACATTACAGGAGACATCAGGGGTACAGTGGTGCAGCAGTGCGGCTATGGGTATAACAGAAAGTGTACGAGGTTTGTACTGTTATGGTGGGAGTTTATGAGTGTGTGTGCCATGGGGAGGTTGGCTAGCGTTCCCCTAGTTGTTTAACCCTCTGGCTTTGCTGTGTCCTGGATGGAGGACTGGAGTGTTAGAGGTACTGCTTTATGTTTCCCATCTTCCGCACCAAGAAAGAGAAAAAGGAGTACCAGTATTACAAATCTGGGCTATCCCTGCAAATTGGGCAGTACTAACCACTGCTTGCGTAGTCTTTGTAGATTGGTATAGGGAGGGTCCCACATTCCTAGATAGCGGGCATCCATGCACTATTTCTCTTTCCTTGCTGCTCTGTTAAAGTGGCAGCTGACACAACGTGGAGAGAGATGATGGACCAAATCAGTCCCTTTAAGAGTGGGAAGGTGCCTGCTGCACTACAAGTGGATAAGCTGTACTGCTGGGCGGAGCCCAGAGTGCAGCTAGTGGATTTTAAGAGTGATGGGGGCAGGGGTGGAAGGATGGGAGAAAATTCAATTCAAAAGCACCAGTGCCCAAGAGAGCCTAGAAGTAAGCAAAAAGCCAGGGAGCTAGAGAAAAGTAGTGGATCTGACCAGCAGCCAATAGGGAGCTTGATCCCGAGCTGGCAAACCAATCAGAGGCCAGAGTGGAAGCCAGACAAAGCAGCACAGGAGACTGTACCTTCCTGGCTTGGCTGGCAGTCCTGAGGCGAGGGGGGTGGTGGCTGAAGGCAGCGCTGCATCCCAGGAGGAGAGAGAGCCACTCTGGGGTGGGAGCGCCCAGTCAAGGGCCTCCTGCTGAAAAGAAAGAAAACACAAAAGCGCTGTGGTTAAGATGGGCAAATAGGTGGATGAGAAGCAGACAGTGTAGAGAGACAGGTAAACAGCAGAGATCGGTGGGAGGGCCCCAAGACTTGAGGCAGCAGGTGGGGGCACAGGTGGAAGGCAGAGAGAAGAGAAAGTTAAGTCGAACACTTTTAATGTTTCTTACAGAACCAGATTAAACTGTTGATGGTATTTCAGTAAAGGGAGGGAATTTGGCCAGGCCACCGGGAAAATTCCCCTACTTGACAGTAGGGGAACCTCTGGTCATCGGAGGATGGCCACTCAGAGTAAGACCTCGTAGGGAGCAGAGGTAGGGGAGACGGTTTCCTCCCCGACCCTATACTGCAGGAGACAGAGATATTCTTCAATGCGGCAGTGGCGGCGGAAGAAACGGAACCAGAGACCTGTAAAACAAATTAAACAAACATGGAAATAGAAACATTTGAATCGGAACATCTGGCTGACAAAGAAAACAAGAGAATTACCGGGATACGATGACAGGCATGGTACAAAAAACATTTCAGGAACTGCTTCAAGAAGAAGAGGAATGACACAATTTGCACAAACCAGAACTTGAAAAAACTTTTGCCAACAACCCCAGCCTTTCCAAGGAGACCGCAAATGAGGCCTTAACTAGCAACCAGACCAGCAGCTGTAGTGTTGCCAAGGGGATAGCTGCGTTAAACAGCTCACAATCCAGGGGGCTCCGGAGGCAACCTTGGACGCAGTTTTCTCTACACCATCTGACTAAGCGCATGCAACAGTGTTTTCCTTCTCAGCCCATACAGAGGGAAAATCAAATAAGTGCTCCACCAATAAAGAACCAAAGACAAGTAAATGGGCCAATGCCCCGATGACAGACACAGAGCCGTGGACAGTTGAAAAGGCACTGAAAGCAGCTGGTTGGGCGAAAGCTCAAACTACTAAGGATTTTCGCCGATAAAAATTCCAGGGGTAAAACACCCAAAACTATTACCGAAACTGACATTTTTAAACTTTAAAAAAGTTTTTTCAGCTGCCGAACAACCATCTAAATCTGTAGAAACACCAGAGAAAAATGAAATGACCCAGTCCCCTTTGCAACTCACCCAAGTTATGTCTCATGTAAAATCCTATTTTAACTCTTAAGGAAAATGCGATGAATGAAATGTCTGGGGCACAATGTGTTACTAATGCTGATCCCATAGAGGACCTGGGGGAAGGTTCCAGTAGAGGTGAAACTAGGGAAGAGAGCGTTATGAATGAGCATACTGCACAGCAACAGGGACAACAATCCAGGCCTTATGCCTCCCTGTTCCATGAACTCATTTATCCAGCAAGAAAGCACAACACAGTTAGGTTGTTATACAAAGGTGGGATGGAATTCTTTCCTGACAGGGTATTTGTAGCAAAAAGGCTCTTAAAAGAAAGCATACATTTTAATGCAGCCGAAGTGTATGCACTTATTCATGTATCGGGAGAAACATCTTTTGACGTAAGCTTTAAAATGAAAAGTGGGTTGGAACATTTCTGGCTGCAATACCAAACCCTTAAATATACCCCCCTATGGACTCCATTTGATGTCATACCCCTTACAAAACCTGCAAACAAGACCATCATGGTTCTGTTCAGAAATGAGGGCGTAATCGCCACAGACCTTACATACTGGCTCAAGCAACACTGTATGGTGATTGGCCACCCTGAAGCCATTTTTGATACACAGAATATATGGATGGGGGGGATGGAGGATAAAAATAATTCTTAGGTCCACAGATTCAGGGCTACAGCACCACCCAAACTGTTTTTTCTCAGGGAGGGACAGAGGTGTTTTATTTTATGCTGGTCAGCTAAAGACCTGCTATAAATGTGGGTTCCCTTGGGCATACTAGTAGTGTTTGCAATAAATTAAGGTGCACTCTTTGCAATACTATTAGGTACAGAAACAGTCAGTGCAGAAGTGAGCCAATTAGTAATTTATGTGAATCCAGGGGCCACTCTTACACAAAGTGTCCGTGGGAGGCCCACAGTCAAAATGATAACACTGATGCAGAGGAGCAATGCCTGCTCGTAACAACTGCTCCGAGGGCTGACTCAAACACAACATACCTAGCCTGAGGCCCCTGTGCCCCCCCCAAAAACCAATATACCTAGGCCTGAGGCCCCTGTGCCCCCAAAAACCAATATACCTAGGCCTGAGGCCCCTGTGCCCCCCAAAACCAATATACCTAGGCCTGAGGCCCCTGTGCCTCCCAAAACCAATATACCTAGGCCTGAGGCCCTGTGCCCCCTAAAACCAATATACCTAGGCCTGAGGCCCCTGTGCCCCCCAAAAACTAATATACCTAGGCCTGAGGCCCTGTGCCCCCAAAACCAACATACCTAGCCTGAGGCCCCTGTGCCTCCTCCCCCAAAACTAATATACCTAGCTCTGAGGCCCCTGTGCCTCCCTCAAAACAATATACCTAGGCCTGAGGCCCCTGTGCCCCAAATAAAAGTAACAGGAACAAATTGAAGAGGAGGCACCTGCCCAAATAGAGGAAGTAGTCCAGCCTGGGGAAGGACAACTGGAGGTAACAGAGCATACTGTAGAAGAGGAGACCAGCATGGAAGTGGGTACTGTAGAACAGACAGCCACAGAACAAGGGCTGATGCCCCCCTCCCTCCGCCCAAGGTACAGGACAAGAGCAAAAAAAAAAGATGCCCACTGGGAAACGACAAGCATGGCAACAACCAGCACCAAAAGTCTCTAAAATGTGTAGGGTAAAAACCTCTTAATAGGTTTGATCCTCTTCACAAACAGTCTGATGTTTCTGACAATGATTCAGAAGACTCTGTAGCAAGTTCCAGTCAGCAGGATCCTACGTCAGAAAATAATAGCGAAGCAGACACCAAAGGACAATGGACAAAATATAGTGGGAAGAAGCACAATATTAGGAAAAGGCAGGACAAACCAACAGGGAAAAGGAACCCCCCATAGGATGGCATTAGAAACACACACCACCTTTTTCCATAAGTGACTCATCCTCTTACCTTTTGCTCAATTAATTTTAATAGTATAAAAATCAAAAGCAAAAGAGGAGCTGTTTTCCCCAAACTTAAAACAGACAAAGCTCATATTATACTACTTCAGGATAGCAGATTATATACAACTCTTGAAACTTAGCAAGCAATAAAGGAGTGGGTAGATGGGCCATCTTACTTGTCTATAGGTATGGAAGCCTGCACTGGAATGGGTGTGTTATTTAAAGATAATCATTTCAGTTTAATAAAGTTAACGGATCTGATCCAAAGGTGAGTTTTTCTCTTAGACATAAAATATCAGAATAGTTACTTTCGAATCATAAACTGTTCTGCACCACAAACAAAAACAGAAAGGGTGTCCCTTTTTCAACAAGTGCAACCGTATCTGTTCTCCTCCCAGAACATCATTTGGGGAAGACATTTTAATTGCGGATTGTCTGTCAAAGATAGGGGAGGAATACAATTACAAAGAAAAATGTACTGTGACATGACAAGCCTTAGACAAATAACTCAAACTGCAAATCTCATTGATGCAAAACACAGAGATCAGATCCAACTTTTCATAAAAGGCAACCTTGCTACCAGGATTGATTTTTTTTTTTAACCAAAAACACACTTCTCATACAGTCTGCCTGGACAACTGTAGTGGAATTCTCAGACCACCATGAACTTTATAGTCTGGTACTACCTCCCCGTACAGGGATATGGAAACTAATTGTAAAACAGAAATAATTCGGCAACTACAATATTTTCTTATCACAACAAAATCAGTATATGATATGTGTGACAACCCAGTCATTTGGTGGACAGACACAAAACAGGAGTTGAAGCTATTAATGTCCCTAAGTAAAAATATTAGAAATTCTGAATATTTTCAATACCTAAAAAACAGACAACAATTACAACATCTAACAACACTAGCACAAGCCACTAAACACAATTTTACTGACCAAATACAAGAAATAAAATTACAAATGACAAATATCATAAAAAGCAAGCAAACTCTTTAAACAAAACAAGAATCTGGAACAGAGTGGAAAGTGGCTACAATTTGCTCTTACATGAGTTGCAAAGATAGAACAGAGAAGAAAGTTATGTCCTCCATTCGTGGTCCAAACAACCATCTATACACAAATACTGAGGCCATAGTAAAAGCAGTATCACAATGGTCAGTGCAGCTATTTGAAAAAAAGGAAAATGACACAAACAACTTACAACATTTTTTTCAGCTCCTTAGATATTCCATTATATCCAACAGAAATCAAAGCAGACAGTTAAAAATATTAGCAAAACTGAAGTAGAATAAGCCATTACCAGCCTGAACAATGGGAAAGCTCCAGGGAAAGATGATTTAACAGCTGAATTTTATAACTTTTTCAAAACTGAAACAGCAGATGAATTTGCAGAAGTGTACACTTTTATTTTACAGTCAGAGGGGATGCCACTAGAAATGGCTGAAGGGATTCTGATTTTTTTGCACAAAGCTGGAGAGAAACAAGAATTAAAGAACTGGAGGCCAATTATGATTTTAAAATATTAGCTAACATTTTAAATAACAGATTACTGTCAGCAGCTAACCACAATCTCAGAAGCACAATCACGTGCAATATCAGGCAGGAATATAACTGATCAACTAAGTTTTCTACAGAATGTGTTTGAGCAGAGTAGTTCTAAGAATCTTGAGGGGTATGATTTGTCACTTAATCAGCAACAAGCTTTTGATAATGTTAGTTATGACTTTCTCTGGTATACACTGCAATATTATGGGATCCCTACACAATTTTTAGTATGGCTTAAGAACCTATATAAAACTGACACAGTTACCCTAGTAGTAAATGTCAAATGTGGTCCACTCATCCCCATAAAGAAGGGAGTATGGCAGGGACGCCCCCTTAGCCCACTCATACATTTTCTGCATTGACCCCTTGATCAGGGCTATTAATTCTCATTATACCATACAACCAATCTGCCTGGAGGGACAGCCACTGCCCTTTAAGGCTCTTGATTACGCAGCTGATCTATGTATGTTAGTTCAGGATGATGTTTCAGTATCAAATACCTTGGCATTTTGTACAGAGTATGGTAAGGCCTCTGGGGCAGATCCTGAATGAGGACAAGAACATAGAGATAGGGCGCACAATGGTCCAGAGGTGGAATGTATGGAATATGAGTAAAGCCAAAAGAGTCTTTTCAATAAAGACATACCTCTTGCCGGTTTTTCTTTTCATTAGTAATATCTCCACTCCCCCCCCCGGCCCCCAAATCTAGGGAAACAACCATTCTTAGCATTTTTTTTTCAAGCAGTTTGGGGAAGCCGTTTAAACCCCATTAAAATAAATATTTTATATCTACCCATAAAAAGTGGTGGGCAGAAAATATGGTAAATCCTATTGTTTTCTTTTACTATCTGTATATCTCTATAGCAATCTTAGACCCTTGTTATTACCTGTAGGAAAATTTGGACAAAGCGCTCTCTTCTTTTTGTCTCCAACTGGTTAACGGGAGACTAAAGGTCACAAGAAACATTACACAACCGCCACATTATTAAAGGGAAACCTCTGTAAAAATGAACCCCTGGAAGCTCATGGCACATACTCTACTCTATTAACAATTTCTAAAAAAAATTGCTATAGACAGATAATAGAACATTTTACAGAATCCGTAACCTTTCCCAAATGCCCAACAAATCATTTACCCTCTATAGAAGCACTAATTACGGAGCAGCATATCCTAAACAAAATGGGGGATGTAAACTGGCTGTGCTGCCACGAAAAGCTTCATACAAAGGGCAATCAAAAACATAAACTTGAAGAAAGGTGTTGTTCTAGACTAAAATGTGTGCAGCAAGAAAAAAACTATAGAACACTTATTTTTTTCATGCAGTTATATTAAATAATTTTGGAAGTATATGGTAGTCCAAATAGGATAAAACAGTTTTATGCATGTTACCTATGAAAATTTAATTTATGGGGCATACACAAAATACTGGGGAAAGTGGGAATGGAGCACCTTAAATGTAATTTTTGCTGTAATTAAATGGTACACATGGCATGTACGGTGTACATATACGCTACAACAAAAAAATATAAATTATGTTGAATTATTATGGAAAATAATTGATGAATTAAAAGAGATTTATTCTGCCGAAGCATATAATGCAAATTCTAGTTTTCTAGAGAAAAACTGGAGGAATCTACCATGGATTATGGATACAGATGTACCAATCAGATAAAGGACCATGGTCTAGAGAAAATGTATTTGATCTGTAAAAACTTTCTTTTGTATATAATTTTTTTTTAAATTTTTGAATATCTACAAATATATAATGTTATGTTATTTGCTTTCTGTCAAAATTTTCAATACAAACGAATTCCCCTACTCTTTATCAAGAAATGCCATGGGATCTTTAATATCCACTTGAACTACCACCAGAACAGGCAGACGGGACCTTGGTTTAATGTCTCATACAAAAGACGGCATCTCAGGAGTGCAGCACCCCCTCTTGATGTACAACAGTGTCAGTATTGGGATTTATCCCATGTTCCCGGTGTGTGATTAGAACCCACCACCTTCTGATCTTCTGGCCTCAGAGGCGAGTGTTCTACCTGCTGAGCTACTAACACTATAATTTAGACCACATACTGTAAAACACTAACATCCACATGTACGCAAATGATATCATCCTATTCACCTTTGGATGTAGTCCAGCTGACATCACTACTGCCCTTCAAACTAACTAACACAATTTTCTACTGGTTTAATATTAACCGCTTGGCCCTTAATCAAAGACTGTATCCATGCTTTTCAGTGTAATCCCCTCCTAAAAGGTGGTTTACCTTTGGCTCTTTCTGGATCACTATTACCACCTTTCCCTGCATTGCTCGTTCACCCTGGTCCTGGTCCAAACTGCAGCTGTAGGACACAGAACCAGACTGGACATTCATTTGTTTTGCAGGATTGTTCAGCGCCCTTCTAACCATAGTCGATGTGTCACCACCTCGCTTCGTTCAACTGGCCCCTAGACTGCCTTCAGGGTTGGGGAGCCACAGGAAGGAGATTGCTCAGTGTCAAGCAGCTCTCAAAACTGCATGAAGTGCAAAACTGTTCCCCCAAGGGGGCACGAACGTTACAGGCACTCAACAGTGCCCTCGCCAGCAATTCACCTCCAGTCCCACAAGATGGCAGCAGGGACTGGGAAGTATTTATCTGATGACTAGAAGCCACAACAAGGCACAGAAACATGTTAAAATAGAAGATAAAGTGAAAGAATACAAAAGTAGTAGTAGTAGAGATTTTTTCTTTTGGGCGCCCTTATAACAAAGTATAAAAATATACTAATACACATACAGCAGTAAGGAACAGATAGTATAAATACATAAAATTTCACAGACCTGCTAAAAAAATCTAAAAACAGATTAATTCACATGCTGACTTAGGTCTCATAATAGATTCCGTAGGTCCCGAAGGCCTGCTCAAACAGGAAGTTCTTAAAATGTTTTTTGAACAGCTCCACAGATGGTGCCTCCCGGAGGTACATCGCCAATGAGTTCCAGAGGTCAGGGGCTGCTACTTCAAATGCCCAGGCCCTGGAGGATTTCGACCTAGCATTGGGCACCTCCAGGAGGGCCTCTCCAGTTGATCTGAGAGAGCAAGATGGGGTGTAGGGATAGGTTCATAGGATGTGTACGAGTCCAGTGGGTAAGATTACCTTTTATGGACTCGCCACCAAATATTTATTGTGGAAATCAAACTTGGTGTCTCCCATGTGTAACCCCGCAAATGGGGGTTCCTGAAAAGTCTTCCTTGAGCTTGCCTAAATGCTCTCTGCCAGGCTGGTGTCCTGTGTTTTCAGCAGTTTAAATGTATTGCCAGAGAGTGCCTGTATAGTCTCTGTGCACTGTCTCTTTAAGAGCTGCATGGATTGCAGTTATAATTAACCTAGGAGGGGGCTGGGTGTTTCTATGCTCGAGTCCCGGCCGGGCTGCCAGATAATTGCTCCGTTCTGCCATCACTATTTACACAGAGGGAGCTCTGTTATATGATGTGCTTATTTGAGTGATAATAATATTGCAGTTTGTTCTAACCTGTTTTCTTTGTAGCAAGGACTGTTCTGTCTTCTCCACCATCTTGGCCCGGGACTGTCAGATTGGGCCAATCAGTACATTTGGGACTCTAAAATGGAGCCTGCCTACAGGGGCTTGTAGGAATTGTAGTTTTGGGCTTTTGGCACCTAAAATAACCTGGAGGGGGAGCCCCTGTTGCGACGGACAAACAGATCAGCCAACTGAACCTTTTGGATCTTGGGGAAAAGTCCCACACTGCTTGCAGTTTCAGTTAGATCCGAGTTGGGAAGTGAAGAAGTAACAGCTCGAGATAGTTCGAGCAGCAATCCATAGTGGATTCGTGCAGGAGAACTGTGGAAAGGCCTGAGTTTGGCCTGCATGCCTGCTGTTCCTGAGAGGAAACTTATGTTATTTTTTCAGACTGAATCTAACTTTGGAGAGCAAATTAAGCCACTGAATTGTGACCAGGCTTTAACCTGAAGAAGACCGAAGATTTGCTGAATGCGATCGGCCTGTCAGGACTTCCAGTTACCTCTGAGCTCCCGGATTGTGCAGAGACACTGTAATTGCGACTGGAGAGCCATTTGCCTGGTATAGTGGAATTTCCTTACATGTGACTGTGCTGTGTGCTTATAGTGGGTCGTGATTCGGTTCCTCACTGTGTGTCTGAACTATGTTTTGCTTTCTGGAGGCTGTATCCAGCTCCATGGACTGAATCCGTATCCATTTCCACTTGCCTGGACCCTGCCACACTGGCCCAGCCAGAATACCTGCTACACAGAGAAAGTCGTCGACGAGAGACCAGCCTGGGGATCAGCCCCCTGCTTAATGCTTTGAACAGGAGTGATGCCTCGGTGATTCGTGTGGGCCCTGCTTTTCTGGGCACTCCAGCTCAACAGCCTGCAGTCTCAATTTCATCCTGCCTGTGTCCAGTATTGGGTATCGTGAGTAAACATCAGGGTAGCTCCCTGCAACAAGAGCTAAATCTAAAAGTGTTGTCATCTGATTGTCTTGCTGCCTTTTCTTTCACGAACTGAGCCCTCTGGCTCCGGATTACAAATAGTGTGTGTTGTGCATGTTGCTTTCTTCCATCACAGGGCCCCAACCAGCTGCAACGTTCCTGGCTAGCCCACCGACTTCCTACCTGGGTACCCAGAGTGTGTGATTGTGTACGGACTCTGAACTGCATGTATAACTGTCTGATTAATATAGCTTTTAAGCAAATCAACCTGATTACGCCCCTCCCTTGTTCAAGTCCCCTGAATAAATCAGATTTAACTTTGTTTGCATTTAACCTGGCTGTAGTTCCAGTCCGTGCCAAAAGTATTGTACTGTTGCTATTTGCTGTGCTTAACCTTGCTTTACAGGGGGTCCCCAGGGTCAAGCTAGAGGAACCAGCCCTGGTGGTAAATGCAAACAGTGTGGGTAATTGCCTGGTGAATAAGGGTCATTGTGAAAGTAATTATTGTATATTGTTCAGGCCACTAGAAGGGAAAGAGAGGGGTTACAGTGTCCCGGAGGGCTGTGCCCAGGTTAGCTTGACCACTAACAACCCTGACCTCCGGGTGGTGGCACCCGTTTCATTACCCAGGCCCCTTAACCTGCTACTAGCCAAGCAGGCAGGGGTAGTAGTCCTTGGGATAGCACCACCTAGGGGTTACACATATAAATCCAAATGTATCAAAGCAATCCATAGAGGTGCTAGATACAATATTCTCTGGCAGTGTATTCCAGAAATTTACCACTCTGTGTGTGTACCACTGATTTCTCTTTTTAGTGTTATTTTGGGTACCTTTTCATTTTAACGAGTGTGATCTAGTATTAACAATTGACTGATTCCTAATTAGGCATATTGTTTCGAGGATTGAATCATTTTTGAGAGCTTTGTAAGTTAGACATAAGTCTCCACGTAGTCTTCTGTACTCCATGGAATAAAGACCTACAGTCTTTAATCTAGTTTTATAGTCAAATTCCTTTAATGCACAAACTTTTTTTGTAGTTTTACGTTGAAATTTTTCTGAGTTTTTTTATTTCTTATCAAATAAGGTGCAACTACTGAAGAGCAATATTCTAAATGTGGTCTAACAAGACCAGCATATAGTGATCACATTTTTGTCCCTGCCTTTTATGTTTCTGAGAATGCAGCTTAATGTTTTGTTCCCTTTTTTAATAGCAGCTGTATGAACATGAAAAGTAAAGTCCTTATAAGTAGCCTGGGCCAAACCTGTGCAGAGTCTTGTAGGTCAAGAAGCCTACTTTAAAGGTGATGGCCCAGCGCATTGGCAGCCAATGCAGTTCTAATATGACGGAACCTCGAGTGTCCAGTTAAGAACCGGGCTGCTGCATTCTGCAGAAGCAGCAGGTGCCACATCGCACCTCCACTGACCCTGAGAGTGTGTTACAGTAGTTAAGCTTCAAGGTAATTAAAGCATGTACCAGCGTGGCCAGGTCATCATGGGGAATAAGAGACTTAATTCGGGTGATGTTTTGGAGATGCTAAAACCTGGTCCGGACAACAGTCGACACCTGAGCATCAAATGTCAGCTCACTGTCCAGAACAACACCCAAATTATTCACCTTTAGGGAGGCCTCCAGTTCAGTCGGGCTGACAAAAAGTCCCAACCTATTCCCAGAGGCCCCTGTTCCTCCTCTTTGACCCGGCTCAACCACTAGCACCTCAGTCTTCCCTGGGTTAAGTCCCAGCCAGTTTGACAACGTCCAAGCCCGGATCTCGGCCAAGCACTTATTTAGCACATCAACTGTGTCAGATCTCCAAGGTGCAAAGGACAGGTAGAGCCAAGTATCATCAGCATAACAATGAAAACTCAGGTCATACTGCCTTATGACCTTGCCCAAGGGCAGTATGTACACTGCGAACAACATAGGGGAAGAGGATAGAGCCTTGGGGAACTCCACAGGGTGGGTCCTTTGGGTCCAATAAATAATTCCTCAATATCAACCTCTGTGACCTGCCCTGGAGAAAGGACTCAAACCAGCTGATGACCTTGCCAGTGAGTCATAGAAACATAGAATTTGATGGCAGATAAGGACCGCTTGGCCCACCCAATCTGCCCATTTCCCTACCTAGTGGATAAGCTGCAGATCCTACTTTACCAGCAGCCTACTTCTTTCTACCCCCAACCCCTAGAATTGCCTTATGGCTGTCCCATGCATGCTTGAATTCAACCACTGTTTTTGACTCCACAACCTCCTCCGGAAGGCCGTTCCATGCATCCACAACCCTCTCTTTGAAAAAATACTTCCTTACATTACCTCTGAGCCCCCCCCATCTTCAAATTGTGCCCACTTGTTCTTGCACACCTCTTTTTTTGAAAGATGCTACCCTCTTGGACTTTGTTGATTCCCAATTTATGAGTCCTACATACTCCCTCAGCAAGTCCAACAACCACCCATGGTCCACAGTTTCAAACACTAATGAGAGATCGAGGATGATGAGAATCCTTTAACTCTTCTCTATCCCTTGCCCTGAGCAGGTCATTTAGAAAGCTGACCAACGTGGTCTCCATGCTGTGCAAGGCCCTAAATCTGGACTGGAATGATTCGTAAATTTGGAAGTCCAAAAGATGACCCTCAAGCAGTTTCGCGACCACCTCCTCAGGAACCTGCCCCAAAAAGCGGAGGTTCAAGATAGGCCGGTAATTCACCAAGACATCGGGGTCCAGAGGTGTTTTTTTTCAGCAGGGACTTAACCAAAGCCTGTTTAACCCCCACCAACAGGGAACTCCCAACTATCTTAGCAAAAACCAGATCCAAAGCCTCACCACAACCAACTAGTAGTCATGCCGGACCCGGGTCTAGGCCGTAGAATGTTGGTTTAAGCCCACAGATCACCTCACAGACCTCTATTGTTGTCACCACCTGGAACTCACCCCAGGGTGACCGAGTGAAACCGCCCACCCAGGGACCGCCACAGTTGGAGGGTGGTATTCTGCTTGGAGAGATCCAGCCCTTACACAGGACACTCTGTCTGAGAAGAACCAAGCAAACCCCTCACACTTGTGAGCTGAAAAAGCCCTGACAGGCTGGATGTAACAGCCCGTCTTCAACTCGAAAGAGCTGAGCCGCTCCTTTCTTCCCAGCTACAATCATCCTACACATAAAAGCTGCCTTTTTTTGGATGACTGCATTCTGATACTCATCATCATGTGTAGTCAGAACTAGCCTGTCCTCCTGAGACCTGGTCTTCCTCCAATGCCTCTCCAACCTCCGCTCCCTGGTTTTCAACTTTCATAGCTCACAATCAAGCCATGGCGAGCTAAGACTTGATACCAGGAGGCATACACGGATTGACACCAGACGGTCCAGGGCCTTGATGACAGCCCTATTATAGGCCATCACAACACTCCCTGGACCGAAAGTGCAAGCCTCAAACACAGACGAACCGTTTAGTTCCGCCATCAGTCCCTCTGATTGTAAACCTTTCAAAGGGCAGAACTGGACCATTTCCACAGGGGAAGGGACATTCAGGGGGGCTTTGAAGCTGAACCTGACAGTGCAATGATCCAACCAAATGACCGGATCAGTATTGATGACATACATTTCGAGCCCCAGGGAGAACACCAGATCGAGTGCATGACTAGAGCAGTGTGTCCCGGTTGTGGTTTCCAAGGTGAGGCCCACAGCCTCCATATTTAACAGAACGTCTCTGGCCCCAGATACCATCTTATCATCCACCCAGGTGTTGAAGTTGCCGAGAACATGCCATCTCAGCAACTCCAACACCCTCTTGGTGACAAAGGCTGACGTCAGCAGGAAACTCCATGTTTAGCCATGTCTGTAGTTTGTCTAGCCCCAGGACCACTGAAAAGGGGGGGTCAAAGGAAACAGCCTGGTTGGGAATGCTGGGTGTTGCTGTGTTTAGCTTTCCAGGGCCAGCCAGTAGTAGACTAGCTCAAGTTTCAATACAGTCTGTCCCATTGAAACCAACATCAATTTGGAGGCTAGCTCAGCTCTACCAAAGCAGTAAAGTTTTAATATACAAAAGAAGAAATAGATGCTTTGCAAATTAAATGCTTGAGTTGGGTAGCTGCCAGCTAACTAATTTCAACTACAGGAGAATGAAAAGAAAACTCAGTACTCTCAGGAACATATAGTTAAATCATGGTGTGCAAATTTATTTAGTAAGGCACCTTGCTAAATACATTTGCACACCACGATTTAACTATTTGTTCCTGAGAGTGCTGAATCTTTTTTCATTCTCCTGCAGCTAAGTTTTAAGCTGGCTCAGGACTTGTATGCATGTTTTTCCCCAGGAACTGACAGCCACTGTGAACCAAGAGTTTAGCATAACGAATAATGCATGAAATGCTAGCCAGTGATATCTGATTCCTTGATTTTCTGCACAAGGGAGAGATGTGCAGTACAGTAGATCTATCTTGGAAACACAAGGAGAAAGACCTGTGAAAAAAGTCAACAGTTAGCTACGAGGTTGGAATAAAGCTATTTAAACAATCTTTGCAAAAATATTTCTGTTTACCTCAGGAGCACCACCAAAGCTCCTGCCCTGGGCTTTATGAGCTATCAGGACTTGTCCAGAGGGTCTAAGTTGCCTGAAGCCCTGAGCGACTCCCTACTCCTTGGGGGTAGATAAAGACAAGGCCCTTCTGAGGTGAAGAAGACATTGGAGACCAGCATGGACCGCACCTCCTGCCACCCAGAAGAGTGTTGTGTTCATTGCACCATTACCATCGCCTCCATCTGCAACCCTGAAGTATACCTACCGACAGAGCCAACCTGCAGAGTCTGCTAAGGTCACGAATACAGGGGCAACACCCCTCCAACTCTTCTGCTAGTCAGAAACAGATGAGCGCAATTGCTGGACATTTCTGCGCAATTATTATTCAAAGCTCATTTTTACAGATGTGGGCGGAGCCTACAGTCATCTTGCTGTCTGTAGCTTGAAAATGGAGCATCGTGGAACACGTTTTGGACTTTTCAATGTATCCTTCAAAATCTTTAAATCACTATGCTAACTAAAAAAATACTCCCTCCTTTCTGTTTAGAATGTTGGAGACATAACTCTAAGCTGCTTATCAGATGGCCATTAGGAAACTGAAACAGCTTGTTAAATATTGCTTGCCTATTAAACTGGAAATTTGTTTACCCCCTTCAAAATGCAACAACTTGCACATTTAAATACCCAGCATTTAAACATATTTTGCAACTAACTTCAGTTGGTATGTATTGTCTTTTAAGAAAGATTCATACCTCATAAATGTCAAACCTTTCCCAGCAAATGTATAATGATTTACACAGTTTTTTAACCTTTTAAGACAGTACTATCTCAGACATATACTAGGTCTTCAGTGAACTACCCAGACTAAATATATAGGTTTCTTGACAGCAAGGGCTGCCCCTGCCTTCCAAACATAACCAATAAGAGCCTGCCAAGTACTGAGGTAGGTGTGTGTGTGTGGTAGACAAACAGTTAAACTTCTGGCAAGGGAAACCTCATCTAATGAATCAACTGCTGACAAACCAGAAGAATGAGAAATTCATCTGTATTATTATTTGATTCCTTATGTCCCCTTATAGAGTTATAAAAAAAAAAAAAAAAAAGGTTAGTCAAAACAAATGAGAAAGAAACTTATAGGGGACAACAGTTGAGTTTTTCTTGCGTTTTGGACCTCCAACTCTAGGCTGTGGAACATAAATGTATTGTTTGTGGCTGGAATGAGAAATATAAACAGTAAGAAGGTCTAAACAGTAATATTTTAATTTACAGTATTAGTAATATAATCGTGCATAATTTCTATAAATAAATTTGAGGTCTGATAATAATGTAGCTGGGGTATGTGTTAACCTGCTTTGTTCTCTCACATCATGTAGTAGTAGCAGTATTAAAAATGTTATTTTGAAAATTCAGAAAAGGATAGTCCAATTGAGCCAAGGCTCATTTTCAATGGGGTCCCAATGTATAAAACAAATAGATACACAGAATATGTACATAAACACAAGCATAGCAAATACAATATATAACCTGTATCAAAAGACATAATACATGACAGACACGTAGATGTTTTTCAATTAATTACAACAAACTTTAGGCATTTCAGCACTTTTTACAAGCCAAGATCTTATTTGATGCCAAGATGGAGATGATATTGACTTAATATATAATGTGCTATTTTTGAGAATGAAAGAAATCATGCCATTTATTAGGAGGAACATGATTGTTTAGATACATAGATACATAGACACAGTCAGCAGATAAGGGCCCATGGCTCACTCAGACTGCCCATTTGAGCTTGTAAGTTCCCTTTATGTTTTTCTATATTATTATTTTTATACTTTTGGTGGTTTCGTATAGGCTTGATAGTATTCCGGAAATGTCAGAGATCTTCCTGGGGAACTTGCAAGATAACTATACCATTTGTAAAAAGTGCTGATCAAACAACTGGAAACAGAAGACTGTTTTTTGTCATTTTATAATATGATGTGCTGAGTGTGTATTTACGGAGTTGCTGGATCAGGGACTTGAAGAAAATAACATTTACTTAACTTATTCAAGAGTCTATCAGGTGGTCAGAAAAAAAGGCTACGAGAATTTGTCTGAAAAATAACCAACATGAAATGCAAAAAATAGCATCTGTGTATATGTATATGGGGAAATATCTCTAATTTATTTGCAAATAAAGACAGGTTACTCACCTGTAACAGGAGTTCTAGGAGTGGTATATGTTGTTCATCCACACTTTGTAGCAGGTTTCTTGCCACTTTAAATCTGGCCGGAAGGTCTTCAAGCTGGCTCCTCCCACCCACCAGGGTGATAAAACCCTCGGCTCTGCCCCATGACGCCAGATCTAGCCCGCTGGAAGCCAGGTTGCGTGTCGAAGCCAGGGAGGTTGGGTGGGTCTTGTGGATGAACAACATATACCACTCCTAGAACTCCTGTTACAGGTGAGTAACCTGTATTTCTAAGGACGTGGATATGTTGTTCAATCCACACTTTGTGGCAGACTCCTAGCAGTTCTCCGGGAGGAGGGAGGCAAGGCACGCACCCCCTACTTAGGGAATAAGGACTGGAGAACCGAGGTCCCAAAACCAGCATCCTGGTGTGACTCTAGGTCAATGTGGTAATGGGAAATAAAGGTGTGTGCTGACTTCCAGGTAGCAGCCCTGCAGATTTCCTGGATAGGGGCGTCCCTAGAAGCAGCCACTGAAGCAGCGGTATGGCGGGTAGAATAAGCTCTTAACCCTTTGGGAGGTTCCATGCCCACCAACCTATAGCAGAGATCTATGCAGGAGATGACCCACCTACTTATAGTCTGCTTGGCTGCAGGTCTGCCAGGTGCGGCTTCAGCGTAGGTGACAAACAGCTGGTGAACCTCTCGCCAAACTTCAGCTGTCCGGTCCTTGTAATAAACGAGCGCCCTTCTAGGGTCCAAAGAATGGAGCCTATATTCGGCCTCCGAGGTGTGACTGGAGTAAAACACCGGCAGAGACAACACCTGGTTAAGGTGAAACTCCGACACCACCTTCAGAAGAAACTTCGGGTGGGGGCAAAGGACAACCTTGTCCCTGTGGAAGACCAGGTAGGGAGGCTCGATGGAAAGCACCTGAAGCTCTCCCATCCTTCTGGCTGACGTAATAGCCACCAAGAAGGCGGTCTTCCATGACAGGTGAGAGATGTCACACCTGTGTATTGGTTCGAATTGCTTGCCCATGAGCTTAGCCAGTACCAGCAATAGGTTCCACGGAAGTGGAGGTTCTCGCACCAGAGGAGAAATGCGATCTAGGCCTCTGAAAAACTGCCTGACCACCCTCTCCTGTGCCGATTGCTTTCTGGCCCGCGCCTGGTAAGCAGAGATGGCTGCCAGGTACACCTTAAGGGTCGTCGACCGAAGCCCTAGCTGAGAAAGGGACCACAGATAGTCCAAAATACTAGCCAAAGGACAGGAAGAGGGGTCCAACCCCTTGTCCTGACACCAAATGGAGAATCTCTTCCATTTGAATGCATAGCATTTTCTGGTCGACTCCTTATGGGATGCCTCAACAAAGTTGAGGACCTCGTCGGAAAGACCCAAGGCCTGGAACTCTAGCTGCTCAGGAACCAGGACGTCAGGTGCAGGGATTGAAGGTCCGGATGGAGAACCTTCCCCTTGTTGACTGAGATCAGGTTCGGATGGGCTGGAAGCCGCCTCAGGAGCCTGGAGCTGAGGCAGAGGAGATCTGGGTACCAGAACTGGTGAGGCCAGTCTTGGGCAACCAGAATCACCTGTGCCTTGTCCATCTTCACCTTGAGAAGCACCTTGTGGATCAAGGGAAATGGAGGGAAGGCGTAGAAGAGGCCCGGGGTCCACGGCCTCGAGAAGGCATCCTCCTGCAGCGAGCCCTGCTGAGAAGGGCGGGCGTGAAACAGCCTCAGCTTCACATTCTCCCTGGAGGCGAACAGGTCCACCTGAGGGGTGCCCCAATGGGAGAACAGGTCTTGCACTACCTCCGGCAGGAGAGAACACTCATGAGATGCAGTGTCTATCCGACTGAGGGCATCGGCCAGACTGTTGGAGGCTCCTGCCACATGGATGGCTAGGAGATCGACCTCCAGGCTAATCACGAGAGACCAGATGTGGAGAGCTTCCTTGCACAAAGGCAAGGAGTGCGTCCCGCCCTGATGGTTGAGGCAGTACATGGTCGTGGTGTTGTCCATCTGGACCTGAACCACCTGACCTCGTACAAACGGAACGAAGGTGGTGAGGATAAGTCGAACCGCTCGAAGCTCCAGCAGGTTGATATGGCATCGAGACTCCTGAGGGGACCAGAGGCTGTGGGCCCCGAGATCCCCCAGATGGGCACCCCAACCCATCAGAGAGGAGTCGGTCATTAGAGTGACCAACGGCTCGGGCGGACAAATGGGATACCCTCCTGCAGATGAGCTGGGACAAGCCACCACTGCAGGCCATCCCACATCTCCTGGGTCACTGGCTGGTCCAGAGGACCGGAGCGCTGTGACCACTGGCTGGCCAGCCCTCATTGCAGGAGGCGCATATGCCAGCGGGCCCAATGGACCATGCTGGTGCAGGCCGCCTTGAGGCCCAGGAGGCGTAGGAAGTCCTGGGCAGGACGCAACTGTCCAACCAGAAATGACTGGGCAAAGGAGGAAAGGACCTCGGCCCTGTCCGCCAGGAGCCAGGCTCTGGCTCGAAGAGAGTCAAGCTCTGCCCCAATGAACTGAATCACCTTCGATGGCACAAGTTCCAATCTGACCTCGCTGATGAGGAGGGCCAGATCTCTGGACCGCTCCACCTCCAACCTGGAGGGGGCTGCAATCAGCCAGTCATCCAGGTAAGGGTACTCCTGGACCCCTCGGTGCCGCAGGAATGTTGTCACCACTGCCATGCATTTGGTGAAGACCCTGGGAGCTGGAGAAAGGCCGAAGGGCTTGGCCCGGAACTCGGAAAAAGATCCCTCTGCTCTGAAGCGGAGGAATCGCTGATGAGACGGACAGATTGGGATGTGAAAGAATGCGTCCTGGAGGTCTAGAGAGCAGAACCACATGCCTAGTTTCAAGGATGGAATGATCTGAGCCAGAGTAACCATCCTGAAGGTGCGTGGCCTTAGGAACTTGTTCAGGTCATGTAGGTCAAGGATGGGGCGCCAGCCCCCCGTCCCCTTTGGGAGCAGGAAGTACCTGGACACAAACCCCAGGTCTGGAAGAGGATCCCCCACCTCGTTGATCACCTCCTTCTGGAGGAGCAGGGAAATGTCGGCTCAACGAGCCGACAGAGGCGCAGCGGAGCCCATTGCCCCCCGTGGGGCAACAGCTCAATAGGAAGGGGACTGCTTGAACTCCAGAGGCAGACCCCTGCCGACCACTTCTAGCACCCAGCGGTCCGTGGTGATAGCAGACCAGGTGGAAAGGAAGTGGTGGAGCCGTCCCCCCATTGGGGAACCCGGGGAGTAGGGAGGAGTGACGAGGTAGGGGGCGACACCCCTCAACTCGTCACTGGGCAGGCTTGGAGGAAGGACCGGCCAAGGGGCCTCCTGGACCCTTCCCTCCAGGCTTCCTACTGGAGGAAGTGGCAGACTTGGCCTCGGGGTGCCAAGTGTGAGACTGCTGGTCCTGTTGCTGGTGCTGCTGGGCCAGACGTGCCACGGGGTGGAAGGGCGAAAGGGCTTACGCTGCTGCTGGCAGCCTTTGTCCTTCTGGGCAGACATGACCGAGTCCAAGGTGGCACTGGATTTCTCGATCCTCTGGAGATGGCCCTCCACCCCTGGTCCGAACAAGTCGATGCCCAGGAAGGGAACATCTGCCAGCTTGTGCTGGGTGTCCGCCGTGAAGGTGGAGCTCTCCAGCGCATGGCTACTGCGGCCGCTACTGACCGGGCACAAGAGTCACCGATGTGCAAAGAAGTCTGAAGCTGCTGTTTAGCCACCGTCCTTCCCTGATCCCGCACCTGCTTGACCGTTGTCTGAAGGTCAGCCAGAAGATGGGGAATCACCTTATCCAGGGAACCCATAAGGGCGTGTGAGAAATGTGCTATCAGTACAGTCAAGCTAGCCTGTTTTGATATGCAATTACTCTTTATCTCTCCCCCTTGCCTACCACCTCCGACCCTTCACGGGGGACAAGTGGACATCCCACTGCCAGGAACCCTACTCAGTCAGACCCTCAAGCCCCATCGAGCCGCGGTTTACCCCAGGCAGGGGCGAGGTGGGGGAGCATAAGTGCTGACCGCACATTTACATCCAGTCGAGGGCTGCTGGTCGGGTTCCGGCACATCGTGGGCACGGTCTCAGTCTCCCCATCTTCCCGGCTGTGGCAGGCAGTTTCACGTTTTTCTCCCTCCCCGAGCAGCACGTGGCTCCCTGACGTAAGGCGCTGACACCGACATCCTGGCTGCTCATTGGCCACCCCTCTACTCCCATGTTGGAGATTGCATTTCCTCGTGCCTCCACTCGGGGTCGTGCAAGTGTCGAGCATCAGCCAAATCCCTCCCCAGAGATGGCGAGCTGTCATTGGACGCTCAAGCCTGTCTCCCCCCAGCCGACCCACCGACAACCAGAGTCCGCTCTCGAACCCAGGTCGCCTGTGTGGAGCGAGGTGTGGCGTCCCGCGCCTCAACCCTCCGCGCCACCGGCCGGCCCTCAATATCTAGTTTTCAGTGGGGTCAGGATGTTATCATTTTTATAATGTATTTATTCAGGGTACCTAGTCCAGGGACCCCCTTATTCAAAGGAGGTATGCAGCACATCCTGGCGGAAAAGGGAGATGTGCCAAGCAACTTCAACAATGTGCTGCAGAGCGATATTCAAACATGCAGGATGCGCTGACTGCAAGGGAATGGGCCAGGGCACACACAAATGGTATGCCGTGCAAGTCGAGGGGGCGTTCCCATGCATATGCTGCACTGTGGCATATTCAGTGGGAATGCACCCCTCACAGTCCAGAGCACTGCAGCACACAGTTAGGCCATGAATAGCTGGCCTAACTGGCCAGCCACTCACAGGTGGGCTGCAGAGGTGCACCCAGGTGCACAGCAGCCTGGCAGCCCTGGCTGACTAGGGGTACCCCCTTCCCATCCCCAATCGGTCCAACTCCATCCCCGAAGAGCTCCACAGTGTAGGGCCCCCCCAGACCTGATGGCACCAGAGGAAACCATGGACAATATCCATAGTGTAGAGGATCCCCACCCACCACCCCAGTACGCAGACACCCCTGCTTCCCCCATGGTGCAGAGACTGGCACTGCCCTCCACACCCTGCCATGGCCAGCCGCTGACTGCACTGGACCAGGAATGGGGACCTGCACTCCAGAATGACCCAACTGGCTGTATCAGGTATTGGGGTACTACACAAGCTGCGGACCCACCAGTGTATGCAGCCATGTGTACGACCCTGGCAAACCATAAGAGGGAACTGACACACTTCCAATGCATGCCTTGCAGATGTATATCTTGCTGCTGTCAAACACCACGGCAAGTCCACACTCTCCACTGTTCTCCTGTAGTAACATGCCACCCTTCGGACTGCTGAGGTATCCTGGGTACCATGGGGTGTAGTATCCTGCAATGCCATTCGCAGTGTATGCTCCAGGCTATGGATAGTTCGTCCGTGGTTCCCCACTTGTACAAATGAATGGAAGGTTGACTGTAACATGCCTGTTCTGGGACCTGCGTGAGTGGGTACAGCATCGGCTGTCATCCACTCTGATAAGTGCAATGGCACGGGGACAATGGAGCCACATACGAGCGCCTGCAGTGTAGGGCCACTGGGCATAGTCGCCTGCACACAGCTCGTGCCTACGTGTAACATTTCAGTGTCCTACTGCCAGTGCTCCACCACGCACCGATACAGTGGTACGATCCCACCATAGTTCCAGTCATCGCAATGTGATGGGTTTGGGGCAGGGAGGGGGTGTCTGTGCACCCTTGGGGGGGCAGGGGCCACTACACTATGGACGTGGACTGTAAGTGTATTCTGGTGTGATGAAGAATGGGAGCGGGGTCCCTACAGTATGGAACCCATAAAGCCTGGATTCTGGTATGATAGGGGCTGGTGGAACGGATGGGGGTGCCACTTTACCACCAGAGACTTCAGGGAATTTCCTACATGGGAGCAATCAGGGTCGGGGCTTGGGGACAAGAGCTCTTCAGAGCATTCATCCCCATGCCAACATGCAAATGGGAGGGTAACGAGCATGCATAAGGCCCCTTTGCAGCCTGCATGTTCAATTAGCTCATTTGCATTCCTGGGCTGAATATCACCCATGGAGGCTGCGGCGCATACCGGTATGTGCCATGCATTCCCCTTGGGAGTTATTCAGTCGGGGGTGCCCTGGATGCACCTGTCTTGGTGGCCGCCTGCACTGCAACTCCCGTCCAGGGTCACATTTTTTAACAGGTACATTGACGCCTGCCAGGATGAAGCGCAGTGTCACAGGTTCACTGCATGACAGAAGAGATTAACTCCCACTGAAATTGCATTGTTTGCTACAGTAACTCTACTGCAAAATTCTGCAGTGTTGTGCTTCATCCTGGTGGGCTTCACTGTATTAATTTATTTTTATTTTATTTATTTAGTTTTTGTTAACCGGGTAGGTGCACTAGCCATAAAATGACTATTTTCAGGCACAACCCAGGAGAGTACAACAAAAAGAGAACAGTTGAACAACAGCAACATGGGTACAATAATACAAATAGAGGAACAGTACAGCAGTGCTACAAAAATACAATGGGTGGAAACAACAAAAAAAATGGCAAGCATTATGTATGCGCGCGCCCTGTACCAGTGGCGCATTCTCTTTGAATACTGTATTGGTGCCGACCCGCACACTCTCTTTGCAGAACATATCTTTCTGCTCATGCATCAGTCCAGCACTTAATATGTCCCCCCAGATGTAAAATGTTTTCAGTGCGTTCTGATTTTACGCAATGCAGCATAATACTGTGCAGACATACACACTGAAAATAAGATGCCATTTCTTCTGTGAACTATCCAGGTTAAATATATAGCAATCAGCAGGCATATTCTATGAAAACACATTGTAAAAATGTGTAAAAGGAAGACCACGTTGATACTGCCTCTCCACAGATCTGCATTGTGCAAATTCATTAGAAATAATGGGTGAAAGCTTCCCAAAAGCTTCCCACAGCCATATTGGCTCTTACCAGAGTTTGTTAGAACTGCAACAGCCAGGAACAACTAGCATTTGTGTTGAATAATTTGTTTGGGATCCCCAACCACCAGCCTTCAATTGGTACCACACTATGGTCCAACATCAGGCCTGCAACTGATTGCACTGGGAGTTCCCAAGGAACTTCAGGGTACTGGTGTACTAGTTGGGGGGAAACAGTAAACACTGTGTGGGTACTCACCAGAAGGTGGTGGGATTTGGGGAATGATCTCAGAACTGTTTCACTGCATTTAATCCATTCCATTCCTCCATTCAGAGACTGTTCCTGTCCTCCTAATAAATACCCCTTGTATTTAAATTGCAGTTTATAATGTTTCACATAGTGTTGTGCTTGCATGCAGAGAGTAAAAGTTGGGGGTTGTGTATAACCATAAAGGATCCCTGTCATTAGGGTGGGGGTCATTTTTTTCCCCTGTTGGACAGCACTTTTTTTTGGGGGGGGGCTCCTCTGCCAGGTATCCACCCTGGTCACAGCCCCGGTCTTCCACCAACTGTCACCTGAAACCCACTGATCACCCCAGGCTATTCCCCCGGAGGGTGAGGCCGCGGAGCTGGGACCCCCTATCCAGCCCCCGTGGAACCAGTAACTAGTTGGGGGACCCCAGTGGCAGTGGCTAATTGAAGCCCCGACGGAGGCTTCATAGAGGCAGAGATACCCATCTTTCCCCTTTTTAATTCTTCCGAAGAGTCAGACGTGCAATGACGTCAATGCACTAACGTGCAGACGTCCGCCGACTCTTCTCCCAATGTAGATGCCCGTGGTCTGCTGAACACCCAGCCTCCGCTGGGTATCAATAGAGTGTAGTGCATGACCCTTGCCCACCCCGAAGGAAGGAGAGCTGTCGCAGGATGCTCAATCCTCCCTTTCCCTAGCAGCGGTCCGTTCCGAACTCGAGATTAGCAGGTATTTCGAGTAGGACAGCACTTTGGCAGCCATCTGTCAAAAGGATCCCCATATGTGGAGTCACTGCACCATCTCTGTATTTCCTCCAATACCAACTGAGCCCAGGTGCCATTCAGCCAAAGGATCAGGAGGTCAAGGACGAGGATCGGAAGGAAGAGGAACGCCGGGGGTACCCAGAAGAACCACCAGAGGGATTACCCGAACTACTCCAATGGCTGGCCATCAGACAGATGGATATGGAGCGAGAGAGAGATCATGAGAGGAGACGGCAGGATACCAGGTGGGCAGAGACTCTTCGGGCTTTACATAACTTGGGGGCAGGTAGAGGACAGGATGGAAGGAGGCCCGACCGAAACCCAAAGGATATCAAGCTGACAAAAATGACATCATCAGATGATATAGAGGGGTATCTAACCACTTTTGAGAGGGTTGCTCAGGCATGTACATGGCCACAGACACAGTGGGTGGTACGACTAGCTCCGTACCTAACTGCGAAGGCACAGTTGGCGTATAGTAATATGGATGCCCGTACGGCCAATACATATGATCTAGTCAAAAAGAAAATTTTAAAGTTATATATTAATACCGAAACATACCAGCAAAGGTTCCGGGCCTTAGAATTTCAGACCCAAGACACCCCCAGAGAGGTCTTTACAAGATTGAGGGACCTGTGTAATAAATGGCTACAGCTAGAAGGGAAAACCGTAGATGATTTGGTAGATACCATAGTGGGTGAACAGTTCCTACAAGTCCTGCCCCATGATGTACAGATTTGGGTAAGGGGCACAACCCTGAGACAGCTGAGATTGCCATCACTTTGGTGGATGACTACCTCTCTGCCCACCAGAATATAAAGAAAGGAGGTGCCTGAGTACTGGAAAATACCAACAGTAAACCAACCCCCCTAGTGAGACCAGGTTACGAACAACCGAGGTATGGGAGATATGAAGGCTAACCAGATAACAGGGGTGGTACTAGCGGACAACCCTACCCTGCAGATATTATCTGTTGGAACTGCAAGGGCCAGGGACACATTGCATGTTTTTGTCCAACTAGGAGAGGAGAAACAACACATCTGGCATTGTTAAATCCTGGTTACTTTTTTACCGAGGTGAAGGTAGAAAACCAAAATGTAACAGCCTTAATAGACTCCGGAAGCAAGCAAACATTAATCCAGCCAGAATTAGTTACCAATAAAGAAAGAGGCACCCTTATGAGTGTGGTACGTGTTCATGGAGATACCCATGTATACCCCACGGTGCCAGTAAACATGGTGGTGAAGGAAAGAACAACCACCTTGCCAACAGGATTGGTACCACACCTACCAGTACCAATGGTTTTTGGGCATGATTTTCCGAACTTTGCTGACTTAATGCCTGATAAGGGAACTGTCACTGCTGTAACTACACGAGCACAGAAGAGACAACAAGAGTTGGGGGACATATTTCCTTTTAAGGATGAGGTGGTTGATGTACCTGGGGAAACCAAACTGTCCAACAACATGAAGAAAAAGGTACAGAGACAATGGCATGATAAACAGAAAGGGTTAATCCCTGAAAATGTACAAAACCTTTTTGTGGAAGCCAATGTTGTTGCTGAACAAAAAAAATGATGTAGGGTTGCAGGCTTTTTTCCAGCAGGTGGGAAAAAGACAAACCCCAGGGGCCCCAAAGATAATAATGAAACATGATCTGTTGTATATAGTGTATGAAAACCCAGTGACTAAAGAAGAGGTTGAGCAACTGTTGGTACCCTCTTGTTTTAGAGATGACTTGTTATAGTTGAGCCATGACCTACCATGGGCAGGACATGTGGGAAGAGACAGGACAGTGGGTAGGCCAACCCAACATTTCTTTTGGCCCAAGATACATGAGGATGTTGCCAGATATTGTAGAGAATGTGAGACATGCCAGCTTGTGGCCCAAATAGGGAAGAAGGAGGAAGTCCCTTTGATACCCGTACCCCTAGTGACAAGCCCCTTTTGAAAGGATTGGGATGGATGTGGTGGACCCACTTAATAAAAGCTCCAAGGGGAACCAATATGTATTGGTCGTAGGCGACTATGCAATGAAATACCCCGAGGCCATCCCCATGAGGTCAGTTACCACGCCCAAAATAGCAGAGGAATTAGTGAAATTGTTCAGTAGGGTAGGCATACCGAAGGAGATACTGACAGACTGAGGTTCCAATTTCAATGCGGAATTATTAAGAGAATTATATTGATTGCTGGGTATAGTAGCTGTCCGCACATCCCCTCATCATCCCCAGACAGATGTACTGAGCATTTTAACCAAACGCTGAAATGAATGCTAAACAAATTTGTTCATGAGGAAGGTAAGGATTGGGATAAGTATTTACCCTTTGCCTTATTCACATACAGAGAGGTCCCTCGGGCATTCACTGGTCATTCCCCGTTCAAACTCCTTTATGGCAGGAACCCTAGAGGACCTTTAGTGGTAATTAAAAATTGTTGGGAGGAAGGAAAGGACGTGAAACATCCTGGAATAGTGAAGTATGTGAAACAACTGAGACAGAGATTAGCGAAATACTCTGCAAAGGCCCATGAGTTGAGCATTCAGGCCCAGACGGTGCAGAAGGCAACACATGATCAGGGTACCTAGGTCAAAACATTCATAAAAGGGGATAAAGTATTGTTGTTACTCCAAACCACTGCAAACAAGCTCCTAATGAAATGGCAGGGACCATATCAGGTACTGAGACAGACTGTGCCTGTTACCTTCGAGATAGAGACACCAGATAAGATTCATAAGACTAAAATTTACCATGCGAACCTGCTGAAGAAATGGCATGAGAAAAGTTTCAGGGGGCTGAGTATGCTGATAATACCAGAAACAGCCGAGACAGAAATGGAAACAGCTTATGAGAGACTGGAGACTAGAAAAGGGATACGGGAGGTGAAAGTAACTCCTGCCCTAGACCCCGAAAAGAGAAGAGAGTTACAGGATATGTTACTAGAATATCAGAGTACCTTCACTAGTGTGTCAGGTGTAGCTAAGGGAGTGGAGCATGAGATCCGGACCACATCCCCACCCATAAGGAAGAAACCATATAGACTCTCACAAAGGGTGAGGCAAGAAGTACAGCAAGAAGTAGAGAAACTGTTGCAAATGAAAATCATAGAACCATCTAACAGTGCTTGGGGTTCTCCCATTGCTGTGGTGCCCAAAAAGGAGGGAGGTATTAGACTGTGTCTCGAATTCAGAGGACTGAACGCAGTATCCCACTTTGATGCCTATCCCATGCCCAGAGTGGATGACATCATGGATAAAGTCGGTAAGGCCCAATACATTTCCACCTCGGACCTTACCAAAAGCTATTGGTAGGTTCCCCTCGAAGACACCTCCAGAGAAAAAAATGGCCTTTCGTATGCCTATGGGATTGTTTCAGTTCCGGACTATGCCTTTTGGACTCCATGGAGCTCCGGCAACGTTCCAGAGGTTTATGAATCATGTGCTGGCACCTCACTTTAATTTTTGTGCTGCATATCTGTGCGACGTCATCTTCCTTAATCTGGATTGGAGCACCCATTTGGCACACTTGAGGGCTGTCATTAGCTCAATTGCCAAAGCAGGAGTAACCATCAACCCTGAAAAATGTTCATTGGCCATGTTGGAAACCAGGTACTTAGGTTTTCTGTTAGGTAACGGAAACATCAAACCCGAAATTGATAAGGTTGAGGCGGTAGCCAATTGTCCCCAACCAGAGATGAGGAAACATGTCTGCTCGTTTCTTGGCTTGGCTGGCTACTACTATAGATTTATCCCCAACTTCGCCGCTACGGCTAGCCCATTAACTGATCTAAGAAAAGATCTGGTAATAACATAGTGTGGACACCAGAGTGTGAGAAAGCTTTTTTGGATATAAAAGTGGCACTATGTTCTTCACCAGTGCTACACAGCTCAGATTTTAGTCAGCCTTTCGAGGTTCATACTGATGCCTCGGGCACAGGTATTGGGGCTGTCCTGAGTCAGACTGTGGAGGGTGAAGAACACCCAGTCCTGTACATTTCATGCAAACTCCACAATCATGAACAGAAGTACTCGACTGAGGAGCAGGAATGCCTAGCAGCCAAGTGGGCCATCGAGGCATTACTATTTTATTTGTGGGGAGCGCCATTTATGCTGGTTAGCAATAATAATCCACTGTGTTTCATACACCAGATGAAGGACTGTAATAATCAGATATTGCGGTGGTATTTGGCCCTTCAACCTTACAAATTTACTGTTCAACATCGTGCTTGTACACAACATGTGAATGCCGAATTTTTGTCGCGATATGGGGCCCCTGTCACAAAGATGAACCAGAGTGTGATGAAAGTACACCTGTCGATGGAATATGAAATGTTGTTATGTAAAAATGTATTAGACACCCCAGGGTTGTATTCAAGTATCATAGGGATACTTGTGTAGTATTACCTGTGTGTTTATATGTATTTAAGGGACCCTGGGGTGGAGCTGCCAAAGCGAGGGTGGGCTGTAGTTCCATCCTACTCAGATTTATTGGGAAGGTTGTCTTGGAAACAAGATAGGGTAGCCCCTAGTTTCCGCTTGACCTTGGGGGTTGTTTGACCCCCCTTTTTGGAAAACAGGCTTTGGCATTTCTTTTAGCCCTAAAGTCTACTGCAGTAGCACTTCTACCTATTCTATCTATCTAAATATATATGTTCTACTATTATGGGTAGGTCACCCATTATAGTATCTTAAACTCACTTGGCTGTTTCCTCAATATATGCATCTTTAGTCCTTGCCGTATGCCTCCAAGTTGAGAAACTAAGGAACCTGTAAGAAAGAGCTGGTAATATGCTGTGTGGAAAGCATGAGTTCCAGTCAGGAAAACAGAGTGCGGTATTTGTCTTTGTAAATTACGCCTCGATGCGTGTTTGCACTATAGTCCAGCCCCTGTGGGGATTTGGTAAAGCCAGGGACGTCTTTTGCGTGCAAGAAGCTGTGTTTAGCTTCACTGACAGTGGAAAATGACTGCCGCTTGTTGCGGAGGTTAAAGGAGCCGAATAGGATCTCAGAGAAGTGAGATCTGCCACGGGAGAGAAGCCCGTAGCATAGGAAGGCTTCCCTGTTGTAAAACAGTGAGAGACTGTGTTTAAACAGTCCGGGAGATTGCTCATGGTGCCTCAGTGCCCTGAAAGTGTAAGGCTGTAACTTTCCTTGATGCGCACCTTAAAGAAACAATTTATTCTTGCTAAATAAAAGGAACCCCTTGTGAAATAGACAGAGAAAATAGCAGAACTGAAATGTTTTACCGACGGCTTACCTTTTCAGCCACCAGTTTTAGAAGCCGCTATAAGGTGTTAAGGGTATTATTACTGTATGTGTGCAATGAAGAATCATTGGCCACATGGATTGAATACATGTCTGCTTTCTGTTTGAAGAAATAAAGTGAGTTCCTACCAGAGTGCTGGGAGTTTGGAAAAAATGAGCCCTTAGGAGCCAGCAGACCCATGATGAGGCTGTTATGTAAGAATTGACACTGTCACTCCATTTGAGTTGGGGGAGGAGCTACACAAATTACAGGCAATTAGTAGATATTTGTTTATATCTTGCCTGTACTGCCAAAAGGAGGACAAAAAGTGTTTATAATGATACCAGTATGATAATCTGAGTATATGGTCCAGCTGATCCTCCAACCTGTATGTATTAGGACAGGAATGATGGTAATTTAGATTGGGGTGGATCAGCTGACCTGATGACACTCTAGGGAAGAGTATAAAAGCTGCCCTAGTGCTCAGAAATGGCAGATCAACCTTGGAGTGAGAAGGGAGAGGTTGTCTCATAGCAGAGAAGATTGTAGTAAATTGTGTTAAAAAAATTAACTACTCTGTGGCAGAACTTCCAAGGAAGGCTAGGTCTGGAGCTCAAGGAAGAGCTATTTTCTTTTATTTATTTTCTCCTTATAATTTATTGCCTGAAGTTTAAGACTCATTTTCGTTTATGGTTGTTATTTATTTTTGTATACAGTACGTGTTTTACAAAAAATAAGTCCTTTGGACTAATAAACATCACCCCAAGAAAAGGTGTGTTAACCATAAATCGAGGTCTTGTGTCATTCATTTACCCCACCCACACAACCCGGTCACAGTGTGCAGCACAACCCGGCGGAAAAGGGAGATGTGCTGAGCAAGTCCAACAATGAGGCACAAAGCAGCGCAATCTACCATAACACAGATTCATTCTCCAATCTTAGGCAAACGTAGCAATGCCCCAGCTGAAATTAGGGAAACATTTAAAGTTTTTTACACCAAACTATATACGCCTGAAGGGGTGTGTGACCTGTAAGGGGTTCAGTGGGTACTACGTCAGCAACAAATGCCCTTTATGGTCTTTAAGGGGATTTGTGAAAATGTGTTCCCAAGCCATTTGGGATAAAGAAGTGGAACTATATGGAACTGCTATGACAAAGTTATGATGGAAGGACTTCTCCTCTTCATTAAGTTTAAGTAACTATACCCTTGGATTTGCCGTGACATTTGTATATAAGACTGTTAATTCATCATTGAAGTAAGTGGTGACATTTTGTTTTCCATATATGTTCTTTTTTCTCAGAAAATTATTGTAGTCATATATATGATGCTGTGTTGATTTAAGGCCTCTCTGTTTTCTTCTTTCTTTCCATATTTTGGTTCTTTATTTTTTTGGAATGCTTATTTAAACTCCTTTTTCTTTTTTGTATTATCATTTGTTACTCTGCATATGATATTGTATACATTAATAAAAAAACACCCCTACTCTTTTCAAGAAGTGCCACGGGATCTTTAACATACACTTGAACTACCACCAGAACAGGCAGATGGGACGTCGGTTTAACGTCTCATCCGAAAGACGGCACCTCAGGAGTGCAACGCCTCCCTCATGCTGCACTGCGGTGTCAGTATTGGGATATTAACCCAAGTGCCTGGTGTAGGGCTAGAACCCACAGCCTTCTGATCTCCCGGCCTCAGAGCTGAGTGTGCTACCTGCTGAGCCACTGACACTGACCCCCTCTTTTACCCCTCTTGATTATGTCACAACGATACTGTAACAACTTTAGTGGGTTTGCACATGCACGTCTCCTCTGGACTTCTCGAATTCCTACCTCCGAGAAATGCCACAGTGGCACTGCCGAATAACCATGACAGCAGCATTATGGAGTATCATTATCTAGAGAGACAGAGCAGGAACCAAGGTATATAGAGAGGCTTGTCATTGATCGTTCTGCATTTTTTTTGGTACAAAGTGTGGGACGCTTATCGGGGCTTGTTCGGGAGGGTGGGGATGAGATTTGAAACTTCCGGCTGTCACGCATGCCACTTTTTTTTTTATACCATGATTACTAACTTTTTTATTATTGAATGTATTTTGCCCTATACGCTATAAAAGCTAATGGATGGGCAACAGACAATAACCGCGCTGAAATCGCATCTTGCGGTTTCCATATCATCTGTAAACCTCTCGAGCTTTGCTCTCGAGGCTTACCTAGTTGTCATGGAAACCGTTTGATGCGATTACAGCATGGTTACTATCTGCTGCCCATCCATTGTACTCTATGTTACTTATCAGCTTCCCAGTCTTACATAGCTTGTGTGGGGTGAAACATCAACTGTGTAGGATTCTGAATTGCATAATGCAAATATTTTCCACCTTAATAAATTTATACAAGGTTCTCCATATTTCCTCCCACTTTCCTGGGCCACACACTTCTGGTAGAGTCTGTGTCCAGTAAATACCAATCTCAGCTCCGACAGGATAATGTCATTTAGAAATGCCTGCATATAATGTTAAGATGGCACTGCAGTTATTTGCCAGCTCTAACAGAGGATAAATTGTTGTGCTGTGCACATTGCTCCAAGGTATAGGTTCCAAGTGCTTAGTAACAGCATGCATTAGCTGCATGAATTGGAATGCTGTGTTGTCTCCTACCCCCTGCCTTGTTTTAAATTAATTACAAGGCATACGTTTGCCATCCAACGTTAAGTGCTCAGTTGTGGGAACACTCCAGTGTTTCCATGGCTCTGTACCTACCAGTCTCTTGCCTATTTTAAAATTGCAGTTGTTGAGAATAGGCTGCCCTAAATCTATTTGAGGGTGTAGTTGCAACGTTCTACATAGTTGCTGATGGACTTCGACAGAAACTCCCACTGGGGTGTCCCTGATGACCTTTGGCAATTTCTTCCACATGCAGTGGATTAAAAGCCTCAATGTTTGTGCTTTCTGATTTAAAAGCTCCTTCTCAATAATGAGCCGTAGGGGTTAATATGTATTTGCTGATCAGGTTCTTCCTTGTACCATTGTAGGTATTTTCCCCCGTGGGCTACCAGATAATAGTGATAGAAATTAAGTAATTTTAGCCCACCCACACTTTTGGCTCCAGACGATCTTGCATGTGATCTTCTAGTGGCCTTTCCTGCCCAAATAAAGTTGGTAATCATGGGGTGTACTTTGCAAAACCATCCCATTGGTAGTAACACACAGGCCATGGAGAGGAGGTGGAAGATTTTCATTTTTATTACACTTATGCTCCCTGTCAAGAACAGTGGAAGCCTCATCCACCTCCCCAAGTCTAGTCTGATCACCTCTGTCAACCCAAGATATGTTTTTTAGAGGTTGAAAGATCCTTTGTTATTTCTATCCCCAGGTACCTCAGCTTGTGGGATGACCACTGGAGCCCTAAATCACTAATGTCAGACTTAAGTACCCTTGTGTTAAGAGGCATAACTACTGTTTTTCCCACACTGAAACATAGCAAATCTCAGCAGATAAGGGCCTCTGGTCCACCTAGTCTGCCCATTACCCCTAACTACTGTGGCTCCTTTATGCATTTCTGGAACTAGGTTGTACCCCTTCCCTGAGTACCAGAAAACCTCTATGCCTGTCCCATACCATTTTTGAAACCTGTAATCCTTTCTGTCCCCATAACTTCTGCTGGCAGGGCATTTCAGTTGTCCACCACCCCTCTCTGTGAAGAAGTACTTCCTTATGTTCCCTCTGAACCTTCCTCCTTTCAATTTCATCTTGTGCCCTCTTGTCCTTGAACATCGTTTTCTTTGGAAAATAGTGTTCTCTTGGAGCTTGTTCTTTCCTATGAGGTGCTTAAACAGCAGCTGACACCTTTAGCAAAACATTACATTTAGACACAATTCAGTGCGTATTTCTCATTAGTTTTGTATTCTTCTTCCCCATTATTTATTACTGAAGTTACCTGCATGAACACAGGTTCTTTGCTCCTGAAGAGTTAATATATTCCTGTTGCTTTCTCCCTACCTGAAGTCATAATCCCCTGCTTGTGTCATCACAGTTACTCTCATGACAAGATATTGTGATGTCACAACAAAGCATTATTTATTTATTAAATTTTGGTGACCGGGTAGGCCCACTGAGCCCCCGGAGGTCCCTTTTTCAGGGGCGACCCGGGATTACGTGGTAAAACAGGACATACGGTGAGAGTACGATAAGTATGTCGGAGCAGCTGACACACACCCTAGCTGTAACATGTTATGTAACAGAGTTAAGATTTACAAACATTTAAACACAGGCAACACTCAGACTTTGAGCAAAACGAACTGGCATAGGGCATTCGGCAATTAGAGAACCCTGGTGAGCATAAAAAGGTGCAGGTACTTGAAGCAGAGATTAAGCTACAGAGGCAGATAAACTCTAAGGGAAATATAAGGGATAAAAATCATGTACTCATGCAAATTTACTTAGTAATAAATAACAAGGAAGAGAAAACTGAAAATGACATAGCTATTGTAATTCTTGATCTTCTTGGATGAAGTTTCCACCACTCATTCACATGAGTGGGACTACGCTGGATGCACTAGGACCGAGCGGGAGTCAAAAATCTTCAGGAGGGCCAGCGCTGAGGTAGGACCGTGCATGCGAGATGACGTGAGGCTTGCTTGTGCTGTATAGGCTATCTCGGCGTCGACACTCCAGCTGCCTCAGTACCTTTTTTACCGAGGGGGTGCAGCGTAAACCAACCTAGGAAAACTAACCTATTTCGGACATAAGACCGTCTGTATGACCCGTGTAAGACATGTCAACTCAACCGTGTCTTCACAGCCTAGGCCCACGAGGGAGTGAAGACCAGAACAGAGTGAGTGAGCTCGGGGGATGGTGGGTGGGTGCGTAAATGAGTAGTGGAGACTTCGTCCAAGAAGATCAAGAATTACAGTAGGTACATAATTTTCACATCTTCCTGGACATAAAGTCTCCACCATTCATTCACACTAGTGGGAGAGTACTGAGCTAAAATAATCCCCCAGAGAAGGGCAGCAGGAGATAGGAGCTCACTCAGAATAGAAGTCCATTAAGGATTGTCCTGCCAAAGGAAGGATGCTGTGTGGCATGGACATGCAAGGCACAGTACTTCACAAAAGTGTGCACAGAGCTCCAAGTTGCCGCACTGTAGACGTCTGCAATGGGCACATTCCGAATCTCTGTGGGAGATGCCGCAACCGCTCTGGTAGAGTGGGCATACACCCTGACTTCCAGCTTGACCTGCACCATCAAATACAAATGGCGGAGACATGCTACCAGCCATGCCGAAATGCACCTGATGGCAACAGGCTGACCCAGCCGGGCCATACTGAAAGAGACAAAGAGTTGTTTGGATTTGTAAATCTCTTTTATTCTGTCAATGTAGAATCGCAAAACCCTCTTTACGTCCAAAGAATGTAGGGTATGCTCCCGTTCATTTTGGAAGTTTGTACAGTAGGTCGGAAGGACCAGGGGCTGGTTCAAGTGGAATTCCGAGACTACTTTAGGAAGGAATTTGGGATGAGTTCTGAGGACCACCTTGTCCTTGTGAAATACTGTGTACGTGGGGGATCTGTGACCATGGCATGTATTTCAGAGACCCTACGAGCGGAAGTAATGGCCACGAGGAAGGCAGCCTTCCAGGTCAGGAACTTCAAGTCGCAGATTGCTAGAGGCTCAAAGGGTTTATCAGTGAGCATGTCTAGCACAAGGCTGATATCCCAAGCGGTCGTCTGATTGGTGGTCTAGTGTGCGGTATACCTTTCAGGAATCTCTTAACCAAGGGTAGCTAAGCCACAGACATATTGTGGATAGGCTTGTGGTAGGCCGAAATCACACAAAGATGCACTTTCACTGTGGAGTATTGCAGTCTTGCATTTGACAAGTCTAGAAGGTACTCCAACACTTTGTTTGGTGAGCATGTAAAGGGGTCCAGGGAGGACTTCACACACCAACCAGAATCGTTTCCACTTTGCCGTGTAGGTTTTCCTAGTGGATGGCTTGAGGGCTGCTAGGAGAATGTCTGAGATTCTATGGAAGACATTGAGCCTACCCACTTCTAGCTCCTCAGGAACCAGGCATGGAGATGAAGGGACCGCAGGTTGGGATGGACCCTGGGTCAGGAGGTCCGTTTGAAGGGGAAGTTGTCTCGGTGTAACCTCCGATAATCTGTTGATTAATGGAAACCATAACTGAAGAGGCCAGTATGGGGCGATGAGAATCATGCTGCCACCCCCAAGGCCTCAAGCTTGAGCAGCACCCTCTGAATTAAGGGAAGAGGCGGAAATGCGTACAGAAAGCGTCTTGTCCACTGCAGTCTAAACGCATCCCGACAGAAAACGCCAAGTTCTGGATTTCTGGAGCAGAATAGAAGCAGTTTTGTGTTGAGTGGGGACACAAAAAGGTCCAGGTCCGGAGTGTCTCACTCTTCGAAGAGCGACTGCACAACGTTTGAGTAGAGAGACCACTTGTGTGGATCTGCCTCCATTCTGCCAGATCATTCGGTATTCCTTGCTGTTAGACAGTCTGAATCAGGGCTTCGTGCTCGAGGCACCATTCCAACACTCTCATAGCGTCTTTGCACAGAGGGTAAGAGTGTGCTCCACCCTGTTTGCTGATGTAATACATTACTGCCTTGTTGTCCATTTGAAGGAGAATTACCTTGTGACAAAGGACATCCTTCAGGGTTCGGACAGTGTACAGGACAGCTCTCATTTCCAGGACATTTATGGGCAGCTGGGACTCGTCCCGACTCCACAGGCCCTGGGTGTGGAGGTCCTGACAGTGAGCTCCCCAACTGGTCAAAGATGCATCTGTGGTGATGGTGATCTGCGTCTCCAGTGGGACAAAAGGAAAACCTTGGAGAAGGTTGTCCTCCTGAGTCCACCAGGTGAGTGACCTCATTAAGGGCTCTGTCACTTTAATGTGGAATGATTGCACATGGGTGGTTGGAGACCACTGAGTGCTGAGCATCCATTGTGCGGTTCTCATGTGCAAGCAGGCCAGGGACACCGTGAACACAGATGACACCATGAGACCCAGCATCCGCTGCATCGAGAGAGACTGAACAGAGTTACTCTCCTTAATGAAGTGAGCCATCTGGAGAATGTTGTTTCTCCTGTCTTCTGGGAGGAAAGCTCTTGCCCTGGAGGTGTCTAGGAGAGCACCTATGAAGAGAAGTTGTTGGGAGGGTTGAAGCTGCGATTTTTCTAGGTTCAGTAGAACTCCCATGGATGTGAGGAACTTGGAAGCTGTGGTAACCGCTTCCTGTGTCCCTTGTCTGGAGGAGCTCACTAGGAGCCAATTGTCCAGGTACAGGAACACTTGAATTCAGAGTTTTCTGAGATGTACTGCGAGTACTGCAAAGCACTTTGTAAAGACTCCAGGCGCTGAGGATAGTCCAAAGGGCAGGACTCTGAACTGGTAGTGCTGGCCCAAGGCCACAAAGCGTAGATACTTGTGGTGGTTTGGGGTGCACTGGGACATGTTGGTAGGCATTCTGCATGTCCAGAGAAGCCAACCAATCATTTGGATGAATCAGCGGTAAGAGCGTTCCTAGCAATATCACCTTGAGTTTCTCTTTGAATAGGGCGCATACCGCCTGTTTTCTTTGGAACTAGGAAGTAGTGGGAGTAGAAACCTGTGTTCCTTTCTGCTTGCGGAACCACTTCTACTGCCCTGTTGTTCAGAAAGCGCTGAATCTCGGAAGCAAGGAGATCTGACTGAGTGGTAGACAGTTTAGGCTGTCATTTGGGTGGACGATCTGGAGGGGTCTCTGAAAAATTTAGAGAGTATCCCTCTCAAATTATCCTGAAGGCCCATTTGTCCATTGTGACGGACTTCCACTGGTTGTAAAACTGAGTCAGACGCCCCCCCCCCACCACTGAAGAGGAGTCCCCCCTCAAGCAGTTGAAGTGGGACATGGGCCGAGTCTTCAGAGAGTGGCACTAGGCGCCTTTGGGCACTGTGCCTTCTGAGACATTTTTTTTTTTTTTTTTTTAATTTAGTTGTTTAACCAGGTATAGCACACTAAGCTGAAAGCTTTTTTACAGGAGCGACCTGGGAGCACAAAGAGGTTAAGTGACTTGCTCAGGGTCACACAGTATGCAAGTGGAAGCTGAGGGATTCAAACCCAGGTCTGGTCTGCTAGATGTCACCAAATTTGCAGCTCAGAGCCTTAGACCACTGCGCTATACTACCCCAATTTTCTTTTGTGGCTGAGGGGCTTGTTTCTTGTTAAAAGCCCTTCAGCCTTTACCATGAAAGGACTGACGGTTATGAAATTGCTGGCGGTTTCTGCCCCACCGAGGGGCGGCAGGAGCCGATCAGGCTGTCTTAACTGCAGTCCTAGTTTTCTGAGTGGCCTCCAGTGCCTGCTCCACCTGTGAGCCAAGCAGATAAACTCCATCAAATGGAAAATTCATGACTCTCTGTTGAGCATCATTTGTGAACCCTGAAGTCCTTAGCCACGAGTGACGTTGGGTGCATATCCCGGCCGCTGCTGCTCTAGAAGCAGTGTCAAAGGCATCCATAGCAGCCTTATGTTGCTGATTGCTGGACTCAATGCCCCTAGTAATGGTCTGAAAAAGCTTTGAGCTAACGTCCGACTCCGGAAGAGCCTCCACAGTTTCTTTGAGCGAATACCAGAGGGCATAATCATACTGACAGAAACAGCCTTGATAGCTAGCAGTACACTTGCCTAGGGTAGCAGCAGCAAACACTCACTTCCCTGGAATGTCAGTTTTATGGGATTCTTTATTCATTGGATGAGCTGTGGATTCCTGAGAAAGAACAGCTTTGTCATTCTCTGCCAAGACCACTATGGCATCTGCAAAGGCTTGAGAGGCAAGGATTGGCCTATCCTTAGGGGGAGCATATTTACTGTCTATGGACTTAGCCACAGAAGGAATGAGCGCCGGTCTGTCCCACACCATTTGTGAAAGAGTTTCGAAAGAGGGTTGCACTGGAAGTGTTAATTCCATGGGCATTTCAGGAACATGCAGATAAAGAAGGCGCAAAAGCTTCCCAGAATCCACCTCAGAAGTCTAAAGAGAAAGGGTGGAATTCATATTCTTCAGAAGAGAAAAGAAGGGTCCTTGACCAAAGGCTCTGCTGAAGTAGAGGGCTTACTTTCCACTCAAAAGGATGAATCCTCATCCAGATCGTCCCTTAATTGTAGATCAGGATCAGACTCAATATAGTCTCCTACTAACCCAGAAGGGATAGTATAGAAAGGAAAGGGAGGAAGAAGAGCAGGAATAGGCACTCCCTGAATCTCTAAAACGCCAGCACCAAGGTGGATGAAGCTGGCGCCAATAACCGGCGCAACGCTTCTTAACCTCAAACCAATACCAGGGCACCCAAAGCTGGAGACCTGAAAGTACAAGAAGGAGTAGAAGAAAGCAGTACCTGTGCTGGCCCCTGCACTGCAGCAATGTGAGGGGAAAAGCACGAGAGCGTGGCATCGACATCACCAAAGGTGTCACCTGACTAGGCTGACCCAACCGCTCTGCCTGCAGGTCCATGGCCCCCAGGCCCGAAGGCCCCAGAGTTGGGTCAGCAGGCATGGGCAGTTGGGAAAACCACTGGACCCACTGCTCCATAAGAGTGGCCCAATGATGAAACTGTTCACGAGAGGACCACCCCAGGGGATGGGGAGGGACTCCAGAGTCGAGGACTGCGGTCGCTAGGAACCAAGGCTGCAGGCGACTGCAATGGAGCCAGGATCGCCCTCCTGTCCCCCACTACTGACGATCTCTGTGCAGATGTACCAGAGGGCGACCTTGAATGGTACCGCTTCTTCTTCAACTGGTGGGACAAAGAAGAGCTCAAGGCCAAGCGTCGCCGGGTCCCCAGCCTCAATTGGTAACGGGCCCACTTCTTTTTGTGCTTTCGGGAGGACTGCCCTTCCTCCTGAGCACAGGACTGCCCATGGTCAGACCCCTCTCTAATGGGGTGGTGGACCAGACCAGGCCTGCTGCTATAACAGCCTTCAAGTTTAAGTCTCTACCATCACCGCCCCGTTTCATGGTTGACTCCGTGGAAGGCAGGCTAAAGAAGACTTCTCTTCGTTGCTGAAATGAAATAAAAAATTTATTTTAAATAAATAAATATACTAAAAACGAATCACATACTGAACGATTATGCTGCTGTCGTATAGACTTTAAGATCCGACTCCCGGTGGGTGGGCCACGTCATCACTGAAGTGCACTCAACAGCGAGAAAAAAGAACTGAGGTGGTTGGAGGGTCGACGCCGAGATAGCCTATATGATGCGAGCCAGCCTCATGACACCGTGCATGCATGGTACCTAATTATTATGTTTTTCAAAGTTTTCTTTTTTGGCATCAGGAGCTCTTTAAAAGTGTAAATCATATCCTCCCTCTCCCTTTTCTTCTCCAGGGAGTACATATTCAAATCACATATAAACAGAAGAGAAAGAAGTAAGTGCCTCAGCTGAGAGTCCCTGGGACTGGAACCCAGGCCGCCCGGAATACCATTTCAGTCACGCTAACCAGCTGCGCCACCAAGGTAACTGGAACCTGGGCTGCTCGGGAGCACACATCACTCCTCCTCCAATGCACAACCTGGAGTACTGAAGGAAAAGTTTTTATGTGGAGTGGAGTACTGTTGGAAGAGTTCCTAAGTGGAGTGGAGTACTATAGGATGAGATTTTATGTGGAGTGGAGTACTGTAGGATGAGATTTTATGTGGAGTGGAGCACTGCAGGATGAGATTTTATGTGGAGTGAAGTACTGCAGGATGAGCTTTTCTGTTGCATGGAGTACTGTAGGATGAGATTTTATGTGGAGTGGAGCACTGCAGGTTGAGTTTTTATGTGGAGTGGAGTACTGCAGGATGAGCTTTTATGTGGAGTGGAGAACTGCAGGATGAGTTTTTATGTGGAGTGGAGTACTGTAGGAGTAGTTTTTATGTGGAGTGGAGCACTGCAGGATGAGCTTTTATGTGGAGTGGAGCACTGCAGGATGAGCTTTTATGTGGAGTGGAGCACTGCAGGATGAGCTTTTATGTGGAGTGGAGCACTGCAGGATGAGTTTTTATGTGGAGTGGAGCACTGCAGGATGAGCTTTTATGTGGAGTGGAGAACTACAGGATGAGTTTTTATGTGTAGTAGAGCGCCGCAGGATGAGTTTTTATGTGGAGTGGAATGGAGTGGAGTACTGTAGGAGTAGTTTTTATGTGGAGTGGAGCACTGCAGGATGAGCTTTTATGTGGAGTGGAGCACTGCAGGATGAGTTTTTATGTGGAGTGGAGCACTGCAAGATGAGCTTTTATGTGGAGTGGAGAACTACAGGATGAGTTTTTATGTGGAGTGGAGCGCCGGAGGATGAGTTTTTACATGGAGTGGAGTGGAGTACTGTAGGAGTAGTTTTTATGTGAAGTGGAGCACTGCAGGATGAGCTTTTATGTGGAGTGGAGTACTGCAGGATGAGCTTTTATGTGGAGTGGAGCACTGCAGGATGAGTTTTTATGTGGAGTGGAGAACTGCAGGATGAGCTTTTATGTGGAGTGGAGAACTGCAGGATGAGTTTTTATGTGGAGTGGATACTGTAAGAGGAGTTTTTATGTGGAGTGCTGTACTCTAGGAAGAGTTTTAATGCGGAATGGAGTACTGCTGGAAGAGTTTTTATGTGGAGTGGAATACTGTAGGACAACTTTTTATATGGAGTGGAGTACTGTAGAAAGAGCTTTTATGTGGAGTGTTGCACTGTAGGATGAGGTTTTTTTTTTTTTATTTCTGTTTATTCACCCAGTCTCTTCGGCCCCTCATATGCTTCATGCACCATGGGTAGCATTCCTCCAAGCTTGCCCAATGGGGGTTGCCCACCTCCATGTAACTTTGGCATTGCCCATGTGGGGTCAGGGTGGTGAGGCATTCCCCCAAAATTCAACCTTTCATCAGGCAGGCGCCGAAAAACAGTGAGCAAATTGAGGCCCGTGGAGCTCCAGCAGGCCATTATCACTGAGAAGCTGGGCCATTTTCCTTAGTTTTGCTCCACCGGAGGATGTCGCATATGTGGACATCAATCTGGGCCCTGTACACACCCATGCGTGTGTCCGCCTGTGGATGCCAGCAATGTCCTCGTCCTCCCATCTGCCTGCCACACTTCCACCCATGGTCATCCAGGAGCCAGTCTTGCTGTGGAGGACAAAACCCTCCCTCCCCAGAGGAGGCGCCCATCCGTTGGGATGCTCAATCCTCCTCACCGATGACACCGAGCTTGTTCCTGAACTCAGGTCACCCGGGTCATGAGTGGTAGCAATACTGCTGCACCAATGGGCTGGCGTAGGAAGGGTTTTTATGTGGAGTGCAATACTGTAGCAAGAGTTGTTAAGTGGAGTGGGTACTGTAATAAGAGTTATGTTCTTTTATGTGCATTAACCACAGCTCTTGCAACCATCTTGCTCTAGCTCTGAAATAGGAGCATGGAGGCTAAGAAAGTTACAGACAGCACTACTTACAAACAGAAATAAAAAAATGTTCTCATCTCATGCAGTGCGCTCTGCCCCAAGGAATAAATTCCTAGCCACACCTGAACATTACTACAGTAATTATAACAAACATTTTGTCAATGCCGAACGTTGATTGCTTATATGTGTTGTTTAGGTATTTCGAAGTGAAAGTACCATGCCTAAGAACTGTCATGTGCCCCCCCCCCCCAGGACATCCACTGTGTCTTTCTATTCAGTATACATAGAAGAGAGGGAAGGGCAAGGGCCACAGCAGTTGCAAAGGCTATAGGCCGGTCTGCCTCACTTCAGTAGTGGGGAAGATCAGGGAGACACTGGTTAAAGAAAGGATAGTGAGGCATGTAGAAGCCATCAGAGCAAACCATAGGCAACATGGATTCACAGCAGGGAGATCATGTCAGACAAATCTGGTTGATCTCTGACTGGGTGACAAAGGAAGTAAATCAGGGTAGGGCAGTGGACAACGCTTACCTTGATGTAAGCAAAGGCTTTGACACCGTCAGACATAAAAGGGTGATAAACTAGCTGAGTAGGCTGGGCATGGGGGAAAGGATGGTAAACTGGGTTAGAAACTGGGTAACAGACAGGAGGCAGAGAGTGGTGGTAAATCGGGCGCAGTCTGGGGAGAGGGGGTGACCAGTGGGGTGCCGCAGGGATTGGTCCTGGGGCCAGTCCTGTTCAGTGTCTTCATTAGTGGCATTGCAGAAGGGCTTAAGGGAAAGGTCTGCCTGTTTGCAGATGACACCAAGATCTGCAAGACAGTGGATACCCCAGAGTGGGTGGAGAAAATGAGGAGGGACCTGGAGAAGGCTGAGAAATGGTCTGAGGACTGGCAACTGCAGTTTAATTCAGAAAAGTGCAAAATTATGCACCTGGGTCACATAAACCCTGGGGAAAGGCACAGGATGGGGGGGGAGAGGGAATTGCAGACAGTCACAAAGAAGGAAAAGGGACCTGGGAGGTTGTTATTTCAGATGACCTGAAAATGTCAAAGTGGTAAGGCAGCTGGGAGGGCCAGTGAGATGCTGGGGTGCATAAGCAGGGGTATCATCAGCATAAGGAGGGAGGTAGTGATGCCATTATATATAACCACGGTCAGGCTTCACATGGAGTACTGTGTGCAGTTCTGGAGATCGCACCTTTGTTAGAATATTAACAGGCTGGAGATGGTCCAGAGAAGGGCGAATGAGATGGTACAGAGTTTGCAACACAAGTCTTATGAGGAGAAATTATGTGACCTCAATATGTACTGAGTGGAAGAGAGGAGGGAAAGAGGGGATATGATAGAAACATTCAAGTACCTCAAGGGTATAAATATAACTACTGAGAAGCAGGAGACAGCTGCTATAGGCATATGTGCCAGCTTCTGTGTGATATTCTTTTGTTCTTATAAATCTGTAATCTCCAGTATTTCAGTAACCACATGACCACACTGCCTTCTGTAGGCAATTTTATGCTGGTTGATGCCTGGTGTCAGATGGCAGACAGAGGACTCACCAGATTGTGTTGCCATTTGAACAACTTCATAGAGTGTTCTTTTACTGGTAAGCATTTTGGAAAGCTGGCAAAGGCCTCACAATTTTTATTATGATTGTATCTCCTTATGTCTGTCCCCTCTGGTCCCCCCATCCCCACACCCCAACAGTCATCAGTGGCCACAGCTGCAGCCTTCTCTTCTTGCCAAGATGGTGGGTGAGAAACATAGAATTTGACAGCAGGTAAGGACTGCTTGGCTCACCTAGTCTGCCAATTTCACTACCTGATGGATAAGCTGCAGATTCTAGTTAAACAGCTTACTTCCTCCTACCCCCAGCAGAACTGCCTTATGTCTGCCCATGAGCAGCTGCCTTCAGAGTCTGTGAAGTCTGACGTCTTTCAGTGCCACTTATTTGTCATCTTCCAACACAGTCGAGGCACTGCCAGCTGAAAAGTAACTCAGGACAAGTAGGTTTCAAAGTGGGGAAGAAATGGAGTGAGCAACTCATTCAGATACGGTGTCAATTTTAAGATTAGCATACTGGTGTGGACACTGCAAATAGAACCCCAGCTCTTTAAGCAGCCTTAAGAGTAAAGGCTTCCCGAAGCACTGGGGTGGTGTTTATTATACTGTAAGTGGGCTGCATCAAATTCAGTAATTTACTGTACCTTACACCTGGATATGGTAGGGCCAACTTTAAACAAACACTGCACCTGAATTAACACATGATGCCACAGAAACATAGAATTTGTCAGCAGAAAAGGACCGCTCAGCCCATCCAGTCTGCCCAAGTGTTCTCTACCTACTTGTGACTCCTGCCTGTATAAGTTACTGCATGTCTTATTCTGCCTGCGTCCATCAGGACCTCCTTGTGAATGAGCTTGCTTAATGGATTTTTCCTGCAATGAACTTGAACCTACTCCACGTCCACAGCCCTACTGATCTCTGTTGACCCCCTCCTTCCCTTTTTCTAATATACCCCTATGTTTATCCCATGCATGCTTTATGCCCCTCACCATTTTAGGTTCCACCACTTCACCTGGCAGTCTGTTTAAGGCATCTACCACCCTTTCAGTAAAGAAATATTTCACATCTATCCTGAATGCCCCCCAAGCTTCATTGTATGTCCCTGGTTTGGGTGCTCATCCTCATTTGAAGGAAACTCCCAACTGTACCTCTTTACCCTGTGAGGTACTTTGTAGGTCTTGATCATGTCACCTGTCATCCTCCTCTCTTCCAGAGTGTACATGTTGAGATTTTTTCAGCCTTTCCTTGTAGGGATTCCTGTGAAAATTCTGAACTATTTTAGTTGCCCTCCTCTGGAAAACCTCAACCTTATGTCCTTTCTGAAGTGTGGACTCTAAAACTGGACACAGTACTCCAGCTAGGGGTATACCAGGCAGTGATACAATGGTAGCACAACATCCCTCCTCCTCCTACTGGAGATGCTACTCCTTATGCACCCCAGAATCCAATTTGCCCTGCCCATAGCCTTGTGACACTGTACTGCCATCTTGAGGTCCTCTGATATAATAACCTCAAGGATCCTTTCATATCTAGTGAGTATCAGTACCTCCCCCCATCCTGTACCCATCATCGGGGTTCCTATGCCCTAGGTACATGATTTTACACTTGTTGGCATTGAACCCCAAGTATGTAAGAAAATGGAATTGATTTGAATGAATTGCAGACTTTTAAGCGGCTTTTTGGGGGAGTGTGTATATGTGTGTGTGTGTGTGGGGGGGGGCTCTGCTACTATAAGTATTTGCTTTTGATTTGGTATAATGTGCGAACAGACTAACCCTGCTCCCCACTCCATGTGCTGTATCAGAGATAAAGAGCCCAAATAGCATTGGGCCAAGCATTGTCACTGCTCTGGGTGCCGAGAGCTACCCCACCACCATCACCCTCCCCTGTAACCAGTTCTCTATCCATTTAGTCAGACCACCTTCCACCTGTCCCCCTCCTTCTCCTCACTCTTCTCCTCCTTGGCCTGTGTCCCTCCTCCTGGTAATCTGCATCCTTTCTCTTCCTTATTCTTACCGGGTGGTGGTGCCTTCCGTAATACACTCTGGCCACTCTGCCTGCCCCCTTCCAGGGTTACTACACCTCCGCCTTTACCTATATCTAGAGCGGTGAGCTCATCAGTCTCCCCTGTCCGGACCTTTCTACCAACCTCAGTCTTTTGACCCCCCCCCCAATTTGTTTAACCAGCTTAGTAGAGCTATACCTCTAATCCTGGCTTTTTATTTTATTTTTGTTTTACATATTTTCTCACATTGCTATGGTCGGCTTGGGGTGGTGAAGAGCTCCCAGGTCGACCCACCGGAGCAGGATCCGTTGAGGAGGCGCCATTCGGGCGGGCAGGGTGGGTCGGAAGCTCATGCTGCCTGACCGTAGCCCATTTTCCACTTTCCTCCCTTCGAGTGCGGGCATGTACGAGATCGCTTGGCACAGCGTCCAACATCCGCCACACTCTGCCACCCTTTACTACACTGCTGTAGTAGCATCCGCGGTTGTCACCAGGGGCCGCTACAGAGCGGTGTGTCCCTGGATCCTGCCCCAGGATAGGACAGCAGCTCTCCAGATGCTCAATCCTATCCCTCCCTTGCCAACCCCTGGCAGCCCGGGCTTGAATCCGAACCCAGGTCGCCAGCATGGCGCGAGGTGTGGTGGCCTCAACTCTCAGTGCCAGTGGCCTGCCAGCAATGCTGCCTTTAATACTCCCCTCTCCTTCCTGCTCCAGTGTACCCTGTCCCCCGCGTACAAGTCACTATTCCCCCCAGACCCTACCCACTTAGTCACTAACCCATAATGTTTCGTCTGGCACCAATCCCTTAGCCACTCGAACTCCTCAAGCCTACCCTTCCTCCCCATATGCACCGGCAGTACCTCCAAGAATGCCACCAACTTCCCCAACCCCTCACACAGCCTGCCCAAATACTCAAGCCTCCCCCTCACTACTTCCACAGTGTCCCCCTCCAAGTTGTTTGTACCCACATGCAACAGTACATGAGGTTTTTCCCCTTGCAGCTTGACAGTGCCTACCCTGCCCCTCCCAGAGTCAACCTGGGACAGCTTCAACCCAAATATGGCTGTGCCTTTCCTTCCACTCCATCTAACCCATTTCAGTATAGAACCCCCAGGACGTAATTCCGCCTTACCCCTTTCCTTCTAATGCCCCTTCCACCACCCTAGTATTTGTTCTTCCTGTCCCTTACCCCAACAGCACCTCCTGACTTCTGTAGTCTGTACCCCTACTCCGCCTACCCCTTTTCTCTGCTATTCCTCCCATCTCCCTTGAACCCCTTCCCAGCCCGACTACTTCCTACTGGGCTTCACATGTCGACCTGCCCTCCTCCCCTGCTGATTTCCAACCCCTCTCCTATCCCCACTGTTGTTGATTTAGAGCCCCCATTCCCTTCCATCCCGATAGTGATGCCCCCTCCCATCCTTCCCCTTCCCATAGCCTTCTCTCCTTCAGTCACCACCCCATTCTTCTTTACTAGCCCCCTTCTACCTTTTTCTCCTTCTATCTCTTCCCTACCTGTTGCCATTCCTCTCATGCCCCACTTGTCCTCCCCCCTTCAGTATATTCCTGCTCCTCTTCCGATAGAGTTTTGAATCTATTCCTAGTCAATATCTGTCCTACATCTCTTCCCCCTATCAGTTCCTCCCTCCTAGTTGTTCCCTCCGTACCCCTTGGTCCCTCCCCACCTGCAGCCATCTGCCTCTCCCTGCACTTCTCGTGGGTCTCTTCCTCCCCATCAGGAGGCCCCCGCCTCACCTCGGGCACCCCTTCCTTCTCCTCTCTTTTCTGCTAGTGCCTCTGATACTGGGGTCGGTTTCAGTCCCTAGTTATTCTTCCCCCATCCCCCTTTGCCATCCCCATTCCCCCCTCAGGATGCCTATCATACTCATCTGCCCTGCCACTTAGACTCCTCCCTAACCTCCACAGTTCCTCCCTCAAACTAGCCAGCCATCTACAGACCATACAACCTCCCCATCCTCCAAGCCCAGTCCAGGATCATGGCAGACCCACACCCTGTACACCCCTCCACCCTTCCAAAGATGCCTGCCCTATTGAAATGTGGCACCTGCCCCACTTTGGCCCCCATCTTATGTTACAGGCTGTTACTCCCAAGTTCTGTACCCTACAACAACTGTTAAGCCCCTATTTACTCAAATTCCTGTCTCCCCCATGCTAGTCCCCCACTGACCCCTTTGCCGACGTAATTCAGTTTCAAATCTCATCCGTTACATACTGTATTACTGTAGCAATCCTAAAGCCTCCTTGTCCATTTTTCACCCCTCAGCTACTATACTTTTTGTTCTCGGCTCTCATGTAGTTTTTACTTAGCCCAGTTAGAAATCCTGTTGCACTCCAAGTACTACTCAGCTCAGTTAGAGAAATAAACAAAACAAATAAATGTGTATTATTACAGCAATCATAACAGTATAGTTCAGTACGTAGGTCAGTTAGAGAAAGAAACAGAACAACTAAATCTGTATTATTACAGCAATCCTTTAAGTATCCAATCATTGCTTTGTCTACACTCCAGAGACCCTGCTGTAATATAGGACCATGAGAACCATGGGCGGAGGGGTGGGCAACTGAAAGTCCGCAGAGCTCCATTGAGCTCGGCTCACTCCCCACTCACTGCCATTCTTATTTCTCCGATGCTGCAGGCTGCCCTTTGTACTGGGCTCCTGCTTACATTGGCGCCTTTTTCTGCCCACAAAGAAATCCGCAGCAGTCCCGCCACACAACTCAGTTGAGCTCGCTCACTCCCCCGTTCTATTTCTCCCCCGCTGCAGGCTGCCCTTTTGTACTGGGCTCCTACCTGCATTGCTGCTTTTTCTGCCCACAAAGAAATCTGCAGCAGTCCCAACAGAGCTCCGATGAGCTCACTCACTCCTCCCTCCCTCACCGCTTGTTTTGTTTCTCCCGGCGCTGCAGGCTGCCCTTTTGTACTGGGCTCCTGCCTGCATGGTGCCTTTTTCTGCCCACAAAGAAATATGCAGCAGTCCCGACAGAGCTCAGTTAAGCTTGGTCACTCCCCCTCTCTCACTCGCTCGATCCTAATCTGTCCCAAACACTGATTTCCGAAAGTGACTGCGCTATTCTGCGCTGGAAGCGTGAAATCATATTTCGGCCAGGATGTGAAAAATGACAGCTGTACTATTCACAAGGTGGTGTGAGAAAATGGCAGTGTTGAAAACCTGGCGTGAAAATATTACTAATTTGTGAAGTTACAGGGGTGCGTGGAAACTGCACAACGCACGTCAGAACACACTCATTTTATGGACTTTCGTCACAACATTTTCAACATAGGCATTTTAGGACCTCTGCTCATGAACAATGTCACTGTGTTTTCCTTAATGTGTCCTGAACATTGATTTCCCACAGCGACTGCGCTATTCTGCGCTGGAACTGCAAAAACACATTTCGGCCAGGATGTGAAAAATGACAGCTGTACTGTTCATAAGGAGGTGCGCATAAATGGCAATGTTGAAAATCTGGAGGAAAATATTGCAATTGATGAAAGTTAATGGCATGTAGTAATTGCTAAACGACGCATAAAACAGTAATTTATTTGGATTTTTCCACCAAATTTGCAATATAGACTTTTGAGAGCCCACCTCTTGAACACTGGCACTGTCGTTTAATTAATCGGTCCCGAAAGGTGATTCCGCACAGTGACCGTGAAATCACCTTTCAGGACCAATTAACGCCATGACAGTGGTTGAATTCATGAGCATGGGGTCCAATAACCCCATGTTGAAAATTTGGTGCCAAAATTCCAAAAAATGCCTAAGATATGCAAAAAAGTGGAAAAATCCCTATTTATGCCATTATACAGCTTACCAGCATTTCCTCAGTTCGAGGTTGGCTTTGAAGAGAGCAGACGGTTCCCAATCCACCCAAGATCATCGCTCGGACACCAGAGGTAAGTATGGGGTGAGGGGTGTGGGGAGGCAGGTGCGCAGTGGGTGGGCGAGGTTGTGGGAGGGGCAGGAGACCGCTGGACCGCTTTTACAGGTTTAAACAACAAAAAAAACCATCGCGGACTTTTTTTCTTTTATAGGCATTGGGCACGCTTGGGTGGGCTCCAGCATGCCACCTGATGGTTTGAGGGGCTGTAGCTGACGGGATTGGCACTCCCCATCAGCACATAAGTGGAGTGCTGGGGGGACAAGAGCCGAGGTTATTGGGCACCCTCGGCATAAACCGAACATTTTGGCGTGTGGTTGGGGACCATTATGCCGATGGGAATGGGCCTCATCGGCAACCTGAACCAGGCGGGGACTGAAGCCACCGGGATTGGGGCCTCTGCCAGCGACAAACACTGTTGTTGGGGAGGCAGATGCTGCCGAGGGGATTGGGCACCGACACTGGGACTCAGTAATACGCAGCCAGGAACACGGGCGCAAGCTACCCCGCCATGTTCACAAACAATATTACATTACTAATGTTCCGCCCAGCAATGACGGGTCGCTCCCTCATTGCAGCGGAATGGCTGACGCTGCAATGACGAGGCGGCCACCGATTGCAGCGGCTGAAACATTTCAAGGTGGTGGCACGCTGGCTGAACTAGTGTCAGCAGCAGCGTCCCACCCCATTGGGGAATGCGGGCCAAGCCTCAAAAGGCAGTGGGGGCATTGGCCACAACAGTGCCACACCTCCACAACCTGCTTCTGCAGCAAGCTGCTGCAATATGTTTCTTGTGCATGTGAGCAATCAACATAAAAACTGCTAGAAACTGGTTTTCCTTCTCAAAAGCAACAGAAGTATGAACACTTAAACTAAAACAGGTTCCAAAATGGTGCTTACCATTGGCCCCACAGAGCCCTGCCAGACCGCTAACAGCTTCATTCCTGATGTCTCCAGCCCCCTAGGATGTAGACAATGTCCCTGGGGATCACAGGAAGAACTGCAAGAGAAAGGCAGCTGAAATCTTGGGTGCTCTGCACCAGTAAGTCATCACAGCTCCATGACACATCAAAGGCAGCTCTGTTGCCACCAGCAGTCAAAGAGTGTCGATGGTCTTAATAAAGAGGAGATTACATCAATGGCCCGACCGAACTGGACACAGGCGTAATTGTGCATAATGGGCCACTAAACAACTGTTTAACGAAAGGAGTCCTGTGGAAATTAAAGACTTTTGGGGCTAGTATCCCACTGCAGAAAGGGGCACCGCCATCTTTGTGCACTTTTACTCCCACTACAGCAACGGGACTGTCGTCGAGGCACAGGTCAGGAAGCATAGAGAAAACCCAGGAGCAGTTGTAAAATTCCACAAAACTGTTTGTTTGTTGTATAGTCCACTATTTGAAAAAGTCATTCAGGCTTTCAGGTTCTGTCACTGCCTGTTCTTTTACCATGACTTGTGCTGGCTGTACAATCTCAAACTGGACTTCCGTCACTGCTAGTTTGGCTGCCATTCTCCTGGTAACCACTCTTGGTCTTGCTGCTGCAGAATCCATACCTTCCTCTGTGCTTCCTTGGTACTAGGTCCAGCACCCACGCACAAATCTCCTGTCTTAGGGTATGCACAGCTTAAATCCCACTTAGGCTGACACCATCTGTCGTCGAGGCACAGGTCAGGAAGCATAGAGAAAACCCAGGAGCAGTTGTAAAATTCCACAAAACTGTTTATTTGTAGTTGCAATAACACAAATTGTAACATGGCATAACTTGCCTAGGTCTGAGGGAGCAAGCGGATAGGACGGGGGCGGCCACGTGGACGGCAGCCGAAGTGGTATTAACTCTAGCATATATGCCGTGCTCCGCTTCAGCAGTACCAAGTGGCAGCTGACCCCTGCCTAGCAGCACTGAGATCGAGCTCTGCAGAGACAGGAGCGCCAACACCTGAGTCATCCGCCGCGGAAAGCGGCACGGGGAGCAGTATCATGTGTGGACATCCGTGAGAGGCAGCCAACCAGAGCGAGGGAGCAGGAGCGAGAGCCGACCTGGAGCAGGGCAGCACCGGAGCAGTAAAAGGAGGGGAGGAAGTGAAGCCCCTCAGGATGCACAGCGAGACTCGGCCATCACACTCCTCACCGGAGACCTCCTGGGCGCCATCACGGGAACAGCCACAGCAAGTAGTACAGGAGTGCGACTGAGAAGTTGGCTGCACAGATCTGCGACTCCAGGGACAGGAGGTAAGGACCGATCGTACTCTATCGATGGCACTGTGACCAGACAGCAGACAGGGTGACACAGGTCGCGCAGCCCTCCTTGTGCCGCTGTTTGTCTCGCACACTGGGACCGCTCCAGATGCCTCCCACCGACCCTGCGGCCATAGCACAAAAGATTGTCATTCGCCGGTGTGTTTAATGCGATTGATGGAAGTGGTGGCACGCTTCCCCCTAATGCATCAATCCAGCATTAGAGCACACCTCCGTCGTGGCTTAATGCTTACATAAACCTGTTCAGAATAACCATATACAGAAGCAAAGTAAAATCTCTTGTAAAAAAAATCTCCCTTGCAGCTCAGTTTAGCTGTTTTTATAAGTCTTTTTCAACCCCCATCCTTTGCAAGCATCCTGTTCTTTGTAAATTTCAGGAGCTGCTAGAACATTGAGAGCTTCCTGAGGTCCCTCCAGCCTTTGCAAAAGGCTCAGGCCTTTGCACTCAAATAACCTCTGGCTTTTTACAGTTATCTCAAATTATAAATACATATACATTTTGTAATGGACGCTGCACTGGTAGACCTCAGGGTTCTTCACTCGGAGTGGTGAAGGGAACTGTCTCACTACCAGCAGCGCCAGTGACACCCTCCACAGGTGGGATGGTGAGGGGCCACTTAAGGTCCGAATGGGGTTGGGCTGGTGGAATCACCCGACAAGGAGAGGCAAGAGTCGTACATAGAGATTGGATGAAGCAAAGACGTTTATTAGACAGGAAGGGATGGAGGACATGGTCATACAGAAACATACCAACCACAAAAACAGTAGGGAGTATGGACAGCATTATGAATATCTAAACAGTTACAACTAAACTCTAAAATGTCTAAACTCTAGGTTATTCTTCTCCATGAGCGTACCACGGCCTATTGCCACTCATTCTATAATTATTCTACAATTCAATAAGCTTAGGTGAGGATCAGATGACATACACTACTCAGAACAGTATTTGATTTAGCTATCACTACACACTTCTACCAAAGTCCAGATGTTACAAGAGTCCAGAGGTCTGACGTCTTCGTGTACACCGTCGGTCTGCGATGGTAGCTACGAAGGGGAAACACACGAAACAGTAGATGTTAACACAGTCCTCAGCAGGGACCTTGTAAAGGCCACTGGGCGGTGAGAGGTTTGTTAAATAGACCATATGATTCTTCGGCAAAAGCCCACTCTCTCCAAGGCTGCCGGAATAAAAGAACCAGAGCAGCTGGTTCCTGGAATAACCCACTAATGGGCTGTCGGATTCCAACTGAAACAAAGGGTTCCTCAGCCAAAACCCATTTCCAGGGTCGCCAAGGACGAGGAGAAATCAGGATCTGCATAGTGACTAATCCAATGGAGGACTACCACGACTTGAATGATGCTGCAGCATGCTAAGGGCCAGCTAAACCTGAAGGATCTCCGCTAGGACCAGGAACCAGAATAATCTGTAAAGATGATGGTTGATTCTGCAATCTTGTCACCAGAAACTCGAACAAAAACAAAGAAACGGTGGACACGTCCCGTACTGGGCTTCAACGGACTCGACTTTCGGCAAACGACTGAGGCGCAGACCAGGTTCTCCAGGATGTGCACACTCTTCTGTGGAGGGCGACCAACTTCGGGACATCTGGAACAGGAACCATACGAAACGACACTGGCACGGCTGTCATGGTGCGCTTCCGCAGACATACCTTCGAGCTGTGAAAACAAGAAACAGCGGGTACAACTTGTACGACTGATGACGTACTCAACTTCGGCAGACGACACAGACGGAAGAGATAAGCTGATGGACGATCCCACTTGAGTGAAGAATGCTGAGAAGATGTTCTCTTCTGGGTAGAGACTGATTCTGAGTACTGAGTATTACAGACCACACTATGGGACTGCAGTGTGGTAGAAAACTGAGACTGTCCCCATACACTGGTAACAATGTAGCTAAAAGATGCTTAGGGCAATAGTTCAGATACCCAGGGGCAAATAACCACAATCCATATACAAGACAGCCTTTGTGCTTCTTAGCAAGTTCATAGTCTTTCAAGTACTTCAGCAATAACAGTTGTACAAACAGTACAGTTACAGCAGCTTCACAATATTTGTGAACTGAGCACCCTTGGATGGACCCCTTTTCCTAAATGTAGGGTCTTCCTGAATAGGATCTTGCTACCCCTGAACGTTTTGCTAAAGATACCCTAACCACTATACTGAGGGTACCACTTGCCCTATGTTAATTGCCCAGAACACTAAAGGCCTACATGCCTTACTTGCTATGGGTCTTATATGCCCTTAGTACCACTAGGCTGGCTTGCCCTAATTGACTAGGCCAGGGCTACCCTTAGTACCACTAAGCTGGCTTGCCTTAATCCGCTAGGCTACCCTTAGGACCACTAGGCTGGCTTGCCCTAATCCGCTAGGCCGGAGCCTCCCCAGAACCTTGCTTTACCTCGGGCCTGGTACTCTACAATTACCTCAGGCCTGATGCCCTACAATTACCTCGGACCTGACGCCCCCTTTACCTCGGGCCTGGTACCCTCTTTACTTTGGGCCTGGTGCCCACTTTACTTCTGGCAGGGCCCCTTTAAGACTTTATGGGACCAGGAGTGGCAGGGCCCCTTTAAGACTGAAAGGCTCTCTGAGCCTGCTGCCACTCTTTCGGCAGATCGCCGCCTTTAATCCCGCCCCCTCATCAATATTCAGCAGGCCTTGGACTGGCCTTGCATTGCTGGCCCCTCCTATCAGGCATCACTACTCCCGCCCCTCCAGCATACCAAATAAGGGTCCTATAGACCCGATGCCCCTGCGGCGCTCGGCCGCCTTTCTTTGCGCCTAGTGCACTCTTTTAAAATGAAGAAAACGCTTCCCTCACAGGCGGTCAGCATCGCGCAGTTGCCAGCTTGACTCACCACCGGGCTGCTGGGAGGGCTGTTGCACGGTCTCGGAGGCGTGAGGTATGCTGGCAGTGGGAGGGAGCCTGCAGGCACCTGGGGGACGATTAAGGGCCTCAGATGGTAACGGTCGCTGATGCGGCTCTTCTATGCAGCCGACTTAGGACCGGATTTAACTTTAAAACACTCTGGGGCCAAAACATCAAAGCGCCGGCTACAGCCCAAACCACGGCAAACGGATAATTACCTTCTTCTGGTGCCCGGCTGGCACCGCAGACCGAAACTGAGCTCTTCGGAGATCTTCACTGGCTGGAGCCAGAGCAGGCACACAGACTGGCCCTCGGGGAACAGCTTCAACCCACAGATAAGTTCTTTACCGGGTCCCCTTAACCATCTGCGTCCTCTCTTCTCCACAGCCAGCAGGAACTACCCAGAAAAACTGAAAAACTTTTCAAAAGCTAACACTTCTAATTCTAGAGTGTTTTGGATTGGAATGCTGTGCAAGAGCAGCTCAGCACAGCATTCCATCCAAGCCATTGTTATTTGCTGCAATTAATTCTGCTTTTTGACCAGGTTTTTAGTGCACAAGGCACTTTTCTATATTATTTACAGCATTTTCCTTTTACAAGGAGGGGAATCTTTACTTTTAGGGGCCCCTTATCATTGTACCCTGCTGCCCACAACTACAGCAGGCACCCTGGGCACCTGTAAACCCCTAGTTTATCTACTGATTCTAGTCTTTCTGGGATGCCCCAACTTTGGGGCATTACAGATTTCAACAGTAACACCAGATATTTTCTATAAAAATGTGATCCCATTATCAGTTTCATTTCCATATATTGATTTGAACATATTCTTGTATTACCAGCTGTAGATATGCAAGGGGAGAAAAACAGACAGCAAGAGACAACATAGAGACAGTGACAGGCAAAGAATTGCGAAGACTGTTCGGGTTGATCAAGTCCTAAGTCTCACAGGAAAATTTGGTTGCGCAACCAGAGAAGAAACAGAAAAGGAAAGATCCTTGCATTTAAAAACTGCCTCCATAACAAATGGGACAGGGTCCTATTCTACCCAGTCACAGAGGGTCTAGAGACACAAAGAGCTCATATAACAAATGAGGCCTTAAAGGAGACAGGAAATTATTGTACATTTACAGCTGTTTGTGATGTTCCTAATTACAGAAATGATATTCATGCCATATTTAACTGTACCTGAATAAAAGCTGACGTGAAAAAAGTATAGTTAAGTAAGAACTTACCATAATAGTAGATCTTCAAGAAGAGCTCTTGCAGCAGGTAACACCTTTAGGACCGAAGCCGGAAGGCACCAGGACCCCATGGAAACATTCTAGCTAACAATACCCAGTGGGGGCCCACCCCATCATGTATGGTATAAAAGGGGCAGTCCCCCAGCCTATCCCCAGTTCTACCACCAAAGACTGGCTAGTGATAAAAACAGAAAAAGGAGAACTGAGGAACAAAAGTATCTGAGATGGAGAAGAAAACACCAGGGGGAAGGAGGGTGGGAAAATAGTACCTGCTGTAAGAGCTCCTTCTGAAGATCTACTGTTACAGTAAGTTCCTACATAACTGTACTATCTTACTTCCAGTTTCGCTCTTATAGCAGGTAACACATTTAGGGCAGAGTCTTAAGCAGTAGAGGAGAAATCTCAGGCAGAAGGGTGGAGGTAGAAGTCTCCTCAGCGGAAATTAGCACAGGAGGCCCTGAAGCACAGTGAGTCCAAAGCCAGCCCTGTGGCAAGAAGCAATGCCCAGACTGTAATGCTTCACAAAGGTGTGGACAGAACTCCAAGTGGTGGCCACACATACGTCAGTGGCAGATACATTTTTCAGTGAGGCGAAAGAAGACACTATGTCCCTGGCAGAGTGGCGCTTTACCGAGCCCGGTAAGGGTTTGTCGTACTTATTATAACCACACACAATACAGTTAACTAACCATTTGTATAAACATTGCTTAGAAACTGGAGCCCCTGCCATTCAGGGGGCAAAAGACACAAACAACTGATCAGACTGACGAGCAGGACGGGTGAGCTCCAAAAAGTATATGAGCACCCTGTGAACATACAGAGTATGCAGCAGAGCCTCCCCTCAGTTTGAGTACTCTGGATAGTATACCGGTAGGTGGATGTCTTGATTCAAGGTAAATTGTGAGACCACCTTTGGCAGGAATTTAGGATTAGTTCTCAAGGACACCCTGTCCGTGTGAAAAACTAAATAAGGCTCCTTATACACCAGGGCCTGAAGCTCAGAAATTCTTTGAGCAGAAGTAATGAGTAATGGCAACCAAAAAATAATGCTTTCCATGACAGAAACGCAGCTCGCGGCAGACTCAAAGGGAGGCAGAGTGAGTTTCTCTAAAACAAACAAAAGGTCCCCAAGGTGGGACAGGATCCCTGATGGAAGGCTTCAAATGAAGCATGCCACACAGAAAAGGTACAGCTGGGCAATGTACTTGCCCTCAATAGGCACATGCTATACAGAAACGGCAGACAAGTGTACTTTTAACGAAGAGTAACAGAGTCCTGCATCAGAAAAAGAGAGGAGGTACTCCAGGACCAAGTTCACCAAGCAAGTGAATGGATCCAAGCTCCTAGCAGTGGCCCAAATGCAGAACAGTTTCCTCTTAATAGTGTACATCATCCTAGTGGAGGGTTTCCTGGCTGCCACTAGGACGTCTGCTACCCTTGGGGAGACCCCAAATCTGGAGATGGCTAGGTCCGCAGAAGCCACGCATGTGGATGCAGAGATCTGAGATCTGGATGGACCAAGGAGCCCTGCTCCTGAGAGAGCAAGTCTGACCGGACAGGCAAGGGCACTGGAGGTTCCACCGCCAGTTGCTGTAAGAGTGGGAACCAGATCTGACGAGGCTAGAACGGAGCTACCAGGATCATTTCTGACCCCTCCAACTGCAACTTGATGAGTACCCATTGCACAAAGGGAGGGAAGGCATAAAGAAACCTCCCTGCCCAGGAGAGGGACAATGCGTCTTGCCAGAAAGCACCAGGCCCTGGATCTAGCAAGCAAAAATTGGTCAGTTTTGCATTGGATGTGGAGGAAAATAGATTTCTGGGGACCCCATCTGGCAGAAAGATCTTACGCCACTATGGGAAACAGCTACCACTCATGGGCCCCGGCCTGATTCCAACTGCCTGTGGAGGAGGCATTGTTTCTGATCGGGATGTACGCAGATTGCTCCCGGAGGAAGAGGGTGACTGTCCCGGGCGCCACTTGCTTGCATCGGCCCCGAACATCGGGGTGGACTTGGCAGACACCCTGTCCGGGAGGGCGACAGACAGCGGCCTGCTGCTTGAAAGACCACCAGCCAAGCTACTAGGCTTAGAGCCTCTAGGGGTAATGGGCTTAGGCTTGAGCAGCTGGGAGGCATGAGACTACTTCCCATGCCCCAAAGAGCCTTCTCCCATAACTGATATGATGGAGGCTTTGAGACCAGGAGCCGGAGGCAAGACCGGAGGAGAAGGAGGGGGTCGCCAAATTTGTCGAGGACCGCGAGCGGTCTTCTGCCCAGGATTTCTCCTGTCCAGGTGCTTGTGTTTGTCGCTTGATTTCTTCCCTTAATAAGGAGACGTGAGACGATAGATGGAGGTAGAGTTCCTTCTCCATGGCAAGTATCTGTTTTTTAAGCAGAAAGGCTTCGAGGGTCTTCTGGCGCCAGAGTCACATGACTGAAATCGCAGTAGTGCTGGCAAGCCTCAATGTGGTCTGGGCCCAGGCAGAACAAGCAGACCGAATGGCTGACCTTATGGGGGATCTGCTTGCAGCTCGTGCACTTGGAAGGGCACCTCTTGATTGATGATGATGGAGAAGAAAACGACATGCACAAATTCATCAAAATACTTCGAAAAGGAAAATAAAAAAGGCATTGAAAACACGGTCAAGATGGCAGTTGACTAGCTGAAGGCATCCGCGGAGGTCCAACTTGCATGGTCAACAGTGGGGAAAGAACTGGGAATGGTCTGGAGGACCGCCCCTTTTATACCATACATGATGTTAGGGGTGGGCCGATGCCGGGGGCGGTCCCCTGCTGGGTACTGCTAGCTTGAAAGTTTCTGTAGGGTCCTGTCACCTGCCGGCTTCAGTTCTAAAGGTGTTACCTGCTGCAAGAGTGAATCTCGAACCAAGATCTGCTATTCTTGTATTGTTTTCTATATATGGATAACTTTCTGTACAGTTCTCTTCCTGGGACCAGGAATTTGCAGTTTTGACTATGTTGCTGCATGTAGCCAGAACTCTGAGCACTGTTCTGATAGGTCACTGATTCTTATTCATAATGCATGCAGTGACACAGCCACAATTCTGAATTCCTGGCTCCAAGAGGCCTTTACAGAATGTTGTCCACACACAGAGAAAAAAAATACAAAAAGCAGTTTTCACATCAGCTGTTCTTCTCATATAGTACAGTTATTTTCTATTTTGTTTAAACTTTATTTACTGAATTTTCAAGTAAAACTTGACATACAATCCATATGAGAAACAATACATACATAGGAACAAACCAATTGGACACAAGTAAGCATTAAGACATGATGAAGGTGGCATCTAATGGGGAATTAATGCATGGTTGGGACCGATGTGTCACGAGGCCGAAGGCAGAGTGGCTTTGGAGTGGCTTATTGCACTTGTAACATGGTGTTGTTAAAGTTATGAATGTTAGAAATATAGATGCAGTTCTGTAACAAAGGTTATAGAAGATATTTTTGTTTCTAAAGAAATCTGTACTGCACTTTTTAAACATTGAGCAGATGGCTTTTTATATACAAAAGTCACGGAAACAACATATACAATACAGAAAGACAAAGGGTTATTTAAACTTCATTGTTTTGTGTAAACCCACACGGCTAGTATTGGCATAGCGTCGTTAGGAGGACTCCACTATGATGCTGTTTGTGTTTCCAGATTAGGTCTGTGACTGCTTTGCATATTTGCTGATGTTGTGTTCCCTTGCGCTGTGTCACTCCTCAGTCGGGTTCAGGTTCCGCTTTTTGTATTGTCTATTTTTTTTATTTCCGTTCCACGGATACGTGACTGCTGCTATTTCTTTCCGTCACTACCTTTTTCAGTGCCGTAATATTTGAAATTGATGGTCCCATGAACCGTGAAGGCATGGAAGTTGAACGGATTTCCGAGTTCCTCCTGTGACAAGATATTTTCTCTACGATCACCGTGCACTTCACAAACAGTTCTATTTTCCCTATGTGGCCGCCTTCGGTACTTCACAAGCAACACGGCATTATTGCTGGAATAATGCCGTGTTCACATACTGTCACATGACTACTTTCCATCAATGTGTGTTCTGCTCTTTTTTTGGTGCTTCCTTTAGCCATGTTACAATGATCCCTTAGTAAATAGGCATGTAACAGTATCTCTCATATAGTGATACATCATCTGGGGTTACTCTACTACAGTGAATCCAAAGACAGTATAATTAACTAGATAATGTTGTGTATAGTGAGTCCATGAGCCACAACAGCAAAACAATTTCTTACACAGGGAAGGCTGTTTTGCATTACCTATAGGTAATTTCCTAGAAAGGTCAAAAAGGCAGCCAGCACACTAGAGACAAAACAAAAGCTGCTTCATGTCTCATCCTACCCCTCACACATGCAGCAGATTCATCAGCATAAAAAATACCCTACATAAACATACAACCTTCTGTTTTATATGCTTTTTTAAGCACATTAACACTGTAAGCAGAAACCTTTAATATTTAAACAGTATCTAAACAGTATCTCAAAATAAAGATATTTCTATCAATCCCATAATTCAAACACTGACGAAGAAGATGAGCTACTACTGTACTACATGTGTTGCAATGTACTTGCTTAATTGCTCTGCCATTTTTACTACCTATCTCTGTCATACTCATTGTAAGCACTAATTGTATTCTGTATATATGTCATGTCTCTTTTCCACTGCCCCCCTTCCCCAGGATGCACCTGGAATCAAGCAGTACTCCGCTCAGCATGCCTTCCTGGTAAAACTTTTAAATAAATAAGACCTTTCAGTAAAGCACCTCCTATTAAACTATAACCAGGGAGGTACTGGCTGCACCTCTGATGGTCCTATTTTAACAGCTTGCTGGAAACAGGAATGGTCTGGGAGGGCAGACGTAGTCCCACTTTACAAAAGCGGTAGCAGGGAGGATGCTGGCAATTATAGGCCACTCAGCTTGACTCTAGTGGTGAGAAAGTTAATTGAATCACTGCTGAAAGAAAGGACTGTGGAGTATCTTGAATCCAATGGGTATACCAACGCTACCGCAACAATTTTACATCGCCTGACACTACAGCGACAACAGTGCCAGGTTGCTGTAGTGTTGGCGCGGGACCCCGACACTGCTTTCTGGGGGTATTGCACCACCTCCCCGAAACAACTCCAATTTGGAGTTGATTATTTTAGTAGTAGGGGGTTTGGGGGGCAAAGCCCCCTGAAGAAAACAATGTTTCTTGTGGCTCCCTTTATGCCGACCACAAATGCAGTCGACATAAAGGAGTCGCTGTAACGTAGGTCGACAACTAAATTGTCGACCAACTGTCACGGATCCAATCCAATTTGTTACAAGACCCGAAGCACCATGCATTTCAGAGGGAGGGGAGGTCATGTCAAATGAATCCGATAGCTTTCTTTGACTAGCTGACCAAGGAACTGGATCAGAGTGGAGCAGTGGATACAGCCTACCTAGATTTCAATAAGGTGTCTGATATTGTTCCACACAGGAGACTAGTAAGCATGCTGGGTAGCTTAGAAGTGGATCCAAAGATGGTAAACTGTGTGAGGAATTAGGGGATAGGCAACAGAGGGTGCTGGTGAATGGAGTTCATTCTGAGCAAGGGAGAGTGACCAGTGAGGTGCCTCAGGGATCAGTGCTGGAACCTGTCCTCTTTAATGTTTTTATAAGAGACACTGCAGAGCAGCTGGAAGGGAAGGTCTGCCTCTTTGCAGATGACACCAAACTCTGCAGTAGGGTGGACACTCCAGGGGTGTGTGTGAAAAGGATGAACACTGACCGGAGAAAACTCGAGGAGTGGTCAAGCGTATGGCAGCTGGGTTTCAATGTGAAAAAGAACAAAATAATGCACTTAGGGTACAGAAACCCAGAGGCAGAGTACAAAATGGGAGGGTGGTACTGATGATCCCCAAGCTGGATAGAGATCTGGGGGTGATCACAGCGAATGATCTAAAGGTGGCCAGGTAGTGTTGCAAAGCAGTTGGGAAGGCTAGGGGGATGCTGGGGTGCATAGAGAGGGTATCACCAGCAGGAAGAGAGGCGTGGTGTTGCCTCTTTATAGATCCCTGGTAAGACCCCATCTAGCGTACTGTGTCCAGTTCTGGAGACGACGGGCAGGTTTGCACTGCACTTTGCAATTGCACAGGGGTCCGAGGATGCTATATTCAGTCGGACAGGGCACCGACGCCATCCGACTGAATATAGGGCCATGTCAGCGCAGCATTAAGTAGCACTGCCTGGCCATGGCTCTCGAAGTGGACTTCAAGAGTGGATAGTACCAAAGTGCTATCAGCAGTATTCAAAGAGACCCATGCAAATGAGCCCATTGGGCATGTAAGGCGCTAAGGGGCCATTTGCATGCTCATTATGGGCCATTTGCATGGGTAGTGGAGGCAGGTTAGCACGGTTCCTTCCCTCCCTTCCCAGGTCCAAGAAATGTAGCCATCCCTTGTGCTAGTTGCCCCCCACCCTCCCTCCAATCACTAGCCCTTACACAAAAATAACTCTCCCTGGTACTAATGGTCCCTCTCTCCCTCTGATCACCAGCCCGTGATTGAAACCAAACAGTCCCTGGTGCTAGTGACCCCCCACCTCCAATCACAAGCGTATATTGAAATTAAACTCTCTGATGCTAGTGTTCCCCTCCGATCACCAGCCCATAATGAAACTAAACTTCCTGGTGCTAGTGATCATCCTCCTCTGATCACCAGCTGGTATCTAAAAATATATCTCCCTGGTACTTGTGGTCCCCGGATCGACAGCCTGTACTGCAACTAAACTCTCCTGGTGTTAGTGCCCCCAAATTGGCTGCTAAATCTTAAAAAAAAAAAAAAAAAAATTTCCTGGTGCTAGTGGTCCCTTCCTCCAATCTCCAGCCCGATTGAAACTAAATTCTCTTTGTGCTAGTGTCCCCCCATCGCCAGCTAGTATCTAAACAAAAATCTCCTGGTGCTAAAGCGCCCCCCAGTTGCCAGCCCATATTTAAACTAAACTCTCCCTGGTACTTGCAGTCCCCCCCTCCTTCCAATCACCAGCCCACATCTTAAAGATAAAATCTCCCTGGTGCCTTGGAAGACAATGGGTTGTTTTCCTTCTGTGTGTATCCATACCTGCCTTTGTTTTAGTGAAGGGGTACTGGAGGGACAGTTCAGCTCTGCTCCTTGAAGCTTGCTATGTAAATAGGGGCTTGCTGAGGGAGCTCAAAAGCTCTAAACACAGAAGCACTTTCGACATTTTTATATATTTTTTGTCCGCTTCACCTTCAGAACAGCTTAGTGTTGGGTGGACAGGACAGAAAGCATGCAAGGATCCCGGCACTCCTAGCTGGCAGACAGCCAATTATGCAAAAGTCTTAAGCCAACAAGGAAAATGCTGAGCCATGAAACATAACAAAGCCAGCTTTCACTCCAAAAAGAAGCAGGATTAGAAACATAAACTGAGCTTAATAAACAAAGAAGCTTATTTAATTAAATACAGAATTCTCTTCTATCTACCACCCCTCCAACTGCAAAGCACTGCAGCCAGCAAGGAGACAGTGAAATGTGGAGCCATGTGCTCCACCCTTTCTGGGCCAACGCAGCAGACCGAGCCCAGAAACGTTGTAGAATTTGCAAATATAGTGTTTCCCTAGGCCAGCAGGGAAGGATGAGCCCGGACGTTAAAAAGGACCAGTATGTAAGGACTATCCAGCCTTAGAAGGCTTGGTGCTCCCTGTCTAAAGCGAATATGTTCCATCCACATGGAACTCATGGTTATCTGGCATTGTAAAATACTGTAAGCCAAGCCAGACAAATGTACATACGAGTAAATGTTTATAGACACAGTTTAAGCACAAGAACAGGTTGGGTAATAAGGAGCAGGAAATGGTTGTTGTAATATATGTTTAAATGCCTTTTGTGTGATTTAATACCCTGCCCTGAGTGTTAATGTTACATGTTTAAAATCAAGTGGAAACCTTACCTTAAAGGGAGCCCTGCTTCCTAGAAACCAGGCGGCCATATAATGAGGCCTTTTATATCAGTGTGTTGGAAATGAGGCAGATCATGTGACCCAGAGGGGTATATAAGCCCTGTGAACCAGCAGTTAGTCAGTCTGCCTTTGATCTGGGTAAGGGAAAGACCTCACTGCTAAAGAGGAATCTAAAACTTTAAGAGAAACAGGTTTTCAAGCTGTGACCTGGTTGATAGTGCCAGACAGAGAGAGGTTCCTGCTGATTTACCTTGCTAGTTTGGTTAACCTGATCTGTTCTTACAAAGAACTGCTTGACTTATTTGTAAAGTGATCTCAAAGACTTGCCCTTTTAAAAAAAATTGGCATTGTCAAATAAAGTCACACTGGTTGCGTGTCAAGCCTGACACGTGACGTCTGTTTTCCATTTGCAAATCCACTACCCTACCACACTTGCCCAGCGGCTCAGCGGCGTAGTTCCTGTTCACCACCCCGGTAACCGGGTTCGGGTGTGGACTCTAGTTGTCAGGTATTAGATAGCAGAGGGAGACTCAAGTGCCCGATGGAGTGCTCTCCTCTCATGGGGGGATCTGGACATCCCATTGGCTGGCTGCTACCTGTGGAGACGAAGTGGTAGTGCAGCAGGGAGTCTCCGTAGTGCAGGTGCTTGAGATGCTGGGCAGGAACACACACACGCGCGTTTGCATCATTGCACCGGGTGGTCCAACAGTACAGGATGGTGTTCCAGGCCATCACAGGCCCCGTATCATCAACTAGGCTCATCCTTTGAAGCAATCTGGATTGTGCTCCAGAGTCACCTGGTCAGCCTCAATGGCCCCAACATGAGGGGTAATTTGTGGGGGATGTCCACAGAAGGGCAAGTTCTAGGGAAGGTGGGTGATGGGCTGAGTGGCCTGGGGTTGAAAGGGGGCACGTTGGTGATTAAGGGGGCATAAAAACCTATATGGCAAAAGGAACAACAAAAAAAAGATCAAAGTGTGGCCAAAAGTTTAAAGTGGGACTGGACAGGTACAGGAGACTGGTGGTAGTGGGTACCTGGTGGTGGGGGGGGGGGGGCAAAACGATAAACTGGAGACAGCTCACATCAGGAGACTTAGTCTAGGACTGCACAGTGGTAGACTATAGTGGGTCTAGGTAAAGCAATGCAGACTTAATGTACTCTTTTTTTCTTCTTGCAAGAGTTGTCTGCTTCTAGAAATCTGATTCATTAGATGCTTTCTGATATCAAGAGGGAGTCAGCTACAATTCCTGTAATAAAGGCCAAGCTTTGGTGGGCTAGCAAGTATGAGATCTACATGGACTTGGAATGACAGATACTGTATTGCTACAGCAATGCTCCTATTTGAAAGTTCTGACATTCTCAAGATTTGTCCCCATTCTACGTATCAGTAGGCTGCATTGTTCCGTTGCTCTTTTGGAAAACAGCATAACGTCTGTCTTTTTGCTGTTTAATCCAAGGGTATTTGGAACATTCCGTGTTGGACTTTGTCAAAATATTACTGGAATTTGGTGGGTCAGATGGTTCAAGAATGGTGCACTGCCCCTGGTCCTCCCATGGCTCACACCTATGGTGGGGTCTTCATAACAGGGTGTCTCCCCCTCCAGAGTCTATCACATGGTTCTGAATGCAGCTTATAGTGCAGGGCTCAAGCACTGGGCTGTCATCATGGCAGTGACGTGGGGTGTTCTGTCCCCTGTACTTTCATCCCATAAGAGGTAGGTAGTGCATGCGAGTTCCATTGGGCTCTCCCACTCCCACCTCCCTTGGTGCTGTGCATTGCTCTCCAACATGCACACTGCAGCAACTACCTCATGATTGATGTGATGTCATTTTGTCTACTGGTGTGAGAGCAGGCACTACAGCAGACTGTATGGGGTCGCTACAGTTCCAGGCAATGGGGCAGACCCTTCCCAGGCTGGCACATGCTGCCATCAGCCACATTCTTCCCAGCACTGGCTTCCTGGGTGTGGACCCCCACATTCACTTCTGAACCCGAGTCATCTGTAAGGGATTAACCTGCTGGAGAAGGTCCAAAGGAGGGCTACAAAGATGATAGCGGGTCAGCAGGGTAAGGCATATGAGGTGAGGTTAAGGGCACTGAACATGTACTCCCTGCAGGACAGGAGAGAGAGAGGGAACATGATTGGGACCTTCAAGTACTTGAAAGGGATAACTAAGGTGGATAAGGAGGGTCTCTTTAAGCTGAGTGGCAACCAGAACATGAAGGGGAACAGTCTTAAGCTGGGGGGGTTTGGAAGGGAGGTCAGGAAGCACTTCTTCACAGAGAGGGTGGTGGACATTTTGAATACGCTGCTGGAAGAGGTGGTCTCATTGAAGACACTGGACAGCTTTAAGAGCGGCTAGGATAGGTATAGGGGGAAGGTAAGGACCATGGGTAGGGAGGATGGGAGGAGTGGGGAGGGGGAGCAGGGACAGTAGCTAAAGCTGTGGACCCAGCAATACGAGCAGACTAGATAGACCAAATGGCCTTCCTCTGCTAGCTTCTTCATATGTATGTTCGTATAATGCTCTTTACTTCCACTGAACCACTCGGTGCCCTAGAACACCTCTTTTAATATTCAGTTGTCTTTCCCAGGTTTTGCAGGAAATTCTACCTACCTGCTCATGAAGTCAGTATAAAAAGCTTTCATTAAGATTTTCAGACTTCATGGTGCAGTTATTGAACATCAGAGCCCACAGCATGACAACTGAGTGGGATGTCTCAAACAAATGAACTGTGAAGTCTATTGGGAACAGTCAGATATATCTGAGACAGACAGTGGAACAAGTACTAACATGCATGTGTAACCCATAGGTGGCGCTATCCCAAGGGCTACTACCCTTGCCTGCTTGGCTAGTAGCAGGTTAAGGGTCCTGCGTAATGAAACGGGTGCCTCCACCCAGAGGTCAGGGTTGTTAGTGGTCAAGCTCAGTGTCAGTGGCTCAGTAGGTAGCACACTCACCTCTGAGGCCGGGAGATCGGAGGACTGTGGGTTCAGTTCCCACATCTGGCACCTGGGTTAATATCCCAGTACTGACACTGCAGTGCAGCATGAGAGGGGTGCTGCACTTCTGAGGTACTGTCTTTCAGATGAGATGTTAAACCGAAGTCCCATCTGCCTGGATTGGTGGTAGTTCAGGTGGATGTTAAAGATCCCATGGCACTTATCGAAAAGAGTACGGGGAATTTCCCCGGTGTCCTGGCCAAATTTCCCCCCATTCACTAAAAATGCCACCAACAGCTTAATCTGGTTCAAGGTCAGTTGGTATTCATCTGTATCCCCCCCGGTCATGCCTGAAAATAGGCAGGATTTGTCTAGTGCACTTACCTGGTCAACAAAAACTAAAATTAAAATAAATAAAAAAAAAAAATTTAAAAAGCTAACCTGGGACACTGCAACCCCCCTCTTTCCCTTCTAGTGGCCTGAATAATATACAATAATTACTTTCACAATGACCCTTATTCACCAGGCAATTACCCACACTGTTTGCACTTACCACCAGGGCTGGTTCCTCTAGCTTGACCCTGGGGACCCCCTGTAAAACAAGGTTAAGCACAGCAAATAGCAACAGTACAATACCTTTGGCACAAAATGGAACCACAATCAGGTTAAATGCAAACAAATTTAAATCTGATTTATTCAGGGGAATTGAACAAGGGAGGGGTGTACTCAGGTTGATTGGCTTAAAGGCTAAATCAATCAGACAGTTATGCATGCAGTTCAGAGTCCCTACACAGTCACACACTCTGGGTACCCAGGTAGGAAAACGGTGGGCTAGTCAGGAACGTTGCAGCTGGTTGGGGCCCTGTGATGGAAGAAAGCAACATGCACAACACACACTATTTGTAATCCGGAGCCGGAGGGCCCAGTTCGTGAAAGAAAAGGCAACAAGACAATCAGATGATAACACTTTTAGATGGGCTGCACTCCTGAAGTCCAGTCTCTCAGATGAGATGTTAAACTGAAGTCCTGTCTGTCTGTTCTTATGGTTGTTCAGGTGGACATTAAAGAGCTCAAGAAACTTTTTGAAAAGAGTAAGAGAATTTCCCTTGATTCTTGGCAGAGTTCCCCCATTCACTAAAAATACTACCAACAGCTTAACCTGATTTAATAAGTCATTTTGCATCTGCATTCCCCCCAGACTGAAAACAGGCAGAATTGCCTAGATCACCTTTTGTGGTCAATAAAAACTAACTAAATGAAATAAATAATTAGAGATGTTATACTGTACTTTTAAGACAAACATACAAGCAACAGAATTTAGTCAGCTATCTGTGCCATTTGCCAAGGTTTTGTGATTGCATAAAGTAAACGCTAAGTCTATCTTGGATGTATGACAGTGTCACTTATTAGTAGAAAACTGCCAAAGTAGTAAATATTACTAATCAAATATCAAACAGAACCTTATAAAAAGTATAGCCCAAGCTCCATCATTTCTTCCAATTCTTAATTAAGCAATGGTAACAAATGATTCATTCTTTTTTTTTATTCTTTGGTAACCAGATAAGGCCCACTAGGCACAAGTGTTTTTTTATTTCAGGAGTGACTCAAGAGCAATGGGGAGGTTAAGTGACTTGTTCAGAGTCAAACAGTATGCAGGTGGAGGTTGTGGGAATCAAACTCAGGTCTGCTGGATGTGCCAAGCTCATTCACAGCTTGTTATTCAAACCTCTAGGCTATAATCCCAGCCCCCCAAAAATTATAACTATAACTAAACTATACCGAAAAAAAAAACTTAAAAAGTAAATGGAACTCTCTCTGCCCAGAACATGCAACTTGCACAGTGGGCACTGACAGTTGCTTAAGAGTTACTCAATGGCACACAGGGAGCCATTCACAGTGGGAGAATACACCATTTTATAAATTGCCTGAGCTCCTAATGAGGTTGGCAGGTGAACTGCCAAGCAGGATTGCCACCAGTGGCAAAAACGGTCACCAAAGTCTACAGTCTCGTCTGTGTAAAAAAAAAAAAGGTGTAGGCACAAGCCTTTCAAATCATTTAATACCCATACTCATGTGCCCTTATCTTTAGTTCGGTACGCAAGGTCCAAATCAGAGGCATCACTCATTTAGGTTGCTTTTGCCACATATGACTTGGTCACAAACATTTCCATGTTGTTTGAATGCCTGAAGAGGGAGACTTGGTCTTCACACTCAACTCTCTGCTTCACTGCAAGCAAGACCTGATGTTGCACACCATGATCATGCAGTGCTCAAAGGATTCCTGCAACTGCTTTCTATGTAACCTTGTACTGTAGCTTGTTGAGTATTTGAGCCAATGATTACACTGGAAATGAGTAATTACACCACAAAGCCAGGTTTATTGAGTAAATATACTGCATTAGCCCAGCTTACAAGGTACCAGTAATGGTCAATTACTTTCCCTTCGGAGGGTGAACCAGACAGGTGTGGAAGCTTCAGCTCTCCATTTCGAGGTTCATCGTTCCTCGCTCTCTGCCTGTTACAGTCTAGCTTATATACACTTTCCATGAGCTTTTATCTTACAAACTCAGCATATGTCCATACAAAGTAATCTTTCGCAGGGTATGTTACTGTATTTTTCCAGTCTGAGACTGCACCTTTTACACACAGCCTTTGTTATTTCTAATCCTAATTCAGCAATTTATACAGACAGCAAATACATCCTTACCATAGTACAAGCTGTGCACAGTGTAAGTCTATTTTCTACAGCATCAAGGACATTAGCACAGAAAAGAAGAAAGCTTCAAGTACAGCAGTATTTTCATTAATCCTTTCGCCTTCTACTGCCATCACATTACATGCTTTTTCCATTATACCAAATTGTCATATTCCTACAGTTCCCCACTTGATGCATGCAAAGCACATGCATCACCATCCAAATATTATAATCCAATATGTGCTTCAAAAATGGTCCGATGGCCCAATAAAGTTCTGCCACCTGGTCCATAAGCACCACAGTAAATATACATTTTCTATGTCCTGCACTCGCTGGCATAGCTGGCTTACAATAACAATTTGATGTGTTGCATAGTGTATGAAATGCGTAACTGTTGGCAATGTGGAGCTAAAACTTGCTGCAAGAAGCAAAGAACTATAAGCATAATAAAAATTAAGACAAGCTGATGTCGGGGAAGAAGGCAACCTAGCACTCTGTATTGCGTGTCTTTTTCCGAGTAGCCTACAACACCTAGTTCTAGTCACCACTTCCTGAGCAAACAAAAAAAAGAGTATGGAACTCTTTTCCCTGACTGTCCCCTTCTGGGAGTCAACTGATATTTATTTATTTATTTATTTATTAAAGCGTTTTACCAGGAAAAACATACTGAGCTCAAATAGCTCGTTTCCAGATGTGTCCGGTGGGGTGAGGGGGTTGGGAACAACTTTATACAGTACAGATTGATACAGTAGCACAATAAAGTACATTTGTACAAAGTACAAGTAACAAAGAAGATAGCACAATTGGATTACAATATACAGATTGCCAGCAGAGAATAGAGGCCATACAATATGTGCAATTATATAAAGTCTGTAATAGGAGCATGAGCAAAAACAATACCAAGTGAAAGGAGGCACATTCAATAAGTGCAGTATACAGTGAACAGTTGAGATTATATACAAAACTGCAGTTTACAATAAAAGCTGTACCAGTAAGTTAACAGACAAAAGAAAATCTAGGCCAGGCAGCCTAATGACAGTGGCAGGAGGGAAACATAGAAACATAGACTTTGACGGCAGATAAAGACCGCTAGGCTCATCTAGTCTGCCCATTTCCCTACCTACAGGATAGGTCGCAGATCCTAGTTAACCAACAGCCTACTTCTTCCTACCCACCACAAGAATTGCCTTATGTTTGTCCCATGCATTCTTGAATTCTCCCACAGTTTTAGACCCCACAACCTCCTCAGGAAGGCTGTTCCATGCATCCACTACCCTCTCTGTGAAATAATACTTCCTCACATTGCCCTGAACCACCTCCTTCTATCTTTAAATTGTGTCCCCTTGTTCTTGCAAGTCTCTTTTTCTGAAAGATGCTACCCTCTTGGACTTTGTTGATTCCACTGAGGTACTAAAAGTTTCTATCATGCCCCCCCTCTCCTTCTTTCCTCAAGGGTATACATATTAAGCTCCTTTAGTCTCTCCTCATATGGCTTCTCTTGCAGACCCTGCACCATTTTAGTTGCCCTCCTCTGGACTGCCTCTATCCTGTCTATGTCCTTGCAGAGATGGGGTCTCCAGAACTGGACACAGTACTCCAGATGGGGTCTCACCAACTGTCTGTACAGAGGGATAACAACTTCCTGTTTTCTGCTGATGATGCCTCTCCCAATACATCCCAGTATACCCCCAGCCCTCCCTACTGCCTTCTCACATTGCTTGCTAACCTTAAGGTCATCTGATATGATTACCCCCAGGTCCCTTTCCTTTTTTGTTGTTGTTACTACCTCCCCACCCATTGTGTATTCTTCCCCTGGGTTCTTGTTTCCCAGGTGCATTATTTTGCACTTCTTTGCATTGAATCCTAGCTCCATACTTCTGACCATTCCTCCAACCTTGCCAAGTCCGCTTTTCATCCTTTCCACGCCTCCTTGTGTACCAACCCTGTTGCAGATCTTTGTGTCATCTGCAAAAGGCATACTTTTCCTTCCAGCCCTCTGCAATGTCACTGATGAAGACATTAAAAGGACTGGACTCAATACTGAACCCCTTCGACCCACTAGTAACCCCCTTTCTTCCCGAATTGGACTCCATTTACAATTACCTTCTGTGTCCTGTTGTCCAGCCAATTTTTTACCCAGGCTACCACCCTGGGTCCCACTCCCAGGCTGGTTAATTTGACTATTAATCTTTGTGTGGGACTGTGTCAAATGCCTTGCTAAAGTCTAGGTAGGCCATGTCCACAGCCCCTCCCTGGTCTACTACTTTGGTCACCCAGTCAAAGAAATCTATTAGATTCGTCTGACATGACGTTCCCGCTGTGAACCCATGCTGCCTTGGGTCCTGTGCTCCACTGGCCTCTAGGTATTCAACTATTCCTATTAGGGAGTGGTAAGAGTGCGGGGAAGAGAAATAAGGGAAGGTTTAGAAGCAGCAGAGTGAATGTTCAAGGGGGAGAGAATTCCAGAGTTTAAGAAAACGGAAAGAGAAGGCGGATTGGCCAGCTTGAGTTTTGCAAGGAGGGAGCTTGAGGAAACGAAACCCAGAGTTATGGAGGGAATAAGAGGAGTGGGAGGAGTGAAAGATTAGGGAGGTGAGGGTAGGGGGGAAGAGATGATGGCCAGAATTTTGTGGTGAAGGAGGCACAGTGGGACAAATGGCAATCCTCAAAGGAGGGGAGGGAGGGAGAGAGAGGAGAGCGATGAGTGCGAGTATACCTTTTTGATGTTTCTGTTTCAAGTCATGGGGTAACATTCACTGGAGCCATTACTACAGAAAGGTGAGCTATCTCCCTTCAGACCTTCTGGTAAACCTATGATGCACATATGTTTTCTTCCTGGCTTGGTTTTGCAGATGCTGTAACCCCCTTTATAAAGGAGGTTATTTTCTTTGACCAGCTTAGCCTGCTGCATACTGTACACAGCTTTTCCACTTTCTGCCTAATTGCTTGTCAATCTTCCATGTTGAACTCCGCTTGTCGCATCTGCTTACCCATTTGTTCAACTGTTCCATATAACTGGCCCAATGTATGATTTATAGCGGCAAGTGTCCCCTCCAATGATGGACCACTGAGCCCAGAGGCAGAGGAAGCCATATGATATCTGTGATGCACAAGCCTGTTTAAAAGGCGATGTTTGCTCTGGCAAAGTCTTGTCAGCCTGACTTGCATAAGTATTTGTATAACCATGATGCCTTGCATGGGACTGAGGCTTTAGAGTATTTAAATGATTTGCAGAGATGCGCAAAAAACAAACATCCTTGATTCATTGCTTTTGCACTGATGCTTGTCTTCTAAAGTACATAGAAACATAGAAATTGCCGGTAGACAAGGACCACTAGGCCCATCCAGTCTGCCCGCAGGCCCAATACATTGTATGTGGCCACTGACCCTATGTGATCAATGGCTTTTCATCACTCCCTCCCCTTTCAAGGTTCCCTTGTGCCTGTTCCAGGCATGTTTAAACCCCTCCACTGTGCTTGCCCCCACCACCTCTTGTGGCAGGCTATTCCAAGCATCAACCACCCTCTCTGTATAGAAAAACTTCCTCACGTTACCCCTTAATCTACCCCTCCAATTTCATATCATGCTCCCTTGTTCTAGTATTTTTCTGCCTTGGAAGAGGACCCCCACCTGCACCTTGTTTATGTCTTTGAGGTACTTGAAAGTTGATGTCACCTTGCTCTTTCCTTACTTTCAGTGAATAAATATTGAGGTCCCCCTAGTCTCTCCTCATATGTTTTGTGGTGCAAGCCCTGTACCATCTTAGTTGCCCTTCTCTGGATAGCCTCCACCTTGTCAATGTCCTTGCACAGGTGTGGCCTCCAGAACTGCACACAGTACTCCGGGTGTGGCCTTACCAATGTTTTATACAATGGCATCGACACCTCCCATCTCCTGCTAGTGATACCCCTGCCTATACAACCCAGCATGCCACTGGCCCTCCCTGCTGCCTTTGCGCATTGCTTTGATACCTTAAGCTCATCAGAGATGATAACCCCTAGGTCCCTTTCCTCTTTGGTGACAGTCAGCATCTCTCCCCCATCCTGTAGGTCTCCCCAGGGTGTTTCCTCTACTAAGGGGCATTATTTTGTACTTCTTTGCATTGAACCTCAGTTGCCATGTCTCTGACCATCTTTCAAGCTTCTCCAGGTCCCTCCTCATTCTCTGCACTCCTTCAGGAGTATCTACCCTGTTGCAGATCTTGGTGTCATCTGCAAAAAGGCAGCCCTTTCCTTCCAGACCCTCTGCAATGTCACTAATGAAGACACTGAGCAAGACTGGTCCCAGTACTGAACCCTGTGGTACTCCGCTGGTCACCCCTCTCTCCCCGAATTGGACCCCATTTGCCACCACCCTCTGCCTCCTGTCTGTCAGCCAGCTTCTAACCCAGTGAATCACCTTTTGTCCCATGCCTAGACTTCCCATCTTGTTAACCAGCCTTTTAAGCGGGATGGTGTCGAAGGCTTTGCTGAAATCTAGGTAGGCGATGTCTACCGCTCCTCCCTGATTAACTTCTCTAGTCACCCAGTCAAAAAAATCAATCAGATTTGTTTGACAGGAACTTCCTGCTGTGAAACCGTGTTGCCTCAGATCCTGGGCTCCACTGGATTACAGGTGTGCCATAATACTTTCTTTCAGCAGTGTCTCTATGATCTTCCCCACCACTGAGGTGAGGCTGACTGGCCAGTAGTTCCCTGCCTCCTCCCTACTGCTACTCTTGTGCAGCGGTACTACATGTGCCCTCCTCCAGTCCTCTGAAGCCACTCTCATGTTGAGCGACTCTGTGAACAGGGCCACCAGAGGCGCTGCCAGTTCACTTTGCAGCTCCCTTAACAGCCTCGGGTGTATGCTGTCTGGCCCCATGGCTTTATCCACCTTCAGCTTTGTGAGTTCTTCCAGGACTCTCTCCACTGTGAATGGACTGGTGTCCACTTCTTCCCCTCCGCTGCCTCTGCCAATCAACTGTGGTCCTTGACTCTCCCCCTCCTTAGTGAATACTGAGCAGAAGTATTTGTTCAGGATTCAGATCCTCTCCTTACACTCTCCCTCCTCCCCTTTGAGCCCCTCACTACCCCCGTTTTTTTCTTCTGTAATAAGGTTCTACACAAGCCCAAATGGTGGTAACATTTTCCTGCTTAAATGTCAAGTTACAAATGCCATCTACAAAGCTGTATAAGGAAATACCATTCAGTACAAAGTGGCAAGAATCCGAGAACAGATTTTTTTTTTGGGTGTTCTGTGATCAAATTCCTTTGTATGTGGGGTTTAACTACTTAGTGCACACTTGGTGGAAAAGTCACCTAAGATAATTAAAGTCCTTTTTGGAAAAAAGCCATTCTAGGTTTTAACATACTGTTTGTGTATATGTTTCTATCGAAAAATGTGTAAGCCATAATGTACCCTACCTAATTCTTAAACTCAGCCCCAACAATTCCTCAGTGTTAGCTACTTTTTTTCCTGTTATAATGCAGTACGCAAAAACATGAAGTACTGTTCCAATATTTGTTAGTCCTTCATACAACCTTATCTGGAGATGCTCGGTATTGTGGACTGGCAGCATGATCATCAAAAAAATGTTCAGCATGCCACATACTAGCCCATTAGGCTCATCACTGCCCAGGCAGGTGGAACAGGGTGGTGAGGGTGACTTCAAGTGGCAACCGACATAAACCCTTCCACCGCCTTGACCATTTGTTGTAGAGTAAATGAATGAGAGAAAATGTACATGCTCACTCACTCGTTCTTTCATTCATTCAGTCTACTATAGCCTGCCGTGGTGGTGGGAGGGTTTTTGCAGGTCACCACCCCTTGGAGTCACCCTCACCACCTGCCTGAGAGAAGCCAAACTGGCTGGTACTATACATGGCATAGGATGCCAGACATTTTTTAATGACCACTGTGCAGCAGTGCGATACCCTCAGTACAGATAGACAGACAGGACTCAGAGGAAAGGCACTGGGGGCACCATACTTGCTCGACTTACTATACCACTACTGAGAGATTGACCAGCCTGACAAGCAAGATACAATTTTTTTTTTTTTTTTAGGTGTGTGCCAACAGCGGGAGTGGGGGAGTGGCCTTTGGGAGGATGGGTGCCTGGCAGCCTAACTGCTACAAGCATGTGGGGGGGAGGCAGCTGATTACTTACAATGTTGGGGGAGAGGTACAATAGCCAACAGCACTGGAGTCTTGTTTTACAAAGTTGGACAGGGGTGATGGGGACTTGGATGTGGAATTAGAACTTCCGATTCCTACTCTGATTCTGATCCTCCCAGAATCAGAATAACACTGGACTATGAATTGAAACTTCCAATAATCTGAAAGAAGAGACTTCACTGATATCAAGCACCCTTTGTCTTATCCTAACTCCATAGTCTGCAGTTGTTGACAAATTTAAAAAATACATATTTTCTGGCTCACTTCTAATACTTGAATAATGGGCAACAGGTTCATTTTGCAACACTAAAAGACAACAATACAGATTCACTGTCATATATGGAATTGTCTGACTACACTTGCAAGCAGTAAGCCATAACAGAGTGTTATTTGGCTAGGATAAATACACGCTGAATGGCACAATAAGGCACAAGGTCACATCCCAAGGGTCTTTAACCCCTGAAAGTGCTTTATGCCAGCCCAACCAACACCACAATGTGTTGTTTCCATATATAAAACAGATACAGTAAAACCTCCATTTAATGAACCTCGATGTACCGAACCGCCCTAACAAACTTTTTCTTTAGGACTCGACTTTTCAATTAGATCAGCTGTTCAAGCAAGGGACTGATGTAATCACCCAATCAACTGTACATCTGTACATCAGCTGTGTTTGCTGTCAGTCACAATCTGATTACATCCAATCATATATCACCCACGTTTATTGCAAAGGTCACCTAGTTACCTGTGCCTCAGTTTATCTTTGGAACAATCAGGCATTGGCAAGGAGCAAGATGCAGCTGTGGAACTTCCTGATGATGAATCACCCCTGACACAGGCTGCAATGGAGATCGGAGACACCGAGGATAGTGAGGGAGTTGTGAGTGGGCTGGCAAGTGCGGAAGAGCCACATGAAACACCTAAGACTGATATTGACCAACTTACTAGATTGGTATCTGAACTTATCCTTCGTGTTACTGATGAGGAAATTGCTGAACAAATGGATTGTGATATGGAGGACGTGCATGCACACATGTTGGATGACTGTACTGTTGACATCGTGAAAGAGAGACACAGAACAGGATTCGGACAGTGAGGAGGAGGGGGAGCCAGCAAAGCCTGTTACAGAAAACGAGGTGATCAAAGCATTCACTACGTGTTTGTCGTGGCTAGAAAATCAACCTGTCTGCAACCCGCTCTAACTACTCCTACTGAGAAATCTTCATAGTCAAGCTGTGAAAAGTAGATCTGGAAAGCTACAGCAGAAGTCAAAGACTTCTAAAACAGTGTTGTGCTGTACTGCACAAGCACTCTTTATACTGCACACTGTAATACACAAGCACTCTTTATACTGCACACTGTAATGCACAAGCACTCTTTATACTGCACACTGTAATGCACAAGCACTCTATACTGCACACTGAAATGCACAAGCACTCTTTATACTGCACACTGTAATGCACAAGCACTCTTTATACTGCACACTGTAATGCACAAGCATTCTTTATACAGCACACTGTAATGCACAAGCACTCTTTATACTGCACACTGTAATGCACAAGCACTCTTTATACTGCACACTGTAAAGCACAAGCACTAAGCATACATGAACTAAGCATATGAAAATAAATTCACCTAGCTTCACTTAGCTTAAACAATCTCGGTTTCGAGTCACAAATCAAACGTACAGTATTATACATATACTGTAGTAGTTATAATATTTATACGGAGATCAAAAATCACCCGTGCCATTGAAAAGAATGGCGGCCCCGATCTAGCAAACACCCAATTATCCGAACTATTTAACAGCTACCCAAACAGTTTGGATAGTCATGGTTCTTCTGTACCTAGGTAAATATGTTTGAAGAAATGGTTTTTACTTTTCAGAAATTATTACATAAACAAGGAAATTTTATAAAGAAAATGGTGCTTTCGTTCCTCCACATCAAGTAAAATATGTAAATGTTAGGAAGGTGCCACTAGCAGGCACTAAAAAGCTAGCTGGGAAGGACTTTTTTGTTGTTGTTAATATTACACTGTAGAGGACTACAACTCCCAAAGAGAGAGTTGTAATTTGGATTGTAGAATAGCAGTGCAAAAGTGAATAGTTGGGAATGATACCAGGTAAATAACAAAAAATGCAAGAAAAAGTATGTTTTTGTATGTAGTGTGAGTTGCAGAGTGGAGTGAGGTGACACTAGCACCGTGGCAGGCACGTAACTGTACTGGAGCGTAGTAGTGGGAGGGACTCTCGGCAGCACTAAAAAGTATTGAAACAGAGCTCCATGAAGAAACATCTCAAAAAGACACAAAAGTTAAGAATGGAGGACTTGTGATTACACATGAGGTATGTTTTATCTTTCATTTCAACTGTGTGGCTATGAGAAAAAATGGCAGATTTAGAGAAATGAATGTTCTAAAACTGCACACTACTATGGCTTGTAAAGGGGAAGGCTGGCACAGGAACTTTTATTTACTCACTGGGTGGATGACATAAAAGTATGCAGGGATGTACCGAGACTGTCATTTTGGGGGGGGTTTCGTTCTGCCCTTGGTATGCAAATTAGTCAGTCACATGACTTATCTGCATAACAGGCAGGGCCTTCTGACAATCTGTCTCCACCCACCCTGGTCAAGACGGACAAAGCAATGAATTTAGGTGAGGCAGCCGAGCCATGCAGAGAAGAAGAATGAAGAATGTACATGAAATCAGGACAATATATATATACTGTATATATAATAATACCAGCACAGCATCTGCAGTGCTGGTGCCTGAACTTAAAGGATAAAGTCAAGGCATCTACTTTTTACAATGAATCTCCCCAGGGCCTTATCTGCTGATAAAGGGACATCGCGATGATCAGCAAGTAAAGCCAGGCCGCTCAGTCTAGCTTCTGCGGTGCGATTTATCCTCTTGGTCTTGACGCGATCAAGCATAGAAAAGGTACGCTCAGCTTCTGAAGTAGTGACTGGCAGTATCACAAGGATTTTTAATAAATTGTGAATGATTGGATAAAAGTTTTGGTCACAGTTAGACAAACCATCAATAGCTGTAACCAGAATGGACTCTTTCTTGTCTTTTGCATCAATCCACCTGTCATGCCAATGATGGAATTCACTCTGCAGATGATAATATTATCAAGGAGAACATCACTGTAGAAAGTTTTTAGTTCTGACAGAAATTCCACCTCCTTCGTATTCAAGGAGCGATCAGGAATGACTATTTCAAGGGAAGTCGGGATTTTTCTATGTGTGAGAAACCTTGCTGTCATTTGCTGTTCGAAGGAATCTAGACATGGAATGAACACTTTTGTTCTGTAGTATTGTTCTATTTCCTGCAAACTTGGTCCTGTTCGTGAATTTCTTGGGAGTGTGATTTCAAAATTCAGCTCTTGAGCTAATGCTTTTGCTTTCAAAAAAAAGTTCAGAGAACTGCGTTTCTGCATCATGACGCATGGTACGAATCTGTTTCAAAGCATCATCGGCCATCTGAACACACATGGAGAGATCTGACTGAACCTTTTGCAGATTTACTGACAGTACTTACGTAATCGAGAGTAGTTTTTCCGAAAAACAACTAAAGCAATTAGAAAGCATCCTTTCTGAATTGTGTTCCGTAGCTGCTCTGCCTTAGATGAAGCATCATCTGTCCAAGTAGTAAATATCTCGTCAAGGGCTGCAACTACTGCAGGGAACAGTTCTATGAAGGTGAACACTGCTTTGTGACGTTCTACTCATCTTGTTTCACAAAGACTGACAAGCTTTTTCTTTTTCTCAGTTAGTAACAGGCTTGATATTTTGTTCCTAAGAACTTTGCTATATAGAAACATAGAATTTGATGGCAGATAAGGACCGCTTGGCCCACCTAGTCTGCCCATTTCCCTACCTGATGGATAAGCTGCAGATCCTAGTTAATCAACAGCTTACTTCCTCCTACCCCCCACTAGAATTGCCTTATGTCTGTCCCATGCATTCTTGAATTCCCCCACTGTTCCTGACTCCACAACCTCCTCAGGAAGGCTGTTCCATGCATCCACAACCCTCTCTGTGAAAAAATACTTTCTAACATTACCTCTGAGCCGTCCCCCTCTATCTTCAAATTGTGCCCCCTTGTTCCTGCACATCTCTTCTTCTGAAAGATGCTAACCTCTTATACTTTAATTCCTTTGAGATACTTGAAAGTTTCTATCATGTCCCTCCTTTCCTCAAGGATATACATATTAAGCTGCTTTAGTCTCTCCTCATGTCTTCTGGTGCAGATCCTGCATCATTTTGGTTGCCCTCCTCTGAACAGCCTCCACTCTGTCTATGTCTTTGCAGAGATGGGGTCTCCAGAATTGCATGCAGTACTCCAGATGGGGACTCACCAACTCTCTGTATAGAGGGATGACAACTTCCTGTTATCTACTGTTGATGCCTCTCTCTATGCATCCCAGTATTCCCCAGCCCTCCTTACTGCCTTCTCACATTGCTTGGCCACCTTTAGGCCATCTGATATAATTATTCCTAGGTCTCTTTCGATTTTTGTTGTTATTAACTCACCCCCCATTGTGTACTCTTCTCCTGCGTTTTTCTTTCCCAGATGCATTACCTTACACTTCTTTGCACTGAATCTGAGCTGCCACATATTTGACCATTCCCCCAACCTAGCCAAGTCCCTTTTCATTCTTTCCACCCCACCTTGTGTATCAACCCTGTTGCAGATCTTTGTGTCATCTGCGAAGAGACATACCTTTCCTTCAAGGTGCTCTCCAATGTCACTTATAAAGACATTAAAGAGGACCGGTCCCAGTACTGAACCCTGCGGTACCCCGATAGTTACCCTCCTTTCGTCACTGTGGACTCTATTTACTATTACCCTTTGCGTCCTGTTGTCCAGACAGTTTTTTATCCAGGCTACCACCGTGGGACCCACTCCCAGGCTGGCTAACTTGTATATTAATCTTTTGTTTGCTACGTTTAGCAGAACTCTTAAACGTGCAGCAGTCAGATATTGTTGTAAAACATTTTCTGATGGAGTTCACTGAACAGGTTTTTGAAACCACCAGATTCAGTGAGTAGTTTGCACAGTGAACATACACAGCTCTTGGATACTCAGCCGCAATTTTAGCTTGTACGCCATTTAGCCTACCACTAAATGCGGCAGCACCATCATAGCCCTGCCCCCGAGATCACCAAGATTTAATCCTAATTTTGTTAAGGTGGACATGATCGTGTTAGCCAGACTTTCACCAGTCAAGTTTGTAACCCTCAGGAAAGTGAGGAAGTCTTCTCTGATTTCTGGCTTTGACACTTCACTCACAATGCCAACATATCGCATGCAGATACACAATTGTTCGCTGTTGCTAACATCTGTTGTTTCATCAGCTAAAACTGCAAAGGGACCGCACTGTTTTATTCTTGTAACTATTTTCTCAAACATGATATCTCTAATAATCTCAATGATTTTGTTCTGGATTTTAGGGCTAAGATACGTGGCGTTACTTGAATTACTTTATAATGATTTTAGGAGCACTTCATCTCCGTGATTTGCTCTATACCGAATTAGAGTTCTGAAATTCCCATCATTTTTTATCGGGTCTTCAAGTGTCAGTGGCCCTGACTCTTCATTTCCACAGAGTGCAATATCCTGGTGACCGCATAAAATTATTATATCTATCACAGCAAGTATCTTATTACGGTTCTCTATTGCTATATATAGCTCTTTGAAATTAGTCTATTTGTGCTGTAATTGCTATTGGTTCACCTCTTGAGATGCAACAAAAATGTTCAGCTTTCACTTAACTATTTTTATGATACTCAGTATGAGAATGTAAGTCAAAAAGCTCTTTCGCTTTTTTCCAGTTTCTTAAAGGCTCACGGACAAGCTGTCCAAGATGCTGATGACTTCCTTTACCGACTTCGTCACTGCAGAAAGCAACACATATTTTACAGTAAGCACCATCTGTCATAGATGAATATGCAAGCCAATTGTACTGCGAAAGCCAGTGGTGTTGGAAATGGAGATTTCTCTTGCCACTTGCAGGAAACTTGTAATCACTGTCAGGTTTATGCAATGCATTCACTATTTTAAACCGTTCCTTATCAGTAAGTCTTATCCTCCCTATGTATTCACTTATATTGTTCCGAACCCGAGCACTAGGTGTAGTATGACCGGGTGGTGGTCTGCAGCATGTGGGTGTGATTGGGGAGGTGGACGAAATCAAAGAGTCAGTAGTGGATGTGGTCACCGCCACTGCAAAAGAGCCAGAAGTGCTTTCAGATTCAGAATCACAGTGTGAATGCACTAATTTACAGCTTCAGTTCCAACTGTTGTGGAAACAAGAGTGCTTCCCACATCCACACATCCTGCTTCATTGACCACAGTTTCAGCAATGGACTTAGCTTTCTTTTCTCTTGCACTAAATATATCAAGCAGAGACATTTGCCTTTTCATTTTGATTTTTTCCTTTTGTATTTTTTTTTTATATATTTACTTTACTACCACAAGACTAGAGTGAGGGTTGTCTGACTCGTCTGGCCTCTGGCTGAGTGGGTAGGCTCAGGGTCACACTGAATGAGTGTTATGGTCAGTGATGAAAGTGAACAGGAATGCACAGGAACTGTTCCTGTACCTTTTTTTTGCAGCAGGAACAGAATTCCTGTACTTCTTCCCACTGACACTGGAACTGAAAATTTAAAACCAGCAACATAATGACAGTTTCTGGGCCTGTGACCTGAAATCAGGGTTTCCAGAACAACATTTGACTTGTACAAAAGTGCTGTTTTACTAGAAATACTTCAAAATCTCCAACTGAATCTACTGGTGTCTAAACAGATTGATGTGTCTTGACACAGCTATCCTTCCGACTGAGAGCTCTTCATTCTTCATTTCATAGTTGCCAATGCCTGAGTTCCTGTACTTTTTGTCTACCACTTGCACCACTGGTTATGGTATGTATCGCATGGCACTAGTATGTTTCCTTTTGTACTGGTCAGTCAGGACACTGTACTACTATACACTACTGACTAGTCTGGACTCCGTCCATTTGGTACAGTGTGCAATTGTGCAACAAGTGCACAGGCTGAGAAAGAGTGACTGTGCCAACTTATAAACTCAAGTGTGGAACTGGGGAGAAAGAGAATTATATGTTTTTCTTACCCAAATATTAACTGTTTCTTTTCTTTTCTCATACCAGAAACTTTTCAAAGAACAAGATACAGCAGGCACAGAGCCGTAATGTGCCAGCCAGTGTGAGACGACCAACCAACAACAGTAGTAACATGTTTTGCACTGATAGAGGGGGGAGAGGGGAGACTTGGGGGAGTGTTTGGCATCCTGCATCTGGAAGGGTGGGGGGGGTCGCTGGTGGGCTACGACAGTAATGGGTAGGGTGGTAGGCTGCAACAACTGCGGTGCACCAATCTTTCTAAAAATTGCCTGGAGTGTGGGAGGATGTTTAGTGTGCAACCACATAGAAAAACTTAGAAAGGAGATTGAGGGTCTGCACGAGGAACTAAGACAGGCAAGGCAGACTGGGGGTGGGTTTAGCCCAATACTGGAGGGAGGAAGAAGGGGAGATGAGGGAGGGCGATTTAGGCCAACAGTGGTGAAGAGAGGGTCAGAAGAAGGGAAGCAGAGACAAAGGGGCCCAGGCCAGGAAGAACGATTGCCGGGGAAACCAGGTCAGGAGACAAAAGACAAATGGAAGGAAGAGATAGGGACTTGTGAGGGGAGGCGAAGAAGTGGCAAAAGTCATGGCGTGGAAAGGAGAGAACAGGTTACTATGAAGAGAGGGAGCGGGCATGTGTGAAGGGTCTTCAGAAAATAGTTTTGTACTGCTAGAGAGGAAGAAGGTGGAGAAGGGGAAATGATGAAATTAGAGGAGTATTTGATAAATGCCTGGACCAAACTGGAGCTGGGGAAATTCTGCTGGGAGAATTGCAACAGGGGTAAAAGGGGAAAATAATGTGCAGGAGGAAGAAGAGGAGCTGGAAATGAGAGAGGGAGATGAATGGAAGCAAGCAGGGAGTAAGAGGGGTGGAATCTTAGTGCTGGGGGACTCAATACTAAGAGGAGTCAGGTGGGGTAGCAAGGGGGAGAGGCATAGTCGCATTTGGGTGGAGGCCATGCCAGGGATGACAGCAGAAAGGGTGGGACAATCTGTTCTGAAATATGCTAGAAGGGGTAGGGACAAGCCTCATTTAATTATACATCTTGGGACACATGACCTGGCTGACAAGACGGTAGATATAGTCCAGAGGAGGTTTGAGGAACTAGCACATTATGTGAGGGAGCAGGAAGATCAGTAACTTTTCAGAGATACTTCCAGTGCCAAAGGCAAGCACAACAAGAAAGTTGAGAATAGAGAATTTAATGGATGGCTAAGAATCTGGTGTTGTGCTAAAGGGTATGGGCTGTTGGGGCGGTGGGGAGGGACCTGGGAGGACAGTAGTCTCTATGCCAAGGACAGACTACACTTGAGCGAGGAGGGAAAGAAAGTGTTGACACAGAGGATGGAGGAGTACATAGGAAGTTGGAATTTAAACTAGGAGTGGGGGGGTGCAATTGGGGAAGAGATATGCAGAGACCACAGGTTGGGAAACCATATGAGCTTACCCCTAACAGTGACAAAGGAAACATGGCAAGTACTATTGGTGGTGGTGCTAGAAAAGGGGGGCAAGATGGGAGGGGGGGAAAAGAGCGGAAGGTGGTTACCCTTAATGCTAGGAGCCTCGGGAGGAAAACTGCAGAGTTACAGGTTCTCATGGCAGAGGGAGAGGGGGACATTGCAGCCATCACAGAAACATGGGCCACCCAATACAATGACTGGGACCTGTCTGTACCAGGGTACAGGTTATTTAGTAGGGACAGGGTGATTGGGAAAGGAGGGTGGGACTATATGTGAAGGAAGGACTGAACTGTGGTGAGGAAGGGAGGAGGGTAGTACGGAGTCACTTTGGATGCAAATCCAGGATTCCAAGAATAGGATTCTTAGAATGGGAGTGGTGTACAGGCCACCATCTCAGACGGAGGAGTTAGACAGGGAACTAGCGGGACAGATCAGGAGGACCTAGGAGAAGGGTAGTGTGTGGTGATTGTGGGGACTTCAACATGCCAGGAGTGGACTAGAGTACCCCAACAACCAGGAACAGAAGGGAGCAGGTACTGCTTGATGCCTTCCAGGACAGCTTCCTGCTGCAAATGGTCAGTGAACCAACCAGGTTAGGGAATACCCTTGACCTTGTGCTGGCAAATGGGGACTTTGTGAGAGAACTTACAGTGGAGGAACCGCTGTCAGGGAGTGACCACCACTCAGTATGGCTCACATTGGATATGGACAAGGAAGGAGTAGAATCTGGCACAAGAGTGCTGGACTTCAGGAGGGCCGACTTTGGGAGGATCGGGCAAGTGGTAAAAGGGTACCTGGCCAGAATTCAATCTAGTATGGACACTAACCAGAGGTGGGAGCTCATAAAGCTGGGGATAGTGGAGGCAACCAAAACCTGCTGCAAAGCCCAGAGCAAGAAGGCTAGGACTAAGAAACCAAGCTGGTTGAGCAAGGAGGTCATGGAAAAGGTAAGGAAGAAAAGAGCTGCCTTTAGGAAGTACAAGAAAACAGGGAGGGGGGAGGATAGGGAGGAGTACTTGACAGAATTGAAGGAGGTGACAAGGGCAGTAAGGGGAGCCAAAGCATCTACGGAACTCAGGCTGGCACAAGGCATTAAGAAGGGGGAGAAGGACTTCTTTAAGTACATCAGGGAGAAAAGGAGCTGTAAGGACCACACAGTAAGGATTAGGAAGGAGGGGGTTGGGTGGAAGCAGGGTGCCATAAGGCAGAAGCACTAAATGAGTACTTCTGCTCAGTATTTACTAAAGAGAAGAGGGGTGACACCCAAGGTGGGAGAAATGGCAGAAGCAGGGGAAGGGGTGACAGATGGGGAAACATGGAGGGCAGAGTCTCGAGAGGGCTTTGAAGGCACTGAGGGTGGACAAGGCGCCAGGCCCAGATGGCATCCACCCCAGGGTACTGAAGGAGCTGGCAGAGGTCCTTGCAGGACCTTTGGCAGACTCTATTTAATGCCTCACTACATTCGGGGTGTGTACCTCAGGACTGGAGGATGGCTCATGTGGTGCCCCTCCACAAGAGTGGCCCCAAGGATGAACCGGAAAACTACAGACCAGTGAGCCTCACATCCACTGTGGGTAAGCTAATGGAGACTATCCTGAAGGAGAGGCTGGTGGCCCTCCTAGAGGCCAAAGGACTACAGGACAGCAGACAGCATGGCTTCATATGTGGCAGATCCTGCCAAACCAACCTGGTGGAGTTCCATGACTGGGTAACTAGGCAACTGGACAGGGGCCATGCAGCGGATGTCCTGTATCTGGACTTCAGTAAGGCATTAGACTCGGTGCGCATGGAAGGCTCGCGAGGAAGTTAGTAGGCACAGGGTCGGGTGCAAAGCTGGTGAGATGGGTAGGAAACTGGCTTCAGGAAAGCAACAGAGGGTGGTGGTGGGTGGGAGCTCTCACACCCAAGGGCAGTGACGACGGTGTTCCACAGGGCTCGTGTTGGGACCAGTGTTGTTTGGGATATTCATTGCAGACATATCATGGGACATCAAGAGCAAGATCAGTCTGTTGCTGATGATACCAAGGTAGGCGCTGGGTGGATGACCTAGGGGGATGGCAGGTGTTGCAGGATGATCTGGCAAAGCTTGAAACCTGGTCAGACACCTGGCAAGTGGAGTTTAATGCCAAAAAGTGCAAGGTGCTGCATTTTGGGATGAAGAACCCAAGGAGGAGTTACCAGCTGGGGGGAGTGCAGCTAGCCCAGACAGAGGAGAAGAAGGATCTGGGTGTGCTCATTACAGGGTCAATGAACAACTCAGCACAATGTAGGAAGGCAGCTGCAAAGGCCAACAAAATGCTGGGTTGTATTGCAAAGGATATATCCTCGAGGAGGGAGGAGGTGATTCTGCCACTGTATAGGTCATTAGTTAGACCACACCTGGAGTACTGCGTGCAGTAATGGCGCCCGTATCTGAAGAGGGACATTAAGTTACTGGAGGGGGTGCAGCGCAGGGCGACAAAGATGATCAAGGGGCTGGGGGACTTATCCTACGAGAGGAGGTTGAAGGAGTTGAACATGTACTCACTGGAGGAGAGGAGGGACAGGGGTGACATGATTAAAACCTTTAAATACATGAAAGGAATAAACAAGACGGGTACAGAGGGGCTGTTCAAAGTAAGGGAGGGGAAGGCCACCAGGGGCCATGATATGAGACTGGAGGGAGGAAGGTTCAGGAGGGAGATGAGGAGACACTTTTTTACAGAGAGGGTGGTTGCTGGGTGGAATGCATTACCTGCAGAAGTGGTATCCAGTAGAACAGTGGACTGCTTCAAAAGGGGATGGGACAGGACAAGGGGGAGGGTTAATGATGGGGAAGGGTGGAAGGGAGGGGCAGCTGCAGAATAAGGGGTGCTAGCTGCACATTCGAGCAGACTTGATAGACCTCTAGGCCTTTATCTGCTGGCAAATTTCGTATGTTCGTAGTACAACACACGGCTTTTTAAAAGTCTGAGAGGGAAGGGAATGAATATATTTGGGAATCAGAATCAAACCTTAGGGCAGCACTGTGCTGTGGAGTGCTAACAAGAATATAAGTAATATAGCAGATGCAGACTGAGTTCAGTTAGAAAACTAGTTAACAAGTTTGGAGAATTACAACTTGTCTCTTTAATAAAATTGTTTTTGTGAAAAAAGGTAACTTGCCTCTTGTCTTCTCAGCTGTTTCTTATTTTTCAATCCGTCAGGACAGCCTAAGTCTCATCTCTTTCCTGAAGTTACCTCGCTCTCAGTCTGTACTCTGACTGTAGTCCTCCTCCTTCTCCTACTATTTCTCTCTCTCTCTCTCTGAAGTCCTCCTACTACTAGTAGCTTTATCTCTGAAGTATCCCTATTACACTACACACACATTCCAGTTATTACACACACACAGTGCAGAACTGGAGGAGTGCTCTCTCTCTCTAATTTAATCAGAAAAATCTGATGGCAAGGGCTGGAACAGGATGGGTCAGCCGGATGGGATTAGGTCAGGAAATTGCTTTTTAAAACATATCCTCCCCTTTTTCTCAAGAAGACAAGTCTATCTATCTCTTTCACTCTGAAATTGAAGTCTTCCTCTCTTCTTTACACTGTCGGTGCACAAATACACAGTGCTCTCTCAGTTTAATCAGAATAAATCTGGATTTTGGCAGGCAGACTTTAACTTTATGTGAGTTATTTCTTTCAGTGTCTGTCTATTCTCTACTCTGTCTACTACTATCTCTCTCTTCTCTTTTTCTCCTTCTGAACTTTAAGTCTCTCTGACTCTCCTCTACAGTAAGTGAACTGCAGTGTGTGCTCTCAGTTTAATCAGAATAAATGGCAGACTACAGTACACTTCACTTTATATTATTATTTCTTTAAGTCTATGTATACAATACTGACACAAACACACAGTTAAGTGCACTGCAGAAGACAGAATGTGCTCTGACTGAGTCTCTGCCCAGGCTCAGCCTAATCAGAATAAATCTGGCAGGCTGGGTTGGGTTGGTTGGCTGGCCGAGACTTACACACTTATATTAATGTTACTAGACTAGCCTAGTTCAATTTCAAATGTCACTAATGTTCTTATCTCTCTCTCTCTTCTCTACACTGTGCAGCAGTAGTGCACTGCAGCCAGACAGAACAGATAGTGCGCTCTCTGTAATTAGAAGAAATATGGCAGGCAGGACAGGCTTCGTCGTTTATCTCTATTTTATGTTCAACACAAAACAAGCAGTACCAGCCAGCCTGGGTCTTCCCTTACTGCAGCACTAGCCTCACTCCTCACACAATCTATCCCAGAGAGTCAGACAGTCACACTCTGTCCACACTCCCTCACTCCCTGTGTGAGCCTTGCCCTCAGTCCTCTCTCTATACTCTGTACTCTTTCTGCCCCCCAACACACACAGTCACACACACTGAGACTATCTTTTTTCTTTCTTTCTGTCCTCTTGACTCCCAACTATTTTCTTTTTATTTTTTTATACACAACAGTCAGGACTGGAGGGGAAGAAACAATGTAATAATATTAGTGCGTGCCTGCCTGCAGCACACTAGCAGCAGCAGGCAGCAGTACACAAATATGGTAGCTTGAATTGTTGTCTGATCTCCTCTCTCAGTTTCAGCTTAATAGACTACCACAGTCTGCTTCACTCTGAGAGGAGACTTCTCCTTGCTTAATGTGAAGTGAACAGTGATGAATTATGCTCTTTTGCAAGCAGAGTAGATAGCCCTTACAAGGGCTTTTTTTGAGTCAGGCAGCCACCGACAATAAAAGGAAAACAGGCGCGATCGCAGTCGCGCTGTTATCAAGAATCACAGAGACATACACTCAACTCCTTCCTTGCTTCCTTCCTCGCCGACCACCAACACAAAGACTGTCTCGTCACCCTGTGCTATGCTCACGATAGGATGCTGGAGGAAGGCACAGAGCATGAGGAAAACCAATACCGATTGGTCTAAACATAGCTGACAATTGGTATTGGTGCCAGTGGATCTTTGGGGCGGCCTTTAACTTGATGAGCAGCTGTCATGGACGGGCGGGATGGCACCGGGCTCCTATTACTTCTCCTGTCGCAAATTCGCTGTCCCACCATCATGTGACTATGCAGTCTGCACACCATGTGACCCCGACCTGGCGGACTGCAGCCCTAACCATCGCCACGGTGCCACCCCATGCCAAAGAGAAGAATCATGGGCAGTGGCACAGGAGACACTCTCTTGCTCACTGAACTCCTATTTTTTTGTTTAAGTCCTGAGTTGTCTCCTGGAGCTCGTGATGCAGCCTGTGCTCAAAATGCATTAAGCAAGAGAGGCTGCTGCTCCCAGGAGACTCATGTGCAGCCTTCTTATGGCTCCTGCAATGCAAAGGAACCCAAGCAGTCAGCTGCAGCCTGCAGCAATCCCTCAACAAAAAAATTTTAAAAAGATGGCACTCTAGCGGCAGTGCGATGTGCGTTAGGGAGGGATTTCACTCTACTTCACGTCTCTCTGAAAGTAGGGATGAAAGTATTGGTGCCAGCCTGCCTCAGCCAATCAAAGAGCAGGATTTTCAAAACAAATTTTATAAGCAAGCAGTGAGTCATGACAAGATGTTGGTTAGGCTGGGAATCGGGATAAACAAAAGCACAGAGGCATAGTAAGGCATTTGGCTACAGGATAAGTGCCTTTAGCCTCTGGAAGTGCATTTATCTCAGTCTAACCAACACCTTAGAGTGTCTTATTACACTTAGGAAACAGGCAACTATGAAATAAAAAAAAAATAATAATAAACAAATTAGTAAATTCTATTTTAAATTAATGTAAAATAGTTCCTTTGCAAATGAGCAAACACTAGGGGGCTGTAAGGAATATAATGATTAGTTCAGGTACTTGGTTGTGTTGCTCTTCATCTTCCTACTCTTCCTCACACTACATCAATTTATTTATTTATTTCTTTAGTTGAAGACAGAACAATACCCAAGTAAACTGTGTAGTGAGGGAAGAGCAAACTGTACCTGAGTGAGTGAGACAGCGAGGAGAGATAGTGCACAGTCTCTTGCAGGTAAGCGAGTGAGACAGCGGGAAGAGACAGCAGGCAGCCACCAGTAGGTGACTGATCAGAGAGATAGTGGGCAGCTGTCAGTAGCTGAATAAGTGAGACAGTCAGGAAAGAGAGCAGGCAGTACCTGGAATCAACCTGCAAAAACTAGAAGCTTTTTTTTTTTTTTTTTTAATTAAAATATGAAAGGGTTGGCCCTGAATGCCAGTGGCAGTGCACTGGGAGCATGCGCGGGTCGCCATGTCAGGAGGCAGGCTGGGTCAAGGCAGGCGCTATGTGGCAGTGCACCTTGGCACAGAAGGTAGGCAGTGAGGGCAGGTACCACTGTGACCCCTGCAGCTGGGGCAAGGGGCTTGCTCCCACCCCAAGGTCAGCTGAGTGCATCTGAGGCCACATTCCAGGCTTGAGTCAGGGGAAGTGGGAGGGACCATATACAGGAAAACCCTAGCTTCTGTCAATATGATGGTCTGAAGCATTGGGATTCCCCTGGCTCCTACTGTTTTGAGGCACTGGATCTAGACTGCCTCTGGTGGGGGGTGGGGGTAGGACAGCCCTCCTCCTGGAGCCACTGCCATGGAAAGTAAGCCATAGGGGTAACCACAGGGTTACCAGGGTCCGAGTGAGCTGGAGGCTGCAGGCCAGGTTCTAAAGAGTGGACATATGCTCTGCAGTGCAGGTAGCTGGTGCAGTTGTGGGGTTGCTAGTCCCTCTTGAAGAGTTCAACCAGTTCTGATATCAGTGCATTTTGATAAGCAGTATTTTATTTATTTATTTTTTGTAGTTAGTACTCTTTCTGTGGAGCTCAAGCCACCCTCCGGACGCCTTAGTCCTGCTCTCCGTTTTTCCACCAGGACTTACCTTCACACTGGTTTGCAGTATGACCTGGGTATTCGATGGGGCACAGGGCTACTGGGTGGCTGGGGTCAATGGCAGTTTGGATCTCCATTTTTCTTGCTTTTCTCCCCAAACGCGACATGCAATGCCACCTAGATGGCGCCACACATGCTTCCATGCATGGTGCATCAGCAGCTGCTGCTCGCTCCCCTAATCTGTCACCCCCCATCTGTCTCACCCCTAGCCGACGCTAGGGGCCAACTGAGTGATGGGTGATGAGATTCTTCCTCCTCAAGAGAGCACAGCAGATCTCCAGACACTCAATCCTCTCTCTCCCCAGCCGACCCTCAATGACCAGAGTTTGCATCCAAATCCAGGTTGCTGGCATGGTGTGAGGTGCTGGTGTCCAGTGCCTCAACCCTCAGTGCCACCAGGTCAGCTGATAAGCAGTATTAGAGTAAAGTGATTAACCCCTGATGAAGACTCCTTTGAGTTGTAACGCTAGGGCACCTATATTGTGTTGTCATCTGTGTTAACTACATCCTTGGACTGTTGTGAGATCCACAAAGAGGGTTAATATTTTTGTAAATAATCCTGTCTCAGAGTGAATCACTCAAATTTAATACTTCTTATCAGACTGCACTGACCTCAGAACCAGATGGAGACATTCCTGGGATCAGGTATATCAATGAGATACGACGCAGGTGGCCAGGGAGAAAAGCACCTACAGGGAAAAAAAAGTATGAAAAAAATTGGTGGATAGAGGGAGCCATGAGGATAGCGGTGAGCAAGCTTTTGCAAGTGATTGAGGAAGTGACTGAAGAAGTGGGTGGGCAGGAGCACACCTCGACAATCAGTATTCAAATTTTACAACTAAACGGACATAAAAGAAAAAAAAAACTGAAGGGAACAGACAAAATAAGTGTTAAGACTATTATGGAGTGAGTAATTTGTACTGTGAAGAAAATGGTACTCTTGTTTTACCAAAAACAATAGTTTATTTGTATCATTTGTTTTACCAGGAAGAGCCTCCATTAATTGATGCTCATTTAGAAGGAATCAAAAGATATAGCTATACAAAGCAGTATAAACAGAACATAAAAGTCATAAATGTAAGATCATGACAGAAGGCCAGCCTAGTGATGCAGCATTTGTGGTACCGCTCGCGATGCTGACAACCTGGGTTTGGGAACGAGCCTGAGTTGTCAGAGGGCTGGCTGTGGGAGCTGCGATGAGCATTCAAGTGGAATTTCTCTCCACCTCAGGGAAGGGTGGGTGTTTGAGCTCTGCTGCTCTGACACCTGGATGACCACAAGTGATGGTGCACAGGAACCAACAAGATAGGAAGGGGGAATGCTGCCATGCTCCGACGTGAGTGAACGCCACTGCGTTCACATGTGTCATCTAGCTTCCTCAGCATCCCAGGGGATTGGGAGGAAAGAAAAGAGGAAAAACACAGTAGGTTGCGCAGGAGGACATCCGTCCCACAGTGCAAGTCCCTACCGACCAGGATGCTACCACTAGATCAATGATTAATCTCCATTTGAAGTAATGCCCTTCCCCAACGACCACTCGCCTGAGGGGCAAGCCAGCAGATAGGATGGGGCCAGTCAATAGCTCAGGGAGAAAAAAGTATACTAAATTAAAAAAAAAAAAAGGAAAAGAAAGAAAGATTGTGATAGAAGTACAGTGACAAACAGGATAGCCATACGGTGTCATAGTAAACAAGAGTTCTACAAGTACTGTAAATGATGCAAAACGTAAGGCAGATAGATGATGAACAGTGCCACGAGGGAAGTAATATGATGCCATAAAACTAATTCATCCATATTCAGACCATAATCACAATCTAATGTCAGTTATAAGTGTATGTACCATAGTCATCAAGTAAGGATTTAAATGCATTGAAGCTGACAGAAGGTCCAAGTTTGGGAGTTCTTTGAAACATTGTAATGTGTTGGTTTAAAAAAAATGATAGATTTCTGAGAGAAAAAAAAAAAATTAACTGAAAATGGACATATTGATATGGTATTTTTTACCCACTGGTTGGATAGGGATTAAAGTATGAGTGCCACCCTCCATCAGCCAATCAGAGAGCAGGATTTCCCAACCCATTTTATAAAATGGGAATACAGTGCACTCCACCTGTAACGGACAATTGGTTATGAAGGATAAAACTGATTTCCCAAACAAATATATTAAATCCAATGCATTTTCCTCTAGTAATATTGGAGATAAATATTGCTCATAACGGACACTATGAAGCTTTTATGGGCATTTGTAGTTCTTTTTTTTGGGGGTGCAGAACTGGTGAGATTTGGCAAATGTGGAGCTATGGAGATTACATTTCTTACAAAATAATTCTCCACAAGCTACATAAACTTTTATTAGTTAATTAGTTACATTAAAAAGAAATAATTTTATATGTCAATAAAACCCTTACAGTACAATTGCCTTTGTTCTTACTGTCCTAGAACCAACAGCCATTACGTCCTTAAAAAAACTCATGTTCCCTGACAGCTACATAACTTAAAGTAAACACACACAATACATAAACATACAGTATATGCTAGGCAGGATTCTGAGTAATCTGTGAAGGTTTGGAATAGGTTTCTTAATCACTCTGATCCCCCTGCTCACACATAGACACAAAACACATAGGTTCCACCTACTCTGGATACAATGGGCAAAAGTTGTGTGCACAGATGCGTCCGTTATAACAGGCTTGCACTTTACCAACTTCAATAAAAAATGTAAGGTCATCAAGAGACAGATTTCACGCAACAGTTACAGTACATGATTTTTTTTATCATGAACCGCAAAATGAACAAAGTTCCTACAAAGAGTAAAAACAGTTCATATAAATCTTACAAACACTAAAATTATAGCTGTAGTGGTTAGATAAATAAATGGCACATTCTGTAAAGATATAATTCAGTTATAGGGAAGCTGATGGAAGCCAACAACAACAAAAATGGAAAGGGACCTGGGGGTAGTCATATCAGATGACCTAAAGGTGGGCAAGCAATGTGAGAGGGCAGCAAGGAGGGCTGGGGAGATACTGGGATGCATAGGGAAAGGCATCACCAGTAGAAAACAGGAAGTTATTATCCCTCTGTACAGACAGCTGGTGAGACCCCATCTGGAGTACTGCGTGCAGTTCTGGAGACCCAGTCTCCGCAAAGACATAGACAGGATGGAAGCTGTCCAGAGGAGGGCAACTAAAATGGTGCAGGGTCTGCACCGAAGACATATGAAGACAGACTTAAGGAGCTTAATATGTATAGCCTCGAGGAAAGGGAGGGAGGAATGACAGAAACTTTCAAGTACCTCAAGGAATCAACAAGAGGGTAGCATCTTTCAAAAAAGAGGTGTGCAAGAACAAGGGGTACAATTTGAAAATGGGGGTGGCTCAGAGGTAATTTGAGGAAGCATTTTTCACAGAGAGGGTCGTGGATGCATGGAACGGCCTTCTGGAGGAGGTTGTGGAGTCAAAAACTGGTGGAATTCAAGCATGCATGGGACAGTCATAAGGCAATTCTAGGGGGTGGGGGTAGGAAGAAGTAGGCTGCTGGTTAACTAGGATCTGCAGCTTATCCATTAGGTAGGGAAATGGGCAGACTGGGTGGGACAAGCGGTTCTTATCTCCCGTCAAATTCTATGTTTCTATGTGGCCTTGTGGACTACCTGCGGAACAGTGGTCTCCAGGACAGTAAACAGCACGAGTTCATGGCAGGGAGATCTTGTCAAACTAACCTGATAGGTTTCTGGTTGAGTAGGGCACTGGATAGGGGCATCGTCACAGATTTACTCTACTTTGACTTCAGCAGGGCGTTCGATTCAGTGCCTCACAGATGCTTGCTGAAGATGACTGAGGATCTGGGTGTGGCTAGGAACATAGTAAGTTGGGTAGATAACTGGCCAAAGGGGAGGCAGCAGAGGATTGTGGTTAATGGGGTCAAATCAGAAGAGAGGGATGTCACGAGCAGGGTACCACAGAGATTTGTCCTGGGCCAGTCCTCTTCAATATGTTCATGCAGATGACACTATGCTCTGTCAGAGGGTAGATAGTAACAAGGGAATCAAGGAAATGCAGAGTGACTTGCAAAGGCTAGAGAGGTGGTCTAAGGTTTGGCAGTTGAAATTTAACCCCAAAAAGTGCAAGGTGATGCACCTATAGAACAAGAACCCCAGGACTGAGTACTGGATGGGTGGGTTAAGACTTAACTCCTAGGTCCCATTCCTCAACCGTACTGCTATCATCAGCAACACTCAAAAACATCAACCCAGTGCAACAAGGCCTATCGTAAGGCAACTAGGATGCTGGGGTGCATTGAGAGGGGTACTGACAGCAGAAAGAAAGAGGTAATACTACCCCTGTATAGATCTTTGCTGAGGCCACACCTGGAATACTGAGTCCAATTTTGGAGTGCTCACTTCAGGAAAGATAAGGACAGACTGGAGACAGTGCAGCAAAGGGAAACAAAATGATTCACGGCCAACAAGATAGGTCTTACGAGGAGTGCATAAAGGCACTGAACACGTACTCACTGGAGACCAGAAGGGAAAGGGAGATATGATAGAGGCCTTCAAGTTCCTGAAAGGAATACACAAGGTAAAATGTGGGGAATTATTTAGCATGCGTAACAGCTCGAAGTCACAAGTGTTAACTAAAAGGAGAGAGGTTCAGGAGGGACACAGGGTGGTGGAACCATGCAACAGTCTACCAGCCAAGGTGGTGGGCACCAAAATCGTTAATGGTTTCAATCACAGTTGGGACAGAGTGAAGAGTATAGTGGTTACTCTGGGTGACAGAAAGCGGGAAGGGAATTGGGGGTGGCTGGAGAGGGATAAGACCCAGGATGGACATTAGATCCTGGGGTAGATAAGGAACCACGGGTAGACTGGATGGACCATTGGTCTTTATCTTCCGTGACCGTCTATGTTTCTAGGTAAGAAACTGTACGAGTCACAGATTACAAATTCCAAAACATCATCACATAAGACACACATTTGCAGATACTATATAAAACTATGATTTCCAGGCACAGTACAGCAGAACCAGTCACTGAGGCACAGCTTTTTCAAAACTGGAACTAGAATCAGTGTTACATATTTTAATAAAGAGCCCTACTCTGCCTTAATAGTTATCTTACAGTGGGAGGGCTGAGGGAGGGTTCATTGCTCTGTGAGGCAGCTACTACTGGAGGGGAGCAGTGCCACGTGGCTGCAGGAAGTCAATAGGACTCCTGCAGTCTTTGATTTTTTAAATGGTTGCATTCCCGAACCAGCTCCCTTTCAATAGAGGAGCGTGGCGAAGGGCGAGTGTGCTCACTCATGGACCACAGATCAACCAGATAAGTGTTTTTGGTTACTGGATATAGGGGTTTGAACCTGCTGTAACTAGAAATGCTGGCATGTGAGTATGTCGGCTGTGGGGAGGAGGGAGGGAGGAAGGCTGCAGTGGGAGGGCTGGGGGAGGGTTCAGTGTTTTGTGTAGCGGTCACCACTGGAGGGGCACAGTGCCACATGGCTGCAGGAAGCCAATAGGGCCACTGTAGTCTTTATATAACACCCAGAATCACTACCAACCCCTCATGTGAGCAACCCTGAAGCATGAGTGCCATGAATAAGGAGTGTGGTGTCCACCTAAGTGGTGTCTGAGGGCATCAGCAGCATATCCGCAGGGAGGACCTCAGACCATGCTGCTCAAAGGAGGGGAGATAAGGAAAAGGAAGAAGGGAGAAGAATGTGGGGGTTCAATAGAAACTGCAGCTACTACCTACCAGGGGTCTGTCTCCCGAGGGACAAAGCTCTATAAGGGTAAAAGGAATAGCTAAGTGCATTATTAAGGAGTGCCTAGAATTTACAATGTGGAGAGGAGGCATGCAGTGGTGGCAGGGGGAAGCAGGAAGGGTTGTAGGGTGCAGGGGGTGTGGGGCAGCGGTGTTGTTTGGAGGTCTCTGGGAGATGGGGGATGACTAGTCTGCAGGCATACTGGACAGCTGGGGACAAAGTTGTGCTATTTGAGGCAGGAGATAGATGCATTGGTGAGCAAGGGGCTCTGTAGGGTATGGACATGAAGGACAAAGGAGCCACGAGGCCTAGAGGCAGGCAAGTGGGAGCCAAGGCAGGGGGGGCCACAAGAGAAGATAGGAAGAAGGAAGGAAGTAGGCAGGTCCCCAGGGTCCATCTCCCACAGCGTGAAAGAAGGCCCAGGGTGGGAGGGTGATAACAGTAAGGGAAGCGGGCAGGGTGTCCAACTAGAATTGCTAGTGCAGAACAGGTTCCTCCCGCTGGACAGAGGGTAAATGGGGAATTTTGAGGGTCGGGTAAGAACAGTGAGATGGGGAGGGAAGGAGACAGTAAAAGGAAGGACTTCAGTGATGGCAGGGAGAAGGGGCTAGAGGACAGGGCACTAGCATAAATTAGATATGTGACAGGGATTAAGATGCACCTGGTAAGCTGCACTAGTTGGATGCAGCTGCACTGCAAGGAGTGCGATATTTTGTTGCTTTAGCTGGGTAATGCTGACTTTTAACTTCCTGTACTTCCCACGTAATCTGTGAGGCTAAGCTGGAAGCCTGGACTCACTTGAAGTACTTTCCATGTGGTCAGAGTCAGACTGTCCTGGAAGCCTAGGCTGTTGACTACATGTCATGTGACCTCACTTAGGTGCACTGCAAGGCAGTTGAAGAGATTCAAACAGGGAGTGTAAGCTGTCCTTTGTTTCTGCATGCCAGATAGGTAAGTTGATATTTTATTAGCTTTAGAGCAATGTTTGTAGATATTTTGATGATGGCTTACTGATGTTTGCATGTATGACTGTTTCTGTTGTGTAGTTATAGTTTTGAAATATATTTTATATTTCTATTAGGTGTTCAAAATGTTTTTCTTGTGTGGGCAGCACTGAGGCCTTTTGGGTTTGGATTTGCGCGTAGGAAGTACTGTATGTTTTTTGAAAGTTTTTGGATAGATTTCTTTTACAGTTTGATGCATGCTGCAAAGAGGTCGCTCAGTTCTTCTCTGACAGGGTGTGTTCCATCAGGTCTAGGATAACCTTAACTAGGCCAGTGCTGCCCAGCAGTGTTGGGAGAGTTGTCTCAAGGAGCACCCCCCCCCCCCGTCTGGTGCGAGTTTAGGCCGATTTTGGTGGAGGAGGTGTGTGGGTTGATTTCTGAGCTGAAGCCCACTTATTGTGAACTGGACCTGGGTCCGATGCATCTCCTAGTGAGTTGTGTCAGACTTCTGATTCCAGTGTTTGCTGAAATTGTCTGGTGCTCCCTTTTGGAGGGGTCTTTTCTGAAAGATGAGCTAGTGAGGCACTCCTGAAAAAAACATCTTTGAACCCGGACTGCTTAGCAAATTTTAGACCACTCTCTAACCTTCCATTTTTAGGAATGGTTACTGAGAAGATAGTGGCTCTGCGGCTCGAGGCCCACCTCAGAGTCTTTAACATCTATGATCCACTTCATGTCTAGACACAGTACTGAAACTGCATTGGTCAAGGTGCGTAATGACCTCCTCAGGGCTACTGACAGACGGGAAGAAAAAATTACTCACCACAGTAATGTTTTTTTCTAATGGAGTTTTGCTGTATTCCGACAATATGCAGTATGACCAACCGGTTCAGCTGCCTTGGAGAACAAAGAGTTAAACACTATGCAAATGTGTAGAATGTTGAAGCTCGAGCTCGGTTTTCAAACCACTGTCCTCAGACGACTATGGACTACAGGAGAAAAATGTTACCCATATTGAAGCTATTAAAAGAAAAAGGAGTCAAAGCTAGAATTGATTACCCCTCTACCCTGCGTATCACCACCGACAAAGGCACTCACCTCTTTCCGACTGTATCGGAGGTGAAAACCTTTTTGCAGCAATGGAATATATCTGTGGATGAAGTGTTTGACCCTGATACCCTGAAGGAACTGGACTGACGCAGATGGTACGCAGTGAAAAATTCTACCTTCATCAGGAATTAACCAGTGGGATCCGGATCAGCCCCTGTGGATGGATCCCTTGGAATCTCTTTCCAGTGCTCGAGGAGGCCTACCAACCCACCCACTACAACAGAGAGAGGGTGGCAGAAAACGCAATCGTAATAAGGGAAAAAGCCTGAGGTGGCTGGTAGCTGAGCTGTGTCGCATGACAGAGGTGAAACAGTGCCATTTTGACCCTTCTCCACACCTTAAAGGCCTTCCTACAGGGACACCAATTTAAATGTTTGGGGTGAGTGACACATTCTTTGACTATTCAAGGATGCTTAGTTCTTTGTTAACCCCCACCCCCACCCCCCGTTTGTTTAAGGTCAAAGAACACTGTTGGGACAATTCAAGCTCCTGATGGGGAAGACATTTATTTTACCTGTTTTGCTTAAAATGAGAAGAGTTCTATAAAGAGGTTCAACTGTGTGCCTTGGGGTCAAGGTGGGGAGATTGTGGGGATTATAGGGGGGTTTGATAAACCTATGACTGTAAATCCAAAGTCAGATTGTTAAGAACTTTAAAAGATCCAGAGAGACAAGCAAAAAGTTATATTTTCTCCACATCCTTTTCATTTTGGGGCGCGGGGACCAGAACTACTGGGTGAGCTGATGCTGGTTTCATCAGAGCATGGTTTACAGGGGGAAAAAGGAGTTCCAGATGGGCCCTCACACTTACTTGCTCATCCCATGCGGTTTGGGTCTAGTTCATGCCCCCCATAAAACGCACTTGATATCAAAATGGTGGGGATAGATAGCTGGTTTCTCTCTTTCATTAGGCGGGGGGTGGCTTATGGAGGGGGCTTTATTTTTCTGGCCTCCTCTGTGCGCCTACCCTTCCTTCTTTTACTGTGTTATCTCTATTTTTGAATAAGTACTCAGCTGGGGATGGGGGACATTATGTGCAGGGTGAAGCGATCCACCACCTGGGATGGGGTCCTGGATTTAGACCCTCGATTGGGTGTGATGATGGCTAATCATGCCTTTCTGCCTCCATACATAGACATAGGGACATGGTGGCACATTTGGAAGTCACAAATTAAAGTTCAATTTGTACTGTTTAAACATGTTCAAGGATGGTTGTACTGTTTATGCTGTTTGTTGATTTTACTGTTTGTATTGGAGACACATTCTTTATGCGGCGGAGGACCGGGTGGGGAGGGATGGGGGGCTCGCAGGGGAGGAGGATGGACTAAATTTATAAAAAGGAGTAATGAAGGGTTTCAATGGTATCGATGGATTTAGTAATCCTTACTTAAAATGTAAAGGGCCTGAATAGCCCAATTAAAAGGGCAAGAGTACTTCAAGTATTGGGCAGGTCAAGGGCCTCCCTAGCTTTTTTTTTTACAGGAGACACACCTGTCCAAAATTGAGCATGCTAAGCTGAGGAGAATGTGGGTGGGAGAGGTGCATGCTGCCTCATGGCCAGAACATCCCCATAGAAGGGGCACAGTGATCTTAATTCGGAAAAATATCCCTATTAAAGTGGAGGGTGTTGAGCCGGACCCTAGGGGGCGCTATATCAAACTACAAGCCACATTCTTTAACACAAAATGTGTTTTTCTGAATACTTATGCCCCAAATGACCGGGCAGAGAATAAAGTCTTCTTGAAAAAAATAATCCTTAACACTATAGGGGGCCTTGATGCCATATACATAATTGGTGGGGACTTTAATACTGTTTTATCGACCAAAAGAGATAGAGGAAGCCTGCAACCTCACGTGGGGAGTAGTGGCCAAGAAAATTACCTAAAACGCCTGATGGGAGAAACAGGGCTCCTGGATGCATGGAAACATATCCACCCCTCGGCAGCCAATTATACCTTCTACTTACACAGGCATGCTAGCTTCTCCAGATTAGACATGTTCTTGATTCCAGAAGAGCGGACTCATATGTTGGAGACCTGTGAAATTCTCCCCATGACTTGGTCTGACCATGCCCCAGTACAGTTAAAAATTGTATTTTCTCCTAGTCCAAGGAACAGCACCTGGCACCTAAATATAGGACTCCCGAACCAAAATGAGATCAAACAAAAAATAGCTGACTCCATTCAGGAGTACTTGGCCACCAACCTGCCCTCTGATACAACCCCTTCAATCTGCTGGGAAGCACTGAAGGCAGTGTTGCAGGGGATATTCATTCAATGCAGTTCACAACAAAATAAAGCAAAACAACAACTGCAGAATCAGATAGAGGCAGAACTGCGGGAGGCTGACTTCCGATATAAGCTTACTTTGAATCCGGAGGACAAAACTCAATGGTTGGCTAAAAAGAAGAGGCTTGAGTCACTATTAGCCTCCCAGACCGAGGGTATGCTTAGACGAACAGCACAGAGATACTATGAGGTGGGTAACAAGGCTGGACATCTTCTAGCCCTTGCTCTACGAAAACAGACAGCTTCCAGAGCAGTTCTTAAAATTCAAAATCCTTGGGGGGGGGGTGTGATATCAGACCCCCTAAACATATCCGCTTTTTTTGCAGATTTTTATGCAGCCCTGTACAGCCAGGAGCCTGTTGAAAATTATGAAATGAAGGTGAGGTCCTTCCTAGATAGCACTGCACTTCCTTCTCTAAAAATCCATCATAGAGCAACATTGGATGGAGACATCACAGCCCAGGAAATACTGAACAAAACTGCACAAATTAAATCAGGAAAGTCCTCTGGACTGGATGGCTTACCGTCCGAATTTTATATATGTTTTGGGAAGGACCTGCTACCTAGTATGCTGCAATGGTTTCATCACATACGGGGGGGGGGGGGGTTCCAGTGTCTTGGAGACAGGCACAGATCGCGGTGCTCCCCAAAGAGGGCAAGGACCCACAGCATTGTTCCTCCTACTGGTCCTTTTCACTTTTGAATGTAGATATGAAAATATTTACAGGTATCCTGGCGGACAGGCTACAGCAGGTCATAGGTGAGGTCATCCACCCGGACCAGACCGGTTTTGTGGCAGGCAGGTATTTGTCCGATAACATACGAAGGTTACTCAATATATTCAACTCTCAAAAAAATAAATCGGATTTTCAGGTGGCTATCTCCATGGATGCCGACAAGGCCTTTGATCGGGTTAATTGGCAATTTCTAAAAGTTACCATGGAGAAAATGCAATTTGGCTCTAAATTTCTAAAAATCTTTCGAAACTTATACACCCTGCCACAGGCCCAAGTCAAGGTAAATGGGGTGAATGCAAGAAATTTTACCTTATCTAGAGGAACAAGGCAAGGTTGCCCTTTGTCCCCCATATTATTTGCTGTCTGTCTGGAGCCTCTGGCAGCTGCTGTGCGCCAGGACCCACAGATTGCAGGTGTGATGGCCGGTGGGAGGGAACAAAAAATTGCCCTTTACGCTGATAATTCCCTCTTTTTTTTTTTTTAGGTAAACCACAAGAGTCGGTTCCTCGTCTCCTGTCTCTGTTAGAGACATTCAGAGAGCTGTCTGATTATAAATTAAATTATGATAAATCAGAGGCCCTTAAATTAAGTGGAACAGCTCCCTGGCACTCCCATAGTGGCTCTCCCTTTCCTTGGGCCAAACATAACCAAATCCGTTATTTGGGCATTCAGGTCCAGTTGGACCCCTCTAAGTTATTTGAAATTAACTATAAAAAGTATGGGGCGTGGCACAGCAAGATTTAGCTAGATGGTTCCTGCTACCTCGGACAGTCGCGGGGAGAACAGATTCTATTAAGATGAACTTGCTTCCCTGCTTCCTGTTCCTTTTTACCAATCTCCCCATATTGATCCCCCCATTATTCTGGCAAGAAATTACAGTAGGTCTTTCTGAGTTTATATGGGGGAGGGGGGGGTCACTATCCACGAATATCCAGACAGATATTGTCTCTGCCGCGGGATGGGGTGGGCTGGGAGTGCCCCATTTTCATTCATATTTTTTAGCCTGCCAACTCCAACTGGATCTCAGAACGGAGTTCCTCGGGATGGCTGGATATAGAGGAGCAGGGGATGGTGAAGGTCTCCCCGTGCCCATTAGCCCGGTCTCTAACGCTGGCCCTGGTCTCTCGGTTGTTGAGTAATCCATGGACACAGCAAACCTTAAGAATCCTTAAAAGGGTCAGGCATAAACTGACCTCTGGGGAAGACCTTGGGCCCCCTCTCTTTGATCCGTCAGCACATAGACTTTCTTCCTCCTTGTCTGGACAGGGCCTATGCCAGGTGGGAACTGAAGGGGCTGGAGAGATTCTCCCAGATGATTGGGGGGGTAGCTGTCTTGCCTTTGCCCAATTAAGAGAACAATTAAACTTGCAGGACTCAGACTTTCACAGATATTTGCAAGTACAACATTTTATTAACACTCCAGGTAACCTAGGGGAGCTCTCACATCAACCAAACCCTTGGGAAAATGTTGTATTCCTGGTACTGCAATCAAAAGTCAAAGTACACTGGACCTCCCAGTTATATAAACTCATAGGTCCTGGGGAACAGTATCCGCTCAAAGACATAAAACTTGCCTGGGAGCAGGAAATATCAGAGAACATCCTAGAGGAAGTTTGGCTTCAAAGATGGAAAAAAGGCTGGATGGAGTTCTTCTGGAGAATTCTAGTTTGATACTTCGTAGTCCCAGTGGTAACCTAACACTATAATAACACTAACACAAATCAGTGCTGGAGGGCCTGTGGATCAGTGGGCACACATTGGCACATATATTGGGGTTGTCAAAACATCGCCCACTTCTGGCAAGACATTAAAAAGGCAGTACAGGAGGTGTTGTCGGACTCTGTACCAGACACCTTCACAGACTGGGTGCTGGGTTTCCCCACAACAGTGAATTTTTCCCCCTCAAAGTGGAAACTAGCACTGGCACTGGTGGCCGCAGCCCTAAAATGCTTAACAGCACACTGGCAGCATCAGGAATCCCCAACTGTGGGCGAGTGGGTCACTAGAGTTAATAAAATTATGGACATGGAATCTATTATGGCAGGGTTGCATCTTAGGGAGGAGAAAATTAGAATGATCTGGGGCTCGTGGATTGCCTGGGAGGCAGCCCGCCCGAGATTAGTGCAGAACATTTAGAAAAGTTATTGAGTGAACGGAAACCCCCAAAATCAGCAGGGCCTGATTTTTTGCACCCCTAGGTTGCTGAAAGAAGTAAAGGCTTATATAGCAGCACCCCTGGCACACCTGTTTTGCTGGTCTTTTTCCACAGGGGAGGTACCTGAGGATTGGCAAAATGCTATCGTGATCCCACTATATAAAAGAAAAGGGGTAAAAACATCAATGATTAACTACTGACCTGTTAGTTTGACTGCAATACTGTGTAAAGTAGCAGAAAGTGTTTTGAAGGATAAGTTGGAATATAATCTTAAAGAGTTAGATGTGAATGATGTAAGGCAGCACGCATTTAAAAAAATAGATACTAACATACTCAAATGCCAGCTGAATAGGCCTAATCTGTCTTCGTGGTCTGCTCGCTTGGTCAGCTTCACCCTGGGGCTGACCTTGTTGCCCCTCGCTTCTCTGGCTTCTCCCTTCCCAGTTCCGGATATTCTTGCTGCATTGGATTTTGCTTCCAGAACCCTTCCCCTGTACCTGTCCCACCCCCTCTTGAACCCCTCCACTGTCTCTGCCTCCACCAGCCCACTAGGCAGCGCATTCCATGGCTCCACCACCCTCTCAGTGAAGTAGCACCTCCTCCTTTCTCCCCTGAATCTTCCCCCCTCCAGCTTCCACCCATGCCCTCTAATGGCACCCTCCTCCTTCCTTCCTTCGAAGCACCCTGACTGTTCCTCCCCTATTTACCCTCTTCATGTACCTGAAGACCTCTATCATGTCCCCACGGTCCCTTCTCTCTTCCAATGTGTACACATTTAGCTCTTCGAGCCTCTCCTCATAGGTCCTGTCCCCCAAGCCCCAAATCATTTTGGTTGCCCTCCTCTGGACCCTCTCCAGGAGGTTAATGTCCCTCTTAAGTGTGGCCTCCAAAACTGCATGCAGTACTCAAGGTGCGGCTCACCAAGAAAGTTATACAGAGGAGTATCACTCTTCTTCTGGAGGTGATCCCTCACAATGCATCCCAGCATCCTGTTGGCCTTGGCTGCTGCCCTGCTACAAGTCTCAGAGTTGTTCATCTTGACATCCACCACCACCCCCAGGTCCCTCTCAGCCATCGAGACTTGTAGCATTCCCCCCCCCAGGGTGTACACTTGGCCAGGGTTTCTGGCCCCCAGTGAGTACCTTGCATTTCCCTGCATTGAACCTCAGCTTCCTCTTTCTAGACCATCTTTCCAGAGCCTCCGGGTCCCCCTGTAGGGCCACCCTCCCCTCCTCCCCATCCACCACTGCTCCCAGTTTCGAGTCATTCGCAAAGAGACTCATCTCACTCCTGATTCCTGTCCTTATGTCAAAGACGTAGGCATTGAACAGAAGGGGCCCAAGGACTGATCCCTGTGGGGCCCCACTAATGACCCTCCTTGGGGATGAGACTATCCCGCCAACTACGACCCTCTGGGTCCAGTCCTGGAGCCAACTGCCTATCCATCTGATCATCTGGTTCCCCAACCCCATTTCTCCCAGCTTATCCAACAGGCCCACGTGAGGAACAGAGTCAATGCCTTGCTGAAGTCTAGAAAGAGGACGTCCACTGGTCTACCCAGGTCCAAGGCACTCATCACCCAGTCATAGAACTCCACAAGGTTTGTCTGACACGATTTCCCGGGATGAATCCATGCTGTCTATCGTCCAGGCACCCTGACTTATCCAGGTCCCCCTAGCCTCTCCTTGACAATGCCCTCCATCATCTTGCCCACCACCGATGTCAGGCTGACAGGCCTGTAGTTCTCTGCCACCTCCCTTGATCCCCCCTTGTGGACAGGCACTATATGCGCCACCTTCCAGTCCTGGGGCACCCACCCTGTCCTCAGAGAGATGGTGAAAAGGGAGTCTGAGCTGGACGTCATTGTCCACCTAGGGACAAATGACTTGGCTCAACATGAGATTAGAGCAGTGCAGAAGGACTTTGTAGAACTTGGGAGGGGCCTAAGACAAGTAGCACACACAGTATCCTTCTCAGAGGTGCTGCCTGTCAATGGCATGAGTGAGGCGAGGGTACTTTGCACTATGCAGTTTAACAAATGGTTGAAAAAATGGTGTGGAACACAGGGATTTGGCTTCATTGGTGACTGGGGTTCCACCTGGAGGGACACCAGCCTATACTGGCAGGATGGTCTGCATCTGTCCAGGAAGGGAACAAGTCTTTTGAGCAATCAGTTTAAATGCTTCATTGGCAAGCTTTTAAACTAGTCAAGGGAGGCACTGATAAGCAGCAGGAAAATCCCAGCCTCTCCTACAAAGCAGGGTACTAAATGAGAAAAAGACCAAGGTAGAAAGGTCAGTGGGGATGCTGCAACTGAAGGTAAAGCCATCAAAAAATGGAAAGCAATGAGTACCAATGCCCGTAGTCTGAGTAACAAGCTTCCTGAATTAGTGGCCTTGATGGAGGAGGAACATCCGGATATCGTGGCAGTCACAGAAACATGGTTCACACAAAACCATGACTGGGACGTAAACATACCAGGATACACTATCTACAGGAGGGACAGAGAGGGTAATAGAGGAGGAGGAGGAGGAGTAGCTCTTTACATAAGGGAAGGAATCAAAGCAGCAGAACAAAAGGGAAAACAGGGAGGAGAAGAAGCACTGTGGGTAATGGAGACCGGCAATGGCACCACAATCAGCACAGGGGTTGTATACAGACCCCCTTCTCAGGGGGAGGAAATGGAAAAGGAAATGATAGAAAGTATACTTAGTAAGGCAGAAAAAGGGGAGATATTGCTGATGGGCGATCTGAATATGCCAGATGTTAACTGGAGTGCAGTTGCAGCAGCCACTTCGAAGAGTGGGGTTATTCTAGATGCCCTACAGGGGGCATGCCTTAGGCAACTAGTTTTGGAGCCCACTCGAGAGGGAGCAATCTTAGACCTGGTTCTCTCAAATGGAGATGAAGAGAGGATCACAGATGTAAGTGGGTAGCCATCTGGGAACTAGCGACCATCGAACAGTATGGTTCACAATAAACACAGCAATAGAGTCAAGCCATACAAAGGCAAAGGTACTGGACTTTAGGAGGGCTGACTTTCAAATAGGTGAGTGCCTAAAGAATGCACTAGCAAATGGGCAGGAAGGAGGGTGGAAGAACAACGGGAATAATAAAACTGCCATCACAGAGGTAACTAGCCTTTGTGTGAAGCAAATAAACAAAACTAAGCGATATAAGAAACCACTATGGTTCTCAAAGGAAGTGGCAGTGAAGGTTCAAGAGAAAAAGAAAACTTTCAGGAAGTACAAGGAATCACAGAAGGAGCAGGACAGAGAACTGTATCAGTTAAAGCAAAAGGAAGCTGGGAAGGCAGTCAGAACAGCAAAGGCCCAAACCGAGGAAAAGATAGCCAACTCAGTTAAGAAGGGGGATAAAACCTTTTATAGGTACATCAAGGAGCGAAGGAAGACCAAGGGAGGGATAGTGAGGCTTAATAAAGGGGGGGGAGGAGGGGCAGAGGGTGACTGTGAAAAGGCAGAGATACTAAACAAATATTTTTGCTCTGTATTTACAAAGGAAGAGGGGGAGGTACCTAAAACAAACAGTAAACACTCTGGATACAGAAGTTGATACCAGCCCATTTACAGAAGAAAGGGTTCTGAAAGAACTCTTAAAACTGAAGGTGGACAAAGCAATGGGGCCTGATGGGATTCATCCCAGAATTCTAAAAGAACTAAGGGTGGAATTAGTGACACCACTGACTACCCTGTTTAACAAATCATGGGAGGATGGGGTGGTACCCGAGGACTGGAGGAGGGCAGATGTGATTCCCCTTCACAAAAGTGGGAGCAAGGCAGAAGCAGGAAACTACAGACCTGTTAGTTTAACCTCAGTGGTAGGGAAAATGATGGAATCACTTCTGAAGGAAAGAACTGTCGAGTATCTAGAGGCCAGAGGGGCACAGGACCCAAGGCAGCATGGATTCACAGCGGGAAGGTCATGCCAGACAAATCTGATAGATTTCTTTGACTGGGTGACCAAAGTAGTAGATCAGGGAGGGGCTGTGGACATGGCCTACCTAGACTTTAGCAAGGCATTTGACACAGTCCCACATAAAAGATTAATATACAAGTTAGCTAGCCTGGGTAAAAAATTGGCTGGAGAATAGGACACAGAGAGTAATAGTAAATGGAGTCCACTCTGAAGAAAGGGGGGTTACTAGTGGGGTACCACAGGGTTCAGTATTAGGACCCGGTCCTCTTCAATGTCTTTATAAGCGACATTGCAGAGGGACTGGAAGGAAAAGTATGTCTCTTTGCAGATGACACAAAGATCTGCAACAGAGTTGATGCACAAGGTGGGGTGGAAAGGATGAAAAGGGACTTGGCAAGGTTACAGGAATGGTCAAATGTATGGCAGCTTAGATTAATGCTAAGAAGTGCAAGGTAATGCACCTGGGAAACAAAAACCCAGGGGAAGAGTACACAATGGGGGGTGAGATACTAACAACAACAAAAACGGAAAGGGACCTGGGGGTAGTCATATCAGATGACCTAAAGGTGGGCAAGCAATGTGAGAGGGCAGCAAGGATGACTGGGGGGATACTGGGATGCATAGGGAGAGGCATCACCAGTAGAAAACAGGAAGTTATTATCCCTCTGTACAGACAGCTGGTCAGACCCCATATGTAGTACTGTGTGCAGTTCTGGAGACCCAGTCTTCGCAAAGACATAGACAGGATGGAAGCTGTCCAGAGGAGGGCAACTAAAATGGTGCAGGGTCTGCACCGGAAGACATATGAAGAGAGACTTAAGGAGCTTAATATGTATAGCCTCGAGGAAAGGAGGGAGAGGGGGACATGATGAAACTTTCAAGTACCTCAAGGGAATCAACAAAGTCCAAGATGGTAGCATCTTTCAAAAAAGAGTGTGCAAGAACAAGGGGCACAATTTGAAGATAGAGGGGCAGCTCAGAGGTAATTTAAGGAAGTATTTTTCACAGAGAGGGTTGTGGATGCATGGAGCGGCCTTCGGAGGAGAGTCGTGGAGTCAAAACAGTGGTGGAATTCAAGCATGCATGGGACAGTCATAGGGCAATTCTAGGGGTGGGGGTAGAAAGAAGTAGGCTGCTGGTTAACTAGGATCTGCAGCTTATCCAGTAGGCAGGGAAATGGGCAGACTGGGTGGGCCAGCGGTCATATCTGCCGTCAAATTCTATGTTAAAAAGCTCCATGAGGTTTTATGGACATCTGCAAGTTCCTTCAGCACTCTGGGATGTAATTTATCCGGCCCGGTGCTTTCTCCGTCTTAAGGAGCTGAGGGCTTCCCTCACTCTCTCTGCTGTGATTTCCACTTCGGTACCTCTTCTCCTGCTAGCCTCCCCCTCCTGCCAGTGATGCCTCCCCTCTCCCCAGACCCGCCGATCGGTAAGGGTCCCCCTCCTCAGTATCTCTGTCTCCTCCCATGTATGATGCAGCACCCCCATTTTCCTTGGTGAAAACTGAGGTGAAGTACTCATTTAGTACCTCAGCCTGCTCCCCCGGGTCTTGTGCCCATCTCTCCCCTGATTTAATCCTGCTAATCTGCCCCTTCACCCTTCGTTTTTCCCCAATGTATCTAAAGAACCCCTTGTTCCCTCTCCTAATTTCCCTGGCCAGGTTCTGCTCCTTCCTTGCCTTAGCCGCCCTCACCACCCTAGTGGCCCTTCTAGCCATCTGCTCGTACTCCCCTCGATCCCTTTCACTCCTTGAGCACTTGAATTGCTTATAGGCTGCCTTCTTTCCCCGCACCACCTCCTGGAACTCCCTGGTCCACCAGCAGGGTTTTTGGGCCCAACCGCATTTTCGTCTTACTCTTGCACAGGTGCTGGTAGCATCCTGCACCATGATCATGTCCGACTAACTGGCTTATTTTTTACAAACAAACAAATCAATAAAAATGTATATGATAATAAACCAGTAGATGTTTTCCTTCTGGATTTCCAGAAAGCATTCGATAAGATACTACATGGTCAACTTATTGTAAAAATGGAACAACTAGGAGTGGAGAGTAGGCTGATTAGATGGGTGCAGAGTTGACTAGGGGGAAAAAAACAGACAGTTAGGATTAGGGGTGCATATTCGGGTTTGTCTGGTGTGCTGAGTGGGGTGCTGCAGGGGTCGGTGCTGGGCCCCACACTATTTTCTCTATATACAGTGGCGGAGCCAGAGGGGGGCTGGGGGGCGGTTACCCCTCCTGGCTGCCCCAGTCTGAGTAGTGGCACCCTGCCACCATCTTTATTCACTGTTTAGTGCCCATTGTGGAGCCTGTCACTGACTGAATGGCCCTCCCTGGCTACCAAATGATCCCAAACCTGGCTCCGCTACTGACTATATATAGGGGACATACAAAACAACATAAGGAATATTCTGGTTAAGTTTGCTGATGATGTAAAGTTGGGAGGGCAAGTGAGTACATTGGAAGGTATCCAGGGTCTTGAAAATGATTTAAAACTACTGGAAGTATGGACGATAGAGAATAAGATGCCATTTAGTATAGAGAAATGCACAGTGTTGCATATGGGGGGAAAAAAATCCCAGGCACGAATACTATTTAAATGGCCTGAAAGTGGAAGCATCAGATAGGGAAAAGGATTGTGGGATAATAATAGATGATGGTATGACCTTTAGAGCACAGAGACTGGAGGTAGTTGGGAAAATTAATTATATGTTTAGAAATATCAAGAGCAACTTTATAATTAGATCAAAAGAATGTCTTCTTCCACTGTACAGGGCATTTGTAAGACCACATATAGATTATGGTTCATCACTGTGGAGCCCATATACTAAAAGTGAAATAGACAAGATAGAAAAAGTACAAAGGACCTATACTAAGATGATATGGTCCACAAAAAATGATGGTTATGAGGATAGACTGAGAAAACTGGACATGTTCAGTCTGGAGGATAGAAGGAAGAGAGGGAACCTTTTACGGTTGTTTAAGATTATGAAAGACCCAGAGTTAATAAATGAACTTGGAATAGAGTTGATAGATAAACCAGAAGGCCTAAGAGCACATAAACGTCAAATAAAATTAGAAACAGTAAAAACAAACATGAGATATTATTCCTTTATATACAGAACAGCTAGAGTATGGAATGCCCTTCCAGAGTATGTTGTCCTGAGTGGTACTCTAGACATATTTAAAAGGGAAATTGATCAATTAATATGTTTAAGGGATAAAATGAGCCCGCTATGCGGGGAACGGTATAATGGGCATTCTATCACCCAGTATAAGACTCTCTGTGAACCCATCAAATGCCTAAAAGGAAATCTTGTTGATTGGCATGCTTCTTTTACCCCCTCCCTCCCTCCCGTTTTCCTCTTTTCCTCTCCTCATTCCCTACTCCTCTCAAGGAAAAATGTTTTAATGTGTGTTATATAATGGACTCCAGTGTAGCACTTTATTTATGTGCTTCTCCCCCTAAAGTTATCGTTGGAATTTTCTCTTTTGTGTCTGTAAACAGTTTTAAATCCTACAATAGAATTATAAGGTTAAATTAAGCTTGTAAGATGTCACATAGACATGAATAAGTCAATCTAAGAGATGTAATAACAGTTGTTATTGCTCCAAATGTCATATGTGTGACCATATATCATTGTACGATAATGTTGGTTTAATAAACTTGAGTTATAAAAAAAAACACAAAAAACAACAACTCTGTCCTCAGTACATTCTATGTAACTAACTAGATTCTTACAAAGCTGCTAATAATAAACTAAATAAGTGATTACTAAGCATAACTAATACCCAGAGGGGAAATACACACCAGAAAAAAGGCATACCGAAGACTCAAGTCACTGATGCTCAATAAGAAATACCACCCAGTGGTGGTTTCCAAGATAAACAACTGGAATGCAGAGACCCTGCTCCCTAGGTTCCAGAGGGGAGGCAGGGTAAGGAGGTCAGAATACAGCAAGACTCCATTAGAAGAAACAACATTACTATGGTGAGTAATTGTTTCTTAAAACAACATGAAGTCTTGCTGTATTCTGACAATATGCAGACTACCAAGCAGTGCCCCATGGAGGTGGGCTTAGAATCTACTTAAGGAATAGGCTCTGCAGTACTGCTGTGCCAAACCTGGCACCACTCCTGGCCTGCGTATCCAGGCAGTACTGCTTAGTGAACGTCTGAAGTTTTCCAGATAGCTGCTTTACATATGTCAAGCAGGGGGATATCTCTGGCAGCTGCTATAGAGGTAGCTATCCCCCCTAGTGGAATGGGCTCTCAAGGCCTCTGGTGGCTCCTTACCCAGTTTGCTGCAGCAGAACTGAATGCAAGCCACAATCTATCTGGCGATGGTCCTCTTAGTGGCTGACCTGTCTTTGCCCACTTCGCCACTGGTAAGGAACAGCTGAGTACAGTCCTTCCTATATTCTTTTACTCTGTCAATGTAATAGCTGATGGACCTTTTTATATCCAAGCTATGCAGCCTGCATTCACCTGAACTAGAATGATCAGTGAAGAAGACAGGCAGTGTTATGGACTGATTCAGGTGAAAGTCTGAGACTACTTCGTTAAGGAACTTTCTGTTAGTCCATAGAACTATCTTGTTCCTGTGAGGGGCAATGTAGTTAGGTTCTATTGACAAGGCCTGGAGCTCATTAATCCTCCTGGCTGAGGTGATGGCCACCAGAAACACAGTTTTCCATGTAACGCATCTGAGCTCTTCTGAGGACATAGGCTCAGAAGGTGGCTGCATAAGCTAAGCTATGCAGACATTAAGGTCCCTAAAAGGGGGTAGGCTCCCTGAGAGGGGGTGAGGATGGAGCAACCGCTTGAAAAATTTCTTAAAGACAGGATGAGCCACTAGGGAAGGGCTCTTCCCAGCTGACAGATACACAGAAACAGCTGCCAGGTGCACCTTCAGGGTGGAGGGCTGCAGACCCAGGGATTGAAGGTGGACTAAATAATCTAACAGGACTGTCAGATCAGCCTCCTGTGGGACCATGTTCTTCTGGGAATACCAGATGGAGAATCTGTTCCATTTGGAAGAGTAGGTTTTTCTAGTGGAAGGTTTCCTGGAGACCTTAAGGATGTCCAGGACTCCTTCTGAAAGATGCAAGCCTGCATACTCTAAGTCTTCAAGAGCCAAGCCTTGAGCCAGAGGGACTTGAGGTTCGGGTACAGGATCCTCCCTTGGGACGACAATAGGAGATTGTGTCTCCTGGGGAGGCAAATTGGACTGGCCACTGACATGGACAACAGCATCGAGTACCATAGTTGTCTGGTCCAATCAGGGGCTATCAGAATCATGGAGGCTGATTGTGCTCTGAGTTTGATCAGGACTCTGGGTATCAGAGGAAATGGAGGGAAGGCATACAGGAATCTGCCTGACCAATCCAGGAGCAAAGCATCCAGGGGCACTGAGCCCAGTGCCAGGGGCCTGCAGCAGAACTGAGGCAATTGATGGTTGTCTGGGGCTGCAAAGAGGTATATCTCTGGAGTGCCCACCTCCTGAAGACTGTCATCAGAATTTACCTGTTCAAAGACCATTTGTGATGGCCCTGGTTGATCCTGCTGAGAGCATCTTCCAGGACATTGTCCTTCCCTGGCAGGTGAACTGCTGACAGGGAAATGTTTCAGGAGTAGGCCAGATTCCAGACCTTCATGGCCGCTGTGCACAGCACTGAGGACCTTGTCCCTCCTTGTTTGTTGATGTAATACATGGTAGTGGTGTTGTCTGTTCTGACTTGCACCACCTTCCCTGTAGCATCCTGGCAAATGACTGACGTGCCAAGAACACTGTTCTGAGTTCCAGCAGTTTTATGTGTAGCAGGGACTCCTGCTGGAGCCAAATACCATGAGCAGTATGTTCTCCAACCCAGTAGTGAGGCATCTGTGGTCAGCATTACTGAAGGAGCTTGCTGGAGGAAGGGAACTCCTGCCCTGAGGTAGTCCCTGTTCTGCCAACACTGGAGAGCTTGTAGTAAGGTGGTTGACACAGGAATCAGTTTGGACAGGGACTCCTTCTTCTGGGACCAAAAGGACCTCAAGTGGAACTGGATGTCCCTCATCTGAAATCTGGCACCTGGAACCACAGCTGTGGTAGCAGCCACGTGGCTCAGAAGCTGAAGGAAACACCTCACTGGGCGAGGAACATGCAGGTGAAAGGACTCTGCCAACTGAATTATGGCCTCCACCCTTCCTGGGGGCAGGAAGGCTCTTGCTTGAATTGTGTTCAGCTCTGCCTCTATGAAATCCAGAATCTGGGTAGGTTTGGGACTGTCTTCCTTTGATTCACCAGAAAACCCAAGGATTGAGAGTATCCTGAGTGAGGGTTATGGCTTCCTGTACCTGTTGTGGGGAATGACCCACTACCAACCAGTCATCCAGGTATGGATAAAATGAGACTCCTGCCTTCTTAGGTGTGCCACGACCACTGCTAAGCATTTTGTGAAGGCCCTTGGGGCAGATGTCAGTCCAAAAGGCATGGCCCTGAACTGATAATGGCCTGAAGGCAGTCTGAATCTGAGGTACTTTCTGTGGGGCTGCCTGATGGGGATGTGAGAGTAAGCATCCTTTAGATGTAAAGATGTGAATCAGTCCACTTGCCTGAGTGTAGGAAGAATGATAGCCAGAGTGATCACTTTGAATGCTGGCTTTGTGAGGTGCTTGTTTAGGTATCTCAGGTCCAGAATGGGCCACCACTCTCTATTTTTCTTCAGGGTTAGGAAGTACCTTGAGTACAATCCTTTTCCTTTGTGCTGAAGTGGCACATGTTCCACTGCTCTGGCTTGAAGCAGAGTGGAAACCTATGCCTTCAGAAGGGCTGGTTTCTGAGGGGATGGCAGGTTTGAATGACTTTGCTCCTGTTTTTGGGAACAGTTTGAAACTGAGAGCAAGGCCCTGGCCTAGTACCTCCAGGACCCCACCTGTCTGAGGTGATGGATTGCCAAACCTGGAGGAAGTAGGCCAGCCTGCCCCCTAGTGGTTTGGTGGGGAGGTGGCCTGAACAGACTTCTCAGGGTGTCTATTTGGAGGGTGTAGTGGACTGAGAGGTGGAACCAGTATAGTCAGTGCCTCTTCTACCTCTGAAGTAACCCCTTGGCTGCTGATAGGAGGGGAAGGCTTCAGCCTGATGGAAAGGCCTAGGGTAAGATCTACCTCTGCCTCCTCTAGCTTGTTGCCTTTGAGGGGTGGCAGCTTTCTCTTTGGCAGCCGCATTCTTATAGGCTACCCTATACTTGTTCATCTTTTTCATGTATGCATGTTTGTTCCCCAAACAAGGAGTTATGTGTAAGGGGAAAATCGATGCCATTATTCTGCGTATCCTGGGAAAGGTTAGTACACCTCAGCCAGAAGAACCTCCTAAGAGAGATGGCAGAAGCCACAGAACAAGAGGCTATGTCATTGGCATCCACTGCCATGTGGAACTGGCATTTGGATGACTGGACTCCTTTACTGACTAGCTCCTGAAGGTCTGCTGCCAGCTCAGGGGGAGCCTTCTTAGCTAGTTGTTCCACTGACTACCAGAGAGACTTCTGGTACCTGGATACATAGGCCATATATGATGCCTGCCTGATGCCCCGGGAGGCAGCTAGGTATCCCTTTTTTGCTAAGGAATCAATTTTTCTTGAGTCCTTATCAGAAGGATGAGAGGTGAGAGGGGTGCCAGCTTTTTCACAAGCTGGAGCTTGAACAACTCCCACATGACTGCAGTGGCTACTCAGAAATTCAGTGCCATTGCCAGCCAGTATATACTTTCTGTCCATTTCCTTATCCACTGAGGGGACAGAACTTGGGGTCTGGAGGATCCTAAAGGTCCATTTCTTGAGGGACTTGTGGATAGGAATCATGAGTCCCTTAGAGACAGGGAGATCCATTATTTCCCCGTAGTCATCCTCTTCCTCCTCCTCCTGTCTAGTCTCCTGGACAGACAGCTGCAAAGTTTCTGCTACCTGTCTCATAAAAGAGAAATGAGAGGTAAATTCTCTTGAAGGATGAGGAGGGGACTCGTACTGAGGATGTTCAGGAGAAACCTCAGGCTCAACAGGTTCGCCTTCATCCTCCACTTCATCATAATCCTCATATTCAGATTCATAATATTCCTCTGGATCTAGGGGGCCTGAAGGAACTGAACTGACAGGCACCTGAACCGAGGTGTGTGCAACCGGTCATTGAGTTGGTTCACCCCAACCGGGCTGAAGAGAGTGAACAATGTGTATCGCTTTCGCGATTTCTTCAGCGGTTGGAACTGCAACCGCTTGCTTCCACGGTTCCAAACTGCCTTTTCTCGTCTTCTTGGCGGGGCCCATTTCAGGACTGCTTCAGCTTGCCTTTTACCACACGAGGACTCAGCTTGACCTGAGGGTTCGGTTGCCGGTTCAGTGGGTTCTTTTAAACCGGGCTGGACCTCGTCAGAGGGTTTCTCCATTCTAGCCCTCAGTTTACTCAAACATCTATCAAGGGTAGATTGAGGGAAGTTTTTACAAATTTCGCAGTCTGACTGCAAATGGTCAAAGCCCGGGCAATACAGACGCACAAAGTGTGGATCAGCCTTAGCAAATTGCTCCCCGCACTCAGTGCAGCGTTGAAACCCAGTGAGACCAGTTTTTCTCTTGGGTTTCAGTGACATAACCTTTCCCCAAGCGAGTCCAATTTAAATTATTTTGTCCAAAAATGGCTTAGTTAGGCCTGGATAAAGAAAATAAACTGATGCATTTACCCTTGATGGCTTTAGTTAGTCCGGGCAAAAGAGAGAGAACAAAGTTTCAGGCAGCAAGCAGTTCAGCGCCTGTGTTAAAAACCGAAAAAATGTCTTGGTTTTTAGTCTGAAACTTTGAACCGGATCCCAAGAACACAAAAAAATATGTTTTTAATAACAATTTCCAGAAGAAAAGAAAGAAAAATCTTCGGTTCCCTTCCGGTCACGGAAAACCGCTCGGAAACCGAAAACTTACCAACATGGAGGTAAACCTAGGCTAGTCTAACCTGTAACCGCAGGACAGAGGTTTGAAAACCAAAAGAAATAAATGGTGGTTTAAACGACCGTTGAGATTTGAATTTCAACCGAAGAAGTTGAGGCGCAGTCTCCAAGGCGTCTTCACAGGCGAGCGGAGTAAAGAATCTGGTCAGTTACATAGAATGTACCGAGGACAGTGGTTTGAAATCTGAGCTTGAGCTCAACGTTCTATGCATTTGCACAGTGTTTAACTCTTTGTTCTCTGGGGCAGCTGAATCGGTTGGTCATACTGCATATTGTCAGAATACAGCAAGACTTCATGTTGTCTGAATGGTCAATTGTCACTCTGCTTGATCTCTCATCAGCATTTAATATGGTGGACCAAAGGTGGTTGTTGGATTATCTCAGGGAGTACTGTGGACTCACTGGCATGGTCATTGGCTGGTTTGAGTCCTTCCTCAGTGGCAGAATGTAGAAAGCAGTGATTGGAAATTCTTCCTCACTCCTAAAGCCCCTGTTCTGTGGAGCACCCTAGGATTTGATTCTCTCAACTATGTTATTTGCTGTATACATGCTGCCCCTGTGCGACATCATCAGACAGCATGGTTTGGGTTTTCACTGCTATGCAGATGACACTCAGTTGTACCCATCATTTGCACACAGGACGCCTGGCGCAGCTGATGTGCCTAATTTAGGTCTGGTCAAGATCACTGGCTACGTCTCAAACTGGACAAGATGGAGGTACTAGTGATTGAGCCTGGTTGACAGCAGGGTGTGGGGGCAACAGCTGAGAAGACCACTTTGTTTCTTGGTTCCTCCAGTCTGGTGGCCTCTATCAAGGTGAAGAATTATGGCATCATTCTGGTTGAAAGACTGATACTGGGGGCTCAGGTGTCATCCGTAGTCTGTAATGGCTTCTACCATCTTCGTAACATCTCCCGCATAAAAGCCTTGATCCCGCCGGAACACCTGCCCTCACTGGTGCATGCCTTTGTGACCTCCAGGTTTGACTACTGCAACTCTCTGTATCTGGAGGTAGGTGGCGGGGTCCTACGATGCCTACAGCTGGGGCAGAACACAGCGGATAGGTTACTGATGGACGTTCCAAGGTCATGTCATGTGACCCTGGTCCTGCATGATCTGCACTGGCTGCCAGTGAAGTGTGAATCTCCAAGGTTGGTCTACTGACCTAGAAAGCCTTAGGCTTAGACTGGGCCCAGGTTATCTGTGTGAGCTCCTGTCTCCTTACTGTCCAGTTTGCCCCCCCCCCGCTCCTCCAAGGGATGCCTCCTAGTGGTTCCCAGGGCCAGGATGAAGACATTAGGTAACTGCACATTTGAGGTAGCCTGTCTGGCCCTGTGGAACTCGCTTTCTAGGTCTTTGAGGATGGCTCCTTTGGTGGAGGCCTTCGAGAAGGGCTTAAAGACTCACCTGTTTAGACAAGCTTTTAATTTTATTTAATCCATTGGTTTCAGTATTTATCTTGTCTGTGGAGTTTATATTTTTATGTTTTTGGTTCTAATTTATTATAAGTTATTTGCTATTGCTCTGTTGTACAGCACCCACAGCCTCTGGGATCGGGCACTAGATAAATAAAACACTTGATTCTTGAGCTATGTTTCTGGAGGTGGGAAATGTTTTTTTGGTTTTTTTTATTTGCATTTCTTTTTTATGTTGCTGTGTTATTTGATTTGCATTTGCACTGTGGTCTTTTTGACCCTGAGGATATGTGACTAACATACTGATCTTTTTGACCCTGACAGTGTTCACAATTAATACACCGCTACCAAGTCTTCTAAGCAGGAGTATATGCTAGGTTAACACAGTATCATGTGACAGGGGTCATGACCCACAGGAGTCAGACATGACCAGACACCACTTTATAATCTTGTTTATGGCATCCGTCCCATCACTTCCACCAGCAGTTTGGTTCTGTGGTTCCAGCAATCTCTCAATGTAAAATCATTTCCTCACATTTCTTCTGAACATAAACCCCATCCTCAACAGGGATCTGACGTCATGGGAGCAATTGTGGCTTAACTCTGCAGTTCAGCTCCATTCGAGTTACAATCCAGCTCAACTTGAGCTCAAATTCTTGCCAAACTGTCTAAAAAACAGACTATCGACGACTTCTCGATGGCGAACAAAGACTTAAAGAAAATCAACCTAAACCACTTAGCTGACCAGATTCAGATAAGGGACGGAGCAGCAGCCACACCTCCTCCAGGGCTACCACACTGTCCACACTTGATAGCAATCGTGAGGATGGAGAAGAATCATATGCAATCACCTGTAAAAGGCTGTGTGCTGAACTTGAAAGCACAGGAAATGCCCTCCTAAAACTTGAATTTACAGTGGCAGATGGATGTCAGGACCTCCACATTCTCGAGAAGCGAATGACTGCTGCACAGGCCTGCCTCTCAGAGTACACCTCCACGACAGGTTTGCAGACAAATGTGATTCTAAATTTACATGGCATGGAGCAGGAACTGGAAAAAAAGGTACAAGAACATGAGAATCAGCATTGTCGGAATAACATTAGGATCCAAGGGATCCCAGAAAAAGCACAGCCAGGGTATAATTATAAATATAAGGAGGGTCTTCTAAAGGAACTACTGGGGCTTGATGGGAGCCTTGACTTGAACATCATTCAAGCCCTCCCAAAAAAAAGACCCCAAAGCAAGACAGTCTTTCATACTGACTTTCTTGTACTAAAGTCAAAATGCAAGTTTTACATCTGGCATGGGAAAAAGAGATTCTTTCTGGCAACTCAGGATTGTACTTTGAACATGACTGTGTCCTAGCCACAATGCAGAGGCACTGCATGGTGCTGGGGTGCAGAAAGAACTCCAAAACAAAGGCATCAAGGCCCGTCTGGAACACCCAGCATGCTTATGTATTTACACAGATACTGGCTCCAAAATATATGAAACGCTATCAGAAGCCACTTCCCTGTTTCTGAAACATTGTACACAAGTGGATGAGATCACCCATCCTCAGCTAACCATACTAAGACCTGGAACAACAGCAATGGCAAACAGCAAGTCGTAGTTTGAAACCACCATCACTATCTCCTAAATCTACCTGGGCCAAGCTGAAATCTCGACTCAAGAACCTAGACTCAGCACCAGACAAACTGCAATAACAGAAGCTGCTCCCAGCCAACCCTCACAACCGGAGATCTGAAGGGACTCAAACATAAAGTCTTTTTTTCCTTCTTTCAATTGTGTTTTAGACCATATCCCTATTAATCCTGTAGTTTAGCAGGGATGAGTGCTTTCAAAATGTAAAATGGCACAATTTCACCATTAAAGTTGAGCTTGGGGAGGGGTTAGAAGGAATAGCAGGAAACCTGGCTGAATTATTTTATCAGTCCACTTTGCAGGTTTAACATGTTGCTGTAGGGGGCGTAGGTTTTTGCCTCTCCTGCTCCAAGCATACAAGCTGTCGGTGTGGGGTCTCTGCTGGGGGGAGGTCATGAGGGGTAATGGCATTTACTGGAGGCTTCCAGAGATGGCAATCTTATCTGCTTGAGAGAGAGACTTCCCCGGTCTCTGAACACGACTGTGTCCCAGCCACAACAAAATCCTTAAACTCTATTTACATAGCAGAGCCAGGAAGGTGGAAAAAACACTGGTGACTGATTGGGCTTTCACTGGCCAAATGTGACAGCTCAGATTCAAAATGCCTTGTGAAGCCTTGTGGTACAGGACTCGGTCCTTTCGGACCACACTCCAGTAGCTTTTGAGCTGGAGACAGTTCACATGCCCCGCAACACCACGTACTATAACTGGTGTATAAGACAGGCAGAAGGCACTTGGCCCAAAGTGTCTGTCTACTACACTAGCGGGGCACTTGAAACCCATTTGTAGTTAAAAGATGCCTATCTAGCTCATCTTTGAATGACAGAAATGTACTGGCCTCGCCCACCTCTCTGGGGAGGCCATCCCACATAGGCATAATCCTTTGTGTAAAGAAGTATCGCCTCAAATTCATCCTAGGGAATATCAGCTCAAATTGGTGGTTATGACTTCTCAGACTAGCATTCCTATTGGAGGGCATCAGTCCCAAACTTTCCATTAGGTTATCTCTAGTTATTCTGTACATTTGTAATAGATCCCCTCTACTATGTCCTGCAGGACTGCCGACTCTCACACTGTGCCAGTATCACGGCCAAATATTGGACACAGTCCCTCCCTCCCTATCTAGCCTCTGCCCTCTCAGCCCATACCAATCCAGGCTATATACTTAGGAAAAATGACCCTTGTCTTCTGTCCGGTCCACTCAGGTCCACCTCGGCTGGCCAGTCAGCTTTCTCTTGCCGCATGCCTAAACTTTGTAACTCACTCCCCCTAGATATCCGGCACACCTCCTCCAACCTGTGCCTAAACTCTCTTCTCAAAACTCACTTCTCTCCCAGCTGCACTTGCTCCAATGTTAGCCCCTGACTACTGATTTCTGGATAGCTAGCAATTAGGACTGTCTTAATCCTATGCAATGTTACCTCACCTCATTGTCATATGCCTCAGCTGTAACCTCTGTAATATTTGCCACATTTCTACAGCCTAATGAACTGTTCTCTCTGAATGCCGTACCGCACTTCTACCTTGTATGGTTACCTTGAAAAACTGCCTAAATTATGTTTTATGTATGTACTCTCTTTACCCTACCCCCAGGGCACATCTGGAATCGAGCAGTAGTCTGCTCAGCATGCCTCCCTGGTAAAACCTTTAAATATATAAACTCAAGAGGGTGCAGGTTCAGCTGATGCAATCTTAATTCATATGACTCATTACTGATTCCATCTATAATCTTCGTCATCCTCATCTGTACCCTCTCCAAATTATTCACATCCCTCCTTAGATGGGGGCTCCACAGTGAGGTACAGTAATCTAGGCGGGGTCTGACGAAAGCTCTGTACAGTTGAACTATACAAGCCCCATTCCTTGATATGAATGCTTTCTTTATGCAGCCTATAATCCCATTGGACTTTCTGGTCACTGCCTTACAATGGGAACTGAATGAGAGATCATTGGTGGCCAGTATTCCTAGGTCTCTCTCACTGTCTGTTGCCTTTAACTGAATTCCATTCAGTGTGTACCTACTCTGTTTGTTATCAGTACCAAGGTGCATCACCATGCAGTTATTGATGCTAAAATGCATTCCATTGTGTGCTGCCCACTCTTCCAGTATCTTTACATCCTGCTGCATTGATGCCACCTGCTCGTTATCTCCTACCACAGCCCCCAGTTTTGAATCATCTTCAAATTTAATACAAAAGTTCCTGGTCCCTTTATTCATATCCAAAATAAAGTGAGAAAACAGTGCCGGCCCCAGTGCCAACCCCTGGGGCACCCCACTCATGACCAGTCCACACTCGAATATATGTCCCTTTATTCTGACCTTCTGAGTCCTCTCTGTTAGCCAAGAGTTGCTCCACTTCAGTAGTACTGTATTTATACCTAGTTTTAAATTTTTTTATAATAGTGTTGCACGTGGTACCTTATTGAAAGCTTTTTTAAAATCCAAGTATATCACATCAACTGGTTGTTTATTGTCCAGGAATTCACTGACTTTTTCATAGAAAACAAGGGTATTTGTTAGGCATGATTTCTGCTTCCTGAACCCAAGTTGTGATTCATCACTAAGTTTTTTTCTCTCTAATTCACCTTCCAACCTGTCACTGATTATTGATTCCAGCATTTTTCCAATAATAGCTGTCCAACTTATGGGTCTATAGTTGCCCACCTCTGCTTTATCACCTTTTTTTTTTTAATATAGGGACAACTATTGCTGTCCTCCAATCTCTAGGAACCTCTCCTGTTAACGCAGACATGTTAAAAACTTTTAGTAAAGGGTCCACCAGCCAGGAACTGACCTCCTTCAGTAGCCTGGGATGTAGGTTATCTGGTCTAGCCGACTTTGATGGATCTATATTTTGTAGTTTTGTAATTATTTCAGATCTTGTTATATTTTTAAGGTTACTTGTATTAATTTCTGGTGACATGTTGCTAATGCTACCCATGCCCGCACCCTTGTCCTGCTCCTTCTCATATCCTGAGCAAAAGTATTGATTAAAGATTGAAGCCTGCGTTTCTGGGTCTGAACATTCAGTGTCCCCAAGCTTAACAGGGCCTATGTTCTATCTACAGATTTATTATTAACATAAGCAAAAAATGACTTGCCGTTGTGTTTTGTATGTGCCAGTCTAAATTCTACTTTGCTTTTTTCCTGTCTGATGGTCTTTTTATTTATCCTCAGTTGTTTGTTTATATTATAGTTGTTATCTCTCTTCACTGCCCCGTATGCCTGCCTCCTTTTATTTAGTTGTTGTTTTACTCTGTTTGTGTACCATACTTGGACCTTTCCCCTTTTATTATATAGGGCCTTATTAGGTACGTAGTTGTCTTCCAGCTCTAACAATTTATGCTTAATCCTTAGCCATAGTTGTTCTGCTGTTGGATTTCCTACTTCCCAGTCCCATTCTGACAATTTTTGTCTAATTATTTCAAAATCTGTTCTATTATAGTTTTTTATTACTGTGTGACCTAGGATTTCTTTTAGGTTTTGTGTCGATTTTAAACAGGACAATATTGCGGTCACTATTTATTAGGGGCTCCTGGATTATTAGTTCTTTGTACTGTGTGACCCTGAGCAAGTCACTTAACTTCCTTGTGCTCCCAGGTCACACCAGCAAACAAGCTCTGGCTTAGTGTGCCTTTCCTGGTTAAATAATTTCCCCTTTCCCTAATACCATCTGCTCAGTCGGTTAGTACTAGATCTTGGATATTGTTGTTCCTGGTCGGGTTGTCCACCATTTGGTGCAGCCCAATTTCAATGCAGACATCCATCAAGAGTTGTTCCTGATTATTAGATACTGCCCCAGTGCTCCAATCAATTCCTAGTACATTAAAAGTCCCCTAGCAGTAATACTTCTTTATTTTGTATTTTCTCACTACTGTTACCTAGTAAGTTAGTGTGATCTAATGTTCCCTATGGAACACTATAGCCTGGTATATTCCTACTCCAAGTGGTACTATCCGACCAATGGGTTTCCATTATCGCAGCTAGATCTATGTGTCTTTCCAGCATAATCAATTCTAAATCCGCTTTTTTAACATTTAAGCTTCTTGCAGTTGCTAGAAGTATAGACACATCCTGTTTCCCACTGCATGGTTTCCTTCTGCCCGTTTGTCTGTATGGCACTTTTCCCACGTTGTTGTCCCTACACCCCCTTGTTTTCAGTTTTTTGGGGAATTAGTAGTACACTTTACTTCATTGTAGAACATATTACACAGTAATTTGGAACCTTTTCTGTTTAAATGCAAGCCGTCAGTACTGTACAAGTCCTCACTGTTTTCAATCATCTCCCATATTTTTATGCACCTGATACCCTTACTGAAACACCATCTTCTTAACCAGTTATTGTATGCCTTTGTCCATTTTGTTCTTTCCCAGCCTGCCCTCGGCACAGGGAGTACCTCTGAAAAGATGATATTGGCGTTTGCTTGTTTCAGAATCCCATATATTTTTTTCTGTTTCTTTTACTATGTCATCAACAAAACGTCTCCCCAAATAGTTTGTTCCTGCATGTAACAACACAGTTTTTGGGTTGTCTGTATCTTTTAAAATACCAGGACGCATACCTGTTATATCATTTATGATAGCTCCCCTATAACTACAACTGGTAGTGTTTTGTTTATTCACCCTTGTGGAGTATCTGTCGGTGTACTTAATCAATGTTCTAATCACCGTTATCCCCTCCCTTGTTTCTCACTTTTAGCATATTGTACTCTGAAGAAAAAAAAAAAAACACACAAAAAAAACCCACCGGTATAATTAACCTTGCACTGTGCTTGGGACCTTACGTGTGCCCTTACTGCTGCACTCCTTGGTATCATAATGTCTCTTATAATGGCTCTATTTCCTAGAGGCATTATATTGCTCTCTCTGTTGACCCTATCTGACCTTGCCTGGGATATGTTTCTAACACCTACCTCGCCAACATTGGATAGTAATCATTTATATGTTTATAGTACTATCACCTTATCACAATGCTGTAACTCTCTTATCGTGCCATGGAACCTGCATTTCCCTGGTGACTGGGGGTTGCCATTTCATCGCCCTAACTGGCTAACCCCTTTGACACTCCTCCCTGGAATCTTCAACTTACAAGCCAACTGTAAAGTGCGCTCAACTCAGAGTAAGCTTCACAAACTCAGCAACAAGCAGTTAAAGGAATATCTGTGTAGACTGGCCTTACTGTTGCTGTGGCTTTCTGGCAATATTCACCCCAACCCTGGCCCTCCACAACTTATGGCATACCCACAGTCATCTACTGGGTTACTTAAAATTGCCTCACTTAATATATGCAGCCTCCTCCCCAAAATGGACGTAATGAATGCATGGATCTTACAACATGACCCAGACTTCCTCTCAGTCATAGAAACATGGCTTTCTCCAAAAGTAGCAGCTGCTTCAGTTTCCATCCCAGGCTACGCAGTCTTTAGAAAGGATCATCTCTCCAAGCATGGCGGTGGTTGTATGATCTACCTCCGAAACAACCTTCAAGGTCTCGTCCTAACTCTGCCCAAAACTGATGACCATATGCAAGCCCTTGCCATAAAAGTGCTTCTAGGTGCATACGATAAAACCCTTACTATGTTTTCAATCTATACTCCTCCCAGACAGACAGCCTCCTACTTTGATTTACTCCTGAAGTGTTTTGGCTCTCTGAGTCTTAATTCGGAAATTATCATGTTAGGAGATTTCAATATCAATTGGTACTCCCCCGACACAAGCCCTTTCAAAGATGCAGTTTCAGCAGTTCACCTCACCCAGCTAGTCGAGTCCCCCACTAGAATCAACTATAAAACTAGAACCAGTACTTTACTGGACTGGGTGCTCTCTAACCACCCTGATCATATATTGGACACAACTGTACTCCCAGATGCCTTCAGTGACCACTCCCCAGTCTTGTTTCATTGGGCTAACAAATTCTCTAATCCACCCGCTAGAACAATTAGCACCAGGGTACTCATCCATGGGCATCTTGAATCACTAAAAGCTGACCTGCCTAATCAGGACTGGTCAATGGTTTACACAACAAACAATGCTGACATTGCCCTTGACCGATTCATTCTTCGGTTCAATGCTATATGTGATAAGCATGCCCCCCATAAAAAGCGTAAAATCGAAGGCCATTGTAATCCCTGGGTTCATCCGGACATCCTTGAGCTTCTGAATGCCAGGGACCATCTATGGCATAGGTCTAGGTCCCTGTGTAACCAGGCCTACATACTGTACAGAGGTACAAAGTGGCTAGAAACAAGGTCTATTCGTGCAGCTAAAAATCAATATTATAAGGAAGTGCTCTCTTGGACCTGGAATGATGGGAGAACATTGTGGACTAACCTTAAAGAGGTCACTGGGAGAGACCTCAGATCTGCCCCTACCATGCTTAACATTGATGGTGTACCCTCACTCGACCCCAAACTTATTGCTACCACTTTTAATAATGCCTTCACGAACCTGAGTGGTGTCCTGCCATCTGGCTACTTCTCTCACCCCCTCACAAGTGACTACTCTAGGAAAGAGACTCTGCACCCTTCTCATCCTCCTTTCTACTTCAAAACCCTCTCAGCCCATGAAGCCAGGAATTACCTACTCAAGGTATTAGGGAAATCAAGATTTAGTGGCGAGACCCCGGATCCTAAGTTTGTAGCCCTTACGCTGGATGAAATTCTGCCACCTCTAACACATTATTAACATGTCACTTAGATACTCTCAATTTCCTCAGAAATGGAAATCTGCCACTGTGACACCAGTTCATAAGTCTGGGGATCGTACAATTACTGGGAACTTCAGGCTTATCTTTATCCTGCCCCCACTCTCGAAAGCTCTTGAGCGTATAGTGGCTGACCAACTGGTTGAATACTTAGAAAAATATCAGCTACAACGCCCGCAACAACACGGGTTCAGAAATGGTCATAGTACCACTATCGCCCTTCTGGAGTTCACAGGCTTTATTCACCATTCCTTAGATCAAGGACACCTGGTCGGTCCTGCTTTCATTGATTTAACCAAAGCTTTCGACACAGTGAATCATGCCCTCCTGGTTGAACAGCTTACCACCATTGGCCTAGCTCGTGACAGCGTAGCCTGGTTTGAAAGTTACCTGCACAACCGTACACAGCAGGTGAAGACTGGTAACACCCTCTCAGATAGCAGACCTGTCCTATCTAGAGTTCCTCAAGGGTGGGTTCATCTTGGGCCCTCTTTTATTTAGCATTTTCCTCAACAACCTTCCTTACTCCTGTCAGGGTCACATCCTTTTATATGCTGACGATGCTGTCTTGTTTACCAGTGATCCAGACCCTAAGGTTCTTGAATTTAGGCTACAGAGTAACTTTGTAGTCGTAGAAAGATGGTTCCATAAGCACAAGTTAGTTATGAATTACAACAAGACTAAACTATGCTGTTCTCCAGCTCCCAAAATAGGCACAGAACTTGCCCTCTTTCTATCACCAATGAAGAGGGCTCTCCCCTGGAGCTGGTTCAGCTCTTTAAATATCTAGGGATTACTATTGACAGTATGATGACATATGCCTATCACATTGACAACATTGCTAAGGCTGTTAACACCTGCATTGGGCTACTTTATAGGCATAAGCAATGTTTGACCCCAGAGGCTCTTAACCTGGCCATTCAAAGCTCTCGTCTCACTTACTGATTATGGCTTACCAATCTATGGATCGGCTACTGAAACAACTCTTCGCTGCATCATAGTTGCACTCAACAAAGCATGCCGGCTCCTTACCTGCTCAGCCCGTCTGTCCCATACCTGCGACATGTACGCTCAGGCTAACTGGTTCCAATTCAAAAGTAGATTCTTGTACCATACATGTTTACTGTCCAAAAAAGTAAGTTTAGGCAAAATGCCCCCAGGAGTGCAAAAGCTTATTACCCCCACTATCAACCATTGTTGCACCAGAAGCTCTACTAGCCAGATTCTGAATATACCCCGCTGTCGCACTTCTCTAGGACAAAGGTACTTTGCCTACTGTGCCCCGTTATGGATAAACACGCTGCACCATGACATCACTTCAGCATCCACCTTGGGCTCCTTCAAGGTTAAACTTAAGCAACAGCTAGTTGCTGATGCCGGTTGTGACTGCTTCCAATAACCTTCCTTCTTGTGACCAGCACTTATTCTAACCTTATGCTATCCTGACCTTATGCATAACTGTTCTCAGCATGTAAATAACTGTTCTAAGTTGCTAATCATTCTCCTTCACATTTGCTCTTGATCCCTTCCACTCTTTCCCCTCACCCCTCTATGGCTTTCCCCCATCCCCCTCCCCTCTGTTATATCTCCTGAGTTCCCCTGTTCACTTTAAAATGCTTTACCCCATACCTTCTCACCTCTAACAAGGCCCCTTGGCTGATGCCACCCCTTACCTTGTTAATTATTAGATATTAGGCTGAGTCTGTTCTCATTTTCCTGTAAAGGGTCATTTCATAAGACCCCACCCCCTCTAACATGACCCTTTGAATTCCAGGTTTTAATCAAATATGCACCATGGCATATATTGTACAATGCCACATGTATTGGAACTTCTCTAGTTATACACTCTTGTAATGTCTTGTATAATTCCTTGTTTTGTTTGTTCTCCGTCTTATACTTTCCCAATATGAATTGTTCATCTGACGTGGAACATATGAAATGAGCTTGTTCTCAAAGGTGTTATCCGAAATTTCAATAAATATATAAATAAAAATGAGTCATCTAATATGACCATCTGCTTTTTTATTGTTTCCATTTCAATTGTAGTGGGTGGTTCTTGTACTGTAGTTTGGGCTGTTGTTTCCCCATCTACTGTAGGTTTACTACTTTATCACTTTGTGTTTCATCTGAAATATACGTACTAAGTCTAACAGTTCCTGTGACTGTGCTTCAATGCTCCCCAATAGGTTAGCCAGGGGTGTGTAGCAATTTTCCGTTTCAGTGGTGGCTAATAATGCCCTCCTATCTGTTTTGGTTCTCTTCCTGTTTCCTACTATACTCCAATCATCCATATCCTCCTCAATTGCCCTTTGACTTTTGCCACTTGTCCCTTCACTAATAGTAGTTTTGTTTATGGTGTTTATCTTGTACTCTTCCAACTTAGCCCTCAGTTTTCTAACTTCATTTTCACTTGCAGTAAGCTTTTTGCATACATCTTGTAAATCAGTGAAATTTTTTCCGGTATAAATCTCAAACAGCGATTCTGGTTTTGTGCTGAATATATTACATGTAGAACACTTAATACTCATCTACCCTGTGGTGAGGATAACTACATTAAGATACATGCTAACAGGTGCAACACTGGTTTTTGTCTTTTTTATGTTTAAGCACAGTGACCTTTTATAGCAGTTTCCTGCCCCTTTATCCAGTCTGTCCCATGTACTTTCGCCGCTCTTGCCACATCCATCACAGCGAGGTGGAGCAAGTAGCTGGGACCCAGAAGAGGACTTCCGGTAACGTGCTCACCCTTGGGAGTCCCAAACAGAGTGCAGCTTGTACTAGGTTACGATAACCTCGGTTAGAGAGTGCACAAATCCTTTTTGAAAACAAACGGTTGTTTACACCCAGTACTTAATTAAAATAAGCAGTCAGCAACTGCTGTACTGTCTACCATTTTTGTAGTTCGTCAGGCTTTAGTGAACTACAGTCCCCAGAATGCCCAACTGCAGGACAATGCCTTCTAGTACCTGGATCACTGAAAATAAGCTGTATGTCCATGGGGCACAAAGGGAACACCACTAACAGTTACGTGGTGCTCCTTCTGTTAGCCAACAACTGTATACGGCACCTGCTCGCAGCAGGGGATGCGTTTAAGTAACCAGGGCCTGCAGGTGGACATCCTGTTTTATATTGTTTGTTTGCTTTTTAAAGGAAAAAGGGGAAGATTACACAATGGGGGGAGGTAGTAACAACAACAAAAATGGAAAGGGACCTGGGGGTAATCATATCAGATGACCTTAAGGTTGGCAAGCAATGTGCGAAGGTGGTAGGGCGGGCTGGGGGGATACTGGGATGTACTGTATAGGGAGAGGCATCATCAGCAGAAAACAGGAAGTTGTTATCCCCCTGTACAGACAGTTGGTGAGACCCCATCTGGAGTACTGTGTCCAGTTCTGGAGACTCCATCTCCACAGGGACATAGACAGGATGGAGGCAGTTCAGAAGAGGGCAACTAAAATGGTGCAGAGTCTGCAAGAGAAGCCATACAAGGAGAGACTAAAGGAGCTTAATATGTATACCCTTGAGGAAAGGGGGGACACGATAGAAACATTTAGTACCTCAGTGGACTCAACAAAGTCCAAGAGGGTAGCATTTTCAGAAAAGAAATGCAAGAACAAGGGACACAATTTGAAGATAGAGGGGACGGCTAGGGGCAAGTGAGGAGTATTTTTCACAGAGAGGGTGGTGGACACATGGAACAGCCTTCCTGAGGAGGTTGTGGGGTCTAAAACTGTGGGAGAATTCAAGAATGCATGGGACAGACATAAGGCAATTTTTGTGGGGGGTAGGAAGAAATAGGCTATTGGTTAAATAAGATCTGCAGCTTATCCTCTAGGTAGGAAAGTGGGCAGACTAGGTGGGCCAAGCAGTCCTTATCTGCCGTCAAATTCTATGTTTCTATGTTAACAATACAGGCTCCCGGCCCCGCAAAGGCCACCTCAAGGTTAAGCCTTTTAAGTATCATTGCAGCATTTTCTCACACCACAACATACTTTATTTTATAAAGAATAGTCAGTGACCCAGAAATATGCGGGCGTTGGCTCCATTACCTGTAAGGTGCGGCACTCACACCATTCTCAATACATTATGTACTGAAGCGAGCGGTGCGGCGCCACACCTTTACAGATAATGGAGGCCCCCAGTGTCTGTCATACTTCTGAGTCACAGACTTTTCTTTATTAAAATAAAGTATGTTGCAGCATGAGAAAAACACCACAACATACTTAAAAGGCTTAACCAGAGGGTAAGCCTTACGGGGGTGGTGTTGACTGTTTCCCTTTAAGGCAGAAGTAGAATAATTTATGCTTAGGGGAATGGTTGATGTAGGTCAGTTATTTAACAGTACGATAAGGGATTTAGCAAATCAGGTTGAACTGTTGGCAAATGGTCACAGTAAAGTTTTTTTTTTTTAACTCAGTGGGTACACAGCCAAGGTCAAATATCTACAAACACATACATATATCCAAAACAGCATGCCTATTAGCTGTCACTCAGAGGAACAAAAAAAAAAAAAAGCGGGTTAGGCCAAGCATTTCTTAATTCTTGTCAGTAAAGCTAGCTGCAGTTGGTCAAGCGTCAAGCAGAAAGTTACCTTACAGAATAGTGTGCCCTGTTCCCATCGTGTGCGCCCCGCTCACTAGGGGCGATGACTTGTAAAGCACGTGACCTGGAAGTGCCTCCTGGGGTCATGATTGTCTCTCAGCTAAACTTACCATTTTAGGCAACAAGTCACCAACTGAACAGCACAGCATTGGAAAAACAATTTTAAAAACACTACCTAACAAGGCTGTAACTAAACGTTTATCTGTAACATGGACCTGTAGTTCAATAAAGGACTGCCCTGGGACTACAAAACCCAATGTACTTCCTACCAGTTGTAGTCCAGCTATTCAGCTGCAGGGACTCTGCACTACAGCACAGTTTTTACAGAAGCATTTTAAAAAGGCACACAGTACTATGCTAACTGTTGGGTCTGTTTCTCTGCTTCCTTGTCAGACTCACAGACCAGCAGTAGCTCTCCAAAATTGCCTGTGACGGTTAAAAGGGACACTGTCGACCCCTGTAGGCCTCAAAGCATCTCCAGTTGAGAAAACACATTTTATGACAGGTCACATTCGGTACAGACTGCTGATGCTGCTGGTTGTTTGATTCTGATTCCTTTTAAAGGGGAAAAACAGACTGCTCACCACACTGGTTATTACCGCACAAAAACATGTGTGTTTACAGTTCTTGATGAACTCCCACTGCATCTTTCCTGACTAAGGAACATCCACAACACAGCTTAGCTACTCATGATGCAGTGCGAGCAAAGGAAACTACTACATCATGAGCAGCTGCAGTTTGGTGGTGTTCCTAATGTTCAAAAGGTATGCAACAAGAGTAGATCAAGGATTTGAAACAAAACAAGGTGGGTATAGCTATCTTATTAGCATGCATTTCAGTTCCATTAAGAAAGGAATCAGTTAAAAATAATCAACAACAGGTCCCCTATCCGGCTTTACCTAATGGCTGCTACAAAAAAGCCATAACTTGACAATGGATGAAACCAGACCCTACTACAGTGAAATGTTGTGTAGCATAATGAATGAAATTTACAATTTGGAAAACCTAACATCCATAATCCATGACAGAGTCGAACAGTTTATGGCTAAATGGCAACGGTGGGTGATATACTGTATGTCTCGGCTGTTGATTCAGCCTTTATTCCCTAGGAACCTTCTAGGAACTCATTATTAGACCCCCCTCATTCTAACACCAGGTGACGAGGATTATTGCCAGATAAAGGGTTTTGGTGTCACATAAAGGGAGAGGCTGCTGTGGTGGGAGGAGACAGTGGGGCCCGTCCTAATATGGGTGGGGAACTAGATATAGTATATGAGCTCATAGATGAGCAGGTCTGCACAGGCAAATAAATAAGTAAATGTAACTGATTTAATTAAAGCAATACTCAGAAACCATTTATAGTATTACACCTTCTCTCCTGAATTCTCAGTCTCCTTTTCATAGCGTTATTTTTTTTAACACTGTTATTCAAGTTGATAATACCATGTTAAGTTGTATAAGTTAAAATAACTGTCAATGTTTTTGCCTCAATAAAAAGACAAAGTTTAAAAAAAATCAGCATCATCAATGAATTTTGAAGTAAACAATCATAAAAATGTGCATTCTCAATTAGACATAATATGATGCAATAAGGATTGACAGTGTCCTTTTAATGCCAGCCTTCTCAATGATCAGGGCTACAAACAACTCATGGAGAGAGGTCATCTTGTCACACTGGAATGAAAATCAGCCCTCGGAAGTCCTGGCACTGATGAGTTGGGACTGTTTCAAGGTCACAAACGGGAGAAACGATAAAATATGCTTCTAGACTAAAAAGGAAAAAAAACTCAGCAATGCCTGGATCTCAAAAGATAAATTTATGACTTACAGGCACAGCACCAGATTACCCTAAGTAAGGGAATTAAAAAAAAACTGCTGGCAGAGAATAAATAAAATGCTAGATGAGTTAGTGGGTAAAATGAGTTAGTGGGTAAAAATACTGTTTTGCCAGACAAAGGTACTATGAACTATGAGCAAGGGAACAGGATGGGGCATTTACTGGCCCTTCAGCTTAGAAAGCAAGCGGCAAACAGAACAGTACTTCAACTTAAACATGAAGAAGGTAAAGGAAAGCTATATTGGGGATCTCAAAATAATACTGGACAAGTCTGCAGATTATTACAGAACATACCTCTCAAGTGCCCTCATTAAGAGGGACATCCCTCATTTTACCTTACTCTGTCCCTCATGAAAAAGGTGCTGCCCACACAGAGAATGTGCTGTAAAATCAGACTTTAAAGCAGAAACTCTTAATATTCTAAAATACTACAGTAAATCCAATTTAAACTTTGTACAAGTAAACACTATGGTTTTCACAGTGTTCTGAGCTTGTATCTCCATGTTTGAGGATGTGTCCCTCATTCTGAGAGTCTGTGTCCCTCATTTTGAGTGTCCAAAATTGTCCATGTCCCTCATTTCAGTGATAAAAGGTTGAGAGGTATGTTACAGAACACAATACACCCCTGAAGAAGGGGACTCATCTTCCTTTTTTCAGAGCATCACCATCTCAAAGCTTTCAGAGGAAGCAAACTCAGACACAGAAAGTCTTATTTCCAGGGAGGAGGTACAGGCGAAGATCAAAACTAACCCACTAAGACCACAATCCTGGATTTTAGGGGGGAAGGCAAGCTTCATGAAGATGGGCAAGATGTTGAGGAGACACCTGGTGGGCATCAGAGCAGATATGGGGGTGGACCTAAGGCAGTCCATCATTAAAGATGGAGTAATGGTCGTCACAGAGAAGTGTGTTAGGCTCAAGGGGAAGAACTCAAGGGCCAAAGCACGTAGCTCGTTCAGTTCTGAGTTCGCCCAGGCAGTAAGGCACAAGAAAGTAGCCTAGAGGAAATTCAGAAACACCTAGAGAGAGGTGGATAGAGAGAATTACCTAAGGTTGGCTAGTGTGGCAAGCAAGGTAGTCCAGTGAGCTAAAGCACAGAAGGGACTGCAGATAGCTGAGGGAATTAAAAGGGGGGAGCAGGCCTTTTTTTGCTATATAAGTGAGAAAAGGGACAAGAAAGACAGGACTGTTAGACTTCAGAAAGGAGATGTGTGGGTGGAAGAGTACTGGAGGAAAAGAAGAGGTACTGAACAAATACTACTGTTCCGTCTTCACCAAAGAGAAAGATGAACTGGTGCCTACAGGAGGGAGAAGAGGAGTGGGGGGGCATGGATGTGGTGGTAGAGGAGGACAGAGAAAGGGAAGGGATGCTAGCACTGAAGGTGGAAAAATCACCAGGCCCAGACGGCATACACTCAAGGGTGCTGAGGAAACTGGCAGGGGAGCTTGCAGGGCTACTGACGGGTATGTTCAGTATTTCACTGGAGTCGGGTGTGATACCACAGGACTGGAGAATTGCACATATGGTGCCCCTCCACAACAGTGGTCCCACGGAATTAAAGACTGGTCAGTCTGACCTCAATCATGTGCAAGCCCCAAAGAGACCATACTTAAAAGAAAGGTTGGTAGAGTATCTAAATAATAATACTTTTATTTATAAAGCGCCTTTCATTCTTCAAGGTGCTGAACACATTAAAACAATAACATCAAATACAAGTCCGATAATACATATAAGTAGAAGTCAGAAGATATACAAAACATGACAGCTAAAGGGGAGGTTCTGATAATGGGAGACTTCAACATGCCGGATACAGATTAGTCAATACCAGCAGGAACATCTGCCAGAACTAGACTCATAGTGGATTCCCTGCAGGGGGAGGGCCTCAAACAACTGGTACAGCAACCCACAAGAGACAGGGCTATCCTAGATCTAGTACTGACTAACAAAGAAGGGATCACAGATCTCCAGGTAGAAGGTCACCTAGGGGCCAGTGACCATCACATGGTATGGTTCAATTGCTACTACATCTAAATCATCCCATTCCAAGGCAAAAATATGGGACTTCAGAGGAGCTGACTTTGATAAGATGGCCAACAGAGTTAAGCTAGCCCTGGCAAAAAGAAACAGGTGAGGGTACAGGCAAAGTGGGCAAGCATTAAGGATGCAATACTTGAAGCAACATCCATTGTGTTAGACAGAAAGGAAGTGCAAAGAAGAAGGAAACCACTTTGGTTCTCAAATACAGTAGCAGAAAAGGTCAGAGCCAAAAGGCTGGCCTTCAGGAAATATAAGGAACACAGCGGGATGAAGATAGGAGGCATACCAAACTGCCTAAGGAAGCAGGTAAGGCAGTAAGGCAGGCAAAGTCCCAAACTGAGGAAACACTAGCGAACAGTAAAAGAAGGTGACAAGACTTTCTATAGATACATTAGTGAAAGGAGAAAGTCCAGAGGAGTATTGCTAAGCTTAATGGAGAAAAGGGAGCATGTGAGGAGGAGGACCCTGTAAGGCATCTATCCTAAATAGATACTTTTGCTCAGTATTTATTGAAAGGAAGGTAGGGCAGGGCCCACAGCTCAGCATCATGGACACAGGGGGAGGGAGGTGAGCACCACTCCCTTCACAAAAAGAAAGGGTCCTACAAGAGCTTGCTAAGCTCAGGGTGGATAAGGCAATGGGACCTGATGGCATACATCCCAGGGTACTTAAGGAGCTAAAGGAGGAACTAGCAGAGCCATTAGCAGAATTGTTTAGTGAGTCTCTGAGCACAGGAGAGGTCCCAGAAGACTGGAGAAGGGCTCATGTGATCCCGCTCCACAAGAGTGGTAGCAGGGAGGCGGAGACACAGACAGTCAGTCTTACCTCAGTAGTGGGCAAGATGCAGGCACTCCTTAGGGAAAGGATAGTGCAACACCTGGAATCCATAGGGCACAGGATCCAAGACAGCATGGGTTTACAAAGGAAGGTCCTGTCAAACTAATCTCATAGATTTCTTTGACTGGGTAACCAGAGTGGTGGACCAAGGGGAGCAGTTGATGTCGCTTACCCTTGACTTCAGCAAAGCTTTGACACTGTTCCACATAGAAGATTGATAAATAAGCTGGGTAGGCTCAGGGTGGGTCAGAGTTGGTCAACTGGGTGGCAAACTGGTTGACGGCAGAAACAGAAGTGGTGGTAAATGGTAATACAGTCAGAAGAGATGCAAACAAGTGGGGTACCTCAGGGATCGAGTCCTGGGGCCGTCCTTTCAACACCTTCATTAGTGACCTTGCAGATGGACTAGAGGGTAAGGTTTGTCTGTTTGCAGATGATCCAGATGGGGTGGGCAGAATGAGAAGAGATCTGGATAAACTAGCAGAATGGTCAGAAGAGTGGCAACTGGATTTAATGCAAAGAAGTGCAAAATCATGCACATAGGAAGAGAAACCCTGAAGCCACCTATAGGCTGGGAGGAGTTGCTAGCAGTCACAAAGGAAGAAAGAGACTTGGGCATCATCATCACTGATGACCTAAAATCATCAAGCAGACCTCTAAAGCAGTAGAGTAAGGCTAGGGGTGTTAGGGTGTATTAGTGAGGGGTATCACAAGTCGTGAAGAGGGAGGCAATAATCCTCTCTGTGCAAGACACTGGTTAGGCCCCATCTGGAGTACTGCGCGCAGTATTGGAGGCCACACCTTCACAGGACATTAACCAAATTGAGGCAGTCCAGAGAAGGGCAACCAAAATGGTGCAGGGACTGCATCAGAAGACATATGAGGACAGATTAACAGAGCTCAATATGTATACCCTTGAGCAAAGGAGGGAGAGGTGATATGATCGAGGCATTCAAACACCTTAAGGGCATAAACAAGGTGACAGAGTCTAACATGTTTAAATATAAGAAAATAGCAGGACAAGAGGACACAGCATGAGATTAGAGGAGGCCAATTAGAGGGAATGTGGAAATTCTTTTCACAGAAAGGGTGGTGGATGCATGGAATGACTTACCACAAGAAGTGGTGGCTATGAATACAGTGCAGGGCTTCAAACAGGCATGAGATAGGCATAAGGGAGCAATACAAATGACTATGAATAGATAGGCCACTGACAGAGCAAAGGCCGATGGCACATTTATAAGGTAGAAAAAGAAATGGGTAGACTGTATGGGCCTTGCGGTCCTTATCTGCCGTCAACTTCTATGTTTCTATGTAAGTAAAATCATACCATAATAACATCAGGCATCTAGAGTTGTGTGGTCTCCAGGATGCAAGACAGCATGGATTTATGGGAGGAAGATTGTGACGAACTAATCTGATTGAATTCTTTGACTGAGTCACTAAGATAGCAGACAGGGGGCCAAGCAGTGGACATCCTTTATTTGGACTTTGTCAAAGCCTTTGACTCTGTACCCCACAACAGGTTGATAAGGAAGTTGCCAGATCTTGGGGCTGGGGAGAAGAAGACTAGATGAGTAGAAAACTGGCTGCGGAACAGGACCCAGAGGGTAGTGGTGGAGGGAGAGTTGTCTTGCATCACAGAGGTCACCAATGGGGTCCTGCAGGGCTTGGTGTTGAGACCAGTGTTGCATAATGTCTTCATCAGTGATATTGGGGGATGGCTTTATGGGCAAAATGTGCCTCTTCATGGCAGACACTAATCTCTGTGGGAGAGCGGACACAGCTGAAGGGATACAGGATGATCTGAAAATGCTTGAGAGATGATCTGAGATTTGGCAGCTTACAGGGTCCTTGAGAGGGTGGGGGAGCAGGGGATAATTCCCGGGGCCCAGGCTACCCAGCATACTGTATACAGGAAAGGGGCTGTGAGCTGGTAGGGGCCCCAGAATCTAAACTTTATCCGGGGCCCAGAATTCCTCTCAAGGGGCCTGGCATCTTGGCTTCAGTGACAAGAAATGCAAAGTTATGCTTATTAGCGCCAAGAATCCCAGGACAGAGTACTACCTGGGAGGGGTCCAGGTATCTGCAACAGAGGAGGAAAAAGATCCGGGAGTGATGATCACTAGCAACCTGAAGCATTCAATGCTGTGCAAAAAAGCAGCAGCATGGACAAACAAGATGTTGAGATGCATAGCTAGGGGGATCAGCAGTAGGTGAGAGGAGGTTATACTGCCCCTGTACAGGCTGCTAGTGAGGTCACTTCTGGAATATGGAGAACAGTACTGGTGCCCACACCTTAAAAAGCACATCAACCTGCTGGAGATGGTCCAGAGGAAGGCAATGAAACCAATAGGCTTGTAGTGTATAATGTAAGCTGTCACTGAGGGGTGAGAAGGGCTGTGCTGCTGCTAACCGTAGTCCGTGCTTGGGGCGGGGTGATATGTGCTTAACTGAGTGGATGGGGGTTGGGGGGACCACTAAACTAAGGAAACAACTCTATTTTAACACTATGGAAATATTTTTTTTTTTAATTACTGTGTGGGTAATTGGGTGATCGGGGGAAGGGAGGGACCACTACACTATGGACAAGTTTTAATTTTAATAGCAGGTGGGTAATTAGATGATCGAGGATTTTGGGTGGAACCCTACACTATGGAAATATAATTTTTCTACTGTTCAGTCCGCGATCAGGGTAGGGGGGCACCACTACACTATGAGGGTATGCGAATATGTGGGCTTGGGGGGGGCATGCACCGCCACACTAATGGCATGCAAATGAGCCCATAATGGACATGCTAATGGCCACTAGCACCTTGCATGCCCAATGGGCTCATTTGCATGCCTCCATTAGTGACTAGCACTTTAGCGCCTGAGTGCTATTGGCTGCGAGGCCATTTTCCTGGCTGGCTGTGGTGGCAGTGCTACTAGGTATTCCAATGCTTTTCCAGGGTTAGCACTACCCCTGCAAGCCCCTATTCACAGTCGGATAGCCCACTGGGCTATCGGACTGTGAATAGTTCCATTGCCCACCAGCGCAGACAGGAAGTGCAGTGCAAACCTTTGCGGCCACTTTGCACTCACTTTGTGAATCCTGGCCCAGGACTTTCACAGAGAATATGTGTTATGAACTTTTATTTTCTGGGCTCCTTTTTCTCCAGAAAGGGCTCCACTATATGAACTTGACATCGCTGCATTGTTCAGTTGTTTCCATGTTCGTATGAAATGTTGGGCTCTCTTGTTAGCCCTGGTTTTAAACTGTTTTTCAATACAGCACTTATCATCTGTCACAGAAGCATGTACAAGACCATGATATGTATGATGTAATTGTATGAATATCGCTTAATAAAGTGGAGTTATAGAACAGGAAAAAATGGAATCTTTTCAGTGACAGAATCCCCTCGCTTCTCCTACTGTCAAACCCCCTCCTTATACACCCCAGCATCCTTGATGCCTTGCTGAATGCTTTGTTGTATTGACTTGTTCACTCGAGGGAGTTACTGATTATGACCCCCAGATCCCTCTTCTCTGTCAAAGTGTCCAGTCTAACCCCTACCATCCAGTATTCTGTGCATGGATTCCGTCACATTAAGTGCATTACTCTGCATATCTTGGCACTGAATCTCAACTGCCAGACCTTAGACCATCTCTCTAGCTTCTCCTGGTCCTAGAAGAGCTCCCACATCCCTTCCTCATGACCAACCCTGCCACAAAGCTTTGTGCCATCAGAAAAGAAACATGCCTTTCCCGGATACCTTCCCCTACGTCACTTAAGAACATACTAAATAGGACAGGTTCCAGGACTGACCCCTATGGTACTCCGCTTGTGAACTCTTTGGTCCCCTGATTTAGCTGTGTTCACCACTGCCCTCTTCTGCCTCCCTCAAGCCAATTTCCAACCCACTTAATTAAACCTCCAACTTCTTCAACAGTCTCCTGTGCAGTACTGAATCAAAGGCCTTGCTGAAATCAAAGAAGAGCAAATCTACGTCCTGTTCTCTGTCAATCATCTTGGTGACCCAAACTAAAAAACACATCTGGTTGGTCTGGCATGGTAGCCCATCCAGACAGCGAGTACAGAACAGCGAGGAGTCAAAATGTCACAAATTACAGTGAGTGCCATATTGGTGACTGATGGTCCCCCCTTCCCCCAGGCATACCTGCATGGAAGTGTTGGTGCTTAGCTTGCCCTCCACAACAGGGCCCCCCATGGGTGGCTGACAGATGGAGAGACAGAGATCCCAGGACTCCAGGCCAGTTGTTCAGGTTTCCAGGGGTCAGATGGTTCCTGCATTTTTGCTGCAGGTTGAAGAGGTTTTTCTACTTTTTTGTCCCTCCCCCCCACACCAGGGGTGCAGAGATACAATGATGTCATGACACTACCACTCGTCCTCCTATGCACAGCGCACTGATATTCACCACAACCTCCAACTCTCACGATCCTGGCCCCTGCACCCCTAATCTCTTTTAAGGGCCAGATAAATGCTGGGTGCTGCCACCCTCCCACCCTGAAGGAGGAGACCAGTCCTCTAGACACTCATCTAAACTCCACCCAGCCAGCCCTTTGACACTCCAGGCTTGTTTCCAAACCCAGGTCATCGGCATCGAAAGCAGCAGCACTACAGCTGCACCGGCAGGCTGCCTGTAATCCCCTTCTCTAATGATTAGTACAAGGGAATCTTTATCTTTAATTCTACGCCAGTGTTACAACTTATAGTAGATCTGCTGGAGGCTGAACTGCTGGAGCCAAGTCCTGTATAATGGTGGCCATTTTGTAGTAATGGCTACTAGGTGTCCCCCATGTTTAAGTGCAGTAGGTTCACACTCCAACTGTGCCTGGAGCCTAAATGGAAAGAGGGGATCCATAGCCTGTCTCTGGGGGTGGGGGAAGCCCAATTTGGGAAGAAAGCTACTTACTAACCCCCCCTGAGAAATGCAGTTGTTTTCATGCTGCAAGAAGTGATCTGAATGGCTATCTTGCTGCGAACGTGTATCAGTAGCCTGTACCAAGATGTCTGTTGTGACCTTATGTGCATGCACGTGGCTGTGACTAAGATGGCCATAGTATTTCTGCATGTGCAGCCATGCTTAACATGGCTGCTGCTGCGTGTCCAAAATACATCAATGTCTAAAACAAAGAAAGGCCATAATTCAAGAAATACAGCAAAACCTCACTAGGACCAGCAAACATGCTGACTGGGGTGGCTCAAGCGGAATCTCACAGCTTAAGATAGGCACCACTTCAGATATTACAACAACCAGAGATTCAGGTCTAGAGACTTGTTTTCCATCTTTTTACATAAACAATTCAATGATTTAAGTACTCCTCTCTGCCCAAAGACTCCTTGAAGTGATAGCACAGTGATTTATAAGCTTGTTATTGCATGGTTGGGAGATCCCTGATGTCTCAAACCCTGCAGAAAAATGTACCTGTCTGATGCAAAAGAAATGCAAGCCATGCCTCAAGAAAGGCACCTGCTGTTAACATACTGCTAATACTCTGCCAGAGCCCACCAGATCTGTATTCTTCTGTGAATTCTAGCTCCCCAGACATTGTAAAGATATAAGATAGTCTCTTTTGGCCGCCTTTATTGCATTTTTGCATAAATTATGGAGCCAATGATAAATAATCCCATCAATATGTACCCCAGATCTCATAAAGGTCTTCCAGGCTTTATCATGTGTGCGCATGAGACCCCTCAGGTCATTAGTTAGCCAAAGGGCAGGAAAGCCTTTGGATCGTCTGGTTTTATATGGGGCAAGAGAGTCAATGGCAGCTGTGAACATTGAGATAAGATAGTCAAGAGCCTGATTTATATCATGGAGGGTGATAATTGGTGACTAGTCGATGGAGGCTAGGCAGCTGTTAAATTCCTCCTCGTTGAACTTGGTCAAATCCCTGTTTTTTTATTATTTTGGCAGACGGACAGGGTGCAGAGCTGTTCCAGACACAACAGGTGGGTGAGTGATCACTGAGGGAGTCTGGGAAGATACCAGCAGCTTTGATGTTAGCTGACGTGCTGGTTATGAGCCAGTCAAGGAGCGTGCGTCTCCCAGACTTCATGTTCAGTCTAGTGGGTTGCTCCTGCACAAAATTTATGTCAGCCAGAGCAGAATGGTACTGCACGTTTTTGTGAGCCAAGCCAGATAAGGTTAAAGTCACCACATACCACTGTGTCATATCTGGGGATGTTGTCCAGGCTGGTGATAACCTCCTCATAAGATGACAAATGTCTGAGAAGCAGATAAATGCAGTCTAATACCAGTTTCTTGGACCCACCAAGAGTGATGGTGATGAAGATATGCTCAGCCAGAGAGTGGATATCCAAGTCATCCATTTCATCAGCAGTCAGTTCAGTTCTGGCACAGATCACGACACCTCCACATTTTCCATGAGCCCAGTACTTCCTAAAGACGGAGAATCCAGGAAGGACTACCTCATGAGATTTGACATCAGGTTTTAGCCAGGTTTCAGATATGCACAGGATGTCAGGTTTGTGAAGCTGGGTCCATACTTCAAGCTCGGGCATCTTACCTCTGATGCTTTGGATATTCATGTCAGCTATTTTGAGGCCTGGGGTGTTGGTCCAAGTGGGCAGCTGTCTCAGGGAGTTTGGTACTCTTCCACAGAGGGTGTTAGTGGTGCTGCCTGAATTTGGCCCAGGGTTTAGTTCAATGTCATCGGATAGCAGCATAGTACAGAGGTGACACTGCATCAGGGGGTACGCAAGAAAGGTAATTTTCACCACTATCTGATTTGAGTGGGAGTTAGGGCTGTTTTACATCACAGGGCTAGTAACTGGAGACACGGACGCTGTGAAAACTCTAGGCAGGAAGGGGTATGATGTTGGTTGAGGACAGGGCATTGATTGGAGGTCATTAGGGACCTTGAAGTATTGAGGGCTGTTGATGGCCCATAATACAGCAGAAGTGCCAAGCAAATTAATACCACTCCTGTACCTTTTGAGCACAGCATGGTTGTGGTATGTAGTGGGATTTCCTGGAGCTGTTAGCCTGACCAGAGAGGAGCCAAAGATGGTAGAACTAAGGATTAGTTCAAAGTGTCCAACCAACCACAACATAGTTGGGAGTGGCTTATAAGCATTTAATACAGGTCTGGGGTGGGAGTGGGCCGAAAAATCAAGTGTGTGGCATTGCAAGGACTGGCCACTACCTACCGGGAACCAGGGCAGCTTTTACCCAGTAAGGAGATCCACGGAGCCATCTCAGCTGTGGCATACAAGTCCGATGAAGCCTCTGTCCCATAGGGAAGAGACAGCAGCACTTCTGGCCAATCCTGTTAGGGTAGCGCAGGGCCACGGGCCAATGAGCACAAAAGCCATAGAACTAGGTGGCGAGCCATACCTTAGTGCCAGAGGGAGCGGCGCGGTTCTCAGTCTTCAGCCAGGCACAGAGCTTCTGTTGTGAGGACAGTCTGTTGCGCTGCTTGGTTGGTGCTTCAAGGAGGCATGGAGCTGCCATAGTGCCAGAGGAGCGGAGCGGGTCTTAGTCTTCAGCCGGGTGCAGAGCTTCTGTTGTGAGGAAAGTCCATGGCACCGCTCTGTCAGCGCGGAGCTGCCTAGGAGAAAGAGAGCATGGCAGGGACCTGTCAACCAGCTGAGATGGACTGAAACAGATGGAAGGAGTCTGGGTAAGGGTGTGCTCTAAGACTTATTTCTGAATGCTTCAATCTGTCCCAGCTAGCAGGCGAGGCAACCCATACCAACTGGCTGCTTATAGCAGCTGAAAGTGACACACAAATCAGTCTTTCTCCAGGGCTTACGATATCCTTCAGTCTTACAATACAATTGGAAATCAGCAAGCAATAAAATCACAAAGACAGAAAAGGGTACAGGTTTTACATTTAAAAAAAACACAAAAAAATCTATGGAGCAACAAATGCAGAGAAATTCTCTGCTAATCTAAACTTTAATTTCAAGAATTCTGCCTCCCAAACTGCATCTCTAGAGGCTAATACATCTACCTTTGTAAAGACCCTGAGAGGCCAAGGCATGAATGAACCGTCATACCGTGGGATCACAAACATCAAGCACTGAAGCCTCTCTTGACTCAGTTGAAGATGCAGCTATAGCTGGGGTAGAAAAAAATGCATATGGGTCTCCGTAATCCTACTTCTTATATCACAGGAGAGAGTACCTTTCAAAGTATTCTGACACTCGCTGTTAAGAGGAAAAGCTACAGCATGAACACAGTCTAAATAGCTAACCTCTGATTTTACAAAGGTAAAAACAAAATGGATTTTCAGTACACTGACCAGGACATTTTTTAAAGTCTAAGTTATGATTCTCTTTTGGTATCATCATACTCATTTCCATAGACTTTGATGTCACAAAGAATTATGACTTCAGCAGAGGAAAATGCATGAGAAGCAGATGGAAATCTAGGGAACAATCACCCTGCTTGCATGTAAATGTCCCCAGTAAAAACGAATGTGGGATGATGATGATGAATACAGAACAATGATGAACTATAAGATGAACTGTAATATAAAAACAGATGACGACAGTAAAAGACAAAGGGCATATCCAGTCTGCCCATATTATGCTATCATACCCCAGGATCTGCTGTCTTTGTGGAATATTAATTTACTTTACTCTCCCTATTGTTCTCCATGTTCTCCAGCTCGAATTCATGCGCATCGAAGAATGGTTCAAGTCACACAAACTGGTCATGAACTACAGCAAAACAAAGGTTATGACCTTCTACAATGCCAGGAGCAAGTACAAATCCTGTGACCTCACCATCCTAAACCAAACAGGGACATTACTTGAACACGTTCCTGATTTTAAATACCTAGGTGTCACATTGGACAGCTCACTGTCCTACCATCGGCACATAGATTCTGTCGTAAAGCCACCAACATCCGTATAGGCCTGCTCTACAGGCACAAACACTGCATGACTCCTGACACTCTCAGTGAGCTATCAACAGCTCTGTCACCTCCATCATCGATTCACAGGCTAGCAATTTATGGCTCCGCCTCCGCCTCTACCCTCCATGAAATTAAAGTTGCCTCCTGCTAACTGGGGCTGATCGACTTACACACACTTGTGACCTGTACACTCGGGCAGGATGGCTACCTCTCATCAGCGGATACAGTATCAAACCTGCCTCTTAGCCAAAAAGTCCTCCTCGAGTCATGCCCCGGGCATTGAAAAGCTACTTATTGACACCACAACACCCAGAGAACTAGAAGTTCACAACAACTAACCTTCCTTGTCCCCAGATGCCGGACTACCATGGGCCAGAGGACCTTTGCCCACAGAGCACCACAGTGGTACAATACTCTCAACAAAACTCTCACTGCTGCTGCTCTTGGCCCTTTAAGAGACAACTCCGACTTCATCTAATTTCAACTAGTCGTTGTGACTGCCTCGCCTAATCGTGGGCCCACAGTTCACTGCCCTCCACTTCAGTCTTGAAAGCTATCTCTCCCCACCTTGCCTCCTTCTACCTGCCTACCCCCTTGCCCCCTCTCCTTTTCCTCCCCCGGGGCATTTCCTGACTTTTATCCCTCCTCTCTCTCTCCCCTTTAGAGCTCTTACCCTCACCCTCTACCCTCCAACAATGGCCTTCCTGCCTGCATACCCCATTCCCTCTCACCTGCAGTGCTCATTTCCAAGATTGCCCTTGGCTGGTTATGTCATGCTACCTAACATTTGGCACATTTTGAATTACTGGAATTTCCTAAGCCTCATTCTCTTACTTCTTGTTATTGTGTAACTATGTACTATTATGTTGACCTTTGTATGTATGTATACCCCCCATTCCTTCGACGTGGAACCTTTGTAAACGAGCAGTTCCTGCTCAAAGGTATTTGTAATCCTAGATTTCAATAAAATAAAATAAATGTATCCACCTCCTTCATCCCTCTGTGTAGCTACTATGTCCCTGTCTCTATCCAAGTCGTGTCTGAAGCCATTTATGGTTTTGGCACCCACTATCTCTGCTGCCTTTGCCGGAACTGTGTTACAATATTACATTTTTAAAAGCATATGGGCTGAGTAGATGGACTGCTGGATCTTTATTTTCAAGCAAATTCTATGTATGTATCAACAGTAACTTTTTCAGTATACTGGAAAACTGCTTTAAGGGTCTAAGGATGCCATGGGTATACAGCTGGGTTGCCTTGACATTTGGAAGGTAAGGATTCCCCGATTCAAGGGAAAATCTGAGTTTCTACTGTAGTTGGAATGAAACTACAAAAACAATGAAGTGTCACCTTATTCTCCCAAACCTGTAACAAAGTATAACTAACAAAGAGTACAGTTAACTGGGACACATTCACATTTGACCTGAATCTGCAGACTTCTCACCCAGCTGCTTCAATTTCCTATTAAAATTTCTTTTCCAGTTACAGAAGAAAATATAGGTCTTACCTTAGGGGAGGTCAGTGCTGCTCTGCTGAGTCTCTCACAAACTGCAGTTTCTTTCAAGTTCCTCTGAATTTAAAATGCATTTTTTGGCTCCCCTTACGAGCCGCTCCAGATAACCAAGGAAACCAGTAGCTAATAATTCACTGAAGTGGCACTCTCTCATGAAAACAAAAAAACACTGCAAGGGATGCTTTTTTTTTCCCCCTGAGATCAGGAAAGGCACACTCAGTTATGATCATGTATTTCCAGGTGTGTCCTGGGGGATGGGATGCATTGACCTGTTTTATTTAGAGAGGGGAGGTTGGCCATGACACTGAGGAAACTCCACTAGTTCAGGGAGTTTCAGAAAAGGGTGGAACGGAGGATGTTTACATCTTTATTGGATACTGCCAGGGTCAAACACACCTGTATTGACAGGCTCATCTAGATTACAGAACAATAAAAATGGGGGATCTGTTTTCCAGTCCCCAAACTTCAGATGGAGAGTGCTTTTTTCAACAACTGGTAATTCTGGGTCTGCAGATTCAGAGAAACTGTCTTTAGTGTATCCAGTGATCTGCCAGAAAGTAGAGCAGGCCATAAAATCCTTCCAAGGAAATAGGCTGCCTGAAAGTGACTGCCTACTGACTGAATTTTACAATACTTTTTTCTACAGGATATTTAACCCCTGAAATGGTAGATTTCTCATCTTCATTCCAGAAATTGTCTCAAGCACTGGTAGATCTCTGCAACTCCATTCTAGAAATGAATTGGCTCACTACCTAAAACTATGCTAGCAGCATTGCTAATTTTCATATATAAAAAGCGAGATAAATCTCTATTATCCAGTTTGAGGCCAATAAGTCTCCTGAATGTTGACCGGAAGATTTTGTCCAAAATATTAGCCAACTGTCTTGTGCAGGGTGCGGTACAGATCACTTCTCCCTATCAGACTTGTTTACCACCCAAGAGAACAATTCACGACAACTTGGTACTGATGAGTGAGATTTCTGATACTGAAGACCTGGGTTTTGGAATGAGCCCATGGGTCAGAGGGTCATGGGGGGGAATAAGCATCCCATGGCTTGCTCCTCTTGGGAGATGGGAGGTGGCACTTGGTGCGCGAGTGAAACCCAGCAGAGGTTGTGCGTATATCAGCCAAGACCATGAAATTAGGGGAGGAGGTGATGGAGGATGTCTGCCGGAGAACGTACACCCGCATGCTGACGTCACTGTACATCCGTGTCTCTGGGGGGGAAGAGGGTAGATGGATAAGGTAGATGGTTATGTCCTCTCTCTGCACAGGAGAAAGCGTTTGACTGGATAGCCCATGAATTTTTGTTTAAGGTCCTCAGTCACTATGGTCTGCCTCCTTTGTTCATACAGTGGATAAGGTTTTTGCACAACTGTGGCTGTGTGGTCCCAATGGTGAATGGGTAGAAAGGTAACTTCATTACTATATTGAAGGGGGTGTGACAGCTTAGTGCCATATTGCATGTTTTTGGGATTCACCATCTGTTGTGGTGCATACAGGCTCAGGAACGAATCAGAGGTATATTACCCGGACCTGGCTCTCCGCCAGTAAACATTTTGGCTTACACTGATATCAACTTATTTCTCCACAATTCATCAGGTAGCATGGAACTTCAATGTATTTTATATGTGTTCTCCAGGGTGCAGGTTCTAAAATAAATATTTCTAAACATATGGGATAGGAATAGGTGCCTATCAGAAAACAGTGACGAATACTGCAGATATTACAATAGCGGGATCCCATATTAATATGTTAGGGATTAGATTTGGAGGTGCAGATATGGCCCAGGAGAACTGGGCACTGAGGCATAGTGCAGCATTAAATTCAGTCCAGGTATGGAAATCCTGGAGGTTTTCACAAAAGAAAAGGTTTTTTTTGGGGGTCAATAAAGTCTCTTCTAGTATCAAAGTTTTTATTTGTGAGTTATGTTTTCCCACTACTCATAGCTTTGGAGACAAAACTACTTATTTTCTTCTTTTTTGTGTAAGTCAGTTATACTCTGTTAAGCATGGAGTTATGTATTTGCTTGTTAGCCAGGGTGTGCAGGCATGGTAAACCCAACAGTCCTTTTTTTTTGGTATATTCTTTATTTTTAATATCCAGAAGGCACTTAGAGAGAAAAACAGACAGTGGGTACTCTTACTGGTGGAATGGCTAGGCTCTTTTCAGACTCAATGGAACAAAATAGGCTTTGCATGCCACACCAAGTTACTGGTCCACATTATCCTACTTACGTATTAGACTGCATGGTCAACTTCAGGCAATGGCATATTTCACAGCAGTTACTAATGCCTACCTCCAGAAAGGGCTGTATGAAAAAATGATGCTTAATCATTTTTCAGTAGAACTAGATCTGCCTGCATGTCCACAGTCTCAGAGGGACAAGACAATGAGGCACATATTGAACAACAGCATGCCCCCACACAGGTGGGACATTAAATGGTTATGTGCTCACGGTCACCTCGGAGAGACAGGGGTACTCAAGCACAAAAGTCTAAATGAAAGATATTGTTTATGACAGGGTTGTGCAGGGGTGACAGAAACTCATGAGCATTTGTTTCTGGAATGCCCTTATGCCAGAGTGTTTTGGGCTCATGCAGCGGTCATATGGTATTGAAATCTAGTTAAAGACCTCAAATATGATAGTGTGGTACGTGGACTTTTAACTCCCAGGTGAACTCTTTTGCATAGAGACAATGTGTGTAATTTTTGCAGTTTCTAAATATTATCTCTAGCAGGCAAGATGTTCTATGTCAATATAGCAGAAACTGATAGCCCATTCTGAGGTTTGTAAGTCTGTAAGCATAGCCACCAGCAAAGTATATCAAAATGATAAACTGACCTGGAATCCCAAGTCCTAGGATGTTTGAAATATATTCCGGCAAACTTGTACTGAACGTAATGGATTAAAACAAGCCAGCATTCCTGATGCTGTGGTATGACCATAGGTGTTCTGTTAGGAAGATAACTATTGCGGTGTGATGTAAATGGTAACTGGTGTCATCCGCCTGGTTTCTTTTCCTTTGATACTCCATTGATTTCCTTGGATTGAAACACTACTGAATTCCTTATGCTGTATTTTGTTTCATTTTCCTTTTTGTTTTGTTCATTGTACAGAATGTAAAGTTTTTTGATTCTGTTATTTCTGTCTTTTTTTTTGTAAACTTTCTTTACTCACTGGCTTATCCCGGACTCTGTCCAGCGTGGTCTCAGTGCAGCCTGCTCCCGCTCACTTGAAGCCCCCAGCACCTCCTTCTCTGGTATGGGCCTGTCTCCTTCTCCGCATCACCTAGCCGCCCGACCCCCTGGCTCTGAGCCCCCTGGGGCAAGACCGATGACTCCACCTGGCATTCTATCTGAATTCTAGTGGAACAACCAGGGATTGGAGGGAGTACAGGAAGTGGGTCTGGGAAGGCCCGGCATTGGGAGTGGGGGCCGACCACTGAACCCGCCTTCGCATACCGGAAGCAAGGGATTTCCCTTAATCCTGCCCCCATGGTGCGGACGTGCAATGGCATCAGCGTGTGGAGGGCACATTCTTGCCCCATCCCACAGACACCCGCCAACACCATTCCCCATTGGCCATCCCTGTCCTGGTGTGTGGTGCCCCCAGCCTCCTCTAGGAGCCAATACCAGGCGGGAAATCCCCAGGAACCTACCCCAGTAAAGGAGAGCAGTCCTTTCCTCCCCCACCAACCCCCAGCAGCATGAACTCGCTCCTGAACCTGGGTCGCCAGTGTGGTGTCTAGTGCCTCAACCCTCAGCGCACCGGGCCAGCTTTATTTCTGTCTTTTGACAAATAACATTTTCCTACTGTTCTTTGGTAAGTGTTATGGGATCTTTTACTTCCACCTGGACAGTTACCAGGGATGGGCAGAAGGGGCCTCAGTTTAACATCTCTTCCAAAGGATGACACCTCAACGGTACTGCACCTGCTAGCGTTGCACTACAGTGTCAGTTATGAGTATTACCCCAAATACTTGGTGTGGGACTAAAACCTATGATCTTCTGTGGCCCAAGAGGCGAGCGTGCTACCTACTGAGCCAATGACACCTATTACTGATATTACATCCCCTTCATCTCTATATCCTATATTTTCAAAAACTGCTAAAACCACTAGTAATATACTGACAATTATAATTTGTCACAATATTTCATACATGTACTCTCTTCCTTTCTCCTTAATCATTAAGTGCATTTTCATGAAAACAGGATCTCTGACATTAAGAATTTAATTGATACAGCCTCCTATCAATGTCTGAAGTTAGAATTATTGGTCTGCGACATCTTAATAAGTTGTTGTGCATATGACTATGAAGTCACAAGAAAAAATTACTCACCATAGTAATCTTGTTTCTTCAAAGGGACCACTCATTATGATTAAACTTAATGCAGTCTGCTTCCTCCTGCGTTGAACTGCCCGAAGAGATGGAATTTTATGCAAATTATGGAACTCTCAGTTGGCTCATGCCACTTTCAAACTGCTGCCCTAGCAACTGCTGCACTCTGAGTGCTTCAGATTCTTACGGAGCCTAACTGGGTAAAAGACTCACTAGCTAAAATTAACAACCTTAAAAAATAATATTTTTTGCCCTTTCAGGTCAAACATCCTTAATCAACAAACCTAAGAAACTTGAGACCACCTGGACACCAACTGGTTAAACAAAGTGAGTCTCTATCTAACCTATATAGGAGAAAAGAAAACCCTAATGCAGGGATGCAGAGCAACTTATAGGTTCTAGTAGGGAGGTAGGGATAGTCTTTATCATAATGAGTGATCCTTGAAGAAACAAGATTACTATGGTGAGTATTTTTTCTCTAACCCCAGGAATCACTCATTATGATTAAACTTAATGCAGACTACCAAGCAGTACCTTTGAGGTTAGGCAGAGAACCTATTTCAGAAACAAGCTCTGCAGTACTGCTGTACTAAACCTAGCATCACCTCTGGATTGCAATCCAGGCTGTAATGCTTTGTGAAGGTGTGTACTGTTTTCCATGTAGCTGCTTTACAGATTTTCAGTAGCAGAATTTCTCTTGAAGCTGCCACTGAAGCAGCTATGCCCCTGGTGGAGTGTGCTCTCAGGCCCAGAGGTACCTGTTTACCCACCTTACTATAACAAAACTGTATACATGCCACTATCCAGCGAGCAATTGTACGTTTTGTTGCAGCTCTGCCCTTACCAACTTCACCATAAGTGAGAAAGAGCTGTGATTGACTTGTCTTTGTCAATGTAGTGGCTAAGAGCCCTTTTGACATCAAGGGAGTGAAGTCTCCTTTCTGAAGAACTGCAGCTGTCTGTAAAGAAGACAGGTACAGTGACAGACTGATTCAAGTGAAAATCAGATACCACCTTGGGAAGGAATTTTCTATTAGTCCTAAGGACCACCTTGTCCCTGTGGGATGAGATGTAGTCCACATCTGTGCACAGGGCTTGTAATGCACTGATCCTTCTGGATGAAGTAATGGCCACCAGGAAAACAGTATTCCAAGTGACATACTTCAAATCTGAGGTTGCCATAGGTTTGAATGGTGCATCCATGAGTTTAGCAATGCAAATATTTAGATTCCAGGCCAGAACCAGTTCCCTTAGGGGAGGGTGCAGAAGATTAAGGCCTTTAAAATATTTTCTAAATACTGGATGAGAAGCCATAGACCTCTCCTTACCAACTGACAGGTAAGCAGAGACTAAAGCTAAGTGAACCTTGAGGGTGGAAGGCTTCAGGCCTAAGGAATGTAAATGTGTAAGTTAATCTAGAAGAATAGTCAAATCAGCCCGGAAAGGGCTCAAACCTTTACCTGTACACCATATTGTAAATCTTTTCCACTTAGAGGAATTTGTCTTCTTAGTAGAAGGCTTCCTGGAACCCCTAAGTACTGTCAGCACCTGTTCTGATAGTTTAAGGTTAGCAAATTCTAAGTCCTCAAGAGCCACGCCTTGAGCCTCAGTGATTTGAGACTGGGGTACAGGATCCTGCCCTGAGAGGAGGTTAACAGGTTGTGCCTCCTGGGCAGATGGATTGGGGAAACCACTGACAGAGACAGCAAAAGAGAGTACCAGTACTGTCTCGCCCAATCCGGAGCCACCAGTATCATTTTTGCTGGTTGGGACCTCAATTTCAGTAGGGTCCTGAATATCACGGGAAAAGGAGGGAATGCATACAGAAACTTCCCTGTCCAATCCAGGGCCAAGGCATCCAGGGGGACTATGCCCCTTAGAGGAGGCCTGCAACAGTACATTGAAAGCTGGTGGTATTCTGGGGAGGCGAAGAGATCCGCCTCTGGAATGCCTCATTTTCTGAAAATTGTATTGAGTACCTGAGTATTCAGGCACCACTCGTAGTGGTCCTGACTTATCCTGCTTAGAGAGTCTGCCAGCACATTGTCCTTCCCTGGAAGGTGTATGGCTAACAGGGATACTCCCATGGAGTATACCAGGGACCACAGTCTCATTGCTTCTATGCACAGTAGATGTGACCGGGTACCTCCATGCTTGTTGATGTAATACATGGTTGTGGTGTTGTCTGTTATGACTTGCACCACCTTGTTTTGCAGGTAAGCGGCGAATGTCTTCAAAGCCAGGTAAACAGCCCTGAGCTCCAAGAGACTTATGTGTAACAGAGACTCTTGGGGGGGGGGACCATGTGCCACTTGCTGTGTGCTCTAACATATGTGCCCCCCAGCCTAGAAGAGAGGCATCTGTTATGAGGATTACTGAAGGTTGTTCCCTTATAAAAGGTGCACCCAACCTGAGGTTGTGCTCGTCCAGCCACCATTGTAAGGCCTGGACTAAACTTTCTGTGACTGGAACCAGTTTGGACATAGGATCCGTCCTTTGAGACCAATACTGTCTGAGATGGAACTGAAAATCTCTCATTTGATACCTGGATCCCATTACCACTGCCGTGGCAGATGCTATGTGGCCTAGTAGCCTGAGAAATTCTCTGGCTGTTCTGGGTCTCCCAGACACAAAGGATTTTGCAATCTGAAGAATGCTTGTCGCCCTGTCCTGTGGCAGGAGGGCTCTGCCCTGTCTGGTGTTTAGTTCTGCTCCAATAAACTCCAGCACCTGGAGTGGTACCTGTTGAGATTTTTCTTCGTTTATCAGCAATCCCAGGGACTCTAGTGTGGATTTTGTGCGTGCCAGTGACTGTACTGCATGCTGCAGAGACTGTCCTACTGCAAACCAGTCGTCCAGGTAGGGGAAGACTGTTATACCTTGTTTTCTCAAGAACTCTACCACCACTGATAGGTACTTTGTAAAAATCCTTGGTGCAGAAGTTAGCCCAAAAGGGAGAGCTGCAAACTGAAAATGGCCTGAAGCCAGCCTGAATCTCAAGAATATTCTGTGAGATGGTCTGATGGGAATATGTAAATAAGCATCCCTTACATCTAGGGAGGCTAGCCAGTCTCCCTTTTGCAATGAAGGAATGATTATGGCTAGAGTGACCATTTTGAACTTTGGTTTCAAATGTGCTTGTTCAGAAGTCTTAGATCCAAAATAGGTCAGCTAATCCCGCTTTTTTTCCTTATGAGGAAGTACCTGGAATAAAAACCTTTTCCCCTGCTTATTAGAGGCACTACCTCTACTGCTTTGATTGCCAGCAGATGTTTTACCTCTGCTTCCAACAGAATCCTGTGTGCAGCTGTTACAGGAGCAAAGGTTCTTGTTCTCAGCTTTGGGAATGATTTGAAACTGAGTGCCAGGCCCTGGCTCACTACCTCCAACACCCACTTGTCTGTGGTGATGGAATGCCAAGCGTGAAGGTAATGAGCCAGTCTGCCACCTACTGGTGGACCTGTAATAGGGGATGCGACCCGCACTAGCCTGTCAGGGATTCTGTGCCGGCTGTGCCTGAACCTGTGGTGCAGAAGCCGCTCTTCTCATGGCTCTCCTGCCCCTTCCTCTAAAATAACCTCTAGCTTGCTGCTGAGGCTGGGAGGCTTGCGCCTGAAAGAAAGGTCTGGGGTAAAAAACCCTACCCCTACCTCCCCTACTCTGGGATCTATAAGAGGTGAAGGGCCTATCCTTGGAATTGCTCTGATAGGTGGATTTATAGTCCTCCACCTTCTTCATGTATGCCTCTGTTTTATCCCCAAACAAGGAGTTGTTCTCCAGGGGGAAATCCATTGCTTTGGCCTGGGTGTCTAAAGTTAGGTTGGTGGCTCTAAGCCACACCAACCTCCTGAGTGAAACTGGCAAAGCCATTAACCTGGATGCAGTATCACTGGCATCCACTGCCATATGAAATTGGTACCTGGTAGCATCAAGTGCAGCCCTTGCTGTATCTTGCAAGTCTACAGTCACTTCACCTGGGACCCTATGAGACAAAGCTAGAACAGTGTTCCATAGAGCTTTTTGGTACTGCACTGAATATGCCATGTAATTGGCCTGCCTAACTAATAAAGAGGCCATGTACCCTTTCTTTCCCATAGCATCCATTTTTCTTGGATCTTTGTCTAGTGGATGGGTAGCCAATGGGATCCTGGCCTTAACACAGGCAGCAGCTTTTACTACTCCCTCAGGATCAGGATCAGGATGCGTAAATAGAAAATCAGCTGTAGTTCTGTCCAGCTGGTATTTCTTGTCAGCTTTCTTATCCACACCAGGGACAGAGGTTAGAGTTTTAAAAATCTGCACTGCAGCCTTCTTTAAAGATTTATGCATGGGCAGAAGTAGACGTGTCGTGGGGGTTAACCCATCGTTTCTAGAAAGTCTGCCTCCTCCATATCCTCCTCTGTTTCCTGAAGAGGAAGGTTCAGGGTTTCCACCACGTTCTTAACAAAAGCATAGTGGGAGGAGTATTCCTCAGGACCCCTAGGAGGAGATCCAAACTCTTGCTCAGGAGAGATCTCTGGATCTATAGGTTCCCCTTCAAAGTCATCCTCTTCCTCCTCACCAAACACTTCCAGCACTTCCTGCCTTGCTGGGGCTGTAGGAGGAACTGGGGCAGTCGGTGTAGGAACTGGGACTGCACCCTGTAGGGCTTGTAACACTTGTAGTGCCTTAGGAATGTCCTCAGCCGAGAGCATAATATGCTTGTCTGCTGGGAACTCCTTAGCCTTCTCGGCTGGAGGCGCAGCGACATGTTTTTCTTTATACTTTTTTTTTAATGAAACAGGTTCAGTGGCTGTTTCCACAGCCCTTTTTGTTTTACCTTGTTCAGATTTATCTGAACTCCTGTCAGGATCCTTGGCTTTACCTCCATCCTTTTTGTGGGAGGAGGAAGAAGCAGACTTATCCCCATTAGAAGCAGAAGCCATCTCTTCTAAAATTGTAGACCTTTTCTTTAATGTTTTTGGGCAAAATGACTTACAAATATCACAGTTGGCAAATATATGACTTGTACCCAAACAAGAAATACAGAAAGAATGTCTATCTGCTTTTGCCCACAAGACTCAGCATTTAAAACCTGTGGGTCCTATGCGTTTTTTAGGTTTATCCAAATGGACCTCTGACATTTAAGCTAGGCAAAAAAGATTACTTCAAAAAAACGTTACTTAAAGTAACTCGGAACAGGGGATTACTTTAAAATAACTACTGCTAGCGGTTCCTAGAACAGAGCGCTATTCGGTTCCTGAAAAAAAGAAACCAAGAAAAATACTAAATTTAGACCAAACTAAAGCGGTTCAAGGAACCGACCACTAAATATCTCTAAATAATAATAAATTGAGATAAAACCTTTAAAATAGACGCAGAACCCTCGGTTCCAAGGAACCGTGAGGGAACCGCGAATATAAATAAAAAACTACTAAAACACTAATTTACTATACTAAACAATGTTTCTAAGGCAGCAATTTAAAATTAAACTGAAAATGAGTACTTATCTACAAATAAACTTTAGTCTGAGACAGTTCAAGGAGAGCTCTCCGGGACGTCCTTACTAGGCAGGTGGAGTAAAGACTCTGAAGCACTTAGAGTGCAGCAGTTGCTAGGGCAGCAGTTTGAAAGTGGCATGAGCCAACTGAGAGTTCCACAATTTGCATAAAATTCCATCTCTCCGGGCAGTTTGATTCTTGGGGTTAGAAGCAGGTGACTATGACCCCGGGTGCAGGCATGCAGCAGATGAACTGTATGTGGCATTAACACTCTAAACATACAGATATTGTTGACAGTAAAGAATAAAGATATACAAAATAAGGATGTATGGGTGACCTTAAACAACTTGCCTTGCGTTTCCATCTCAATGTCTAGATTACCGCATATGGACCTTCTGAGCGAAGCTTGAGAGGTTCATGCTGTTATCTTGACCCCAAGATGGAAACACAAAGCGAGTTGTTTATGGTCACCCATATTTTATTTTTGTAGTATATGGTTCTGTAGAGGGAACTAGTGAGCGGCGCTGAGCGCCAGTACAGAGAAAGAGTTACCAAGGAGTGGCTCTGCTGAGTAAGTGCTTCATACAAATAAAAAAAAAAACCTATAATATCTGGTATAAAGAGAGTGAGCGAGCATCGGTACAGAGAGTGGGCCAAGGAGTGGCTCTGTCTAGTAAGTGCTACCATGCTCTGAGGGGAGTCCCCTCAAGCACCCTAAGGGCAGGCATCATAAACAACTACTGTGGCCACGAAGTCAGGCTTTGGCCTACACAAGTTGCGTTCACTGAAAACAAAGCGGGTGCCAGGCAAGAGTCAGCGATAGCACAGGCAAGAGTCAGTGATAGCAGGGACACAGGTGCACTTGATGATAGAACATGCATAACAACTTTTAGAATGTGCAGAATAACTTTTAGAACATACATAACAACTTTTCAGTTGCCACTGACTTCCATACATAATAAGCCTTAACCATATACTTTTAGAAAAATTATATTAAACACAACCTAAATTTTATCCAAATATTCAAAATGTTTAAGTTTTCAACTGAGGCATCAGCAACTACTGAAAGAGCAGGTACCTACTACAATAAAAGGCATGTAACTTAAGCTACAATACACGACAGGGTGTGTGTGTTGTGTTGGGATAACATCAGGCCTTGGGTGGTTGCGCCCAAGACTGCTGGCTGAGTGCATCCAGCATCCAAGAAGTGACGCTATCTAATGCAACACACAACCTAGAATGCATTATTGCTGTTATATAATGGCTTCATTGTAAAGAAAAAAAGATTAAAATATATATTTTTAAACATATTTTCTGTTACTTCTTAGAGAAGTAGCAATACACACAAAAAAAGTTCTGTTTTACTGTTATGGCTAGTAGGTGGTGATTACTTCTGCTCTGGAGTAAACATTCTGGCTCACACAGAAAGCCTGCCACCCCATGCTTAGTACAGGAAGCAGCATGGCAGGGAGAACCTTTTTTTTATACAAATAAAACAGGTTTATCATGGCTGGCAAGAGAGAGATCGCAGAAGGAGCCACTCAGTAAGAGGAATGGGCTGTGCTGCTTTTGAAAAGCAGACACACTAGCCCCCCCCCCATCCCACATACACATACACATTGCTAAGTAAATATGCCGGCTCAGATAAGAACCCTGCCACTGCTCTGCTCACTACAGTAAGCAGCATGCTAGGTAAAGTGATTTTTTTTCAAAACGTCAATTGGTTTACCATGACTGTCAAGAGAGATCGGGAAAGGTGCTGCTCGGTAAGTGGCACATGGACTGCTACTTCTGAAATGCAGACATGCTGTTTGACGTGAGGCGCGGGGGACTGAAGCTGATCTCACAATGGCTCTCATTTTAGTTAGGCTGGTTTTCAGACTGCTGGCTTTGTTTTTATTTCACAGTTTTGGGTTTGACTGAGCAAGGGACTGTGAAGCTGATGACCACTTCCACAGTATTGGAAGAATAAGTTTCTCTTTAATGTTCTGTGGACATGTATGTGCCGAACCTTCATACAGTGATGTTAAGCTTAAGTAACATCACCGGTGAAGGTAGGCACTGACCAATCAGAGTTTAGGAGTTTTTCATTCCATTGTAAAATACTACATTTGTAACAGTTATGTCTAGTCCCAAGCCAGCTTATGTTTCACATCAGCTCTTAATTTCCCTTCTCCATTATTTATTACTAAGATCACATGCAAGAAAACAGGATCTTTGTTCCTTGCAAGTTCATCAGTGCCTACTGCTTGTTTCCACCTAATGTCATAAAACGCTGCTTATGACATCACAGTTTTTCTCATGACAATACACTGTGATGTCATGACAGAAGGGTACAATTTCAAGAGGGGAAGAAACTACAGAAGCAGAGGAAAGAACAGTTATGTATAAAGTTACTTCAGCAGTATTTTTTTTGTTTGTTTGTTTGGCTTTTTTTCTGTTAATCTTTGTTTATGCCCCCTTCTGCACCACTGCCACAACTTCTCTCTGGGTCCCCTCAGTGCCTGGCTTGGCAAAGCTGTGTGTCCCTCTGGCCACCCACTGTCATGCTGCCATATTTAAAGTCCCCTCCCATGGGAATAGGAACCCACTCCACCTGAATGTCCTGTCGTCAGGCTGGCAGATTGAGGCTGCAAGGTCAGTCCTTCGTTTGGTCTGCCAGGGAGTCATCTATGAGGCAGTGGGGCCTTTTTCCCTTATTTTCTTCCCTGCCCATGGATGCAGGCATGTATGGAAGAACCTAGGCACGTGTGCAAGTGAAGACATACTACCGCACTGAACCTCCAATCTGCATCCAACCCGCACACAGCGCCGTCGGCTGCACTACCACTTGTGGTTACCCATGTGGCAATACTGCAGCAAGGGCAACAACCCACCCACCCAGAGAAGGAGAGCATCTCCTGGGATGCTCAATCCTTCTACCCACGGCAGACCCCCAACAATCTGAGCTTGTTCCCGAACTTGGGTTGCCAGCGTCATGAGCAGCAGCACTACTGCTGCGCCGAAGGGCCATTACAGTAGATTTTTGACAAAATCTCCTCCACTGTGCTGCACCTTCGGAACTGTATGCTGTCAGCATCCGGACCACTTGGAAACTCGGAAGCTTTTGCTAGCTGGGGGCTGCACACAATGACATGCAGCATCATGGCCTATATAACATGGGTCATCCAAACACTCCACAGTTCCCAATCAGAGATAAGCTTCGGTAGGCCTCTTACCATGAAGAACCCGGAAACCACTTATCATGAAGAATCAGGAAACCTAAACCATTACCAAGCAAACACGAAGAGGCTTGGGACTGAAAACAAAATGCACGGAATAAGGCTTTAGGCAATGGCATCCCTCCCTCTGCCTAATATGCCCCAGTGCCTATCCCACACATGCTTGAAGCTCCCCACAGTATTTGCCCCACTACCTCCTCTGACAGGCTGTTCCAGTCATGCATCACTGTTTCTGTGAAGTATTTTCTCATATCTCTCCTAAACTCCCCCCTTTCAGTTTCACTGCAAGCCTCCATGTTCTGGTGCCTTTTCTCTGAAAGAGACACTCCACCAGCACCTTGTTCACACCTGTGAGATGCTTGTTTTTATTTATTTATTTTTTGTTGACCGGGTAAGTGCACTAGACAAAACACTGCTTGTTTTCAGGCACGACCCGGATAGATCTCATTCATGTCCATTGTTGCTCTCCTCTCTCCAGAAGGTACATGTTGAGTTCATGCAGCCTTCCCTTGTTTGGCTTTACGTGCAACCCTCATACCATTTTGGTTGCCTTCCTCTGTACCGCCGCCACTGTGCTAATGTCCTTACGGAGCTGCAGTCTCCAGAACTGGACACAGTACTCCAGGTGAGGCCTCACTAGTGAGCAACACTATGGCACCACCACCTGCCTCCTCTCCAATGCACCCCAGCATCCTACTAGCCTTTCCCACCACCCCGTCACACTGCCCAGCTACACTGAGCATATCAGATATGATGATCCCGAGGTCTCTTTCTTGCTTGGTGACTCTAAGTGCCTCCCCCTCCACGTTATACACAGCTCCTGGACCCCCCAACCCCGATCTTATACACAGCTCCTGGGTTTCCCCACCCCAGGTGCATAACCTTGCACTTCCTGGCATTAAAATCCAGCAGCTACATTCTCGACCACTCCTCTAATTTCCCAAGATCCCTTTGTATTCTCTTCACCCCTTCTTTGAGTGTCCACCCTGCTGCAGATTTTTCTATCATCTGCAAAGAGACACACCTTCCCCTCCAGCTCCTCAGTGATGTCATTTATGAAGACATTGAAGAGGACCAGTCTGAGCTCCGATGCCTGTGGCACCTCCCACTAGTCACTCTCCCATCCCCAAAGTGTCTGCCATTTACTACCACCACATTTTGCCTCCTATCCTTCAAACAGCTAGATACCCAGGTTAACACTTTCTCTATCCCAGGGCTGCTTAGTTTCTTAATCAGCCTCCTGTGCAGTGTCAAAAGCCTTACTGAAGTCCAGATAGGCCACACCCACTGCTCTCCCATGATTCACCTCCCTAGGAACCCAGTCAAAGAAATCTATGAGATTTGTTTGACATGCCCTCCCCCCACCGTGAAACCGTGCTGCTGGTGGTCCTGCAGCCATTAGTCTCCAGATACTCCAGAAATCTCTCCTTCAGCAGGGTCTCCATTAATTACACCACCACTGATGTCAGACTGACTGGCCTGTAGCTTTTAGCCTCCTCCCTGTTGCCGCTTCTGTGCAAAGGGACCACATCAGCCCTCTTCCAGTCCTTTGGAACTACCCCTGTCTCCAGTGAGGTGCTGAACAGTGTTACCTGAGGAGCAGCTAGCACTGTGCTCAATTCTTTCAGATACCCTGGGTGAATCTCGTCGAGCCCCACCGCCTGATTTTTCTTTAGGTCTTCAATTCTTTCCAGACTCTCTTTACTCAGAATGGACTTGTGTCCACTCCCCCCTCCCCTGGTGCTTGCTGCTACCTGTTGGCCTGTCTTTCTCCCTTTCACCCAACTGTGAAGACCAAGCAAAAGTAATCATTTAAAATTTCAGCTTTTTCTGATCTTTCGCTACACAGTCCCCCCGCCTCCTGATTCTCATTACCCATCACTCTATCTTCCTCTTTTCACTCACGAACCTGAGGGTCTTGTCCCCTTTTTTGATCTCCATCACTATCCTCTCCTCTGCTTGTACGTTAGCTGCCCTCACCCCTGCCTCCCTTCAGTGGTGGAGGAATAGCCGGTGCAGTGGCACAGGGGCCCGACACACGTAGGGGCCCATTGTAAAAATCAAAGATTTGTTCAGCAGCAATCGGATCGTGACTCGCGTTGACTAATTTGTAAGTCTGTGACTGTCTTTTTTTACACTACTCACTCAGCTGACTCACAAGCCTGCCGTGCTTTCTGCCACCACCCCCCAACTGCAGACTGCAGATGGCAGCACTGACCACAGAGTTGAAGGAGTTAACCAGGATGCACCGGGGACCAGTCCGGACAAGTTAGACAGACTGACTCACACGAGTTAGTAGTAGAGCCTGGAGAAGAACTCGTTGTCTCGGTGACTCTGCATGGCTAGGTCCAGGGAAGGGAGACAGAAAAAAGTAGAAAGCAGACGAGACTGCTGCTGCAGACAAGCACTAAGGGTCAGGGAAGGGCAGGGCAAGAACAAGCAACTTGAGGCAGCTGCAATTTTGCAAGTTAGCAGCATCTATTCCTTTGTCCTGATCCTCTGGCTCCAGCTCCACACAGAGCAACAACAACACTGCAATGCTGCCACAGTCGGTCCTCCTTTTTTTTTTTTTTTTTTTTTTTAACATACACTTGTCTGACTGTTTGTTGTGTACTATGGGGGGGGGGTGGGTGCTGTTGCCTGTGTCTCCGGAGACTGAGTCAAGTAAGTCTGTCTGCTTCTTCTGTCTGGCTGGTTCAGCTGGCTGCCTGCCCTGGCTGACCCGGTCTCCCCAGCACTTAAGTTGTCAAGTTGTGATATGATTGTGTGACTTGTCTTTCGCAGGCTCGCAGCATAGTTGGGCCCCTATGTCACATGTGATTGTTCATGTGCCGCAGCCAGGCCCGCTGCCACCCGCCTGGGGCATGGGGGTGGGGGATTAAAATCGGAATTAATACAGACAGTCACCACCATGCCGTTGCCTCAGAGGTTGCCAAGGAAGGGGAGCGGTTGGACCACAGTGGGCTCAGGGAGGGTGAGGGTGGTGCAACAGAGGCGCATCCCTCCAGTTGTACCTCTCCACAATTCCTATGCCATTCTGGCAAAGTGTGGTTCCTCTATGGAGGCACCCACAGTGAGACCGAGGAGGATGTTGGGAACTCCACAAAGGAGACCCACAGGAGGGTGGCAGGGGACCCTGCAGGGGAAGAAAACAACTCCTTGTGGGGGACTCCATTGTTAGGAAAGTAGAACTGGGGGAGGAAGGGGAGAGGGAGGTAAGATGCCTGCCTGGCGCCACGGCTTGGAGGGACAGGGAGCGAATCCTCAGGATTGCCAGAGCAGCTGCACAGGGGAGGGAGCTGGATGTCATTGTCCACCTAGGGACAAATGACCTGGCTAAGAAAGGGATTAGAGAAGTGCAGGAAGAGTTTGTGGAATTGGGGAGGGGCCTTAGTCAAGTAGCACGCACGGTAACCTTCTCGGAGGTGCTACTCATCTATGGCATAGGAGAGGCTAGGGTGTTCCGCACCATGGGATTCAATCAGTGGTTGAAAACTGGTGGAGCCTCAGGATTTGGCTTCATTGGGGACTGAGTCCACCTGGAGTGATGCAAGCCTATACTGGCATGATGGGCTGCATCTGTCCAGGAGGGAACCAGGATCCTAGGTGATAGGTTTAAATGCTTCATTGGCAAGCTTTTAAACTAGCCAAGGGGGGAGGCACTGGAAAGGAGCAGGAAAATCCTAGCCCCCAAATAATCACAGTAGTAGGTGCAGCAAACACCAACATAGAGGTGTCAATAGGGAGAAGGGCAGGGGTAAATGGAGAAAGTGACAAAGGCAAGAAGGACAGGGATGGGGCAAAAGGGGGTAAGGCCATCAGGAAATGGAGGATAATGAGTACCAATGCCCGTAGTCTGGGCAACAAGCTCCCTGAGCTGATGACCTTAATGGAAGAGGGATGCCTGGATATCGTAGCAGTCACAGGAACATGGTACACAGAGAACCATGACTGGATGTTAACATACCAGGGTACATAACCTACAGGAGAGACAGGCAGGGAGAAGAGGGGAGGAGTAGCTCTCATGTAAAGGAAGGGATAAAAGCAACTGAACAAAAGAGTAAACAGGAGGAGAGGAGGCACTGTTGGTCACCTTGGAGACTGGAAAGGGCACCACAATCCGCACAGGGGTTGTGTACAGACCCCCATGTCAGGGGAAGGAATGGACAAGGATATGATGGAAGGCATTCTTAGAATGGCAGAGAAAGGGGAGATACTGTTGATGGGAGACCTAAATAGGCCAGATGTTAACTGGAGCACATTTGCTGCAGCCACATCCAAGAGCAGGGCCATTCTTGATGCCCTGCAGGTGACAGGCATTAGACAGCTAGTTTCAGAACCCACTCGTGAGGGTGCAATCTTAGACCTCGTACTCTCAAACGGGGGCAGTGAGAGGATCTCAGATCTAGAAGTGGGTTGCCATCTGGGGACAAGTGACCATCAAACAGTGTGGTTCACGTTAAACTCAGCTACAGAATCAAGCCATACAAAAGTGAGGGTACTGGACTTTAGGAGGCTGACTTTGGCAAGATGGGAGAGTGCCTCAGAAAAGCACTAGCAAACAGACTAGAAGGAGGTGTGAAGCAACAATGGGAATTATCAAACTGCCATCACAGAGGCAACAAGCCTTGTGTGAAGCAAATAAACAAATCAAATGAAAGAAAAAGCCACTATGGTTCTCAAAAGAGGTGGCTGTGAAAGTCAGGAAAAAAGATAGTATTCTGAAGTATAAGGAAACACAGAAGGAGCAGGACAGAGAGCTGTACCAGTTAAGGCAGAAGAAAGCAGGGAGGGAAGTCAGAATAGCAAAGGCCCAAACTGAGGAAAAGATAGCCAACTCAGTTAAGAAGGGGGATAAACCATTTTATAGGTACATCAGCGAGCGTAGAAAGACAAAGGGAGGGATAGTGAGGCTGAATAGAATGAACGTGGGTGGGCAAAGGGGTACAGTGAAAAAGCAGGAATACTGAACGAATATTTCTGCTCAGTATTCACAAAAGAGGAGGGGGAAGTGCCTAATCCAATTAACAGAAGCACTCTTGATAGGGGGGTCGATCCCAGTCCTTTCACAGAAGAAAGGGTTCTGCAAGAACTCCTAAAACTGAAGGTGGACAAAGCAATGGGTCCTGATGGAATTCACCCCAGAATTCTAAAAGAATTAAGGGAGGAACTAGTGAAACCACTGGCTACTCTTTTTAATAAAATCATGGGAGGATGGTGTGGTACCCGAGGACTGGAGGAAGGCGGATGTGATTCCCCTTCACAAAAGTGGGACCAAGACAGAGGCAGGAAACTACAGACCTGTCAGTCTGACCTCTGTGGTAGGGAAAGTGATGGAGTCACTTCTGAAGGAAAGAATAGTTGAGTACCTAGAGGCCAGTGGAGCACAGGACCCAAGGCAGCATGGGTTCACAGCTGGAAGGTCATGTCAGACGAATCTAATAGATTTCTTTGACTGGGTGACCAAAGTAGTAGACCAGGGAGGGGCTGTGGACATGGCCTACCTAGACTTTAGCAAGGCATTTGACACACTCCCACACGAAAGATTAATAGTTAAATTAACCAGCCTGGGAGTGGGACCCAGGATGGCAGCCTGGGTAAAACACTGGCTGGACAACAGGACACAGAAGATAATTGTAAATGGAGTCCACTCTGAAGAAAGGGGGGTTACTAGTGGGGTACCGCAGGGTTCAGTATTGGGTCCAGTCCTTTTTAATGTCTTCATCAGTGACATTGCAGAGGGACTGGAAGGAAAAGTATGCCTTTTTGCAGATGACACAAAGATCTGCAACCGGGTTGATACACAAGGAGGCGTGGAAAGGATGAAAAGGGACTTGGCAAGGTTGGAGGAATGGTCAGAAGTATGGCAGCTAGGATTCAATGCAAAGAAGTGCAAAATAATGCACCTGGGAAACAAGAACCCAGGGGAAGAATACACAATGGGTGGGGAGGTAGTAACAACAACAAAAAATGAAAGGGACCTGGGGGTAATCATATCAGATAAGGGTTAGCAAGCAATGTGAGAAGGCAGTAGGGAGGGCTGGGGATATACTGGGATGTATAGGGAGAGGCATCATCAGCAGAAAACAGGAAGTTGTTATCCCTCTGTACAGACAGTTGGTAAGACCCCATCTGGAGTACTGTGTCCAGTTCTGGAGACCTCATCTCCGCAAGGACATAGACAGGATAGAGGCAGTCCAGAGGAGGGCAACTAAAATGGTGCAGGGTCTGCAAGAGAAGCCGATGAGGAGAAACTGAAGGAGCTTAATATGTATACCCTTGAGGAAAGAAGGGAGAGGGGGGACATGATAGAAACTTTTAAGTACCTCAGTGGAATCAACAAAGTCCAAGAGGGTAGCATCTTTCAGAAAAAGAGACTTGCAAGAACAAGGGGACACAATTTAAAGATAGAAGGGGGGGGGGTTCAGGGGCACTGTGAGGAAGTATTATTTCACAGAGAGGGTAGTGGATGCATGGAACAGCCTTCCTGAGGAGGTTGTGGGGTCTAAAACTGTGGGAGAATTCAAGAATGCATGGGACAGACATAAGGCAATTCTTGTGGGGGGTAGGAAGAAATAGGCTGTTGGTTAACTAGGATCTGCGGCTCATCCTGTAGGTAGGAAATGGGCAGACTAGATGAGCCTAGTTGTCCTTATCTGCCATCAAAGTCTATGTTTCTATATTCTTTGATATGTGAGAAAAATCATTGGGGCACCTGGCCTGCAGGGTGGGGGCCCAAATTACAACCTGCACTGGAGCCTATCTTTCTCTTCCTCCGCCACTGCCTCCCTTGCCTATACCTCCTGTATACTGCCATTTGGGTCTCTTTGTACTTCCTAAATGCTGTTTTCTTCCTCTTCACTGCCTTTGCCACCTGATTAGAGAACCACTGAGGCCTCTTTTGCCTCCTTCCTTGCTCACTTTCTTGAAACAGCATGACACTGTCTTGGCTATTCCCTCCTTAATCCTTCTCCATGGAGTCTTCACCCCTCCCCCCCCAGGTATTTATTTCATTTTTTTCATTTCTACATAAAACCGTTTAGGCAGAGACTATTTTCAAACTATTTAGTGTCAGGAGGATAAAAAAAGAACAAGAATGACAGAGGTTGGTGCAGAACAGGTGTTACAGAGATTAGACAGCACAATCTGAGCGCTTCCTCAAAGGAACTACAAGTACAGTAGGTGCAGCATCAAACAGAAATCAGTGTGTGTGTGTGGCAGTTACCAGTTTCTTTAAAATATGCCATTCTGAAGTCCAGGACTCTCATCTTGGTGTATTTTTTTCTCCTGCCCAATCTGTATGCCAAACTACACAGTACAGTGATCACTTGTATCCAGGGGACTACCCACTGTGACATCTGCAAAGCTGTCCCCGTTTGTAAAAACCAGGTCTTGCACTGTTATGTCTCTAGTGGGTTCCATAACCAGCTGCCTGAGAAGTGTCCCCTATAGGGAGTACTTCTTGTTGTAGCTGAACCAGAATGCACAGCCTATATCCAGTAGATTAAAGTCCCACAAAATAAATACTCCCCCCTGCTTGCCATTTTGCTAATGGCTTCTGCCAAAACTCTTATCTAATTTCTCTCCCTGTATCAGTGGTCTGTACACTACCTCCATGCAAATAAAGCCCCCGACCCTGTCTCTAGGCTGATCCATAGTACCTCCAGCACTCCCTGATTCCCCCTAGTGCCCCTGTATCTCAGTGGCCTTTATACCTTCCCTGACATATAACCCCCCTCCCCCCACCTTTCCTCCCTGACCTGTCACTCCAGAACATGGTGTAGCCTGTTATGGTCACTTCCAAGCTATGGCTGTCAGTGCTCCATGACTCCATTATGGCCACCAGATCCAGGTCTGCCCCAGCAATGGTCACCTGCACGTCGGGAATTTTGTTTCCTAGGCTCCTTGTGTTGGCACACATGGCTCTCTATTCTCTTCACCCCTCTCCGCTAACCTGTCCCCCCTTCCTGCTTCCATCCCTTGCCCCTTCCGTTTCCCCAGTCCTGCCCCCTTTTTCACCATCTCTGCCCACTCTTTACCCCTCTCCAACATTAGTTCCTCTTCACAACCTGCACGCCTGCCCTCCTCCTTGTTCGTGCTCCCTCAACCCCACAGGTATCTCCCCTGGACTTCTCTTCCCTGTTTCTCTAGTCTCTGGGGGAAGGGGGGCCATCTCTGCCTTCCTCAGTCTTTCTGCCTCCCCTTTGGCTAGTTTAACTGCCTGTCAAAGCAGCATCTAAACCTTCGGAGCCCATCTCTTTCATACAGGCCTCAATCCCCCAGGTGGGACCTCAGTCCCTGATGTAGCCAAAACCTTTCTCCCTGCAACAGGCCTTTAACCAATCGTTGAAGGACCTGGTGCAGAGCTGCCTAGCCTTTCCACAGCCATCTCAGTGAAGACCACTGTGTGAGCTACCTGCTTCAAGCCCCTCCTCAGTTCCCTAATCCTATCCTGCACTACCCCTGCATCGTCCCTTGCCAGGTCATTCAGCCCTAGATGGACAATGACATTCAGCTCCCTCCCTAAACCCTCCTCCCTGGTGATCTGTACAATCCACCCTCCAGTCCTCTCTGCCGATGCACTTGGTAGGCACTTTACTACCCTGTTCCTCTCTTCCCTTGCCCCCAACTCTAACCCCTGCCTATGGAGTCCCCCACCAGCAACTGCCTCTTCCTTTGCTGAGGGCCTCTCCCTCCCACAGTTGGGGCCTCCTCCTTTGGGAACCCCAACCCCCTCTCTTACTACTACCTCAAGTGCCCCCTTCTGACTTCCCTGCTCCACCAGAATGACAAAGGAACTGTACAGCGGTAAGGTCTGAGGGGTGCTCTCCTTACTTCCTCCCACCACCCTCACGGAGCACACCAAGGTCCAGCCATTCTGCCTCTTTACTGGCATCCTTTGAGGGAAGGGAGGCAATCCTGTTGGGACCTGGGTGAGGCACACGGTGTCCTGTACTCGTGCCAGTTTGGCCCAGAGTCCAGCAACCTCTGCTCTCAGCCCAGAGAGGTGCCTAAATGTGGGAAAATGCCTCAGTCTCCAGAATGTACCTTTGAAGACTGTGGCCCCCACACCCATTACACCGCACCACGCCCATGCCTGATGACTTCTTATCCCCGTAACTGCCTTTCCTTTGTCCTTATACCTCTTTTATGTCTATACCCCTCTTAGCTTTACTGTACTTTCCCCTTCTTGTGTTTTGTCTATCTTTTTGGCATGTCTGAACCCTCATTATAGACAGGGTTCTTCTACAATACCCTTTTTTCTTGCCCCTTTGTAACTTGACTCTAGATAGGATGTTAGGATATTTGGCCTCTTTTACTCACTTGATAGGGTGTTACCTCTGTTCCCACACTACTGTTGATTTTTTGATTACCCTTTACTTGACTTTCATAGGACTTTACCTCTCTTCCCTACAACAGTTTCCATCCTAACCTACTTACAGTATTTCCTTTAAACAGGGAGCAACATGTAAACAGGTAGTCTACCTTACCTTACTGGACCGGCAGCGTTCCCTCTATGCTTGCTGTCACCTGCAAATGCCTAAGACACCAATCCCTTCTGCTGCACCGCTACTGTTTTGTGCCACTCATATTCTGGGACAAAAATGTGAACAAACCGCATTAAGAGCATTTCCTTTTATACTCCCTGTGGGACCTCCACTAGACATCAGGGGTGTAGCCAGAAATATATGTTTTGTACACAGTCTCCAACAGTTGCACTCCCCCAAATAAAAAATGTACACATCCTCTTCAAATGGCACCCCCTTCCAAACAAGTTGGATTGTTGTCAGATGATTCCTCTAATCTCTGAAGAGGTTATACACATATGTCTCCTAAACTACAGAAGTTTGAACAGAGACTCTCCTCAGTGGCCTAAACTAACCCGAATACTGCAGATTAGAATGATAATATTAACAGAGTGGCTTATGGTTTGTAATAGGCACTCAATAAAACTGTACTCAAATGTGTACAGTGAGTATGCCTGTCTACACCCTTGCTAGACATGACTTCCTGCTGCTCCCCTTTTTGGTCTGTGATCCTCACATTACCCTCCTCTTCAGCTCTGTGTCCTCTGGCCTGGCACTTATACGTAGGACAAAATAATCACAGAAAACAACAGTTTGGTAATGTAATGACAGAAAGCCTGTTGAAATCCCTGCCCAAGTTTTAGTTTTAACTTCCCTCTATTCTACAGCCTTGGTATTTGTTGCAGTTTATATTCTTTTTATTTAGATCCCACCCAATAGAAGAATTTCACTTGACTACCCTCTTGATTACTTCTCCTATCTATGAGCACTAGTACAAACCAGAAAGCGCACCAAAAACTACCATATACTAACTCAGCAGCTTTTACCTCCTTCCTGATTGTGCTTGTGATCCTACCTGCTGGTACTTACTGTATACAGTAGATTAAAAGAAAGGCTTTAGACGTAAATCTCTCTAGCTTGTTTCCCCCAGCGTCACAAAAACAGAAAATCTCTTGTTTACAAACTCTGCCATCAGCTTGTTGCTCTTTTGTTGGTAACATACCCTCCCAGTCACTGCCCAGTCCCTCTGCATCTGGCGCTAGCTGATACAAGAATAGATTCTATGTGTATTTTATTTATTTATTCAAACTTGGATTACAATACCTTTGAATGCAAAGTGCTCATTTACAAAGGTTCCACGTCAGTGGGGAGGGGTGAACAAACATACAGAGGTGGTAATACAAAGACTAGGTTTAAAAAAACAGTAAAGTACATACTTTAATTATCTAGAATTATTAACTTTAGTAGTGGAGTAGAAAGAAGCGGGGGTAATAAGAGAGAAGAAGAAAAGTGGTAAGTAGCCAGAAGGCCTTGTCAGTAGGCGTAGAAAGAGTGGCGGGTGCAGGTTGTAGGTAGGTAGGAAGGGAGGTGGTGGTGGGGGTGGGAGAGTGGAGGGAAAGGTTAGAAAGATATAGCAAGGGTCGGAAAGGTAAAGCTTTGGGGTGGAAAGAGGGAATTGGAGTGTGCACAGGTGGTAGTATCATTAGGTGAAGCAGTTGCAGGAACTATTTGTCGTAAGATGCTGACGGAGCCTGTGCTTAAAAGGACATAATCTTGGTATGGATAGGATTTCATTGGGAAGTGCATTAAACCAGAGTGGGGCTCTGTAAGCGAATGACTGCTGCCCTTGAGATGTCCTGCACCTAGGAATCTTCAGAGATTGATGGGCTGAGCTTCGAGTGTGCTGGGAGCTGGAGTGAGGGCTAAGGAGGTTCACAGTTCCAGGGGGCAAAAGGCTGAGAAGCACTTTTTAGCTAACAGGTATGTTTGGTACTGTACCCTTCCACTTAGTTGAAGCCACCCAGATTGGACGTATAGGTTGCATTTGTGGGTGAGGTGTGCCGCACCAGTGAGGAGTCTACATGCCTTATTTAGTGCAATGGATATTCTATGGAATGAAGACGTAGTAGCGGTACCATAGATAACCAAGCCATAGTCGACAGTAGGTAAGACACAGCTGATAACTGCAGTTTTGAGGGCTTCAGGTGTCAAGCAGTGTTTATATCTGTAGAGCAGTCCAATCTTGATGTTGACAGCCCAGGCAACGTTGTCGATGTGTTGAGCATAAGAAAGTGAGCTGTCCAGGGTTACTCCCAGATACTTAAAGTGTAGGATTTGTTCCAGAGGAACTTCCATGCAGTTCCGGATTGTAAGTGGTTGAGATTTGTGCTTGCTATGGGTGCCACTGAACAGCATAACTCTAGTTATTTTGTAGTTCAGGATCAGTTTGTGAGCATTGAACCAGTCCTTGGCTTCTACAAAACTATGCTGTAGTTGACATTCCAGTTGCTGTGGGTCAGGGTTACTAGTAAAGATTACAGCATCGTCTACATACAGTAGCATCTGTTGGTGGCAGGCCTACGGTAGGTTGTTCAGGTAGATGCTGAAAAATAAAGACCCGAAAATAGAGCCCCGCAGTACACCTGAGCAGGTGGGAAGTTTGACCAAGGTAACATTTGCAATTTTCACCTGTTGGGATTGACCATCCAGGTAACTCCTGAACCAATCTAACGTGTCAGAGGTGAGACCTATGGAGGCTACTTGCTGAAGAAGAAGAGTGTGGTGAACAGTGTCAAAGGCCTTTGTATAAGGTCTATGAAGGCTGCTCCCACTAAATTGCCTTTGTCAAGAGATTGATGGATGTAGCCAGTGAATTCTAATGGTACTGTTGTGGTGCTATGACCTTTTTGAAATTCATGTTGCTGCAGGCATTGGATTGAGTATTTTTCAAGGTAATCCATTAATTGGTCTGCAACTATGCGCTCAAGCGCCTTTGATAATGGCGGGAGTATAGATATGGGCCTATAATTTGCATGTAGGGACCGGTCTCTGCTCTTGTGTATGGGTGTCAATAGGGCAGACTTCCATATTTTGGGGAATTGGGCCAGCTTCAGTGAAAGGTTAAGAATTTTAGTTAAGGGATTCAGTAGCTCATCTAATGTGATGGCAATGATTTTAAGATCCAGCGACTCTCCACTGAATCTAGACTTCCCAAGCACTTTGCACAGGTATTTCTTGGCTGTTAACAAAGAGACCTTCCTAAAGTAAAAGGCGGGAAAATTATTGTCCTTTCCTTAGTACTGTGTGTAGGGGGAAGGGTGAAATTTTGAAAAAAATCCGGGGGAGGACGCTGCTCAGGTCCATGAAAGTGCTGTTAGAAGTATTTGCTATGGTAAGTGGGTCCAAAGTAGGGGTACCATCAATGTTTAGCATTGAGGATGAGATTTTTGATATTCTGCCAGTGACATCTTTAATGTTGTTCCAGAAATTCCTACTGTTCCCCCAGGAATTTCTAAGTACTTCCCGGTGAAATTTGGCTTTCACAAGGCGGATTGTCCTTGTGCATTCATTCCTGACTGTTTTATATTCCTGAATGTCTGCCTATTTCTCTTGCACAGTGCCAGAGCACCCTGCAATATATTGTCTGGGGGGGGGCCTTGTGGAATTTGTTTGTCCAGCTGCAGGCAATGGGGGAGTGATCACTTAGTGTATCTGGGTGCACTGTCACGTCCGAAATATGGCCCGGTCGGTTACAGAGGATCCAGTCAAGGAGGGTACTTGTTCCCATTCTGCAATTTGTCCTGGTGGGTGAGGGAATGAGCTGCGAGAAAGGAAGTGCAGAGATAGAGTCCTTGAAAGTGCTGATGTCAGGGGAGAGCCAATTGATGTTAAGATTACCGAAAACTATGATTTCAGAGTGTGGTTTCAGGTTACGGATGTAGTCCATGATGCTGTGAAAGCCAGTCGAGTGTTCTTTGGGAGGGACATAGACGGATAAGATCGTGAGGGCCTTAACATGGGCACCGAGGAGAACTTTAATTGCAAGTGCCTGGGTGAAGCATCCAAGGTTGGTCATGGGTAAGGTAAAGCCCTTGTCTCTGAGATATTTGGCACAGCCAACACCACGCTTATTTAGCCTGTCCTGTCAGAAAATGGTGTATCCTGGTATGGTGACTGCAGTGTCAGGAATCTTCGGGGAGAGCCATGTCTCAGCCACTGATAATATATCATGTTTGTGCTGGTTGATACAGACTTTGAGGCTGTCTAGTTTACTTAACAGGCTGCAGATACTGACAAACGCCATCTTGATGGATCAAGCCTTTGCTTGGCCCATGAGTTGGGCAACGTTTCCTGGGCCAGGATCGGGGTGAACATTGCCAGATATTAGTGGTAGGATGAGAATGATTCTGTATAGGTAACCTTTCAGGAGTCTGTAACTCACTTTGGTTGACTGTTTTGGTTGGAGTGCCTCCTCAGGCTGGAATGCCTCACTCTAAGACAGACGGGGAGAGCCTGGAGAAAGTATGAGACAAGGACCCCCAGGGACTGCCAAGGAAACTGATGTAGCAGGAGCCACTGGTGTGACCAGTGGCCATTTGTTAATGTGGAACGGACAAAACGAATACAAAGTAGTGAGTGCCAGATATTGTGTCTTACTGGATTTCACTTTCTTATCTCAGCACCTGGTTCCTGGTGCGGTTGATTTTTGGCGGTTTTGGGTGGCTGGCCAGACACAATATCGGGTCACCAGCTGTGGGGACGGAGGTGCTGCAAACCATCCTGGGAGGAGAAGAAGAGAGCTCATGATGGATGTGACCGAGAGGGGGAGTCAGAGCGTCATCCAGCCCATCAGAAGCCAATTCTATTTATTTATTGAAGATATCGGATTTACAACCTTTGAGTCATAGACTCATTTACAAATGCTCCACGTCGGAGAACAATACAGAACAATAAGCAGAAAGTAGTACATAATAAGACAAAATACAGGGTATGAACAGTACAATCAATAAGGAGGATGAGACCTATACAACTAGGTAGCTATACAGGTCCAGCTAAGGAGCTTGTAATCGTCAAAGCTGCAAGCAGTCAAGAGCCCGACATTGTCATTAACACAGTCAATAATGTGCAAAAGAGAAGTACACATATTGTGATATTGCCATTAACACAGTAAATACTGCGCAAAGAGAAGTATACAATAACAGCAGGGAATAAAACTTTAACACACTCTCTCTCAACGTACTACTGGTTGTACCGAATGTTTATATGCACCAGCTAGCATCACCACCGGGCAGGCCAGGTCTCTCTTTTCTGACTCCACCTGAGGGCACGTGAGGCCTTCAGGTGTTGGCAAGCCAGACACACACCTAAGGCTCTTGGCTGCATCGACACCTGTCGTAACCCTGACAGTGATAGTGCAGGGAGCAGCAAGGACTGTTTAATTTGTTTATTTTTATTTATTTATTTATTTAATTTATTGAGAGTACCAGATTACAACCTTTGAGTCAAGGACTCATTTCCAAAGGCTCCACGTTAGGTACAATACACAAAAACAGGTATTCATAACACAGTAAGAGACTACAGACATGGTATTGGCAATATATAAGATTAACAGTATAACAGTGAGGACGTAGTTAAGATAGCAATGGGGTAAGAGCAGTGCTGCTAGTTCTATATAGTAGGGAAGCGTACAAGTCCTAAGTGGGGCTTGCGAAACTAAGTGAGCAGTACAAACGGTAATAAGGGTGTGGCCTGAATGCTGGTAGGTAGTATAAGCAGCTGGGATGCCAACTTTGTCATTAACACACAAAGCAGCAGGGGGAGGAGTATTTCTACTAACCCAGCATCTCCTCGTCCGTAGGCAGATTCCTTTACTTATTAGGAACAGTGACAGTGACGGGCTGAGATTATGACGGGTTTAGCTTGCTTTATGCTGTTCAGTCTGTCTGTGGATATTTTGTATGAAAAATGAAGTTTTTTTTATGTAGTGACCATTAGATCATGATGTCCTTGCAAATGTCCATGCAAGAGAGTGCTAACTCAGTGTTACTTTCCTGAAAAAAACAACATCTTATCCAGCCCTCCTTCCCCAGAGGATGCTCACACCTTCTTCTGCCATCACTGTGATGCTCAGAGCTTGTGGCATGAACCTGGGTTGTGGATGTTGTGAGGGTCCAGCAAATAAGCACATTTCCATTGGTGCCCAAAAGATTAAAGAAAGAAAAACCTAACATCAGTTAGAACAGTTACATATGCCATAGAGCACGGATAAAGAATAACACTGTTACTTAAAAACAACAAAAAAAAAAAAACCCCAACAAAGTAGAGGGGTCTGGTTCAATTGTGATGGGCTGAGGCATTGACTGCTTCACTGCCTGCCTCACTGGAGATCCGGGTTCTGGAACGGAAGCAAGGACACTGTGTGCTAAGTAGTGCAGGGCCTGGGTGCAGCTACAGGTAAACCAAACCCAAAACAACTACAGTCACACAAATAGAGGCATACCAGACTCCACTTGGCTGACTTCGATTCAGGAAGTTCAGGCAGACAAAGATGACTTCTGTACAGCAAGAATAAATGTTACTGCTGTCTACAAACTGATGCTGAAAATGTGGAAAGCACCACAGTGGATACTGTTAGAGTGAGCAGTATAAAATATGCAACTCCACCAAACACAGGTAACCCGGTGCTTCGCCGAGATGGAGCTTCGTTAGGCGGCAGGCTCCTATAAAAATCAAGCCCTCTAAGTACACTGAATGGCCCAATCAATGGGAAGTTCCATTTTACAGAAGAGAAAGAGTGCGGGCCAAGGTACATGATAACACCAACACACTGCAGATAAACAGTAATAACAGTGCCAGGTGCTCCTAGTACAAAAATACATTTAACCAAGAAAAAAAGACCAATAAAAAGGGCACAAAATAAACAGTTTAGCACTAATACAAAAAGAATACAAACAAGGTTTGGCTTTTGCCAACAAGGCTGAGCTTGCCTTTTTTATGTTATCTGTTTATTTTGAAGCAGGCCATACTGTCTTATGAGCGTCACTGTTATAACCGTAGTTATATAAAAAACATATCCAACGTCAGTTTTACAGGTTTTTTGTTAGCAGTGTCCATAAGGAGGGCTTTGACGCAGCAGCACTGCCTATTTCTAATGCTTTCTACACTTTACACAGAGGTTTAAGTCCATCCAACACCAGCCAATTAGTTTCATCCCCCCCCCAGTACCAAACTCACTTCTAGTCCCCACTCCATATCATTATTTTTTCTTTTTATTCTCTAATAGTCTGGGTTGAACTCCACACCAGTCAGGTAATTTGGGGTCGAGAGCCAGATTTTTTTTAAATACCTGACAGGCCGGGTTGGGCACTAGACCTGTCAGGTAGCTGGGAGGAGAGAGGTAGCCTTGGATATGTATATTGTCAATCCCCCCCTCAGCCCGGTCTCCCACGCTAGTGAACTGTGGGCCAGAGGTGGCAGAGATGGCTGAACAGGCTGGTAGCAGCAGCAGCAGTGCAGTAGCAGCCCAAAGCTTCCAGTGTGGTGTCTGAACCCCTTACTCTGACCTCAGTAGCTGGGTCTGGGGACAGCAGTGTTTTATTACCCTGCCTATTCCACCTTTCACTCAATGCTTTGCTGTAGCTCCTCCTGATCTCCGTTTGGCTTACTACATAGGCAATGTTGGGCATGGAACCCATGAGGCAGTTAGAGAGAGGGGGACTGATTTTTGTTCATTTCCTAATGGGCAAGGTTGGGCACTAAACAAGTAAAATACAGTAGTTGGGGGCAGAGGCGTAAGATTGATTTTTTTTAATTCCCTGACAGGCAGGGACGGACACTGGATCTGTCAAGTTTTTGGGAAGAAGGTCAGATTTTTTTTTTCAGTTCTGACAGGCTGGGCTGAACACCAGACCCATTGTTGTTTTGGGGGTGTTTAAATTCCCTGACAGGCCAGATTGGGCACCGGACTTGTCAGGTTGATGGGGAGAGAGACAGTTTTTTTTATTCCCTGATGGGTCAGGTTGGGCACTGGACTGGTCAGGCAGTTTCGAGGAAGTGGACAGGTATTTATTTTTATACCGTGATGGGCAGCTCAGCAATGGATCTGTCAGGTTGTTGGCGGGGGACACTTTTTTTATTTACATAGAGGCTGGGATGCATACCAGACCCATTAGGTAGTTTGGGGGACAGAGACAGACATATATGTATTTTTAAATTCCTTGATGGACTGGCTTGGGTATCAGATTGCGGGGCAGATTTTTAATTCCCTGATGGATAAGGTTGAAACTGGATCTATCACGCTGCTGAAAGAGGAGGACAGATTTATTTTATTCCCTGAAGGGCTGGGTGGGGCATTAGACCCATCAGGCAGTTCGGTTAAAGGAAGATATATATTTTTTTTTATTTCCTGATGTGCCTGGCTGGTCACTGGACCATCAGGTAGTTATGAGAGGGGAACAGATTTTTTTTTTTTTTTTTTTATTCCCGGACAGTCCAGGTTGAGCATGAGAAATTATTTTATATTCTACATTCCCTATGCTACCTATATGAAACTCCTATGTATTGTAAAACACTTTGGTATAACATGTGTATTAAAGCCATTATTAAAAACCTAATTCTGTTATAATCTACAGTCCCTGGGCTACCAGAATCTAACTCCTGTGTTTGTAAATCACCAAACCTGTCATAGCCGGGGGGGTGAGGAACAGATTTTTTTACCCAATTTACTCAATGAATAATTTTGCTCAGTATTAACTTGAGAGGAAAAGGGCCCGATACCAGACAGCGGCATCAGGGCCACAGCCAGAGGAATCTGGAGAATGTGCATCCAGGAGATTACTACTGAAAGAGTCAGGAAGGGCCTCTCAAACATGAGACCTGACAAGGCCCCTGGCCCAGATGGTCTGCACCCCAAGGTGCTGAGAGAGCTGGCGGAGGAGCTAGCAGACCCCCTTTGTGCACCTATTCAACAGGTCACTTGAGACCAGGATTGTGCCAAGTGACTGGAGGGTGGCTGATGTGTTGCCACTCCATAAGAATGGCAACAGAGAGGAGACGGGTAATTATAGGTCAGACAGCCTCACATCAATAGTAGGAAAGCTGATGGAGACACTTATTAAACAAGATCTGGTAGAATACCTCGAGGATAATCACCTAGAGGATAGTAAACAGCATGGGTTTGTGGTGGGCAGATCATGTCAGACTAACCTTATTACTTTCTTCAACCAAGTGTCCAGGGAGTTGGATAAGGGCCATGCAGTGGACCCGCTTTACTTTGACTTTGGTAAGGCAACTGATACAGTCCCGCACAAGCGCCTCTTAGAAAAGCTGGAGGACCTGGGAGCAGCGGAGCAGACAGTCAGGTGGGTACATAACTGGCTGGAAGACAGGAAACAAAGGGTAGTAATAAATGGGGTGGGATCTACTGAAAAACGGGTCACTAGTGGGCTGCCTCAGGGGTTAGCCCTGGGGCCAATCCTCTAACATATTCATCAGCGACATCAAGAAGAGTATAAAGGGTAACACTGCCCTTTTTGCCAATGACACAAAACTCAGCAGTGGAGTGGATACCACAGATGGTGTCAGGGAACTTCAGGAAGATCTTAAAAAATTAGAAAGGTGGACACACATATGACAGCGGAAATTCAACGATAAGAAGTGCAAGGTGATGCACCTGGATAGAGCTAATCCTAAAATAGAATACTGGCTAAACAAGGTCAAAGTTAGCTCATCAGTTGAAGAATGTAATCTGGGAATCATCATAAGGGACAACCTCAAGCAGCAAAGCCAATGTAATAAGGCTTACAGTAAGGATAACAGGGTGCTGAGATGTATAGGAAGAGACACAGATAGTAGGGACAGGGAGGTGATACTACCCCTCTACCAGTCCTTGATGAGGCCTCACCTGGAGCACTGTGTCCAGTTCTGGAGCCTCACCTTAGAAAGGATATTGATAGGCTGGAGACGGTCCAGAGAAGGGCAACAAAGATGGTTCATGGCCTACAGGGAGTCACTTATGAGGAAAGGCTGACGGCGCTGAACATGTACTCACTGGAAACTAGAAGGGAAAGGGAAGATATGATCAAAACATTCAAGTTCCTTAGAGGCATAAGCAAAGTGCTGTACACTATGCTTTTCACCAGGAACACCAGTTCTATAACACAGGGGAATGAGTGGAAATTAAAGGGTGGGAAGTTCAGGAAGGACATCAGAAAATATTACATCTCAGAGAGGGTGGTGGAGCCATGGAATAGCCTGCCACCTGACATTGTGAAGGCAGGGTCAGTGCTGTGTTTTAAGCACATGTGGGACAAGGCTTGGCACAATCACAGAGCACCAGTGAAGGCTATGCTGGACATCTCAAGGGACAGGGTCCTGGTGTGACAGTAGGTCCCAGTGTACCAAGTTTGGGCAGACTTGATGGACCACAGGTCATTTTCTATGTTTCTTTTTTATTTTTTATTTTATTTATTTATTGTACTTTATTCTTCTGTCGCCAGCCGCCCTGTACCTCTGCCAGGTCACAGACCTCTGGCTTCCACTTCCAGATTGGCCATGACCCTCTGATACCTCCTGGCTTACCCCCCAGCGCAGGGTTGTGGCACCATACCCCCGCAATGCCACAGACGACGGGATAGGTCGGAGGGCCGGCCTGGAAGCTAACTGAAGCCGAGGCGGGCTTCATCTAGCGCGGATGGCAGCAGCATTTTCCCCGATGTGCAAGGGCAGGGATGTGCAATAATGTCCAGCGTCCACCCCGCCCCCAAGCAACTAGGCTTCAGCACAAATCGGTGCACCCAGCCTCCGCTAGGTGTCCGTATTGCACCGATTGCTCTACCCGCCTCCCTCCCAAAGTACAGCAGTCATCGGACACTCAATCCTTCTCCCCATGCTGGCCCTCCGATGACCCGGGTCCGTTCCTGAACCCAGGTCACCAGCGTCACAGGTAGATGCCCTGCCCCTGCACCAGCGGTCTGGCTCAGTTTCTATGTTTCTACCCTGACATGCTGGGTTGGGCATTAAATTCATCAGGTAGCTGGAAGTGGGGGACAGATTTTTTTCTTATTCTCTGTTGGGCCAGGTTGGACACCAGAAATGATTTTTCATTCTACATTCCCTGCGCCACCAGTACGGAACTCCTGTGCCTTGCAAAACTCTTTGGTATACAGTGTGGATGAAAGTCATTATATAAAAACAAAATTATATTATATTCTACAGTCTTTGCACTACCAAACTCTAACTCCTGTGTTTTGAAAAGCACCAAATTTCTCATAGTTGCCCCCCCCCATACCTCTCAACTGTACCACATTACGAGGAACGTTCCTCATTTTACTTCAAAAAAGCTCCCTGTTCCACATTGTGAGGACTTGTTCCACATTCAAAGTCAACATTTTAAAGCAAAAATCCATAGTAAATGATGGAAAAAATACATTATTCAATTAATAACAGACTTTCTGAACATAAATGCAACATTTTAATAGTGTTTTGAGCTTCTTAGGTAAAGATTTGATTAAGTGTTCCACATTTTGCTCATTTGTTCCACATTTTGACAGGCAATGTTCCACATTTGGGGGACAAAAGGTTGAGAGGTATGGACCCCCCCCCACCGACAGGCTGGTTTGTGGAGCGCATCCATCAGGTAGTTGGGGTAAGGGAAAAGATTTGTTTTTATTCCCTGTGAGGAAAGGATGGCAAATTGATGAAGCTCACACCTGCTGTTTTTTCCAAAAGGCTTTGCTTCAGATGGTTGCTGTCAGCCAATGTTGGTGGCCGACCGGAGGGGGCAGGTGTTCCCTGAATTGAAGCATGCATGTCAATACGAACCCTGTGTATGTGTCAGGGACAGTGCAAAGCTGAGATTGGATACCAGGGAAGGAAGGAAAGATACTGAGACAGGGAGAGTCGAATGGCAGAGCAGGGATCTCATGCACTTGTGATTACAGTCTCGGAAGTGCATACTGTCAGTCTCCCTCGGTTTGGTCTGCCATGCTAGTATGCTGCAGACTGTAAGTGAAGGAAAGGCCCAAACACACTGATAGCAGCAGCAGCATGGCAGCAGAGGGGGGGCATACTTTTTTTTTTTAATTCCCTGACAGGTTGGGTTGGGTTGAGTACTGGACCTATCAGGTAGTCTGGGGAAGAGGGCCAGATTTTTGTTATTCCTGGACAGGTCAGTCACTAGATCCACCAGGTTGTCGGGGGGAAGGGGACAGATTTTTTTTATTCTCTGATGGACCAGGTTGGTCCCTAAACTCGTTTTGTATTAAGGGGAAGGGAGAGCAGGTTTGTTTTGTTTGTTTAATTCTCTGATGGACCAGGTTGGTCCCTAAACTCGTTTTGTATTAAGGGGAAGGGAGAGCAGGTTTGTTTTGTTTGTTTAATTCTCTGATGGACCAGGTTGGTCCCTAAACTCGTTTTGTATTAAGGGGAAGGGAGAGCAGGTTTTTTTTTTTTTTTGTTTAATTCCCTGACAGGCTGGGTTGGGCACCAGTCCCATCACATAGTTGGTAGAGGGGGCTACATTTTCTTTTATTCCCTGTTGGGCCAGGTTGGATATCAGACATGTTATTCTATTCAACATCCCATGTGCTGCCAGTAAGCAAAACCTGTACCTTGTAAAACACTTAAGGATACAGTGAGTATGAAAGTCATGATTTCAAACTAAACCCTTGTATTCTAAAGTCCAAGGACTACCAGCATCTAACTCCTGTGCTTTGTAAGCACCCGATCTGTTATGTAGTGGGGGTGGGGACAGATTTTAATTATTTTCTGATGGGCTGGGTTTCGGCACCAGATCATCTTGTATGGGCAGTTTTCAATGTAATAGCAATGTGAGCATACAAGGGATTTGATAGACTGGAAATATTATCTTCTTGTAAGGAAGCGTAGTGAAAAGATTAAAACTGTTTTAATGTTGCTTAAGTGTTGTTTTTCAAATTGCCCCTCCCTGGCCCCCTCTTGCTCCAGTAACTGATCTCCCACCCCCTTTTGTTTCCCCAGTCCGTGACCAGGCTAATTAGAATGAATGGAAAATCAGCTGTTTCTCATTACACCGAGAGGCTAGAAGAGATAATTCCTAGTTCCTGCTAGCCTCAAATGGTGCCACAGCTCTACTTTTTGTCCTTTTGCATTGAAATAATTCAGTAACATGAACACTCTCAGTTTTTAATAGGCAATGTTTTTTTTTTTTTCCAGAAAACAGAGGCAAACTTTCCATTCACAATGTTCTACAGACTGAGTTTATTACTGCTTCCTCTCTGAGCTCATTCATTTTCACTCTTATCAACTCAGCGGGGAGGGGGTTCGTTAAACAACCCGAGGACTTCTTCAGTGCATCGCCTAGGTCAGCTGCCTGTGCATGAGACATTCACCACATGCTCAACAAGTTCTCAAGCGCTCTTCTCCTTGCAGCCAACAGAAAGTTGGCAATGCTGCAAGGAACAACAGAAAGGCATGCCACATGCTAACTGACGGCTATAAAAAGTGTTTCCCAGTCCCCCAATGCATTTCTCTGGGAAAGCTGCAAAATGCCTCTTGAATTTGATCCTATACGGAAGTGGTCTGCTATGCAGACCAGTCCTAAAAATTCAATTTAAAAATATACTTTCAAGAGGAAAGCTACAAACCTGCAGCAGTGTAGTTGCGAAGTCAAATTAACGTTGCCAGAATATAAATCAGTCACTGCTTACAAGGGCAAAGTAGCAAGCAGAAACAGGTAATAGGACTGCAATGTAGAAGCTGCAATCTCCTTTGAATTATATATCCTCAATTGAATCAGTGGGGTTCGGTAATAGACCTAGATGGCTCGGTGGCTGGCTGGTGAAGGGAGGATGGAGCGTCCATAGAACAGCATTTCTCCCAGGGGGAATGTCTGCCCTGCAGTTTAACTGCCACCTAGAGGAATCTACGTGGCAGCACAATGGAACAGCAAGGGAGTTGGAGCCCATGCCCAGATGCCGGGGTCATCTCTTTCGAGAAGGAGCACACAAATTGCATCACTGCACGTGCATGAGCCCAAAGGGAGAAAATGGAGGCAAAACCCTTCTGACCATGGCATGATGATGGCCCGCCCCTAGCAGACCCTGCAGAGATAACTGAGTACCTCCGGCCAGGTCCTGTCATAATACATCAGAGGAGAAGGTAAGCCCCAGGGAAGCTGGATGGCAGGCCCAGGGGCACCAGTCCAGATAGGGGCCTGTCAGAGTGAGCAATGACAAACAAGGTGGGACAAAACAGTAGTAAGGTTTTCAAATTTAGGGTGACACCCTGTCACGAATCAAGACTGTAGCTGAATTTTATACGGTTGGACTGTACATTTTGAGTTTCAAGTTCTGTTCTATTCAAAAGGGCATTACATTGCAACTATAGAACTTAAACCAAAATACTTAAATTTGGCATGCAAACAGATCATCTTTTCATTGGCTGCAGAATGTAACAAATTTATAAGATGTAACTCTCTCAATGTATATTGCACTTACTGTGTTGTATAGCTTATCAAATTCGGCATATCGTCTGAAGACAAACCATTCACGTCTACCAACTGAGACAGAAACTTTGTACACCTATGAAGAAAAAATTGAGAAAATGAAGATAATGAATGCAATGATTAGATGCATGCATGAGATCAAGAATGGCACGAGGGTAAGGCAGAGGCCTCCTTGGTTGTCCAAGGATTTTTTTATTTGTTTGAAAAGTGTGGATCCATGACACTGGTGTTACAGCAACGGATTTATGTCGACCACAACTGCAGTCAGCATAAGTCAATCCAAAAAGACTGTTTCTTTTGGGGAGCTTTCCCCCGAACTCCGAGTTGGAGTTGATTTGGGGAAGGGGTGCAAGACTCCAAGAAAGCAGTACCGGGGTCCCGCGGTGACAGTACAGTGATCCATCGCTGTACTGTCATTCGTGATACAGGTGTTGCTGTTCAGTTGGCATATGGAAAAGTTTCACCAGGAAGGACATACAGAGCTGCAGTAGCTCATTTCCAGATGTGTCCTGGGGAGAGGGGGAATACAGAGGAGGTAACATAACAATCATTTTACAGAGTAAAACTCACAGAAATAGGTACAAGTGAGGTATACGTATTCAGGCATAACAGTAAAACAAAACTTGCACTATACATATGCAATATTTTACAGAGGGTCCAAGGCATAGAACAAATCACATAAGTGCTTAAGATACAATTTCAAGATGGAAGCTTGGCAGGGAAAGTGCTATAAACCAATCTGATTATGTAGCCTATGTAGTCACTAGGGTGTAAGTAGAGACAGATCAGAATAGAGCAGGGGAAGGCGGGAGATAGTGCAGTCAAAGCCTTCACCCCTTCGGGATGCAGAAAACCCTGCAAGGGGTAGGCCGGGTAAGTAGGCTATGTAACTGGGTAATCAAATTACCTTTCTCAGGTTCTTGTTGGAACTGCACAAAGAAAGAAAGAAACGACAGACAAGTGATGTCCAGATAATAAATGTAATTTATTATTGGCAAATAATAATGATACAGGCTTACAACCAACAGTGTAATCACTGGGAGAGTATCCGGCTTCCTTACCTACGTGCGCGCAATCTCTAGTCTCAGAGAAACTACTTGCTACAAGGGGTCTTATACCCCGATAATTGCCATGGTTACTACTAAAGAAGATACATAAAAAGTATATAATTGGAGAGTAGCACGTGGTGTGAGTAACCATCCTAACTAACATGAGAAGTTACTTAGCTTGCAGAAGATAACTGAACAATAAGGTCTCTTATAAGTGTCCAAGGTCACTTGCAGTTACAGTTGTGCACAAGCACTAAAGATGGCACTGTTGCCTAACTTATGATTATATAACAAAATATAATGGATAACATCTCTCAGTAGCGGAATACATTATAAGAATATAGTGAAACATGATAGAGCATAATAAGCACTTGTAAAATACAATAGAACACAGATCCTGACACTTATGCTTATACGATAAGTGTCTCTGCCCTAAGGTTAGTACATATACCTACATACATGTTGCTGTCCGCGAGGTGGGGGTACAGTCAGAGATGCTGGTCCATGGATAACAGCTGAGAGATTGGAAGAAGGTAGAACTGGATGGCATTTGAGGGAGGAAGAGGAGGTTGAGGTGGGGGGGGGACAGGTCATCCAAAAGCCTGCACTCCATTGGGATGGTGAAAACCCCACAAGGGATAGGCAGGGCAAGGTAAAGAGGGAATGGGTTAGTCAAAAACTGGTTGTGTATTGCTGGGGACGAAGGGAAGATCAAGAGGGGGAGAGTGGTTAGTTGCAGTTGCAGGAGGGTGCTATGTGTTGACAGAGAAAGAATGATAAAGAGTCGGGCAACTGAGCAGATCGGATATTTACTGGGGGGTGGAGTTCCAGATTTGCAGGGAAAGATAAAGAGTAGCTGGCAAGACCTGGGCAGGAAACTTGTACCAAGGAGCTGTCTGCCAGAAGACCTTAAGTCAACTAGAAAAGTACATTTGGGGGACAGTAGCTGTTAAGTATTTTAAATTAAAAAGACCCACTTGTAAATTCTGGCTGTCATGCCAGCCAGCCATTGACCTCTACAGCCATGTCCAACAACAGTGTTTTCAGGATGCTAAGGGGGAAGCAGGGCTGCAGTCGCAAACAGGGCTGCAGTCGTTTAAATGAACACTGACTAGGATAGGGGAACTGTGTACAGTGCAACAATTAAACTCTGGTGGCCATATTTTATGTTTGGGGGCTGTATATACTATCCCCACACATGAAATGTGACTAGCAAATTTTAAGTTGACCAGGTCACAGGCATTGATCTTTCCCTATACAAGACTCTGGCTGGATTGCACACAGAGTACTACATCCAGCTCTGATCACAAAAGTAGAGAAAGGACATCGAAGAACATAGGTTCACTAATAGTAACAGCTTAGGTGGCAAGAGTGCAGAGAAAAGACTGGACTTAAATTTCTGAACCTAGAGAAGGTTGAGCGGGGCATTATCATGGTCTTCCCATCAGAATACTAGAAGGGACAGACAGAGTGCTGCATACATACTGTACATTAGTTGTTTGAGCAGATGAGTGCACGCAGAACTAGAGGGCATGCACTCTAACTGGGGAGTGGGGATAAGGGTTAAAAATCAGAAGACAAGGTTACTTAAGCAACAAATCACAACAGGGTTCAGGTTATGTAAGAATTAAGGCATGACAACAAGGATGTTACAAAAGGTTAACAAACCAAGTGCTGACTTGATCCAACCACCACGAGGTATGATTACATAGTATAATACCAAATTCTGGAATGCCGTATTCCATCTAAAATGTTTTTTAATAATAGGTGAATTATAGTGTTTCAAAGGTGTTTTCAGTCAGTGCACAGGATTTAAATAGTACTGCTGCTGTCTCTTTAAGACCTCTTTATACTGGATGAGGTGCCGGATGACATCACTAGCCTCCTTCTAGATACCTTTGGTCTTTCAGCAATTCTGTACATCAGTGAAAACATAAAGCAATGAGTTAAGTACTATATGTTTTGGATTGTTTTGGGGTTTTCTTCATTTTCATTGGCTGCAATGTCAAGGGGGTGATCTATGTGCTTTACTTTCATAAAGTTGTTATTTTGTACTGTAACAAGTGGGGGATGGTGTACTTTATTACACTGAAGCACAGGATCGAAGTGCAGTGAAGGACCTAGTAAGATGAGTGGGAAGTTGGGTGAGGGAGAAGACACCTAAGGGTGGTGGTAAATGGCGTCAAGTCAGGGGAGAGGGAGGTCACCAGAGGTTGCCACAAGGGTCAGTCCTGGGACCATCCTTTTCAATATCAGTGACACAGGAAAAGGAATACAGGGCAGCATGTGTCTCTTCGTAATTGGCAGTAAGCTCTGTGGCAGGGCAGACAGTAATGAAGGGTTTAGAGAGATCCAGACGGACCTGCAAAGGTTAGAATGGTGGTCCACAATCTAGCAGCTGAAATTCTGTGCCAAAAAGTGCAAGTTGATGCACACTGGGTACAAAAAACCCAGTACGGAATACTGAATGACAGGGGTTAAGCTGGACACTACTCATGAGGAAGGGTGTGACAGGGTGGAATATAGCCCTGTCTCAGTTGTTATGGAGAAAGTTTAAATGCAAGGATCTGTTCTTTTCTCTCCTTTTCTGTCTCTTCGCTGTCTGGTTGCGCGACCAAAATTTCCTGCAAGACCTAGGATTTGATTGCCCCAGCAGTCTTGCAATTCTTTGGCTCTCACTGTCCCTCAGTCCTCACTTGCTGTTCTGTCTTTCTCCCCCTTGCATATCTGCTGATATAAAAATACATGCAAAACATTATGTGGAAATGTAACTGATATTGATATCCCTTTGTTTAGAAATTATATAGTGTTACTGTTGAAATGTATATAATCATAGTTTGAGATGATTGCAAAAAGCTATTGGAAACTCAAGGGGTTAACCTGAGAGCAGTTTTTAGCCCTTTTTCAGAAGCTGTGGAGAAGGGGCCTCAGTTCTAGGACATTGTGTTCTTGCCTGAAACTTACAATAACATTTTAGAAAAAAATCAGGATGCTTGCTAAGGAGGGGGGTTGCAAAGACTTGTAAGAGAGCTGCAATGTTTTGTGAAACACAGAGATTGAAGGGAAAACTCAGATGAATCTTCTCTGTTTATTCTTTATTTATTTATTTAATTAAGGGAATCAGATACACCTTTGAGCCAGGGGGCTCTTTTACAAAGGTTCCACGTCAGGTTACTTGAAACATTAGGACAAGCAGTGGTATTGTGCAAAAGAGAAATAAACATAGTAGCCAGAGGGCTTTGTCAATTACCAAAACATCACAATTGTGCAAATTACTTCTATAACAATTTAAACAATGTAGATTCGTATAGGTAGCCATCAGACAGAGGGAGGCAAGGCCAGAGGCTCGTGCAAAGAGGGAGAAGAGAGGGAGTGGGGGGTGGATCAGGGACAGCGAGGAGGTGTGTAGAGGGAGTAGAGGAGGAGGGAAGGAGTAGGGAGAGAAGGGTGGGGTATGGGGGGTGGAGGGGATAAACCATTTAGGTGTAGCAGTCATAGGAGGCACAGGAGATGAGGTATTGATGCAGGCTGAGCTTAAAGGCACCCAGGGTTGCCTTGCTGGTACCTTCTGCTGGCAGGGTGTTGAACCAGGAGGAGGCTCTGAAAAAGAAGGAACATTGGCCTTGGGTAGTCCTGCAAAGGGGAACAGTGAAGGAAAGGTTGTTTGAATTCCTGGTTTGTCATGGGCCACTATATGGTCTCAGCAGTGCCTGTGATCCAGGGGGTAGTAGGGCCAATGTTTGCTTTTTTGCTGGGATGCAGGTTTGATATTTAATTCTGCCAGATAGTTGGAGCCAGTTTGCGTGTTTGTAGATCTCGCAGGTGTGTGTAAGGCGGTTTGGAGATGACATGCCTTTAGTGCTGTGGCAATGCATCTGAGAGCTGTGTCAGTGGCAGACCTGCAGATCACAAGCCCATAGTCTATTATAGAGATTACTGAACTGTGAATGGCAGTGCTTAGGGCTTCTTCCATGAGGCAGTTCCTATGTCTATAGAGCAGGCCTATGTGGGTATTCACAGTTTTTGCTAAGTAGTTGATATGTTCAGAGTATCCAAGTGTTGGGTCAAGAATCACCCCAAGATATTTAAATAGCTGTACTTGTTCAAGGGTGGCCCCTTTGCTGTTTGAGATAGAGAGGTATCTGTTCTTATGTTTGCTGTGGGTACCATGGAACAGCACTGATTTGGTTTTGCTGTAGTTAAGAATAAGCTTGTGGGATTTAAACCATGGCTCTACATCAGTGAAGCTTTCTTTTAGTAGCAACTGAAGAAAGGAAGGGTCAGAGTGGGAGGTGAAGAGGACACCATCATCGGCATAGAGTAGGATTTTTTTCTGAGCAAGATGAAGGCAGGCTGTTTAGGAAATGGTGAACAGCATAGGACCCAGGATGGATCCTTGTGGGACTCCTGATCGGACCAAGAGGGGTGTTGAGAGGGATTCGTCAATTTTTACCTGCTGTGTTCGATCACTGAGGTAGCTTTGAAACCAAAGAGTTGTGTCCAGAGATAGGCCTATTAGAGATAGTTGTTGAAGCAGTAGTGAATGGTTGACAGTGTCAAACGCCTTAGTTAGGTCGATGAAGGTGGTGCCAACGAGATCGCCTTGGTCCAGGGCACTGTGGATGTAGGAGGTAAGCTCTAGGAGTGCCGTGGTCGTGTTGTGACCCTTGCGAAATCCGTGTTGTTCTTGACATAGAATACCTTACTAAGTATAACCTGCTATCAGTTAGTTGGCAGCTATTCACTTTCCTGTTCTCTATTCTGCCTTTGTAAATAGTTATTCTGAACAATTTTATTTTAATTTTTTATGTTACTGCTAGTACTAATAAACACTTTTTGTGACTTCTACAACTGCTCCTGGTTTTTCCTATGCTTCCTGACCTGAGCCTCGATGACAAAGGGGATTGGGAAGATATAAACAACTCTGTAAAACAATCCAGTCAATGGAACAACCCTTATAGTAAGGTGACCAGTGTGTTGGGGTGTATTGGAAGGGATTTCATTAACAGGAGGAAAGCGGTAATACTATCTCTCTACAGATCACTGATTAGGCAGCATCTGGAAAACTCAGTTTTGGAGTCCCCACTTATGGAAAGAAAAAGACAGGCTGGAGATGGTGCAGTGTAGGGGTAATAACCAAAATGATTCAGGGCCAACAGGGCAGGTCCTACAAGGAATGGCTTATGGTACTGAACATGTATTTGCTGGAGGTTGAAAAAAGAGAGGGAAGACATGATAAAGACCTTCAAGTCCCTGGAAGGAATGAATAAGTTAAACTGTGACAAACTAATTCAGCAGGAATAGCAGAAACATTAGTCGACAAGCAAGCCTGGCCAGTCAGAAACATGGGCACTTGAGTGAAAGCTGATGGGGGGATTCAGGAGGGATATGAGACAGTTTAACTTTACAGATAAGGTGGGTGAACTGTGGTACAGCCTACCAGCTGATGTGGTGGGGACAAAAAATATCAATGGTTTCAAGTATGGCAGAGATTAATAGCAGCTATAAGGGTTAGCAGTACAGCAGAGTGTAAGGGAAGCATAAATCCCATGTAGACATTAGGCCCCGAAGTATCATAGGGTATAACAGGGCACTGGATTAACCGATGGGCTTTTCCTGCCAACATCACCTATTGTATGTTTCTATGAAGTTGTTTTACAAAGTTGGTTTGGTTTTCACATTTAGCTGTATTATTGTGTGACTTTGGGCATTACATGTTTCGCAGAGAGGAGCCCTCCCCGACTTTCGGCTCCCACCCCAAAGAAGGACAGGGTCGTAAGGGCATTTCGCCGAGAGGAGCCCTCCCCGATTTTCGGCTCCCACCCCAAAGAAGGACAGGGTCGTGAGGGCATTTCGCGAAGAGCCCTCCTCACTTTCTCGGCTCCCACCCTAAAAGAAGGACAGTACGCGAACAGGACCGCTTCAGAATTCAAAGTTGGCGCCTTTTGCTCGCTCTCCCTGGCTGGACTACTCAGGCTCTGGAAACAGAGCCCTTGGCTAGAACCCAGGCTGCTATCGAACTGTAAACACAGGCTGCAGTCTGCTATTTAACTCAAAACACAGGCTGCTTGCGATTTCATTTCTCTGCCTGTAGCTGCAGCCAAGCAGTGATTTCATTTGCTCCTCATGCTTGCCTCACTAATGCTACGCTCGCTCCCCAATTAATCTCCCCACCACCACCCTTGCTCGGCTATCAACTTTATAGCCACGGTTGGTCAGGTGACATCGTGAAATATCCTATCAGCTCACTTTTCCAGCTGCAGGTTATACAAAACTAACACTAGTGGCTGCTGCTGCAATTTCTCTCTCTATCCACCTATACAATGTTGTCCTCATTAGTTGCAGCCCTCCTGATTTCCAAGCTCTTACAACTTACTCTACTGCCCCCCCGAGGCTCCCAACCCACACTGCGTCAAACCCCACACGTGCCATTGTTGTACCTATGATTACTACAGATGCAGTCCCTCTAACATCTCCTCCACAGGCCAAAAGGTTTCTGCTGACCTTATTCACACACCTCAACTTAACCCTCTCGCCTCACAAGATAAGCATTGTACATCAGCACTCCCTATCAGACCACAAGCATACCCCACATTGGTAAGCCCCAAACTCGTGCCTTTCCATATCCCAACCCTACTAGCTGGCATCTTTCCCTGTCTCCCAGTACCCACCACCAGTACTAAAAACCCTACTCCCTACCAATCCCAACGTCACTCATCCAAGCTCTGCAGGCTGGCCCTCCTGCGAAATGCCTTTCTACTTCTCTTATTATCTGGCAATGTCCACCCTAACCCTGGATCACCCAGTACAACGGCCACATCTAACAGCACAAGGGGGAGCCTACTGATAGCCACCCTTAATATTTGCAGTCTGCCTAAAAAACACACCCTCCTCCAAGGCTGGGTTGCCCAGCATGCACCGGATATCCTAGCCCTCTCAGAAACCTGGCTTCTGAAAATATTCCCAACAATGTGGTCTCCCAGTAATTATTCCATCTTCCAGTCCGATAGGATCAACAGGAGAGGGGTGGCTGTGCAATATGTTAAATCCTCACACCAAGCCACTGTAGTTCAAACCCCTCACCACCCATGGCGCCCAGGCACTTACAGTCAAACTCAGTCTGGGTTCAAAACACTTCACATTACCCTCGGCCTATATCCCCTAGAAGCCAAAAACCTGCATTTGATTCCCTCCTCCACAGTCTCTCACTCCTACCTAACATGAGTGAGTCCATCATTTTGATGACTTCAATGTCAACTGGCTATCCCCAGCCTCATCCAGCTTTAAAGACACTGCCATGGCATATGATCTTGCCCAGCTCGTCACCTCCCCCACCAGACAGAACATTAGATCTGGGACCTCCACCCTGTTAGACCTTATCTTCACCAACAGGCCAAGGAACCTCTCCCATGTCATGGTGCTCCTGACACCATCAGTGACCAGTCCCCGTGATCTGCTGGTGGTCTGGTAAAATGCCTACTGCCCCACCTCAAATCTCTTTACAGAGACGGCTAAAAAGAGGTGGTATTGCAAAACTCAAAGCCCATCTCACCTACAGCAACTGGCTCCCCATCTACACCTCATAGTCGGTTGACCTAGCACTCTCACACTTTATAACCACGTTCAACAAGGCCTGTGACATTTATGCTCCCCACATGAAGCAAGTAGTAAAAACCAGAATCACACCCTGGATCACACCCTCACTTCTACACCTGCTCCAGCAGAGGGACAACCTATGGCATAAGGCCCTTGACTCCCAACGTATGCATGATAGGCAACTATACCGGGAGGCCCGCAACAAATGTACTTGGGCCTTACGGCAAGCGAAAGCGGCGTACTACCAACAAACCCTTGCCTCCTCCTGGGGAGATAGTAAAAAATTCTGGAAAAACATAAAAGAACTTAGTGGGAAATCCTGCCCCTCCTACCCAACTCTCTATTAATGGGGTCTCACCCAGGATCCTTCCGCTATTGCAGAAGCCCTTAACTCCGCTTTCTCGGATCTCTCCCATATCCTCCCTCCTAATTTCTTCAACCCACTCCCCTTCCACACACCTCCTGACATCTTGCATAATGGCAATTCTATACCTTTCAGGCGGAGAGTCATCTTCTGCCGCGAGGCAAAACACTACATTGCTAATGCTATTGCCAATACCCGTTTCAGCAATGACTCCCTTGATCTTAAACTAGTCCGGCTGACCCTTGATGTCACATTACCACACCTTACTAAAATTCTCAACCTCTCGCTTTGCCTCGGTCAGTTCCCCTTATTCTGGAAGAGAGCCACAATCACCACCATTTTGAAAAGCGGAGACGCTGCAAGCCCCAGCAACTATAGACCAATTTCAATAATTCCTCCTCTCTCCAAAGCACTCGAAAAAATAGTATCAGACCAGATAACTGAACACCTTACTAAACAGAACCTTCTCTGCCAGGAACAACATGGTTTCCGGACTGGCCATAGCACTGTCACTGCACTAACGGAACTCACCTACGCTCATGCAGGCTGACCCTTGACCAAGGGCTCTATCGCTGGTGCAATCTGTGTGGACCTGTCCAAGGCTTTGACACTGTCAATCATGAGCTCCCTGCTAAGTGTCCTTCCAAAGCTAAATGTGGCTCTGAGGCTACGGCCTGGTTTAAGGATTACCTCTCAGGCCGGTCTCAACAAGTCAGAATAAATGCCACCATCTCCTCCCGCAAAGCAGTCTGCTCGGGGGTTCCACAGGGATCTATACTTGGACCACTTCTTTTCACCCTCTTTTTAAACTCTCTCCCCAAGGGATGCAGCGGTCGTTTTCTACTCTATGCTGATGATGCGGTCCTGTTCTGGAAACACCCACATCCTAGTACCCTCCAACTTTCCCTACAGGGCTTCTTCTGGGAACTTGAAACATGGTTCACTGAACACCGCCTGATCATCAACTATTGCAAAACCAAGGCTATGATCTTTGCACACCGTCAAAGCCTTCACAGTCAGGCTGCACTCCTAATCAAAAACACAGGCACCTCTGGAACAAGTTAATAGTTTTAAATATCTGGGCATCACATTAGACACCTCCTCTCCTACCATAGTCACGCTCAACTCCTCGCGTCCACTATCAATGCCAGGGTAGGTATCCTCTACAGAATGAAACACTGCTTACTCACGACAGGCCATGCAGCTTGCAGTCTCCTCCTCAATCCTCTCCCTAATTGACTCACGGATTATGATCTATGGCTCAGCAGAACCCACCACACTACGTTACATTAACATTGCCATGAATAAAGCCTGTCATCTAGTCACTGGCTCGGAACAGACTTACCCATACCTGTGAGCTCTATGCTCTAGCTGGTTGGCTTAACTCCAACAAAGGCTAAAGTAACCACACCTGCATCCTCAGAAAAAGATAAATCTCCAGCAAGCCCTCACTGCCTTCTCCCATTGTCAGCGCCACCCCATCAGACGCAATACAAGGCTCACTGCCAACCCTCATTTCTTAAGTCCCCTCTGCCAGAACATCCCTTGGCCAAAGATCCTTCTACTACTGCGTGCTCCACTTTGGCTAAATGTGTTACTCCGCCGCCTTCTCTGACCCATAGCATCTACCATTTCAAAGCAGGCCTCAAAGCTCAACTTCTTGAATCTGCCATATGTGACTGTGGCTAACCTGCCTAATGCTTGTTTTCCTGCACCTCCTTCCTCCGACACAGGGTCTCTAGATCCCACGATAATTGCCTTCTTGTCTTTCTCTTGCCTTCATGTCTTTTCTATTTCAAGTGCCTACAGACTGCTGCCTACGTCTGTCACCAGTTTATCTAAGTTAATGCCTGGACTGCGTCTCCAGTACTGTATTGTCAATAATGATTGTCTGTATGTTATTCCTGTACTTGTTTACCCTCCACCCCCTGTATCTGACGTGGAGCTTTTGCAAAAGAGTCTGTGACTCAAAGGATTGTAATTCCGATTTTATTCAATAAATAAATAAAAATAAAGGTTTCAACTAGCTTTGTTTTCTACTTTTGGATGATGTGGAGAAATTATGTGCTTTCTTTTGATGAAGTTGTTTCAATTTAGGCTTTGCATGTAATGGAGAGGTTTCGGCTAACTCTCTGTTTTGCTTAGTGAAGTATGTGGGTTTTATTGTGATGAAGTAGTTTTGTGTGAATTTGGGTTTCACATGTAATGGACAGTTTTAGCTGTCTTTTTTCTTTGTAGTGTGGGAACTGGTTATTTATCGTGTGGTTCTGTATGATTTGCATAGTGAACCTTTGATCAGGAGCATTATGGATTTCTGTTAGCATATCCATTGCCAAGTATAATACCACATTATAACAGAGCTTTGTGACAGAAAGTGCCATACACACCCAAGAAAGAATAGTTACATAAGAACTTACAGTAACAGTAGATACTAACATACTAAAATGCCAGCAGAATAGGCCTAACGGTCTTTCGCGTCTGCTCGTTTAGTCAGCACCCACCCTGGGAGCTGACCTTGCTGCCCCCTCGCCTTCTCTGGCTTCTCCCTTCCCAGTTCCGGATATTCTCGCTGCATTGGATTTTGCTTCCAGAACCCTTCCCTGTACCTGTCCCACCCTCCTGAACCCCTCCACTGTCTCTGCCTCCACCAGCCCCCTGGGCAGCGATTCCATGGCTCCACCACCCTCTCAGTGAAGTAGCACCTCCTCCCTTCTCCCTGAATCTTCCTCTCCAGCTTCCACCCATGCCCTCTAGTGGCCCCTCCTCCTTCCTTCAAGCACCCTGACTGTTCCTCCCCTATTTACTCCCTTCACGCACTCTAAAGACCTCTATCATGTCCCCCGTCCCTTCTCTCTTCCAATGTACATATTAGCTCTTCGAGCCTCTCCCCATAGGTCCTGTCCCCAAGCCCCAAATCATTTTGGTTGCCCTCTCTGGACCCTCTCCAGGAGTTTAATGTCCCTCTTTAAGTGTGGCCTCAAAACTGCATGCAGTACTCGAGGTGCGGCCTCACCAAGCAGTTATACAGAGGGAGTATCACTTCCCTCCTTCTGGAGGTGATCCCCCTAGCGATGTATCCCAGCATCCTGTTGGCCTTAGCTGCTGCCCTCCTACAAGTCTCCGAGTTGTTCATCTTGACATCCACCACCAGCCCCAGGTCCCTGTCAGCCATCGAGACTTGTAGCATCCCCCCCCCTCCGGGTGTACACTTGGCCCGGGTTTCTGGCCCCCAGCTGCAGTACCTTGCATTTCCCTGTGTTGAACCTCAGCTTCCACTTTCTAGACCATCTTTCCAGAGCCTCCAGGTCCCCCTGTAGGGCCACCCTCCCCTCCTCCCCATCCACCACCACCCCCAGTTTTGAGTCATCCGCAAAGAGACTCATCTCACTCCTGATGCCTGTTCTTATGTCAGAGATGTTGGTGTTGAACAGGAGGGGCCCAAGGACTGATCCCTGTGGGACCCCACTAATGACCCTCCTTAGGGATGAGACAATCCCGCCAACTATGACCCTCTGGGTCCGGTCCTGGAGTCAATTGCCTATCCATCTGATCATCTGGTTCCCCAGCCCCATTTCTCCCAGCTTATCCAACAGGCCCTCATGAGGAACAAAGTCAAATGCTTTGCTGAAGTCTAGAAAGAGGATGTCCACTGGTCTACCCAGGCCCAAGGCACTCCGTCACCAAATCATAAAATCTCCTCAAGGTTTGTCTGACACGATTTCCCAGGGATGAGTCCATGCTGTCTATCGTCCAGGCACCCTGACTTTTCCAGGTCCCCCCCAGCCTCTCCTTGATCTTCAAGGAGATCTCAGTCATCAGGTCACACCATAGAAACTTCACTGTCGGTGAAGCAGGATTCGCAGGGAAGATTTTCCTGCAGTACCACCAAAGCCACACCAAGCCAACGTCACCTGCCAATGTCACCAACCCTATAAAGGCACAAGCGGCCCCGCTCCCTCCTCAGTTCTTTCTCCCTGAGACGAACAGAGCAAACCCGTCCCATGGAGAACCGAGGAAAGAGAGATGCCCAGGCAAGAATAAAAGGTTGCATACATCAGTTAGCCAGTTCTGAGAAGAGAGCCCCATAAGAGGGGGATGGTGGAAGGGAAGGCAGACCTGATGACTGAGATCCCTCGAAGATCTACTGTTATGATAAGTTCTTACGTAGCTGTTCTGTCTTCTTTGGGGGTATCTCAGTCATCGGGCCACACCGTAAGAATGAGTCCCAAACAGTTACAAGCACATCAGGACAGTCCAGGAAGCAGGCAGACCGAGGCCTAAGACAGAAGGCCATGAAGTACAGAATGGCTAAAGCCTGCACAGGCTCTAGAGGCAATGTTCCGACTGTAGTTCCTGGTGAAAGTATGGATGGTACCCCAGGTGGTAGCAGTGAAAATATCAGTGGCTGGGACCCCCTTGAAACAGGCCACAGAGGTAGCCATACCCCTTGTGGAGTGGGCTTTAACTGCCCCAGGCAACTCTTTGCCATGCTTGTTGTAGCACAACACAATACAATGGGCCAGCCATTTGGATAAACATTGTTTAGGCACTTAAATGCCCTCTGTTCCTGGGGCAAAAGAAACAAAAACCTGCTTTATTTTTCTGCAGTCATTAGTTGGGAGCAGACATTATTTCAGAATTCTGCGCACATCTAAAGTATGGAGCAGTGCTTCCCCTGGATTGGTGCACTCCGGAAAATAAACCGGAAGGTGGACAGATTGGTTCAAGGTAAACTCAGACACCACCTTAGGGAGAAACTTGGGATGCATGCACAAAGACACCCTGTCTTTGTGAAAAATCAAATAAGGCTCCTCACACCAGAGAACCTGAAGCTTGGAAATCCTTCAAGCAGAAGCAATAGCAACAAAAAATAACACTTTCCAAGAAAGAAAGCGTAGCTCGTAAGTCACGGCTGGCTCAAATGGAGACAGGGTCAATTTCTCCAAAACAAAATTTAAATCCCAAGCTGGGACAGGGGAACCGAATTGTGGATACCCCTGAGAAAGGTACGGGACACATCTAACTGAGCTATGGTACGACTGCCCAAGGGCTCGTGAAAAGCAGAAACAGCTGAAAGGTGCACCTTGAGAGAGGAGTGCTGGAGGTCTGAGTCTGACATGGAGATCAGATAGTCCAGAATCTGGCTCACCAGATGGCTAAACGGGTCCAGATGATGTTTGGCAACCCAGATGGCAAACCTCTTTCACTTCATGGCAGAAGTGGCTCTAGTGGAGGGCTTTTGAGCTGCCACGAGAAAACCTGACACCCTCTGAGATACTCCAAACCAGGCGATGGCTATGTCCTCATGAGCCAGGCATGCAGACAAAGGGACTTACAATTTGGATGCATGCAGGTCCCCTGAGCCTGCGTCAGCAGATTCCTGCAAAGGTGCAAAGGAACTGGAGGTTCCTCTGCTAACTGTTGCTGCAAAGGAAACCATATCTGCCATGGCTAGAAGGGTGCCATTAGGATAATGCTGGCCCCCTCCATCTGCAGCTTGATTAGCACCCTCTGAATCAGAGAAAATGGAAGGAAGGCATGTAGGAAACTCCCACTCCAGAAGAGGGACAATGCGGCTCACCAGAAAACTCCAGGCCCTGGATCTAGCAAGCAGAAACTGGGCAGTTTTCCATTGAGTGGGGATGCAAAAAGATCCAACTCTGGATGAACCCATCTGTTGAACAGATCTTCTGATGACGGATGAGAGAAGTTCCCATTCATGCATGCTGGACTGAGACCATCTGAGGCTGTCCGCCAGGGTGTTCATCAAGCCCGGGACGTGGACTGCCAATAGGACCAGGTCATCGTCCACTACCCGGTACCAGACTCTCATGGCCTCCCTGCACAGGAGGTATGAATGTGTTCACCCCTACTTGTTGTAGTAGAAAACATTGAGACTGTCTGACTGGACCAGCAATTGACCCGGAAGGAGATGGTTCTGTAAGGCCTGCATGGCATACAGAACCACCCACATCTCGAGGATGCTGAGACGCAGAGACGCCTCAATCTGGGACCACGTCACCTGGTCTGAAAAGGACCCAGGTGCACACCCCAGGGTGTACCAGATGCATCCATAGTGAGAATCTGCTGGGGAGAGGAGATCAGGAATGGGACCCCTTATAATAGGTTCTGGGGTTCATCCACCACTGAAGCACCCTGTGGACTGGAGAAGAAACCAGTACTAGCTGCTCCAGGTCTTCCGTGTATTGGTCCTACTGCACCAAGAGGGTCCACTGAAGCACCAGCAAGTGCAGTCTGGCCAGACAGACCATGGCAATGGCTGCAGCCATGAGACCTAATAGCCTCAAGTACACCCTCGCAATAACATAACGGCTCTGAGTGACTTCCTGAGCCTGGGAAATTAAGCACTCCACCCTGTTTTGGAGGGAGGAAGGCCCTGCCCTGCACGGAGTCCAGGACCACCCCAATATACTGCAGCCTCTGGGACAGAATTAGAACAGATTTGGGCAGATTGACCATGGTGCCCAGAGAGTGAAACAGCTGGAGGGTCCTCTCCAGTGTGAAGGAGCTGATCTCTGGATGGGGCTTTGAGAAGTCAGTCATCCAGGCAGGTAAAGTTGTACAGGTCTTCATTCCGGAGGGCAGCAGCTACTGCTGCTAAGCATTTTGTGAAGACCCAGGGTGCAGAGGAAGAGCAAAACTTTGAATTGGTAATGTTCGCTCTGGAAAAAAAAAAAAAAACAGAGAATCCTCCTGTGTGGAGGACAAACCGAGACATGCAAGTAAATGTCTTGCATGTCTAGGGAGCATGGCCAATCCCCCTGCTTGAGAAGGTGCAGCAGACCAGAGTGACCATGCAGAATTTTTTTTTTTTACTGAATATAAAGACTGAGGTCCCCGAGATCTAGAATAGGCCTCAGATCTCCGGTTCTTTGGGGGACTAGGAAAAACCTGGAGTAGAAACCCCTGTTGCTTTGCTGTCTGGGCTCAAACTTGATTGCCTTTTTCCCCACAGAAAAGACTGTACCTCTTCCCAAAAAACCATGACATGGGTCGAAGGATAGGTAAAGGATGCCGGGGGAGTCTCTGTAGACTGTTCCACAAGCTCCAGAGTGTGCCCCATTCTATAATCTGAAGAATCCAGGCATCTGTATTTATGGTTCTCCATTGGGTGAGATGGACAAAGAACCAACCTCCGACCACCACCTCTTGGTAGGGGACCGGAAGGCGGGGGTCTGGCAAGGAGTCAGGCAGAGGTGGATCCGGCCACTGGGGCTGGTCCGTCATCCCTGGGTTGCTTTGCAGCTGGGCCTGAGGAGGAAAGGGTAGGCAAGACAGAGGAGGCTTTTCTTTTGCTATAGGGATGGGAGCCCACTCCAGACTCGTGGGACACCTTGTGAAAGGATGGGTGTTGTCTGCTCCTAGACTGTGTGGTAAAGCAAATGGACAGACTTAATAGCCCTACCACATGACTGTAAATCGTTAATGATGTCCTGGACATCTGGCCCAAATAACTTTGAGCCACTGAAAGGGGCATACAGCACCTTCTATTGGACATCAGCTGCAAAGCCCAAAACTCTCAGCCAGGCATGCCTATGAAGGCAAATACCTGTGGCAGCAGCCCTGGCACCCATATCAGAACTGTCATACAAGGCCTTGAGGAGGTGATTACTAATGTCCTCGGTGATCTGCAAGGATCTGAGAACCTCTTGTTTCTGGGAACATTCTGGGAGGGCTTGGGCAGCTGGTTTGCCCTCTTCCAGATGGTGTTTTGGTACTTGACCATATGAGTCAGACAGCTGGCAATCCAAAGACCCAAGGTGGAGGAGGTATAAGAAAAAATTACTTACCATAGTAATATAGTTTCTTCCTGGGGATCCCTCAGTAGACTCGACGATGGCAGTCATGCCAGCTGGGTTCAGCTGCCCCGGAGGTGGAGTTTATGTTAATGATGTCAAGAATTAGCCAATCAGGTTACAGAAAGAGAGTGCTGCCTGCAGATGCTGCTGAAAGTTAGTCAGATTCATTTTGAAGCTAAAGGTGCAAAACGCCTGAAATCCCTAACCTAACCTAGTAGAAAGAAAAAATTAAGAAAAAAGGACAAGAAAAAGAACTTGCCAACAGGCGAACTATATACAATATGGCAAAAAAGTGGAGCATTCCACAAAATAAATCCCAACAGTAAGAAATTTGGCCCAATGCAAGGACTGCAGAACGAATCTCAGGCAGGTTATGTGAGAGGAGGCTGGGTGGGAGGTCAAGCATGCTAAGGAAACCTCTAGAAGAAGCACTATTACTATGTATTTTTTTCTTCTCACCCCTGGAATCACTCAGTATGCTTGACTAGTGCAGATTACAAAGCAGTGCAACTGGGAAGAGGGAATGGTATCTACTTTGGAAACAGGTTCTGTAGGACTGCAGTGCCAAATTTTACATCTAATCTGGACTGTACATCCAAGCAGCAGTGCTTTGTAATGGTGTGTACAGTCTTCCGGGTAGCTGCTTTGCAGATATTGAGTAAGGGTCTGTCCCTTGCAGCTGCCACTGAGGCCGCAGTACTCCTAGTGGAGTGGGCCCTGAGTGTTTGCCAGCCTTACTATAAGAAAACTGTATGCAAGAGATTATTCACTGAAAAATGATTCTCTTGGAGGCTGGCCTGCCTTTGACTACCTCACCATAGGTGAGGAAGGGCAGAGTATGGGAGGCCCTGAACTGCTTGGTGTGCTCCAGGTAGTAGGTCAGTGCTCTTTTGACATCCAAACTGTGAAGCCTCTGCTCACCAGGCGTGGATTTGTCTGTGAAAGAAACAGGGAGTGTTATGGACTGATTCAGGTGAAATTCAGACACCACCTTGGGAAGAAACTTCGTAGTTGTCTTGAGGACTACTTTATCATTGTGGGAGATAATGTAGTTTGGCTCAGTGCAAAGAGCTTGCAGCTCTGAAATCCTTCAGGCTGAAGTGATAGCTACTAGGAAAACAGTTTTCCAGGTGACATATTTTAAATCTGTAGTAGCCATAGGCTCGAATGGGGGCTCCATGAGTTTGGCTGTGCACTGGTTCAAGTCCCAGGGAGGGACAGGTTCCCTTAGTGGGGACTGAAAGTGCAACAGGCCTTTAAAGAATTCCTTAAAAATGGAGTAAGAAATTACGGATTTCTCCTTATCAGCGGAAATGTAGGCCAAAATGGCTGCTAGGTGGAATCTTCAGAGATGAATCTCCAAGGCCAGATGCTTGCAAATGCACCACGTAATTCAGCAAAGAAGACAGGCTGGCTTGCAGCGGGTCAATTTGCCTGTCTCAGCACCAAAAAGAAAATCTCTTTCACTTCGAAGCATAAGTCTTTTCAGTACTTGGCTTTTTTTTTATTTTATTTTTATCCTGCCTCACTGCCCTCTTAGTCCACTCCTTCGGACCTGATCAGTCCCCGTAGATCCCTCTCACTGTGTCTGCCCCTAGAGTGCCAGGCTTACTCCGTTATTCCCCTACCTTACTCCTCTCTTCGGAGCACCTGCACAATGGGGTCTGCTCATGGGTAGGAGATCGGGGCTAGGATCGGTTGTCATCTTGGACCGAGAGGGTTTTTTTCCGCTTTTCTTCCCCTGGTCCCTCCTTCCCCCGAGGGTGTCGGCACACAGGACCGACATCCAGACAGCATGCTGATGCACGCAGTTGTCAAATGCCTACAATGTCCTCCCCTTCCCGACTCCGGAGAGCCACCTGTGCCCCGATGTTCGTGCTTCCACAGGCATAGGTGCATCAGGAGCTCAAAGCACCCCAGGAACCTACCCCAGAAGGAGGAAAGCATCCGTTGGGACGCTTGATCCTCTTCCTCCTCCCCTTCGACCCCTGGCAGCCCAGAGTCCGTTCCGAACCAAGGTCACTGGCATGGCGCGAGGTGTGGCATCCAGCACCTCAACCGTCAGCACCACCGGGCCAGATAGAGTGCTTGGCTTCTTGATCAGCCAAAGGATTCTTAGGACCTGTTCTGAATACTGAGAGTCTGGGAACTGTAGCTCCTCAAGTACCAAGCTTTGAGTTGATGAGACTATGTTGGGATATGCTATCCCTGTCTGAGGCAGGGTCAGGAGACTGGGGGTCAAGGATAGGCAAATGGGCCATTTGGCTGACAGGGCAAGGAGCAGAGAGTACCGGGGCTGCCTTGCCCAGTCTGGAGCCACCAGATTCATGGTGGCTGTCTGACTCCTGAGTTTTAGCAAGACCTTGAGGATTAAGGAGAATGGAGCAAAGACATACAGGAACCTTCCCATCCAATCTAGAGCCAAGGCATCCACTGGCACTGAGCCTGGAGCCAGAAGCCTGTGACAGTATAGTGGGATCTGGTGATTGAGGTTGGAGGTGAAGAGATCCATCTCTGGGGTGCCCCACCTCCTGAAGACTGAAGTGAGTACTTAACTTTTTAGGATCCACTCATGGTGGCCCTGACTGATGCGTCTCAGGGCGTCTGCCAGTACATTGTCCTTGCCTGGGAGATGAACTGTAGAGAGCTGTATGTCCAAGTAGTAAGCAAGAGACCAAATCTTCATGGCCTCTGTGCAGAGCTTTGTCGATCTTGTGCCTCGCTGCTTGCTGATGTAAAATATAGAAGTGGTGTTGTCTGTTCTGGCTTGGACAGACTCTCCCTTTAGCTGTAGGGCAAAGGCTTTGATAGCCAGGTACACAGCTCCGAGTTTGAGGAGATTTATGTGGCACCTGGAATCCCCGGGGGACCACACTTTGCTTATGAACTGGCCTGCCAGGTGTGCACTTTATCCTAAAAGAGCAGCATCTGTGATGAGCACTCTGGAGGGTTCCCTTTGCTGGAAGGGAATCCCATCCCTGAGATTCTCCTTCTTTCACCAGTCCAAGGCTTGCAGAAGGGTCCTTGTGACTGCAATGAGCTTTGACAGAGAGTCTCTTTTCTGGGACCAACAAGCCTCCAGATGGTACTGAATGTCCCTCATCTGAAACCTGGCTACTGGAACCATGGCCGTAGTAAAGGCCATGTGACCCAGAAGCCTGAGGAAGTGTCTCGCTGGCCTCGGCTGTCCGAAAACGAAGGAGTTTGCCAAGGTATGAATGTTGTGCACCCTGTCTAGTGGGAGCAGGGCCTTTCTCTGCTGGGTGTCCAGCTCTGCTCCAAAGAACTCCAGTAGCAGAACTGTCTCGAAATGGGACTTTTCTGAGTTGATCAGAAAGTCCAAAGACTCCAGGGTACACTATATAAGGCTGAGGGAGTCTCTGACCTTTTAGGGAGACTTGCTCAGGATAGGCCGAATGGCAGAGATGCAAACTGGTAATGGCCAGAGGGCAGTCTGAATCGGAGATATTTTCTGTGGGCAGACCTGATTGGAATATGGAAGCAGGGGTCCCTGAGGTCAAGGGAGGCTAGCCAGTCTCCCTGTTGAAAGTAGGGAATCACTACTGACAAGGTGACCATCTTGAATTTCAGGTTGAACAGGTGTTTGTTTAGATATCTGAGCTCTAGAATGGGTCGCCAGTCCCCATTTTTCTTCTAGGTGAGAAAGTACCTGGAGTAAAGGCCTTTTCCCCATTGACGGAAGGAAACTCTTTTCACTGCATTTGCAGACAGAAGGACTTTGCCTCTAACTCCAGCAGAAATCTTTCTGTGGGGGTTAGAGGTTTTAAGTTCTTGAGACCCTATTGAAAGGAAAATCTTTTGAAAACTGCAGGGTAAGTCCCTGACCCACCACCTCCCACACTCACTTGTCTGTGGTGATGAGGTGCCATTGGTGGAGGCAGCGGGTCAGCCTTCCTCCTACTGGGAGGGGGGATGCAACCTGGGCCTTCCAGTCAGGGATTTTGTTTAGTCTGGGATTTTGTAGAAGGGGTAGGATCAACGTGTTTCTGAGCCCTACTACCTCTTCCCCTAAAGAATCCTATCATCTGAGAGTAATCCAAGGGCATGGACATTGGCATAGGACAGAAGGCCCTAGGAAAGGCTGGAATAGTAACCCCTACCTCTACTTCCCCTGCTTTGGGGTCTGTAGGAGGTAGAAGGTTTCTGTTTAGCTAAATTACTCTGATAGGGGGATTTGTACACCTCCACCTTTTTCATACATATACCTCTATTTTACCTCCAAACAGAGAAATACTGTCACAGGGGAAATCCATAGCTTTAGTTTGGGTGTCCTGGAAGAGATTGGTAGTCCTCAACCAGGCAACTCATCTGAGGGAGGCTGCATGAGCCATGGCTCTGGATGCTGTGTCACTGGCATCCACAGCCACATGGAACTATCGAGTCTTGAGTCACTTTATCTGGAGCTTGCTGGCTGATTGTCAGGACAGCAGTCCAGAGAGACTTTTGGTACCGAGCCGAGTACGAGATGTAAGTACAGAGGCGAAGCAGTAAGGAGGTTGTGGTGTAAGATTTCTTACCCATAGTGTCCAGTTTTTGTTTTTTTTTCTGGGGGGGGGGGGATCTTTTTCTGGAATTTGGGAAGAAACAGCCACCTTTGCTTTATCACAAGCTGCAGCTTGCACTACTCTTTCATGGTCTGGATGCATGTAAAGGTTTGCATTAAAATTATCTAGCTGGTACTTTTTGTCTACCCCTGGGACAGAGGTGGGATTCTGGAGAACTTTGAAACTAGCCCTGCGAAGGGACTTGTGTATTAGAAGGAGTAGCTTTTCAGATGGAGGGAGACCCATGCTATCCAAAAAGGTATGGCTCCTCATTCTCCTTGGTGGACTCTTGAATACAAAGGACAAGGGTTCCACCATATGTTGGACAAAGGTAAAATGGGAGGAAAAATCCTCCTGTCATGAGAAAGACAGCCACATTCTTTACCATGGGTTTCATCTGGCTCTAATTCACCGTTGTTCATCATTATCCCCCTCACAGAAAAGGCCCTGATCAAGACCAGGGTCAGAGGGAATGGGAGTAGTGGGATCTGCTGGGGTCCCCACAAGAGAGCCCACAACCTGAAAAGTTTGATACAGATGCCAAACCTTTGCCATTTCCTCCTCAGAGGGTATATCTTGTAGTAACACTGGTGCCTCCTTTTGCTTTTCAGCGGCAGGGGCAGTGATATGTTTTTCTTTTTGTTTCTTTATAGCAGGCACTGAAACAGATACCTGCTGAGAATGTCTTTTTTTTTTTTTTTGGCTTGGTCATTATTATTTTTATCAAATTTATTTTCAATGTTTTCCTTGCAGGACCTATCTTTATTCTTATGAAGAAAGGCAGACCCCTCTTTTTTTTCTATAGAAGGAGAGGCAGACGGAAAAGCCATAGTTTTCCAGAAAAAAGGGCTAATTACTTAATGTTGGGAGCAAAGTGAAAGTAAACTCCCCGACAGAAAACAGTGACTGGCCCAAGTGTAAAAGGGGTTGTGGCAGTCTGCCAAGTTCACAACCTAAAAGGTTTCTGAGTAATTTGAGATAAAAATAAATTCTGGCCAGAGTCGATAGGGCTGCATTGGAGGAATGTGGGGTAAAAATATTGAAAATTACCAAAGTTTTGCTGGAAAACTCAATAAACATTATTAAAGTCAAAAAAGAAAATTACCAAAGTTGCGAGCCTCCGTTAGCAAAATGTAATGTAGGCTCATAAATTTGTTGTTTTGCAATATTTGTGCACCAATTTTTCTTTGTTTATTGTTTTCATGATAAAACAATATATCAAATATTCTCACATAGGATGGTTCAATTAACATTTGACATTATAGGCATAATTAAAACAACAAGTATGTATACCTACATTCTGGTACAAAAGGAGTGAGGAGGAAAACATATACTCAGGCAATCTTAGCCTAGAGTCCCAAAAATGTCCAGTACATGACACCTGCTTCAGTGACTCAGGTTTCTAATCTTGAATATAATTTGAAGGGATGATTCTGCACTAACCTGTGTCATAAACGCACTCAGCAAGTCAGGCCCTCTGCTCCTACAGTGCCAACCTCTGAGCGCAGTAATGTGAACAGGTAACATACAGGGTAACCCTCCTGTCTGCTTATGGGTCCAAATCACCTTTAGTCTCAAGTTCTGGGGGGATTCAAACTGTGAACCTTATGCTAGTGTACCCAAATGTACAGGCTCAGATAATCTTCTCTTCGGGGGGATGCAAGATATCTTTCGCCTAAAGGCACCTAACCAGGTATCAAAATGAACCCTTAAAACTCTATAAAAGACCTCAGATATTCTTACCTTTTCCCAGTTTAGTAACACCATAAAGCTTCCGAACAGTTTTTGTCAGCCTTATTTATTTATTTATTTAAGAGTTTTACCAGGAAAGCATACTGAGCAGGGTACCACTCGATTCCAGATGCACCCTGGGGGTGTGGGGGAGAGGGAGAAATACAGTGGAAATACACATTTCAATACATATTTTAGTACATCCATATGACCAGAGTTGAGAACAGCAGAAGTAAAAAAATATACAGACGAATAGCCAGCAATACATTTATTTTTGCAGAGTAACAACCCTCTTTTTTACAGAATCTTAACACTCTATACGTCACAACAAAAAAAAAAAAAAAAGAGAAATGGCAGACCCAGGCAGTCTTTTCGAAATAGAGTTTACTAAAGATGATAAAAATATGAAAAATGTAAATACAGACCAATATATCAAACAGCATACAATCACTTAAAAGAAAAGCAAAGAAACTACAGACAAACTCCTACCAACATACAGTTAGATACGTTTTATCTAATGTATTATCTCCAAGTGCTTATCAGACAGTTGTGTGTGTCTCTCTCCCAAGATGGACTATATCAAACAGCTCAGACACAGTATATTTTAAACTGTCTCTCCCGACTCCCACACCCCTTCTATGTCATCTAGCACCTCCTTTTAGAATATAAAAGAAATACAAACAGGATGTCCTATCAGGGGGTATTTTAAATAATGTGACTTCAGCAAAAACTAATTACTCAGATTATGACAGCCTTTAATCAAGCCTTTCCACTTTGATCATGTGTGGTTTTCTGTTCCCAAGGCAGGTTAAAGATTTTACAACTTTTCACACCAGGCTGGTATAAAATGTTTTTCCTTTAAGACGTCATAAACGTTTACGAGCCCTGTATCCTGGCAGCTGGGTCAGTTCTAATTTAGATAGAAAAACAAGAGACCCTTAATTAAGTCTCTCTAGTCTTTTAATTGCCTCCTTGTTTCAGGTCACTTGTAGTTTCTCTGAAACCTGGCGGGGGGGGGGGAAGCACCCATAGCACAGGCTGCCTTATGCAAGACAAATCACCTACTACATTTTTATATTACAAATATCATAGAACAATCATAACCAGCTGGCCAAGCGTCACAATCCTCCCCACCTAGACTGAATTTGGGGGCTCTATCCCCTGCAAGGGATGAGCTTCCCAAGTCAGTTCACTCCTCATATAGACGAGATAAGCCATCTGTGTTCTGATTGGTCGCTCCAGCCCTAAGTAAAATTGTCATGTCATACCCTTGCAAGGCAAGACTCCATCTTAATAGTCTACCATTAGTTTTTCCCATTTGTGTCAGCCAAACCAGAGGGTTGTGGTCAGTTTGTACCTCAAAATGCTGCCCATATAAGTATGGCTCTAACTTCTTTAGGGCCCACACTATGGCAAGACACTCTTTTTCCACAGTAGAGTAAGCCTGCTCCCTGGGAAGTAACGTTTTTCTCAGGTACACTACCAGGTGATCTTTCCCTTGGTTGGATGTCAGACTCAGTACTGCCCAAATACCCACGTCTGAGGCGTCAGTCTGGACTATAAAGGGTCTGCTATAGTCAGGACTTTTCAGTACAGGAGCACTGCACAGTGCCTCCTTCAGTCTGACAAAGGCTTTTTCACAGGCTGGTTCCCAGGTGATTTTCTTAGGCACCTTTTTCTTTACCAGGTCAGACAGGGGAGCAGCCAGGGCACTGTAATTGGGTACAAATTTCCTATAGTACCCTGCTGCCCCTAGAAAACTCCTGACCTGCTTCTGCGTTTCCTGTCTGGGCCATGCCTAGATCACCTCTATTTTTACTTGGTTAGGACGGAGCTGTCCCCGGCCTACAACATGCCTGAGGTATGCCTCTTCAGCCATGGCCACCTGGCACTTCTCAGCTTTGACAATGAGCCATGCCATCTGTGTCCTGCCCAGCACTTCCCTAAGGTGGGACAGGTGTTCCTCCCAGCTGGCACTAAAGATGGCAATGTCATCCAGGTACGCCACAGCGTACTCCTCAGCACCATTTAACACCTGGTTCACCAACCTTTGGAAAGTGTCCGGGGTGTTCTTCATTCCAAAAGGCTTTACTTTAAATTCAAATAAGCCTACCAGAGTGATAAAGGCCGACCTCGCCCTAGCTCTATCAGTTAACACCACCTGCCAATACCCCTTTGACAGGTCAGTAGTCATAAGGTATGTCGCCCCTCCCAACTTGTCCAGGAGTTCGTCCATCCAGGGCATCAGGTGGGCGTCTGACTTTGTGACTGCATTCAGTCCATGACAGTCCACACAGAAACGAGTAGATCCATCTGGCTTGGGCACAAGGACTACGGTTGAGGCCAAGGGGCTGTGGGATCTCTGGATTGCCCCTAAATCCAGCATTTCCTCCACCTCCCTCCTAATGTCCTTTTGGACAGCCTCTGACACACGATATGCTGTCCGCTGTATGGGCGTCTGTGTCCTTGTCTCCACATCATGCATCGCTAAGGGGGTTAGTCCAGGCTTGGTGCTAAACAGTGGGGCAAAGTCTGCTAAAACCTCCCTTACCTCCTGGATCTTGTCTGGGGCCAGCTGGGGAGACAATTTAACTGCCTCCACAGAGGACTCCCACTTGATTACTTCCAGCAAGTCCAGAAGGGGGCCTCCTTCGTCTGTCCCCTTCCCAGGACTACATACTGCAAACACCATGTCAGCCCTATTAGCATATGACTTCATCATGTTGACATGGTATATTCCTTCTGTCTGTCTTCTTTCAGGTAACTCTATGATATAGTTCACATCATTTACCTTCCTAACTACTTTGTATGGTCCTGCCCACTCAGCCTGCAGCTTGTCTTTCCGGACTGGAATAAAGACCATGACTTCCTGACCCACAGTGTATGAGCGAGCTCTGGCTCTGCGGTCATACCACACTTTTTGTTTCTGTTGGGCAGCTGCCAGGTTACTCTGGGCTGTCCCCATAAGCTCCTTCAGCCTTTCCCTAAACCTAAGGACGTAATCCACTATGGGAGTTCCCTGGGTGGCGTGCTTGCCTTCCCAGTCCTCCCGGTTCAAGTTTAGGGGCCCTTGTACCCAGCGTCCATATAACAGCTAGAAGGGGGACAGTTCTGTTGACTCTTGGGGCACATCCCTGTAGGCAAACAGGTGGGCAAGGTATTTCTCCCCGTCCCTCCCATGCTGTTCAGCAAACGCTTGGAGCACCGACTTCAGGGTACCAATAAATCTTTCCACAAGCCCATTGGCTGGTGGGTGATAAGGTGTTGTGCGCCTCTGCACCACCCCACACTCCTCCCACAAATGTTTCATCAGGTCCGACAGGAAGGAACCTCTTCGATCGGTGATAACCTCCTGCGGAAACCCAACATGGGAGAAAATACCAAGTGAGGCATCTGCCACTTTGTCTGTCCTCAGTGAGGATAGGGTGACTGCCTCTGGATACCAGGTGGCATAATCCACCACAGTCAGGATGAACCTCTTCCCGGAGGAGCTGGGGGTATTTAAAGGCCCCACAATATCCATTCCCACCCTCTGGAATGGCTCCTACACTATGGGCAATGGAACTAGCGTGGCATGGGTTTTCTTACCCACCTTCGCTATTTCTTGGCACCGGTGACAAGACCTGCAATACTCCTTTACCTGCTGGGTGAAGTTAGTCCAATAGAAATTCTGGGCCAACCGCTGCATAGTGCGCACGATTCCCAGATGACCAGACAAGGGAATATCATATGCAATCTTGAGTAACTGCTCACAATACCCCTGGGGAACGACAAGCTGCCTGCCTATTGCCCCTCCCTCTGCAGTCACAGCCTGAGTATACATCAGTCCATTTTCCCAATAAACCTTATGTTTACCGTCACCTCCCTGTGCTCCATTAGAGTCTGCCCAAGCCCTCAGCTTCTCTAGACTAGGGTAACTTTTCTGAGCAGCTGCAAACTCCTTACACATTCCCAAGGCATAGGACAGGTCCCCTTCAGTCTCTAAACTTGGGCCCCTAGCACTAGCGTCAGGACACTCAGGATCACTGTCATCCCTAGCCCTCTGACAATGGGTCACCCCTCTTTCTTTGGAGAAACCCTCTGTAGCTGTGTGGTTAACTGCTACTGGGGAAATGTCTACCCCCTTTTCATTGGTCTCCATATTAGGGGAGACAGGCTGGGGAATCAGCCTCCTAGTGATTTCCGCACTGGCTTCTGTGGGGTCCAAGGAACTACAATTTCCCCTACCCACTTGGCTACGGGTAACTGCACACACCATCCCCTGTTTGAGATTGTTGCCAAGGATGATGTCAACTGCTAAAGTTTTGGCTACAGCCACCTGTTGCAAAGTTCCCTCTGTTTCACCCCAGTCCAGGAGAACACTAGCGAGAGGCAATGTTTTCTCCTCACCAGTAAAGTCTTGTACAGTTATAAATTCATTGAGTATACGCTGACCAGGCTCTACCAGATCCCCTTCTACCAATGTCAGGGATTCCCCTGTGTCCCTTAACCCTTGTGTCTGTACACCATTTACCATGACTGGATGCGTGTGTTCCCTCATGTTCACAGGCATGCTTCCAGGGACACACAAACAACCCACTTCTTTCCTAGCCCCATTCTGCAAATTGCTCACCCTTTTGGGACACTGTCTGGCAATATGCCCAGTTTCTTTACAGACCCAACATTCGTTTCCTTTCTCAGAGAAATCTTTTCTCTGAAACCTGGGTCTAACTGGTTTCGGTGGAGGCAGTGAGGGTTTTAGCCACCCTGAAGGCGCATTTTTCCCTTTCTGCGCTGCCACGCCCGCCCCATTCGCTCTCAGAGCAGGTCTGCTCTTGGCATAGCGGTCCGAGAGTTCAGCTGCCTCTTAAACTGTTTTGGGATCTCGGTCCTTCAGCCAGATTTTCAGCTCTGCTGGGCATGCCCAAAAAAACTGTTCTAACAAAACAGCATTTTCAATTTTATCTACAGAGTTTGCTTCAATTCCTTCCCACCAACGTTTTAAAAACTGACGTTGTTCTGTGGCTAGCACCTCGTAGCTCATAGCAGAGCTTCTCCTGAGCTTACAGAATTTAGCTCTGTATGCTTCTACAGTTAAATCAAACTTTTTTTAAAAGTGCAGCTTTCAGTTTGCTGTAATCATTACTGACCTCATTGTCCATTTGACCCAATGCATCCCGAGCTTTCCCGGTAAGTAGCTGGGACAGCTGGAAGCTCCAGGACCCTCTAGGAATATTTGTCTGAATACAAACTTTTTCAAAGGAATTTAAAAAGACATCCGTATCCTGTCCCTCTTTAAATTCAGCTACCAATTTGGAATTCAATTTGTAACCCAGTCCTGTATTTCCAGTTAAACCCAAGCCACTTACCTGCTCTAGTGTTGGTGGTTGGAGTCGTAACTTCTCCAGTTCATGTTGCCTCTGGTGCTCACACTCCTCACGGTCCGCTTCTTGATGTTCACGTTCAGCTTCTCGCTGTTCTTGCTCCCTCTTCTCCTCTGTGGCTCGCTGCCGCTCACGCTCTTCACGGTCAGCCTCTCACTGTTCTCGCTCCCTCTTCTCCTCTGTGGCTCATTTCTCTTGCTCAGCGTCTCTCTGGAACTCCAGCTCCGTTCTGCGCAACTCAATCTGCAGCCTGATTGCTTCTGGCTCCAGAATGCTGGTGACCTTCCCCTGCTGCTGTGGCCCTTCGCTTGCACTGATCCTGCTGCCCTCTTCATCGGATCTGGACACTGCACTGGCTGCTAGCCCCTCCATGCCAAAGGTTTGGTCCTTTACAGTCACAGTCTGTGACTCGATGCTCTGGGTATCTGCTGCCATCAGGGCATCCATGAGGTTCTGCTTGGTGGCTCTCACCTCGTGCAGGACTCCTTTCACCTTGCACAACTGCTTCAAGTAGTCTGCAGTGTGCCTGCAGTAGTTGGAAGCCATTTTCTTCCCTAACTACGGCTACTCTAACATGCACTTTAGAAAAAAAAATGAAGCAGGTAGGAACTTGACTGTAAGCAAAATTATATAGTTCTATTTCCTTTTTAAAAATAAATTACTGCCTTATTTTGCAAGAGAGCTGTACAGTATTAAGCTGACACACTGAACAGTTAAAGCTTGTGTTACCAAATTTATCCGCACTGCTGCCAACCAAATCTGTCACAAATGCACTCAGCAGTTCAGGCCCTCTGCTCCCACAGTGCCAACCTCCGAGCGCAGTAATGTGAACAGGTAACATACAGGGTAACCCTCCTGTCTGCTTATGGGTCAGAATCACCTTTAGTCTCAAGTACTGGGGGGAATTCAAACTATGACCCTTATGCTAGCGTACCCAAATGTACAGTCTCAGATAATCTTCTCTTCGGGGGATGCAAGATATCTTTCGCCTAAGGGCACCTAACCAGGTATCCAAAATGAACCCCTAAAACTCTATAAAAGACCTTGGGTATATTCTTACCTTTTCACAGTTTAGTAACACCATAAAGCTTCTGAACAGTTTCTGTCAGTCTTAACCCGCTATACTTCACATGCAAAAAAAAAAAAAAAGAGAACTGTCAGACCCAGTCTTTTCAAAATAAAGAGTTTACTAAAGATGATAAAAATATGAAAAATGTAAATACAGAACAATATATCAAAGAGCATACAATCACTTATAAGAAAAGCAAAGAAACTACAGACAAACTCCTACCAACATATAGTTAGATACTTTTCTATCTAACGTAGTACCTCTAAGGCCTTATCAGAGAGTTGTGTGATTCTCTCTCCCAAGGTGGAATATATCAAACAGCTGAGACACAGTATATTTTGAACTGTCTTTCCCACACCCCTTCTATGTCCTCCTTTTAGAATATAAAAAAAAAAAAAAACAGGATGTCCTATCAGGAGGTATTTCAAACAATGTGACTTCAGCAAAAACTAATTCCCCAAATTATGACAGCCTTTAATCAAGCCTTTCCTCTTTGATGTTCCCAAGGCAGGCCAAAGATTTGACAACTTTTCACACCAGGTCGGTATAAAATGTTTTTCCTTTAAGACATCATAAAAGTTTACGAGCCCTATATTCTGGCAGCTGGGTCAGTTCTAATTTAGACAGAAAAATAGAAGACCCTTAATTAAGTCTCTCTAGTCTTTTAATTACAGTAGTAGCCAGAGACATTACCAGCTATTTCCAGATATTTTGTGAAATTTCTGAAGAGTTTCTCTCTGCTGCCCCTACTGTAGAAATGCAGAAAGCAGGAGATATTTCTGGAAATATCACAGAAATTTCGGGAAATATTTGGCAGTGTCTGTGGCTGCTACTGTACCTCCTGGTTTCAGGTCACTTGTAGCTTCTTTGAAACCTTGGGGGGGGGGCACCCATAGCACAGGCTGTCTTATGTGAGACAAATCACCCACTACATTTTTATATTACAAATATCATAGAACAATCATAATCAGCTGGCCAAGCGTCACAACCTGTAGTGCTATTAACCTATAAAGTATAATTTAAGTAAACAGTAAAATTGATCCCCACCATCTCCCATCCAAACCCTTTACAGCGTTATAAGAAAATATGAACAGGTAAACAAAGGCACTCCAACAGGAAGAGCTTCAAAAATCTAACAGTGCTCCTGAGGGCAATAAGTATCTAAATGAGAGTCATTAAAAGGAATATTTTCACTTATGAAAATATTATCTCACATAACAATATAATGCAGAAATTCTCCCCCATTTCCAAACATACAACCGCTCCAACAATGGCATATGGCAATGCCAATTAAAAGTCACTATCAGGTCCCCATAATTGCAGCATTAATAAAGCATTTTAACAAGTCCCAAAGCATCATACTCAGCCCTCACTGGAGTCTGAAGCTTCATCCCCATTCCCCTGAGGCTGCTGCGATTTAAATTCAGCTTCAGTTTTTTCAATCCAACATCCAGCATCCTTCGGATCCATGAATTGCCAGCTCTTGCATTCATATGTAATAAGGAGCCATGCGTGAAGCAAAAATGAGTGTATAATCCCCAGGGTGAGGAGTTTTTGTTGAATCGCATCAAACGGCTTATAGCGGGCCCAGGTCTGGAAAGAAAGATCAGGGGAAAATATTATGTCCCTCCCCTGGATGGTCAAAGGATAAGCCACTCTAGCTGCTGTAATTAAAATGTCCCGCACCTCAGGGCCAGCTGTTTTCAGTTGAACCATCCAGGGCTGGTTCATGTTGGTTGGTCGGACTCAAGAATTAATCCTGTATGCAAGGTGCAACTCAGCCAGTCGAAATCCTCCAGTAAAGATGGGTTCTCAGCTATCCACTGCTTCAGAAAACTGAGGAAATGCACTCCCTCCGCTCCTTCTGGTAAATCTTCTATACGAACGTTCCCCACCCGCAAGCTGTTTTTTACCACTTCCAAGCAACCCTGAAGCTGCTGATTCTCCTTTGTCAGGAGAGCCGTCACAGCCTGTGTGGCGAGGGATTGCTTATCTGTGTTGGCCACAGAATTGGTTAGAGTGGCCAAGGCGACACTGTGGGTCTCCAACTTAGAGAGGTATTTCTACAGCTTCGCAACCATTGCCCTCACCGACTCCAAAATAGCTTACCATGGCGGTTCCTTGGAGGTTACAGAGGGGGAGGATTCCGGCAACTGTAGGCCCATGCCTGGTGGAAGCTGTGGCGAATCGGGCTGCATGGGTCCAGATGCTTTTTGCTGAGTGTTCTTAGTGCGTCCCATGTCTGAATTTGGTATCCTTTCGAAGCCCACTCACTAAAGAATCTGATTGTCCTGTCAAATTATAATATCAAAATTCTGGTAGAATAAATTTAGGCTGAAAAGGAGTTCTAGATGCAGAGCTACTGAAGAAAGCATCCTGCCTGGAAGCTAGCTCTCTGGCGCCTCCCCAAATACACCAAATTTTAACATAGTCATGTTATAACCCTGCCTCATGAAGAAGGGCAGAGAAAATGTTCAACTCCTGGCCTAATGGTGATTTTGCGCAGGGACTGCAAAATCAACTTTTGGGACGCAAAACCACATTTTAGGCAGCAGCTGAAAAATGACAGCTGTCACGTTCATGAAGTGCTGTAAAAAATGGCTTCGTTGAACATTTGGGTTAAAAATATTGAATATTACTAAACTTACAAGCCTGCATTTGCAAACATAGAAACATAGAATTTGACGGCAGATAAGGACCGCTTGGCCCACCCAGTCTGCCCATTTCCCTACCTACTGGATAAGCTGCAGATCCTAGTTACCCAGCAGCCTACTTCTTCCTACCCCCACCCCCTAGAATTGCCTTATGACTGTCCCATGCATGCTTGAATTCCACCACTGATTTTGACTCCACAACCTCCTCCGGAAGGCCGTTCCATGCATCCACAACCCTCTCTGTGAAAAAATACTTCTAAATTACCTCTGAGCCGCCTCCATCTTCAAATTGTGCCCTCTTGTTCTTGCACACCTCTTTTTGAAAGATGCTACCCTCTTGGACTTTGTTGATTCCCTTGAGGTACTTCAACGTTTCTATCATGTCCCCCCTCTCCCTCCTTTCCTCGAGGCTATACATGTTAAGCTCCTTTCGTCTCTCTTCATATGTCTTCCGGTGCAGACCCTGCACCATTTTAGTTGCCCTCCTCTGGACAGCTTCCATCCTGTCTATGTCTTTGCGGAGATTGGGTCTCCAGAACTGCACACAGTACTCCAGATGGGGTCTCACCAGCTGTCTGTACAGAGGGATAATAACTTCCTGTTTTCTACGAGTGATGCCTCTCCCTATGCATCCCAGTATCCCCCCAGCCCTCCTTGCTGCCCTCTCACTTTGCTTGCCCACCTTTAGGTCATCTGATATGATTACCCCCAGGTCCCTTTTCATTTTTGTTGTTGTTAGTATCTCACCCCCCATTGTGTACTCTTCCCCTGGTTTCAAAGTTCAACATAGCCTCATAACTTTTTTTTTTTTTTTTTAATATTTATACACCAAATTTTAAACATAGCCTTCTTATGACCCCACCTCATAAATAAGGGCAGAGAAAATTTTCAACTCCTGTCAGAAAGGTGATTTCGTGCAGAGACTGCAAAATCACCTTTCGACCTGTAAAAAAAACCAAAAACATTTTGGCCAGAATCTGAAAAATGACAGCTGTCACATTTATGAGGTGCTGTAAAGGTGTGACAATGTTGTAAATTTGGGGTATAAAATATTGAAACTTACCAAAGCTACAAGCCTGTATTCGCGAAAGTCAATATAGGCTCATAACTGGGTTATTTTTAAATATTTAAATATTTTTACACCAAATTTTCAACATAGCCTTCTTATGGCCCCAACCCATGAACAAGGGCAAAGAATATTTTCAACTCCTACCCAAAAGGTGATTTTGCACAGAGACCATGAAATCACCTTTAGGGATCGATCTGCCAAATGACAGTGCCTTTGTTCATGAGGTGGGGTCCCACAGAGGGCATGTTGAAAATGTGGGGCAAAAATATCACAAATTGCCTAGTTATGGCACTAAGTTCAAAAACCCACTGAAATACACTGAGCTGCATACCTGTTTCCTCAGTTCATGCAGTCTGGCTTTAAAGAGTGAAAATGTGTCTGTGGTCCAGAAAGGATTGACGTTCAACCCCAATCGTGGGCTTTTGGAGGCAGTGTAACAGCTCAAAATACATCGATGGACTTTTTTTTCTTACGGGTTTAAAGAAAAAGAAACAAAAGAGGATTCCTGCACTGAGGAATTGGGCACCCTCTCCCTCCGTGCCACCTTTATAGCTTCTGGGGTGCTGGGGTGGTGGGTGCTGACAGGGAGGGTCGGGGGGGCAAGAAACTATATAAATATGCTCCTGATGTCTCTTGCTGTCACAGTGCATCTCTCTCTCTCTGCTCATTGGACACAAGACAGCAGTCAGTGTTCACGGGAAAGAGAGGGAATTCACTGACTAGAAAGGATTGAAGGCTTGTGAGTCAGCTGAACCCCCACATATCTGACAGGATCTATACGGCACAGAGCTCACTCATCTGGGTACCAATCAATGACCTCTAGGTGTCTGAATTGTGGACAGCAGGTGTTCAAGAATGTATCTTTCAATGTGGTGTGGATATCTGAAGGGGAAATGGAATCCTACCATCATTTCATAGCAAAGTGCAGACACTTGGAGTGCGCATCAAGGAGGAAACAGAAAAACAGAATTTGACGGCAGATAAGGATCGCTTGGCCCACCTAGTCTGCCCATTTCCCTACCTAATGGATAAGCTGCAGATCCTAGTTAACCAACAGCCTACTTCCTCCTACCCCCCACTAGAATTGCCTTATGTCTGTCCCATGCATTCTTGAATTCCCCCAGTGTTTGTGACTCCACTACCTCCTCAGGAAGGCTGTCCCATGTATCCACAACCCACATCATGAAAAAATACTTCCTCACATTACCTCTGAGCCGTCCCCCTCTCTATCTTTAAATTGCTCCCCTTGTTCTTGCACATCTCATTTTCTGAAAGATGCTACCCTCTTGGACTTTTGTTGATTCCCTTGAGGTACTTGAAAGTTTCTATCATGTCCCTCCCCTCTCCGTCCCTTTCCTCGAGGGGTATACATATTAAGCTCCTTTAATCTCTCTTATATGTCTTCTGGTGCAGACCGTGCACCATTTTAGTTGCCCTCCTCTGGACAGCTTCCATTCTGTCTATGTCCTTGTGGAGATGGGGTCTCCAGAACTGCATGCAGTACTCCAGATGGGGTCTCACCAACTGTCTGTACAGAGGGATAACAACTTCCTGTTTTCTACTGGTGATGCCTCTCCCTATGCATCCCAGTATCCCGCCAGCCCTCCATACTGCCTTCTCACATTGCTTGCCCACCTTTAGGTCATCTGATATGACTACCCCAGGTCCCTTTCCATTTTTGTTGTTGTTAGTATCTGACACCCCAATGTATACTCTTCCCTTGGGTTTTTGTTTCCCAGGTGCATTACTTTTTCACTTCTTTGCACTAAATCTAAGCTGCTATACATTTGACCATTCCTCCAACCTTGCCAAGTCCATTCTCATCCTTTCCACCCCACCTTCTGTATCGACCCTGTTGAAGGTCTTTGTGTCGACTGCAAAGAGACATACTTTTCCTTCCTGTCCATCTGCACTGTCACTTATAAAGACATTAAAGAGGACCGTTCCCAGTACTGAACCCTGTGGTACCCCGCTATTAACACCCCTTTCTTCAGAGTGGACTCCGGTTACTAATCTCCTCTGCATCCTGTTGTCCAGCCAATTTTTTACCCAGGCTATCACCTTGGGACCCACTCCAAGGCTGGCTAACTTGTATATTAATCTTTTCTGTGGGACTGCGTCAAATGCCTTGCTAAAGTCTAGGTAGGCCATATCCACAGCCTCTCCCTGGTCTACTTTGGTCACCCAGTCAAAGAAATCAATTAGATTCATCTGACACGACCTTCCCACTCTGAATCCATGCTGCCTTGGGTCCTGTGCCCCACTAGCCTCTAGGAACTCAACAATTCTTTCCTTCAGAAGTGATTCCATCATTTTCCCTACCACGGAGGTCAAACTAACAGGTCTGTAGTTTCCTGCCTCTGTCTTGCTCCTACCTTTGTGAAGAGGAATCACATCTGCCCTCCTCCAGTCCTCAGGTACCAGACCATCCTCCCATGATTTGTTAAAAAGGGTAGTCAGTGGTGTCACTAATTCCACCCTTAGTTCTTTTAAAATTCTTGGGTGAATCCCATCAGGCCCCACTGCCTTGTCCACCTTCAGTTTTAAGAATTCTTTCAGAACCCTTTCTTCTGTTAATGGACTGGAATCGACCCCCTATCCAGAGCACTTCTATTCTTTGGTTTAGGTACCTCCCACTCCTCTTCTTTTGTGAATACTGAGCAGAACTCTTCGTTCAGTATCCCTGCTTTTTCACTGTCACCCTCCCTTCCCTTTATTAAGCCTCACTATCCCTCCCTCCCTTAGTCCTTCCTCGCTCCCTAATGTAGGGGCAGCTGCAGAATAAGGGGTGCTAGCTGCACATTCGAGCAGACCTGATAGACCTCTAGGCCTTTACCTACTGGTAAATTTCGTATGTTCGTATAAAACGTTTCATCCCCCTTCTTAACTGAGTTAGCTATCTTTTCCTCAGTTTGGGCCTCTGCTATTTCTTTGAAACTTGGCTTCCCGGCCAATGCCTTTTGGGGGTAACCACTGCCTCAGTGCTTGCGCACTGAGGTTCTTCGTCTTTTGCTATTCTGACTGCCTTCCCCGCTTCCTTCTGCTTTAACTGGTACAGTTCTCTGTCCTGCTTCCTGTGATTCCCCTTCACAGAAGTGGGACCAAGACAGAGGCAGGAAACTACAGACCTGTCAGTCTGACCTCTGTGGTAGGGAAAGTGATGGAATAACTTCCGAAGGAAAGAATTGTTGAGTACCTAGAGGCCAGTGGGGCACAGGATCCAAGGCAGCATGGGTTCACAGTGGGAAGGTCATGTCAGATGAATCTAATTGATTTCTTTGACTGGGTGACCAAAGTAGTAGACCAGAGAGGGGCTGTGGACATGGCCTACCTAGACTTTAGCAAGGCATTTGACACAGTCCCACACAAAAGATTAATAGTCAAATTAACCATCCTGGGAGTGGGTCCCTGGGTGGTAGCCTGGATAAAACATTGGCTGGACAACAGGACACAGAAGGTAATTGTAAATGGAGTCCACTCTGAAGAAAGAGGGGTTACTAGTGGGGTACCACAGGGTTCACTGCTGGGTCCAGTCTTTTTTAATGTCTTTATAAGTGACATTGCAGAGGGACTGGAAGGAAAAGTATGCCTCTTTGCAGATGACACAAAGATCTGCAACAGGGTTGATAAACAAGGAGGCATGGAAAGGATGAGGAGGCACTTGGCAAGGTTGGAGGAATGGTCAGAAGTATGGCAGCTTGGATTCAATGCAAAGAAGTGCAAAATAATGCACCTGGGAAACAAAAACCCAAGGGAAGATTACACAATGGGGGGGGAGGTAGTAACAACAATAAAAATGGAAAGGGACCTGGGGGTAATCATATCAGATGACCTAAAGGTTGGCAAGCAATGTGAGAAGATGATAGGGAAGGCTGGGGGGATACTGGGATGTATAGGGAGAGTTATCACCAGCAGAAAACAGGAAGTTGTTATCCCCCTGTATAGACAGTTGGTGAGACCCCATCTAGAGTACTGCATCCAGTTCTGGAGACCCCATCTCCGCAAGGACACAGACAGGATGGAGGCAGTTCAGAAGAGGGCAACTAAAATGGTGCAGGATCTGCAAGAGAAGCCATACGAGGAGAGACTAAAGGAGCTTAATATGTATACCCTTGAGGAAAGGAGGGAGAGGGGGGACATGATAGAAACATTTAAGTACCTCAGTGGAATCAACAAGTTCAAGAGGGTAGCATCTTTCAGAAAAAGAGATGTGCAAGAACTAGGGGACACAATTTGAAGATAGAGGGGGGACGGCTCAGGGGCAATGTGAGGAAGTTTTTTTTCACAAAGAGGGTGGTGGACTCATGGAACAGTCTTCCAGAGGAGGTTGTGGGGTCTAAAACTGTGGGAGAATTCAAGAACGCATGGGACAGACATAAGGCAATTTTTGTGGGGAGTAAGAAGAAATCGGCTGTTGGTAAATAGGATCTGCAGCTTATCCTCTAGGTAGGGAAATGGGCAGACTAGGTGGGCCAAGCGGTCCTTATCTGCCGTCACAGTCTATGTTTCTACGTTTCTTTGTTTCTATGCTCCTTCTGTGTTTCCTTATACTTCCTGAATGCTGCCTCTTTCTCCTTAATCTTTCCCGCCACCTCTTTTGAGAACCACATTGTTTTTTTCTTTCATTTTATTTTGCTGATTTGCTTCACACAAAGGCTTGTTGCCTCTGTGATGCCTGTTTTGATTTTTCCCCATTGTTCCGCTACCCCTCCCTTCTTGCCCATTTGCTAGTGCTTTTCTGAGGCACTCTCCCATTTTCCCCAAAGTCAGCCCTCCTAAAGTCCAGTACTCTTGCTTTTGTATGGCTTGACTCTATGGCTGTGTTTATCATGAACCACACTGTTTGGTGGTCACTTGTTCCCAGATGGCTACCCACTTCTAAGTCCAAGATCCTTTCTCCGTCCCTGTTTGACAGTACCAGGTCTAAGACTGCTCCCCCTCGAGTGGGTTCCACCACTAGCTGTCTGAGGCATACTCCCTGTAAAGCATCGAGAATAACCCTGCTCTTGGACGTGGCTGCAGCAAAGGTGCTCCAGTTAACATCCGGAATGTTCAGGTCCCATATCAACAATATCTCATCTTTTTCTGCAATTCTAAGGATGCCTTCTATCATTTCCTTGTCCATTGCCTCCCCCCTGAGATGAGGGTCTGTATACAACCCCTGTGCGGATTGTGGTGCCATTTCCTGTCTCCAGGGTGACCCACAGTGCCTCCTCTACTTCCTGTTTACCCTTTAGTTCTGTTGCTTTGATCCCTTCCCTTAGAGAGCTACTCTTCCTCTTCTTTTACCCTCTCTGTCCCCCCTGTAGCTTGTGTACCCTGGTATGTTGACATCCCAGTCGTGGTTCTCAGTGTACCATGTTTCTGTGACTGCCGTGATATCCAGGTGTCCCTCTTTCATCAGGGTCACTAGTTCAGGGAGCTTGTTACACAGACTATGGGCATTGGTACTCATCACCCTCCATTTTTTGATAGCCTTACCCCTTTTAGCCCCATCCCTGTCCTTACTGCCTTTGCCTTTTTCTGCATTTAACTACTGTGTTTTGTGGGGGGAGGCTGGGATTTTCCTGCTCTTTTCAGTGCCTCCCCCTGGCTAGTTTTAATGCTTGCCAATAAAGCATTTAAACCCATCACCTAGGATCCTGGTTCCCCTCCTGGACAGATGCAGACAATCATGCCAGTATAGGCCTCCCGGTGGACCCCCAGTCTCCAATGAATCCAAAACCCTGAGCTCCGCACCAGTTTTTCAACCATTCATTGAATCCCATGGTGCAGAGTACCCTAGCATCACCCTTGCCATAGACAGGCAGCACCTCCGAGAAGGTTACCGTACATGCTACTTGTCTAAGGCCCCTTCCCAACTCTACAAACTCCTCTTGCACTGCTCTGATCCCATTACCAGCCAGGTCACTTGTCCCTAGTTGGACAATGACATCCAGCTCCCTCCCTCATGCAGCTGCTCCAGCGATCCTGAGGATTCGCTTCCTGTCCCTCCAAGCCGTGGCACCAGGCAGGCACCTTACCTCCCTCTCCCCTTCCTCCCTTCCCCAGTTCTACCCCCTAACGATTGAGTTCTCAACCAGTTGTTTCCTTCCCCTGTGGAGTCCCTTGCCACCCTCCTGTGGGTCTCCTTTCTGGAGATTCCCAGCATCCTCCTTGGTCTCCACTGCAGGTGCCTCCATAGAGGAACCACTCTCTGCCAGAACAGCGTATGAATTGTGGAGAGGTACAACTGGAGGGATGCGCTTCTGTTCCACCACACTCTCCCTCCCTGAGCTCACCTAAGTCCAACCACTCCTCTTTCTTGGCAACCTCTGAGGTAGCAGCAGTGGCCCTGGTGGTCCCTGGGTGGGGGAGGAGGTTTCATGAATCCTAGAAAGGTCAGCCTGGATACTGGCAACCTCCTCCCTCAGACCCGAGAGGTGCCTGCAAATAGGGCAGCATTGCAGCCTCCAGAATAGAAACATAGAAACATAGATTTTGATGGCAGATAAGGACTGCTTGGCCCACCCAGTCTGCCCATTTCCCTACCTATTGGATAAGCTGCAGATTCTAGTTAACCAACAGCCTATTTCCTCCTACCTCCCACTATAATTGCCTTATGTCTGTCCCATGCATGTTTGAATTTCCCCACTGTTTTAGACCCTACAACCTCCCCAGTAAGGCGGTTCCATGTGACCACCACTCTCTCCATGAAAACAAATTTCCTCACATTGCCCCTGAGCCATTGCCCCAGAGCCATCCCCCCACTATCTTTAAATTGTGTCCCCTTGTTCTTACACATCTCTTTTTCTGAAAGATGCTACCCTCCTGGACTTTGTTGATTTTCTTGAGGTACTTGAAAGTTTCTATTATGTCCCCGTGACCCTCCTTTTCGTCAAGGGTATACATATTAAGCTCTCTCAGTCTCTCTTCATATGGTTTCTGATGCAGACCCTGCACCATTTTAGTTGCCCTCCTCTGGACTGCCTCCATCCTGTCTATGTCCTTGCGGAGATGGGGTCTCCAAAACTGCACTCACTACTCCAGATGGGGTCTCACCAACTGTCTGTACAGAGAGATAACCACTTCTTTTTTCCTACTTGTGATGCCTCTCCCTATGCGTCCCAGTATCCCCCCCCCGGCTCTCCTTACCGACCTCTCACATTGTTTGCCCACCTTTGGTTCATCTGATATGACTACCCCCAGGTCCCTTTCCATTATTGTTGTTGTTAGTACCTCCCTGCATTGTGTACTCTTCTCCTTGGTTTTTGTTTCCCAGGTGCATTACTTTGCACTTCTTTGCACTGAATCTAAGTTGCCATACGTCTGACTATTCCTCCAACCTTGCCAAGTCCCTTTTCATCCTTTCCACCCCCCCATGTATCGACTCTGTTACAGATCTTTGTGTCATCTGCAAAAAGGCATACCTTTCCTGCCAGACCCTCTGCAATGTCACCTATAAAGACATTAAAGAGGACTGGACGCAGTACTGAACCCTGAGGTACTCCACTAGTAACTTCCCATTCTTTGGAGTGAGTTCCAGTTACTATTACCTTCTGTGTCCTGTTGTGCAGCTAGTTTGCTACCAAGGCTACCACCCTGGGACCCACTCCCAGGCCGGCTAACTTGATTATTAATCTTTTGTGCGGGACCATGTCAAATGCCTTGCTAAAGTCTAGGTAGGCCATATCCACAGCCCCTCCCTGGTCTATTACTTTGGTCACCCATCAAAGAAATCAATTAGATTCATCTGACATCATCTTCCTGCTGTGAATCCATGCTGCCTTGGATCCTGTGGCCCGCTGGCCTCTAGGTACTCAACAATTCTTTCTTCTAGAAGTGATTCCATCATTTTCCCTACCACTGAGGTCAAACTAACAGGTCTGTAGTTTCCTGCTTTTGCCTTGCTCCAACTTTTGTGAAGGGGAATCACATCCACCCTCCTCCAGTCCTCAGGTACCACACCATCCTCCCATGATTTGTTAAAAAGGGTGGTCAGTGGTGTCACTAGGTCCCCCCTTAATTCTTTTAGGATTCTGGGGTGAATCCTGTCAGGCCCCATTGCTCTGTCCACCCTGAGGTTTAGGAGTTTTTTCAGGACTCTTTCTTCTATAAATGGACTGGTGTCAACCCCCCCTGCCCAGAGTGCTTCTATTGTTTGCAATGTCTCCCAGAATACTGATGCCCCATAGAAATTGCACTGCACCACTCCCATCATGTCTTATTTTGTGGTCCCTCTCCTGTTGCTTTGTATGCTTACTCTCTCCTCCCCCCTCTGTTTATTTTTCCACCTACTTTCCTACTGCATATGTGCCCTTACAGCTCTTGCCCTTCCAGTTCTGGGACAGGAACTTCCTGTATTCTTCGGTAGTCTTCTTCCTCCTTGCTCAGAGTCAGACTACCAGCAGCTAGGTAGAGAGGGAGAGATACTTTTTTCTTTTAAGGATGACGAAACGTATGTGTCTCAGTGATCCTTCCCTTCCTACTGCCAAACAGGAAGTTAATGTTGTCAGTCAAATCCAGTGCCTATAAAAGTAGAACTGGCTAAGGGTGGGAGGGAAGGAGGGCAACTAGTAAGGAAAAATCTAGTTTATTCGTCAGCTGCTCCCAGCGCTGAAAGCAAGATTCCTGTCTGCCAAAGGCTAGCAGTAGGGAACTGTAATTGGGGACACCTGGTTTTGCACTGCATAAGCCACAGCCCCAATTAACCTCTCTCCTCCCTGATACAGTCCCCTTTCCCCAACACAGAAAAATACACTTTCTTTTTTTTTTTTTTACCCTAAATGAGACCTCCACTTCTAATAAAGTATCTGTTTGCTTAATCCCAACAGGCACGGACTCCTGCTGAGATACAAATGTTCTGTTAGTAAGAAAAGTTCTAGCTTTTTAGTCAGCTGTTCCTTGCTCTGAAAGCAAGATTCCTGTCTGCCAAAAGCTAGCAGTAGGGAACTGTAATTGGATACACCTGTTTTTCTACAGCCTAAGCCACACCCCCAATTAACTTCTCTCCTCCCCGATACAGTCCTCTTTCCCCAACACTGAAAAATATAGACTTTCTTTTTTTTTTTACCCTAAATGAGACTCCCCCACGTCTAATAAAGTATCTGTTTGCTTTATCCCAACAGGCACTGACTCCTGCTGAGATAGAAGTGTTTTATTAGTAAGAAAAGTTCTAGCTTTTATTCAGCTGCTCCTTGCTCTGAAAGCAAGATTCCTGTCTGCCAAAAGCCAGCAGTAGGAGTAGGTACACTATTTAAATAAAAACTATTTGACTTTCCTTGTCTATAATATACTGAACAATGGAAGTCTGGAAAGAATTTATAAAGATTATTTTTTATTTCAACCTGCAATTTCTTCTTTTACTTCTGTTACATAGTTTCACGTCTTAATTTAAATACCTGCAAACAAATCTTTTATACTTCTAGTATGTGTCTACTGCTCGTTCTCTTACTCTCCTGGTCGGATTTTGGTCACTGTGCCACCCCCCACCCCATGGCAGCCAGCAACGTCTTCCATCCTCGTCCACATCTCAGATTGCAGTTTACAAATATGAGTGAAATAGGACACCTGTAAATGGCAGAGGGAGCAAAATGTGTGGGTACTGATTGCTACATGTAAACACAGAGGGTGCAAGATGTGCAGGTAGCGAGGGGGTGGTCTGACGACCTGTGCGAATGCATGACTGCTCTAAGCAGCACTGCTTTTGAAAAGAAAACTCTGCCAATGAGCTCTACACTTCACAACAATGTGTTACTGTAATTTAGAAAAATGAGGCATCATATAGAGTATAGGACATGGCTGAGACAGGAGCAATCGAGTGATCAAGTAGGGTAGAGGGTAGTGGAAAGAGATCGAGATAGAGAAAACAGACAACACAAGCTGTATTCTATATTTCTTTAGTAGTTTATTTCCCACTGTCTGCAGTTCCGTAGTTCTCTTACAACTCTCAATGGCTACCAGTTTCTCTGACTAGAGACGAGAGCCAGCGGCACAGCACCAGACTCCCTCTGCGGAACCATGCATTAATGAGGCTGCTTAATGCACAGCAATGCACTGCTGCAAGACCAATCAGGTGATGCGCTCCTTACAATCCATGTTATAACTGCCTATAGAGAGTGCTTCACAGACACGGAGGTGACAGTGTTGTCACTCCAACATGTTATTCGTTCACAAGGAATGCGGGAATCTTTTTCTCATAGCAAGAGGTCAGCAGGGCTCAGCCCACTGCAGCCCTAAAAAGGATCAGTCTGTTAACTGGATTTCCTAACCTGCCAGTTTGTCAGGGACCTAGAACAGCTTGCTCACAAAAACGAAAAGCAAAAGGTTTCCAGTGCTGTGCAGTTGCTAAAAAAAAGACTCCCCTGTTGAGGTAAAGTCAAGAAAAGTGGTAAACATTGTGGAACCACTTTAAAAATTGGTATCTGTAGAAAAAATAAGTTTAAAATATAAAATTTGTGGAATTTTTACCTCAGGTGCAATATTTTTAAGTTAGAAAAAGCAGGTGGAACACAGAAAAAAGCAGCGTTTTTTCTGCAGATTCCGGGAACTGAAAATCCACAGAAAATGTACAAAAAGCACTAAAAAAAGAACAGTTATATAAGAACTTACCATAACAGTAGATCTTCGAGGGAATCTCAGTCATTAGATCACACCACAGGAACTTCACCATCGGTAAGACAAGTTACACATGGGAGATTTTTTGCAGTACAACTGGGGCTGCACACCCTGACGTCATGTGACAATGTCACCAATCCTATAAAGGCATGAGCGGCCCTGCTCCCTCCTCAGTTTGTTCCCATGGAGACAAAGGAAGCATAGTTCTAGCGATGGGAGACCAAGAGACAGAGGTGCCCATATCTATATGAAAGGCTGGAAACACCAGACAGCCATTTCCAGTACCATATGGCAAACTGCTTCCACTTCATGGCATATGTGGCTAGAGTGAAAGGCTTCTGGGCGACCAGGAGGATGTCCGTCACTCTGTTAGAGTCCCAAATCTGGTGATGGCTATGTTCTCTGGAGACAGGCATGCAGATGGAGGGACCTGAGGCTGGGATGAACCAGGATCCCCTGATCCTGGTTCGGCAAATTCCTGCAGAGGGGGAGAGGGACTTGAGGTTCCTCCGCCAGCTGCTGAAGAAGAGGAAACCATATCTGCCAAGGTCAGAATGGAGCTACCAGAATCATGCTGACCCCCTCCATCTACAGTTTAATTAGTACCCTCTGAATGAGAGGAAACGGAGGGAAAGTGTAGAGAATCCTCCTGCTCCAGGAGAGGGACAATGCGTCTCACCTGAAAACTCCAGGCCCTGGATCTAGTGAGCAAAAATTGGGCAGTTTTGCATTAGAACATAAGAAAAGCGTCGGCAGATGGGAACCATGCAATCCATCTAGTCTGCCCTAGAAACTACCCCCCTCCCTATGCAGCCTTCATCCTAACTTGTCCTTTATTCTATCCCATGCGAGCTTGAACTCCCTGACTGGCTTTGATGCTACCACCTTCTGGGTGCAGGCTGTTCCATGGGTCTATCACTCTCTCTGTGTGAAGAAGTACTTCCTGAGGTTGTTTTTGAGCCTTCCTCCTACCAGTCTCATATCGTGCCCTCTCATGCATGCTGCTGTGTTCTGTTGAAATAGATTGCCTGTCTGAGCTGCATTAAATCCCCTCACATACTTAAATGTTTCAATCATGTCCCCTCCGTTTCTTCTCTGCTCAAGGGAGTATAGGTTCAGCTCCCCGAGTCTTGATTCATGTGACCTGTGATGCAGTCCATGCACCATCTTAGTAGCCCTGCACCGTTTCCAAATGGTCAATGTCCTTCTTGAGGTGAGGTTTCCAGAACTGAACACGGTAGTCCAAGTGTGGCCTCACCAAGGACCTGTAGAGGGGCATGATAACCTCCCTCTTTCTACTAGAAATACCTCTACTTATACATCCGAGGATGCCACCTGTTTTCTGTGCTGCTTTCTCAAATTGTTTTCCTACCTTTAATTCATCAGAGCTGATTATGCAGAGATCTCGCTCCGTTTGTCTCTCCTCAAGTTGATGTCCTCCCAGTGTGTACTTTTATCTAGGGTTCCTCTTTCCCAAGTGCATTACCTTACACTTTTTGGGGTTAAACTGTAACTGCCAAGCCCTGGACCAATCCTATAGCCTTCTAAAGTCAGTTTCCATGTTGTCTGCTCCTTCCCTTATGTTCACTCTGTTGCAGAGTTTTGTATCATCTGTGAACAGGCAAACCTTCCCTGTTAGTCCATTAGCTATGTCTGCTATAAATATGTTAAATAGGATCGGTCCCAGTACTAATCCCTGCGGGACGACACTGGTCACCATACCCTCCCTTGACAATGACCCATTGACTAGCACTCTCTGAGTCCTATCATTCAGCCAGTTTCTGATCCAGCTGACCATCTTCTGGCCAACTCCCATATGTTCCAGCTTGTTGGTTAGCCTTCTGTGAGGAACAGTGTCAAAGGCCTTGCTGAAATCTAGGTATACCACATCCACTGCCCCTCCCTGATCGATTGTTCTGGTGACTCAGTCGAAGAAGTCAATCAAGTTGGTTTGACAAGAGCATCCTGCTGTGAAGCCATGTTGCTTTGGGTTCATTTTCCAGTATCTGTTAAGTACGCCGCTATCCTCTCTTTTAGAAGTGACGCCATCATTTTCCCCACAACTGAAGTCAAACTGACAGGGTGGTGATTTCCTGCCTCTTCCTTGTTTCCGCTCTTGTGTAAGGGCACAATGGCTGCCTGTCTCCAGTCCTGAGATATTTTCCCGCTATCTAGTGACTTGCTGAACAGTTGAGCCAGCGGTGCGGCCAGTTCCTCTCAGAGCTCCTTCAATATCCTAGGGTGTATACCATCGGGTCCCATGGCTCCTTCCACTTTCAGTTTATTAAGCTGTTTAGGACTCTCTCCCTTGTGAAGGGGTTAGTATCTGCTCCCTGGGTATCTTCCTTTGTCCTGCACAGTGTGGGACCTTTGCCACTGTCTTCTATGGTGAAGACAGAGCAAAGAACTTGTTTAGCACTTCTGTCTTGTCCTTGTCACTCTCTGCCATCTTACTTTCCTTGTTTGCTATTAGGACTATTCTTCCCTTAGTTTTCCTTTTTTCTATTATGTATCTATAGAAGGTTTTGTCTCCCTCCCGAACACCCTGTGCTATTTTCTCTTCTGTCTGTGCCTTTTCCCTTCTAACAGCTTCCCCTGCCGCCTCTAATTTGTTCTTGTATTCTTCCATGTCTGCTTCATGTTTTGTTTGCTTGAACTGTGTAAAAGCCTTTTTTTTTCTCTTTGATTTTGGATGCTACTTTGTGGGAGAACCAGAGAGATCTTTTTCTTCTTTTGGACTTGCTGAGTGGGGACGCAAAAAGGTCCAACTCTGGATGACCCCATTTGTCAAACAACTCTTCTGCGATGGATGAGAGAAGCTCCCATTCATGCATGCTGGACTGAGTCCAGCTGAAGCTGTCTGCCAGAGTGTTTAACACACCAACGCGTGGACCACCGAGAATGTATGACCATGATCCAACACCCAGTACCACACTCTTATGGCCTCCGTGCACAGGGGTTATGAATGAGTTCCCCCTGCTTGCTGATGTAGTACACTACACTGAGACTGTCCAACTGCACCAGCAGCTGACCCGGAGCAAGGTGTTCTTGAAAGGCCAGCATGGCATACAGAACCACCCTCATCTCCAGGACATTGATATGCAGGGAGGTTTCTATCTGGGACCAAGAGCTCTGGGTCTAGAAGGGACCCAGGTGAGCTCCCCAGCCCAGACCGGATGCATCTGTGGTGAGGATCTTTTGTGTGAAGGAGATCTGGAATGGGACACCCTGCAATAGATTCAAGGGGTCCATCCACCACTGCAGCACCTTTCAGACTGGGGAAGAGACCAGGACTGGATGATCTAGCTTGTCTGTGCACTGGTTCCACTGTACCCTAAGGGTTCACTAGAAAATGCTCATACAGTGGGTATGGCAGCCGCCATGAAGCCTAACAATCTCAGGGACATCCTAGCAGGGACGTAGCGTCTTTGAGCAACTTCATGAGCTTGGGCTATAAGGCACTTTGCCCTGTTCTGAGGTAGGAAGGCCTTCCCCTATGCAGAGTCCAAAACTGCCCCTATATACTGCAGTCTTTGGGACAGCACTAAAACTGACAGACAGACAGTGATGCCCAAGGAGAGAAATAACTGAACAGTTATCTCCAGACTCGGCAGGAGTTGTTCCCTGGATGGGGCTTTTAGGAGCCAGTCATCCAGGTAGGGAAAGACGTACAGTCCCTCCCTTCTCAGGGCTGCAGTTACTGCTGCTAAGCACTTGGTAAAGACCTGCGGCACAGAGGACAAGCCAAAGGGCATCACCTCAACTTGGTAATGCTCGTCCTGAAACAGAAAAACTGAGAAACCTCCTGTAAGGGGGGAGACCAAAATGTGCAGGTAGGCGTTATGCATGTCAAGTGAGCAAAGCCAGTCGCCTGTCTTGAGAAGAGGCAATAGCCCCTGGCAGAGTTACCATCCTGAACTTTCCATACTGGACATATAGATTGAGGTCCTTTAGGTCTAAAATGGGCTTCAGATCTCCGGTCTTTTTGGGGACCAGGAAGAACCTGGAATAGAACCCCTTGTTTTTCTCTGTCATCTGGGTACTGGCTCGATGGCCTTCTTACACAGAAGAGTCTGTAAATCCTTCTGAAAAACAGACAAATGAGCTGGGAGGTAACTGGAGGGCAGAGGAGGGGTATCTGGAGGTTGTTCAATGAGTTCCAGGGTGTGACCCCTCTCTATGATCTGCAAAATACAGGCATCCGAAGTTATGGTTCTCCATTGATTCAGATGGAGGAGACGAATAATTTTGATTGCTCAGTGTACTTTTCTGGTGAAACTTTTCAATAAATAAAATAAACAAACAACCTCCGACTACCACCTCTTGGTCGGGGACCAGAAGAGAGGGGTCTGGCAAGGAGTCAAGCAGGGGCGGATCCAGCTTAGGGGGTCCCTCACTTCTTGGGGGTTGGCAAGGCAGCTGGGGCTCTGCACTTCCCTTGGTGACAAGAGGCTTTGCGAAAGGGGGTGCGCTGTCTACCTCTTGGCTGAATATGGTAGAAAGAGTGGACAGACTTGACAGCCCTGCCTGAGGCCTGCAGATCACTGATAATGTCCTGGATATCAGGACCAAACAGCTTAGTGCCACTGAAAGGGGCAGTGAGCACCTTCTGCTGAACATCAGCAGCGAAACCTGAGACCCTCGACTAGGCATGCCTACAAAGGCATATAACTGTGGCAGCAGCCCTGGCAATAGTGTCAGCAATGTCATAGAGAGCCCTGGGGAGGTGCTTCCTAATGTCTTTGGCTGTCTTCAGGCACTTAAGAAGCTCCTGCTTCTGTGTGCCATCTGGGAAGGCCTGGGCGGCAGTCTTGCCCTTCTTTCAATTAAAGTTCTGGTATTTCACCATATATGACAGACTGCAGGATATAGATGCTGATTGACAGCCAGATGGAAACATTAGAAATAAATCTAACCCTTCCCTAAATCTAGATTTCAACATTCTATCATGGAATGTTGCTGGACTAGGAGAGAGGTTAGCAGATCCAACATTTGTGATTTATCTAAAGCAAGTCAACACTATCTGTTTGCAAGAAACTTGGACCAAAAAGGAGGTACACATTGACGGTTATAAAATGTTTAATAAAGGGGCAAGTAGTATAAGCAAATTCAGCAGATTATCAAAAGGCCTTATAATTTGGGGCAAAATTGTAAAGTTAACAGAGTATGATGAAATCTTAGTGGATTCTAATTATATACTTGCAGTTGTTGTTGCAATAAATAACAAGAGAACTCTCATTGTCAATGTCTATTTCCCTCTGGTTGAATCTAAATATGGAAATAAGAACAACGTTGAAAAGCTTATATCTGTAATAGAAAGATGGAAACTGCACGAGCTGGAAGCTGGAATTATACTCTTGGGGGACTTTAGTGCCATGGTGGGACACAGCCTGGAGCCCACCAGTGAAATTTGGGAGGCTTGTGCAGCCCTTGGGACACACAACCTAAAAATGGAAAGGGTGACAAAAAATGGGAAGGGATATGAGAGAGGGAACAAACTGGTAAAAGAATTAGAAGATAACAATATGCTTTCAATTAACAGACATTCTATTGGAGATCGCTCTGGAGAATTTACATATTTGGGGGTAAGAGGTGCTTCCATAATTGACCATTGTTGGATAACCTTGGATTTAATAACTTTTTTGTGGACTTCTTTCTAGGCAAACGCTCGGAGAGTGAACATAATCCACTAGAGATTGAATTTCAAGTTAAACAAGGTAGAAGTGCTCCTATTAAGCCAAATAAAGGTATTGTAAGGGTCAAAAAAGGGATCAAATGAGACTTATTGCAGAATTAAAAGATAATGGGATAAGGAATGAAATTCTAGATATGTTAGTGTATACAGCCTATGAACAATTTCTTGAGTCATGTATAAAGATTATGGAAACAATCTCCAAGACCATTGTCAAAACTTTGATATTTAAGGAAAGAAGGGGAAGCAAATGGTATGATGGGGAGTGCAAATACCAAAAAAAAGAAGATAAACAGCCATGTTAGATATACTCTAAAATACCCAAGTAAAATTAACAAACATAAATTAAATAGACTGAGAAAAGTGTATAAAAACTATTAGAAAAAAAGAAACATAGTTATAGAAAGAGACTATAGGAGCAGTTTGAGAAAGCTGCTTGGGCAAAAGATAATAAAAAATATTGGCACATGGTAACCCATGGGTGGGATAATATACCTTATACAGTAGAGAACCACATTGAGCCCAGTTTGTGGCTCAGTCATCATGAAAATCTCTTTCACATCCCAGAAATAGGAAAAGAGATTCTCTCCAAGGAAAACTGGAAACCTCTAGAAGATAAACTCTCGGACGAAGAAATTAACTTTGCTATTAGTTCAGCTAAAAGACAAAAAGCTCCAGGACCTAATGGAATTCCTGTTGACATTATAAAAGATGATTCAGGTCTCTGGGTCCCGTTTCTGACAAGGTTATTTAACCTTATAAGTGAAACAGGAAATATTCCGCCATCATGGCAAGAAAACATCATTGATCCAATCCATAAAAAGGGTGATAAATCTAATTTAAGCAATTATAGGCCCATAAGCCTATTAGATATAACGCAAAAATCATTCACTAAAATAATCCACGGCAGAATGATGATCTGGTTAACACAAAAGGACATTCTGAATGAGGGTCAAGCAGGCTTTCTATCAGTTCACTCTACTGTGGATCAGTGTTTTGTATTGTCCCATTTGGTACATAAATATATTCACATTAAAAAACAAAAATTATTTTGTGTATTCATCGACCTTAAATGAGCCTTTCATAGAGTTAAGAGGAAAAAATTATGGGAAACCTTGGGAAAATATAAGCTGGACGACTTAGTCATTTGTTTACTTAAATTGCTTTAAAGCAATAATTGTACAGTTCTAAGATACAACAAGGAAGGTGACAGCATCCCACAATTCCCATCAAATATCGGGTTGAGACAAGGCTGTGTTTTATCACTCATACTTTTTAATATTTTTCTAAATAAAGTGCTAGAAGAGTTGTATGACCCAGGGCTGCACATGCCTAGGTTGGGCTCCAGGCGGTGTCCCTACCTGGCATATGCAGATGACATCATCTTAATGGCGACCAGCTTTTTGGGTATTAAAAGGAGCTTGTTGAAATTTTATGAGAAATGTGACAGAGTTGATTTAATAATTAACTTTGAAAAAACAAAGTTTATGATATTTACCAGAAATCATACGAGATCTAATAATATACCTACTTTATTTTGTGCAAATAACAAGATTGAGTATGTGGAAGGATTCTGCTATCTGGGTATAGTTTTTAATTATAATCTAGGTTGGCAAGAGCACATCTACTATATCACAGAAAATTAAATGTTTGACCCCATCAATTGAGTCATTTACCTATAAATATGGGGGCCAGTCTATTAAAGGCTCTTTAAAGACGTTTAACGCAAAGATAAAATCACAAATTCTTTATGGATCAGAAATTTGGGGACAGGATAATACGAATGGGCTTGAATCCGGTATGAACAAATTTTATAAAAAAATATTGGGATTGCCAAACAGTGCAGCATCTGTACTAACAAGACTTGAAATTGGGCAGCTTCCTATAAGAAACAATATTGAACAGAGATTATGCACATATTGGTTGAAAATATAAAACATGCCCAGTGTAAGGTTACCTAGAATGTGTTTGGAGGAGATATCATATTATAACAATATGGGATATAAGTGCCCCGATTTATATGCACTGCAGGAGGTCATTAAGCCTTATGGCCTCCTGCAGTGCATAACCGAGAGTTTGGTAACGCCAATATCAGATATTAAGCAAGAAATCAAAATCAGAGTTAGAGATATCCATGTCCAGAGAGAAATGGATCTAGGTAAGAATTTCAAATTAAGCAGTTGGCTGTCAACAAACAATACGAGAGCGTATGGGATAAAAAATATCTATATATACACTACAGAATCCTAATTTAAGGAAGACATTTACCAAACTTAGATTTGGCTATATTGACAGTCAGACTTTAAGGAGCTTTTATGGGAAAACAGATTCAGATTTATGTGCTTGTGAAAAAAGCAAAGATGATTTAGTTCCTCTACTTTTGTTCTGCCCCCTATATAACAAAGAGAGAATACAAATGCTTGGGGGCTTTCTTGCCACCCTGGATATGGAACCTCTGTATCGGATTAACTATTTGTTGAATTCAGAAGAAGTTATAGGGGATAAAGTAGCAAGGTTTGGCAGATTTCTGGAAAGCAAAAAAAGACATATCTGCAAGGGGAAATAGGGTATATTATTGTGCAATATAAGCTGATGTGTGTTTTTTGTATATTGCCTACCTGTATTATATTTTCAGTTATATACTGTATGTTTTTCCTTTATAAAATGATTAGATATTGTGTATTTTTTAATTGTGATGACAACTGCATTTGTCAACAATAAATTTGATGATGATGATATAAGACAGTTAGTTTGAAATCATTAACCCCAGAGTGGAGGAGGCATATACCCTCTTACCCCAGAGGTCAATTCTATGGGACTCTTTATCTGGGGGAGGGAGGGAGCTAAAGTGCTTAGATGCCTTAGATCTGTCGTGGGCTGCCTTAATGACCACTAAGTCTGTTTCGGGCTGGGTAGTATAGCAGGGGAACCCCTAGGGGTGTGGTAAAGTTTATCTGCTCTGCAGGGCATAGCTGGCACCATGCCTGGTCTGTGCCAGCCTGCTGTGGCTGCATTCCTCAAGACAGACAAGATTAGAGGAATGGTTTTGGAGGCAGACTCTGATCTCCAGGAAGTTCACCAGTTCTTTTCTGGTGACATCCTCTTCCTCAGTGTGGAAGCCCATGGCTGCAGACAATTGTTTGATTACATTGAAGAATGTGGGATCCTCAGGAGGAGACCTGGGGTATGCTTAACTGAATCCTCACTGACAGAGGAAGTGGTGGACCTGTCAAGAGACCAGGATCTCTTCCTCTTCTTCCTCCTCCTCATCATCATCAGGAAGAATGAGGTCTGGATGGTACTCCTCCTTGACCTCTTCCAAATCCAGGTATGGATCAGATGCACCTCCGACGACCTCCAGGGAGCCTCCAATGGCCAATGAGTAGGTGGTGTTGACGAAGCTGCCAGCAATGACATCGACAAAGTGGGTCTGTACACGCCCAGCTACTGCAAAATAACTGAAGTGAATTTTGTCAAAATGTTGTTTAGAGTGACAACTGTTATCGATGGAGTAGCCGACGACCTGGAGGTCGCCGGCCGGCCACCCCGAGGAATCGGGCAGAGGCACTGTCGGTATGGGTCTGGAAGGCACAGAGACCTGGACAGCGATTTTGCATGTCATTGCAGCCGCAGCTGATGAGGATCCCCAGAAGAAGGAGAAGAGGCCATCAGGGGAGGAGACAGACGCTGGGGGGAGCGGTCACAATCTCAGTCTTTTTTATGACTTTTCCCCAAGGACTTGTCTCAGGCCTTGGAGGCCTGGGAGCTCAACAACACCATCAGCGACTGAGAAGCTGGGACCCCAGAGGACCCCTGCCCAGAACTGACTACCTGTTGATCCATCAGCACATTTTTAAGAGCCTTTCTGCATCGCTTGAGGGTTGTTTGGTTAAACTTCTGGGAGAGCTCTCAGTCAGAAACTTCATGGTCAGGTCCAAGATAGAAGACACAGAGAGAATGTTCACCTGTGGAGGCAAACTTCTTTCCACAGCAGCAGCGATGGAAGAGAGAAGTCGAAGGATTAACTCTCGACATAAACCCATGTGACAAAGGGAAAGAACTGAGGAAGGAGCGGGGACACTCATGCCTTCATAGGGTAGGTGACGTCAATGGACGTTGACAGTGTGGGTGGCCTCAGCTGTACTGCTGAAGATTCTGTGTGGAACCTGCTTCACTGACGGTGAAGTTCCTACAGTGTGACCTGATGACTGAGATATGCCCAAAGAAGATCTTGCAAAAAACACTCTAAAGGCAGCACAAAGAAAATAAATGACTGAAACTGTAAAAATAAAATACTTCAAGCAATTGTTTGGAGAGAGAGCTCTGGGGCAGACTTGTCCAGTCAGCAGGGAAATTAATCTGACTAGCTTTCAGCAGCATCTGCAGGCAGCACTCTCTTTCTGTAACCTGGTTGGCTAATTCTTGGCAACATTAGCATAAACTCCACCTCCAAGGCAGCTGAAACCAGATGGCATAACTGCACTAGTCAAGCATACTGAGGGATTCCTGGGGTGAGAAACCCTCTTACACCAAAGGTTGATCCACCTGGATTCCGTGTCAGGAGGGAGGGAGCTAAGGTGCTTGGGCACCTTGGACCTGTCATGTCCTGTTTTGATGACCACAGAATCAGTCTTAGGTTGAGCAGCGTAATAAGGCAGGCCTTGAGGGGCATGATAGAGTCTGTGCACCCTGCGTGGCATAGCCAGGACCATGTCTGGGCAGTGCCAAGCTGCGGTAGTAGCATTCATCACGCTGGAAGAATGGGAGGAATGACCTCAGGGGAGGATTCTGGAATCTCCAATAAGTCTACCAAGTCTGTCCTGGTGGCATCCTCTTCCTCAGTGTGGAAGCCCATAGCTGAGGACAGCTGCTTCATGACATTAAAAAAGGTAGGATCTCCAGGAGAGGACTTGGGAGTATGGGGCCTGATGAGATTCATCCCAGAATTCTAAAAGAACTAAGGGTAGAACTAGTGACACCACTGACTACCCTCTTTAACAAATCATGGGAGGATGGAGTGGTACCCGAGGACTGGGGGAGGGCAGATGTGATTCCCTTTCACAAAAGTGGGAGCAAGGCAGAATCAGGAAATTACTGACCTGTTAGTTTAACCTCAGTGATAGGGAAAATGATGGAATCACTTCTGAAGGAAAGAACTGTCGAGTATCTAGAGGCCAGAGAGGCACAGGACCCAAGGCAGCATGGATTCACAGCGGGAAGGTCATGCTAGACAAATCTGATAGATTTCTTTGACTGGGTGACCAAAGTAGTAGATCAGGAAGGGGTTGTGGACATGGCCTACCTAGACTTTACAAGGCATTTGACACAGTCCCACATAAAAGATTAATATACAAGTTAGCCAGCCTGGGAGTGGGTCCCAAGATGACAGCCTGGGTAAAGAATTGGCTGGAGAATAGGACAGAGAGTAATAGTAAATGGAGTCCACTCTGAAGAAAGGGGGTTACTAGTGGGCAACTTTAAGGGTTCAGTATTAGACTGGTCCTCTTCAATGTCTTTATAAGTGACATCGCAGAGGGACTGGAAGGAAAGTATGTCTCTTTGCAGATGACACAAAGATCTGCAACAGAGTTGATGCACAAGGTGGGGTGGAAAGGATGAGAAGGGACTTGGCAAGGTTAGAGGAATGGTCAAATGTATGGCAGCTTAGATTCAATGCTAAGAAGTGCAAGGTAATGCACCTGGGAAACAAAAACCTAGGGGAAGAGTACACAATGGTGCGTGAGATACTAACAACAACCAAAATGGAAAGGGACCTGGGGGTAGTCATATCAGATGACCTAAAGGTGGGCAAGCAATGCGAGAGGGCAGCAAGGAGGGCTGGGGGGATACTGGGATGCATAGGGAGAGGCATCACCAGTAGAAAACAGGAAGTTATTATCCCTCTGTACAGACAGCTGTGAGACCCCATCTAGAGTACTGCGTGCAGTTCTGGAGACCCAATCTCCGCAAAGACATAGACAGGATGGAAGCTGTCCAGAGGAGAGCAACTAAAATGGTGCAGGATTTGCACCGGAAGACATATGAAGAGAGACTTAAGGAGCTTAATATGTATAGCCTCGAGGAAATGAGGGAGAGGGGGGACATGATAGAAACTTTGAAGTACCTCAAGGGAATCAACAAAGTCCAAGAGGGTAGCATCTTTCAAAAAGAGGTGCAAGAACAAGGGCACAATTTGAAGATGGGGGGGGCAGCTCAGAGGTAATTTAAGGAAGTATTTTTTCACAGAGAGGGTTGTGGATGCATGGAACGGCCTTCTGGAGGAGGTTGTGGAGTCAAAAACTGGTGGAATTCAAGCATGCATGGGACAGTCATAAGGCAACTCTAGGGGGTTGGGGTAGGAAGAAGTAGGCTGCTGGTTAACTAGGATCTGTATCTTACCCACTAGGTAAGGAAATGGGCAGACTGGGTGGGCCAAGTGGTCCTTATCTGCCGTCAAATTCTATGTTTCTATGTTTAACAGAGTCCTCACTCACAGAAGAAGCAGTAGACCTGTCTGAGGAGAGGTTCCTTTTCCTCTCCTCAGGGGGGATAAGGTCAGGATGGTACTCCTCCTAGACAATGATGTGTTCTAATTCCAGGTCCAAGAATCGAGGGACCGACAATGTCCTGTGACATGCAGCCCAAGAAGGCCTGTCTGGCATCAACGACAATGAGGCCGTCGACGGCACCAGGGATCCGGGTATGTAGGAGAGTTGATGCACCAGGGCCGTAGTTATCCTGGCCAAAATATCATTGAGGTTGATGACAGGAGAAGAATGCGTTGACGGTGGAGGGGTCCCTGGTACAGGGCGTGATGAGCCGTACATCGGGTCTTGAGAGCCTGAGGGCCCTGATGTCCGAGGGCCTGGAGAAACAGACTGCGATGGAGGGGCTGGCATCAATAACCCGAGGGTCAACAAATGGGGGGGGCAATGACCCAAGGGTCGATCACCGGCCTCCCTGAGAAGCAGGAGGAGGTGCTGTTGGTATGGGCCTGGGAGAAGCAGAGGCTTGGACAGCAATGTGCATCGATGCAACCACAATTGATGGGATGCCCCTGAAGGAGGAAGACGACGCCATCAGGGATTGGAAGCACTGCCGTGGGGAGCAGTCCTGTTCATGGTTGTTTTTGTGACCCCCCCCCCCCAAGGACTTGTCTCGGGCCTTCAAAGTCTGGGAACTCAATTAACCCAACAGCGACTGGGAAGGAGAGACCCCTGGCCAGAACTGGCTACCTGTTGCTCCGTGAGGAATTTCTTCAAAGCCTTTTTGCTTTGCCTAATGGTTTTGACATTTAATTTCTGGCAGAGCTCACAGTCGGAGACATCATAGTTAGGCCCAAGACACCAGACACAGAGGCTCTGGTCATCTGAAGAGGCAATCTTCTTTTTGCAGCGATGGAAGAGAGAAGAGCAAGGAGTAACTCTTAACATAAATGAGGTAAAAGTCTTTTTAAAAGAGATTCTGAAAGGTAGGGTAAAAGAAAAAATTGTAGGCAAAAATGGTGCAAACTGCAACGGAGCTTCTGTAGAGACCCATGTGGGCAGGGTCGACTGCAGGTAAGAACTGGGGAGGTAGCAGGGCTGCTCTCACCTTTGTAGGGTCGGTGACGTTGGTGGACAACGTCGGCGTAGACAGCCCCAGTGGTACTGCTGAAAAGTCTTCCATGTGGATCCTGCTTCACTGACAATGAAGTTCCTACACAGTGACCTGATTACCGAGATACTCCTGAAGATCTGCCATTATCACGCAGGTATGCACACCCAGGTGAAGCTGAGTAGCAGCATATTTATTCATTCCTGCTTATGAAGCTGGATGGAGGTAGCAGACATGATGGACCCAGAGTGATTCTGACAAAAATCAATCAATCAAATCTTTATTTATCCAGGCAAACACCATTGAGCATAGCTCATTTACAAGATGGACCTGGTTAGCACAGGAACACAGGATATGCAATATATGAACAGTCACAACATAACACCTCAGTAATATTATACAATGCAGAGATACAATGGTTAAACGTAGTCATAAGTGGAGAACAGTTTGGAAACAGTGGTTCAATTCCTTAGTGGTGTATAATGAGTCTAGTAACAGTAGGTGGAAGTACTAATGAGGACAATTGTTAGGTAATGGTATATTACATACAATGCTATAAGTAACAAGACAGACAGTGAGTTAGAAAAAGGAAAAAACAAACAGTATAACAGGGTAGAGGGGGGGTGATAGGCGAGGTGAGATAGGGTACAGACAGGGTGGTAGGGGATAGACGAGGGACAGATGAAGCCTCTGAGAGGACACAGGACAAGAGGTCAGGGAGCACAATTAGGTATTAGAGAAATGTGAAGGAGAGGCCACAAGGTCAGGCGTAGCATAGAGGACAATGCCATCATGGTACGCTATAAGTGCAGGGAAGTTTATGATCGGGGAAGCAGCTGCAAATTTCCTTGACCAAATGGTCATATAATGTCTTGAAGGAGGATAGACTGACCGGGGTGCTAAGTTTAGTGATTTTTATATTTTGTTCCATAGAGACGGCAGCGCAAAGCTTATAGCCGTTCTCCCAAAGAGTGTTTTTAGCTTAGGTACCTTTAAGGAAATAAAGGAATAGCTTCTCAGTGCATAGTTCCCAAGCTTGCATAGCGGAAGACAATCAGATATATATAGGGGTAGTTTTCTGATAACAGCTCTGAACGGCCAGAGTATAGCATTTCTGTTTCTCCTGTACTGAAGGGGAGGGCCACCCCATGGCAGCATAAAGGGCACAATGATGAGTGGAAAAAGGTAGGCCAGTAATGAATCTCAGAGCCCTGTGATACAACGTATGCAATTTAGCAAGATGAGAGACAGGGCAGTGACTATAAAGAAAGTCAGCGTAGTCAACCAAGGAGAGAAACATTGTTTGTACCAGCTGCCACTTGGCATCGCTACTAAGGATGTTATTAATCCTGAAAAAGAGTCCTAGCCTCTGCCTCAATTTCTTTAGCAGATCTTCAATATGGTCCGTAAAGGGAAGTCTATAGTCGAGCCACACTCCCAAGTACTTGAATTTATTGACAAATTCTAGGTTTTCTCCCAGGATTTTTGCGATCTGTGGAATGGAACCAGCACTGGGCAGGTTTGCAGCATAGAGAAATTGAGAAAATAGCATTGCCTTAGTTTTTTTTTTTGGTGTTTAATAGGAGCCTTTTGTTTAGGAATTGGCTCTGAAGTAGACTGAATTCAGATTGCAGGTCTCCACAGGCAGCTTCTGGCAAAGGATGACTTAGAGAAAGAACCGTGTCATCTGCGAACAGATGGATACTGGCCTTAGTTATGTTGGCGTCAATGTTGTTTATGTAAATTACAAACAGTAGGGGACCAAGAATCGATCCCTGGGGGACCCCTCTTTGCAGAGGTTTAAGGGGAGAAAGTTCACCTTCTGCCTTGACTTGCTGCCACCAGTCAGAGAGGTAGTCAGCAAACCAATGCAAGGATAGTGAGTCCAGTCCTATCGCCCTCAGGGAGGAAAGGAGCAGGCCATGATCGACGGTGTTGAAAGCCTTACTTAAGTCTAAGAACACTGCACAGACGAAGTTTCGATTCTCCAGGTCTCGCTGCCAATCATTGGTCACTTTGGCTAGGGCTGTAATGGTGCTATGCTGTGCTCTAAAGCCAGATGGTATTGGGTTTAGAAGATTCATAGTTTCTACATAGGTTCTCAACTGCTTGCTTACAATTTTTTCCAACAGTTTGGACAGTATAGGGAGTAGAGAAATCGGTCTGTAGTTGCTAAGATCACAGGGGTCCCCAGATTTAAACAGAGGGATAACATGAGCTGTTTTCCATAAGGGTGGGAGGATTCTGAGGGACAGTGAGAGACTGAATAGGTGGGTAATTAGTACAGCTAAAGCATGGTGGGCGATCTTTAGAAAGTATGGGTCTAGAGAGTCAGCACCCGCACTTTTTTTGGTATCTAACTGTAATAGAAGTTCTTCAACCTCTTTCAACGAAGTAGGCTGGAGAGAAAAGACTGAGTTGGTAAGAGTAGGTTCAGAGTTTTGAGCACCCAAGTGGGAGCATAAAGAACATGAAGAGGAGTTTTCAAATGCCAGCCCTGCGGTGGCAAAGTGGTTGTTAAATGCATCCAGGATCTCTATTTTGTCGCAGATGGTGGCACTGCCAGAGGTAATCTTTGCAGGCAGGGAGTTCCCCGTGGTATGTCCGGAAATATCCTTAATGGACTTCCAAAATTTAGAGGAGCTCCTGGCAGCAGAATCCAGTTCCAAACGATAAAAGGGGGCCTTAGCATCTCTTATCATCTTGGTGCATGTATTCCTGGCTTTCCTGAAGTGACACCAGTCCATCAGGACCTTAGTTGTCCGTGCTTTTTTCCAAAGCTTGTCCCTGTCCAGCAGTGCTGTTTTGAGTTCTAAAGAGAACCAGTGACAGGTTCTACTCCTTACCCTAACTTTTACAAGAGGGGCATATTTATTTAACGCCCCATTCACAATTTCAGAAAAGATGTCATATGCCAAGTGGTCCGAGTTAGCTAGGTAAATGTCCTGCCAACGCAGCTAGTATTTTAGCTCATCAAGGTAGGCAGACTGATCAAAGTTACGTCTGGACCTCTTAGTGGAGAACCTTGATGAGGATAGTGGATTCTGGTCCGATCTTACGCCGGCGATGATGCTATGGTCACTAACATCAGAGAAGAAGGTTCCTGCATGGGAGAACAGGTGCGGTTTACTTACCAAGATTACATCAAGCAGTGTACTATTAGCAGGGTTCTTATTATTAGGGCGCGTAGGCTCACCAATAAGTTGCATCAGCCCGTGGGCATCACAGAACTCCTTAAGTGGTGCAGCTGCCTTGGACATCCAATCAAAGTTAAGATCCCCAAGAATAACTGTTTCAAGGGAGCCATGCCCCTTAATAGTAGTTAGATGGGTGAGGATTTGAGAGCCAGCAGATGGGGATCTATAGCAACCTATGACACAAAGCGCAGTGGAGGAGGATATCTCAACCTTTAGTGCTAGGCATTCGAATTGGTTTGCAATGGATGACGAGTCTAGGCATGAAATAGAGTATTTATCCTTGACGTAGATGGCCACTCCTCCACCGCTAGTAAGCCTGTCAGCTCTAAATAATGAATAGTCTGGGATGTTAATTTCCCTGTCAGGCATAGAGGGTCTGAGCCATGATTCGGAGATCACTAAAACATCCGGTGTGGTATGATTGAACCAGGCCTGGATCAAGGTAATCTTTTTTAACAGGCTACATGCATTCATATGCATAAAGCACATTCGTTTTAGTTCTGTTGGATCTGATGGGGAAATAAGAACTTTAGCTGGGCCAGGGTTAAGCTCAATGTCTCCTGAGCACAACAGAAGGAAAAGTAAGAGCTTCCTTAGCGCAGCAATAGTCATTTTGCAATCCCTTGCCTGTGTTCGTCTACAACGGGTGTCGGGCAGAGTAAATAGAACCCCGTATTTAGCTCTGATCTGTCCTAAGACAGCAGTTACCAAGACCCTGGCTGTGAGATGTAAAGAGAGGTAAGTGCACGGTAGAGTGATGGATATGCCCTGTGGGGGCAGTTCAGCCCAAGTCCCGCCACTAATAGTAGTTCGAACAAAGGACTGCAGGTGGGGGAGTCTAGGAGCACAAAGATAGTTATAGAATGAGTTACGGTGCACACGACAGCACACCAGAAGGTTATGTTCCCCCCGGCTAGAAGATTGGGAGAGCTTGTGTACTGTGCATGGCACAAGGAAAAGAAGGAACAGAAAACAGAGCCAGTGGGGCACCCACATGATGATGCCTTGCATAAAACAGACACAGTTGATCTGTCTGGTCCTTGCAGCCTATAGATTGAATTAGCAACCTACGCAAATTAATATATTACTATGCTTTAATGCAATTAACAAATGTCTCACCTGAATGCTAGCTTTAAAACTGAGTGATGAGGTTATAAAAGTTAAGGATTTACTAGCTGTGCTTTTCTGTTGGATTAACACACAGTCATATCTATTTCGACCAATCACATGTGCTGATTTCTCTTACCTGTTTTAGAATTACTATATTAAAAAAGTATACGTAAGAACTTACCATAACAGTAGGTATTCAAGAGGAGCTCTTGCAGCAGGTTATACCATAAGGACTGAAGCTGGCAGGCACCAGGACCCCACAGAAAAATTCTAGCTAGCAGTCTTTAGAGAGGTACTGCCCCGACATCGCCTGTGGTATAAAGGGGGCGGTCACCCAGCACCACCTCAGTTCTCCTGCCAGAGACCCCAGCACAGTTAGAGATTAGAGAACAGAGAAGTCTCCTCTGGATGAGGAGATATGATGGAAAGGCTGAAAATGCAGAAGTAGACACCAGGGAGAAGGAGGGAGGGAAAACAGCACCTGCTGCAAGAGCTCCTCTCGAAGATCTACTGTTATGGTAAGTTCTTATGTAACTGTACCATCTCACTTTGAGGGGAAGCTCTTGCAGCAGGTTACACCATGAGGACTGAGTCCCAAGCAGTAAAAGGACAAGAAACATGTCAGAAGGGCAGAGGAAAAGAGATGGGAAAACTGAATTCCTCATGAAAGAAGATCCTGCAGGACAGCAAGGCTGAAACCTGTCCTACGTCTGGAGGCAATGTCCAAACTATAATGTTTAATGAAGGTGTGGACGGAGCTCCAAGTGACAGCTGTGCAGAGGTCAGCCGCTGACACATTTTTCAGAGATGCAAATGAAGCAGCAACTCCCCTGGTAGAATGGCCTTTTACCAAGCCCTGTAAAGGCTTGTCATATTTCTGGTAACAGTAAACAATGCAATGAACCAATCATCTGGATAATGTTTGCTTAGAAACGGGCGCCCCTAAGGTCCTCGGGGTGAACAAAACAAACTGGTCAGATTTTCTGGAATCCCAGATATGAGACAGATAATAGCGAAGGACCCAGTGAACATCTACAGTATGAAGGACAGCCTCCCCTCGATTGGAATGCTCTGGATAGTAAACAGGAAGATGGATATCTTGGTTAAGAGTAAATTCGGACACCATCTTAGGTAGGAACTTAGGATTTGTCCTCAAGGACACCCTATCCTAGTGGAAAACTAAATAAGGCTCTTTACACATCAGAACCTGAAGCTTGGAAATCCACTGAGCAGAAGTAACTACAACTAAAAATAATGCTTTCCACAACAGAAAGTGTGGCTTGCATTCTGCAACTGGCTCGAAGGGAGGCAGATTAAGTTTCTCCAAAACAAACAAAAGGTTCCATGGTGGGACAGGATCCCTAATGGAGGGTTTTAGCTGCAAAATGCCTCGCAAGAAGGTGCGAGATAAATCAGATTGAGCTAGGGTCTTGCTCTGTACCAGTGCATGATAGGCAGACACAGCAGAAGGATACACCTTAATGGACAAGTAGCTCAGACCCAAATCCAAGAGTGAAAGGAGGTACTCAAGAACCAAGTTTATCGGACAGGTAAAGGGGTCAAGGTGGCGAGTAGTGGCCCAGCTGCAGAACCGCTTCCACTTCACTGCATACGTGGCCCTTGTCGAAGACTTCTGGGTGGCAACTAGGACCTCTGCCACTCTAGCGGATACTCCAAAATGAGAAACAGCTAGGTCTCAGGAGCCATGCATGTAGGTGCAGAGACCTCAGATTCAGATGAATAGTGACCCTCTCTCCTGGGACAGCAGGTGTGAGCTCAAGAGAAGCAGGAGCGGGAGCTCCACTGCTAACTGCTGAAGCAGAGGGAACCAGATTTATCAAGGCCAGAATGGAGCTATCAAGATCACGTCCGCTCACTCTGATTGCAGCTTGAGGACCCTGAATTAGCGGGAACAGAGGAAAAGCATAAAGAAATCTCCCTGACCAGTAAAGGGACAATGCGCCTCAACATAAAACACCAGCCCTGGATCTAGTGAGCAGAAACTAGGCAGTTTTGCACTGAGTGAGGACGCAAAGAGGTCTAACTCTGGGTGACCCCATCTGTCGAAGAGGGACTGACTGTAGGAGTTCCCACTCGTGGGCTTTGCATCGAGAGTGATTGAGGTAATCAGCCAAGGTGTTCTGAACCCCTGGAACATGTAATGCCAGAGAGTTCCAGCTGATGATCAATAGCCCAGTACCATACTCTGATGGCTTCCCTGCAGAGAGGGTACGACTGAGTTCCCCCCTGCTTGTTGATGTAAAATACAACCGACCTGATGTCCTTCTGGATGAGTAGGTGGACCAGGACTAGATCAGTCTGCACAGCCTGCATGGCACAGAGGATCGCCCTCATCTTTAACATGTTGATGTGGAGAGATTTCTCCACTGCAGACCATGTTCCTTGAGTCCGTTGGTCTGCGGAGGGCTCCACAGCTCGTGTCTGAGGCATCTGTGGTCAGAGACTGAAGGGGGGAAGTGATCTCCAGAAGGGCATGCCCTCAGAGAGGTTGGACAGAAGCAGCCACAATTGAAGGGTCTGGCAGACTGATTCCAAGATGGAGACTAATTGGTCTAGGTCGTCCATGCGCTGGTCCCATTGGACCCTCAAGTTCCAATGAATCATCCTCATATATACCAATGGTATGGTAGCGATAGCCACTGCCATGTGACCGAGTAACCGGAGGATCATTCTGGCCAGGACCAGTCGAGTGGAGGAAACCTCTCTCAAGCGTAAGCTTCAAGACGATCTGCCCTGTCCTCCGCAAGGAAGGCTCTTCCTTGGACAGAGTCCATTAGAGCTCTTATGAACTGAAGTCTCTGACTTGGCCAGGGGGAGGACTTCGGGAGGCTGAGAGTGAACCCTAAGTCTCTGAATAGGGTAAAGATGTCTTCCATGGTCTGGAGCAATCTTTCCCTGGAGGGGGCTGTGAGGAGCCAATCGTCCAGGTACGGGAAGACATAGTGGCCTTTTCTCCTTTAGGTGGTTGTCACCACTGCAAGGCACTTGGTAAAGACTCGAGGTGCTGAGGACAGACCAAACAGCAGAGGCCGAAACTGACAGTGGTGCCCCTGGAAGAGGAAGTGCAGGAACCTTCAATGGGGTTTTGCAATCAGGATGTTAACGTAAGCATCGTGCATGTCCTGCAAGGACAGCCAGTCTCCTTGGAGAAGGAGAGGAATGAGGCATGGAAGAGTCACCATCTGGAACTGCTTGTATTCCACGAAGTTGTTCAAGTTGCTGAGGTCCAAGATGGGGCGCAGATCCCCAGTTTTCTTAGGAACCAAGACAAAGTGGGAATAGTATACCCTTCCTCTCTGAGAGACTGGCACCGGCTCAATAGCTCACTTGCTCAGCAGAGCCTTAAGTTCCTCCAGAATGAGGGTTGCATGGGATGGGGAATAGCAGGATGGGAGTGGAGGACTGTCCGGAGAAATCTCCAGAAACTCTATGGTGTGTCCTTGTTGAATCAGTTGCAGGTCCCATTGATTGGTTGTGATCCTGCTCCAAACCTCTAGACAGAGCGAGAAGTGACCATCCATCACCTCTCCCAGGATTTTGGCTGGGGGAGGAGGGGTCGGGCAAGGAGTCAGGCAGTGGCGTTTGGCTTAGGCAGAGCTGCCTGGGAGGACTTGGCTCTGGGAGCAGAACCTCTGGGATTTTGAGAGGAGGCATTACACTTGAAGGCTCCTCGCTGCTGCTGACCTCTGGGTTGCTGTCCAGAGGAGCACCAAAAAGGACTGGTACCTGAAGGGCTTCTGACTGGACCGGCACATAGTGCATATGGACCGAATGGCCTTTCCAGAATCCTGGAGATAGGTGATGATCCTGTCGGATTCCTCTCCAAAAAAGATCGAGTCCTTGAATGGGGCATCTATGATGCTGGCTTGCACATCCTGGGTAAAACCAGAGACTCGGGAGCCAGGAGTGCCTTCTGATGCAGACACCAGTGGCTGCAGCCCAAGCCGCTGTGTCTGCTGAGTCATAGGAGGATCATAGCACATGGGTGCAGATGTCTGATCAAGACTTCAAGAGGTTAAGGAGCTCTGCCTTCTGGGGGACGTCAGGAAGAGTGTGAGCGAGCTCCATGCTCTGCCCCCAAAGAGGATGCTGGTATTGTACCATGGGAGTAAGGAAGTTGAGAGAGTGTATGGTACAAGTGGCAGAAGAAAACACCTTTCTGCCAAGGTGGTCAGGCTGTTTAGATTCCTTGTCTGGAGGCTGAGTACTAAGGTGTCTGGGTTTCTTTGACCTGTCATGGTGGTCGTGATCACCATCGAGTCCGCCAAGGGTTGCCCAAAAAAGGTTCCTCCCTGGGGGCTCTATAAAAGCGGTCTGACTTTTTAGGTATGGCTGAAGAAGTGGATGGGTGCTTCCAGGTGGACCTGGTGACGTCCTGGAAAGTGTCTACCAAGGGTGGCACCACTATAGGTTTTGGGTCCTTTTGGCCGACATACTTGCCAGCCAGAACCTCTCTGGGTCTAGATCTTCTGTGTCCCATCCCATTTTGTTCTGGATGTGCCGCATGACATCCATGAATGATGGATCATCCGGCGGTGTCCTAGGGGAGTCCTTATGGTCCGGAGGAGAAGGAGGCCCCCCCTTAGGAGGAAGATCTTGGGGAGGAGGAAGAGATGAGGATCTAGAACTATAATGTCTGAACTGACGATCCCTGGAGCGACTTCGGTGTCTGTCAGACAATCTGGAGGAGGATTGGTGTCTCCTGCCTTTACAAGTATGACAAACCCTACCAGAGTCCTCAAGCTGTGAAGTGCGTTCCCTCGGCTGAGGAGTGGACTCCTTGGGTTGAGGGGTAGGTCACTTTGGGGGCACCTGAAATGGTGAAGGTTCCTGAATGGGTGAAGCAGGTCTTGGCTGGAGGAGGTCAGCCTTGACAGTGTTCCACCAAGAAGAGAAGAGATCCTTCACATCCGACAGGAGAATTCTAAGCTCCAGAGGAGTGTTCGGTGTCGGAACAGTTGATGTCCCTGGTGTTGGGCCTTGAGGCGGCACCAGTGTCAGTGTGGCCGAGGTACCATCACTCGGTGTTGTCAGCTCATCGGGCATCGGTGTTATTGTCATTAGCCTAAGATCTGTTCATTCATCGGCTGGCGACATACCTAGGTCCGGCAACGCTGGGTTAGAGGCTGCCAGAACCAACACCGTGGATACCGGCATTGAAGTGACGGACGACTGCTGACTCTGGTCCAGGGTAGCAGCCAGCGTCTGCTTGGGAGGATCCCATTGTGGGGAACAGGGCTCCGAGAAGAGCTAAGCAGTCACTCTCTTGGGCGAGAACTCATGCCCCTAACATCAGTCCAGGGAGTCAGCGGCTGCCTTGGATGATGGTTTTTCCAGTTGGATGATGGGTAAGGACCCGCTGCCCAAAGAGGAACCGGCGGTGCCACCTGGCTATAGGACCAAAGAGTGGGAGGAGGGCCAGAGCTTCAGGGGCTGGAGGGCCGAGGATTAAGGCCCAAATCCGGAGGAGTCTCCGACCAATGTCAGTACCAGGGCAGAAGGCTTTACCACAGGAAGCCGGAGGAGGTGAGGGCGGTCTGGGAAGATGAGTCTGTCCTCCTCCGGGAGGAACCGGAGCCAGAGTCCAACTTGTGCAGGGATCAGGAGCAGGAGTCCTTGTCCTAATGCTTCTCCTTGTAGTGATGCTTCCCCAATGACTTCTCTTATGTTGATCTGAGGAAGTCAAAGCCCCTGAGGGAGAAGAACCCTTCCCCTTGATCTCCATCTACATGTCTGCAATTTTTTTCTCTAACAAGAAGGATTTTAAGGCTTTTTGGTGGCAAATCCAGGTCTTGCTGTTGAACTTCTGGCAACGCTGGCAGGCCTCGGTGTTGTGCTCTGTGCCCAGGCAGAGGAGGCAGGCCAAATGGCCGTCTTTCAACAGGATTTGCTTGACACAGGCACACTTAGACTGGTGCCGCTTGATGGACAATGAAGGGGAAGCAGACATGCAGAGAAAAGTTGACTAAAAGAAAAAAGAAAAAAAAGTGCTCAAACGCGATCAATATGGTGGTTGACTGATGAAGAAGGCATCCGTGGAGCCGAAGTGTGCAGGTCGATAGCGGGAAAAGAACTAAGGTGGTGCTGGCGGACTGCCGCCTTTATATCATAGACAATATCGGGCCAACATCAAGGGCGGTCCCCCGCTGAAGACTGCCAGCTAGAAATTTTCCATGGGGTGCTGGTGCCTGCTGGCTTCAGTCCTTATGGTGTAACCTACTGCAAGAGCTCCACCTCGAAGCGAGAGCCATAGTTCTACTGCTGATATTCAATTTACATCAATGCAGTGGCAGTTTCTTTAAGAATGCTCAGGTTCTGGGAAATAATCTGCAAAGTCTGACTTCTCCTACCACTAAATCATGTGTCCTTTGGTCTCTATCCCCACTGCTCTCAGATCAGAATGATGAAAAACAGAAGCAGACAAACAAGCCTGCACAAAAAGGGATGGGTGGGTTGTATGGATGTGATGTGAATACCAGTTGTGGAAAGATTAGTTACTTACCAACAACAGTAGACCTTTGACGGAATCCTCTTCATAGAGCCACACCTTTGGAATTCTAAGCCACTGACGTTAAGATCACTCTAAAACTTCTACCTAGCTGGGGATGCCCATGTTGCTATACCCTGACTATATTATATGGGTGGCCCTTTACCTCCTCAGTTTCCCACCGCAGACAAGCTCAGAGCTGTTCCATACTGACAGTAATGAGAGACCAGTCCCCCAGCCAGGCTGGTAGGAGAGGCGGAGGTTCTGGAAGGAAAGCCCCTTGGAAAAGTGCAGAAAAGGAGAAGACTAAGCATACAGTAATGGGCATGTTTTTCAGAGGATTCCGCATGAAAATATATAAGGGGGTAAGTAGGTAGGTGGGAGAGTGAGCTCTTGCTTTATGTTGGAGATTCTCTTGAAGAACTACTGTTTCTGGTATGTAACTACTCTGTCTTTTTCAGAGAAATCTCCTTCCATAGAGCCACATCTTTGGAACTATTTCCAGGCAGTATAAGACTGCAGATTGGGAGGAAGGCCAGACATGGGGGACAAAAACCCTTAAGGGAGTAGGCCTTGGATGACGGCAAGGATGAAGTCAACCCTCAGTGGGACACCTTGGTCCAGAATGCAGTGTTTAATGAAAGTATGTGGTGGAAGAGTGTATGTCAACTGCCAAGACTGAACAACAACCTGCAAAAGTAGTCATGTCACGGGTGACATGTCCACGGACAGAACCAGGAAGCTCCCTATCATGCTTCAAGAAACAAGAAGATATGTAAGATGATAGCCATTTGGAAAGCAGTTTCTTAGAAACAGGAGTACCCACCATCCAGGGGGCAAATAAAACAAAAAATTGTGAGGAGTTTCTGCAGTCCTTTGTGTGGTCCAAACTGAAGTGTAGGCCCATGGACATCAATAAAATGTAGGATAAACTCTCTTGTATTCTGAGGGGAAGGAAATAAAATACAAGAAGGTGGATTGTCTGATTCAATGTGAACTCAAACAACCATAGGAAGGAACCAAGAAGGAGTATGTAGTGAAACCTGATACTGGTGAAAAATAAGGTAACGGCAAGGCAATTTTATTTATATGGCACCCAATCCCAGGGGCTCTGGGCACCTCACAGTAAGCACAACCACCACCAAAGCCTACAGCTCAGAAACTCTCTGAGAAGAGGTGATCATAGTCAGAAAAAGTGTTTTCCATGATAAGAAATGTGTCTCAGAAGTGACAGTAGGTTTAAGGATCCACACCAGAACCAGCTGACGGACCATGGGACCAAACAAAGTCCTTTGAGGAACCTGCCAGATACCTCGAACTAGGCTACAGTCCTGCCGCCCAAGAGGACATGAAAGGCCAAAATGGCAGTAGAGTACTGAGGGCCAGAAACCACAAAGGACAGGAGGTAGTCCAAGATGCTCTGCACTAAACATGAAAAAGGGTTCAGGTACACCAAGTGCTGAAACATTTACATTTCAGGGAATAAGTGCGCCACATAGAAGGCCAAGGCTCTGGTTTTTCTGAGGCACTTTGGGGCCAAATTCTACTACAGGTTTACTATTTGCCACAGAACTTCTGCAGCAGTGGTTTGTGATTTTCACGGAAATTCCATGGCACCAATGAAGTGCCATGTCACAGCATCAACTCATCATCTTGACAACGTGTCTTTGGCAACGGCTATGGCAACCAGGATGGGGAGCATGCAAAACCACTATTTCACAAAATAAACCCACAAACTTTTATAATATTTTTTTAACAGCTAAAACACAATTTATCACACAAGGTCCTATTCTACTGCAAAAATACGATACGCAGAGGAGACCTTGTGTAGTAAATGATTTATTTATACTCATGCTTTTTACACCCCCATGAGGTTAAACAAGGCCAAACAGCACTTGCATAGATCAATAATTTATCCTAAAGGTCCTCGCTGTCTGTCCCTTATATATACTGTATATAGTCAATTCCACTTGTATGCCATTTGGATGTATGCACACTTTTGTCTGGTCCCACCTTGCTTGTTGATATAATAGACAACACTGAGATTGTCCAACTGGATCACCAGCTGACCCTAGAGGAGATGGCTCTGAAAAGCTTGCATGGCATATAGGACCGCCTGCATCTCCAGGATGTCGATATGCAGGGAGGTTTCAATCTGGGACCAAGTTCCCTGAGTTTGAAAGGGGTCCAGGTGCGCTACCCTCAGCCTGAACCAGAAGCATCCATGATGAGTATCTGCTGGGGGGAGGTGACCTGGAATGGGACCCCCCATAACAGGTTCTGTGGGTCCATCCACCACTGGTGCACCTTGCAGACTGGGGAGGAAACCAGCACTAACTGATCTAATTCATCCATGCATTGGTCCCACTGCACTCTGAGAGTCTGCTGGAGGACTCGCAGGTGCAGTTTGGCCACAGAGCTGTGGCAATGGCCGCAGCCATGAGACCCAGTAGCCTCAGGTACACCCTCGGAGGAACATAATGGCTTTGGGCAACCTCATGAGCCTGGGAAACAAGGCACTCTGCCCTGTTGAGAGTCCAGGATCACCCAAATACACTGCAACATCTGGGATGGAATCAGGATGGACTTGGACAGAATGACAGTGATGCCCATGGAGAGAAACAACTGAAGGGTTCTCTCCAGGATCCGGAGGTGCTGTTCTCTGGATGGAGCCTTCAAGAGCCAGTCATCAAAGTAGGGGTAAACATACAGTCCTTCCCTCCAGAGAGCCGCAGCTACCGCTGCTAAGCACTCTGTAAAGACCCACGGTGCAGAGGATAAGCCAAAGGGCAATACTTTGAACTGGTAGTGCTTGCCCTGAAAAAAGAAACCTGAGAAATCTCCTATGAGGTGGAAACACCAAGATATGCAGGTACTGTAAGCATCTTGCATATCCAGAGAGCACAACCAGTCACCCTGCTCAAGTAGGGGCAGCAGGCTTGGCAAAGTGACCACGCAGAATTTTTTGTACTGGATGAAAAGATTGAGGGCCTTGAGATCTAGAATTTGCCTCAGATCTCTGGTTCTTTTGTGGACCACGAAGAACCTGGAGTAAAATCCCATGTTCCTTTGGCACCCGGGCACTGTCTCGATGACATCTTTCTGCAGAAGGGACTGCATCTCCTCACGAAGAACAGTTAGATGGGCCGGTGTATAGATGGAGGGTACTGGAGAAGTCTTTGGAGGCATCTCTTCAAGTTCCAGAGTGTGTCCTGTCTCTATTATTTGAAGAATCCAGCCATCTGAAGTGATGGTTCTCCACTGATTGAGATGGAGTGAGAACTGACCGACCAACACCTCTTGGTCGGGGATCAGAAGTGGGAGGTCTGGCAAGGAGCCAAGCTGAGGCAGACCCAGCCACTGGAGCTGATCCATCACCCCTGGAATGCTTTGCTGCAGTGCCGGAGGAGGAGGGGGTAGGCAAGGCGGAGGAGGCCTTTCTCTTGCCCTGAGACGGAAGGCTGCTCCGAACTTGTGGGACATCTTGCAAAAGGAAGGACGCTGTTTGCTCCTAAGCTGTGTATGGTAAAGGGAGTGGACAGACTTAATAGCCCAGCCAGATGCCTGCAGGTCATTGATTATGCCTTGGACACCTGGCCCAAATAACTCTGCTCACTTAAAAGGGGGAGTTAAACACCTTCTGCTGGACATCTGCAGCAAAACCTGAGACCCTCAGCCAGGAGTGCCTACGAAGGAAAATGCCTGTGGCAGCAGCCCTGGCACCAGCAAGAGATATCATACAAGGCCCTAAGGAAATACTTGCTAATATCCTCAGCAGTCTGCAAGCATTTGAGAACCTCCTGTTTCTTGGAGCACTCTGGGAGGGCCTGGGCAGCCACCTTGCCCTTCTTCCAGATGTATTCCGGTATTTAACCATATACAAAAGGTAATTTGCAATCCGGAGGCCCAAGGAAGAAGAGGCATAAACCCACTTACCCCAAAGGTCGATCCGCCTAGATTCCCTGTCAATGGGGAGGAAGCTGAGGTGCTTAGTCACCTTGGACCTGTCATGAGCTGTCTTAATGACCACAGAGTAGGTCTCTGTTCAGGCAGCATAGTAAGGTAGACCCTGAAGGGCATAATACAGCTTATCCTCCTTGCGGGCCATGGCAGGGACCATGTCAGACCTATGCCAGGCAGCTGTAGTGGCATTCCTCAAGGCTGAGAGTATTGGAGGAATGACCTTAGGAGGACAATCTGGGATTTCCAGAAAGTTCACCAGCTCCTGTCTGGTGGCATCCTCTTCCTCAGTATGGAAGCTCCTTACTGTGGATAGCTGCTTCACAACATTAAAGAAAGTAGGGTCCTCTGGTGGTGACCTGGGAGTATGCTTGACAGAGTTCTCACTCAATGAGGAGGCAATGGACCTGTCAGAGGAAAGAGGTTCCTCCTCTTCCTCAGGTAGGATGAGGTCCGGATGGTACTCTTCCTCAACGTCGACCTGTTCTATCTTGAGCTCCGATGAATGAGGGACTGACGATGGCCCACAGGGAATCGCTCAAGGAGGCGTCGACGATGGGGCTGCTGATGGCTCAGGGGACCTAGGCCTTTAAGAGCCCAATTTGTGGACCAGGACTGTAGTGAACCTGGCCAGGATTTCATGAAGGTTGACAGCAGGAGACTAGTGCATTGACGGAGGAGGGATCATCGCCAGAGGGCACGACAACCCGTCCGACAGGGTCTGGGAACCCGAAGAGCTCAACAGCTGTAAGCCCGGAGAAGTATCAGGCCGCAACAGAGGGGCTGTCTTCAGTGAACCAAGCATCAATGAACTGGGGTCTGACAACCCAAGGGTCGACAATCAGCTGCCCTGAGAAGCGGGAGGCAGAGCTGTCATTATGGGCCTGGCAGAAGCAGAGGCCTGGACAGCAACAGGTGTCGGTGCAGCCACAACCGATGGAGTACCCCACCATGAAGAGGCCATTAGGGATTGGGAACGCCGCCTGGGGAAGTGATGCTGTTCATGGTCTTTCTTGTGACCCCCCCCGAGGACCTGTCTCAGGCCTTTGCAGCCTGGGAGGAGGGACACCCAAGGACCACTGCCCAGAACTGGCTACCTGTTGTTCCACCAGAAATTTTTTTGATCCTTTCTGCGTCATCTAAGGGAGCTTTGATTCAATTTTTGGCAGAGCTCACAGTCCGAGATGTCATGGTCAGGCCCAAGACAGCAGACACAGAGAATATGGTCATCTGAAGAGGCAATCTTCTTTCCACAGCGACAGAAGAGAGAAGTGGAAGGATTAACTTTTGACATAAACAAGGTAAAGGAATCTCTTATAAAAACAAGATTCTAAAAAACTAAGTACTGTAAATAAAAGTCGTAGGTGAAAATGCCACAAAATTGTGTCAGAGTTTCCGTGGAGACCCATGTGAACAGAGTCAATGGCAGGAAAGAACTGAGGAGGAAGCAGGGCTACTCACGCCTTTATAGGGGTGGTAACGTCGGCAGATGACATCGGCATGAGCAGCCCCAGTGGTACTGCTGAAAATCTTCCATGTGGATCCTGCTTCACTGACAGTGAAGTACACATGGCGTGACCAGATGACAGATACCCCCGAAGAAGATCTTGCAGTTCTAGGTCGGCATACGTTGGTCCCACTGGACCCTCAACATCCACTGGGGGATCCGCCTGTTCAGCCTATTAGAGATACGGTGACAATAGCTGCAGCCATCAGGCCCAGGACCCTCAAGAAGGATCTAGCCATGACATATCTGCTGTTGCAAAGTAGTTGGACCTGAACCATCAAGCAATCCGCCCTGTCCTGTGAGAGGAATGCACAAACCTTGGGATGTGCCCTGTACTGCCCTTATGTATCGCAGGTGCCAGCAAGATTTCAAGACCGACCTACGCAAACTGATCCATGATGCCTAGGGTCTAGAACAATTGCATGGTACATGCCAGGGCCCCGAGCAGTTGCTCCCTGAACTGTGCCTTGGGCAACTAGACGTCCAGGTAAGGGAAGAAGTACCACACCTTTCTCCAGAGGGCTACCACCGTCAATCATCTGGCAAAGGTCTGAGGTGCAGAAAACAAGCTGCAGGACAATGCTTGGAACTAGTAATGCTCCCCCTGGAGCTGGGGTCAGGGGTACTGTTTTTGGGGAGTGTATGCCTTGACAGGCAGGGATGCGTCCGGCAGGTCAAAGGAGCATATCTAGGCTCCCTGATGCAGCAGTAGCCGTAGGCTGCCTAGGGCACCATCCTGAACTTCTTGTACAGGACACAGAAAGTCAGGTCTACACAGATTTAGGATGAGCTGCAAATCCCCTGTGGAGTTGGGGACCAGAAAGAAGTGGGAATAAAACACCCTGGCCCTCTGTTCTGCAGGGACAGGTTGTATGGTCCCCAGTGCAGCTACGAGTGAACCTCCTTAAGCCACACTGAAAGGCAGTCTAAGCGGTAGCCAATGAACAGGGAAGTGGAACTGGAGGCCACCCCAATAGGCCCTGAGCGAGGTCTTAGTCTAAGAGCTGCAGGACCCAAGGATCTGCGGGGGGTACCCTCTACCCACCAAGGTGGAGGAAGAAACAACCCCCCTACCACTGTCCCCGGCAGTTTGGCTGAAGGACAAGGGTCTGGCAAAGAGCCATGCTGAGGTGGCAGCAGTGGCCAAGCCGCCCCACCTTCTCCGGGGGCCTGTCCAAAGGTGGAGGCAGGGGAGGCAAGGCTGCAGTAGCCCGGCACTCACCCTGGGCGGGCACCCGGCTCGGGTGCCAAGAGGGGGCTCAACAAAAAGGCCCCTCCTGTGCACTGCCTGGCCCGAAGCAGTAAGGGAAAAAGACCCATGAATAAAAAACATTCTGATATGCCCCCAAAGAGCATGTAGCCTCTAAAAAGTGGCAGCCAGGAGGAGAGCACCTAAGTGACAAACCCAAGCCCTGAGGGGATGGAAGATAGCCACTGTCGCACTATTAGAAAGAACAGCAGCGTCCCAGACAGTGGTGAAAAGGGCCACTGTGGACCCTGACCAGCTGTGCCATGTTGAATGTACCCAGTGCTGGGGACATCCTTGAAGGGCCAGCACGGCCACTGCAGCCCGTTTCCAAAGTGTGAGCCGGCCCATGGCCATATCTGCTTAAGGACTCCCCAACTAAGTTGCTGCTGTCGGGACTCATTTGGGTTTCAAATGTTTTTGGCAGCTATTTGTAATTCTCAGGAATTGGGAGATCCTCGCAGCAGAAGTCAGTGTCCAACAGTACAATCCCCTAGTGCTGTGTAGGTTGTCCATCGACCCTCCCTGCTGATCTCCATGCACAGAGCACACAGTGACGTCTCCACTGTTTCGATCCCAAATATCATTCTCTATGTATACACACACAGAACTGGATGGGCTCCCAGCCCCCCCAGGCACACACACACACACTGACTGAGATGCAGCCAGTCTGATGTTCTCATTTGTAATGTAATTCCCCATAATAAGAGAGAGAGAAAGAGAGAAAAAGTGAAAGGGAGAGACACATAGCGAGAGCACCTGGGAAATGTAAATCACTGTTACGGCATTGTACTGTGTATCGCTCTCTCGGCGTGTCTTTCTATGTCTCTGTCCATTGTTCAGTTTTGCTGGGGAGTAGCACGGCAACCAGGAGAGCGAGCGACAGAGAATGGGAGCAGCTCACAGCAGTTGTGGCAGAGAGTATGTGACAGGTCATGTTCGACAGATCTTCAGTGTTTGTTGGGGGAGAGGGGAGACAGTGCCCCCACGGTGTGGCGGTCAAGTTCTGTGCCTGTCCCAAAGTGGCAGTTAGAGGAGCAAGTAGTCAGTGTGTTGTGGTTGTCAGCATAGCCGCTGACACCCAATGCGTGGGGAACAGTGCTGTGGAATACAAAGAGGCAGTGTAAGCCATACTGCGTGGTACTGTAGCTTCGCTCAGGTGTGCCCCGAGACTGTAGTAGGACACACAAGGTGTTGTTGGGGTGTGCAGTTAGCTTCCCCTTAGAGACAAAAGGCAGAGTGGATGTGCAGTGATGGAGCTACTTGCGGCTGCCCATCAACAACAAGCCGTGTGACGGACAGTGCAGCACAAATGTCACTCCATGTCCCCGATTCCTGTGACAGTGCAGACAACTGCTGACAGTGCCAGAGAGTGCCTCCCCCCAACACACACAGATGGTGTCTCATCCCTGTGTAGCACACACTGACAGTGGGGCATGTGGGTGAGCAGTCTTTTGTGGCAGTCAGCATGTGTCACTGCTGAAATGTGTGGTCAGAGAGAGAGAGAGGGAGGGACAGCAGGAGAGGTGGTGGTCATGGACATTAGTGTGCAGTATGAGTCAGGGGAGAAACAGGGCAAAGTGCATCTCTGGATCTTCCATTTGTGTGTCAGTTTTATAAGGTGGAAGATGCAATGTGTCTGCTGTTGTTGTGGTTCAGGTGTTACCACGGTGACACAATGCAGTAATGAAGTATAGAAACACAGAGTGAGCTCCTTCAGTTCAGTGGCAGGTAACTGTATGAAGGGATACAAGACAGGTGGAAGGGAGGGGAGTAGAGACATTGTGAGTTATGTAGACCTATACTGTTTTATGAAGGGAAGCGCTGGGTACTCCTGTCATTTCAGCAGCACTCGTGAGCCACAACAGAACACTTATCGGGGGTAGCAAGAGAGCAACAGGGAATGTTACAGAGAGAGACAAGAGAGCAAGAAAGGCACAGCTACTGCAAGCTCATGCCTGAGTGTGTGCGCACGTCTCTCTCTCTCTCTCTCTCTCTCTCTAGGTATGTTCAGGCACAGAGTGGTATTGGCTCCATCAACAATGAGTGCACAATAGCAATAATTCAGTTCAGAGAGACATAGCATGTGAGTACGGGGGGGGGGAGGTGCAAATGAAATGTGGTAGGCATGGTTCCAGAGGATGTTATGCAGCAGAAATGTCACAGACTCATGTCAGTAGTGTATCTGTGACATTTCTATGTGCATAAGTGCAAGGAAATGTGTTTTTTTTCTTAGGGACTATTTTGCAAGGTGGAAGGATACACTACCTTTTTTGTTGTTTAAACACAAGAAAAAACCCTTTCTGAGGGGTTTCTCATGTTTTTCACAGAACCCATGTTACAAATGCAATAACCCATTCCAGGGTGTGGGTTTATAGGCACTTAATGCATGCCTGGGTGCTGTGAGGACACTCGGCCTACGGCCTCGTGCCTCACAACGCACCCAGGTGTGCATTAAATACCTATAAACCCACACCCTGTCATGGGTTATTGCTTACGTATACCATAGTGCCTGGTCGAGCTTATGGGATCGAACACATAATAATGACAAAGAATGTCCGCTCTATCAGTTAAAAAGACATGCAGATTACCAGAGCGGTTAAGAGCAGACGTGGTTAAGGAAATACAGAAAATAAAAGAGTTGGGTATCATTGAAGAATCAAGACGTGCTTGGCCATCATCAATGGTGACTGTAAATGAACAAAATGTAGAGGGTGTATGAGTCTGCCTTGATTTTAAGAAACTTAATCAAGTGTCTGTATTTGGCAGCTATCCTATGCCTAAGATAGATGATTTGGTGGAAAGACTGGGAAGTGCCAAGTACGTAAGTACCCTCAATCACACCAAGGGTTACTGGCAAATTCCTAAGTCAAAGACTCCAGAGATAAAGCTGCATTTTCTACTGCAGTTTGATTCTATCAGTTCACCATCATGCTGTCTGGTTTACATGACGCACCCACTACATTCCAGTGGTACATGGATGGAATTCTAGCCCCTCACATTGGTTACTGTGCTGCTTACCTGGATGATGTTGTGGTGTACAGTCCAGATTGAAAAAGCCATCTGGAACACCTACGAGCAGTTATCCAATCTATCAAAAATAAAGGTCTGACCATTAATCCAACCAAATGCACATTGGGCATGTAGGAAACCAGATGTTTGGGTTGTATTTTGGGAAATGGAGAAGTAAAGCAAGAGATTTCCAAGACAGAAGTTGAAGCTAACAGTACTGTCCCTAAAACCTAAAAACATGTCAGATCATTTTTAGGTCTGGCAGGTTACTACCGGAGGTTTGTTCCTAGCTTTGCCCAGTTAGCAACTCCCCTCACTGAACTTATGAAAAAACAGTACCTGAATAATGTGAAATGGTCCTCGGAGTGTGATGAGGCTTTTCAGACCATCAAGGCTGCATTAGGTTTGTCCCATTTTATGAAGTCCAGACTTTGAGAAACAATTTTTGTTACAGACAAATGCATCACAAGAAGGCCTGGGGTCACGAGACCGCTGCATGGAGTGAGGATGTGTCTTCAAACTGCTCCGTTCCTCGGGCCGAAATATTAATTTATATCCATGGCATCCACCCACTTAAATTGCCTAAAACCCTCAGTTTAGCAGTAGCATACATGATCGATGAGTATATCATCCCAGCGACTGGAAAATTGCAGTGAGCGGGGTCCTAAAACTCAAGAAAGCAACCTCCAACCTTGCAGATCAGTGCATCGGCCCCTATCTCTCTCTCGGGGGCTGAGATGGTGGCGATTGGTCGGGAACACAAGGAGCAGCTCGTGGAAGCGCTCATGCCAAGGCTGCAGTGGTTAGAAGAGAAAATTGACCATCAATTGCATGATACCGATGCCCAGCTTTCCACACATAAAGAGCAACTAGAAGAAGCAGAGGGATGCATATCAAGAGTAGAAGATGCATTGACCCCACTACCAAAATGCATGGCTGCACTTGAGAAGAAATAAAGCGATCTTAAGGATGCTGGACTACCAGAGAATTACACAGAAGATCTAATTTGCCTTAGGGGCCCCGAGATAAAGAGATCCCAGTATATTAGAATTCTGCGTGATCACACTTCCTACCTTGCTCGGGCTGAAGTCAAGAAAGGCCACCACAAGATCGAGCGTGCACCTCGGGCAGTCCAACCTAAGTCGCCTGAAGTCCAGCCACCACATCAGATTACTAGGTATCACGATTTTCCAGATCGTCAAGCTGTGTGGGCGGCCTACAGAAATGTCCAAGAATTGTCCTACGAGGGTTCCTAACTGTATTTGGGTCAAGACCACGCCAACCGCATCAGGAAGAGGCAGACAGCCTTCAATGAGGTAATCGCCGAATGTCAGCACCTCAAACTCGAGTGGTTCATGCTGTTCTCTGCCACGCTATGGAACCGCCATGAAGGAGCCTCCTACAGTTTCTAGGAGGCTGAGAAAGCAGCGACTTTCCTGAATGGCCTGAAAAAGATAATCGGCGGAATACTGAACTGCCCTGAGGATGATATTTCTAGCGGTATGTATGCTCTTTGATTTACCTTCCTGCCGCCTAGGATGGGCTCTGCACCCCTCTCCTTGCCTGCTGGCATCCCTGGAGTCTGCTCCCCGGATGTCTCTAACGGCCCTGGGCTTCTTTTGTGATCTTGCCTTCCCCCCCCAATTGTCTGTATTGGAGCCCTGAAGATCCCTATAAGACTATGAGACTCTAAATGACTGCTGTCTCAGAACTGAGGGGACGGCAGCACTAATTTCCCCACCAACACACCGTTTTGCACAGTTATGGGCCATGTGGACATTGTGCCTCCCGTTAAGGGACTTAAACCTGGGATATCTTGTGACCTGCATCCTGATATGGCCTAAAGAGCTGTGTCAGCCCTGAGTAACGGGTGAAGAGGATGGGGACAGTGTGAGATGGGGCCTTGCGCGTGGTTATGAAGTTGTGCTGCTCACTCGCACACCCCAGCAAGAGTCTTTTCTCATGTCAGCAGTTTCTCATGTTGACACACCATGCCTGTTCGGGGGCCTTGAGGGGTGGGGGAGATATCTCATGATGTGGGGCTTTTGGGGGGGGGGGGCCTAGGGGGGGTGAGCCAATATACAGGCACTGCAGCGACTCTGACACCACAAAGACCATTACATCGACAGGAATCAGGCAAAACCTGCACGTCACTGTGATGGTCTGTGCAGTGCCAGAGATTGCCCTGCTGGGCCCCCCCCACTCCCCCCGGTCCAACTCCAAGCCACCCGATGGAAACATGGAGGCATCCCGGCGCAGCAAAGCTGACAGTCGGCACTGACTATCAGGATGTCTCCGTGGATAGCTGTCGCGCAGTGGCATGGTAAACTGGCTAGTGGGGGGGCGGAGGAGCATGGTAATGGGGATGGGTGAAGCTTTCTTGGTGACAGGCAGAAGATTCCTGACAGCTACAAGGAGTTCAGTAAGAGGGTTCTTCCTTTTTTTTTTTCTCTTTAAGAGGTTTGCATGGCGCTCCCACTTGAGATTTATCAGAATGACTGCCGCTTTTGGCATGTCTCCCCAGGGAGTGAAATAACTTCGGGAGGCCTGCTGAGAAGGGGACTTTGTATGAGTATCTATTGCTACTAAAAGGGATGACTTTCATAACAACCTGTTATTAAGAATGTGGGTGGAACATGGGGAAAAAACATTGATATGTTACATAATGGCTTTGGGGGGGGGGGGAGTACATGTCTACAATACCAGTTCGACTGTGGGATGTTACATACTTGTTCTGATTGGCGAATGTCGTATGTTTATAAAGGGTTTTTGTGGGTGGGGGTGGAAACTGCTGATAGTTTAAACATGTTTGAGTGTATGTTTGTTTGGTATGTTAAAATAAGTGGGTCTGATCTCTCAAAACTAAGGTTGACTGCATCCACATGGAAACGAGAGGGCATTATGGTACAACCTCCCTCACGGGGGGTTGGGGGGACTGTGTTTGGTATTGCATAATGATGGCTAATAGGGAAAACATCAATATTGTCTCATGGAATGTTAGGGGTTTTTCCTCCCCAGTAAAACGAACCTGCATCCTGACAGCCCTATGGAAGTCCCAGGATGAGGTGTCTCTCCTTCAAGAGACACACCTGACACCTAGGGAGCACCAGAAGCTGGTTCGGAACTGGGTGGGGACATGTTACGCCTCCTCTTTCTCCTCTCATAAGAGGGGAGTTGCAATACTGCTGCACAAACATGTGCCCTTCAAGATAACCAGGGTTGCAGCCGACCCCAGGGACGGGATATATATTTTTGCAGAAGGCCTTTTGTCTGGGTCATGTGTCACCTTTGGGAGTATCTATGCCCCAGCAGTGTCTGACCCACCATTTTACCAATCCCTCCTGGATTTTCTGGTGAAGGAGCAGTTTAAGGGTCTGATTATGGGAGGAGACTTCAACTGCACACCTGACCCAGTTCTGGATCATTCGGGGATAGGGGGTCCTGCATGAGGAGATGGAGGGAAGGAGAGATACTTTACATATTAGATGCTTGGAGGTCGGCCAACCCCACGTCCACAGAATACACTTTTTTCTCCAACCCGCATAAATCATGGTCTCGTCTAGACCACATTTACATTGACACTGGTTGGTACCCCAATTTATCATGCATTAAGCATGGCCCTATTCATATTTCAGACCACGCGGTGGTAATGGCCACGCTAGGACTTGGCCTTGAGAATACTACAAGCATCTCATGGTGGTTCCCCACATACTTGCTAGGGACGCAGGAGTTCACAACATACTTAAAGATTAATTCAAGCAGTATTCCGAGCTTAATAAGGATACGGCTCCAGCTTGCCAGGTATTCTGGGATGCGGGGAAGGCCTTTTTAAGGGGGACTATTATCAGCTTTGTGGCACGATAAGAAAGAAAGGATGAAGCAACAAAATGAGTTGCAGAAAAAAATTCAGGAGCTGGAGTACAGGGCGGCATGAGGGGAGGGGGGAGATGTACTCCGTCTGCTTGCAATGACCAGGGAAGCCCTCAATAACAATTTGACTGAAGAAGACCATAAACAGATTTTTTTTATCAGGCCCAAATTTTACAAATGGGGAAATAGACTGGGACCCCTTCTAGTAAATCTTATCGGGGTAGAAGGGGGACAACACAGGTTTTGGAGTTGAGGGACTCCAGGGGCTCTCTGCTTAAAGACGCCAGGGCTATCTGGGAAAGATTCAGACAGCATTATCAGTCCCTATACCAAACAGAGTGTAGGGTTACCCTTGATAAGGCAAGAGAGTTCCTGGTTAAACTTACAATTCCTCAACGCTCGGCTCGGCAGAGGGAAGCTCTAGGCAAAGAGATCACCAGAGCGGAGATCAGGGCAGCAATACGAGGCATGAAGTCTGGCAAGGCAGGCGGGCCCAATGGCCTGCTGCAGAATTTTATAAGGTATTAGTGGATCAGGTGGTGGAACCTGTATGGGAGATCTTTAAGGAGGTACAGGACGGTGGTGCAATGCCAGATTTACTGGGAAAGCAGTCATCTGTATTATACTGAAGCCCGGGCGGGACCCCCAGGAATGTGCCTCATATTGCCCAATCTCATTAGTGAATTGTGATGCTAAAATATATGCTAAAATTTTGACTTCCCAACTAGACTGAATACTTCCGGAGCTGATTCACCTGAACCAGACTGGATTTATCCAAGGAAGACACTCACACCATAATGTCAGGAAGGTCCTCAATGTCGTTTGGTGTTCTTCTCGGCACCCCGGCCCCATGGCTATGCTTTCCCTGGATGCTGAGAAGGCATTTGATCGTATTGAATGGGAATATCTTTTTAAGACCCTGAAAAGGTTCGGCCTAGGAGAAGACTTCCTGGGGTTTGTTAGGGACCTATATGGCTCCCCTGGACTACGGTGTTAGCGAATGGCTCCATGTCTGACCAGTTCCCGCTTTTTAGGGGTACGAGGCAGGGCTGCCCCTCTCGCCGCTTTTATCTGCTTTGGCTATAGAGCTGCTGGCGATCAGAGCCAGTTCTAGGATGTACTGGGCCCTGGTGCAAGACTTTGTAGTGGGCCTCCCCCGTCCACAGGCCCCCCCGAAGTGCCCCCCCACCCCGTTCTCACGAGTCCCCCGGGGCTCCCATAATAACTCCTACCATTAGTCCTGGTCCCGGCCTGGTCCATGGTACACTCTACTACATTCCCGTAGCTCTCCTGAAGCCAATCACCAAACAGTTACAGTGGCTCCCACTTCACACCAAAAAACCTGTTTCCAGAGATGGGCACAGCCTATATTGGCCTAAAGGCCTACCCAGTTGTAGGCCCCAGGGCCTGCCCCAGACACGGGCAGGCCTCATCGAGTCCAGGCCACCACCCACTCACATCTTTCACCCCCTGAGCCGTCGTGCCACATGGGGAACCTGGATAGAGAGGGGCTGCCACCATCCTCCAATCCCTTGTCACAGCTCTGCCACCACCACCACAGCCCCCAGTGGCCCAAGATAACACCTCCAAAGACTGGGCCCAATGCCCCCGGGGCCTAACTTCCTGCTCCAACTCCTCCACTCCTATGGATGCTCTCACCACCCGGTGCCCAAAGCAACAGTAGACCCAAGGACCACAACTGCATGTCTGCTCCACCTCCCTCGGAGACCCCAAACCCAGGTCCTGGTGCACCCCTGCCCAAAACTGCTGACCTGCCTAAGAGGAAGGGGAACCCTCCTCTAAACTGCCCTGCTGCAAAACCCGCTGATCTCTCTCCAGTTCCAGCCTATCTACCCACTATATATAGTAACCAAATCTGCTGACCTCAAGTGGCGGCAACAGAAAAGACACCCCCATAGCATGCAAATTCCCTAAGAATGTGGGGGGGGTCCCTAAGGGTGGAAATAAGCCCAGCCACAAGGGGGGCTTACATACCCAACTATTTCATACTATAAGTCCATGGCCAAACCCAGACCATCAAGGAGTAAACAAAATATCACCCTCCCCTCAAAAACTTGACGAATCCCAAGCTTGCCTGTTAGGGAAGAAAATAAAATGGTCTCCAACTGGCCCAGCAGAGAATAAAAACTATCTGGCCCATTCCTCCAACTCATCACCAATTCAAGCACCACCCACCAACAGATAGTAACACAGAGGGAAACAATAATATTTCAGATTGTTAACATATTTATTCACAATAGCGCTGAGACTTCTAGCCAATGGGAGGGGGTACCAGTGAGGTCACAAGCCTCCGACTGGTTTCGCCATTCAAGGTGTCATCAAGGAAAGAAACATCTGCATATTTGTTGGTGCATTTAAGAACAATCTCACTACATTTCTGCTCAACAAATCCCAATGTAACTGCTTCTAACTCTCTCTCTTTGTTCATAATCTATAAACTCCAATATTTTAATTTATTCCTATTGTTTTGCAACAAAAAAAAATCTCTGACTCTTTCCCAGAACTGTACTGTTTCATGCTCTCTAAAATTCTGTACAAATGCTGTATTGTTTTGTTACACTGGACGCTTACGAAAATGGGCAATGATGCTCACATGCCTTCCAGTATAATTATACTTTAGCCCAGAAGAAAAAATTACTCACCTTAGTAATGTTGTTTCTTCTAACGGAGTCTTGCTATATTATGACTATTGCAGTTTGTCCCACCATTAGAACTGCTCCGGAGGTGAAAGAGTTAACTTCCATGCAGGGCATGGAACTTAGAGCGAGAGCTCGGTTAGAAAAGCTCTGTCTGGGATATTTCAAACTGAAACTGTCAGATCTTTACGAGCAAAACTCACTAAGGTTCTGTGTGGAAGCTGTAACCTACACTAGCCAACTGGCTACTAAAATATTAACACATTTTCCTGGTCCCAACACCAAGACTCAAGTCAGGGGACCAGAAAAAGATAAGATAAGAAGATAAGATAAAATAAAACACAACACCCAAACACCCAAACACCCCAAAAAAGAAGTGGTGGAAAACATAAAAAGGCGCATCAATAAGTGCCAACAGTGGACTGCCCACCCCATACCCAAAGTAGAAGTTCTGAGAGGGGCAGGCTGGGGGGGAGGTCATAATATAGCAAGACTCCATTAGAAGAAACAACATTACTAAGGTGAGTAATTTTTTCTTCAAACAACATGAAGTCTTGCTATATTATGACTATTGCAGACTACACAGTAGCACCTCCATGGAGGAGGGACAGAACCTACCTAGGGAATAGGCTCTGAAGCACGGCTGTGCCAAACTGAGCATCCCTCCTGGCCTGGATATCCAGGGAGTAATGCTTGGTGAAAGTGTGTACTGTTTTCCAACTAGCTGCTTGACATATCTCTAAGATAGGGATGTCTCTGGCAGCAGCTAGAGACGCAGCTGTACCTCTGGTAGAGTGAGCCCTCAGGCCTGAAGGGGGAACCTTACCCAGTTTTTGATAGCAAAATTGCATACAAGAGACAATCCACCTGGCAATGGATCTCTTAGTGGCAGGTTTCCCTTTCCCAACCTCACCATAAGTGAGAAATATTTGGAGGGAGTCAAACCTGTGACCCTTGGTACACTCTATGTAGTAACTTAGGGCCCTCTTAACATCTAAGCTGTGCAACCTCCTCTCACCAGAGGAGGAATGGTCAGTGAAGAACACTGGAAGTGAAATAGATTGATTAAGGTGGAAATCTGAAACCACCTTAGGCAAAACTTCCTGTTAGTCCTGAGGACTACCATATCCCTGTGAAGGAAATAAAGTCAGTCTCCACTGACAAAGCTTGTAACTCACTTACTGGCAGAAGTGATGGCTACTGAAATACAGTTTTCCAAGTCAAGTACTTAAGCTCTGCCGAAGACAGAGGTTCAAAGGGGTTGCATCAGCTGAGCAATGCAAACATTAAGATCCCAGGCAGGGCAGGGTCCCTGAATGGTGGATTAGTAGAACCAATCCCTAAAAACTTGGAAAATACAGGGTAAGCAGAGAAGAAGAGGGCTTCCTGCTGAAATAAAAGCAGAGACAGCTGCCAAATAGCACTTTCAGGGTAGCTGGTCTCAGTCCCAAAGAATTAAGATGGACCATATAGTCCAAAACAGTGGGCAAATCAGCAGATTCCGGGGAATATGCTTCCCAGAACATCATATGGAAAACCTTTTCCACTTGGAGTTATAGGTAGCCCTAGTGGAAGGCTTCCTAGAAGCTTTCAAGATTTCGAGAACACCTTGAGAAAGTTGTAGATCAGCAAACTCTAACTCCTCAACAGCCAGGCCTTGAGGTTGAGGGATTTGAGATTCGGATACCAGACTCTCCCCTGGGCACAGGTTAACAGATTGTGGTTCCTGGGGAGACACAGGGGAAGATGGACTGCTAAGGACAGAAGGAGTGGGTACCAGGGCTGCCTGGCCCAGTCTGGAGCAATCAGGATCATCTTGCAGGGCTGAGATCTGATTTTGACTATCACCTTGAACAGGAGAGGGAAGGGGGGGAAGGCATGAGAGAACCTCCTTCCCAATCGAGAGAGAAAGGCATCCAGGGGACTGAACCCAACACTGGGGCCTGCAACAAAAAGTGGAAGTTGATGATTGTCTGGGGCTGCAAAAGAAAAATTACTCACCTTAGTAATGTTGTTTCTTCTAATGGAGTCTTGCTATATTATGACTATTGCAGTTTGTCCCAGCCTTAGAACTGCTCCGGAGGTGAAAGAGTTAACTTCCATGCAGAGCATGGAGCTTAGAGCGCGAGCTAGGTTCAGAAGCTCTGTTAGGCTGGTTTCAAACCGAAACCGTCAGATCTTTACGAGCAAAAACTCACTAAGGTTCTGTGTGGAAGCTGTAACCTACACTAGCCAACTGGCCATTAATATATTAACACATTTTTCCTGGTCCCAACACAAAGACTCAAGTCAGTGGACCAGAGAAATAAGATAAAATAACTAAATAAACACAACACCCAAACATGAAAGAGGGCATCAATAAATGCCAAAAGAGGACTACCCACCCCATACCCAAAGTAGGAGTTCTGAGAGGGGCAGGCTGGGGGGGAGGTCATAATATAGCAAGACTCCATTAGAAGAAACAACATTACTAAGGTGAGTAATTTTTTCTTCAAACCACATGAAGTCTTGCTATATTATGACTATTGCAGACTACACAGCAGTACCTCCATGGAGGAGGACAGAACCTACTTAGGGAATAAGCTCTGAAACACGGCTTGTGCCAAACGAGCATCCCTCCTGGCCTGAATATCCAGGGAGTAATGCTTGTGAAAGTGTGTACTGTCTTCAAGTAGCTGCCTGACATATCTCCAAGATAGGGATGTCTCTAGCAGCAGCTAGAGATGCAGCTGTACCTCTGGTAGAGTGAGCCCTCAGGCCTGAGGGGAACCCTACCCAGCTTTTGATAGCAAAATTGGATACAAGAAATGATCCACCTGGCAATGGATCTCTTAGTGGCAGGTCTCCTTTCCCAACCTCACCAAAGTGAGAAACAGTTGAGGGAGTCAAACCTGTGACCCTTAGTACGCTCTATGTAGTAACTTAGGGCCCTCTTAACATCTAAGCTGTGCAGCCTCCTCTCACCAGAGGAGGAATGGTCAGTGAAGAACACTGGAAGTGAAATAGATTGGTTAAGGTGGAAATCTGAAACCACCTTAGGCAAAAACTTCCCGTTAGTCCTGAGGACTACTCTATCCCTGTGAAAGGAAATAAAGTCAGTCTCTACTGATAAAGCCTGTAACTCACTTATACGCCTGGCAGAAGTGATGGCTACCAGAAATACAGTTTTCCAAGTCAAATACTTAAGCTCTGCCGAAGACAGAGGCTCAAAGGGGGTGGCATTAGCTGAGCAATGCATACATTAATATCCCAAGCCAGGGCAGGGTCCCTGAATGGAGGATTGGTGTGAAGCAATCCTTTAAAAACTTGGAAAATACAGGATGAGCAGAAAGAAGAGGCTTCCCTGCTGAAATGAAGGCAGAGACAGCAGCCAAGTGCACTTTCAGGGTGGCTGGTCTCAGTCCCAAGAATTAAGATGGACCATGTGAGTCCAATACAGTGGGTAGATACCAGATTCTGGGAAACATGCTCCCCAGAACACCATATGGAAAACCTTTTCCACTTGGAGTTATAGGTAGCCCTGGTGGAAGGCTTCCTAGCAGCCTTCAGGATTTTGAGAACACTTTGAGAAAGTTGCAAATCAGCAAACTCTAACTGCTCAAGAGCCAAGCCTTGAGGTTGAGGGATTTGAGATTCGGATACCAAACTCTCCCTTGAGCACAGGTTAACAGATTGTGGTTCCTGGGGAGACACAGGGGAAGATGGACTGCTAAGGACAGAAGGAGTGGGTACCAGGGCTGCCTGGCCCAGTCTGGAGCAATCAGAATCATTTTGCAGGGCTGAGACCTGATTTTGACTAGTACTTGAACAGGAGAGGAAGGGGAAAGGCATAAGAAACTTCCTTCCCAATCGAGGAGAAAGGCATCCAGGGAACTGAGCCCAACACTGGGGCCTGCAACAAAACAGTGGAAGTTGATGATTGTCTGGGGCTAAAACATCTATCTGAGGAGTGCCCCATCTGGCAAACACTATCCCCAGAACTAGGGGATCCAGTGACCATTCGTGATGGCCCTGGGAAATCCTGCTGAGAGCATCTGCCAGGACATTGTCCTTGCCTGGGAGGTGAACTGCTATGAGGGATGTGTTCAGGGAGTAAGCCAGAGACCACAACTTCATCGCCTCGGTGCACAAGGCCGAAGACAGAGTGCCCCCTTGTTTGTTGATGTACCACATTGTAGCAGTGTTGTCTGTTCTGACCTGTACCACCTTGTTCTGAACAGATGCAGAGAAAACCTGAAGTGCTAGAAAAACAGCTCTGAGTTCCAACAGATTGATGCGGAGCAGAGATTCCTGAGGGGACCATAATCCCTGGGTGGAGAGGTCGCCCATGTGAGCTCCCCATCCCAAGAGGGATGCATCTGTAGTAAGGGTCAAGGAATGAAAGGCACCCCCTGTCTCAGATTGCTCTGATCCTGCCACCACTGAAGGGCCTGGATCAGAGTTCGAGTCACTGGGATTAACTTGGATAGAGGATCTCTTCTTTGAGACCAGAAAGCTCTCAAATGGAACTGAATGTCCGTCATCTGAAATCTTGCTCCTTGCACCACAGCTGTGGAGGCAGCCATGTGCCCTAGGAGCTGCAGGAAATGCCTTGCTGGTCGAGACCTGCAGTAGAAGAAGGCCCAGGGCCACTGGGTCCTTACCCTTTCCAAGGAAGGAAGGCTCTGGCCTGCTTTGTGTCCAGTTCTGCGCCTATAAAGGTGAGTACCTGGACAGGTTCCAAAACTGACTTTGGAAGATTGAGAAGAAATCCCAGAGAAGTAAGCAGCTGCTGGGTAACTAGCAGGTGTGATTTGACCTGGTCTGGAGACTGACCCACAATGAGCCAGTCGTCCAGGTAGGGGAAAAACGGCAATCTTTTGCCTTCTTAGGTGAGCGACTGCTACTGCCAGACATTTTGTGAATACCCTTGGGGCATACGTGAGGCCGAAAGGCATTGCTCTGAACTGATAATGGCCTGAGGGCAGTTCGAATCTGAGGTACTTTCGATGGGAGCTTCTGATAAGAACATGGAAGTAGGCATCTTTGAGGTCCAGGGAGGCCAGCCAGTCCCCTGGCCTTAGGGAGGGTAAAATCATTCCCAGTGTCACCATTTTGAACTTTGGCTTTAAAAGGTGCTTGTTTAGATATCTTAGATCCAAGATAGGCCACCACTCTCCTGTCTTTTTTGGGGTAAGGAAGTACCTGGAATACAGACCCTTGCCCTGGTGAAGGGGAGAAACCTTTTCTACAGCTCTGAGAGCCAAGAGGGTTGAGACTTCTGTTTCCAAAGCAAGAGTCTCTAAAGGGTTTGTAGGAGGAAAAGATCTGGCTCTCATCTTTGGAAATTTCTTGAAGCTGAGAACCAGACCCTGGCTCACTACTTCCAGGATCCACCTGTCTGAAGGTAAAGACTGCCAGTCCTCGACGAAGTGAGCCAACCTGCCCCCTACAGGTAGTGGAAAGCCGACCCTGGGCATCCCATCAGGGTGCCTGTTTGGCAGGAGCTTTAGGCTGAGGGGTGGGCGCAGGCAGAAGGGGACTCAGAAAGCCTAGGGGGAGACTCACCTGAAGGTCTGTCTGGGGAGATGTCCGGTTCAATGGGCACATACAGACTTTCAAAGTCACATTCACACTGATCATAATCCTCATCCCCCTCCTCTGGTTCATAGAACTCTTCTATATCATAATCCTGAACCACTGGAACCGACCGAACCGACCTTTTGCCAGACAGTCGCGGTTCGGAGGGAACCGGGGACAGGGACTGGACAATCTGAATTGCCCTGGCTATCTCTGCAGCAATTGGAGAAGGAATTTTGGACTCCAAACCTGCTGATTTTTTAGATTTCTTTGCTGGAACTGGCTCCTCAGAGCCAGCTTTTCGATTGCCCGAGGAAGTCTCGCCCTGGTTAGAGGGCACCGAACCGGGCTGGCCATCCAGGTCAGCGGACTTTTTGGCCTCTCGTTCCCTGAGCCTGCCCACTCTCTTGTCCAGGGTGGCTGCAGGGAAATTTTTACAAATCTGGCAGTCTGAATTGAGGTGGTCAAACCCCAGACAATAGACACATGTAGTGTGTGGGTCAGCCTTGGCAAAGGCTTCCCCCACAGACACTACAGTGTTGAAACCCAGTGGGCCCGGTTTTTCTTTTGGGTTTCTCAGACATGATGCCAACCTAACCAACAAACTTGCCCTTTTAATGGCAGTGCCAGGCAAGACACCCTTATCGGTTCCAAACCGTGTCCGCAGTCGTGGAAAAACGTGGCAATGAAATCCGTTTTTAGAACCCGATAAGAACTGGGAACCGCACTCTAAGAAGCCTTAAAGGCTTTAAACTTATATTTTAATATAATTCGATCGGTTCAACCGAACCGATAATACTTTACAAGTTCCACACAGAAAAAACCCTATCTATTACTTACGATTACCATAGACAGAGCCTGAACCGATCGGTTTTGCGGTTAAAATAATAAATCATGGTTAAATTCAACCGAGAAATAGCGCTTTAAACCGAAGAAATGAACCGAGCAACAGGAGGAATCTCCAGAGCGACTGTTCAGTGAGGCGGAGTAAAGAATCTGACGGTTTCGGTTTGAAACCAGCCTAACAGAGCTTCTGAACCGAGCTCGCGCTCTAAGCTCCATGCTCTGCATGGAAGTTAACTCTTTCACCTCCGGAGCAGTTCTAAGGCTGGGACAAACTGCAATAGTCATAATATAGCAAGACTTCATGTGGTTTGAAGATCTATCTGAGGGGTGCCCCATCTGGCAAAAACTATCCCCAGTACTCGGGGATCCAGTGACCATTCGTGATGGCCCTGGGAAATCCTGCTGAGAGCATCTGCCAGGACATTGTCCTTGCCTGGGAGGTGAACTGCTATGAGGGAAGTGTTCAGGGAATAAGCCAGAGACCACAACTTCATTGCCTCGGTGCACAAGGCCCGAAAACCAAGTGCCCCCTTGTTTGTTGATGTACCACATTGTAGTGGTGTTGTCTGTTCTGACCTGTACCACTTTGTTCTGAGCAGATGCAGAAAAAACAGCTCTGAGTTCCAACAGATTGATGTGGAGCAGAGATTCCTGAGGGGAACACAATCCCTGGGTGGAGAGGTCGCCCATGTGAGCTCCCCATCCCAAGAGGGATGCATCTGTAGTAAGGGTCAAGGAATGGGACAGAGGGATGAAAGGCACCCCCCTGTCTCAGACTGCTCTGATCCTGCCACCACTGAAGGGCCTGGATCAGGGTTCGAGTCACTGGGATCAACTTGGATAGGGAATCTCTTCTTTGAGACCAAAAGGCTCTCAAATGGAACTGAATGTCCCTCATCTGAAATCTTGCTCCTTGCACTACAGCTGTGGAAGCAGCCATGTGTCCTAGGAGCTGTAGGAAATGCCTTGCTGGTCGAGAGACCTGCAGAGTGAAGGACAAGGCCAGGGCCACCACGGTCCTTACCCTTTCTAGGGGAAGGAAGGCTCTGGCCTGCTTTGTGTCCAGTTCTGCACCTATAAAGGTGAGTACCTGGACAGGTTCCAGAACTGACTTTGGAAGATTGAGAAGAAAGCCCAGAGAGGTAAGCAGCTGCTGGGTAACTTGATTTGACCTGGTCTGGAGACTGACCCACAATGAGCCAGTCGTCTAGGTAGGGAAAGATGGCAATCTTTTGCCTTCTTAAATGAGCAACTGCTACTGCCAGACATTTTGTGAATACCCTTGGGGCAGAGGTAAGGCCGAAGGGCATTGCTCTGAATTGATAATGGCCTGAGGGCAGTTCGAATCTGAGGTACTTTCGGTGGGAGCTTCTGATAAGAACATGGAAGTAGGCATCCTTGAGGTCCAGGAAAGCTAGCCAGTCCCCTGGCCTCGGGGAGGGTAATATCATTCCCAGAGTCACCATTTTGAATTTTGGTTTTAAAAGGTGCTTGTTCAGATATCTTAGGTCCAGGATGGGCCGCCACTCTCCTGTCTTTTTTGGGGTAAGGAAGTACCTGGAGTACAGACCCTTGCCCTGGTGTAGGGGAGAAACCCTTTCTACAGCTCTGACAGCCAGGAGGATTGAGACTTCTGTTTCCAAAGCAAGAGTCTCTAGAGGGTTTGCAGGTGGAAAAGATCTGATTCTCGTCTTTGGAAATTTTTTGAAGCTGAGAACCAGACCCTGGCTTACTACTTCCAGGACCCACTTGTCTGATGTTAAAGACTCCCAGTCCTGGACGAAGTAAGCCACCCTGCCCCCTACAGGTAATGGAGAACCGGCCCTGGGCATCCCATCAGGGTGCCTGTTTGGCAGGGGCTTTAGGCTGAGGGGTGGGAGCAGGCCTGCTTGTACCCCGTCTGCCTCTCCCTCTAAAGAACCCCCTCTGAACATAAGCTGAAGAGGAGGCCTGGGTTTGGTGAAAAGGCCTGCCTCTACCCCTGGTGGGCTGCCTCTGAGGTGGGCTTGCCATTCCTTGGCTTGTGCACTCCTATAAGTGGTTCTATATTCATCCATTTTCTTCATATAATTCTCTGTCTGCTCCCAAACAGAGAATTTCCCACCACAGGAAAATCCATAGCCTTAGCCTGGGTATCCTGTGACAAACTAGTACACCTGGGCCAAGCCAATCTACGAAAAGCCACAGATGTAGCCATGACTCTAGAGGATACATCATTAGAATCCACTGCATCATGGAATTGCACCTTAGATGCCTCAATACCATCAGCAGCCACCTGCTCCAGCTCCTTGGCAAGCTGGCCAGGGGCCTGTTTGGCTAAAGCCATGACAGAATCCCATCTAGATTTTTGGTATCTTGCAACATAAGCCATATAATTTGCTTATCTGAGTCCCAAGGGCGCTGCCATGTATTTTTTTTAGCCATGGCATCAATCTTCCTGGAGTCCTTGTCAGGAGGATGTGGCCGCCAGAGAATATTAACCTTATCATAGGCTGCAGCCTGAACTACCCCAACATGGCTGCATTGCTGTGAAAGAAATTCTGTATCAGGACCTGATAAAGTGTACCTCCTGTCCATCTTTTTATCCACAGGAGGCACAGAATTAGGAGCTTTTAAAATTTTTATTGTTTGTTTCCTAAAGGATTTCTGCAAAGCAATAGACAATCTCCTGGACTCTGGGATATCCATCATCTCTACAAAGTCAGGCTCCTCTTGCTCATCCACAGCTTCCTCCAAAGGAAGCTGGAGAATTTCAGCAACTTTTTTATAAAACGGAAAATGAGAGGGACTCAGAAAGCCTAGGGGGAGATTCTCCTAAAGGTCTGTCTGGGGAGATGTCCGGTTCAATGGGCACATCCAGACTTTCAAAGTCACATTCACACTGTTCATAATCATCCTCCCCCTCCTCTGGTTCATAAAACTCCTCTATATCATATTCTTGAACCGGTGGAACCGGCCGAACCGACCTTTTGCCAGATAGTGGCGGTTCGGACGGAACCGAGGAAAGTGACTGGACAATTTGGATTGCCCGCGCTATCTCTGCAGCAGTTGGAGAAGGGATTTTGACTCCACACCTGCTGATTTTCTAGTTCTCTTTGCTGGAACTGGCTCCTCAGAGTCAGCTTACGTTGCCTGAGGAAGTCTGGCCCTGGTCAGAGGGCACTCCCTCGGTTGGGTTGGCACCCGAACTGGGCTGGCCATCAGGTCAGCGGACTTTTTGGCCTCTCGTTTCCTGAGCCTACCAACTCTCTTATCTAGGGTAGCTGCAGGGAAATTCTTGCAAATCTGGCAGTCTGCATTGAGGTGGTCAAACCCCAGACAAACACATGTGGTGTGTGGGTCAGCCTTGGCAAAGCTTCCCCACGAACACTACAGTGTTGAAACAGTGGGCCGGTTTTCTTTTGGGTTTCTCCAGACATAATGCCAGCCTAACCAAAAACTTGCCCTTTTTTTCGGCAGTGCCAGGCAAGACACCCTTATCGGTTCCCAACCGTGTCACGGGTCGTGGAAAAAAACGTAATGAAATCCGTTTTTTTTAGAACCGATAAGAACCGGGAACCGCACTCTAAAAGCTTTTAAATGCTTCAGAATAACGTTTCAACACAACCTGATCAGTTCAAACCGAACCGATAAACATTTACAAGTTCCACACAGAAATAAACCTACCTATTACTTACAATACCATAGACAGAGCTTGAACCGATCGGTTTGCAGTTAAAATAATGATAATCGCGGTTGAATTTAACCGAGAAAAAACTCTTTAAACCGAGAAAATGAACCGAGCAGTAGGAGGAATCTCCGGAGCGACTGTTCAGTGAGGCAGAGTAAAGAATCTGACAGTTTCAGTTCGAAATATCCCTGACAGAGCTTTTCTAACCGAGCTCGAGCTCTAAGTTTCATGCCCTGCATGGAAGTTAACTCTTTCACCTCCGGAGCAGTTCTAATGGTGGGACAAACTGCAATAGTCATAATATAGCAAGACTTCATGTTGTTTGAATATGTTCGCATCCCGTAATGTTCACTGGTCCAAGTACTGACACGTCTTTGCAGCTGTCAATGTTTGTATCATACCAATTAACATTTGCATTCAGTGATAATTGGTATGATGCTCTCGCTGCACTGTCCCTTTGTAAACTATAGCAATCACCAGCAAGTTATACCCTTCCTAATTGCAGGATAACGATGTAATCACTATATTGCTGGTGATTGCTTTCATATTAAGATGCCCTGCCCTGCCCCAAACATAAACCCAAACCAGAAAAACAGAGTAGTACCTGATGCATGTGCAACTATGTTCCAGCACGTTGATCCTGCGGTGGATAAACTCTAGACGGGACAAAAAGGGAATACCCGTTGGATAGCGCATCCCTGACAACCACACAACTTACAAAAGCTGGCTTAGATGGGGATACTGCAACCTCTGTGGCTGCCGAACTAAGTGCTTGCTTGTAACCTGGCTGGAGATTTGCTGCTGCCACAGGAGATTTACTGTGGCAAAACCATAGCCTGTGCAGGTACGTCCAAGGAGGTGCTTGCTTGCGCATTTGCAGCAGGGAGGAGGGAGGGGATTTAATTTTTAAATGTCCAGCCACAACAACATGGCACGCACACTGACTGACTAGACTGGACTGATACTCTCTCTACAGGAAGGGACCGCCCGTTGCCGCAGGTCTTAGGCAGGGGGGGCAGGGGCTGGGGCAGGTGGCGGGCAGGAGGCAGCAGGCTGGTTTTGCTCAGTCAGTAGTTTAAAAGTAAAAAAAAAAAAATTCTAATTTTTGACTTACGAAGCCTTGGGCCCTGCTGGCGCTCTGGGCCCTGGTGCAGTGGCATCCCTTGTATCCCCCCCGATACCGGCCCTGCTGGCGGTTGGTATTAGGAGTAACGCTACCATACTGGGGGTACAAGGGAAGAGTGGGGTCCAGCATAAACTGTCTCCCTATGTGGACAACATGATTCTTTACATGGTGGATCCTGTGGGATCCATACCCCCAATAGCTCTGATATCGCATTTCGCAAAGTTCTCAGGATACAAGATAAAACTAGGAAAGTCAGAGATTATGTACCTGGGACAAAATGCTGCCCCTCCGAATGGGAATTGGGGCCTGCGATCAGTAGAAACTTCCTTTGGGTACCTGGGGGTAAATATAGGAAGGGATGTATCCTCCCTCTGTCGCCTTAATTATTCCCCTATGAACAACACTCTGATAGAGGAACTGTGTAGATGGCAGGCCTTGCCCCTTTCCTGGATGGGGCAAATGAATCTAATGAAAATAAATATCCTGCCATGAATTCTTTACTTACTGCAAATGCTCCCTATGGGCCTCACTCAACAAGACATTAAGAAATTAGAAAGAGTCTTCTCAGACTTCCTGTGGCAGGATAAGAGGGCTAGGACCAGCTTAGGGAGACTAAAGGCAGGTACGAGCAGAGAAGGCCTACGCTTTCCTTACTTAAAGAATTATGTTCTAGCTGCACAGGTTAGATATATTAAAGACTGGGTTGCCAGACCCTCAGAGGCTAGCTGGACAGCCCCAGAGGAGATGGGATCCCCTGGGCGGCTCCCGTCATATCTTGCTAAACAAGGCTATAGGGCCTATGTGGCCCTGAGCTCCCCTAACCCATTGCTGCACAGTGTATTAGATAGCTGGGTACAGATTAAGAAAAAGCATAAAGTAGAAGGAGAAGAAACACTCCTACTGCCAATTGCCAGGAACCCCTTCTTTAGACCCAGCCTAGAGGCCCCTGCTTTTGGGGAGTGGGAGAAACAGGGAGTGCGCTGCTTAGGAGACTTGTTTCTGGGGGGGGGGGGTGCTCTCCACTCCTTCCAGAACCTCAGGAAGGTTTAGGGGTCCTGAGCAATCTTCTATTCAGATTTGTTCAGGTGAGGGACTATAGTAAACCACTTGAAAGGCAATGGGACTCAGGGTCCCCTTTGGAACAAGTTGAGAGGCTGATACATAGGGCCAGCAGGGATTCCAGAGGGATAACTTGAACAGCTACACAGCTTCTCCGGACCACTATGCCAAATTAGACCTTAAAGACATGCAGGCTCTGGGAGAGGGATTTAGGGATACACATCTCGGATGAGAACTGGACCACTATCTTAGAATCGCATATGGAGTTGCTTGTCTGCAACAGACATAAAGAGATAGCTTATAAATTTATACACTAGTTGTACTACCCTCCAATAGCGACACATCAATTTAACCCTGATGTCCTGGAGACCCGTGGCAGATGTGGAACAAATAAGGGCACCTACTTCCATTGTTTCTGGTCTTGCCCCGAGCTACAGGACTTCTGGGGGAGGGTGACGCATGAATTAGGTACCATCCTGGGCTCCCAGATGCCAATTTCTCCACTAGGGCTCCTCTTTGGACTGGTGGAATCTGAGAATGGGTGCCGGTCTCGCCAGAGGCGATGGGTGAGGATCCTTCTCCTGATGGCCAGACAGTGTATTCTAAACACCTGGGTTTCTGGCGAGAACCCCACGGTGGCACAGTAGCGTACTCTAACAGCACAGTTACTGGCCTTGGAGAGGCGGTCACACCAGATAAAAGGGAAGCTTGACAGCTTTGCAAACTCCTGGGGCACTTTCATAGACTCTTTGGACCCAGGGGAATTGCTTGTCCTGCAATTAGGACGCTGGCATAGGCATATTGGGGAACTCATCTCTGGATGAAGACTGAGCTGGTCGCAAGGTGCTGATACATGTAGACATATGGTCTCTTTTCTAGGAAGGGAGACAACCCAAATGCTTTAGATTCTTGGATGCATCAAGCATGATGCTACATCCCTGAGATGTGAAAGAACTGGCCCTTATCCACTTTGTTTGCCTATTCAGGGAAGATGTGGCTTGGGGAGTGCAAACACTGCAGCTACTGGCTGGGCACCTAAGATGCTAGTGTAACCCCCCTGCAAATGGGGGTTCCCAAAAGACTTCCAGGAGCTTGCTTGAATGCTCCAAGCCTGAATGGTGTTTGGCATTTAAGCCATTTATCAGTGAGTGTTTTTAGAGCCTCTGGTACTGTCTCTTTAAGAGCTGTCTGCTTGCAGACATAATTAGTTTGTATGGGGGGACTGTGTGCTTCTCTGAGTACCACTTGAGCTGCTGCCAATTCACTTCATTTTGCAGTCACTAGAGTGCAAAGGGAACCTATCTGAAAGATGTAACTGTTTGCCAGAAATTATTTAGAGTAATAATGAAATTACAGTTTGTCTAACCTGCTTTCTTTGCAGTCAGAACTGTGTCTGCTAGTTCCCCATTCTAGTTTTGAACTGCTGAACTGGACCAATCAGTGTGGGTAAGCTAGCTCTAAAATGGTGCCTTGGACGAATCAGAACTTGGACTCATAATCTGAGCCAGCCACAAGAGGATTGTATGGGCAGTGACTCTGGGAGATGTAGTTTAGACTTCAGTGCCTTTTGGACCAACAGCAGCAGTCTATTGTGAGTGACAGCCAATCCAGTCAAGAACTGGGAGGAACTCAAAGGAAGTGCCCAGTTTTGTCGGTTGGAGCTTGAGTTGAGCTTTGGCAGTGAAGAAGGAAGGAGCCCTGTGCTTTTCAGTGTGCAGTTTTAGTCAAAAATGTGTATAAGGCCCAGAGTTCCGGTCTGCAGCTTGTGTAACAGCTTGTTAGGACTGAATCAGTCCTGTGAAAAGAATCAAAGGATCTCTGAAGAGTAGAAACCAGGCTCACCTGTAGAAGACTGGAAGAATTGCTGAAAATTGCACTCGGTCTGTCAGGAACTGAATCTGCTGTGTGTTCTCCCGGGTATTGTGCAGTAATTGCGATCGGGATACAGATGCAGCCTGCCTGGTATAGTACTTTCTTTTATATGGATGTGTGAAGAGGTTTGTGTACCTCAAGTGAGCCCTGCTGACATTGAAGGACCCTATCTTATTTGGAGGTCGTGAGTACTAATTCAGGGTTGCTCCTGTTGAATTGCCATATTAAATCCAAATGGAATTACTGTACTGCTGACTGTTTAATTCTCCTTTTCTCTGTGGCTGCCACGGTTTGGACTAGCCACTAGGGCTTGGGTACCCAGGGACAGTAACTGATAGGGATAGGCCTGTGCACAGAGCCATAAAGTAGATTATTAAGTGATAAGCTAATTAACCTGATTTCCCCTGTCCTTGTTATATCCCTAAATAAATCAGAGCTGCTTGTTTCAGCAAAGTTATACTACCTGAGGTATTTGTCTATGTTAAAGTACTGTACTGTGATTGTTGCACTGTATCTTATTTCACAGGAGGTCCCAGTAACGGAACCAGACCTGGGGTAAGTGTATACTGTGAAGGTAATTTGATATATTGTGTGGGCCACTAGTGGGAAGAAAGGGGTTGCAGTGTCCCAGAGGGCTGTGACCAAGTTAGTTTAACTATTGCAAACCCTGACCTCTGGGTGGAGGCACCCGCCATTGGATCCAGGCCCCTCAACCTGTTAGTGGCAAATCAGGCAGGGTAGTAGCCCCTGGGATGCGCCATCTAGGGTAACATCTTGGAGGCTCACCGCTGGGATTGTGTGTCCTCTAGTGGCCATATTTACTGAACCACTGTTAAGAAAAATGGGTACCCGACAGAAGTGGCTGTGCACCGGCTGGTGGAGTGGTGTACTGGGGAGGAGAGACCCCCAAAATGCTATGCTTATCCTGGACATCCCCTGGGTATCAATACGGACACTGTGCAGGAGTACTTTCCAAGGTGGAAGGTTTACAAAACCCTGTGGTGGTGGGTCGGCATGCTAATCTGCTCACCCACACTTTCCTGGCCCTAGTAGAGTTTAAGGATCCATAGATAGCTCCAAAGTGCCACAGACCATTACCCCAGAGGGAGCCCTCACTGCTTGGAGAGTGATAACTAAGGACAGTAAAGACCGGGGGAATCAGCCCCACCACTATCTGAAACTTTTGAGGAGAAATTTGCTGAATGGTTGCTGGGAGAGGAAAACTGTGGAGGACTTGAAGAAACTATTCTTGCCACCTGGGGTGTTCCTCCCCAACACCCTCTCCTGCTCCAGTGCCCGTAATGGTGGCTGAACCAATGCAGACTCCTATTTCTGCACCTGCCATTAGTCACGACTCCACCGAAGGTTGAGGATCTTCTGCACTCCCCCACCCCCAAGGGAGGATGACTGGGAGACCTGGATAGACTATGTTGCCCCCAAGTGCTAGAATGGCAATGCTCGGAAGGTGAAAAGCGAAAGAGGTTAGTGAGAGCCTCAGAGGTCCTGCCCTGGCTACCATCCGTGCTAAACGGGCCAGTAACCCTGAAGCGACTGCACAGGCCTATCTTGAGGCCTTGAGAATGTATGGAGCCCAGATTTGATGAGGACCTATGGTGGAGAGTAAGAGATGCACAACAGTACCAAGGGAGTTGTTGTCTGTGTATGTATCTCGCTGGAAAAATTGTTGCAAGAATGCCTCAGAAAGGTAGTTTGCCAGCGATTGAACTGGACGAACCAGGCTGGACAGGATCCTTAAGTCTGCCCCTTCTCAGAACTGCTGTTGCTTCAGTTACGCCTGGCTGATCGACTGGAATCCCACCCTCCTATGATGAGTTAATGAGAGAAATTCGAGGAGTTGAGAAAGAGCGACCTCGGGAGGACCTGCACCAATAGCTGCGGCTCGACCCGAGTGACTGAGGGTGACCCATCAAGTGAAGTTCAGGGGCAGAGGTTGGCAGTCAATGAGTGCTCTGACAAGGAAAAAGATATGTCACAATGGGGCGAACTGTTGAGAGAATCCGGAATTCAAAACAGTCCTTTATGAAGGCCACGCCTGCAAGTGCAGGCCCTGACCTATATCCGACTGCATCTGCTATGGGGTGGGGGTACCCACCCATGTATCTCCTGCTGATAACAGCTCGAACTCGATTCCTTGACCATGAAGTGGAGAAACTGAGCGATGTCTCCAAATGCTTATCACATGAACAGAGATGGCACCAAGGTTTCCAGTTGGTAATACCCGCCCTGGCTCCCAGTGTGGCGCCTCGCCAGCTCAAACTCCAGAAAGTATGTTTTGCTATAATTGTGGGAAAGATGGGCACATGAAAGGGAATGCCAGTCCCCAAAAGACACTGACAAAGTTGCATATAGGCTACAAGGAGAGCTCGGTGAAGAAATCAGTGGTTAAGAGGTGCACGACATGATCCCAGTGAGGGCACCAAAATGCTAATTCACGCCCTTTTGTGGCAAGGTCAGTTGCCCAGGCCCTCACTCACTGCCTCCAGACTGGTCCAGAATAGTGGGTCCTCCATGGAGACCACTGTAAAGGTGAACGAGTGTCTACAAGAGCTATATTAGACAGTGGCTCCCAAGTGACAATTATGTTCCAAGATTGGTATCAGAAGCATTTGTCAGGCCATTCCCACAACCATTAGAAGGACTGCATGTATGGGGGTTAAGTGAGAGGCCGACCCTATTCCGGGTATATCCAATTTGGCTGTCTTTCCCCACCTCCGTGGCTGGAGTGGCCGAACAAGTAGAGACCCTAGCCTTAGTGTGTCCCCCACTGGACTGTATGATGGTGTCCCTTTGTTGATTGGAACAAATGCTCATATGTTCGGAAGGCTGGCACAGTTGTATTACGAAAAACAGGGGTCAAAGACTAGTAGAGCTTTAAGAGTTCGGCTTTAATTAAGAAGCCTATGAGGCACAGAGAGATGCTGAAAAACAGAACCAGAGGAACCGGTCGGAATTGTATGGAAGAAGGATCCTGAGTCTCTGATCCTGGTGCCAAATGCCCAGTGTACCTTACAGGAGGTCCGTATCAGAAAGGATGTTAAGAATAAAATATTAATGTTGGATGCACCAGGCGATGGAAAATTGCCAGAGGGACTGCTGGTCAAGCCTAGTATTTTGCCCGCTAGAGCCCATGCTTATGCCAGAAGGGTAATGGTCCAAGTTCATAATGTGTCTGAAAGAGACATTCGAGTAAACAGAGGTTGCATCTGGCTAGTGTGCATTGTGCAGACACTGCAGTGCTACCCAGCAGCAAGAGTTCAAGGAAGAATGACAGAGTAACGCCTGACTTGTTTGATTTGGCGACTCCCGCTGCAGCTGAATGGAAAGTGAAGATCAGTGAGAAGCTTGCCCAGAGAGACCAGGTGTTTTCTTTAAAGGAATGGGATGTAGGATGCGGCAAGGAGCTGAGCACAATATCCGACTGCATGACGAAAGACCATTTCGTGAGAGGTCTCGACGCCTGGCACCTGCTGACATAGATGATGTGAGACGGCATCTGCAAGAGATGTTAGCTGCTGGTGTACAAGAATCCAGAAGCCCTTATGCTTCCCCATTGTGGTAGTGAGGAAAAGAATGGAACAGTAAGGATGTGTGTGATTATCGCACCTTAAACCGCGGACTATCCCTGATCAGTACACAATGCCCCGCATTCAGGATGCTTTGGACTGCCTAAACGGGAGCAAGTGGTTCTCTGTGCTGGATCTCGCAGTGGGTACTACCAGATCCCGATGGCCCCAGAGGACCGTGGAAGGCGGCCTTTATCTGTCCGCTTGGCTTCTATGAATTCATGAGGATGCCTCAAGGATTTCAGGTGCCCCAGCCACTTTTCAACGATTGATGGAGCGTGCAGTGGGGACATGAACTTACTAGAGTGCCTGGTATACCTAGATGATGTTATTGTGTTTGGCAGCTCACTGGAGGAACATGAGAGCAGATTATTTAAGGTATTGGACCGCCTGGAGGACTTTGGCCTTAAACTGTCCATTGATAAGTGTCAATTTTTTCAAACATCAGTAAAGTATGTGGGACACATAAGTATCCACCGAGGAATAGAGACCGACCCAAGTAAAGTTGAGGCCTTGACCACCTGGCCACAGCCCAAAATCTAAAAAGAACTGCAAAGATTCCTGGGATTCTGTGGTTATTATCGGCGCTTCATCAAGGACTATTCAAGAGTGATCCGCCTTTACTTAACCTTACTCAAGGGTATCCCCAACCCACAAAAATACCAAAAGTCAAGCGTCCCTCAAGACTGAAAGAGTGTATTTTCATCCGAGTGAAGTATTTGGGGCCCGCTGGACTCCTGATTGTGAGACTGCTTTTCATGAGATCATATATCAACTTACCCATGCTCCAGTGCTGGCCTATGCCGATCCAAGAAAACCTTACGTCCTGCACACTGATGCTAGCTTGCAAGGGTTGGGGGCTGTGTTGTACCAAGAGCACGAGAATGGCCTGAGACCAGTGGCCTTTGCCAGTAGAAGCCTGACCCCATCCGAAAAGAACTATCCTGCACATAAGTTAGAGTTCTAGCTTTGAAGTGGCTATTGTTGACCAATTCCATGAGTACTTGTATGGGGCTAAAATACTAGTAAAACTGACAATAATCCTTTGACCTATGTGCAGACCTCAGCTAAGTTGGATGCCACTGGCCATAGGTGGCTTTCTGCATTATCTACATATGACTATGCTCTCGAATCACCGAGCAGGTCTGAACCACATAGATGCTGATGCTCTCTCCCGGAGGCCTGTTCCCCAGAATGATTGGGTCCGATTGCAGAACCTGACATTCGGGCACTCTGCGGAAGTTTGACAGGGAGGAACAAATGTCACGGACGCAGTGGACTGCATGGTGGATTGTTGGGAGCTCTGAGAATTGCATACCTGCTGCTTATTGCCACTTTTCTGCAATAGACATTGGTGCACTGCCTCAGCTGGACAATGACAGTATTCGGCGGGCTCAACTCACGATCCCATGATCAAAGCAGCTTTAGAAGCCTCTATGCAGGAAAAGATGTGTCCAAATTACGCTCCACTGATTTGAGAACTGCACTGTTATACAAAGAAGGTCCTAGTTGAAACTGATCAATAAACTGTTATACGAGAAACAGTAGACAGAGGGACAAGTAGACAAACAACAACTAGTGCTGCCCACTGCCTTTCGAGACTCAGTACTGAGGTCCTTGCACAACCACATGGGGCACCTTGGTATAGACAGAACACTTGACTTGGTGAGATCCAGATTCTATTGGCCTAAGATGGGGGCTGATGTGGAGCAACACATTGAACTTGTAGTCGCTAGCTTACAGAGGAAAGCTTTTCCCCAGAGGGCTGCCCCCTTGTTAACATCACCACCAGTGCACCCATGGAGCTGGTCTGTATTGATTTTCTAAGTTTGGAGTCAGATCAAAGAAATATCAGTAATGTGCTGGTGGTCACTGACCATTTCACGAGATATGCCCAAGCTTTCCCACCAAAGACCAGAAAGCATCCACTGTGGCCAAAGTACTTGTAGAAAACTTTTTGTTCACTATGGGGCTCCACAAAGAATCCATTCTGATCAAGGAGAGACTTTGAGAGTCGCCTGATCAAAGAGATGCTTTCTCTGTGGGGAGTCAGAAAGTCCAGAACCACTCCTTACCACCCCAGGAGACCCACAGCCTGAACGTTTCAACCGCACTTTGCTAGATATGCTAGGCACCCTGCACCCAAAGGACAAGCCTAGATGGAGCCAACAAATTAGCACCCTGGTACATGCTTATAACTGCACCAAAAGTGATGCCTGGATTCTCCCCTACCGCCTGATGTTTGGAAGAGAAGCTCGACTACCAGTAGATGTGTGTTTTGGGGTCTCTCCTGATGGGGTTCAGGCTGACAACTATTTACAGTATGTGCAAAAGTTAAAGGCCCAGCTAACTCATGCGTACCAACTAGGCTCAAACCATGGCTGCCAAAAGAAATCTGGCCAACAAAGAAAGGTATGATAAAAGGTGAAAGCACAGGAACTCCAGGAGGGAGATAGGGTATTGCTAAGAAATCTGGGATTGCATGGCAAGCACAAGATTGCTGATAGATGGCACCATCTCCTCACATTGTAGTGGGCAAACTAGATGATCTGCCAGTGTACAAAGTAAGGCCTGAGAATAATTCAAAAGATGTAAAAACAATGCATAGAAATCATTTACTGCCCATTGGGCAAATCTTAATGAGTCTGAGCCCTAGAAGATGCCCCTCTGGACCAGTGACTAGGCTGCTGCTAGAAAAGATCAAGAAAGTCTGCACCTACAGAGCAAAGTTAAGTGTTCCCTCCACAAGTCCCAGTTGAGCATGACTGTCAGTCCATATCGGAAGAAAGTGAGTGACTTTGAATACTATCCTTCTTTGAACTGAGTCAATTGTTTCGGGCAATCCTCTAGTCAATACTGGAGACAAAGCTGGGCCTTCTGACTGTTTAAGCCCCAGCTTCATCCCTGGAGCCAATGCTCCCAGAAAGTGAAGTGCAAAGCATCAGATCAGATGAAATGGAATCATTGTGCATGGTTGAACTGTTTGAGCTTTCAGGGAGGAAAATGATAGATTGGGCAGACTGGTGATACACCGAACAAGAAGAGTATTTTGAGTGCCCTGACAGTCCACTGCCAGTGTCCGAAGCTCTCCATGCGAGCCAAATGTTGTGGACTCAGAAACTGTAACTCCTGGAGCTGAAAGTGCCCCAAGTTCTAGCCTCTCTACCCCCATGGAGACTCCCTGACAAGTGTGGACAATGCTGAAAATGAGGCTCAGAGTGCAGAGACTATAACAGTTCCCCTAGAAAGACTGGTCGAGCTGTAAAGCCTGTGGTGCACCTCAGTTATGATTCACTTGGGAGGCCTGTGGACTTGCCTCTCAATGTTGTCCATAAAGGAGTGTATGTGTCCCGAGCTCATTGCCCAAACTGAGCATCAGTGCTAACTCCAAGTTACTTGTGTTGCCCTCTAAGTATGGTGCCCTTGCCCCATCCATCCCAAAGGTAACTGATAGGAAGGCCCCTCTCTTCAGGTTTCATGTACAAGAGGTAATAACTTGAGTTATGGTACAATGTGTATGTAATACTGTGTAAAGAGGACGACTGCAATGTTTCAGAAATGTGTTCTTGGTAAAATGATATATTGACTGATGATTACATTATGCGAGCCTAATGCAAATGTATGGTTGCAGTTGAAACTTATGGGGGTACTTGCTTGACGCGGACGTCAAGCTTTCCCAGGCCAGGAAGGGTGTAACTCCCCTGCAAATGGGGGTTCCCAAAAGACTTCCAGGAGCTTGCTTGAATGCTCCAAGCCTGAATGGTGTTTGGCATTTAAGCCATTTATCAGTGAGTGTTTTTAGAGCCTCTGGTACTGTCTCTTTAAGAGCTGTCTGCTTGCAGACATAATTAGTTTGTATGGGGACTGTGTGCTTCTCTGAGTACCCACTTGAGCTGCTGCCAATTCACTTCATTTTGCAGTCACTAGGAGTGCAAAGGGAACCTATCTGAAAGATGTAACTGTTTGCCAGAAATTATTTAGAGTAATAATGAAATTACAGTTTGTCTAACCTGCTTTCTTTGCAGTCAGAACTGTGTCTGCTAGTTCCCATTCTAGTTTTGAACTGCTGAACTGGACCAATCAGTGTGGGTAAGCTAGCTCTAAAATGGTGCCTTGGACGAATCAGAACTTGGACTCATAATCTGAGCCAGCCACAAGAGGATTGTATGGGCAGTGACTCTGGGAGATGTAGTTTAGACTTCAGTGCCTTTTGGACCAACAGCAGCAGTCTATTGTGAGTGACAGCCAATCCAGTCAAGAACTGGGAGGAACTCAAAGGAAGTGCCCAGTTTTGTCGGTTGGAGCTTGAGTTGAGCTTTGGCAGTGAAGAAGGAAGGAGCCCTGTGCTTTTCAGTGTGCAGTTTTAGTCAAAAATGTGTGTAAGGCCCAGAGTTCCGGTCTGCAGCTTGTGTAACAGCTTGTTAGGACTGAATCAGTCCTGTGAAAAGAATCAAAGGATCTCTGAAGAGTAGAAACCAGGCTCACCCTGTAGAAGACTGGAAGAATTGCTGAAATTGCACTCGGTCTGTCAGGAACTGAATCTGCTGTGTGTTCTCCCGGTATTGTGCAGTAATTGCGATGGGATACAGATGCAGCCTGCCTGGTATAGTACTTTCTTTTATATGGATGTGTGAAGAGGTTTGTGTACCTCAAGTGAGCCCTGCTGACATTGAGGACCCTATCTTATTTGGAGGTCGTGAGTACTAATTCAGGGTTGCTCCTGTTGAATTGCCATATTAAATCAAATGGAATTACTGTACTGCTGACTGTTTAATTCTCCTTTTCTCTGTGTGAAAGGGCCCCTACCAGCTGCCACGGTTTGGACTAGCCACTAGGGCTTGGGTACCCAGGGACAGTAACTGATAGGGATAGGCCTGTACAGAGCCATAGGTAGATTATTAGAGTGATAAGCTAATTAACCTGATTTCCCCTGTCCTTGTTATATCCCCTAAATAAATCAGAGCTGCTTGTTTCAGCAAAGTTATACTGCCTGAGGTATTTGTCTATGTTAAAGTACTGTACTGTGATTGTTGCACTGTATCTTATTTCACAGGAGGTCCCAATGTAGGAACCAGACCTGGGGGTAAGTGTATACTGTGAAGGTAATTCTGATATATTGTGTGGGCCACTAGTGGGAAGAAAGGGGGATTGCAGTGTCCCAGAGGGCTGTGACCAAGTTAGTTTAACTATTGCAAACCCTGACCTCTGGGTGGAGGCACCCGCCATTGGATCCAGGCCCCTCAACCTGTTAGTGGCAAATCAGGCAGGGGTAGTAGCCCCTGGGATAGCGCCATCTAGGGGTAACACTAGGTAATATGCCTCTATTAATTGTTGCATTGTGCCAAAGAGAAGCCGATTTCGAAGTTAACATTGAATTATTAAGTATTAATACCGTTTGACCTCAAATGAATTGCTTATGTTATTTTACTCCATTGTTAACAGTATCCTGGATGCATTTCTTTCTAATACATTAACTTTTCTGGATGTTTTATTCTTCTGGACCCATTGTACATAGATTGCATTACTTTGTGTGTGAGTTGTATAATTGTTATCTGAAAATTCAATAAAAATATTATACAAAAAAAAGAAGGCCTAGGTGCAGTCCTGAGTCAGAATATAGATAGGAGGGAACATCCCATTCTGTATATCAGTAAGAAACTGCACAACAGAGAGAAAAAGTATTCCATTATTGAAAAAGAATGCCTTACTGTGAAATGAGCAATGGAGTTCCTTAAGTTTTACCTGCTAGGAGCTGATTTTGTACTTAGACTAGATCGCAATTCTCTCTTATGGCTTATTCAAAAGAAGGATAAAAATCCCAGAACCACAAGGTGGTATCTGGCATTACAGCCACTTAAATTCAAAGTGATGCACACATCTGAAAAAGAGAATGTCAACGCTGATTTTCTGTCAAGATATGGTTCAGGAATTGAGAATTCAGAAGGCTAAAAATATGTATGCTTAACTGAAATGTTTGCTGTAAAAGGTGTTATGAAAAAAGGGATACTGCCTGTGCAAAGGCCTGTAAACGTTGTAAGGTAATGTTAAAATAGAAATAAAAGAGGGTTTTGGAAATCTGCTTCTTAAGGGAAAAAAACAGGTTCTTTCTTAAAGGGTGTTTGTGACAGTGCTGGGTAAGACCCTGTCCCATTTTGTTACGCAGAAAGAATTAAAAGCAAGGATCTATTTTGTCCTCTCCTACTCTGCCATTTGCCTGTCTCTTGCCTGTCCGATTGCACAATCAAATTTTCTGGTGGCATCTAGGAACTGACCACTCTTTTTTTTATCTCATCTTTATTTTTCCTCTTCCGGTCATCCGCCCCATTCCGACCGACCCCCCAGCCCCGTCCCCTGGAATAGCCGTCGCTTACCTTGACCTGGCCTGAGAGCGGAGCCTGCAAGGAGTTGGTCCTCATCCTGCTACCACCAGCGTTTTCTGCCTCTGGTTATCGCCCAGGAGCAGGAACGCGTGTACGTGGAGGCGCACATGCGCCCTACGGCCCTGGTTACGACTCCTTTCCCCCACCACATGGCCTAACGCCGGCCCCCTCCAGCTCATGCCACTCCCAGCCTCCACTAGGGGTCACCATTGGCTGAGGGGTGCCACATCCTCTCCCCGGTGAGGAGAGCCTGCCTGTCGGCAGCTCAATCCAGCTCCACCCTCCCCCGCTGCCGACCTACCGGTGACCCGAGCCTGCTCCCAAACCTGGGTCACCAGCATGCCGCAACACAAGGCATCCAGCGCCTCAGCCCTCAGCGCTACCGGGCCGGCCTGGAACTGGCCACTCTGATGGTCCCACAATTTCTCAATGTTGTTTCCCTTTCTTCACTTGCTGTTTCTATTCTTTCTTTATCTCCTTGCTTCTCCGTGGTTAAAAAAATATACGCAAATCTTTATGTGCAATTTAGATCCTGACTTCTGATGACATAGACATCTGTAGACAGCACAGGGAAACAGCTCTGCTAAGGCCTCCTGAAGGAACTCCCCAAAATCCATAAAAATACTAAAGAAACTTCTCGGAAAGCAACCGGGAGTGTCCCTTAGACCATATGGGGAAAACGGATAAATAAAAAAAAAAAATTGACGAACAACCAGATGTCAAGGGATGGGAGCCAGACCAGGACGACTCGGAGGCCTTCGGGGTCACAGTACCAACAGGACCGGGAAAAATCATCACCCGGTATAGGCCAGAAGCAAAAAGGCAAGAAACTGGACATGATCCTGCAAGAATTAAGAGAGTTTAGATCGGATGTGGCAGAGAACCTACAAAACTTTGGGCCACAACTTAAAACACTGACAAAGAGAGCTGACAAAATGGATGAACAGATATCAACGGACCACCGTGTGGATTGTCTGGAGGCAGCAGTCTGACAATTACAAGCAGACCAAGAAAAAAATTCACGGACGACAGAAGAATGCTGAAAGCCAGTCCCGTAGAAATAATTTACAAATATACAGGATACAGTACCCACCACTTATATCGCCCGCGGTTTAAGTGGGCAGTTAGTCTTACACAGATTGCATTTGCCGCGCCAAATCATAAGCGTAATGTTAAAAAATGCTGGTTATAGCGTTCTATGCCCGCCTTCTATTTCGAGCAGATTTGGCTACATGTTCAAACCTCTCCATTGCTACAGTGTGAAGAACATTAGCCAACAGCTAATCTGCCCGAAACAGTAGGCAGGCATAGAGTGCTAACTAGTTGCTGATCACTGCTAATCACTTCAGGGAGCCTGAGGGAGCAGTATGTAATAGCCGAGCACTGGTGTGGCCGGAGTAGAATTGCTGGAAGGAGATACTGTAACAGTCAGTCCAGGCTGAACCTAACAGAGGCTTTAATTGTATTTTTGAAGCAGCCACCATTTAGGGGAAGAGATCCGTCTCTGCATGGTGACAGGGTAAGTGTGGCAGAGCACGATCACTTGAGGCAGCTGTATACTGAGCTACTGGTGCGGCGGGAGCAGAGCTACAGTACCAGCAGTAGGCAGCAATAACCAAGCAATGGTGCGGCAGGAGCAGAATTGCTGGCAGTAGATAGCAGTCAGTCCAGGCTGAGCCTAACTGAGACTTTAATGTATTTTTCCCTTCCCCCTAGTAGCAATACTAAGTGCATTTTTCAGAAATGACTGACTTTGGTTATAGCGACTGCTTCTTATATCAGGCAGCATCTGCTTACACAGATGTGCCTGTTATAAGCGGATTTGACTGTACCAGAATGTACAGAAGGGCAGGAGATGGTGCCTTTCATTAGTGAACTGGTACACCAGGCATTATAGCTGGACCTGGCCAAGGACATAGAACTAGAGTGGGCCCACCACCGACCTCACCAACGGCTCATCCAAGATCTGTCATAGTGCGGTTCCTCAAATACACCATAAAACAAGACATTCTGGCAAGGGCCTGGCAACATAAAAATGTGAGGCATCGTAATAGCAGAATTTATTTCGATAACAATTACCTTCCCCTCACCATGCAAAAACAAAGGGCCTACATCCCCTTATTCCAGGTCCTGAGAAGACAGCAACTGAGGTTTCAAACCTTATACCTGGCTCACCTGGCAGTGTTCTTCCCGGATGGAAAATGCATAGTCAATACAGCAGAAGAAGTCGAAAGGGAGTTGATTAAAAGAGGACTGTTGCAGGACTCCAAATCGCCAGCTAAGGATTGGAGACAAGAGAAGAGAGGGAAATAGTCCGAAGTTTCCAACAACAAGAAGAAGCACGCTGAGGAGATAAAAAAGGACATACTAGCCAGGCTGCAGTCCCCAACTCCAGTTCCACCTGAGAAGCTAAAGGAGAACAGAGTCACTCGAACTGGACTATCCAGGCTTCAACATGCACACAGCTACCAGCAACAATGACTTTTCCAAGGAAGCCTCCCTGCTTTTAACCATCTGACCTCTGCCACAGAAAGCTTACATTTGAGGCTCAGTGAACATGAAGACACTGAAGATCAAGATCTATAGATAACAAGCATGTGGGGTCAGGGTGGGAGTGGGGTATCTATTGACACAACTGGCTAGGAACCCACAGAGTGGCCACACCAGCCCCCCCAGCAGATGCTCGTTACCCATCACAGGCAGCCGACGAGTGTTAGCGTGGTGTACTGCGCAGATGGAAACCACACAGGGGGACAAAGGGATGCACAGGCTATAAGGTGAAGGAGGGGGATGGAATTCCTAAGGATACTCAGTGGGTCTGTGTTGATTGTTTTCCAGGGGACTCCCTTTTCCCACTTCTGTGGATGCCCCCCACCTGCCCTGCCTGAGTCAGAAAATTAACAGCTAAGGACAAGCCCAATGGATGCAGGACACTTTTGGCAGGGGTTATGATTAAAAAAGGTTAAAACCTTACTGAGGGTTCAGCCATCACGCACGGTACAACATACCAGCATGCAGAGATGTGGTGGCTGATGTGGAGGCAGGATACCTATATTTCTGCCCAGACTCACAGGGTAAATGAGCAAAAGAAAACAGGCTAGAGTGGGGACCTTGCTGGTAGGGCTACTGCGTCATTACTTAGGGATAACACTGGGACGCACCACCTGACCTGGTGCAAACGACCCCTCTGGAGCACACAGACAACAACAAAGGTCTGGGGATTTCTTGGGGGGAATGGTAAAATGGTAAGATAGAGAAGAGTGTGGTGCCCACCCCCATGGTCTGGGATAATGTTGAGACAAGACCAAACCCCAAGGCTCAAATAAGAGAGTACAGTACTCACCTGTTGCGGCCTTGCCCAGGCTCAGGGGAAGGTCAACTTACACCCTTGGTCTTGGGCAATTAGCCTTGCACCCCAGACACAGAGGCCTACCCACCCCCCCCCACCGATAACAAGCATATTCTATGGAGGACTGTCTTACATTACCCCCCCCTCCCCACCAATGATCAGCTGGTCCAGGATACTGGCTGAAACCTGGGAGGCCATGAGAGCATTATCTCTTCTTCCTACTAGCAGACAGACGTACCCTCATCCCCATCCTGATAACCCTAGAATACCTAAGTGCAGAGGACATATCCTGCCCTATTCTCCAACCCCCTCCCACGGGGAGCGCACCCAGCTCTGTAGGAGGCTGAGGTAATTCTTTCTTTTTGTGAGCTCCTTAGACCTCTCTCCAGTGAGGTCTCTCAGTGCGACCATGTCCTGCTCGGTCTGGGGTCCTCCTCAGTCTGGTCTCTGATCCCGGGAGTGCCCCTCCACTGCCACTGACCACCCCACACAGAGAGTGGAGGAGACACACAGAGACCAGCTGGGACAGACCCAACTAAGGGCACGGGGGCCGACCACTGCACCCACCTTCGCCTGTCCAAGTGCCAGGGTCCTTTTTCCTTGTTCCTGGAGGTGCGGACATGCAGTGATGTCCAGTGCCGCCCACACAACGTCCACTGCCGGCTCCAAACCCCTCGGTGAGACTCAAGCAGGATGTGATGCCACCAGACCAAATTCAGCCCTGCACCTGGAAGCAATGACCAGGCCAACAGGCTCAGAGAAGTAGAGACAAACCTAGATATGACAGTCTCACAAATGTAAGCAACTTGTCCTTATTGTACAAGTAGCAGAAAAAACATCCTAGCCTCTCATGGAGAATTCCTTAAACTTCCCTGAAGTGGCTGCTGTGCATCTGTTAACAGCACAGACACAGATCACCACCATGTGGACAAATGTCATGTGGACACCGCCACTCCCTGGCACTAGGGTATAAAAAGAGAAAGCAAAAAGCTGCTGATATACAGAGTAAGCAGCAAAAAAAAAAAAAAATGCCCCCTGACTAAATGCTCAGGTAAAGGGTCGGCAACAGAGTGGTTTGTCAGAAATGGAACTCAAACCAAACAAGGTAGCCGGTCCAGTGGCACTGAGGGTTGAGGCGTTGGATGCCTTACTTCTCGCTGTGCCGGCGACCTGGGTTCAGGAGCGACCTCAGGTCATCAGAGTGCTGGCATGAGGCGGGTGAGAGGAGTGGGATCGAGTGTGCTGTAAGGCTGCTCTCCTCTCCCGGGGGGGGGGGTGGTGGTGGTGGTGGGTTGTCACCTCTCCCATAGTCCCGTCCCCACCAGGTGGAGGTCCGGTGGGGTACGTAGGTGGCAGGGGGCGGTATGCTGGGAGGGAGGAAGGGGCTGAGATGATTTCCGGGGTGCGTGCACACCTCCATGTGCCGAGGCCCTTGGGAGAATGTGAGAAAACCCAGAAAAAACCCATAAAATACAAATCTACCACAAAAAGTATGGAAAAGAAAGGCCTCTTGCAAGCCTGGAAGGAGACCGATGGGGCCGGGGGTAAATCCTGCCACCTTAAGAGGTGGAGTGAAAAACCCTGCTCCCCACTGGCTCCACCAGAGGGTCAGTCGGTGGTGGGGGGTCCCTTGCTAGCCAAAAGACCGAGGCATGAGAGGACAGCGCTCCACCAGAAGGCCCATAAAGTTTAACTGGGGGAGTGGATCCCTCTGATGCTGGAGGCCATCATTTGGTCCGGCATCTGACTGAAGCCTGCTTCGTCTGAGTGATCCGATGACAACGAAAAGGCCACCTGGAGCAAAAGCCCACATGATATATGGAGCACACCATGTGTAAGGCAGCACCTCTGTCCTGGAGCTCCAAAGGATGTCTCTGCTGTCTCCATCAAAAATTACAGATCCCCTGAAAGGGGGTGTCTAGTATGGTGGACTGGATGCTCTGTGCCAACCCAGAAATCTGGAGCCATGAATGTCTGCGGAGACAGACAGCAGTGGTTATAGACCGAGCTACCGAATCCATGGAGTCATAGGTGGCTCAGAGGGAATGGCGACCAGAGACCCTAACTGTACTCTTAGCCTTAGCTATCTCAGCCTTAAGCCCAGAATCAGACTTGTCCTCAAGCCTGGATTCCAACTGGCCCAGAGTGGCATACTGGAAAGAGACCAGATGCACCACATAATTAAGGGATCTGAGGGGCGCAAGTGGATGAAGAATAAATCTTGCACCTAAACTGATCCAGCTGCCAGATTCTTTATCCGGAGGCAAGGACAGGCCTTTAGGACACTCCCCGCGGTCCCGGACAGCCACTTAAGATGAATGCATCTGCTGCGGAGTGAGAGGCCAAATAAGGGACCCCTTCCAGGGAGTGGAACACCCTTTCAGCCTTTTTGGGAATCGAGGGGACAGAAAAAAGGTGCTGCCAAATAGTGGACACGAGGTCCTCATGAGGAGCCGTCCAGGGCAGAATAGGCATAAGCAAAGATTACGCCAAATCCAGACGCTCCGCCAGCCTTTTCCTCTTGGGGTCCTGTTCCTCAGTGCCCCCAACCATGTGCCGCCTGGATCACGTTGAGGAGTTCAGAAAAGGAGGGATCCTCAAGAGGACACCGAGGGGACTCCTTTAGTTGTGGCTCATCCCGGGGGTATGAAAGTCAGAGTACATGGATGAGGGACAGTCAAACTCCATGTCCAACAAAGAAACTTTTGCCAGTGACTGAGCCCTAGGAAGGGGAATGTCCTGGACGTTATCCCTGACATAGACATGGATAGTGGAAGAATGATGAGACTGTCCCTCCAAATGGGAGGCGGCAGGCAACTTGGGCCCATGGATCAGCCGAGAGAGGAATGGTGCTGAGGCCACCGCTTGCTGCCGACAGCCCAGATCAGAGGCCTGCTAAGCCCTGGCCTCTTGCCACCAGGACTGGAAAGCTGCTTGCAAGTCAGCCTGAATGTCAGATGGAGGCTGAGGAGGCGGTGGGGGCTGGCAAAGCTGATATCTGAGTGGCAGAAAATGATGCATCGGATATCCGGGCCATCTGACGTTATCCTGGGGCTGGGGAGCCAGAGAAATGATGCCCCAATGTCAGGTGGCCGGGAAAGGGAGACACCACTGGGCACCCTGACGTCAAACATCCCGGTGCTAGGTATGCCAGGTAACCCAATCGAGGGTAGTCAGGAGACGGGCCCAACGGCTGAGCCAAGGAGCCAGTAGGGGGTTCGGAGGGAGGGACCGAATGTCCTGACGTGGGACCCAGTGGGTCGGCCTATGGACCCAAAAAAGGGTCAGTCGGAAAGCCTGGCATAGGTCTAGGCATCAGAGCCCCAGGTGTCTGGGGAAAAACAGTACCAGACAGGGGACTAGCAGATGTCTGGAGAACCACCGACTCTGACTGAGAAACCCCTAGCGTCTGGGGATGAAGGCGCCAGGACAGAGGAGCCCGAATGTCTGCGGGATGCTGAGGATTCTGGGACCCTGATGGAAGGCCATCATGAGGGGGTTCCAAAGGCCCAGTGGGCAGAACTGGCAGACCAGGTTCTGGTGTGGTAACAGAAACAACAATGTCCAGAGAGAAATCATCCTCAACTGGCCCTAGAGAGATGGGGGGAGGAACCAGGGGAACCACCTTGGGAGGTGGGGAGGAAGATTCCCGAGATGGAAAGCCCTCAGGGGCGGCTGCCACAGAAGTGCCAGTAGACGCTTCTCGACATCGGGAGAGACGTTGGCCCCCGATGGGAGCGCCGTGGCCAGATGGTCATCAGACAAGCTGATAAGCGACCTACCAGCCGGGTTGAAGGAAAGAGCCCCATCCTTTCAAATGCCAGCAGAGCTGGTGCCCGACTTACTGGTGGTGACCATGCAGATGCCAGCGAAGCTGGCATCCATCTTATCATCAGTTACCGAGCGGGTGCCGGCAGGGCGTACATCCGACTTACTGGTGGTGACCTTGCAGACAACAGCAGAGCTGGAGTCCGGCTTACCAGTCAAGGCTATGTGCTCACCGGCAGAGCTGGGGAGGAACTTAGCGGCCTTGCCACCAGGCTTAGACCCCGGTGTTTGAAGAGGCCTAAGGGCAGCAAGCACTCTGGCATCGCTGGAGACACCCACCTGAACCGTTACCAGTTCAGGCAGTGGGGGCCAAGGCCTGATCTGCCGCAGTGGGAGGAGCCTTGGCCAGAGGGACGCTTCCAGATCCAATGAAAGGCCTCTAGCCATCCACAGTCCTCGAAGGGGGCCGCGGGTGGAAAGGGGACCGATCCTGGTCCTGGTGCTTTTCCTTATCTCTTTTCTTATTTTTATACTCCAAAGTGGGGAATGAAAAGGAATACTGCAGCCTCTGCAACTCCTTTTCCATAGTGGCCATCTTGATGTTCAACAGGTGGGCATCCAGAGCCTGTTGCCGCCGTTTCTGTGCGGCCTGATTAAAATCCTTGCAGGCCATGCAGCCGTCGGAGTTATGCTCCAGGCCTAGGCAGAGCAGGCAAAAAGTATATCCATCCTTCAGCAGGATTTGTGTGCTGCAGGAGTTGCACTTCTTCTGCAGAGCGGACATCGGAGAAGACATAAAAAAGAAAAGAAAAACTTTCCAAAATAAAGAAAGAAAAAGGTGTTCGACACTAGTAGGGTTCACTGTGATATACAACGTGTGCAGGTCGACGGCAGGAAAGAACTGGAGGGTTGGCGTGGGGACCGCCCACTATATAGGCTCACGCTGACATCATCATGTGACGTCGGGTGGGCGGTCCCTGGCCACACATTGCTAGTTAGAGTTTTCCGTGTGGTCCTGATGCCAGGGGGTGCAGTCCTATATGTAATGACCTACTGCAGGAACCCTCTCTAAGTAAGATCTTTTAAATCAGAGGCTACAAGCAGTGGTAAAAAGTCAGAGAAAGGATTTGTGTTCTCCTGTACACAGACACGTTGGGAACCAAAAAGTTAAAACCAGTTGTCATTGGCAAATCTCGTAAGCCGAGATGCTTCAATGGCATCGAAATAAGCACTCTCCCTGTCATCTGTCAGGCAAACAGTAATGCCTGGATGATAGAGGAGGTTTTCACCTGATGGCTGCAGCTCATTAATGGGCAAATGCAGAGATGGTGATGAAAGATAGCCTTACTTTTGGACAACTGTAGTGCTCACCCCAACATCAAACTGTCAAACATTAAACTTGTATTCTGCGCCCCAAAAACATCATTCATCCAGTCCATGGACATGGCATAATCAAGAATGTGAAGCACTTGTAGAAAGGTGTCTACACAACCAACCCCTCACCCCCCAACATCCAATTCTTAATCCGAGTGAGCCATTGTAGAACTGCTAACCTTTGTTTTTTCTCATTTGTTATAGATCATTGAGAGGATTCTTATCCATATCGATTCGGAAGCTACTCAGCGATTTGATGATCTGGCTAAAAAGTTATTTATTCTTGATGCGATTGAAATGCTGGACTGGGCGTGGCCTGCTGTTAGTCAGGAAATAACCAATTGCTACTGCAAGGCAGGACTGACGACAGTGAATCCGTCCAAGGGGCCCATGAACTGAGAGAACACAGGCGATCCCGTTCTACCAGCCGGTATGACTGCCACAGATTTCATTGCATACACGGCCATAGATGATGCTGTGCCTACCGTAGGACCTGTCAGTGAGGAGGAGATATATGGTGACATCTGAGGGGACTCTGCAGAGATTGACCAGGATGAGGATGAAGAAAGTAGCCAGGAAGAGGAGCCAGTGACTTTGTTACAAGCACCACACTGTATGGAGACATTACAAAAGTACTGTATGTGTTGTCTAAAGAGAAAAATAACTTTGCCACACTGTTTAATTTTCATTCCTATGTTCAGCAACTGGCAATAAAAAAACAGCAAGCAAAAGAAAATCACAGATTTTTTTCAAATAAGGTACCTGTACTTCACTAAGCTGCAATGTTAGATTAAGGTTCATTATTGTTCAAAGCTGCACTTCCGGTGTAGTCCAAAAGTAATGGTAACAGCGATTTAATTGTACTTCTGTATGTACTGTGGGAGAGGGTAGAATAAGACCCTGTCCCATTTGTTATGGAGATAGTGTTTAAATGCAAGGATCTGTATTCTTTCCTTTTCTCCCTCCTCTGTCTGGTTGCGCAGCCAAATTTTCCTGCGAGACTTCGGACTTGATCAACCCGAACAAACTCGCAATCCTTTGTCTCTCACTGTCTCCATTTTCTCTTGCTGTCTGTTTTTCCTCCCTTGCATATCTATGCCAGCTAATATAAAATATATGAGAATCAATGTATGGAGTGAAACTGATAATGGGATCATTTTTGTTTAGAAAATATGGTATTACTGTTGAAATGTGTATATATTTATAATTTGAGATAATTGTAGAAAACTGGAGGTTACTTTAGTACAAATGTCTCAGCCTTTTGCAGCTGCTGTGGGGACCTCAGGAAGTTCTCAATGTTCTAGCAGGTCCTGAAATTTACAAAGAACAGGATGCTTGCAAAGGATGGGGGGTTGAAAAGCCTTATAAAACAGCTGAGCTGAGCTGCAACTAGAGGGATTACAAGAGATTTTATTTTGCTTCTGTAAATAGCTATTCTGAACAGGTTTATTTTATTCGATGTTCCTGTAACTACAAATTAACAGTTTTGTGGAATTTTATAACTATTCCTGAGTTTTCTCTATGCTTCCTGACCTGTGCCTTGATGACATACTGTATGAGGTGACGGTGATTAATGTGATTTGCTTTGCTGTTGCTTTGCTTGATTATGATTAATTTACCTGTACAATACTATATATATGCGTCGTACGCTGCGCACCAATTTAATAAAGTGCTTTTAAATTTCTCTGACACCTGGAAAGCTATTTTTCTGTTAAATGCACAAAAAATCAATATCCCAAGGGTGTGCACTTAAACGGGCTGCACTGTAGTAGAACAGACTATGTCTTTATACAGAAAGAAGACCTACACAAAATCACCTCCTGCAAGACAGGACCTATAGCCTTTTCAGACCATGCACCAATCATAATGGAACTGGACCTAGGTCTGCTCCACAAAAAACACACTGGAGACTGAATCTCTTCTATCTAAAAGATAGGGAGTTATTAGCACTGGTCAAGGAGCAGGGGAAGGAGATATGCCAAATAAATGATACCCCAGAGACTTCCCCCATGATCTTATGGGATACAGTCAAAACTGTACTGCGGGGGCCCTTCATCAGCTATGCCATGCATGAATATAAGGAAAGGAGAGCACACAAAGATGATTTAACGGCCACACTACATTTCCTACAGCACCAACATCAACAAGGGGTGTTGGCTGAGCTATCCCAAATCAATCACATAAAGAAACAGCTGGATGACCTGGCTCTGGAGCAAACAAAGGGCACGAAGATATATATACTGCAAAAGTATTATGATGGAGGCCCAAGGGCAGCACAATTATTGGCATATAGGGTGAGGGGGCAGAGGCAGAGAGCTACAATCACTGCAGTTCAGGACCCTGTAACTAGTCAACCAAGAAGGGACATTAAGGGAATCACTGAGGCTTTTGTGGCATACTATCAAAAATTATACATTGCTGACCCTACCTCACAATTGGAAGCACCGACCACTTTTTTTGCCCCGCTAGAGTTACCAAAATTAAGTGTCCAAGTGAAGGAGTTGCTCCAGAGCCCGATCACTAGGGTTGGAAGTCAAAGACACTATGGGAAGGCTTAAAATCGAAAAATACCCGGGGCCAGACAGGTGCCCAGCCGAATTTTATAAGAAATTCTCACCTGAACTGGAACCACTTATACAAGGGGTTGCAAACTGGGTGATATAGGGAAAGGACCCACCACCCTCATAGAGCTATGCCACCATTTCAGTCATCCCAAAATTAGGCAAGCCAAAAGACAGATTTGAGTCCTATTGATCCATCTCAGTGCTGAATATAGACTATAAATTGTTGATGTCCATTTTAGCTAGAAGATTGAATGGATTACTACCCCACATAATTCACCCGGACCAAACAGGCTTTATTAGCGCATGACAAACCATGCATAACATCAAAAGGTCCCTCTCCATTTTACACCAGGCAGCAGCAGAGAATACACCACTCCTGTTGCTCAGTTTAGATGCTGAGAAAGTGTTCAATAGGGTCTAATGGGTTTTTCTGGACTACACCCTATCCCAATTTGGATTCCCCAAAAAGTTTAAAAACTTGATCTCCTGTATATACCGGACTACGACGGCATACGTTAGAGCTAAAGGACACTTATCTGATCCCTTCCCCCTACAGAGAGGTACGAGACAGGAGTGCCCTGTCTCCGCTACCCTTTGCCCTGTACATAGAACCCTTGGCCCAAGCCATTAGGGTGCATCCCCAGCTTAGAGCATATACTGGTCTGGAAGGCAGAGAACACCACACTGCATTGTATGCAGATGACATGATGCTATACTTATCCTCCCCAGATGAGTACCTCCTCCAGGTGTGGCTGATCCTGCAGCAGTATGGCACCATATCAGGTTCAAAATTAAATGAAGGAAAGACTGAAGCGCTGACAATGGCCTATACACCAAACCAGGCAACCAAGACACAATTCCACTTCAAGTGGAACCTACAGCAAATAACATATTTAGGGATCAAGTTCACATCATCAGTCTCATAGTTGTTTGAGGCAAACTATGGCCCCCTCCAAACACAGGTGCAGAGGGAACTGGATGGATGGACTCTGCTCTCCTTATCACTAGAAAGGAAAGTAGCAACTATAAAAATGATGGTACTTCCTTAATTCTTATACCTCTTTCAAAATCTATCCCTCCCAGTCCCTCAGCACTACTGGGGACAATGGAACAAGTGGATTTCATGCTTCCTGTGGCATGGCCAGAGGCCGAGAGTAGCTGTATCCCACACTGGTAAGACCCAAGACACAGGGAGGTTTAGCTCTCCCAGATTTGAAACTGTACTATGAGGCGACACAATTACAGCCAATCGTATATTGGCTCCAGAACTCTCCCCACCAGCAGTGGGCACAGATGGAGAGGGAGCAGGTACCAAAGCCCCGGCACAGCAGACAGTGCTGGACACCAGAAAACACACAAAGAAACAGGAAACCACTTCCACTTTTGTATATACTGTACATCATTACAGATATGGAAAAAGTGGATACATAAAGGGGATCTAGAGAGCAGACTGCTGTGACTACTCCCACTACATTTATATATAGATTTTGTGTCGGCATCTCTGGACACTGGGTACAAAACTTGGTTTCACTAAGGGATCAAATATCCCTTGCAAATCATGTTGGGGAGAGACTTTAAGCCTTTTCAACTGCTTAGACAAGAATTCGGCCTACCCGGTGGGTGGGGACACGATCAGGTACTTCCAAGCCAGAGCATACCTAACCCGACTGAAAAAGGAAGGCAGTCACCCTGGTTCATCTAACTTTCTACTACAAATTATATCGGAAGTAGTGCGGGGGGCCGGGGAGATTTGTCTTCTTATATCACACCTTTATAGGGCCCTATAGCAAATACAAGCCCTACCCTTGCCAGCAGCACACCGAACATGGGAGAGAGAACTGGGACATCTCATAGACTATCATAACTGGGAGATAAGCTGTCAAAGTACACATAAAGTGTCTTCTTCAATACTGTGGAGAGAATACAACTGGAAATGCCTCATCCATTTCTTCATTACACCTGATCAACAGGTGCATAGAGGTTCGGCACAGACAGCACATTGCTGGAGACAAAGTAAGGAGGCTAAGGCCTCCCATTTGCATATAATGTGGGACTGCTCCCTCCTGACCCTTTTTCTCCAAGAAGTGGAGGGGCACTGCACTGCAAGAAATGTTCTCTCCTTCAATCACACTGATGAAGGAACTGGTCCTGTTCCATCAGTGCCCACAGGGCTTTAGAGATAATACTACCAGATACCTGCTGGGTGAATGTGTGATCCAAAATATGCATCACACAAAAGTGGCTGTCGGACAGGATGTTCACAACAAATGACTGGAGAGCCCTGGTGAACTCCTTGTACGGGCTGGAAATATTTACATATAGCCTTAGGGAACAATCAGATAAGAGAAGGAACAGGTGGATATTATACAGTATATTATGACAAAGGATCCACAGTTTGTGCCTTCATAGGCCAGGTTACTAAGCAACGAGAGAGAACCACTACTGTTCCGACCTACCAAAGCAAATGGCAGTCTAAATACGACAATTTGGGATTTGACAGGGTAAGTTATACATAATGAAAACTAGATCACAAAGGAAATGCCAATGTTTTGTATGTAAGTTAAGTACTTATGTTTTAAAATGTCATGTTTTGTAATGTGTATGTTTATTGTTGTTGTGTTGGAAAATCAATAAAGTACGCTTTACAAAGAAACTGGGATCCTTAGGTTTTATCTCCTTGTTTCTCTGTGGTTAAAAAAAATATATGTGAATCTTTATGTAAAACTGGGATTCCCTGGTTTCCAAATGTATATAATTTATGTTGTTGAAATGATTGCAGAAAGCTAATTGGGTTTATTAGAAACAATAACAATCTGGAACACAGGGGTTGGACCTTGAGATGCATTTTGACTTCCACAAGCTTGTTTGCAGAACTGTCAACAGGAAACCAGCTCTGGGACAAAATGTATTATTTTGCTGCACCTGTTTAGACTAGATGTGCATTTCAGGCCGGCCTGAGTATGGAACCTGACTAAGTTTTGATACATTTTGTGAAAAACAGGAGATGTAGCTTACAACAAAAGTACGCAGAGTTTGAACTGCCAGGCAAAACCATCTTATATAATAAGATCAATGTTTTTTTTCAAGAGGAGACTCAGATGGAGGCTGTTTTTTGTTTGCACTGTCTTTAATGAACAGCTATCCTGTACACTTTCATTTTTTCCATTTTATTGTTACTGATAATAATAAAATGCTACCTGTGAATTTTATAACTTCCCTTGGTCTGCCTATACTTCCTGACCCACGCCACTACAACACCTATGAGGAAAACAGGTTCACCAGAGTGGTGCCCCTTTGGAAGAACAGGTGATCTACCACCTCCTGATGCAGGGACCACTCATGCAACATCTCCCTGGCCCAGCTGAGAATGTCTGCCAGCTGGCCGTTTTCTCCTGCAATATGAATCTGCTTCCAGGCTGCACACAGGAATCCAGGTATGGAGAGCCTCCTGAAATAAGGCAAAAGAATGTGTCTTCCCTGCTTGTTCAGGTAGAACATAGTGGTCATGTTGTAGGTCTGGACCTGAATGACCTGACCCCAAATCAATGGAGCATATTCCATCAGAGCCACATAAACTGCACAGAGAACCAGCAGGTTGATATGGTGTAGGGACTCCCTGCTAGGGACGCTGCTGAGGATGTTGTAGCTGCAAGGACCAAAACTGAAAGGCCTTCTTTTTAGACTTTTGGGCCTTTTGGTTCTTCTGGGATTAGGCCACAAAATCAACAGCAGAACTGGACTTCTCAACCCATGTGCGATGTCCTTCCACACCTGGGCAAAAAAGGTCCATGCCCCAGAAGGGGACATTGGCCATCTTATGCTGTGTGTCCACCGCGAAGGTGGAGGGCCTCAGTCAGGCCCTACGATGCATGGCAATGGCCATAGCCATGGCATGGGCACAACAGTCACCCATATCTAAAGACCTCTGAAGCTGGTGTTTAGCCAGCAAATGACCATGGTCCCTGACGATTTTCGCTGGAAGCTACTTATCAGCTGGAAGTGGGGGGTGGAGTTCCCCTAACATTCCGAAGAGGGAATGGCCAAAATTCGCCATCATGCCAGAATAGTTGGCCTGATAGATACCCAGTGACATGGCAGTGTACAAATGTTTAGCCATGTGGGTAATCTTTTTGGACTCAGTTTGGAGGCTTGTCCATGTCCCCCTGACCTTCTTATTTACGGAAGGCAAAATTTGTAACCTAACCCTCTGCAGAAGGTTGGTCGGAAAACACCAAAAGGACAACCATGGGAACCGAATATTTGCATACCATATGGGTAGAGGTGCCGGCAGGGCAGGATGCTAGATGATGCCAAAGCTCAAGGGCCAGTCCAAGATGGCCTCAGCCAAAGGAAATGCAACCCCCTTATCTGGATATGTGTATCATGGGAAGAATGTCCTCAATCTGTCTGAGACATAGCCCCCGGTGGTCAGGGGAGGTGGACGCTGGTCATAAGGGTCAGGGATGGGGTTGAGAGCCTGCCCACCTGCCACCCCAGGGAAAAAGCACTGTGGAGGGAAAAAAAGAAACCGTAATATCTCTCGCATTCACACTGCCTCTCTCCACCCTCCTCTGATTATTAAGACCCTTGAAGTCACCCCAGTCAGTCATGAACCTAGCAATGTATTCTGCATTGACCACATCACCAGTAGACTATTCTATGAGTCTACCAACCGCAGAGTGAAAAAGTACTCTTTCTTAACTCCCCACCCCCTCTCTCATCAGCTTGAACTTATGTCCCCTAGTGACTGAAATTTTGTTCAGCTTGAACTGCTCTCCACAATCCACCTCATTTATACCCCTGAATGTATTTGAATATCTATATTGTGTCACCCCATTCCCTCCTGACCTCCAGGGAATACATACTGAGGCTTTTCAATCTTTCCTCTTAAATCTTTCCCTGCTGAATCTGTATCATTTTTGTCACCCTTCTTTGGAGCCTCCAAGCTATCCCAGTCCTTCTTTAGGTGTGGGCTCTAGAACTGCACACAGTGTTCCAGGTGCAGCCTCACTACTGTTCCATACAGAAGCACTAGCACCTCCTTCATGCAACTACAAAAGGCAAGCCAAATCCAACCCATCAACTTATCTGCCTTCTAATATGCCTTGCTACATAGGGAAAAGGGCTTTATGCTATTCCTAATTATTATCCCCAAGTCTCTTTCTTCCTAGAGTAATCTACCTTTTCCCAGTTAACCCAGTATTCTTCTTGCAGATTCTTGTTGTCTATGTGCATGACTCTGCAGTTTTGGCAATGAGCTTCAGCTGCAAAATGCTAGACCATTTTTCTAGGTTCAATGTGCGTACATAACTTAGTAAGGAGTTACGCTTGTGCAAGCTGCTGACAGTCTGAAAATATTTGATTAAATGTGTTGTTGACTGTCATACATGGACACTTTAGCTATTTACACTCTCCGTTCCATGGGGAATTACCATCCTGTCGGGGTACCATGAAGGCAAAGGAACCCTCTTGAGGAGGGTTCCACCCCTATAGGTGCCGCAGGAACATAATTCCTTTAGGCTGAAGGTACCTTAGGAAGGAGCCCAAAAGTACTGCACAGCATGTGATGAACACACAGCCCAAATGAGGACAGACTGACAGCATCCAGTGACGACTGCTACCACACAGAAGCTTAGCTAAGCAACGACTAACAGCCATTAGTAACTAATACCAGACACAGGCATGACTTCTGTAAGGAGAGAAGACATGGCAGGATGAAAAGAGAGCCACCATCCAAACCTAACTTACAGAGGAAACCTACTAGGATAAATGCTATTCTAATATAAATGTATTACATTATAGACCACCTCCTGCAGAGACTACCTAACTTTTATGAACTTCAGCATGGAGGAGAGGAAAAAACCCCTATGAAGAGGAAACATCTGACAATCCAAGGCCTTGGTTGCCTTCCCTCCAGGCGTGGGATAAAATTTGTGATGGCACAGCTACCATAATTTATAGACCCAATTCAATGAAAAGAGTTTTAGAGGAAGGGCTCTCTCTCTATCCCTCTAATGGGAATGCTATGAGGGGGTGTCACAAGCTGATCTCTGCACTTAAAGGAGGTTCCCAAGGAAGGAGGCCAAGCCCTCAAGGCAGGAGGAGGAGAGCAACAACCACTGAAAGGCATGCTACTGACCTCCATTGAGGGAGGCCTAGAGAGGAAGCCGAACTCTTGAGGGGCCGGGACTTGCATAACTGTATGATTTTCACCCTTGAGGGACAGAGGAAGGGAAGGAGATGAAGATCAGATGAACCTTAGGTGGCCGTAAGGGGAATAGCATTCAAAGGTGCTGCCAACATGGTCTGCACAGCTAAAGAAGTTCCCGTGGACTTAAAAGTCCCACTCTCTGGCAGCTGAAGTCTTAAATACTAGATCAAGAGGTGCCACCGAGTCCATCTGCATGGCCAAAGTTCTCCCCGGAGCGCAGAACATTCTCACCTGAGGGGCAGAAGGAGAAAGACCCTGCCAGATTCGGGGACCCACTCTCAAGATGCAGACTTCAAGGGTGCAGACCAAGACCATTGCCATAAAGGGCAGGGATGGCTGCGGTTGGCATGCATCCAAGTGCAGGAATAGTGGGAGGCCGAAGGCGAAGCCTAACAGCCATTAGCACAAGGTAGAAATAAAATGTAGGCAAGGCTGAATGACTGATTGAGACATCAAATGACAACTAGGACACTGTATGAGATGGAATGATACGAGCCTGGACTGAATAGTGAATGCATGCCAACCAGTTCCATAAAGGAGGTCAGTGTTAGTTGCTGATGCACCGCAGGCCACGTAGATTGAGACAAAAGAAACTGATAGGGAAAAACAGGAGCTTATGAGAACTGAAAACTAGGAAGCAGCCTGCTGATGGACTAAGCAACTAATTAAACCATTAAAACACAAAAGGAAATGGGTGGCTTGCTAGGAGCCAGCTGTAAACATTTAAAGACTGTAGCTGAACTGGGAGATTGCAAATGACCTGGAACAAACAGTAACATGTAAAGCCTGAAATAGCACAGCAAAACAAAGAATGACAAAGGCTGGACGCTATGAAAACTAATAATCACACGAGAACCAAAACAGAAAGCAAAAGGAGTTACTGTACAAGGAAACAGGAATGCAGCAGAATTAGCTGACTGACAGAAGGAAGCACAAACTGCAGCCAAGAAGGTAGAAAAAATAAAATACTGACCTAGAATTTAAGCAGCTAGAGGCATAAACCAAATAAAAAGCCCAAAATCAGAAAGGGAAAGCGGGAGACAAACATGGTGGGGTCAATAGGCTCAGGCAGGGGGCATGGTTGTTTGCTCCCACCCACTTAACTGCACAGCATTGCCTCTGAATTCTCAACATCACTATTTATATTACTTACACCATCCATACTGTCCACCCCACCTTCCATAAAGTTTGGTGTAATCTGCAGAGAGACACATTTGCCTCTGCAACTCTTCCAATGTGTTGCTTATGTACATATTTAAGTTGAATGACTTAGAACAGACCCCTGCGGGGCCCCATTGGTCACTTTCTTTACCCCAGATAATTTACCATTCAGTACTACCCTCCAGGTCTTTCCCTCCAACCAGTTCCTGATCTATCTAGTTAGCCCTTCCCCAAACCTCAGATCGCCCACCTTTTTCATTAGTCTCCTGTGTGGTCCCAAATAAAGGCCTTGCTAAAATCAAAGTAAAGGATGTCCACTGCGGGAAGAACCTGTAGCCAACATGAGAGGAAGGTCTTTGGTGATCTCTTAGCACTGAAGCCCTTCTAAGTTACAAAATATTGTTTTTAGGATCATTCAATATTCTTTGTGTAGTTTGGGGAAATACGTAATCCAATGCCTGTTTTTGGACAATGGGAAAGCCCAGAAACGAGTAACCAAAGAAGAGCGGGATGGGAAGGTGCCAGCCCTAACTGCAAGGAGTAGCAAAAGTGGTTAGTTCTCTGATGAGGGTGGAGACTTGTCACCAATAGTTAAGGCTATACTCGAAGCAATCAAACAACTGAACAAAAAAGTACAGAGATTTAATTCTAGCGAGACTGTGGTAGTGATCAACTATTATGGGCCAGATTAGAGTATTTAGAAAATTTATTTATTTAAAAGTTTTACCAGGAAAGGCATACTGAGCAGACTACCGCTCGATTCCAGATGCGTCCTGGGGGTTGTTGGGGACAGGATGTTACATACATATGAAATACAGAGATACAAAATACAGAATATAGAAAATTCACACAGATTATATATAAAACATATACACAGGACTATAAACAGTATGTATACGGCATGCAACAGGCAGTACTCAGTAGAAAGTGCAGTGACAACTACCTGGGACAGAGTTGAAGCATTTCAAGTGAGCCATAGTTTTAGTAGCTGGCTCATTCTAGTGTGAGTCTAGGCAGTATGAGCAGTTGGTGAAGACTTGCCCTTTAAGGAGGGAAATTTGTTGCCGAGAGGAGGGGGCGTGCTGGATGTCCGCAGACAGGGAGTTCCAAAGTTTTGGTAGTTGGGCTCTAAAAGCTGACTGCCCATTCTCAGAATTTTAGATTTCTAGGGCTAGCCGAGAGGGCAGAGGGGTCCGATCCATTGGGGTATATGAAAGAGCTGGTTAAAGGGAATGTAAGTAAGTAAGTAAGCAAGTAAATTTTAATTTCTTAAGTGCCCAATCCCAGAGGCTCTGGGCACTTTACAAAAAAGGTGTAAAAACATACAATCACAGCATTTACAACAAGAGTCAAAACAAAATAAATGCATTTCAATAAAACAAGTCAATAAATAACAAACAGTAAAAACACTAAGTTGGGCAGTATCTAAATTCCAAATGCTTCTTTAAAAAGGTGTGCTTTCAGACTCTGTTTAAAAGCCTCCACCGACAGGGCCTCCTCCCTCAAGGACTTTGGGAGTGAGTTCCAAAGAGCTGGGCTGGCCACCTCAAATGCACGGTCTCTTGAGGTTTTCAGCCTGGCCTTCTGGACCACCAGGAGGCCATCGGTGGAGGAGTGGAGCGAGCACACTGAGCAGACAGGTGTCAGGCTGTCAATCAGGTAACCAGGGCCCGAGCCATACAGGATCTTATAGGTGAGCAAGCCCACCTTGAAGGTAATCCTCCATCTGACCGGCAGCCAGTGCAGATGATGAAGGACCGGGGTTACATGGCAGGACCTAGGAAGGCCTGTCAGCAACCTGGCCAATGCGTTGTGCACCAGCTGTAGTCAACGGAGATTCCCCCCACTGACCCCGAAATAAAGAGCATTACAGTAATCAAGCCTTGACATGACAAAGGCATGTACCAGCAAGGGCAGGTCACCAAGCGGAATTAAGGGTTTAATCTGTGTGACATTCCTTAGGTGGTAGAACCCATGATGGATGACACCTGAGCTTCAAGTGTCAACCTATCGTCAAGGGTGACACCCAGATTCCTCACCCTAGTGGAAGCTACCAACAAAGTGGGGCCCAGGAGGAACCCTGTTCCCGACCCAGCTGCAGCTACATCACGCCGGTGACCAGGCTCAATCACTAGTACCGTTGTCTTATCCGGGTTAAGCCTCAGTCAGTTACAGGACATCCAGTCCTGAATCTTGGCCAGGCAGTTGTTAAGCACCTCCACAGTGTTACAAGTCCTGGGAGCAAAATACATATACAGCTGGGTATCTTCTGCATAACAGTGAAAACCCAGACTGTAATGTCTAATGATCTCCCCCAAGGGTAGCATGTACACTGCGAAAAACATTGGCGACAACATCGAGCCCTGAGGAACTCCACAGAGCAGAAGCTTCAGGTAGGAGAAGAAACTCCCCATCACTACCCGTTGTGTCCTACCTATAAGAAAGGACTCGAAACCAGTTGATGACAGTTCTGGTGAGTCCACAAAACACTCTAAGGTGATCCAGTAGCACAATGTGGCCCACAGTGTCAAATGCTGAAGAGAGACTGAGGAGAACAAGAGTTGACCAGTCTCCTCTATCTCTTGCCCTGAGGAGGTCATTTTGTACCCTGACCAACGCCGTTTCGGTGGTATGCCTTGATCTGAACAAAGACTGGAGAGGCTTGTAGATGTCAAAGGTCATGAGGTATGCCTCCAGCTGCAGTCACCATTTTCTCAACAACCGTTGCCAGAAATGGGAGGTTGGAGACAGGTCGATAATTCGCCAAGACATCAGGGTCGAGTGATGGTTTCTTCAGGTGGGGCTTCACCAATGCCTCTTTCAAGGCATCAGGGAAGAAGCCCGCTGAGATCGAGCAACAGACAATCTCGGCAAACATTGGACCAACAGACTCCAAATAACTCATTAAGAGACAAGTGGATTCCCGGTCCAGTTCACAAAAGTGGGCCGCAGCTTTGAGATTCCCTCCACAACCTCAGCCCCCCCCACCAGCCGAAACTCACCCCAGACAACAGGAGTGCCTCTGACCGCACAAGGCCCACCACTGCAGGGCTGACCTTGCCGCCACTGGTGAAATCCCCAACCGAATACAGGACACCCCATCAGAGAAGAACTGAGTGAATTCTGCACACAAAGTGACTGAAAATGCTCTTTTCAGCTGCAGATAGGCAGGATGAAGTAGCCTGTACAAACTCCGAAAGAGCAAGGCCAGTCAGTTCCTCCCTGCAGCAGTCCCCCTGGACAGGAACTCTACCTTCTTACAGTTGATTTCCCTTTGATATTCACGGTAGTGAATGTGTACCCTACACCCTGACTTTAGATAAATAGCACCCTTACCACCCAACACAGCCCTCCATCAGTGAAGGACAGAACAACCAGTACAGCAAAGTACATATTTTTAATCTTTTATATGCCCTCCAGCACCCTGAACCACCATGCCACTATGAAATTAAAATTTTACATTATGTTGATTTTTATTTTGGCTGTAACTGTAATATAACAGGTATTCCGAGCTGCCCAAGTATGAATGGGTGTGCACGTACATGCTCACAGTGTACAGTGGAAAGACACGGTGGTGCAGTTCCACCAAGAAGTATTGGCAATTAGGACATGTTTTATGATATTTCTAACTCTGGACTTTTCAGGTGACAGGTATGTGGGCGGGTAGTGGCTGGGGGGCAACTGTAAGTGCCTAAGGACCGTGTACACACTAGAGCTCTGGCCTGGAGCCATGGGCTCTTTCTAGCTGCTAGAGATTCATGTTCTCACCAGGTGGCAAGACACAGACATCATCAAAAGAGACAGCGTTTGCTATCTATGCAACAATATTTCATTAATATGGCGTGGTGGTTCAGGGTGCTGGAGGGCATATAAAAGATTAAAAATATGTACTTTGCTATACTGGTTACTCTAGCCTTCACTGATGGAGGGCTAGATCAGGTGGTAAGGGTGCTATTAATCTAAAGTTAGGGCTTAGGGTACATATTTACTTTAAAGACATCATGTAGATAGATGTCAAATCTTTACAGAGGGTACATCGTAACACTCCTAAGTGCTGGGTAATAATCCTGAGCTCCCCATAACTATGCTTGTCCTGACGACCAGAATGCACATCAGGGACTTATTCCAAAAGGCAAAAACTGCATGGGCACTTCCACTTGCTGGTGGCACTTTTCTAAATTGCTTCCCTGATTTAAGTTATGCAATACAATACAACACAACATCGTGGACTCACTACAGGGGACAGGCCTCAAATAACTGGTGAGGGAGCCCACCAAAGAAGGGGCAGTCCTGGATCTGGTCCTAACCAATGGGGATAGGATAGAAGATCTCCAAGTGAAGGGGCACCAATGGTACAGAGACCACCTCATGATACAATTCAAACTCAACACAGGGTTACAGGCAAGCAATACAAAGATGAGGATCCTGGATTTCAGAAGGGCAGACTTCTTATTTATTTATTTATTGAAATGTTTCACCAGGAGGGCACACTGAACAACAAGTTACTCATTTCACGGTGCAACCGGAGTTGGAGGGAACCTGAGGATAGATTACAGGATTGATGCAATAACACAAAATTTACAACAGACTGTGTATAACAAGGAACACATAGGCTGTGTAAGTAAATAATGACTATCAAGGGGAGGTAAGGAAATGGAGTAACTAGAAGGCAGTGCATTAAATGGGATGCAAACAGTTTTTGGTCTAAGGCAAGCTGGTTTGCAGAGGCAAAATCGACAGTGCAATAAGCTTTGGTACAACAGAAGTGTAAATATTCAACAAGTGCAAAGGAGATGCAGGGGTAAGCAGTTTAGTACAGTGTGGTAAGGGGGAGGGAGGTGGGAGAGTAAAAAGGGGGGGAAGAGAAGGGAGGTGAGAGACATAGCAAGATCTGACCCCTTCAGGATGCTGAGAACCCTGCCAGGAGTCAGAACAAGGCAAGACGTAGATGGAGGCAAGAGGATAATAGGAGGAGCGAGGCATGCCAAGATCTGGCCCCTTCAGGATGCTGAGAACCCTGGCAGGGGGTGGAGCAAGGTAGAGGAGGGAGGGAGAGAAGATAATAGGTAGAGAGGACAGGAGTGGGAGGAAAGAAGAGTAGGTAACGGAGAAAAGGGATAGAGGCAATGGGGAAAAATTTGAGGGATGTGAGCTGTAGGGTGAAATAAACTTGGAGCAGAATTAATGAGGAGGTTAAGGTGGATTAAAGCAGGCGCAGCTAGAGGAGAGGTAGTTGTGTAGAGAAGATCCGAGGGAGGAGGAGTGATGTATTTGGGGGGTTCAGACTTTAGGAAGCGATGGGAAAAGCCAGACTGTCCAATGAGTGTGGAGTGGCGAGGGACCAGCAAAATACGAGTGTCAGTAGATCTGAGGGAGTGGGGAGGTGGGGGTGGGGTTGAGGGGGATGTGGTGAGGAAAGGAGGAAGTTCACCCAGCCAGTATTTGGAGGTGAGTTTGGTGCAATGGGAGAGGTGCCTGTTAGCAAGCGGGGGAAAGGACAGGGCATGACATAAATCACAATGATGAGTATGGGAGGGAGCATCAAGAGCGAAGCGGCAGAAGGCGTTAAAGAGAGTGTCCAATCTGGCAAGGGAGGACTAAGAGCGACACCACAGACTACGTCACAGTAGTCAAAAATGGGGAGTATCATCTTCTGGACAAGTTCATGCCTGGCCGTAGGAGGGATGCAACTATGGTCCCTATATAAGGCACCGAGCTTGGGGTGCAGTTTTTTCAGGATGGCATCAACATGGCCAGAGAAACTGAGGTTTTGGTCCAACCAAACTCCAAGGTATCTGAATGACGTGGTGTCCTCTATGATTGTCCCGTCCAGGGTGTGGAAAGAGGGCAGGCCCGAGAGCCTAGATAGTCTCTACCTAGTGCCAAAAGTCATGGAGACTGTCTTCTTGGCATTCAGGAAGAGTTGATGTGCAGCAAACCAGAGTTGCATTTCATGGAAATCATGCTGCAGAATATCTGCAACTTTAGCTGTGTATTTGACAGAAGTATACAAGACAGTATCATCGGTGTACATGTGTATGGTGAAGGAGGGGGAGCAGACTGATGGCAGATAGTTCAGAAATATGGAGAAAATAATGGAACCAAGCACAGAGCCTGTGAGGGACTCCTGTGGTGATATGGAGAGGAGAGGAGAGGAGATAGAATCCTGGACCTTAACAGATTGGGTTCTGCCTGTGAGGTAGGACCTAAACCAGGTTGAGACGAGTGTCAACAGGCCAGCTGTAGTGAGGGAGTCAAGGAGGAGTGCATGGGAGACAGTGGCGAAAGCCTTGGCGAGGTCAACAAAGATGGCTAAGGTGATGAGGCCATTGTCCATCCCAGTAAGGATGGAGTCAGTGAGCCTGAGTAGAGAGGTGGTGGTGGAGTGATTTTTCCGAAAACCAGATTGGAACGGGGTGAAGAAGGAGGAGGAGTCAGTAAGAAAGGAGGTGAGCTGGGAGAGGACCAAGTGTTCTTGGAGCTTGGCAAGGATGGGAAAGAGAGAGGTAGGATGAAAGTTACAAGGAGAAGTAATGTAGCCACTCTTGGGAAAGGGGGAGGACCACAGCATGTTTCCAGTGTGAGGGGATAGTTGAGGATGAGAAGGAGAGGTTGAGGATTAAGGAGAGCGGAAAGGCTATAGCTGGGGCTGAGAGGTAGAGGAGCTTTGGGTCAATGTCATTAGGTGAGAAGCCTTTAGAAGGGTTAAGTGAGAGCAGGGCATTTGGTGTTTCATCAGGGGAGACAGCTGAGAAGGAGAAGGGGGGGATAGTAGGAGGGGGATGAGTGCCTAAGGAGGGGATGCGAGAGTGGGAGGGACCTTAGGAGGGCGAGAGGCAAGAGGTATAATCGGAGTTAAATACATTAGCCACTAAGCAGGGGTCAGATACAAGGGTGGTGTTTATATTTAGCACAGGGGTGGGGGGATGAGACGGGGGGATAAGAGAGCTTGGACCACTTTCCAGAATTTGGAGGGGGAGCCAATATTAGTGAGGAAAACTGATCTAAAATACTCGGACTTGGCTAGTCTGGTTTGTTTATTGAAAGTATTACTTAGAATACAGTATTTTGCATAACCAGTGGGGAGCTGGGATGCCTTATGCTTCTTCCAGGCTCTATCACGCACCCTGAGACAGGACAGCAATTCAGGGGTGATCCAGGGAAGGTGGTTGCCACAAACTCTAGTTCGTTTGAAAGGGGCAAAAGTATTCCAGGTTGTTAGGAATTTTTCTTTAAAGTAGGCGAGAGCATGGTTAACAGAGGGGGCAGAAGTAAGAGGGGCCCAAACTTCTGTAAGATGAGAAAGAGTGTCAGAGAAACCCCTGAAGCAGAAAAAGACAGAGGGGTTGGGGAGTTGAGGAACATTGGGCGCATATTAAAAAATGCCATAATTGGGGTCACAGAACAATGTGTCAAGGTGAGAAATAAAGGGAAGAGAAGGAGAAAGCCACGCTGGTTCTCCAGGGCTGTAACAGAAAAGGCAAAAGCCAAAAGGGTGGCCTTCAGAAGACATAAAGGGACGCAAAGAGAGGAAGAAAGGGAGGAGTACCGGAATTGTCCAAGAGAGGCAGGAAAAGCTATAAGGAGTGCAAATGCACAAACTGAGGCAAGATTAGCTCAAGTCGATGAAGAAGGGGGATAATACATTCTACAGGCACGTTAATGGGGGAAGAAAAAGTAGGAGAGGCATTGCTAAACTCTGGGGTGATAAGGGAGAGACCATAGAGGTAGATCAGGATAAGGCATCAATTCTAAACAGATATTTCTACTCAATCTTCACAGTAGAAGGGGAGGGACAGGGACCACAGTTAGACAAAGTAGGCACAGAGGGTGGGGAGGTAGACAACAGTCATTTTACAGAGGAGAGGGTAGTAAAAAAACTAACAAAGTTAAAAGTGGACAATGCTATGCGTCCGGATGGCATACATACCAGGATCATGAAAGGGCTAAGAATGGAACTGGCAGTCCCACTGGCAGATCCGTTTACTGAGTCCCTACATAGTGGCATAGTCCCCGAGGACTGGAGAAGGGCACATGTGGTCCCTCTTCACAAGAGAGGCAGCAAAGAGGAGGCAGGGAACTACAGGCCAGTAAGTCTTACATCAGTGGTGGGTAAGATCATGGAGACACTCCTTAAAGAGTGAATTGTAGAACACCTGGAATCCATAGGGGCACAGGATCCAAGGCAACATGGATTCACAACAGGAAGGTCCTGTCAAACAAATCTAATTGATTTATTTGACTGTGTGACAAAGGTAGTGGATCAAGGCATTGCGGTAGATGTTGCCTACCTGGATTTCAGCAAAGCCTTCGACACCATTTCACATAGAAGGTTGGTCAACAAGCTGGGTAGTCTGGGATTGGGCCAGAAGGTGGCAAACTGGGTCACTAACTGGCTAAGGGACAGAAGGCAGAGGGTAGTAGTAAATGGAACCCAGTCTGAGGAAATGGAGGTGACCAGCGGTTTACCACAGGGGTCAGTTCTGGGGCCAGTCCTCTTCAATGTCTTCATCAGCGACACTGCAGAAGGGCTGGAGGGAAAGGTATGCCTGTTTGCAAATGACACCAAGATCTGTAACAGGGTTGACACACTGGAGGGAGTGGAAAAAATGAGAAAGGACCTAGAGAAGTTGGATGGCACCAAGATCTGCAACAGGGTTGACACACCAGAGGGAGTAGAAAAAATTAGAAAGGACCTAGAGAAGTTGGAAAGATGGTCCGAAGTGTGGCAACTTAAGTTTAATGCAAAAAAATATAAAAGGGGGCATGGCCAGTAGCCGAGCTTGTAGCAGCAATTCAGCAAAGGTCCGCTGGAAGAAGCCTATTTCATTAATTTTACAAAGAAAATCTAACTTGAAGCTAAAATTCATTTTTCTTTTAATTTCTTTATTAAATAATTTTTCCACATAAATAAACAATGGATGTCACAGTGGTTCAATTAACAGTATTTCTGAATAAAGTTCAATTCTTTGCATTTCTATAGTGAATTTGCTAATTATTATTATTATTTTTTTTAAAACAGTCCTTAAAGCAATTTCTGTTTAGTGTTGGTTAACTGAGTTAATTTACTAGCAGGCAAAGCTTCAGGTCAGTGGTATTTCTAGACTAATTCGATTTTAAAGACATTTTTTCTTAATTTAAGTACTTTATATACTCAGATCTAATTGTTCTGAAGATGCATACTGGATCCAAACCTTCCATTTCAACATTCGTGATATGGGTCCTCCCCGCTGCTCAGCACTGAAGGTCTCAGTTTTATAAATTTCAGACATTATTTTCCTCCAATCCTGGACAGTTGGGATCTGAGCCCTCATCCAACGCCTGGTAATTGCCTTCTTGGTTCCTATGAAACATACCGGTAGTAAAGTTCGCTCCCGGGGGGAGCATGGTCCGGATAAACTCCCATTAGAAACTGTTCGGCTGTAAGTTCTATAGGTTCAGTAAATAAAATGGTCAATTCGTTCTGAAAGGTTAGCCAAAAGGGCATAAGGGGTGGACAAGACCAAAAAACATGCCCCAGCGTGGCAAGACGGCATCCGCATTTCCTCCAACATTTCCCAAACTCCTCAGGGAGATACTTCATTAGTGTTGACAGAGCTCTTAAATATCTAGAGCAGCATTTCCATGCAAACTCCCTCCAGTAAGGGGATGAAATGGATTTTATCTCTGTTAGAAAGGATCTAGACCAAGATTTGGGGGAAATTTCTATTTGGAGGTCTGTATTCCAGGAGGCTAATATGGATGTTGTGGAAGGGGTGAGCCCATTCTGAAGCTCTCTATGTATGAGGCTTATCAAGTGAGTTCCCAGATTTCCCTTGCTTGCTTCAATAAAGAGTTTTAGTAATTCTGGTGTAGGGACAGGTAATCTTGAAGGTATTATAATGTTTCGGAGGATATGATTTCGAATCTGAAAATATCTAAATCAATCGGTGTTCTTAAGAGGGAATGAAGATTGAAGTCCATCAAATGGAATGATTCCATCTGAGGAAAGGAACTGATAGATATGTGATAAACCCATATCACGCCACCGAGTGAAAATGTGGTCCATATAGATTGGGGTAAATTTTTCGTCCTGTGATATTAGCTTACAATATTCATATATTTTTTGAGTGGGTCCTGCTTTTCTGATCTGTTTCCAGAACTTATATGTCTGAGCTGTTACTTCTGTTAGAGCTGAAGGGTTAAGAGATCTATTGTCGGAAGAAAACAGAATCTTTTTTATGTCATATAAATCATTGATTTGAAATTCTATGGTTTTCCATGGAGAGTTATAAGATTCAGTCAGCCATAATATTAAAGTTCTTAAAAATGCTGCTTGGGCATATAAATAGAAATCTGGAAGGTTCAAGCCGCCCTGGGCTAGAGATAGTTTTAGGATGGATAATCTGATTCTGCGACAATTCTTTCCCCATATAAAGTTCAGTAGGATTCTATTCCAGGAGGTGAAGTAAAACTTAGAGGGGAAACAGGGGACGGTCTGGAGTAGGTACAGAATCCAAGGGAGAATATTGATACGAATTTTTGAGGTTCTTTGATGCAGAGGGATACATACTGAGGACCACCTGTCTAAATCTGCCCGAATCTGGAGTGTAAGAGTTTCGTAATTGGTCAGTTCTAGGACTCCCAGATCAGTGGGAAGGTGGAGGCCTAAATATTTTATTTTGGTTGCTCGCCATTTAAATGGGTAGGTATTTTTTAACTGGGGGGATGGAAAGAAGTTGAAAGATAATATTTCAGTTTTGTTTATATTTAGTTTAAAGTCTGACAGTTTTTCAAACTGGGATAACATATTCCATGTGGACGGGATAGATTGTGAGGGAGATAGTAAGGTTAACATTATGTCATCTGCAAACATTCCTATTTTATATTCCTTTTGGCCTAACGGGATTCCTTCTACTAAGGGGGTGTTACGAAGTAGGGCAGCTAGAGGTTCTATGAATAAAGCAAAAAGATAAGGTGACAAAGGGCAGCCTGTCTTGTCCCTCTTCCTAAGAGAAAGGGTTGGGACAGTGAGCCATTAACATGGACATATGCTTCGGGGGAACTATATATTGTTTTTAAACATGTGATAAATTGTGGAGGGAAGTGAAACATTTTAAGAGTTTCCCATAAAAAGGGCCATAACATACGATCAAACGCCTTTTCTGCGTCTAAACTAATGAATGCCAAGGGAATTTGTCTGGTTTGTACAAATTCTTGTAGTAAAAGAGCTCTACAAATATTATCAGATGTATTCCTACTTTTAATAAATCCGGATTGGTCAGGGTGTATAATATGAGGGATTATATTTTCGAGTCTAGCTGAGAGAATAGCCATATAGATTTTATAATCAACATTTAATATTGAGATGGGCCGATATGATCTTGGGTCTGTGGGATCTTTGTTAGGCTTTATTACTGGTGCTATTGTTGCATAGTCCAATGAGAGAGGGGGCAAACCGCCCCGGGAAATCTCATTGAAGAGAGCGTGGAGTTTTGGGGTTAGGTCTTTTATGAATTTCTTGTACCACTCCGATATGTAGCCATCTGGTCCTGGGCATTTTCCTATTTTTTTTTTTTGACTGTTTCTTCTATTTCCAATATTGAAATTGGAGCTTTTAGGGAGTCAGTCTGGAGAGGGGTGAGAGTTGGTAGATTTGCCTGTTTTAAGAATTGTGTCATTTCAGACTGGGGGGGTACGACAGGGGAAGAGTATAGTTTAGAAAAATAGTCTGTGAAGGCCTTGTGGATGTGATCCTCGGTGTGGTGTGTCTGTCCAGAGGAGGAATTTTTAAGTCGAAGTATTGTTGATGTAGCCTTTCTAGCTCTTAATCTACGTGCCAGGTATTTGACACTCCTAGGCCCTCCCTCATGAATCGTCTGGCGCAAACAATACAAAGATTGCTGGACTTTGTTGTCAATTATCTTCTGGAGGTCAGCTTTCATGTTTCTTATTAAGAGTTGCACTTCAGCATCTCCTTCCCTATATAGCATCTGGTAATTTTTTAACTTTTTGGACAATCTATAGTATTCCAAATCCCTTTCCCTTTTTTTCCTGGAGGCATATGATGTCAATTCTCCCTGGATAGTGGCTTTCATTGCATCCCATTGTATGGCTTGGTATATAGCTGGATCTGAATTTTCCAAGAAGAATTGGGAAATCTTGGAGGAAAGGCCCTCAATGTATTCGTGGTCCGACAGTATTGCAGGATTAAGTCTCCAGAGCGTCCTCCTTCCCTGCTGCCCAAAGTCTAGAGAGATGGTCAGTGGGTGATGATCTGATATTAGTTTAGGGCCTATGGTAATGTCTTGAATTAATGATAAATGCTCACAGGTTGTGAGAATGTAGTCTAGTCTAGAATGTGTTTTAAATCTAGGGGAGTAATAAGTAAAACCTGGGGCAGAAGGGAATATCCATCACCATACATCAATCAATCCTAAGTGTTCTATAGTGGATTTGAATTGTCTGGCAAACATAGAAACATAGACTTTGATGGCAGATAAGGATCGCTTGCCCATCTAGTCTACCCACTTCCCTACCTACAGGATAGGCCGCAGATCCTAGTTAACCAACAGCCTCTTTCTTCCTACCTCCCACAAGAATTGCCTTATGTCTGTCCCATGCATTCTTCAATTCTCCCACAGTTTTAGACCCACAACCTCCTCAGGAAGGCTGTTCCATGCATCCACTACCCTCTCTGTGAAATAATACTTCCTCAAATTGCCCTGAACCCCCCCATGGCAGTCTTGTTATTTCTATAGTTTTGGGGATTTGAGCAGTCTAGGTGGGGAGTTAAAGTCAGATTCAGGTCTCTTCCCATGATTAATTGCCCTTGCAGAAAATCAAGTAGGGTGGATATAAATCCTCTATATGCTGGAAAGTTAGATTGGGGAGGAAAATATACACTGGCTAAAGTTACTTGTTTACCACATAGTAGCCCCTGTATTATTACATAGCGGCCATTGGCATCTACATGTGTTTGGTGTATTTCCAAGGGTGTATTCCTGGGAATAAGGACTGCCGTTCCTCTTTTCCTCCCTCTGGGGTGGGACGAGGCTACCACATTGTATTTGCCACCCCAGTTCAGCTTATGGTGTTCTGTCTCAGAGAGGTGGGTATCTTGTAGAAAAATTAGGTCTGTTTAGATAAATACTACATCAGCCTTGCACGTTTGATTGGGTCATGTATCCCATTACTATCATGGGATAATATCTTAACAGGATTTATCATACCCATTTTTTGGGAGTTTGATGGTTGATTTTGTGCTTCTTTTTTCCCACCAGGGTGAAGATGGGGAGTTTCGTCCGGACCATGCTACCCCCCCCAAAGCAGCTCTGTAGCTTCACCAACAAGCACATATTTTTATCATATTTCTGTTTCAATAAAACACATTTATATAATACTATTCCATTGTGTGAGTGTTTTTTTCGTCCCCCCCCAATTTGACATCTCTTAGGGTGCCACAAAAAACAGTTGATCAAATGACCATGAACTAGGTCTATAAATGAAAACAAGGATAACCAACAAGTATTCCAAAAAACTTCTAAAAGATGGTAGAAGTAGAACTGGTTTGGGGTGTATTTAATATACACCTTTGTTTCAAGGTATAAACCTGTGTACAATTCGACCTCCAATTGGGAGGAGCTCATCTGGAGCCTCTCCTGGGGTCTCCTGTCCGGGGAACCTGTTGTACCCCAGGCGGAGAAAGGAGTTCCTGAGATGACCCTGAATAGAATAACATTCAGGATCAGGAATAGAGCCCCTAAGAGAGTGATATCAAGATCACTCCAAAAGTGGTCCGGTGTCTTCATTTTGTTGTGTTAAAGTGTAGTATTAGGGAGACTCACTACCTTAGTTAGTCTGGTTAGGCAGACTGTATGCAGACTACTAGATAGGAAGACAGATGGAGCACAAACTGGTAGCTAATTGGGGATGAAGACTCCTGACTATTGTCAGTTTCCGATTTAAAATTATAGAGCACAGGATCTGAAAGCTGTAGGTCGCCCTGGCTCAAAGAGGCATTCCATGGGTACCCCTATCGCTGATCTGATTCACTTACTTATCAAAAAGTACTTTGGGATATTTTAGAATCACCATTATTACGTCTGATGGGGTTCCATGGAGAGGTGGGATGGCTAAGCTCAAGGGAGCAGGGGCTGGCAAAACCCACCACAGGGAACAGGAGAGGAGGCCGTACATTCTATTGGGTCTCCCAAATGGGAGCCCCTTGCACTCTCTCCTCTGCTCCCAAACTGCTCGAACTGAATAAGTCTGACAAGTAAAGTCACTGGGGGCTGTTTAAATTCAGTCCTTGTTTGGTGGGAACATACCTTGTTTGGTGGGAGCATTCGTGGAGCCTAGTGGCTGTCAGATGGTTGCTGGGGGTGGGGGGAAGGGGCACCTCCCCCACCAAACACCCACAGCAGCATGGCATCATATCAGGGAATTGGGCGACTGGGTGGGGGAGGAGGGGGATAGTCAGCTCTGTGATTGCCTGATGAAGGGAATGCCCACGGTGCACCTGGTCCAAAGAACCGTGCCTTCCCAAATTGCCGTACCCTCCCCACCCACCAAGATCAGGGACCCACCAGGGAGGTAAAGGGGTAAGAATGTTTTAGTTATGGGTTCAACTAGGCATCATGGAGAGTGCATGCGAGAGGCCCAGAGAGCCTACGTGCCAAGGAAACACACCAGAGACCCCCACAACATCCATCCCACCAGTGAGGGTAGATGGGACGTCAATTAGTAGCTAACTGGGGATGAAGTCACCTGGCAGCCGCTAGCCTCCGACTTGGAATTTGTAGTGCTCAGGGTCTGAAAGTAGCAGGCTACCCCTGTTCAATGAGGTACTCCACGGGAACCCCCCTCGTGGTTTTGATTCACTCATCCATCAAATGGTTCTTTAGGTCATTTAAGAGTCAGCACTATTTCGCCTGGTAGGGTTCCAGGGTAAGGTAAGGTGGCAAGGCTCATAAGAGCGGGGAATGATAAATCCCACCATTGGGAGCAAGGAAGGGGAACTGTTCATTCTATTGGGTCTTTCACCTGGGTACCCCTCGCTCTCCCCCGTTCATCCACAAACAGGTTGAACTAAATAGATCTGCCAGGTAATATCTCTGGGGGCTGTTTAAATTCAGCCCTTACTTGGAGGGAACAAATTTATATTCCTGGGACCTAGTGACTGCCAGCAGATTGCTGGGGGGTGGGGGGGCATCCCGCCCATCAACCGTTTTCAGCCGCAAGGCATTGTACCAGGCAGTCAGGTGGCAGGAAGGGGGGGAAGGGTTCAGGCATCCCTGCGATTGTCCGGTGGAGGGAACAACTACGGCGCATCGGATCCAGAAAACAGTGCCTTACTGAATTGACATCCCCTCCCTATCCTCTAATAACAGGAACTCACCAGCGAGGGCCAGGGGCTAGAGTGCTTTAGTCAAGGATTCGACCAGAGTTCATGAGAGATACACGCAAGAGGCCCAGGGAACCTAGATGGGAAGGAAACACTGCAGGAACCCCCACGTCATGCCCCGCACCAGTTCAGTATTGAGGATTTGAGTCCCTGGCCAAAACCCTAGGTGGCGACAAAAAAACACTCCCCAAGACATCTCCCCAAGTGGGAAACAGGGCCAAGATCCTCCCGGGCCCGACCCGGGCAAAAACAGGAATATCCAGTGTAAATGCCAAGGGATCGGGGGGGGGGGGACAAAGAGAGCACGAGTCCAGCGTCTGCCTGAGAGTCCACAGTAAGGGAACTCAGCATTCCATAGCAAGGGGACCACCCAGCAAGGAAGACCTCTTTGTGTCTAACTGGCAGCCCTAAATCAAAATGAGCTTATGGCGAGGTAACTACATTGCTGGACTGGTCTATTAGTCTCACGACAGTATGCCATGCCAGATCCGCTGCAGGTCCTCTCACCGCCCCATCCCCCAGCTCAACGGGTGCTTCCCACCCCACTCCAACCACCCCACAAAGCGCACTTCCAACCACATGGCTCAGCAATGGGTGAGCAAATCAATTCCACGTCGAAGAAGCTACAAGACTCCAGGTTTCAATGGGTTCAGATGCTGAGTACTAGGGTGCGATTCAGTTCCTCCCCCCAGCACAATGGTGACCCCAGAAAAGCCATGTGTCAATGGCCTGCTTGTGCGAAGTGCTGGAAACCAGGGGTAGCATTCAATGTTTAAGGTAAACGAGTCCACACCATGCTTCAGAAGTTTTTAGAGACAGGACCAGAGTTTTACCTCAGGGTGGTGTGGATGGTACCTAGGAGACTCAGCTTGAGCATCGTGGGTATGGGGGGGGGACAAGGAGAGCACATCCACGCCACTCTCCGAGGAGCCCTCGTATATAGGTGCAGTGTTCCCTAGTAAGGGAAAATCCCCACAGTCAAGGAATCTGCAGTGAGTCCATGAGGCTAGCCCAGATCAAACGCTAGCAGGGATTAGTAAAATGATCACCTGGATTCGTTTTTGTGATACTCCTACGTGACCACGGCAGTTCAGCCTCCCCCTCCCTCACCTCCCAACCTCCCAGCCCACTGAACATTTCCCAGTCCATTTCACTTACCCACACCAGGTTAGTTTCTTCTTTAATGTCTCAGACAGAGGTACAAGAATTTCGATATTGTTGAAGGAGCTGTATGAGTTCAGAAATCATTGGAGCTGATTGTGACGCTTGCTGTTTTTGTTGTCTGGGAGTCTGCTTCAGGCGCTGGATCATCATCTCTGTTTTTTTCTGGGATAATTCCTCTTGATTGTAGGTCTGCTGCCGCCTCCCGGGCTGATGAATAGACTTGGATTCCCATTGTGAGATGGACCACCAATTTGGCAGGGTAGGGGGTCTTGAAGCAGATCTGCTTTGATCTCAGGATTGGGAAAAGAGGGCCGTATTCTCTACGTTGTCTTTGGGTTAGAGGGGCATAATCGTTATCAAATAAGAGGCGAGTCTGGCCCCACATTACTTTTCCTTTTTGCCATGCTTTGGTAAGAAACATAGACTTTGACGGCAGATAAGGACCGCTTGGCCCACCTCGTCTGCCCATTTCCCTACCTACAGGATAAGCCGCAGATCCTAGTTAACCAACAGTCTATTTCTTCCTACCCCCCCACAAGAATTGCCTGTCTGTCTGTCCCATGTATTCTTGAATTCTCTACAGTTTTAGACCCCACAACCTCCTCAGGAAGGCTGTTCCATGCATCCACTACCCTCTCTGTGAAAAAAAATACTTCCTCACATTGCCCTTGAACCGCCCCACCCATCTTTAAATTGTGTCCCCTTGTTCTTGCATGTCTCTTTTTCTGAAAGATGCTACCCTCTCGGACTTTGCTGATTCCACTGAGGTACTTAAACGTTTTTATCATGTCCCCCCCCTTCCTTTCCTCAAGGGTATACATATTAAGCTCTTTTAGTCTTCTTTTGCAGACCCTGCACCATTCTAGTTGCCCTCCTCTGGACTGCCTCTATCCTGTCTATGTCCTTGTGGAGATGGGGTCTCCAGAACTGGACGCAGTACTCCAGATGGGGTCTCACCAACTGTCTGTGCAGAGAGATAACAACTTCCTGTTTTCTGCTGGTGATGCCCCTCCCTATGCATCCCAGCATACCCCCAGCTCTCCCCACTACCCTCCCACATCGTTGCTAACCTCAAGGTTATCTGATATGACTACCCCCAGGTCCCCTTCCCTTTTCGTTTATGTTACTACCTTCCCCCCATTGTGCAATCCCCCCCCCGGGCTTTTGTTTCCCAGGTGCACCACCCCGCACTCCCTTGCACTGAATCCCAGCTGCCACACTTCTGACCACTCCTCCAACCCTGCCAAGTTCCTTCTCATCCCCTCCATGCCTCCCCATGCACCAACCCTGCTGCAGATCTCTGTGTCATCTGCAAAGAGGCATACCATTCCTTCCAGTCCCTCTGCAATGTCACTTATAAAGACATTAAAAAGGACTGGACCCAGTACTGAACCCTGCAGTACCCACCAGTAACCCCCCTTTCTTCAGAGTGGACTCCATTTACAATTACTTTCTGTGTCCTGTTGTCCAGCCAATGTTTTACCCAGGCTACCACCCTGGGACCCACTCCCAGGCTGGTTAATTTGACTATTAATCTTTTGCGTGGGACTGTGTCAAATGTCTTGCCAAAGTCCAGGTAGGCCATGTCCACAGCCCCTCCCCGGTCCACCACCCTGGTCACCCAGTCAAAGAAGTCAACTAGATTCGTCTGACATGACCCTCCCGCTGTGAACCCACGCTGCCCTGGGTCCCGTGCCCCACCGGCCTCCAGGCACCCAACAATTCCCTCCCTCAGAAGTGATTCCATCACTCTCCCTACCACAGAGGTCAAACTGACAGGTCTGCAGCCTCCTGCCTCCGTCTCGGTCCCACCCTGGTAAAGGGGAACCACATCTGCCCTCCTCCAGTCCCCGGGCACCACACCATCCTCCCATGACCTGTCAAAAATGTAGGCAATGATCTCACCAGTCCCCCCCCAACTCTTCTAGAATTCTGGGGCGAATTCCATCAGGCCCCACTGCTTTGTCCACCCTCAGTCCCAGGAGCTCCCTCAGAACCCCCTCCTCTGTGAAAGGACTGGGATCGGCCCCCCAATCCAGAGTGCTTCTGTTAATTGGACCAGGCACCTCCCTCCTCTCCCCTGGAACACTGAGCAGAAACATTTGTTCAATATCCCTGCATTTTCACTATCCCCCTCTGCCCATCCACCGTTCACTCTATTCAGCCTCACTATCCCTCCCTTTGTCCTTCTATGCTCCCTGACGTACCTATAAAAGTTTTCATCCCCCTTCTTAACCAAGTTGGCTATCCTTTCCTCAGCCTGGGCCCTTGCTATTCAGACTTCCCTCCCTGCTTACTTCTGCCTCCACTGGTACAGCTCTCTGTCCCGCTCCTTCTGTGTTTCCTTGTACTTCCTGAATGCTATCCCTTTCTCCCCGACCTTCCCCGCCACCTCCCTTGAGAACCACAGTGGCCCCTTCTTTCATTTTGATTTGTTTATTTGCTTCACACAAAGGCCTGTTGCTCTGTGATGGCAGCCCCAATGATTCCCCACTGTTTCTCCACCCCTCCTTCCAGCCTGTTTGCCAGCGCTTTTCTGAGGCACTCTCCCATCTTGCCAAAGTTAGCACTCCTGAAGTCCAGCACCCTCACCTTTGCATGGCCCGACTCTGTAGCTGAGTTTAACATGAACCACACAGTTTGATGGTCACTTGTTCCCAGATGGCAACCCACTTCTAGGTCTAAGATCCTCTCACCGTCCCCATTTGAGAGTACGAGGTCTAAGACTGATACCAAGGACGCGGACTTCCTTTGGTAAACGTGCTATTGCATATGCCCTTCCCTCCATTTGGAACCAATTACAAACCGTACTGAAACTAACTAGCACAGTTTCAATAAACTTCTACAAATCGCTAAGTTCAGCCAAAATAAAAGACACCTGTAACTGTCATTAAGTCTCTTCCTTCCCCATGTGTGCCATATTTATCCACTGGTGAGGTATAATTGATTTGTCATATTAACTGCTTTCCTTCCCCTTCTACTCCTGGCTTTATCTTTGCTTCGCTCCACTGCTACTCTATCAAATCTCTCCTCCCTCCCATATCAGTTGTAGACTGTTGTTTGTTCTAGCTGCCAAAATACTGTATATTTGATTTGATTTGATTAAATCAAATCACACCAGTCATCATGTTTCATTTATCAGTATCGACCTATAAGTCACTTCCCTGTCTCATATCAATGTTTACCACCTGCGGTCACCCTATGTGGTACCCTTGTATGTATATCCAGCCTGTATCACGTAACGTGTATTTCATGTATATACTGTTATTACCTATCTGTGTTTGTATTTTAAGTGTTTATGTCACAGGACCTCCTTGTGAATGAGCTTGCTCATTGGAGTTTTCCTGCAATAAACTTGAACTTGAACTTGAAGACTGCTCCCTCATGAGTGGGTTCTAAAACTAGCTGTCTGAGGCATGCCACCTGTAGGGCATCGAGAATGGCCCTGCTTTTGGAAGTGGCTGCAGCAAGTGCGCTCCAGTTAACATCTGGCACACTCAGGTCTCCCATCAACAGTATCTCCCCTTTCTCTGCCATCCCAAGAATGCCTTCTATCATATCCTTGTCCATTCCCTTCCCCTGACCTGGGGGTCTGTACACAACCCCTGTGCAGACTGTGGTGCCACTTCCAGTCTCCAAGGTGATCCACAGTACCTCCTCTCCTCCCTGTTTACTCTTCTGTTTAGTCACAGCCTCCTTTGTTTGAAAGCTAAGGAAGCGTATAAGGAAGGAGCGCGGTTATGGCTTCTGGGCGCGTAGGTTTGGGGCCTAGAGCAAGGTGCGTCCTCTCGACATCAAGCTGGAATTCGGGTTCAAGGGATAGAGTCAGCCGTAGAAGGTAATCCGCAAAGGCACGTGGGTCATTCCCCTCCTCACCCTCCAGGATCCCGAACACTCGCAAGTTGCATCGCCGACCCCTGTTCTCAGCATCTTCCTGACTGGCTGAAATAGCTAGCTGTTCTGAGAGGATGCTTCACACCGTCTCCTAGGTCATCTATGTGTGTGGAGTTACGAGTAATCTGCTGATCAGCTTCTGTTGCTCGGGTTTCATGGTGGCTGATTTCTTGTCTGAGGGTTTTAAGCGACTCTCTGACTTCTCCTCTGAAGTCTGATATAGCTTGTAGGATGGTATCAGTTGAGGTCTCTGTGGTCTTTTTAGCTGACTTCAGTTTCTGGCGTTTTTTCTCTAGGCCCGGTGTGCTCTTAGCGTAGGCCTCGCCGTCATCTGATTGTAAGTCCTCCAAATCTGTGTTTTCAGTGATCGGTAGGAACCGATTCCGCGACATTTTTGCCATAGTGCTATTTTGCGTTGAGCGCTTATAGTAGATTCAGGTTTTAGGTAGATTTTTGAGGTTTTTGCTCATTTTATTTATTGCTGAAGGCAGGAGCTCTCCCTAAGTGCAGATTCACGAGGGCATACCAGAACCGGAAATCAAGTTGAAATTCATCTTGACTTAAAGCAGAACTTTTAAGAAAGTAAGCGATCTTAGTTTGAGAACACTACTATCTGTGGATCCGAAGTTATGGGTAGAACTGAGTGGGAGCTGGAGGAGAAGGCGCCTGACCCAAAGACCCAAAGCTGAGCACCAGCAAGGACTCAAGTACGGGGATGGGAGAGGACTCATTAACCCAACCCTCAAACACAGTGCTCTCAAAGCTACCCAGAGACTTGACCAAAAGGTGGAGGATTTCACATCTCAATTCAAGGTCTTGGACACTAAAGTGGGGCTGCTAGAAGAAAATACCAAAGCGGCTTCAAAAACCACTGAAACAGCATTGACTGTAATGACGGGACTGACAGAAAAAACTTGGTGCTTTGTTGGTGACTAGAAAACATGGAGAATGCCTCACTCGCCACTCATGTCCAAATCCTAGGGATCCCTGAGGGAGCTGAAGGAGAAGACCCTCGGACCTTCCTGGCCACCTTCATTCAAGACTCTCTACAAATACAGGACCCGTTAACAATATTTAAGGCATACCAGATCAGCACACGAGGAGGGAGAGGACGCACTGTGACTGATCAACTGCCGGCTCGTATTCTCCTCATGGTGATGGGTATTGCAATGGACAGGGACATTATCATTAATCATGCCAAAAAATAGGGCCCTGTGGACAGGAAGGCTCCAAAATACACCTCTTCCCGGACTCGAGTTACACTACTCGTCAGTGCAGAAAATGTTTTGATGGAGTCCGAGCCCATTTAAGGCAATTGGGAGTGCACCACATCCTGCTTATGCCAGCTAGCCTGTGCATTAACTATGGAGAAAAAGCCTACCAATCTATGGATCCTGGTGAGGCGACCAAATTGATAGACCAGACTGAAAGAGAGTTTCGGGCAAAGGAAGAAGACAACGAAGAGGAATCTGCTGACTGTGAGTAAATAACTTGTGGGACACAGGTGGTTCTTTTTTATTTGTGCTCCAATTTGTAACATGATTCCTGAATCTAGTCTCCCTTTGCCCCTAGCCATGGAACATACTGTTGGAGTTCTTTCCTGGTTGGTTTAATAAGCTTTTCGGGACTTGGCTAGGGGACTGGGTTGGACTAAGATGGAAGTTCTTAAAATGGCATCCACTGATGGTGTATTTGTTACTCAGACACTGCACCTTGATTTTGGCGCCATCAAGTTAGCTGACATGCACCTTGTTCAGTTCCGGATGTTTTAAAACATAATTGGTAAAAGTTTGTAGGAAGTTTGTTTTCTTTTGGAAATAGACTACTGTTAGCATGTTGATATCAACTTTAAACTAAGTCATATAATTACTGCTTTAAGGGGATAAATGGGTTGACTCCTAGAAGGGAGTGATGCAGTATTAATCTATGCCGCACTACTGTGTTCGATTTGGGGATGTTTTAACCGCAACATAGGGTGCCCGATACAATACAAATATACTGGTATTCCCTGCACATGGCAGTAATGGCCTGTTAGAATTCTGAAGTGGGGTACTGTTTATACTGTTTCAGCAATCCCTCAGTGTTGCAACGACAGATAGGGGCATATAAACTCCATACTGTAACAATAATGAATGCATTGTATTCCAATGTTTATGATTTTCTTGAATGCCTACCTATATGGGTAGTAAACTGTGTACTTTATACAGCTAAACTAATAAAAGTAAATAAAAAAAAGTAAGATCATACACATGGGGAGCAGAAACCCAGGGGAGAGAGCTACATGATGCAGGGGCAGCGTTCATTCTAGGAACCAAAGTTGGTGGGTCAAATGACCCACTAGCCACTGAAAAGGTGGGTCATTTCAGGAAAAATGTGGGTTTAACTAACGCGGCATCAGAGATGTATTAAAAAATGGCTCTAGCATAATGTCACAGTATCATAAGCTGATGAACTATTACAGCAAGTGTAGATCAACAGGGGAGGTGTGAGTTGTGACTCAGAAAATAAATGGCATTTACATGATGTCAGAAGTGGATAGCAGTTTACAAGAAGGCACTGACATGTCTCTCACTGCCAGGCATCAACCAAGATGAGGCCTGAGGCAGCAGCCAGAGCTCTTGTGTCCATCCAGTAGTAGTGTCTGTTCGCAATGTGGTAAACTGTGAATTTTTGACAGCCAAAAAAAAAAAAAAACACCGCCCTTGCACTCTTGTGAGAGAGAGAGAGAGACAGAGAGAGAGAGAGAGAGATATTCATAATTTTGGAAGAATACACAGAGGCATTAATAAACAGCCCTAGTTAGAGTCCTGATAGCAGTCACAGATCTAAGGTCATGGCTATATTAAGATATAACTTACCAAATAATTATTAGTTTAATGAGGCATGATATCAAGAGGGATAAATTAAAATATTTGAAATTGTTTTTGAGAACTTTGAGGTCATGGTAAGTATAGAGCAGTAAGTTGTCAGTAAACACACTACAGTCACAGTTCGGTTATGTGCTGAACTTTAAGTCAGTCAGTGCAGTCCACATGCTGGAATAACCTCCTTTGTTTTTTTTTTCCCTCCAAATATTGATTGCAGAAAGAAAATCAAATTCAGTCTGGCAAGGGCCCTCAACCGCAATAGTCAGCAGATCATTGACTCTAGTAGCAGACAGTCTATTTTTCATGCCAGTTTTTACAATGTTCTGGGCACTGAAGCCCCTCTCACAGTCTGCTGTATGGACGGGGGCAGTTAATGCCAATGTAGCCAGTGTCAAAAGATTTGGGAAGTCTGACTTATGATATTTGATTATGAACCCCCAAAGAGTTTGCATGTTGTCCCTCGGGTATCCCTCTCTCACAAGTGGCTTCAGCAGTTCCCATTCTACTTTGGTGCAGTCTGCATCCACAAGTGGTGGTGCCACTGTCTCAAACTGTTTGTGTTTCTGCTCTTGACCGTTATGATCAAGCAGCACATGAATTTGTTCATTTCCCCAGGTTTCAAGTTAGTCTTTAGAAAGGCTGCTAACAGGCCTAAGACCCAGTACTCCAAAAGCAGCCAACTTGTTTCTGTCATACCCAGGGAATCGGTCTGTTAAATTTGCAACCAACTGGTCAATGAAATTGTCCTTGATTGAAAGGTTTTTGCCTCCTCGTAGTACGTGATGCCCCTTGAACACCAGCCTTCCCTCCTCATCTTCCTAGATATCCTTCTCCACTTCATGTAGATGCATTTTTTCCTTTGTTCCAGATTTTATTTTTTTCTAAATCAGAGAAACACTTCTACAAACTGACATGGACCATCGAGATGTCCAGATCTCTTTTCTGAAACACTACATTAAGCTGGGTAATTACAGCAAGTACATCCATTAACATTCAGGGTGTCATTATAAAGTCATATTTGGACATTTTTAAGGCATAACCTTCTGCTCTAGCATCCGTCTCACTGCAGAAAAAAATGAGAAGGGAGTCCAGGGTGTGATGAATGGTCTCAACCATTTGTAAACTGCTATCTACCTCACATCATGGACCTCCTTCACTTTTAGAGTTGGTTCCTCCAGCATTTCTTGTATTTGTTTTAGTCTGTCAACTCTTTTGGCTGATCTTTTAAAATGGCAGAAAATACCAGTTAGCACCTCTTGGTATTCTTTTAGATAGGGGACAGAGTCTGCTGCTTGTGAACTACATAGCGCAACCCTATGAGCAACACAATAGGTTTTCGCGTAGCAAGTGCCCAGTGACTCCCTCATCAGTCCCTGTCATGACTTTTGCTCCGTCATTTCCCAATCCCATTACTTTTTTCATGCTAATTTTTCTCCTGGCTAGGAATTGCTTTAATTCTTTAGCTATCCCTGCTCCAGTGGCATCAGAGATCTATTAAGTTCTCTAGAACATGAGTAGATGGAACAAAACTTTCAGGATCAAGCACTCTTGCATACAATACTAGTTGTTTGGGGACAGTGATGTCTGTGCTCTCATCACAAATTAATGTGATGTATGGGCTATTTTCTAATTTTTTATTTGTCTCCTGCCTAATTACCAAGGCTATGCATTCGAGGATGTCATTGGCTGTAGTTTCTGATGAATACGAGGCATTCTTGGCGACAGACAGTTTGTCAACAAAAAGACAATCTAAACTAGACAAAAATTCTATTAAACTTGTATATTTACTGTATGAATTGGCAAGTTTTCTTTGGCCATCCAATAAACGCTCTTCATGGCCACTAGAACAGCTTGTTCTTTTTCAGATATAGCTTTTCTGAAGGCATGCTGCAAATCTCCCTGCATATTTTCGGCTGCCATAGCATCTCTGTGGTCTGCAGAGTCAGCATGCCTAGTCAGGGTGCTTGTCCTGAAATTGTCAGTGCCAGAAGTCAGAGTATTTTGTTTCTTTCTACTGCTGCGCGCAGCACAAGTCATCACATTTTTTTCGGAATTATATCTCAACCAACTGTACATTGTGAGCCAGCGGCCCTGAAAATTACGTTTAATACTGGCCACATGGGACTGGCTGTAGGTAGGTAGTTCACAAGCAGCAGACTCAAAATCAAGTTGTGACTGGCTAGCCCTGTCAGGTGACGGTCCCAACTGTGTGTCTGCCACAGTGACGGACAACATAGCTGCCTTCTGACAGAACTGGCACCTCATTGCTCCCATTTGAATTTTTAGAAGACCTTGATCCTGATGCAGCAGTACATAGTCTCTTAGGCGAAGAAGACCTGAAAAATGTTTTAATGTTCACTTGTTTTTTTGCCATGACTAGACTGTTATTTTTATAAGCAAGCAGCTGTAGCCTTGTTTAGTATTCTAGTTCTTATGGGGAAGGCGACTAAGGAAGTAAAATAATTATATAATGACAAATAATGGGGTTGGTGTGTTTCACTGACAAAACATTTTAATAAAAAATATTTATTATGACAAATGTGTCAGAGTTTATTTTATTTGCACTACACAAGACATATGCAAGTAGAGAGTAGGGAATTCAGAATACACTGAAGTAGTCAGTCACTCTCACTTATTTTTTTTCAGTCCCACCCACCCTGACCCTGCTTTTCCTAATATTAAAGTTTCTTAATCTGCTGCAGTGTCTTTTTTTATTGCAGAATTTATTTATTTTTTGGACTGTTCCATTTAATAATGCAGCTCTCTGGCGGTTTTGGTAGCTCTGCTCTGTACCATGTGATATGTCTCAGTGCACATCACATGGTTCACAACAGAAGCGCCGGCCCCTTGCATCCAGATCAGCCATTCTGTGGCTGAATACTGCCAGAAACACCCTCCCCAAAATTTGCTCAAGTTGCCACTCAAATTGAGTGGAGTGCTCACTTCCCAGACATCAAACTTCTTGTTTAACCCCCCCCCCCAAAAAAAAACGTGCTGTCTCTATTTCTTGAATTGCTGCAAAGGGAATTAAAGTATTTGTGGGAACAGCTGCTGATCACCAACCTGGCGCAGCTTGGGTCAGACACAAATCATCTTTCGATCGGAACAGATAAAGGTTACTACGATGACATAGCCCAGCAAAATAAGTACTTAGAAAATACATCTTTTCTGTGTGTTCCTTCCGATCAGAGATAATTAACAATTATACTGTACTGTGTAGTGTCTGCACTCAGAGCTGCGGGTTGGTGATCCAGCAGCTGTTTCTGCATCACTTTGATTCCCATTGCGCTGGGCCTGAAATAGAGACAACACTTTTTTTTTTGTAGTGGGGTAAACAAGAACTTTGTCAGAGGGCTCTTGTTATCACTTAATACAATGTCCACAGGATAATTTTGCAAGCACTCTAAGGTAAAACCTCCTATTTTTAATTATAAAGTAGCATATGACTGTTCATACTATATGAGGTTCATTATGCCTCCGGTTGACAAGGACAGTTTGGCATTTCATTAATGCTAACATTTTAATAAGCAATGCCTTTCTGTGGCACCTTGAACAGTTGTGTTTTTCTGATGATTTAGCAACTATTGTAATCACCTGCTACGAAGGTTTTTCTTAATTTCAGACAGTTCTACATGTTTTATGTCCTGTATGCTTACAATAGACAGAGGGGGAATGCCCTTAAAAGACTGTCATTATATTTGTAAGAGTACTAATTTAAATGTAAGGTTCATGGACACATGGGCCATATTTGGCCTTGTTATAAAAGGAATCATGTTCTGTGGATATTTAGAATACTTTTTTTTGTTGTTCATCCATAGTCATGCTGCCTAAAGGCTCAAGTCGGCTAAACACCTGTATGTATTATTTAAACGCCAGCCTATTATATTCCCACAGTGTCACAGCAATGGATGAGATATGTGTTATTACTGTAAACATGACATGATGTACCTACTCTACACTCTGAACCATGTTAAAAAAAAAACTTTGTTCAGTTTTCCTGAAATGAATAAAAATAAAGTTAAAAAAGATGTCCAACGTCTGACCCATCTACCACATGTCTGACCCATCTACCACATGTATCACCAAACTGCAGATAAGTCTATCCAGTTCATCTGACACCACCTACCTTTGGTAAACTTATGTTGTTTCTTATCCTGCAGCTCTTTTTCCTTCAGGAATTCCACAATGTGCTTCATTACTATAGTTTCCAGTAACCTGCACACAATGGATCATACTACTAAGGATCATACTAAGAAAAAGGAGCCTGAAGGCAAGATTCCCATTAACGCTCCTATAACAGTATCACTGTGGGTAATAACTTAGTTTTCCTCCCGATAAAATATATTTGTCTAGTTTAGTTTTAAATTTACCTTTTGTTTTACTAATTATTATATCAAGAGGTAACTGGTTCCAAGGATTAACTATTCTTTGTGTAAAGAAAAGACTCTGTTTTATCATTTTAAATTATGTCCCTGCTATTTGTAAAGGGTGACCACTAATTTCTCTATCTGATGTCTTAAAAGCTATGCTTATATCTGTTAACAGGTATGGATCATGTATTATATCAAACGTTAGTTGTAGATCTCCTCTTGATCTTCGAATCTCCAGTGACATAAGGTTTAGTGCCTGAAGATGATCGTTGTATGTTAAGCCTGTCATTCCACGAACATTTTTTTGTAAATTTCCTCTATAGTTTTTTGTGATTTTGTCGATCTCTTGATAAAGGAGCACCAGATTTGAAATGAATATTCCATGTGCGATCAAGAGTAGGCCTTGAATATGGGCATAAGAACATTTGCTTCCCTGGATACAATGTTTCTCTTAATGGCCCAAATTACTTTATTGGTTTTATTAATAGTTGAATTTATCTGGCCAGAGCAACCTAATTTATGGGAAACACTGATACCCAAGTCTGATTCATTATTAGAATGTCGGAGTTCTCTCCCACACAGCATACAATATTTTTCTGATGTTTCTTACCAATATGCATCACCTTACATTTTTCCATGTTTAATTTCATACCCCAGCAGTTGACCTACCTAGAAATTATATCTGAGTCATTCTGAATGCCTGATTTGTGAAATAGTTTCACAAGACCCTCCCAGTTTAGCACTGACCAACCAGCTGATTACATCTATACTCAGTTCTGAAATGAAGATTTCAAATAATACTGGTCCCAGAACAGAGCCCTGTGGGACTCCACTAGTAACCTGTCCCACCCCTGACAGATGACTGTTAATCATAACTCTCTGTGTTTTCCCTCTTGACCGTTCAGAAATCCAGCTGACAATGGAATAACTTAGAATAATATTTTAAATTTTCTTTAAAAGAGCCCAATGTGGCATCACGTCAAAAGCTTTACTAAAATCAAGAAACACCATGTCACAAGGTACATTTCTATCCAGCAAATCACTAATCTTTTCATAAAAGCAAATCAGATTAGTTAAACAGCTTCTAGCTTTCCTAAAACCATGTTGCTCTAAGTCCAGATTGTGGGTTATATCGACAGTAGTGTCCTTGATTAAACTTTATAGGATTTTAAAGACTATAGAAGGAAGGCTAACTGGTCCATAATTATTTGGGTCTAGTTTTGAACCTTTTTGGTGAATGGGCACCACATGAACGGTTTTCCAGTCCTCAGGTACTATACTAGAATTAATAGACATTTCAGACAGAACCTTTAATGAATATACCAGAAATTCTGACATTATACACAGCACGTGTCCAGTGATTTGGTCCGGTCCAGGGGTTGCTTTATCTTTTAATTTAAGTATCTTATTTTTGATGTCTCAGATTAAAAAAGCAACTCTATCACAGGTTGAGGGATTGGAATGGGGGTATAGTTTGTCATTTGGACTAAATACCTCACAGCATTGTATTTTTCAGTATTTCAGCCATTTTAGAATTATCATATGAGAGACTTTCCTTGTTTAAGAAAGGCCCTACTTTACCTCTGTGTTTTGTTTTTTTATGGTATTTATATATGCATAAAAGGATTTACTATTGTCTTTTTTTTTTCATTTTTGGACACATTTTGTTCTATATCCCTTTTTGCTTTTCTAATTTCCTTTAAATTGAAATTAAAGCTTCCCTGGTGGCTAGATCTTTTTTTTATACTGATGAGCCCTGTATAGTTTATTATTTTGTCAATTAACTTTTTAAACTTTTTTTTAGCCACCCAAGTCTCACTTTGTTAATTTGATATTTTAGTAACTTAGGTATATATTTATTACTTGGGTTTAATAATGTGTTTTTGATGGTTTGCCAAATGCCTTCAGTGGATTTATTTTCGTGTTCCCTATTCCAATCTATTTCACTGAGTTCCTTCCTAATTTTGTCAATATTATTACCCTGTTATACAAAAAGACATACGTTCTACTATTATATTCGACATTGCCAATATAGATTTGAAAACAGATTACATTATGTATCAGTGTCAGTGGCTCAGTAGGTAGCACACTTGCCTCTGAGGCCGGGAGATCAGAGGGCTGTGGGTTCAGTTCCCACATCTGGCACTTGGGTTAATATCCCAGTACTGACACTGTAATGTAGCATGAGAGGGAGGGGTGCTGCATTTCTGAGGTGCCGTCTTTCGGATGAGACGTTAAACCGAGGTCCCATCTGCCTGGATTGGTGGTAGTTCAGGTGGATGTTAAAGATCCCATGGCACTTATCGAAAAGAGTAGGGGAATTTCCCCGGTGTCCTGGCCAAATTTCCCTCATTCACTAAAAATACCACCAGCAGCTTAATCTGGTTCAAGGTCAGTTGGCATTCATCTGTATCCCCCCCCCGGGTCGTGCCTGAAAATAGGCAGGATTTGTCTAGTGCACTTACCCGGTCAACAAAAAATAAATAAATATGTTCACTATTGCACAGAGGTGGGCCATTAATACACCTACTAGCACAGAGATAGTCAGAGCAAAGTACTAAATCTAAGATGTTTTCCCCTCTCGTTAGTTCATGAACATGTTGTTTCAGTAGTAAATGTTCACAGACTAAGAGTAATTTTTTCCCACAAATACTGGATGCAGAGTAATTTTCTTAGTTCACTGGATTCCAATGGAACTGAGGCTCACCAGCCTGTGATTCCATGGGTTCTCCCTATCCCTGCTTTTGTGCTGAGGCACCGTATCTGTGACCCTGCAATCCACTGGTGCCTCCTCTGTCCCATTTCAAGGGACTTGTTGTACAGTTACACCAAGGTTGCTGCCAGGGCATGCCCTGCCTCCCTCATTATCTTTGGGTGACTTTTGTGGTCATGCCCCGGCACCAGTTATCATAAAAAATAAAACACAGGCAACTGTGTGTTTATGAAGTTTTTCTTAATCAACCTCAGTGTGTGCTGACCACATAAACCTCTCCAGCTTCGCTCTCAAGGTTTATGGGTCATCACACATCTCAGGTGTGTAAAAAACTTTGTAACACACAGTCTTTGCATTATTCTTTATATGGGTGCTGATTACAGTTGCTCCTTTCTCATCTTCTCCCAAAGTACTATGTGGGAAAAGGTGTCCAGACAGTTTCAGGCTGGACTGTGTGAATATTCTGGAGGAAAACAGCATGAATTGTGAAACCAAATACCGCATTAAAATATGTATTTGTTTGTACTTACAGTGTATCTCTTCCTTTTCTCACGGTGCTCATTGGAACTAGGAATACTGACATTAGGCAGCATCTTCTTGGATTCCATGGTCTCTTGTCTTGTGCAGACGTACAGAAGAACATAAACGATGTAATATGAAAGATGGCCTTTACAAGTCAGGATCCCAAACGTACAATGTTCCTGCACAGGTCATCATCCCACCTATTAAATAAAAAGTGGAATGGTGTTCTCACTTTTTGAAGTCATCAAAAACAAAAGGCAAAGCAGCAATCAAGGAAGTCCTTGTTTTTTCTTAAACTATGAACAAAGAAGTTAATCTCCTCTGCTTGTATGGAAGGTGGAAGAAACATTTCTCAGTTTCACAATAAATGAAACATCCTGTTAATGTTACTCAGACTTGCTAAACTGTAGTCAAAAAAGCCTTCTCAATCAAATCAGAAACACTGCCACAATACACACATCCAGCTAATACTGCAGTTACTATATCTGCACTGTCCTTTTCCATTTCTCTAGATTAAATTGTTACACACCCATATCACACAGCACGAAGCACACTGGAAGTTCCACCCATGTTTATTTCCATGGAACAGCAGAGAACAGTCAGGAAAAAATCCATTAATATATACTGTCCCCAACAGACATGTGGTGCATAGAAGTTGCTGTACACACTTTTGGGGCTACTGTACACAGGTCCCTTCATCAGGTGTCTACTTTTATTACTTTATAATAAGTAAGAACATATTATTCAAAGTGGCACCGTGACAGCAATAGCATTTTCTTATAATTAAATTTAACTGACTGGAAACAAACAGCACTTGCAGGTAGTTGAAGAAAAGTACAGTTTTGTATTTACTGTAATGGTAGATCTTCGAGAGGATCTCTTGCAGCAGGTCATACACTTGGGTATCTGCCAGAGGGTGCTCTTGTCAATGGTAGCTTTCACCAGCAGTGCTGACTGGGGGACCGCCCATAATGACGTCACTCCGTTCACATGTATAAATATATGGGCAGCCCCTAGCGGTCTCAGTTCCCGGCCAGCAACCAGCTTGCAGAACAGGATACCAAGGAGGCTGGAGACATCGCCCAAAAGGATGAAGAGGATAGAAGTAGATGAGAGTTCTCCTTGAGAAAGAGGGGAAAGGAGGGCGGGAACATGACCTGCTGCAAGAGATCCTCTCAAAGATCTACCATTACGTTATGTACGAAACTGTACTTTCTTCTTTGAGGGTATCTCTTGCAGCAGGTCATACACTTAGGATGATTCCCAAGCAGTTCAATATGAAGGGTGGTCAAGACAGGAGGCCCTGCAGGACGGCATGGCCAAAGGAGGTGCGGCACCTGGAGGCCAAATCAAGGCTGTAGTGCCTAGTAAAAGTATGCATGGTAGACCACGTGGCAGCACCACAGATATCAGATGTAGAGATGCCGCTAAAGCAGGCAGCAGAGATAGACAGAGTCCTGGTGGAGTGCACTTACAAAGTCCCAGGAAGAGTTTTTTCTGTATTTAGTGTAGCAATAGGTGATGCAGTGGGCTAACCAATTGGATAAAGTTTGCTCTGTGACAGGATGGCCTTCCCTGCTAGGGGAGAAGGCAACAAAGAGTTGTTATGACTTACAAGAGGACTTGGTATGACTGAGGTAATAACGCAAGATGCGATGGACATCCAGGGTATGGAGAAGGGACTCCCCTGGATTAGAATGATCCGGGTAGAGGACAGGCAAATGAATGGATTGGTTCAGCGTAAAGTCCGAAACTACTTTCTGGAGAAATGAGGGATTAGTGCATAGTGCAGGCAGGGCACAGTAGCACTTGGAGTTCCGAAATGCACTGAGCGGAAGTGACAGCCACCAGGAAAAGTGCCTTCCAGGCCAGGAAGTGCATGTCACAGGTAGCTGCTGGTTCAAATGGTTCGAGAGTAAGCTTTTCTAAGATGAAGTTGAGATCCCAAGGCAGAACAGGATTCCGGATGGGGGGCTTGAGATGGAGAATGCCTTTAAGGAACATCTTGGCGAGGTCCAGTTGGGTGACCTGTCGGTCCCCAATGGGTTCTTGGAATGCAGAGACTGCTGATAAGTGGACTTTTATAGAAGAGTAGCTTAAGCTCTGAGTGGAGAGGGTGGAAAGGTACTCTAGGATATTAGGTAATGGACAGGAGAAGAGGTGTAGGCCCCTGGTGGCCATTCAGACAGCAAAACATTTCTATTTGGACCATTATGTTTTTTCTGATTGATGCCTTTCTAGAGGTCAGCAGAATGGTGGCCACTGAGGGAGAGACCTGTTACCTAGCTATGAAGATGTCCTCAAGAGTCAAGCATGAAGATGAAGGGATCAAAGATTGGGGTGACGTAGAGTGGCCCGGTTGTGTGTGAGGAGGTCCGGCCAACCAGGGAGGGGGAAGGGATCCATGATTGACTGTTGTTGGAGGAGGGAAAACCATATTTGATAGGGGCAAAACGGGACGATAAGTATCACAGACATGTGTTTCAGCTGCAGTTTGAATAGGACTTGCTGGAGGAGGGGGATGGGGGGGATGCATATCAGAATTGGCCATGCCAGGAGAGGCACAGGGCATGCAGGGAATGGCCCTGTGAGTCTGGAATAATTAAGCAATAGCGCAGAAGTCTGTGATTGTTTGAAAACACAAAAAAGTTTATCTCCAGAGTGACCCATAGCAGAAAAATGTTGTGGAGGACCATCATCTGCAAGATCCACTCGTGGCCCTGTGCATGATGGCTCAGGTGACCAGCAAGGACGTTCTGGGCTCCTGGACCGTGAACTGCCACCAGATGGAGTTGGAGAGCTAGGGCTTGAGTCCAAGCTCAGACTGCTTCTTGACACAGTGTTTGTGATTTCGTGCCCCCTTGTTTGTTGATGTTGTAGACTACACAAGTGTTGTCTGTTCGGACTACCAGTGGTCCTGGGAGCAGGAATGGTCTGAAGGCCTGCAGCGCAAGACAGACGGCCTGCATTTCCAAGAGGTTGATGTGGAGAGATGTGGCGGTGGGGCTTCAAAGGCCTTCTGTCAGGCACGGGCTGAGGTGGGCGCCCCAACTGAGAGGGGAAGCGTCTATTGTGAGGACCTGGGACCAGTGGGGTGGGAGCGAAAAGGCGCACCCGTTAGCAAGTTTGTGGGGTCTAGTCACCAGGAGTGTGCCCGCCCGAGGGCTGGAGTCACTCTAATGGAATCGTCGAAGTCCCCCAATTTTTGGTGCCATTGGCAGTGTAGGGCCCACTGGACCAGCGTATGTGCAGTCAAGCATATGGCACGGTAGCAATGGCAGCTGCCATGTGACCCAGGAGACGCATGTACTGGCTCACAGTGATTTGTCGAGCTGCTTGGCAGTGCCAGGCCAAGGAGATGAGTTTGTGACACCTGTCTTCTGGTAGAAAGGCCCAACCACATGCCGTATCCAGGATGGCACCTATATACTACAGGCATTGGGATGGCTCCATGTGGGACTTGGTGACACTGACCGTGATTCCGACCTCATGAAAGAGCTGGAGGGTGCATGCAAGGGAGTGAAGTAAGCTCTCTTGAGATGACGCCTTTATGAGCCAGTCGTCCAAGTAGGGGAACACGCAGTGACCCTGGCAACGAAGGGTGGCAGCCATGATCGCCAGGCACTTTGTGAACACCTGTGGTGCTGAGGACAACCCAAAGGGCAGGACATGGAATTGGTAACAGAAGCCCAAAAGATTTAATCTGAGGTACTGGCAGTGGGCAGGATGGATTTAGATGTGAAGGTAAGCATTCTTCATGTCGAGGGCGCAGAGCCAATCTCCTTGATTTAGGAGAGGGAGGACAGTTGTCAAGATGAACATCTGAAATTTTTTTGTACTAGATAAACCAGTTGAGGTCTCTTAAGTCCATGACAGGGCGCAGAGCACGTGTGCATTTGGGCACGAGAAAGAAATGGGAACAGAATCCCCTGTTCAGCTCCTCAGGAGGCACTGGTTGGATGGCTTGTTTCCAAATCAGGGAGAGGAGTTCCTCCAGGAGAACAGAACGTGTTCCAGGGGTTAGGACATGAGTCGAGGTGGGGGGGGGGTGTCAGTTCCAATATGTGGCTGGTGTATATGATCTGCAGGACCTATACGTTCAAGATAATCCTTTGCCAGGCCTCCAAATGTAGGGAAAAGCAGCCTTCCACAGCGTCCAAGGCTACCAGCGGAGGGCTGAGGAGGGGAGCAGAGGAGTCAAAAGTACCGAGGGGTCACCGCGACCACAGTTGGGGTGGTGCGGGCACCTTTGGAGGCAGAGGTATGGCCCAGAGGCTAGGGCTGTTGGTGGCCTCTGGTGGACTGACGGGCAGGACTTTGCTGCCAAAAGGCCCAGCGAAATTGAAAGGATTGGTACAGTTTCCGCTGTGACATGGTCTGCACAGTATGGTACATTGTGCGCATAGCCGGAGAGTGCGGCCTGAGGCCTGCAAGTTGTTCAAAATAGTTTCTGTGTCAGTCCCAAACAATTTGTGCCCATTAAAGGGGGCATTTAGGATGTTTTGTTGAACATCCAGGGTGAAGTCAGGAACTCGCAGCCAGGCATAGTGGTGAAGGGTAATACCCACTGCCAAGGTACGAGCAGAGGTATCAACCGCATCATAACTCACATGGAGGAGATGACGGGAAAGGCTAGTACCCGTTTTAAGGATAGTGAGTAACTTGTCAATTTTGGCAGGCTGTGGAAGTTTAGCGGCCACTTCAGAGGTGCGAGTCCACAGAGTTTTTTGATATTCTAGCATATGCCCCATATAATTGGCGATAAGCATATTAAGGGTGGACAAAGTATACACCCCTTTTCCCTCCATCAGGTCTAATTTCCTTGATTCTCTATCCAAAGGCAGAGAGCTTAGGTGCTTCAGAGATTTAGTCTGATCATGGGCAGTATTAATGACCATGGAATCCACCTGTGGAGCTGCAGTAAAGAAGGTGTGGTCAGTGGGAGCCTGGTACAAGTGATTTGCCTACTTTGGAGCCAGAGGGACTGTAGAAGGACGGTGCCAGGCTGCAAATACAGCAACCTCCTGTGCCTGTATAAGTGAAGGAATCACAATAGCCGGGTCCTCAGGTAAATCCAGATAATCTGCCAAATTTTGGAGGTGCTTGTCCTGCTCAGTGGTTTGAAACCCCATGACCTGTTGCAATTGGGCCCGTAATATCCATAAAACTAGGGTCATCAGGAGGAGAAAAAGGAGTGTAAAGCCCTGGGTTCTCGTCCACTGAAGACAAAGTAGAGGCACTAGAAGGGGGATGTACCCCATCATCATCATCATCACTCAGATCCTCATCTTCAATCTCCTCTAACTCCTCCAGATCCCGGTCCCCTAGTGACTGAAAGGAGGAGGACAAAAGAGGGGGCTCCCTACGCATCTGCTTAGGAAGTGGGGGCAGAGGAGATGAGGAAAGCTGGGGTTGAGACCATTGCACAGCCTTCATAACCTCCAGGACGGCTTGAACCACTGAAGTTACACTGATGGTACAGGTCGGTGATGGGGCTGGCAAAGAAGGAGGAGGCGTCCCCATAGACCCCTTGCTAGAGGGGGGCAAGGCAGAAGATTCTGGCTTGGGCTATGGATGAAGCCGTGAGCCCCGAAGCATACAAGGTCACATCTATTGCCAGGACCACTGAGCCCCTGTAAGAAATGGGCTGGGAAGGTGGGGGCAAAGACAGTAAAGCCATGAGTTTGAACCCCAGATGCATGCTGGAGGATCTCTTAGTCGGGGGTTAAAATGGCGATGTAGAAGAATGCTAAAAAGTAGCCTTCATCGACGAAGAACCCTGGTCCATACTGGAGGACCAGGTCATCGATGGGGAAGGAGCGGACATCAACAGCAGAGCCTTCATCATCTTCAGAACTGACAATGTGTGTGCAAGCATCAACAATGACGAAACTGGCAAGAAGGTCGATGAAGCTTGCTGCTGGTCGCTGAGGGAGGCCTCCATATTCTGGGCCAGAGCTGCAAGGACCATCTGAGTCTTTTCTATTAGAGCAGGAGAGGCCCGGCCCCTTCAAAAAGTGACAAGAAGTAGAAGCCGTTAGCGGGCGGGACTCCTTACCATGACAAGTCGATGGCTTGTCCTTGTCTCAGTGTTTATGCTTCCATCGAATGTTTTGATTGAGGGGTCTGGGAGCTCATCAACGGCAGGCGAGAGGAGTGGGCCTTCACTTCCTTCTCTAGGAGAGCCACCTTCTGCTCCATTAGGAAGGATTTTAGTTCCTGGAGTCCTTGACAATGAGTGGCTTGATTAAATTCCTGGCAGTGGGCGCAGGAGCAAACGTTGTGAGACGCCCCCAGACAGCGGGCACAAAGTGAATGGTTGTCACACTCATAAATCTTCTTGCTACAATGGCACTTGCAGAACAGCGCTTCTGAAGTAGACATAGGTTCATGAAAATAATAAAACAGAAGTGTTTTCCTCGTCGCTGAAGAGTCAAGACACTAGTGGCAATAGCAGCATGTTAAGTGAGCTGGGAGATGGTGGGAAACGAACTGAGGCTGTTAGAGGCCACCCACATATTTATATATATGAATGCAATAATGTAATTGCGGGCAGCCCCCAGTCAGCACTGCTGGTGAGAGATACCGTTGACAAGAGCGCCCTCTGGCGATTACCCAAGTGTATGAACTGCTACAAGAGATACCCTTGAAGAAGATCTTGTATATTTTTTTTTGGCAACATAAATAAACTAATGTCAGCATTAACAAGTCTAGCACTAACACGGAGGAAGGCAGCGTGGTGCAGTGGTCAGAGCCCAGAATCATGAAGCAGATGTAAATATTGTAGGTTTAAATCCCACCACAGCCACTGACTCACTGTGTGACCTAGAATATGTCCCATAACCTCACTGGGCTTCAGTCCTCCCAGCTATTAAACTGGGTGAGAGCAGGACCCCCAAGGGAAATGAGATTCTGAACCACATATGTGGTATCCCATACACATTAGTCTCAGACACTGCACCTAGAGTCTATATGCCGATGACCTTGCCCTCTACAGTAGCTCCTGTAGTATCCCTGAACTGAACTGCCACCTCACCTCTGACGTCCATTTTACACAATCCTGGCTCTGATCCAACAAGGTCCTCTTACATACCACCAAGACACAAGTCATGCTATTTGGCTCAGACACTAAGTAAAAAAAAGAGTAATACCCCACTCGCAGTCCAGTGAGATGGATCTCTTCTTACTACAGTCAGTAACTTCAGCTATCTCGGAGTAACACTTGATGCCTCCTTAGACTTCTTGGCGTATATCTCCACTGCATGTAAGGCTGTTAATGCCTGACTTGGACTTTCATATAAAGTCAAAGATAGCCTTTCTCCCTCAGCCGATATTGAGATTGCCCGATGCATCCTGCTACCCAAACTAAAATATGGAATGGCAGTCTACTGCTCTACCTCCAAAACCACCCTGCAGAAATGGGACATGGCCTACAACAATATGTGCAGGTCCGGCCACAAACAGGTATATTTACCACCGTGACCTCCATTCTAAGCTTGGAGGGCTCCCTCCAACAGCCCTAAGGAAATTTTCAATGGGCAGTTTCACTCATACAGTTGTGAATAAGCAATCCCCCATGCCCCCCTTAGTGTTACTGAAACCTGAAAGCCTAGCATACCCACTCAGATGATTATTATGCACCCCTAGAACCAGGCCCAAACTTGCAGAGATGTCGCTCTCCTTCACAGTACCTACTGTACGGTATGGAACTCTATCCAAAGCAGTGGCTCATCTATTCATGCTTTTAAAACTGCATTTCGAACCTTCCTATAACAAGCAACTGTATGTTCTTGCCCTTAGGTTATTTACAGTCTGGATTCCAGCTCTTATACATGCACTTCACTCCCACAACTGAAGATATATAAACTAGCACCTTGTTCTGGATGTCAATTATTGAATAGAAATGTACTGTCTTGTATGACCGTATGCCTTGAATCCAGTTGTATTGCACCCACCACTGTTTCCATCCTATCATTTTACAGTTGTCTATTCTGTACTGAACTCTGTTTGTACTGAAATATTTGTCATAACTATTCCTTGCTTTTTGACCACCCTTGTTTTATTCTCCCAGGTCATGCCTGAAAATAGGCAACTGATATATCTAGTGCACCTACCTGGTAAATAAAAACTAAATAAAATTAAAAACCATATAAATGTTTATCTGTACAGTTACTGTGACTCATATATGATTATGGGTATAGCAAAGTGCATTTCTTACAGTTTCACAAGTGTCTCATGTGCAGGTTGGGCAAGAGGACCGCAAAACTAAGCTGAGTGGTTCTGTCTGCCCAACTAGTACAAGACACACCTGTGAAATAATAAGAAAAAACACATTATTATATCCATAATCAAATTATATAGCAATGGATCACCATACTTTGATTGAGGGTTATGGTGAAAGTGTTTTTTCGTGCCCCCCCCCCGTGTTGCACTGGTACCACATATGTCAGATGCTCTGTAACTTCAGCTGTTGTGAATGCACACAATGTTGTGTACCGGCCATTGCAGCACGGCGTGGTGGTGTGGAAACTGTGGGATTACTGGTATGGCACAGTAGATGGCCGTAGGAAAGTTGCTGAAACTCATTTTTTTTTGGGGGGGGGGGGCTATGCTTTTTTTTCCCCGATTGCTTGCTAACCTTTAGCGGCAGCGGTGGTGAGGAGGCCAGGGATGAGCGCATCAGTCACTCTGTACGGGAAAAGATGGCTGTACACCCGAATAAGAGGTATAGAAGTTCTCGCTGATTGGAAAATGGTGATCCATTGCCATATAAATGGTTATAAGACTACACAGAATGTTTAGAAATAAACAATCCTGCTGAAGCAAATAAATGGCACAAATAAACAAACAATAAAGTCCCTTGCTGTTCATACTAAAATGTATTACCATAAAATAAATATTTTCCTCTTGTTCTATATTTTTGCAGGTTTTAAGTTGCAGTTATATTTAATAGTAACTATGAATATAGTTTTGATTCAGTAAAACGTGAAGAGGAATGGACTGAAAACCATAGCAAAAGTCCATTGCTCAGGCTGACATGCAAGATGAAGAATCATCTACAGCATTAAAAACAGAATACAATTTTGTTATACCAAATGTTTCAATTATGGAACAAATTACTTTTTTTGAAATAAACCAATATATGACTACACTGACCTAGGATAACATATCATAGTATCAAGGGGACAGAAAGAATTTGAGGTCCATCTTGTGCACCCCTCCTGCCGCACAGCAGTGACAACCAAGTTTACTAAGAACATGCATCCAAGCTTATCAACTAGAATGCTACCCATACTGCTGCAGTGTAACCCTCAATGCCGATCTCCCTAAGGAATCCGTCTAGTGTTCCTTGGAAAGCCTAACTAATGTTAGCTTCCACGACTTCACCACATAGGCCCCACAGTTACACATCCTAATACCTTATGCCCCACAACTGAGTTACACGAGAAATGTTATTCTAGTTACTGATCGTTGAGTTTCTTTTTACGTTATAGCACTGAATAAGTGCGTGCTTCTCAGACAAAAAAGATACAGAAAGAAAATAAAACTAAATGCAAAAGGAAATATGTTACTGTATAAAAGGGAACTGCAAGTGTATTAGAACAGGAACGGAAAATACAAAAACAAGTAAAACAGGAGAGAAATGAAAGGTTAAAATAACTACAGGCCATGTATAGATATAAATATAGTCAGTCTGCTAAATCCTGGGAAAAGCAGTTAACCGAATAATCGAAGCACCAATGAGAGAAAGAACAATGAGGATCTGGGAAATGAAGCTTATCTATGGTACTTGTGGAGTACCAAGAGTTTGAGGAAAGTATGAATTATAGTTTCGTGATACTGAACATTCTGTATTACTAGGGAATACAACTGTCAAAGAATCAGTACCATGCCAATTTACTGTAAATATATAATCCTATTCCCTGTACTTCTTCAAGACACATCAATGCTTTGGGGGTGGGGCGGGGGGCTAAATTCTCCACAGCCACAACCTTTTATATGTTATCATGCAAACTAATGATAGATGACACTTACTGGTGACTATGGTGCTACACCACTGCAAGCTTCCACACAGCAGTGCCTGCACGTATGACAAGTTGGGACCACAAGAACATGGATTAGATCAATGGTGTTGAAACATCCCCCCTTCCCCATGGGTTACACTGTTGAATGTAATGTGTCAAACTACTGTACCTACTGCAACAACTGCCTTCAAAAGGATAGGGGATTTACTGAGGAAACACTATTGTTTCTGTAGTTACTGCTGAACTAGCACAATACAAGATGCATGCCATGTATGTGTGGTCTAAGTTCATCTGTAAACAACATTTTCACTCTAAGCTGGGAGGCATTAACTTTTGATAGTTTAAAAAAACATTTTTTTAAATGTCTTTATACTCCCCCAGGCCCACAGCACTCCACTCTTCAGGGGTCGCCATTAGCCTTTTCAGTCCCCGCTCTCCTACCTGATCTTGGAGCGGTCCATCCCCCATACAGCCTTGGTTCTACCCCCCAGGTGGAGTCAAGGTGGGGCCTGTACACCCCGTATTTCTAGATTTTTTGGGATGCTGGTTCCAAGAGACAGGAAGGAGGCACTGAGGATCGGGCTGGCGCTACGTCTACTGGCGGTGCCGCCAGCCATTTTTCTCATTTTATTTTTCTTCCGTGTGGTGTGCGCCCTGATGTCAAGGCACAGACATCCACCACACGGCTCCCCCACTACTGGCTGGGCTTGCCGTACCTCGGGTGTCCACCCGGGGTCAGTCACATGGGGAGCCTTGGTCCCCCCTCCCTCCCAGAGAAGGCGAGCAGTCCCTGGGATGCTCAACCCTTCTCCCCCCAGCCAGCCTCTCAGGCTTCCCAGGTTCTTTCCCGAACCCGGATCGCTGGCGTCACAAGCGGTAGCACTACCGCTGTGCCAGAGGGCTGGCTCTTATTTTAATATTTCGTTGAGTCTGGAAGTTACTTTTTTTTCTTTTGCAGGGGAAAAAGACACTGTATATGCAGTTTTCATTTTAAGGACATTTATCATTCAAAAGAAGATGACTTTCAAATACTTTTTCAGAGTACGTTATTGGACTGAAGTTCTTCCTATGGGGTTAATTGTAGGCTGTTAGACATTAGTTCAATATTACTAAGTTTGGGAATACTCTCATATGGTGCAACACATTTAGAGGTTTACATTATGTTTCCTAGTTCAGTGATCTCGATACAAATTCGTCTGTGTACCTTAATGATCTTTACTTGTATTCTTTTATTACAAAACACAAAAATTTTTTGGGGAGACAGTGTTGTTTTCACCTAAGAATATCTAGTCTACCACCAGTGGACCGAATGTCTGGAGGACATAGCAAATGGTAATTTATGTGCAAGGAGAATTCCCTTTGGAACCATAACCTGTGACCACCTTCTCACAAGGTGTCCATGTTGGAAGGAGACCCTGCTGTACCTGCCACCAAGGTAATGCATTAACTAAATGTGTTGTCACTGCTACCTTGTCACCATAGAGGTACTCCTTTCAGACTACTGAGGTACTAGGTTGCAGCCTTGCTCAAGGAACTAAAAAGATAGTCAAGATCATCAGGCCCAGTAGTTGTGAGAACTCCCTGGCCTTGCGCAAGGCATCTGTACCACATGAAAGTATCTTTCAAGGCCACTAGGATACAGGAAAAGTCTGGGGGAAGAAGAGGCTTGGCTTGGACTGAATCTATTTCTGCCCTGACAAGCATTATGCTTCGAGTCATAACGAGAGCACATTTCTCTATATTCAGGACAACCCCTAACTTTACTAAGGTATCCACCGTAAGGTCCAGAGACCTTTGCACCTCCAGAGATGAGCAAACTTTGATGAGACAGTCATCCAGGTACAGGTAAATTGAGATTCCTTGCCTTCTGAGGTATGCTACTGCGACTGAAAGGCATTTGGAAAATACCCAAGGTGCAGATGAGAGTCCAAATGACAAGACTCTGAACCGATTCAACTACTTCCTGATTCTGAACCTCAGAAATTTCTGATGTTATCTTCTGAATTGGATATGAAAATATGCATCATTCAGATCTAGGGAGCAAAAGTAATCTCCTTCCTGGAGGTATTACACACCACGAGAAAAAAACATGAATTTTCACTACTTCTTTAAAAACTATTTTATTGATTTTCATTTTTCTTATGAATGTTGTTCGTCTTGGTTTTTTAGGTTAGCAGTTACTATAAAGCCTCAGCCTTTTTCAGTCTTTGTTTCTCTAATTTGACACAATCCATTCTGTATTCAGCATCCCAGGTCCTACATCCCACGTGTATCACAGAGTATTTATCATTCATTCCCCTTTTTTATGGCTGCAGTGGGCAGAGCCTGCAGTCATCTTGCGGTAGCTCTAAAAACGAGCTACCAGACTGATACCGTAGAACGCTTCCAGTTTGGAGTTGCAGAATGATCATTCCGCAACTCCAAACCAGTCCACTCCCCCCCCCCGCTCCGTGAGTGCACTATATCAGCCGGCTCTCCAACCAAAATGTAAACGTATACCTAACAGCTGAGAGGTATAAACAGGCAAATTAGCTAAAGCACGTAGATCACAGACAAACTTTAACCTTTTCTGCCTCTTGACTTGACAGACTGCCACCTACGCAGCACAAACTAGGCATCCACACTCAATGGGCCCATCACTGCTTACCGCTGGGGATGAACACCCCTGCCAAGATCCAACTGGACCATGCTTGCTGGGAAACAGATCCATCATGGCTGTGCAGCGACTTTCGGCCAATTCGATTGTTGTGACGGGGACCCACACAGTGGAAGTAACTGCACCAGGCAACAAACCAGAGACACATGGAGAGCAATGGCACCTGTATCAGGCAAAAAAGCAGACAGCCAGGGCAGCGGTAAGTGGATACAGAACCGGGACAGAACGACCAAATGGGCCAGGAGTCAAGGGGAACTAAAAGGACTTGTGTGGCTCCTACTAGTGTGCAGGCATAGCAACTCATTTCCAATGCTCATGTGGTCTTTATAAATGCAGAGAACTAAAAGAACTTGCACGGCTCCTACTGTGCAGGCATAGATACTCATTTCCGATGCTCATGTTGTCTTTACAAATGTGCAGCTTCTACCACATGGGTGGCATCTGATCGGCCATGTCTGGTTTCCTAAACCATAAGGGTTTGTTCACTAAAGGCCTTACAGTTTTGTGAGCCCCAGACAGCAAGTGTATCATCCTGACCCAGCCTTGACTAACCAAAAATGTAGGCACTTGCCACAAAGCATGGGGCAAAATATAATGTAGGCCACAACATCTTATAGATCAAGCAGCCAATATTAATATGAATCTCTGCTTTACAATCTCAGTGGGCAGTGCAGGACAGTACCCCCTCCATGTGGGACGGACGCTGCTTATATAGTGCTGCTGACTGGTAAAATGAGGGACAGTGAGAGTGCTGCCAGTTAGCCCTTTCCTCATACTTCCCCTACATATCCAGGCTGTCTGCATGACATGATACCTGGGCGAATGATTCCATGGCAGCATGCTGTCACATCAAATTCTCAGCCTAGAACCAAGGCTGTCAAATTGCTTTACTTCACTAGTGTTACTTGTTACTGGCTTTGGTATTTCCTTTCAAGAGATGCTTGTGATAACTGTTTTCAGAAATAAATTAATGTGAGCAACTGAGTGACTTTTTTTTTCTTAAACAGGTATACATTCACTAGTTCTTCCAGCCAGTTTCAGGATGCAATTCAACCTTTTCTTTCTTCATTTCCCCAATAATCTCTGTTGATATTGGTCTGGTGCCCCAGCCTATGACTTTCCCCCTTTTTGTGGAGGGGACACATCTCAGCAGATTAGATGCCACATTAGTAACCTTAGACAGTCACTAAGGATCTAGGACTTGGATACTGGCCACAAAGGTTCACTTGCAAGTGCCATCCCACTATGTTGCTGCATCAGTGCCACTCTGATTTGGTTGCTGGGGGCACTCAGTGGTGAACAGCCTCAACCAACCTCTCCCCACTGCTTACACTTTTAGTCCTGAGAGTAACTCGAGGTCTACTGAACAGATTGGGGAGGGGGGGTCCTGAGGTTTGGATTGATCCCAGCTGTCTGGCAGTTGGTTTCTGTTTAAACGTATATTTGTTTATTGTTTAATCAGTATTATTTGTATGTTTCATTGTTGTATGTTCTGATAGCCCATGAAAACGGGTTATTGGCCCAAGAACTTGATATATTTTTTGTTTTTGTGAACTCTAGTTTATGCTCCCTCAACGCTGGCCCCTTAGACCTTTCTCAGGCATGAATTACAGGGCTGCAGCATTTCTCCCACTCTGCTGAGGTCCTCCGACCTGACCTCCACCCTGGAATGCTCTCTTCCCCTAGCTCCAGCTTAACCAACCCCCCAGCTCTGAGCCCAAGGCAGGACCGCCACTCCTCCAGCACTCTATCTAGAATCTAGTAGGCGGCTGAAGGGGAGGTGAGAGTCGGAGGCCGATCAGAAGGGCCCGGTGTTCAGCGTGGGTGCCATGCCACGGATCCCACTGTTGCCTGTCTGGATGCATATGATTTTCCACTTTTTCCACTAGGGGGTGCAGACATGTCGTGACACCCTGCACGCAATGGGCACGCTCCCGCACCTGTGCGTAAGGTGTCTGCTGACACCCCATCCCCTGTTTGAGTGCGCTACATGTTGCACTGCCCCCAGCCTCCACTGGGAGTCACTGGTACTGTGGTTTGTGTTACCCACCCACCCCCAGGAGAGCAGAGTAGTCCTCTACTGTCCTGCCGATCCCCAGTGACCTGAGCTCATTCCCGAACCTGGATCGCTGGCATGGCATGAGGTGTGGCGTCCAACGCCTCAACCTTCAGTGCCAGCGGGCCTGCTAAACTTGATATATTTTAAATAAAACAAAAACATAGCACAGAGTGCTGCCGCTGCACCACTGCATGTTTTCTTTTTTTGTTGTTGTTATTAATACCACATTTAGAACAGGGACTTGGTCCTCAGTGTTGTTATTATAGTATTTGGGAACTGGGTTGGGAAATGAAAGGATTTAACAAAAGAAAAGAAGGGCACTGCCTTTGACGTTGGATCTGCACACCAACCTTTTAACACTTTTCTTGGGAGAAACCTTTAGGAACTCCTGACTTGCTTGGGAGAGCAGCTAAATGCTGTGCCGTCCTTCAAAATGTAACAGCCATTTTGATTTTTTAACAACTTATTTACCCAGGATAGCCCAGCTGAAGTGCAGCATCTCATTTTCAGTGGGGTCATGCTTTTAACCATTTTCGCAGCTGGGTGTGCTGGAAAACTAGGAGGTTGCGTGACTTACTCAGGGTAACACAGTAAGTATTGGGTGCTGGCAGGTTTTGACCATGTGATCTGGTAAGGTAACCATGAGATCACATGTCCTCCCACATTATCCAGTTTGTGGTGCTACAAGATAGTATATTAGATGTTTTCCTCCCACGAGGCTGTATGTGTCACCTGCAAGATGTTACATTATCTAGTGGCTTAAGGGATGACATGGGTGTGCTGAATCACAGTGCAGGGCACTGCTGGTATGCGGCTTGGCAGGTCATTTCACCTCACATTAAGTGGAGCAGCATGTACAGTACAGTATTTGTATTTGGCCCCAAACAACTTGGTAATGGTGAGGTTGGGAGGGTGATACAAGTGACAAGGAAGTGATAGACGTTCTACTGTAACAGTCCATTAAGGTTCTATGTGATATTAGCGAATGCAAAACAGTGACACCAAACCGGCGACAGGAAAAGAGTGAGGGAAAAAGGAGTGACCATCAGCAATTGCCGAAACAGCGAGTGAGTTTTTGTAAGAGACTTTGCCCCTGCACCCCTTTGCAAGGGGCCCTAACACCCTTAGAATCCCCCACAACCCCTTTCTATATATAAACATCTCTGGGGGCACGTTGGGAGGAGGAGAAAGTTATAGGTCTCTTTTTACATCACTGCTTTGGCAGGTCACCCTTTTCCCCTCATGTTGTGCAGTCATGATTTTGACACTCACAATCCTGCACTCGTGGTTTTCATGGGATACCATCCATTAAAGAGATGGAAGTGTTTCCACATTATAGTGAGTTGAAAAAATAGTGTGGAGGTAGCCTTAAGACAACAACAGTATGAAGATTTTGCAAGCTGATATGTAAAACGGAGAACATTGATGTGGTCAGAATTGAGATCAGAGAAGGCTGATGGTCTGGGTTTGTTCTTGAATTGGTCGGAGGGTCAGATGTGCTAAGTAGATGATGGGTTCATGCTCTAGAGAGGAATTGTGAGACTGCCTGCTCCTGTACCACCTGCTGTTGGTTGGTCATACACATCTGTTGCACTTGCTAACACTTTTAACATAAAAATGTCTTAGGTATGTAGAAAAATCAACACTGCATATAACTGTAGAGAACAAATAAAGCACTAACCTGGAATGATGAAGCACGAAACAATACTCAAAAATTGTAAACTTTTAATATGTTGATTTGACAATTCCAATGCGTGTGTATATACATAGAGAGAGAGAATGCCCATGGTTAGCAAATAGTTCCTGAGCTCTCACTGCAATCCCAGAAAATTTATCTTTGCTGAAATCCAAATTCCTTAGATATATTGGACAATATTCTCCAATACGAGCCAGACGCTCTCGGGAGAGGCCCCACTGACAACACTGGAGTTAACAGAAAAGGAAATTATGGAAAGTATGATGGAATTTCTCCTTTCTGTATTGTCCCATGCTTTCCATGGGAAGCTAATACATATGGATTCTAAAAAGCAGTACCCACTCCAAATCTGGGAGGGAGAGAATATTGTCCCATATATAACCCATATAGGCCAAGTAGAAAACTCATCTGCTAACCACGGCCTATAAAACTCTGCGCCCGAGAGCTGCATCAACAGAACTCTGGACATCCAACTTGTAGTGTTTAGTGAATGTGTAAATGGAGGACCATGCTTCCGTTTTGCACAGTTCTAATACCGAAGCTTCTCCTCTCTCCACCCAGGAAGTAGCAAGAGCCATGGTAGAGTGAGCCCTGATCAGAGCGTGTGCTTTTTTCTGCTCAGCCGCATATGGCTTTGCGATGCAAACCCTCACCCACCTGGCTAAGGTGGCCTTAGAAGCCTTTTGAGCCTCCACTGCAAACTCTCAGATTTTTTTTTTTCTCCCTGGGTTTAGAATACAGGTTGCCCAAAATAACTGGTATTCAACGGCAATACTCACTCCCTGGTGTAGTATCCGTTTTACTGTTTCATCCTTGCCAAACTCACAGATTGTCAAAACTCCCTTGTCCTGTTTAGATACATCTTCACACCCAGCATAAATCCATTTTATGAAATTCTTTTGCTTTCAGATTAACCGGATTTGGACAGAAGGACAGCAGGCAAACTTCCTGATTTACATGGAAGGCAGTGGGAATCTTAGGCACAAAAGACTGGACTGTCCTCAATACCACCTTCCCTTATGCATTATAAGGTAAGGTTCCTTACGGTAAAGCACTTTAAGTTTCGCAATCCTTCCTGCTTAACAGATTGCAATCAAAAAGCATACCTTGTAGGACAAAATGTCCAGAGGCACTGAGGAACTCGGTTAGAAAGGTGCCTCACACAGGGTGTGTAACAAGTTAAAATCCCATGGTGGTACAGGGGACCAAAAAGATGGCTGACTTCTGCTCATCACTCTGAGGAAATGGGTAACATCCAAGATAATTCCCAAAGACGAGCTCATGGAGGTTTCTAGTGCTGCCTGAGTGCAGACACCTGCTCCCGCAGGGTAATCAGTACTAGACCCTTGTCTACACCTGCCTGCAAAAAAATCCAACATCAGTGGGACCATGGCCTTGAATGGCCAGATACCTCTCTTGTATAAACAGAGAACGTATTCCCCACTCAGTCGTAGGCTGCTGAAGTAGTAACATTCCTGGAAGCCATAAAGGTATCTACAACTCTCAGAGAATCCCTGCTTCAACAGTCTCCTCCTTTCGGGAGACAGGATGCCAACTACATCACCTCTGGATTTGGACGCAGAATGGGACCTTGGCTGAAAAAGTCCACCTGAAGTGGAAGCCAAAAAAGAACCTGCTAGGTTCACCAGGTCTAGGAATCACTGCCTTCTTGGCCTGACTGTCTGATCTTATGAATTACTTTGGGTACCTGCAGGAGTAGGGGTGTGGTAGTGAAATGGGTTAGGAAGTATAGGCAAACCAGAAGTTATAAAATTCACAAATAGCATTTTATTATCAATAACAATAAAAAAATTAGAATTGTACAAAATAGCTCTTCATACAGGTAGTTTAAAGTCCTACATCTAAGAATCTCTCTTTAAAATCTCCATCTCTCTATTACTAAACAAAAACACTGCTCTCTTGTTTATAAGATGTCTTTTCCTGGCAGCTTAAATTCTGCATTCTGTTGGTATAACTCAATCTCTTGTTTCTCACAACATGTCTCAGAATGTTGCCAATTTCTTTCCTAAGGCCAGCTGTCAGGTGCAACAAAACAGAGCATTCTGTCCCACAGCTGGTCTCCTGTTGACAATGTTGCTGTGTTCCAAACTAATATCTTTTCTACTAAACAAACAGCTTTCTGCAATTATTACAACAATATACTGTAATTATATACATTTGCAAACCAAGGCATCCCAGTCTCACATAAATATTCAAATGTGTGTTTTTTTAACCACAGAGAAGCAATGGGAGGTAGAAAGAACAGAAACGGCTAGAACAGTAAGTGTATAACGGGAGATAACAGGGGAAATTGTGGGACCATCACTGCTGCCAATTCCTAGGTACCACAAGAAACTTTGACTGTGCAGACAAGCAAGAGACAGACAGGTGGCAAAAATAGGAGAGGACAAAACAGATCCTTGCTTTTAACTCTTTCTGCATAACAAACAGGACAGGGTTTTAGCCAACCCTTTCACAGGAGGAAATAAGTAAGCTCTATGGAAATCCCATTCCCTCTGCCTGAGGCACCAGTACAGAATGAAGAACCTTTGTACCTGAGCATTTCCCCTTGATGCAAAAAGATTGATCTGAGGGTGGGCAAAATACCTGCACAGAAGATCAAACGCTTCCAAGTACAGGAACTATTTTCTTGGATGAACTCTCTCCCAACACAGCCAATCTGCTTCCACATTCAGTTCCCCTGGGAAGGTTGGTCTCTTCCCACTGCAAGACACTGATTAGTCCGCTAACATGAAATGTGCGCCACTGCTTAGTTTAGTATGTCATGGTGACAACTCTGTCTGACCCTACCTTCATGGCCCTGGACCGCACCCTGTCCTAGAAGTGAGTCAGAGCGAGATATACTGCTCTCATTTCCAAGACATTCATGAGAAGCTGCTAGTCCCAGGGGCTCCACACCTCCTGAACAGGTACTTGGTTCAGGACCACTCCCCAGCCCATCATGCTTGTATCAGTTATCAGAATCATATCTTGTGGGGCTTCCACAGGAGACCATTTGTAGAAGTGTCTCCCATCATGCAAGTGATTGTAGCACCAAGTGTGACAGCAGGATTAGAACTTGGCAGTCCTCCAAAGCCACAGACCATACCTCCAGCATCCTGTTCTGAACGGGCCACGTGGGAAACCACACCCACAGCATTAGTTCTATTGACACTCTTATTAGGCCTAAAATCTGTTGAAACCGCTGTGCAAAGACTACCAGTTAGTATTTCAGCCACTGAATCTATCGAATTAAGGACTCCTTCCTGGATGTGGATAGGAATACCTTCCCATTGTCCATCTGGAACACCAGCCACAGCTGCTCTAACCGCTGAGGCAGAGTAAAGCAGCTTTTTACTCAGTTGACAACCCAACCATGCATTTCCAGTATCTCCAAAGTCCTTGTCACTGGTCTCTCCACCAGACATGCAGTCGGAGCTTGGATAAGCAAGTTGTCCAGGTAGGGGTACATGTGATGCACCTTCTGCCTTAGCTGCACTACCAGCACTGTCAGTCTTTTTGAAAACACCCTTGGCACTGCTACCAAGCCAAAAGGGACAGCCTAGCACTGCAAATGCTGTCCCTGAATCCAATCCTGAGCATCAGGAATTTCTGATGTGACTGACAAATTGGAATGTGAAGCTAGGCATCCTTCAGATCTACTGATGCTAAAAAATTCCCAGGGTTGGACCACCTGGATAATGGACCACAAGGACTTCATCCTGAACGATGTGCGGTGAATGAACTTGTTCAAATATTTCAGATCCTTATTGGCTAAAATCCCCCTGACATTTTGCAGATTACTAAATAAACTGAGTAGAATCTCAGACCCTCCTTGTTTGGGGGGGAACTAGGAGAATTGCCTCAATCTGTTTCAAGTGATCCAAGGTCTGACTCACCACCAGCCTCTTCACTTGATTCTGAAGTACTGGAGACTGTAGGAAACAATCTCTTGTGGGTACCAGGGAGAACTCAATGGCATAACCCATAGACAGAATCTCTAACACCTATGAGTCCGACAGTTAGGCCCATCACTGATAAAAATGTTGAAGTCTTCCACCAAGGCAAGGGGCCACAGATGGGCCTGCATACCTTCTTTGAGATGAGCCTCCTCTCATTTCCACACTTCTATTGTCTGTGGGTGAAGGAACCTCTGTTGCTGTTACCCTTGAAGTCAGAATGGCCTCCCCCTGTATTCCAGTTTCCAAAATTCTGAAAAGTCTGAAAACCACATCTGGTCTGTCACTGCCTTCCAAACCCTCACCTTCTCAAGGCTGGGTTTGACTTCTGTTGGTTTCTGGACTCTGCCAATAGCCCTTTCTTGCCCAGTGCATCTTTAAAACGCCATCCCGCTCAGACCAAAATAACAGTTCTTCAGAAAAAGCATGTGGAAGTTGGGGTCTCTGAATGCGCAAAGTCTTGGAAACAAGGTGGATGACCTGCAGGCACTACTAGCAGAAGGGAGGGTGGGCACAGTAGCAGTAACCAAAACTTGGGCCACACCAAACCAAGACGGGGATTTTTCAGTCTGTGGATATAACTTATACAGGAGGGACAGGGTGACAGGGAAAGATGGGGTGGGAGGTGGCAGTTTATATCAGGGAAGGTATACACGAGGAAGGAGTCGGAGGAGGGGAGGTCAGAATCATTGTGAGTTCACGTATGGTCCAACAGATGGAGAAAGGTGAGGCTGGGAGTGGTTTACAGGCCACCCAACCAGGAGGAGGAGGAGGAAGAAAGGGATAGGGAATTGAGCTCACAAATATTGAAAGCTGCAGGAGAGGTGTTAATAGTGGGAGACTTTAACCTGCCCAAGGCAAACTGGAGCGTACAGTCCACAACATGTGCCAGGAGTCAGGTGATCCTATATGTGTTGAAGAGTGGGTTCCTGATTCTGGGCGTCACACAGAAGACTTGTGAACAAGCTGGGCAGCCTGAGAGTGGGTCATAAAGTGGTGAACTGGGTTAGGAACTGGTTGATTGATAGAAGACAGAGGGTCATGGTAAATGGTGCTCAATCTGAGGAAAGGAGGATGACCAGCAGGGTGCCACAGGGATTAGTCCTGTTTAATGTCTTCATAGGTGACACTGTGGAAGGGCTGCAGGGGAAGGTGTGTCTCTTTGCAGATGACACCAAGATCTGCAACAGGGTGGAAAAAATGAGAAGGGGACCTAGGTAAACTGGAGGAATGGTCTAGAGCACGCAGCTGAGATTCAAAGAGAAAAAGCGCAAAATCATGCATTTGGGGTGCAAGAACCCAGGGAAGGATTACATGATATGGGGGGGGGGGGGAGAAACTGATGGTCATCAAACAGGAAAGAGATTTTGGGGTAATCATATCTGATGACAAAGGTGGCCAAACAATGTGCCAAGGCTGTTGGAGAGCCAGTGGGATGCTGGGGTATATAGGGAAAGATGTCATCAGCAGAAGGAAGGAGAAACATAGACTTTGGCAGCAGATAAGGACCACTTGGCCCACCCAGTCTGCCCATTTCTCTACCTACTGGATAAGCTGCAGATCCTAGTTATCCAACAGCCTACTTTTTCCTAACCCCCACCAGAATTGCCTTGTGTCTGTCCCATGCATTCTTGAATTCCCCCCACTGTTTTTGACACCATGACCTCCTCAGAAAGGTCGTTCCATGTGTCCACCACCCTCTCCATGAAAAAATACTTCCTCATGTTGCCCCTGAGCCATCCTCCTTCTGTCTTCAAAACTGTGTCCCCTTGTTCTTGCGCATCTCTTTTTCTGAAAGATGCTACCCTCTTGGACTTTGTTGATTCCCTTGAGGTACTTGAAAGTTTCTATCATGTCCCCCCGTCCCTCCTTTTCTCAAGGGTATACATACTAAGCTCCTTTAGCCTCTCTTCGTGTGGCTTCTGGTGCAGACCCTGCACAATTTTAATTGCCCTCCTCTGGACTGCCTCCATCCTGTCTAAGTCCTTGCGGAGATGGGGTCTCCAGAACTGCACGCAGTACTCCAGATGGGGTCTCACCATCTGTCTGTACAAAGGGATAACAACTTCCTGTTTTCTACTGGTGCTGCCTCTCCCTATACATGACAGTATCCCCCCAGCCCTCCTTACTGACTTCTCACATTGCTTGCTTACCTTTAGGTCATCTGATATGACTACCCCCATGTCCCTTTCCATTTTTGTTGTTGTTAGTACCCCCCCCCACTTTGTTTGCTTCCCCTGGGTTTCCGTTTCCCATGTGCATTACTTTGCACTTCTTTGCACTGAATCTAAGCTGCCATACTTTTGACCATTCCTCCAACCTTGCCAAGTCCCTTCTCACCCTTTCCACCCCCCCCAATGGATCGACTCTGGTGCAGATCTCTGTGTCGTCTGCAAAGAGGCATACTTTTCCTTCCAGTCCTTCTACAAAGTCACTTCTAAAGATCTTAGTACTGAACCTTGTGGTACCATGCTAGTAAAACCCCTTTCTTCGGAGTGGACTCCGGTGGTGATGCCACTGCACAGATCACTGGCACGCCTCATTTAGAATACTGTGTCCCATTCTGGATGCCGCATCTCCATAAGGACATAAACAGGGTGGAGGCAGTTCAAAGAAGGGCAACAAAGATGGTGCAGGGCCTGCACCAAAAGTCATATGAGGAGAGACTGGGAGACCTCAGTATATACACCCTAGAGGAGAGGAAAGACATGGGAGTTATGACAGAAACCTGCAAATATCTAAAAGGCAAAAATAGGGTACCGGAGGGTAGCATCGTTCAGAAAAGCAGATGTTCAGGAACGAGGGGGCATGACATGTGACTGGAAGGGGTTAAACTAAGGGGTAGTGTGAGGAAGTATTTCTTCATGGAATGGGTGGTGGATGCATGAAATAGACTCCCAGCAGAGGTGGTGGGGAGAAACACTGTGAGGGAATTTAAGCACGCATGGGACAAGCATAGGTGAACCCTAGTAATAGGAATGAGGAGGTAAAGCCGGAGATCAAGTCGCTCCCACAAATTCATCCCCCATCAATTCACTCCCGACAATTCGCTCCCTGCACTTCTTACTCCCTGCAAATTCACTCCCTGGCAATTCGCTCCCTCTGCCGCAACAGCTAGAATGTGGGCAAGTCACAACAGAAAAAAGCAAAAGCAAATGTATACATTACTCACAGTTTTCAAACACACCACTAACTAATTTTTATGAGGTGTTGCTTACACTTTTAAGTATCATCCCCTTTGTTCTAGCTTGGGAAGTTCAGCACTACTGTTAGCCAGTGTAAAATAATTTATACATAAATAAAAGAAAACTAACTAAACAAACACTTGCTGTATATAAATGTTATCAGTCTGTTTTTATCTCTGTTGTTCTGGAGCTCACGGAAGCAGAAATCAGTCAGGGATCTGAGGGCAGCCAGTGCTAAACCAGCCAGAACAGACAAAGGAGACCAGCTCACTTAAGGCAGCATCTGAGAACTGTTGCTAAAAAAATGGACTATACTGCTGTTTTATGGGCACAAAGGGGGTAGGAAAAATGCACATAATTTGTTTTAGAAAACTCACTCTGAAAATTCATACAGAAATATCAAATGCAAACTGGTATGGGGAGCATGTCCCAGATCATCCTCAGAATACTTAATTTCCTGAACAGAAGGTTGTCAGTTCTCCTGGTAAACTCCCCACCCCTGCCCACTTTCCCAGCCTATATCCTACTTATTTTTACATGAAGGACAACACAGTATGTTGTGTGTAATACACTCCATTTGAGTTGAAACAACTTTCGGGTCTACATAAAACACTTCGGGTCATTGCGAGGTTTGCATGTCTGGTGGGTCTAATTGGTATACATCTGTCTATAGCCAGTTCTGCTGCCCCGTCGCTGAAAGCGAATTGGCGATATTTAGGACGGAGTCCTGTTATTGAGGAGGCTGAAAGTTGCATGCAAGCTATCCCCATTGTTCTGGAGCTCACGGAAGTGGAAATCGGTTGGGGATCTGAGGGCAGCCAATGCTAAACCAGCCTTACCCCCCACAATGGACAGTTATAATCATGCAGGATAAAACAAAAACATTTAAAAGCATGATTAAAAATATTTGATAAGTGCAGCCAGATGATGCATTTGCAGGGACTGGAACTGGAAAAAAGTTGTAAAAAGTTTCTCTTGTGACGTGCTCATATTCTAGCTGTTGCGGCAGAGGGAGCGAGTTGACAGGGGGTGAATTTGCTGGGAGCGAGAAGTGCAGGGAGCGAATTGTCGGGAGTGGGTTGTCCGGGGATGAATTTGCAGGAGCGAATTGACGTGCTCCCACGGTTTTTACAGTAGGCAAGGAAAATGGGCAGACTGGATGGGCCTAATGGTCCTTATCTGCTGTCAATTTCTATTTTCATCATAGAATCCACCAAGGAAGGTGCAATCCTTGACTTAGTGTTCATGAATGGGGAGCACATACAAGAAATAAACAGTCGAGAAGCCCCTGGGTGGAAGTAGCCATCGCACAGTGTGGGTCCAGTTGGATCATATGATCAGGAAAACATCCCCACCAAGACCAAAATCCTGGATTTTAGGAGGGCAGACTTTATAAAGATGGGCAAGGTTCTAAGGAGGCACCTGGTAGGCACAGGAGCAAATAAGAGGGTGGACCAAAGGTAGTCTATCATTAAAGATGGAATAATGGCTGCAACAGAGGAGTGCATTAGGCTCAGGGGGAAAAACTCAAGGACCAAAGCACCCAGCTGGTTCAGTACTGATGTCGCCCAGGCAGTAAGGGACAACAGGTAAGCCTATAGGAAATTCAGAAAGATCAAGAGAGAGACGGATAAGGAGAATTACCTAAAGATGGCAAGTGTGGCAAGTAAGGTAGTCCTGCGGGCTAAAGCACAGAAGAACTGCAGATGGCTGAAAGAATTAAGATGGAGGAGAAGGCCTTTTTTCATTATTTAAGCAAGAAAAGGGATAAGAAGGATGGGATTAAGCTTTAAAAAGGGGACAAGTGGGTGAAGAAAAATGTAGGAAAAGCAGAGGTACTGAACGAATACTTCTGTTTTGTCTTCACCAGGGAGAAAGACAGATCAGTGCCTACAGGGTGGCGGACCACGGATGTGGTGACAGAGGAGGATAGAGGGGAGGAAGGGGCTGTTAGCATTGAATGTGGACAAATCACCAGGCCCTGACGGCATACACCCAAAAATACTGATGGAACTGGCGGAGGAGCTTGCAGGGCCACTGGCTGGCCTGTTCAATAGTTCTTTGGAGTCAGACATGGTACCACAGGACTGGAGAATGGCACATGTGGGTGCCCCTCCATAAGAGTGGTCCCAAGGATGACCTAGGGAATTATAGACTGGTCAGTCTGACCTTAGTTATGTGCAAGCTCACAGAGATCATACTTAAGGAAAGATTGGTAGAGTATCTAGAGGAGAATGCTCTCCAGGATGTAAGGCAGCACAGATTTATGGGTGGGAGGTTGTGCCAAATAAATTTAAACCAACATCTTTGACTGGGTCCCTAAAGCAGAAGGAAGGGGCCAAGTGGTGGACATCCTTGACCCAGATTTCAGCAAGGTTTTTAACTCTGTAACCCACAAGGGGTTGATCGAGAAGTTGGCAGATCTCAGGGTTGGGAAGAGGTTAACCAGATGGATAGAAAACTGGATAAGGAACAGGAACCAGAGGGTGTTGGTGGAGGAGAAGTTATCTAGCACCAGGGAGGTCATCAGTGGGGTCCCATAGGGCTCAGTGTTGGGACAGATGTTGTTCATTGTCTTCATTAATGATATTGAGGATAGCACTATGGGCAACAGGTGCCTATTCACGGACAACACCAAGCTCTGTGGGAGGGTGGACACAGCCGAAGGGATACAGGACCTACAGGATGATCTGAAAAAGCTTGAGAGGTGGTCCGGATTTGGTGCCTTGGCTTCAATGTCAAGAAATGCAAAGTTACGCACACTGGAGGCAAGGATCCCAGAACAATGTACAACCTGGAAGAGGTCCAGGTACCTGCAACAGAAGAAGGACAGGATCTAGGAGTGATGATCATTAGCGACCTAAAGCACTCCATGCAGTGCAGAAAAGCAGCAGCAAGGGCAAATAACATGTTGGGCAGCATATCCAAGGGGATCAGCAGTAGGCGAGAGGAGGTTATACTGTCCCTGTATAGGCCACTAGTGAGGCCACATCTGGAGTATGGAGTACAGTACTAGTGCAAACATCTTGAAAAGAACATTAACCTGCTGGAGACTGTCCAGAGGGGGGCAACTAAGATAATCAAGGGCCAGCAGGGTAGAGCTTAAGAGGACATGCTGGAAGCCCTGAACATTTACTCATTGGCTTTGTGTTTGGTTTCAGCAAGCTCTGGCTTCTGTGACTCAGTGTTGTTTGGGCTGAATTTCTGTTAGCTTGGAGCAGTTTGTAAGTGGATGCGACTGGATTTTTGGTTGCTGTAGGTATTTAAGGGCAGGTTTCAGTTAATTTCACTGGCTTTGTGTTTGGTTTCAGCAGGCTCTGGCTTCTGTGACTCAGTTTTGTTTGGGCTGAATTTCTGTTAGCTTGGAGCAGTTTGTAAGTGGGTGTGGCTGAACTAGTCACTGCCTGGGAACTCCTTGGCTGATTGTTTTTGGACACAGCCTGCGGGGAGGGGAAGGGCTTATAAAAGCAAAAGTTAGAGGGGTATATAGCGACAAACGTGGATTTAAACTAGGTGGGGGGTGGCAAGTGGACAGCTGGTAGGCAGGGATCCCGAAGAGAGGAGCCAGACAAGTTTACCACCCAAGCTAGCAGGGAAGGATTCGGGGAAATTGCATGGGGGGGGGAAGAGGAAGGAGAAGCACAGAAAGGAAGGGAAGGGGACAGGACGGATGGTGGTCTCAATGAATGTGAGAAGCTTAGGTAACAAATCAGCTGAGTTACAGGCGCTCTTGGCAGTGAGGAGGGTGGATATTGCAGCCATCATGGAAACGTGGGCCACAGATTACCAGGACTGGGATTTGGCAATCCCAGGGTATAAATTGTATAGTAAGGACTATGGGCTGGGGAAGCAATCTGTGTGAAGGACGGGATCAAATGTACAAGGGAAGAGGGGGAGGAAAGGAGAATGGAGGTAATTTGGATGTGGCTCCTGGACCCGAAGGGTAGGAAGCTGAGGTTCAGGGAGGTGTACAGGCCGCCGTCCCAAGCAGAGGAACTGGACAGGGAGTTAGCAGAACAAATCAGGAGGGTATGTAGGAAAGGGAACGTGGTCATCATGGGGGACTTCAATCTGCCGGGGGCTGACTGCAGCACTCCGATCACCTCCAGTGCTAGGAAGCAAGTGCTGCTGGACACAATCCAGGAGGGTCTCCTGACACAGCTGATCACTAGATCTACTAGGCTAAGTAACATGCTAGAGGTGGTGCTGTTGAATGGTAAGGCAGTGAGGGCAATAAGGGTGGAGGACCCACTAGCTGACAGCGGTCAGCAAACGGTGTGATATACTATCACGATGAGCAAGGAGTCAGGGGGTTCACTAACAAAGGTGGTGGACTTCAGGAGAGCAGACTTTGGGAGGATGCAGGAGATACTGAAAGGGAAAATTGAGGCCACAGGGCCAGGGATGGAAGTGGAGCAGAAATGGGACATTATTAAACAGGTGATTACAGAGGCGACGGAAGCTTGCACCAAGTTACAGAGTAAGAGAAGCAGAGCAAGGAAACCATACTGGTTGAACAGCAAGGTGATGGAGGGGGTGAGGGCAAACAGGGTTACGTACCACAGGTTCAGAAGGACAGGGAAGGAGGAGGACAGGAGAAGTATGCAAGATGGTCCAAGGATGTGACCAAGAGGGTAAGGGAAGCTAAGGCCTCAAGGGAACGAACGTTAGCTCAGGGAATTAAGGAGTGGGAGGGGAGAAAGACTTTTTCAGATTCATCAGAGAGAAAAGGAAGTGCAGGGATAGCATAGTGAGGATAAACAGGGATGGGGAGTGGGCGGAAAAGGGAGAGGAACAAGCTGAAGCACTAAATGAATACTTTTGCTCAGTGTTCATGCAGGAGAAGGGAGGACCACTACCACCTTGGACGGGGGTGGGGTGGGGGGAGAGGTGATGGATGGAATGATTGAGGGAAGTACAATATTGGAGAACTGAGGGCGTTAAAAGTGGACAAGGCACCAGGGCCAGATGGTATCCACGCCAGGGTACTGAGTGAAATGGTGGAGGTGCTGGCAGAACCACTGGTGGATCTGTTCAGCACCTCCCTGGATATAGGATGTATGCCTCAGGACTGCAGGATGACTCATGTGGTGCCAATACACAACAGCAGCCCAAGGGACGAACTGGGCAATTACTGGCCAGTCAGTCTCACTTCCATAGTGGGCCAGCTTATGGAGACAATACTGAAGGAGAGGCTGGTGTAATTTGTAGAGGACAATTACCTCCAGGATGTGAGGCAGCATGGGTTCGTATCAGGGAAGTCCTGTCAAACTAACCTAATACAATATTATGACTGGGTAACAAGAGAGCTGGATAGGGGCCATGTAGTGGATGTCCTCTACTTGGATTTCAGAAAGGCCTTCAATTCAGTACTTCATGGGTGGCTTGGGGGGAAGCTAACTGGTGTAGAAGTGGGGGTGAAGATGGCAAACTGGAATACAAACTGGCTGCATGGGAGGCTACAATGGGTGGCGGTGGTGGGGGAATTGCAACACTGGTCAGTGGTGAGCGGGGTGCGCAGTACTCGGTGCTGGACCGGTGCTATTTGGACTTTCATCTCCAGACATTGTGCATGGAGTGGTGAGCAGGCTAAATCTGTTCACAGACAATAGCAAAATGGGTGCAGTAGTGGACAAGGAGGAGGGATGGAAGCAACTGCAGGTGGACCTAACCAAAATGGAGGAGTGGTCGGAGAGGTGGCAGCTGGGGTTCAATGTGAAAAAGTGTAAGGTTATGCACTTTGGGGCAAAGAACCCAAGGAGAGAAAACTGGTGGGGAGGGTGGGGGGAGCTGGGGATCATGGAGGAGGAGAATGGCCTAGGGGTGATGGTAACAGGGAGCATGAACAGTTCTGCCCAATGCAGAAAAGCGGCAGCAAAGGCAAACAAGATGCTGGGGTGTATAGCAAGGGGATTCTCATCCAGGCGGAGGGAGGTGATCTTGCCCCCCTACAGGTCACTGGTCAGGCTGCACTTGGAGTACTGTGTGCAGTTATGGAGGCAATACCTGAGGCGGGATATCGATCTACTGGTGGGAGTGCAGCAGAAGGCAATGAGGATGATACAGGGAATGGAGGGGAGAAACTACGAGAACAGGCTGGGGGAACTGAATATGTACACCCTGGAGAAGAGGAGGGATTGGGGGGGCATGATCCAAACTTTCAGGTATCTGAGGGGAATCAACAAGGATGGAGCCGACAAGATTTTTAAACCGAGGAAGGGAATGGACACTAGAGGGCATGGGCGAAGAATAGAAGGAGGAAGATTTAGGAGAGATGAGGAGGCATTATTTCACAAAGAGAGTGGCGTCGGAGTGGAATGCCCTACCAGAGAGGGTGATGATATGCAAAATAGTGGGTAGCTTTAAAAGGGCATGAGACAGAGAAGAAAAAATTACTCACCATAGTAATGCTGTTTCTTCTAATGGAGTATTGCTGAATTCTGACTATATGCTGGGGCTAACTGCATATATTCTGACTGTATGCAGTTAGCCCCAACACTTGAACTGCTCCAGATAGGAAAGGGTTAACTCTGTGCCAAGGCATAAAACCTAGAGCTCGAGCACAATTTTCAAACCTCTGTCCTAGGTACTCCTTAGTGTAACTCTCAGATTCTTACTAGCGCTATGCTAACTATTAAACAGAAATTGTTATGTTTGCTTGCACGCATGTGCAAGAAACATAGTGCCATCATCTGAGTTTTTGTAGGTGTGGCACCCGTCTTCTAATTCAGTCAGTGTGTTTGCAGGCGCGGCCGCAGTTCTTCAATGAATGCTGCAGCTCTCTATGACAGAAGTTGAAAATGCAGTGCCAACCAGTTGAAAGGGAGAGCTCCACTCCAGTGAGCAGCGCCCCACATGCATGCACGCATATTCAGTAATGACGCACACACTGTATGGCCGAAGGTGCCCAATCCTATCGACTTCTGCGCCCCCAAAAGCTGGCAAAAACTTTTATGGCTGACGGGGTGCCCAACTCCCCATCGGCTCCAGGCCCCCGAAGCAGCCTTCCAGCTGCCACGCTGAGAACCCACCCAGTGTGGCAAATGTCCCCATCGTCTTCCTAAAAAAAAAAAAAAAAAAAAAAAAAAAAAAAAAAAATTCCTGTCGGTCTCCTGCCCACCCGCGCCCACCCTCTGCGCACTCTGCCTCCCCACACCCCCACCTCACCCCATACTCACCTCCAGAGTCCCAGCGATGGTCTTCAGGGGACTGGGAACACGTCTGCACTCATCAAAGCCGACTGCGAACTGAGGAAATGCCAGTAAGCTGTATAATACCATAAATAGGGTTTTTTCAATTTTGATGCATGTCTCAGGCATTTTTGGGAATTTTGGCACCAAATTTTCAACATGGGGTTTTTGGGACCCCTCCTCATGCATTCTGAACTGTCATGGTGTTAATTGGGCCCGAAGGGTGATTTCGTGGTCACTGCAGGAAATCACCTTTCGGAATGGATTAACGAAACAACAGAGCCAGTGTTCATAAGGTGGGCTCTCAAAAAGCCTATGTTGCAAATTTGGTGAAAAAATTCCTAAAAATGACCGTTTTACGAGCGTGTGTTGCGCAGTTCCTATGCATGCTTGTAAGTTTGCGAATTTTTAATATTTGCACTCCAGTTTTCAACATTAACATTTTACCACCTCATATGAGCAGTACAGCTGTAATTTTTACATCTCACCAAAATGTGTTTCATGCATATAGCGCACAATGGCGCAGTCAGTGTGCGAAATCAATGTATGGGACACATTAAGAAAATCACAGTGACACTGTTCATAAGCAGAGAGTCTTAAAATAGCTATGTTGTACAATGTTAAGAAATCCATAAAATGACTGTGTATTCGCGTGAGCATTGCTTGATTTCCTCATAAGTTCATGAATTTGTAATATTTTCAGTCCAGATTTTCACCAGTGGCATTTTCCACATTTCCTTATGAACAGTACAGCTGTCATTTTCACATCCTGTTGGAATGTGTTTTTGCACCTGTGGTGCCAAATGTCGTAGTAAGCTGTGCAAAAGCAGCCCCATTAACAAACTGATATTGCCACTGTTCATGAGGTGGAGTCACAAAAAAAAAAAGCGTTAGAAAATTTGGGTGAAAATACCAACAAATGCCTAAGGCATTAGGGTTTCCGACCATAACACCCCACCCTGTAGAGAATGACAGGCATCAGGGCTTTGACTTGGGATTGTCACCTGCAATGCTCATACCATTCCACCCCCCCCCCCACAACCTGCAGCCAGTGACAGGCATCGAGGTGTGCCGACTCTTCGGCCCCAAAGTTAACCCCATTCTCCTATACCGCACCCATCTCACCATATTTCCTGATGGAATGGGGTGCATATAAGGGCCAAAGACCCCAAGGCACATGGTGTGGTGAAATGGCGTGGCCATTATGCCTGATGACCCAAAGGCACACCTCAATGCCTGTCACTATCTCCAGGGTAGTGCTGGGGTTGGCTTCAGTTCAATACTTCACTGCCATTCCTATTATAAAGCTCTGTAACTCCTACACTACCAATGCCAATGCCAGCAAGCAAACATTTGGCATTGACAAATGCTTGTTTTTAGAAATGTTTTGCCAAACGGCAATAAACAGATTGTTAGGGTCCAAAAGACTCAAGTCGAGAACCCCAAGAAGAATTCAAGCAGGTAGCATAACTTAATATATTTTTTAAAATCATAACAACAAAAAAAAAAACATCCTACAGGAAGAGGTGACACAGGTACACCTCTGGGGTGCAGCACTGCGCCTGCCAACCCACATCCCAAAACAACTAGGTTCTTGGAGGGGAGGCAGGGAGGGAGGTCAGAATACAGCAAGACTCCATTAGAAGAAACAACATTACTATGGTGAGTAATTTTTTCTTCAAACAACATGACGTCTTGCTGTATTTTGACTATATGCAGACTACCAAGCAGTACCCGCTTGGAGTAGGGAGTTACAGAACCTATTTTTAGAACAGACTCTGCAGCACTGCTGTGCCAAACCTATCATCACTTGACTGAATGCCAAGAGAATAATGCTTGGTAAATGTGTCAACAATTTTCCAGGTGGCTGCTTTACCACTAAGATTTCCATTAAGGGTATTTCTCTAGCTGTTGCAACCGAAGCAGCTGTACCTCTGGTGGAGTGAGGCCTGAGGGTGGCTCTTTCCCCAATTTTGAATAGCATAATTGGATACAGGAGACGAGCCACCTGGTAATAGTTCTTTTAGTGGCAGGTTTACCTTTTCCCACTTCTCTATAAGTGAGAAACAGCTGTGAACAGTCATTTATAGTAGGCCTTAGTGTGGTCTATATAATAACTAAGGGCCCTCTTTACATCAAGACCGTGTAGTCTTCTCTCCCCCCAGAGGTGGTCAGTGAAAAATACAGGCAATGACTCAGACTGGTTCAAATGAAAGTCTGATACCACCTCGGGAAGGAAATTTCTGTTTATTTGAAGAACCACCTTATCCCTGTGAAACGAAATTAAATCAGGTTCCACTGATAAAGCCTGTAATTCACTGATTCTCCTAGCAGAGGTAATGGCTGCCAGGAACACAGTTTTCCAAGTCAATTATTTCAGCTCAGTTGAAGATAATGGCTCAAAGGGGGGCTGCATGCGCTGTGCAATACAGATATTCAGGTCCCAAACAGGAGTAGGCTCCCCAAAAGAAGGATTGATATGAACCAGACCTTTGAAAAATGTCTTGAAAACTGGATGAGAGGCTAGAGAACAGCCCTTCCCAGCTGAAAGGAAGGCAGAGATAGCTGCCAAGTGCACTTTGAGAGTGGTAGGCCTGAGGCCTAATCTGTTAAGATGCATCAAATAGTCCAAAGCAGTGCCAATGTCAGCTGAATCAGGCTGAATATGCCTCTGAGAACACCAGAAACCAAATCTCTTCCATTTGGAATTGTAAGTTTTTCTAACCTTAAGAATGTTCAAGACTGACTGGGAAAGATGCAGGCTTTGAGATTGAGAGTCTGAAGGTTGGGATACAGTATCCTCCCCTGCAAGGAGGTGAGGAGATTTTACTGCATGGGAAGACAAACTGGAATTGTCACTGACATTGACAATAGTAGGGAGTACCAAGGCTGTCTGGTCCAGTCTGGAGCCACTAGAATTACAGTGCAAGACTGAGATCTGATCTTGACCAGAACTCTGAATATCAGAGGCAAAGGAGGAAAATCATACAGAAACCTGCTTGTCCAATCCAATAGGACAGGATCTTGAGGAACAGACCCCAAAAGAGGGGGGGTCTGCAGCAGAATAGGGGAAGATGATGATTGTCCAGGGCTACAAAGAGGTCCATCTCTGGAGTGCCCCAACTCTTGAAAATGACCTAAAGAATAAGAGGATTCAGGGCCCATTAATGGTGACCTTGACAAATCCTGCTGAAAGCATCTGCCAGTACATTGTCCTTCCCTGTGAGATGCACAGCTATCAGGGAAACCTGAAGGGCATAAGCTAGTGACCATATTTTCATGGCTTCAGTGCACAAGGCAGAGGACTGAGTGCCCCCCTGCTTGTTGATGTACCACATGGTTGTGGTGTTGTCTGTTCTGAGCTGCACCACCTTCCCCTGAATTGTGTTCGAGAATGTCAGAAGTGCAAGAAAGACAGTCCTAAGTTCGGGAAGATTTATGTGCAGGAGAGACAACTGATGAGACCATGTTCCCTGAGCAGTAAGCTGGTCTAGATGGGCTCCCCATCCCAGTAGGGAAGCATCTGTGGTGAGAATCACTGTAGGAGCCTAACTGAGGAAGGGTACATCTTGCCTTAGATTGTCCTCCTCCAGCCACCACTGGAGAGCCTGAACTAGAGTTTGAGACACTGGAACTAACTTGGAAAGGAGGTATTTTTTTCTGAGACCAAAAGGATTTTAGATTAAATTGAATATCTCTCATTTGAAACCTTGCCCCTTGCACTACTTCAGTGGAAGCTGCCATGTGGCCTAGCAACAGTAAGAAGTGCCTGACTGGCTGAGACACTAGTGGATGAAAAGAGGAAGCCAGGGTGATGAGGGACTGAACCCTTGAAAAAGGAAGAAAGGCCTTTACCTGGACAATGTCCAGCTCCACCCCATAAATGTGAGAAGCTGGGTTGGTTCCAGAACAGACTTTTCTAGATTTAGGATGAATCCTAAGGAATCCAGAAGCTTTTGAGTGACCTCTAGAGCTGACTTGTCTTGGTCTGAGGACTGACTCACTATGAGCCAGTCGTCCAGGTAAGAGAACAATAAGATGCCTTGTGTCCTGAGAAAGGCCACCACTTCTGTCAGACACTTGGTGAACACCCTTTGAGCAGATGTTAGGCCGGAAGGCATTGCTCTGAACTGGTAGTGATCTGAGGACAACTCGAACCTGGAGTACTTTCTGTGGGAATGTCTGCTAGGCATGTGGAAACAGGCATCCCTGAGATCCAAGGAGACTAGCCAGTCTCCTAGTCTCAGAGAGGGAAGAATTATTCCCAGAGTCACCATTTTGAATTTTGGCTTTAGTATGCTTGTTTAGGTATCTTAGATCTAAGATGGGTCACCACTCCCCTGTCTTTTTTTGGGGTAAGGAAGTATCTGGAATACAGTCCTTTTCCCCTATGATAAAGAGGTACCTTCTCTACTGCTTGCAGAAGTAGTAGAGAGGAGACTTCTGCCTCTAAGGCCTTTGTCTCCAAGGGAGAGGGAGGACTGAAAGACTTTGCTCTCTTTTTTGGGAACCTTTTGAAACTGAGAGCAAGTCCCTGGCTCACTACTTCCATGACCCATTTGTCTGAGGTAATAGACTTCCAGGCCTGGAAATTAGTGAGCCAGCCTGCCCCCTTCGGGAACTGAGGAGGTGACCCTGACTGACACATCAGGGTGTCTGTTTGGCAGGGGGCTTAGACTGAGTGGAGGATGGAGTCCTAGTCATCCCCCTTCTGCCTCTTCCCCTAAAGAACACCCTCTGCTGGGAAGAAGAAGAGACCTGGGCTTGGTAAAAAGGCCTCTGAAAAGGCCTGCCCCCTACCAGCCCTAGATTGCTGCATATGAGGAGTGACCTACTTTTCCTTGGCTGCAGCACTCCTGTAGGTGGTTCTGTATTCATCCATCTTTTTCATGTAAGCCTCTGTTTGCTCCCCAAACAGAGAATTACCCATGACAGGAAAATCCATGGCCTCGGTCTGGGTCTGGGTATCCTGTGATAGACCGGTACACCTGAGCCAAGCAAATCACCTCAAGGAGACAGATGTAGCCATAACCCTAGAATGTACATCATTTGAGACAACAGCAGCATGAAACTGGACCTTTGATGCCTCAACACCATCCACAGCCACCTGCTCCAGCTCCCTGGCCAGCTGGGGAGGGTCATTCTTAGCCAGCTCCAGAACCACATCCCACATAGATTTCTGGTATCTGACTGTATATGCCATGTAATTAGCTTGCCTGAGCCCATAGAGGATGCCAAGTACTGTTTCTTTGCCATGGCATCCACTTTCCTGGAACCCTTATCTGGGGGGTGAGATGCCAGGGGGATGTTGGCCTTGTCACAGGCTGCAGCTTGCACTACCCCAACATGGCTGCAATGATTTGTAAGAAATTCCATCCCAGGATCTGACAAGGTATACCTCCTGTCCATCTTTTTATCCACAGGAGGTAAGGATGTTGGAAACTGAATAATTTTTTGTGTCTGTTTCCCCAGGGATTTATGCAGTGGGATAGACACACTTTTGAACTCTTGGACATCCATCATCTCAACATAGTCAGGTTCCTCCTGATCCTGTTCAGCCTCTTCCACAGGAAGCTGAAGAGTATCAGCCACTTTCTTGTAGAACAAGAAATGAGAGGGGGACTCAGAAAGTCTTGGACGAGACACATTAGAAAGCCTGTCTGGTGAGCTGTCAGGCTCTGCTGGCTCATCTAGGCCTTCATAATCGACATCTACATAATCTTCTTCTCCTTCCCAATCACCCTCACAAAAAGCTTCAGGATCAAATTCCGAAGCAGAAACTTCCGACCGAACCGATCGTTTCTGGGTTGGTTAGCTATTTCATCAGCGGTGGGAACATGGGGACCGGGATCCGAACTGGCTGACTTGAGCTTTCTCTTAGACGGAACTGATTCCACAGAATCTGCTCTCCTTTTGCCTGAGGAGATATCGTCCAGGTCAGTGGGCACCCCTCAGGTTCGGTCAGAACTGAACAGGGCTGGCCATCTGGCTCAGCGGATTTCTCTGCCTCTCTTTCCTTCAGCCTACTTAAACGTTTATCTAAAGTGACTTTAGGAAAGTTTTTGCAAATTTGGCAGTCTTTCCTTGAGGTGTTCAAATCCCAGACAATAAACACAGACGAGATGGGGATCAGCCTTAGCAAAGGCCTTCCCACACTCGGTGCAGAGCCAAAACCCAGTGGGACTGGTTTTTTTGGGGGGTTTCTCAGACATGCCTATAAATAATAAGTTACCCTTACCAGCGTTTAAGCCAGGCAACTACAAACCTATCAGTTCTGTGTCACAGATCGGTTAAAAAAAATGAAGAAAATGTCAGGTTTTTTAGGATCCAATAGGTACCGGGAACCACAGCACTAAAGGTAGAAACAGTTACAAAGAAAAAACATCACACAATTTGCTTCGGTTCCCAACCGGACCGACTGGAAAAAAACCGAACAAAAAACAATTTCTGCTTGAGCTCAACATTCTTTGCCCTGGCACAGAGTTAACCCTTTCCGCTCTGGAGCAGTTCAAGTGCTGTGGCTAATTGCATATAGTCAGAATATATGCAGTTAGTCCCAGCATATAGTCATAATACAGCAAGACTTCATGTTGTTTGAACAGGGGAGAGTATGGGTGGGTGAGGCTGAGAATGTCCGAGGCAGACAAAGCGGGAGGTGGGTGGGTGGGGCAGCTGCAACTTAGGGCTGCTAGCTGCACACTCAAGCAGACGCTGGCAGACCAGGAGGTCTGTTTCTGCTGGCACATTCGTATGTTCATATGGAGGAGAGGGGAGAGAGAGAAGACATCATGCTTGAGATCTTCAAGTACCTGACTAGGATAAATAGGGTTGATGATGCAAGTTTCTTTGGGCTAAGTGGCAACCGAAACATGAGGGGATACAGTTTTAAGTTGGGGGGTTTAGGATGGAGGCTAGGAAGCATTTATTCACGGAGAGGGTGATGGCTAGTTGGAATGCGCTGAAGGAAGACGTGGTCTTAGTAACGACAGTGGGCAGCTTCAAGAGAGGCTGGGATAGACTTAAAGGGGAAGCAAGAGTCATGGGAGAAGAAGATGGAAAGAATGGAAGGATTGGGGAGGAGCAGAAGGGTCAGTAGCTTAGGCTGTGGACCCTGCAATATGAGCAGACTAGATAGATCAAACGGCCTTATTCTGCTGCTGCATCGCCTATGAAAGTGGAAGCCATGGACATGAGATGCAAAATGTTCTCCCTCTCTGACTCTGCAGGGATGAAGCTGCCCAAGGCAGTAAACTCAAGAGTTCAACACTCTGGAAATAATAAAGGATTCATATGTCGTTCGTATATTTACAGCAGACTTTAGATTGGTTAAAAAAGGCCCACACACCAAGAAAATTTGTTTAAATATATGTTTTTTACTGAATGTCACAGAAAACAGATACAGTGTACAGAATCCCCACAAGATCTGGAGAGTTCCTTCATCAGTACAGTACCGTATTTAATAAAATAATCAAATAATCTTATAAGGTATTAAAATAAATGTTCCAAAAAGATATCTATCAACACATATATTAAGGCACCACAAATCAAATTCTGCTCACCAATTAATGACTGTGTGGCTTGCAATAATTCCATCAGCTTAATCAACTTAATTATTGTAAATAAATGCCTGGAAAAATGTTATAAATACCATTAAGATTTCTTATTATCAAAAGAACAAGAACCTTATTATCTATTGCCAAACCTCATATCCATAAATTCACGTGTCCCTTTTATAAAATTACATCATTACAAGGTTTAGTAAACTGCCTGTTACTCCAGCAACAATTCCTCAATTTAAAACAACTCAAATATATACTTCACTTGTCCATGTGACTCATGGCAATCATCACAAATATAATTCCTAATTATTTATACTAATATCAAATCACATACACAATTTAACTAAAAATTCTATAGATACTACTTTTAATATTTCTAAAAGAAATTAATCCTGATTCAAAATGTTCCATTCGTTACCTAAAGAAATTTTAAAGTTCTGAATATGAGCCTTTAAAATATTAGTGTCTTGACTTTGTTATGGATATCTGTAACAGACAGTATTGTATTACTTGAATCTCTGAAGTCATAAATGCACATGAATAATGCAGCTGACCAAATATTTATAAAGTTTTACCCTAAGCATTCTCAGCGAGTCTTCTTAAGAGGTTTCTATAGGCAAACATAAAATAAACATCTTTAAACATCTCTGCTGACTGCTTACAGATTAATATACTGTTTTTCCTATATTCTAATGTAAAAAGATTCAGAGAATTAATTTATATAATGTTCTTGCACAGCAAGCACAGTTTAGAAAGTAGTGTGGCAGGACCTCTTGCTCTCTCTGTATATTTAGAGGTGCCGCACCAACTCTGTGCTGCATTTAAATAGGCAAGGAATCGGGCGCTAAACAATGCACATCACCACGCTAGGCAAGAAACCTCTCGCGATGTTTGTGCAAATGCCCATCTGCATGAAGCATCCACTCACTTGTCATTAGCATCAGATAGGGCCGATAAGCCTTCGAGGGATACAACTGTGTGTCTGACCACACTGCATACTGCCTTGTCTGCCACTGGAAGAATCTCCTACTAACGTTCCTCCAGCAAGGGGTAACATCTCACCCTTGGTCTAGGAAGCTGTTTGTGCTTATCTGCCCAAGCCCATCCCTGTTCAATAATCAGACTACAGTGCAAATCGTTTTGAAAACCCTTTGGAGCAGACGCCGAGGCAGACAAGACTTATTTTAGTTTATTTATTTATTAGCTCATCGGTTTACAGACCTTTGAGTCATAGACTCATTTACAAAGGTACCTCGTCAACAGCGCAATATATCACAGCAAACAAACAATACTGTACATAACGCTTAGATTAAAAAAGCAACCAGTGTTACAGGCATTCACTGGTGGTACACGCTTGGTAATAGGCAGTTCACAGTAGTCATAATATAGGAACACGAGTCCCACGTCATGTAGCAACCAGAGATATTTTATTGCATTAGTCAGCAGATGTTGCATGAGACCCCAGGTATATACAGCAAAAGTAGACAGGGCAGACTCAGCCTAGGGGTGAAGGTAAGGGGCAGGTAGGGGATTCTGTGCACTTGCAGCAGCGAGTGCTGGTCAAATGGTTTCTGAGGGAGACCATGAAGGGACCAGCTTAGTGGAGTCAGCTATATTGGCTGGGAGGGAACTGAACCAGGAAAGAGCCAGATAGCAAAAGAATCTCTTGGCCATACAGGTCCTTACCCTGGGGACAATAAGGGAGGTTTTGACAGTGCTGCAGGTGGAGACACGCTGCAGGGAGGTGGTGACCCCAGGCGAGGGGGAGAGCCCTAGCAGGGTCTTTTTTACAAGAAGGCAGGTTTGGAAGCAGAGTCTTTCTTTAAGGTTGAACAAGTTGGTGGTGGAGTACAGCAGGCATGTACGGGTGCGCCTAGGGGCTCCCAGCATTAGCCTGCAGGCCTTGTTTATAGAGAGCTGGATTCTTGCAAGTGCAATGTTGTCGGCTGCAGCATAGATGGGCAGCTCATAGTCAATTAGCGACAGGACAGAGGAGGTGATTGCCAATCTAAGGGCCTCTTGTAGTAGGCAGTCCCTATGGTGGTATAACAGTCCAATCCTGACATCAGTGGCAGCAGAAGGGGCATTGATATGGGAATGGAAGGAGAGTGCCGAATCTAAGGTAATGCCCAGATACTTGTAGGAGGAAACCTGCTCAATGGAGTTTAGTGTGCTAGGCAGTATCATGAGAGGAGCATCACTGGCTTCGCTTTGGTGATGCAAGCAGAGCATAGCTTTGGTCTTTTTTAGGTTCAGGACTAGCCTTCGTAATGTCAACCAATGCTCAGCTCTATCAAAAGTTTGTTGGAGGGTGGCCTGAAGTGTGTTGGGGTTGGGGTCAGCGACGAAGAGCACAGCGTCATCCGTGCAGAGGAGGATCTTACTTGGGCAGGCCAAGGGGAGGGAGGGAGTTGAGGTGGAGACTGAAGAGGAGAGGGCCTAAAATGCAGCCCTGGGGAACCCTTGAGCGGATAGGTCATGTGTCAGATAGGGTGCTATTGATTTTTTACACACTGAGTTCTGGCAGACAGGTAGCTGGTGAACCATGCAAGGGGGCCCGGAGAGAAACCAAGGCATCTGAAGGAGTCAAGCAGGAGAGGATGGCAAACCGTGTCAAAGGCCTGGAGAGGTCTATGAACACGGCACCGGCAGGACTTCCGGCATCAAGAGCAGAGTGCAGGAAGTTGGAGAATTCAAGTAGCGCGGTTGTGGTGCTGTGACCTGCACGAAAGCCATGCTGTTGAGGGCATAGGATATTGTGTATGGCCAGGTATTCGGCAAGCTGGTTGGCAACTACTTTTTCAAGGGCCTTAGAGAGTGGGGGGGGGAGGATGGAGATAGGTCGATAGTTACCCAGGATCGCTCGATCGCCGCTCTTTAGGATGGGAGTGATGATGGTGGTTTTCCATGTGCTGGAGAACTGCCCCAGGCACAAAGAGCAGTTGAGCAGCTCAGTAAGTGGGACCAGGATAGCATCCAACGTCACACGAAGTAGCCTAGTGCCCAGTAGGTTGAGTGCCGGGGTTGTTACTACTAACGGCTTTTTGCAGAAGGGGTCTAGCCTCCAATGGGGAGATGGTACGTAGGTAGAAAGGAGTTCTCTGGAGAGTGGGCAGGAGAGCTACTGGGATGGGGTCAAAGAAGTTACTGGGCAGGACTGAACTCGGGTCTGAAAAAGTGTGGTTTAGGCAGTCTGCAATGCCAAGGTGGTCAGAGCAGACAGTTCCATTAAAGGAGAGTTGAGAGGAGGATGGAGAGTGGGATTTCCCATTCAGCTCTTTTACATTATCTCAAAAGTTTCTAGCCGAGCCCCCAGGAGGAGACAAGAGTGGATTGGTAGTACTGGGCTTTGGCCTGTCAAATGGCCTGACCCCCAGGAGGAGACAAGAGCGGATTGGTAGTACTGGGCTTTGACCTGTCAAATGGCCCAAGTACACTTATTGCACTCAGCGTTGTATGCTTGCCTATCAGCTGGCTTGCCAGATTCCATGGCAATGTGCCATAGGTTGTCTCTCATTTTAAGTTTGTGAAGGAGGGAGGGGGTAACCCCAGGGCATGTTTTGCTTTTTGGTGAGATTTCTAGCGAAGGGGGCATAGAGGTCATGGGCAGTGTTAAAAGTGCAAGTGAAAAAATCCAATGCCTCGTCTATGGATGGTGCAAGCCTGATTGGGGACCAATCCAGTTGTGAGAGGTACAGTTTAAGGTGACGCAGGCCACCTGGGAGTAGGCGATGTCGCTGGGTGGTTTGTGGTGCAGGTTTGCTGTTGGCAGCGGACCAAGAGAATACGACCGGGGAGTGGTCATTAAGTGAGTTGGGAAGTACACTGATATCGAGCACTCTCTGGGGGTAGTTGGTAATGACGATATCCATGAGGGTGCTGGAGCCAGTAGAGGGGTTGAATCTAGTTGGGATGGTGACAATCTGGGACATTTCAAGGGAGGCAAAGACATCTCTGGTTTGGGAGGCCGTGGCAGAGAGACAGTTGATATTCAGGTCACCAACAATTATCTGGGCCATTTCGGGTGGTAGGCCAGAGAGGTAGTCAGCAAGCACCTGAATGGTGAGGTCTTGCTTTCTGGGAGGAATACAGACAACAGTGAGAAAGAGTGGGCCCTTACCAGGGTTAGGGGAAATTTTTTGTGAGAGGGCTTGCACCCTGTTATCAAGCTTGGGTGGTGGAAGTGCATGTCCAAGGAGGGAGTCACACATATAGACAGCACAATCACCTCCACGCTTACCCACCCGATCCTTCCTGAAAAGGGTGTAACCAGGGAGGGAGGGAGACGAAGGAGTCAAGGGTGGATTTGGATAACCAGGTTTCAACGAGTGCGACAATGCCCAGTTGGTGCTGAGTAACCCAGCATTGGAATGCAGCAGCCTTCTTAAGGAGGCTGCAAATATTCATAGAAGCTATGAGGAGTCCTTGAGCCTGGGCAGGCTTGTTCATAAGGTTGGGCATGGGGCCAGGGTTTGGATGAATGTTACCTAATAGAAGCAACAGGAGGGTGATTAGGCGCACCAAAGCATGGTAGTGATTGTAGCATCTCCCCTTGCGACTGGACACGGGGCCAGGTGCAGGGGTGGGTGGAGTACAAAGGGTGGGAAAGTCATTGAGGAGAAGAGACCAAAGTATGAGTGGGAAGTAAGACGTAGGAGGGGTGGAAGTGTGGGGGGTACCGAGAGGGGGAGGTGATAGAGCGTCGGGGGGTGGTGTCTGGTAGAGGTGTTGTAGATAAGAGGGGGTTACTATGCGTAGAGGGTGATGGTCCTAAATAAGATGGGGCTGGTGTAGGAAGTAGGAGGAGGACCACAGTCTGTGTCAATGCACTTGATCCCAGATGCATTGAGGACGATAAGTTATTTGAGCACGAGAGAGGATCACCCCTTTAAGAAGTTACAGAAAGAAGAACCCCTTTAAGGAGTTGCTGTAATTGACTTGTGTGAGGCCTCAGGGGTGGGGATCACTGGGGAAGTGTACTTAATAAAGGAGGGAAGAGGGGGTGGCGTAGTGTGCGAAAAAATTGTCCAGGGAGCAGTACAGCAAGGCAGTGGCCGAGCTGTGTTTTGAAAAAGGTGCCTTGTATGCTTTCTTTCTCAATGGGGATCTGCAGCATCCAATTGGGAAGCAGCCACAGTCCCGAGGAGCCAGTCCAATTACGGGGATTAAAGCCTGATAGCGCCAAGCTAGGAGCTGACCAAACATACCTGCTTTCCTTGGTCAGGGGGTGGCGGGCTGGATGCAGAGGTCCGACCGTCAGCAGGTAGCAGCACCAGGGCCACTCGGCTGAAGTGGAGAGCCTGGTTTGGGCTTGTGGCTAAAACAGATCAGAAAAAAAGGCGGGCTGTTAGTTAAAAAGTCAAAGACAAAGGTCAGGTAAATTGGTGGGAGGGCCCTGGGCAATTTAGTGCTCAGGGCAGAAGTAGGTACAAATTGTAGGAGAGAAAAGGTTCCTGCAGAGAGGTCTAGTCAAAGGTGCCAGGTGATAATTTAGCAAAACAAAGGCTGATTCAGGAGGTTTCATGGGGCCAGAATGAGACCAGGAGAGCTGGGAAGGAGGCGAGTGGTGGAGAGGACTAAGGGTAGTCTGGAATGGGTAGAGACGATGGCCCAAAATGCCAGGCAATATTTACAGAATGTGCTGGTTTAGGGGAGTGTCAGAAGAGGAAATCAGGGGTCCAGTAGATGGCAGGGAAACATTGTGGGGAATAGAGAGAAAGAAATACAAAAGAGAAAATAGCAAGAGAAAGAGGGAAGCAAAGAAGACAGTCTGCAGATGAATGAGATCAACTGTGATGGGAAAAGAGTGTGGCAGAACAAACAGCAGGAATTCACATCCAGGGTTTCTATATCCTGAACCTCCATCAGCTGCAATGTCCTACATGTCTCCATTATAAGATAGGACACCTTTACATCAAACAAGGTTGGGAACGGAATCTTCTTCTTAAGTTCCATTCACTCCCCCTTCCCCTCTGAGGAACATTCTTCTTCATCTGATGGTTCCAGTTCCGCCAGGTCAGGATTTTCTCCATGCCCTCCCTGCATCGTCGTCTTTACCTGCCATGTGGTTAAGGTCGGGGACTGACTGCAAATCTGGCTGTGTGGGATCACTCTGCTATGGCACAACTGGACATGCATGTATGGGCCCTCCCCCCCAACCTGAGGGGCCTGTCTCAGATTCGGGTGCATTGGAGGAGCTGTCCTCCAGGACAGCTACAGTCAGCAACTCATTTAAGAGGAGCAAAAAAGACTTGCTTTTGGACTGGCAGTATAGCCTAGAGGTTTAAGTAATGAGCTGTGAATCAAAATGGTACATACAGCAGACCTGGGTTTTATTCCCACAGCCTTCACCTGCATACTGACTTAACCTCACCAGTGCTCCTAGGCTGTCCCCCGAAAACAGGTATTGTGCCTAGTGGGCCTTACCCAGTTACAAAAGAACAAACAAAAAAATGTAAGTCATGCAGCTAAGCCTTACCACTGCCAGTTGGTACCACAGGTGCGCCCCGGGCCTTGGGAATTCCACTAGGAGAGCCCAATTCAGACATGCTAGACTATGTTACACAGTTTGGACAGTATGACCCCAGGGGCAAGCGTTTCATCATCTTTCTGCAGGTCTTATATGAGATCATCCGCAGACCTATACCGGGACTATCTCACTACCAACAGCTCCTGTGACTGCCCAACTTAACCTTGTTTCTCCACTTCCCTTTCTGCTCTAGTTGTCCCCCCTTCCCCCACTGGATTCTACCCTCACATCTTGATTCTACCAAATGCTGCACTTTTCACCCTCTTGCCACCCTTCCTACATTCCTTCTCCCCCCCTACCCTCTTCCCTCTCCCTATGACTCTGGCACTTCTTATCTGTTGTCTATTTTCTCTGACAAATGCTGCTGGCTGCCTTGTTACAATGCTACCCTTGAACTGTATTAATCTGTACTCTGTTTGCAATGTCCACATTGTTGTAATGCCTGTCTTGATGTTCCCCATAATTTGTATTTCTCTGACATGGAACCTTTGTAGAAGAGCCATGGCTCAAAGGTATTTGTAATCCTAGACTTGATAAATAAATTATATCTTTTAAATGCAACTTGCCTCTGATAAGCCATGGTGCCACCAAGCCAGACTACAGAGACCTTGTCAAACAGAGATCGAGCTGCCCTCAGCAACAAAACAAAACCCTGCTTTGAAACTACTCTCTCTAAACTCTAGCTACTGGAAAAGCAGTGCTGCCTTTTCCTCTTGCCCCCACACCTTGTGCATCTAAGGAAAAATCCCCCAGCTAAAAGTACTCGGGCCCCACACAGTGCCATGATGAGCAGCAGAACAACTGTTCTTGATATTGCCGGGGAGGTGGTACTAGTGGGTGCCTCATGCATGGCTCCTATGTCATGATGGGGCCTTATGAGAAAATCAGGTTACAGCATACGGGAATCACAAACACAGCTCTTAACATCCTGAAGGGTCCTCCTAGAACAAGACACGCTATGCTCCCCTAGATGGGAGTGGAGGACTAAGGACGGCCGCCCTGATGTCATGTTGATGTGTGTGATGTCAGCACGTTCAGCTTCAGTGATGTATGCACACATCCAGCTGCTCCTGAATAAGCAGTACTAGCAGAAAGGCATCCCATATAGGCAAAAAGGCATGACAGGATGCTGGCAGTCAGCCAGCCTGCATGGCACTTTCCAATGGCATTTCCAGGTCGAGGGCACATTTGAAATCTGGTCCATAGGGAGACAGCAAAACGAGCAAAAATTCACAAGGACCACCAATGAAGCCCTGTAAGCATAAACAATGAAGCTCTGTAAACATCAACAGGTAACTGTTGATGCTGGCTCAGACAAGCAAGTGGTCTGAGACCTTAGAAGGGCTTGACCAGCAAACTGTCAGTATTAAACAAGAAAATACCAATCCCGTGGCAAATAAACACCCAAATCAAAAAGTGAAGGGAGTGACCATGCTAGTGAATGCCGGGAAAAAGGAATAACACATCTAATAAAAGACTTACAACCCCGATTAGCAGGACTCCTCCTCAAAAATAAAGGGAGGAAAATTACCTACTTGAGGCACCAGGCTAAGAAAAAACACTAGCAGAGACCCTGCTGCACACCATTCCGAAGGCAAAAAAAAGCAAGTGGTCCTCATTCAGGCAATGTAGGCACTGAAAGAGTGTTTAGCTAGTAGGTTAGTTAATTTGAAAGCTGCAGCTCAAAAGGCATGATGATTTCTAAATTTGAGGGTGCTCTAGCCTTTACTCAAGATTTATTATTGAAGCTGCTAGGTTCAACGCCATACGGAGATGCATACAACACTGAGAGAGTGCATTGTTCACTGAGAGAAATACCTCCACCGGGGGCTCGACCTCAGGTCGATATTATGCGATTTTTTAACTACAAAGAGAAGGCTCATGTCCTTAGAGCCAAAGCACTTAAAATCTTGCAATGGAATGGGGCATCCTTATGGCTATTTCAAGACCAGACACCCATGATTCGTGAGAAGCAGAAAGAATACCTGGATATAAAGAAAAAGCTATACCTTGCTGGAGGGAAGTTTAGAATTCAACACCCTGCTACTCTGGTGGTGAAATTACAATCTGGAGATTGGAGGTACCTGACAGCGAGGGATGCTGCTGAGGGACTGCGAGCTGAGCTCCCGGATTTGTTTAGGCCTGCGACTTGACTGTGCAGGGGGAGTGAAGACCCCAGTTAATTTTGAGAATTGCCAATCATGTGAATGTGTATATATGGAGCAAGACTGAGTGGCAGAATTATCTTAAAGCTTCCTCGGGGAGATCTTTCTGTTTTAAACTCAATGGGACTGCTGTTTTATTTTAATTCTTAGGTTAAGGAACATATATATAGGTCATTGTGTATTGCTGAAAAGATAGAAGCAATCATAGGTGGTTAAACATGATCTGCTATGTTTATTTGTTTTTTAGTGCAGTTTCTGGAAGCAGTGCATTGATCCCACCCTGGACTCAAAGGGATTTAATCCAAGTATGGGGCATCAGAAAGGCAGGAAATTGAAGCACTACAATGTGTAATTATAGTTGTCTCCTGGTTATATGGGGCCACATTATTGTTATTATTGATACTAGTTTTTGCACAGTTTGATACAACATAATCGGGGCTGAGAGAGAACATAAATGGGGCTTAATACTTTAACAAGGGAAACCTAGCCCTATCTAATGGGGGGAGTGGAAACACAGGGGAGTCAAGAGGCCCTATGTGCCTCTAAAAGATTCAGGGGACATGGGGGCACACTCAGGGGTTGGCTCATCTTTGTTTCAACTTGTGGTAGGAGGGCGAGTGCAGGATCGGGGATTACGGTAAGGTGGGGGAGGGATCAGGGAGGGTTAGGGAAGAGAGAGAGTCCAAAAAGCAGGTACAAATACTTGGGCAGATTCTGTTGGTGTGAGAAGGAGGGTTATGGAAACACAATATGACAAATACAGTAGAATCCCATTTATCTGGAACTCCCTAACGGACTTGCACTATGTCCCCCTGTCACTCCTACAATTACTGTACCAGCTTTCAACACTAAGTGGCGCCCAATTACTGATTTACTTTAGCCGTTACAGTGCTCCCAACTGGCGTCAGTTTACCTTCTTTCGCATTTTTCCTCCTCGCCAAAGTTCCAGCAAGTTTGCCCGGAAACGAGTCATCTTTCTTTCTGGAAGGAGGGGATTTCGGAGTCGTCTGAGACTTGGGGGTGGATGGGGATTTCTGGGCGATGCTGCCATGGTGCTGTTTTTTTTCATGTAAAGGTCCAGGGAGGGAGCCCAGCTGAGGGAAGGTACTGATTTTTCCCAGATGTCTGCCTCCTAACTCAAGAGGCTGGCTGCCTGTGTGGATGACGAGAGCTGGACGGAGTAGTGTACCTCCCTCCTGAGCTCCGTGCATGCTTCTGAATCCTAACGGCTGGCGGCCCGCTTGAGCCCAAAGCAGCAGGTTAGAGGCAGGCACACGTTACTGTACATACGAGTGTCCCATATTACCTCAATACAGTACAGTATATTTTTGCTTGTTCCCTCTTTATGTAGGCATTTCTGTCACAGAGGAGTACAGATTTGAAACAAAGTAAAATGCTGAATAGTGCAGCTCTCCAGCAAAAATGCTCTTGCACTTAGCCAAATGTTGCAAGTTTTTGAGCTGTTATGAGCTTGTTTTGATTGAGACGGGTCCTCGATTTTGGTTGTTTGTGTCTGTGTGCAGTCTAGCTCGCCATCAAATACAATCATTGACTTTTTCATGATTCATCAGAATCCCATTCATCCGAACTCCCGTTTAACCGAACAATTCACATGTCCATGGGGGGGGGTTCGGATAAACGGGATTCTACCGTAGTAACATTATTTCCTGGAATTTTAAAGGCCTCAGAGGGAGAAAGAAAAGATTGGTGATTTTTAAACACACATACCAGCTGGGGGCTCAAATAGCAGTATTGCAGGAAACCCACTTATTAAAAGATGAGTTAAGTCTTTTGAAGAGACTGTGGGTGGGCCAAGTCTTAGGAGAAGGAAAGGCGAAAGCCTCGGGGGGGGTGGGGGGTGTAGCGATTTTGATTGGGAAAACTTGTCCGTTTACAGTATCACAAATCAAAGCAAGAGAGATACTAGAGGGATATATGTAACGGGTACTATCATGGGTAAGCTACTATCAATTGCCTCTATATATGGTCCTACCCCATCTAACCCAGATTTTTTCACCTTACTGGAAACAGACATAGCTACCTTCTCATCTCATCCTTTAATTATAGCAGGTGATTGGAACTTATGTCTTAACAACTTGACAGACAGAAACCCCCCATCTAAAAAGCCACCCTCTATGGCTCAGGTAGCTATGGCTAGACTCCTAGAGGTAACAGCGTTGGTGGACCTATTTCAGGTGTATAGTAAAGGGGACCGTATATGACCTTTTATTCAGGGGAGCACAAAACCCATTCGCGTATAGACTTTTTTTTGGTTAATAAGGAGGCACTGCAGGCAACCAGGAAAGTGATCACCCATAGCAGAATTTTATCCGACCACTCTCCAGTACAGTTGACATGAGCAATGAATTCTATTTGGATGAAACTTTTTAGATGGAGGCTAGACGAATCTCTATTACTAGAGGATAATATGTTATCTCGATTAGAGGAAGCCCAGCTGGAAATTATCCAGACCCAAATCCAAACACTTCAAAATATGAGTCTAGCGTGGCCCACCTGTAAAGTATTATACGCTAGCGTAGCACAGAAATAAACAGCTAGAAGAAACAGTATGAGAAAAGTGAGGGAGGAGTTCATATGGGGTGCTATCAACTCACCTACCCCCCCCCCCGGAGGGATCTTCAGAGAAGGTGGGTACCGAGCTTAAAGAATTAAGGGATGAAATGACAGGCATTCTTTATGGCAAGATAGATTTTTGGCTTGAAAAGCTTCAAGCTAACTATCTGCTGCAGGTGGACGTACCTAGTCGGCTTCTTGCAAACAGAATTAAAAAGTGGGAAGCAGCCCGAACGATTCCTTTGATAAACCACCAGGGGGAAATAATAACAGAGCCTCAGAGAATGGCGGATGCCTTCGCGGCTTATTTCACAGAGATTTATCAAGGGGGCTCATCCAGTAATGAGGCGGATGTATTGGGGTTTTTGGAGAATATAATGTTACCTAGACTGGACCAAGCGCAAGCCTAGGCATTAGCGGCCCCCATACTAGAGTCTGAAATAAGGGAGGCAATTAACTCACTACCAAGGGGCAAAACTCCGGGACCAGATGGTCTATCAGCTCAATTTTACAAAGCTCATCCTCAAATCATATTACCCCTATTGAAAGATCTATTTTCTAATATTATGCAGGAAGGGGTTCCTCATCCACCATTATATCAGGCTTACATTACACTTATTCCAAAACCAGACAAACCAAACGAATTCCCTGGAAGCTACAGACCTATTGCTTTAATGAACCAAGATCTTAAGCTGTTGACGAAAATATTGGCCAATAGAATTCTAAAGATTGCCCCTATACTAATTAGTCAAGAGCAAGTCAGATGTATGCCAGATAGAGGGGCACATGATGCCCTTCGGAAACTCCACCATGTACTTAGCAAGGCCCCTAACTCCAGGTCACCCATGGCGTTAATTTCATTAGACACCAAGAAGGCCTTTGATAGGGTTTCCCATACTTTTCTATTTGCTACTATGGAGAAGATGGGTTTCCCAGAGGGCCTTCTCAGAGGTATTAAAAATCTCTATGCTGCTCCCACGGCTAGGGTTCTTTGTAATGGCTATCTATCGAAGGAGTTTCGCCTTGACAATGGGACTAGACAGGGATGCCCCTTACCACCAGTTCTATTTAATATATACTTGGAACCCCTGTTAAGAGCGATTTAGATGGACCCGGCAATACAGGGGATTGTTGTTAGGGGGAGGGAAATGAAGTTTTCTGTTTTTGCAGACGACATATTGTTACATCTACAGGAACCAGCAAAGAGCTTTAAAAGGGCTCTTGAAATTATAATGAGATTTTCTATGGTTTCGAATTATAGTTTAAATTTGAATAAGACACAGGTTCTCCCCCTCACCCCATATACCTACAAAGCAGATTTTGAACCTTTACAATTGAATCGGGCCCCAGATAGGATCAAATATCTTGGCATTTGGATTACTGCTAATATAGGGGAAGGAGTGGAAGCAAATATAAACAAGGTGCTTTCAGTAGCTAGAGCTGATATAATTAGGTGGAATAAACTCCCCTTGAATTTGATGACTAGACTTGGTTTGATCAAAATGAATCTATTGCCTAGACTTGTATATCCAATACATTTGTCCCTGTATAATGTCCAAAAGTGCTGGTTTATTAAGGTACAAAAATTAATCTACGATTTCCTATGGAACTTAAAACCACCTAGGAGAAAACATAATATCCTACGTCTTCCCTATCGTATGGGGGCGTCTCAAAATTCCAGACCTCCATTTATATTATGTAGCTGGACAACTAGGTATAATGGGTCGGTGGAATAGAACGCCGGAGGAAAAGGGATACATTCCAACTTGGCTACACACAGAGAGACAAATTCTTAAAGACATACGTATCTCCCCAGCAGAATTGCTCTTCACCAATCCAGAAAGCTTACGGGGGAACAAACTCAATATACAAGTCAGTGTCGGCTTGGTGGGCTCTTTTATCTCCGAATCAGAAAAAAACTCAAAAGGGTTTCAGGGAGCAGCCTATATTGGGTAATCCTAACATGACTATTGGGGGTCAAATAATTAGGAAACAATGGGCCCCTCAATTATTCAATCTTAATTGGGCAGATTTTATTGTAGAAGACAGGGTGATCTTCCCAGCCCAGTGCAAAAGCATGAACTTCTTTAAGAGGATGCAGGTTACCAAAATGGTGCAGAAGTTGTTGAGAGAGAGTAGGGGTGCCCAGGATATCCCGTTCACCTGGGATAACCTTAAGGAAATCAATTATTCGCAAAAAACCCTCTCCAATGTATATAAGGAGCTGTTAGATTTTCTAAGTAGGGATCTTTCTGCAAGGGTTTCATACGGGGGGAAAAAAAAATATTTCCCCGGGGCCGGATTGGAAAGAAATTTGGAAGAGCGGTGGTTATATACCTACACCCAAGTACAGGACCATGCAGTTTTTTATATTTTCTAATATATACTATACCCCTTCCAAATTATGTGCTAGAAGCCTTAGACAGACAGATCTATGTTTCAGATGTGGCACGAACCCAGGGGATATATTACATGTACTCTGGGATTGCCCCAAGTTTTATCCCCTTTGGGTTCAAATTAAACAAAATATGGATCCCATTCTAAATTACTCGGAATTCATTTTACATGAGATCTGTGTTCTGGGGGCTATGGCCCAAATTCCAGGGACGCATACTGAACACCATATATCCTTGATGTCCGCACTAGTCAAAGCTTTTATCCTGAGGCACTGGAAAAACGACTTTATCTATCCATATGACCAGTGGGCAGGGGATTTGCTGAAGATACTTGATAGGCTTAGGAGGCAAATGCTTCGGGATGGAAGGAAGGGAACATATGACAAGAGGTGGAGGACCTTGGAGGTGATTTACTCAATACAAGCCAAAGGTGCCCAAACACGGATCTGTCTGTCTGACTGTGGATAGCTCAGGACTTATAGGTAAGGAACAGATGCATAACATGGAGTTATGTTTATTTATTTTCCACTGCAAGGGGTTATGTATACTTTTGTTGGTCATTATTAGGATTATATAGTATGAGTTTCATTATCTGCCAAATGATCGTGGGTAGGGGGACTCTTTCTCTTTCCTAGGGACGCAGCGGCAGGGATCTACCCCAATCTATGGCTATGTATATGGAGCTTATATTAACTTTAGGGGGGATTCCACTCAAACAAGTGCTGTTCATTATAGGAGTTTGCTGCCTAGATACAAGAACTTGTCTGTAGAATGATTAGTATAGCTATCTAAGATAACTGAGGGGGGGTAGTCATTGCAGCTGTGTATGTACGTAGTTATTGCTGTATATAGTGACCACACCCAGTTTGGGGGTGTGGACCCAGGAGTTCTCCGGGTATTAATGTTTGTCTGTCTGTATGGTTATCAAAATGACAATAAAAATTATATTAAAAAAACAGATTTGCAGGTGCTTCCTGATGCCAGGTCACGCCAACCTGCCTCTGAGTTGGCCAATCCTACTAAAAAAAAACAAAGTGTAAATCTGAGAACAGCTTTTCTTCAGCAAGCTCTGTCTGCATAGTCTTCCCCTCAGTAGTACAGCAAAGACTGAGTAACTGCTGCTTTCGGAATCCACATGTCCCCAGGGTTCTATGCTGGTTAAAAGCCTTGGGCTATACCATTACCTCAGTAGGGTAGCACATTATCCATATGTATTAACTCCCCCACTGACATTATGGAGCAATAAATATTTTTTTCCAGCTTCTTTTACTTTGCTCTAATAACCTTGTTGCACCTAAGCTTGTTATGCATATTCCATGTTGTCAGTTCATTTTTGTTTTTGCAATAGGAATGCATGTTATTTAGCTACTTTTGGTCACTTAGGCAGTTAGCTAAGGTATTTTTTTTTGTCATCACTGTTGTACTTTGGGGCCCTAAGCATATAATGGTTTCTCAGGGGAGACTAATTTCAGACCTCAGAAGGCTTCATTAGGTCTCGACATTGTACAACGTGTGTGATTTCCAATACCAACTCAAAAAACACTCCCTCAATTTGCTGAAGGCTGCCCTACAAAACTGATACAGTTCTGTCCATGTCTCTGTGTAGCACTTTCTGTATATCAAATTCAACCACAGCATGTATTCTACAAGCTAATGGCTCTTATACACTGTAGTAGCCAGTGCTACTACCCAGATAAGAAAGTAGAAGGCCAATGTCCTGCTTTCCCTAGCAGGCTCCTTAACTGACTGGGGTAGATCAAATAATGTGTCTCATGAAAGCTGCTGCTTCTGCTTTCTGTTTGATAAGAGCAGCAACTTTTGTTGAAGTCCTTACTTACTTCTTCACTGATAAACTGTACGGCACCACACCTTTTTTTTGTTTACTTCTATCTTGTCTGTATAATTTGAATCTACTGGTCTCTTTGCCCGAGTTATAATCAGCTGCCCACCAAGTTGTGGTTACTCCAATTATATTTATTTGTTCATTATACTGTATATTAATACCTGGAACCCCACCACTTCAAGCTTTGAGCATTAATTAATAAGCACTTCCACCTCAGATTATTCAAGAGTTTGGAATTACCAGTCTTAATTCTGGATCTGACCCTTGTTGGACCTCAGGGGACTATAGATTGCTTCATGGAATGTTTACTGGTCAAACCAGTGTCAGATGCCCTTACTTCAACCCCCATGCCCTCCCCCTTGATTTGTTTGTATTCATGCCCCTCTCCTATTTAGGTGCAACCTGTCCCTACAGAACAGTTCAGGTGTGTCCCCAAAGGTGTCCAAATGCCGTAAGAAAGTAATCTTCTCAGCTGGCTAGTCAAAACATCAGTACAGCTATCATTTGCGATGACAGTGATCTTAGTTCAGTAGCAGAATTGAATCTCCGAACAGCAGGCAAACGGGGAGGAGGAACAAGTGTCCAGAGGACCACTCTTCTCCTCGGGGTGGAGTGATCACAGTGCCAGTGTTGCCTGGCCCCCGGCAGTACACTGGGGGACAGCACTCAGGAGGCCTTCCCAGCATTAGCTGGAGCGGCAGGTGGACACCGACGCATGGTTTACAGAGGCATGCACCGACATCCTGGTGCCACTGCTAGTCTAGTGGTGGCCTACATTAATCTTCAACTCACCATCATAGGGTATTAAATAGGAATGAAAATTGGGTCCCATTCTTTTCAATAGGGCACGTCCCCTGTGCTCTCCCTTGCTGTATACCACAACGTGTTTGAGCACAGGGGAGTGTACATCAATTGGAAATGGAAAGGATCAGCTGGCCACCTAGCTAAGGCCAAACTACAATCCCTTCCACATAAATACAGCTGAAAATGAAAGTTTATGAATTACAGAAACGAACTATAGCCAACCTAGGGTACCATATCCCGAGAGTATTACCTTAGTCTCAGAAAATCACTTTAAATTCACTTTAGTGTCCTCCCAACAAGAAAGCAGATCTTCATAATAACAGAATATTGTTTTGTGAGCTTCTAATAACAGCAGTACTTGGAACTGAAGTTCTGGAAGGTCTAACAAAGACTATAAGTCTCCACTTAAATTTTTCTGGACCGGAGAACGTGGGGAAAAGGAAAGATTACATCCTTATAATGTATGAGGAGTACCTACTGCCCACTGGGATCAAGCGGTTTACAAGCCTGTAATCCCACTGTCATGTTGTCAGAACCTTATAAACCCATCTCTTTTATGTCATGGCAGTGGGTTTACAAAATGGAATGCCACCGTTAGTATTCTAAACAAACAGAACACGATCGTTAGTCTCAGTAATTATTACCTCACGATCTGTACAGCGGCGCCATTCATCGCGAAGATCCTCCACATTCACCGATTGTTTGGGCCCAATCTGAAGAAGCAGTGTCTCTACCTACAGCTCTCCATGCACGCCAGCATGGCCTCGCCAATTCAACCGGATGTTTGTTTTTGAGGGGACTGAGTTTACGGACCTTCTAATTTGAACAGGTTAACCTGATATTTCAAACATTTAACAGTTGTGTTATGTTAGTTGGTGTCAGTTTATCTCAATAAAATGTTTCCATAAACGAACATATGGCTGTGGTGCAGATTCTTTAGCGAGGTAAGGTATATTACTTGTATTGGGGAGGGGGGTCAACTTCACTGTTTGAGAACCCATACATAATAAATGACAATTCCTGGTGTACAGGCGATAACCATGACCGTAATCACCTCTCGTGGTTGCTAGGGTGACGGTAAACCTCTCGAGCTGCGCTCTTCAGGTTTACCATTGCCCTAGCAACCACTCGAGGTGATTACACCATGGTTATCACCTGTACATCAAGCATTATCCTGAAAATTATATACTATCTGAAAATTCAATGGGATGTGTGAAAACAGAACTAGTATGTACATTTGTGGCACCCCCCTTGTTGGTTTCTGAGACCTATAAACATGTATCAAGCAGCCCGCTGTTGACAAAATTTGTTTCAGAGCATTGGTATCGTAATATAGCTTTTTGTCCTGATCATGAACAACAGAAACATCAAGTTTACAATTACAATCACCCCCAATAAGGAGGCTACCAGTGGTGTGCAGACAAGGTTGTACTTTTTTTAATAAATCAAGCCTAGCAGATTTTATTTTGGGACCATAGATTTTAATTATTTACAAAGGAGTAACAGCACACTGAACATTGAACAGTAAAGCATGGCCTGGAACAATATCAATTAGCCTTACAACTTTAACCCCTGCTCCTTTAAATAAGATGCCAAGGCCATCGGCCGTGACTACCCTGAATGACCAGAAGGATGGGCCCCACCATCAGCCCTTCTTTGCATGGTTGATATCAGTTAAAGTAGAGAATCAGTTGTTTTTATTTTTACTTGCTCTCCTTTTCCAGCTTGGCCCTCCTTCATGCTGGCTTCTTCACTGCTGTCACCTAGCTTCTTGTCCACCCTGAATGACCAGAAGGATGGGCCCCACCACCACTTCTTCTTTGCTTGGTTGACATCAGTTAAGTAGAGAATCGTTTTTTTCCCGTTTTTTATTTTAATTGCTCCCCTTCTCTAGCTCAGTCCTCCTTCATGCTGGCTTCCCCATCCCCATCCCCTGGTTTCTCGAGGGTTTACCTTCCAAATCCATCCTCCACTTGTCACTTCCTCTCAGCAGGGCAGGCTAGCACTCGTGCCATTCGTACCTCCTATAGAAAAGATCAGCAAAACTTAGTTTGGAAGTAGAAGGGCCTGCACCAGAATCCATTTGTTCGTCCCCAGCAGAGGAATCTGTATTGTGCCCATCTTTGTTCCATGAATCAGAGGAAGGAATGTTGTGGCATCCCTATTTCAGGCATCAGTCCGCCTTGTTTGAGAAGGGATAGAAATGCCAGCATGTGCTGTGCCACTACAAGATGGCAAAGCAGTATTCACGTGACTGGGATCAGAGACAGACTCTGAGGAAAGGAAGGCTCATGAACTGCAGAAACCTGTTCAGCTGGCACAGTAGCAGTCCTTGGGGGGGGGGGGTAACCTGCCGTAGCACAGAGACATGTGATAACAGTAGAGATTGGCTCTATTATGACAACATGCCCTTAAGCATGAATATACGACACCCTGCACATGACGGGTGCACTCTTGCACCCATGCATAAGGCATCTGCCGCTGCTCTACCCCTTGTGAGTGTGCCGCAAGTTGTAGAGTCCCCCAGCCATCATCAGGAGCCGCTCGAACTGCGGCAAGCAAACCCACCCTCCCCAGGAAAGAACAGCAGACCTCTGGATGCTCAATCTTTTCCTACCCCTGCTGACCCAGACGACCTGAGTCTGTTCCCAAAACTGGGTGACCAGTGTGGCGTTCAGCGCTTCAACCCTGAGCACCACTGGGCTGGCCACTACTAAATGCACCTTGAGGGAAGAATATTATAGACCAGAGTCTGATAATGGCAGCAAATATTCTAATACCTCCTGTACTGGATAGGTGAAGGGGTCCAGATGCTTAGAAGAGACCCATAAAGTGAACCGCTTCCATTTTAGTGAATGTGTATGCCTAGTAGAAGGCTTTCTGGCTGTTATTAGCATGTCAGAAACATTAAGTGACACGCCATGAAGCTGTAGAGACCTTAGGTCCGGATGCAGGGACTTCCACTGCATGTTGTTGTAGAAATGGAAACCAGATCTGGCGTCGCCACAGAGGAGCAATTAAGAATGATAGTGGCACCCTCCATCTTCAACCTCTGTATTAGTGGTATTGGAGGGAATGCTACTGGTTAAAAGCATTTAAAAATGAAGCACACAACCTATTGTATCTGATAATACTGTACTAATTCCTGTTTCACACAGCAGTCCTGTGACACATTTGATCTGTCTTGGACACCCCTTCCCCTTTCACTCATACAGAAAACAGAAAAGTAGTTCCCATAACAAAACTTACTATTCAGATTTAGAACTGCAGCTAACCTGACATTAACCAACATAAGATTTCATTTAATTTCACACAACTACAGCTACCAAACAGTAATATGAATTTATTCATAAAGGACCTTATCTGAAGTTCAAAGCTATGATCAATCCAATAGTTAACTTAATGACCTCCGTGTTCAAACACTGAAAATAAAGAGTCTGATGAGTAATAAACTTCCATCAAATGAAACACGATGTGACACGGGGCGGGGAGAGTCCTTGAGTTGTAGAATGTGCTCTCCTGAGCTTTTGTAAGAAATTTAAAGGGGAAAGGAAGTACACCTCTGAAAACTGCTGCACTTGTTCTATTCCCTGGGGATGCCATGAACCAGGCATAGAGCTGGCAAGCCCCACCCCCCATCTAAGAGCAAGCAAACTCCCCCACAAGAGTGCCCTGGCACAGGCTTCCATAGTCCCCTGCCTGCCCATGGCAGCATATTCAGCTTGGGGAATAAACTCTAGCTGCTGGCATGGCAGGCAGCTCTCAAGCCACTGCACACTGGAGTGGCCTCTTGGCAGGCTTATGTATCAGCAAGGTGTGGGCCTCTGTATTCTACTGCCCTATTTCTGATTTCTTTTGCTCTGCATCCCTGTAACAGCAGCACAAATGTGATTGTGTATGGAGTCAAGTATCAGAGTACAAACTATAAGCTTCTCGCTGTGGGACCAGCAATGAGGGACGGCAGAATGAAGGAATTTCAAATGAACTGTTGTTCATGGGGATATCTAACAAGCCGCCTACGTGCCAAGTAGAAAAACAGAAACAGAGGATCTGTCAGCAGAAAAAGGTTCATTGCCAGGAGGGCAAGTTATTTCCATCATGTGTGCACCCTCCTACACAATCAATGCTGAAGGAGTGAGCCCTAGAGACAAGAAGACTATAGCGGAATTGGCTAATCTGCTGGCAGATAGGGCCCAAGGAAAAACTTGAATGTGTAGCTTGCGGAGTTTTGTCCTTGGCAGAGCAACTGCTGTTCTCTTTCTGATGGTGAAAAGCACCACCAGTTGAAGTTATTTCTGAGACAGCAATAGAAAGTATAGCTTACTTACCTACGAAGATGCATACAAAAGTGTGTTAGGAGCTATTAGGCGTAGGCCTGCTACTGCTCCATTAATAATACGTCAGGCTACCACCCTTAACAATATGGCTGTCTAGATTTTTCTTGAACTCACTTTTGTTCTTACTGGTAAATGATCTCTATACGGAGGGCATTCCAGAGGTTATCGCTCTGCATAACAAAATAACGTGATTTTTTTTAGGTGTTAAATCTGTGTCCACAAACTCGTAGCGGATGTCCCCTGGTGTTTGTCTTATCTTGTTTAAATACAAGGTTAATTTCACAAAACAAGTACTGTTGGGATCATTTACTACATCATTCATTAACAGCAGGTCACTCCTCAAGTGGTACAACTCCAACAGCATTGGTGATCATTCTGATAGTCAGGTCATATGTGACAGATTTTCTTGCCCTCTTTTGAACTTTCTCCAACTGATTTCTATAGTTTACTTTATACAGGCATGAGAACCGTGCAGCATAATCTAAATCAGGGTGAACAGATGATCTGTACAATGGTAGGATAACATTCTGGTCTCTGGCTCTTATGTGCCTTTTTATAGCCACGTGACTTTGTTGGCTTTCAAGATTGCCTCATTATATTGTGGTGAGTATTCCTGATCCTGTGTAATGGTTATTTCTAAGTCCTACTCTTTGGAAGTTGCTAGCAATTTACCACGGAGCACATATGCTTGCTCAATGTTATTTTTACCCATGTGCCTAACTCCACATATCTTTAAATTAAATGGCATTTCCCATTTTAAGGAGATGTGTCTATCTTTTTGTATTCTCTAGCACTGTTCTGCTTTTCCAGATGGCCCTCCAAGTTTGGTGTCATCCACATATTTGACAATCCAGTTATACAGAGTTTTTGTTAAGTCAGACATGAAGATGTGAAAAATGACTGGGCCCAAGACAGACCCCTGCAGCACCCCGACTTGTCACCCTCCCCTGATAAATGCCCTTGTATCACCACTCTCTGTAACAGATTGTCCAGCCAGTTGGCTACCTATTTTATTATATTTGCATTTCTCCCAATGTTTTCCATTTTGCACATAATGGGCCAATGAGGAACCAAATCAAAAGCATTACTTAGGTTGAAACAGATGTCACACAGTGTTCTTCCATCCAGAGCTTTACTAACATTCTCATAAAAACAGTGGTTAGTAGTTCAGGATCTTCTCTTGACAAAACTATGATTGTCTGGATCTAGTTCACTGGCAGTGTTTATGATTCTATCCCTAATGATTCGTTTTAAGATTTTTTCTATTATAGATGTTAGGCTTATCGGCATATAATTTTTAGGTATGTGTCCGAGTCCCTTTTTGAAAATGGGCACAAACGAATTCCCTAATATCTCTTTTCCTCCCCTTCTCTCCCCACTAGCACCACTTAGCACACCTAATACCCCTCTTTTCCACTCTTCCCCCTCTCTTCTCTCACTCTCCACCTCCACTACCTATGCTTGCACCCCCCTCCTGCGCATACTCACCACACTTCTCGGCCCCCTCAGCCCCATCTCACCTCTCCCCTTCCTGACTGGGCTCCTTTCACCCCTGTTCTAACACCCTCCCTCTCTCTTCCCCTCCATCTGCTCTCATTCCCCCTACACTTTTTTTTTTTTTTTTAAATCTTACCTCCCCTCATTTCTTTGCTGTTAACTCTTGACAAGTGCTTACTCCTGGCTGCTTATCCTGTCTTGAATAAAACAAATATTGCTTAATTCTTACCTGGCAGTTTGTTTAAATCTTGCCATTTTGTATAACTGCTGTGTAAATAATGTGTACTTTTTACCTGCCAGTTTGTAAAAATCTAGCAATCTTGAATAATGCTGTGTAAATGTAATAATGTGTGTTTTAACTTATATATTACTCCTGTCTTCATCCATCTGTAAATATTCATAATACTTAATTTATGTTCCTACCACTTTGATTATGGCATAGAACCTTTGAAAATGAGCGGTTAGTGCAAAGGTTGTATCACGATAATAAATGAATAAAGTAAGTCTGCCTTTTGCCAGTCTCTGTGTTACTCCAAAGTTTAGGGAGCTGTCAAATTATCTCTTTTAGAGGCCGCAGGATGTGTTCACTGATGATTTTTAAAGCATGTCTGAAGATTTTGACTGGACCTGCTGAGGAGTTTAAGTTGTTTTTTCTCGGAGTTCCTCTACAGAAATGTGCTTTGTATCCTGTGCTGTGGGTAGATTTTTATGACTAATCTTATTTGATTCTGGTGCAAAGACAGAACAGAAGTATGAGTTAAAAAAAATTCCAGCCATTGCTTTTGATTCACTTATGTTTTTATTAACATGATGTATAGGACCTATTCTGATTTTGATGTGTTTTAGTGAGCTTATATACTGTATATATATAACAGTTACATACCAGCTTACTTCCATCTCTGACTTCTCTGTCCTGGTTACCACAGGACATTTCAGAAATGCACAACAGAGACAAGCATTTGAGGTCAAACTTACTTTCCTTTTGAATATGGTGCAGGATGGCATGAATGCAGACACCAATTTCATGTCCCATTACACTGGTTAAAGTGGTTTCTTGTTTCAAGTACAACACACGGTCAGATATTTGTTTTACATGTTTCTAAAATGCTTATTTATTAAATGGTTCTCTTTAACCTATACGACTGTATATTTCAGGGGGTCAAAACTGGCAACGGCCTACCAACCAAATGCTGGTAGATTTTGTATCGGGCTAGTTAGATTTTCCTTTAAGTAGCCCTGTGGCTTATACTGGAGAAGGTAACATTTCATTTGAGTACACTAGGTGGGCCAGTGGAAAAGTTTGTGGGGCAGGTGTTTTTCCCCCAGTCAATTAACCCTAATGACTAATGGTTGCAATACTTGATTTCAATCCTTATTTATAGGTTTGCTTTTAACTAGTGGGTGATGATTACTTGGGCTTTAGACTCATATATGCAGAACTACTAATGTAAGTATTTAGCACATGCACACACACACAGTCTTCAGTTTCTCTTTGGTAAGACATTTAAGTTACATCTGAAAATTTATAGACCTACTTCTAGGTAACATTCCTTTAGTGACATTTTACCTACACAGGACAAGATTTCTAAAGGATGTTTTCTCATCTCTGTTTGTGTTTCTTATCTAATTACTTAATTAATCTGACACATTCAAGTGTAAAAAGTATAGGCTCTGGTATTTTAAACGTGAGCTCTTTTTAAACCTGCCATTTTCTTTCTGAAGAAGGACCCAGTAGGTTTGAAAGCTTAAAGATTTTTGTAAATCTCTGCTGGTCCAATAAAAGGCATCAAATCGCCTTTTTTGTGCATCCTCATGTGCAAGGGCCAATACGGCAACACACAATTTTTTATACCGACTGGTGTGTGCTAACAGGTTATTGCTGTAATCTTCTGATTCAATTTGTCTTTTGCAAGGTATATCTTCTGTTACTGCTTTATTTTTCTCTGTAGCAAAGTGTTTCTTACAGGGTATATCTTCTGTGAAATTATTACAGGTGGTGCTTTACAGGTTTTACTGTTTTATCTATCATTAGGATAAGCTTTCAGGGCTACTGCATTTGTTGCTGGCTGATTGTTTCTGCTCTTACCTCCTTGTTTCTTTCGTTTGTGGTTCTTTTTTGGCAGGGGAAAAAGCTAGTGGTCAAACAGGAGTTCAGCATGTTTGCAGTTCACTTGCATCAACAGGTAAGGAAAAAGGTCCAGTTCCCCATACGATGCACAGGGGAAACGCTAGACCTCACCCAACAACTAACACACCGAAATCTGGCCAATGGAAAATCATGTACAGGAGGCAGTATAGAGCAGTGGTCTAAGGCTCTGGGCTGCAAATTTGGTGACATCCAGCAGACCAGACCTGGGTTTGAATCCCACAGCTTCCACTTGCATACTGTGTGACCCTGAGCAAGTCACTTAACCTCCTTGTGCTCCCAGGTCGCTCCTGTAAAAAAGCTTTCAGCTTAGTGTGCTATACCTGGTTAAACAACTAAATTAAAATTATGTACACAAATGCTCACAGTCTGGGAAACAAGATCCCAGACCTGCAGGCAATAATGACAGAGCATAAACTGGACATACTAGCAATTAGCGAGATGTGGTTTACCAGTAACCACACTTGGGAGACTTCAGTACCTAGCTATGTACTGTTCAGAAGAAACCAAGGTGCAAAAAGGGGGGGTGGTGGATGGCCCTGTATGCCAATGAAAATATCAAAGCTACAGAAATTCAGAATACACATAAGGAGCCAGAAGAACTGTGGGTCACCCTGGAAACAGGAAATGGGACAGCCATACGAACTGGGGTTATCTACAGGCCCCCTGTCCAGGGGGAGGACACAGACACATTACTGTTAGAAGATATACAAAACATGACAGCTAAAGGGGAGGTTCTGATAATGGGAGACTTCAACGTGCCAGATACAGATTGATCAATACCAGCAGGAACATCTGCCAGAACTAGACACATGGTGGATTCCCTGCAGGGGGAGGGCCTCAAACAACTGGTACAACAACCCACAAGAGACAGGGCTACCCTAGATCTAGTACTGACTAACAGGGAAAGGATCACAGATCTCCAGGTAGAAGGTCACCTGGGGGCCAGTGACCATCACGTGGTATGGTTCAATTTGGCCACTAGAACTAAATCATCCCATTACAAGGCAAACATATGGGACTTTAGAGGAGCTGACTTTGATAAGATGGCCAACAGAGTTAAGCTAGCCCTGGCAAAAAGAAATACAGGTAAGGGGGTACAGGCAACGTGGGCAAGCATTAAGGATGCAATACTTGAAGCAACATCCCACTGTATTAGATAGAAAAGGTTTTGCAAAAGAAGAAGGAAACCACTTTGGTTCTCAAAAACAGTAGCAGAAAAGGTCAGAACCAAAAGGCTGGCCTTCAGGAAATATAAGGGAACGCAGCGTGACAAAGATAGGGAGGCATACCAAACTTCCCTAAGGGAAGCAGGGAAGGCAGTAAGGCAGGCAAAAGCCCAAAGGTCCAACCCAAGGAGACACTAGCACAAACAGTAAAAGAAGGTGACAAGACTTTCTATAGATACATTAGTGAAAGGAGAAAGTCCAGAGGGGGTATTGCTAAGATCAAAGGAGAAAAGGGGGCATGTGAAGAGGAGGACCATGTAAAAGCATCTATCTTAAATAGATACTTCTGCTCAGTATTTACTGAAGAGAAGGTAGGGCAAGGGCCACAGCTCAGCACCATGGACACAGGGGGGGAAGGAGGTGTGCACTAGTCACTTCACAAAGGAAAGGGTCCTACAAGAGCTCGATAAGCTCAGGGTAGACAAGGCAATGGGTGATGGCATACATCCCAGGGTACTAAAGGAGCTAAAGGTGGAACTAGCAGACTAGCAGAGCTATTAGTAGAACTGTTTAGTGAGTCTCTGAGCACAGGAGAGGTCCCAGAAGACTGGAGAAGGGCTCATGTGATCCCGCTCCACAAGACTGGTAGCAGGGATGAGGCAGGGAACTACAGACCAGTCAGTCTTACCTCAGTAGTGGGCAAGATTATGGAGGCACTCCTTAAGGAAAGGATTGTCCAACACCTGGAATCCATAGGAACACAGGATTCAAGACAACATGGGTTTACAAAAGGAAATGTCCTATCAAACTAATCTCATAGATTTGTTTGACTGAGTAACCAGGGTGGTGGACCAAGGGGGAGCAGTTGATGTCGCCTACCTTGACTTCAGCAAAGCTTTCGATACTGTTCCACACAGAACATTGATTAATAAGCTGGGTTGGCTCAGGGTGGGCCAGAAGTTGGTCAACTGGGTGGCAAACTGGTTGACGGGCAGAAAACAGAAAGTGGTGGTAAACAGTGTACAGTCAGAAGAGATGCAAGTCACAAGTGGGGTACCTCAGGGATCAGTCCTGGGGCCAGTCCTCTTCAGTATCTTCATCAGTGACATTGCACATGGACTGGAGGGTAAGGTTTGTCTGTTTGCAGATGGCACCAAGATCTGCAACAGAGTAGATGATCCAGATGGGGTGGGCAGAAGAAAAAAAATTACTCACCGTAGTAATGTTGTTTCTTCTAATGGAGTCTTTCTGTATTCTGACTATATGCAGTTAGCCCCAGCACTTGAACTGCCCCGGAGAGTAAAGAGTTAACTCTATGCAGAAGCATAGAATGTTGAGCTCAAGCTCGGTTTTTCAAGCTCTGTCTCCAGCACTCTGAAGTGCAACCGTCGGATTATTACAAGCACGAACTATCAATTTTAACAGGTGGAAATTGTTCCAAACTTTTGTAAGCCAAATGGCCACCACAAATCGTTTTAGAGGGTCAAAAGACTCAAGTCGAGAACCCCAAAAAGAAAGCTAAAGATAAAACAAGAACCAAGTAGGTAGTGAAATTAAAACATTAATAAACCCTTAATATAGGGCATGCCAAGTACACATCTGGGGTGCAGCACTGTGCCTGTCCACCCACATCCCAAAACTACTAGGTTCTAGGAGGGGAGGCAGGGAAGGAGGTCAGAATACAGCAAGACTCCATTAGAAAAAACATTACTACGGTGAGTAATTTTTTCTTCAAACAATATGAAGACTTGCTGTATTCTGACTATATGCAGACTACCACGCAGTACCCCCTAGGAGGAGGGAGTCACAGAACCTATTTTCGGAACAAGCTCTGCAGCACAGCTGTGCCAAACCTAGCATCACTTCTAGACTGAATGTCCAGAGAGTAATGCTTGGTAAATGCATGGACAGTTTTCCAGGTGGCTGCTTTACAGATTTCCACTAAAGGTATATCTCTAGCTGCTGCAAGCGAAGCAGCTGTACCTCTGGTAGAATGAGCCCTCAGGCATGATTAAGCTTCCTTCCCAAGCTCTGAATAGCAGAACTGGATACAGGAGACAATTCACCTGGCAATAATTCTCTTGATGGCTGGTTTGCCTTTTCCCACTTCTCCATAAGTGAGAAATAGCTGAGAACAGCCATTCCTATAGGCCTTAGTATGTTCCATATAATAACTAAGAGCCCTTTTTACATCAAGACTGTGTAATCTTCTCTCCCCAGAGGAAGAATGGTCAGTGAAAAATACAGCCAATGACAGATTGGTTCAGATGAAAGTCTGACACTACTTTGGGAAGAAACTTTCTCTTAGTTCAAAGGACCAACTTATCCCTGTGAAATGAAATGAAATCAGGTTCCACTGATAAAGCCTGTAACTCACTGATTCTCCTGGCAGAGGTAATGGCTACCAGGAATGCAGTTTTCCATTTCAAGTATTTCAGCTCTGCTAAAGATAGAGGATCCAAAGGGGGATGCATAAGCTGTGCTATACAGATGTTCAGAACCCAAGAAGGGGTAGGATCCCAAAAGGGAGGATTAACATGTATCAAACCTTTGAAAAACTTCTTGAAAACTGGATGAGAGGCTAAGAAAGAGCCTTTGCCAGTGGAAAGGAAGGCAGACACAGCTGCCAAATGTACCTTGAGAGTAGTAGGCCGGAGGCCTACGCCATTAAGATGCACCAGATAGTCCAATACAGTAGCAATGTTAGCCAACGCTGGCTGAACAGGTCTCTGGGAACACCAAAGACCAAATCTTTTGCATTTGGAATTATAATTCTTTCTGGTAGCAGATTTCCTACTAACCTTTAGAATGTCCAAGACTGACTGAAAAAGGTTTAAATTTACATATTCTAACTCTTCAAGAGCCAGGCCTTGAGCCTGAAAGCCTGAAGATTGTGGTAGAGGATCCTTTCCCAGGGAGGATCTCAGAAGACTGAGCTGTCTGGGAAGACACAGAGGCATTGTCACTGACAGTGACAGAAGTAGAGGATACCAAGGCTGTCTGGTGCCACTAGAATCACCCCGCAAGGGTGAGATCTGATTTTGATCAGGACCCTGAATATCAATGGAAAATGAGGAAATGCATACAGGAACCTGCTTGTCCAATCCAATAGTACAGCATATTGGTCAACAGAGCCTAGGAGAGGAGGTCTGCAACAAAAGAGGGGGAGTTGATGATTGTCCAGGGCTGCAAAGAGATCTATCTCTCTGGAGTACCCCACCTCTTGAAGATGACCTGAAGGACCAGGGGATTCAGAGTCCATTCGTGATGACCCTGAGAAATTCTGCTGAAAGCATCTGCTAAAATGTTGTCCTTCCCTGGGAGGTGCACAGCCACCAAGGACACCTGAAGGGAATAAGCCAGAGATCATATCTTCATGGCCTCTGTGCACAAGGCCGAGGACCGAGTGCCTTTCTGCCTGTTGATGTGCCATATGGTTGTGGTATTGTCTGTCCTGATCCGCACTACTTTCCCCTGAACCACAGTTGAGAATGTCTGTAGTGCTAGAAAAACAGCTCTCAATTCTAGAAGATTTATGTAAAGGAGAGACTCCTTGTGAGACCAGGTTACTTGAGCTGTAAGCTGATCCAGGTGAGCCCCCCAGCCTAGGAGAAAGGCATCTGTGGTGAGAACCACTGAAGGAGCCTGACTCATGAAAGGAACACCTTGCCAAAGATTGTCCACCTCCAGCCACCACTGGAGTGCCTGAACCAGAGTTGGAGACACTGGAACCAATTTGGAGAGAGGGTCCTTTTTCCTGAGACCAGTAAGATCTGAGATGAAATTGAATATCTCTCATCTGAAACCTAGCTCCCTGGACCACAGCTGTGGAGGCTGCCATGTGGCTCAGCAACTGTAGAAAAAGTCTGGCTGGACAAGAAACTAGAGAATGAAAGAGGAAGCCAGAGTGACTAGAGACTGGACTCTTGACAGAGGAAGGAATGCTCTTGCCTGGGTAGTGTCTATGTCCACCCCTATGAAAGTGAGTTGGTTCCAGAACTGATTTTTCTAGGTTTAGAAGGAAACCCAAGGACTCCAGGAGCCTTTGGGTGACCTATAAGGATGACATGACTTTGTCTGAGGACTGACCTACTAGGAGCCAGTCATCCAGATATGGGAACAGAAGGATACTTTGTCTCCTGAGGAATGCCACCACTACTGCCAGGCACTTGGTGAACACCCTTGGAGCAGATGTTAGGCCGAAAGACATGACTCTGAAGTGATAGTGGCCTGAGAGCAACTCGAACCTGAGGTACTTTCTGTGGGAACGTCTGATGAGTATGTGGAAATAGGCATCCTTGAGATCAATGGACGCTAGCCAGTCTCCTGGTCTCAGAGAGGGAAGAATTACTCCCAGAGTCACCATTTTGAACTTTGGTTTTGTTCAGTGTTTGTTGAGGTACCTTAAATCTAGGATGGGTCGTCACTCCCCTGTCTTTTTTGCTGTAAGGAAGTACTTTGAATAAAGTCCTTTCCCCCTGTGACAAACAGGTACCTTCTCTACTGCTCGCAGAAGCAGAAGACAGCAGACTTCTGCCTCTAAGGCCTTTGTCTCCAAAGGGGAGAGAGGGCTGAAAGATCTTGCTCTCATTTTTGGGAACCTTTTGAAACTGAGAACAAGTCCCTGGCTCACTACTTCCAGGACCCATTTGTCTGAAGTAACAGACTCCCAGGCCTGGGAGTAGTGAGCCAGCCTGCCCCCTACAGGGATTGGGGAGGCGACCCTGACTAACACCTCGGGGTGTCTGTTTGGCAGGGGGCTTGGACTGAGTGGATGCTGGGGTCCTGGTCATCCCTCGTCTGCCTCTTTCCCTTAAGAACCCCCTCTGCTGGAATGAAGAGGAAGCCCGTCTTGGTAAAAAGGCCTGTGAAAAGGCCTGTCCCTGCCAGCCCTAAACTGCTGCTTCTGAGGAGTGGCCTGCTTCTCTTTTGCTGCAGCACTCCTGTAGGTGGTCCTGTACTCATCCATCTTCTTCATGTAAGCCTCTGTCTGTTCACCAAACAGAGAGTTACCAGCAACAGGAAAATCCACAGCCTTAGACTGGGTATCCTGTGACAAATTGGCACATCTGAGCCAAGCTAATCTCCTCATGGAGACAGATGTAGCCATGACCCTGGAATGTACATCATTCGAGTCAACAGCAGCGTGAAACTGGACCTTGGATGCCTCGATACCATCTGCAGCCACCTTCTCCAGCTCCTTGGCTAGCTGGGGAGGGGCAGTCTTAGCCAGCTCCAAAACCGTATCCCACCTCAATTTCTGGTACCTGGCTGTATATGCTATATGATTAGCCTGTCTGAGTCCCAAAGAGGATGCCAAGTACTGCTTCTTGGCCATGGCATCCACTTACCTAGAATTCTTATCTGGGGGGTGGGATGCCAGAGGAATATTAGCCTTGTCACAGGCTGCAGCCTGCACTACCCCAACATGGCTGCAATTAGTAGTAAGGAATTCTGTTCCAGGACCTGACAACGTATACCTCCTGTCCATTTTGTTAACCACAGGAGGTATAGAAGTTGGAAACTGCAAGGTTTTTTGTGTCTGTTTCCCCAGGGATTTATGGAGAGGGATAGACACTCTCTTTGACTCTGGGAAATCCATCATTTCCACGCAGTCAGGTTCTTCCTGATCCTGTTCAGCTTCCTCAAAAGGGAGTTGAAGAGTATCAGCCACTTTCTTGTAAAACAAGAAATGGGAGGAGGACTCAAAGTCTGGGAGGAGACACACTGGAAGGCCTGTCTGGGGAGATGTCAGGCTCTACTGGCTCATCTAGGCCTCCATCTTCCTCTTCATTATACTCTTCTTCTCCATCCCAATAGCCCTCATAGAAGGCTCCTGGATCAATGTCAGAAGCGACCATGCCCGACCGAACCGAACCTCTGTGAACAGTTGCCGGTTCGGTCGGAACCGGGCAAAGCGACTGTACAATAGTGATCGCTTTTGCAATCTCTTCAGCGGTCGGACCATGGGAAGTCGGATCCGAACCGGCTGATTTACGTTTTCTTTTACTAGGAACCGATTCCACAGAATCGGCTCTCCTTTTGCCCGAGGAGGTATCACCCAGGTCAGTGAGCACCTCCTCAGGTTCAGTCACAACCGAACCGGGCTGGCCATCCGGATCAACGGACTGCTTGGCTCTCCTCTCCTCAGCCTACTCAAACGTTTTCCAGAGTGGCTTTGGGAAAATTTTTACAAATCTGGCAGTCTTCTTTGAGGTGGTCAAACCCCAGACAGTAAACACAGGCGAGGTGAGGTCGGCCTTGCAAAGGCCTCCTATATCGGTACAGTGCTGAAACCCAGTGGGACTGGTTTTCTTTTTGGGTTTGTCAGACATGCAGAAAACTAAAACAGTTACCCTTACCAGCTTTTACGCCAGGCAATTAAAAACTGATCAGTTCCAACCGTGTCACGGGTCGGTTAAAAAAATCCAGAAAATCAGATTTTTTATTTTTATTTTTTTTTTTAGGAACCAATGAGTACCGGAAACCACAGCAAATTTCTTTGAACAAAACTCAAATATAATGGGTTTCGGTTCTAAACTGGACCGACCGGAGAAGAACCGAAGGCAAAACAATTTCCACAAGAATTACCAGAATTACAACAAACTACCTACTACTACCACTCACTGTTACCGAGACAGAGGTAAGAAGACTGAAAATAAAGAAACGGTTTAGACAAAACCGACCAATTAAAACTATACCGAACTGAAGTGCAGGAGGGATCTCCGGAGTGACTTCACAGTTAGGCGGAGTAAAACATCTGACGGTTGCACTTCAGAGTGCTGGAGACAGAGGTTTGAAAACCGAGCTCGAGCTCAACGTTCTATGCTTCTGCACAGAGTTAACTCTATACTCTCCGGGGCAGTTCAAGTGCTGGGGCTAACTGCATATAGTCAGAATACAGCAAGACTTCATGTTGTTTAAATGAGAAGAGATCTGAACAAACTAGCAAAATGGTCAGAAGAGAGGCAACTGGGGTTTAATGCTAAGAAGTGCAAGATCATGCACATAGGGAAGAGAAACCCCGAAGCCACCTATAGGTTGGGAGGGGAGTTGCTGGCAGGCACAAGGGAAGAAAGTGACTTGGGCATCATAATCACCGATGACTTGAAATCATCTAAGCAGACCACTAAAGCAGTAGGTAAGGCTAGGGGGATGTTGGGGTGTATTAGTAGGAGTATCACAAGTCGGAAGAGGGAGATAATAATCCCTCTTTACAAGACACTGGTTAGACCCCATTTGGAGTACTGCATACAGTACTGGAGGCCACACCTTCACAAGGACATTAACCAAATTGAGGCAGTCTAGAGACAGGCAACCAAAATAGTGCAGGGACTGCATCAGAAAACATATGAGGACAGATTAACAGACCTCAATATGTATACCCTTGAGCAAAGGAGGGAGAGAGGTGATATGATCGAGACATTCAAACACCTTAAGGTCATTAACAAGGTGAAAGAGTCTAACATGTTTCAATATAAGAAAAACAGCAGAACAAGAGGACACAGCATGAGATTAGAAGGAGGCCGATTAAGGGGTAATGTGAGGAAGTTCTTTTTCACAGAAAGGGTGGTGGATGCATGAAACAGCCTACCTCAGGAAGTAGTGGATAGGAATACAGTGCAGGGCTTCAAACAAGCATGAGATGGGCATAAGGGAGCAATACAGATGAGTATGAATAGATAGGCCATTGACAGAGCAAAGGCCGATGGCACATTTATAAAGTAGAAAAAGAAATGGGCAGACTGGATGGGCCTTGCGGTCCTCATTTGCCATCAAGTTCTATGTTTCTATGTAACTTGCTGTAGCACTAGATCTTCAGTAGAATCTCCTCCATTAGGCCACACCTTTGGAACTGAAAGCTGCCAGTGTCAGGACCATCTAGAAACATTTGATTGCCAAGGGGCCATCCACAAAGACGTGCAACGTCAACACCCATATAATGTGTATGGCCCCATCACTCCTCTGTTCTCCACCAGAGATTAGCCTTGAGGGCCTCTAACGATGAGGAACCAGGAGATCAGACCAGCATCAGGCATACAAGGAGAGCTATGTGACTGGAAAAACAGGAAGCATGGAGTAAGGCTTTAGGTACAGCGTCTGATTCAACCCTCAATGAAATCGAAAGGGGAACAAAGAGAGGGTACGGCATGGCCTAATGGAGGAGATTCTCTCGATGATCTACTGTTACAGTAAGCTACTACGTAACTGTTCTATCTTCATCGAGGACATCTACTCCATTAAGCCACACCACTGATATGACTCCCAAGCATTACAAAGCAGCAGAAAGGATGGCATATATTGATATGTAATCAGGACAGAAGGCCTTGCAGTACAGCAAGACGAAAAGCAAAGAGACAATGTCCAGACTGTAATGTTTAGTGAAAGTGTGAACAGTGCTCCACACAGCTGCAGCACATATGTCAGCAGCAGGGACATTTTTGAAATAAGCAACAGAAGTGGCCATACCCCTTGTGGAGTGACCATGAACAGCACCAGGAAGTTCCTTACCATACTTCCTATAACAGAACGTAATACAATATGCCAGTCATTTGGACAGGCATTGTTTAGACACAGGACCCGCCCTCATTCCCAGGGTCGAATGAAAAAAAAAAAAGCTTGGGAGGACTTTTTGCAGTCCTTGGTGCAATCAGTATAGTATCTTAGTATTTAATGTACATCTAAAGTATGGAGGAGCACCTCAACCTGGTTGCCACACTCAGGATAATAAACAGGAAGGTGTATCGTTTGGTTCAGTGCAAATTCTGATACAGACAATTCTGCTTAAACGGGACGCCCTCATGGCAAGCCAGCTGTCCCATTTAAGCAGCTGTCCCAATAAAGACAATATGCTAATTTTCAAATGGAACAGCCTTACCTTATCCTCGTTCGCCAGTAACAGGATGCCGAAAAGAAAAAAATAATTAAAAGAAGGACAGTACAGCACTGGACTGTACCAGTACTGTACAGCAATGAATTGTGAATACAGCTCTTTTTAGAGTTAAATTGGTTTTGTTTGTTGGAGCTGCATAAAATCATTCAAACTTTATTGTAAACGAATATTAAAACTTAGCTCCTCCATTGTTTTCTTCTCACAGTGGCTGGAAGTAGTCTGTGATGTGTTTCTGTTTTGTCACAGTCTGTTCTTTTAACAGAGACACAGATATTGTACACTGACAATTCTCCCTATATTTTGACAGACTGGTCGGAGTCGATGAAAGCCTCAAAGTCCTCCTCTGTCATGTTTGCCGGCTTCTCAACATCTGCCAGGATGTCAGCGATGACAGGCTCTCCAGCAGTAGGTGGGTCAAGCACAAATCCAGCCTTTTTAAAGCAGTTTGCTATTGTGAGCTCCTTGACAGCAGTCCATACTTTATGCATCATGAAAATTGCATCTAATAGATTTACAGTTCTTGCAATTTCAGATACTAAAGCATCAGACCCAATGCCAATTATGTCCACAATGCGTGATGAAAGCAGTGCTCTGTAATGCCCCTTGAAGTTCTGGTGTTTGGAGGGAGAAACACCAATTTAATGTTTTCAAATTTTTCCACCAACTCAGGGGGGTGAGCACTGCAGTTGCCAATAAAGGGCAATACTTTGTGACGTCGTCTCCTGAGTTTCACATGCCAGTTTGACAACCCCTCATGAAACAGAGCTCCAGTCATCCAGGCATTACATGAGCTAATATATGTCACTGGCAGCTGTGTTAAATCTTTAGGTAGGCACCTCGGTCTCTTACATTTACCGATGGTGAGAAGCAGCAGCTTCTCTCTCTCCCGATACGGTTAGTGCAGCACAAAAGAAACTCTCTGTCCTTCAACTTCTTGCCACCAACTAAATCAATGTCCTTGTAAATTAACTCTGTCTGGGTACTCCCAGTAGAACAAGCCTGTTACATCGGCACTGAATATGTTTACTGGGGAGTACTCAGACATGAACGAGGGAAGAACTGTTTGAAGCCATTCCGATGCAGACTGAGAATCGGCATCCAAACGCTCTCCCATGCTGTTTTTTACTCACAATATTGTGCAGGTATTTCCATCTGGGGAGCCTCCCATCCGTGGCTTCAAAAGCTTCGTGCTGTAAGTGGGCAGCAAGTTCATTGGCTTTGCTCTTAAGAATGGGACCTGATAAACGAGTACCTTGGATAACCGCATGACTAAATCACAGATGCAAGGCATTCTCTACTTCATTGTCCTTTCCCTCCTGTTTCCGGTTGGGGTTGGCATTCACCTGAAACTAGGCGAAGATCTTTTCTCTGTTAAGGCTTATTCGCCCTACTTGGCTTTTACAGATTACAAAATTCTTAGCCACCGAGGACATGGAAGCATTACGCTCCTGTAGAACCTCTATAACTTTCAGCTTCTGGGAGAGGGGAAGATCTATGTGCTTTGCAGCCATCATGCAGTCAGACAAAACCATAGTGATGATCATCCGCTAACAACTGATATTAAATAGGGCCCCAATTAAACAATGGAATGAGAGGGTGCTAATGAATGAAACCAGTTCTCAATTGTCCCAATTAAATGGAAGGGCATCCTTAAGAGTAAATAAGACATATGTTTATCTTTGGGGAAAATCGGTGCCCTGGCAATCATCCCAATAAAGCGGCTGTTCCCTTTAACCACGTCCCAATTAAGTGGAATGGACTGAACCACCTTTGGTAGAAACTTAGGTTTTGTAAGCACAAAAACTGCCCTTCTGAAAAATTAAATGAGGTGAAAAACTACATAAGGAAGCTCACATATTAGAGCCAGAAGCTAGGAAATCCTTCAAGCAGAGCTCATAGCAACTAAACATAACATTTTCCATCTTAGGAAATGTAAGCTACGACTCACAGCAGGCTGAAAGGTAGCCAACATCCATTTCTCAAAAATGAAATTCAAGTCCCAGCGGGACTGGATTATGGACAGGAGGTTTCATATGAAGACTACCTCTCAGAAATGTACATGACACCTCAAACTGAGCAACTGTATGACCAACAACAGCAGCATGGAAAGCTGCTACAGCAGTCAAATGCACCTTAACAGAAGAATACTGCAGACCAGAGTTAGACAGGAAAAGCAGGTATTCCAACATCGAATTCACAGGACATGTAAAGTGGTCCATATTCTGGGAAGCAGGCCACAGAGTTAAGCATTTCCATTTCAGGCAATAAGCAAGTCTGGTAGAAGGCTTCCAAGCTGCAAGCAGGACATCAGCAACTGTAGGGGATACCCCAAAACATGCAATGGCTACGTTTTCAGGAGTCATGCATGCAGGTGCAGTGACTTGAGCTATGGATGGACAAGGGAATCCTTGCCCTGAGATAATAGTCCCCAACACAGAAGTAGAGGGACAGAAGGCTCCACCGCCAGATGTTGAAGGACAGGAAACCATATCTGGTGAGGCCAGAACAGAGCAATGAAGATGAAAGTGGCACTTTCCATCTGCAACTTGAGCAAAACCATCTGTACTAAGAAGAATGGGGAGGAACTGTGTACAGGAATTTCCTTTACCAAGAAAAGGACAATACATCTCACCAAAAAAACTCCAGGCCCTGGAGAGAGCAAGTGAGCAGAAACACAGCAGTTTCATGTTGTGTAGGGACGCAAAAAGGTCCAGCTCTGGATGACCCCATCTTATGAAGAAGTTATTTACCACAAAGGACAACAGTTCCCATTTATGAAACATTAACTGGGACCTGCTTAACCTATCTGCCAAAGCATTCTGGATACCTGGCAGAAATACGGCCAACAACTGAAGGACGTGAGAGAGAGAGAGCCCAGTACCATACCCTTACTGCTTCCCTGCATAGGGGATAGGAATTGCTGCCCCCTTGTTTATTGGGGTAATGCATCACAGTGACATTGTCCATCTGGATTATGCAATCTCTCTGCCATGATCTATCCACCACAACTCCTCTCTGAAAAGAGGAGGCATGATGAAAACCATTTGGTCTAGCTCGTCTATCAACTGATCCCACTGGACCCAGAGCGTCCACAGAGGGATCCTCATATGGAGAGACACTAATGGCACAGTCACTACTGCTGCAGCCATGAGACCCAAGAGACGCAACACAGTTCTTGCAAAGACATGGTGACTGCTGTATAGCGACTGTGCCTGCTGGGCAGCCACGCTCTCTGCCCTGTCCTGTGGCAGGAAAGCCCATTCCTTCTCTGTGTCCAGGACCACCCATATGTACTGTAGCCTCTGGCATGGAGTCAACATAAATTTTGGCAAATTCACTGTGGCCTCCAAATTGTCTAACAACTGGCGTGTCCGATGTATGGTGTGAAGCAGAGCATCTCTGCAGCTGGCCTTCAGAAGCCAATCATCCAGATAGGTGAAAACATACAGGCCCTCCCTGCAAAGGGCTGCTGCAACTATTGCCAAGCATGTTGTAAAGATCCGTGGTGCAGAACACAAGCCAAAGGGCAATACATTGGACTGATAGTGTTCACTCTCCAGCATAAAGTGGAGGTACTGTGTGTGGGACTTCATGATCTTTATAAGAAGGTATGCATCCTTCATGTTCAGAGAACAGAGCCAGTCCCTCATTTGCAGCAGGGTAGGATACCATTTGAAACTTTTTGTATTCAATATATAGGTTGAAATCACTGATCTCTAACATGGGACACAGATCCCCTGTCCATTTTGGGACTAGGAAGTATCTGGAATAGAACCCATTTCACTCCTGAAGAGGAACCAGTTCAATGGCACGCTTTTGAAATAAGGTCTGAATCTCTTCCTTTAGAAGTGACAAATGGCCCGTAAGTTATAAAAGGAAGGAGGCGGAGGATGATCGAGAGTGATCTGTAGCAGATATAGGGCATGTCCCCTTGTAATTATCTCCAGAACCCATTTATCCATAGTGATCTCCTGACACTGCTTCAGATGCAGGGAGATGCTGCTCTCCCACACTCACCCCTGGAGCTAACAGATGAGGAGGTGAAAGAGACAGAAGAGAGTGAAGCAGAACTGGGGCAGCAGAGCCACCGGAACTGATTCCTTTGGGTGCTCTTGCATGGGCACCAGGTGGGAGGGGACCTAGGAGTGGACCACCTCCACCTCTGCCACAGCCCTGCTGATAGTAGGCATGATTACCTCAGACAGCAGGCCGAAGAAAGGAACCCCTACCACGACCTCCAGCTGGAGTGAGATATAGGGATTTAACAGACCTCAGGGTCATTTTAGAACTCTGAAGATCACGCAGGGCTTCTTCAACATCAAAGCGAAACCTGGACTCCTTGGGGCACTCAGAACTGCCTGTTGCACATCAGTGCAAAGCCAGCGACTCTAAACCAAGAATTCCTTCTCATGCAAGTGCTAGAAGCTGCAGTCTGGCAGAAACATCAGAAACATCATAAGCTGAGCACAGCAAATGTCTGCCAATCTCAGCATCAGCAGACAGAGGTTTTAATTAAGTTAGTCTTGGCAGAGTCATCAGGCAAAGCCTGAGCAGCAGCACAAACAGATTACCACAGGCTGTTCTGATACCTGATCATACGGGCCTGATAGTTTACAATCCAAAAGCCCAAAGAGGTAGAGGCATATGTGCGCTTACCCATAACATCCAGCCTTCTAGCTTCCTTATCAGAAGCTAAAGTACTCGCGTGTCCATCTGGCCCGCTGGCAAAGCAGTAGCGCTACTGCTTGTGAAGCAGATGACCCGGGTTCGGAAGTGAGCCTGAGATGCTGAAAGGCCAGCCAGAGTGGGGGGAGGACTGGGCATGCACAGGACTGCTCTCCTCCTCCTCCTCTGGGGGTGGGGGGAGCTCAGTGCTCAACTGGCCCTGGCGGAAGCCAGGGAAGAGGCAGACCGAGATGAAGAGGTGGGGGAGACATGGTAAAACGTCGGCACGTGTGCCTTGACATCAGTGCTCGCCACATCTCCCATGAGGTAGAAAATTGAAAAATCCTGGTCGAGCAGGATTATCGCTGGCCTCTGCAGGCACCTCCCAAAATCTGGATCCGGTCCTGGTGTGTCGAGGGACTCCCCACCACCCTGCCAGGGAGGGCAAGCCATGGGGGACTATGGGAGAGGTAAGTCCTGGGAGAAGTCAGGGGTGACAGGGCTGGGAGGACCAGCAGAAAGGAGGGCCAGCTGGGATGGGGGAGTAACAAAAAAAAGTACTCATACGTCTAGGAGCACCTGACCTATCATGAGCAACCATGATGACTACAGAATCAGTTTCAGGCTAGTTAACATAATAAGGCGTAGCAGACGGGGTAGGATATTGCCTATCAGCCTTTTTTAGGGACTGCAAGCAGGAAGTTAGGTCTATGCCATGCAGCAAAAGTAGCATCATCTAAGGCAGGATATATAGGTGGAATAATAATAGAGGGAGTGCAAGGCACCTCTAAAAATGCCATTAGATTCCTCTAAGTGGAATCTTCCTGTTCCACATTAAAGCCCATGGCAAAATTGCATTTGTTGCATCATGGCTTGGAAACAGGGGTCCTCCGGAGACCTTGGGGTATATACCATTGACTCTTCACTACAGGACAAGAGAGTAGAGCTAGAGGACAGGTTTCTTTCAAACTGCTCCTCACCCTCATATTCCTCCTCTTAAATCCATGAGGTCAGGATTTTATTCCACATCATCGTCAATATCAAGAACAATGCTGGGAGCTGCCTGAGGGAGCCGGTAATGTTGGTAGCTGAGAGGCAGGTATTTACAGCATACTGCTGTAATCAGTTGATGGGGGGCCATGTCCAAGAAGGCCCCATCAGCGGAACAACTGCATACGATAGCAACCTTGGTAATATGTACTGAATCATTTCAGAAAATTATGCCAGCACAACCTGGAAGTCGACAGCACCATGAAAAGGGTTTTGGACTACCTGTGTCGAAGAGCCAGAGCCTGAAGACAATGGCATTATAGCATCCATAGCAGGTACGGCAGTGGCAGAGTCAAGCTCTGACCTTGGTGTCTCAAAGACGGTTGGGGGGGGGACTTTTGTCAACAGCGCCGGAGCAGATGTTAACAAGGATGTACCAGTTCTCAAAGGTGACTTTGACTTCACCAGCAAAGCAGACTGATCTTTGTCCTTGTGTTTGTGCTTATGGCAGGACGACAAGGTTTCCAAGACAGCGTCCCTTCCTTATCATTGTGGGCAGCCCCGTGGCTAGCAAACGTTTCCGGGTGGTCCCGAGGCTGCCAGCTTTTATATCCTTAAAGGAGATCTGTAAAATTGTTTACGATTGCTTTTATTCACACTCTTGGCTAGATAGTAGTCCATATTTCTTTTTGATACTTTTATTGCATTTTTAAATTTTCTTAGTGATTTCTTTGTATGAGCCCATGTTTTACTGTCTTTATTTTTTAGGATAGTTTTATGTATGTTTTTTTTTTTGGTTTAGTAATGTTTTTATTTGTTCAGTTAACCGCTTGGGCCTGACCCCTTTTTGCCTGTACTTTTTGATTTTTGGAATTTTTTGTTACAGCTCTGGATTATCACTTTATTAAAGGTTATCCACCTTTTGCCTGCTGATTTGCTTTTGAATAGGATGCCCCAATCTAGCTCTTCTAGGTACTTTATATTAAATCCATCTTTATTTACTTTATTATATAGCTATATTCGTGTCATTCCTGTATTTATAGTTTATCATAATTTCAAATGTAACTGAGTTATGGTCACTGCTTGAAAACGGAGTGCTAATTCTTACAGCTGTTTATTTTAACAGACTCAGAAGCTAATAAAATGTGTAAGATTTTGTCATCTATTGTTTAACTTTTGACATGTTGATCTAAATGGAGTTGTGTGGATCTCTTTAGTATTTTCCTGCGGTTGTACTTGCAGATTTTGTTTGCCAGTCTATATCTCCCAAGATAATGACATCTCCAAATTCACAAGATAAAATTCTGAAATAAATTCAGAGTTTTTTTTCCAAGTTTGTATCAGGCAAATGGTAACATGTCCAGGGGATTATAGGTGTAGGTTCCGAGGCATGGATTTTTTAACCCACTTTCGATTGTGGATGATGGGTGTTTTATTTTATTAGATTTGTCATAAGTGTAAATACCTTCTCTGATGTAAATCACTACTCCACCACCTTTTCTATTCTCTCTCTGCTTTTATTGTAAAGTACAGTGTATATCCTGGAAGGTATTTTCCCCAGATATTCTTTTTGTTCCACCATGTCTGATTGATTGCAATGACTAAGTAATTTTTTTACTAATTAATATTTGTAATCAGTCCATTTTATTCTGAAGACTCTTTGCATTAAGGAAATGACATTCCAGTTTACTGTACTTGTCTGTATTTGCTTTCTGTGCCCCTGATTTTATCCCCGTTTGGCCATCCCGTGTCATTACATACACACAATTCCCCCTTCATGTTAGTTTAAAGTAAGGGTTTTCAATGTGCCTCTCAGTCTATCACCTAGTAAATTTGCTCCAGGTTTGTTTAAGTGTAAGCCATGTTTTGCATGCATTACCTTTTAATTAAACTGCTCCTAGTGGTTAAATAAAGGTAATCGTTTCTTTCTTTTTTCCATATGTATTTTTTTTCCTTTTCTCTTTGCTCCCCTTCCCCACCCCGCCGGGGCCATGGCGTACACATGCGTGTGTTCATGCATGGAGACACACGCACATGCCAAGATCCGGTGGCCTCCTCCGCCCCAACCCGGACTTACGTCCCTGCTCCTAACCACCTACGCTATAAACTGGACCTCTACCTGGTGGGAGCAGGAGTACAGCCGAGCGAGCGTCTTTTTGTGTGTTTGCAGTTCTCCGATAAGTTCACCGAAGGCTAAGCATATGCCACAGACAAAGTCACTAACAATTTCATAGTGTGGCACTAAGGTGTACATGAGGCAATTAACATATTTCTATTCCTGTCCTTTCCTTATATAATAATTCTAAAATTTCATCTGCATAGCCCATATTTCTTTATTCTTCTCTAATTTCTTATCTGGAACAAAAGGAAATGTAATGTACTCCACAGACCCTTTTGTGGCAATTTGCTTCTGATAAAGGGGGTGGCCGCCTACCCAGCTACCTAGGCAGACGTAGGCAGACTCACTTGCTTCTGCTTGTGTCACCTCTCTTCACTCGGGCGTCTACTGTTATACTGTCTAGACTGGAAGTGATGTCAAAGCACTTTCTTGTTCTTGCCAAAGTGGAAGCAAAGATTTATTGCTGAAAAGAAGATAAAAACACCTTCTAGCCCTAATACAAAGCCATAGCTCTCGGTTTCCTTACATCTGCTAAGGAGCCCCATTTCAGAGCTATCAGAGGACCCATTTGCTACACAGTTCTCCTAGGTCCTAGATTACACCTAGTCCACTAATGAGACTGATACGACAAGAGGGCGGGGGTTATTTGTTTCAGTTATTTTTTTGTATTTTCTAGGGACTTCCAGAACTCCACACACATAGAATATATTTAAAACTAGTAAGAGCTCACCAACTGGCTGAGTACAGTGACTGCAGCCTTTGTCAACCTGTAACCATAGTTTTAGAAGTGGTATACAGTTCATATCCACAACATGGCAGTTCCACTGGAACAGGCTGATTTGTCGGATGTCTGCAAGCTAAACTCCTCTCACGCCCTGGGTGGTATAGTCTCTGGCTTCACCTCGTGATATCAGATCTTTGCACGCTGGAAGCAGGGATCCATCCATGTGCAATATACCAGGGGAGGCCACTTGGAACTGTATTCCACTCCTAGAACTATGGTTACAGGCGCATAACCTACATTTCTAAAGGCACGGATATATATAGTTCACTATCCACACTATGGCAGACTCCTAGCAGTTCTCCAGTAGGAGGGGGCAAGAAGAACCGAGGCCCCAAAAGCACCATCTCGAAGAGACATAATGTCAATGCTGTAATGGGAGATGAAGGTGTGAGCTTTCTTCCAGGTAGCACCCCTACAGATCTCCTGTATGAGGATGCCCCTTGAGGCAGTGGTACATCTGGTGCAATGAGCCCTAAGCCCTCTTGGAGGGTCCCTACTAGTCAATCTATAGCAGAGGTCAATGCAGGAAGTTATCCACCTACCAGTTGTCTGCTTTGCTGCCGGTCTGCCAGGTGTGACTTCAGTGTATGTTACAAATAGCTGACGAGCCTCACCCCAAACTCATGCCATGTGCTCCTTATAAGTAAGTGCTCTTTGCAGGTCCAGAGTATAGAGCATGTGGCTGGGCTCTGATGATGGATTAAAATATACTGGAAGGTGAATAACCTAGTTAAGGTGAAATTCTAATACTACCTTCGGGAGGAACTTCAGGTGGGGTAAAGGATGACATTGTCCTTATGTAAGACCAGATAAGGAGACTCCACCGAGAGCACCTGGAACTCATTAATCCTTCTGACTGACATGACAGCCACCAAGAAAGCCACTTTCCATGACAGGTATAACATCTCACACCTAAGCATAGGTACAAATCCCTTGCCCATGAGCACAGCTAGCACCAGCACTAGGTCCCAAGGTGGCAGAAGCTCGTACACACAGGAGAGGACAAGGGTTCAAGGAATTAAAAAAAAAAAATAAAGTACCTGAACACCTTCTCCTGGGCCACTATCAGCTTACCAGCCTAGACCTAGTAAGCAGCGATGGTTGCCAAGTCCACCACAATGGTCATCGCTCACTGGCCCAACCAAGAAAGGAACCAGAAGAACTCAAGGAAGCTCCCCACAGAGTAGACAAGGGGATCAAACTCCTTGCCCTGGCACCAAACTGAGAACCTCTTTGACTTAAATGCAGAGCATTTATAAATCAACTTGTTTTGGGAGGCCTCCACAACATGGAGCACATCTTCTGAGAGACCAAAGGCCTGGAACTCTAGCCACTCAGGAACGAAGCCTAGAGGGATGCAGGGATTGAAGGTCCAGGTGCTGGACCTTCCCTGTTGTCTGGTCAGCAAGTCTGGAAGAAGAGGCAACTGCCACAGAGGCTTGCTGCTGAGACTGAGGAGATCCAGGTACCAGAACTGTCTGGCCAGTTTGGAGCTATTAGTATCAGCTGTGCCTTGTCCTTCCGGGCCTTGATTACCACTTCGTGGATCAAGGGGAAGAGAGAGAAGACATACACGGGGCCAGGGATCCAGAAACTCATGAAAACATCCCCTAACAGTGTCCTGGACACTTGGGGGGGTAGGCACAAAGCAGCCTCAGCTTTCTGTTTTCCCCAGAGGGGAACAGATCCACCAGAGGATTGCCCCACTGGGAGAACAGGTGACATACCACCTCTTGATGCAGGGACCACTCATGCGATGTCTCTCCCACCCAGCTCAGAGCATCTGCCAGCTGATTGTGAACTCCTGTGACATGAATCACCAAGAGATCTGCACCCAGGCTGCGCACAATTGGCTAGGTGTGGAGGGCCTCCAGACACAAGGGATGGAGTGAGTTCTACCCTGCCTGTACAGGTAAAATATGGTTGTGGTACTGTCCTTCTGGATCTGCACAACCTGACTCCTGATCAGAGAAGCAAATTCCGTAAGAGTCCGCCACACTGCACTGCGCTCCAGTAGGCTGATGGGGTGACAGGACCCACAGGGTGACCAGAACCCGTGGGCTCTGTGGTCTCCTAGACATGCTCCCCACCAGAGACACATGCATCGTGAGCATGACTGTCAGTTCTGGGAAGACAAATGTAGTTTCTTACTCAAGATTTTGAGGGAACAGCCAACACTGGATGGTGTCCCACACAGGCTGGATCACAAGGACTGGATGTTCCAGATGGCTTACAGTAGGTGCTGAGACCACTGGCAGCCCAGCTCCCACTGCAGGTGATGCATCTGTCAGCATGCAGCGTGGTGCTGGTGGTGGATGATATGCATCCCAGAAGCCTCAGGAAATACTGGACAACACGATAGCCCAACCTGAAATGATCAGGCAAAGGAGACAAGGTTCTAACCCCGGTCTGCAGGAGACAGGACTTGGCCTGCAGCAAGTCTAATTCTGCCCCACTGAACTTGATCACCTATGAGGCACTCAGTTTGGACTTCTCCAGGTTAACCAACAGACCCAAGTCTCTGTAGGTCTGGAGGGCCAGATCTCTGGACTGCTCTATGGCCTCCTTGGATGACCCCCCCATCAACCAGTCATCCAGGCAGGGATACACCCTGATATCCCTGTGCTGCAGGAAGGCTGCCACCACTGTCTTGCACTTGGTGAAGACCCTGGGCGTAGACAAGAGGCCAAAGGGCATGACCTGGAACTGACAGAGAATGCCTGCTGCATGGATCTGTAGGTACTACCAGTGGGATGGATGGACTGTGATGTGGAAGAATGCATCCCGAAGATCCAGGGAACAGAACCACATGCCCTGCTCCAGAGATGGTGCAATGCGATTCAGAGTGACCATCAGGAACTTGCGCTTCCGCATGAACTGGTTCAGGTCGTGCAGATTCAGTATGGGGTGGTAGCCACCCCCCCCCCAATCCATTTCAGAACCAGGAAGTACCTGGACACATACCACTGACATGCCAGGTATCTGAGACACAGGATATGGCTCCTTTCTCAAGGAGCTGAGCAACATCCTCCCTGAGGGCGGACAGCATGTCCTGAGACACTGTGGACTCCCAAAGAGCGTGGTGTTGGTAAGGCAGGAAAGCCTCAAAGTCTACAGGCAACCCACTGCCAACCACCTCTAGTATCCACTTGTCCACTGTAATGATGAACCAATGTGGCCTGGTGCAGCTGACCCCACACTGGAAGCCTGGTCAGGAACTGGACAGGCAGGAGGATGACACCCCCAACCCATCACTAAGCAGCTTTGAAGGGGGCACTGGCCACTGGGGCACCACTTCCCCTACCCCTGCCTCTTCTCAGCCCCTGGTCGCCAAACTTGGGCTTCTGGCACCAAGCTTGGCATCGCCTCTGCTGGGGTTGCTGCTGAGGCTGCTGTGGACAAAAGGACCAATACTGGAAGGTATTCTTAGGCCTCTGGGCCTTAGGGTTCTTGTGAGAAAATGCCACAGAATCTAAGGTGGTAACGGACTTTTCTATTCTAGTGAGATGTCCCTTCATCTCAGAGTTGAAGAGGTCAGTGTCCAGGAAGAAAAAAAATACTCACCTTAGTAATGTTGTTTCTTCTAATGGAGTCTTGCTGTATTCTGACAATAGCAGTGAGTCCCAACCTTCGAACTGCCCCGGAGATGAAAGAGTTAACTTTCCATGCCAGGCATGGAACGCTGAGCTCGAGCTCGGTTGAGACTCTTTCTATTGCTGTTTGAACTCAAACCGTCAGATCTTTACGAGCTAAACTCACTGAGGTCCTGTGTGGAAGCTGTAAACCTACACTAGCCAACAGGCTACTAACATAACAACAAATGTTTTGGTCACAAAACAAAGACTCAAGTCAGGAGACCCAAAAAATGAAATAACACAACACCCACTCACCCAAAGAAAGGGTGATAACAAAAAAGGTGGGGCACCTCCTGAGTGTCAACACTGCCACTGCCCACCCACATCCCAAAACAAAGGTTCTGAGAGGGGAAGGCGGGGGGAGGTCAGAATACAGCAAGACTCCATTAGAAGAAACAACATTACTAAGGTGAGTATTTTTTTCTTCAAACAACATGAAGTCTTGCTGTATTCTTGACAATAACAGAACTACCAGCAGTACCTCCATGGAGGAGAGACAGAATCTACTTGGGAAATAGGCTCTGAAGCACAGCTGTGCCAAACCGAGCATCACTCCTAGCCTGGATATCCAGAGAGTAATGCTTGGTAAAAGTGTGAACTGTTCTCCAGGTAGCTGCTTGACGTATCTCTAAGATAGGAATATCCCTGGCAGCAGCCAGGAAAGCAGCTGTACCTCTGGTAGAGTGAGTCCTCAGGTCTGAGGGTGGAACCTTACCTAGTTTTTCATAGCAAAATTGGATGCATGAGACAATCCACCTGGCAATGGATCTTTTAGTGGCAGGTTTTCCTTTGCCCACCTCGCCATAAGTGAGGAACAGTTGGAGGGAGTCAAATCTATGGCCCTTGGTACGCTCCATATAGTAGCTAAGGGCTCTTTTCACATCTACACTGTGCAACCTCCTCTCACCAGAGGAGGAATGGTCAGTGAAGTACACAGGAAGAGACATAGATTGGTTAAGGTGGAAGTCTGAAACCACCTTAAGCAAAAATTTCCTGTTAGTCCTGAGGACCACCTTATCCCTATGGAAGGAAATAAAGTCAGGCTCCACTGACAGGGCTTGTAGCTCACTTATGCGCCTGGCAGAAGTGATGGCCACCAGAAACAGTTTTCCAAGTCAAGTACTTAAGCTCTGCTGAGGACAAAGGCTCAAAAAGGGGTTGCATAAGCTGAGCAATGCAAACGTTAAGATCCCAAGGAGGGGCAGGATCCCTGAATGGACGATTGGTATAAAGCAATCCCTTGAAAAACTTGGAGAAAACAGGGTGAGCTGAAAGAGAAGAGGGCTTACCTGCTGAAATGAAAGCAGAAACAGCTGCCAGATGCACCCTTAGTGTAGCTGGTCTGAGTCCCAAGCTATTGAGATGAACCATATAGTCAAGTACTGTGGGCAGATCAGCAGCCACTAGGGAAATATGCTTCCCAGAGCACCATATGGAAAATCTTTTCGACTTGGAATTATAAGTAGTTCTAGTGGAAGGCTTCCTAGAAGCCTTCAGAATATCCATAACACCTTGGGAGAGGTGCAAATCAGCAAACTCTAACTCTTCAAGAGCCAGGCCTTGAGATTGAGAGATTTGAGCTTCGGGTACCAAACTCTCCCCTGAGCACAGGTTAACAGGTTGTAATTCCTGGGAAGAGCCAGGGAAGATGGGCTGATAAAGACAATAGGAGAGGATACCAGGGCTGCCTGGCCCAGTCTGGAGCAATCAGGATCACTTTGCAGGGTTGAGACCTGATTTTGACTAGCACTTTGAGCGGGGGCATACAGGAACTTCCCTTCCCAATTGAGAACTAAGACATCCAGGGGGACTGAGCCCAACACTGGGGGCCTGCAGCAAAAAAGGGGAAGTTGGTGATTGTCTGGGGCTGCAAAAAGATCTATCTGTGGGGTGACCCATCTGGAGAATATCACCTCCAAGACCAGGGGATCCAGTGACCATTCGTGATGGCCCTGAGAAATCCTGCTGAGAACATCTGCCAGGACATTGTCCTTGCCTGGGAGGTGTACTGCTGTGAGGGAGGTGTTCAGGGAATAAGCCAGAGACCACAACTTCATTGCTTCTGTGCACAAGGCCGTAGAACCGAGTGCCTCCTTGCTTTGATGTACCACATTGTGGTGGTATTGTCTGTTCTGATCTGAATAACTTTGTTCTGAACAGACTTGGAAAAACTTGAAGTGCTAGAAATACTGCTCTGAGTTCCAACAGATTGATGTGGAGCAGAGATTCCTGAGGGGACCACAACCCCTGGGTGGTCAGGTTGCCCAAGTGAGCCCCCCACCCCAAGAGGGAGGCATCTGTAGTAAGGATTAAGGAGTGAGACTGAGTGACAAAGGGAACTCCTTGTCTCAGATTGTTCAGATCCTGCCACCAGTGCAAGGTCTGGATCAGGGTTCAAGTCACTGGGATCAATTTGGTCAGAGGGTCCTTTTTCTGAGACCAAAAGGCTCTCAAATGGAACTGAATGTCCCTCATCTGAAATCTTGCTCCTTGCACCACTGCTGTAGAAGCAGTCATGTGCCCCTGGAGCTGCAGAAAATGCCTTGCTGGTCGAGACACCTGTAGGGTGAAAGAGGAGGCCAGAGTGATAAGGGTCCTTGCCCTGTCCAGGGGAAGGAAGGCTCTGGCCCTTTCTGTATCTAGTTCTGCAGCTATGAAGGTGAGGAGCTGCACAGGCTCTAGAACTGACTTTGAAAGATTCAGAAGGAAACCTAGAGAGGTGAGCAGTTGCTGAGTTATCTTCAGGTGTAACTTGACTTGGTCTGGGGACTGACCTACTATGAGCCAGTCGTCCAAGTATGGGAAAATGGCAATCCTTTGCCTTCTTAGAGAATCAACTACTACTGCCAGGCATTTTGTGAACACCCTTGGAGCAGAGGTTAGTCCGAAGGGCATTGCTCTGAACTGGTAATGGCCTAAGGGCAGCTCGGACCCGAGGTATTTTCGATGGGAGCTTCTGATGAGAATATGGAAATAGGCATCCTTGCGGTCCAGGGACACTAGCCAGTCCCCTGGCCTTAGAGAGGGTAGAATTATTCCCAGAGTCACCATTTTGAATTTTGGCTTTAAAAGGTGCTTGTTTAAATATCTGAGATCCAGGATGGGCCGCCATTCTCCTTTTTTGGGGTAAGGAAGTACCTGGAGTACAATCCTTTGTCATGGTGTAGGGGTGGAACCTGTCCCACAGCTCTGAGAGCCAGAAGGGAAGAGACCTCTGCCTCTAGGGCAAGTGCCTCTGAGGGATTTGCAGGTGGAAAAGATCTGATTCTCAGCTTTGGAAATTTTTTGAAGCTGAGAACCAGTCCCTGGCTTACTACTTCCAGGACCCACTTGTCTGACGTTAGAGACTTCCAGTCCTGGACAAAGTAAGCCAGCCTGCCCCCTACAGGTGGTGGAGTATCGGCCCTGGCAAACCCATCAGGGTGCCTGTTTGGCAGGAGGTTTTGGCTGAGGGGTGGAAGCAGGCCTGCTTGTACCCCTTCTGCCTCTCCCTCTAAAGACCCCCTCTGAGCATAGGCAGAAGAGGCCTGAGCAGTAGCAAGGCCTATGAAAAGGCCTGCCCTGCCCCTGGGATGCTGCCTTTGAGAGTGCCTGCCTTTCCTTGGCCTGGGCACTCCTATAGGTGGTCCTACATTCGTCCATCTTCTTCATGTAATTCTCTGTTTGCTCCCCAAACAGAGAATTACCCACAACAGGAAAATCCATGGCCTTAGTCTGGGTATCCTGTGACAGGCTAGTACATCTGAGCCAAGCCATTCTACGAAGTGCCACAGATGTAGCCATGACTCTAGATGACACATCATTGGAGTCCACTGCAGGATGGAATTGCACCTTGGATGCCTCAATACCATCAGCAGCCACCTGCTCTAGCTCCTTGGCAAGCTGGCCAGGGACCTGTCTTGCTAAAGCCATGACAGTGTCCCATCTGGATTTTTGATACCTAGCAGTATAGGCCATATAGTTGGCCTGTCTGAGTCCCAAGGATGCTGCCATGTATTGTTTCTTTGCCATGGCATCAATCCTCCTGGAGTCTTTATCTGGGGGGTGTGAAGCCAAGGGAATATTTGCCTTATCACAGGCTGCAGCCTGCACTACCTCAACATGGCTGCATTGTTGTGTAAGGAACTCCGTATCTGAGCCTGACAATGTATACCTCTTGTCCATTCTTTCATCCACAGGAGGTATGGTGTTAGGAGTCTTTAAAATCTTAAATGCCTGTTTCCCAAAAGATTTGTGTAAGGGGACAGACAGCCTCCTAGACTCTGGGATATCCATCATTTCCACATAGTCAGGCTCCTCCTGGTCATCCACAGCTTCTTCCATAGGAAGCTGGAGGGTTTCAGCCACTTTTTTATAAAACATGAAATGGGAGGGGGACTCAGAAAGCCTAGGAGGAGACACTCCTGAAGGTCTGTCTGGGGAGATGTCCGGGTCAATGGGCACATCCAGACTTTTAAAACCACATTCACTTTCCTCATACTCCTCTTCCTCCTCCTCCTCCGGTTCATAATATTCCTGTAATTCATAATCTTGAACCGGTGGAACTGGCCGAACCGAGCACCTCCCTGATGGTGCCGGTTCGGTCGGAACCGGGGAAAGCGACTGCACAATTTTTATCGCTTTGGCTATTTCTTCAGCAGTTGGAGAAGAAAGTTTTGGATCCACACCAGCTGATTTTTCCTTTCTTGTTCTCTTAGCTGGAACCGACTCCTCAGAATCGGATCTCCTTTTGCCCGAAGAAGTCTCGCCCTGGTCAGAGGGCACTCCTTCTAGTTCGGTTTGAACCAAACCGGGCTGGCCATCGGTTCAGCGGACTTTTTGGCCTCTCTTTCCCTGAGCCTACCAACTCATTTTTCTAGGATAGCTGCAGGAAAATTTTTACAAATCTGGCAGTCTGCATTGAGGTGGTCAAACCCCAGACAATAAACACAGGTGGTGTGGGGATCAGCCTTGGCAAAGACTTCCCCACACACACACTGCAGTGTTGCAACCCAGTGGGCTTGGTTTTTCTTTTGGGTTTCTCAGACTTTGTGCCAGTCCTAACCAAACTTACCCTTTTAATGGCAATCCGCCAGGCAAGCCCCTCTTATCGGTTCCTGACCGTGTCACGGGTCGTGGAAAAAAACGTAATAAAATCCGTTTTTTTTTTTAGAACCAATAAGAACCGGTAACCACACTCTAAAAGTTCAAATACCGATTTTTTAGCAACTTGATCGGTTCAAACCGAACCGATGAACCGTTTACAAGTTCCACACAGAATAGAAAATAATAAAAACCTGTCCAGTACTCATGAATACCACAGACAGAGACTGAACCGACTGGTTGCGGTTTAAATTCGGTCGAAAGCCGAGAAAAACGGTACTTTAACCGACAAATTGAACCGAGCAGAAGGAGAAATCTCCGGAGCGACTGTTCAGTGAGGCGAAGTAAAGAATCTGATGGTTTGAGTTCAAACAGCAATAGACAGAGTCTCAACCAAGCTCAAGCTCAGCGTTCCATGCCTGGCATGGAAAGTTAACTCTTTCATTTCTGGGGCAGTTCGAAGGTTGGGACTCACTGCTATTATCAGAATACAGCTAGACTTCATGTTGTTTGAATGACACATTGGCCAGTTTGTACTGGGTACCTACCATGAAGATGGAAAGCTGCTGTCAGGCTATGCGACACATTGTGATGGCTGACCCCATAGCACAGACACAAGAATCGCCCATGTCCAAAGCCATCTGGAGTTGGTGTTTAGCCAGCTCCTGACCCTGGTCTCTGACCAACTTCATCTCAAGTTGCCAGTCAGCAGAAAAGTGAGGGTGGATGTTATCAAGTACTCACAACAAAGAGTGACCAAAGTTGGCCATTATGACAGTGTAGCTTGCCTAGTGTGTTATGTGATTGGGAAGCTGGGGGAGAGGAGTAGTTCTATGAGAATACATGTAGTTAGAGGTGAAAGCCTGTTAGTAAGTGGGATATTGTTGCTTGTACCAGTTAATGTCCTTCTGCCCTTTTTCTTTCCCTTACTGCTGTTAATAACACACCAGTCCTTTGCTTCTGTCCCTAACATGGGGTATCTATCTTCACGCCCTCTTTTAGCCATTCTTAGCAACAGAGAAAGAGGCGGCATGGACCTTCTTAGCCACATGGTTAAGTTTCATAGACTCTTTTGGGACTTGTCCATGTCCCTTTGGCCACCAGACTTCCGGAAGCCCAAGTCTGAGACCAGCCCTCTGATCAAAGGGTGGTCTGAGAACCCCGAAAGGAACACTGTAGGGACAGAATACTTGCAGACTATACAAGTGGAGGATGCCCGGAAGGATGCTGGACGTTGCCAAAGCACCGGGACCCGTCCACAGCCACTAGAAAGACAACCCTGGGGAATTGTCCCTCTCCAGGATGTCAGTAAAAAGATGTTTAACCCTCTTCTGCAGTGGTGCCAAAGGCACACACACAGACACCAACATGAGGTGGGGTAAAGCCCCAAACACCGGCCCTTGGTTGGTGGACACATCAATGACTGACCCCTGGCCAAAAGTGTGGGTCCTTGATGACAGCATGGAAAACCCCTCAGAGTCATCTCAGGACTTCTTGAAAATGGCCCTTGACTGTTTACCGCTGTGAACCACCCAGGTGCCCTCAGATGAGTTGAATTCCACTGACAGCCAGCCTGGCAAGCTGACAACAGCACTACAGTCTTTCTTCAGACCTCCCACTAATAGCTGCAGTGAAGGCGCTCCATGCTCGGGGTGGAGAGGCAGATACTGGGAACATCTGCCATGGGGGAACCAGAGTGGGCATATCTGGTGGCTGCCAGGTGGCCAAAGGCCCAAAGGCTAGAGCAGTACCCATCTCCGCGATAGTCCACTGCAGCCAAAAGAGCTCCGTGCAGCACTGCTGAATCTTGTGGTGCTGCCTCTCCTCACCTGAGGAGGGTGATGAGAGTCAACTGAGACACCTCCCACTCAAGCAAGATCAAGAGCATGAGCGGCATCTCAATCTTGACTGTCGACTCTAGGGCCAACATCGAAGAGAGGCCTCAGGATGGTTGTGGTAGACCCCGTTCCAAGCGATGTTGAGGAGCACTGACATCAGAGGCATTACCACCGGCTGAGGTTGGTCCCAAAGTGAACCGGTCAGGAAAACCAACTGAACCACATCCTCCTGAGTGAGGACCAGGAGTACTGGGGTCTGGGAGATCAACTCCTCATCAATCTCCGACTTCCAGTCAACAGGCTTGAGAGAAATCTCGACCACCTACTCAACCGACATCGAGGTTGATAAGTCCAATGGAAAGTACCAAGGAGCTCTCTACCATACCCTCAATCAAAGGCAGCTTAACCACAGTTAAGCATTCAACCAATGTCAAGCTATCAGGGGACATCGAGGGACCAGGAGGATCAGGATCACTCCTGGTTCCGCTGCCTGCACCAACTGTGCTTATACTTCTTGCCCCAGTGATACGGCTATTCCCAAAGGTCTGGAGGGACCGACACATCTCAAGGACATCCTCCGTGAAGCATTGTCCAATGCTGGCCCTCTCAAGGAGCAGTGCAGAGACCATAAAATAACTCAACATTGCTACAGCTGCCTCCTCCTCAAGTGCCACAAGCGGAGATGCAGACCTGGCATCCGCTGAGGCTTTGTTGTGACTCATAAGTCCATCCTTGGTCCGAGGGTCAACCGAGGGTGAATCTGGCCAGATGATCTTCCAGCGACACTGGAATCATCACTTAATACAGGCAACAACCCTCCACATTAAGTTGCGCTCTCAAACAGTACAGGCAGAACATTTGGAGGGCAGTGTTTGACATCTTTGGTCGACACTACACGCAGAACTAAAACCATGAGGCGGCTTTCTCTCTTCCTTACTGAGATCAAGATCAACAAAGGCAGAGCCAGAATGAGCGGTAGACTGAGAGAAACATAGAAGTCGACGGCAGATAAAGACCGCGAGGCCCATCGAGTCTGCCCATTTCTTTTTCTACCTTATGAATGTGCCATTGGCCTTTGCTCTGTCAATGGCCTACCTATTCATACTTATCTGTATTGCTTCCTTATGCCTATCCCATGCCTGTTTGAAGCCCTGCACTGTATTCATATCCACCACTTCCTGAGGTAGGCCGTTCCATGCATCCACCACCCTTTCTGTGAAAAAGAAAGGAAGCTGGGAAGGCAGTCAGAACAGCAAAGGCCCAAACCGAGGAAAAGATAGCCAACTCAGTTAAGAAGGGGGATAAAACCCTATATGTACATCAGGGAGCGAAGGAAGACCAAGGGAAGGATAGTGAGGCTTAATAAAGGGGAGGGAGCGAGGGTGGGCAGAGGGAGACTGTGAAAAGGCAGAGATACTAAACAATGTTTTTGCTCAGTATTTACAAATGAAGAGGGAGGTACCTAAAACAAACAGTAGAAACACTCTGGATACAGAAGTTGATACTAGCCCATTTACAGAAGAAAGGGTTATGAAAGAACTCTTAAAACTGAAGGTGGACAAAGCAATGGGGCCTGATGGGATTCATCCAAGAATTCTAAAAGAACTAAGGTAGAACTAGTGACACCACTGACTACCCTCTTTAACAAATCATGGGAGGATGGGGTGGTACCCGAGGACTGGAGGAGGGCAGATGTGATTCCCTTCACAAAAGTGAGAGCAAGGCAGAAGCAGGAAACTACAGACCTGTTAGTTTAACCTCAGTGATAGGGAAAATGATGGAATCACTTCTGAAGGAAAGAACTGTCGAGTATCTAGAGGCCAGAGGGCACAGGACCCAAGGCAGCATGGATTCACAGCGGAAGGTCGTGCCAGGACAATCTGATAGATTTCTTTGACTGGGTGACCAAAGTAGTACATCAGGGAGGGGCTGTGGACCTGGCCTACCTAGACTTTAGCAAGGCATTTGACACAGTCCCACAAAAGATTAATATACAAGTTAGCCAGCCTGGGAGTGGGTGCAAGACGACAGCCTGGGTAGAGAATTGGCTGGAGAATAGGACACAGAGAGTAACAGTAATGGAGTCCACTCTGAAGAAAGGGGGTTACTAATGGGGCACCGTGAGGGTTCAGTATTAGGACGGTCCTCTTCAATGTCTTTATAAGCAACATTGCAGAGGGACTGGAAGAAAAGTATGTCTCTTTGCAGATGACACACAGATCTGCAACAGAGTTGATGCACAAGGTGGGGTGGAAAGGATGAGAAGGGACTTGGCAAGGTTAGAGGAATGGTCAAATGTATGGCAGCTTAGATTCAATGCTAAGAAGTGCAAGGTAATGCACCTGGGAAACAAAAACCCAGGGGAAGAGTACACAATGGGGGGTGAGATGCTAACAACAACAAAAATGGAAAGGGACCTGGGGGTAGTCATATCAGATGACCTAAAGGTGGGCAAGCAATGTGAGAGGGCAGCAAGTAGGGCTGGGGGGATACTGGGATGCATAGGGAGAGGCATCACCAGTAGAAAACAGGAAGTTATTATCCCTCTGTACAGGCAGCCGGTCAGACCCCATCTGGAGTACTGCGTGCGGTTCTGGAGACACAATCTCCGCAAAGACATAGACAGGATGTCCAGAGGAGGGCAACTAAAATGGTGCAGGGTCTGCACCGGAAGACATATGAAGAGAGACTAAAGGAGCTTAATATGTATAGCCTCAAGGAAAGGAGGGAGAGGGGGGACATGATGGAAACTTTCAAGTACCTCAAGGGAATCAACAAAGTCCAAGAGGGTAGCATCTTTCAAAAAAAGAGGTGTGCAAGAACAAGAGAGTACAATTTGAAGATGAAGCGGCTCAGAGTAATTTAAAGTATTTTTCACTGAGAGGGTTGTGGATGCATTGAAAGGCCTTCCGGAGGAGGTTGTGGAGTCAAAAACAGTGGTGGAATTCAAGCATGCATGGGACAGTCATAAGGCCATTCTAGGGGGTTGGGGTTGGAAGAAGTAGGCTGCTGGTTAACTAGGATCTGCACCTTATCCAATAGGTAGGGAAATGGGCAGACTGGGTGGGCCAAGCGGTCCTTATCCGCCATCAAATTCTATGTTCTATGTTTCTATGTTTCTCACATTACCCCTTAATTAGCCTCCCTCTAATCTCATGCTGTGTCCTCTTGTCCTGCTATTTTTCTTATATTGAAACATGTTAGACTTTCACCTTGTTGATTCCCTTAAGATGTTTGAATGTTTCGATCATATCACCTCTCACCCTCCTTTGCTCTAGGGTGTACACATTGAGCTCTGTTAATTGGTCCTCATATATTTTCTGATGCAGTCCCAGCACCATTTTGGTTGCCCTTCCCTGGACTGCCTCAATTTGGTTAATGTCCTTGTGAAGGTGTGGCATCCAGTACTGCACATAGTACTCCAGATGGGACCTAACCACTGTCTTGTAAAGAGGGATTATTACCTCCCTCTTCCAACTTGTGATACCCCTACTAATACACCCAAACATGAGAGCAATCTAAAAGAAGAATGTGTACTCACCCAAAAAGTGCTAAATTCTAATAGAATCCACGAATGTTGTGGAGCTGCGAAGGAGGATATCTGTCCCTTCCAGCAGAAAGAAAACTGACGTCATGGGGTGGAGTTGAAGGATATACCACCCAGGTAGTGGGAGGAGCTTAGTTTGAAGACATCCGATGAATCAGCCTGTTCCCGTGGCACTGCCATAGAGTGGATAGCGAACTGTATCCAAGCATTTAGAAACTTTTCCCAAGTTAAAATGTTTTGTTCCTGCAACACCTGAACTGTTCTGGTAACTGATAGCATCTGTCTGCATCCTAATGGATGCTTTTATCAGGATATCATACAGATACAGATTAATCTGTGTGACCTGCAGGTAAAACAACTGCCAATCCAGAATCACAAAGTGAAACAATAGGTTCAACTCTACTTACTGTAGATGTCATCCGGGTATCGCATCCTCTCTTCTGTAGAAAAAATGTAGGTGCCACAAAACCAGCCTGCTGAAATAATCTTAACAGTTACTAAACCTTCGACCTAGAAACTCACCATAACTCCTGAAAACTGTTTTATACAGTATGTGTCAAGACATCACAGAGCAGCATTCTGACTGCAAACCAAGCTTCAAACGGTGACCCTTAATGTTCGTATAATAAACCCTGATTACTGTCACTAACACAGTCCCCTTCCAGACTCGGTTTAAAATTACTGTTTTTTAAGATCCTTAATGAACTTACTCCTTCCTACCTCACTGATCCTGTCTTCCCATTCATACTCTCCTAATCTCTCCACTTATGTAATAATGACATCTCAATTTCACCAACAGGTCGAACTCACCAAAAACAATAAGTCTCAGAGAGTCTAACGCAGCAGTGGGAAGCCTCTCAGCAAACTCCTGCAGAAAGTCTGTCTCAGTCCTAGGTGGACAATAGATAGGAATCAACCTGCAGTTCAAGTCAGCCAGACAGTCAAGCACCACCCACTCAAAGGACTCTGACTCCTTGATAGAAATGGCACCAAGTTCAGGCCAGATTGGAAAACAATGGCCACCTGATTGCCCCATATTCCTGTCTCAGACCGTGCACCACTGAGTACCCAGATGGAACCCCAACTCCAAAAGCACAAGCTCAATGGAGGCATTCAGTCAGGTTTCAGTGATGCATACCAGCTTGGCAATTGAATCATAGATAACATCTCTGATGATGGCTGTTTCACTCACCCTCGATCTGGCACTGCAATACAATACTCAAGCTGGAAGAGGTTAGATGCATCAGACACCCTGCACCTCTTGCACCCGACACTATAAGGGGATGGGGCAAAGGCAAGAGAGAGCTCTGCCCCACCCCAAACCCCTTGGCACATGCCTTTTTATCCACCTTCAAGAGCTCTGGACACAATAAGGTGTGGGCATATCTGATAGACCCCAAAGTCCACAAGAGCTCCTCAAAGGGGCAGATTTACTTTTTTTTTTATTTATTTATGGCATTTTGATAACCGGGTGAGCCCACTGAGACCAGCAATCCTTTTTTCAGGGCGACCCAGAATTAATTACATACAGTGCAAACAGGAAGTTCATATCAGACTACATAATACAGAAAAGATACATCAAGAAAGTCATGAGAAAACACACTTATGCACAGGAAAATTAGTTACAAACATTAGATACACTTTAGCAGCAGCAAGATAGGTGAGATTCATATGCTAACAAGCAAGTTACAGGTACGCCTTTAACCTAAAATAGTGATCCATCCGTCGCGTGCAAGGGATAGATTAGGGTTCAGCGATAGCAGCTGCAATGACAGAGTGCCAGTATATGAACCTTTAGCCCTGCCTTAACCCCTTCAATAGAAATTACTTTGGTTAAGTTTTCAGGAATGGAGTTAAAGTGGTAGGGGGCAGAGTAAGTGAAAGACCTTTTTCCTAGGTTAGTCCGTAGCCTAGGATCTCCAGCAAGCTGGTATTTGATGAGCGGAGGGCGTGCCTCATGGGTTTGGGGGCCAATAGACCCTGTAGGTAGGGAGGAGTACAGATCTTGGTGCATTTGAAGGTGAGGCAAAGGAGAGGTTGAATGAGCCTGTATTCTAGTGTAGGCCAATTCAGATCAGAGAGTACCTCACAGTGATGCCTCCTGGGTGGCGAACTCGATACGAAATGACTTGATCTTATTGTGTAGTACATTCAATCTGAGGGCTTCAATCTCCCAGAGGAATTGTAATACAGGGGCACCGCAGACCAGGGAGGGGAGTAAGGTACTACTTGCAATGGTCCTCTTTGAGTCAGCAGTCATTGATTTTCCTAATCTGTATAGGAGACCTAGTTTTTGACGTGCAGTCTTGGTGATGTGATCAACGTGTAACCTGAAAGTCAAGTCTTGGTCAGCGTACACACTGAGGTACTTTACCTTGTCCACTACATCGATCAGAGTCCCCATCATCGTAAAAAGCAGATGTAGATTTTGTCTGTCTACTCCCAAGTGTCTTGGACCAAATAAGACTGTTTTGGTTTTCTTGTCATTCAGGACTAACAAATTGGTGGCAAACTAGTTTTCAAGTGTATTTAGGCTATGAGCAAGTTTATCCGTAAGTGAGCAGGAAACAGCGTCACTCCAGTAGACCACAGTGTCATCAGCATAAGAGAGCACTTTCACATCACCACAGTGATTGCTGCTGTCATTAACAAACAGCAAGAATAGTAGGGGACCTAGAATGGAGCCCTGGGGGACTCCATCCATGACCCCATCGCAGCTAGAAAGTGCCCCTTTCCATTTAACCTCAAAAGCTGCAAAGAATACAATTATTCTTTTCTTGCACATTTTGAATTTCAGCAAAGGGGGACTCTTTCATTATATATAGAATAATACATGGGGTGGTGTGTTTGATGAGATTTTACACACATTCAAGGCACTGGATGTTACATAAACCCCGGGAGCGAAGCTTGAGGGGTTTATTTAAGCATCCAATGCCAAGGGTGCATGTAAAATTTGAGTTTTACACACCACCCCATGTTTTATTTTATATAATTGCTGGGGAGCATTTTTTCACTCCAGAAACTATATAAAATAAAATTACACTGCTGTTCAGCCGTGGTTGGCTTGGCATGCTGTCCGTCCATGCCCCATTTCATGTTCAGGCTGAAGTGCAGCTTGAGTTGTTCAAACTACTCATATTTTTGGGGAGTGCTTCCTCCAAGTAAAAAAAAAAATACAGAGCAAAAGTCCGTTGTTTATGGCACGCTTAATGTGGAGTCCAAATGTAACCGGCTAGCCGCGGTCCTCAGGTTTATGTGACTAAAGGAAGATTGCAGGCAGCACATGCGTAGGGTGAGAGAAACCCAGCACGTGTTTGCCATTATGACCCGCAGGTTATAACAGCGAATTATAATCGGATTTCTCTAAAGGAGAAAGAAAATGCTCCCCAGTTATTATAGAATACACTTTGTAACACTCCA